>JALPQD010000104.1:31771-2985371 GCA_023101885.1 Typhlomys cinereus
ACAGTCAAAATAGTGTTCATGCTTAATGGGGAACACAGGAAAGGGTTCAGGGAAATGCCGCTGGGTCCTTGTAACGTCATCGGAGAAGGACCCAGGAGGAGAGTTTGGCATGCACATTAAAGGATTCTCCGGGGATTGGGGGAGGGGAGACACTGGAGGGTGGGGAGAGAGGGGTGAGGAAAGGGTGAGGAGGGGTCGGGGTGGGGGAGAAGAGAGAGGAATGAACACTGTACCTATTAAGCTTGTATGAGCGGAGATAATAAAAAATGTTTAAAAATAGATATATTGTTAGGAACTTGAAGCACTATATTTACAGCAAAAAAATTGTTATCGGGGGGGGGGAGAATATGATGATTCACTCTTGGAAAAACCTACACTACATTTTTTTTTTTACAACACGGATGGAGCTAGAAAATACTCTGTTGAGTATTTAAAAAAAAGGCAAACACTACATAATATCACATGTGTGTAGAATTAAAATAGAGATGGCTCAGGGGTTAAGACTGTGCCTCACAAGCAGAAAGACCTGAGTTTGAATTCCAGGTCCCACATAAAAAATGCCATGTGGAAACAGCTGTGGGCCCACACATCCAGCCCAGAGTGAAGTAAAAAGGAGATAGAACCCATCCAGAATGATGCCTGAAGTCATCCTTGGCCCTCCACAGGGACATACAGTGCCTTCTGATACACAGACACACACACACACACACACACGCATGCACGCACACACACACACGCATGCACGCACACACACACGCACACACACACACTCATGCATGCATGTGCATGCATGCACAAAATAAAACAGTCACATTCATAAAATAGAGCAGAACTACTGGAGCTGGGGAAAAGAAAATGGGATAATTTGGTCAAAGCATACAGTTTCCCATTGTGCAGGATGAGTAAATCTGAAGGCTCAATGTACAGCATCATGTTACTAGCAAGATGGTTAATCACCTCCTGGGTGTTTCCATGTCCTCCAAGGAGGCTCACTAACCCCTGGCCTCTAACAGAAGTCAAGGTCACTCCCTGGACTGTCCTCCCTCTAGTCTTCCCTTGTATTTCCTGGGCAGCACTTCCCAGGCCCTTTGAACTGCAGATGACTCCAGGATCTTTCTCAAGCCACATTCTATAGCTGAATAGAGAATGAAGAGAGGGACTATCCCACTGTTTGGCACTTACAACCTCTCCAATCCTTTTATTTTTTGAAGTTTTTTTTATTGTGCATGTAGATGTGTATTCACGTGTGGCGATATATGTCTAGGAACTGTAGATATGAAGAGGGCACCGTGCATGCCTGTGAAGACCCAAGGGTGACCCAAAGGAATCATCCTGGATTGCTCTACCTCCCTATTGCTTTGCTCTTGGATTTCCCAGGCTCTGTTCTCCTAGGCTAGAAGTGTAGAGGGTTGTTATTTCTGCCCAGCATTTTTTATATAGGATCTAGGATCTGAACTTGGGTCTTTTGTTTATTGAAAGGCAAAGACTTAAACCTCCAAGCCATCTCTTCAACCCCCCCGCCCTCTCGAAATCTTTCTTTTCATTCCTCCAAACTTGTTTTTTCCTTGATTTGGAATCAAGCAATTTTTTTTCTTACAAATCCCCTTCCAGGCAGAGCTCAGAGCACCCTCTAAGCATCAGTCCTGTCTGCTGGTGCAGGAGGTCGTGAGAACAGTTTAACTGAATCTTCACAAACTCTAAAAGCTTTCTTTGCTATTATTGCTAGTCTATCATTTTCTTCTATGTTATGCTATGACATTTCCATTCATGAACCTTTTCATTCCCTTCCCTGACTCCTCCTTTGTCCACTTCTTTCTTTCCCTCAGTCTCCCTCTTATTTTCACATCTCTTTAAAGTTGTGGCCCACTGGTTTCACATGGGATGTCTGTACTTCCCAGGGCATGGATGACTATCAATGGGTAAATCATGAGGAAAACAGCTCCCCTTCTCCTGGCATTAACCTTCAATAGTCTTTCAGGAAGGCGTAGTCTCTCTTGAGCTCTTCCCATTCCATGGTGCAATGCTGAATACCATTTATTTACAGGTCTTGTGAAAGACACAGCCAGGGTGAGTTCTTGGGTGTGGCAACCCCTTCATGACCAGAGGATACTATCTGGCAACAACACCTCTCCCAAACCCTCAGTTCATTCTTACCAAACCCTCTTCCATGGTGTTTCCTTCCTTCAAATGGGGAGGTGATCTTTTTTTTTTTTTTATTTCCACTCATACAAACTTAACAGGTACACCAGTACCCCTTCCTCCCTCACTCCAACCTCCCATCGCCCTAGACCCTCCTTCCCTCTCCCTCTCAGTGCCTCCCCCTCCCATCCCAGGAGCAATCCTTTAATGTGCATGCCAGACTCTCCTCTGGGTCCTTCTCTTCCGATGAGGTGCAAGGACCCAGTGGCATTTCCTAGAACCCATTTCCTGTGTTCCCCCTTAAGCATAGGAACACTACTGTGGTGTCAATCCCTTGCCTCAAGGATCTTGGTGTCTTTAGCAAATGCTAGACTTTGTGGGGTCAATAGTGTGTTGGAGTATTGCGCAGGGCATGCAAAGTCCACTTATGATTGCTTCGGCCCTAACTTGTGTGGAGTATCTTACATATCATCTGCTCCTCCCATCCTTGTGCTCTTACAATCTTAGGGAGGTGATTCTTAAGGCTTCTCATTTCCCTGTATTTGTCACAAGAGTCAGCAGGAAAGTCTCAGTCCACTCTTGAGACCATTGCATTACTTTCCACCTCGCCACACTGAAGAAGGTTACGTTTCTCCGAGTGAGGGAAGAGGATACTCCAAGACTTACCTGTCCACAGTCAGCACACAACTGGTGAATCTTGGCTCGAACCTCCCCCCCCCCCAGTTCCTGACTTAAAGCCCACATCCTTTGCATTCATTCAGTCCCCAATGTTCTGGTGTGATCCCAGATTAAATCCATCAAGAAGCTTGCATATTTCCTTCTCAAGATAAAATATTGAATATTCTTCCAGTGAATCACACAGAACTGCTTTGAGTCCTGTTGCCAGAGAGATACAGTATCCACAGTCAAACTGTCAAATTGCTGGATAAAAACAAACAAACCAAATACTATCTGCCACAGAACACAGCAGCAGATTAAGGGCAGTCATTTCTGCTCTTTTCACGGAGTCTGTATGAGCAAGATATTGAGACTATTAAGCTCCATTCTGTAAGCTTCCATCTGAAAAAACTCCCTTGTCTTTACCCCTGCTTTCTGGCTCTGCATCCCGTAAACTTGTCTTGTTAAAGTCAGGCTTCGAAAACTGCTAGAAGTACTGCTCAGGAGGCAGGAAGCAGGTATCCCAGGCTCCCGTGATGAAGGTTTGGACATCCTCCTGTCTTACGAGAAGTCTACATATCTTGCCTTATAAACGCAAAAGTCCGACCTCTCTTTAGCTGCCCCTCATCGCCCATCCACCCCAGACTACCTGTGACTGTGCACCTTTAGACTTCCTAATTAAATCCAGGATCACTCACTCAGCCATCATTCTAAATGAAGGACACAACCGGAACTGGTCACTTAATTTGCAGAGGCTGGTTCAAACGAAGGTGTATGTAATAACTCTGTGTTCCAAAATGGCTTGGGATATCAGCAGAACATTAAACCAAGTGTGGGATCCTGTTAGGTTTTAATAAAGGCTTCATCTGCTCTACACTGGAGTTAATTATTTTCTCGCCGGCAACTTGTACTGTGACCAAACTGAGTTCAGAGAATGTTAATCAATGTCGTATTCTGGTGTTAACTCAAGACATAAAGGTTAAGTAAATAAATCAATAAACAAGTTAGGAGGATATCAGTCTTATAGAGTTCAGATACAGTGAGTGAGTTCAGGATGGATGGAACACAGCTGTCATCCTAGAGATTTTCTGGGATGGTGACCAACCAACTGTGCATGAAGCACTCTTAGAAAGCTGACCCTGGGTACTAGGTACTACTGCCCACAAGTCACAGCAAACTAGAAACCAGAGTTTCTCAGACGCCCTTTTTCTCACACACTGTTACCACATTCTGTAAGTCTTGACACAATAAAGGCAATGAAGTCTGAGTTCTTCTTCCTGTCCTCACTGCCAGGGTCAAAACACTTTTCACTCCATACATTAGTAGTGAGATTAAGAAGCCGAACTGTTTAGCAGAGACAACTCAGTAATGCAGTGCCACACCACGAAGTCTAAACTTCCCCGCTCTGAAACACAAGTTCTTAACCTACAACTGCTTTCTAAGAAGTCAAGGAATTTCAAAAAATACTTTGGGATCTAAGTACTAGAAATCCATTTTTTAAAAAAAGGCAGAAAATGGAACTATTCCCTTAACAGTTATATATCCCATAACTGAAGAGTCCAGAGGAGGAGTATTTTCATCACAGATGATTTTCTGTCTATTGGTTTCATTCCTCTGCTCCAAATGGCTCTTTAGACTATAATGGCAAAGGAGCTCACACTCTCCCACAGGGTCTGTTTTGCAACTTTTAAAAATTAGAAACTTAATCATCTGACCAGGACCAAGACCCTTCTCAGAATCACTAGAATATTGATATACTAGCTTTCATGGAAGCATTTCAGATCCATACTTGTGGCCTGAAGTACTTGTCTTACATTGAGATATCTCTTCATCTGAGCATTCTTTCAAACAGCTTCCCTGTAGAGCTGAGCAGGATTCCACATATCTCTGGTAGACTCAATCTCTGACAGCTTCTAGGTAGGCAGGTCTGCTCCTTCCATCTTTGAACTTACAATGTAAGGGCTCTAAGATCTACAATGCTCTTTCTTTTACTGTTCGTTACACTTTTTTGGAACAATGGGCCAGAACACAAGATGAATATAGGCATATTATCCAGCTGTTTACAGTATATGGGAAATGATGAAAATACAATAAACTCTGATTCAGGGCAGTTGAAGGACTTATTGAAGTTAAGTACAAGAAGTATTGAGCAAGGACCAGCATGATGAGCCTTGAACCACTCTACCAATTACCACACTGAGTTCTGGGCCATGATTTGCTTACCTGTCTGTCTTCTTATGAGAATCCTTATGAGATGCAAATGACTGAGTCCTAGTCCTATCTGTACCTTCAACACTCGATACCCAATATAGAATCTATACATCCAACACTTGATATACAATAAAGAAATGGTGCTTGATCTTAGTAAATGTGAGTGAGACTGTAAGACAGAGAAAATGTTTTCAACATTTGTTACATACACATTTGCTAAGTTCAAATCTCTGATGGGTGGGAATGAAACATAAAGACTCCTGATCTCCTGTTCTTACTGGAGAAATCTAGGATATGGTGTCCATGGGAAGTTATCTGAGACTGCTCAAGAACTGGACAACCACTAGGTATATTTCCACAAAACCTGCATGGGAATTGTCCTGATGACATTTTACCATGGAAAGGGAAAGATCTCAAGAGGATCCACACCTCCTTGAAACACTGTTGAGGGCTAATGCTGATGAAGGGGGCTGGAGGGATGGAAGATACTTTCCTCAATGATCTACCCACTGATATATGGCTCACGCTCTAGCAAATACTCGGGTACATGCCATCAAAGGCAAACCAGATGAAACCCAGTGGGCCACACATGTGAAAAGAATGGAAAAGGAGAGGGGTATGACTAGGAAGAAAAAGGGTTGTGATGGGAAGAGGAGGAGGAATGGGATTGTGAATTAAAGTGCAAAAATTATCATAAATTTACTATATTTATGTATGAAACACTAAAAGAACTGGGTGGTTATGTCTAAAATCCAGAAGTTCTTCCTACTGTTGGCTACTGAATCTGAGCAAGTTAGCTGATTACCTTCTCTGCCATTGAGCAGACAAATGCTTCATTAGATAGCCATGATACTCTAGTCAGAGCAATTCCCAGCCAAGAGTGCATACGGAGTCTTTCTTTCAATTGTATTAATAACATTTATGATATTCAATTGCAATTCCACTTATTCATAGTCATTAGAAGGCTATAAATAGTACACAATCCTTTAGGTACAGAACTAAGCTGTGAGCCTGTTTTGAAATGTAAACAGGCTATCATGAATTTGCTAATTATAATCCCCTGCTTGGCCTTTGGCCAACCTTTCTTCCCTGGAAGTGGCCACTGATAGAAATGTCATCCTCAGTGATGAGTCCTGGCTGACAGGTCATAATCAAGGATGTGGGGGTTTAGAATTCAGAAGTTTTCAAACTTCTTTATCTATTTGCTTGATTCAATTGAGTCCTTTAGGGTTTATGGATGGTAAAAGAATGATAAGTGAAGGCCCAGATAGGGAAAGAATTTAAATTCTGCTACTGGATGTGGTCCCAAATATTAGCCGGGTTGGAGCAACAGGGACGGGGAGACATGCTAAACAGAAGAAAAGGTTGAGATTGGCAGCCTAGTGCATAAACCTGAACACTAAAACATTCCAATTCTTACACTGGGAGATTTTTACATAAACATCCACATTTCTAATATCTCTGGTGGAATAAAAGATCCCAGCAGCCTGAAGCCACCCTCTATTCCTTGCAGCAACACTTGAGTGATTTAGTGTCCAGCATTCCCGCAGATTTGAAACCCTAGGGTTCCAGAATAAAAGATAGAACGCCCATCGAATTCTCAGAAATCCTCGAAATAGTTTAAAAATATTTTCAACATCTTTCATACTCATCAGTTGTCTTAAAAATTCTTTTCTATGATAAATAAAAATAGTGCTTAGAACTTCCCTTCTTCGCCGCCCCGCCCCGCTCCGCCGGTCGGGCCGCCTGCGCGAGATCCAGCCGGGCCTCAACGCGCGCTCTAGGACCCCCAGTCAGCCCACGGGGACCCGGCTCCGACTCCCACCCATCCAGCCGGAACCGCGCGGGGGGCCGAGGGACGAGGAGCACCTCCCCCTGCGCCCGGGGCCCCGCCCCAGCTGCCCTCGGGTTAAATAGCTCCACGCCGACGCGCCCATCCTTCCCTTCTTCGCCCCGCCCCCGCTCCGCCGGTCGGGACGCCTGCGCGAGATCCAGCCGGGCCTCAACGCGCGCTCTAGGACCCCCAGGTCAGCCCACGGGGACCCGGCTCCGACTCCCACCATCCAGCCGGAGCCGCGGGGGGCCGAGGACGAGGAGCACCTCCCCCTGCGCCCGGGCCCCGCCCCAGCTGCCCTCGGGTTAAATAGCTCCACGCCGACGCGCCCATCCTTCCCTTCTTCGCCCCGCCCCCGCTCGCCGGTCGGACGCCTGCGCGAGATCCAGCCGGGCCTCAACGCGCGCCTCTAGGACCCCCAGGTCAGCCCACGGGGACCCGGCTCCGACTCCCACCATCCAGCCGGAGCCGCGCGGGGGCCGAGGGACGAGGAGCACCTCCCCCTGCGCCCGGGCCCCGCCCCAGCTGCCCTCGGGTTAAATAGCTCCACGCCGACGCGCCCATCCTCCCTTTTCGCCCCACCCCGGCTCCGCCGGTCAGGACACGCGCGCGGTCCACCCGGGCCTCACCCCGCGCCCTAGGTAAAGTCCCCGTTCAGGCCCTGCCCACCAGTACCCCAGGCCAAATAATTCAGTTTAGTGAAATTGAGAGATCTTAAGAGTTAAAATGACAATGCCAAAGTCAAAGTGCAAATCCATGAGAAGCAACACTCAAGTAAACAAATTTCCCACTGAAGAAATTAATCCATAATGTTAGACTCCAACAAGAACAAACCCGCGGAAAAAGGCCAAAGAAAGCCCCACCCAGGATAAAGACTTTCAAAATATGATCATTACCATGTTCAATACTATGAGAAGAGGAAATCCGGGAGGAATTACATAATCGAATCAATCGCTTTGAAGAGCAACACAACAGACATCTGGAGGAGTTGAGAAAAACAGTGCAAGAAACAAAAAGTGGCATAGAACAGTTAAAACAAACTCAAGCAGAGTTTAAAACTGAGCTAAAAGACAAGTTATCTTCAACCCAGAACGCCACAGAGAGTCTTATCAACAGAACTAATGAAGCAGAAAACAGAATTTCAGACCTTGAAGATAAAGTGGGAGTACTAACCAGCTCAATGGAAGAGGTTGTTAAAGCCAAAAAGATACTTGAGAGAAATATCCAAGAGATATGGGACACCCTGAAGAAGCCTAACATGCGTATTCATGGAATACCGGAGCAAGAATCTCAAAATACCACCCCTGAGGAAATTTTTCAAACGATCATCAAGGAAAACTTTCCTCATCTAAAAAAGAGAGGCCCATTCATATACAAGAGGCATTCCGCACCCCAAACAGATACGACCAAAATAGAAGCACACCGCGGCAAATAATAGTTAAATCACTCCACATTCAAGATAAGAACTGGTGATGAGAGCTTCAAGGGAGAAAAACAAGTCACTTTTAAAGGCAAACCTATTAAAATAACTAATGACTTCTCAGTCGAAACAGTAAAAGCAAGAAGAGCTTGGAGAGACATACTTCAAGTATTGAATGAGCAAAAATGTCAACCCAGGCTGATTTACCCTGCAAAACTATCAGTCATGATCGAGGGAGAAAGAAAAATTTCCAGCACAAAGACAACTTTAAGGGATACATGGCCACCAAACCAGGCCTTCAAAAACTGCTAGAAATGATACTCAAGCGTGAAGAAAAAAACAGGCATATCCAGGAGAACAGAAGGCAAATATAACACCATTAAAAGCGAAGCAATATACTTATAAAAGCTACTAAACATAATAAATGTCTGGAATTAACAATAGTTTCTCCATTATAACACTAAATGTTAATGGACTTAATTCACCGATCAAGAGACACAGATTACAAACTTGGATTAAAAATCACAATCCATCAATCTGTTGCCTGCAGGAAACCCATCTCACCACAAAAGATAGGCACGCTCTAAAAATAAAAGGCTGGTCAACAATTCTACAAGCAAATGGAAGCAGAAAACAGGCAGGGGTAGCCATTATGCTATCAGACAAAGTGGATTTCAAACCAAAAAAAATTATAAGAGACACGGATGGATACTACATTTTAGTCAGAGGTACAATTCACCAGGAAGATTCACAATACTGAACATATATGCACCCAATACAGGCCCCCCCACATTCATTAAGAAAACCCTACAGCGTCTAAAGCAAGAAATCAACCCCCAAACGATAATTCTTGGGGACTTCAACACCGCCCTCTCTACATGGGATAGATCAACAGGTCAAAAGCTTAACAGAGACACTTTGGAACTTAATCAAACCCTGAAAGAAATGGACCTCACAGATCTCTATCGAACTTTTCACCCACGCACCAAAGAATACACATTTTTCTCAGCAGCACATGGAACTTTCTCCAAAATAGATCACATATTGGGCCACAAAATGAATCTACACATATACAAGAAGTTGAAATTCTAACCTGTGCCCTATCAGACCACCACGGCCTAAAGCTAGACATCCACAACACATCAAACAAGAGAAAATGCACTAACTCCTGGAAACTTAACACTATGATGCTGAACGAGAACTGGATTCAGGAAGAAATTAAAAAGGAAATTCAAGATTTCCTGAAAGTGAATGATAACGAAAATACAACTTACCAAAATCTCTGGGACACAATGAAAGCTGTTCTAAGAGGTAAGTTCATAGCTCTTAATGCCCACGTCAAAAAAATGGAAACATCAGAAATAAACAACTTAACAATGCAGCTTAAAGCTTTAGAGAAACTAGAGCAATCTGATCCTAAAAGCAGTAGAAGAGAAGAGATTAGCAAAATAAGGGGAGAAATATCTGAAATCGAGACTAAGAAAACGATAGAAAAAATCAACCAATCAAAAAGCTGGTTCTTTGAAAAAATCAACAAGATTGATACACCCCTAGCTAAACTAACCAAAAGCAAGAGAGAGAAAACCCAAATTAACAAAATTAGAAATGAACATGGAGTTATCACTACGGATACCCAAGAAATCCAGAGAATTATAACATCATATTTCAAAAACTTATACTCTGTGAAGTTTGACAACACAAAGAGATGGATGAATTTCTAAGTAAACACAACTTACCTAAATTGAATCAGGAAGTTGTGAATTATTTAAATAGTCCTATAACATATAAGGAAATTGAGGAAGTAATCTCGAATCTTCCCACCAAAAAATGTCCTGGACCAGATGGATTCAGCACAGAGTTCTACAAGACATTTAAGGAGTTAATAACACCAATACTCCTTAAACTGTTCCATCAAATAGCAAAGGAAGGAACACTACCAAATTCCTTCTATGAAGCTAATATCGTTTTAATCCCAAAACCTAATAAAGATTCACTTAAAAAAGAAAAACTATAGGCCGATCTCCCTGATGAACACAGACGCAAAGATTCTCAACAAAGTCTTAGCAAATCGGATTCAAAAACATATTAAAAAGATCATTCATGGGGACCAAGTAGGCTTCATCCCCGGCACACAAGGTTGGTTCAACATACGCAAATCAATAAATGTAATTCATCATGTAAACCAGTCCAAAGTCCAAGACCACATGATACTCTCGATAGATGCAGAAAAAGCTTTTGACAAGATCCAACAGCCTTTTATGATCAAAACGCTAGAGACAGTAGGAATGGAAGGAACCTTTATCAATATAATAAAAGCTGTATACAACAAGCCCACAGCAAGGATTATGCTCAATGGGGAACAATTGGAAGCATTCCCACTTCAATCAGGAACAAGACAAGGCTGTCCACTCTCACCACTTCTATTCAATATTGTACTTGAAGTCTTAGCCGAAGCCATAAGACAAGAAAGGGACATAAGAGGGATTTCAAATTGGCAAGGAAGAAGTCAAGCTATCTCTATTTGCAGATGACATGATCTTATACCTGAGTGATCCCAAAAACTCCACCAGGAAGCTCCTGGAACTAATTGAGAAGTTCAGCAGGGTGGCAGGATACAAAATAAATGTGCAAAAATCAGAGGCCTTCCTATATGCCCAGAATGAAAGAAGTGAAAAAGCCTTGAGAGAAACCATGCCATTTACTATAACCCTAAAAAAATGAAATACCTTGGTATAAACCTAACTAAGGAGGTAAAAGACCTTTACAATGAAAACTTTAAAACCCTAAAGAAAGAAATTGCAGAAGACACCAGAAGGTGGAAAGACCTCCCTTGTTCCTGGATTGGCAGAATCAACATTGTAAAAATGACCATCCTACCAAAGGCAATATACAGATTCAATGCTATACCAATCAAAATCCCAAAGCAATTCTTCAAAGAAGTTGACCAAACAATCTCAAAGTTCATTTGGAGGCACAAAAGACCCAGGATAGCCAAAACAATCCTGAGTAACAAAAACACAGCTGGAGGTATTGCCATACCAAACCTTAGTCTATACTACAAATCCATAGTTATAAAGACAGCCTGGTACTGGCTCCAAAATAGACACACAGATCAATGGATAAGGATTGAAGACCCCCACAAAGTTACAGCCATTTGGTCTTTGACAAATGGGCCCAAAGAATCCAATGGAAAAAGAACAGCATCTTCAACAAATGGTGCTGGCAAAACTGGATCTCCACATGCAGAAGATTAAAGCTGGACCCGTACTTGTCACCATGTACAAGACTTAATTCCAAATGGATCAAGGACCTTGATATCAGGCCAGAGACTATAAAAACCATAGTTGAAAAGATAGGGAACTCCCTCGAGCTGGTTGGGCTAGGCCAACAGTTCCTAAACAGACATCCAATGGCACAGTCACTGCTACCAACTCTCAACAGTTGGGATCTTGTGAAATTAAAGAGCTTCTGTTCAGATAAAGAGATTGTAACACGAGCTCAAAGGCAACCCACAGAATGGGAGAAAATCTTCACTAACCACATATCTGACAGAGCTCTACTGTCCAGAGTGCACAAAGAACTTAGAAAATTAAACTCAAAGGAAAACACTGGCCCAATTAAAAATGGGCCCTGGAACTTAAAAGAAACTTTACCAGGGATGAAATTAAAATGTCTAACAATTATCTTAAAAAATGCTCCACTTCCTTCGCCATCAGGGAAATGCAAATCAAAACTTCCCTGAGATATCATCTCACCCCGGTCAGGATGGCAAAAATCCACAATACAAACAACGACAAATGCTGGAGAGGATGTGGAGAGAGGGGAACTCTCCTACATTGTTGGTGGGAATGCAGGCTCATACAGCCACTCTGGCGAGCCGTCTGGAGATTCTTAAAGAAATTAAAGATTGAAATGCCATATGACCCTGCTATCCCACTTTTGGGAATAACCCCCCAAGCAGCAAAGGTTCGCCTCGATAGCACAAGCTCGACCATGTTCATAGCAGCACTGTTTACAATAGCAAAGTCATGGAATCAACCTAAATGTCCAACAGTTGACGAGTGGATAAGGAAACTGTGGTACATCTATACAATGGAGTACTACTCAGCCATCAAAACGATGAATTACTGGAATTTGCTGGGAAATGGATGTCATTAGAAAGAATTATATTAAGTGAAGTATCCCAAACCCAGAAAATTAAGCGCCGTATGTACTCCCTAATAGGTGGCTCCTAGTACCAAACTCACCCAGCTCACATTGGGACACTCAAAAGTAAACCTATGTAACACAGTAATTGCAAGGATTATGAACAAGAGAGATGGGTTAGGAGGGCCACACCAGAAACAAAGAGAGAGGAGACCATGTTACAGCAGAGAAAATAGGCCTCCATGAAGGTCTGCAAGTAAGTAATGAGAAACCTGGTTAAGTTCACAGACGTTCTTTCCTGATCTCACCAGAAGGGGAGGGCATATAGTCTAGCAGATAAAAAGTAATCATTTTGCAAATGGGTGATGGACCCCTCTCTCAGTGAGGTTTCCTACTCTTATTACATCTACCCTTGAATGTGCTATTACAACAAGACTCCAGTTTAACAGCTTTTTGTCTCTGGCCAGGGGGTGACATACAGTGCCCAGCAGAATGGAGTGAAGGGAATTGCAGGAGCAGCAAAACTGCAAAAGAAAATCAACAAACCACAATCCAGAACTTCAGAGACTCTATATCAATCACATAGAACTAGGACAGCCTAATCTCTCCCCATCCTGGAGCTCAGGGACATTTGCGGAAGAGGGGGCGGGTAAGATTGTAAGAGCAAAGGATGGGAGGAGCAACGATTTGCAAGATTCTCAACAATAGTTGGGGCCAAAGCAATCATAATGGAACTTTGCATGCCCTGCGCAATGTCCAGCGCACTGTTGCCCTCATAAAGTCTAGCATCTGATAAGGGCACCGAGACCCCTGGAGGCAAGGGATTGACAGCCATAGTAGTGATCTTATGCTTAAGGGGAACAAGAGAAAGGGCTTATGGAAATGCCACTGGGTCCTTATATGTCATCGGAGAGGAGGACACAGTGGAGAGTTAGGCACACACAATAAAGGACTATCTGGGAATTGGGGGGAGAGGCACTGGGGGAAGGGGAGGGGGAAGAGGGGGGGGGGAGGGAACTGGTAAAAAATTTTTAAAATGTATAATTAAATTTTTAATAAAAAAAAAAAAAAAAAAAAAAAAAAAAAAGAAATAGCACCCCATCCATCCACAGTCATTAAAAGTATCTGTATGTTAGGATTAAGCCTGTCATTTTAGTTTCTGAATACTGCTTTTCTCTTCCTCTTCCCTTGCTCTCTGAGACAGTCTCATGTGGCCAGTCTAATTTTGAACTCCCAAAGCCTTGAGCCTCTGATTCTCCTGCATCTTCCACCCAAGTGCTATTTATGGATGATCCCAGACACCTCCGTTTTTACATGTTTTCTTTTTCCTGTATGTGTATAAAACAGGGATATCCCCCACCCCAAGTTTCACTTTGATTTACCTGGCATTCACTCATTCTCTGTGTGTGTGTGTGTGTGTGTGCGCGCGCGCGTGTACATGTGCATGCAGGTGTACTGTTACCCACATAGACATGTGTTGAAGCAAGAGGTCAACATTGGGTTTCTTCCTCTATCATTCTCCACTTTTGTTTCTGCACATATGCATTTGTGTATGTGTGTGTGTGTGTGTGTGCATATGTGTATGTGTGTGCATATGTGTGTGTGTGTGTATACCAGAGGACACTTGAGTATATGTGGCTATTGGAGGCACAGGGTGGCATCCAGAATCATTCTGGATTGCTCTACTTCCTTATGTTTTGTTCTGGGGTTTCCCAGGCCCTGCCTTCTAGGGCCAGAATTGCAGGTCACCACCATATCCACCTGGCATTTTTACCTGGGATCTGGGGATCTGAACACAGGTCCTTTGGCTTGTGAAGCAAAGGCTTCAATCCTTGAGCCATTTCTCTAGCCTGCCACTTATTTTTGAGGTAGGAAAAATATCTTATGGAACCTGGAGCTTGTTTCCACTAGACAGGCTGCTCAGCAAGTTCTCAGGGTCCAACTGTCTCTGTGTCTCATGGTGGAATTACAGATGCACACTGCCGTAACTGGCTTCACAGAGACCCAACTCAGGTTCTTGTGCTTGTCAATCCAGCATCTTCCCTGTCTTCTATATAGCTTTGCTTAGTAGCTGCCCTACTATGTAAGTTGTCACAATTTACCAATATCAACATGTGGCCAGTTCAAAAGAGTCTTTTATCCCTCTCCTGTTCATTCGTATATTTCTTTGTATACATATTTCTTTGCTGTACATTGAGAACTACATCAGAAAAATATTCTCATTTTCATCTCCTTAAGCATAATTTAGGGGAACAATGGAAAGAAAACTTTGATGTGTTTACCCACAGTTTTCTTCCCTCGTTTGGACTTTCTTCCTTTTATGAGGTTCCAAGAACCTTTTTCTTTTATCACGTTGTCTCCAATCCTTTTGTAGCCATTTTCACTGTATTGGGATTCAAACTCGGGTCCTCTGCATCTAGGCCAGCTGCTACTGCTGAGCAATAACCCAGCCAAAGCGATTTGTCATAGGGGAGATCTGTTAGTGGCAGACTCTGTTTCTCCATTTCTAGAGATTTTTCCTGAATGTGAGATTGGGGTTGACAGCTCTTTTAGCACTTGAAAAATGTAGCTGCTACCTTCCGGTTTCCATGGTTTCTAATGGGAAATCTGATGCCGGTTAGAGAACTCTCACTAATGAAAATGAGAGGTTTTCTTGCTTTTTAGCTTTCAAGAATTGTTTTGTGTCTGGGGCTTACGATGTGTCATGGTCAGAATCTATCGTTATCTCAATTGGAACTTATGCAGCTTTTTGAATTTGTTGTACTTATACTTCATGCCACATTTAGGATTTTTGTCATGATTGTTGCTTTGAAGGGTTTTTCACTCCCACTGTTTCTCCTCCCCTCCTTTCAGGATTCTAATGAAGTGGCAGCGCTTTTGCCATAGAACCACTGGTCACTTAGACGCTCACAAATAGATTAGCGACACTCTCTGAAGAGTAGGTTCTTCCTAAGGAATTTAAGGAATCTAAGGAGTTCAATTCCCTCCCACAAGCACTTACATTCTCTCTCCCCTTTCTTTTCCCCATACTCTGATCTTATCTTTCTATCACCGAAAAAGGCAGCAAGAAGATCCTTACCAAACTAAGCCCATGGATGTGTGTGTGTGTGTGTGTGTGTGTGTGTGTGTGTGTGTGTGTGTGTGTGCATGTGTACTAGAAGGTACTTGTGTACCTGTGGAGACACAAGGGTGACCTTGAGAATCATCTGAATGGCTCTATCTCCTTATTGCTTTGCTCTGAGATTTTCCAGGTAAGCACAGCCTGCTACCATTTCCACATAACGTTTGTTCATGGACTCTAAAATCACTTGCAAATGCTGCACAAAGGATAGGGGCTGTTGTATCACATTCTCTGGCTTTGAGGTTCATTTGCATAGCGAAGGCTTTCTTGCACATGCTCTGTTGCATAGGGATTTCAACCTCCTTTCTGCCAACTATGAATGTTGCCTCTTTTGCCTAAGGCTTATCTGGGACTTGCTCTCCATTGTACTTTCCTGTGTAAATAAAAGTTCTAGTTGTTATTTGAGATTAGGGAAATTTATTTAGTAGCAAATTTATATTAATGGGCTTGCCTTTATTCATTGCCAGATTAATTTTAGCTAAATTCCTTCCTTTTCCAAGTCAGTTGAACTCTTCTGGCTAAGTATCTAGTACTTAGCCTCTGGAGTAAACATTAATTGCTTTTCTAGCTGGTGAAATAATTTCAGAAACCTTGGCCTTGGATTTAGCTATAAAACTAAAAGCTAAACTAAATCAGCTAAAAGCTGATTTCACATACTGGACTTTCTTAAGCAGTCTACCTATATGGTGTGGGGAAATTTCAGGGGTGCAAATTCCTTGTAAGAGATCATACATCTGCTAGCCACAGCGGTCACTTTGTGAAACCTCTACCATCCCAGCTGGAAATGGCAATTCCCAATAGCAGATCACATCTTCTAAATCCCCACTGCCCTAACTCCCTAGAAACTCCTGGAAACTCCTTAACACCATCTAAAGGCCTTTAAAAAAGCACTGCATGTTGGAGAGAGGGCTCAGGTGATAAAGCTTTGCCTCCCAGTCAAAAGGACCTGAGTTTAAATCCCAGATGCCAAATGAAAAGGCAGGGAGGAATGGTGGTAGTCTGCAATTCTGACCCTGGAGGGCAGAGTCTGGGAAATCCCAGAGCAAAGCAATAAGATGTAAATCAATCCAGGTGATTCCCAGAATTACCCATAGGTCTCCACGGGTGCAACCTCTTCTACACACACACACACACACACACACACACACACACACACACACACATATGCACATGCGCACACACACGCACATGCGCACACACACACGCACGCACACACGCACGCACACACGCACGCACACACGCGCACATGTTCTCTCTATCCTTCTTTTCACCCTCCGCTGCCCCACTCCTGCTGTGAGTCCTCTCCAGATTTCCTCCTGTCAGGGTAGCTCTGATCCTGTCCTTTTTGCCTTACCGTCTCTCTTCTGTTCCAGTGCTCCCTGACCTTAAGGCTAAACTACGGTTCCCTTTGGTTACTAAGTTCCCACTCTATAAAGTCATATTTAAGTCTCACCCTCACCTTAGTTTCTCTTTATCCATGAATCATGTGGCCCCTACACACAGTTGGTGTCGCTCTTTATCCCCCTCCTCAGCCTAACAACACCTTGTTCTCAATGGAGCAGCTCCAAATAGGTGTTCTAGAATGTGTTCCTGCACGAGGACTTCAGAGTGGAAGAGACACCACAGGTGACCAGTGGACGCCAAGGAAAGTGTGCGTTGCGAGGGGTAGCAAATTAACTGGTGTGGTTGGCTTTCCCAAGAGCTAGAGGAAGGAGGCTACCCAAGTGACCTGAAAGTTAACTGAGATGACTGCAAGGTAGCGAACAAGACCATTTGCTCACCGAGGAGGAAATGGACAAATGTTTTGTTCTCTTTCATGGTATTCACATTAGCAATGACAGGAATTGCACATTCAAATGCATACAAGGGCTGTAGGTATGGCATGATTCCACAAATACATTTCTCTTTCTTTTAAACCCTACTAAGAAAATCAGCTCCCTCAATATTATGGTAATTGACCAAATCCTTGGGGGCTTCTGACTTCCTTTGAGTGGTCTGTGAGATCCTGAAGCATCTCCGCTACAAACTCTCGGATCTTATCTCTTCTTTGCTCAGGACCAGATTGGCAAAGCTTCCTTTGATTGAGACTTTCCTGTGCCCTTCTTGTCCTGGTGTATGTGTGGAGCTCACTGCCCCTCCCTGTTTTGTCTCAAAAGCCACCTCTCACTGAGAATTTCCTTAGCAGTCAAGCTAACTTTTAGTTCTGAAACTCCAAACTTCCTCCAGACATGTTTGCCTTTGGTACTGATGTCTCTCTAATAGTTTGCATATTTTGTTAAATGACTTGTTTCAAGTCTTTTGTCATTCTCCAATCTTAATCAATGAACACTTCCTGTAATCTTGTGATGTTAAAGGCAAGTTTGCCTGCTTTACCA
This sequence comes from Typhlomys cinereus, assembly GCA_023101885.1. Lineage (NCBI taxonomy): Eukaryota > Metazoa > Chordata > Mammalia > Rodentia > Platacanthomyidae > Typhlomys > Typhlomys cinereus. The sequence goes on from JALPQD010000104.1 coordinate 49,675, forward strand.
CCTCACATCTAAAATTAAATTAATAATTTAAAATTATTAGTTAAAATAATTAATTATAATTAGTTAATTAGGCAAAACTAATAGCTAAAATAAAACCTCGTATGCAAATATTCTCGATAAATAGATTTTAAATCAATGAAAATGAATGCAATCTGTGTAAAGAGAAGGAAATGGGTATTTGGTCTCAAATTCACGACCTTCCTGTCTCAACCTCCTGAGTACTGATATTGATGCAGGGAAAACGTCTTTCAGCTGTCCCATCTAAGTGATGCAGGGAACAGGAATCGACCATCCCAATGTTGTAGGGTTCTTGTGTTATGGGTTGAAGAATGAAACCAGAACACGTGTAGAGGATTAAGGTAGCGTTTATTAGAGGAGAGAAAGGTTGGAACTCATGGACTCCAGACATGGAATGCCATGAGGGGCTAGGACGCCCGGGAGAACTCATGGAGCCTAGGCATGGAATCCATGAGGAGCGAGGAACTTTTGGAATGCATGAGAAACAGGCAAAGAACAGGACTCACGGCACTAATGCCATGAGGAGCTGGGGTGCCTCCATGAGAAGCCGCAGCTGGAAAAGGAACTCACGGCACCTTGAGTACCACGAGGGGCTAGGGCACCAAAGATGGCTGCCAGGGCCAGGTGTATTTATATACCTAGACAAGCCCAGGAGACTGGCTTTTTCCCATCGGTTAATTCCTACTGGGGCTCAACCCAGTTGCTCTTGGGCCCATGTGGGCTACAGGTCAAGTTGTTGCTATGGAGAGCTCATCTCCATAATCCCTTCATAGGGAAGTTGGCCATTTTATCTCTGGGAGGATTGGAGTCAGTTCCTCAGCAAGAGTGTTTCTTCAGGGTGATTCCAGCAGTGGAGGGTGGCCTTCAGGAATTCCAAAGACCTTCATAGACCTTGAGAGACCCATCCCAGCATAACTGCTCTAGTCCTGCCTTACTAGGATGTGCCCCCTTTGAAAAGGCACTACTATTTCCTATGAATCTTGCAATAGAAAAATGTAGAGAAACCAATGTCGTAGATTTTTATTTTCTAGAAAGTCAGTTCTCTCCTTTCTCCATATGAGCTTTGAACTCAGGTTTGTAAGCAGTATCTTGCTTGCTGAGCTATCTCACCCGTCAGCTTTTTATTTTTAAGAAAATCTAGGGAGGTTTCTATTTGTTCATTTCATTGTTTTTTGAAATAGGACTTCTTGCTGCCCCACCTGGCCTCAAGTTGGCTATGTATTTGAGGACGAGTTTGAACTTCTGATCCTCCTGCCTGCCCCTCCTGATACTGGGATTATAGATGGATGCCACTACCTCAGTTTATTTGTGAGAACAGAACCCAGACTGTACGCATGCTAGGCAAGCGTTTTGCCCACTGAGTTGCATTCTCACCCAAGGTGAATATTTTTAAGTGTTCAATTTGGTGCATATTTATATCTATAGAACTATTGACATAGTTATCAAAGGAACATATCCATTGCCCCAAACATTTGTGATCCATCCCTCTTACTCCAGTTCTTATGCTTTATGTCTATTATAGGTTCAATTTTACTATAGACTTTTCAACATAAGTGGTATCAATATAACATAAACTTCTATTTTTCTGACCCCTTCCACTCAGCATACTGACCTTGATATTAAATAAAATTGTTATTTATTAATATTACTTTATTATATGCATATGCTGTAGTTTATCACTTCACCTGTTGATGAACATTTGGGTTGTTTCTAGATTTTGGGTGCTATAAATGAAACTTCCATAGTGATTCATGCACATGCATTTGTAGGGAAGTATAGTTTAATTTCTTGTTAATTTTTCTGATTTTAAAATATGGTAGCCAATGTGAATGTCTTACTCTCCTGCTGGCTGATGATGACATGCCTAAACAGCACATATCAGAGCTCCAGCTCTACCTGTGACCAGATGTTTTGCTGTAGATGCTGAAGTCTGTGGTCTTCTAAGTATTGACTTACACTTGGAGAGTTTGTGTGTTTCATGGAAATCATGAAGGGAGGCCATAGTTTATGTCTCAGTGGTGCTTTTCTATCACAAGAAAGTCCATTAATAAAAGTTGATCCTTTCCATGTAAGGTTGGCATCAGAGGTAGTGTGAGGACATGTTCCACACTGTCTCACTTGAACAAAACAGCCACTTTAAGGTTGGGGTATCTCTGTCTGACCTGTCATCACTCCACCATACATGCCAGTGTATCTCCGTGTAGAGAGTCTGGCTGCTTACTGCAGCCCTGGGAAAACTCCTGAGATTCCCAAGAAGACAGGAGTACAGGGGTCCTTTGTTCTCTGACCTGGGAAGGAGAGAAACTACAGGGATGGAGAAATCCATCCCTGTTTATCTTTTCTTTCCATCAAAGGCAGAGAGAGGGAAAAGCAGGTCACCAACAACTCTGAAAGGAACAATGTCCTTTGAGATAGCTTATAATGAGAAGTGCAGTACAGCGGTCAGTTTGAGTCAAGATAGGGAATATTAGCTTATGCGACTTCTGTCCCCTTCCTGAGACACTGGGTCACTCTTTGGGCAGGTGGGGAGAGCTTCCCTTTGGTGCATTTGCAGGGACATCTCTACAGATGGAGCAGAAAATGAAAGTTGACGTGGCAGCCAGCTCTCAGGGACACAAGCCCTGCAGTCTCCTCCATGTGGAGTGAATTTGAAGAACTGAGTTTCTGCAAGTATTGGCAAATCTGGGGAGAAATATTGCTTTAGCCAATAGTGTGCCACTTTCAACTGTTTAAAATGGGAATATGTAAATTATTTCTCTTATACTTGTAGCACATAGCTTCTAAAATTTCCAGCAATTTCAGGAAAACATAAAGAATATAGTAATCACTTGAGTTTCTCTATATGGCAATAGTCACCTTTAACTTTTTGTCATTTGTTTGTTTACTTATTTGTTGTATGTGATAAGGTCTTGCTATGTAGCCCAGATGGGCCTCAAACTCAAGCTCTTTCTTCCATAGCCTTCTGAATGCTGAGCTTACAGCTGTCCACTACCACATTCAACTACAGTTAACTTTCAAATAGTTGCTTCCTTCTAAATATCTAGGGAAAATCGCACATGCATACTGTTAACACATATAGGCACTCGTACACATAACTAATTGCAAAGAGAAAGTATTATACTACCATGCTCTCACTAAGGGGCAGAGGGAGACTGGCTTCTAAGAGTTTCAGGTATCAGGAAAAGATGAAAGACTGTGATGGTGGGAATCTGTGTGAGAGTCCTATGCTTCTTAGACCTTCAGAAATATCACCAGAATGCACAAAGGTTTGCTGTGAACAGGCTGACTATGAAAGAACTAAGTTTACATTTAAGGTTTATGAGAAATACAAGACCAGCACATATGGATGTGAAGCATAGATGCAGACCAAACATGAAGTAAAAGTGTAGTAAGGTGTGCTAGTTAGATACATAGTTGCTAACTTGATAATTGAAGGTTGAGCTGTGGCCACATTTGTGAATAATTGGCAGTTAAAACAAATCTTCAGCAAGTCTGCAGGAGACTTTCTCATTGATGTGGGGCGGTCCAGCCTATAGGTAAAAACCCTGGGCAGGAGGATAAAATGGAAGGAGCTGCCTCCGGAAGTCGGCATTCTTCAGCATTCTTGGGCAGATATGCAATCTAACAAGCAATCCCTGTGAATACAGAGTGGCCACTTCCCTCGGTTCCTGGTGTTGGTATGAACACTCCTGCCAAGATGAACTAAGATATATAACCAAGAATCACAAGAGGAACAAAACCCTCTTGTTCCCCTGAGCTCCTTAGACATGAATTTATTTGGTAACACACAGGCTCAGTACCATTTAGCTGTTTGGGGACTATTCTGCATTTTAGACCTGTTAATATCTCTGTTTAGGAACATCATTGACATAATGAGAGGGATTATGTTGAGTCTACTTTGGGTAGTTTTAACATTAGTTCTTCTAGTTGGTAAACAAAGAATGTCTTCTTGTCACCAGTGTTTTATAATTTATATTGTCATGATCTTTTATTTTTCTTGGTTGAATTTTTCTAAATATCCTGTTGTTTGTGGCTGTTGTAAATGAGATTTTTTTTCTCAATTTCTTTTTCAGAAATTTATTATTGGTGTACAAAAATGTTCTCTAGGGCTGGAGAGGTGGCTCAGGGGTTAAGCCTCTGCCTTGCAGGCAGAAGGTCCTGAGTTCAGATCCTAGACCCCACGTATAGACGCCAGGTGGAAGCAGGGTGGTCCGCGTTTCTGGTCCTGGTAGGGCAGAGCCTGTGAATCCCAGGGCAGAGTAAATAAGGAGGAGGTGGAGGCAGTCTATGGTGGTTCCCGAATTCGCCTGTGGTTCTACACACACACACACACACACACACACACACACACATACACACACGTGCACACATGCATACATGCACAATTGAATAAATAATAAATAATAAAAAATTTTTAAAAAGTTCTCTAGTTTGATTTTGTTTAATGTTCTAATACATTTTTGATGTAGTATTTAGGTAGTTCTATGTATAAAATTTTGTTATCAGCAAACATGGATAAAACATGAAGAGATTATCTGGAATAAGATATTTGGAATGGGATGATTAAGCCTAAATATGGGTAGTGCCTTCCAGTTGCTGATCAGATAAAAGGAAGTGCAAGGGCAAGCCAGCAATTTTGCCTATGCTGGCAACTTACCCAGTAAAGTTCTACTTCATTTTGGGGAAACTTTTTTAAAAACTTGGAATCAGTACTTTAACTTTTTGTATAACTCAATAGTAGTGTCATCAGGTCCTGGACTTTTTTAGATGAATGACTTAATTACTCTTTCAATGCCAATATTTATTATTGGTCTTTTTATATTTCCTAGATCTTCTTGATTCTATTTTGGTAGACTGTACCTGCTAATAATGTTACTAACTTCAGCCACCATTTTGTAAAGCCTCCACCCTAGCTAGACATTCAAACCACCAAGTTTTCCTTCACTGCCCCACTTCCCTGGTAGTTTCCAGGCAGCTCCTTGTCAATGCCTGAGAGTCTAGAAGATTGCGATCCAACCCAGGGTCTCGCCTCTTGTGCTGTGGTTTCTCCAGCCGTCCCCTCCTTTCTTCCTCTTCCTGCCAGGCCGTCAGGATGGTTCCCTCTTCCTGTTCTCTCTGGCCTTAAGCTCTGTTTCTGCTCTAATGCTCTCCCACAAGAAGTCTAAACTATCGCTCCCTTGACCACCAGGCCCCCAAATCTAAATAAACTATTTCTTAGGAGTGTCAGTTTCTCTTCATTCATGGGCCTCCACTTGGTATCCGCACATAGTCATAGTGGTTCCTCATTCCTTACCCTCTACTCTTCACTGCCCGCCACCCCCGCCCCAACGTGGTGCTGAAAAGTGGGATTGGTTGAGTGGTTAAGTGCATTCCAACAGGAGTTTCTCTCATTCCATCTTTCCTCCTGTGCCTTCGAGTCTTTTCAAACCCTTCCCCTTTCTTGAGAGACTTTGACAGGGACCATCTCCATAATGTTCAGGGCATCCATTGGCAGCTGATTCATTTATTCCAGTGAGTTTGGGGATTCACTTTCCTGCCTTCCAGAAACTTTCTTTTCTTGTCTGCTAGCCAGACTATGCAAATCCCACCCAGGTAGAGCATTTCCCCCAGTGTACTGAAAAGCTCAGTCAAACTGTTGCTTAGTGAAGATGTTCTTTTTCCTCTTGGGGACCGTTTACTGATGGTCTAAGTGAGTATGAGGACTTCCCTTTCATTCTTGCTACCACGGCACCGCCCTTGGGAAGAGATTACCCTTTCTCACACCCCTCACAGCCATGGGCCACGATACTCTCCACAATGGCCACTGTTGACCAGAAGAAGGCACTTCTGATTTACAAATTCTGAAACTTTCTCTAATGCAATGGAAGTGAATCAAGGTCTCTCTTCTAGCTCAGCTGTCACCTCTCTGTGCAAATTCTTTATAGTTCCCCAAAGCGCTGAGACCTCTGAGCTTAGCTCTTTTTTCTGCATTTCAGGCTGTCATAGTTAGGCACAGGTATCAACTTGACAGTTGAGGGTTTGAACTCCAGGCACATTTGTAGAGAATTAATGGTTGAGTTATGCCCAGAGTAAACCTGCAAGAGATTGTCTAGCTGATGGGGAAGGTCCAGCCCATGGTGGGTGGGACTAGGCTCTGAACAGGTGAATAAAATACTGAGAGCTGGTTGAGAAGTTGGCATCCTTCTGTGTACTTGGGCAGACATGCTGGTCTGGCAAGTAAGGATCGTCCATCTCTCAGCTGTTAATGTGGTGATGGTGTGGCCAGTTCCCTCAGCCCTGGTGTTGGAGAGTGCTCTCCTGTCAGGCTGGACTGAGAACTGTAACCAGGAATCATAAGAGAGTATAAATCCTTGTTCCTTTAAGCCATTTGGTGGTGATTTATCAGCAACAATGCAGGCGAAATGCAACACAGGCTTCCTTTTTGCTCTCTGTCTCTGTCTCTGTCTCTCTCTCTTCTCTTTCTCTCTCTCCTCTTTCTCTCTCTCATCTCACTTTCCTTATCCAGCTTGATATCTCTCTCTTTCTCACCCTCTCTCTGTCTCTGTCTCTCTCTCTCTCTTCATCCAGCTTGATCCCTCTAGTTTTCTTAAATTCTACTGGCCTCTGGGTCTGACTCATCAAGCTCTGCTACCTCTGGACCTGATCCCTTCATCTGTCTTCCAGGTTTTCCTTCTTATCACCCTTCTGCCCACCTACTGTCTTTAGCTAAAATTCCCTCCTAACTCAATCCGCTCCTTCCACTCCCTTTTCAGCCAAGACTAGATTATCGGCCATTCTACATGTTACGACCTTCCCCAACTTTTTTCCTTTTAATGGCTGAGACTCCCTTTCCCTTCCCTTCTTCTTCCCCACACGCAGAGCAGACCCTGTCCCTGCCTGTGTGCCACTGGCCCAGCACTCAGGAACAAGACCCCAACTGCTGCAGTGCCTTGTGATCAGTTCCCAGCACGTCTAACTTCACTTCTGCTCCATCCTATCCAAGTGCCCTTGTCCTCCCTTTACTGTGAACGTTTTTAGACCCTCTCTAAATATGACTGTTACTTTGGTAATTTTATCCCATCATGTGCTAGCCATCTGTCACATGACATTTTATGTGATTCATGTTGGCTTGTCTGATCTGTGTCATCTTATGCTGAATAAAAACTAAATAATAACTCTATGTCTTATATAAACTGTTATATAAGATATGTACATGGGTGGTGTACATGTGTATGAATGGATGTATACATATGTATGAGTATTTTTACATGCATAACAGTTTTAGGTACAACTAGTTATGAATTCTCTTTGACAGTGTTTAATATAACTCGGGTCTGTACATGTTTTCTGTATTTCAAAACCAATTTCCTGAATTTTCATTTAAATGTAAAGGTTGTTTTTAGGATTCTAAGAACAATTATTTATTATAGGACTATCATGTAATTATTAATTGGAGTAATTTTTTCTTGGGGTTATTGCCTCTATGTCTGCTTTAGCAGTGATTTTAAGCACTTCTACCCTTCTTATAGCTATTGCTGGAATATATACCAACTCTCAAATCTTCCTAAAGAAAAAAAGAGCAGTAAAAGGGTCATTTTAAAATTCTTTTTTTTTTTTTTATTTCAGCTCATACAAACTTATTAGGTACACCAGTTCCCTCCCTCCCTCCTCCTCCCCCCGTACTCCCTGCTCCCCCTCCCCACCCCTCTCCCTCCCCATCCCCCAGTGTCCTCCCACCCCAATTCCCAGAGAGTCCTTTCTTGTGCATGTCTGATTTTCCTCTGGGTCCTCCTCTCCGATGACGTACAAGGACCCAGTGGCCTTTCCCGAACCCTTTCCCGTGTTCCCCTTAGGTATAGGAACACTGCTGTGGCTGCCAATCCTTTGCCTCCAAGGATCTTGGTGCCTTTAGCAGATGCTAGACTTTGTGAGGTCAACAGTGTGTTGGACAATGCGCAGGGCATGCAAAGTCCAATTATGATTGCTTCAGCCCTAACTAGTATAGAGTATCTTACATATCATTGCTCCTCCCATCCTTATGCTCTTACACTCTTACCGCCCCCTCTTCCGCAAATTTCCCTGAGCTTCAAGATGGGGAGAGACTAAGCTGGCCTAGTTCTAGGTGGTTGATATAGAGTCTCTGAAGTTCTGGATTGTGGTTTGTTGATTTTCTTTTGCAGTTTTGCTGCTCCTGCAATGCCCTTCACTCCATCCTGGTGGGCATTGTATGTTACCCCCTGGCCAGAGACAAAAAGCTGTTAGAGTCTTGTGATAAAAGCACATTCAAAGGTAGATGTAATAAAAGTGGGAAATCACAGTGAGGGAGGGGTCTATCACCCATATGCAAAATTGTTACTTTTTATCTGCCAGACTATATGCCCTCCTCTTCTGGTGAGATCACTCCCCCTCAGTAGTAAATGATCAGGAACAAAAGTCTGTGAACTTAATCAGATGTCTCATTACTTATTTGGGTCCTTGGTGGAGGCCTATTTTCCCTGCTGTAACATGGTCCCTTCTCTCCTTCTTTCTGGTGTGGCCCTCCTACCCCATCCCTCCTGTTCATAATCCTTGGAATTACTGTCTCTAGGTGGGCTGGGTGGGTTTGGTACTAGGAGCTACCTATTAGGGAGTACATACGGCGCTTAATTTTCTGGGTCTGGGATACTTCACTTAATATAATTGTTTCTCATGACATCCATTTCCCGGCAAATTCCAGTAATTCATCATTTTTGATGGCTGAGTAGTACTCCATTGTATAGAGGTACCACAGTTTCCTTATCCACTCGTCAACTGTTGGACATTTGGGCTGATTCCATGACTTTACTATTGTAAACAGTGCTGCTATGAACATGGTCGTGCTTGTGCTATCAAGGTGAACCTCTGCTGTATGGGGGGTTATTCCCAAAAGTGGAATCGCAGGGTCATATGGCATTTCAATCTTTAATTTCTTTAAGAATCTCCAGACGGCTCGCCAGAGTGGCTGTATGAGCCTGCATTCCCACCAGCAATGTAGGAGAGTTCCCCTCTCTCCACATCCTCTCCAGCATTTGTCGTTGTTAGTATTGTGGATTTTTGCCATCCTGACCGGGATGAGATGATATCTCAGGGAAGTTTTGATTTGCATTTCCCTGATGGCTAAAGAAGTGGAGCATTTTTTAAGATATTTGTTAGACATTTTAATTTCATCCCTGGTAAAGTTTCTTTTAAGTTCCAGGGCCCATTTTTTAATTGGGCCATTGGTTTCCTTGGTGTTTAGTTTTCTAAGTTCTTTGTGCACTCTGGACAATAGAGCTCTATCAGATATGTGGTTAGTGAAGATTTTCTCCCATTCTGTGGGTTGCCTTTGAGCTCGTGTGACAATCTCTTTATCTGAACAGAAGCTCTTTAATTTCACAAGATCCCAACTGTTGAGAGTTGGTAGCAGTGACTGTGCCATTGGATGTCTGTTTAGGAACTGTTGGCCTAGCCCAATCAGCTCGAGGGAGTTCCCTATCCTTTCAACTATGGTTTTTATAGTCTCTGGCCTGATATCAAGGTCCTTGATCCATTTGGAATTAAGTCTTGTACATGGTGACAAGTACGGGTCCAGCTTTAATCTTCTGCATGTGGAGATCCAGTTTTGCCAGCACCATTTGTTGAAGATGCTGTTCTTTTTCCACTGGATTCTTTGGGCCCCTTTGTCAAAGACCAAATGGCTGTAACTTTGTGGGCTTATATCTGGGTCTTCGATCCTTATCCATTGATCTGTGTGTCTATTTTGGAGCCAGTACCAGGCTGTCTTTACAACTATGGATTTGTAGTATAGACTAAGGTTTGGTATGGTTATACCTCCAGCTGTGTTTTTGTTACTCAGGATTGTTTTTGCTATCCTGGGTCTTTTGTGCCTCCATATGAACTTTGAGATTGTTTGGTCAACTTCTTTGAAGAATTGCTTTGGGATTTTGATTGGTATAGCATTGAATCTGTATATTGCCTTTGGTAGGATGGTCATTTTCACGATGTTGATTCTGCCAATCCAGGAACAAGGGAGGTCTTTCCACCTTCTGGTGTCTTCTGCTATTTCTTTCTTTAGGGTTTTAAAGTTTTCATTGTAAAGGTCTTTTACCTCCTTAGTTAGGTTTATACCAAGGTATTTCATTTTTTTAGGGGCTATAATAAATGGTATTGTTTCTCTCAAGGCTTTTTCACTTCTTTCATTCTGGGTATGTAGGAAGGCCTCTGATTTTTGCACATTTATTTTGTATCCTGCCACCCTGCTGAACTTCTTGATTAGTTCCAGGAGCTTCCTGGTGGAGTTTTTGGGATCACTCAGGTATAAGATCATGTCATCTGCAAATAGGGATAGCTTGACTTCTTCCTTGCCGATTTGAATCCCTCGTATGTCCCTTTCTTGTCTTATGGCTTCAGCTAACACTTCAAGTACAATATTGAATAGAAGTGGTGAGAGTGGACAGCCTTGTCTAGTTCCTGATCGAAGTGGGAATGCTTCCAATTGTTCCCCATTGAGCATAATCCTTGCTGTGGGCTTATTGTATATAGCTTTTATTATATTGATAAAGGTTCCTTCCATTCCTACTGTCTCTAGCGTTTTGATCATAAAAGGCTGTTGGATCTTGTCAAAAGCTTTTTCTGCATCTATCGAGAGTATCATGTGGTCTTGGACTTTGGACTGGTTTATATAATGAATTACATTTATTGATTTGCGTATGTTGAACCAACCTTGTGTGCCGGGGATGAAGCCTACTTGGTCCTCATGAATGATCTTTTTAATATGTTTTTGAATCCGATTTGCTAAGACTTTGTTGAGAATCTTTGCGTCTGTGTTCATCAGGGAGATCGGCCTATAGTTTTCTTTTTTAAGCGAATCTTTATTAGGTTTTGGGATTAAAACGATATTAGCTTCATAGAAGGAATTTGGTAGTGTTCCTTCCTTTGCTATTTGATGGAACAGTTTAAGGAGTATTGGTGTTATTAACTCCTTAAATGTCTGGTAGAACTCTGTGCTGAATCCATCTGGTCCAGGACATTTTTTGGTGGGAAGATTCGAGATTACTTCCTCAATTTCCTTATATGTTATAGGACTATTTAAATAATTCACAACTTCCTGATTCAATTTAGGTAAGTTGTGTTTACTTAGAAATTCATCCATCTCTTTTGTGTTGTCAAACTTCACTGAGTATAAGTTTTTGAAATATGATGTTATAATTCTCTGGATTTCTTGGGTATCAATAGTGATAGCTCCATGTTCATTTCTAATTTTGTTAATTTGGGTTTTCTCTCTCTTGCTTTTGGTTAGTTTAGCTAGGGGTGTATCAATCTTATTGATTTTTTCAAAGAACCAGCTTTTTGACTGGTTGATTTTTTCTATCGTTTTCTTAATCTCGATTTCAGATATTTCTCCCCTTATTTTGCTAATCTCCTCTCTTCTACTACTTTTGGGATCAGATTGCTCTAGCTTCTCTAAAGCTTTAAGCTGCATTGTTAAGTTGTTTATCTCTGATGTTTCCATTTTTTTGACGTAGGCATTAAGAGCTATGAACTTACCTCTTAGAACAGCTTTCATTGTGTCCCAGAGATTTTGGTAAGTTGTATTTTCGTTATCATTCACTTTCAGGAAATCTTGAATTTCCTTTTTAATTTCTTCCTGAATCCAGTTCTCATTCAGCATCATAGTGTTAAGTTTCCAGGAGTTAGTGTATTTTCTCTTGTTTGATGTGTTGTGGACGTCCAGCTTTAGGCCGTGATGGTCTGATAGGGCACAGGTTAGAATTTCAACTTTCTTGTATATGTGTAGATTCATTTTGTGGCCCAATATGTGATCTATTTTGGAGAAAGTTCCGTGTGCTGCTGAGAAAAATGTGTATTCTTTGGTGCGTGGGTGAAAAGTTCGATAGAGATCTGTGAGGTCCATTTCTTTCAGGGTTTGATTAAGTTCCAAAGTGTCTCTGTTAAGCTTTTGACCTGTTGATCTATCCCATGTTGAGAGGGCGGTGTTGAAGTCCCCAAGAATTATCGTTTGGGGATTGATTTCTTGCTTTAGACGCTGTAGGGTTTTCTTAATGAATGTGGAGGGGCCTGTATTGGGTGCATATATATTCAGTATTGTGAAGTCTTCCTGGTGAATTGTGCCTGTGACTAAAATGTAGTATCCATCCGTGTCCCTTATAATTTTCTTTGGTTTGAAATCCACTTTGTCTGATAGCATAATGGCTACCCCTGCCTGTTTTCTGCTTCCATTTGCTTGTATAATTGTTGACCAGCCTTTTATTTTTAGAGCGTGCCTATCTTTTGTGGTGAGATGGGTTTCCTGCAGGCAGCAGATTGATAGATTTTGATTTTTAATCCAAGTTTGTAATCTGTGTCTCTTGATCGGTGAATTAATTCCGTTAACATTTAGTATTATAATGGAGAAACTATTGTTAATTCCAGACATTTATTATGTTTAGTAGCTTTTATAAGTATATTGCTTCGTTTTTAATGATGTTATACTTGCCTTCTGTTCTCCTGGATATGCCTGTTTTTTTCTTCACGCTTGAGTATCATTTCTAGCATTTTTTGAAGGCCTGGTTTGGTGGCCATGTATCCCTTAAAGTTGTCTTTGTGCTGGAAAATTTTTCTTTCTCCCTCGATCATGACTGGGTTGACATTTTTGCTCATTCAGTACTTGAAGTATGTCTCTCCAAGCTCTTCTTGCTTTTACTGTTTCGACTGAGAAGTCATTTGTTATTTTAATAGGTTTACCTTTAAAAGTGACTTGTTTTTTCTCCCTTGAAGCTCTCAGCACCAGTTCTTTATCTTGAATGTGGAGTGTTTTAACTATTATTTGCCGCAGCGTGCTTCTATTTTGGTCGTATCTGTTTGGGGTGCGGAATGCCTCTTGTATATGGATGGGCCTCTCTTTTTTTAGATGAGGAAAGTTTTCCTTGATGATCGTTTGAAAAATTTCCTCAGGGGTGGTATTTTGAGATTCTTGCTCTGGTATTCCATGAATACGCATGTTAGGCTTCTTCAGGGTGTCCCATATCTCTTGGATATTTCTTTCAAGTATCTTTTTGGCTTTAACAACCTCTTCCATTGAGCTGGTTAGTACTCCCACTTTATCTTCAAGGTCTGAAATTCTGTTTTCTGCTTCGTTAGTTCTGTTGATAAGACTCTCTGTGGCGTTCTGGGTTGAAGATAACTTGTCTTTTAGCTCAGTTTTAAACTCTGCTTGAGTTTGTTTTAACTGCTCTATGCCACTTTTTGCTTCTTGCACTGTTTTTCTCAACTCCTCCAGATGTCTGTTGTGTTCCTCTTCAAAGCGATTGATTCGATTATGTAATTCCTCCCTAATTTCCTCTTTCATAGTATTGAACATGGTAATGATCATATTTTGAAAGTCTTTATCCTGGGTCGGGCTTTCTTGGCCTTTTTCCGTGGGTTTGTTCTTGTTGGAGTCTAACATTATGGGATTAATTTCTTCAATGGGAAATTTGTTTACTTGATTGTTGCTTCTCATGGATTTGCACTTTGACTTTGGCATTGTCATTTTAACTCTTAAGATCTCTCAATTTCACTAAACTGAATTATTTGGCCTGGGGTCCTGGTGGGCGGGGCGGACGGAGACTTACCTAGGTCTTGGGGTGAGGCCTGGCTGGACCGCGCACGCGCGTCCCGACCGGCGGAGCGGGGTGAGGTGCAAAAGGGGGGATGGGGGCGACGGCGTGGAGCTATTTAACCCGAGGGCAGCTGGGGCGGGCCCGGGCGCGGGGGGAGGTCCTCCTCGTCCCTCGGCCCGTGCGCGGCTCCGGCTGGATGGTGGGAGTCAGAGCCATTTTAAAATTCTAAGCCTCAAAAAAAATCCACAAATAGTATTAATATGTTTTAATACATTATAACAATTTTTTTCAGGATAATAATCAAGTTTGATGCAGTGTAATTTCCTGAGTTTTTATTTGTTTGTTAATGTCAATCAAAGGTTATGTGAATTCAAATTCCTAAAATTCTGCTCTACAAAATAACTGACACCAGAGTCTGTTTCCAGCAACAGGTTTTCTTAAACATTGATCTGCATTTAGTGGTGTTTACAGTCTAATTAAATTTGACCCATTATATGGAGTTTCATTGTGTCTGTAATCTTCGGTTCCACATATTAATTTAAAAACTGTTGCTCATAAATTATAAGTTTCCTTTCACCGAAAATCTTACAAAGTAAAGACAACCAGACAAGTTCATTCACTGGAGCTTCGAAGACATTCTTTGGCCTAAAGAGAAAAATCGTGCTTTTCCATTTCTTAAATTCTCTTGCTTTGCTTGGTCTTGATTTTAATGAAACTGCAGACAAAGGTATCATTATGTTCTCACTCTAACCAAATTTTAAAATTTTTCAAGAATCCCCTCTATTTTGATGTTCTCTTTCCATCAAAGCACTCGACATTCTTCTATTCCCTTTGGGTTCCTGAAGCCTTGCAGCCAGGGTCTAATTCTGGGATCCTGATGGCCCCTCCAGGATTCTGCCGTCCCGCCAACATTTAGCATCACTTTGGCAATCCAGTCCAGCTTTTCCACATGTTCCCAAAGTAACATAACCCCCTGTGGATGTCCGTTAAACTTGCCTCTTTCTTTCTTGGGATATTGCAGATCTAGCAACCAAAGGAAAAAATGGAAGTCTTTTGAGGACTCCATTGGGTTACACTGGATTTTTCTCATCCTCCTTTCTTGGGTCGAGACCATCAAATCCTTTGCTCCATCTGTTTTCTTAACTGTAAGTCCTCTATCTACTTTGCCTTCTGCTGTCTCCATGCAAGCTTAATTTAGATGTACTGATTTCTGGAGCCCACTTCACAGAAAAGAACTTTCAGCCCCAAGGTGTGAATGTGGGCTGATAGTATATCATGTCACATATAGCACCATTTCCAAGTGTCTGACTTGACAGAGCTCTCGAATAACCTCCTAAAGACACAAGTGAGCTATCATGGTGGACACAGTACAAAGATGGTCACAACCTGCCACACTGAGCGTAAAGACTAAGTCAGATACAACACAGTACTGTGCCTTAATACTTTGCACAATTTCCAACACCCAAGGAGTGCGTGTCAATCCATTTTCCATTACTATAACAAAATACCAGAAACTGTGAGTAATATATATATATATATATATATATATTTTAAAAAGACATTTATTTAGTTTACAATTTTGGAAGCTGAAAAATCCAAACAGCAAGTCCCAGGTTTTCAAGAGGACCTCACAGCAGGAACACGAGTGAGAGATCTCACGTGGAGAGACTAGAAGCCAGGCTGAGACAGGGGTCCCACAAAAACTGTATATCACTTTCTGAGCACACATTCCTGATGACCCGAGGTTTTCCACTAGTCTCCATCTCTTATCTCCACCCTGGGAACTAGGCTTCCAACATAGGAATGTTAGAGGGATATAGTGAAGGCATTTCTAGACAGCAGTGGGATCGATTAGTCTAGTTGAAGATTTATCAATTTGTTTATCTTTCCTTTCTTTTTTATTAATTTATTTTATTTTATTAGTTTTACAAGCATATCGAGTATTTATCCCTGCTTCCCTCCATTCCCCTCCCTCACATCCCCCTCCCTTCTCTTCATCAATCCATTCTACTCCTTCCCACTCTCCTGCCTTGCCACTTCTATGGACCCAGAGTTTCCTCTGGCTTCTCTACTCTTGTAGGGGCTCAGGTCTCTATGGCATACCAAGTTGCCCCTCCTTGAGCCACACCACTGATTAGGGCCATTTCCTTCCACTCATTCAGCTGTGTTATCTAAGGTTTCCACTGTATGTTCTTATCTCTCTCGAGGTCCTCAATAATCTATGGGGGCATGTTGGTATGTCAGTCATTATGCAGGTCTGGTAAGGACAAATCTCTCTGCAATGAGTTCCTGGATGAAACAGTCCTGCCTTGAATGGAATGTCTTGTCCAGTGGTGGACCTTCCCATCTTTTGGTTCTTACAATCTCACCACCCCATCTTCCATGAGATTCCCTAAGCCTTAGGATGGGGAGAGATTAGGTTGGCCTGATTCTGGGTGAGCATTGCTGGGTCACTGGTGTTCTGCATTATGGCTGGTTGTTGTTGTCCACTTCACTGCTCTTCTCCTGGCCGAGGCTGCATCCTGTCAAGGTGTTGAAATCCTCTACTGCTGTTATAGAAGAAGACTTCTAGGCTGAGTGCTAAGTGCTCTTCAAAGCTATGAGTATAATAGCTATTTACAGAGCAGTTTGGTGTACTGTCTTCCTACCTACAGGTTCACAGGCTGTTCTTCCCTATTGATCTATTTCCTTTCCTTTTTTAGGTTTTTTGTTCTAGTTAACAGAAACAGGAATGAGTTCCATTCTGACAAGTGGATCTTGAGTTCAATCAGAAAACTATTGGTTGTTCTCCTTGATACTCATGCCACTGTTGCACTGGTGCACCTGTTGTCATGGTGATTCTTATTGCAACTTGCAGGTCTCATGAGTTGATGAGGCCTGTGATTCTTTCTTTCTCCCAGTATTCCTTGGGAGTGTGTAAGCTATCCAGCAAGGAAGAAGTTCTCAGACCAGTTACAGTTGATGTATTTTGCCCATATTCTATGATCCATTTATTAATCTTTTCAATGTTTTATTTACACTTTAGAGAGAGGGACAGACAGAGAGACAGACAGACAGAGTAGGTATATACATGCCACAATACATGAGTGGAGGTCAGAGTTAGGCAGTACAGTAGCCCTGCTGGGATAGTCTCTGAAGATCTTCAAAGGTCATCTCATGGCTGAGATTACCCTGAAGCAACACACCCTACTGATCTGGAGGAACTAACTCTAATCTTCCCCATAGATAACTTGTCCCAAACCTCTGTTCATGAAAGGATATGGAGATTCATTCTCCATTGTAAATAACCTCCCATGAGGTTGGGCACAAGATCCACTGGGTTGGGCCCCAAAACAAACAGACCAGTAAGATGTGAAGGACCAAAAGCTCCAATCAGGTTTGCAGAAACTGAAGCTGACATGAGGAAAAGCCACCTTCCCTGGGCCTGACTAAGGTATAAATCTTCCGACCCTGGCAGCCATCTTCGACCCTGGCAGCCATCTTCGACCCTGGCAGCCATCTTCGACCCTGGCAGCCATCTTCGACCCTGGCAGCCATCTTCGGCGCCTTCCCCTTCATAGCTCTCCACGTCTGGAGTCCACGAGTTCTCCAGAGCTCTCTTGCCACTCTCAGATTCATGTCCATGAGTTCCATTCTTTCTGTCCTCAAATAAACTCTGCCTCAATTCTCTATGTGTGTTCTGGTTTCAACTTCGACTCCTGAACACATGAACCCGGACACATAAAAACCCCAGGAGAGTGAGCCCGTAACAAGAAGGCAACTTTGGAAGTTGTTTCTCTCCAGCATGTGGGCTCCAGAGATCTAACTTAATCACCAGGTTTGCATGTAGGCACCTCACCCACTGAGCCATCTTACCAGACTTACCTATTCTTTCAGAAAATGAACTGTTTCATTGATAATTTATTATTTTTTATTTTTAATTTTGACGTTATTTCTGCCTTGATATTTATTATTTCCTTACTTTAAATCAGGTTTGTTCTTGCTTTGCTATGTCCTTGACATACATTTTTTGGTTGTTCCTTTATTATGGGTGGGGCATCATGAGCTCCTCCCCCACCCATGATGGAATGTTCAGAGGTTTAATCTCAGTGCTCATAACCACAACTCCTGTGAGTTCAGGGGTGCAACAGCTATGTCAAATCCAAAGACGGTGTTTCACAGAGCTCCTCCCCTTCCTCCGACTTTTACATTATTTCCTCCTCTTTCTCAACATTCCCTGAGCCTTGGAGTAGGGAGTGATATGGAGGTCCCTTCCTGGGCTAAACTCTCAGCATTTTCTGTTATCCTCTTTCATCATAGCACATGTCCAGAAGAACAAAAGAGCTTTCCTGTATTACTCAGTCTCTTGTACTCCATGGTGCAGGTGCTCAGTAAGTGCCAAAGAAACTGAGGAGTGAAATGAAAGAAGGAGCAGGCAGGAGAAGGAACTTGTCCCCACTTTGTTGATCAACAACCAAGATAGCTATTTGGGGATTACATTGGATCTACACTTCCAGTTCATCTAAAGCCACAACTGATAAAAGATTGTCTTTCTGGGTCCCCAGTTCTATATAAGGTGTTCCAGGAGAGAATTATGCAAGGTTTTGCCCTCAAGGAATATGTGATTCAGTAAGGATCCCAAATACATGCATAATTATACACTAAGACATAACCACAAATTTTGAAAGCTTTGGGATGATTTCTTTAGTACTTAGTTTCTAGGTAAATGATTTTAGAGTGCGACAAAATAAAACTAATTAGGAAACAGCTTAAATAGGAGGCTCTCCCTGCCCTTCAGACCTTTGATTAACTTTACCAAGAACAAGAGTCTTGAAGCCAAACGAAGAAGTCACGCCATTACTAATGAGATGCAGAGGTTAATGACATGCCTGCCTAGTTCCCACCTGAAATCAGATCAAAAAACCTAATGAGCAGTTCTTAACTGCTGGCTGGCAAGCACAAAAGTGCCATCAAAAGGTGCTATTTGTTTATTGCCTTTTACAAGTTGGCACAAGAAAGGAAACCTCTCCGAGGTCTGGAAAGAATACAAATTCTATGTTTATTTAAAACTAAAGTAGGCCAATAATTTTTTCATTTGAAGAGGATTATTACTGTGTATTGTAGTATAATTAGAATATATATTGATCTTCATGAGACTGGCAAACTTCAGATCACTGGAACTTTCTTTTGATTTTTAATACTTTATTTCAACGTAACTATGCATAAAAATATACCCATATTTGTTAATAGAATGCAATTAAAATTTAACTTATCCTACACAGTCTTGACCAGAAACTTGGTACATGGTTTATGATTCAGAAAAAAGCAAAAAACTGCAATCTGGTTTATTTTTATCTATTACAACTGTATAGACGATCCTCCTTCAAATGCTGCTAAAAGCAGCAAGAACCTTGAGAGAAATATACCTTTGTAAAACCACTGAAACTTTCTAAGTGATTGAGCAATAAAGTTATAAAGGTTGTATTTTGCTATCTGTAGCAAGTATATTCCCAACCATGTCCAAGTTATGTCAGAGATGTGACTTTGGAAAAATGTCCTGAGGATGAATTCAGTTACCTATGATACCAACCATGGACCAGAGGACTGGGAATTTCAGTGTACTTAGGGAGTGGAGGGAGGCTAAAAGCAGAAATGGTCATTAATAACCAAAGATTTAATCAAATGTCTTTTTAGGCTTTGCAGACTCCGCTGTCGCCCGCAGCTGCTCGACGTCAGCCATGGTCAACCCTACCTTGTTCTTCGACATCGCTGTGGATGGCGAGCCCTTGGGCCGCGTCTCCTTCGAGCTGTTTGCAGACAAAGTTCCAAAAACTGCAGAAAACTTTAGTGCTCTGAGCACTGGAGAAAAAGGATTTGGTTATAAGGGTTCATCCTTCCACCGAATTCTTCCAGGATTCATGTGCCAGGGTGGTGATTTTACACGCCATAATGGCGCTGGTGGCAAGTCCATCTATGGAGAGAAATTTGAAGATGAGAACTTCTTGCTGAAGCACACAGGTCCTGGTATCTTGTCCATGGCCAATGCGGGACCAAACACAAATGGTTCCCAGTTTTTCATCTGCACTGCCAAGACTGAATGGTTGGATGGCAAGCATGTGGTGTTTGGAAAGGTGAAAGATGGCATGAAGATTGTGGAAGCCATGGAGAAGTTTGGGTCTGGAAATGGCAAGACCAGCAAGAAGGTCACCATTACCGACTGTGGACAACTCTAATACATTTGACTTGTGCATCTATGATCACCAGACCATTCCTTGTGTAGCTCAGGAGAGCACCCTTCCACCCCTTCTGCTCGCAATATCCCATAATCTCTGCTCTCACTGCAGTTCTTTGGGTTCCATATTTTCCTTACTCCCCTCCAAGTCTAGCTGAATTGAAGAGTTTATGATTATGAATAAAAGTGAAGTAAGAAGTAAAAAAAAAAAATGTCTTTTTAATGATATATTTACAAAAGCCCAAAATGGGCTTCAGAGAACTTCTGGGATGAAGAGCACATGGACGTACTGTGAGGTTGCTACCCTTTGTGACCCGTTTGCTGTTTCATTGACAGCTGGGTTCCTACTCTCCATCTATGCACCTAGCTTACGTCCCAGCTCTTGAGCTGGATCTTCCTAATGAGCAGGCGATCTAGAAAGTGAGCTGCTTTGCTGAGCTCTTTGAGCATTCTAACAAATGATCACATCAAGAAAGGGGCTGAGGGAGCCACAGTCTTATAAACCATTGGCCATAAACACTTGTCTTACAGTCTTATCTAACAACAACAGCAGCAGCAAAAAGCTTTTTACAAAAGCTCCTACATAAAATTGGAAGCTGCAACTATTCTACTGGATAATCAGACATTAAGGTAGAAACAGAAAAATCACCATGATTCTAAGGCCTCTCAGTGAGATGTGAGAGAGTACATTTGGCAACACAAAAAAACGTGAAAACTCAAGAGAGAATGAGAAAGATAGAGTCACAGGACAACCACAAAAGGGGTAGGAATTACAACACAGAACCCATCAAAAATCATAAAAGTCTGAATCCATTAAAATACAGTGAAAAGTTTTCACAACAGACTAGAACAAGCAGAAAATTTCTGAATTCAAGGACAAATCTTTTGAGTTAACCCAGTCAGACAAAAAGAAGGAAGATGAGGAAGAGAAGGAAGAGGAGAAAGAGGAACAGAAAAAAGAAAGAATGAAAAAGGATGAAGAAATCCTGTCAGATTTAGGGATACTGTTATGTGAACACATCTGGATTATAAAAGTTCAGAAGATGGAAAATAAAGAAGAAAAGTATATTTTTATAGAATAGCAGCTTTCCAAAAGATAGGAACATAGAGATACAAAGAACTAAAAATGCCAGTTGGATTCAATAAAAAAGAACCTTGACCTGGGCATATTAGAGTCAAAATGTTAAAAGTACAAGACACAGAGAATTCTTTTTTTTTTAATTATTTATTATTATTATTACTTATTCAATTGTGCATGTGTACATGTGTGTGTGTGCGTATATGTGTGTATAGAACCACTGGACGAATTCAGGAACCACCAAGGACCGCCTCCACCTCCTTGTTTACTCTTCCCTGGGGATTCATAGGCTCCGCCCTATCAGGCCCAGAAACGCAGGCCGGCCCAGCTTCCGCCTGGCGTCTATAGGTGGGGTCTAGGATCCCAACTCAGGACCTTCCTGCCTGCAAGGCAGAGGCTTAACCCCTGAGCCACCTCTACAGCCCCAAGACACAGAGAATTCTAAAAACAGTAAGGGTAAAGCATCAGGTGGAATACGAGGAAATACCACTAGATGTATAATGGATTCTCTCAGCAGGAAGCCGACAAACCACAAGAGAATGAGAAGATATATTCCAAGTCATGAACAGGAAAAACTATCAAGATCATCTTTGAAAATAATGATAAAATAAAATATTTCTTAAGTAACCAGAAATAGAAAGGATCCGTCACCACCAGAGCAGTCCCACAGGGAATACTGAAGGGAGTCTTTTATTAGAAATGAAAAACTTGATGGACCAGTGATGTAGCTCAGTGGTATTATACCTGCCCAGTATACAACACAACACCAGCACTGGAAAGGAGGCGGGGTAGTGAGGGAGAGACACGCCACACACAAATGTAAGAAATTCATTAGAAGAACAGACACACGAAGGAAATACTCTACGGCCAAGTCACAAAAGTCAGTAATGACAGGTGGAAGTGAGCTTAAAAATTACACAAAGTAAACAGAAAATCACTAGCAAAGCACCAGTGACAGAAAGAAGTTCATATCTATTGATAATAAACTTGAAAGCAAATGAATGCTGAAATTCAAGTCAAGAGACACAGGCTAATCATGCGATAGTGCTATTCTACCCCGAGGCGTTCCACTTCTACCTTGCCTTAAACATTTTCTACTCTACATTGTTTTTCGAAGTTAATTTCTGTATCGGGATAACCCAACAAATTATTTAGTTTGCAGGATTTGTGACCCCCTATGCAAACACTCATGTATTCATGAATTTACAAATGAGTTTTGAGGCACTCTTAACACTGTGCCTTAAATATTCCAGTGGTAAAGCTTCTACTTGCACAGATTTACTTAATGTTAAGCAAGACAGCAGCAGTGAATCTGAATACTATAAAAAATGGGATGAATCCAAATACACTACTAGACTCTCATATCTTCTGGGATAAATATATTTTAAAAGAGAATTGATGAAAAATTTTCATATGTTGTAATTTTATTCAAGTAAAATATGGACAAAAATTAATAAAATAATGTCAATAAGGAGAAGGAAAAAGATATAGACTAGCTATATTACACACTCATATATATACACATATATGATCTGGAACTACCACTAATAAAGTTTCTTATGCTCCAGTAAGTAACCTACACCCATGCTCATGGCAAGCAACCTTAATTAAACTCAGTGGGTCAAAACAAAGTGGGACATGAAATAAGAGGGGAACTTGTTGGGAAGGAGGGTCCAGGGGGAGTGAGAGAGGCCTAGGAGAGAGGAATGGGGAGCAAATATGATAAAAACACATTTTATATGCATGTAAAACTTATTGAAAAAGGATGACAAAAATGAATGTAAGGCTGAAATATGATGTGAAATAGAAAACAGGTGTCTAAAACTGGATAGATGAATATTGATGGAGAGAAGCAAAAGGAACGTGAGTCTTCTTAAACTATTTTAAAAATACACATGGAAACTGGAAACCCACTATTTTGTAAGAGTTCTCTCTCTCCATATATATTTTAAGGATCTCCACACATAATTTAAGGATCAAAAAAGATGGTTTAGAAGGTAAAGGCACCTGTGAGGAAACCTGATGACTGAGTTTGATCCTCAGAAACTCAGAAGAAGAGAACTGACTACCAAAAGTTGTCCTCTGTGGCCCATGCCTGTGTCAGTGCAGCCCTTCAAATACATAAAATATTTAGATATGATTTTAAAATGTTCAATTATTACTAATGAAAGGGAAAAAGAAGGGAGAGAAACAAATGGAAATAACGGAAAAAGAAGAAAGGAGGAAATGGAGAACAGAGTTTAATAGACTGAGATGCATCTAAAATATCATCAAGACATGCAAGTGTCACCTGTTGTACCTGGAACTACAGTTAGCACACCTCTCAGCACTCTCTGTCACTCAGCCCTGGATTCTAAGAGTCGCTTTCCCATCCGTGCAGTTTATATCAGTTTAGAAGATGGGACAAGAGAACTTCAGAGACCGTGAGTTCCATTGGCGGGAACACGATCACTATCACTCATAAAAACAGAAAAGGTAGGGGCTGGAGAGGTGGCTAAGGGGTTAAGCCTCTGCTTTGCAGGCGGAAGGTCCTGAGTTCGGATCCTAGACCCCACGTATAGACGCCAGGCAGAAGCGGGGGCGGCCTGCGTTTCTGGTCCTGGTAGGGCGGAGCCTGTGAATCCCAGGGCAGAGTAAACAGGAGGAGGTGCAGGCGGTCCATGGTGGTTCCCGAATTCGTCTGTGGTTCTACACGTGCACACACACACACACACACACACACACACACACACACACACACATGCACGCACAATGGAATAAAAAGATTTAAAAAAAGATATGAGAAAAGCATCTATTAAAAAAAAAAAAGAAAAAGAAAAAAAAGAAAGGCAATCAATGGGATCAGAAGTCCAGGAGTCACTCGGTCAAGCAGAGGAGTGTTTCTGCTGCTGGAGGGAGGAGTAGGGAGACAGAAGATGAAATGAAGACACATTAGGAGGTGGAGAGGAGGCTGTGGGCTCAAATGGGAGAGAAGATACTTGATTCCAGATTCACACAGATCACACAGCATTGAGAACAGGATCTGGCCTGGTTGTCTGCTTTTGGAGCATCCAAACAACATTCCTGTACCTTAGCAGTGATTCACAGGAGGAGGGCAGGTGAACAGGTCACTTAACAAAATCGGCAGAGTCCGTTGTCCAGGTTGGATTTCTGAGAACTGAGAGAAATTTCTGAGTCCTGAGAGACTCACCAAAGTCATTTCCTCAGGCATATTTTTAGTCGTATGCTAATGTTTTATTCAGCTTAAGTAATATTGCCACTTAGTTGAGAATGACTTTGAATGTTGCATCCTCCTACCTCCAAACCTTCCCCCTTCTCAAGTACCCCCAAGCCCAACTTTTGTGGTGCTGGATATCAAACCCAGGGCTTTATGCATGATGCGCAAGTCCACAACATACATCCTGTTTATATCAGGATAATAGAGATGGGAGAGAGAGAAGAGAATGCAGTACCTCTAGTGCTGCAGTAACTGTGATAAGTGTGAAAGTCAGAGAACAGAGCACTCCTCAGGCACTGCCAGCCAGTGTTTTTTCTCCAAAGGAAAACCACAGGGACTTTTCATTACAATGCTGGTTGACATCCAGTGGTGGACATCCAGTGAAGATTTCCCATGAGAAGCGACACAGCATTGAGTTCCTGAGAAAAACACATCCTTCTCACTTTTTCTTCCACTCTTAAAGTCAGAAGTTCTTTAATAAATATAGTTTCCTATGCCTCCCTGTTGATCTTATCAAAATATTAAAAGTGGTTGTGCTAGTTAGGATATCTAAGTGCCAACCTGACCAATGAAGCCTGAGTTCTAGGCACATGTGTGAGGAATTAGTAGTTGAGGAAAGCCACGAACAAGCTTGGGAACACACAGACGCACTGTGCCTTATGCCTTTGGTCTCTCCCTTCCCCTTCTACAGAAAATAGCACTTTCTTGTAGACGCGTAGCCCCCTGGCACATCCTTATCTGCAGCTGCTATTCACAGAAAAAAAATCTCTAAACCCAGTAATCATCTCAGGACCCCTGACCCTCAAATTCATTCAGCCTGCCAAATGTTGTGCTAAGCATATAGCTGTCCCTTTTCCCTCTCCCACCCTCACGAGCTTGTTGATGGATGAGGAAAGACCCAGCCTGTAGGAGGTGGAACCGTTCCCTAGGCAAGAGGATGAGATGGAGGGAGCTGGTTCAGTGCTTAGACATTCATCGCCATGCTTTGACAGTCAGTCTTGCTGTCTGGCAAGTGAGGTTGCCCTTTTCGCAGTTCACCAGCATTGTTGCTAATAAAATCATGACAAAACTGCTTAAGAGAACAAGGGGTTTATTTTCTTTTATGATTCCTAGCTATAGTTCTTTGTCCATTTTAGCAGGAGCGTTCACACCAACACCAGAGCCAAGGGAACTGGATGCACCACATCTACATAATGGCTGAGAGAGGGATGATCCTTATTTTCTAGACCACCATGTCTGGTCAAGTGTACACGAGGATGCCCCCTTTCTCAAATGGCTCCCTCCATTTTATTCACTTGCTCAAGGTTCTACCTACTATGGGCTGGGCCTTCCCCACCCACTATACAATCTCCTGCAGATTTGCTCTGGGCTTAACCCAACTACCAATTCTCTACAAATGTGCCCAGAGTTCAACATAAAGTTGGCCATTCTCATAGCAATCCCTGTGGATGTGTTGTGATCAATTCCCTCGGCTTCTAGCGTTGGTGTAAGTTTTTCTGCCAAGCTGGACTAAGAACTACTGGGCTCAGTTCAGGATGCCAACAGAATAGGGGAGAGAGGGGGGGAGAGAGAGAGAAAGAGAGAGAGAGAAAACTGGGATGCCAATAGAATAGGGGGAAGAGAGAAAGAGGATGGAAGGAAGGAAGGGAAGGAGAAAGAGAGAGAAGGAGAGAGAGAGTGAGACAGAGAGAGAGAGAGAGAACAGAGATAATCCTAACAGAAATCAGGAAATCAGACTGTCCTTTATTGGGGACATGGAGAGATGCAGCTCTTCTGGGGGAATAAAAAACTACATGGGGGTTCCAGGGAAGGACAAGTGTCTTACAGGACTCTGAGGGAGTAAAAGTCAGGGAGAGAAGCAGAAATACTCAATATGCTTGTAAAACTAAAAAATAATTTTTTAATAAAAAGAAGAAGGAGTGGGGGTGGGGGAGGGAAGAGGGACAGCTATATGCTTAGGACAGCATTTGGGGAGTGAATGAATTTGAGGGTCAGGGGTCCTGAGATGGTTACTGGGTTTAGACATTTTTTTCTGTGAATAGCAGCTGTAGATAAGGATGTGCCAGGGGGCTATGAGTCTACAAGGAAAGGGCTATTTTCTGTAGAAGGGGAAGGGGAAGACCAAAGGCATAAGGGATGGTGCATCTGTGTTCCCAAGACCCGAATCATCATTAACTTTTTTCAAGAATTGTTTAACTCAGAATCTGCAACTATAAGAGAGAATCAAACCCCCTTGTTCCCTAAGCTCTTCTGCTGTGAATTTACCCTTAGCAAGCAGGCAAACTGCAAGAGAAGTATATTCGGATATGAGAATCGTGTGTGGCACAGAGGACAGGACAGCATGCCGAAGGTGAAGAACAGAAAAGAGATTTCATACACCAAAGAAATGTTTCTTTGTGCTGCAAGTATTTTTAGACTTATGACCTGATCAAATTGTCCTTCCCACTCAAGGGTAAACCTATGTAATACGGTAATTGCAAAGACTGCGAACAGGAGGGATGGGGTTGGAGGGCCACACCAGACACAAGGAGAGAGGGGACCATGTTACAGCAGAGAAAATCGACCTCCAAGGAATGCAAGTAAGTAATGTGACACCTGGTTAAATTCACAGACTGTTCGTTCCTGATCATGTACAACTGAGGGGGTATGATCTCACCAGAAGGGGAGGGCATATAGTCTGGCAGATGAAAAGAGATCATTTTGCAAATGGGTGACTGATCCCTCCCTCACCGAGGTTTCCTGCTTTTATTACATCTACCCTTCAATGTGCTATTATAACAAGACTCCAGTTTAACAGTTTTTTGTCTCTGACCAGGGGGTGACATACAGTGCCCATCACGATGGAGTGAAGGGCATTGCAGGAGCAGCAAAACTGCAAAAGAAAATCAACAAACCACAATCCAGAACTTCAGAGACTCTATATCATCCACATAGAACTAAGCCAGCCTAATCTCCCCCCTTCCTGAAGCTCAGGGACATTTGCTGAAGTGGGGGCGGTAAGATTGTAAGAGCAAAAGGATGGGGGGAGCAATGATTTGAAGAGTCTCCATACTAGATAGGGCTGAAGCAATCATAATAGGACTTTGCATGCCCTGCGCCATGTCCGTCACACTATTGACCTCACGAAGTCTAACATCGGCTAAAGGCACCAAGATCCTTGGAGGCAAGGGATTGATGGCCACAGTAGTGTTCCTATGCTTAAGGGGAACATGAGAAAGGGTTCAGGGAAATGCCACTGGGTTCTTTTACCTCATCGGAAAGGAGGACCAAGAGGAGAGTTAGGCATGCACAATAAAGGACTCTCTGGGAAGTGGGGGGGAGGCACTGGAAGATGGGGAGGGAGGGAGGGGGAGCAGGGGGTTCAGGGGGAGGATGGGGGGAGGGAACTGGTCTACCTATTAAGTTTGTATGAGCGGAAATAATAATAAAAAATGCTAAAAAAAAAAGTTAAACTGATCTTCAAACTGGAAAAAAAAAATTGTCCTTCCATTGAGGTGAATTTAGTACTTCAGTGATATAAATGGTCCAGAAGTTATTTATCAACTTGTTTTTAAAACGATTTTAACTTTTTATCCATGGCTTTTATTTTCATTAATGTGAAAGTTCAATTTACCAACACCCTCTTTTTCAGTTTCTTTAAGTGATTGTGCAATGCTACGCCACATAGTGCCCTCTGCACTCAGCGGGGCTGGGAGACTTTTTAGTCCAGTGCAATTGCAGACAGTGGACTGAAATATATCTAGAACCTCACGCTGTGTGTCAAACAAACACTCATGCCATGTCTGCTCCAAAGTCACAGTGATTTCAAAGCTATTTGTTTTTTATAACAAACTAGTTTGACGCAATTGCAGTTGAGGTTGTTTTTTTTTTTTTTTTTTTTTTTGTAAGTTGAATGTGAGAAACCTTAACCCTTTCTCACCTATTTGACTTCAGTTAAAAAAAGGTTCTTATAGTTTGAAAGTACTTGATAGCAAACTGCCATCTAAATACTTATATGCCCATAGATCAGAGAAGCTTTCAGCATTTGTCCAAGAACATTCTTTTGCAATGGAACGTATTTAACACAGAGAACCACAACTGACCAAAGGCAGAGAATAAGTGACTGCAGAGTGCTCAGTTCTAAACAGGACCTCAAGATCACCCCCATTCCAAGGCTCAGGGAGCCTTGTGGAAGAGGAGATCAGTAAGAACATAGCCTCAG
Organism: Typhlomys cinereus; assembly: GCA_023101885.1. Classification (NCBI taxonomy): domain Eukaryota; kingdom Metazoa; phylum Chordata; class Mammalia; order Rodentia; family Platacanthomyidae; genus Typhlomys; species Typhlomys cinereus. The sequence continues at coordinate 77,977 of JALPQD010000104.1, forward strand.
TATGCGGAGACATAGTGCTGAGAGTGCTGACAGATAACAGAGCTGCCACACCCAAGAACTCACTACCAGGATGCTACGTCAACAGGACCTGCACAACATTTGGATTATTTCATCATGGAAGGGGGAAGGTTTCAAAAGATACTATACTTCCTTGAAAGATTGTTGAAAGTTAATGTCAGACAGGAGAAGGGGAGCTTCTTTATTCAATGATTTGCCCGCTGATAAGTCATCCACACCCCCAGCAAATACTCAGGCGCTTGCCAGTACAGACATCCCAGATGAAGCCTGGTGGGTCCCACATGCAACCATACGTGAAAACAGGAGGGAAACTGTTTGCAAAGGAGAAAGTGCAAAGTGGAATAGGAGGAGGTGGGATTGGGTAGTAATGGGTGAAAATACAAAAATTCATTGTATATATGTATGAAAGTGTTGATAAATAAAAGTAATTTTAAAATTCACAGTAAGCAATAAAAATAAATAAAAAACACAAAACAAGAAAAGCTGATGAACTGCTTTTAAAAAGATTCTCGCAGTTTAAGCAAATAGTTGCAGGAGCAAAAATCCACCTAAGGTGTAGAAAATATGAGGCTGTTGGTATGACAACCCACCTTTGGGATTCTTGGGGTGTTAGGGAATAGTGCTTTTGCCCATATCTGACATCATCACTTTGCTTGTGGTCTCTTCCTCAGGGGAGTTTCCATAAACACTATGGCTTCTTACTCAAGGGGAAAATTCCCATCCTTTTTGGGTGCCAACAGGTAGGTGAGGTTCAAATGCCTGTGACGGCTTGTCCTATTGGAGTGCTGCTGAGACAGATTATACCTTGTCCACCCTAGAATTTATTCATTTATTTCTGCTGGTCTGAAAGAATGCATGTAGATGAAGATACTAGGATCTTTAAAAATTTTTGGCCTCTATCTATCTATCTATCTATCTATCTATCTATCTATCTATCTATCTATCTACCTACCTATCTATCTATCTTACCCTCTAGTAGATAAATAAATAAAATATTGGTGTGTTCATATATGAAAATATATATATATTTAAAAGTTCTGGCTATGTCAATCACTGTGTAAGGGAGTGGAGCAACATATACTTGTTGCCCTCAGCTCCAAATTGCTTAGCATCTCATGTTCATGGTCCAGCATCCAGTCCTTCCCCAGTGAATCAATTTCAATGCAGTGAGCAGTATGTCCAGCTGCAGAAGCCCGTGCTCCTGAGTAACTGTGTTTGAGGTCTGCTTTTTGTAAGAATTCCAGGCAAGGTTGCAAATTCATAGATTGCATGAGACTGAAGGCTCATGTAACTGAGCAAGGCAGACTGTGGAGACTTGGAAAACTAGAGAACCTTTGCCCTGTATTAAGGCTCTGAATTGGTTTCAGGTAGCCAGCTGTGGTCAGCACTGTGAGACTATAGTCACATAGGAATATGACTGTGCTCCATCAGGTCTTTGGATTGAAGTCAGACACTTACAGGGCATCTCAGGGTATCTATTTGTTATAAACAAATGGTAACAAGCACAAGACCAATAAGTGATTACTGGTACTTCATCAAGTATTTCAAAGCAGTTTACTTTCAGTCCTTTATTCAAACACTACCCTTTTCATAACCATCTCTGAGAACACTTCATTTCAATTGTTAACTCTCACTCTGCCTGTACTTCTTTACTGTCTTTCTCCCCACACTTGATGGGCATCCAACACTGAGGACAGACCTTTCCCCTCACCTCACCAAGAATAGTGTTTAGTCCATAGAAGGTTTTCGAAGATACCATCAAATGGCTGGATGAAGGTAAGGACGGGTAAGATGAGCAAGACACCTAGGGTGAAAAGTTTGGGCAGCCTCAGAAAAGAACATCTCACATTGTGTCTTAGATGTCGCCCTGTGGTTCTAGCGTTGGCCAGAGCAGTGAAGCTGCCATAGTGATCTCTGTAATGATTCTAAGGACTGGGCGCCAGAGGAGAGGAAAAGGGACTAGGAAGTTTAAACATTAGTAAGTGCAGCTATTAATTAGAAATTTATAACTCTATTAAATCTCTAATATGTCCATGAATGCATGGATGACATTAACTGAAAACGGGCATGATATTCTTCATCTTGTATTCCCCTCTTGGGATTAAAAATGCGTGTTTATTGTCTCCTCTCTACTTTTATATAGAAAAGGTAAACACACATGAAATTTTTCCATCAGCAAGGAAAGACAGAACTGATTTCAATTGTATAGATGTACAGAATTGAGACTACCTATTTATTGAAAACTATCAAGATAAGAAATTTTTAATTAATTTAAACTTTAATTTTAATATTTTAATTTTAATAAAATTTTTTTAGAAAATAATTTTAATTTTAATAAAATTTTATTTCAAAATTTAAAAAGAAATAAATACCCATGGAAGAGGTATATAGTTCATTTTCAAATTGAAATAAAGCTTTAAATGAAAAGTAAGTTTTCAGGAACCAGAGCAAAAGTCGGTGTGTTGGTTTTATTTTCCCATTGCTTAATGAATACAGAACCCAAACAACTTAAGGGAACAGGAGATTTATCCAGTTTATGATTCTTAGTTATAGACTATAGATAGCATTTTAACAAAAATATTAAAATAAATGCTTAAAGTCTCACTATGTTGGGAAAACAATCATGTATTGTTATGCTCCTTATCTCTGACATTATTATGAAGCAAAAGGCTTGGGAACATTCCTATACAAAGCATGTATTGTAACAAATGTACTTTTTTAGCAAATGTATTTCATATTGTATTCACTTATTTGAGAGAGTTAAGAAAGAGAAAGAGAAACAGAACATGCACATCATAGTGCACAGATGGAGATCAGAGAACAATTTTTAGAACTCTGTTTTTTCCTTCTACCTGTGGGCTTCCCAGGATTGATTTCAGGTCACCAGGTTTGTCAGCAGCACTTGTCCTACTGAGTTATCTCGCTAACTCAACAAATGTATTTAAAAAAATACAGGGGTGACCAGATGGCTCAGCAGGCAAAAGTGCTTGTCTCCAAGTTTCATGACCTCCGTTCAATCCCTGAAATTCACGAAGTGGAAGAAGAGGACCACAAAGTTGTTCTCTTATCTACACACACTTGCTGTGATACATATACCTCCCTCCTGTAATAAATGTAATTTAATAAATATAAATAAAATGTAATATAATGTAATAGATACATAAAATATATAAAAAGCAGGCAAAGAATGTAATTTTCAAAAATTTCACTAAGATCTAAATGTTCCCTGTCATTAGCAAGAATGGATAATCAGGGGCTGGAGAGGTGGCTCAGGGGTTAAGCCTCAGGGGCGGAAGGTCCCAAGTTCAGATTCTAGACCCCAGTTCAGATTCTAGACCCCACGTATAGACGCCGGCGGAAGCAGGGTGGGCTTGCGTTCCTGGTAGGGCGGAGCCTGTAAATCCGGAGGCAGAATAAACAAAGAGGAGGTGGAGGTGTCCATGGTGGTTCTACACACACACACACACACACACACACACACACACACACACACACACACATGCGCGCACCCGCACACATGCACAATTGAATAAATAAATAAATAAATTTTTAAAAATAAAAAAACAGATAATCAAATTCTGTCTCTCCTTCAGCTAGTAAAATACTATAGTCTGATGATAGTTTAATATATAATTAAATCACTAAGTACTTGAGAAACTGTTCATCCTTAGACATACATGTATCATATCTGCACCAACTCTCTAATTTTTAACACACCATCCTTTCTAGTGTTGAAATGCTGTAAACTATTCTTCAAAAGTTCAGGGTCTGGATCCCTTGAGGAAACTGGGGTGCACCTGTAAACTTTGAACAGGATATTTTGAGAATGGAATGGCAGGGTGTATGGTTTCTAAACTTTCTCTCTCTCTCTCTTTCTTTCTCTCTCTCTCTCTCTCTCTCACACACACACACAGGTACACACACCTCATAGCCCAGGCTGCCTTAAAATTCTCAATCCTCCTGCTTCTGCCTCTCAAACACTGGGATTAGCGTGTAGAGTCACCAGCCTGACTTCCAACTGTATCTTGAGTGTGTTGTCGAATGTAGTTGATGTGGCTGATGGTGGTTACATTGGTGGAAATCTACTGAGCTTCACACTGTAGTGGCTGTGTATGTGTAATTAAGTATTAATAACAAAAAAAGCTTATTTTCCTGTAAGATTAATTTTGCACTACAAAGATGATAACATTTAAAGCTCTCCAGCTTCATTCCTTCAGGTTTTAACCGGTTTTATGACATGGATCCTTTCCATGAGCTCACGAAATTAATGGATCCTTTCCAGAAGAAAGTTTGTAAATGTATGGAATAAAGCACATAGGTGCATGAAAGAAATCAGTCACATGGAGATTGTACCAAACTACTTTCAAACCATTATATATATATATATATATATATATATATATATATATATAATCACTTTTCCACATAGTAGTTCATGTATCTAGAAGCATGATGAAATAGTTCATGATATTTTACTGGTCATGTACACCATTGTTCACTATCGTGAACATTCCCTCGTGTCCAGAATAAAAGTAAATGCTACATTTCAGTTGGAGATTAGTGGAAACAACAGTATACTTTTGTATGCATCCAACCTCAGCTTCTCCACTTTTCCTTTTCTCGACTATCTCTGGCGAATGATCCCCCCACTGCCAAGTTTAGGCTGAGTCCCTGGATGCTCTTTGATTTAATGTGGTGCCACATCCTAAACCGGCAGAGACATCACCTATGACGCTACGGAGAGCAGGTATGTCAGACATGGAGACCGACAGGCAACACAGAGCCCCTGTCCCTCCTCAAGGCATTTAAATATAGCATTTGCTTCTCAAAAAAAAAAAAAAAAAAAAAAGGAAAAAATACAAAAATGTTCTGACCAAATAAAGATTAGCCCAGAGTTGGCCAGAATGTAACCAGTATTAAATCAACTGGAACGAACTGCCAGTTCCTCTCTCCTACCCCACATCTCCAACAGAGTCTCCTGTATGTAAAAAGCCCTTCTTTCTAATCTCTTTGAATCAAAACACGGCTAGTTCTGAGGTTGGCATTTCCTGATCTCCCCCCCCCCCCCAGCTGCAAGCCATTTGGCCTCTTCCTTTGCACCCAGACAATTTGCTGGGTGTAAGTTCCTTTTTTTTTTTTTCTTTTTTAAAATTTTTATACATCATCCACGTTTTGCCCATGAGTTGTTTGTTGGTGTGTGTGTTTCGCTTCACTTTCTCTAATCCATCTCTTGCTCTGTCTTGTGCCTTTCTCTATTGCACTTATGAATTTCAATTCTTCCATCACTAAAAATAAAATTCAGACATAATTTGTCTTTTATTGAAGACCTTACATTCTAACCACAAACTTCCAACCCAGAAAGGTAATGAAGTTACATAAAGTCTTCAATGAATGGACATTGATTCATCCAGTCATTCATTTACACAATCTCTCATTGTGGCAAAAATAGATGATCGTTCCTTCTTACCAGCGACTGTCAGGATCTGAGGTTTGCCTGCCTACTTTTTATTCAAACTCTTAAAAAATGTTTCTGGAATTAAAAAAAAAAAGGATGGGATTACAATTTTTTTCTTAGTTCCTTAGGAGCAAGGAGAGCAATGCTTTTTTTTTTTTTTTTTTAAATGTACCTGTGGAGGTCATCTTCCACATCAGGACATCAGGAAGAGTAACATCAGGAAGCATCCTGGATTGCTCTACCTGTTTATTGTTTTACTTTGGTATTTCCCAGGCTCCGTCTTCCAGAACTGCTTCCAGGCTGCTGCCATTTCCAACCCAGTGTTTTTACATAGCATCTCAGGATCTGAACTCTGATCCTTTTGTTTGTCAGGCAAAGGTTTATCCACTGAGTCACCTCCCGATCCCACAGTGGGAGATCTTTAGACGATTGAGGCATGTCCTCGAATGGGGCTGTACCATCAATCAGTCCACTCGCTTCCTGGCCTGAACTGCGACAGTTTGCTCCAACATACTCTTTCCATGATGTGCACCCCTCACCAGAGGCCCACACCAATGGGACCATTAAACCATCGAACCTGCAGAACTGTGAGTCTAAATAAACCTCTTTGTCCTTTACATGTAACCATGTCAGGGTTTTCATTAAAGCGAAATGAAGCTAATTCATACAACGAAACAGATGCAGGCTCTTAGTACAGGGCCTGGTGCATCGTAAGTGCTCTGTGAATGTCAGAACAAAACACCTCCCGAGTATCTACTTTTCAGTAAACACTGCTGAGTGATAGATGCTAAGTTAGGCATTAAGTACACAAAACAGAAAAACAGCTTTTCCTTCATGCAACTCATGACATAATGTTTTTCAACTGTTTTCAATGAAGGTTCCTTGGTTATACATATACCTACCCCGAGATTTCAAAATCTTTTTTCACTGCTTTTCATCTCAAACCATGTTTTGGAACCAAATGTGATCCCATGATGCCACCATCATTGTCTGCAGGCTACTCAAACCAGCTTGTTATGATCAACTTGGTGGAACTACTAATGGAGAGGACAGCACCATCTGAGAGAAACACAATTATTTCTGTTTAAGTGTGGGGAAAACTCCATCCTTGAAAACATAAAAATGTGAAGGTACTGCAGAGTAAAGACGGACACGTAGAAAATATTTCATCAAATAGTTTAAACAATGCTTTTCAGAAGGCTGGATGTTGTCAGAGCTACTTTTCTCACTGCTGTGACAAAATGCAGGACAGAAGTATCCTGGGGAATGAAGGGTTTGCTTTAGTGCATGGTTTGAGGGCGCAGCCCATCGTGGCGGGGAAGGCGTGGTGGCAAGAGTGACTGTAGCTGTGGTGGCGGATGCATGAGGAAGATAGTGACGCTGAGTCTGCAGATAAAAAGCAGAGATGGGTGCTGGTGCTCAGCAGCTTTCTCCAGCCATGTAATGGTACCGGGCACATTCAGTTAAACTTCTCTGAAAAAGGTACACCTGGCCAGACATGCTGGTCTGTCAAGTGAGGATCGGCTTCTCTTAGCAGTTCTGTGACTACATGGTGTGACCAGTTTCCTCACTTCCTGCTGTTGGTGGACTCTACTGCCAACATGGAGTGAGAACTGTAATCAGACAATATTAAGCCCAAATAAAACTCCTTGTTTCCTTAAGCTGTTTGGTCATTAACTTATTAGCAACCTTTCAGGCAAGCTGCTACAACCCACCTACATACAACTTTACCTGGTGGACATTCCATGGTCCCAACATCCTGCTGTGTCTATTGCAACTTAGGTTTCACCATCACAGCCTCCTTCAGCGGCCTCTCTGGGATTTCTTGTAAAGCCTGCCTTGCCTCACATCACCTGGCCTCAGGCTCCATGACCCTTTCATGATCATGTTTTACATGCCTGCAAAAACAGCACATTGTGGGTAAGGATTCCATGTTTTACTAACTTGGGACAACCCGGTTACTATGCACCACATCCAGAGTGGTAGGGGCCGCTGTGTACTTTGGCAGTCAAACCAGTCTTCAGATAGGTGCCTGTTTTGATCAGGGAACCCTTTTTACACTATTGTAAGGTCAGGCTGGTGCCTTTGGAAATGATTTGCATTTCTACACATTGGAACCCCATTTTGTCACAGCATCTTTCTCCTACTTATTTCTTCACCAAACTACACATTTTTGTATCTTTCTGCTTTGACTTCTTATTATGCATCTCAGTAACTGCAAGAAATATAACCATGCATAGCTTGAATGCTGTGCTGTTTTCTTATACAAAGCAGTTCAGTTCATTGCTTTTGAATTCATTATCACTCAAATTATAAAGCTGTGTGCAGAAAGTAGCTGAATTTTTTTTTTCTGAAATGTAGCATGAAAGACCTATGGTCCAGTTCATAATAGAGTCCTGATTTTTCTCTGAAACCTTATGAAACCACAGTCCTTACTGTCTGCAATTCTATCAACAGTCTGGTCTTCTGACCTTCCACCAGCACTCTAGAACTTCTGTAGCCCAGTTTCAAACTCTTCTCTATTTCCCTTTGCAGCAAATTCAGGTTTCACACAGCCACGACCCTGCTTCTCAGAACCAATTTTCTGTACTTTTCTTGCTACTGTGACAAAAAACAACTTAAGAAAGGAACGATTTATTTTGGCTTATGGTTTGAATCTATAGGGAAAGCATGGTGGTAAGAACAGCTGTCCCCAGGGGGCAAGAGTCTGAGGCATCTGGTCACATTGCACCTTACTCAGGAAAGAGGAAGAACTAAACCCACAGGTATGTCTACTAAGTGATTCCAAATCCAGCCAAGTGCACAATAAATAACCATCACATTGTTTGTTTTATGTTGCAGTGAAGACAATACTATAGACCGAGTCATTTATAAAGAAAATTTCATTCTTGCAGTTCTAGAAGCTGGGAAATCCAACATCAAGATGACAAGATCTGTTGAGGGCTTTTGTGCTGTGTTATCCCATGGAAATAGGAAGAAGAGTAAGAAAGTTTTAAAAGAGGAGAGAGGCCCCAGTCATTGAGCCGCAGAGGACTCAGCTGTCCCCCCCAGTTCCCTTATTTTTTGACACTCCGTTCTCCCCACTCTCCCTCACACCCCTTATTCCTTCAATTCTCAGCCTCCAACCTTAACCCCACCTCACCCCTGCCTGCCTTCTGACATAGCTGCCTTTCACGGGGTGTTTCCACCAAGGAAAAGGAATTGCATTGTTTGTCTGTTATCCAGAACCTCCATTCTTTCAACTCTGTTGCTGATGCAGGTGAGGGCGATGACCTGTTTCCTGCTGGCGCTGAGGATTATATTCATATAAGAATTCAACATAGAAACGGCAAGAAGACCTTACTACTGTCCAAGAGATTGCTGATGATTACGATAAAAGGACGCTAGCAAAGGCATTTAAGAAGAAATGTACCTGTAATGGAGCACCCAGAATACAGGAAGTAATTTAGCTACAGGGTGACCAGCGCAAGAACATAGGCCAGTTCCCCATGGAAACTGGACTGGCCGAGGACAATCAGCTGAAGGATCGCGGGTTTTGAATGCTTATGGCTCTCAGAAGCTTAAGTGAGGAGTTCCCTGCAATGCATAGAATTTCTCTTCTGTCCCTTGTCACACGTTTAAAAACCTCACAGCTGGTATAATGCAACCATTTGGGGTCAACTTAGACTAGTGTAACTCCTTCATGAAATAAAAGATTCAAAAAGTAAGAAAGAGTGAAAGAGGACCAAGTTTATCTTTTCTAAAAAATCAGAAACACACTCCTATGATAATTAACCCATTATGCCATTCATATTAACCCATTCAGAACCCTCATGATGTAATCAACTCTTAGAATTTCTTTTTTTTTTTTATTCAATTGTGTGTGTATGCCTGTGTGCACGTGTGTGTATGTATGTGTGTGTGTGTAGAACCACAGGCGAATTCGGGAACCACCATGGACGCCTCCACTTCCTCTTTGTTTGCTCTGCCCCGGGATTCACAGGCTCTGCCCTACCAGGACCAGAAATGCAGGCCGTCCCCGCTTCCGCCTGGCATCTATACGTGGGGTCTGGGATCTGAACTCAGGACCTTCTGCCTGCAAGGCGGAGGCTTAACCCCTGAGCCACCTCTCCAGCCACTTCTTAGAATTTCTACCTCTTAACATTATTGAATTAGGGATTCATTTCTCAGCACATTATTGTTTAAATTTACATATTCTTAGGGATTTATCTATTCTTTCTTTATCATTTTCATCCCTTATTACCCAGTGCCAATCCCCACCTCAAATCTCTTCTTTCCTTCTGCTACCATGTTCTGTGTGCATATGGTTTTCTGAGTGCCCTCTGGGTTACTGTTAATGACATCAACACATGAATTTTGACAGACATATTAATACTGTAGCACAGAACCTCACCGAAAAAAGGAGGTAAGTGATATAAAGAAGAAAATCTACGGTTATCTTTTGATTTGGCTCAAATGTGAGATCTTGGAGGTGGAGTGGGACAGGAAAACCTGGGGTTGCTTGTGAGTCTAGACTTATGATGATGCTTCATGGATGGATGTTCACGGATGGATAATCCTAGAGACAACAGTTACAAAGAAACATTTTGTTCTGCCTCTCTGTGGCTGTTCTGATACTAGCAAAATCATGGAATTCTTTACACTCTTATGGTTAGCTGAAAGCCAGATGGTGTAAGTTCTCCTGTCACCTCTTCTCATAGTAGATGGTGGTATGTTGGTGGAAAGAAGGAGGGAGTTGGGTTTTGGCCCCTGTCACGGTTAGAAGTTTTTGTCTTGGCAGCCATCCTTGGCAAAGTCTTTAAAAGACTGGAACGACATTTCTGGAAAATCACAGGGACGTATTGCCAACATTAACAACCTCATGCCAGCCGAGACTGGCTATGACAGCAACTCCTGTTTTAGTCTTAAAAGTCCCATGTTCCTTTAATGTGAGACCACTATATCAGTCACATCTAGTCATACCTGATACTGTAGAAATGTCTTGGTGATCTCCTTGGTAGCTGTATCACTCTCAAGGAATCTGGCAATTTCTGGGAGTGGACAAAAATCTGCCTCCTCATATTTTGTTTTTCTTATCTTTGGTTCCTCATCGCACAATAATGTTTTAGTACCTGGCCAAGTTTATCAGAAAATGACAGACACATATGTGAGGTTTTACTTACTAAAAAAAAGAGAAATAAAAAGTTCCTTACCCACATACCAAGATATCCAATGGAGTCTGGGAAGATGACTCTGTGGGTAACATACTAGTCGTGAAAACGTGAGGACCTGAGTTTGAATCCACAGTGCCTCATAGAAAACTGGGCGTGGCCATGAGTGTCTGCAATCTAGGAGTTGGGAAGAAGCAAACATATGCTGCCTCGCCGGGCGGCAAGCTTCAGCTTTAGTGAAGCTGTCTCAAGGGAATAAAATGGAGTGACAGAAGAAGATAGCCAATGTTCTAGAAGTAAAAATTTGTGAAAATGTAAAAAAAATTGTGAAAATGTAAAAAGAAATTCATGTTTTTCTAATACATTACAAACTACAAAAGGTACAGCTCTGGGAGGAACATGGTCATTGTCCTCAGTGGTGAAGCCACTGACAAAGTTCCTTATGTTTTGGAAGCTGTATTAGCCAGGGTTCTCTGAAGAACAGAATCTCTAGAATATAATTAACACATAAAAGTAAGTTTATTCAATTAACTCATAATAAAAAATTTTTACATTTTCACAACGTTCTAAAATAAGCAAATAAAGAAATTTAAAATATCCAGTGAATTCAAAGCAGCAGGCAGTATAGAATCCTATATACTAAGATTTTTTCCTATGTGTACAAATTTAATATTTTTTCCATTTTAATTGAATACTTGTGTTCCATTTTGTTTTGTGACCCAATAGATTTATCCAGGGATGTCCACGTGAGCAGAGGGGTGGAGTTAACCTCTGTCATGGTTACATTTTTTTGCAATTGTCGAGTTGCAGACTGGGACACAGCTGTGGAGAGTTAACAGTTGGAATGGCCCCTGAACAAGTCTGCAGGTATTTGATCAACTGATGTGGAAAACCCAGTCCAGAGTGGATGGTAGTTTCCAGTGGTGCACCAGATAAAAGGAACAAAAGGAGCAGGAACTCGCTCTTCCCTTACCCTGGGTGGCTTGCTGTGGAGCCCCTCTGAGCATCGCTCACTTCTTAGAGCATTGTTGCCTTCTTTGTTGCTGCTGCCACTGCTGCCTCCATCCTTGGCTGACTCAGAGCTCCATCCTTTCCATCTTGCAGCTGTTTCCGCTGCCTTTGGAGCTTGGTCTCCAGGCCTTGCTGCTGCTCGCTGTTCATCACTGATGTCAGAGTCCAGCTGTTCTTCATTGACACTGGAGTCCAGCTGTTCTTCATCGATGTTGGAGCCCAGCACTTCAACCCTCCATCCAGGTAGAGGGGTCAAGACCTTCTCAGGATCTTTCAGCTTTGTGAGACATTCCAGTTAAGAATGAAGCAGCTCTGGGTGGCTACTTTGAAGGACACTATTTTTTATTGTGAGTTAATTGAATAAACTTATTTTTATATGTTAATTATATTCTAGAGATTCTGTTCTTCAGAGAACCCTGGCTAATACAGCTTCCAAAACATAAGGAACTTTGTCAGTGGCTTCACCACTGAGGACAATGACCATGTTCCTCCCAGAGCTGTACCTTTTGTAGTTTGTAATGTGTTAGAAAAACATGAATTTCTTTTTACATTTACACAAATTATGGGTTCAAGAGTCATTCTTGCACTCTTACGAATAGATGTTCTTCAATCATTAAATGAAGCATTTTTACTTTTTCACTTAAAGGAAAAGTTCCCTTTGGAGTTAATAAAAAAAAAAAATGTTTCCTGAACATGAGTGCTGTGCAGTAGCATCATAGCAATGGGTCTAAAAACTAAGATGGCTCTCGAGTGAATAAAGGGCAAGTAGTGGTATTGCAAGGGTAAACAGGATGTGAGGGAGATCCCGGGCTGAAGGGAACGGTCAGGGGAAGATTTAAACAGCACGCAGTTTAAACTTTGGGAACTGCCTCTTTCTAGAACTTTCCATTTAGTATTTGAAGACTGCTGCTGTGACTGCGGGATAAATGAAACCACAGAAAACAAATTCAGGAATGAGGGGAAGATTACCGTAGTCTCATACCAGGCAACTCCCATCAGGGCTACAAGGCTGTCAGCCCAATGAACAAGTGAGGGTACAAATGCACATTTTGTGATCAAACGTCTGCAGAGGAACCCTGGCTTTGAGAATAACCAGATGGGAGATTAAAATAACAAGTCCAGAGCCTCGGTTTCATCTTGAGTACACTTCATTATGATAGACCCTTCCTTATAGAAGTGCTTAAAGAATTAAACGAAAGCAAATATCCCCAAATTTTAGTTGTTTGTAACTTGTAATTTGTGTCATTTGTGTTGCTAGTCACTTGATGTTTTCTTTAACTCGTTTTTGAAGAACCATCAATTTTAAAAGACAAATGGAATAACCATTATCACTTTCCTGGTGATGGAATTTGGTATACAATAAAAATAACTGTCTTTTCCTGACTTTCTCTAGCCTGCTTAAAGGGGAGGTAAAGCCAGGAGGAGAACTCCGTAGTCATGAACAACATGACTACGACATGAGCGACAGTGTGCCCAGCTCCCACACTGACGACCAAAGCAGGAAGCAGGACCAGTGTCCTCAAGGGCCCAGCAGCAGCCACCTCGCGATGGTATCCTGGAAACCTACCTGGGGGACCTTGTGGCTATGTCCATCATCGTGGCCAAGGCCCTGCGCCTGCAGCATGACCTCCGGTGCAGAGCTACCTCATCAGCACCATCTTCTTCGCTTGGGCATCTGTACCCTGCTCAAGCGTTTCCTAGGGGTCAGGCTGCCCATCGTCCAGGGCAGGTCCTTTGCTTTCATGCCATGCTCTCCCTTCCGGCCTGGAAGTGCCCAGAGTGGACTGTCGATGCCAGCCTGGTGAACACCAGCTCTCTGGAATTCGCCGAAGAACGGCAGAAGAGGATCTAAGAGTCACAGGGTGCCATCATGGTGTCTTCGGCCCCTTGACCGCTGCCACCAACCATTTCTCTGGTGCCCTGCCTCTCTTTGACTCTGCAGGCGAAGGTGCCGACATCCACTGGGGAATTTCCTCCCTGACCATCTTCCTCATCCTGCTGTTTTCTTGGTGCCCGTGCCAGTGTGGAGGGCAGAAGTGTCCCACCTCCAAGTTCTCCCTGCTTCAGGTCTGTCCTGTGCTCCTGGCTCTCTGCATCTTGTGGCTCTTCTGCTTCTTGCTCACTGTCACCCACGTTCTCCCCTGGCACCCACAGCTTATGGGTACCTGGCCTCTTGGGGATACCAAAGGCAGCATCCTGAGCCAGGCTCCCTGGTTCGCTTCCCTCACCCAAGACAGTGGGGCAGGCCCCCCATCAGCCTGGTTGGCACCTTTGGGGTCATAGCTGGGATCATCTCTCCCATGGTGGAGTCCGTGGGTGATTATTATGCCTGTGCCTTCCTGGTGGGGACCCCAGCCCCTCCGAAGCATGCCATCAACACGGGCATTGGCATCAAGGCCCGGGCTGCCTGCTGCCAGGGGCCTGGGAGACAGGCAGCGGCACCACCTCCTACACTGAGAATATCAGGGTGCTGGGGTGGGGAGCAGGCTAGTGATTGCGGCTGCCGGCTGTGTGCTGCTCCTGATGGGCGTGTTTGGGAAGATGAGGGCTGCGCTTGCCACATTCCCGTCCCCGTGATCGGAGCCACGTTCCTCGTCATGTTCGGAGTCATAAGCGCCATGGGGGATCTCCAACCTGCAGTGCGTGACATGAACTCTTCCAGGAACCGCTTCGTGTCGGCTTCTCCATCTGCGGTGGTCTTGCCATCCCCACCTGGGTGAACAGAGCCCTGGGAAGCTGCAGACAGGGCTTCTCCAGTTAGACCAGGTCCTCCGGGTGCTGCTGACCACAGGTATCTTTGTGGTGGATTCCTGGGCTTTGCCTTGGACAACACCATCCCTGGCAGCCAAGTGGAGTGAGTCAAATCCAGGAGGATTCAGAGGACACTCCAACGGCCTCCAAGGTCTACAGCTTTCCCAAGGGAATCAGCATCAAGCTCTGCACATCTTCTTGCACCCAGATCCTCCCTTTCTGGCCCAGGTTGAACCACCAAGGGGAACATGAGGTAGATGTGGGCCAACTCAACCCCTGCTTCCCAAGCTTCCTCCTGGGGTGTCTCAAAAACCATGGTGTGAAGAGAACTGCCATGGCTCCCAGCTCTAAGCTGAACCTGGCCTCACACTTGCCAACCGAGTGCGAGGATCTCTGCCCACAAATAGGCAGGATGTTTGCTCTCCACCGCACCTCCACACCCTGACACTGTGAATGCCCAGCAGTATCAGACTATGGGCAGTGGGGCCACACAGAAGCCCGCTTTTCTGCCATGCTTGAAAGTATTCTGATGGAGAGGGAGCCAGAGGCCTGCGATAGGACAGGCCAAGCTGTTTGTTTCACAACCTAACATCAGCAAGCAGGACTGTAATTCCAATTCCTCAGGAGACGAAGCAGGAAGATCGCAAGTTCAAGGCGTGCCTGGGCTACCTAGTCGAAGTCAAGGGCAGGAAGTGCAACCTAGTGAGACCACATCTCAAAATAAAAGTTTAAAAAAAAAAAAAAAAAGAGGGCCAATAACAACACAGCACAGTGGGAAAGTTTGAGGACCTAGGTTCAAACCCCAGCACTAGAAAAATGAACAAGGGACAGAAAGAGTTCTCCCCCAGAAGCAGGACTCCGTGGGCTCTGCAGCTGGTCTCTCAAGGCAGACGTGGAAGAGCAGGACAGCACCTCCTTTCTCTCAACCCTCCTCCCGTTCCTGTCATTTTGGGGGATGTATGGCCTTTTCTCTTCCTGGGCAGAGTTAGGGCTGGACATGTGGCTGGCACACTGCTGTGCCCTGTTCTGCCCACAGGCTCTCCACAGCTGCTCTTTGTGCATTTCAGCTTCCCTCCGAAAGGGACTAGGTACTGAGGACCCCACAGCCATGGAGTAGTGGACCTCAGACCCCCTTTCTAGGTAGCATGGGGTCACCAGAACAAGTCTCCACTTTCCAAGGGCCGGAATTACAGAACCCCCCCCCCGCCCCCCGCCATATCTATCAGGATCTGGGGATCTTTTGCTTGTGAGATGAGACTTCAACCCCTGAGTCATCTCCACAGCCCTACTTGACAGACTCTTACAAATAGATATCAACTGGAGATCTATGAATCAAACATGTACTGATAATGAATTCATTTTAAAACAATATTGCCATGCATACAATTTTACCATTTATTAAAGATGAAAGTAAATTTGCATGCTAATAAAAAAATTGCAGAGACTAAAGGCATGCTAAGTTCTAGATGGATATTTCTCCCCCACCTCCTTTGGGGCGAAAATACCTTTTAAAAATTCTTTTGTTGTTTCATATATAGTGAACTTAAATTTTCACACCCTAATTCCAGTCCCATCCCCTCTCCTCTTCCCATTACAGCTCTTCATCTCCCCTGCCAGTCTCCCTCCTGTCTGTTCACATATGGCACACTGAGTTCATCTATCTTATCCTGAGGTGCATACAGATGACTTGTGCCTGAGCACTTGCTGGAGCATGAATCATGTATCAGTTGGGTGCATCACTGAGGAAATCATCTTTCATTTCCTCCCCACCAGCATCAGCCCACATCAGTTCCCCAGGTGTGGAGCCTCTTGAAATCTTTTTCCTTCCAGGGTTGACTGGATGATTTCCATGCAAGTCTTGTGGAAATACATGCAGTTGCAGTGAGATCATAGGTGCAAGAGTCTGTTGTGTCCAAAAGATAATGTCTGGGTGCACTCCTACCTCACTTCAGACTCTTACAACTACATGAATATCTCTGTTTACTCAACTATCTGACTCAAGTCTACTAGGTTTGTTAGAAGGATTTTGTCAGGTGTTAAAGAAACATTAGCTACATGTGACAGCTTTATTTTGGATTTAATCAAAAGAACTTAAGAATGATTGCAAGGGGTTACTATTATTTTATTTAATGCTACATCATACCCTGCCTATATCCATGAAATTACACTTCAGATATTGACACTGGTTTACCTATCGGCTTAGAAAACCGAAATATATTTTGTAAAAGATTGCATCACATTAACAAAATGTTGTACCTTCCAAGATGATGCTTACTGGATTACATATCCACTTAAGGACTACAGCTTTGGCTGGGGAGATGGTTCTGGAGTTAAAGCTTTTTCCTCGCAAGCAAAGGGACCTGAATGCAACAGTGGCATGGATGCTATGGGGTTAACCAACTTGATTTAATCTAAGACTCACTATGTAGAAGAAAACACATGCAAGGTGCCATAAACCAGACTAAAACTGATAAAAGGGGTATCTATAGAGAAATAAGACATGAAGATGTAGACATAAAGAATGAATATTAAGAAGTCTCTTAAACATCTATCACTATATTTATAGGATGGAAGAGCCCCCAGCACTTGAAGCATTAGAAGCTTCCTATGCAATGGAATGACCAAAATGCAGAGAACAGATGACTATGAACGGCTTAGTTCCAAACAAGATGATACCCCCATCCCAGGGCTCAGAGATCATTACATAAGAGGCGGTGAGAATTCAAGACAGGAAGAAAGGAAGGAGTACAGTCAGATAATATCTTTCAGATATGATGGGACTGGAATATCCACAAACCCATTAAAGACTTGTCTACTTCCATGAGACAGACACGACATGTTTGTTATATTAACTTTTCAGTATGAACTTTTTAGACATCTCAAGAGGCATTATATCTCCCTCAGAGATGATGATAGATGGGGGAGTAAGGAAGTTACTCTATCCAATGATAGATTCAATGATACCACTGGCATATTATCCTTGCTCTAGCAAACAACCAGACACATGACATAAAGAGTATACTAGGTGGAACTTAATAAGCCACACGCACAGAAGAATTGAAGAGAGACTGGTATAGAAGGAAAACCTATAATTAGAAAAAGTAGAGGATTGGGGATAATCAAGGGTAAAGATGGCATTAATTAAAGTATAGAGCCTAAAAGAATATAAATTTTAAAAAAAACAGAAAAGGAGCTTGTTTTACAGAGAGACTTTTTCTTTCTTCCTTGTCTCTTACAAAAGTTTTCTGAACCACTTCTTAGTGATCTTTTGCAGTAGGAAATCTAGTTAGATGAGGATAAACATAGCAACGAATCATAATTTATCACCAAAGATGTTTTTCTAACCTTGTCATTGCATATTTCTTTCTTTTATATACAGATATAATAATGTCCTGCACAGACATTTCTGTTCCAGACAGAGGATCCTGCTACAAGCCAGTCACTCAAAGTCTCCGGTGCCACCTGTCACATGCCAGGAGTTACAGTAGACAGAGACGTTCCGCCTGACCTTGTGGGGCTCAAAGGTCTCAAGAGACTGGTGGGCACTGCTTAATATGTGGCTGCAGGAGCATCAGGACAATGAAAAACCTCTAGCAGTGAAATACAAGAAAACCCCAATTCTGGGATGATGGATGCTACTATCTGAAGGTCATCTTGCTCCTCAACTCAACTCGCCTGAAGGTCAGCGGCTCAGAGTAGGTGCCAGTCACAAATGTGTTCTGCCAGTGAGCCTGGCAGTGGGGGCTGCTCCCATTCAGCCTCAAGATGGGAAGGTGGTTCAGCTGACACTTGGCAGCAGTGTGTATCTAGAATATGCTGATTTTAGACACTTGAAACTTGTCTACGAAACTTCTCTACAAAAACTGTGAGAGGATTAATGGGTGTCACTTCAAGCTGGTAAGTTTGTGGTGGTTGTGTGGCACAGAGAAAGGATGCAACAAGGTAAAACCCTAAACAAGACATCTGAATCTCCCCCATACCAAGATTCAGGGAACCTTTCAGAAGAGGGGGCAGCAGGAGTGTAAGAGCTTGAGGAGGGGAGAGGCACTGCTAGACAGTAGGTCCCAGAGGGTACCTAGGCACTTGGCAATAGAAATGTCCTGGATAGGACCCTGTGGAGCACATGTGCAAGGAGACATGGTTGCAGTGGTAGGTCCTCACCTAGCACATGTAGGATTGCTGTGTACGATTATTATCGACCTGGTTTGTAATGTTTAGCATATACAATGGGCTAGATGCAGAAATACAGTCATGTAAGATGAAGACCTTGTCTTGCAGCTGCCTCCTCTTCTAGCTATCTGGAAGATAAGTTCCCAACAGAGAGGTCAGCAGGACAGGACGTTTTCTTCAGCGGGTCTTAAGAACAGCAGCCCAGAGCCATGCAGAACACGGAAGAATACATTCCAGGTGGAAAGAAATGGGAATCATCTTTTTTGGCACACACGTGCCTGTGTTTATGTGTGTGTTTTGCATGTGAGTAGGTGTACATTTGAGTGCAGGCATTTGTACAAGAAGGCCCTTGAGTGTGTGTGCCTGTGGAAACCCAGTGCTGACACCGGGATCACACTGCTCTTCCATCTTACTGCTTTGCTCTGGGGATTTCCAGGTTCTTTCTTTCAGGCGTGGAATTACAGACCACCATCATATGCACCTGGCCTTTATATGCGGGATCTGGGGATCTAAACTCTGGTGCTTTAAAAAGACTTTAACCACTGAGCCAATTTCCAGCCCCAAGGTTGGAATTATTGAAAAGAAAAAAGACCCCACAGCAATCTCTGTCCTCTTGTGTCAGTTGGTGTGAAGAAGACATGGATAACAACAAACTATGTCCATACCATAACACTTATAGAGTTGGTCTTCTTGCAGGATGAGTGTCCCATCTTAAGACAGGATTAGAGCAGCTATGCTGGGATGGGTCTTTCGAGGTCTTTGAAAGTCTTTGGAATTCCTGAAGGTCATCCCCCACTGCTGGAATCACCCTGAAGGAACACTCCTGCCGAGGAACTGTCTCCAATCCTCCCAGAGATAAAATGGCCAACTTCCCTGTGAAGGGATAATGGAGATGAGCTCTCCATATCAAATAACTTGACCTCTAGCCCACATGGCCCCAAGAGCAACTGGGTTGAGCCCCAATAGGAATTAATCGATGAGAAAAAGCCAGTCTCCTGGGCTTGTCTAGGTGTATAAATATGCCTGGCCCTGGCAGTCATCCTGGGCGCCCTAGCCCCTCATGACTTCCATGCCTAGGCTCCAAGAGTTCTCCTGCGTCCTAGCCCCTCATGGCACTCCATGTGTGGAGTCCATGAGTTCCAACCTTTCTTTCTAATAAACTCTACCTTAATCCTCTACATGTGTTCTGGTTTCAGTCATCCCACTCCGGAATACGAGAGCCCTACAACATCGGGAAGGTTGTTTCTTGTCCTGCATCATTCGAGACCCAGATGGGACAGCCAAAAAACGGGTCCTGCATCAATCCGGGTTGCCAAATGTTGCAGGGTTCTTGTGTTTGGAGCGGAAGATTGAAACCAGACCACATGTAGAGGATTAAAGTTGAGAGGAAGAACAGAAGCGGAACTCTCTGACTCCACACGTGGAGTTCCGTGAGGGGCAGGGGCCAAAGACAGCTGCCAGGGTCTGGACTGTTTAAACACTTAGGCAAGGGGTGGGGTGAGAAATGGCTTTTCCTCATTGGTTAGCTCTCATTGGGGCCCAACCCAGTTGATCTTGGGACCACTTCCATTTAATTTCTTAAGAAAAGGGTTGGGGGAAATTGGCGAAGGGTGTGTCCTTCAGGATGATCCCAGCCAGGGGAAATGACTTTCAAAGACCAGAGACCATCCTAGCATGACTGCTCTAAACCTGCCTTAATCTTGTTTTCCTTTGTTCTGCCTTTCAGGGCCAGAAATGCAGGCGACCAACATTTCTGGCTGGTGTTTTTATGCAAAATCTGGGAATCTAAGCTTAGGTCTTCTCGGACCTTTTAGCTATTTTGATATGATTCTGGTAGTGACAAAATTACAGTTAGGAAACTAAGGACTGGTCATACACCATGTCACAGCAATAGTTAATGCTTCTCCTAAACCCTCTTTCAACTCATCTGTATACTCATAATTTGTTTTTCTGGTGTAGATAGGATAAAATAAAAAGGTTCTCCAGTGGTCTTTGGCTGAGCTCCTCTCCCTCTGGGCTTTATCTGGGTTTTCTGCCAAGTAAATGCAGGTGTTGTCACTTCAGTCCATGGTGCCTTGATTTTTCCCACTTAAATTGTCCGTTAAGGCTTCGATCTTATTATGAAAGATATCAGTGATACACAATCCCAAGCTAAGTTTGCTGTTTATTTCTGGGAATGGAGGGGAATGGGGCTTTACCAGCCCATGTGTAATGGTAAACAAAAAGGGCCTTGAAATAGAGTCAGGCTGCTTACTATCTTGAATAGGTTGTTTACATGCTCTAAGGTTAAATACCTCTTACCTCTAAAATGAGGCTACAAATGCTTAACCGAGACAGTGAGATCATTTAACTCTTTGGCTGGTGTAGTGGAGTAAAACAATCTGTAACTAGTAGCTGTCACTCACATTTTGATTGGAAAGTGGGTAAAGAGAAGGGAGGAAGATCTTGCTGTTCAGAACTGTGTGGGTCCCTGGTTCCTCAAGAAATGAAGCAGAGATTTGGAAGAAATAAAAGGAGGGCTTGCAATAGTGCATTCCACAAAAACATCACATTTGTTCCCTGTTAAATTTCTAAAATTTCGTGCTTTTAAAATAGCTGGGGGGGGTAGAGAGGTGGCTCAGGGGTTAAGCCTCTGCCTTGTAGGTGGAAGGTCCTGAGTTTGGATCCTAGACCCCACGTATAGATGCAGGGTAGAAGCGGGGGGGCGGCCTGCATTTCTGGTAGGGTGGAGCCTGTGAATCCCGGGGCAGAGTAAACAAAGAGGAGGTGAAGGCGGTCCATGGTGGTTCCCGAATTCGCCTGTGGTTCTACACACATGTGCACACACACACACACACACACACGCACGCACAATTGAATAAATAAAAATATATTAAGCTACCTGGGGCCCTCCAAAGGGAGACAAGTTCTCCATATCAAATAAACTAAACCTACCAAAGAAACAATTAGATCTCCAGCCACACCTCAAAGGTAGGCATAAAATCAACTGGGTTGGGCCCCAAAGTGAACTAAACTGTGAAGACAAGCCATTTTCCCCAGGCCTATCTAACCAATGGGAAAAAGCGATCCCCCCCTTTATTTAAGTGTATAAATATACCTGACCTTGGCAGCCATCTCAGTGCCTGTCCCTCATAGCACTCCACCTAAGGAGTCCGGAGTTCGTTTCTTTCTTCTTGCCTCTCATGGACTCCATGCCTGGAGCCCTTCAGTTCTCCAGGGCGCCTGCCCCTCATGGCACTCCAGGTCTGGAGTCAGAGAGTTCCATTCTTCCTCAACTCTAATAAACTCTACCTTAATGCTCTACATGTGTTCTGATTTCAGTCTTCAACTCTGAACACAAGAATCCTGCAATAAAAGGAACTTTGCAGATGTACCAAAGACAGGAGAAGACTGTCCTATGTTATTTGGCCCTCCCCATGTAGAGGTGAAAGAGAAAGACTTAGTGGGATAAAAAAGAGGACAGATCCAGGGCTCTGGCTATTCAGGCCCCATTGCCGGCTGTGGAGGCAGAGAAAAGTGGCCACAAGTGAGGAAAGCTGGCTGGCAACCTTTGTCACCTACAGAAAGTCCTCAGCTTGCAGATGAAGAAACAGAACCTCAGTCTTACAATGACATGAAGCTGAATCTGCACAGAGCAATGTGATCTGCAGAACTGAGAGGAGACCCACGTTTCGTTTCATCATTCATTTATCATTCACCACGCATTTATAATGAAACAGGTCCTGAGCCAAGTGCCAGTAATAACAGCATGACTAAGACCCAGTTTGCAGTTTCAAAATATTTATGGAAAGTCAGTGAGGGAACCAGAAAAAAGGTTCAGTCTCCCCAAAACAGCTTGTTCTGCTTTCTTGTCTACAATTTCAAAACAGCTAGTCACAATAAAGGTGTGCAGTGTTTTGCCAACGCACTGGCTTGGTTCTGGCATGAGTAAGCTAGAGAAAGATGCTGTTTTTGTAGCCTTTTAATAAACATCCACATTACACTGCTGCTCCCCAGTGATCATCTGTGCTTAAAGGCTGTCTAGGTGTGCCTTAGAAACTTCCAGAAGGCTTACTGAAAAAAAAGATCTGTAGATTCTGATTACAAAGTATAGGTTGGGGTCTAAAAAGGTATTTCCCACAGGCACTCAGATTCCCTAGCCCGTGAGTCCAGACACCAGGGCCGAATGTCCTTGCCAAGTAAACGGCATCTTTGTTGATAAGGCACATTTCAAAAACATTGAAATCTCTGCTTATGCAATTTGGCAAGAGGACAAAGTATGTGTCCCTCTGAGGGGCAAGCAAAAGGGGATTGCATAATGTGCTCTGGGGACATGGAGCACATCACATGCCCTGGTGCCTCTTCTCACCCCTAGCCTCTGGTGACCTCCCTTCACTGAATTCTTTTGCCCCCTCCCCCCACCATCCTGCCTTGAACACTTTAAGGTCAAAGAGCATTCTGGAAAGCATTAACACACAACTGCTAAGGACTGTCTGCCCACTCCTCTGACATTGTCCTTCCACAGAGCTCTGATCCGAGTTACAAATGACTCTCCACCTCAATGCAGGGAATACAGACAATACCTGTCAAGTCTCATGTGTCTCTACAAGGTTTGTCACTGCTGTTGGATGAATGGGTTCCAATTGCTGTTTTTAAGATTCAGAAAGGTAAAACTAAATTGGGTCCATTGCTTAGAGCATTCCACTTCAAATTCCAAAGTCTTTTGTCCTGTATTTGAATTAGCAAAATGTCATAAATTAGATTGTCAAGCACCCTGTGTTTGATTAAAAGTAAAAATATCAACTTGGTTGTGGAGGTCAGTTTCTGTTTAGGCACACTCCTAAACAAAAGATTTTCTAGAACGAGAAGGTAACTGTAGTAATAACATTTTCCTTATACTAGGTTGCTGAAAAGAAAGAGAGAGAGAGAAAAAAAACTGGCTTGGCATAGAGACCTTCATATATTGTAAATATCTGATCAGAGTGGAGGAATCATGTGCTTTGGCCCTTCATCTCAGCACTTTCTTTATCTTTCTAGATCCTTCTCTCCCTTATATGTACACGTAACATTGCATATGTTGCATGGTAGTGTAATTTTCTAGGTGATTTACTTTAATCGTATGGGAATTGGATTAGTAGACTGCTGTGATAGCACAGAGGACGCCTTATCCGGAAACTGCGTGCCCTGTAAAGGACACGATGTTCCGTACGAAAGGCCTCCACAACAGATTATGCCCAACTACCAGAAACCCAAGTCCTAGAACTGATACTCCAGGAAATGTGCTTCTGGTTTGCTTTCTAGTGTTTAGGTTCACGTGGGAAACAAACTGCTGGAAGACAACTAGCAAATGAACCCCTGAGCAATCTCATAACTTTCAAATTCAAGCAACAATCATGTTTTAATGGCTATGGAGAGAAACCATTGGAAAGACAGAAACTCATTGTTCACAGTTGCTGATACTTCTGGGAAAGTTGTTCAAATGCATTTGTGCTTTTCTGTGTGTAACTAATTTTGTAATACCGTGCAGATAAAAGTCCCTTTGTAAACATTATGTGCAGGAAACTTTCAAATACTCATCAATATGAGTTTTTAGAAATGCTTCTCCTCCTAGGAACAGAGGAAATAGCATCTTAAGTACATATATCTTTAGAAAAGATAAAAGTGGGATATGATTTGTGCAATTAGGATTTGAAAGGAATTTAATTTCTACAAATCTCTTATTGAATTTGGATTGCTTGTTTCTTTGTAATATGCAACCTTTGAAGAGAGGTGTAATATAGAATATAACATCTACTCCTTATTACATGATGCATCGAATAGTTTCATCTGTAACCACATGGTAGAGAAATCTTCACTGTGATAGTTCATGGCCATTTCAAGTTTTCATTAAAAATATCATCTTTAACTGCATGTGGTGAGGTATGTCTGCAACCTCAGCTTTGAGGATCACCTTGAGACCAACATGGGCTATAGAGGGAGATCTTGTCACAAAATTAATAATAAAACTAACACCAGTTTTGGTTTAGACCCAACACTTTGGATCTTTATGGTACAACACAGTGGTAGAAGATTGAGTTAATGAATTGGTCCTTCCATGGCTTTTTGGTCAACTCTACGCAGGGAAAGTTTCTTTCCTATCAGCACAGACCACCTGCTATGCACAGCTATTGCTCCATTAGTCAGGGTCTCCAGGAAAACAGAAACAACAGAGTAAGTACATAGATTTATATAGAAATGCAAAGAGGTTTATTTCAAGAAATTGATTCTCAACATTGTTGGGGGCTGATGGGGGCTTGCATGCTCAGGTGGCTGAGGCTGAAGGTTCTTGGGGTTGAGGCCAGCCTGCACTCCACAGAGACTCCTCTTGAAAACAGCGACAATTAAAAAAAAAAGAAAAAAGAAAAAAATGCAAGGCTGGGAAGATGGCTGAACCAACAAGGCACTTGCTTTTCCAGCATGAGGTTCTGAATTCCATTCCCAGGACCATGTGAGAAAATGGATATGTAGTGTGAACTTATAATACCAGTCCTAGGGGGCAGAGACAGCTGGATACCTGTTAATTGCCTAATTGGCAAACTCCAAATGAAATAAAACCCTGTCTCAAGAAAACAAGATGGGGGGCTGGAGAAGTGGCTCAGGGTTAGTTAAGCCTCTGCCTTGCAGGCAGAAGGTCCTGAGTTCGGATCCTAGACCCCACATATAGACGCCGGGCAGAAGCGGGGGCGGCCTGCGTTTCTGGTCCTGGTAGGGCGGAGCCTGTGAATCCCGGAACAGAGTAAACAAGGAGGAGGTGGAGGTGTCCATGGTGGTTCCCGAATTCGCCCATGGTTCTACACACACGCGCACAATTGAATAAATAAATAATAATTAAAAAAAAAAGAACACAAGATGGATGACTGGTGAGCAAAGGCACCAGAGATTCACCTTTGACCTGCACGCACAAGTACATGTACCTGCGCACATACATGGACACACACATGCTAGAAACAAGCAAATAAATAAATAAATACAAACAAAAGCCAAGCAGGAGCTTGATGTCCAATCCTGAGTCAAATATATAGGGAGGTTCAGAAGCTTGGTAGGAGTGCAGGACCTGACGCGTAGACTATGAACAGAACTTTTTTTAGTGGAAATCCTGTCTTTGCTTTGATTCCCCAGCCCTTCAAAGGGCCCATCCACGTGATGGAGGTAATCTCTGACTAACATCGAACGACTGTAAATGTCACCTGCATCTACTGAACACTCTTACAACAGGCCCAGATTGCTGTTGGCTTGAGTAACCATATACTGCTGGCAAGCCAAGGAGACACATGACACTGCAGCCTGCTCCCTCGACACCATGAAAGCCCTGGAGAGGAAGGGGAACTGGATATCAAAACTTGAGCCCAGCCTCTCATGAAGTACTTTTTTCAGCAAGGCTCCACCTCCTAAAGGCTCCAGGACATCCCTACACAGTGCGACTATCTGGGGACCAAAGTATTCAAACGCAAGCCTATGGGAGATGTTTCACATCCAAACTAGGATACTATGCCTTTGCTAAAAATCAACAGAATAAAAATGGACCACATCTGTGGGTAAATGCTAAAATATCTACCTGTTTAGAACAAAGCAACATCTGTTTCTGTGTTAACTTTCCACCACTGTGACATAATACCTGAGATTAACAAGTTATAAAGGGGAAAGGCCTCCCTTGTTTCACTTAATATTTTCAAGTCTTGTACTTATTACAGGATGCATCAGTATTTTGCTCCTTTATACGACTGAATAATATTCCACTGCGTATTTGCTGGCCTACAAAGTCACTGCCTGTTTCACTGTTTATGAAAGAAGCAAATCATTTTCTAAATTGGCTGCACCATTGAACATTAATCCAGGCAGAGTGGGCCGGGAAGGCAGCTTAATGACAGAGTGATTGCCTGGTATGCAGGAAGCCCTGGGTTAAACCCCCAGCTCCTCATGAACTGGTTGTCAGGGTGCACACTTGGAACCCTAACACTCAGTATGTAGAGGCAGGAGGATCACAAGTTTGAATTTCAGTTAAAACCAGTGTGTGATATATAAGACCTTGACTCAAAGAAATAAACATAAATTTTCTATGAAGCCAGTGAAAAAGATGGACCATAAGCAAAGTAACCGATAAATCTCATAGAGAAAAACACAAAGAGGCCCACAAGGACAAGCCATGTTTGAGGTTAAAATTTTAGAAGAAATGAGAAGGGCATTTTGTCTCTGAGCTGAATTACACACATATTATCTCACTTTAAAAACAAAACGGAAATCGATGAGATTAGTAGTTTCTCATCACAAATTTGAAGAGACAGGTCAACTAACTTGTTCAGGGTTTGAACTCAAAGTCCATCCCTCCTTCTCTCTCTCTCTCCTTCCTTCTTTCCTTCCTTCCTTCCTTCCTTCTTCCTTCCTTCCTTCCTTCCTTCCTTCTTTCCTTCCTTCCTTCCCTCCTTCCTTTCTTCCTTCCTTCCTTTCTTCCTTTCTTTTCTTTCTTCTTCCTGTCTTCTTCCCTTTTCCTTCTTTCCTTCCCCTTTCCCTTGCTACCTCTCTCTTCCTTTCTTTCTTCTTTCCTTCTTTCCTTTCTCCCTCCCTTTTTCTTTCTCCCTCACTCTTTTTCTTCCTTCCTTCCTTCCTTCCTTCCTTCCTTCCTTTCTTTCTTTCCTTTCTTTTTGTTCTCTGTATTACATTTTACTGGAAAAGCACATCCTCCTTACAATGTGACCATAACACTTGGGCCAAGCTGACCCTCAGTGTGCAGCACACTGTTGATACAGCACAGTATCACCACATAAGCCCTGTGTATGAACATGTCCAACATACTTTGACCTAGTTTCTGAAAGAGTCTTTCAGAAGCTGTGTAGCAGAGATGAACAGCTCTTCCTGTGCAGCTGGGATTCTCTTCTGCAGCAGGTCATTGTATATGGCAGCTGAGGAATTCTTTCATTGTCATGTTGCTCTATTATTCTTTTAAAGAAATTCTTCGTCTTAGTGTTACATCAATATTCAGGCAGGTTTAATACTTCGGAATCCTACCTTCCTTTTTGTATTCCCTTATAAACTAGAAGTAGTTGGAAGAAAAAATATTTAAATGATAGTATTTAGAAATTTTCTTAAAAATCAAACAAGTAGCTTTCTTTAAAAAAAATTATGTATTCATTTGAGAGAACACATGCATGCCATTGTATAAGGATGGAGGCCAGAGGACAGCTTTCAGAAGTCAGTTCTCTTCTGCTCCTATGTGGGCTTCCAGGGCTGAAACTCAGGTCACCAGGTTTGCTTTGCCCACTAAGCTATCCCATCAGCTCCCAAAAGCTTTCTAACAGCTGTGCACATTGTTGGATTATCTATCTAAAGCACTTTCTCTCAGCATGGTGAATCCATTCATAAAATGAAACCACTCAGAATAAGAAGTGAAGGCTTGGAAGATGCATCTTGGGACAATGGAATATCAATGTCACTATCTCTGAATGACAAACAAATTGCAGTTTTATTAGTCACCTATTTTTTCCTAGTATTCTTGTTTTAATGGTTAAAGCAATTAACTTACCCTCATCATCTGCCCGCCCCTTAACTCTGACCTCTGCAATAGCTACAATGCCATATCCACCAAGTGTGCTGGAAAGAGCAAGGGCTCTGTTTCTGTGAGCGATTAATGTTTTTTTCTCACTCTGTCTTAGGTGGAATTTCACTGGCCTGTGTTTGACCTGGAGCTCTCCAAAGCACTTTACGTTGTCTGTGTGTGTGTGTGTGTGTGTGTGTGTGTGTGTGTGTGTGTGCTTGTGTGTGCATCTGGGTGCATCTGTGAGCATATGTATGCATGCAGGCATGCATACTAGAGGGCACTTGAGTGTGTTTGCCTGTGGAGACCCAAGAGTGACATTCTCAATAGTTCTATCTCCTTATTGCTTTGCTCCGCCTTCCAAGGCCAGAAGTGCAGGCTGCTACCATATTTGCCTGGCATTTTACATGGAATCTGGAGATCCAAGTTCAGATCCTTTCTCTTGGAAGGCAAAGGCTTTAACCTCTAAACCAGTTGACCAGCCCCTCCAAAGTGCTTTCTATAGAGGATTGTGATCCTGTTGAGCCAGCTGGTCCACAGTAAACGCCTTATTGGGACATTTCTTTAGTGTTCTCTTCGAAGCACATTTGTGTATGTGTCTGCAATATGGGAAAGCCAAGAATTTTACAACTCTTCCACGCACTTCCCCTTTACTTAACAAATTCCATTTTTACATCATTTCTCCTTTCTTTGTGTCATGAAAAGCATTCGGGAATCACATATGACTGTGAGACCTGAACATAAGAAATGCCATTTTGTATATCTGTCTCCATTTGTACTTGTTCACTTGTCCTCCCTCTGAAACACCAGACGTGCCAGATGCTATGACTCAACTGCGTACGTGACTCTAACCATGACCAGTCAGCTGCACTGTTTAACCTAACTGCGTATGTGACTCTAACCATGATCAGTCACCTTCAAGTTAGGAAATACTCAATGTTCCGGGAGCCCCCTGAACTGGCAGAGCAGCCTTTTATGGTAGTTTGTAAGAAGGGGTCGGGGCTGACCAATCTCCACATGCCAATACTACTTTTGCTCCTATAGAAACATCATATAAAAATCTTTGTAAAACAAAGACCGGGGTCTTGTTCCTGATCTGCTACATCATTGACGGCGAGAGCCTGGATTCTAGCTTGAATGAAGGCCCTCAGGTGATTGCATCGGTGTCGGCTCCATGGTGGTCTCCTGGGATTCAGAAATCTGGGCACAACAATGACATCTTTCCTCCAAGCCTAAAGTGATGAACTGTGTTCCAGCTTACACTATGGAGGCGGTTGTGTAGCGATTCTATTTCAGCTTCACGAATGTGATCAGTGCCTTTATTATCTAACTGCATGCACTATAGCAAAACTGGAGGAGGCTCCTGAGACTCAGAGAGGAAACAGCTCGTAAGTCTTAGAACTTGAAATTCACCTTCCCAGAGGTCACTTTCCCAGGGTGAAGTAGTGAATAACTGGTATGGGAGGAGACTCTAAGGAGCCAGACTGGTTGCAGGTGACCTAGAGTCCAGGGTGGTGGGTGCTGTGAGTCTCACCCATATTGAGGTGGGCTTTTCAGTGATACAGCTGCCTTTGACTCATCCCCACTCATGTAAGTAGCTCTCACCCACACTCCTTAAGTAATTGGTTTACCAAGCTGGAGTTTATTATAATCATTACTCTGTTGTTAAATCCCTGTCTGAAGTCAATACATATTGTGTGGCATCTGTCCAGAAAAAAGTCACACGACAGGAGTCAAGCCACGTTTTCAATATTTTTGCTTAAAAATATCTTTGAAGTTGTGCTAGTTAGATATAGGTATCAGCTGACCATCAAAGGCTCCAGCTGTAGGCACAGGTGTAAAGAACTAGTAGGTAGGTCTTGAGCAAGATGGTAGGTGACTATATGATTGGTGGGGAAGACCCAGTCCACAGTGTGTGGGAATATCCTTTGGTAGGTGAATAAGATGGAGGAAGGAGATTCAGGGTGTTGACATTCTTGGGTACACTTGGACAGACAAGCTGTCTAACAAGTGAGGTTTGTCCCTTCTCAGCAGACCTGTGGATATGGTGAAGCCCCTCCCCTTGGCCTCTGGTGTTGGTGTGGGCTTTCCTACAAAGCTGTACTAGCAAGTGTAACAGGATAATCATAAGCCAGAATAAAACCACTTGCTCTCCTTAAGCCATTTGGTGTGAATTTATTGTCAACAGGCAGAGTAACTGCGATATATGCTCTTTACTGTCCCCAAGTTCTACCTTCAGCAGAACACAGAACAGGACCCAAGTCAGCCAGGATAATTGTTCTTTTTGGCAGAGCTGTTCTGGGGAGGCAAACTGTGGCCTTGGACCTGCTAGGCAAGGACTGTTCTACTGAGATACATGCCCAGCCCTGCTGGTCAATGAAACATAAGAGTCGGCTTTTCTCCACTGCCCCCAGACAGGTTCCTCATTCTGCACTGAGACCTCAACAGAACATCTTCTAGTCTCTAAACTTCTAACAAATACTCCATTCATGATCTCTTAAATATACCGAAGGGGATTGAGGGATCCACCCCCCCACACGCACACACATTACCACCTTCCAATCTTTCCCTCTGCATCCTGGCTCAGGAGCTGAGTGACTTACTCTGCTGCATATTCTCATGATGACCCAACGCTCATCAAAGGTCCCTAGTGGTGGGACCACATGATCTTCCACGGGAACCTCTAGAACTGTGATCCTGTATAACCCTTTCTCTTTAAATGTCAGTTGTCTCTGATGTTTTGCTATAGTGTATGAAATGAAATAACATAAAGCGCTCATCACATTCATATTCTAATCTTATGATTTTTTTTTGAGACATAGCCTCATGTGGATAAGATAGGTGTCACAGTCTACATAGCCAAAGATGACCTTGAACTCTTGATTCCCTTGCTTGTACCCCACCCCCAAGTGCTGGGATTACAGGTATGTACCATCTCATATAGTTTTATACAATTTGGGGGGCCAAACCTGGGGTCTTCTGCTTATTAGGTAAGCACACTACCAACAGAGTTACAGCCCCAGTCCACAGTAGTTCATCTTGTCAACATGACAGGATTTGGAATCAGCAAAGAAGACACCTTTTGAGGAAGGTCTGTTAACTCTCTGTCAGAATGGGCGACACCTTCCTTCCCCTAGGGTGGGACTTCCAAGGAAAAGGCAATGTGACCCACCTCAATGCTTTTGGTCCTTGCTGGGAAGTGTCTGTTGAATCCACTGCTCACTGCTGCTGCTGCACTATCCTTAGTTAACATCAGACTCTAGCTTCTTTGACCCTTCAAGGTAGATTGAAGACCAGCAAGTCTCCAAAAATCTGCCAGAACTTCAGCATCAGATTGGAACCCAAGCAGTTCTCTCTGCCTTCACTATGGAAACATTCCATTACTCTCAAAGATTTCCCTTCTCTCTCCCTTTAGAATCTCTTCTTTCCTTTCATGGTTCCCTATGTGCTTTCATACATACACACACACACACACACACACACACACACACACACACATACACACACACACAAATCATATACACAGGCATAATTCACACATGTATATCCTGTACACACATAGACACTAATAATTAATTAAACTAAAAATAAGAAACTAAAGGAATCTGCATTTGGCATACATATGGAAAGTACATATTTGTCCTTCTGAATCTTGATCATTTAACATAATGATCTCGCTTTATTCATTTTCTACAAATGTTACAATTTTACTTTTCTTTATCTCTTTATCATTATGTAGTTTTCTGATCAGATTTAAGGCCCACTTGTCAGAAGGGACCACATGCCTGTAAACTAGAATAAGAATCTATGAAAAGGGAAGACATAAGTGTCAGTGGAAGAACAGGCTATAAAAATTTAGCTATGAAGACACGACACCAAATTGCCTTTTAAACACCCGATATAGATTTGAGGTGCACTCAGCACGCAACCTCAAGCCTCCTTCTGCAACAGAAGGCGTTTACTGCAGAAAAACACTGCTGACCAAATTGCAGAGTATAAGTGATTGTGGATTGCTAGACCCTTATCAGGACATCTAAGTCACGTTCACCCCCACCCCAGGTTCAGGAAACATGGAAGAAGGGGGGGGTAAGACTGTAAAGGGGGGCAGTAAGATTGTAAGAGCTTGAAATAGGGCAATGGTGGGCCAGACGCTGTCTCCTGGACATGACAAGAACTGCATGGGAACTGTCCTGTCAGCATCTCACCAGGAAAAGGGAACGATCTCAAGAAGCTCCAAACCTCCCTGAGAGACTCATGAGAACTAATATTTACAGGGAAAAAAGGAAGACGCTTTCTTCAATTGTGTACCCACTGATCTATCATAAACTAGATAACAGAGGGTCACGCAAGTGAAAAGACTTGAAAATAGGAGGGAGTGTGACATGGAAGATGAAGGGTTGTCAGGGGAAAAGGAAGAGGATAGGAATAGAGACTAAAGGAAGAAAAAAAAAAGAAAAAAATATTAAAAATTCCATTGTGTTAATGTACCATATTTTCTTAGTTTTTAGCACTTCATTTATGAATTTATTTATTTTAGAGTTGGGAGAGAGAGAAAAGAAAGAGAGATAAGGAGATGGAGAGAAAGAAAGAAAGAAAGAAAGAAAGAAAGAGAGAGAGAGAGAAAGAAAGAGAGAGAGAGAGAGAAAGAAAGAAAGAAAGAAAGAAAGAAAGAAAGAAAGAAAGAAAGAAAGAAAGAAAGAAAGAAAGAAAAAAAGAAAGGAAGAAAGGAAGGAAGGAAGGAAGGAGAAGAAGGAATAAAGAAGAAAGAAGAAAAAAGAAAGCAAAACAAGAACAGAAGAAAGACAGAAGAAGAACGAAACTAAGAAGAGACACAGAAGAATAGGAAGGAGACATACGCCTGTACAGCCCTCACCGCAAGCCCTCACTCAAAGACAGAACGAACTAGACGCAAATTCCTTCTCTCGCCTCCCCCCAGAATCGCCCCCCTCACATCACCCTCAGCCCCCCCCGGCCCCTCCCTCCCTATCCGTTGCTACATTCACTTGAGCTAAGAACAGCTAAGAAAAAGCTGTTCTTGCACTAGATGAGCTTTTAAGGATTGAACTCAGGTCACCAAATTTGTAAGCAGAAGACTTACCCACTAAGCTATTTCACTGTTTCATTACCACAGTTTCTTGCCCATTCATCTATTGATGATGAACACCTAGGCCGGTTGCATATCTTTTATAATATTTATCTGTGTATGTGTGTGTGAGAGAGAGAGAGAGAAACACCCAGATGCCATAGTGCATGGGTGGAGGTCAGAGGACAATTTTCAGAATTCAGATCTTTCTTTCCACCTTGTAGGCTACCAGTGTTGAAATTCAGGTGACCAGGCTTGCAAATAGGTACTGAACTATTTCACAAACCCCAGTTCCACACCTTGAATATTACGAATAGTGCAACAATAAACATGGGGACATAATGTAACTGACATGCTGACTTAGGACCCTTTAGGTATCCACCAGGGAGTGGTAGAGTTGAACTACACGGTAGTTCTGTTTTTCGTTTGATGATGCACCTTGTGCTGATTTCCACTGTAGCTCCAGAAGCTTCCATTCCCACCAGACGTATCTAAGGAATCCTCTTTCCCCGCATCCTCGCCTATATTTGTTGTTATTAGTTTCTGACTTGAGTGAAATGGAATCCCAAAGAAGTTTTAATTTGCATTTCTCCTGATGAGTCAAGAAAATGCTTTTTTATTTCAAAAGCCATGAAGAAGTCTGTACCTAAGGGGGCCTCTGTAAGAGAGTGCATGATTGATGGAGGACCTTAGTGGGTGCATTGCCTGGGCAGGTGGAATTCAGCAAGTAGAAAGCAGCATCAGTCCTTGTGCCTCTGCTTTATTGTGCAAATGGTACAGTCAGTTCCCTCAACCCCTAATGCTGGTATGACTTCTACCACGATCAAATGGAACTTGAAAATGTCAGCCAATAAAAATCTCCTTGTTTTGGAGGCTGGAGAGGTGGCTCAGAGGTTAAGCCTTCGCCTTGAAGGCAGAAGGTCCTGAGTTCCGATCCTAGACCCCACATATAGACGCTGGGCGGAAGTGGGGGCGGCCTGCGCTTCTGGTCCTGGTAGGGCGGAGCCTGTGAACCCCGGGGCAAAGTAAACAAGGAGGAGGTGGAGGCGGTCCATGGTGGTTCCCGAATTCGTCCGTGGTTCTACACACACATACATACACACACACGCACGCACACACGCACAATTGAACAAAAAAATGAAATAATATATTTAAAAAAATCTCCTTCCCATATGTATCACAGCAGTGAGATATGAAACCAAGACACTGTCTACCCAATTCATTAATCCATTCATTGATTTATTTATTTGGGGTTTTATTCTCAAAACAAAACGTCAACAGAAAATGTATGCAAAGGAATAAAAACAAAAGATTTAAAAAATATGAAGTAAAAAACACACCTAAAAGTCTAATAAAAAAATAAATAAACACAGAGGCCAAAAATAAAAAAGGGGGGGGGGAGAAAAAATGAAGTGTGGAGCAGGTTCTTTGGACCCTTGGAATCTGGACCTTGCAAGGCACATATGTGTGGCGGACCAGGTGAACTTGTAAACTCTTGGTTTTTCCTGTGACTTACGTTGGCGCCAACTTTGCACTAGACGAGTGTCTCAAGTCTGCCAGAGCTGTCTTCACTTTAGCGGTTTTCCTTCTTTGTCTACCAGGGGCCTCTGCTGGCCACATCTAGATGTGGGCTGGGCGCACAAGAGTCCCAAGCTCACACCTGCTGGGTCGACTCCTGTTTCAGCTGGGCGTTGACCCCCATGTGCGTGGCAAGTGTGGGGAGCAACCTCAGCACTGAGGTCTGAACAGATGGACCTCACTCTGGACTTTCAAACACGCTAGTCCTTAGCTGCAGGTGACTGTGGGTGTCAGGTGGTCCACACGCTAGTCCCTAACTGCAGGTGGTTCACCGGAGGGAGATTCAGTCCAGAGCCCTCACAGGAAGGGGACTGGTTCGGGAGGGGGATCCCTTAACTAGGGGCCCCAGAAATGAACTGCAGGCTTTTTCCTGGTTGAGAAGGTCTGCCTCTAAGTACTGAAACCGGCATTTTCTTGCCCTGTACACTTCAGCGCCAGGTCCAAGCCTCTTGTCTGGTCAACTTTTTTGTCTGGTCAACATCCCCCCTTGCCCCATGCTCTGAAACTGTCTCCAGGGCTGTCTCTAACACTGGGGCCACGGTAAGGTGAATTCAATCCTCCTGTCCTCAAGTCCTTGGGATAATTAATTTTTAAACGAGTTCTCCAAGATGGGGCCTTGCCCCCACCCTCTGAGATGGGTGACTTCTCCACGGCTCCGTCTCACTGAAGAGGCTGCTGCCCCAGCAAGATTGGCAACTGTGTTTGAGGCTCAGAGACCACATGCTTGTTCCGTGGGTAGGAGGAGCAGTGGCTTTCACAGGGCTTCCTGACTGCCCATGTGGATGGGCTTCTGCTTCTCCCACAACACAGCTGTGTTTGGCCTTCCTTCCTTTCTTCCTTCCTTCCTTCCTTCCTTCCTTCCTTCCTTCCTTCCTTCCTTCCTTCCTTCCTTCCTTCCTTCCTTCCTCCCTCCCTCCCTCCCTCCCTCCCTCCCTCCCTCCTTCCTTCCTTCTTTTCTCTCCTTCTTTTTAATCTTTTTCCTCTTTTCCTTCTTCTTCTGTCTCTGCACTTTCCAGGTACCCCATTATTCCTTTTGCAGATTTCGGAGGCTCTTCCTGTCTTTGGAGTAGTCTTTTTTTTTTTTTTTTTTTTTTTCTTATCCTGACACATCTCCTTTAGTGGGTCCCATGGAAACAGCTTCTGGTCCACCACCAGAACTCCTGAAGAGCTGATGGTTAGAGACCTTTCAGCACCAAGATAAACATCCAAGCATTCTCTTTCAGATGCTTCTTTTTAAACGCATGATGAAGCGCTTATTTGTCTCTCAGTGTTAAGGCATTGTCTATACTTTAAAGGAAGAGACGTATGTTTATCTTTCTGGAAGCATTTCCTAGATGGCTGTTGCCGCCAGCTACTTTGTTCTCGCTGCTCAGGCCAGGAGTTTGGAATCTTCCCTTCCAGTCTTATCTTTATTCCTCACCACTCTTTCCAACAAAGTTGCTTTTGACTAAGGTGAAATTGAGGTCACTGCTCATCATTTCAACCCAACCCACAGAATAGGGTCGCACTCTAGATGGTGACAAATGGACGCACTTGGTGTTGTGTATTAGCCAAGGTTCTCAGAGAAGCCAAAGGGCAGACACATCTCAAGGAAGAATTCAACCGTAGTCTTGAGCTGAAAGGCAGACCAAAGGAATTCTTTTTTCTTCAGGGGGACCTTGTTTTTGTTTTGTTTTGTTTTTCTGTGTCTTAAAACTTTTAATTCATTAGACAAGCACATCCATATTATTGGAGGGGGATGTAGTCTGCCTTACCCAAATTCTGCTAAAAGTTTTAAAATCACACTCCCAGCAGTGTCTAGCCTGGCATTTCAGCAAATAATTAGCACCATTGCATACCCAAGTCCATACATGAAATTGACCATCACAGGGAGATGGCTCAGGAGGTAAAGCCTTTGCTTCACAAACAAAAGGACCTGAGATCATATCCCCAGATCTCATGTAAATGTTGGATGGAAATGGCATCCACCTGCAATTCCAGTCCTGGAAGACAGAGGCAGGGGAAACCCGGAGCAAAGCAATAAAGAGGTAGAACAATTAAGGATGATTTCCAATGTCACCCTTGAGTTTTTACAGGCACACACACTTCAATGCCCTCTTGTACACACGCACGCACAACACACACACACACACTCACACACAAGCAAGGAGGGGGGAGGGATTGAGGACTTTGCCCTCACCGTGTGCCCTTCTGGACACAACGGGGCTAACTTCCGGCAGTGTGGATCGCCTTCTGAGCTGGCTAAGTGTGGCCAGGAAGCCACTCTAAGCAAGGTGTGTCCACATGAGTTTGATAACACAGATCTGTAAATGGAGAAACAACTATTTTTCTGACAATTTGTTCTAGGCCTGAGACCACAATAATGAACTCACAAAACTTGGCTTCCAGCTGCTTTTCTACTTTTTCATTCTAAGGACACATGCTAAAACATGCATCAAAGTGGCTCAACCTATATTGTATGGATGGAAATATTAAATGATAATAAAAAACCAACCCATGTCCATAAAACAAAGTCAGCTATGTGCCACGGATGAGGAAGAAACTGATGAAGAAAGAAGCAAATTTTGAGCTAGGCCTTGAAGAACAGATGAATTATTGACAAATGCCTGGGAAAAAATTGTTGATTATATATAATTGGTTGCACAAGGCTATATAGTTTAAACAGTCTGTGATGCTGTTGAATTGCTTTCTAGGAAACAATAGCAGCAAAGTAATTCCTTTTATGATTAACTCTTAGAAATGGCCATTCATTACCATTTTCCTTTATTCTGAGACAATTGGCCTCTTATCTCCTTGATTTCTTCATTTTCTGTAAATATTAAATTTTCTAAAAGAAGAAAAGAGATTGAAATTGATAAACTCTGGAAAATAATAAAGATAAACCATCCAAGCTTCTTTTATTACATTTAATTAAAAATACAAGAGTAAGTTATACACTGGAAATGTTAGTGGCATTTAATTCTATGTGCAGAATTTTTCAGTAACTGGAAACTTAGAACAATTGGTAACAGATGCTTTAATGATTCTTTCTTTTCCCCTTTCATCCTAAAGACATAGTTACATATACCCATTCATATCCTCAGTCGCTTTGAACAAATAAATTGTCTAACAGAATTTCAAGTCTTCCCTTAAAAGAGAAACTCTTTGTCTCTAGCAGATGCTGATTAAGATAACTTCTTCAAGGTTGAGTAGTAATTATCTGCCCCAAAACAAGTCTAACATAGACAAACAAGGTCTACAATCAGAGGCAAAGAAAATGTAAGCAAGTATTGACAGCTCTTGTGTCTGGTGGACCCAGAGTGGAGGACAGAGAGTCTGTCAACAGCTACATCTGGTTTTTAGCAATTAAGAAGTTAGCCTTTGGGGCTGGAGAGGTGGCTCAGGGGTTAAGCCTCTGTCTTGCAGGCTGAAGGTCCTGAGTTCAAATCCTAGACCCCATGTATAGACGCCAGGCAGAAGCAGGGGCGGCCTGCGTTTCTGGTCCTGGTAGGGCGGAGCCTGTGAATCCCAGGGGCAGTCCGTGGTGGTTCCCGAATTCGTCCTTCTACACACACACACACACAAACACGCACACACGCACAATTGACTAAATAATAAAAAAAAAAAGAAGTTCGCCTTTGATTAAAAAAAATAGATGTCATGAAAAGAACTCAAGGGACCTCACACTTCCTTGAGACATTCATGGGAGCTGATCCTGATGTGGAGGGCGGATGCTTTCCTTAACGGTGTACCCACTGATATGTGATTCATGTTCCAGCAAGTGCTGGACATGATGTCAAGTGATTCATGTTCCAGCAAGTGCTGGACATGACGTCAAAGGCAATCCAGATGAAACTTTGTGGACCACACAGGAGAAAGACATAAAAACAGGAGGGAGTCTGGCAGGGAAAAAGAAGGGCTATAATGGGAAGAGGAGGGGGCATGGGATGAGGGTTCAAGGAGTACAAAGATCATAAACTTGCCATAGTCTTATATAAAACACTAAAAGAGTAAATTTAAATAAAAATATGGAAAAAAATAGAGTTGCTAATAATGTTCCCTGGGAGATGAATGTAGCAAAATCTACAGATAGAGGCAATAGCTGGACACCTTGACAAAATGTATTTTTTCTCATGATATGTTTCCGTTTCAAAACTTCATAGTAGTCAAATGATACAAAACACCAGGCCTTTTTACCTTCTTGTAGGGCATTAGCAAATCTTGTCATACCCTATCTTTACCATTATTTATAAAAGTGACATCTGTGGGTTGTTCTGATTATATCTCTGAAACCAAATGTTCTCAGTCAATGCACAAATGAAGCTCTGATTGCCAGATAGCCATAGCCGTGCTAGATGGAAAGGGGTGGAATTGGAATGAAAGCCCAGACTGTCCTGAGCTACT
Source organism: Typhlomys cinereus (assembly GCA_023101885.1). NCBI lineage: Eukaryota > Metazoa > Chordata > Mammalia > Rodentia > Platacanthomyidae > Typhlomys > Typhlomys cinereus. Next base: position 117,123 of record JALPQD010000104.1, read on the forward strand.
TGATATTTTCTTTCAATTACATCAGCTTGTTCTCTAACCCACATGTTTTTCTACAACTAAATATTAACATGGGATGGCTGGAATAGTAGAGCTTTGGACTCTGCTGCCAGCACCGTTTCTTGTAGATGGTCTTCATTTTGCTTTTAAGTTCACCTTGTCACACTTTATCCTACTTCCTTGCTGGAAGACTAATGTTTTAATTTTTTTTTTATCATTGTACCAGTTACTCTGTTGCTGTGAAACAATAATCAAACTCAAGCAACTTAAAGGGAGAAAGGGAGATTTATTCAACTTACAGTTCCAGAGGGGAGATAGATCCATTTTGGTGGAAAAAGTATGGCTGGTTAGCAGAAGTGGGAGGCAGCTCACGTCATGTCCATCAAGGAGGCTGAAAACTGCAAAGTGCTCACTGAAAACTGTAAGAGCAGTGGAAGCAGGAGGGGACTAATCAACCTCCAGGCCCACACTTTGTGACATGTCTTCTTCTAGCAAGGCTCCACCTCCTACAGGTGCCATGACCTTCCCAAACAACTAAACAGGTGAGCCTGTGGGAGACAACTCACATCAAACCATTTCAACAATTACATTTCATTTTCCCCACAGCTTAAGAAAATCATGAATTTGAAGGAAAGAATAGTTTATACTGGAGGTGCTCAGTTTATAAATATGCAATTTGAAGATGTTAACAGCTATAAATAGTGGGGATGAAGGAATAAAGAGTAGAATGTGGAAAAATTCAGTACACTAGAATGTGTCGACTATAAACTGACATAAACTGAAGCTCATACTATAACTTTGGGGTCTAGATGTGTTCTCCATTGTGATCATAGACAAAATAACTTGTATACAAGTAAATATATACAAAATAATTGAGAAATGAATTAAAAATTACATTGCAGAAAACTGTAAATTCAAAACATTGAGCAAAAAGGAAATTTAGAAAGGAAATAACAAAGCCCTATAAGTCCTTCTTGATCAGTATTTATTTTAAGTGTAAGTGGGTAAAACTTTCTAATAAAGACGATTAATAGAATGGAAACAGACATCGATAGAACTATTTCTTGATACAAGAGACTCACATTAGATACAAGTATATAAATAAAAAGTGAAAAGACAGCAAAAGGTATTCTAGCCAAAAAGGAAACAAAATTGGGGCTGGAGAGGTGGCTCAGAGGTTAAGCCTCTGCCTTGCAGGCAGAAGGTCCTGAGTTCAGATCCTAGACCCCACGTATAGACGTCTGACGGAAGCAGGGGCGGCCTTGCGTTTCTGGTCCTGGTAGGGCGGAGCCTGTGAAATCCCAGGGCAGAATAAACAAAGAAAATGTGGAGGCGTCCATGGTGGTTCCCGAATTGGCCCTTGGTTCTACACACACCCACACACACACATACGAGCACACACATACAATTGAATAAATTTAAGAAAAAGCAAACAAAATTAACCAAGAGTGGCCACACTAGGCTCAGACAAAGCCATTTTAGATCTAAAAAGGTCATTATATACTCATAAAAAATTCAATACATCAAGAGATATGAGAATTATAAGAATCTATGCACTGGGCGATCTAGCCCCTCATGGCCCTCTAGTGCCATGAATCTGTTTCTTGTTCCTTGCTCCTCATGAATTCCATGCCTAGGCACTGTGAGTTCTCATGGGCTCCATAGCCCCTTGTGGCACTCCAGTGCCATGAGCTCTGTTTTATTTCTGCTTCTCATGGAGGCGCCCTAGACCCTCATGGCACTCTATGTCTGGAGTCCATGAGATCAAACCTTTCTCTTCTCTAATAAACTCTACCTTAATCCTTAAAAAAAAAAAAACAAAAAGAATCTATGCACTAACAACAGACCATCAGAACATATGCAGCCAAAAGTATAAAAATAGAAGTGAGAAATACACAATGTTCCAGTCATTGTCAACACACACAAGGACTGTCCCAGCATCGACAGCACACGTGGTTTTGTGTAAAGAGCAGGCAGAGAGTTTTCCAGAATAGACCATATTTCAGGGAACAATTTGAGTATCAAGAGATTTTAAAACCAGCTTTCATGCAAATGATCCTTTCCTGGCACAGTGATGGGAGGTTAGAAATCAGTAACCAAAAGTGCTCTGGAAAAGTCACAAATCTATGGAAGCATGCTATGATACAAGAGTAGAGATCAAAGGACAACCTTTGTAAGTTAGTTCTCTCCTCCAACCATATTGTCTTCCGGGAATTAAATTTAGGTCACCAGGTTTGCAAGCAGGCACCGTACCCACTGAGCCATCTTGTGGGCCCCTTAATAGCATATTCTTAAACCCAAAGCAGATCAAAGAAAAGTCACAAGGGAAATTAGAAAATAGTTTTAACTAAATGAAAACAAAAGCATCCTAGCAAAATTTATAAGATACAGTGAGAAGAGTGAGAATATTATAGCTACAAATGTTTACATCAAAAAATATAAAACCTCAAAATTTAAAGAAATGTACAAGAAGAATGGGGCTGGAGAGTTGACTGGGGTTAAACTTCTGCCCTGCAAGCAGGAGAACCTGAGTTTGAATCCCAGATCCCATGTGAAAAAACAAGCGGAAATGTCAGCGGCCTGAACTTCCAGCCTTGGAAGGCAGAGCCTGGAAAACTTCTGAGCAAAGTCAAAGGGAGGTAGAACAATGCAAGGTGACCTCTTTATGTCATCCTAGGGCCTCCACAGGCACACATAATATCCTCTGATACACACAGACACACACATACTCATAAAAAAAAAACTTCTAGAAAAAGAAAAAAACTAAAACCATCATTAGAACGAAGAAGAAAATATCAAAGATTAGAGATGAATGAAGCAGAGACCAAAGAAACAACAGAGAAAAATCAATGAAACCAGAAGGCGAATACATGGAAAGATCAACAGAACTGGCATATAAAGCTAGAGGGCAGGGCCTGGTGGCTTGTGGTTCTAACACCCATGCAGAAGATGGAGGCAGGAGGATCAGGATTCAAGGCCAGCCTTGGGTATATAATGAGTTTGGTGCCAGTCTGGTTTATTGTGTTGCCAATTATATGAGTACTTATTATGAAGAACTATAGAAACAATTGGATAAACTTGATTATGCACACATTTCTAGACCATAAAATGTGCACTCCTGCTAGTCATGAAAAGACAGGAAATCTGAGAAGAACCATGATTGAGAAGGCGGCTATATCAGTCATTAGCAATCCCCCAACAAAGAAAGTCCTGAAATCAAGAGCTTCCACTAGTGATTTTGACCAAACATTGAAAGAACTAATACAAACCCTTCTCAAGCTCTTCTAAAATACTGGAGAAGATAGAATATTTCCTAAGTCATTCTATGAGTCCAGGATTGCCAGATGCTAAAGTCACACAAACTACTCACTAATATTCTTGATGAACATGGATACAAAAATCCTTATCAAGAGACTACAGAAAAATCCATCAGCACAGTATAAAGATTATAAACAATTATCAAGTAAGATTTGTTCCTAGAATGCAAAGACAATTCAAAATATGAAATTTACCAGACATGCATGGAACAAAGAAGAGCAATATTATTGTGTCAACTGATGCAAAAGAATTGACAAAATTTTACACCCTTTGATGATTAAAGACAAATCACTCATGTACTAGGAATGGAAGATTATCTCGACATAATAAAAGCCTCATATGAGAATGTATAACCCATAAATTCAATGATGTAAGACTGATACCCGTCATCTAACAGGGGAAAGTCTGCTTTCGCCTTTTGAATTCAATACAGCAGCACAAGTTCTAATAAGAGTAATCAGGGAATAAAAAAGAAATAAAAGACATACAAATCAGGAAAGGAAGAAGTAAAATTATCTCTGGTCAGAAAGGTATGACATTATTTATAGGTATAAACTCTGAAAAGTCCTTATGGTGGCAAAATAACAAATGCTTCCTGTAAAACAGAAGATTACACAGAAACCCCACAAAACTCAGTTGTAACAAATGTAACAAAACTCAGTTGTATTTCTATATGCTAATAATGAACAATCCATAAAGGAAATGATGAAAATTGTTCCATTTTTAATAGCATCAGGATGATGTGCACAATCCCAGCACGTGGCAGGCTGAACCAGGATGACTGCAAATTTAAGGTCAGCCTGAGCTACATAGTGAGACACACACACACACACACACACACACACACACACACACACACACACACTCGGAGCCAAGAAAACAACTCAACAGAAAATCTTTGTATGCACAGTTAAATGATTTTTTGAAGCATGCCAACAAAGTTCAAGTGTGGAGAGATGGTCTTTTCAGCAAATGGGACAGAAAAAAAGTGGGCATACACATGCAAAAAAATGACATGGAACCCTTACAAACACCATATGCAAAATTATTTTAAAAAAATGGATCGAAGACCTAAATTTAAAAACTCTGAAACTCCCAGAAAAAAAATCCACTTAGTCGAACTTGTCAAAGGAGTGTCAGACGTGACAGCAATGGCATGGGAAATACAAATTTTTAACATTTTGAAGAAAGTATCAATATGGTAATAAAGCAAGGCACAGAATAGGAGAAGATAAGATATTTGCAATTTATCTGATAGGTAAAAAAACATTCAAAATATGTAGAGTACTCAAATTCAACAATATAAATACAAAGAAGCCAATTAAAAATGGGGGAAAGACTTTAATAGACATTTGTTGAGTGATATATAAATGGACAATAAGCACGTGAAAATATGTCCAATGACCCAGAATGGTATCTGGGAAGCGTCACAAAGACCTTAAGCTATACTTTGCCGTACTCATTTGATGGCCACTATCAACACATCAACAACAATTGCAACCGAGAAAATAAAAGAATTGGCAAGGATAAGAATTAGATACTGTAAATATCAAATATATGGAATGCAAAATGATGTGGCTGCAATAGAAAACAGTATAGTAGTTCAAAAAAAAGGAATCACCAGATGCATTGTTAAATTGCTCATTGGGTATTGGTATAAAAAATCTGAGATAATTAACTTGTAAGAACAAAGTTTTAACTTAACACTCAGCCTAGAAGTCTTCTACAGCAAAGGTGAAGGATCTCAACACCCTGACGGGATGCAGCCTAGGGCAGTAGAAGAGCAGTAAAGTGGAGAGCAATGGCCACCAGAATGCAGAGTACCAGTGACTCATCTCTCCCCATCCTAAGGCTTAGGGAATCTCGCAGAAGAGGGAGCAGTGAAATTGTAAGAACCTAAAGATGGGAAAGTCCACTGTTGGATAAGACATTCCATTCAAGGCAGGACTGCATCCAGGAACTCACTGCAGTGAGACTTGTCCTTACCAGACCTACATAATGAGTAACATACTAATATGTCCCCATAGACTACTGAGGAACTCAAGAGAGATAAGAACATACAGTGGAAACCTTGGAGACTAAAGCTGGATGAGTGGAGGAAAATGCCCCTATCAGTGGGGTGGCCTGAGGAGGGGCAACTTGGTATGCCACAAGAGGCCTGAACCCCCACAAGAGTAGACAAGCTAAGGGGAACCCTGGGGTCCATAGAAGCGGCCAGGCAGGAGGGTAGAAGGGAGTGGAATAGATTGATAAAGGAAGGGAGGAGAATGGAAGGGAAGAGGGAATAGAGGGAAGCAGGGTAAGTACTCAATATGCTTGCAAAACTAGAAAGATAAAATAGTAATAATAAAAACATAAAGTTTTATTTAACTCATAGTTCTGAAGTAAAAGTGCAAGATGAGGTGCATCCATTGCTTTGGGCCTCTGATAGGTGTGTTGCATTGTGGGGGGCTGTTTCCCTCATAGCCAGGAAGCAAGAGTGAGGAAGAAGAGACGAAAGTCCCATAATTCCCAGTGCCCTAAGGACCACCCATAAGCCTCAGCTCCCACAGCACTGCCCCAGGGACCAAGTCTTTAACACATGGATATAATCAAAAGAATGAAGAAGAAACTGCCAAAGAGATGATTTATGCTCGCGATACAGTCGCATTGTTGCCAATGAAAGGACACTGAAATATGCCAAGCAGCTACTTATGAATGAATGGAGAAGCTGAAAATGGAACATACATGTAATGCAGTATTACTTCGTCTTAAGAAAGGAAGTTCTGACTTGTACTACAATATGGCAACACAAGACAATCAGTGTAGCAGTCCGCCTGCATGGTTGCTGATAAATGACCATCACATAGCTTAAGGGAACAAGGAGTTTACTTTCTTATAACAGTCCAGTTACAGTTCTCCATCCAGCTTAATGGGAGAGCACGCACCAACACCAGGGCCGAGGGAACCGGCCACATCATCTCCACATAACGGCTGAGAGAGGGACGATCCTTACTTGCCAGACCAGCATGTCTGGCCAAGTGAACAGAAGGATGCCAACTCTCTCAACCAGCTCTCCATGATTTATCCAGGGTCTAATCCCACCCACCATGGGCTGGGTCTTCCCCATCAGCTAAACAATCCGCTTCAAGTTTGTTCTGGGCTTGACTAAACCATCAACTCTCTGCAACTGTGCCCAGAGCTCAAACCCTCAACAGTCAAGTTGACAACTGTGCTTAACCATGACAATCAGGAATAAACAATGCTATGTAATTCCACTTACAGGAGAGTACAGAGAAAGTTATCTAACATGTTAACATGGATAAGAAAGGACTAAATACATTTAAAATAGTTAAAGAACTTTTAAAACTCAATAGTAAATCAACACGCATTCCAATTAGAAATGGACAAAAGATGTGAATGAACATTCCAAATACACAGATAGCACATGCGCAGATATTTGGTATCATCACACATAACAGAAATAAAAATTAAAACCATAGCTAACTGGTGTCACACATGTATCACAATACTGAAAGAAGGAGAAAAACTGGAGCCAGCAACTGATGGGAATGTAAAGTGGGAAGCCACACTGAAAAATAAGTATTTTGGCAACTTCCTATGAAATTAAGTTTTTGATTCAGCATTTGCAATCTTAGGCAACTTAGGTTTCTACAAAATAAATGTACACAGCAAATTTACTTACAGCAGCTGGAAAACTGATGTGGGCAGTTAAATGCACTGTGGTACATTTATACCGTGGAATACTGATCAATTTCAAAGCCACTTGAAACGCTAAGCAGAAAAAAAAAAAGACGATCTGAAAGGTGCGCAGTGCTGTGCAACACCACTCATATAACACTTTTCAAGTGACCAAGGAAGTATTAGAAACAGAAAAGACGGTCATTGCCAAAATCTGGGGATAGGGGAGAAGAGCACGCAGAGGAACCTGGGAGATGGAAAAGTCGTGCCTCACTCGGCCTCCAGCCCAGAGTCCTTGGCTCCTCCACCCCAAGGACTCTGGACCCTCTGTGTGGTCCTGAATGACATCGAGGACATAAGCAGTGCCGGGTTAATTTCAGAGTCTTCAGAGCAGAAAAGAGCGAGGAACCGGTTGATTCCTCCTATACACTTTGACAGCTCCTCACATAGATCAAACCCGCCTAGAGGTGATGTGAAGCAAAGTGTACTGAACAGATCCTGTGGACAATTTGCACTCGATAATCATTAGCACTGGAAAGCAAGCAGAACTGTTCAGATCCTGTTTTACGCAGCTGCTAAGGATCCTTTAAATGGATTCCAAAAGGCCACATTGCTACTTGACTCAGAACACAGTGTTTACAGAACCGCAAGGGCACTTTTTAAAACAGCGCTGCTTGTCTATAGCACTGATTTTATTTTGGTCTGTTCATAGACTTAATCTCTGTGCCCTTTTTGGAGAAGGAAGAGAATAATTTTCTCTTCCTTTTCAATCACTCCCACAGAGAAACTGCTCTGAGGAGTCAAGGGAGACAGGATTAGATAGACAGCAACTGCTGCCCTGTGTCTGGAGAGGAACTCCAGGAGTGCTGAGGCCAGACTTTTGCTGGATTCTCCTCTTTCATTCTTGTTTGTTCTGAAAGTAATGGAGCTGAGAGTTGTTGCTTCAAACTTATGAGAAAAATCAGCAGAGGCTATAGTAGATTCCTGCCTCCCCCAGCCATGGAATTAAACTTTTTTTTTATTTTTCTTTTTTTTAATTTACTCAATTGTGTGTGTGTGTGTGTGTGTGTGTGTGTGTGTGTGTGCGCGCAGAACTATGGGCGAATTCGGGAACCATCATGGACCATCTCTACCTCCTCCTTGTTTACTCTGCCCCAGGATTCACAGGCTCCGCCCTACCAGGACCAGAAACGCAGGCCTCCCCTGCTTCTGCCAGACGTCTATACGTGGGGTCTAGGATCCGAACTCAGGACCTTCTGCCTGCAAGACAGAGGCTTAACCCCTGAGCCACCTCTGCAGCCCTGCAGCCATGGAATTAAAAGTGATCAGATGTTCGAACTTAAACGGTAATCTAAAATTCCAGACCAGATTTAAAATTCTGATACCATTATATTACCATCTTACTGCCAGCTTGTTTTTATACAACTTGATTCATGACTTGCTTTGAAAACAGGTATAGGTGGTCTACGCTCTAGGAAAATGCATGCTAAACTAGTTAAGCTGTCAGCTTGATACTTGATACGCTGACTCGGGCACACCTCTGAGGAATTATTCAGCTTAGCCAAGCCTCTGAGAAAATCTGTAAGACACTATCTTAATGGCATGATGACCCAGCCCACAGAGGGCAGGCTCATTCCCAGACAGGTAGGTGAGATGGAGAGGGCTACTCAGTATTTTCAGAATGCCAGAAGCAGCATTGTTTTGACTTGGGACAAGACATGGGCAGTTCTCTCAGCTCTCTACTTTTTTTTGTAAATATTTTATTTATTCACTTGGAGGAGGAGGCACATACATGTACCATGTGGGCTTTGGGGACTGAACTCAGGTCACTAGGTTTTCAAGCAGGCACCTTACCCACTGACCTATTTCTCTCATGTTCTCCCAGCTCTTGAGGGAATGAACGCTAATCTAGAATTGTGACCATGAATAAAATGTCCTTGTTATCCTGAATTGTTTGGGTCAGGTGTTTATTGCAGCTATGATATTATGGAACGAAGACACAAGTAATGGCAGAATATACATAGAATTTTGCTTTATAATATCAGGGACCTTTAGACCAGCTAAACTGCTGTAACCATCCTAGAACATAGTTCCAGTGTATGAGAATAAAAATATTAGGTGACCAAGAAAAAGAGCCAACTAAATATGTGCAACAAGGAAAGAAATTTCTGAATTATGCCCAAATTCTTAAAATAAAAAGATTTTTAAAAGATTGCATTTATGTATTCATCTCGTGTATTGAATGAATGCGTGTGCATGTGCGCACTTGCACATACCCATGCCAGTATCCATATATAAAGGTCAGAGTACAGCTTGCAGGAGTCACTTTTCTCCTTCTAACATGTGAGTTCTAGGGATTGAACTCAGGTCATCAGGTTGAGGGGCAAGCACCTATACCCTCAAAGAGTTTTCATACATATCAATATAGGAATAAAAGAGTAACTTTAGTGAATCAGAGAATGAACATTTTCTGAAAGCTGCAGAAAGAGTCATATCCTAAATGTATGCAAGGGGTTTATTACAAGGCTTGGGTACTCCAGAGAGGCATTGGAGCAGGAGATGTCCTGAAGCAACCAACAAGATTTAGGGGTGGGAGGAAGAGTCAAGCTAGTCATTAACTTCCTTCCATTTCTTCCTGGTGCCATGGCTCAGAGGCAAACAATGTTACCTATTCTCAGGTGTGAGAAGAGAGTCTTGAGCTAAAGAATCTACACAGGATCAGGAAGCCAGTAGTGTCCCGGAGACAGAGAAGCCCCTACATCTGAAGACAATGAGCACTGGTCTCACCCCAATAGAAAAAGAAGGCCGGGAAGGTAGATACAGAGCTTGAGAGGAAAGATGCTAGTCTATAAAAGATACGCAACCAAGGGCTGCCGAACTTCTGAAAAACCAACAGGAAAATAAAACATCAGTATTGTCTTCTAGAATTAATGTAGCTGATAAAGCCAGCTGAATTTTGAATTAATAATAAGACTGATCATAGGAGACGGATCAGTAGTTAAAGTTTTTTCCTTCCAAACAAAAGGGCCTAGATGGAGAGATGGCTCAGGGGTTAAGACTCAGTCTCACAAGCAGATCCAGGTTCCACGTACAAATACCAGGCAGAAAAGACAGGGGGCTGTACTTCCAGCCCTGGTGGGTGGAGCCTGGGAAATCACAGAGCGAAGCAAGAAGGAGGTAGAAGTAATCCAGGATGATTCCCAAAGTCACCCTTGGTACACACACAACACATACCCACACAAAGACAAAAAAGATTTAGATAAAATTTAGAATTAATATTCATCACGTCATCAGGGAAATTAAAAAAAAACAGAAGGTGAAAAGTTAAGAAACAGGGAAAATATTTGCATTTTGTAAGCCAATATAAAAGATTATTCTGAAAATATAAATAGCAATCAAATGCAAAAGAAAAATTCAAAAGAAAAAAAAAACAGGCAAAATTGAAATACTATAAAACAAGTCTAAGGCAGCCAGTTCTTGTGCATCCCTCTCATTCCTTTAACACTAGAGAACCCCTGGAAAGTCAGTTTGTTCCCAGGAAAGAGGAAGGTATCAAACTCTTCCACAGTTAGAGGAGCCAGATTCAGGCTCAGAGCTCAGAGTCTGGGCTGCTTGTAATGGCCATCTAGTGACCAGAGATTCACCGTGAGAACGGCCATTTCTAAGATCATAGGGAGCTAAGGATAGAACTAACCTTGAATTCTATTTCTCTCTGGAATTTTATTTCTATTTGGTTTAGTTTTTGAATATAAAAAGAGCACAAAATTTTTAAGGAACAATGGTAAAAGATCTCCAGCCTTTATTGTGTAAAAGACAAGGAATGACCCAGATTTTCTTAAAGCTCCCATTATTTCTCTGACAAGAGAAGTGGAAACTAGGTTTTCAATGCTGTGTATCAGCAAGTACTAAGCACAGTAGAGAGCCATGTAGTGCGACGTGGTGTTTGGTGCCACCTGTTGAAAAGAAGATCTCATTCCTTGGTGTTAGATATTAGGCATGTTAAATACCAAATGACTCAAGCTGCCCCCTTCTCCCTCCAATGTAGTGTTCAGACAAAAAACCCTTCACAGCTCCCAGTTCATATAGATAAAACAGCTCTGGCATTGGGAGGACAACTCCACAACCCCACCCTGACTGCAACCACCCTACAGCCCTCAGTCCACCTGCAGCTAAGACAAACTGGCACATTTGTCCAAGAACTTTCGCCCACCTCAGAGTAAGCGCCATTTCTATCCCAATACATGCCCCTGGCCTATAGTCACGCTCCTGCCCCCCCCCTCCTGGTCACATGACCATGTCCAATAAGAGACCTCAGAACTAGATTCTTCTGCTCTCTCTCTCTCTTTCTCTCTCTCTCTCTCATTATGCCTCTCTGCTTCACCGTGTTTCTGAGACAGCCATGCTGCATGCTGCTTGCCTATTTTGTCCTCCTGCTTGCTTGATAATAAATCTCCTTTGCACATTACATACTATTTTGGTGTGACTTTGTAGCCTCGATCATTCTGAGGTAGGAGGCCCTCCTAAAAGCCCCCACACTGGTAGAAGGCGTGAAGGCTGGATAGACAGTTAAGCATGAACTCTCCGTGAAAACAGGTTCGGTACGGTGACTGGCCCAGCATTTTCTGGAGTTCCTCAAGACTAAGGCCATAGCCTGACACCTGAAGGATGACTGTTTATACTGGAAGTGTCTCATGTATAGACTGCCTCTCTCTGGCCCACAATAGATACCAAGAATGCTGGTTCTCTGGCTCTCAGTCCAGCCACCTAGAAGAGCTCTCCTACTTCCCCATCCCTCGTTCCAACCAATCAGAGGCCCCACACCTAGATTTGCACACTATTCCCAATCCCCTGATTATCCCCTGTATTTAAACAAAATCTAGCAGGACTGCAGGATAGATTTTCACCGTTTCTCCCTCTGGAAGGAGGGTAAACTTTCCTGCCCGTTTCAGCCCCTTTTCTCTCCATTTCTGTCACTGCATTTCTTCCCTTTTCCACCTGGCCTGTGAATACACCACACAACCATCTTCCTACCACAGATAGGAGTTCTGTGGCAGACCAAGTGACAACAAACAAACACGTTTATTGGGGCTACTTATGGAGTAAGGGCAAGGGTCGCTTGCAGGAGCAGTGACAATTCAAAGGCAGCTGCACCGCTGTTGCTCTCTGCAGTAGGACTTGCTAGGACAGTCTCCTGGCTCCCGGGCTGCTGGACCTTCACTGGCCTCTCTGGCTTTGTGGCTGGTCTGCTCAGCAGTCCCCCCCCCCCACCCCAAACAGATGCTCCAGGGTCTCCTTGGAACTGCCCTGCTTGGGTGGCCACTTCAGGATTGCTTGGGCGCTCAGTCTCTCCCAGGTTTTTTCAGTCTTCAGGGGTCCTCTTAGGACTGTCCTGTTGGCAGCTGTTGTTTACTCTTTTCCCACATCCTGGGAGAAGCTCCTGGCTTGTTAGTCTCAGGAATTTTTAATGTGTAAGAGAGCTCCCCGACCTCTAACGAGCACTGTAGCCTCCTGGGTCACACCCAATGCTGCTGTGCTGTGAGACTTGAAGTTGCTCTAAAAATCTGGGTCTCTTGCACTCCAGAGTGGCACTTTTGACCATTCCTACCTACTGCTTCAAGTTTGCTCTTGAATGCCTTGGCTTTGCCTATAGCAGCAAACACCGTAGGTATAGACCCTACCTTTCTGAGGAATCATGAACCTGTTTGGATGATGCCAAATGCACAGGAGTGACTGCTAAATCCTGACATCAAGGCCAATTAGGCAGCTTAGTCCACTAGACTAGAGAAGGATCTACAGTCTATTAGATGTTAGACATGTTGAAAACAAAATGGCTTAAGTTGCCCCCTTCCCTCCCATGTATACGTCAGACAAAGAACCCTTCTCAATTCTCAGTCTCCTTAGATAAGGCAGCTCTGTCCTCCCAAGGACAGCTACAAGCCCCAGTCCACCTGCAACTAAGATAAACTGGCACATTCTCCTAAGGACTTCACTCACTCCAGGGTGAGCCCTCCTTCCCATCCCAGTACTCCTGGTCACATGATCATGTCCTATAAGAGACCTAAAAACCAGATCTCTCTCTCTCTCTCTCTCTCTCTCTCTGCTTCTGTTTTTGAGAAGTCATGCTTGCCTCTTTTGTCCTTCTTCCTGCTTGACAATAAAGCTCCTTTATATATTATGTGCTGGTTTTGGTGAGAGACTTTATATCCTTGATCCTTCTGAGGGGGGAGACTTCCCAAGAGCCCCCAAACAATCTATAAGCCAACAAATTGCAGCAGAAAGAATCTAGATTTGAAATCAAAGTATGAGCAGGTTCACATATGCCAGGAGGCACCTGTAGAATAGAATTTTAACTTTGTCTGAAGAAAGCTCTGCCCTTTGTCCTCAGCTCCTGAGAAGGGATCTCAAAGCCCTTGGAATGTTCCATGTCAGAAAGTCTTTGCTTATGTTGCCGTTTGCCTGGAGGCTGCTGATAAATTCACAGCTAAAGAGTTTAGGAGAAGGGGAGGGTTATTCTGGTTCACAATTCTCTGTTACAGTGCGCTGTAGTTAAGCCGAATTGTTGCTAATAAATTCACAACCAAATAACTTAAAGAACAAGGGTTTCAGCAGGGCTCATCCAGAATCAGGCCAACCTAATCTCCCCTCATCCTATGGCCTTGGGAACCTTGCAGAAGAGAGGGCAGTGAGATTGTAAGAATCTAAGGATGAGAAGGTTTACCATAGACAAGACATTCCATTCAAGGCAGGACTGCTGCATCTAGGAACTCACTGCAGTGAGACTTGTCCTTATCAGACCTGATATACCAACAAGCTCCCATAGACTATTGAAGAACTCAAGAGAGATAAGAACATACAGTGGAAAGCTTGGGAACTAAAGCTGGATGAGTGAAAGGAAATGTCCCTATTAATGGGGTAGCCCTAGAGAGGCAACTTGATATGCCACAAGAGGCTTGAACCCCCACAAGAGTAGACAAGCCAGAGGGAACCCCAGGGTCCATAGAAGCAGAAAAGTAGGAAGGTGTAAGAGAGTGGGGATGGATTGATAAAGGGAATGTGAGACCCTACGTGAAAAAGTTAAAGTTACAAGCCCCTCTCCTCTAGTGCTCTTAAGAATCTACAATTTAGGGGCTGGAGAGGTGGCTCAGGGATTAAGCCTTTGCCTTGCAGGCGGAAGGTCCTGAGTTCGGATCCTAGACCCCACGTATAGACGCCGGGTGGAAGCAGGGGCGGCCTGCGTTTCTGGTCCTGGTAGGGCGGAGCCTGTGAATCCCGGAACAGAGTAAACAAGGAGGAGGTGGAGGTGGTCCATGGTGGTTCCCAAATTTGTCCGTGGTTCTACACTCTCTCTCACACACACACACACACACACACACACACACACACACACACACACGTGCACGCGCGCGCGCATACACACACATACATGCATAATTGAATAAATAAAAATAATAAAAAAAGAATCTACAATTAATCTACAATTTACCTAGGAATCCCAAATAAGCCTGAGCAGAATCAGGCGCCTGGGAGCTCAAACACCCTCCTTCAGGGAGGCAACCAGATGGCTGGGAAGTCATATAACCACTAACTTATGGCCAGTCCTTGAAGGAACTGCAGACCCCTCAGTGCCAGCCCCCTCCCAGCACATACCAGGAGGAGCAGGGTGCCTTCAGTCACCAGGGGAAGGGTTGAGGAAGGCTACATGAGTTACATGCGAATTCCTCAGCCCCTGCTTGCGATAACACTATAAAACCCCTAAACCCTGCTGCCTTGGGGTTGCTCACTCTCACCGCGCTGAGAGGTGGGTGTCCCAAGCTTAGGCTTGAATTTTAATAAAGACTCCTTTGTTTTTGCATCGGTGGACGACTTCAGTGGGTTTCTTTGGACTTTGCGATCTGGTCATAACAGGAAGAGAGGAGAATGGGAGGGAGGGGGGATGAAGGGGAAGCAGGAATAAGTATTGAATATGCTTGTAAAATTAGAAAAATAAAAAATGACAAGAACACGGAGTTTTATTTTGGCTTATAATTGTCCAGTTACAATTTCCTTGCCCAGCTTGTCAGGACAGCTCACACCAACATCAAGGGCCAAGGAAACTGGTCACAACCAAATCCACAGGATTGCTGAGAGAGGGACAATCTTCACTTGCTAGACCAGCATGTTTATCCAAGTATATAGAAGGACGCCAAGTTCCTTAACTAGTTCCCTTCATCTTGTTCATTTACCCAGGGCCTAGTCCCACCCCCCATAAACAAGGCCTTCCCCCCTCAACTAGACAATGTCCTACAGGCTTGTTTGGGGCCTATCAATCTCTCACAAATGTACCCAAAACTCTAAATCTTCAACTCTCAAGCTCACATCTATATCTAACAGTGACACAATGCATAGTCCAGCTTGGCAAAAGAGTTCTTCCCAATACCAGAAGTCAAGGGAATTGTTCACACTACATCGACAGGGACTACCGAGAGAGGGGCAAAACTCACTGGTCAGATGGTAAGATTGCCAAAGTATGCTCAAGTAATTCCCCATTTTACCTACCTGCCCAGGGAATGGTCCCGCCCACCATGGGTTGGGTCTTCCCACACCAATCAGATAGTCTCCTGCAGGCTTGCTGAAGAGCTTGTCTCAACTATAAACTCTTCGCAAATGCTCCCAGAACTCAGCCTTCAATTGTCAAATTTACACATATATCAAACTAGCATACTTATCTAAATGCTACTTGGTTTCAGATCAACTTCTGGGGGCACTAGAAGCCAAAACTAAGCCCATACAGGCGGGCAGTATATGATCATCTCCTACTAACAGCTCAGGACACGGAGGCTCAGTGAACTTTGGTTGGCAGTGCCCACCACATATCATCACACACAGGTGCAAAGCAAGACTGCTCATCAGCTCTTCTGATCTCTTTAGCTGACACTATCTGTATCCTTTCTACAATGAACCATATTTTGTCACTGTTATATTTTAAAACATGCTGTGATCCACTAAACAATAAAGGGTTATCACCAATGTTGCTTGCAGTTTCAAGGAGTTCCAGGACAAAGTAAGTTTTAGATAGTAAAGCTCTAGAAGCTGACAATTTAGTCTTTGGAGACCACCAGATGTAGTTTTGATTTCTATGTCTACCAATTTCTGAGACTACATAATCGCTAAGCTTCAAGCATCTCATTCATAAAATAGAGGTAACATCATTCAGTGAACAGGGTTGCGAAAATGAAACAACTGTGGAATGGGGAGATGGCTCAGGAGATAGATAACCTTTGCCTTGTAAACAAAAGGACTTGAATTCAGATCCTCAGATCCCACATAAAAATGCCAGACAGAAATGGTGGCAGCCTGTAATTCCAGCCTTGGGAAGCAAAGCCTGGGAATCCCCAGAGCGAAGCAGTAAGGAGATAAAGCAATCTAGAATAATTCCTCATGTGACCTTTGGGCCTCCTCAGGCACGCACTCGTGCGCGCGCGCGCGCGCACACACACACACACACACACACACACACACACACACACACACACATGCTCGCCTCATGCATACGTACATTAAACAACTCTACTTAACCCATACAGGTACATAGTACAGTTTCACAAGCCTCCTTCTTACACATATATATGAAAATGGAAAAAAATAAAAAGAATTGCTTTATGGACTGGAAAGATGGTTGAGTCAGTGAAGTCATTTGCCTGGCAAATGTGAAGAACTGAGTATAGTCCACAGAACCATGTAGAAAATGTAGGCTATGATAATATATGCTTTTAATCCCAGCACTGGGGAGGCAGAGACAGAGGGATGCTAGGGCTTGCTTGTGGATTCCAGTGACCAGCACCCTTACCTTGAAATCCCGTACCAGAGGGGGATCAGCAAAAACTAAATCAGGCTGAGTCAAGAGGGGAATCTTGGAAAAGCCAAAAACCAAGTCGTTTATTATGGAACCTAATCCCTTATATACCATGAAACGGGGTGACATCTGTACACTGCGTAGGGTGACAACGATGTCAATAGTGACAGACCAAACTGCAGGTGCAAGGTCCACAATAGGTGGGGCCACCAACAACTACAGCCCTGCCAATCCTTAGACATGCTACTAGGCCCTAAGCCCCATACATGGTGGGGAAAGAGCAGGCTGCTGATAGGTCAGGAACATGGTGATACAATTACAATGATAGAGCTCTGTGCCCATCCTTTAGGTGTGCTAATCAATGTCTAGGTGGCTTTCAAAGAACAGGAAGGAATATGTAAAAATATCTCTGCCCTTGAACCCAATTCGGGATATTACAGGATTCATCCCTGCCCCTTGTGGGAAAGTCAACAGGAGTCAGTCTACGACTATACTGGTATGGATAGGCTGGCATATGCTGGCATAGGCACAGAGCTATGCTGGTATAGGAAGCACACTGCAACTGAGACTGCGAGGGATGCTCTTGGCATCTGTCTTCAAGAAATGGAGATCTCAGGTTTGAGCGTTCTCTACACTCACTGGCTAGTCAGTCTAACTAATTGGTGAGATCCAGAACATCAAAGACCCCATCTTAAAGGAGGTGGATGACATTACTGAATATGATACTGGAGGTTCCCTGCCAGCCTCTCCATGCATATGCACACACATGCCCACATGCCCATACACATGTTCACCTGCATGCATACACACACACACACACACACACAGCTTTAACTTCAGGGTCTAGTGGCTCACATTTATAGCATTCTATTTGTTTGTTTATTTATTTACTTATTTGAGAAAGAGAAGTTGTTCACACACATGTCATGGCACACAGGTAGAAGTCAAAGGACAACTTTCAGAAGTCACTTCTCTCCTTCTATCATGTATGCTACTGGGGCTTGAACTCAGATTGCCAGGTTTGCAAATGGGCACTTTATTCACCAAGCCATCTTGCCAGTCCCATGACCCACATTTGAAATTTCAGGAGGATCTCAAGTTAAAGGACCAGTCTGGGTAAATCTGTCTTAAAAAGAAAAAATAAAAACATCTTTATTACCATCTGACAATTTTCCAGAGTTCTTTTCCTTTCTGTTGTTTTTTGTGTGTTTGTTTTGAGATAGAGACTTCTATGTGACCCAGGCTGGCCTCAAGTTCCAGTGCCACCATGCCCAGCTCTTCCGTTCTCTTGAATGCAACATTCTGTCCCAACCCCCACCCATGGGAAAGAGGGTCGTGGCATCTTCTTCCCAGGACTGTTGGCTGTCAGTCCTTTCTTGCCTGGTTTCCCACTTATCCTCGCTAATGAGTTGGCATTCGACCATCGGGCACACCTGAGGAATTTTCTTGAGCAGCCAACAATCCACTTATACAACTTTTATAAGTTGGAACTAGAGTGCACATTATATTTTTTTATTATTTATTCAATTGTGCGTGTATGCGTGTGTGCACACGAGTGTGTGTGTGTGTGTGTGTGTGTGTGTGTGTGAACCACGGGCGAATTTGGGAACCATCATGGACCACCTCTACCTCCTCCTTGTTTACTCTGCCCCAGGATTCACAGGCTCCACCCTACCAGGACCGGAAGAGCAAGTCGCCCCCACTTCCGCCTGGCATCTATACGTGGGGTCTAGAATCCGAACTCAGGACCTTCCGTCTGCAAGGCAGAGGCTTAACCCCTGAGCCACCTCTCCAGCCCCTATCTGCCTACAATTATATGTAACACTATATTATATATTGTTCCCAGATGTTTCCATTATGGTTTTCCCACTGGAATTGTTCTAGAAAATTTGAAATATCTATAATGGTATTAAGAGGCAATAAAATATTTTACCTATGATCTATTCCTGTGACGAACAGTTTTTTTGTTTGTTTGTTTGCTTCTTTGTAGAACTCTCTACGTTGCCTTAACTTACATTAGGTTAAATCATAACTGCAACTTGGTGCTTCAACTGTTTTTTCATATGCCAGGTTATTGCGTTGTCTAATTGGGCAGCGTCTTCATTTGAACGAACTGTTCCTTGTAAGTGACAAAGGCACTGTTCTCACTTTCAGAGTCCAGAGGATAAAAATGGAAGTCAAAGAACTATGGCTTTGGATGCTTAAGACGCAGTCACCTTCTCTCTCACAGTAAAGACAAGTCCACAGGACAGGCCTGTGCTGGGGAGAAACAGCTTCGGGCCTGGCTCATCCACAGAAGCGCAGGACTGTGTCCCGGCCTGGGTGAGGGACACCCAGAGCACCTCAAGCAGAGCATTAGGCCCAGTCGAGGTGATGGTGGCTGATAACTTTTGCACATGAACAGGATCGGGGAGCTTGTTCATGAGTCTTGTGTGTCTACATTAAGTAGAGTGAGTCCAAGCATAGACAAAAATATCAGCAGACTATCAATCAGACCACCAACCTCTTTCCAAAATTCGTTTTCTGATGGGAACAAGACATCTGAGTAGTTAGGGGTCCTGGGTATAGCAGCAAAACAAGGACTGGTCTGAATTCTGTTTCCTTGTGACTGTTGCGGCATTAGATATAAGCATTAACAGGGCAGGTCATGGAGAAAGAAAAAAAGATGTTCTCAGGTCAGAAAAATGGGCATCACAGGGAGCACCGCCTCACATCAAATGATGTGGTTCATTTGAGGGAGCACCGCCTCACAGCGGAGCCTGTGGCTCATCAGAGGGAGCCACCCTCTACCACCCAGGGACTTGCCATGGATGTGAGCAATCACAAAGAAGGTGAGCTGGGGAGGAAGGAAGGGATATAATAGTGTTTCCAAAATAACAAGAGTATTTCCTGGTCCTCTTCCAGTGCCATGTTATTTAAAGGGTGGTACTAAAATATTTACTAACATATACTTTAAAGTCCCTTGGATCAATGCTCTCAATCTTTTTTGGACCTTTACTCTGTTCAGAAAAGAGACAGCATTGTCTACGCATGATAGCTGTTCCCAGCTCCTATTGGGGAAATAATTTGGAAATTAAAAAAAAATTTTGGAAAGGGTCAAATTGCAATTGGCATGATCTGGTTTTATTATAATAATTGAAAAAACAAAATGATCAACAAAAGTAAAATCTTAGCATTTGTACTAACACAGTATTAACATGCTATATATTAATTGAAGATTGTGACTCACTCCAAGCACCATGTATGATGCACAGTCTCTCTCATCTAAAAATTACGACAATCCAAATCTCTGTGTGTCTGTAAAACTTTTCAGTGAGGGGAAAAAATGGTGTGTGTGTGTGTGTGTGACTGTGGAGATTCACAGTAGTTAAAACACCTGCCATGCAAGCAAAAGGACCTGAGTTCAAATCCCAAGATCTCACACCAAAATGCTAAGTGGGTATGGTGGTCTATCTGTAATTATAGCCTCAGAAGGCAAAGATTGAGAATCCCCAGAGCAGGCTGTCTAGCCAGCCTAGCCCTATTGATGAGCTTTAGATTTTATTGGAGATCCTATCTCAAAAAGAATAAAGTAGGAGAGTTAACAAGATGGTTCTTAACATCAACCTCTGGTCTTTGTGCAACACCCTTATCCCACACATGAAATTTCATACACACATGCAATCACATGCACACACGTGAAAACTTAAAAAAAATTAAAGAGCAAACTCTTAAGCATTTACTTTTATTTCAGATTTCTAAATCATGTGCGTAATAACTTCTTATGCTTAATCCATAGTCCATCACTGGTTCCTATTGCATCTCAGATTCTTATACATGGACTCTTTCCAAGATTCCACTTCCTTTCCAGAATTGTGTCCAGCCTTAAGCCTGAATTAGTAACTTTTAGGAGGTGAAACTGACACTGACTTTTCAGTGTACTAGCGAAGAGTAAATGTAAAGTGACATATGGCTAATGACTACAGATACTTACTCTTCTCAGTTCTATTACTACTTCTGGCAAGATCAGCTTTACCAAAGTGTACCATGGGATGAGGTAGATGGTTCCAGCATACTAGTTAAAATACAGCTCTAATAGAAACCTAAATGTTAGACTATTGGAAATATGAACTTTGAAATAGTAAAGGGAGTAAACTGAAGGGATATTAAGGAACAACAAACACTCCCATAACTGGCCGGGTCCCGCTGCGTATCACATGAGTTTTTGCTCTGTACACTCAATGAACTGTGGGCCTCTTGTCCTGAGTGGGGATTTTGATGATTTAGTGCTACGACTTTCAGTCCTTTCGGTTGTGGCTTTCAATAATTGTACCCACTTTAGACTTGGGTTGCTATGCAGGTCTCCTCACTAGGCAAGAGTTGCAAAAGGAGCCAGAGGATTGCTGAGATGTACGTGAGGATAAGTAGTGTTACTTATTCTGTTAAGGCCCAGCTATTATTGGCCACGATGGTGATGGCTGCTCTTGTCTGCTGATCACTATGTTTTGGATTCAAAGTGCCTGGCAGTAGCCAATGGGGCCCTTGGTGTACTCTGTCACAAAAGCATGCCTTGCTGAGTACCAAAAACATTGATCTCTGGGAGCTCAGAGCTCCTCCAGAAACACCAGATTCCTCAGCGCACTGTTGGAGCGATGGTGGAGCCTTTTTCTTTTGTTCGGAAATGGCTTCAGTCTATCCCTCTAGCATTCCTATGTTGGAAGGCTAGTTCCCAGGGTGGAGATAAGAGATGGAGACTAGTGGAAAACCTCGGGTTATCAGGAATGTGTGCTCAGAAGGTGATATACAGTTTTTGTGGGACCCCTGTCTCAGCCTGGCTTCTAGTCTCTCCATGTGAGATCTCTCACTCGTGTTCCTGCCGTGAGGTCCTCTTGAAAACCTGGGACTTGCTGTTTGGATTTTTCAGCTTCCAAAATTGTGAACTATTTAGTCTTTTTTAAAAAAGTATTACCCACAGTTTCTAGTATTTTGTTATAGTAATGGAAAATGGATTGACACGCACTCCCTTGGATACTGGAAATTGTGTGTATTGCTAAGGTGCAGCACTGTGTAAAAGGTCTCTGATTTACGCTCCGTCTGGCAGGATGCTGCCACTTTGTACTGTGTCCACCATTATAGCTCAGTTGTGTCTTTAGGAGGTTATTCTAGGGCTCCGTCAAGCCAGGCACTTGGAATCAGTGCTATAGGTGACATAATATACTGAATGGATTGCATGTTTGTCATCCCACATTCACATCTTGTGACTGAAAGTTCTTTTCTGTAAAATGGGCTTCCAAGTTGGATGGTATGTTCTGTAGGAATTATCTGTATAAACCAGGCATTTCCCAGGCCCCCACAAAGTGGTGCTGGTTGAGTTTCTGTGAGCAGAAAAACAAGTCTATACTCCAAATAGGTCTTTTAGCTACAAAGATTAATCTCTTCCAGAATGGAAGAGGACCAGCTTCATTTACTTGCTGTCAAGTGATGGTTGACCTTCTCAAAGAACAGAGTCATTTTAGGAACTTGCCTTAGTCTCTGCTGACAGATTAGATATTCATAAATGACAGTATCTAAATCATCTTTGGTGATAGAAATAGACATTGTTGAGTTCACATATAGCCTTAGTCTCCACCACTGTTGCCTGTGTTCATAGGCCAGTTCTATGACAGTCAATGATAAGGACTGATTAACTGCCAACTGGACAACTCTCTGCACCTCTCCTGGATTTTTTCAGTTTTATATTAAGCATATATTAATCATATCATGTCTTTCATTATGGTTTTTCACACATGTATATGTTCTTCATATTTGCCTCCATAACCCTCTCTTGTCCTCTGCTACACTCCTTGATCCCCGTCTTCTTCTTAGCTAGGCCCCTTTCCCCTGTCATGTTTCCTTTTTGTTATCGTTAATGTTGCTGTTGTGTTTCACTGCGTCTAGACAGGGTTGCTAGCAGGAGTATGGGTGATTTTCAACTGATATTAACGGATATCTCTTGTGATTCAAACTCTCCTGCTTTATCCTGTGCTACTACTATTCCAGAACATGCTGATTTCCCCACTTTCTTTCTACTTCCTTGTCCAGTTGACTGCCTAGGAATCTATCTATGGTGTTTTGTTTTGCTTTTTCCCTAATTGGACTGTGGTAGCACTGTAGTCCCGCAGCTGAGGCTGAGACAGGAAAAATTCAGGGAGTTTGAGAGTTGCCTGGACCACAGTAAGTATATTAGTAGGTAAAGACAGTGAGACTGTCTTGAAAGTAAAATTGAAAAATAAAAACAACAAAACCAAATGCATTGCTCCCTGTTCTGCCTCTTCCGAAGATTGTGGTCTCTATTGCCTTTCAAGGAAACACCAAATATGGTACAGTGAAGCTGCTTCCTGTTTTATCTACCTGCCAATAACTGGGCAGATTTCCCACTTCAATGAAAGCAATTAAGACAATCTTTTACGAGCTTATCCAAAGGCCTGCCTTCACTAATTCCTCATAAGTATGTCCAGGGGCTCACCTCACAAGCATTGACAGTTGAGACTAACCGGTTCATCTCCTTACTTAAGCTCTCTGATTCAACATGGCCTTGTTCCAGATATGCCGTTGGCATTTTACTATTGTCTGCTCCTAGGTCTACTCTACTTTGTGACTTTACTTGAGTGGTTCTGACAACTTCCAGCTCACAATGGGCAATCCCTAGATGCAGTTGATCAAGCACTCTAGCTCTAACAGGGCCCATTCATACATGCCAAAGTTAGTTCTCAGAAGGCATTTGGGAATCCAGACTGCATATGGGATACCTTGCCCCGCACACCCAAGGACGTGCGCTGAAAAAAAAACTGCTCTACTTGAACTTACCCTATCACATTTTTTTCTGTCACTGCCATCTTTAACACTTCTGGATCTCCTAAATCATAAGGACCCAGCATCAGGGCTGTTAGTTGTGCAGCCTGCCTTTACCAAGAACCTATTATCGCTCTGAGTGCTATTCAAAGTTGGCAGTCTTCGTGTCAGTATGTGGGCTACAGTTTTCTTTAATGGAGAATGAGTTGCCTTTGGAGCCGGAGATGACTCATCAAATACAATGTTTCCATCTTTGTGGGAGGAATGCAAGATTCACAAACTCTTCTTCCATGGTCACACAATGCATTATCAGCTGCATCCACCAGAGGCCACAGTCTCTGTTCCAGCCCTGTCAGTGGCCAATGATGCAGTTTGCTAGAACCAGGCAATTTCTCTCATGTGGGAAACTGCTTAACAAGAAACTTCATTTGCAGTGTCTTTCCTGTCAGATTTTCTCTTGCTTCCCCTGCCCCCCTCCCAAAAAAATGTATCAGGACTCTAGTTTCTTTTCTACATGATTCACTCCTCAGTACGTGTAGTTTTAGTCTGAAAATAAATGTTACTGACTCAGGGGAAGGAAATCGACCTGGAAGTTATGAAGCACAGAAGTTTCTCTACTTGAGAAACATAAGAGAAATGGAGGTTTGAGTGTAGGTCTATTCAAAGCACAGGCAAGCTTCTACCCCAGTGCAGCTGTTGAAATGGCAGATTTCTGTTCAGGGAATAACCGGAAGCAAGTGGATTGCCAGAAAAGGAAACAGGGTCATGGCCCATCGGGACTGAGAGCCCTTCATGTTTAGGCAAAGGTTAACAGAATGTACGAAGTGCATTGGGTGGAATTCATGAACATATGTATTTATATGTATATACACATGGATATGCATGTTTGGAGAAAGGGAGAAACAGATTTTAAAAAATATTAATTCCTAGGAGCCAAAATCATACTAGATTGCTGGTTAGCAAATGAAACTGCATACTAGCAGCAGAACATACAACCAACCAGATTCTCTTGAGTTTACCAGTGCAAGACAAGTACCACTGGGTACTCCTGGGCTTCTCCTGAGAGGCCGATCTACTGAGGAACAAAACCTCTTCTCAGTAGACAGGACTTTGCCATATATATATCTCTTAAACCAAAGAAGAGAGCAATATAAACTAAAGTCAAAGCATGGTTACCACAGGTCTTAAGAGGACTTCAATTATGGGAGCTTCAGAGTGAACAAGGTTGGCCATATGTCAATATGTTGGACAGTATGATTTCTCTGTGGTTTGTATGCCTAGCAGTTTTATAATAAAACAAGTTTAAATCTGTTTCATAGCAATTTTAACAAGTTGGTAGTGTTAACTCAGGAGTTCATGAACTTTTTCTCCATCTTGATCACCAAACTATGTCCAGTGTCTAGAACAATACTGTCCCATTACCTTGCTGGTATACGTTATTTCCTTTAAACATAGAGACTTTGAATTTTAAATAAGATTTATACTGTATGTAAATTTCACCACTGAACCATATTCTTGACAATATAGAGGGTGTTTGTACTGTAGTGATAACTCTCTTTTTATGAGAAACCTTAGTGTGATAAATCAATGAGAAAAGGACCTGGGTTCGGGATGTTAAAGGAAAACAGAGACTGGTAAACACACAACAATGAACCTCTGGGCTCTGGTCTTCCATCATACTCTCATAACCATTTTATTTGTGTGTGTGTATGTGTGTGTGCATATATAGTACCCTTATTTTATGCAAAATGTCTCCTGAAAGGGCTGTTATTTCTTAACCGGGGCTCTCTGGAACATTTGTGGTTCTCATGGATTAGAGCTCAAATATAGCATTAGATTACTCTAGAAATTATAATTTATTATCATCTAAAAGGGAGAGAAAAATATCCCTGTATGAAGTCTTTTTGCTAACAAAGCCTTCTCCAAGTGTACATAATACCCACGGTTCTCATTTGATGTGCATTTTCATATGTGTGTGATATAGTATAGGAAGGAGTTCACCAAAGCAATCTTATAACCCTATTTAAAGAGGATCCTGGGCTGGGGTTGTAGCTCAGTGGGGGCACAAAGTTCTATGATATATCTTTGATATATCATAAAACCCAAGAGCGATGACATGGAAGGTAGAGAGAGGAAGATTAGAAGTTCAAGGTCAATCTTGTCTACATGATGAGTTTAAAGCCAGTTTGGAATACATAGAGACCCTACCTCAAAAACAAACATCTACACCACTGACATTCAAACATTTTGAAATACTTAACCAATTTGCATAAGGTTACACATCTAGAAATTTGCAGGTCAAGTTTAACTCTAAAACGTATGTTTTTAACCACCTAAGAATATTCCCATTAGGAACTGGCTCTGGAAGATTCAAGACATCCCTGAGGGATTTTCTTAGCACACTGGCTGGCATTGTTTCCTATGCAGCATTGGTATGTCCATATGGAACTCTGCAGTGTTATTCTTTCACAATTTTCTTAAGTTTGAGGTAAAAGGGCAGGCCTGTGTGGTACTGTATCAGGACTGTGAGAATGTCACTGGCTCCTACCTACAGTCATAGAGTCTGGCAGGGCTGATAAGAAGCCAATTACTATTTCACTGCCTGAGGGCCATAGAACCCAGAGACAGGCAGGGAGGGCCTTCAAAAAATTAAAGGAAATAATTTGCAGAATGTGATATGATGAATAACACAAAAGTGACAAAATAATGACAAACATTACTTCATTTAAAAAAAATTCAGGAAGCTGTCCCAAGGGTATATATAAATGAAGAAACATTTGTTCTAGAACATCTGTGCATCAGCAGTATGGCTTGGTATGTAAAGGCATCACCTGCCAAAGTTGTCCTCAAACTTCACACACGCCACGTTCTTCTCTAATAATGAATACCATTCCTGTGCAGATAAGTCTCTCTTTTCATTGTCTTATAGGAAACGGGGCTCAAAGAACCAAAATAAACATACTTAGGCTGGATGTTGTGCCATGAACTATAAAGACATTTGTCGTTAAAACAAACAGCTCAGCAGAATTTCCACATCATACAGAATAACTGATCACTCTAAATCAACTAGTCCTTCAAAATAATCTATTGAGGGACCTGACTGTTCCCGCTACCCCCTAACAGAGCACCGCTGAGAGAGGATGGGCGGCAAGTGACTGGAGGAGCCCCGGCCGGGCGCGGTGGTGCCAACTCCTGGAAATCACAGCCAAAGAAATTCTGTGATCACTGCAAGTCCTGGATAGTAGACAATAGGTCTGCAGATCACTGAAATTTACCTTTCTCTGGAGGCACTTAGAATGAATTTTATGAGTTCCTAAGAATGAACAACCCTCCCAAGTGTTGAGTTTCATGAAAGAGGAAAGAATCACAAGAAAATGTGGCCAAGAGAATGAGTGAGATTAAACAGAGGACCTGGCTAAATTAGCAAAGGAAGAAGAAAAGGCATCCAAGGATTTTGCTGCAGTGGAGGCAGCTGTCTACTGAGAAGACCTGGAACGGCTGGCTCAGAGTCAGATTTCAGAGCCAAGCAGATCACCAGTAACCATCATTGTGCAGCCCACCTCTGCATCAAATCAACAGAAGGAAAAGAAGAAAAAAGCTCTTCCAAAGGGCAGATGGACAAAAGGCATAAACTCTGAGAAATACCATTAGTATTATGATTTTATCACAGGAGCATCTCAGTGGGAGAAACCAGGATTTCAAGGAAACGTAAAAAAGAAGTGAAGGCCACTTGGGCAGAAGGTGTAAGTGAAGGTGGTTATAGCTTTTACTATAATACAGGAACAGGAGAATCCAAATGGGAAAAACCTGATGGTTCTGTTCCACACTCAGTGATGTAATTCTGAAGAAAAATCACCTGTCACCCAAGAAGAATCCAAGTCATCAGATTCATATAGCGATTCTGCCGAGGAACAGAAAGCAGAAGGAGAGGCCTCAAGTGAAGAAAAATCCAAAACCAGTAAAAAACCAAATCTTTACAGGGAATGGCAAGAAATTAAACAAGAGGTTGAGTCTCATGAGGAAACAGATTTAGAACTTCCAAGCACTGAAAATAAGTATGAAAAACTTCAGAAGCTAATGTTGGCCAAATCAAAGTAGTATTTAAAGAAAAAACAGTCTCTTCTCTTGGGAGTTGTAGCAGATGGAGTGGCCCCTGTCTTCAAAAAGAGAATTGAAAATGGAAAAACTAGAAATTTAAGGCAGCAAGGTGATCAGCATTATAAAAGCCTTCCATATGCATGTTCGGATAGAGTGGAAACATACCTGGCTTCTCTTTTTTTAAGTACTTCATTATAGATTTATTCTAAGTGTATTATATGAGAATTAAATAATGTGAATTAAAATAAATCTTTTTTCATATGAAATTCATTTTTGTTCCTAAAATGGAAGCCTATCACATTGCATTTTAATAATGTATTATGTCAAATGTTTACAAATCACTAACTATATAATATTTTAAGATGCTACATATCATTATTTAAAACATGAAAAAGTAAGACCTTTATTCTGTTCTTGTTCATGTAAACATACTCTGCTTTGAAGATGTAGTAATTTTGCACACTAAAATTAACTTCAAATAAGAATCAGGTCTGGTCACATGAAAAGTTCATAGCACAGCGACAATTTGGCTTTGATATTCCTTTCAGAAGGCTGATGTTGAAAATGTATGCATATTGAATTGTTTTACTCAGTGTAGGGTTAAAAGCCAGAGCCAAGTGTGGCTTGGTAACTAAATGCAGGCTTAAATAAAGTGAAAATGAGCAAAGGCAGAAGTGTGTATTTGGCTCACTGCAGTTGACAGCGTCAAAACATTCCATCAAGTTTTAACTCTGAGGCAGACATTATGTTGAGCATCAGAGGCATCCCTGTCTTGTCCTGTGCTAAGTCTTCAGATTCTCCAAGAATTCTCTGGTGTTCAGCACCAAACCAAGACTACTAAGATACTCAGCTCCTGAACTGGCAAGCATTGTTGGACTACCTAGACCTTAACTTGCAAGCAAATCCAATAAATTCCCTTTGTATATATTCATTCTGTTCCTCTAGAGAACCCTAAAATAGTAAAATAAGACTATGTAATTGCATATTAGAGATCTATAGGCATGAAAGAAAAACCCGCTTGAACAGGATTCCCGTAAGCCGTTAAGTTCTTGACAATTCTTATTTTAAGCATCACTGCAACAGAGCTATCTATAGATCAGTATTTGTTTACATGGATTATAGTAGTGTCTGGAGAGTCTTCTTTTTACTCTTATAACTAAATTGGCTTGAGTCTTATTCACATGCTCTTCCATGATTTCTATCAATTTCAGGGACTGTGATTCAGATGGTCCCATTTCAGACTGGAAACTTCTTTCTTCATGTAACATCTTTGTGCTACACTACAGAGACCTATGCAGATTCAATACTGCCCTCTTTAAATTCCATCAACAAAATTTCCTTGAAAAGTCTTCTGTAGATTTATAAGAACACAGGACTGGGAGATGGCTCAGTGATTAAAGTCTTTGTCTTGAAAACAAAAGGATCTTAGACTTTCTATCAGAGTTTAAACCTGTTCATGTATCTTTCCTCCCCCCAAAAGAATCCCATATAAAAATGCCAGGTGGGGTTGATGACCTTTCTGTAATTCTACCCATGGAAGGCCGAGCCTGGGAATCCCTAAAGCAAGCTCGCTAGCCAGACTAGCCCTAATGGTGTGCTCTAGGTTTAATTAGAGACCCAGGTTCTCAAAAACAAGA
This sequence comes from Typhlomys cinereus, assembly GCA_023101885.1. NCBI lineage: Eukaryota > Metazoa > Chordata > Mammalia > Rodentia > Platacanthomyidae > Typhlomys > Typhlomys cinereus. Next base: position 146,496 of record JALPQD010000104.1, read on the forward strand.
TGGAAGAGTGATCAAAGATGATTCCCAATGTTACCCTCATGCACACACACTTTGTGAACATAAACCTACCCACATGCACCCGCCACATGCACACACACACACACACACACACACACACACACACACACACACACGTCATTAGGGATAGGCCTTGAGGTTTGGTAGCTCAGCTCTGCTTCCTTTCTTTTTTGTTTTTTTTTTTTTTTTTGCTTCCTAATAGCTACAAGCTATCAGCAGACCTTTTGCTTTAACCATCATGCCTTCTGCTATGCATTTTCTGCCATAACATAGTCAATCCCTTCTGGCAACATAAGTAAAACGATAATTCTTCCTTTGAACACCTGGGCATAAGTACTTTCTCACAGCTAAAGAGGAGTAACTTCAAGAGAAATTGGTGTCAAGAATGGGGTGTAGGAAACACTCAAGCCCAAGCTCTCCATTTCTTGAAGACAGATGCCAAGGGCATCTCAATTCCAGTGTGCCTCCTATACCAGCATAATTCTGTGCTTATGCCAGCATAGATGCCAGCCTATACCATTATAGTCGTAGGTTGTTGATTCCTATTGACTTTCCTGCAAGGGGCAGGGATGGATCTAGTCCTGTCTCAAATTGGGTTCAAGGGCAGAGGTGTTTTTTATATATTCTTTCCTGTTTTTTGGAAGCTATCTAGACATTGATGAACATACCTAAAGGGCAAAGGACAGGCACAGAGCTTTATCATTGTAATTGTATCACTATGTTCCTGACCTGTCAGCAGCCTGCTCTTTCCCCACATGGGGCCATGAGGGCCTATTAGCATGTCTAAGGATTGGCAGGGTTGTAGTGGTGTTGGTGGTCCCACTTATTGTGGACTTTGCACCTGCAGTTTGTCTGTCACAACTGAGGTTGTCATCACTCTGCTCAGTTTACAGAAATGTCACCCTGTTTCATGGTATATATGAGATTAGGTTCCATAACAAACTTGACTTGGTTTTTAGCTTTTCCAAGATTCCCTCTTGACCCAGTCTGATTTAGTTCTTGGTGATTTCTCTCTGGTACCCATCTGGATTTCGAGGTAAGTGTGCTGGTCATGGGACCCTGCAATAGGGTATTGTTATTTTTGATACTGAGAGATTTTGGTACTAAAAAGTGGAATCTTGACATGAGACAGAGAATTTGGTACAAGAGAATCATGGTCATTTCTGTGATGTGACTTTTTTGTCTGTTGGAACTGTTTTGTGGGAGAAATATGGAGGACTTTGAAGTTTGAACTAGGAAGCAATTGAGAGCTCCAACAAAGTTTGATGGGTCATTCTAATGAGAACTTGGAAGAGAATACATACTGGGAGAAATGTAGACAGTGGAGGAGGCCTGGGTCATGAGGTTTTGGGGGGGGGAGCCTCATGGGAACTGGCCTAGGGGCAAAGATGTTTTAGCAATGACATTGGTTCCATTTTGCCATGTTTTAAAGTAGATCCAAAGCTGAATTGTTTTGATATCAAGTTTTTAGCCTTGAAACTGTGGAATGGTTACTTTTTAGTGCTCTTGTTCAGATCTCTGATGAAAAAAGAAACAAGTCAGGCAGAGAAAAATAAAAACTGAAGTTGGGGGAGGAAAGATATATGAGTAAATTTAAGTCTGACAAAAAAAAAAAAAAAACTTAAAGAGATTAACAATGAACTGGAGAGATGGCTCAGGGGTTAAACCTCTGCCTTGTAAACAGAAGGTCCTGAGTTTGGATCCCAGATTCCATGTAAAAATGTTGGGTGGAAATGGCTGGCGGTAGCCTGCACTTCTGGCCCTGGAAGGCAGAGCCTGGGAAACTCCAGAGCAAAGCAGAGGAGGTAGTGCAATCAGAGTGATTCCCAAAGTCACTCCAAAGGAACTTACAATGCCCTCTGATACACACATATACACACAAAAACACATGAAAAAAAAGTTCTAGAATCCCATTTTGACACTTTTAGTGCATAGACATAGAGAATGTGCTACAGAATAAATAAAAATTTAAAGAGATTAGCACTATTAGAGTCAGAACCTACTCTTAAATGGAATACAAAAGGCAAGAACTTCACCAAAGGTGCCACCCTGTAAGAATGCAAATTCTTTTGGAATGACAAAGTTGAAGGTAAGAACTCCAAAGGAATTTTCTTAACCCTTTAAACAATTATCCAAGGATTTTCCCCCCCAAGTACCAGCATATATATACAATATGAAAAGCTGGATGAACTGTGATCAAGGGATGGCTATCTTCAACGAGAGGCTGTAGCAGAATTTGGCAAAGTCATCCCTATGATACTGATTTTGGGGGCATTAAAGATGCAAGATTGAGGGAATCTGTTTTCAGAGACCTGCTGAGGCCAGGCAGCATGAGTCAGATTTAGAGTGCCTACAAGAGGACCCAAGGAGGCCATTCATTGTATGATATGGATTTAAAACATGTGAGACATGATGTTGGAGAAGCCAGATCTGTGGGATATCTACTGAGAGCTGAGTGCATCCAGAGTCAAGAGAGATGTTGCAGACAACAAAAGTTGGAGGGTAGATATATTAAAAGCCTTTAGGAAATAGTAATTTCAATGGAATCTATATTCTCAGTTGGAACCTGCAGGATTTGGCATTTGCTCTGCTTGTTTTCAGTGTTATGGTTTGATCTTCCCTAGATATGTTCATATTCCTTCTTTTGGAATGGGAATGCTTACTTTGAACCACTGTATATAGGAAGTATCTAACTTTTTTTTGGTAGGAGGTCAAAGTTGAAAGGCTGAGTCTCACAAGGGACTTTGGGCTTTTAAACTGTGTTGAGACTGCTATAGTTTATGAAAACTTAAGACTGTGGTTTGCAAGATGAAGTGCCTATGGAATCTATGGATTCAAGGGACAGAACATCATGGCTTGCATATGAGTTGCGTTCACAGGTTTATGTGTTTAAATACTAGCTGGCAGTGCTCTCTGAGAATGTAATGGAGACCTTTGAGAGGTAAAGCATTGCCTGAGAGGGAGCATCACTGTAGTGGGTCTTGAGGTTCGGTAGCCTGGTTCTTCTTCCTCTTGATGACTGCAAGCAACTGGCCTTCTGCTTGAATAAAATGCATATAACATATATGAAATATAGTTCATCATATGAACTATAATTCAATAAGTAATTTTTTCCATTAAGCTTGTCTGGTTATGAAGTTTCACAAGAACTAACTAACAGTGGATAACTATTTCCGGGATGAGCTGTGGATAACAGAAAAGTGAAGAAATATCCTTTTTAATTTACTGAGATAATATGAAACCAAGAAGGTACATTTGTTAGTGGTTAGGGTGGTAAAAGCTACTAATAGAATGATCTAGATTTTGTAAGTAATATCTAGAACAAAGTTCTTTGCCAAATTAGGGCTAGAGTTAGAAGAGGTCTCAATATTGTGGGTGGAGGTCATTGGTAACCAGTGTTTCCAATCTATGTTATCTGTTCACTAGATGTTATAGATATAGGTGCTAAAATTACTTGAGGGTTTGACTTCTGGGCATATTTACAAAGAATCATTGATTGAATTAAGCCCCAAGCAAGTCCACAGAATTGTCTGATAGGGAGGTCAAGTTCATGGTGGGTGTTGTAGTCCTTGGGCAGATGGGTAAGATGGAGGAAATTGGGTAAGGAAATTGGCATCCTTTGGTATACTTGGTCAAACATGCTGGTTTGGCAAGGAAGGACTGTCCCTCTCATAGCAGTCCTGGAGATATATGGACATGTTGTGGCCAGTTCCCTTGGCCCCGGTATTGGTATGGACTCTCTTGCCAAGCTGAACAACAAACTGTAACCAGGAATGGTAAGCCCAAATAAAACCCGTTTTCCCTAAAAGCTGTTTGGTTGTGAATTTATCAGCAGCAAAGCAGAGTAACTGCAACACTGGATATATCACCCAACCTTGGGTGAGAATGGGTAACATATATGGTGGCATAGCTCTTGAGCTGTGATTTGTAACTATTACAAAACAAAAAGACATGGAGACAGGCAAATAGATATAATTGATAGGGGATCCAGAAGAACAGATAGGGGTGCTTTTGTATTCTACCCTATTGGTACACATAAGTACAATACATTTTAGAAAGGAATCTGCATATATATTACCCTTAGCATTATTAAGTTTGTTCTTCATTAACCCTTCAAAACCCAAATAGCCCTGGAGAACAAGACTGATACTGGTAGGTACTAGACTCTACATTTCAAGAACATGTCCAAGGAATAATGTCCACATAAAAAATGTTGGGCAGATATACTGGTGGCTTGGAAACTCCAGAGCAAAGGAGTAAGATAGAAGAACAATCCAAGATGATTCCAATGTCATCCTTGGGCCTCCGCACAGGTACCTACGCTTAAGTGCCCTCTTGTACATGTGTGCATGCAAAAAAAAAAGTATCAGTTGGAAATCAGTTAATATTTAAATCATAATATGGGAAGCAAGGCATGTGGCACACACTGTAATTTCAGCACTCAAAGCACTAAGGTAGGAACATTTCAACTTGAGGATCAGCCTGGGCTAAGTAAATAAAATAAAAATAAATAACATAATCCAGAATAAGGCTGTTATGAATTGTTTTTGAGGACTGATAAAAATCATTGGCATCAAAGTTGAGGAACCCTGAAGCTAGGATATTTGTTTGGGAATCCAAAGGATCAGTTGGGCCTTTCCATGCAATTAGCTAAGGATAGGGTAAGACAAACCTAAGAGAGAGTTTCCCTGAGGTACTGACCAGGAGGGTGAAGTTGTGACCTCATAACATTCCAGTTGTGGAAGAGAAGAAACAAATACTGTACTACAAATAATTTTATTTCTAAATTCAAAATCAGCATTTACATATAATAAATACCACATATCACTCATTTTGTAAAAGAATAAAGAATAAACAAGCAAGAGAAAATGTGGAGTTTCTGGCAAAGCAGCAAAGAGGAAATTTGATCACTACACCTCAAACGATTCAAAAGGAGCAAGACAGGTCACCAAAGTAGAGAATGGTGTTTCTGGGTTTTGTTTTTTAATGTAAGTTAAAAGACAGGAGGCACTGCAGTGACTAGAAAAATCTTATGATTGATATTGGGAGTTAGTGGAACAGGTGAAGCAAAAAAAGTGTTCTTTAACTCTATAAATAAAAGCCAACACATATAGGCACACACACATACATATAATACACATGTACATGCACACGTTAGTATACATATGCATATGTACACAAGCACATTTACCTACTCACACACACACACACACAAAACAAATGGTATAGTCATAATCCTCACTCTAAGAAGCAATTGCCATGTAAATGAAACAGATGTAATGAATGAAACACTTGAAGTTTTATTCCTGAATTAAAAATTCATAGTAGTAATAGTATGTAAGTCATAGATAACATATATTTAGAGATGCTGTATAGAAAAGTGTTAAAGCTCTGGCAACTACCTCTGTTATTACAGAACACACTATCCTAGGGATATGGGACTTCCTCTAATTTGACACTGCATCTAACTTCATTTTATAGATTAACACTATAAATAACTATCCATTCATAAAAGGTACACTAATCAATGAACCTCAAAAAGATAAATACTGCATTCCTTTTTAGTCATTAATAGGTGTTATGAACAAAATCTGATTTGAAAGGAGCTATTTTTTAAGAAATCCCAAGACTGTGATATGGACAAGAATATACTCATTTTCTAAGCAGCAAGGAAAAACCTATAGACTACCTGCTAACAAAACATTGTAATGATAAATGTATTTTACTATGTTAGAATCTAACTTAAAACAAAGAAAAAAGCTCATGATGAACTAGAAAAAAAAAATCACTCATTTATTCAAGAATACTTACGTTGCATACCAAAGATGAAAGACCATGAGCACTAGTAAAAAGAAAACAAATGTTTTTACAACAATATTTTATACATCTATTTCCATTCAAAAGACAGGAACCATGTTTTCCTTAAGCTGTGACACATTTTCCTTAACCTAAACTTAATTTAAGAAAGGTTTAACTTATAGAATTTATGAAGTTAACTTTTCATCTGTACACTGAAATTTAATTATTCATAAAGGCTGAAGCTGTGGTTTACAATGGATGACCCTGAAAATGAAATGACATGTTTTTTAACATGACCTACTTTGCAAAGTAAAAAAAAAAAGGTATTTTATGTGCTCACTACTATCAGGTTTGAAAACCTCTCTACGTAAATATTAGAATGATATACTTATTTCTTTTCCTGTTTTCATTTCTATTTTGGGGTATGCCTTAAAAAAAGTAAAAAATAAAAACTGTCAACTATTACATCATATTTCTAATGTCAAGATAATTGGTTATCACCCAGTGTTTGATTTCTGCAACTAATTTTACAAGTTTAAAATTTCTACCCATGTGTTCAAAGCTGAACTTCCAAAAATTTTTTTTTGAATAGTAACATAAAGGATAAAAGGAATGTGTAACAAATAAAAGTTAGTATAAAACACATATGGCTACATAAATACAAAAACAGCCCTATTTTCTGACTCAAATGCAGATTTATTATCCTTAAAGTTGACTAAACATCTCGAAAGAATATCCAGATAATTAGAACACAGACTATAAACAGATGTGGTGTGACTAGTGCTTACTATAACCCATGATGATTACAAGGCAAATACTTAAAGCAAAACATTTGTTTGCTAGCAATGAAATACTGTAAGAGGAAGGTATTTACCATCTTCTTTTAACAGTGTATATTATACTGTTTTACCTCCTAAGTTCCAGTACATCTAAAGAACAAAGCATTAACATGTCACTTAAGATAACCAACACCTTCAATTTTCAAAGAAATATTAAATTTTTTAAAGATGAAAATATATCAATCTGCTTTATCAAGCCATACTCATGCTAAATGAAATTTTACTTTTAACAGCTGAAGGTCAAGATCCCAACTGTAGAACAATCATCAGAACACTTGGAATATAACACATCAAGCTCATTTTAGATATCATCAATGTCTTCATCATCATCCCCAATATCGTCAAATTGGATCTCATCATCATCTCCAGGACCAAATGTGTCTGTTTCGTTGATTTTAGCATGTTCTGGAAGTTCTCCATACGCCTTCAGACTTCTTGCTTCATCAGCATTATACTTTAAAATCACATCAGCTTTGTTATCTTGATAGTCTCGTAGACCAATCAATATAATGTCTGAGGTATTTATCCAAACCTTTTTTCTCAGTTTTCCTCTGATATGGCACAGCCTTCTGACACCATCAAAACACATTGCCTCCAACCGTCCATTTCCAAGCATTTTGATTACTTGTGCATACTCCTGCCCATCCTCTTTAAACACCAACTCTCTTTTTTCAGATTCATTTTCATTTTTACCTCTGCGCCTGTTTTTACCTCCTTTTCCTTTATTCTTTGGCATGGCAGATGTGGAGTGGGGTTGACTCCTTGTTGATGGTGGCTGTGACTCCTTTCCTTTCCGACAGTTACTACTTGGATTGGCGGACTGAAAGTATCTCACAGTGGTAAGTCTGGAGCACACTGTATAGTTAGTGGAGCTTTCTGGTAAGCTTGAAGACTACAAGCAAGACTCACGAGCAGCAAATGTTCTAGCAGTACTGGGCTTCGGTTAACTGTAAAAAAACAAATTTTTTAAAAAACAAGTTTCTTGAAAATATTAAAAGTAACAAGAGAACAGGCTTGGCCCAGGTCTTAGTTACTGTAATAAGTATATGGAATACTGGCTTTCAGCTTGTGCCCAACCTTTTTTTCCATTTAATAAAACCACAGTCTTGCCTTACTCAGTTACTCCATTTTGAATTTAAATACTAACAAAGAATGAGTCCATACCTACTTTACAACCATTACCTAACAGCACACCAGGAGGCATAAACTAATCATTTATTCAATAGTAAATAATAAAATGTGAAAATCTATAAAATCTTGTCAGAAACAAGAGTCACACTGAGCTTGTCACACATCAGATATAACACTATAACCTGGGACTCTGCAAGGAACATCTTAAGATCAAAATGTTGGGCTGGAGAGATGGCTCAGAGGTTAAGACTGTCTTACAAACAGAAGATCCTGAGTTACGATCCCAGGTCCCACATTAAAAAAAAAAAAAAAAGAAAAAAAGAAAAAGAAAAACTTCAGGTGGAAATAGCCTCGGCCTGCACTTCTGGCCCTGGTAGGTGGAGCTTGGGAAATCCCAGAGTGAAGAAAGGAGGTAGAAGCAATCCAGGATGATTCCTAAAGTCACCATTGCTCCTCCATAGAGACACAGAGTGCCATCTGACACACAGACACAAATAATAATAAAAAAAAATGTGGCAGCATTCTTATTAGTTACCTGGTCCCTTGTTACAAGCCTCGTACAGAAAAATGAACACAGCAAAGGACTCCTGCCTCTATGCCCAGGCTCTAGCTCAGTGCTTACTTTGCCCACCTCAAACTCACCCTTACAATAGTCTGCCACCCAGAACTATTTAACACCTTTGAACCTGAATAGCAATGTGTTTTATAAGGCTAATCTTATCTGTACTATAGCCTCTTCTTTGGCCTGGAGTAGCTCTCTAACTTAACGTGTGACCTGAGAAGTAATTTTAGTAATTAAGACTGGAACCTGTAATTGCCAACAGTTAGGTATTAAGAAAAACTGATATTACTCAGACAACTAGATCAGATAAAATTGATGTAATTTGCAAATTTATTGTTAATAAATTCTGACATCGAAGAATGATACAAACATGCTATGACAATCACAGATACTCCTTAAAAGGTGGTATATTTTTTTATTTTTCAGGTTTTTAAATATCTAAACTTTTTTTTTGTAAGTTGAGATTACTTTTGTTTCAAGTATTTCTTGAGTGTACAGGATCTCTCCATGAATCTGGAGCTAGCTGATTCAATTAAGATTGGCTGGCTAGGGCTAGTAAGACCCAGGAATCCTCTTCTACCTCCCCAGTTCAGGAATTATTGGATCAATTTGGGCCTTAATGTGGGCACTGGAGATCAAACTAAGGTCCTCATGTTTATGCTACAAGCACTTTAATGATGAGTCATCTCCCCAGATCTTATTTAGGGAATTTTAGACGTAGTCTTTAACTTTTTGAGAAAGGATTTTGCTATAAAGCCAAGGTTTACCTTTAACTCAGATCTTCTTGCTTCAGCCTACTTAGTATTGGTATCACAAGTGTGTACCACCATGGTTGACTAGATACAGTTTTATTTGAAATTTTGATAATTAAATTTGGCAAATCTGACATGCCACACAGCTTTTAATGTTGAGCATATGAACAAGGCAACGATCCAAGAGAAATATTTCTATTGACTGTTTCCTGAAAAGTGATTATTTTCAACATGTATCAGAAGCTACTGTATGTCCCTATGAAGGATCAAGGGTGACTTGAGAATCATCCTGGATGCTTGTACTGCCTTTAGTTTTCAGCATCTCTTAAGAAGGAAATGTGACTTGCTTTGTCTAATCAGAGGAGAAATCCTTTTTTTTTTTAAACTTTGTGTGTGTGTGTGTGTGTGTGTGTGTGTGTGTGTGTGTGTAAGGGTGACTTTGGGAATCATCCTGGATTGCTTCTACCTCCTTTTTGCTTTGCTCCACTTGGTCCTCCAGGGCCAGAAGTGCAGGCTGCTGCAGTTTATGCCTGGCATTTTTATGTGGGACCTGGGATCCAAACTCAGGACCTTCTGGTTGCAAGGCAGAGTCTTAACCCCTGAGCCATTTCTCCAGCCCTCAGAGGAGAAATCTATCCATAAAATCTATCAAAGTCACTCTGAAGATAATTTGCCTGGAAACTGACAATTATTCTTTGAATTGCCTCATTTCAAGAAAAATGTGCAATTTATTAATTAGGACTCTTTAGGAAGATTAATCCAGTTATTTACATCTCTACAATAGTATCACACTCACCACTGATAACTAAGAAGAAAAATTTGATGTCCAAACTCATCCTATTTATAGCAGAAATTGAAAGTCATAACCATACAAATGCAGACTTTCTTAGTGCCCTGTGTCTATTCAAAGCCAGGAGAATTCATTCAACATCCCTTCTGAGGGACGTATGTAGTGAGTAGGAGCCAAGAAGTCATCACAGGGTGAAATGGAGATTACCTCAGCACTTGTTCTGCTAGCTCAGTTTGCACTGCTGAGATTTTTATGTCCTGTATTTAGAGTCTATGGAGGATATTAGGAATGATAATTCAAGAAGAAAAAAAAAAAAAAGGAACCTTGAAGAGGAGGGGGTGGTGAGATTTTTAGGCACCTAAAGATGGGAAGGTTCACCGTTGGACAAGACATTCCACTCAAGGCTGCATCTAGGAGCTCACTACAGTGAGACTTCTCTTACCAGAACTGCGTAATGATTGACATGCCAATATGCCCTACAGACTATCGAGGAACTCAAGAGAGAGAACACACAGAGTGGAAACCTTGAGAACTGAAGTTGAATTGAGAGAAGGGAAATGTCCCTATCAGTGGAGTGGCCTGAACCCCCACAAGAGTAGACAGACCAGAGGGAACCTAGGGTCCATAGAAGCAGACAGGCAGGAGGGTGGGAGGAAGTGGGATGGATTGATGAATGGATGGGAGAGAGGGGTGATGGAGGAAGCAGGGATGATAAGTACTCAATATGCTTATAAACCACAAAATAAATTGAAAAAATTAAAAAAGTAGTTTCTAAGGGTCTGGTCTTTGTGTACATTTTGATTGTGTTAGTAATTGTAAATCGTGGCTCAGCAGTTTGTATCCAGAGGCTCCACAGAAGAGAATGCGAAGAGGAAGGGGGAAAGGGGAGAGGGAAGGGAAAGAGGAGAGAGAAATTATTCTGGAAAGTTCTATATTATGACTAATAAATGCATATGGGGTCTGCCAGATGATTTTATTGATATCACATTTAATTTAACCACTGATCACTGAGTAGTAAGAGTACAAACAAAAAATTATCTTAAGTTGATGCATAGAAGTTTTACAAGCATGCATTTGAAAGAAAAATAAAACCCCTAAGTTTATATAGACTAAGCTGTATCAAAAATCTGAGATGCTGAAGGAGCAGTTTCATGTTTTTTAAAAAGAGCATATGATACAGGTTTTTGGATGCATAAACTGCCAGACAATTCAAGTTTCAATTGCAAAAATCTAGAATATAGTAGCTTAAACAAAAACATGAATTGACTAAAGGTCAGCCATTCTGCTGAATCTGGGAGCTCAATAATATTTAAAAAAAAAAAAAGCCCTCCTTATACTCTCCATTTTTCTCCATGTGCCTTCTTGCTTTCTCTATGTGGACTTAACTCTAAGCCAGGTATTCTTCCTATTATGTTAGAAGGTGACAAACTACAACTTCAGGTTTAAGAAATGCAAAGCTGGCAGTATCAGTTTGTCGTCTTTCCAGTAGTTGCAGAAAAGCCATGAAAATGGCATTGATCGCCTGTGAGTGTTCATCCTGGACTGTTCATTCCCAGTGAGGTTATATTTTATTTAGCTCTGTCCACAAAGGGATTGGGGCAGTAGCATTTTAGGAAACAAAGCTGTATTTAACCAAAATGTGCTAGTTGTTACCAGAAACCTAAATAGTACATTTTTAGCAAGAGAGACAGAATGCTGTTCAGGTAAACATTATGGGCTGCAAGGATTAAATTCAAGTTCAAGTTGCTGCTAATAAATTTTTTTTTCTTTTGCAAGAATCCGTGTGTAAATAAGATCAAAAAACAATCTTAAGTCTTCGTGGAGAGATGCAGAATAATGCTTACAATTACTGTTAACTCAGCAGTCTGAAAGCATCCGTAACAAAACAACCACTTTAGAAACTGCCACATGACAGAGTAGACTTCTGTAGGACTTGCCCATGGTGGTGCGTCTACCACTTCTGCTTTTGTAGGGACAAACTTCTTCCAGCTCTGTTCTTTTCTAATGGCTTTCACTGCATAAAAATTTGTTTATTGGTCTTGTCCATGAATTGCTGTTATTTCACGCTGTTTTTGTCTTATATTAATTTGTTTTTAATATATTTCCTTCTCTTTTCTCAGAATTTATGATTCTTTGTTCTTAGAGTTTTGAGTTTAACAGTTATTTTCCATCTTTCTTATCTTCTAATATATGCAACTAAGAGTATAAATTGTCCTCGTTATTATATTGGCCATATCCCACAGGTTTTGACATATAGGACTTTCTATGTCATAAAGTTCCAGTAGTCAATAGAGTTCTCAGTGTCATTTGTCTTTATTCCATACTGTACATAAAGGTTTTAACTCTTAAACAACTCATAATTCATGCAGCTACAACTGTGATCAAGATTGAAAAGGAAAATAAAAAACATTACTATGATATGGGTAAACCACACAAACATAAAGCTAAGTGAAAGAAGTTATGAAAGAAGTTATGAAATGGAATATTCTAGGCAATTATTTATTGAGAAAAGGCAGAAGGGAGTTTGGAGAAGGTCAGAAATGTTTTAACAACTTAGAAGCGAATATACCTATTTGTCCCTTCTATCCTTAAGTGTTTGTGTGTGTCTGTGCGCATGTGGGTTGGTGTATGTGAGTGCTGGGGTATACGCACATGAATGCAATTGAGTATATGTGCTTGTGAGGCCCAAGGGTGACACTGTGAATCATCCAACACTTGCTCTTCCTCTGTACTGTTGTGAGTATGGGTCTCCAATTAAACCCAGAGCATGCCATTACAGTTAACCAGCTTGCTCTGGGGAGTCCCTGGCTCCGCCTTCCAAAGTTAGAATCGCAGGCAGCTACTAAACCTGCCTGGCATTTTTACTTGGGACCTCGGGATCTGACACTCAGGTTCCTTTGCTTGTAAGGCAAGGGCTTTAACCACTAATCCACTTCTCTAGCACTCTTCTGTTCTTTACATATATTTGGAAGACTTCCAACTTGTGATTGCTGTAAATAAAAGTACTCTGTTTTTATGTATGTTTTTGGTAGATATGGAACACATTTCTTCTTAGATATACAGCTATCAGCAGAATCACTGGGTCATAGGGTAAGGCACTGTTTAGCTATATTAGATACTTCCAGTTTTCTATAGTGGTTTTCAACAACTTACATTCCCACTAGTAATGTGCAAGAAGCTCCAGTCAGTCCACATCCCATATTTGGTATTGTCAGTTCCTTGAAGTCCTTTTTCTGTAAACAAATAAATTAGAAAAAAAATTAGAGGAAACTTCAACGTCCTGATCATTTGTACGTCATCTTTTGTGAATTATTTATTTACATATTTTCCCATTTCTAAACCGGCTCAATTATGCTATCATTGAATTGTCTGAATGCTTTATACATTCTGAGGGCTGGAAAGATGACTTAAGGATTAAGTCTTTGCCTCCAAGCAGAATGACCTGAGATCAGACACCAGATTCTGAGTAAAAATGAGAGGTGGAAATGATAGCAGCCTGCACTTCTGGCCCTGGGAATCCCAGAACAAAAAGCAAAAGGAGACAGAACAATGCAGGATGATTCCCAAAGTCACCCTTGGGCCTTTGCAGGCACATACAGTGTCCTCGGATAGAGAGACACATGTGTATGTGCACACAAAAAGAAGCTTTATATACATTCAGGATATAAGTCATGACAGTGACTCTATTTTAGTCTGTAACTTACCTTTTTTCACTTTCCAAATGATCTCTTTTAATGAAAAGGCTAAAATACAATTTTTCCTTCATTAACAATTGTTTTTAATGAAATCTTTGTTATAAGATCAAAAGATTCTTTTAGGAACTTTTTTTACATTCAACTTTATGATCAAGTCCACATTTTTTTGTTGTTACTGTATAATAAAAGGCTCAAGTTTCACTTTCTGTTCCATACTAATAACTGATCCAGCACCCTTTAATGAAAAGAATATTTTAAAAACTTAAAGAAGATTTTTCTTTTCCAAGACTGATTTGATTCCTTACATTACTTTATAAAATTTAAAAATCACCTGTCAATGTCTAAAAACAAAAAACCTGGACTGGAATTGTGACATCCACAGATAAACTGTTTTTTTTTTTTAAATTTTTTTATTATTTATTAATTTATTCAATTGTGCATGTATGTGTGCATGTGCGTAGAACCACGAACGAATTTGAGAACCACCATAGACCGCCTCCATGTCCTCCCTGTTTACTCTGCGTCGGGATTCACAACTCCACCCTACCAGGACCAGAAATGCAGGCCGCCCCCGCTTCTGCCCAGTGTCTATACGTGGGGTCTAGGATCCAAACTCAGGACCTTCCACCTGAAAAGCGTAACCCCTGAGCCACCTCTCCAGCCCCACAGATAAACTGTTAAAATTAACATTTAGTTATATTTTAAAGTGTTATACTGTTCCCTTTACTTAAATATCCTTTACATTTTTGTCAGTATTTTTTAGATATTTGATTTTCTCAGCTACCAAAAATGCTATTTAAATATTTTAATATTATGGTGTTTACTGCAATTGTATTGAGGTGAGTGGGATTTTTTTGCATACTGACCTTGCACCCAGTGACTCTACTAAACTCAAAAATTTATGTAAGTAGATTTTTTCTTATAGGATAGTTTGATTTTATAAACATATATCTGCAAAAAAATAACTTTCTTACTGATTTTCTAAGTATTATGCTTTTTATTTCTTCTTGCTACGCTACATTAATTTTTTATAATTCTGAAACACTTGAGGCTTTCTGCTTATTCTTAGTGTTCTTTTATAATTTTTAAAAAACCTATCTATCTATCTATCTATCTATCTATCTATCTATCTATCTATCTATCACCTAACTACCTACCTACTTACCTAGAGTGTGTGTGTGTGTGTGTGTGTGTGTCAGAGGGCACTGTGTGTCCCTATGGAGGACCAAGGGTGATTTCGGGAATCATCCTGGATTGCTTTTACCTCCTTCTTTCTGCTCTGGGATTTCTCAGGCTCTGTTAGTAACTTTTAAGTCTTACACCTTATGCATTATGCAGTAATAATGCGTTTCTGCAAATGTCACATTTGCTTGTTCCTAGATCTATCCATTCTGTGGAAAAAGTGAATCATAATTTGCCTCGTTCTTTATAGCTCATGCCCTATAACCTGTACGATAGCTTCGAACTTTAACCCTGCTTTCTTGACGAGTTGTGCCATCAATAGGCTATATATATAACATATGTATTTTTTTGTTAGTGATCCAACTGTTCTCAAAAAATTAGGATACATGTTCTGGTAGGGCTTTATTGGTACCTTTCTTTGCCTCCATTCCATGACTCAGAAATCAGGTTCCCACTCATTTCTGATATCTCTTATTTTAATATAATCAACTACATGGATTTGAGCATTTAATTAGCCCTACAATCCTTGCAACCCTTATATTAATTGTTAGATAACAAGTTTAGGGCTTATCCATATTCATAGTTGCTTTTCCTGCAACTATAGGCAATACGATGCATTTACAACATTGTACAATTCATACAGGCTTTTTGAGTATCCATGGGTTCTCATCTGGTCATTCCATGCATGCCTCCTTTTCATTATTTGGTTTTCTAGGGTATCAAAATATCCCAAATGACACCACGAGCCCTATCTTCCCCTGTATTCCTGAAATATTTCACAATACAACCTAGAGTCTGAAGCTAGCCAAGTAACAATTACAGTGCCAATCAGGGGAATACATGGTACAATCTAATCAGATAATTTAAAGAAAGGGGCTATTAAAGAAAAATATAATAGTTCTCTGGGACTAGCATTTCATATCTGGTGAGACAAAGATTTATTTATGGAGTACAGATAGTACTTAAAGTTGGAACATGAAGGACCTACAATGGACTCCTGTTGTACATTAATATTGGTTACGTTGGTTCTGCAAAAGACACACAGAAAAGGTGGCCAGGGAAGCAAGACAAAGATTAGTGTAATAATTACTCCAAGAAGTTAAAAATGTCTGAAGACAAAGTGACATTAAAAAGTGAAAATGTCCATTCCCTCTTTTCTGCTATGTAACTTGTCTTACGGAAATTCCCTTACACCTGGACGTGTAATTATACCTGTGTTTTCTTATATGAGGATTGTGCAAGGACAGAGTCCAAACTTTATCATTTGCATTTGAATATCTACTTTTCTAAACAGCATTTAATGAAAAAAATTCTTTCTCCCACTGAATTGTCTTGACATTCTTAGCATTTGTTTTCTTAATGAAACTTTCTAAAGATGTGAAAGTTTATTTCTGTCCTCTCAATTCTAATTTATATATCCATCCTTATGCTAATAGCACATGTAGTTTTGAAATTATGGGTGTGAGTCACTCAGTTCTTGAGGTCTTTCACATATCCTTATGATCCTCTTGGCAATTTCTGCAAAGACACCTAAAATTTTGATAGAACCTTCATTTGCTCTGTAGCTAACTTGATTTAAGCTATCTGCATGTGTGACACATTCTAGGCTTCCTCTTGCATAGTGAAGGTTATGTCCCAAACCCAAAGGTGGATAAGTAAGCAACTTAGAGGAAAATCAAATTGAGATACTTCTCAGCATCTTTGTCTGTGTGATGCTTAAGGACTAACAAAAAGGCTGATGGAGAAACAGGAAGCTGGGGTGGGGTTTCTTTCTCTTATCCGCGGATCAAATTCTTTGTCTTTCCGAAATAAAAGCACGGGTAGGATTCAGATGGAGAGAGTGGGAATAGCAGTCCTAAGCAGAATTGGACAGACAGGATGGCAATGTAAAAAGAAGTGAAGAAAAATAAATCATATAGGACAAGAGAGAAGGGACACTGACCCACAAAGCAGGTGAGTGAAGTCGAAAAAAGGTCATGCTGTGTGTATGGATTTCAGCTAACAGACATTCCAGTGTAATGGCTTCAATGTACGTAGCAGTATATCCATTTTAAATTATTTCTCAGGAAACACTAAAAACAGAGTTAAGGGATTAAGGCCACAGAACCAGGTATTAAGTTCGGCCACTGTTAGTTTTATGGTCCTAGCTAATTTACTTAGCCTATTATCCTTATGAAAAAAATGGGTAATAGTAATTCCTACAAAAAAGGACCATCCTGAGAAAGAAACAAGACAAAGTGTGTAAAGCACTGACAGCATCCATTTCAGAGAAAATACTGTTTAATGGCAGTTTAGCAACTCTATTCTGATGGACTTCATGCACTGAGTGCCAATTTTGTTGAGGCTCCTTACATTAACATCATTTCTTGATGCAATTAAAGTTACTATTAGTTGTGATTACTTATACCAAGACAAACACATTTCCTGTATTTTGTTTCATTATGATTTTTTATCCATTATTAGATAGGTATTATGAACAAATCTATGTAAAAATTTTAATACAGGCTAGAGCCAAGTTAAGTACAGCACAATGTTTGAGTGCTTGTGCAGTATACAAGAGGCCTGGGTGATTTTGCTGGTTATAAAACATGGAATCATAAAAATATATTGCAGTTCAGATAGAAATTAGCTAGGTTTCTTATTTTAAGAACTTGGTTATGCTATGGATGAGCATTATACACAGTAGCATCCAGATGTGTTGTTTTACTGAACTTTGCAATTGTTATGATGAAGTACCTGACAAGAAGCAAACTAAGGGACATAGGGGTTATTCTAGCTCACAATTCCAGGTTATAGTTTATCAATGAGGGGGAAATCACAATAGCAGGAGCTAGGAGTAACTGTTCACAAAACATTCAGTTGAGAACAGAGAGGGAATGGTGCATACATGCTTCCTGCTGCTCAGCTTTCTCCTTTGATTCAGTTCATTACATGGAGACCAGGGAGGGAATGGTGCTTCCCATTTTTTAGGCTTGGATCTTCCCACAGCTATCAAGAAAACCCCCACACACTTACTAGAGGCCCTTCTCTTAGGTTATTCTAGATTGTGTCAACTTGACAATTACAAGTTGACATCACAGGTACACAATATTTTAAAAAAACTTAAAATGTCTATATAAATAAAAAATAAATCAATTTTACTTTACCCTTTTTTTAAAAAATAGCAATACCAACTAAATTACTTCAATGATACTTCATTATTTCTTAAAATCACCTCATCTTAAATTAGCAAAAAAAAAAAACAAAAAAACTCTAGTATATTCAAAAGAATACAATCTGGGTATTAAGGAAGGCAGGGAAATACTTTGTGCCAAGGAACACAAGTTCCATAGAATTCAACTCTGAAGGCCAAGAGAACTAGACTTACATGTGGCACATCATTTCTTAGTTGCTTCACATACATACCCTTCAATTTGCCTTCAATAACTACAGGCAGCACCTCATTCCTTTCTCAGACCAGCAGCAAAGAGAAAGCCTATTGTGTCAGCAATTGATTTCTGCTGCTTTCTCAGTACCTGGCTTGTCAGCAATATTATACCTCCTTTCCCTATCACACTGCACATTTCTCCTAATTGTTTCTCTGCTTGTTGTAGAGCTCATTATATAGATCTGGATAAGAGCAGTGAGTAACCACGATATATACCTAAACGATAAATGCCTTGAGATTTAATTCTGGCAAACTAATCCTTTACTGCTTAATTCAGCCTCAATCAAGTTCTTAGGACATGGTTAGAAAGCAGCCAGATTCTTTGCCAAAATAAAACTCAAATGGCCTATGGCTTGGTCCCCAAAAGAGTTGCTATTATCCACTACAGCCTCATGAGCTGTGCTTCCACTATCTACACTTCTGTTCAGCATTCTGGTTTTCCAAACTCTTACCAGAATGACCTATTAAATTCTGTTTATAGCTTCCTAGAACTTTTCTAGCCATAAGTTTCATATTCCTCTCACAAAGCAGTTTCAGGGGCTGAAACACTATATGGTCATATTTATCAAAGCAACAGCCCCAATTCTTGCTACCAATTTTTCTCATATTGCAACAAAATACTTGACAAAAGCAACTTAAGAAAGGAAGGATTTATTTTGGCTGACCATTTAAGTGTACAATCCATTACGGTAGGAAAGGCATGAAGATAGAAGAGCAGTACAGCCATTCATATTGCATCCATAGTCAGAAAGTAGAAAGAGAAGAATGTTCATGCTCAACTCACTTTCTTTTTATTCAGTCTAGGAACCTAGCCCATGGTATGGTACAATCCAGAATCACAGTGGGTGTCTTGTCATCTCAGCTGACCTAAACACTTAACACTTAACTCTGAATAAATACTCCCTTCACGGATGTGCCCAGAAGTTTGTCTCCTAGGTGATTTCAGATTTTGTCAAGTTGACAATATTAGCCATCACAATGCTTAAAGGAACACTATGAAGGAAAGCTAAGAAAGAATCCATCATGTCCAACACAGTAAACCCGTAAACTCCTGATACTAGTAAAAGTACAAAGTATAGAACAAACAATAATCAAACCAACTAGACAAATGACTTCAACTCACCAAGACAGATTGGCTGAATAGATTTTAAAAATAAAACTAAATCCAACCTTCTGTTGTCTTCAAGAAACACAACATACTATTAAAAACACCTATAAACTGAAAATCAAAGAATGGAAAGCAATCTGGTATAGCTATTCTGGTTTCTGACAAAGAGATTTCAAGCAAAAATGAGAAGATATAAAGAAAGTCACTACATATCAATAAAAAGAACCATTCATCAAGAAGATATATCAATAGTAAACATATACACAACAAACAAGGACTTCCAACTTCATTAAAAACAGCACTATAAGTCTCTGATATAATAATACTAGTGGGTGATTTCAATACCCTAATCTTATCTCTTGATAGGTCATATGAGCTTAAAAAAATAGTGATAGGCTTAGCAGATAATTACAGAAGAGTTCATCCAATGAAAACAATATATATTCTTCTCAGCAGCTCATGGAACCTTATCTAAAAATACACATTCTAGATCACGAAGCAAGTCTTACTGTATTACTTATATCACCTACTTTTCTCATTGTTATGACAAGAGCAGCTTAAGGAAGAAAGGGTTTATTTGGCTTACAATTTGAAGCCAACTAAGAAGCCATGGAGGGGAAGAGATGAGACAACATGAATGTGAAACAGGTAGCCACATTGCATCTGCAACCAGGAAATAGAGGCTGGGTAGGAAGTAGAGTGGGTCTACAAGACCCTAGGACTACCCCCATGAGCCCATTTTCTCCAGTGAGGCTCTACCTCCTAAAGGTTTTTACAACCTTCCAATTAGTGCCACCACGAAGAAACCAATTGTTCAAACACAAAAATGAATGTGGGACATTTCCCAATCAACTCACAATATTCTGCCCCTGACCCATATAAGCTTATGGTCATATCATGTAAAATACATACATTCCAACTGAAAGTTCTCATAATCTTAAACAATCTCAACACTTCAAAAGTCCAGTGTCTTCTGAGACTCATCTCAGAAGACCAATCTCTTAACTGTAAACTCCCATATCACCAAAAAAAACAAGTTATTTGGATATACTCTGGCACAGAATAAACAGACCTAGATAATCTTCCAAAAGGAAAAATTTAAGAGATCAAAACAAAGCTACATCAAAACCTAGGACACTGAAACCTACAGTTCCACACTCAGCTTCTGGGGCCAGAGTTGAAGGCTACCACCGTATCTGTCTGTTATTTTTATATGAGATCTGGGTATCCAAACTTAAATCCTTTTGCTTGCAAGGTAAAGGCTTTTATACCAAAACCACCTCCCCAATCCATCTTTCTACCAGTTATTAGTTGGACATTTATTGTATGGCAATTACAGAAACAAGAAGTTTTCTGCCTTACAAGATGACAGAAAATGTTAAAAAGTACAAGAATAAAATAATTCTTAATATTTCAAACTCCTAGCACAGTGTACAGAAGATAGAGATGTCCATTTTAAAACACCTAATGGTTCTACAAGAAACAACTGCTTTCCACTCTCTACTGCAAAAATTCTCCAATTTTTTTCATATCAACAATACTTCTCTGCCTCAGGTGTCCAATGCTCTACCACAGCACACTTGGCCAATATTCTTTTACTTTCTCTGTACTGACTCACATCTTCTCCACTCATAGTTATCTATCACCAAGACATACTACCGTCAGCCAGTTAACTACTAAGATTGTTAAGTCTTTGAATTGGACTCATTTTCATATTTGCATACCTCCAATTCAAACTTCTTGCAGAAGCGAGAATATTCTTTTTACAACTGAAGTCTACTTAGGTCATTTCTGGTTGAAATTCAAGGCTCTGGACTGCCCTAGGAAAGAGGCTATATCTTTTAACATGACTTTATAGAAGCAGTTGTCAATGTTTCATTATCTATTAACTAATCACTTTTCTTTTTTTTTTCAGTCTGGTGTCTTTACCAAGTTATGCTCAAATATTTCAGCTGTGTTGTGCTGAACTGTAAATCTGTAAGAAAACAGAACAATGCAATATTCTTGTCTGGGCAAAAGCTTTAAAAAGTGAACAGCACCACCTGGCGGTAGTATTGGGGTAGTGAGTAAAACCTGGAAAGAACAGCAGATGGAAACAAACCTTAAGGCCTACAGTGTTCAAGGCTACCTGTCCATTTATAAGTAATTCACATCTTCATTGATTCCTACATTTTGAAGAAAATTTGCTCTTATGAAGAAAGGTGTGTTTGCTACTGCCTTAAACTTCCACTTTGTAACAAAGATGTTTCAAAAATGGACTTAAAATAATCTCCATATCATGCTTATAACCTGAAATCTTAACTCTATTGAAGACTGACAAACTTCTCACTACCATACTTTCTGATGAGTTAACCCTTTAAGCAGTAGTAGAATTCCCATGGTATATAACTGCCTTAGAAACATATCCAGGTATATGGATATTTGGAGTACTTCCACTTAGAACTTGTGTTACTTGTTATTGTAACACATATCTAAAATAATCAACCTATAATAAAGAGAAAATGGTTTATACTGATTCAGCGTTTAGGAGTCCTAATCCACTGTTCCAGTTTTAGCCTGTGATGAGGCAATACATCATGGTAGAAGCATGTAGTACAGCAGAACTACTGTTATCATGGTCAGGGAGTAAAGCAGAAAGAAAAAGGAATGGCCAGAGTCCCAGTGTCCCCCAATGACCTAAGGACAGCTGGCTGGGCAGCACATCTTAAAATTTACACCACCTCCCAATAGTTCCAAGCTTTATGAACTTTATGAACCTTTGAGGGACACTTTATAATCAAACCATAATTGGCTTATTACAAAGTTTTGAGTTTAAATATTTTTTTTCTATCCATCTTGGCATATATGTTTCTGTTTTACAGCAATAATTCTCACATTTTAATCTCAGAATTTTAAAACTCACAAATTACCTATAAATAATTTTATTGACATTTATTATGTGTACACATACATGCTCACATGCCACAAGCTCACGTGTAGACATTAGAGGAGAACTTAGAAGTTCTCTCCTTCCACCATCAGGCTGTCAGGCTTTGGCAGCAAGCTTCTTTACCAATCCAAGTTTTTAATTAAAATATTTAATGTGAAAAATTGAGATGAAACATTTAAAATATTTACTTATTGGGGGAGGATTTTTCTGTGGTCCAGGTTGGCTCTGAACTCACTACATAGCTAAAAATAGTCCTGACTTTCTGATCTTCCTGCTTTGTCTCTCAAGTGCTAGGATTAGAAGTGTATACCCCAAATCTGTTTTATGAAGTGCTGAGGCTCAAACCAAGGCTTCTCTTTCTTTTACTGACAACAAATTAAGAAACTTATTTTTTAAAATTGGCACACATACAATTTTACCATTTATTCAAGATTAATATAAATTTGTACACCAACAATACGGATGTACTTATTCTTTTTGCATG
Source organism: Typhlomys cinereus (assembly GCA_023101885.1). NCBI lineage: Eukaryota > Metazoa > Chordata > Mammalia > Rodentia > Platacanthomyidae > Typhlomys > Typhlomys cinereus. The sequence continues at coordinate 169,212 of JALPQD010000104.1, forward strand.
AAGAATCAAATCTTGGCTGAATATTTGACATTTGAAAATTTTTACAATAATTTTCACCTTTGAGATGGTCTTCAAATGCACATGACAATCAGAGTATATTTTCAGCATCATTCAGAGTTGATCAATTTTGATTCTATAATGGTCAATGCTAAGAACATCATTTCATAGTACCGAACAGCATAAGTATGTTCAGGGCCATTTCAGAAAACTTTGGAAATTCTATCCAAACTCAAAACCAAAATTAATTTGGTGATTCTTTGGGAAATTCAAGTCACAAATTAAATAGATAATTCTAAATTCAAGCGTTTTAGCACAATCCAACCCAAAGGTAAATAATAAAATACACACTGAGGAATAATCCTAAGTATTTAAAAATCTTTGTTTTGGGTAATAAGCTATTAGATTTCTATAAAAGTAAAAAACATTGTGTGTACAGTAAAAACATTGCTGTTCATAGCATAGGATGGTCTGAGTCTGACCTGAGGTGTTCCAGGAAGTGTTCTTTGGTGGTGTACAGTGTGATTGCATGTGAAGTACAAAATGTGCACATTGTGTGCTCATAACCATGACAGTAGTGCAGTCATGTGATACAACACAAATGAGTGCTGTTAAGAATCACCTTGGACCTGTTATGTGATTTTGAATTAGGCTTTGATCATTTTATGTTCAGAATGTTTGACTACTTCCAAATTTTCCACAAACTTTACATCCAAGTGTCACAATCCAGAGCTTGAGGAATTATGTCACAGTGAATTTGAGGGCCATTTTGGCTATGTTGCAACCCCATTGATGGTTTGCATAGGTCAGAAAACTCAAATTAAGGTGTCTGTCTATCTGGCTTGGAGGCTCAGAAGAAGTCATTTCAAGTCTCTTTCCTAGCATCCTCACAGCTATGGGCATCCTTTGGTGTTAACTTATACTACATCACTCCAATCTGTGCGTATGTATTTGTCTTCTGTTCATGTGTCTCAAGTCTTGTCTTTCACCAGGACAGCAGTCAATGCATTTAGGATTTACCTTAAATCTAGGACAATCTTATCTTAATTTAATTAAGATCTTTAATTTTAACATCTACAAAAATTCTACTTTCAAATAAAGCTATATTCCTAAGAGTGGGAATAAGGAACTTGGAAATGTTTTTGAAAGGACACAATTCAACCCTTATACATGTTTATAGGAAATACATTTTAAAATAAAGTATAACCATTTTCCAAATAAAAGCTGAGAGAATGACACTGCTTTAAATTTTCAAAAATCTTTCTTATCTAGATTCATAGAGAAATGAGTGCTCATCTCTTTTAAGTCAACATTTTATAAAATGGATATCATGAAAAAAGTCCAGTCTCACATAAATAACTACAGACCCTCTGAAAGGTTTTCAGAAGTCTATAGGGGTATTCTGAGATACTCTGAGAACCACTATTCTAAAGTCAATACTCTAAAGTATATACTCTGTATGTATAGTAGTATATAAGATACATGAAAAGTGAAACTTCCAACTCTCATGCATATTACATGCACAATTTTACTTTATTACATAATGTTAAACTTCATTCAAAATGGTTACAGCGATTTAGATTTTTGTTAGCGCTGCGGAAGAGATCTTGTTACTCTGTATCTCGACAAATCTGGCATCATTGCACTTTAAAATTTTTGTCTGGTGATATATAATGCATTAATTACGTGACTTTAATTTTGTTCATTTGTACTGCCATTTTATGAATGAGGAAATTAAGATTTTGTCATTGCTGTTTTCTCTGGCAGCAGGACTGAATGAACCCAGTGGACCTTGGTCGTGCTGGACAAGTGCTCTACCACTGCCTATATCCCCCAGCTCCGAGGTTTGATCAAGAGAGCAAAGTTACTTGTCGGAGATCCCAGTTAGCCAGCAGAACCTGCGTTTTCCACTTGTGATTCAGTCTTACTTCCACTTATCAATGCAATATCGTTCGTGTTTCTGATCCAGTTCTCCGGAATTGTTAGTCGCCCTAAAAGGTCTTTGACTTCAAGCCTCCATTCTTTGCCCCAGGCATAAGTCCTGGGTGCCCCAAGTCAGAGTAGCCTCGTTGTCTCTTGCTTAAGCTCCCCCACCCTTGCCTTTTCACACACTTCCAGGCCTCAGTTTGGCTCTTTCTTTTGATTTTAAAGCTTTATTTTGACCGCGTGGGCGTGCGCGCGCGCGTGTAATAGAGGGCACTGTCGTGCTCCTGTGTGGGCCCAGGCGTGATTTCCAGAATCATCCTGCGTTGCTTCGACTCCTTTGCTGCGCCCTGGGATTTTCCAGCTCCGCCCGCCAGGCCGGAAGTGCAGGCCGCGCGTTTCCGCCGGGCGTGCGTCGGTGAGCTGGACCCGGGGCCTCTGCTTGCGATCGTCTCCCCTGAGCCACCTCCAGCCGTTTCCTTCTTGGAAACATGTGCTGCCCCAGCGCACCCCGAAAGTTACTACAAACCAACATAAAACATCCCGCTTCGTGTCCACACACACGGCCAACTGCACAACGCACGTGGGAACCGTCCCGGGCGTCCGTCCGTCCGTCCTACGCCCACGCACGGCAGAGACTGGGTCACGGGCGGCGAAGGCCTCCGAGTGGGCGGTTGGGACATCCGAGGGCGGCCGCGCCGCTGCACGGTGCCAACCGCCCCCGCGCTGCTCCCCGGGGCGCCGCCCGCGCCCCCCTCGGCCAGGTGCCCGGTCCAGCGGAGGCCCCGCAGGCGCGCTCGGGAGGAGGCCGCGCCCGGGGGGGCCGCGCCCGGGGCCCCGGGGCTCCTCCCACGCCGCCCCCCAACCTCGGTTCGCGGGAAGCCTCGCCGCAGACGGCGCGGCGCCCCGAGCCCCGGCCCTGCCCGCGCCCGCACTTACGGCCGCGAAGCCGGCGAACACCTCGTCCTCGCAGCCGGCCCCGGGACCCCGACGCGCCCCTCTTAGGCAACGGCCGGCCACGCCCCTTCGCCCCGGTCTCTCCACGCGCGTTCGGAACGCTGACTCCGCCTTGGCCTCCGCCCGAGACCGAGACACGAACGCGGCCTCGCCGGCTTCCACGTACGCACTCCAACGCCTCGCCCGCAGGAAGTACATCCGGGTCCCGCGCAGGACCCGCCCCTTCCGGCGCGCGCCCGCACTTCCGGCCGGCCGGGCCTCCGCTACCGCCGCGCTGTCGGTTTCCTCCCCGCCCGCCCCTTCGGCGCGTCCGGGCCCTGGCGCCGGTTCCCTCCCGCGTCCGCCCCCGAGACCTGCGCTCCCCGCTCTTCGCCGAGGCCCGGGGCCGCGCGTCCTCCCGGGGCGGTCGGAGCCGAGGCCTAGCCGCGCGCGTCGCGTCGCGCAGCCCTGACTCGCGTCTCCGCGCAGCTCGGCGGAGGCCGCCGCCGTGCCGGGATGCCGCGGCCGGGCTCCGCGCCGTGCTGGGCCGCCGCGAGCCGTTGGGGCTGCGGGCCGTTCGCGCTCGTGCTGCTGCTGCTGCTCGGCCCGAGCGGAGCCTCGGAGATCACCTTCGAGCTGCCCGACAACGCCAAGCAGTGCTTCTACGAAGACATCGTGCAGGGCACCAAGTGCACGCTCGAGTTCCAGGTACCGCGGCCGCCGGGGGTGTCCCAGGGTCCCCCGCCTGCAGGTCGCTGCTCCGTGCAGGTCGCTGCTCCTGGCCGGTGAAGCGGTCGCCTCCAGCCGCGGACGCGGGGCACGGGGCCCCCCTTTCCGAGATGCTGCCCGTGGCTGTTACATGCCCAGTGTCATTCATCGAGTCAAAGGCGATTAAAAAGTTACTCCTGCTCCATAATCCCCACAACTCTAATCCTCGCTCCATCTTAATCAGATTGCCAGTTGCCAGTATCTCCCTCGGTTCCTTTCCAGTCTCTTTTTTTTCCGTGGTAGTTGGGGGGGGGGCGATACTAGGACTCTTGTTCCCTCTCTTGGTTACTTCAGACCCTGTCATTAGAAAAGCCTAAGTAAAGGCTTAAAGATCATCTGGCCTTGAAGGCTGATGTTTATTTAGAAAATGGTGTTATAATTAAGAAACCCTGTCTGAATTTTGAGATTATATAAAAAGGAACTTTATATACCAAAAATGTGGTATCTTTAGTTGGTTAGAACAGTCTATTCTCTTCATTTTTTGTTGTTAGGTTCATTAAACTTTTCAAGCAACAAATGCAGTATTGAGTGCTGGTGAATCCTAAGTCATCAAAATAGGGCAGGTTAGCACTACCGTTCTGGATTCCCCCTCCCTTCCTACCCTTCTTTAGAAACAGTAACTGCTCATTCATCAAAACTTCATCGACTTAACGGCAGTCGATAAGCGAGTATGTGATCTTACTTGGGGGAACCATAAATGTTTCTCAAAACCCATTTAAAGTTGAACTTTAAAGATGAGTTTTAAATAACTTTGGTAGGAGAATTGTGTGTTTGAGGACCATGGAGAGTATAGTTGGAAATGAGGCTGACCCTGTTGTAAAGCTTTAGTGGCCATGTTAAGAATGTTAGTTTCTCCTGACAATATAGGAAGTCATTACAGAGTTTGTAAATGAAATAACCAGAATATTCTTGATAGCTGCATAGATTATAACACACGCAGGTAAAAAAGATGGGTGTTCTCTGAATCTATGTGGAAGATTTGATTTGGAAACTATTGTGTGCAGGCAGGAAATGATAATGGCTTCTTAGACCACATCAACAGGAAGGAGAAATGAAAGGATTAGAGAGAATGTAGTAAGTAAAATCAACAATAAATGGTTTGGGGCAGTAAGTGTGGAAAGGGAGGCTAAGGATGACTCTTAAGATTTGCTTAAATTCATGGATTAGAATCAGAAAGCAAAAGAATGTGCATTATTGTATTCCTTTATATATTGCATAAAGGAATTGTCATATAACTTGGAAGCAAGCCATTCCTTTGTTCAGATTTAATGACCATTTCTTAGTTTTATGTGTCTAAATGCTATGCTAAGTGCAGAGGGTAGTATAATAGCTGAAAAAGTAACATCTGGTATGTGTGTACAGCATGCCAAATATTTCAGATATGCTAATTCTCAAGAAAACTCCCTCTGAGGTCTGGGGAGGTGGCTCAGGGGTTAAAGTCTTTGCTTTGCAAGCAAAAGGACCTAAATTCAGATCCCACTTAAAAATGCCAAGTAAACATGGTAACTGCCTGAAATTCTGGCCCTGGAAGGCAGAGCCTGGGAAACACCAGAGCAAAGTAATAAGAAGGTAGAGTAATTTAGACTTATTACCTTTATCAGCCTTGGGTCTCCATAGGTAAACACACTCAAATACCCTCTTTTACACACACACACACACACACATGCATACACAAAAAATAATACAAAATATATAAGAGTTTTTTATTCTCTTATTGATGAAACTGAGGCTGAGATAGATTTGGATTCAAGATCACCAAACTTGCAAATAACAGAATTAAGGTTAGACTTTTACATTGATCTCTCTATTTTTTTTTTAACTACCTCCCCTTTAAGATCTTTGACCTTAGGGAGCTTTCTTGAGACTAGTTATGTGATATTAATATAGGTGACATTTTGTTTGAGTTGATTGGTTCCAAAGTATTCTTTTCACACTTGAATGGTCCTGATCTGAGAGAAAGTATATGCCTTGCCACATGGGCGCAGGTCAAAAAAGCCAGATACTCTGATCTCCTCAGACCTGTTACTGAGAGGTGGCCTTCAGCAATAATGCTTTGTATTGGATTGTCTTATAGTTTGTTTATTTGTTTATTTATTTATTTATTTATTTGCATTGCCACTTTAGGTCTTGTGATTCTTCTTTAGCAAAAAATTTAAAGAAAATTGAGCTCCCACTGTTAGTGCAAATATAAAGCAAGAACTTCAGAGAACTGTTGAAGTGTGGTATTTTAGGAGTATGGACTGAGTCCACTTGTGAACAAGAGGAGCTATAGGGGAATGACATGCCATTGATAACAGATTTGGATTTTGTTTGTTTGGTCATAGTTGTCAAAAAGTTTTAAAGGAATACTTACTGGGAGGGTAAGAAAGAAAGAAAGGAAGGTGTCTGAGGTGTTGAGGCCAGGGTGGTACAGTGCACAGGACAACCAACCCTCTGTTATTATGAATTTTCTAGCCCATAATGGAAATGATGCCAGGTTGGGAGACCCTGGGTTTGAGGGAGAAGAGATTAGATTATGAGAAGACCTTTTAAGAAATTGTGAAGTACTGTCATAAACTAGTAATGAAGGAAATAGGATGAATTTGAGAGAGGCAGTAAAATTGATATCTGTGATCATTTGTGTAGGTAATTATGCCAAGATTGGATGATATCTATTTCTAGTCAAGGGTGAGCAGACAGGTTTAAAAAGGATACATTAACTAAAGAAGATTTATTGTTATAAAACTTGACAGACCTATATAGATCATATTCATAAATTGATTGTTCATAGTGTAATAATGGAAAGGTACAAATAATTGTGTATACAGAAAGGAAGGTTTTTTCCTCTTGGAGGAAAGGTTATTGACTTATAAGAAGAGTAAATGCCCAGTTTATAAGAGGCTCTTTTTTTTTTCTTTAAATAGCGCCAAAGCATTTTATCTGGCTGGATGTGCTAGGATGTGTCAGGATGTGCCTGTCAGCCTAGCTGCTCAGGTGGCTGAAGTGGTAGGATCACAAGGTCCTAATCAACCTAGTCAATTTAGCTAGGTCCCCTCACGCCCTCCCAACTCCTGCCAAATACAGCCTGAGGATAATAGGTCATTGCTCAGTGGTAGTATTGGCTAGGAATTTGCAAAGCCCTGGATTCAATACACATTCACAGGGTTTTCTACATGCAAAATAATATTTCATGTAATGTGCATGTTTAACGTAATTTTGTAAAGAATTTGGCCCCGCGTTCTTTTTTGTTTTCCTGTATGCTAAAAATAAGATTGGCTTACACAATGAAGGACATACTACTTTCCCTTTGACCTATGCCCGATCAATTCCTACTGCTCTCACTTATGTTTCCTGCTTTTAAGTCCAGGTTTATGCTGGTTTGTGGACCTAGACACTGAAATGGTTTTATAACATAGGTCAGTCATCTCCCTTAAGTGACAGAAAGTTACACAAGAAACATCTTTATTTGAGGTCCAAGCTTTGACTTTTTATTACACTGATGTGGACTGTCAATGTTAGTTAACAAGAGAATTAAAGCCTGAAAATAACAAGCTAGTATCTTCTACTGTCATAGTACTAGGAATTCCCAAGCCTTAATGTGTCTCCCCTTTACCTTTTTCTGACTTTAGTGCTATAAATGGTTTCAGGTGAATGAAAGTTTCTTCTTTACAATAGAGGAAACTTGTTCAGTTCTATAAATCTTTAGTTGACCTGAAATCTACCTCCCATGTTTCATCTACTAGTAAAAATAAAAATCTATCAATTTTGATAGAAAGACTTGGCACATAATCTTAATGCCATTTTAATAAGAAATTGGATTAAATTCTTAAATGTGCTAATTGCAGTGATCTTTTTTTCTTTTTAACTCTCTTATAGGTGATCACCGGTGGTCACTATGATGTAGATTGTCGATTGGAAGATCCTGATGGTAAAGTGTTATACAAAGAGATGAAGAAACAGTATGATAGTTTTACCTTCACAGCATCCAAAAATGGGACATACAAATTTTGCTTCAGCAATGAGTTTTCTACCTTCACGCATAAAACCGTTTATTTTGATTTTCAAGTTGGAGAAGACCCACCTTTGTTTCCTAGTGAGAACCGAGTCAGTGCCCTTACCCAGGTAAATAAAAAGTGAGCAAAATAACATTGATATATTTGTGGGGGAAACATAATTTAATGTCATACATTAACTCATTGACAAACAGCATTTTGAGACTTTAACACACTAACACCATCTCAGTTTTTGCAGAGAACTTGAGAATTTTATAAAGATTTATTTTTTATAAATTGAAAAAATTACCCATCATGAGTTTCACTGTTGCCATAAGTAAAATAATAGATCTAGGTGAAAAGCTGGTAGAAAACTTTATAATGAATGGATGGATCATTCACAATTGGCCACTACTGGCCATTCACAAATAGGAAAGATAGCTACACATGTGTCTCTTGAAAATGTGTGATAAGTGTGCAGCACCCAGTTTATCACATCAAATCTCTAATTTACAAGATTACAGAAGCTACAGAACTTTTTGGGAATCAATCTGCTAAGTCCAGGAAGTGAAAGCTGCAAAATATAGGACCAACCTTCTGCAAATGCATAACTTCTAAAAAAAGATGTAGGAGACTGAAGATTAGAGTTTTTAAAAAGCTTCAGCTGATTGTGTTCATCTTGTTTGAATTCAAATTTGAAAACAACTTTTGAGACATAATAACTGTATTTGATGATTTTATGGAACAATTTTTATTATTGTATCATCGGGGCTATAATTTTAATGAGATTTATTTTAAATAAGTGGAGAAAGTAAATGGGAAATAAGATGGAAACAAGATCAGCCATGTACTAATTATTGACATTGGGTTTATTGTACTGTTCTTTGTACTTGTGAGTGTATATAAATTTTTTAACTTTAAAAGTTTAAAAATCCACATAGCTAAAAAATTATAAAAATCAAATATAACTCATTCCTTGATTTTAGTAATTTTCTCTAATCCATCAGTTCTTAACTGAAATTCTTTGACAGACTTCGAGGTTTTTACACATTAATTATTCCTTTCATATATTACTTTCTCAGATTCTTCTTCTTGTCATTCCTTCTTGTCTGTCTCCTTTTTTTTTTTTTTTTTTTTCTTCTTTTCTATGGAGTTGAGACAGTTACTCACTACATGGCCCAGGCTAGTTTTCCTGATCTTGAATCCTGCTGCCACAGCTTCCTAGAGGCTAAGACTACAGGCTTGTACCACCACACCTGGGAATAGAACATTATTCAACATCTAGATTGTTTCATAATGTGTTTGGACCTTCATTAAAATGAGGACAGAGTCAGATTTGCCTTTGACTTTTTAAAAAACTTTTATTTATTTAATTGTGTGTGTGTGTGTGCGCGCACACGTGTGTCTGTGTATCAGAGAGCACTGTGTCCCCCTGTGGAGACCAAAGGTGACTTCAGGAATCATCCTGGATTGCTTCTACCTCCTTTTTGCTTCACTCTGGGATTTCCTAGGCTCTGTGTACCAAAGCCACCCTGTTTCCATCAGGCATTTTTTATGTGGGACTTGGGATCCAAACTGAGGAATTTCTGCTTGCAAGGCAAGAGTCTTAACCCTTGAGCTCTCTCTCCAGCCCCTGAAATTCTTAATACTATAGTTTGTGAGACAGAATAATAATAAAACCTGTATTTCACCACCAGAATTTGGTTTTCAGCAGTAAAGAAAGTATTAAATTCTGTTACTAAAAAAATAGATTTTGGACTGGAGAGACGGCTCAGGGATTAAGCCTCTGCCTCTCAAGCATAAGGTCCTGAGTTCAAAACCCAGATCTCAAGTAAAAAACACCAGGCAGAAAGGCAGAGCCTTGGGAAAAGCAGAGGTGCAATTCAGGGTTATTCCAGAAGTCACCCTTGGGCTTCCACAGGCACACACAGTGCCCTCTCTCTCACACACACACACACACACACACACACACACGCACACACGCACACACGCACACACAAAAATATAAAATAAATAGATTCAACCATTTCAGAGCAGATAGTATAATAAACATACAAACACACAGTAAGACTGACATCTTAATCCCAGAGGATTTATTGATTTAGTTGACTACTATGAAGGAAAACATTTTTTAGTAAGAAAATGAATTTTTGAAAAAGCACTTCATTATACTTTTTGCATTCAGAAACTAGCCAAGAATTTTCGATAAATAAGGTTTTGCCTTTTTAAAAATAATGGCTTGGGTAATTTTAACTAGCTTAATTTGTTTTTAAGCTATATTTGGTATATTTTTGTAGCTAAGTTGGATTTGATCTGTATACTCATTATTGGTAAATTTATCTACCATTCTTTTTCTCCTAATTGTCTGAAAAACCTGGACTAATAAAAATTTCAGCTTTTGTTAGTTTAGTGTTTGTTCTACTACTTTAGTGCTATATCTGTGGCATCCTACTTTGAAGAAATAGCTACTTCCTGGGACCTCTATTCTTTATACTTTAATACTAACCTAGTATTGTCCTGGGGGCATAAATGGAAGAGTTACATTGCCCAGATAACCAGTATGAAGGAGTGAATGAGTGCCAGCTTACTACAGTGTTAACCCAGCGAGAACTCAGAGTCGGAATTGCAGCTAAACATGCTAGCTACAGAGTGTTTGAAAGGTATTAAGCATACTGAATAAAAATGTTTCTGTGTAGATGGAATCTGCCTGTGTGTCCATTCATGAAGCTCTGAAGTCTGTCATCGACTACCAGACTCATTTCCGATTGAGAGAAGCTCAAGGCCGAAGCCGAGCAGAGGATCTCAACACAAGAGTGGCCTACTGGTCGGTGGGAGAAGCCCTCATCCTTCTGGTGGTTAGTGTAGGGCAGGTATTTCTTCTGAAAAGCTTTTTCTCAGATAAAAGAACCACCACAACTCGTGTCGGATCATAACTAATTGATGCACCATTGCCACTGTAATATTGCTGTCCTCTGATTATTAGGTACTGAAGACTTAATACTGGCAACATTTTAAAATCCTGCTCATACTCGTTGGGAGAGATGTACAGTGCATATCCCCACACTGGAAAAGACACCTTCTATTATTTGTGAAGGCTGAAAAACTTTGGAACTTATTTTGGGCTATTCATGTGAAATATTCGACACCAATGATCTACTTTTTTCTTGTTTGTTTATATCTACTCTTCATACACTAAACTTTGGTATTCTGATTCCTTTTAGCCATTTAAAAGTACTTTTCTTATAAGTAGTTGATACTTTAAAAATAACTTAGCTTTAATGTCTGTTATGGAGGAAGAAAACTGCTTTTTAATTGTTTATAGTGAATAAATTTGTTTTTAAGAAAAAACAAATGTGAGTAACTGTAGCTTGAGCCCTGTTGTGCACTGCTTAATTATATTGGGGGAAAAATCTACCATAGATGTTAGTTAATACTGATACAATTTTAATTGATATATCATGATATAATTTATTTCTTGCAAGTTTGGAATATGTACAATTTTTGTTTTTTGGGTTTATTCTATGATTTATAAATAGCTTTTTTTTATAGAATTTATTACCACATATAAAATAGTGTAGTAGAGATTGTACAGACCTTAAAAATTAGACTGTTATAACTAGTAGTGTAATTAAAGAATAATTCAAGACACTACAATGGGGACAAATGAAATGGGAAAAGTTTTGAGTGAGTTGTCATCATTAGTGAATATTTCTAGTTCTTTTACAAAGAGAAAAAGTGTGGTCTCTGTCATCTTTAACATTTTGATTTGCTAGTTTTTACTTGTGTGGCTTTAATGTTTTCAAGTCATTCCCATCTTAAATCAACAGTTATAATATTGGTTCACAGAAGTGCCATACATTTATCCTCCTGGGTGTGATGTACTGAAAAGTTAGTTTTTGTCCTCTTTCTTGTCTATTGTTTTCGTCTCATTTTTGCAGTCTCTGGCCTTGACATTATTTAAAAATTTAGAATGCTGTGTGTCTTTCCTATTTGATAATTCATTATGGGTCTGTTCTTCCTTTAATGAGTGTTATTAAATAGTTCATATCTGTATACTGCAGGGTTTGCACTGTTTGTATATTATACCTTGTGTGAATTAAGGTAATTGAAATGAGGTTTTGTTCCAAATATTTCAGAATAGAATACAAGATGATGGAAATATGTATAGATACTTAAAACTTTTCTGTTTAAAACAAAAAAAAAATTGTAGTTGCCTTTCTGCCATGGCTTTCTTCTTCACCCCAAGATACTGAGTGGTAAAAGAGACTGATACCATAGAGACTTTAACATGTGATACCATAGGACACTGGTTGAGTAGTACTTCTGGTCACTTAACCGTTATTGACTAGATGTTAACTCTTAATTCTGAGCTATCTTAAAAATGCATTTATATACTTCTGCATGTAAGAACAAAATGATTTCAAGTTGTCACAGTATAGCAAGCGGTGAGCATATTTTCAACTTTTTAGGATTCTTGAAGACCAAATAGCTACTCTTAAACATTTACATGGATTGAGAAGAGAAATTTCAGATTTTAGAGATTGATCTCATTTGTACTGAACTTTCCCTGCAACTCTTAAGTGCTTAGATGGGCCATTTTAATCACTAATGTTAATACAGTTATCTGATGAATATAGGCTTATGTAAAGTGCATTTCTGGTTGGCAATGAGCTCTGTTGTATTCAGATACTTGCAATATAATCAAATGGATTCAGGTGCAGATATTGCCAGATTTGGCATAAATGCACTCATTTAATCAGTGCCTCTCAAAACTTCATGATATCAAGCTCTCATCATAAGTAATTTTTAGTGAAACTGCTGAGATGTATTAATACTTGAAATCTCCAGCTACCTATTGTCAGAAATAATGGTTAGTTTAGTATCTGTGTAGCTGACTAAATGCTGGCAGTGATCCCAAGTGGTTGAATACATAAGAGAATATGTGCCCACACAGAAATGCAAAGTAATATTTTTTTTCTTCCTCCAATGACATAATTTGTAGCTCATCCTTTTCTCTGTAATCCTTTCATTACTTGTTAAAGCAGTTTGAATTTCCCAGATATTTACGTTTGGTCATATGACTCAGAATACATATTTGAATATCATAGTTGTATATATTTTTAGAGTAAATAATGGAAAGCAACTTGATATACAAGTTTATATTAAAATTTCAACTGGGTAAAGATATGTTTTAAGAAATTACTTTGCTAATAATCTGAACATCCTTTTTTCTATTAAAAAACATGGTTCGTGATTCACAACTTTTTCTCTGGACTTTGGGAATACAATAGATGGAAAAACAGTTTTTTTATTTGAAAGGTTTCATTTAAATCTCCCTCCTAGCCACATTCTTTTCAGTTTCTAAATGTAATTTTTACAGTTGAATAGAACAAAGCAAACCCTATAAATTTTGTTTCAAAAAATTAAACCTATATAAGTAATTCAAAGGTTTTTCATTTGGTTCTGAAAAATTAAAGAAAGTTTTCTAAATTAAAGATGGTTCCACCATATTGCACCAATTTCTTGTAAAATAATAAAAAAATGAGCAAACTGACTTGTTTCTGTCAGAATTTAATTTTTTCTGAAACTTCGTATACATAAATACCTGATAGTACAATTTTGTATCAATAGTAATTATTAGTAAGGTATTTGAGAGACTGACCAAACAAGGCGACTAAAAAAGAAATGCCACTACCTTTACCTATTTTTGCTATTTTTATTGAAAACTTGTGTGGAAGACATTAAAGCCATCGGTTGCTCTAGAAGACTCCTGATTTTTAGGTAAATTAGCTTTAGGTTATATAAAATTCAGTTTCATTGATATTTTCTTTTCTTTCATAGAACAGTCAGATGAGAGAGTCTAGTGTTGAGCAGAATCATAGAAGCATCAGGGAAGAATACATGCAGGTTAATGCTTAATGAAGAAGTATAGTTCTGTGCTGTACTGAAAGTATTTTACATACGCATTTCTTTGCATTTGCTCCGTAGACTGAGGCTCTGGTTTTTCAGATAAGATATGGAGAGGCTAAGGCTCATATCACTCAGTAATTAGCAGAGTTTCACTATGAACCTTGGGAGGCAAACTCCAGAGCCTGTTTTTCAGCCACCATGTACTTTAGACTTGCAAACAACAAGCTTTCTTGATAACACTAACTTAGTCATAGCTTATTACTTTGGTTTTGGAATCAGATCATCTATTACATCATGCTCGTATGACCTTACGTAAAAAAGTTTATTAAGTTTTTATGTTTCTTTATTTCCTGCCAAAGTAATATGTAGTCTACTGAAAATATAAAACATTTAGGATTAGTGCCTCATATATAAATACTGAGTATGTTTTTAATCCACCACAGGTCTCATCTGTTCTTTCTTCAATTCTCAAAAGTTTCTGTTGTGCCTTATAATAGAATATAACTTTTACATAATAGTAAGTACAAAAGTACGTGTCTACTATTAGCACAGTAATCCACTAGAAGTTCCAAAAGTTTAAAGACAGTCTGACCTCGAAGTATTGAAGCAGATGACTTGCAAGGGTCTAAGATGTTTAAAGGTGCTGCAGAAAGAAGAGAATAAATAGGAAGGTTTCTCCTTAAGGGATTCAACTTGTCTTCCTGTTGTGGGCATGAATGGTCTTGTAACTATGCCACTAGCCAAGTAGCAGAATTTCTTATTCAGGGATATAAAGTGTCCTGGCTCCTTTTTGGTACAAACCAAAAAGTATGTTCTTTAATTTTGCTGAAAATAAAGATGATATATGGTCTCTTGAGTGACATCTTCATCTTGGAGTTTACAAATTTGGAGAGAAAATTTGGGGTGCTATCCTGTCTTTCATTCCACATTTCTCAGTTCTTGAAGTGCATCAATAGAAAATTAGATTCCTTGCTGAAATCCAGTCATACTAGAAGTAATGCTGGTCTGGCACTAATGATCAATGTTTTTAAAAAGCAAAAGAAAAGACACGTTTTGGTGTACTTGTTTTGTATTTATATATGTTTTAAGGAAATTGGTTTTCGGCTTAATATTTTAAAAACTTATTTATAATAAAATCAGGCATTTATGTGCCACGATACGTGCATAGATATCAGAAGACTTTTCCAAAATCAGTGCTCATACCATACGCACTCTGAGATGAGACTCATGTTGTCATGTTTTTACCCACCGAGCCATCTCAGGGGCCCTTAGGAGATTTTTTTTTAAAAATTGAGAAATCTATCATAATACAGAAGAAGGTATCCAATATCTGACATACACAAATCAAAAAGGAAAGTATGCAGTGCACACCCATACCCAATGTTTAAGAATTAACAACTGCGTGCTTGCTTTATCACATCTCAAAGTCTCCTGACTAGTGGCAACCAGTATTTTTATAACAAAAATAATTTTACTTTCTTTATATTTTTACTCGTTAGGTGTCCTAGTTCTTAAGCCTTTTTAAAAATTTCATATTATCACAATACTTTTATAGATAGAAAATCACATGCTTCAATGTATGGTAATACCAGATTGCTCTGCATTTCTCACTTGCATGCTTATGTTTTCATCAGCCAGCAAGTTTATTAATAATTGCAGTCTGCAACCTAGACTGCACTTTGCATCGTATTCATTGATATCTACATTGCTTAAATAAGCTGAAAAATCAGGCAGAAGTAAGCACTTATAAATACAGTTTATTGAGGTGTTCAGTTATCAAGCAGGATAGGACCTGTTCTGCAACTTTTCATTCAATACTGGAAGTTATTCCCTATGTTATGGGTATTTTATGTTTCCTTAACAAAGTGCCTGAAATTGAGTACTTATAAAGAGGTGTACTAGCTCATAGTTTTGGAGGTTGCAAGGTCCAGATCAGGTGACCATATTTGCTTGTCTTCTAGTTAGGGACCTTCAGCCGTGTAAGGACATGGCAGATGGCATCATGAAAGGAAGAGCATATACTGCCAGGAAACCAGAGGTTGAGAAAAGACGAATCATCTTTTTTCTTCTTTTTTTAAACAGTTCACTATAACTAGAACTAAGAAGGGATCCCATGAAACTCTTACAATGTTTCAATGGCATTAAAGGTTCTTACCAGCCCACTACTGTCACATTAAGATCAAGCACATCAAAACCATCTGCCTTTATGTCTGATGTTTTCATTTCTGTGTAGTATTTCCTTTTGTTAATATATCAGGTACATATCCTTTATTGCATTATTTGGTCGTTCCACGTCTTTTAATATTGTGAACAAAACCTGTATGAATTGAGCTGTTTATATCTGATTCCATTTCTGTTGCACATGTAGATGACCTAAGAATATACTTAAGAATCCAATTAGTGGGTCATCATATTTATGTATCATCGTTACTAGGCAGTACTTTTGCAGACTAATTCTGTGTCAGTCATTGCATTTACAAGCAGTGTTAAAAGATTCCACATTTGTTTTTATCAGACTCTTAATTTTTTAAAATTGAGCATATAAGTTAGGCTTTCCTGGGCTGAAATGTTCCACTTTTCACAGTTAACAGGTTTTGGAACTTTTGAGATCAGGGACGTTAGATAGTAAAGTCTGCAAGTGTTTCAAGACTGAGAACTCCTGAGGTCTAAAATACTTCTGGTCCCAATGGATATTCAACATGAACCTCATAGTATTAACTAACTTGTATTTCTGTGAAGTTCATTTTATTCATGGGTTGAGTGGTGGTTTTGCCAGGATGTCCTCATTTGACAACTTCTTGTTCAACATATTTCCATTTTAAAAATCATTTTTTTAAGTCATGATTCCTTTATCTAATGAAGATACCAGTCCTTTGGTTATAAGTATTTTAAATGTCTTCTCACAGTTGTGTTTATCCCTGCTTCTAGTGAAATATATTGGCCTTTTACTGTTGGTATTTTGTGTCTTGTTTGAAAAAAAAAATTCCTGGGGCTGGAGAGGTGGCTCAGGGGTTAAGCCTCTGCCTTGCAGGTGGAAGGTCCTGAGTTCGGATCCTAAACCCACTTATAGATGCCGGGCGGAAGCGGGGGCGTTCTGCTCTTCTGGTCCTGGTAGGGCGGAGCCTGCGAATCCCGGGGCAGAATAAACAAGAAGGAGGTGGAGGTGGTCCATGGTGGTTCCCGAATTCTCCCGTGGTTCTACACGCACACGCACATACACACACACAATTGAATAAATTCCTTTCCTGAGGTCAAAATTATTTTCTGTACTATGTTCTAAAATATGTATAATTTTGTCATCTACTTAGATTGAATTTTGTATGTGCAATGAGGTAGATGTCTACATGTTTTTATTTTTTCCCTACAGTTCTTGAAAATTTATCTTTATCAGACCACTTTTGTCATCTTCCAAGTACTTTATTTACATGACCTTGTTTCTGTGCTTTATTGGATCCATTGATTAGTTTGTCTGATACATATGTTAATTGCTAAAGCTTTTAAAAGTCTTGACACGTGATAAATACAATCATTTTAGACCTCATTCTGCAGAATTTGCCTATTATAACCCCTTGGCAGCTTTGCACTTCTTCAAGAACTGGCATATTAACTCAACAAAACAAAATAAATCTGTTGATTGGTATTTCATTTGATCTGTGATAATCTATACTAATGCATTCACTGATTAATTAGTATTATGTTTCTGTCATTAAAGTCCTTTCCCATTGCTTTCTACTTCATTGAAGTTTTTCATGTTGTTTTGTTAAATTAATCCTGTTTGAGATGGTTTCTTGATGTTGTCCAGGCTGGCTTGAAGCTCTGGACACCTATGATTCTTGTCCTCCTGAGTAATTGAAAGTACAGTGTTTACCAAGAGGTCTTGTTTATCTTACTTTCTTATGTCTTCATATTTCCATACTGTTATGAATGGTATTTTTTATTTTAATTTTATTAGTGTGTGTACACATGTACAGTCTGCATGTGAAGTCAGAGGACAACTTTATTGAGTTGCTATTCTCTTTCCATCTTTGCATAGATTCCAGGGTTCAGATGCAGGCTATCAGGCTTATAGCAGTTATCTTTATTCACTGAACAGTCCATCTTGTTTTTTATTGCTGGCATGTGGAAATAAAAATTTTAATAGACTTTTCAGTTCTGCAACATTGCCAAACTTTAGTAATTTGTAGATTATTTTGAGCTACCTACATACATAACTATATAACAATCCTTTTTTCTATTCCTCATAACCTTTCCTTTCTTTTGTGTAATTGTATTTTCAGGGCTGTCCAAGGTACTGCTGAACAGAAGTGGCCATAGTAGGCATTTTATTGTTCCTGTTCTCTGGGAATGGTTTCAAGGTATCCTGGAAGCATGGTATTTTTATTAAGTTTAGAATCTAGATTCCCTTCTAGGACTCAGAAGATGGCTCAGGGGTAAAAGCTTTTGTGTGGCAAGCAAAGGGACCTTAGTTCAGATCCCTAAGTCTCGCATAAAGTTGGCAGTGCCCTGCAATTCAGATCCTGGCAGTAACTAGGAAACCCTAGAGCAAAGCAGTACAAAGGTTGTTACAGTTACTTTTTGTGCTGCTGTGAGACAACACACAACCAACCTAAGGGAGAAAAGGGAGACTTGTCTTGTGGTTCCAGAGAAGAGATGCAGTTCATTAGGGCGGCAGAAGCTGGAGGCGGATTAAGCTAACTCTGCCAGTGTATCATTCCATTTGCCTTTCATACAGTTTCCAACACAGTCTCTCTTCCACTCTGGACCATCACAAGCTGGGCTTCAATTGTCTGCATCATTCACAACTCTTTTCGAAACTCACAAGAATGACCCTTTAGGCCCAGTCTTCAAGACTGACAGGTTTTCTAGCCCAAAATCCCAAAGTTCTCTATGTTTCTCACCACAGGAATGGCCATACTTCTCTACTTCTAGGTACCACGTTCTCTTAGCTTTATAGCAAAACTTCACTTTCTTAGTTGCATAGTAGCACCTCACTCCTGGTACCAGTTTCTGTCAGTTACTCTCTGTGTTACTCTTTGACAACACTGATTCAACCAGCTTAAGGGAGATTTATTTGGCTTATAGTTCAGGGGACAGGGAGTACAGTTTGTTATGGCGGGAAAGGCATGGCTGGCAGCAGAAGCTGGAGGAGGCATCTTAGGTCACGTCCATCAAGAAGGCTGAGAGAACTAATTGCAAACTGCAAGAACAGACTAACTAATAGAAACAGGGCAGGACCACCCAAACTCAAGACCCAAGGCCTGTAACGCCCTCCTCAGCAAGGTGCCATGACCTCCCGAGCATCAACCAAGGATTCAAATACATAAGCTTGTGGGGAACAATTCCTGATGTCACCCTTGGATCCCCACTAGCACGTGCTGTTAAACCAACCTCCTCTCCCTAGAGTAAAAGCAGCCTTTCCACGATGTGGTTTGTTTGTTAAATGGATTTGTTTTATGCTAAGATTTTTTTTTTTGCTTAATATCAAGGCTGAATTAAATGAATTATTGTTCTAAGTCAGAACTTTGTGTGTGTGTGTGTGTGTGTGTGTGTGTGTCTCTCTCTAAGAGGGCACTGTGTGCTTCCTTGTCTAGAAAGAAACTCGTGAAGATTTTCATTACTCAAGTGTTTATTGGAAATCACAGATGAAGTTTATTTGAGGCTTTGTGTCTTCTGTAAGCTATCGATTCAATTTTTTCCTTATTAATAAAGTTCAGGGTTTTTGTTTTTTCTTGTGTAATATTGATAAATTAAATATTCCTGGTTACCTTCCATTTTTAAAATATATTTTATTTACTCTGTGTGTATGTGTGTGTGAGAGAGAGAGGGAGAGAGAACAAGCACACTGTGGGTCCCTGTGGAGGATCAAGGGTGACTTCAGGAATAATCCTGGATTCTTTCTACCTCCTTCTTGCTTCACTCTGGGATTTCCCAGTCTCCATCCACCAGGACTGGAGGTGCAGACTGTGAAATCCCAATCTCCACTCACCAGGACTAGAAGTGCAGACTGCCACCATTTCTTCCTGCGTTTTTACATGGGACCTGGGATCTGAATTCAGGACCTTTCTGCTTGCAAGACAGAGTCTTAGCCACTGAGCCATCTCTCCAGCCCCTTACCTTCCATTTTGCCTATATTTTTGAACTTGCTTGAATAATGTTATTCTGTTCACTTACTTTTTTGGTGTAATGATGTCTTCTTTCTAATTCCAAGTACTGAAATGATTTATATCCTACAAGAAATTTATTACCTTTTTTTTTTCAAATACAGGAGCTGACCTTGAACTATGTGTCAGACCATACTTAATGTTGTTTATTTACTTTCTAATACAAAACCAATTGTTTCATTATTCCTGTTGATTGTTACATTTGTTTTACATTTCATTGACTTTAGTGTTTCATGATTTACTTAATTTTCTTATTTTAAAATGGAAATTTAGCTCAAAATTTCAACTTTATTTTATAACCTACCTAGTAGAAGTTACAGGTTTTCCTCCAGAAACTGATTGATTCTGTTAGTTTTCTATGCTTTATAATAAGCTACAGATTATTATCTCATAATTCTTAGGGATCAGAAGTTGCAAGGTTTAGCCAATTATTTTATATAAGGTCTTACAAGGTCACAGGGGGTCTGGCTGAGTAGCCTTTTCTCTTTTTTTAATAGTTTATTTGTGTGTGTTAGAGAGAAAGGGGAGAGAGACAGAAAAGAGGTACAGGCATGCCACAGCGCACTATGTAGAAGCAGGGAATGATTGTCAGGATCATACCTGCCTTTCCACCTGTCAAAGCAAGGTCTCTATTGTTCCTGCTGCTGTGCTGTGTATTTCAGGGCTGCTGGCCCATGAGCTTCCAGTCCGGGCTGTCTTTGCTTCCCATCACAGCGGAGTGTTAGCATGATAGATGTAATGCTTAACCACAACTGGCTTTTCACATGAGTTCCAGGACCAATCTCGGGTTATCATACTTGCACTACAAACACATTTATCCACTGAGCCATTTTCTGACCTGGAATTTAGTCTCATCTCGTTCTGAGGTCCTTCTCCCAAACCCAGATGGTTGGGGACAAAGTTCTTTTCAGACAGTGCTTGGCTGTTTTAGGCTTCCGTAGTTCACAAATGGTGGTTTGTTATGAGTCAGGCTAGTCCAGGTCCAGTATGCCCTTCTGCCTTAATCTCCTGAGGGCTATGAACAAGTGTGCACATCCATACTCAGCTTCAGTTTCTTTGTTTTGTGGCCAGCAGTAGAACATCTGTTATGAATTTCTTTAAAGAAAGTCCTGAAAATTTTCACCTGATTAGGTCAGAGCCAATGAGATAATGTCATTTTCGTTAACTATCAACTGAGATCTTAATTTAGTCTGTAGAATTTTACCACTTTTGTCCTGTTCACAAATTGTAGGTTACCTACATATAGATAATACGGGGCTGAATATGATTCCTGAGGCTAAATTGGTATCCTGCCTATCATTAACTACATTCTACATGTTTCTGTATCTGTCATTTTTGTTAATTTCAGAGGATTTTCTGATTTCTAATATTGCAGCTCCTTACCCACAAATATTATTTAAACTGTATTTTTTCTTGATTTCATTTAAGAGAAGCACATGCATGTATGCATTTATGCATGCGTGGGATTAGAGAACAACATCTCTTTGTCGTGTGGGCTTCTGAGGCTTCTGAGGATCAAACTCAGATTTCTAGGTTTGTGAGTGTCATAGTTAAGCACAGGTGTCAACTTGACTCTTGAGGGTTTGAACTCTGGGCACAGTTGTAGAGAGTTGATGGTTGAGTTAAGCCCAGAGCAAACCTGAAGGAGATCATCTAGCTGCTAGGGAAGACCCAGTCCATGGTGGGTGGGATTAGGCCCTGGATAAATCACAGAGACCTGGTTGAGAGAGTTGGCATCCTTCTGTATGCTTGGCCAGACATGCTGGTCTGGCAAGTAAGGATTGTCCATCTCTCAGCTGTTATGCAGTGATGGTGTGGCCAGTTCCCTCAGCCCTGGTGTTGGTGCGTGCTCTCCTGTCAAGCTGGACTAAGAACTGTAACCGGACTGTTGTAAGAAAGTAAACCCCTTGTTCCCTTAAGCCATTTGATGGTCATTTATCAGCAACTATGCAGATGAACTACAACAGTGAGCCTGTTGGTCTATCTCACTAGCCTCAAGAACTAAAATTTTACTAAATAAAGGTAAAGGCACAGAGAATTTTCCAATTGCTAATGTCCTTGCAGGTCTTTCACCCACAAATACTATTTAGAACTATAATTCTTAACTTCCAAGCAAATGTTTTAAGTGCTTCCTTGCTGATAACATAAGTACATTATGATCGGAAAATATGTTTGCTATATGATTTAAATCCTGGGAAATATGTTGACATGATTTAGAGCCTAAAAAAGTGATCATTTTTAAAAAATTTTTGTACATCATACATGAATGATGAACCTATAATATTCTCACACCTTTAATTGCCAGCCCTACTCCCCCTCCACTTCTGAAACTCTTCTCCCCTGCCAGATTTCCTCCTATTTTCAAGCCTTTTCACTTTAGCGGCTCGCTTGAGTTTCATCTGGCTTGCCTCTCGTGCACATGCCTGAATGGAACATGAATCTCACATCAGTGTGTTAAACTGTAAAGGAAAGCATCTTACATTTTTTCCCATCAGTTTTAACCTTCCATCAGTTTCTCAGGAAGGTATAGAATCTTGAGGTCTTTCCCTTCCATGATGAAATGTTGCTTGGATAATTCCCATGCAGATCTTGTGGGGATCTGCATAACTGCAGTGAATTGTGAATACGCCAGTCCTGGCATGTCTAGAAGATAGTGTCTGGCTGTGCCCCTACCCCACTTTAGGCTTTTACAGTCTTACTGCTCCCTTTTCTGCAATATTTCCTGAGCTTTGGAGTGGGAATGAGGATGACTTTAGATGTCCTGTTCAAGTCTAGCAATCTGTAGTTGAAAGTAACCGATCCTTAATAAGCATTAAGATGCTTGAAACAAGTTATCCTCTCTAGTTTTGGGGACAGTGTTCATGTATGTCCATTAGATTGTTTTGGCTTCAAATCTTTATAATATTTTTAGCAATAGGGATTTTTTACGTTTCTTTTGATTAAAAATCTGCTAGTATGCTTTTGTGGTTTCGTCAATTTCTTTTTCCGTATTGTTGACATATTAAACATATACAAATTTATAATTATTTTCCAGGCATATGAAGTAGTTCCATCATTTAAAAAATTATCTCTACTGATAAATTGTGCTTGGGAGTCTGCCTTGTTTGGTGTTAATAGTGTTACATCAGTTTTCTTTAGGTGAGCGTTTATACAGTATTTTGTTTCTACAGTCTTGTTTTTAGCCTTTTGTACCCTCATTTTTAGATGGGTCCCTTTATACATTTTGATAATTGCTGTTAATTGTCTTGTCTGTCCAGTGTTGCTCTTTCTGCACTGCCTTCTTTTTGTCTAGATTTCTTTAAAGCTACCTAATGTTGCTAACTAGTCAAATAGAAGTTTTTTATTTTTCTGTTCATGAGTATCTTCAATATGCATCTCTGATTTACCAAAATCTAAAGTCAGATTCCTTTTGGGCAATGCAATGACCCTAGAATTACATTAATTCTGTCTTTTTTCCAACGTATATGCCATTATAACATATTTTATATTTTTTAAATGTAAGCCATTACTGTTTTATATAACCAATTTATTATGTTTGTCCATAAATATGCCATCACCTTGGTTCCTTACTCTGTGTATTTTGAGCTTCCATCTAAAATCATTTTCCTTCTCCCTGAAGCATAGCATTTAAAATTTAGTGTGAGCCAGAGGGTAACAAACTCACTTTGTTTTTATTTTTTGAGAATATTTATTTTCCCATCTTTATTGAAGGTGTTTTGCTAGGCATAGAATACTATTTTGCCTTCTTTATTGAGATGTTTCTGCTGGGCATAACATCTTAAATGGCTAGTTGTCTTGAATATTTTCTTTATTATATCTTATTTTCTGTTGTCACTGAGCCTACTAGTCTTCTGTCCAGATGAGTTTATTTTTTTTTCTTTTGCTGCTATTTAAGGTGTTCTTTTTAAAATCAGATTTTCTATACACTGTACTATTGGTTAAGTGAAGATTATGTTGTATTTTCTCACTTGGGTTTTGTCTTCTGGAATAATCTTAGTTGTCACTTGACTGGATGTGGAATTGAGGAGATAAAGTGTTAGGTGCACCTATGAGAGATTACCTTGATTTTGTTCATTGAGGTGAGAGGGCACACCCACGGTGGGTAACACTGTTTCCTAAGTTGTGATCCTGAATCATATAAAAAAAAAAAGAGCTGAAGATAGGCATGATGGACCACACCCTGGAATTGCAAGTCAAAATAAATCCTTTTTATTTTAAGTTACTTTTGTTAGGGTATTTTGTTATAACAACAAGAAAAGTAACTAAGAACATCGTAGTTCTTGTGGGTTGAAACATGAGTTCTAGAAATTCTCAATTATATTTCTCTAAATATTTGTCTGTGTCCTATGTTTTTCCTCTTCCTCATTTCCAAGTAGGCAAATACTAGGCTTTCTTACCTCTATGTCTATTTTCTTTGTGTCGTTTTAGATAGTTTCTTAGATAATTCTCTTCTAAAATTGTCAGTTCACATTTTGCATTACAATAGAATCATCAAGCTCATAATTTCTGTTAGATTCCTTCTATTGCCTGCTGTTATTTTTTAAGGCATTTACTTAAAGTTCTGACAGGTTTTGCCTCATGTCATTTAAAGCTTTGTATTGGGTGCATAAATGTTCAGGAGTACTGAATAACTGACTTCGTCATTATGAAATGACCTATGTTCTTGTAATACTAATATATACAATCCCGTGCTTTATTGTTAGCATGATATTTTATTTTTTATGATTTGACATTTCATATATATGAAATGAACTTTAGTCATTTTCACTCCTATAACCTTCCTTCTCTCACTCAGAACCTTACAAACAAGTCCCTTTTTGTCGTGTGTCACCCATTGAGTTTAATTAGGGGGTCTAATGAGCATGTGAAGGGGAGGTTATTTAGCAGCACACAGGCAATTTATCAGTGGCTATGACCCTAAGAAAAGACAGCTCTTCCCCCAGCCAGCATTAGCTGTGAAATCAGGGAGGAATCAAGCTTTATATCTCAGCTCCCTTGCATGATGAATTCATGAGTGCAGTGGTGTGTCATGTCCAAGACTGCTTCATAGCACTCTTCTACCTCTGGGTCCACAGTCTGATTCCCCCCCCCCTGTGATATTCATTAACCTTTGGAGGTGGAGGGGGCTGGGTTTGATGTACATATACTGTTTAAAGCTGAGCACTCCACAGTCCTTATCAAGTGCTGTCTACTGCTGAAGTCACTTTTCCCGTGAAGGCTGAAAGCTGCTCTAATCTGAAAGTAGTATGAAAATAAAAATTTAAAAGGCACTTTGATACATGTCCACTTAGCAAAACAATAATAGATTTTCTCCAAGGTTCTGAAACTGCTCCAGCAACAAGTTCTTGGCCAGTTTTACTATATCCGCTGTGAGTTCCCTCCTATGGAATGTGCCTAAATCTAATAAAAAAGTAGATGATTACTCCCGTGCCATTCTTGCCACTACTGCACTAGTGGACATTTCCTGCCAAGCTTATGATTATTGTAACTTGCAAGTTCACGGTTGAACAACAAGACTTGATGCCTCTTCTCTCCCAGCAACCTGCATAGCACCTTGTGGCACTTGAAAGCCAGGAGGTAGGAATCTCCATCTTGGAGCTAAAATGTGTCTTATGTTCAGCAGTGGGGTCTTACCATCAAGTTCTCGTGGGCAATCAAGAGCAATATTATTTTGGAGGCATGTGGGACAACCCTGCCAAAACCAAAACTTGTAGGTAAGTAGGTATTCTCCCACCTGGCCCCCATGGCTTCTAGAAGGAGCACTGTGAATGTACCTCCATTTAAACTTCCCTTTTTATATATAGTTTTAATAAGTTTTCATGAGGCTTTTTCATATCCTTATTGTTACCCATCTCCAACCATTCCTCTGCCTTACTTTCTCCTCCTCAGTCCTCCCTGCCATTCCCCTTAGTGCCTTCATACCACCTATTAGCATGGTATTTATTTATTGATTTTTTAACCAGTCAAGTCCCTACATTTAAAGTGTGTTTCTTTTTAACTTTAATTGATAAATTTACATTTTTGTTCAGTATATAATCATGCTTCAAATCAGTTTTGAGGCAAGTAAGATAGCTCAGGAATTAAAGCCTTTTCCTTACAAGTAAAAGGTCATGAGTTCCAAACCCCAGATCCCATATAAAAAATATCAGGCAGAAATGATAGTGACAGCCTGCAATTCCAGTCACGGAAGAAGAGCCTGGGAAACCCTAGAGCAAAGCAGTAAGGAAGTAGAACAATCCAGGATGATTGCCAATGCCACCTTGGGACTTTACTGGCACACACTTAAGTACTCTCTGGTACACATCACACACACACACACACACACACACACACACAGTCAATTTTTTAAAAGGTTTTTAAAAAGACTCTGGTAGGGAAATGACTCAGTGAATAAAGTAATTGCCACACAAATATGAGGATCTGAATATCCAGAATCCACACAAACTTGGAAATAGCAAGCATCTGTAATCTAAGAGATCCTACAATAAAGTAAGGGATAATGTTAGGAGAATGAGTATAAGCTAGCAGGCCAGCTAACTTGCCATGCACATACGACCAGACAATAAAGACCCCATCTCAAGATGGAATAACTTAACTTCCACACTCTAGCACATATATACACATATAAATATAGAAACATGCCTAAAAAGATTTAAAGACTCAAATATCCATCTGTATAACTACTATCAGTTAGATACAGGTGTTAACTGATAGTTGAGGGTTCGAGCTCTGAGCAATTTGTAGAGAATTAGTAGAGTTAATCCCAGAGTGAATCTGTAGGAAACTATCTAGTTGATGTGGAAGGCCCAACCCAAGATGAGTGGGATTAGGCCTTGGACAGGTGGATAAAATAAAGAGAACTGGTTGAGAAAGTTGGCATCTTTATGTATACTTGGCCAGACATGCTGGTCTGGCAAGTAAGGGTTATCCCCCTCTCAACTTTATGTGGATTTGCTGTGGCCAAGTTCTCTCAGCCCTTTGGTGATGGTGCATGTGTTCCAGCCAAGCTGGACTAAGAACTGTAATCATAAGCCAAAAATAAAAACCCCTTGTTCCCATAAGTTGTTTGACGATATTTTTATCAGCAGAGTTAAGTGCTACAGCTACTATTTGCAATATCACTCATTTCTTTATAAAGATTTAGATTTCCATCCAGTATTTTCTTTTTGCTCAAAGAATGCCCCCCATATGCCATTCCCAATAGGATTTGCTAGAAAGTTAAAAGCATCTTTTAAATCTTACTAATTCTCTGAACTTAAGCCATCCCTGAATGTGTGACTACTGATGCTTCTGTATCTGCTGTTTTTATTTTCTGTGTGTGTCCATGTTTGTGTGTGTTTGTGTATTGTATATGTACTTGGCATCCTAGTCATTATGACAACATGACTTAGTGTTTGCCAGTGAGACAATAGCTGTGCTCAAACATTTCCATCCTCCAAAGCTACTCTGATGGATATATATGTGAGCTGAGAAACACATTTAAAACTCAGGATGTTTAAACCTTGGTGTTATTTTCTGTCAGTCCAACTTTTGTAAACTCTATACATGTATTGACATCCATTATTCAACAATATATTCAGTACCTGAGCTCTCTGGAAGTCTGCATATTAAATACAATATGTCAGCTCTTGGATGATACTGTCAACCTGACATCTAGGAGACATGTTTCCAGATCCAAATTGAGATGGATCGGATTAAGGTCAGTCTCTTGGCATGTCTGTGAGGGATTGTCTTGATAGTATAATTAGCGTTGGTGGGGCTGGAGAGGTGGCTCAGGGGTTAAGCCTCCGCCTTGCAGGCGGAAGGTCCTGAGTTCGGATCCCAGATCCCACGTATAGACGCCAGGCGGAAGCGGGGGCGGCCTGCGCTTCTGGTCCTGGTAGGACGGAGCCTGTGAATCCTGGGGCAGAAGGAGGTGGAGGCGGCCACGGTGGTTCCCAATTCGTCCGTGGTTCTACACATATACAGACACACACACACACACACACACACAGACGCGCGCACATACACACGCACATGCGCACGTTGAATAAATAATAAAAAAATTATAATTA
This sequence comes from Typhlomys cinereus, assembly GCA_023101885.1. Classification (NCBI taxonomy): domain Eukaryota; kingdom Metazoa; phylum Chordata; class Mammalia; order Rodentia; family Platacanthomyidae; genus Typhlomys; species Typhlomys cinereus. The sequence continues at coordinate 196,932 of JALPQD010000104.1, forward strand.
GCGTTGGTGCTTAACATGCCATCAATGCCATAGTTCAAGTAATGATTATCTGCCAGCACCCACCGCCACTGTGAGCTCTGCAGCATGCCCGTGAGCCCCTTCGTGGCTGCAGGCTGCACCTGCTGTCCAGGAACTCCTCAAACTGGTACCTTGGCAGGGAGTAAAACTCGAGAACTAAGAGGGAGCAAGAAAGATTTCTGAGCTGAACTTTAAGGACATGACTAGGATTGGAACCTGAGCAAAAACCTAGTTTTTGGTATTGGAAGGCTTTTTATTCTGTGAGAGAGAGAGAAAGAGAGAGAGAGAGAGAGAGTGTTGCTTGGGCTTGTTTGCTTTGAATTCCACACTCAGTGGGGCTGTTTTCTAGATTTCCCCTAGCTGCAGGCGGGACTTACTGGGGTATTTTAGCAGAGAGAAAAAGAGAAGCGCGTGGCCACATTTGCCTGGGAGGCAGTTAGTTCCCCACAGCGATTTCCCCGCCTTTGCCCCGCCAGCTGCTTCCTTCTGCCGACGGCGCTGCCGCCTCGTCCGCCCCGCGTGCTGGCCTGGCCGCCCACCCGCCGTGCCCGTGCCGCGAGCTCGCTGGGTGCCCTGAAGGCTAAAGGACTTGGGGGTCCCCTGACCTGCTGCGGCTCGTGCAGCGTTCGGACCGGTCTGCAGATCGCGGCCCACCCGCCCCTCCACCGCCGGGGAGGACTCGCCCAGCCAAGGGGAAGAGAAAGCGCTGGCCGCGCCCGCGCCGCAGGCAAGTCGGGGCGCTGCGGGGCGGGTGGGCGCCGGCTTGGCTGGGTTCACTGCAGGCCCCGCGCCTTCTGAAGGGAAAATCTGCACACCTGTCTAGCCAAGCTCGTGCTCCATTTTGACTAAGAAAGGGTTTTTTTTTTTCTTCTCTTTTCTTTTTAAAGACGGGTTTTACTTGTAGCCCAGGCTAGCCTTGAACTCGGAAGCACAGAGTGGCCTTCAGCTCACCTGTCCTCCTGCTTCCTCCAGCCTGCTGGCAACCTCATTCTGAAAGACACCCGGGAGCAGAAGCAAACAGACCCGCATCTTAATGCCAGCCTCAGCCAGCCCATGCAGAAAGTCTGGGTTTTAGTTTTATTTGACTGCTTTTCCAGTTAATTTGGATAAAAGTCTTTTGTGCTGTCAGCTGGGAGCTAGTTTTTAATATTATCCAGAGCAATAAACTTAAGACTCCGTCTTCAAAAATAAGATCCTTACTTACATGCTGACACTGTAAATGGTGTATTGAACATAGTTGAAGTTAAGCAACTCCAGTTAAATCAGAAAATAGATGAGCACATATGCTATGACAATTGCTACCTCTGAAGCAAAGACCGTGTTATTGGTGTGCACCTCTGTATGGGACTTGAAACGAAAACCACGTCTATATTATCTCATCTGTATCCTTTACTTCTTACGGTGTTTTTTTAAATTAATTCATTTAACAAATGTTTGCTGTTAAATATCATCTTTAGATACCCCCAGGCCACGCCTCCTCAGTTCTTTTGCTCCCTTTTATTAAAAAACCTCTTGGAAATACTTGTCCCTGAGCTTCTATTTCCATTTCTGCTATTTTTCTTCTCTGCCCTCCCTCTTTGGTATTTCTGACCCCCATTGTCCCCACTTGTTCTGGGTGTCATCAGCAACTGTCTGGTGAAATCCAGTGCGTGGAGTTCTCAGTTCTCGTCTTTCCTGGCGGGGTGGTCTCATCCTCATATTCTTTCCTCGCTTCAGGCCTCTGACTTCTGAATGTTAGAGTGCACAAGGCCCAGCTCTTGGCGGTAGTCTTTTCCTTGATGTTTTCTGCCAAGGCCAGAAAATACCCTGAGCATTTGTTCTTGCCCTAATGATACCTACAAGCTGGTGACCTTGGAGTGTTTATCTCCAACTTTACTTCTTTTCAGGTTCACAAGCCCTTCCAGCTCTTTACTCCACACATTCACTTTGCAACCTGATGGGCATTTAAACTCCGTGTGGACAATTTTGATATTATACATATCTAGTCTTCTACTTTCCTTAGTTACCTTCCTTATCTCGATAATCATTACTGCTCTTCAAGTAAGTCAAAACCTCGAAATCATTATTTTCTCATAGCACTGGGAAATAACCTCCAGCGTCGTTCAGCTAGGCAGCCTCAGCCCTAGAAGCTTTCTTAATTCTTTTTTTAAACTCAGTGCCCAAATTTAAGTGGCAAGCAAATTCTGGACTGCACCCAAACATTTCCCTCAACCCCACAGTTCTAATCTAAGCCGTAGGGGAGTATGAAGCCCCTGCTTCTGCCCTGCCTTCTGTATTATGTGGCTCCAAATAGCAATGATTTTTTTTTTTTCCAGATATACCAGAACTTTTACTCTCTTCAAATCTTTCTGGTGGCTTCTCAGTTTTGCAATGGTCTTCAAGTCTGAGTGATGTAGCCCGGCTCTGCCCTTTTCTCTGCCTGCCTCGTGTCCCTCTTCACATGGAGTCTCAGGAATATTGTCCTGTTACAGATGGATGACTTGCGAAGTGAGCTCCTATTAGCTACCGGGTGCTAATCACTTGCTTTACTCTGCGGGTGTCATTGTCTCCTCTTTCTGTTGCTGAATGAACATAGAGCCCCAATAACTTTGGGGAACAAGGGATTTACTTCCACTTGTGGTTGTAGATTATAGTGTCCACTGTGATGGCAGTAGAGCTGATACCAACATCAGAAGCTGAGGGAATTGGCCGACCATAGCCACAGGAATTGCTGGGAGGGGCATACTTGCCATTCTACCAACGCCAACCAGTTCTTTCTCCATCTTAGGTGCCTGCCCAGGAGTGGTTCCACCCACCATGGACTGAGGCTCCTCACATCACTTATATAGTCTTCCACAGGTTTTCTCAAAGCTTGTCTTAACTAAATAATTCTTCATAGGTATGCCTATGTTAAACTGACAGTTGTCAAGGTGACACATGTATCTAGTTGGTACAGTAGGAAGTATGTCCCAAGGTGCCAATGGATTCTTGAAAATATGGATACTGTCAAACCCTAATATAACCCTATGTCTTCTAGATATACATGCCTATGGAAAACTTTATAAATAAACACAGTAATAAATTAATAATTGATAAAATAGAATTATAGTAGCAGCATACTACAATAAAATTGCTAGCTTCATTGTTCTTATACTTTAGGCCTATTAGTAAATAAATTGAGGGTTACCTCAGTAGGTAACATGTAGGGATATGTGGGAGAAAGAGGCAAACAGGTGGGAAGAGAGTATTGGGTGCTGAGCAGGGATAGATAACAGACAAAAACAACATATAACTTCATAGTTAATATAACTTAAAAATAAATAAAGTTAATACATATTTGAAAAGTAAGGATTACACACACACACACACACACACATTGGACTGTTCTGACAGTTGCTCTACCAGACAGGTAGCACATACCATGTAGATTTGATGATTTATGTCCAAGTGGAATGGAACAGAACTTAATCATAGTGCTCAGAAGAGCAAGCTACTTAAAACACAAATTATATAGTTCTGGAATTTTTCATAAACTTTTTTTTTGAACTGTTTTGACCACATGCAACTGAAACTATACAAAACAAAACTGAATGATTTTCTTCCAGGAAATCATGATGATGTCTTTAAAACACTGCTGGTTGCTACAGCACCCTAATAAAAATCATGGTCTGAGTGTGAACTCCACGGACTCATATGTTGGTGGTGGGGTTTGGGAAAGTAGTGGGACCTTTGAGCTGGAGCCTTGCTGATGGCTGCACATCCTGGGAGTGGGCCTGCAGGTTCTCTAACCTGACCGGCTGCTTACTCTCAAAGAGTAAGGGGGTCGGTCATCGGTCAACTGTGTTGACAAAGCAGAGAGAGAAGTGGTGTACTTGCCCACTATCTTTTTCTTTATTCAGACACCCCAGTTCATGGGATGATGCTAACATTGAGGGTGGCTCTTCCCTCAGTCACAGCTCTCTAGAAACATCCTCCCAGACACTCCCAGAGAGTCTTCTAGGCAACTTAACAATTTAGGATAGTCTATGGTTCTTATACACAAGATCTCTTGTAAGAAAATGTGGTCATATTACTTATACTGTAAGTGTACAATAAAATATCTTGATATATCCTGCTATCTGAGAAAACCAAGCCAGTTTGATAATGCAAAAAAAAAAAGGGGGGGGGTCCACGAAAACCTATGAGCAGAGAGCTAGAGGAACAAAGGAGAGAGGTGTGAGCTAATAAGTTTGAATTCTAAGCACAAAGAGAAAAAGAGTATAGAGCAGTGTGTCAAGCTGGAAGTGTTTAAACCTTGAGGAGATAGTGAGTTTTTGAAATAGGGACACTACGCCCAGTTTGTAGCAGTCTCCTTGGATATGAATGAACTCATCCATCTTTGAAAGCTCTCCTGAGCCAGGAGTGATAGCACAATGCCTAATGCAATTCCAGCATTTAGAGGACTAAGACCGGAAGACACCAAGTGTGAGGCCAGCCTGGATTTCATAACAAGACCCAGTGTTTTTGTTTCATCGAATTTTGCTGCAACAAAAAACTGTCCCCAGAAGCCCAGGGGAAGGAGACGTTTAGGGAAGCTCACTCTTCAGGTTACAGTCCATTAGGACAGTCATAGCAGCCGGAGCCAAGAGAACTGGTCACATCACAGTCCACAGTCAAGAGCAGAAAGCAACAGATACTCACAGGCACACTGGCTTGCCTGTGCTCGACTAAGCTGTCCATCTTTCCGTAGTTCCAGACCACCTGTCTAGGGAATGATGCCACCCAGAATGGGTTGGGTCTTCCCACATGAATTATGCAGTGCACATGGTACCTCCTAGGCATGTCTAAAAGCCAGTCTTTTGTTTTCTTTTTCACAGAGATAGATTTATTTTTTTCATTTTCTTTTTTATGTTACCTACATATAAATGTAGTGAATTTATGATGTTTTCACTCTCTTAGTCCCCAATCCCCTCCTTTCCTCTTACAACTCTTTATTTCCCTTGCCAGACTCCCTCCTATTTTCAGATATTTTCACTGTGTTCAGGAAATGTCTTTCCTGACGAACACACTGTGTTCATCTAGTTTGTCTTTAATGACATATGCCTGACATGATTGATGCTCCAGCAAGTATCATAGATCACTAAGTGTACTATTGAGGAAAACATCCTCCTTTCTGTCCCCATCAGCATCAGTCCTCATCAGCCTGTCAGAGAAGTGAGGAGCAGAAGCCAGTCTTAAATTAATCTAGAGAATACCTCTCAGGTAGCCCCGGAAACCTGCCTACTAGGTGTCAGATAACTGTATTAACTGTCACAGCCAGTGATCTCTTAAAGTCATGATATACCCTCAGGCATGGTTTCTTTGACTCTCATAGTTGTTAATTAATCCCTCCCAGACTGCAGGAATATTCATCATGTCTTAATGCCAAAGCATTTCCACTGTGTGTGTGTGTGTGTGTGTGTGTGTGTGTGTGTGTGTGTGCGTGCGCGTGCGTGTGTGTGTGTACATGTAGGTGCAAGCGGATATGAGTGTGTATGCCTATGTGTACATGAACTGTCGAGGTCAGAAGTTCAACTCAGGTGTTGTTCCTTATGACAACCATCCCCTTTGTTTTTTGAGTCAGAGTCTGTCGCGCTGGGAAATGGGGCTAGCCAATTCAGATAGACCATTGACCAGCAAGTTCCATCCTTTCCCTGCCTTCCAAGCTGGGAGCGCGAGACCTGCTACGACACCACCCAGCTGCTATGGGCAGCAAGTATTTCATGAGCTCAGCTATCTTCCCAGCCTTTCACAAATTAATTGCCTTGCTAATCTTTGGTCTGTTTTCTTTCGTTATTTCCTGAAGACATTTTAGTTAAAAACATTCATCTCTTTTAAGATTTTTTTCTGATAGGTCCAGGAGCTATTGCTTCTGCTGACTCTTTATGCATGACATCTGTGTAAGTCTGCTTTTGTTATTGACATGGATTTAATTATATTTATTTATATATGTGCATATATACTTAAAATAGTAAAAGAATAAAGATACCCTCATCAATTCTTACACAATTGTGTAAGAAAACAGTGTTTTGTGGGTGTCTGTGAATATATACTCAAAGCTAGCATATTCAATGTCATCTTAACACAGGAGTAGGATTATATGCTACATGTTGTTGTATATTTAAATTTGGACATATCATTATAAGATAAGTAGGTAATGTCACCTTGGGTCATCTGAAAGAACACATTTCAGGCATATGTGAAGTAAGAGTACAGTAAGATTGGAAGCCATGGCAGGAGAGAAAAGCATCATGCATACTCTGATTTTTTAAAAAAACTTTTAAGTGTAACAACACTGTAATATATAATGTAACACAAAAGAGCACAAACAAAACAACTGTATAGTTGAATAAATCAAGGAGCAAATACCATGTAATCCATTGTTGGGTTAGTTGTCATTTTCTCCAGTGCTACATGCTACCAAGATTATCGTGCTACTCAGTCATGCCTCTTTCATTGGAAATCAAATGTCCATATGGTTTTGCAGTGACCTTTAGAATTTGGGATCCCATTTTTGGGAAGTGGTTTTGTTTATAATTTGTGTGCCCCAATTTAAGATACTGTCTAAAATTGGACAGTGCCAATATAGTCATTGTTGCCTGAAAGTTTAGCTATAGAAGAAAGGAACCATATGGATGTTAAGTAAACAAAGAGGTGTTCTGAAGGAGGTGCTGCAAATATGCTCATCACAAACATTCCAATTTCCTTTTATAAACCTTCCTGTACTACCCAAACTAAAAACTGTATTTCCCATCTCTCTTGAAATAAAATTCCCAAATATAACTTAACTTCACTAATCAGATGGACTCATCTGAGGTAAGCGTGGGTCACCTATTTTGTTGGTTGTGATTATGATCATCTGTAATATTCAACATAGACATCACTGCGTGACTTTGTAAAATATGTCTAAGTGCTTACTAAACAGCCCCTCTTAAAAGTCATGGGCACCCAACTCCATAGGTCCCATATTGGATTAATTGGTCACTCCAATATCTCATCTTACCCTGTATCATCCTTATTTTCTTGTTGCTGTGATAAAATATCCAACAAAAGCAACTTAAGGGAGGGAGAAAAGATTTATTCAGTTTCAGGAGAAAATAGTTCACTATGGTATGGAAGACAGCAGCAGGAGCATGAAGCTCCCTGCATCCGCAGTCAGGAAGCAGGAGAGAGAATAGGAACTAGGACTCAGCAATGAAACCTCAAGCTTCACCTATGAACCCCTCTTTCTCCAGCTAGGTTCCATCTCCTAAAATATTATAACCTTTTCAAATAGCACCACTAGCTGTGGGCCAAGGGTTTAAGCACATGAGATTATGAGGGGTAATCTGCTTATAATGTGTCACTGGTTTACACAAGGCACAGGCTTAGATGTCACCTCCGATTTTTCCCTCTCTCATCTCTCATTACAACTACATATCTTTGACTCCACTGTCGTTTCTTTTTTTTAAATTTTTTTATTATTATTTATTCAATTGTGCGTGTGTGTGTGTGTGTGTGTGTGTGTGTGTGTGTAGAACCACGGGCGAATTCGGGAACCACCATGGACGCCTCCACCTCCTCCTTGTTTACTCTGCCCAGGGATTCACAGGCTCCGCCCTACCAGGACCAGAAACGCAGGCCGCCCCTGCTTCCGCCCGGCGTCTATACGTGGGGTCTAGGATCCGAACTCAGAACCTTCCGCTTGCAAGGCAGAGGCTTAACCCCTGAGCCACCTCTCCAGCCCCCTCCACTGTCATTTCTTTAGTTCAGGACTTGACTTTCCTGCTTAAGTTATTTTGCAACAGCTCCCCAAATGATTGTTCTCTGGTCTAGAGCCCAGCAGTTTCCAGCCTGGCATTTTCCTGTGACCTGCCTAAAATGAGAACCTACCACTTCTCCCTGAACACCTACAAGGGGGCTCTCTATCTGCCAGTGTGATTAAATCCCAAACTCTGAGCCTAAAAAAACCTCTAAATATCTTCTGCTTTCCTCATTTTTTTCTCTCTTACTACTGTTCTTCTCTCCTACCTTTCCCGTATGTACTTAAATCATATATAAACCTAACATAAAACCTAACATATTTGGCCCTCTGATGCCTGAGTATTTCTAAGATTGTTTTCTTGGTCTTACTATGTAAGGTGCTCTCTAAAACCAGCAGGTATTGCTGCAAAATTACTTTCTAGAAAAGCCTATGAATACCAATGAAGAATTATTATTAGCAAACAATGATAATAATAATAGTAGTAGTGGTAAAACAAGAAGGCATTGATTTTACACATACCTGCCACAAGATGGTACTATTCGGATAAGAATGCGAAATGCCTCCCAAACCAAGACATGCCATGGTTTTGTTTATTTTTTCAAATTGAGAATTTTCCATATACAAATAAAATTAGTTTATATTCTTGCCCCAATGCCCCTTCCCTCCTACTCCTCTCCTCCCCCGATCTTCCCTCCCTTCACTAATCCAGCCATATCCTTCCTACCTCCTGTCTCTCTGCATGTGCGGATCACAGGACTCCTTAGCTAAGACAGGCTGCCTGTGTTAGTAAGGAACTAGGTCTCTGTGGTAGTATATGTAGCTCTTCAGCTGGCAAACTCACAAGTAGGGAAGCTCCTCTTCTTTTGTCCAGCACCTGTCCCAAAGACCGTCTGTGAGTGCAGTTATTTCTCCTGAGAGTCTTGGTAGTAGCTTGGGGGAATATTTATATGTCAGCCATTGTTGTAGATCTGGTGGTAGAAGTTCTCATTGCAGTGAGCTTCTGGGTGCAGCAGCCCTGTTGCAGCTGAGCATCTTGGCTTGTACTTTACCTCCTCACTTTTAGGTTCTTATAATCTTTCTGCCTCCTCAAGAATTCTTAAGTCTTGGGGTGGGGAAGGATTTTGATACCCTGATTAGGTCTGAGCTTTCAGGGTCACTGATATTCTGCATTCTGACCAGCTGTGGTTTTTCTGCCTCACTAACTTTCCATTGTCATAGGTGCGTCTTGGTTGAGTTAAATAAGAAGTGTTTAGATGGTCGTTTAATATCAAGTTTTTATAATTAACATTAAGACAGCTATTCCTATCTAGTGTCTATTTTTTTCCTTTCTACTGTTATTTGGATAAACTTGCAGTATCAGGCAAGGATATACCATAATTTTAAATAAGTTAAATCTCAGTGGCACTGGATTAAATATCTAAGTTTTACCTGTGATAAACACAAACAAACTGAAAGTTGTGTATGTGAATATATTAAATTATTGCTGGTGTGTTACTTACTACTACTATTTGAGAGACTCTTCACAAATTATCAAGATGTTTTGAAAAGGTGACCAGCAAACTTTTAAGGAAAATTATATTAGGATTCTCTCTAGATCAATAGGACCAATACAAAATAAATTCAAAGGATAAGCAGAAGGATGATCTTATGGAATGGTTCTTGGGACAAGAAGGACCTAAACAGTGCAGACTAAGCTGAGAATTCAGGGGAATGCATTCTGGGAGATGGGGGTGTGTTGCCCTGACAAATTGCTTCCCTGGCATGAATGAGGCCTTAGGTTCAATCCCCAGTTCAAAAGAAAAGTAAAGAAAGTTGCTGTGTTGTTTCAAGTCTAAAGACCAAGGGATACAGGCGTGGTGACCAAGTGGTAAAGTGTAGGTCTTGTAAAGGCTGAGGAATCAAACTTCCTGTACTTGTTGCCCTCTGCAGCAGAATCTGTCCTCTGGCAATCTCAGTATTTCTTTTAGGGTCTTCAGTTGATGTGACCCACCTATGTTACAGAGATGTTGCAGATACTCTATATGGTTGCTGATAAATTAACAACCAGATGACTTATGGTTGCTGATAAATTAACAACCAGATGACTTATGGAAACAAGGGGTTTTATTCTGGTTTATGACTGTCCAGTTACATTTCCTTTTCCAACTTGGCAGAATAGCACACACCAGTACCAGGGGCCAAGGGAACTGGCCACATCAAATCCACATAATGGCTGAAAGAGGGACAACCCTTACTTTCCAAATTAGCATGTCTGGCCAAGTACACAGGAGGATGCCAATTTCCCTAGACAGCTCCCTCCATCTTACTCATTTGCCCAGGAACTAGTCCCACCAACCATGGGCTGGGTCTTCCCCATCAACTAGACAATCTCCTGCAGGCTTGCTCTGGATTTAACTCAATTACTAATTCTTTTTTAAAAGATTTATTTTTTCTGGGCTGGAGAGGTGGCTCAAGGGTTAAGCCTCTGCTTTGCAGGTAGAAGGTCCTGAGTTCCGATCCTAGACCCCACGTATAGACGCTGGGCAGAAGCGGGTGCGGCCTGCGTTTCTGGTCCTGGTAGGGCGGAGCCTGTGAATCCCTGGGCAGAGTAAACAAGGAGGAGATGGAGGAGCTCCATGGTGGTTCCCGAATTCTTCTATGGTCGTACACACATACATACATGCACACATGTGCACATACCATACATGCACAATTGAATAAATAATAGTTAAAAAAAACTAAAAAAAAAAGATTTATTTTTTCTGTGTCTATGTGTGTCTGTGTGTTGGAAGGCACTGTATGTACCTGTAGAGGTCCAAAACTTCAGGAATCATCCTGGATTGCTTCTTCCTCCTTTGTGTTTCACTCAGGGATTTCCCAGGTTCCACCTTTCCAGAGCCGGAAGTGCAAGTTACTACCATTTCTGTCTGGCATTTTTATGTGGGGTCTAGAATCCAAACTCAGGTCCTTCTGCTTGGGAAGCAGAGTCTTAACCCCTGAGCCATCTTTCCAGCCCTCAACTACTAATTGTCTACAAATGTGCCCAGGGTGCGAACACTCAACTGTCACATTGGCATCTGCATCTAACTCTGACAGAAGGCTAATGTGCTTTACTTAAAGTCTATTGATTTAAGTGTTAATCACCTTCATAGCCACTTTCAGAATGGCTCCCAGCATTGAAAGTAGCACCAAGAATAGGCACTGACGATAGTCTGGAATTTGGAACAAAGGCCAGAAGAAGTGAATTTGCCATTTACAGGTATTTGTATTGGTCTTGTTGCTCAGAAAATTAACTGTCACAGTGGGATAGGTGTGTAAACTAAATTGAACACGACAGACAAATTTACATTGACGTTCCTACTTAGTCTTAGGAGGATGAAAGGACTAGCAGGTGGAAGGACCCCAGAGAGGCCTCTTGGGAAATTTCTACAGAAAAAGAGAGTGAGTTCCCTAGAGGAAAAGTGCGCCTAAGGTGCCTGAGGCTCATCACCCTTGGAACAGGGAAAAAACAGTAACCGTGAAGACACCCTCCTGCATGTTTACAGTTCAAATGAGATCTGAGATTCCAGGCAAGCCTCGGCAAGGTCTGGATTCTTGTTTTACTGAGAGTAGCGGAGCAGGTAAGAGAACTTCTGTGGTGGAAGACAGGTACGGAAGTCTACCACCCACCCTTCTGTACACCGGTATCCATTCTGTCTGCTCCCCTCGAGTTCCACACGTTCCCAGCAAGGGCAGACTCCTCACCCTGTCACCTGTCCAGCACTACCTGCCTTCGGTCACGTCTACTGTCTCTCTGCAATTGACAAACATCGTCATATATAAGTTTACTTTATATTTCTGCTTCCTTTGTGAGAAAACTTTTCAAGATGGGGTTTCTGAGGCTAGGAAGATAGCTCAGTTGATGAAGCGCTTGTAACAATACCTGAGTTTAATTACCAGAACTTGCATTTTAAAAAGTCAGGCATGGTTATGTGTGCTTGTAATCCCAGCATTGGGGAGGCAAAGACAGGCAGATCTCTGGGATTCACTATGTTCCAAGTCAACTGATAAGAGATCCTGTCTCAAAAACAAGATGTACAATGCTTCAGGACCGACAGTGGAGGCCACTATTTGGCTTCCACACAGGTTCAGACACATGTGTGCGCACCTTTTCCAGTATCCTGTCTTCCTTTTGAAGCATTTCCAAGTAGGTTCCGTCTTCCCTTTCCCTTCTACACTGTCAGTCTCCTCATCTCAGTCTGTACATCCTCCATGATTCCCCTCAGCCCATCCATCATAAGCATCGGAAGACATCAAGTTCTCTTTCTCTTGAGCTGTTTCTTTCCTTGGCACCTGGAGTGCCACGGTCTCCTGGGTTTCCATCCACATTCTGGACTCCTCCTCCTCTGATTTTTTTGCTGCTTCTTGACCTCTGCCATGTTGAAGTATATTCTCGGGGTTCGGCCCCTGCTCCACCTCCTTTCTCTATTTTTCTTTTCGCTTATTGGTCTCATCCGGCCCTTAGATTTCAAATTAAGATCACTCACTGCAAACACTCATCTCCTTGTCTGTGCCTCTCTTCCAAATGCCAGCCGTCCAGTGCCTGGCCTCATGCCAGCCAGCCAGTGCCTACTCCCACTGCTAGCTGTCCAGTGCCCGCTCCGACTGCCAGCCGTCCCGTGCTACTTCCACTGCTACTGTGTCACCTATCCGGCCACTTGCTCTGCTGCCATTTTCTTCTGTTTCTGCAACAGACTGCTAACTAATGTTCCTGCTGCTGCCTTTCATTCTATTCTAACACAAGAGCGAGTGATCCTTTGAAGGCTGTCAAACATGCCACCCTGCTGTCTTTTCCCCTCCTGCCCTGCCCTTTGCCCACTGCCTCTCCTCTGAGCCTCCACCTCCCGTGGTTCCTCAGACACCAGGCACCCTCCGGTCTCACAACCTGTGTGTTTCTTGTTCTCTACCCAGAATGCTATCCTTCCAGACATTTGCAGATGCTTCCTCCCTCATTATTGTCTTTTTTCCTATCCCTTTTTCCCCTGACAGACTTATTTAAAACAAAATGCCCATCAACAGTTCTTATTCACCTTTTCAACCCTATTTTTCTATAACTCTTAGCAATTTTTCTTTAATTGTGTAAATATGTATATATATTTCATGTTGTTCTATATCACATAACATTTATTTCCCTTTTAGTTGCCTATCTCCTTCACTTAGCTAGGATTAAAGATTATTTTTCCTATTGTTTTCATTGCTAAAATTGATCATTGTAGCTGAGTAAATATTTGTTGGATAAATGAGTTCAGGCAATTCCTTTTTAAAACATCTTATCAAATTCTATATGCTTTTCCTTCACTATTAAGAAAAATAGGCTACCGCTTTAAGTCCTTGTCTATATTTTCTCCTCTCCAAGTATTAGCCAGGGTGAACCCTTCTTAGCCTCAGAGATTAAAAGAGATCTGGCACTTTTGGGGGGTAGTATGGTGGAAGACTTTGCTTGTGCTTTCTAACACAACTTCAGCATGTATTCAGGCTATAAAACCTCATTAATTGGAGCTGATATGATGGAATACAGTGATGAGGTTTTTTTTTTTTTTTTTAATTTGGAACCACTGAAGCCAAACAGAACTCTAAAATAAGTAGATTTGTAAAAATAAATGTCAGCTCTTTCTCAAGAACATCATATGAAGAATAGATACTTGGGGCTAGGGGTGGCTCAGCAGTAAAGAAAGTACCAGGTTAAATTCCCAGTGTAGAGAAGAGAAGCCAGAGAAGGAAAAGGGGGAGGAACTGCCTCCTCAGTAAACCTACAGCTGTCACTGCAGATCAGCTGTCACTTTGAGATTTATTTAAATAAAATCGTGTGTGTTTGCGTGTGTGTGTGTGTGTGTGTGTGTGTGTGTGTGTGTGTGTGTGTATCGGAGGGAACTGTGTGCCCTGTGGAGGCCCAAGAGTGATTCTGGGAATCATCCTGGATTGCTTCTACCTCTTCCTTGCTTCACTCAGGGATTTCCCAGACTCTGCCTTCTAGAATCGAAAGCACAATTCATTTCCATCTGATGTTTTTTACATGGGATTGGAATTTGGCTTGTGGTGGGCAAAAATCTAAAGTGTCCACAGAATTAAGGAGGGAGCTTTAACTTGTACAGCTTTCAGATGTTACTAAGGGGTTGCCATGGAAGTAGGGAAGTGAAAGAATGGCAAGCAGAGGAAAGTCATCTCTTAAGGTTGAGAGCATCTGATCTGGAGAGTAGGAAAAACAGGAGGTAAGTTAGTTTAGTTTAGGGAATGACCATGTAAACTGATATGATCAGTTTCCAGAATTGCCATCTTCCAGTCAAAATGGAAGGAGTTTTGTAAAATGGTGTGGCTATGGCTAGTATCCACCTTTTGATGGACGTTTTTATTATCCTCTTTACTTTCTGTAAGTTGGCAATAACATCTAAAGACTGAGTAGAGTCAAATGAAGTATTTGGGCAAGAAGACTTCATAAGTCATGCTATTCTTCTTAGGGCCAGAAGCCCAGCGCTCCTGTAGTAGCTCTAATGCTGAACATTTAAGGAAGAGTTGTGTTTCCTCGTACCTTTTCATTTTTTTATTACATTCATTGATTTTTTTTATTTAAGGTATACTGGTTTTCTTATATAGGTTTCTTTTATGTCCATAGCTTATTTTTATTTTTCTTTTCTGATTCTTCTCAATCCTTACAAATATAATTATTTTACAGATGGTTAAACCAAAATACAAAGATATTTTACATATCTTTGCATAGTGAATCATTCATCTTCCAGAAGGGCCAGAACTTACAAACTTCCACTCTGTCTGTATGATTCCAGAGTGCATTACCTTAATGAGAATGGAATTTTTTATTTGCTTTTTGCATGCTATGACTCTTGTCTGTATTCTTTTTTAATTTCCCATAATGCTTTTGCATACTTGCTATACCATATTTTGGTCCATTGCTCTTTTTACTCATATTGCTTCTGCTCATTTTTTTTAATTCTGATTTCTTTTAATCAGGCCTTATTGTGTCGCTCTTGCTGGCCTTGAGCTCATCACGTGGCTCAGGCTAGTCTCAGACTCGCGATCTGCCTTAGCCATCCAAGCGATGGTGCTGGGAGTGCCACCGCACTTGGCTTACTTTGTAGTCTTATTTGTGGTACTGGGAATACGTCCCAGGACCTTCTGATATGGAAGAAAAGCAGGGGATCCTCAAGTAGAATAGAGGTTTTCTTGCCTTGTGTGAACCTGGCTAGGGGTGAGGGACAGAATCCAGGACAATGAAAGACCTGCAGTGCCCACTTGGGCCAGTGGCTTCTGAGTCCCTTGTTTCATGAATTCCAAAAATGAATTTCATAGACAAGGAGAGGGTGAGTTTTAGAAAAGAGCTTATTAGTGATTTATAGGTGAGAATTGAAGGGAAAGGAAGACATCTGAGCTTCCATACAGTGGGAGCAGATCCCAAGGATGGGATTTTTGTCTTTGCTTAGGAGTTAATAACATTTTATTGCATTGAGGTTTAGGACTGAATTTTAAACTCAACTTTAAAGCTGAGTTTAAAATTCAACTGTTGGGGGCTGGACAGGTGGCTCAGGGGTTAAGCCTCTGCCTTACAGGTGGAAGGTCCTGAGTTCGGATCCTAGACTCCCGCGTATAGACACTGGGCGGATGTAGGGGCGGCCTGTGTTTCTGGTCCTGGTAAGGCGGAGCCTGTGAATCCCAGGACAGAGTAAACAAGGAGGAGGTGGAGGCGTCCATGGTGGTTCCCGAATTCACCCGTGGTTCTACATACACATACACATGCACATACGCACAACTGAATAAATAATAATAATAATAAAATTCAGCTGCTCAGCCCAAACATCCAACCCAAGAGTTTTTCATTTGCTGCAGTTTTGGTCACACCCTCACATATAATCTATAAGGAGAGAGATAATCAGAAAGCAAAGATGAAACAGTGCCCTTACCCTTCTGGAAAGGAGTGTCAGAGAACCAAGACATTGCTGGCTTGTGGCCAGGGACGAAACTAGTTGTTAAGGACCAGCAACAGAACCCATGATTTTCCAGGTCTTGGCCCTATACAGTTTCATTCTCATTCCTGGGTGCTAAATGAGCACCATACTATTGAACTATAGCCAGAGATTAATTTAATATGGGAAATCCTGTTGAGACCCCCTAGATATAAAGGGAGGGGTCATTCTGTGAGTTTCATACTTCTGACTTCAGAGAGATTGATCTTCTCAGTATTTTAGTTCCAGGATTATGTTCTGCATTTAGTTTTGCTTAGTGGACCTTTGGTGTGTTATCATTCTGTTGAGTTACCAGCAAATCAATCAGTCAATCAATTGAATACCTACACAGAGCAATTTGGCCAATCTTTCATTATTAAAAATATGTAAGATGGTTCAGTGGGTAAAGGTATCCTGCCACCAAGCTTGACAACTAGAGTCAATTCCCAAAGCTCACATGGTGGAAGGAGAGAACAACTCTGGTAGAATTACGGTACAGATAAACTTACATAGTATGACATGACCTTTGCTTGAAGTCATTCAAAACAGAATCATTCGTGATGGTAATAAACTAGAAATGACTTACATATCTGTGAGGAAATGATTACTGTGTACCCATGTACTGGAAGATTATACCATTGTAAATAAATGAGGAAATTCTGTAATAGAAAAGCACTGAGGATAGGCTATTAAAGAAAATGTACATCAGTACTCATCTACTTGGGCTTGACACGTACATGAATAATGTCTTAATTTCATCTTTCCCAAAAGAGGAATTTATTCATACTCTCCACTCTAGATTACAATCCACTATGGTGGCAGGAGAGTTCTACCAATATTAGGAGACCTGGCCACGTCATCTCCCCAGGAAGAGCTGAGATAAGGCTATCCTTTCCGGTTTGCCTGTCTGCCAATTTCCAACCAGCTCTTTCTCCATTTTATCTACCTGTCCAGGAAATGATCTCACCCAGTATGGATTGGGTCTTCCCATATCAATTAGGCAATCTCCTACAGACGTGTTCAAAAGTTTGCCCTAACTAAATATTTTTTCATAGATGTATCTAAATGCATAGTTCTGAATTATCAATCGAATCTGCCACTGACTGACCAAAAAAAAAGAACTAAAAATAAGAATCCATACAGTATAAAGAGCAATGAAAGGCCCAGTAGGAGGTCAAGAAGTAAGGCAGGGGGAAATCTAGGTCAATATAGGAGTGAAATGTCTCAAAGTCATTGTGTTCCAATTACTGGCCTTTTTTAAAAAGTAAACTGATTATGTAAGTGAGTTCACAAGTCTTCTTAAGGAACAAAAGAAGTGGTGAATCCTAAGCAGTGAAGATGAATCTGTTAACTTGACTGTATTATTTGGGATGTGTGTGGATCACATTCTTAGAGCCATGCTTTAGAATACTTTTTGGTTAAGTGGCACAATTCCCTGCAGAGCCAAAACTTTCAAGTACAGATACTGTGAACGACAGGCAGAAGCTGGCAATTCCTTCGTCACTCAGAGTAATAGCAAATGCCTTCGCCCTATGCAGTCACTGGGATTCTGTATGCGTTCTTCTTTCTGTTCTTCCCTGACATAGTAGCCTCACTGCTTTTGCTGAAGTGTTTCTTCTAAATCTGAAATGTCACTGAGGATACAATTTATTTTTGAATTCTGGTCTTTGTTCACAGGCAATAACGCTCTAGAATAAAGCCTGTAGCTCATATTTGAAAAGGTGAAACTTGAATCCTGTGTTTTCTGTCTTTTGAGAAAAGAATCTTTCTTAAAAACCACCTATGTGCAGGGGTGTTCCTAATAACATTTCCAAAATTTTCTGAAGTTATTTAAATTAAGCTCATTTTGAATACTTTTCTACCATATATAATCTGATTTTAGAATATCAGATGATAAAATATTATAAACTAAACCATTCTTTGTTGAATAAAATCACACGTCTTTAGTTTCTAAAGTTTTTGTTTCCAAAGCCAGGATGTTACCTTTCTTCAGGTGAATAAATATATTTCCTTCAGTAGTTCTACAATTACCTGGAAAAGTTGTTGCTTACTTTTCACTCATCTTCATTTCCCCCCATCAGTTCCACTGCTCAATAATTCCTGGTCTGAAACAACTTGGACCAAATAAATCCCTAATATTGCTCCATTTGATGTTTCAGTGCCTCTGTTCATTCTGATTCAGTGGTGTTGCTGCCACTCATCTTCGCATTCTTTTAAAAAAAATTATAGCAGAGAGCACTATGTGTCCCTGGAGGACCAATAGTGACTTCAGGAATCATCCTGGATTGCTTCTACCTCTTTTTTGCTTCCCTCTGGGATTTCCCCTGCTCTGCTCACCAGAACCAGAAGTGCAGTCTTCTGCCATTTCCACTTGGTGTTTCCCCCCTCCCCCTCCTCCTCCCTCTCCCCTTCCCCTCTCCCCCTCCTAGCGAAGGTTTGGGGATATGCTCACAGATAATAAGGCACAGACTTTAACATCAGGAACTTGCTGTGTAATTTATCCTGTGTTTTGTGTTAAAAAGTAATGCTAGTAGATAGGTAAACTATGTCATGTTTTCTCCTAAAATCAAACCAAAGGTGATCACTCTCTCTTATTTTTTGTATTACTCTTTTATACATAAGAATGGTTGCCAACTCTACCCCTTTTAAAAACTTTGACTCTACTACCCTGTTATTTTATTTTTTTTATTCAATTGTGCATGTATGTGGGTATGCGTGCGCGTGTGTATGTGTGTGTGTATATGTGTGTGTGTGTGCAGAACCACGGGTGAATTCGGGAACCACCATGGACCGCCTCCTCCTTGTTTCCTCTGCCCTGGGATTCACAGGCTCTGTCCTACCAGGACCAGAAATGCAGGCCGCTCCCGATTCCGCCCAGCATCTATACGTGGGGTCTAGGATTTGAACTCAGGACCTTCCACCTGCCAAGGCAGAGGCTTAACCCCTGAGTCACCTCTCCAGCCCTACTCTGTTATTTTGTATCTCAATAAATTCTAATCCTTCAGTGACTCATGAAAAAAAAAAGTTCACAGAAGGCTGGCAGTTTAGTTTCTCAATTGTCTATCATTTCTTTCTTATGAACTGGATACTATAATATTTTTGAGCTTTTCTGTTTCATTTGTCATGCTGTGATTAAATTTATAATATTTTGCTTTCTTATTTCTCCTTTTAGGTGAAAAGAAATGCTGAGATACAAATGAAGCTTCCTCTTCTGCCTTGGATGTTTGCTATGGGTGTGGGGAAGTCAAAAATAGATATGTGTCCTCTTTTTCTCTCCTGGCGTAAAAGCCGCAGCGTGGATACAAATGAGGACCATTGTGAATCAGAGTCGAAATGTGAAGATGTCTCCTTGTGTGATGCCCTGGAGCACGGCGACGACATGGAGAGGTCCCTAGGAGGACAGGAGGGAGCTGATGCAGAGGGGGAGCTGTCTGAGGAGGAAGCTGAGGAAGAGGTGTTCCTCAAATTTGTGATACTGCATGCAGAAGCTGACATAGAGGAAGCCCTCAGAGTCCAGAATCTCCTGCAAAACGACTTTGGTGTCAAGCCAGGAATAATCTTTGCCGAGATGCCGTGTGGTAGACAATATCTCCAGAATCTAGACGATGCCGTGAACGGGTCTGCGTGGACAATCTTGCTGTTGACTGAAAACTTTCTACGAGACACCTGGTGTAATTTTCAGTTCTACATGTCCCTAATGAATTCTGTGATCAGGAAACACAAGTACAACTCTGTTATACCCATGAGGCCCCTAAACAACCCCCTGCCCCGGGAAAGGACCCCTTTGGCTCTGCAAACTATCAATGCCTTGGAGGAAGAGAGCCGGGGCTTTTCTACACAGGTGGAGAGAATCTTTCGGGAGTCCGTGTATGAGACTCAGCAAATGATCTGGAAAGAGACAAGATCTGTGGCACAAAGACAGTTTATTGCCTGAGATGAGAACAGCTGCCTCCTGTTTTGTAAACCAAATGATTGATCTACACTCCAGGGAACAATATCTAATAAGTGTTTAGAGAAAAGACAGTGGGCTCTAAAGAAACCTAGGAAGCCCATGAAAGGTACATTTTTGCAGGATGAGAATTGTGGTGCTTTTCACTAATAAAATAAACTGGGGATTGTCAGCTTCTAGAACTTTTCTGTTTCTCACGTTGATGAATGTGACATGATTTCTGAAGTCATATTCCTTCTGTATTGAGCAATGCCCAGAAATGTATGACAAACCTTTTTCAAAATATGAAAACAAAACTGTAACCTGATTTTCAAAGGACAAATAGAAGAAAATGGCCCTAAGAGGTCTGACCACCTCCTGCCTTCCTGCTCTACTCATGGACGCTGTAACCACCCATTCTGGCTGCTGTCCCCCTGCAATACATATTGCCGGCTTAACACGTGGGATGGTGAAGTGCATGAGTGCGAAATCAGAAGTAGACGTGAGAGTGGCTGGGCGATTGAAAAGGATCCAATCCAATATGTTCTCTTTTCTGCTGGAATGTGGACTCACTTCTCACCACTGCTCAGCCTTAGCGATTCGGGAGCAGTGCTGGGACCTGAAGCTCTCCATCTTTTTGTCACCTATAACCAGGGCTTTATTTACAGAGCTTTCTGCAGAGTGATTTACCAGCCATTTTTCTTCAAAATCAGTAGCTGCTCTTAAAACAGCCTTTAAAAGTCCCCCCCCCCCCGACACACACATACAGACAGGAACCGTTTCCCACCTAGGGTGGCCCGACTACAGGTGAGAGGGCATGTGTGAGTGCTTTGGAAAAAATTTGGAGACTTGGGTAGCAGCGGCTGAGGTGTCTTACCATCCCATCTTCTAGAGCCCCATGCTCAGGACAAACCCACACAGACCCATTGATTCCCTCTTGGCACTTTTGCTACACAATGATCAAAGTGTCCATGTGAGGCAGAAATCCGTGGCACTAAGGGTAAAGGCAGTAGTGGGCAGCCGCTCTCCTCTGTCTGTGAAGTGAAAGGATGAATGGACTGCTGGATCGCTGAGACTTTTGCCCTCTCCCAGCATGACGAAAAACAGAAAGCAGAAAAGGCAGCAAGCAAAGACACAAAATATTATAAGGTGCTATTCACTGTAACAGCTCTGAAGGCCTTATGTTTGTTTATGATGAAAGGGTATGCTGAATGTTTACATGACAGCTCAATATTAATGCAGTCATAGAACAGAATTAGTGTACATGCCTACTCAGTTTTTTCCAAAATACATATTTTTTGTAAAAATCCAGGAACAAAGTTATTCCTCTTAGTTTTTCTTTCCCTTGTTTCTGTGTTCTCTACTAGCATTATTTGAGGTTCACCTTTTCAGAACCCAAAGCGACTATGTCCTGTGGAGAATATGAAACCCAGACCTCCCACTCTGTTAGCTCATATCAGAAGATACTGTTTTCTTTGCGTTTTCTCAATCCTAACATCATAATATCTTATCATCACAATAATTTACTATTTACTTTTCTTTTGCAGTTTTAATAAATATATTTTTACTTTATGGCTTCCTGTATCTTAAGTTTCACATAATAATAGAACATTAATCACCACCCTCCATGTCTGCCTAACTGGAATTGATACTGGATGATACATTTTATTTATTTTATTTTATTTTTTAAGAGAGAAGGGGAGATTTATTCAGCTTATGGTTCCAGAAGAGAGATACAGTCTTTCAAAGTGGAGGCAGCATGGCTGGCTGGCTAAAGCTGGAGGAGGCTAAGTCACTGCAGACACCTTGGAAGCGGAGAGCTGCAAGCTGGATGATCCACTTTAAATTGATACTTTCATCCTTTACCTTTGACCAAATTTTTATCTCTAATAATACTAAGGAAAAGTTCTGTTCTTCCCAGAGAGTATAAACCAATGTGGAACTAAGTATTTTATTATTTGTGGGGGGGGGCATGTGTGTGTTGGTGTACGGGTAGGAGAGTGCGCTGTGTGTGCTTGTGGAGGCCCAAGGATGACACTCAAAACCATCCCGGGTCGCTCTACCTCCTGATTACTTTGCTCTGGGGTTTGTCGCCCTCCTCTCCCTTCCAGGGTCTTAAATGCGGGCCTCTGGCATTTCCACTGCTGTTCTTATGTGAGATCTGAGATCTGAATTTTGGTCCTTTTGCTTTCAAGAAAAAGGCTTTAACCCCTGAACCATCTCTCCAGTCTGAGTTCAATATTTTATGATGAAGAAATACGCTAAGTGCTGAATAACTCTATTTGTTGAAATTGACAAGAAGTGATCAGTGAAAACAATGAAACCAAAACAAAAAGAGGTAAAGGCATGGTCCCATGGTCTTGTGTGCATGTGGACTTCTGTGTACCTGTATAGATTTAGATATACACACTAAAAATTCTGAGAAATTCTGCCACAGGCCAGGCAGTTCCATTCTGAGCTGTCTGTGCCCCCCCACCCTAGAACTTAGAAGGGTCTGAGTTGGACCCTATGTTTCATGTAGAAAAAAATCAGATTTAAAGGTAGAATTCTCTAGCTTAATGAGGCACCCCCAGAAGGTAGGGTGACTTAAAGATATCATTTAAAACCCAGGTTCTTGCATGCAATGGAATATTATTCAGACTTAGAAAAGAATAAAATGCTGATACAGGCTGCAATATGTATTTACATTTTACTTAGAATCAAATAATCTGGGTACAAAAAAGACAAATATTGTATCATTCCACCTACATGAGGTTAATCATAGAGACAGAAAGACAGGCTATCAGTAATGAGGGAGAGAGGAATAGGTGGCTATTTTTTTAATGAGTAGAGTTTGGGTTTCGAGAGATGAAAGAATTCTAGACACGCCATGGTTGTACACATTGTGAATGTACTTAATGCCACTACACTGAATGGCAGTTTATTTCAAATGAATGACACTTGAAGATGGTAAAATTCATTACATGCATGTTGCAACAATAACTTTTAAAGTTTTAAAGAATCAATATCCTAGGCTGAAGAAATGACCCAGGGGTTAAGACTCTGTTTCGAAAGCAGAAGGTCCTGGGTTCAGATCCCAGGTCCCGTGTAAAAATGCCAGGCACAAACAGCAACGGCCTGCACTTTGGGCCCTAGTGGACAGAGCCTGGGAAATCCCAGGTAGAAACAATCCAGGATGACTCCCGAAGTCACCCTTGGTCCTCCACATGGACACACAGTGCCCTCTGACACATACGTGTGCACGTGCGCGCGCGCGCACACACACACACACACACACACACACACACACACACATACGCACACACACCCAATAGCTCAAGTTCTTCCTGTCTTTTTGTTTGGTCGTTTTCATTATTTCAGTTGGATTCTCCCTTGAGTTGTGCATTGAATGTTTAAAGTCGGACTCCACAAACAGACATGACAAACATCCAGCCTATTGAGGTCACAGTCCACAAGGAGACAAAATAGGTCATCACTATTATTGAAAATTAATTATACGTTGTGATCACAAAGAGCCATTCTGATGTCCAATTAGTTTTAGTATTTTCAAATTTCCTCCACTTGTCCTCAGAGTGGACTGTTACACACCACCTGCCTTCCCACAGTACCCTAGAACATCACACTGTGGAGCCAGACTATCTGGATTTGAGTCCCATCTTTGTCCTCTGTATATTATGCTCTTAAGCAAGATACCTTACTTTGATGAGACTCAGTGTTCTCTATAAAGGCAGTAACTTGAAAAAGTTACAAGTCTCACACAGAGTTAGCATATCTATGCTACTGGAGCTGTCATAGTTGCCTAGGCACATTTAATCTGTGGCATAAGGCGGGAAAGAGAGTTATGTGTTAACCCACAACCCTACTCTTGGGATCCTTACAACTTGTAGGGAGCAGATAGCACCAAAAGGACACTGGGTCTTATTTCTAGTGCAATGTAGTTGGGTTTGGATGGAAGAGCTTATAATCCATGTAATTTAGCTCTTTTATAAAACAGAATTTTGATGAATATCTACCAGGACCAGCGTAGTGACCCATAGGGCTTATTGAGACTGAGGAAAAAATCAGATGGAGGAAAGAAACACACAGACATACAAAGGAGGGAAGGGCAGCAGGTCCTGCGTGAAGTGAGGGTCACCAGCCTTCATGGGGCACCCGACAAGTCCACTGATAGACTTCAGCAGCATTGATTTATTCAAAAAGGAAAGATTCCTTGGGGCAGACTCTGTATTTTAGCTCTGAAATCAGTAATAAACCATATCAAGAAAATTCGAGGTGGTGGGTGCACTCAGCGTCCAGATGCTCAGACAGCCACACCCCCTGGATCTTGAGGGCCAACACATTCCGAGATTTTGCATCTTCAGCAGGAGAAAGGTTCTCACACAAGCATCTCTACTTGGCGACAATCTCCTCGGTCTGTAACTTTTGCTACCACCAGAGAAGTCTTCAGGCATCAGCAGTGCCAGCTAAATGCACTGCGATTTTGATCCATAAAGAGCTCCTGGGGCAAACCCCTCAAGCAGTTTATGAGGCTTTCTCAGATGTAAAAAGGACCCCTCCACTTCCCCCGTAGTCAGCCACAAAATGGGTCCTACCCATGGCTTTCACTAGATGGCGCTCCATGCTTTACGCTCCGGGAGGGACGGGCAGCTAAGAACCGTGGGTCAGCTTTGCTCCTTGGTCTACCTTGATTTCAACAGGTCCTTGCTGAAGTGGAGACATTCTCAGGCAGGACAGAGCTGTTTACCTAAGCTCTGGTGGTAAGTTGGTGGTGTTCACATAGACAAGATTTTGCCAAACTACCTCCTTCCAGTGGAGAACGCTGCATGAAGATCAAAGTGATTTTGCTGACTCATTGCAGGGGGAAACTGTCCAGAGAGGCCCAGTGTTGGAGCTTAACGGAGTCAAAGTCTCGCGTAGGTAAAGGAACCACTTGCCACAGGAGTTAGGTTATGCCCTACTCGGAGTGAAACCAGATGATCTTGGGGAAGGCTTTGGGATGACCTGGAAGGGCTCGGCATTGGGTGTGGGGTGCTGTCACAAGACTTGCTGGGAGATAGGGTCCACTGTATTGACCCTGGCAGTGTGGGCAGCCTCTGTGGCTTTCCTTCTCATCATAGTTCAGGTCACTCAGCATGCAACCACACACACCTTCCTTGTCATGGTAGTTTAGGGCAGAGAAGAAATTTCAGGAAGTTGCTGAGCATTTAAAGTGAAATCATAACATAACCTCTGGGAGGGAATGGTTAGTGTCAAGTCAGCAGTCAAAAGAAGCACCAGTATTGTCAGTGGGACTGGAATTTCTCATGAGGCCCAAGTTAAAAGTTTATTGAATTTTGGTTATTCAGTGGCTGAATAAAAACGTTTATATAAGCATGTGCGTGCATGCACATGCACACACACTTGTTGTATTTGGCAATCCATTGAATTCAAATTGAGGCAAGTACTTTTTGAGGATACCAGTAATTAGTAGCTCAGAGCATAAGAATTACTCGATTGAAACCTCAACAGGTTGACTGTCCCCCTTGCCGTCTCTCCCCAGCTGACTACATGCTATCCGTAGTCCTTTGCTCCTCTCATCTTTCTGGTGTGAGGGAGAATTGGTTTG
The DNA here is from genome assembly GCA_023101885.1 of Typhlomys cinereus. Lineage (NCBI taxonomy): Eukaryota > Metazoa > Chordata > Mammalia > Rodentia > Platacanthomyidae > Typhlomys > Typhlomys cinereus. Next base: position 222,194 of record JALPQD010000104.1, read on the forward strand.
GAGAAATAGCTCTCTTATTTTCTTTTGTTCTCTTCAAATACAAGGTATTCTGAGTCATTTTACTATGAAGTACATAGATGTAAATGCCTTTATTAGCAAATCACGGGAACCCACAAGTTCCTGGGGATGTAGCTTAGCTAGCGAAGAGTGCCTGCCTAACATGCACCAAGCCCTCCATTTAATTCCCTAGCGCTGCCTGAACTGGGCATGGTGGCACATACCTGTAATCCAAGCACTCTGGAGTTGGAGGCAGAAGGATCAGATGTTCAAGGTCAGCCTGGGCTACTTGAAATCCTATCTCAAAACAAACAAACCAGGAATCTTCCTGTCAGTGGTTTTGTAGTCTAATTAGAATTGTTCCTTTTAGATATCTTTTTGGACAACACATTTAAAATAAGGAAACTTCTACCTTTTGCTAGAGGATTTTCATGGAGATGCATCTGTGTGTGTGTGACCCACAGGTTGATGTTGGGTATCATATCCGATTGCTTGCCATCTTATTTTATGAGACACCAAATGTGGAGCACACAAATTTAGCAAAACCAGCTGGCCAGTGAGCTCCAGGGGTCCTTTTGCTACTTATAGATGCATACCACCTATGTGCTGGGTATTATGTTAGTTATGTGAGTGCTGGGAATGGAATTCAGGTCCTCATGCTTGTTTGACAAGAACTTAATCCACTCAGCTCTCTCAACAACTCTCTGTGCCTTATTTACACTTACAAATAGCACTATGATGACTAAAGCCTTATGAATATCCATTTCATAATCTGAATTATTTTGATATAAACTATATGCAAAAAGCACCCCTAAAGCTGAAGGTAGAGCTCAGTAGTAGAATACTTACTAGCAGACAGACCTCTGGACACAACTGCGGGGATTCCATGGAATAGGGATAACATCTGAAGGACTGGAGAGAGAGTTCAGCAGTTAAAGCCTCTGTCTCAAAAGCAAAAGGACATGAGTTTGGGTGGAAATGGCAGCAGGCCTACACTTCTGACCCTGGAAAGCAGAGCCTGGGAAACCCCAGAGCAAAGCAATAAGGAGGTAGAGCAATCCTGGATGATTCCCAAGGTCATCCTTGGACTTCCACAGGCACATATTGTGCCCTCTGATACACACACACACACACACACACACACACACACACACACACACAGAGTTAACCTCTGAGAATGGAAGCAATTATCTTGATTATGCTAAATGATGATGGAATTGATGAAAAGGGACCGTTCCTTGGGCAGGGGATTCCAAACTGTATAAAATGAACAAGGTACCCTGCACTGAGCCCTAGTGTCCATGTTCTCTGCATCCTGACTGTGGATGTATTGTGACTGGCTGCTTCAAGCTCCTGCTGCTGTGGCTTCCTCGTCATGATGGACTGTGCCCGTGAACTGTGAGCCAAAATAAATCCTTTATCACTTAGGCTGATTTGTCAGAGTATTTTATCACGGCGCCAGGAAAGGAAGCTAAAGCACTTACCATGTGTGAGGCTGTAGGTATGATCCTCACTGCTGGGCATGGTAGCCCTTTCCGGTAACCATAGCCCTTGAGAGGTAAGAAGCAGGAGGATCAAGAGTTCAGGCCATTTGCTACTACCTCAGAAGTTCAAGACCATCCTGGATGACATGAGACCTGCGTCAAAGCAAAACCTTAAAAAAAGTACAAGCAGGTGGTAGGGAGATGACTTGGGGAGTAAAATCACTTCAGCACAAGGGCCTGGGTTCAGATCCCAGGGTTCGTGTAAAAAGCCAAGGATGGTGGCTGTGTCGGTGTCTGTATCTGGCCTTGTGGATGGTGGAAGCAAGCAGATCCTGAAGCTTGCTGGCCTGTCAGTCTAGTGACCTGGCAATTTCCAGGTTCAGTGAGAGGCTTTTCCTAAAAAACAAAGATGAAGAGCAAGAAAGACACCCGACCTTGGGACAGTCCACACAAATGTTTGTACAGCACACATGTCACACAAAAACCAAGTAATAAACTGCCACCATGGTTTTTTGGATAAAAATTTAACAATAGCTAATAATCAGATGCACCTAGAAATTTTGGATTTGTGCGCTTGAAAGCTGTCATATGTACCCTACGAAAGCACAAGAGGGTGCCTGTCCCAGTAGCCTTCGTAACTCTGAAAAATCTAGAAGTGAATCTAAATGTCCATCAGTAAGAAAACATAGAAATGTAATTGCAGATCCATAAAATCGATTACTATGGAACATTCCAAATAACTAGTAAAGCAGTGGGTAAATTTTATGGGTAAATTTCAAAAGCATAATTCTGGGGCCAGAAGATGTCTTAGGCTGTAAAGGCACAAACCTAGTGACCTGAATAATTCTAACCCTACCTAACTCTAGTCCTAATCTTATTCTACATGGTGGAAGGAGAGAACTGACTTTTGTAAGTTGTTCTGTGATCTTCCCATGAACGCCCATTTGCTCTCTCTCTGTATGTGTGTGAGCATGTGTATCTTTTTCTCTCAAATAAATGAATAAATTATATTAGAAAACTAACTCTGGGGTGTCAGGTTATATGATAACACAGACTAAGTATCATTTATCTTAAAATTTTAAAACCATATTTTAGCACTATATTTTAATGACCACATGCTTTGGTGATGGTGTATATTCTCCATGCTCTTCCATGGTACTGAAATAGTTCATGATTGACATGCACTTGTGACTTAAGTGTTGCAGAAATTCCTTACACATGCAGTAATTTAAGGAGTGAGAAAAAGGAAGCTTGTCAATAAACAAATGAGATTTACTCTGGTAATAACGGGTCTCATCAGTTTTTAAAATTCCTACATGACTGGTCTTTACTGGTTCCGAAATTGGAAGGGTAAGTCATATGCCCAAGATCGCAGATCCATGGATGAGGGAGTTGTGGGAATATCCAGTGGTCTGGCCCAAGCCTTGTGGGTTTCATGCTCTCTGATTCTGTTTTGTAATGGAATCTGTTACTTTTCCTGTGGAAGAGACTCTTAGAAGGGTCAGCAACCCAAAGAGAACACTCAGCAATTTCTAAGAGGGAACAAGAAACAGCCTGATGAGGCTATCCTAATTTTAGTCTTCTCTGCCTAGTCCGAGTCACCCAGTGACTGGCAGTCAGGAGCTGCAAGTCCCAATCCCACTCTTCTCTTTTAAGTTTTCTTTGCCTCACAAGCCAAAGGATCTGAGTTCAGATCCCCTGATCCCACATAAAAATACCGGGTGGACGTGTTTGTGGCCTGTAATTCTGGCACTGGAAGGTGGAACCTGGGAAACCTCAGAGCAAAGCAATGCAGTGTGATTCCTGATGTTACCCTTGGGCCTCCACAGGCACACACATTCAAATGCCCTCTTGTACACATACACACACGCACAAAGAGAGAGAGAGAAGGAGAGAGAGAGAAGGAGAGAGAGAGAGAGAGAGACTCATATAGCTCAGCAGATGAGGCTCCTGCTCTCAATCCTGGAGACCTGAGTGTGTTCCCATGAACCCTACATGGTGCAACTGTCTTCCAAAAGTTGTCTTCTGGCCTCCACCCATGCACCATGGCACGCATGAATTTTCTCTTTCTTTCTCAAATAAAATGTTTTTAAAATTTACATGTGAAGTCAGCCTCTCCAAGCTTCAGCATTTCACTTTGAAAAGTTACTCACTGACTGTACCTTAAAGTTGTGAAAAAGATTTTGGTAATACCCTTATGACGGGGGTGGATCAGCTCAGTCTAATCTTGGCTGACTGCTAAGCAGTTAGCTAAATAATCAGATCCAGATCTTGACAATTACCTTGTCAGGACTTATGTATAGGTGACTTTCCTCTGACGTTTACGTAAAGCCAAGGAACGATCCATATTTGACTTAAGCAGTATTAACTAACTTGAAAAAGAGAGGACTTGGGACACGGATCAGGAGTTAAAGTTGCTCCCTTTTCTCACGTAAAAATGAGGGGCAGATATGGAGGTGGCCTGCACTTCTGGCGCTGGAAGCAATAAAGTGGAAGAACAGTTCAGTATGATTCTGGATGTCTCCCTTGGGCTTCCACAGGTGCACATGCTAAAGTGCACTCTGGCGCGCGCACACACGGCTCATCATGGCTGGGTGAGGATGTGGTCAGTCATTGGTGCACCAAGAAGACAACTCTGGGGCAGTACTGTGTAGAGGGAGTGACAAAAGGTCGATGGTCACGACTAAACGAGCGTCTCCAGGACCTAGTTCACTGTTTTATGCTTTCTGAAACAAACAAGCAAAAAACTAGAAGACCTCAAATTATTTATCAACAGGCCAGTCTAAGCCCCATGGCTAACGTCAGGGAAAGAGGGCAGGGCAGCCCTTAGCTTGATGTTGACTGCAAGAGATCTGGGGGTACTGGCGAGCACTCCCGCCTGGCATGGAGAACAGACAACCCGGTGGTCACACTATTGCAGAGATACTTCTCTTGTTCTTTTTTGGGCTGACTCATGTGTGTGTGTGTGTGTGTGTGTGTGTGCATGCGTGTGTTCACAAGGACCTAAGAACATAAAGCATTTTAACTCTATTTAGTGAAATAAAGCACATGGATTCAAAACTCAGTGAAACAAGTGCTCAATCTCAACATTCAATATTACCAGCCCTCTCTGAGTTTTTCTGAAGACACTTTGTGCATGTAGAGTTGGCCTTTTGTATCCAGGGGGTTCTTCTTTAAAAAAAAAAAAAAAAAAAAAGCTAAAATTTAATAGCTCAAAATGAGCGAATATTTGTTCATTTAAAAGTTTTTAAAACATTAAAACCTAGAACGGCTTACTGAGTCAAAGTTCTGGGCAGCGAGTAAGCTCCCAATGTATAACACGCCCCACTTCCCACAGGGAAAAAACAGAAGCAAAGCACACGTCTATTTCCTGAAAGACATTCATTGAAATGTATCCAGGTCTATTCTAAAGTGCCCAAACTCCTGTGATCCCCCTGCCCCCTGAAGAAGAGGCTGACGGTGGATAGCAGCAGGCCCAGCTTCAATACTCAAGGTTGACTCTCTGAGGAAGACCCCAGTGGCAATGCCGGGGATCCTGCTGCAAGCAGTCAAATTAAAATCCAGGCAAATGTGCTCTACTCACTTGTCGCATCTCATAACAGACAACTAGTATCTCATAACAGACAACTAATCCTATGGTGCCAAGCCCTGAGAAGCGTTAGAAAAGTGTTTTCTCCCTAGATGGGCTCTATTTGCCAGGGGTGGAAGCCAGAGCCGGAGCGCGCTGCATGGCTGGCATGCTCTCCGTGCGGAGCTGCACCCGCTCACCCCAACCTCTGGCTTGCTGTGCTAGGGTCTCACGACCTCAGCTCAGACTGGCCTTGGATTTGCTCAGCAGGCCAAGCTGCTCTCATAATTCTGCCTGCTTCCGGAGCGCTGGGGTTACAGGTGTGCGCCATCTGGACCACGGCAAGCTGCTAATTTTCAACTCTACCATCTCCAATCTGTGGTTGTTGTTGTTCTTGTCTCATCAGTCTTCTTTACTTTCCACAGATTCCCAAGGACATTCCCTAAAATACCAGTATTCCCGTAGATCAGTTAGAGGAATATTTATCCCAACAGTCCTCAGGTCTGTGGATGTTTAGGGTGTAGATCTGTCCAGCTAGATGGGCTCTCACTGCAGCCAGAGCAGTATAGTAGGGGGCAGCCTGGCCACAGTTGACTCCCACCAGGTTCAGGGTCCCCATATGGCGATGCAGAAGCTGCTCAGCCACTGCCTGGTGTTTTCTTTGAGCAGCAGCACCGTGGACTTCAGACCATTCAGAGCGTCCTCCTTTTTGTCCATAAATAGTGCCGTATGTCGGTGTCCACATAACTCCTGAAAACTAAGAAGATAGGCACACAGACAGATCACAGGGACCCTGGAGACAGACCATCCAAGTAATGCTCCCCAATTAAAAGTCAACCCCAAGACTAACTGAGGCCAAAATGTAATTATTTTTATTAATGGGTAGCTGATGACAAAAAGTAAAGCTACTGCTCCCAGAACTGTAGAAGTTCAGACACAGAACACCTAGTGCCAAGGTCAGCTGTCCCCCAAGAAAGACAAATGACTGGAAGGTTGAACTGTCTCCAGACGCTATTGAACGACTTGCTGTTCTTGTAACCGTTTTGTCGTAGACACGATTCCACATGTCGTCAGTAGTACGGCCTGCTCCTCACATCGGGACAGCTGCAGTGCCAGAGAGAGATCACAGGTCCTAGTCTGGTTCGGCGGCCAAACCATGCTCCGGGTACATGGCAAATACAGCAAATACAGCAGCCAGGTGCCAATATTCCAACTGTGATCTAGTGGTGCAGTTCCGTGGGAGAGCACTTGCCTAGCACATGCGAGGACCTGAGTTCCACGGTCGGTCAGCACGATGCGCTTATCCAACCGCAGGAGATGCAGAGGGCGGGGGCCGAGCTCACCACCGGGCGACAGGCTGAGTACCGGGCAACCAGGGTCCCCGCGCCGGGCGCCCCAGCTGCGCCCGTCAGGCCAGAGGACAGCCAGGCCCGCCCGCAGCCGCCCAGGCCCGAAAGCTCCCTGTGAGCCCTGCGCCATCCCCAGCCCGGGGTGGGAGGGTGTGGGTGGGGGTTCTGTGAATTCAACCAACCAGAGGCCAGAAAATTTTTTAATTATGTCTTCCTCTTCCTTAAACAATACAATATAACAACTATTTTGATGGTGTTCAGAACATCACATTGGTATCATGAGTAGACCAGAAATAAATGGCAATGTCCGGAAGCTATGAGCCCGGAAAGAGGTCGTCCTGGATTAATGAGCATATGCACAGGTAATCCACACCACGGCTCTGCTTCCTTCCTGCCAGCATGTGAGTGCCTACTTCCCACGTCCTTCCGAAAGCATGTCGTTGCTAACCTTAATAAGACAGAAATAGTATATCAAAGATTATAGGGGCCAGCGAGATTGTAAAGAGGCTGAATTCCACATGGTGGAAGGTTAGAATCGACTTCAGAAAGTTGTCTCTGACCATCTGCGCACCACGACATGCCTGCGCACTCTCTCTCCTTCTCACTCTTCCCTTCTCTCTCTCAAATAAATAAATAAACGAAAATAAAATGTTTAAAATTATATGGCATTAGATTATATTTTGAAACAGGATCTCATTCTGTAGCTCAGGCTGTCCTGGAACTCACTATATAACCCAGGCTAAGTTCAACTCAAATAGAGACAATCAGTTTTTCTGTCTCTACCTCTCTGGTGCTGACATCATAGGCATCTGCCACCATGTCTAGATCACCACTGTATTTTTAAAAGTGAGGTTGAATTTTTCATGTGTTTTAGAACCTTTGACATTCTCTTTTCTGTGAAATACCTGTTTATTTCTGTTAGTTATTGATTGGTTAGTCATTGATTTTCATAGTAACAGGTCCAAGTAGAAATCTTTATATGAAATCTTTATATATTGGCTATGTTAACTTTGGTCTGTATGTGTTTTAAATTGCAAATGTTCTTCTCAGAATAGATTGACTTTGTGTGTGTGTGTGCGCACATGCGCGCACCTGTGGACATCCCAAGGGTGACTTTGGGAATCACCCTGAATTTGCTATACCTCCTTATTGCCTTGCTTTGGTGTTTCCCGGCTCCATCTTCCAAGACCAGTATTGTAGGCCACGGTTATATCCACCAGGCATTTTTATGTGGAATTTAGAGATCTGAACTTAGGTCCTTTTGCTCGTGAGGCAAAGGCTTTAACCCCCAAGCCATGTCCTCAGTCCAACTCTTTTTCTTATGACATTTCGCCCATGTATCTTTCATTTGTAAACTTGACATTTTCTATTTTTCTTTTACTTGAGGGCTGTTCCCCCTCCCCCAGTTTCTTTTCATATTCATGAAGGATTTTCCTCAAGGGAAGATTATTTCAAAACTATCTCCAGGTTTCTTCTAATGCTTTTATGACTTCATTGCTTCCATAAACTCATATGGAATGTGTTGGTTGTGTGGCCAGAGAAATGAATGTAAATACTTTCCACTAAATGTTCTAACACCTTTTGTGATAAAATCTGTTCATACATCATTTTCATATTGTTATAATTTCTGTAGGTCTAGTTTCTAAGAGGGCTTTTCCATCCTTCTTACTATTCGCTTTCCTAATTCTTCCATTATACTTGCTCTTTACTACTGAATATGAATAGGATTAATTTTAATTATATTAAAATATGCTTATCTTTTTATTTTTCTACTTTTACAAAGATTTTGAGTATTTGTCCCAGCTTCCCTGCCACCTTTCTCTTCATCATTCCCTCTCACTCCCACTCACCCTTCTGCCTGTATGCTTCCATGGGCCCCTGGGTTCACTCTAACTTATCTACTCCTGTGGGGGCTCAGGCCTTCTGGGTATATCAAATTACTTCTCTTCAGGCCACCCCGCTGATGGTGCATTTCCCTTCACTCATCCAGCTTTACAACCAAAAGTTTCCACTGTAATTGCCCATTCTATGGGTATAATAACAGCTACCTACAGAGCACTTTGATGTACTCTCTTCCTACGTTTAAGTTTATTGGCTGTCTTCCCTATTGATCTATTTCCTTCCCTTTTTTTGGTTCTTGTTCTAGTTTACAGTAGCAGGAATGGGTACCATTCTGACAAGAGGGTCTTCAATCAGAAAGCTGTTGGTCTTCTCCTTGCTGGATTGCTTCTACCTTCTCTTGTTCTAGTTTACAGTAACAGGAATGGGTACCATTCTGACAAGAGGGTCTTCAATCCAATCAGAAAACTGTTGGTCTTCTCCTTGGTACTCACAGCACTATTACATTGCTTGTCACCTCTTGCCATGGTGATTTATATTGCAACTTACAAATCTCATGCTGTTGATGTGACTTGTGTTTATTTCTCTCCCCCAGCAGCTGCTACAATATTCCGTGGTATTGTGTAAGCGATCCAGCAAGGAGAAAATCTTCAGACCAAAAATATGCTTATCAGTGCGACAGAATTCTTTTGCTATTTATATTAGATTGCATTGTCTTCAGGTCCTCGATCAAAGATTTGAGTCTTTGGAATGCTGTTTCTCTGTCACCCTGACAGCTTGGAAAATTCCAGAGTGAAGCAAAAATAAATAAATAAATAAAATATCTGTATAATAATAACATTTGAGGTATGTGGAGAATTTTTTTCTTTGAAAATATGTGCTGATATAAAATCTTGTGGGGTGTGTGTGTGTGTGTGTGTGTGTGTGTGTGTGTGTGTGTGTGTCCCTAAGTATGTCTGCCTTGGAGGCCCAAGAGTCCTTGGGAATCATCTTGGATTACTCTACCTTCTTATTGCTTTGCTCTGCTGTTTCCCAGACTTCTTCCAGGCCAGAACTGCAGGCTGCTACAGTTTGTGCCTGGCATGTTTACATGGGACCTTGAGATTCAAACTCAAGTCATTGTGCTTGTGAGGCAAAGGCTTTAACCCCTGAGTCATCTCCCCAGCTATATGTGTGTATATATATATATATATATATACACACACATTTTATTTCATCTTGGGTATATATACAAACATGTGTGTCTATGTGTCTGTGTGTACCAGAGGGCACTGTGTGTGCTTGTGGAGGCTCAAGGGTGACTTTGGGAGTCATGCTGGATTGCTTCTATCTTCTTTTTGCTTCACTCTGGGATCTCCCAGACTCTGCCTTCCAGACCTGGAAGTACAAGCTGCCACCATTTCCACCTGCCATTTTTATGTGGGATCCAGGATCCGAACTCAGGTGCTTCTGCTTTGGAGGCAGAGTCTTAACCCTGAGCCATCTCCATCCCCCAATTCTATTTAAAATCTATTTTGCGTGTGATCATGTATGAGTGTTTTTCTGTGTACACGTGTGTGTTTGAGTGCAGGTGCACTTGTGCCATGGTGTGCATGTGGAGGTCAGAAGAAAACCTTGGGTGTCTTCCTTGCCTTCCACCTAGAGACAGTGTCTCTATGGTCTGAGTGTACCTAGTGAAGGTGCTCGCAAGCTTCTGGAGGTTCTTTTATCTCCACTTTCCATATCACTATAGGATCACTAGGGTTACAGACACTTACAACTAGGCCTAGCTTTATGTCCGTTCTGAGGTTCAAACTCAAGTCCTCACAATGCATGAGAAACCCTTTATCCCCAGATCCATCTTCCCAGAACCTGAGACTTTGTTTCTTCAATGCTAAGGCCATCATTAGAAGATCCTGCATAAGATATTTGCAATCAAGTGTTTTACTATAAAATGGTGGTTTTTCTAAGGTTTCCTAATGTTATGGCACACAGATATTACTACTTTCAGTCAAATCTTCATTCAGTATCTTTTACTGAGCACATATTATGCACTAGAGGCTATGTAAGAAGTTGAGAACATAAGGTTAAATAGCACATGGTTTCTACCCTCAAGGAGTGTTCAGATAAAGGAAAGATACACGCCAATTAAAAGGATGGCCACAGAGCAGAGTTATCAGTTACTGTGAGAACAGGAAGAAGAGCCCTTGACTCTAAACTCTTCTGAGAAAATCTACCCAATGGGTGGGTGATGTCTTTAGTACAGTGGGGTGACAATGCTGCTGCTGCTGTGGACAGCAGTGACATCAATGATAGGGAGGGCCAGGTGCTGCACTTTTTTTATTTTTTAAGTTTATTTTTATTAGATTTATAATCATATCAAGTACTTATCCCTACTTCCCTCCAGCCCCTCTTCCTCCCATACCCTTCTTTTCCTTTCCCTTCATCAATCCATTCCACTCCTTTCCACTATCCTGCCTAGCCACTTCTATAGACCCCAGAATTCCCTCTGGCTTGTCTACTTTTGTGGGAGCTCAGGCCTCTGTGGCATACCAAGTTGCCCCTCCTGAGGCCACCCCACTGATAAATGTATTTCCCTTCACTCATCCAGCTGTAGTCCCTAAGATTTCCACTGTATGTTCTTATGTCTCTTGAATTCCTAGGTAGTCTATGGGGGCATGTTGGTATTCCAGGTTATTATGCAGGTCTGGTAAAAACATGTCTCACTGCAGGGAGTTCCTGGATGCAACAGTCCTGCCTTGAATGGAATGTCTTGTCCAGTGGTGAACCTTTCCATCTTTAGGTTTTTACAGTCTTACCATCCTTTCTTTTGAGAGATTCCCTAAGCCTTAGGATGAGGAGAAATTAGGTTGGCCTGATTCCGGGTAAGCATTAACAGATTCTACATTATGGCTCTCCATTATTGTCCACTTCACTGTTCTTCTACTGGTCTAGGCTCCACCCTATGAGGGTGTTGAGATCCTCTAACTCTGTTATAGAAGACTTCTAGGCTCAGTGCTAAGTGCTTTTCAAATCTGTAAGCCTAATAGTACCTATTTATAGAGCAGTCTGTACACTGTCGTACTACCTATAGGTTCATAGGCTGTTTTTCCCTATTGATCTATTTCCTTCTCTTTTTTAGGTTCTTGTTCTAGTTAACAGTAACAGGAATGTGTTCCATTCTGACAAGCAGGACTTGAGTTGGTTGTCTCCTTGATACTCATGCTGTTATTACATTGGTGGTCACCTGTTGCTATGGTGATTTTTACTGCAACTTGTAGATCTCATGAATTGATGAGGCCTGTGATTATTTTCTCCCTTAGAAGCTTCTATAGTATTCTTTGGTACTGTGTAAGCTATCCAGCAAGGAGGAAGTTCTCAGACCAGTTCTAGTTGACCAGTGTTTTTAGGCATTGAACTTTTTATGTACCCTATCTATTCCATCTTTCCCACAATCCAATAGAAAAAGAGTAATTTTTTTTTTTTTTTTTTTTTTTTTTTTTAGCAAATGAGGTCACCAATGAGAAAAGACAGGGTCAAGCTATAAACCTGGGTTCATTGGTCTTGGGAGTCTGAGCGCTGAAGAAGGAGTTTGGGCTTTGGAATTCTATACAACTAGATTTTAATTCTAACACTGCACATTCTAATTGTTAGTAAATTACTGAACTTCTTTAAGTTGCAATTTTGTACTTGGAAGGAGAGGATATAAAAACACTGGTGAGTGAGGGCTGGAGAGGTGGCTCAGGGGTTAAGCCTCCGCCTTGCAGGCGGAAGGTCCTGAGTTCGGATCCCAGATCCCACGTATAGACGCCAGGCGGAAGCGGGGGCGGCCTGCGCTTCTGGTCCTGGTAGGGCGGAGCCTGTGAATCCCGGGGCGGAAGGAGGTGGAGGCGTCCATGGTGGTTCGCGAATTCGTCCGTGGTTCTACACACACACACACACACACACACACACACACACACACACACACAGACGCGCGCGCACATACACACGCATATGCACACAGTTGAATAAATAATAATAATAATAAAAAAAAACACTGGTGAGTGATACTGTCTGCTTTCTACCTAGTAGCTAACCCTCCTTAACACCTTCTTCTTCAATAAATGAGCTCATCAATTACTACAGGTGCAAATTCTACTTCGTCGTTTTTGCAGCAACATGTGACCTTCTCCTGGCTAATTGGAACTAAAGGAGGAAAATCAAGAAGGAGAACACTTTCTTTGTAATAGGAAGAATTACTGAGAATCTGCTTTTGTTGCATAAACTAGTCTGAAACGGGATACTAATGTCTGGTCACAGAGATACAGTAGTGAAGGAGTTCTTGTTGGAATCACTGAGCTAAGAGCATCAAGGAACTATGAAATGGTGATGTTTCTTCATTATTTAAAACAATTTTTTGTGCATGAATGTGTATGTGTGTGTGCATTTAAGAGGGCACTTCAATGTGTGTGCTCATAGAGGCCAAAGAGTGACATCAGGAATCACCTTCAATTGCTCTGCCTTCTTATTGTTTTGCTCTGGGCTTTCCCAGACTCTGTTTTCCAGGGCCAGTATTGCAAGCCACAACCATATGTGACCCAGCATTATTCCTTTTGCTTGAGAGGCAAAGGCTTTATTCAACCCCTGAGCTATCTCCCCCTCTTGCTTTAAATTATTTTAAATTGGACATGTGCTACTTACAGAGGCTGCAAATTTGCTAAATTTTAGATTAAAATATGTGAAGCATTATACCACACAGTAAGTACTTAATAAAAGTTACTGTTAATGTTCTTGTTTTGGCAGCACATAGACTAAAATTGGAATGATACAGAGAAGATTAGCATGGCCCCTGCATGAGGATGACATGCAAATTTGGGAAGTGTTCCATTTTTTTTAAAAAAAAGAAAAAAAAATAGCTTAATTTTCATTAATGTTTCCTAAACATATTTCTAGTTTGTACCTTCTGGTCATTAGTGGGATGTGGAGGTTTTCTTTCTTTTAAAAATAATAACTTCGAGAGCCGACGAGATAGTTAAGAGGCAAAAACACTTGCCTCCAAGTCTGGCAACCTGAGTTCCATCTCTGGGATCTACATAGTGGGAGAAGAGAATAGATTATCACAAATCGTCTGATTTCTACAAATGTACTATGGCCCATGCATGCCCTCCATCTCCTTCCCTCCTGACATTTATAAGCCAAATCTAATCATATAAATGTAAATTATAGCCACATAATGATACCAGAATTGCTAGGGTCACAGCCTGGGCCCGAGCGGCCCTAACAAGCTAGGCTCAGCCACCTCTCTTCAATAGTCCACTTAAAGAAACACGTAATGATGAAAAACAGAGTGGTTCAAAATGGTCACTGTCTTGGTTTGAAATGTGTCCTCCACAATCTCATGTGTTTGGCAAGGTCATGTCACCTTGAGAGGTGGAGCCTTGCTAGAGGAAGGCAGTCACAAGGGGTGGGCCTAGAGGTGGATTAGTCCCACCCTACCTCCAGGAGAAGTCGGCCTTTGCAGCAAGCAGTTAGCCTCCTCCCGTTTTGGCTAGCCAGCCTCTGCTTTGAGAGAGTACCTCCCCTCTGGAACCATAAGTTGAATAAAACTCCCTTTCTCCCTTAAGTTGATTGACTTTGAGTGCTCTCTCGCAGCAATAGTTAAGAGTAACTGATACAGTCACATTAGGAAGAAGAATAAATAAAAACAAAAGCCCAGTGGCCCCTGAAGTCCATCTTCAGAGTCCTTACATAAGATTCAGGCATGAATAGGGGGCTAGAGATACACACAGCTGAGCCTCCTTGTTAGTGTCTCTGTGCCACTCTCTCCTCAAAGGTGGTTGGTCTGACAGGTTGTCAAACAGTGTAAAAGTTCTTTGCCAGAGACACACTCTTCCTCAGGCTGGCACCGGGCTTCAGTCTCTTCCTTCTCCCAGCATGAGAATTCTGGGGAAATTCCAATTCTCTGGGACCACTGTTTCCATGTCTGATGGCTAAAAGGGACAGCACATATGTCCTCTGAACTATTTCCATTCTGGCAGGTAATTATTCCACAATTGGCCACATATATGAAAAAATCCCCTTAAGATTATAATGGAACTGAAATTTTTTCATTGTAATTTAAAAATGGAATGTTTCTCCAAAGCTCATGTTCTCAAGACTTGGTCTCCAATGCAACAATGTTGAGAGATGAGGCTTAAGGAGAGTTGAGAGTTGGAGCATGAGGGCTGTAGTTTCATCAATGGCTCCTTCTAATGGATTTGAGATAAATGATTCATTGGCAATGGCTGAAACTTTAGGAGTTTGGGTTTTATTTGGAGGACGTAGGTTATAAAAGAGTGTAATGGTTAAGCTTGATTTTCAACTTGATGGGATATAGAATTGCCATGCAACCATCTGGGCATGTCTGTGAGAGTTTCTTGACTGGGTTAATTGAAGTAGGAAGAGCTACTCCAAGTACCAGTGGCACTACTCCATGGGCTGGGATCCTGGAGTGAATGAAAAGAAAAAAGCAAGCTGAGCACTATGTTTCATCACTTTGCCTCCTGACTGTGGATCCAATGTGACCAGCTGCCTCATGGTTCCTACACAATTCCCCATCATGAGGGACTCTCCACTCCAAAACAAAACAAAACAATACAAAACAAAACAAAACAAAAGTGTGTGCCAAAACAAGTCCTTTCTTCCTTAAGTTGCTTTTGTGAAGTGTTTAATCACAGTGATGAGGAATGTAACTAATAGAGGAGGCAGGCTTTCAAAGGGTATATTTTACCCTGTCTCTCGCCAACACATATTTTTCTGGTCACCATAAGATACTTTTCTCTATGCTGTGCTTCTGCTATGATCTGTTTCTTTGCCTTGAGCCATGTACTGGCCAATGACCATGACCCACCATCTCTAAAATGGTGGGTCAACTAAATCTTCCTTTAAGTTGTTTATCTGAGGTATTCTGTCACAGTGATGGAAAGTTGACATGTTTAATGACATTGCTGGCATAGTAGCATAGTGCAATGTATCTCTCAGAGTTTTGTGATGAGAAAACAACATGGCTAGTGTAAAGTTACCGAACACCAGGAACCATCGTCTTTGTTTCCTTATAGATGTAAAATGTGTCCGTGTGAGATACACACCTGCTTTTCTATAGGTAATGTTGTATTTCAAAAGTCAAAGTTAATGGGTCTAACACATGGCACAACAAACAAGGGAGGAGTTCAGATGGCTCTACTTACCCCTCACAGAGTGATCACTGATGGTCAAAATATCCAGAGGTCTTTAGGCATCAGCAGTAACCACACTGAAATATAATCTATGTTTCAGCAGACACCTTGGCCAGCTAGGCCAAACTGATGAGCTGTCAGTGACAGACGCTGTCTCTAAAACTAAGGTGGAGAAGAATAGAGGGGGGCATCTAACATCAACCTCTGACCTCTACATATATACACACATACATGTGGCTTTCTGCCCCAACCCGGATGGGGGAGGGAGAATCCCTGCTTTTCAGGTAAGGCTCCTAGCCACGCCCCAGGCCCCAGATCATCTATGTGCTCCACTAGCCACTCTGCCTTTCTGTCCCAGACCTCGGACCCGGGAGGACTTCCTGATCCTCAGAATTCAACAGAGTACAGAGAAAACCCAAGCAAAGGGCTAGGGGACCAACACCATTCACCTGAGGTCTTCTAAAGTCATTCCATCATATGAGGGAGAATTTTCACATCTAGCTCTAAGATAAGTAAACCATTTTTACTATCTTGTTTCTCTCAATTATTAGTCATTGTAATTTAATATTTCCATATAGCCATCCAAAATCTCATACAACTTCAGGGACTATATCATTCACCCTCACATATCACCAAGGAAGTAAACCTAAAAAGTGCACTACCAGACTAATCTTCAATCCCTGTCTACTAAATCTGCCTTAATTGATGTACTAACAGTTCAATAGCCTCACCTAGGAAATAACATCAATACCAGACAGATGTACCCAATTCCAAGGCAAACACTAGCAAAACTGCTCAAGTACAGTAATACTGCGTAATTCAGTTCAGCCAAAAACATACAGCAACAAAAAGAAGGACATAAGAGATAAAACAAAAATTCCCAGGTCACAGTGCAAATCCATGAGAAACAAAAACCAAGACAACAAATTTATAAAAAGAATCAACCCTGTAATGATGGAATCCAACCAGAACAAACTTACAGAAAATAGCCAAGAAAGCCATACCCAAGATACTGATTTTGAAAGTCTGATCTTTACTATGATCAAAGCAATGAAAGAGGAAATCTGGGAGGAATTAAATGACTGCATCAACCACTTTGAACAAGAACACAACAGGCACTTGGAGGAGATGAGAAAAGCAGTTGAAGAAACAAAAATAGGCGTAGATCAGTTAAAACAATCTCAAGTAGAGTTTAAGCTCAAAGTAAAAGACAAGCTATCTTCAACCCAGAACTCAACAGAGAGTCTTATTAGCAGAACTGAAGAAGCAGAAAATAGAATATCAGATTCTGAAGACAAAGTGTGGAAAAACTAACTAGTCAATCAAGGAGGTTGTTAAAGCCAAAAAGTTACTTGAGAGGAATATTCAAGAGTTATGGGACACCTTGAAGAAGCCTAACAAGAGCATTCATGGAACACCAGAACAAGAATCCCAAAATACCACACCTGAGGAAAATTTTCAAATTATCATATAGGAAAACTTTCCACGTCTAAAGAAAGAGAGGCCCATCCAAATACAAGAGGCATTCTGCACCCAAAACAGATATGACCAAAATAAAAATTCTCCACAGCAAATAATAGTCAAAACGCTATACTTACAAGACAAAGAGAATGTGCTGAGAACTTCAAGAGAAAAAAAAAAAGTCAAGTAGGAGAGACCTACTTCAATTATTGAATGAGCACAAATGTCAACTCAAGCTGATACACCCATCAAAACTATCGGTCATGATTGAGGTGAAAGAAAAACTCTCCACTATAAAGACAACTTGAAGGCTTACATGTCTACCAAACCAGGCCTTCAAAAAATGCTAGGAAAAGATACTCAAGCTTGAAGAAAAGAACAAGCATATCTAGGAGGACAGAAGGGAAATATACTACTACTACAGCCTACAAACTAAATAATACACTTATGAAAGCCACTAAACACAAAAAAATGTCAGGAATCAAAAGTAATTTCTCCATTATAACACTAAATGTCAATACAATTAACTCACCAATCAAAAGACATAGGTTGTAAACATGGATTAGAAATCAAAACCCATCCATCTGCTGCCTTCAGGGAACACGTCTCACCACAAAAGATAGGCACATTCTAAACATAAAAGGCTGGTCAAAAATTCTGCAAGCTAATGCAACTAGGAAACAAGCAGGGGTAGCAATTATGCTATCTGACAAAGTGGACTTCAAACCAAAGAAAATTATAAGAAATACAAAAGAATACTACATTTTAATCACAGGAACAATTCACCGGAAGACTTCACAATACTGAACATATACACACCTAATATGGGCTCCTCCATATTCATTAAGCAAACACAACAATGTCTAAAACAAGAAATAAATCCCAAAATGATAATACTTGGGGATTTCAATACTGCACTTTCAACATGGGATAGATCAACAGGCCAAAAACTCAACAGAGACACAATGGAACTAAATCAAAGCCTTACTGAGATGGACCTAACAGATCTCTATCGAATCTTCCATCCAAGCACCAAAGAATTCTTCTCAGTAGCCCATGGAACTTTTTCCAAAATAGACTACATATTGGGCTACAAAACGAATCTCCACATATACAGGAAAGGTGATGAATTTCTGATCATCAGTCCAACTTCATTATATAAAGACACAAACAGTAACATATTCTCCATGGCATCAGTCTAGATGGAAAGATACTATACCTTTCATTCTCTATACTTGCAGGGCAAGTGTTATCATTTTATGACCTCCACATGACATATTTGATGCTGGATGTCAAAAGAGACTACTATTGATAAATATGAAGAGAGGGATAAGAAGAAGTGAAGGAAGAATCAGATGAGGGTACAGAGGAGGAGAAACAGAGGAAGGTCTTTGACATTCCCAATGACGAAAGCACTAGGGTGATTCTAGTTTATTAAATCTATTTCTCAATAATGTAAATGGCACAGTTACTATGCATGTTGCTAATAAAGTCACCACAAATAGCTTAAAGGAGAATGAGGGACTTTGGGGGAGGGGCATATGATTGTCCAGTTGCAGCTCTTAATCTAGCTTAGCAGGAGAGCCTATGCCAACACCAGAGGCCAAGGGAACTAGCTACACCTAGCTGAGAGAGAGGAAACTGGTCTTGCCAGGCAGCATGTCTATCCCAATATGCTAAAGAATGCCACACTTTCTTAAACAGTTCCCTTCATTTTATTTATGGGCCCAGAGAATGTTCCAGTGCACCATGAGCTGTGTCGCCTCCATCAATTAGACAATCTCCTATAGTCTTACTTAGGGCTTTACCATTAATTCTTTACAAATATGACCAGAGTCAAAGTCTTCAATTGCCAAGTTGACACCAATAGCTATATACCACAATAAATAATCAAGCTGTGTTTGTCACATAGCTGGAAACTACCATGCCATGAAATGGTGTACCAGCTCTGGACTTTACACAATACTGCATTAGGAGTTGGGTCATTTTATTTTGCTGTATGATTTTCAAGTACAGGAGGAAAGGGAAACCCTTTTTCCTCTTCCAGGAGTCAAAAGAAGCAGTTTTCACTAGCTAAAGAGAAAACACTTGTTTGGTTTTTTTTTTTTTTTTTTTTTTTTTTAATATTTTCTACTAAAAACAAAATGATGGAGGAGTTGTTTTGAATCAAGATTAAAATACAGCAGAAATTCTGCACAAGGATAGATGGAGACTGTATGACTGAAAGGTTTATGAAAAGGATTCTTAACAGTTGTGAGCCATTTAGAAATACACAAAAAATTTAATTAACCTCATCCGTTTAGTGATTCTTAATATTTCATACCTACAGGGAACTAATGGGCTACACATAATGACTTGAATGTTAATGGTTTGTTCTTCCTGATCAATCTTTGACAAAGACCTTGTACTGAAAGTTGTCATCATTATAATCTTGACTTTAAAGTCTTCAATGGAGCAGAGAGATAGCTCAGCGGTTAAGACACTGCCTTGCAAGAGGAAGGTCCTGAGTTCGGATCCCAGATCACATGTAAAAATGCTGGGCAGATATGGTGGTGACCTGTACTTCTGGCCCTGGAAGGCAGAGTCTGAGAGATTCCAAAGCAAAGCCAAGATAAGGCAGAGCAATCCAGGGTGATTCCTGAAGTCATTCTTGGTCCTCTACAAGCACACACAGTGCCCTCTGACACACACACACACACACACACACACACACACACACACACATTTTCATTGTATATTAAGATGACCAAGAGGGCATGTTAGAATACAGGTTACTGAGCCACACCCATAGAGTTTCCAACGCTTTAAGACTCAGGAATTTGCCTTTCCAGGATTTTAAACCACACCTTAAACATCATTATTTTATGGAAAAGGAATTCTTTGTATTTTTACATTGAACCCCAGCCCAGGTATGTGGTCTGATCCTCCTTTCAGTGCTCATCTTTGAACTGGCCAACATCAGCATATGGCGGCTTAGGTTCAAGTCCTTGCTTACTATGCAGAACTGCTATCTGCATCTCTTTCCTGGGTTCAGCATTCTTAGCTGGTTCCTGTCCCTGACCCTCTGTTTCTCTAATGTCTGAGTGGAATTCAATCATGTGATTTGCCAGCTCCTCCTCTTCCTACATCAATCACCCATTATTGGTCTGGGCTATTCTGTTTCACCCAACTCCCTCACTACACTTATTATCCATAGAACTCTGATTAAGTTTAGCTCCATTTCTAGGACAAATGTAATAAATTAGAATTCCCCTTAGAGGTTAATGGAAAACAGAAATGTTTATTTGATAGAGTTTTAAAGCAGAACATTGAGAATTGTTAGTGGTTGAATCATCCTAACAGCATGATAAGCAATTGGTAATTTGATTAGTAATAGGCTTCAATTACACAGAGACATATTGCTTTAAAAAGACTCATAAACATTTACGAATTGTATTGGCTTTTCCCTTGCCATGCAGATCGCTTATAGCAAGACTGCTACAGACTACTCTTTGACAATGATGGGCATCACTCACAAACTTAGAAGCCTATAATGATACCAGTTTGTTAGCTCATGGTCCTATTGGTTCAGGTTTGGCATAGCAGAGCTGGCTCCGTTGCCTATAGTTTTGTAAGCTGAGATCAGAGTGTTAGCTGGTTGCACTCTCCTTTGAAAACACCACTTGAGAATAATTTGTTTCCAGCTTACTCCGGGTGTTGGCAGAATTCAGCTCCTTGTGGCTAGGAACCAGGGCTCACCTCCCTGCTGTCAATTGGGGACTACTTTCTAATGCAGAGTCAATGCTTTCTTCTCACAAGCCTTCTCATAATGGTAATAGAATCCTTGGAGGCCAGCAAGCTCAATCCCTTGCATGTTTCTGCTGACTTCTATTGTTGTTCCCAGAGAGGAAAACTCTGCTTTCAAAGGCTCATTTAGCTAGACAAAGCAGGTCTGCCTTACTCACCTTCCTTTTGTCATACTACAATCAAGAGGAGTGATATATTCCACCTATACCTGAAGGGGAGATAGCTACTTATAAGGCTGAGGGCTATTGGCACATGGTGCTGGTTTCTAAGGTTCACTCATAGACTCCAGTGGTTGACATATGTCCTACACATAAACTATAAACTTCTCAAAGATTTGAAAAGGGAATTTTCCATCATGGCTTCAGTTCAAAGTCTAAAATCTCATCTAAATAAACATCACATCAGAAAATATCATCTGCATTAGGTATTCACGAGGCTCCTGGGTATAATTCATTTTGGCCAGATTTCCTTCCTATTAATGGGCCTGTGAAAATAATAAAACCAGCGGTTGACTCACACTTTCAGTATTCAATGGTAGGAATAGGCATAGCATAAGTAACAAGCATTTCAGTTCAAAAACAAGATTAAACAACTTTTCAGTACAAAATAGGATGTACATCCAAGCAGTACTAACTCCCCTAAGTTAGTACAAAACATGGGAATACAGTATTTTTTTCTTAACTTTAATTTATTTTTTAGGATTTTGCCTTTCATAGAAATAATTTGACTGTGTGTAGCCCAAATTTTGTGATAGCTTGAGGGATCCATTGTACAAATACAGAAATGAGTGATACAGTGGCAGGCATAACATGAATCAAATGTTTATATAAGAACAGCACCCCAATTTTTAAGCATGATGATATTAACCACCATATGCCAGATTATGAATAAGTCTCTTGGACATTTCCCCAGCAGTGATATCATACCCACAATAATGACTTCCTAAAGTGAAGAGAATTGCTGATAGTGGTCCAATATGAAATATGAAAAAAAAAAGAAAATACTTACAATAAATGCTTTAAATAAAGTCAGTTAGCATTTCTTTAAGCTGCAGTTTCTGAAGAGTAATTAAATCTCCTTAATAAGAAAATGTCAACAAAACATCTGCTGCATCCATTTAGTTGATTTTTTTTGTTTTTTTAATTGTATTTACTTACTTGATTTTTTTACTTAACTTTTTAGTAAGAGAAAATAAAAAATTCTCTCAAGATCTGATAATGTCCAACATGTAAAACAGTCATTTAGGGGAATTTCTTTTATTATTATTATTATTATTATTATTATTTCCGCTCATACAAACTTAACAGGTACACCGGTCCCCTCCCTTCCTCCACTTCCCCCTGACTCCCCTACTCCCCCCTCCCCTCTTTCCTCCCTCCCCATCCCTCATTCTCTCCCCCCAATCCCTGGAGCATCCTTTACTGTGCATGCCAAACTCTCCTCTGGGTCCTCCTCTCGGATGAATTTAGGGGAATTTCAACAGTAACATTTACATCAATCATGCAACTTTGGAGACCACTTCCATACAAGGCTGTCTTAAATAGTACACATGGACAAAGTCATGCATGAAAAAATTGACATGGGTGAAAGGGAAAACAAGTCTTCAGCCTTCTGTCTGTAGCAAGGGTGAGGATCAGACACAACTGAAGCCTGGGGCAAGCTTGTGTATCTGATTTTGATTCAGAGGAAACTTTTCAGATTTCTGAGAAGAGGGAGCAGAGAGAACAGAGGGGTTAACACTTGCAACAGCAGCCAGAGATAACTTTTGCAATAGAGCATTAAATGACCTAGACCAGGATAATAGCAAGAGAGGTGTGGGGATCGGTTGATTTGGCACCTAAGGAAAATATTATAAAGTGAGTTAGGAAGAACAAAAGTAAGGTGGCGCCAACAGGAAAGAGCCTGGGCGTTATCACAAGTTGTTTGTCAGAATAGGTGATTGGCTAATTGAACTTTTGCGCTCCTGGACAGCACACGATAGCAATGCTTTGCTATGGAAATTAGGAGGCATGCAGGCTACATGCAGACCTGCCTTTTAAGAGGATCGGCTGCCTGTTTCGCGCTTTGGAAACCCCACGCGGTTTTTGCCTATATATACTCTGAGAGCCCTTAATAAAGGTGAGATCTTGCTTAGACTTGACTCCCTGTCGCGTCTGATTGTCCTCGGAGGGCTGGGAATGGGCGGACAGCGCACTCACCCCTCTCCATCCGGTCAGCCCAGAGCTGGCGACTGGAGTCTGAAAGCCACAGAGAGGACAAGGGCAGAAATTATGGTGATAATGTGGACATTTTGCTCTTCACACATTAAAGCAATGATCTGGCCTGCTATGAGCATAAAGTGTTCCCTGCCGTGTTGATGAGTGGCAGTTGTGGACTTGTGCTAATGCAGCCATTCCTTATTGGGGTTCTCTTATGAGCAAGGGTGAAGATTGTAGTGGATTATTGTTACAATGCTACAGGGTAAGAGTTATGTAAATATCTAATGTGGGCTATGGAGATGGTTTGGGAGTGAAAGTTTTGCCTCACAAGCAAAAGGACCTGAATGAGGATTCCCCAGATCCAATGTAAAAAAAAAAAAAAAAAAAAAAAAGACAGGCGGATATGGCCACAGCCTTCAATTCTGGCCCTGAAAGGCAGAGCCTAAGAAGCCCCAGAGCAAAGCATTAAGGAGTCAGAATAATCCAGGATGATGATTCCCAATGTTATCTTTGGGCTAGTACGGACGGACACACACACTCGTGTCCTCTTGTACACATCCATACATCCACACATGTACATTCATTCACATGCAAACATACACACACACACACACACACACACACACACACACACAAACACATACATACAAATTTAGTGTGTGATGGGAGAATCACACAAATTTAGTTGGCATATATGGAATAAAACTCTGGATTCTGGTCTTACTACCTGATTTAGTAACATACATATTAATAAATAATAAAATAGTAATACAATACCTATTAAGTACTTGCTGTTTATAAGACTCTGTTTTGTGTGTGTGTGTTTTTTTTTTTTTTTTTATTAGGGAGAAAAGGAGGTTTATTCAGCTTACGGTTCCAGAGGGAAGGTACAGTCTCTCAAAGCAGAGGCGGCATGGCTGATTGGCCAAAGCTGGAGGAGGCTAAGTCACCGCAGATATCTTGGAAGCTGAGAGCTGCAGACTGCTTGCAGCAAAGGCAGACTTTCCCTGGAGATAGGGTAGGACTAATCCACCTCAAGGCCCACCCCTTGTGACTGCCTTCCTCCAGCAAGGCTCCACCTCTCAAGGTGCCATGACCTTGCCAAACACGAGACTGTGGGGGACACATTTCAAACCATGACATTCCACCCCTGGCCCCCACAGGCTCATTGCCATCTCATTATGCAACTTTAAAAGTCTCCATAGACTACATCAGTAGTCCCAACAGTCCAAAAGTCCAAAGTCCAAAGCCTCCTGTAAAATCAAAATAAAAGTTACATACTTCCAATATACAATGACACAGAATAAACATTCCCATTCCAAAAGGAAGGAATGGGGGCATATCCAGGAAAGATCAGTTCATAACAGACTGAAAACCAGCAAGACAAACTCCAAATCTTGTAGGTCCAAGTCCAACAGGTGAGCCTCTTGTGGAAATAATCTCAGTTCCAAAGGGCTTTGGTTCCACCCCTCCAATGCAACTGCCCATAGAATACGTTGATCTCTTGAGCTGACTCCTCCCAGGGTATACAGCTCTCCTTGGCAGGTCTCCCACATTGTGTCTGGAATCTCTAACATCTTTACTTCTCAATGGCAAACCAGGCTTTAACTCCACAGCACAAACTGCCCTCCTTGGGCCTCTAAACTGCAGGCTTCTTGCCTCATGATGCCTGGATTCTGCCAATTTTTGAAATCTTGGAGGAGGACTCCATGATCTCCTCCCTCTTGCATCACTGATGCCTCTAAAACCAGAAACACGTGGACGACTTTGCCAAGACTGGCCTCCTTGAATCACAGCTGATTCTGCTTCTCTATGTTGACCATCTTTCACTCCTGGGCAGTTGCTTGGTAAGAGAAACCAATTCTTGCTTTGGATCTCCACCCTTTAGCTCCAGTCTTCTGAAAGGATTTGCATTCTTACTAGTGGGAGCCTTCCCTGAGGATCTTGCCCTCAAGCTAGGGCCTCTCCTATTATTCAAATTAAGAGCAGGCTTTGATTTACAAATGGAGCTAATCTCTTCAACAGCCATTTTTTTCTCTGCTTCTTCCTGGTTCAACTCTTTAAGTTTGCCATTGTATTTTTCATCATTGGACCTTACAGTTTTTGCTTCTTCCTGCCTGATTCTTTGCTTTGTTTCATAACTCTGAAGACAACTAAAAAGTAGCCATATCACATTGTCAAGACTACATTGCTTTGAAATTTCCTCCGCCAAGCACTCCAGCTTAATTTCAGGCAAATTTCAGGACGAGGGCAAAACTTCACTAAACTCTCAGCCAACACATGGCTCCATGTGTCACTCGTCCAGTTGCAAACACAGTCTCTGTTCCCCTCTAGACCATCACAAGCTGGACTTCCACTGCCTGCGTCTCTCACAGCATTGCTCTCCTGAGCTCTCACGAGAAAGGCCCATTTGGCCCAACCACCAAAACGCAAAGACTTTCCCAGCACAAAGTCCCAAAGTTCTCCACATTTCTCCCAACAAACAGTTCCAAAGGCGCACTAGCCACATCACAGCATTGGCCATGCTTCTGGGTACCAACTTTTCTCAGCTTCACAAACAACTTCACTTTGTGGTACCAGTTGTTCTTATCTCACAGCAATACCCCACTACCCGGTACCAATTTCTGTAAAGGTTACTCTTAATTATTGCTGTGAGAGAATACTCAAAGTCAATCAACTTTAGGGAGAAAAGGAGGTTTATTCAGCTTACGGTTCCAGAGGGAAGGTAGTGTCTCACAAAGCAGAGGTGGCATGGCTGGCTGGCCAAAGCTGGAGGAGGCTAAGTCACCGCAGATATCTTGGAAGCTGAGAGCTGCAGACTGCTGTTTTGTGTTTTACCAACATTATCTGACTTAGTTCTCCTTTGGCAGTTAGAACTTTTGACTTCACTTTAAAGGCAAGGAATTTAGAGTTCTGAGAGAAGCTTCTTTCATAAGAACAATAGGTTGTGGCTGCCTCTATAGCACTCTGCGTACTTCCTCCTAACTTATCTATCAAAATGATTTGCTAGTCAAGTGAGCTTAGTTGAAAGCATTTGCCTTGCATAAATGAAGCTTTAGATTTAAGCCTCAGGACCACATAATCCAGGTATGAGAGCACATACCTATAATCCAGAGATGGAGGGGAAAGGTCAGAAATTCCAGGTCATCCTTCACTACATGGCAAGTTTGAAGTTTGATGCTGGTCTATGATACATGAGACACTGTCTCAATAAGAAAATAAAATAAGAATTTGCTACTGATGTCTGTGACTTATAGTAGACTTGGAAGCCATCAAGAGAGATTGAAAGAGATAGATAGATAGACAGACAGACAGACAGACAGACAGACAGACAGACAGATAGATAGATAGACAGATAGACTGACTTTCCTACATCTTGTGTAGGCAATAAGTGAGTGCTGAATTGAGCATTTGTTTTTCTAGCCTTTGACATTTATTTTCTGACTTGATCCATTTATCACCTGGCTTGATGTGTTGACTATATAAACTCAGTAACCATAACATTATAAAAATGTAGCTGGAGCACACTTAGGCTTGGATAACACAGGGTTTTAACACTAGAAGGTCTTCAAGAAATAACCTGTGTACTTTTGAAGCTTTCTCAAAATTCTTTGATCATGCACCTTATTAATGAAGAGAAACTGGACTCCATGAATAGCAGGTACAAATTGTTGTGAAGTTTTTTACTCTAACTTCTTTTTTTTTAAATTTTTTAAAAATTATTATTATTTATTCAACTGTGTGCATGTGCGCGCGCGCGCACGTGTGTGTATGTGTGTGTGTGTGTGTGTGTGTGTGTGTGTAGAACCACGGACGAACTCGTGAACCACCATGGATGCCTCCACCTCCTTCTGCCCCGGGATTCACAGGCTCCGCCTACCAGGACCAGAAGCGCAGCCCCCCCCCCCCCCCCCCCCCCGCTTCCGCCTGGCGGAAGTGGGATCTGGGATCCGAACTCAGGACCTTCCGCCCACAAGGCAAAGGCTTAACCCCTGAGCCACCTCTCCAACTTCTATGGTCTCACAAGAACATGTAGAATAGCAATAATAGATCAGCAAAAAAGTGCTTCCTATATGCCTGCAACTATTGCTTAGTGTTGGGTTACAGAAAAGAACCCAAGGAGCTCTGAGAGTCTCAGACAGTGAGCAGGGCACGGAAATAGCTCAGGGGCTGAGAAGAAACTATGCATCATGTTAAGGTTGGGGCAAATGCATGGCTACATTTCAGTGAAGGCCTAAAAGGAGCATGGTTAACACAGCGTGAGCTAGAAAAGTTCTCGTGTGGGACAAACATTTGACACTGAGGCAGAACGCATTACCTCTGTGGCAGACTAGCAGACATGAAGGAGGCCAGAGGTGTCAAAGATGTGGAGCAAGCAGAGGCCAAGTTTCAGAAGACTTTGGAATCCAAACCAATCTTTGTAGCTATTTCCAATGGTAATGAGAAGATTGGGAGTTCAGAGAAGTGATATTCTCTGTGTGTCTGGCTGGAATTGGCTAGAACACTTGCAAGAGGGCTAGTCAGGAACCTAGTGATCCAACAGGCGAGGGGGTTGCTGCTACGAGCTTTATAATATCAATATACCATCCCCTGCTGCCACTGCTACTGTGTTCCTTCCCCCACTTATTTTTCATCATGTAAAATGTACTCTACACCTATCAATCTTCTGACGCCCAGTCTTTGTCTCCCCATGGACATTCTTGTCTTTGGAATTCCCACCTATTATTTGTAGAACTCTCAGGCTTTGCTAGGCCACAGTTCTAAACTTGTTAATATCCCTTCCATAAACCAATTCCAAAGGCTTATGAACTATGTGATCAGATTTACCACAGAAATAGTACAGTTTTTAGGTCTTTTCTCAAATGTTTTTCATTTCTGGGCTGGAGAGATGGCTCAGGGGTTAAGACTCTGCTTTGTACGCATAAGTTCCCAAATTAGGATACTAGGTACCATGTAGAAAATGCCAGACAGAAATGGCGGTGGCTTGCACTTCCAGCCCTGAGCAAAGAAAAAGGAGGTAGAAGCAGTCCAGGATGATTTACAAAGTCACCCTTGGTCCTCTGCAGAGACACATAGTACCCTCTGATACACACACACACACACACACACACACACACACACACACACACACGCACGCACGCACGCACTTGTAAAATAAACAAATTTTTCTCCTCCTTTTCCCATTACAAACTTTCTCCCTGCCAATCTCCTATTTCATGTCTTTTGCATGTATGGCCCATGTGTGTGATGGCATGTGCCTGAGCACTTGCTGGAGCATGAATCCTACATCAATGGGTGTATCACTAGGAGAGCAGCTCTCCTTCCCACCTCATCCAGCGTTACCTCGAGAGTCTTGCAGGGAGGTACGAAGCTTCTTGAGATCTTTTCCCCTTCCATAGCGAAATGTTGATAGACCAAGCCTTGTGCAGGTCTTGTGGACGTTCACGTAGCTGCATTGAGTTCATGGATGCAGCAGTCCTGTTGTCTGGCTGTAACCTTCTCCCTGTTTCAGGGTCTTACCTTCTTACTGCCTCCTCTTCCACAATGTTCCCTGAACCTTGGGATGGGGTGTGACTTAGACCTCCTGTTTAGGGCCAAGCAGTCCACGGTTACTTATTTTTTTGGACAGATGTGATTTTTTTGTAAGCCTCTAGGTCAAGTGCTGAGTGCTTTTCTAATCTCTGGATAAATGTTTAGAAGCAACTTGATAATAAAGTCCATATAGCTGATCTTTAGTAGTTTGTTTTCCACTGGCCCCTATGTCCTCCCCTTCCACAGGGTTTTCTTCTGGTTTAAAGTACCAGGAATGTGTTCCCTGATGAAAAGCAGGCCCAAATCTGATAAGAAATAAGTTGGTTACCCCCTTAGATTCATGTGGTATTCTACTGATAGTCACTTCTTACCAGGGTGGTTGTTGAATGCAGTTTGCAGCTTTCACAGTTGCATGAGGCCACTGTTTCTACCCAAGCAGCTTGCACAGTACTTTCTGGTATTATGAAAGACAGCTAATAAGGAGGGAGCTGCCAGCCTACTTCCAGCTTGTTTTGTCCATGTTCTGTGATCTCACCCCCCAGCAAACTACATCCTCCAACCAGGACCCAAGTTACAAAGGTTCTGTAACTCTCGACTAAGGATCAACTGTTCAAACACATAAACCTAAGGGGGAATCTCATATTTAACCATAGCATTTAGTATGTGTGAGGCCCTGGATTCAATCCCTAACACCACAAAGGAAGGAAGAGAAAGAAGAGAAGGAAGATGAGAAGGAAGAGGAGGAGGAAGACAAATAAAAATAAAACACCTATAGGGAAGGAAAGGTTTTATTGGGTACAATGACACATGCCTGTAATCCTAATTAGGTCAACCTTGACTACTAGAGAGGAAAAGAGAGAAAGAAAGAGAGAAAGAGAGAGGAAGGAAGGAAGGAAGGAAGGAAGGAAGGAAGGAAGGAAGGAAGGAAGGAAGGAAAGAAGGAAGGAAAATTTCTGCTCATAGCTCAGTGGTTAAAAGTTAATCATATGGCCACATCTAGTGGCAAGAAAGGATGCACTCTGCTAAAAATTGTAAGGAATAAAATGAATAAGGAATAAAGTGAATGGATGGATACTGGATGATGAACTTGCCGCTAGGGCCAGTTCTATGAACTGACTAGTAGACAAATCGAGGGCCAGTTCTATGAACTGACTAGTAGATAAATGAGGGAGATTGTCTTCCAAAAGAAAGTGGAATACTATTATCCAAACTAGGAAGGATGTTATCAGGCATACACATTTAATCTTCATGTATCAGTTAGGCTTAAAGTAAAGAGAAATTCAATTCATTTTCTTTTTTTAATTTAAGACATTTACTGGATTATGTAACTGGGAAGTCCAGAAGTGTATATCAAACTTTAGAAGTAGCTGATTTAGACTCTGAAACTTTATCTTTTGCTATAACATAAACACTCTTCTGGTTTCTTTCATCAGTGCAAAAGTGCAGAAGCATTTCTAGCAGTCCCCTCTCACACTACAGACTACCATAAGGACTGATTACCCTTTAGTAGCATAGATTAAATGAGCCTCAACCTTTTTTAATACCTCTAGCAGGTGGGGCTACTGAGCATTCTGCTGAAATTGCAGGGCAGATACCAAATTAGAGAGATCTCATTCCTCATAGGGAACATGTGCTGTTAGGGAAAGGAAGAAAGAAAAAGGAATACTGGAATTCCTCCAACAATGAACATCAATTACCTTCTGTTGAAGTTACTCTTCTTTTTGCTGCTGTGGGACAATTTGTGGGAGAAGGGAGATTTATTTGGCTTATAATTCTAGAGGGGAGGTATAGTCCACTATAGTGGGAATAACATGACAGAAGATTGAAGGTAGGAGGTAGGAGGTTCAGGTCATTGCCATCATCATGGAAGCAGAGAGAGCAAGAACAACTTGAGGAAGCAGGACCAGACCACCAAATCTCAAGACCCACCCCTGGGATACGCCTTCCTTCAGCAAGACGCCACCTCAAAGGTGTCACAACCTTTCCAGACATTAACATCAGCTAAGGATTCAATCAAATGAGCCTGTGAGGGCAACTCACATTAAAACCATGGCACCTTCCACCTGAGTAGACTAAATCTTTAATGCCTATTATTGTATTATATTATGCTTGCATATAAAGAAATGCTCAATGAAGATTCATTGATGTGCTGCATCCCTACAATACCAGCACTTGGAGAAGATTGGGAGTTTAAAGTCAGCCTGAGATTCCATGGAATGAAGTCTCTAAACCATACTCTGAGAAGAGGGAGGGAAGGAGGGAGGGAGGGAAGGAGGGAGGGAGGGAAGGGAGGGAGGAAGGTATTAAATGTAAAACACAGACAAACCACTTCTACTAGGCACACAGATGTTTCATATTTACTCTGACCACAGACTGGAGTCTGACATCAAGTTCTCTCACTGGCATGGACATTCTCACTAAGGATTGGCATAGGAGGTAGAGCTCAGAGAGTGGGATTTGCTGGGAAAAGCATTAACTTAAAGGAGTCGAAGGGGGGTAAGTATACATCTTAAGTGAAATGAGCCATCCATGGATGTTCTAGTGGAATATGGTCACCTATCAGATATGAAGGACAAATATGTCTATAAGTGGGCAGCGAATCCAAGTGTCGTGGGTTTATATGTCAGAAATGGGTGCAATTTCCAGATGGGATGCAAGTAGAACAACTCAGGATACAAACCATGAGCAAGACCAATGAGAAGGGACCTACAGCAGCTTCTTTTCTGTTGCTATGAGACAATGCTCAAACCCAACTTAAGGAGAGAAAGGGAGATTTATTTGGCTTACAGGTCTAGAGGGGAGATACAGTCCATTATAGTGGAAAAGGCGTGCCAGGTGGGAGAAGCTGGAGGCAGCCCAGGTCACTGCAGACATCATGGAGTCTCTGAGAGAACAAGCTGCAGGCTACTACAGCAGACTGCTAGTAGTAGAGAGAGGCTAACCAACCTAAAGGCTTGTCCCCTGTGACATCTCTTCCTCTAGCAAGGTTCCATCTCCCAAAGTTGCCACAATCTTCCCAAACACTTAGATGCAAACACATGAACTTCTGGGGAAGTTCATACTGAAACCATGACAGAGCCCATTCTTACTGATAAATCCCCAGCAAATGGGGGATGTATCTGCAAGCTACGAGCTGAGGAAAAGTCCTAGCGAGATAAGACCCTTTCCAAAAAAGCCTGCTATGCACAGTAGCTTAGCTCCTGGACCTAAGGATCTTGGGGACAGGGAGAACGGAAGCTTGGTGACCATGCATGGTGGACTGAGAGGATTAGTTACTTTCCCTGTCGCTTTGGCACAACACATGACAGAACAGTGTAGAAGGAGGGTAGATTTCCTTTGTTCATAGTTGTGGAGGATCTGGGTTATGATTTCCTGGTCCCACAGTTTGGACAGAACGTCATCACAGTAGGAACACATAGCAGAGGCTTGCCTTCATTTTTTGTTGGCCAGTAGTTGAGAGAGTGCCAGGAAGGTAAAAAGGATAATGTACCTGCAATGCCCTGTCCACCAAGAACCTACTTCCTTCAAAGACACCGCACTCCCAAGTAGGTAAGTCCACAACCTGTCAAAATGGTGACTCTAACTGGGACCAACCTTTCTATTCACAAACCTATTTTGAAAGCATGCCTATATCTAAACCACAAACTGTGGGGGGCAGCATCTCACATAAGATTTGGAGTGAGATTGTCATGGTTTTAAATGTGTCCCTTGTAGTCTCATGTAGGGAAGTCATGGCACCTTTGGGAGGTGCCATGCTGGACCGCCTTGCTGGAAGAAGGCGGTCACAAAGGATAAGCCTTGAGGTGGATTAGTTCCATCCAACTTCTTGGAGAGGTCTGCTCTTGTAGCAAGCAGTCTTGTAGCTTTCAGCGTCCCGCACGAATATGACATAGCCTGTCTCTAGCTTCTGCTAACAGCCATGCTGCTTCCACTGAGAAAGAAACTGTAAGCTAAATAAATCTCCCTTTCTCCCTTGAAATGCTTGACTTTGGGTGTTCTATATCATAGCAACACAAGACTAACTGGTACAGAGGTGATCGGAATGAAATTCTACCAGGTAACTTAATGGCTATGTGATGCTACTGAAGTTCTTCTCTTGGTTCCCATCCATGTAATAGTGCTTATGATACTTGCTGCAAGTAGTAGATAAAGTAGCCATGCTACTTGCACCTTGCACAGAATAAATGTTCACTGCTTTCGTGAGCAGCAGCAAATTTGAGTCCTAATTTGCAACGAAGGAGGCTGAGGAGTAAACGGAAAACCTGAGCTCGGCATTACAGCACCCAGAGACCAGATCTGCGCTTTCCTTTTCTGCAGGAATTTTTTTTTTTTCAGCTCATACAAACTTATTAGGTACACCAGTTCCCTCCCTTCCTCCTCCTCCCTCCGTACCCCCTGCTCCCCCTCCCCACTCCTCTCCCTCCCCATCCCCCAGTGCCTCCCGCCCCAATTCCAAGAGAGTCCTTTCTTGTGCATGTCTGATTTTCCTCTGGGCCCTCCTCTCCGA
The DNA here is from genome assembly GCA_023101885.1 of Typhlomys cinereus. Taxonomy (NCBI): domain Eukaryota; kingdom Metazoa; phylum Chordata; class Mammalia; order Rodentia; family Platacanthomyidae; genus Typhlomys; species Typhlomys cinereus. The sequence goes on from JALPQD010000104.1 coordinate 255,090, forward strand.
TGACGTACAAGGACCCAGTGGCCTTTCCCTGAACCCTTTCCCGTGTTCCCCTTAGGTATAGGAACACTGCTGTGGCTGCCAATCCTTTACCTCCAAGGCTCTTGGTGCCTTTAGCAGATGCTAGACTTTGTGAGGTCAACAGTGTGTTGGACAATGCGCAGGGCATGCAAAGTCCAATTATGATTGCTAAAGCCCTAACTAGTATAGAGTATCTTATATATCATTGCTCCTCCCATCCTTTTGCTCTTACACTCTTACCGCCCCCTCTTCCGCAAATTTCCCTGAGCTTCAAGATGGGGAGAGACTAAGCTGGCCTAGTTCTAGGTGGTTGATATAGAGTCTCTGAAGTTCTGGATTGTGGTTTGTTGATTTTCTCTTGCAGTTTTGCTGCTCCTGCAATGCCCTTCACTCCATCCTGGTGGGCATTGTATGTTACCCCCTGGCCAGAGACAAAAAGCTGTTAGAGTCTTGTGATAAAAGCACATTCAAAGGTAGATGTAATAAAAGTGGGAAACCATACTAAGGGAGGGGTCTATCACCCATTTGCAAAATGGTTACTTTTTATCTGCCAGACTATATGCCCTCCTCTTCTGGTGAGATCACACCCCCTCAGTAGTAAATGATCAAGAACAAAAGTCTGTGAACTTAATCAGATGTCTCATTACTTATTTGGGTCCTTGGTGGAGGCCTATTTTCCCTGCTGTAACATGGTCCCTTCTCTCCTTGTTTCTGGTGTGGCCCTCCTACCCCATCCCTCCTGTTCATAATCCTTGCAATTACTGTCTCTAGGTGGGCTGGGTGGGTTTGGTACTAAGAGCCACCTATTAGGGAGTACATACGGCGCTTAATTTTCTGGGTCTGGGATACTTCGCTTAATATAATTGTTTCTAATGACATCCATTTCCTGGCAAATTCCAGTAATTCATCATTTTTGATGGCTGAGTAGTACTCCATTGTATAGATGTACCACCTTTTCCTTATCCACTCGTCAACTGTTGGACATTTGGGCTGATTCCATGACTTTGCTATTGTAAACAGTGCTGCTATGAACATGGTCGTGCTTGTGCTATCGAGGTGAACCTCTGCTGTATGGGTGGTTATTCCCAAAAGTGGAATAGCAGGGTCATATGGCATTTCAATCTTTAATTTCTTTAAGAATCTCCAGACGGCTCGCCAGAGTGGCTGTATGAGCCTGCATTCCCACCAGCAATGTAGGAGAGTTCCCCTCTCTCCACATCCTCTCCAACATTCGTTGTTGTTGGTATTGTGGATTTTTGCCATCCTGACCGGGGTGAGATGATATCTCAGGGAAGTTTTGATTTGCATTTCCCTGATGGCTAAGGAAGTGGAGCATTTTTTAAGATATTTGTTAGACATTTTAATTTCATCCCTGGTAAAGTTTCTTTTAAGTTCCAGGGCCCATTTTTTAATTGGGCCATTGGTTTCCTTGGTGTTTAGTTTTCTAAGTTCTTTGTGCACTCTGGACAGCAGAGTTCTATCAGATGTGTGGTTAGTGAAGATTTTCTCCCATTCTGTGGGTTGCCTTTGAGCTCGCGTTACAATCTCTTTATCTGAACAGAAGGTCCTTAATTTCACAAGGTCCCAACTGTTGAGAGTTGGTAGCAGTGACTGTGCCATTGGATGTCTGTTTAGGAACTGTTGGCCTAGCCCAATCAGCTCGAGGGAGTTCCCTATCCTTTCAACTATGGTTTTTATAGTCTCTGGCCTGATATCAAGGTCCTTGATCCATTTGGAATTAAGTCTTGTACATGGTGACAAGTACGGGTCCAGCTTTAATCTTCTGCATGTGGAGATCCAGTTTTGCCAGCACCATTTGCTGAAGATGCTGTTCTTTTTCCATTGGATTCTTTGGGCCCCTTTGTCAAAGACCAAATGGCTGTAACTTTGTGGGCTTATATCTGGGTCTTCAATCCTTACCCATTGATCTGTGTGTCTATTTTGGAGCCAGTACAAGGCTGTCTTTATAACTATGGATTTGTAGTATAGACTTAGGTTTGGTATGGTAATACCTCCAGCTGTGTTTTTGTTACTCAGGATTGTTTTGTGCCTCCATATGAACTTTGAGGTTGTTTGGTCAACTTCTTTGAAGAATTGCTTTGGGATTTTGATTGGTATAGCATTGAATCTGTATATTGCCTTTGGTAGGATGGTCATTTTTACGATGTTGATTCTGCAAATCCAGGAACAAGGGAGGTCTTTCCACCTTCTGGTGTCTTCTGCTATTTCTTTCTTTAGGGTTTTAAAGTTTTCGTTGTAAAGGTCTTTTACCTCCTTAGTTAGGTTTATACCAAGGTATTTCATTTTTTTAGGGGCTACTAGTAAATGGGATTGTTTCTCTCAAGGCTTTTTCACTTCTTTCATTCTGGGCATATAGGAAGGCCTCTGATTTTTGCACATTTATTTTGTATCCTGCCACCCTGCTGAACTTCTCAATTAGTTCCAGGAGCTTCCTGGTGGAGTTTTTGGGATCACTCAGGTATAAGATCATGTCATCTGCAAATAGGGATAGCTTGACTTCTTCCTTGCCGATTTGAATCCCTTTTATGTCCCTTTCTTATCTTATGGCTTCAGCTAAGACTTCAAGTACAATATTGAATAGAAGTGGTGAGAGTGGACAGCCTTGTCTAGTTCCTGATCGAAGTGGGAATGCTTCCAATTGTTCCCCATTGAGCATAATCCTTGCTGTGGGCTTGTCGTATATAGCTTTTATTATATTGATTAAGGTTCCTTCCATTTCCACTGTCTCTAGCGTTTTGATCATAAAAGGCTGTTGGATCTTGTCAAAAGCTTTTTCTGCATCTATCGAGAGTATCATGTGGTCTTGGACTTTGGACTGGTTTACATGATGAATTACATTTATTGATTTGCGTATGTTGAACCAACCTTGTGTGCCAGGGATGAAGCCTACTTGGTCCCCATGAATGATCTTTTTAATATGTTTTTGAATCCGATTTGCTAAGACTTTGTTGAGAATCTTTGCGTCTGTGTTCATCAGGGAGATCGGCCTATAGTTTTCTTTCTTAAGTGAATCTTTATTAGGTTTTGGGATTAAAACGATATTAGCTTCATAGAAGGAATTTGGTAGTGTTCCTTCCTTTGCTATTTGATGGAACAGTTTAAGGAGTATTGGTGTTATTAACTCCTTAAATGTCTGGTAGAACTCTGTGCTGAATCCACCTGGTCCAGACATTTTTTGGTGGGAAGATTCGAGATTACTTCCTCAATTTCCTTATATGTTATAGGACTATTTAAATAATTCACAACTTCCTGATTCAATTTAGGTAAGTTGTGTTTACTTAGAAATTCATCCATCTCTTTTGTGTTGTCAAACTTCACAGAGTATAAGTTTTTGAAATATGATGTTATAATTCTCTGGATTTCTTGGGTATCAGTAGTGATAACTCCATGTTCATTTCTAATTTTGTTAATTTGGGTTTTCTCTCTCTTGCTTTTGGTTAGTTTAGCTAGGGGTGTATCAATCTTGTTGATTTTTTCAAAGAACCAGCTTTTTGACTGGTTGATTTTTTCTATCGTTTTCTTAATCTCGATTTCAGATATTTCTCCCCTTATTTTGCTAATCTCCTCTCTTCTACTATTTTTGGGATCAGATTGCTCTAGTTTCTCTAAAGCTTTAAGCTGCATTGTTAAGTTGTTTATTTCTGATGTTTCCATTTTTTTGACGTAGGCATTAAGAGCTATGAACTTACTCTTAGAACAGCTTTCATTGTGTCCCAGAGATTTTGGTAAGTTGTATTTTCGTTATCATTCACTTTCAGGAAATCTTGAATTTCCTTTTTAATTTCTTCCTGAATCCAGTTCTCATTCAGCATCATAGTGTTAAGTTTCTAGGAGTTAGTGTATTTTCTCTTGTTTGATGTGTTGTGGATGTCCAGCTTTAGGCCGTGGTGGTCTGATAGGGCACAGGTTAGAATTTCAACTTTTTTGTATATGTGTAGATTCATTTTGTGGCCCAATATGTGATCTATTTTGGAGAAATTTCCGTGTGCTGCTGAGAAAAATGTGTATTCTTTGGTGCGTGGGTGAAAAGTTCAATAGAGATCTGTAAGGTCCATTTCTTTCAGGGTTTGATTAAATTCCAAAGTGTCTCTGTTAAGCTTTTGACCTGTTGATCTATCCCATGTTGAGAGGGCGGTGTTCAAGTCCCCAAGAATTATCGTTTGGGGGTTGATGTCTTGCTTTAGACGCTGTAGGGTTTTCTTAATGAATGTGGAGGGGCCCGTATTGGGTGCATATATGTTCAGTATTGTGAAGTCTTCCTGGTGAATTGTACCTGTGACTAAAATGTAGTATCCATCCGTGTCTCTTATAATTTTCTTTGGTTTGAAATCCACTTTGTTTGATAGCATAATGGCTACCCCTGCCTGTTTTCTGCTTCCATTTGCTTGTAGAATTGTTGACCAGCCTTTTATTTTTAGAGCGTGCCTATCTTTTGTGGTGAGATGGGTTTCCTGCAGGCAGCAGATTGATGGATTGTGATTTTTAATCCAAGTTTGTAATCTGTGTCTCTTGATCGGTGAATTAAGTCCATTAACATTTAGTGTTATAATGGAGAAACTGTTTTGAATTCCAGACATTTATTATGTTTAGTAGCTTTTATAAGTATATTGCTTCGCTTTTATTGGTGTTATATTTGCTTTCTGTTCTCCTGGATATGCCTGTTTTTTTCTTCACGCTTGAGTATCATTTCTAGCATTTTTTGAAGGCCTGGTTTGGTGGACATGTATCCCTTAAAGTTTTCTTTGTGCTGGAAAATTTTTCTTTCTCCTTCGATCATGACAGATAGTTTTGCAGGGTAAATCAGCCTGGGTTGACATTTTTGCTCATTCAATACTTGAAGTATGTCTCTCCAAGCTCTTCTTGCTTTTACTGTTTCGACTGAGAAGTCATTTGTTATTTTAATAGGTTTACCTTTAAAAGTGACTTGTTTTTTCTCCCTTGAAGCTCTCAGCACCAGTTCTTTATCTTGAATGTGGAGTGTTTTAACTATTATTTGCTGTGGGGTGCTTCTATTTTGGTCGTATCTGTTTGGGGTGAGGAATGCCTCTTGTATATGGATGGGCCTCTCTTTTTTTAGATGAGGAAAGTTTTCCTTGATGATCGTTTGAAAAATTTCCTCAGGGGTGGTATTTTGAGATTCTTGCTCTGGTATTCCATGAATACGCATGTTAGGCTTCTTCAGGGTGTCCCATATCTCTTGGATATTTCTCTCAAGTATCTTTTTGGCTTTAACAACCTCTTCCATTGAGCTGGTTAGTACTCCCACTTTATCTTCAAGGTCTGAAATTCTGTTTTCTGCTTCGTTAGTTCTGTTGATAAGACTCTCTGTGGCATTCTGGGTTGAAGATAACTTGTCTTTTAGCTCAGTTTTAAACTCTGCTTGAGTTTGTTTTAACTGCTCTATGCCACTTTTTGTTGCTTGCACTGTTTTTCTCAACTCCTCCAGATGTCTGTTGTGTTCCTCTTCAAAGCGATTGATTCGATTATGTAATTCCTCCCGGATTCCTCTTTCATAGTATTGAACATGGTAATGATCATATTTTGAAAGACCTTATCCTGGGTGAGGCTTTCTTGGCCTTTTTCCGCGGGTTTGTTCTTGTTGGAGTCTAACATTATGGGATTAATTTCTTCAGTGGGAAATTTGTTTACTTGAGTGTTGCTTCTCATGGATTTGCACTTTGACTTTGGCATTGTCATTTTACCTCTTAAGATCTCTCAATTTCACTAAACTGAATTATTTGGCCTGGGGTCCTGGTGGACGGACGGGGGCAGAGACTTACCTAGGGCGCGGGGTCAGGCCCAGCTGGACCACGCGCGTGCGTCCCCACCAGCGGAGCGGGGTGGGGTGAAAAGGGAGGATGGGCGCGTCGGCGTGGAGCTATTTAACCGGAGGGCAGCTGGGGCGGGGCCCGGGCGCAGGGGGAGGTCCTCCTCGTCCCTCGGACCCTGTGCGGCTCCGGCTGGATGGTGGGAGTCGGAGCCGTGTCCCTGTGGGCTGACCTGGGGTCCTGGTGGGCGGGGCCCGAACGGGTACTTACCTAGGGCGCGGGGTCAGGCCCGGCTGGACCGCGCGCGCGCGCGTCCCGACTGGCGGAGCGGGGTGGGGTGAAAAGGGCCCTTTTCTGCAGGAAGTTGTACAAGACAGTTCAGATACTTTCCCTCCTCTATAGCCAGACCCAACTTCCACAGCTATTTCAGATCTCTGCTCTCTTGTTGCTTTTTTAAGGTTGGGGATACAGCTGTTCTAGAGGCCCTGGCCAGACACTTTGACTACCCAGTGTCAGCTTGGTCTAAAGTTCAGCTGGCACTGGCATGGAGACAGAGACTCCATGTATCCTTGTTTGTTTTCAATCAGCCAGTATTCTGATTGGTCCAGGTTGCCAGGAACTCTTCTGAAAGTTGGTGATTTGGAATCAAGAATCAAAATATGGCTCTTGTGCTTTCTGGAAACTGTGTGTACTCAGGAAACATGTGCTTAATATAGCGCGAGGAACCTGAAAGAGGAGATGAGAACACAGGGGGAGGGAGGGTGGCAGGGAAGAGCTATGGGCTCAGAGGAAGTTGGCAGGACATCAAGTGGCATCTAGGTGGAACAGAGGAGATACAGCAACTACAAAGCTAGCTGGCCCTCGTTGAGTGAACATGCACTATGTTTAGATTAGTGACTCCCCTGAAGCCCATGCTAAAGGCTTATTCCTCAGGGTCACACTCAAGGGAGCTAATGAAACCTTTAGGAGGTATAAAGGGTGTCCTTTAAAAGGGATGATGACCTGCCCATGCTTTGCCTCCTGGTTTGCTCCAGTACACACATATTCCACTAGGATATGCCATCTTACCTCAAGCCCAAATCCTGAGGCCAATTGAAGCAGGACCCAAACCTCCAAAACTATCATTCAATCCAACTCTTTTCTCTCTTTATAAGTTAATTATCTGAGATGTTTCACTAAAATAACTAAAAGATAACTAATTCAGCATTGCAATCTCCCCATCCCCATGAAATGGGATAACAAAAACCTTGTAAGCATATTTTGTGACAGTTTTCCTCCTCAAGTTTTTTATGGACTGGGAAGATGGCTGGGCAGGTAAAGGACTGGCTTTGCTAGCATGAAGACCTGAGTTCAGATCCTTGGCACCTACATAAAAAGATGAGCACACATAATCCAGTGATGGGAGGAGGAAATGGAGCTCACTGGCCATTCAGTTGGGCCGACTGGTGAACTCCGGACTCGGTGAAGAAACGTGACTCAAAACACAAGGTGGAATGTGATGGGGGAAGACACCCAGTGTTGTCCTCTGGCCTTTCCACATGCATGCACAGGCACACACGCACATGCACCCCGCCCACACCCCACACACACTGTAGCAATACTAGTAAAAAGTGATTTTGGGGGATGCCACCTGCTAGAAAAAGAGATGTCATTCCTCAATAGAAAGTATGAAAGGCTGAGAGGAATCGCAATCATGGACTTTCAGGAAAAGTACAGAAAGCCACTTGCATCAAATCCACAGGTATTTTCTGGAGCCCCTATCAGGTAAGGCCACTGCCTGAGACCTCAGAAATTTCTGGTTGGACCTGGAATGCTTCACGTATTAAACTGTCTTTCTCTGGCCCAAAATGAATATCTTGAAGGATTTGATTCTCTGGCTCCCAAGCTGGCAATCCATGAACACACTAGAAGCCAGGAAAGCTTTCCCATAATCCGACCTCTCCTTGTGCCTAGATTTACATAGATTCTCAGCCCCCTGATTATAAATAAAGCCTGGCATGACTGGGTGGTGTCTTGTTACCACTCTCCCTCTGGAAGGCAGTGGATTTCCCACCTGTCAGACCAACTGTTTTCTATATTTCCATCTCTGTGTGTTCTTTTTTTCTGTCTTTCCAGTCCCAGGGCAGCTTCACGGGTCATCACACTGGACTCTACATATTTAATGGAATTGTAGTAATGGAATGACCAGCATGCGCTTCAGTTAGCTTGATAAAGCACACGAAATGTAATAATACATATTTAGGGACTGGATATGTAGCTCAATGTTAGAGCATTTACCAAATATGCATGAGACTCTGGGTTCAATCCTTAGTACCACACACAAAAAAACTTTAAAATGAACAAAAAAATACCTTTTTAAGAGTATTTATGATTCAAAAATAACAGGATCTAGAAAAGACTTGGTTCTCAAAAATGACCTGTTGTGACCACATAGCTGCAATTTTAGCACTCTGGAAGTAGAAGCGGGAGATTGGACATTCAAGGATATCCTTGACTGCATTAGTGAGCTATGTGAGACCCAGTCCAAAACAAGAAACTAATGTTGATAGTGGTGGTTGCATCATGTTACATCCTGTTAGTAACAGGGACAGGTGAATCTGAAGATTTTTGTCAGGATGATGAAAAAGCAAAGGTGTGGTTTCACTGCTTTGCTTTCCAAAGATGTGGATGAAGGTGAATATAGTGCAGCAACAGTGAGGGTTCATTATCAGCCTAATGCTCTCAGGTTTACACTATCTTTCACCAAAGGAAGGCCTTGACTTCTCTTATTCTACCAAGCACTATAAAGGATCATGATGCTGACAACATTGACATAAACTTGAAAGCCAATAGCATTTCAGGCAAAGTCACACATTCATTGGTCTCTCTATTCTCTAGGAAAGGCTTGAAAAGAAATTAGACCTCTCTCCTTTTGCTAAGCACAGCTATGGGACACTGCTCAAAGCATTGCTCTTTCCCAGCATATCTGCTGCGGGTAACTCAGAGCCCTAGCAAGAGCGTCACGCGTCCCAGGAAGACTGTGTTGTGACTCCACAAGGACTCAAGCCAGCAACTTTGCTAAAACAAACACACCCTGGCATTACTGTTTATTCTAGTGTCAAGAAGCAGCACACCTGTAGCAGGTAAGACTCTTCAGGAAAGACAGCATTTTACTGCCAGGACCTGCTGAAGAAATGCCCTGGAGTAGCTTGGGTGTGTGCTTTCTTGGTTTTGTTTGTTTTTATTTTCGAATGAGAGATATAATGGCAAATTATGTGTTTTAACTCATTGATTAGAAAGCAAACCTTGAGATTTTTTTTTATTATTATTTCTGCTCATACAAACTTAATAAGTACACCGGTTCCCTCCCTCCCTCCTCCTCCCCCCGGCCCCCCTGTTCCCCCTCCCCTCACCCTTCCCTTCCCATCCCCCAGTGCCTCCGCCCCCAAACCCCGGAGAATCCTTTAATGTGCATGCCAGACTCTCCTCTGGGCCCTCCTCTCTGATGACGTACAAGGACCCAGTGGCATTTCCCTGAACCCTTTCCTGTGTTCCCCTTAAGCATAGGAACACTACTATGGCTGTCAATCCCTTGCCTCCAAGGATCTTGGTGCCTTTAGCAAATGCTAGACTTTGTGAGGTCAATAGTGTGTTGGACATTGCGCAGGGTATGCAAAGTCCAATTATGATTGCTTCGGCCCTAACTTGTGTGGAGTATCTTGCATATCATTGCTCCTCCCATCCTTGTGCTCTTACATTCTTACCGCCCCTTCTTCCGCAAATTTCCCTGAGCTTCAGGATGGGGAGAGATTCGGCTGGCCTAGTTCTAGGTGGTTGATATAGAGTCTCTGAAGTTCTGGATTGTGGTTTGTTGATTTTCTCTTGCAGTTTTGCTGCTCCTGCAATGCCCTTCACTCCATCCTGATGGGTATTGTATTTCACCCCCTGGCCAGAGATAAAAAGCTGTTAAACTAGAGTCTTGTTATAAGAGTATATTCAAAGGTAGATGTAATAAAAGTAGGAAACCACAGTGAGGGAGGGGTCAATCACCCATTTGCAAAATGGTTACTTCTTACCTGCCAGACTATATGCCCTCCCCTTTTGGTGAGATCATACCCCCAAACCTTGAGATTATAGAAGCCTTTTTCTCTGTACCTGGTGGCTGCAGAGTCCGTGGCAGCCAAACAGCTCCAGCACCATGCCTGTTGCTTTTAGTAAAGCCAGTTTACTTAGTGCCCTCAAGATGGCTAGGAGTCAGGTCCGGCTCTATCCCATTGCTTAGGCTTGGCTTCTACCTCGAAAAATTGAATTCTCATAGCATCCAGTTCAAATGCTTCAACCAGCTTCCTGAGATGCTGCATGGCCTGCCTCCTTCAAAACTCTGTCTTCTTTCCTACTGTTTCCCCGACAGATAGTATTGTCCAGTCATGAAGAACTACTTTCGTCTCTGGAGTTTTTGTTGTTTGTTTGTGGAAGGGTCTCAGGTGGTCTGGACTGGCCTCAAAGTAACGTGTAGCCAAGGATGGGCTTGAGTTCCTGATGGTCCTGATCACAACTCTCAAGTGCTAGGTTTACAGGTGTGCACCACCAATCCAGCTAGTCCTCTTACCTCTGAGCAGTTCGGCTACTTTAAATCTCTTTGTGAACATCTACTTCAGTGTGTTCTGAGTCATCATTGCCTCTAGAAATCCTTCCTTCCTCTCTCCTTGCCTCCTTGCTCAACCCACAGTGCTTTGAATGGCTCAGGAGAACATGTATGATGTATTCTTGCTCATGCACACTGCATTCCCAGGCTCACCATCAGTAAGAGACGGTTACTGAAAGAGTGAAGTTGGGCATGGTAGTTCAGGCCTATAAACTCAGTTTCCCAGGCCAAAAGAGGAAGCTGAGGCCTACCAGGGGTATAGAATAGGTTTCTGAGCATAGGCAACTTAGTGAGACTCTTGTCCCAAAATAAAGAGGTTAAGGCTGGACAGATGGCTCAGGGATTAAAGCTTTTGCTTCACAAACAAAAGACTTGAGTTCAGATATCCAGATCTCATGTAAAAATGCTGGCAGAAATGGCAGAGTCTGGGAAATTCCAGAGTCAGTGGAGAGGTGGAGCAATCCAGGATGATTCCCGAAATCACCCTCCGGCCTTCACAGATACACAGTGCCTCTTCTACACACACACACACACACACACACACACACACACAAAACCACAAAAATAAAACAACAAAAAAGGGCTGGCCCAGTGGTTCTGTAGGTAAAGGTATTTGTGAGAGAACTGACTCATAAAAGTTGTGTAATGTGGCACACATATACTCACCTCATACTACAACACACACACACACACACACTACAAATTTCTAAAAAGTGAAAAGAGTATTGGGGTTATAGCTCAGGAGTAGAAGTCTTGCCTTGTCTGTGGCAAAATATTAGGATCAATCTCCAGCACTAGAGGGAGTAGTGGAGAGGAGTGAGCCAATGGATGGATGAGTGGATAAAAGATACTAGTCTCCATCACTCAGAAGGCTGTAAAAATTTTCTTTGCATGTATGTGTATAAATGTGTGTGTGTGTACATGTGGGTGTGGGTCTGTGTACAAGGAGAGGGTACTTGAATGTGTGTGCTTCTGGAGGCCTAAGGGTGACTTAATGAACCATCCCAGATTGCTCTATCTCCTTATTGCTTTGCTCTGGGGTTTCCCAGGCTTTATCTTTCAGGACCATAATTATAGATTGATGACATAACCTAGCCTGGCATTTTTATGGGGGATCTAGATATCTTAACTCAGATCCTCTTGCATTTCGGGCAAAGGTTTTAACCCCTGAGCCATCTCCTCAGTCTTCATTCCCTTATCAAGAGGCATAGCAGGTCTCTCTCTCTTCCTGTTCCTACTGTGCAGTCCCAGGATGGATGGCGGCTCTGTCCTCGAGCCCTGTGCCCGTGGTTCCTCTCCCTGCTCTCTCTGACCTTCAGCTCTCTCCTCTGCTATAATGCTCCACCTCTTGGGCCTTGGGCTTCCTCCTTGCCTGCCCTGGATGAGTGTCCTGCTTTACCTCTCAAAAAAAAAAAAAAAAAAAAAAAAAAAAAAAAGGCATTGCACAGCAGTCAAACACTATACCAGGAACTTTCCTATTGGAACCAGCAAAGACCTGTTCATGCTTAGCTCCAGCAAGAAAGTCAAGAGGAAGTTCCCTGCTATCAGAGCAGAGTTCAGAGCTGGGATACGAATGAGACATGTTGGAACCATCAGTTGGTAACAGGAGAAAAAATTTAGAAGAAGGTAAGACTGGGGTAAGGTGACGCTGCTGAAGTACTGACCTTAAAGTTGTCAACAGTGAAGCATGCTGGGCTCATGTGCAGAGATGGCATGAGAAGGAACCCGTCAAGACATACTGTCCCTAGGTGCTTACAGAGGGGTGGAAATCAGCAGGTTTGTACATAAGATGGGGGTGGGGCACTAGGGTAGAATCATTCTACTGAATTCCAAGTAGACTCTACTGTGAGGATAGACGGTAGGAGGATCCCAGAGCTGCGAGCACTTGAGGATGCTGAACTGCCTCTGGAATTTGGACAGTCATCTTGCAAAGGGACATCATCGATAATGATTCATCCCAACCAAATGGGGGAGGAGTGCCTTCAAGCTGAGTGTCTAAGGAGGTGCCTAGGAGCTCCTGGGTAAAGACAGTCTTGGTGGAGACATGAGAAAGTGTATTTTTTTTTCCTTATTCTCTTTTCCTCTTTATGCCCTCTCCACTTTTTATATTTTCTTTTTTTGGCTCTTCTCTTTCTTTTCAATGCTGGAGAAGAGCTTCATAGATATTAGGCAAGTAATCTACCACCTATACCTTCAGCCTGGAGAAACGACTTTCAAATAGAGTCTGTAAGAGGGGAAGACTGTAAAGACACCAAGAGAATGTGATTTTTGAAAGACAACTTCATTTTGGAGCCTCTAAAAGAAAGATAACACCAGAAGATCACTCGAGCGTCCAAGACTGACAACAGGTTATCTACAGCGGTGTCTGAGGCATTTTAGGAGGGGGCTGGAAGTGTACTAGGCCCAGAGAACGGAGGCAAAGATTCACACAGTGAAGCAGGACCCAGAAGAGGTCAGATTCTTCCTCAATACCAAGTAGCTGCTGTGACTTTGGGTGCTGTGCCAAATGTTTCCAACTGATAAGAACCTGGCTCAGACTGCCCTCCAGCTGTGCAATGACTTGAGTACTTCATTTAGGGTGTGTCTTATCAGGTCACTACATGCAATCCTCTCAACATTGGTAGGGTCATGTTTATATTAATAGACTAAGAAGCTCCACATCAGTCCTGGGCTTTCTGTACAATGTGTCCATCTCAATAGATACTGACTTAATAAGAAGGAAACATGGCTGACACCAGAGCATCCAGACAAGAGATTAGGGATTTACAGAAGTGATGTCTCCAGTTAGGCATAAGACTCAGTTCTAGAATTTATTTACAATGTGGACTTCAATCCTGTACCTCAAAACTAGTGAGTATGAATTTAAAATAACAATGCATCTTGATTCACTGCAGCAAGTAAAGATAAAGTTTTCATTTTGTGGGAATTGAGTACACAGCCTAGATATGATCATAAGAAATTTTGGAAAGATGTAGTCAGCATATACAACTGATAAAAATGCTATAGGAAAAAAGACCTCAAAAGAAAAAAGACAAAAGAACACACTTCAATAGAGAAATTAGGCCACGGTCATGTACTGCGTGTATGTATCGAGACATCTGGTGCAGCTCACTCTTACTTACCTTCCTGTTCACTTGGGACTAAACAGGTTTGATCTCCCCAGTCAGGGAGGTTATAGGGACTGGCAGTGAGACGGTAACCAACTGGCAAACAGGAAACTGACCCCTTTCACTGTTGTTTCCTACGTCTATTCTTCCATCTACCTTTGAATCTCCTTTTATATTAAAAATCTTCATTTAAACAGTCTTTCATCTTTGGTTAGGAGATGACCTCGACAACCAATCAGGATGCAGCCAAGGGCAGCATAGGAACAGCAAAACTGAGAACAACAACAAACCATAATTCAGAACACCAAAAAACATACAATATTCACCCAGAACCAGACCAACCAAATCTCTTCCCATCCTAAAACTAAGGAAAATGTGCGGAAGAGATGCTAGAAAGATTGTAAGAGCCTAAAGATGGGGAGGACCAATGATATGTAGATACTCCACAAAAGTCAGGGCTGAAGCAGCCAGGATATAGCCACAATGTGACTGGATTGCCTGATCTGCATAATGGCTGACATGTCAACAACTTCCCAAAGTGCAGTAGGGATCACAGGAGAAAAGGCTTCAGGGAGTAGGATCCTTATAGGCAAAGAAGTTAAACAGTTCCCATACTAGCGGCCAAGCCAAGAAGGGGCCCCAAGCTGAGTTCTGAACCCTCACTAGTGTGGACGACTCAGAGGGAAATTCAGCGCCCACATATATGGATGTTCTGGAGAATGGAAGGGAGAAAGCAGGAAGCACCAAGAGAGGAAGAGGGAAGGAAAACGGGTGAGAGGGAGAGAGGAGAAAGGGGGAAAATGCAATGGGGGAACGACGGGAAAAGGGAAGGGAGAAGGGGGTACCTATTGAGCTTGTATGATTAGGCAAAAAAATGTAACAACAAAGAGTCTAAAAATGAGAAAGGATGAACAGATGCTGAAATGACAATTTTGGGTTGTCAGGTACAATGCATCAGTGAGGCTTGCTAAGGCATGGAGGGCCGTCAGGGTTGTGGTCAGAGATAAGGGTTCAAGAAAGAACTGAGGCTGCAGCAGTTGCTAACGTCATCAACACCTAGAGACCATCCCAGCTGATCCTGGTGTGCTGACAGGAGTCTGCTGCTGGTAGTAGCTTTGTATATAAGGTTACCTCTGGCTTTCCTTTCTCCTGTCTCCCTTTCTTCTTTCCCTCCCCACCTCTCCTTTTCTTCCTTCTCTCCCCTTATGAGGGTTTTTTTTTTTTTTTTTTTTTAAGTTTAGGACAGATCTATTCCCAAGTCATCTCTTGCTTTCTCTAAGACATTTAGCTTACTTGGGTGGGCTGGGTTGGAATGTGAAGAGGGAAAGCCACCAATGGTTAGAAGCTTAAAAATCTTAAGAATTTTCAAATCCTGGGCTAGGAAGCCTTTGCTTCATAAGCAAAAAGATCTGAATCTGGATCTACAGACCCCATGTGTCCATCTCCTGCGGGGAGACAACACTTAAATACAAGCGAGTTCAGGGGAGGAGATTCATTTGGTTCACAGTTGTAAGGGAACATAAGGTCCGTGATGGCAGGGACGGCAGGCCTGGCAGCAGACGCTGGAGGTGGCTTACATCACGTCCCTCGTGGAGGGCTGAAGAAGCTGGTTCTGATGGCAGCAGGAGGGAAGATAAATTTACCAGCAAAGAATCCTTTAGCTCGTCTGTCTGTGACTCCTTTTGTTGCAGGGAAAATGATCTCGACTGTCCCAATGTTGTAGGGTTCTTGTGTTCCGGAGTCGAAGATTGAAACCAGAACACATGTAGAGGATTAAGGTAGAGTTTATTAGAGGAGAGGAAGGTTAGAACTCATGGACTCCAAATGTGGAGTGCCACGAGGGGCTAGGGCACCTTCATGAGAAAGCAGGCAGCTGAAAAAGAACCCAAGGCACCGGAGTGCCATGAGGGGCTAGGGAGCCCATGAGAACTCACGGTGCCTAGGCATGGAATTCATGAGAAGCAAAGGACAAGAAACAGACTCATGGCACTAGAGGGCCATGAGAGACTAGATCGCCAAAGATGGTTGCCAGGGCTAGATATATGTATACACCTGAGCCCGGGGAAACTGGCTTTTTCCCATTGGTTAATTCCCATGGGGCCCAACCCAGTTGTTCTTGGGCCCAAGTGGGCTAGAGGTCAAGTTGTTTGATATGGAGAGATCATCTCCATAATCACTTCATGGGGAAGTTGGCCATCTTATCTCTGGGAGGATTAGAGTCAGTTTCTCAGCAGGAGTGTTCTTTCGGGGTGATTCCAGCAGTGGGGGATGGCTTTCAGGAATTCCAAAGACCTTGAGAGACCCATCTCAGCATGGCTGCTCTAATCCTGCCTCACTTTTATCCAGACTGCTACTGGGAGGTTTCATCCAGATTTAAGTTTGATCTTTTTGGTGGACATATACTGACACAGATAATCTGTTCAGATGATCTGACAGCTATTATATTAGTCAATCTCAGGTGTAGTCAAGTTGACAACCAAGATTAACTATCATACCATGTAAAATGCAGTAAATGGTAACAGCCTGCAATTCCGGCCCTGGAAGGCAGAGCCTGAGAAACCCCAGAGCAAAACAAAAGGAGGTAAAGCAAGCCAGAATGATTCTCAATGTCACCCTGGGTCGCAGGAGGCACACAGGCTCAAATGACTTCTTAGGCGCACATACATTGTTAGATCCTTTCTCATCTGTTTCTCCTAGAGAACCAGGAAATAAGATAACAAAGTAAAGAAGCACAACTTTTACATGATATAAAACTTGTAGCTTATGATAATATGATAAGTATAATGATAGCACCATACTAAAGAAGAGGATTGTGACAAGAGAAAATTAACAGATTTTGGTGATCAAATTGGTGACTCTCTCTTAACATTCAGGGAAGTTAAGAGAAGACCAAAATACACAAAGGGAACCTGGACTCCCCTCTGCTAAAAATTCTGCCCTGCCATATTCCCCTATTTTAAAAATTCATTTGTGTTCATAAGTTTCTATTTTTAAATACTAGTGCCTCCAGAGGGTTTTCCTTGCTTTAAGTAGGAAAAACCTTATTCCAAATGAATTCAGAATCGATAAGAGAAGAGTGGCAATGATAGAATGTGAACTCTGGGACTGACTCAATGGGTCAGGGGTTAAGCCTTTGTCTCTCAAGCAACCTGAATTCGGATCCCAGATACTATGTAAAAATGCTGGGACATAAAGTGTTGTGCCCTTGAAGGTAGAGCCCGTGAAACACCGGAGCAAAGCCAAAAGGAGGCAGGGAAATCCAGGATGATTCGTAAGTTCACCCTTGGACCTCCACAGACATACACAGACACACACAGAGAAAAAAAAGACTGGTCATTCAGATAAACCTGTTTCAGGCTTGGAGGAGGAATAAACAAAAGACATCTCATGGCCTCATGTGCTTTCTGAAACTTGGCCAAGAACAGTTGGCAGCTTTGAGCTTTGTCCTTTGTCCTCTTACTGTTGTATTTATTCCACAGACTATTTCCTCTCTCTCTCTCTCTCTCTCTCTCTCTCTCTCTCATGCCCCCCTCTCCCATCTTTCTCCTTCCTTTAATCCCTTCAAGCCCGCCAGTGCTGAGTGAAGCACAGGTCCTCATACTCGCCAGGCAGGCCTTCACTCTACCTCTAAACTCACACAGCTCTCACGGTATCAGTTTTTCAAAAGCAGTAAAGGAGGCTCCTTTCAGACTCCTCCCCCAACCTGCCCCCCTCATTCAAACTTAATAGGTACCCCGTCCCCTCCCTCCCTCCACCCCTTCCTGGACCTCCTTGTTCCTTCCCTCCCTTTTCCTCTTCCTTTCCCCCCCTCCCTCCATATCTCCCAGTGCCTCTTCCCCCTATCCCTGGAGCATCCTTTAATGTGTATGTCAAACTTCCCTCTGGGTCCTCCTCTCTGATGAGGTGTAAGGACTCAGTGGCATTTTCTAGAACTCTTTCTTGTGTTCCCCTTAAGTACAGGAACACTATTGTGGCTGTTAATCCTTACTTCTAAGGATCCTAGTGCCTTTAGTCCATGCTAGACTTTGAGAGGTCAATAATGTGTTGGTCATTGTGCAGGTCATGCAAAGTCCTATTATGATTGCTTCAGCCCTAACTTGTGTGGAGTATCTTGCATATCGTTGCTCCTCCCCATCTTTAGGCTCTTACAATCTTACCACCCTCTCTTCCACAAATTTCCCTGAGCTTCAGGATGGGGAGAGATTAGGCTGGCCTAGTTCCAAGTGGTTGATATAAAGTCTTTCAGACTTTTCTACATTGCATTTTTTAAATAATTTCAGGAGATTATATAGCAAAAAAAAAAAAAAAAAAAAAAAAATCAAAGCAAATTTGGGAGACTCCATTGAGCCAGGTGGGGCGGAGTTCTGGTAAAGGCAGCCCCTTGATAGTGGCATGACATTGGTATGATTCTCTGAATAAACCTGAAAGTTATCTGAAAGACTGAAAAGTTATCACGGGCAAGGCTTTTTTTGGGTGCATTTAAATGCCCCCAAACATTGTTTTATCAGCTTCGCTGAGCCAATTCTTCCTCTCTACCACCTTCTGCAACAGTATTTCAGCTGTACTTATGATGGTATAGGGAAGATGCAGGCACTGAGGAATCAAGTGTGAGAATTTTCAGCACTGAAGGATAAAGAACAGTTAGTCGAGTTTCTATTATAGAGAGAGAGAGACAAGGAGAATATTTCATTGCATGCTTTAAAAATGAAAACAACTTCTATTTGGGAATGATGAATAAAACTGTATTCTTCAAACAAATTTTTTTGCTCGAATATATAAAACTTACTTTTTGGCCTATTTTAAGAGACATTTAAATTTCTTCTATCTTAAACAACCAAAAGGGTTTAAATCCTCCATACTATAAAAACTAACATTTAAAAAATAAAACAATTGAACAATTCAGTGAATCCAATGAAATATATACTGTGGCAATTATGCCTACCATCAACCACTTACAAAGATATGAACCAAATTTACTTGGGATATTTTATAGGACTTGTCTTTCTCTTTATATTCATAATTTTACTCTATGTCTACATCTCTCAGAAATATACCCTAATTAATACGCTTTCATATTTGAGTGGTTTGGACATCAATCACACTGCTGTCTCTCTACCGAAGGACTTGAACACTGAGGCATCATGATTTTTTTAAGGTTTCAAAGTAATGCAAAACTAAATGATAAATTTTTATATTACGATCTTTTAATTATTAGTATATATGATTAAGTACTACTTATTGATAGAATGAAAGACTTCTGCATTAAGTTTTTCTATTTTTAATTTTACAAATTCTGAGAAAATGTTTCCACATAGATAAGCAGGTCTATAAGGAAATATTTTCTTTATGTCCATGTTACTTGATTGCATAAACTTCTAAAACTTTCAAATGCAGTGAGACTTAGGTCATAGTTTCTTGAAAGCAATTATTTGTAAGTCATCCAACTTGCAAGAGAATTTATTACTCAGTCATGAGTAAACACTTCCCCAATACAAATCAATTATTTTAACTGATAGAGAACTGACAAAAGTTTCCTGAGGTTTTTACAGCTCAGAGTAACATATCACATTAAGATTCTCAGTAAGAGGTATGCCTTTCTTTTCTTTTTAAAAATCTTTCTTTCTTTTCTTTCTTTCCCTCCCTCCCTCTCTCCCTTTCTTCCTTCCTGTGTGTGTGTCTATGTAGTGTGCCTGTGGAGGTCCAAGAGTGACTGCGGGAATCACCCTGTATTGATTCTACCGCTTACTTCTTTGCTCTGGAGTTTTCCAAGTTCTCTACCTTCCAGGACCAGAAATAGAGGCCACTGCTGTTTCTGGCTGGTGTTTTATGTGAGATCAGAGATCTGAACTCAAGACCTTTTGCTTTCAAGGCACAGGCTTAAAACCCTTGAGCCATATGTCCAGCCCTATGCCTTTCTTTTTTGCAAACTGGAAAAGATAGCTATTGAGAAAGAGTTGGTAAGTATACCTAAATATGAGTCATCTTGAAAATATTCCTTCAGTGGCATATGTATTTTAGAAAATAAAACAGGATAAACTGAAGATTCAAAAATTTAAAGGGGCTTTAAAACTAAATCTCTGACAACCTCTTAAAAATCCTATGAAAGAAAGCCAAGCTGGTGAGATGGCTCAATGCAAAAAGCCATTTGCCATGCAAGTCTGATTCCCTGAGTTCTATTCCCCAGAACCCATACATAAGTGAATATACTATCTGTAACAGTTACTCTTAACTATTGCTGTGAGAGAGCACCCAAAATCGATCAACTTAAGGGGAAAGGGAGGTTTATTCAGCTTACGGTTCCAGAGGAAAGGCACAGTCTCTCAAAGCAGAGGTGGTATGGCTGGCTGGCCAAAGCTGGAGGAGGCTAAGCCACCTCAGACATCTTGGAAGCTGAGAGCTGCAGACTGCTTGCTGCAAAGGCAGACTTCTGGAGGTGGGGTGGAACTAATCCACCTCAAGGCCCACCCCTTGTGACTGCCTTCCTCCAGCAAGGCTCCACCTCTCAAGGTGCTATGACCTTGTGGGGGACACACTTCAAACCATGGCACTATCCTCTTATTTCTATTTACATATTATAACACATTCATGTTCCTATGGAAGGGTGTAAGTAGATGGCTATCAGTAAAGTTTCTGCCATACAATCAGGAGGACCTAGATCTTCGGCACCTTCATAAAGGCCCAGCTTAGTATTGCAAGTCTCTACTCACAGTAGTAGGAGACTGGAGACAGGTGGATCCCGGGGGCTGGTTGGTTAGCCAATCTAGTCAACTGGTTAGTTCCAGGTTGTGAGAAATACTATCTCCAAAAATTAGGTTGAGAGCAATAGAGGAAGGACACTTGACGTCAATGTCTGTCCTTTACACATGTGTGCATACACACACACTACACAAATTCTATAGATACATACCTTAGTTTGAAGAGCATAAATATGAATTTTTACATTATGTTGAATTAGATGATTGGTCAGCCCCAATTTAGCCTTAATTGGGACACTAACTGGTGGCTACATACTCTAATAGTATAGAATTGTGTGACCTATACACTGAGGACAAAACAGTTTTCAATTTTTACATGTGAGTATCTCTTGGATTTTCTTCTTGGTGGTATTAACTTAGGCTTTACTTCTGAGATCTGATGCTGGATGCATATACTGACTCTCTAAGGACAAGTGTCCTTACTAACACCATAAAAATAAGTCAAGCACTTGGGTTTTAATCCTCAGTACTTGGGAGGCATAGGCAAGGATGAGAAATGCAAGCCCTAAGATATATTACAAGTTTGAAGCCAAGGTAGGGTGTGGTGTTGCATGGCTGCAAACTCCCTCCTCCCCCCCACAGAAAGGCAGAGGTAGGTGAATATAGGTAGTGGCCAGCTTGGTCTACATTGAGAATTTCCAGCCAACTTGGGCTAGCCAAGAATCCACTGTGATACCCTGTTTAAAAAAAAAAGTTTGGGGATGGGGTCCTGGAGAGATGACTCAGTGGTTGAATCTCTGCCTCACTAATAGAAAGTCCTGAGTTCGAGTGCTGGATCCCATGTACAAATGCCAGGAGGAAATAGCAGCAGCCTGTACTTCTAGTCCTCCACGGTGGAGCCTGAGAAACTGCAGAGCAAAACAAAGAGAAGGTAGCACAAACCAGAGTGAGTCCTGAAGTCACACTTGGGCCTCTATAGATGCACACAGTGCCCTCTGATACAGACACACATGTAAACACTTCTAAAAGGAAATTTTAAGAAAAACCTCAACTAATTAAAAAAAAAAAATCTGAACACTGGCATTGGCCAAATAAAACCATATCTCAAAAAAGTGTAAAACCACGAGAAATGACTAGAAAGTGGCAAAGGGAACAGCAAAATATAAAATTGCATGAAAATCATGATTGTTAGGTGAAAGTATATAAACTTTCAGATAACATAAGAGAATATATATAAAAGCATTGTGGGTTTTTTTTAAAAGAAATTATTTTAGCCTTGGATGCTTCCTCACAATGATTACACGCATCTATCTACCTTAATGTTTCCTTTTCTACAGAGGTAATGGAATTGGGTGGGTTTAAATTTTATTACTGTCTTCACATCACGAATCCCGGCTGATTCCTTGCTGCTTGACGCAGTAAACCTTTCCTTCACATGCTTTCTAGCTTTCTTTCATTTTATTACTCATTCGTTACTCACTGGTTTTGATGTCGCTCTTAGATTTTCTGTCATTCTCCCCAGTCTTGTTTCTCAGTGGTCGCTTTTTGAAAAGTCGTGGCGGGCAGCCTCTAACACAAAACTCTTTCAGAAGCGTTAGTAACAACTCTCCAGCGCTTGTTGTCTCGAAGTGTAAATCACGAGCTCGGCGCGTTCGGGGCCCATCCCTGGAAGGACAGGACAGTCTAGTCTGGACAGGCTTTGGGGCGAGGACACCCAAAGACTGCTTACCACTCCACGGGGCGTTCCCGGCTGCATCCAGAGATTCCCGCGAGCGAGGTGTCCACTGCTGCTCCATCAGGCGGTCCACGGTGCGGCGCTACACCGCCCCGCCCCGCGCCGCCCCGCCCCGCCCCTCCTGACTCCGCCTCCTCCACGCCGCACGCCTGCGCTCCTTCCGCGGAGTTGGAACAGGCCCCGCCCCCTCACCTCACGCAGGCGCATCTTCCACGAAGTCGAACCGGGCCGCCGTCCCTCCACCACGCGCATGCGCATCTTCCGCCGAGGGGAACGGGCCCCGCCCCTCGGCGGCACGCATGCGCCTCTTCCGCCGAGCGCGCGCTGGCCCCGCCCCTTCCCTCGACGCCTCGCCCCTTCCTCCCCGCCCCATCCCGCCCCTAGGCGGTTGCTGGCGGCGGCCGCCGCCCTCCCCCGGCCCAATGGCGCGGCTGCGGCGTCAGTAATGTGAAGCAGTGTACTGGCTCGTCCGGCCCTCGGGCCCGCAGCCCATTACACCATCCGCCGCGGCAGGCGCCGCAGCCTGAACAGCCTGGAAGGGCGGGTGCAGGCAGCTCCGCGGGGCGGGGCGGAGCGAGCAGCGCGGTCGGAGTCATTCCTGCGGGGCGCGGGGCATGGAGCAGCTGTGCGGCCGCAGGCGGAGCGGGGCGGCCCGGGTGGCGGCGACGACAACGGTTTCCATTTGAAGAAGTGGCTCGAGCCCGAGCCGGCGGCGGGAGGACGCGTCCCGAGACAGGTACGGGCGGCGGCGGGCGGCGGCGGCGGGGTGGGGTGGGGCTCCCCGAGGAGGGGTCGCGGCCGGCCGCGGGGCTCGGGCGGCCCGGCGTGTGCAAAGGGCGGGCGCGAAGGTTATGGCGGCGGCGGTGCCCGGGCGGGCGGGCGGGCGAGTTAATGGCCAGGAGGCGGCCGGATTTCCTGAGCCCGGGGAGATGGAGCCCGTGGGGCGGGCGGGGCGGGAGCGGCCCGGGGCTGGGGCGCCCCGACCTTTTTGTTCCTTGTCGAAGCCTCGGGGCCACCATGAGGCCTGCGGGCCTCGCGCCCTTGGCCGCTGCTCGGCAAGCGCGCGGGACCGCCGCGTCGCCCGCCTCTTGTGGGGTGCCCTCCGGGGCGTGTGCAGAGCACCCCAGAACAAAGCTGCACTGGTCGGAGCCGGAGACGAGCTCGCCAGTCGCCGGCCGCGCCCCCGGCCCCCCGCCTCCCGCCCGCGCCCCCCGCCCCGCGCCCCCGGCCTCGGGGGAGCCCTTGTTTTGGGGGTGGGATCGCCCTAGACAGGGACGCCGGCCGGGGTGCGTTTTGCGCCCCGGCTTGCGTGCCGATTGAGCGCTGCCGTCCCCTCCTGCAGTTCGCCGCGGGTCCGACGCGGGCGTGCGGCGCGCGGACACACCGGTGCAGAGCGCCGACCACCGAGAGCTGCGGCCCCGCGACCCCCGCGCGCGCATCGAGTCGGCCCCGAGGCGCAGCCCCGTGCAGCGGACGTCCATGGATCTGAAGACGGCGGTGTTCAACGCGGCGCGCGACGGCAAGCTGCGGCTGCTCGCCAAGCTGCTGGGCAGCCGGTCCAAGGAGGAGGTGTCGTCGCTGACGTCGGAGAAGACCAACGGGGCCACGCCGCTGCTGATGGCCGCGCGCTACGGGCACCTGGACACGGTGGAGTTCCTGCTGGAGCAGTGCAGCGCCTGCATCGAGGTCGGGGGCTCGGTCAGCTTCGACGGCGAAACCATCGAGGGCGCCCCGCCGCTGTGGGCCGCCTCGGCCGCGGGCCACCTGACGGTCGTGCGGTCCCTGCTGAGCCACGGCGCCTCGGTCAACAACACCACGCTGACCAACTCGACCCCCCTGCGCGCCGCCTGCTTCGACGGCCACCTGGAGATCGTGAAGTACCTGGTGGAGCACGAGGCCGACCTGGAGGTGTCCAACCGGCACGGGCACACGTGCCTGATGATCTCCTGCTACAAGGGCCACAAGGAGATCGCGCAGTACTTACTCGAAAAGGGGGCCGATGTCAACCGGAAGAGCGTTAAAGGTGAGCCGGCTTGTTTTCGTTTTGTTTCGCGCACCACTTAGTTTCAGGAAGATGGGGGTAAATCTCTCAGCGCTGGTGCTGAGCTGACCACGGACAGGCCTGCTTGGATGAGATAACCCTCCTGGTATTACCTCCTCTGTTATTTGATGATTACCTGAACAAGTGTGACAAAAGACCTTGCTCTCCGTTCAGCAGTGTTTTCTGCCTTTACCTGAAGTAAATTACAATTCCTAGTAAATGGCTCCCCAAAGTTACAAAGCACATTAACGGCAGTTGATCTCAATTGGTTAGGTTTATAATTTAATCTGTTTGGGAATGTAGTTGAATGTAATGCATTCAACTTTTTTTTTTTTTTTTTAGAGCAGTCTCGGAATAGAAAACTACTATATTTAGTGAGTCATCCTGGTGTTTGTTCTGGGTAGGCATCATTTTGGTAGGTCAGGGAAGGCTAAGCCAAACTTACTTGCAAGAATTGATTTTGAAAGGACAATATCAGTTCCCTGATTCTAATTTGTTTGTGGTCAATAGAAAAATGATTTTCTGTGGAAAAGGTATTAAATAATTTATTTAAAAAGGTATTAAATATTAAATTTTAAAAAACTGTTCAATACTCAAAGAATTAGAACTAGGTTAAACAAATGTTTATTTGTTGACTGCCAACAATGTGAAGAGCTTTGTTCAGAAGAATTTAGGTTTAGAATGTGGTATAATTTTCATTATTACAATAAGGCAAAGCGGCAAATGATTGAGAAATTTTTTAAGCCCTTTGACTCTTCTCAGCATAATTTTGACAACTTTGAAGACTTAGGTAAATCTCAACAGCAAAGTAATTCATTACTTAATTTTAAAAAGCTATTAAAATTTAGGCATAAATAGAGGTTAAAAATTTTCATACAACATAAACTGGTTTACAGTATATACAATGAAAAATAAATCTTATTACCCCTGAATTCTAGATCTCCAACCCACCACTGTTTAGTTTGTGTCGTCCTTTTGGTACTAGAATATGCAAATAGCATGTTTGCCTGTGTATTCCTTCCCTTTTTCCCTTTCACTGTTGGTTGGCACATTCTGTCTGTCTGTCTGTCTCTCAGTCTCTCTTTAGACTCTAACTTCCCTTGGATGTCATTCAATTCCAGCTCACATGGATGTCTCATTCTTGTTTCCTGGCTATACAGTATTTCACTGACTGTACATAATTAATTGATCTAGTCTGTCTTGGTGAATATTTAGGTCACATCTCAGGATGTGAATGTATGTGCTATGATGGTTACCTTTCAGAGGGTATGAACCACATAGTTATGGGGCACTAGCATAAAAAGGATACAAGGTCATTGGGATTTTTCTGAAGTTTTCTTCAGCGCTTGTGGAAAAACTCAAAAGTCCTAGCACTCAGATAATTCTACAAATTTTGTATAGATATGTGTGTGCAGTTTTATATTCTGCTGCATAAGCTTTTTTTAAAGCTTAATTGGCTTAATCTTTGCTCTCTAATTTCAAGTTGCATGCTCCTAATAAGGTTTTCTTTTGTGTTTTTTTTAATATGATAATATTTTTGTAAGCATTTCTCCTTTTATATGTTTTTTTGTTCCTGATTCATTTTTACAGGTAAGTTGTTGGGTTGAAAGATTTTTTTTTAAATCTGTTGAATGATTTTTTTTTAAAATTTATTTATTCCATGTGTGTCTGTGTCTATGAGAGAGGACACTATGTGTGCCTGGAGGCCCAGAGATGACTTCAGGAATCACCCTGGATTGTCCTATCTCCTCTTTACTCTGCAGTTTCCTAGGCTTTGCCTTCCAGGATCAGAAGTACAGGCCATCATCTATTTTTATATGGGATCCAGGATCTGAACTCAGAACCTTTTGCTTGTGAGGCATTTTTAACCCTGAGTCATCTCTCTGGTTCCAAATGATAATTTGAAGGGTACAAATTGACATTTAGATCATAGCAATATTGGTATGCTTTGAGGTAACTACAAAGAAGGAGTTGGAGGTTTGACTCGTTAAGCTTATTGTTTACTTGTTTTGGGCTTTTTAAATTCAGTTTAATACTGTCTTGATTTTTGATTCATCTATGTGCTTAGGTCAGTCACATTGAGAATGTTTTAGACTTTTTAATCAGTGGAAAAGTGATTCCTGCTTTATATACTTCCATAGACACAGGATATGATGTATGAGAGAAAAGTAGTATAAATAGCTCATTTTTTGGCCAGCATTTTCCCCTAATATTTGATTGTTTTTGAGCTAATAGGATAAATGTTTCATTTGTCACCACCATGATCATATATACAACCTTATATATGAGGGTGTGTTCTCGTTAAATAATCTGCTAATTCTAGGTCATATTTTCCCTGGTATCAATCTCTTGATATATGATATCTTTTTAAGAAAATAATTACATATTATAAGAGAGTTTCTCACAGCAAAAGTTGTTAAATTAATTTTTTTACATTCATTTATCTTGGTTTATTCATTTATGTGTGGAAGTCAAAACAGTTTGAAAAATTCGATTCTCTCCTTATATCATATAGGCTCTAGAGATAAAATTTATGACAGTCATCTCCATCTTGCAGATCCTAGATAGCTTGAATTTTAAACAAATAGATGAGTGATCTTAATTTCAGTTGTGATCCTTTGTAATGGTAGGGACAGATATATATGTGGAGCATCCTGGACTGTGATCCTGAAGCTTTGATTACTTGATCATTGTTCTCTGATTTACCCTTGGGTTTTGGGGGGAAATGGGAAGTCAGTGGTAATCAAAAAGGGGGAACAGTGAAGATTTGCTTCTCTTAAAACATAGAAAATGCTGCTAACTGGAGATAGAATAGACTATTTATTGTGGTAATGGGAATCAGAGACCTCAAGCGTAGTAGCAGGTCAGTGCTTTTCTTCTGAGCTACATCATCAGCCCAGTTTCTTAGAATATTACCATAGGTCAACTCTTGGAAGTGATCCTGAAGAAAAGAAACTGCCAGTAAATTGTGTTTAGTTTAACTATAAAAAATTGCACATTTCATATATTACTTTTTAATAGGCACTTGACAACTATTATTTAACCTCATTACACTACTTTTTAACAGTCATTAGCATTTTAAAAATGTTCAACCTGAGATGGAATTTACTCCATTGAATGAGCATTTCTCAAGTCCCTCAGTGTTCTAGGCTGTTAGAATTAGAATATCCATTGGTGGGTAAGACAGGATATCCAGTTTTTGACTCCTTAAGGTCCTTGGGTTTGATAGGATACACAGATTCATGAGCAGAAGTGTAAGAACACTGCTTTTTTCACATTATCTGGAAATAATCGGATCCCTAACAACGTATTACCTAAGGAACAATGGAGTCCTTCTTTACCCACAGCATTCCAAAAGAGAAAAAATTCTTTTCAGATATTCAGAATACCTCTCTAGTTTAATATAACAATTGAGTTTGGAGACAGGAGTTGATTTTTATTGAAAACCAAGACCTTCATTCAAATCTAAAGAGACAATTGATTTTGGAGACAGCAGTTGATTCTTATTTAAGACCAAAGGTCCTCCATCCAAATCTAGAGAAAAACTGTAGAATTGTTTCTCAGTGCTATCACTTTTATTTCTTTACGGCTATCTTCAGCTTTTTTGATTTTTTTTTTTAAGGTTGATTTTGGTTTTGTTTGGATTCAATTGGATTTTACTTAGCCTTTTACACTCAAAACCTGCTGGAGGCCATGAGACGGTGTTTCTAGAAATGGAATAAATGTGTGTACTGATTTTGTGGAGAAAGAAGAAAGTGTGCCTTGAAATGATTGTTGGGTGCAGATATGCAGAAGGTTTGATACCATTTTTCAGGCTTCGGAAATGATGTAAGGAGATGTGCATTGAGAAATATGCTTCAAAAGCCAAAGAACTGGAAAGTAAGTAGTAGGGATCAAAGAGCACCCAGGAGGGTGAGTTATATTTAACAAAAATCATTAAATTATAGGTAAAGGAGTTTGATTTTACCCACCACATAATGGTAATAAGCCAGCAAAAGTTTTTCAGCAGAAAAAAATAACTGGGATTTAAAAGAGAAACTCATGATTGTATTCTGGTGCATTATGAGCACCTTAAGGCCCTGTATGGTTATGTGCTAAAAGGAGTATCTCGTCCTTAAATGGGAATTTGTGGTAAGCAGGCTCGCTGAATAAGTTAGATCACAGAGAAGAAAGATTATAAGTTCATTGATGACAAGCCTTATCTTTTTATAATTATAATCCTTTTGGGAGCTAGATATATGAAGTAACAAACTGTTAGGCAGAATATATCAGAAATGAGTAGTACAGGTGGAAGAACTTTTGAGAGTGCCTGACCCTAGAGATTGAATTTTAAATCTTGATCTTCACAGAATTAAACTTTAGTCAAACAGATTGTGAGTGATAGTAATCCTGGACATGGCTGCCATTTCTGAGCTCCTGCTGACAGCAACATAGATTTTAGTTAACTTTTAGGTATAAACAGTCTCCTTGCAGGGTTCATTTTATCAGATGTTCAAATTCTTGGCCTTATAGAGAGTCGTGCTTGAGGCATCAGAGCAATGTGTGGTAGAAGGGTAGGGAAAGACCCAGTAAGAAAATGAGTGGGCACCTCTTCCACCCTTTTTCCTTAAATGGGGAATCTTTGATCTAAAATGGCTGGGAAAGGAAATGTAATGAAGTTTTGATTGTAGTAGTGACTTTGGTCAGTCTTTAGAAGGGCTTTTTACAGATGTTATAGTACTCATCCCTTAGCTTCTGTGCTTTTAGTTTCCACACCCACTTGTAAGACTATGCTGTACCTGTGCGGATGGATGGGAGTAGTGAAGGATATAAGTTTGTATTAAATCAAGACCTGCACTGCTGCACTGTACCTCACGTGGATAGCAAATGAAAAGAGGGCATGCAGTAGTCTTGGCATAGTTTATCTTCAGTTTTTCTTTTATTTTATTCTGCTTGCTTTTCTTTTTAATAAATTCTTGACCATGGTATCTCCCATGATAAAATACACATGGTGGAGGGGAACATTCAAACATTCAGAGCAGAAACTTCCTGTACTCCAATAGCATAAACTTTCTGCATTTCTAATCTCCTTCAGTGCATGCAAATTAGCTATATGGGGAGTTAAGGTATTTGGAATCCACATTTTTCTGAAGTTGAATTGCACCCCAGTCTATGGGTTTAGACAAACCACCACAATATGAGACATTTCAATTGCAGCTTCTGTAGTCAAAACTATCCACACACCTTTGTCAGAAAAATAAGTATTTTGATCGTAATTGAATTTTTGTCATCAGACACCTTACTTAGGAAGATATCTCCTCGTTGGGTTTTTAAGTGACTTCCTGAGATTCAATCCTGACATCTGTGGATTTAAAGCATATAGCTCAGTGGTTTTATTTTGCTTTTCTCTTTAGCAAGCATCACTGGAACTTTTTATTATCTCCATAAAGTACACAGACAGGTACTTTCCTTAGCTGGACTCTGCATGATTCCAGATAATCATTAGTCTCCTTTCCACTGATAAAAATCGTCTTGTTTGGATATATCAAGATAAATGCACTTACTTGTATGATTATAAGTAATTATCTAGCATTATATGCCACATAATGTGGTCTTTTGTGACTTGCCTCAGCATAATATGTTATGGTTCATTGAATTTGTACTTTAATTTTTATTGCTGAATAATTCATTTGTATAGCCATACCTCTTTTATTCATTTAATAGTTAATATTTTTCAACTTGTATTGATATTATGGGCATTTGTATAAGAATTCTGCGTATGTATATTTTCATTGTTCTTAGGCATTTATATGCCTAGAAGTGGACTTGTTTGGTCATATGTTAAGTCTCTGTTTTACTTTTTGAGAAGATCCCAAGCTGTTTTTCACAGCAGCTGTCCAGTTCCTGTTGGCAGCTCTGGAGGATCTTCATTTCCCGCACTCACCAGCACTTGTTGTTACTCTTAATTATGGCCATCCTAGGATATATGTAGGGGGATGTTGTTGTCATTTTTGACTATTCATGTTTAGTATGTTTTCATATATTTAACTCATGTGCTTTTTGGCTATTTTTGTATCTTTGGGAAAGTATCTTCATGTTTCTTATTCTTTGAAAGTTTCATCCGTGATCCAGTATATCTTGTTTAACTCTCCCCTTCCCCTGAATCTGCCCCTTCATTTTTTTTTTTATTTGGCTGTTTGTATTTTCATCACCTAGCTCTAAGAGATAATGCATTTATAATCCAAGTTCTTTATCAGATACATGATTTACAAATATTTTTCCCATTATGTAGCTTATTCTACTTTTGATGGCATTGTTTACAGCTAATTTGGATTTTTTTTTTTTTTTGCACATTAAAAATTTTTCATTGTAGATCTCTTGCATGATATTGACTTAAATAAGAAAATTGTTAGGAGTAGACTATAAAGGGTTTGCTGATTGTTAATGACTTAAGAGCTTTTCCTGGGACGAAATTGTGTTATGTAGTTGTAAAACATATTTCTATTCCTGCTCTGGCTCTTTTAAATTTAGAGTAAATGGCAGGGTGTGGTGACACACACATGGCTCTCTCCTACCACAGGGGTAGAGGCAGGAGGATGCTTACAATTCAGGGCCAGCCTGGTCTAGATATATAGTTACAGGCAGCCAGGGCTGTGTAGCAAAGACCTTGCCTTAAAAACAAAACAAAACAAACAAACAAAAAAATGAAGAGTAAATGGGAATGATGAAATTTCATTTCTTTATGGTTGCTAATCAGAACCAGCACCATAGGACCCTATTATCCAAGTTATTGGGATCCTCTGGTAATTTTGAACATTAAAGTTTAAGAAGCTTTTAACACACATTTAACATTGAACTGTCAGAACACTACAGATACCAAAATTTTTGCTAGAAAAACTGTTGTAGCTTTTTGGTTTTATTAAATACTTTGCAATCATAGCGTTTAGTATTCATTAAATACTTTGCAGTCTTTATGAAGAATGGTCAGTTAATTCCATGTACTGTTTGGACTTCTTAGAAACTAATTTTTATCCAGATTCTGGTTGGTTTTAGTAATATTATTCACATTCAGATAATTATGATGCAGTTTCGAAATTCTGACTTTGAATGTGTGTTTGTGTATATTGGAGGGCATTGTATGTGCCTGTGGAATCCCAAAGGTGACTTCAGGAATCATCCTGAATTTCTTTACCTCCATTTTGCTTTTCCCTAGGGTTTTCTCGTCTCTGCCTTCTAGGGCTGGAAGGCTTCCACCTTCAGCCCAACAGTTTTTTTTTTTAATTTTTTATTATTATTATTATTTATTCAACTGTGTACATGTGCGTGTGTATGTGCGCGCGCGTCTGTGTGTGTGTAGAACCACGGATGAATTCGCGAACCACCATGGACACCTCCACCTCCTTCTGCCCTGGGATTCACAGGCTCCGCCCTACCAGGACCAGAAGCGCAAGCTGCCCCCGCTTCCGCCTGGCGTCTATACGTGGGATCTGGGATCTGAACTCAGGACCTTCCGCCTGCAAAGCGGAGGCTTAACCCCTGAGCCACCTCTCCAGCCCAGCCCAACAGTTTTATATGGAATCTGGAATCCCAACTCAGGTCTCCTGCTTTTGAGGCAGAAGCTTAATCCCTGAACCATCTCTCCAGCCCGATTTTGAAGTACTTATAAGATTATAACTTGATAGTCACCTGTGTATATCATTCAGCCAAACCCACAGCATCTACTTCAGAGAGAGAGAGAGAGTGTGTGTGTGTGGCTTAGATTAATCCTGAAACCTTGCTCATAGTAGGTAAGCTGCCCATATGTATATACCATAGAACTATATCCCTGTGGTCTTTCTACCTTTTTATTTTGAGACAGTTTAAACTGCCTAGAATGGCTTTGAACTCATTGTATCCCAAAGTAGCCTCTACCTTAGAATCCTCTATTTAGCCTCCCAAGTAGTAGCTAGGACTGTAAATGAACACTAATCAAAAAGGGCTTAATAAAGAGAACCTAATACCAGAAGTTACTTTCTTTACCAGATAAACTTTTTGAGAGTTCTATTATGCAGTGTGCGTTTCTTTTTTGTTTTTTGTTTTTCTTTAAAGGCAGATTCACTAAATTCACTAAAATTCACTAAATTGTTTAATTTGTTTGGTAGTATTTGTTTTTGAACTTTTACTTTTCATTGTTTTATTTTGAGAAAAAAGAAGACATTACAAACTTGGCTGGTTACATCTTTTAGCAGTGCAATTGTGCTGTGGGAAAAATTTTTTAGTCAGATCTATATAACTTGATGTTTTGTTTAAAGTAGGTTCTAGATTCAAAAATTAAACATGATTCCATTGGTCTTTGGCCTGCAATGTAACAAAAATGACATAAAGAACTTAGTAAAACTTAATCTTTAAATTTGGGCATTACAGATTAAATTGTTTACAATGAACATCAAAAACAACTACCTCTCTCAGAAATTAAAGTATAAGTATGTCACTAATTTTTTTTAAAAAGAGATGGGTTCAGGGATTACGACTCTGCCTCCCAAGCAGAAGGTCCTTTAATAAAAAAAATGCCAGGCAGAAATGGTGGGGATGGAGTGGTGGTAGCTGCATTTCCCACCCTGGTGGGTAGAGCCTGAGAAACCCCAGAGTGAAGCAAAAAGGAGGTAGGAGCAATCCAAAGATGATTTCCTAAAGACAGGTACTCCACAGTGCCCTTTGACACACGCACACACACACACACACAACACACTAAAGTCAAAAATTTAAAAAATAGAAAAAAGTTTGTAAACAGACATGAGAAAATGTTTTTCTCTACCCCAAAGTAAAAGTAATATAAATGAAAAAAATTATTTCAATGCTAGAAAGAATATTATAAAAGTGAGATTGATATTTATCTATTGTGATATGTTATATACAATGAAGTCCACTTTGTTGTATAAAGTTCTGTAAGTTTTGACAAGTGTTTTGTACTGCCACAGTAAAGATAAGAACAGAAGTTCCTTTATCTCCCTGACCCTAGCCTTTTGGTCCTGCTACATTTCCTTGCTGTCTTTTTTTAATTTTTAATTTTTCTACTCTTACAAGCATATTGAGTATTCATCCCTGCTTCCCGCCATCCCTCCTCCCTTCTCCTCATCAATCCCTTGCCCTCCTGCCTGTATGTTCTATGGGCCCCAGGGTTTCCTTGGCTTGTTTACGCTTGTGAGGGTTCAGGCCCCTGTGGTATATCAAATTGCCTTCCTTGGGGCCACCCCACTGATAGGGGCATTTCCCTTCACTCATCCAACTTTAGACCCCAAAGTTTCCACTGTATGTTCTTATCTTTGTGTTCCTAGGTAGTCTATGGGGGCATGTTGGTATATCAGTCATTATGCAGGTCTGGGAAGGACAGGTCTCACCGTAGTGAGTTTCTAGATCCAGCAGTCCTGCCTTGAATAGAATGTCTTGTCCAATGATGAACCATCAACATCTTTAGGTTCTTACAGTCTTACCACCCCATATTCTACGAGGTTCCCAAAGCCTTAGAGTGGAGAAAGATTAGGTTGCGGGGTCACCAGTAGTCTGCATTATAGCTGTCCATTGTTGTCCACTTCACTGCTCTTTCATTGGCCTAGGTTCCATCCTGTCGGGGTGTTAAGGTTCTCTCTCTCTGTTGAAGAAGAAGACTTCTAGGCTGAGTACTCTTCAGATTTATGAGTATAATAGTAGCTATTTAGAGAACAGTTTGGTGTATTGTCTTCCCACTTATAGGTTCATAGGCTGTTTTTCCCTATTGATCTATCTCCTTCCCTTTTTTAGGTTCTTGTTCTAGTTAAGAGTAACAGGAATGTATTCCATTCTGACAAGTGAGTCTTGAGTTCAATCAGAAAGCTGTTGGTTCTCCTTGATACTCGCTACTGTTACACTTGTTCACCTGTTGCCATGGTGATTTTTATTGCAACTTATAGATTCGATGTGTTGATGGGATCTGTGGTTATCTCTCTTCCCCCAGCAGCTTCTACAGGATTCCTTGATAATGTGTAAGCTATCCAGCGAGGAGGAAATCCTCAGACCAGTTCCAGTTGTAGTATTTTGCCCATGTTCTGTGATCCATATGTGTTGTTACATCATCAGTAATAGGGTCTACTGACAGTTTTTGGAGATTCTTGCTGGTTTTTAAGGCAGTATTTTAGTAATGAAAAATTGAGACTTTAATGATGCTTAGCAGTAAAGAAACATCTGTGTGAATTATGGCATGTCCACTTCCTTGAACTTTTACTATAAAACCATTAAAAATCATGGTATCTATGATTTTGTAATATCTATGTAGTTGTTGAGTCTAAATTCCAAAGATATATGTTAAAAAAAAAGAGAGAGAGAAAGGCCTAGAGAAACAGTACAAAGGGCTGGGATGGCTCAGTGGTTAATGCCTTGCTCTTAACAAGCAAAAGGACTTGAGTTCAGATCCTCAGATCCCATGTAAAAATATGAGGTTGTTGGGGTGGCCGGCAATTCCTGCCCTGGAAGGCAGAGCTTAGGAAACTCCAGAGCAAAACAATAAGGAGTTAGAGCAATCCAGGATGATTCCCAAAGTCACCCTTAGGCCCCCACAGGCACACAGTGTCCTCTCATACTCAACACATATTCACCAACCCACAGGAGTATATGAGCAAAATGAGAAAGAAACAGCACAGAAAGTATAGATGCTTAAGAAGGGAGAGGTAGTTCTATACTGGACATGGCAGAGTAATTAGAAAGTCTAATTTTACTTTTTTCTCTGAAGTTAAATTTAGCATCTCTCTGATACTAAGCATTTATTTTCACAATTTCTGTTCTTGAAGAATAGACAAGAAACTATTTGAAGCCGGAACTTTACACTCTAGCAGGATGAATATATACAATTAATCTCTAGATATCTTTAACATAAGAAGTAACTGAACAGGCCTTTTTAATTCAGCTGAAATCTCTAGTGAAACTGCAAGGACAGAGAGGCAACGTAAAGATGAGTGCATTAGAAAAATAAGGCAGAAGACCAGTGCTAAGAGGAAGACTTGGGATGAATGGTGTGTAGGGAAAGGCAGGCAGAGGCACTGCATGTAAGGGAATTGCTGATGTCTGGGTTCAAACAGTTGCTGACAAATGCCCAAGGGGCAAAACTGGCCTATTCCTTCCCATTTTACAGGAAAATTAAGAAATGCTTTTTAAATTACTAATGTTTGGGGACAAAATCATGAAAATTATTTTATGATATGTAAAAACCACATGAAAATGAAACTTTTGAGTCTTAGTATTGTTGGAATACAGTTATGTCCATAAATTTTGAATGTCTTGTGTGGATTCCTTCATGCTGCGTAGCATAGTTTAGTGGTTAAGACTGACTTTATATTTTCAAAGTGTAAAAAATACTCTGGTAGTTGCTCACTTCTGAATTCATATCAGAGATGATGACTACTGGTGCATCCAAAAATGAGTGGGAAATATTTTTGCTTTGCAAAGTTCTATCCCATAATGTCCTATGTGAAGTCCCATGAATTAAGTTGGTAAAGACTGTTTGGGCATGGGCTCATGTGCCACTTTTTTCAGGAGTGGAGGTCAGAGGACAGGTTTATGGCGTCCTTGATGTGGTTCAGCTGATTGAACTCAGCTGGTCAGGCAACATGCCGGGTGCTTCACCCACTGACCATCTCCCAGGTTCAAGATTTAAGTTTTACTTGACCTAAAATGCGTTTTAAAACCAAAGATGTCGTCGTCTTTGAATTAAGGCTATAGAATTTGGAGAACCAGGTGAAAACTTTTCTTTTGCCTTCTTAAAGGAAGCATGAATTGCAAAGATGCAATTGTTTGAGCTTTTACTGGGAAATTTGGCTTATATTACATAGAGCATATTTTTTTACTGGCATTTAAAATGTGACCTCAAATGATGTTTTAGCTGGCATTTGAGAGATGAGGCTTTAGTGTTTTAACCACTAACATTTCTGTTTTCTATTTGTAATTTTTTTCTTTTTTTTTCCCCCAAAATGTTTGAGTTGCTTACTCATGTTTCCTACCCAAAAAATCAAATGAGATGTTCACACAGAGAAACAGAACAACCATGCATCATGGTGTTTTTCTTTAAAGGACCCAGTTTCATTATACAGTGACTTAAAATTAGGTACATAGTTAACTTTTTCAGTGATTAAGTTTTTACTATTTTTATAAATTATAATATGACCTTGGACTAAAGGTAGGCAATTTTCAAAAGTGAGTTGGTAGTGACTGAGAAAGTTGCAGTTTGTGCATTTTGTTTGTTGTAAAGTGGAAGTTAATGCTATGTTACAAGATGGAAATGCTGTTACAAGGAACTGTTTTGACTACGCTTAAAGTAACTAAGAGAAAGACAAGTAAGAGAGTTCTTTCTTATCCATGGTGCCTTGCCATCATTACACCCAAAGAAAACGCCCCTCTCAGATTGTTCCTCTCATGTGTGAGGTTTGTGATGTTGGTGCTTTGCTGCGTCTATCTCTCCCAGCAGCGTAAAGGTTCACAAATGCCTCCTTGTTGCAGGGTTTCTGTTTCTTGGGGTTCTTTGTGTTCTAGAGCCAAAGATTGAAACCAAAAACATGTTGAAAGGTACAAGCAGGGATTTTCATGAAAATGAGAGGAAAAACAGGAAACTCGTGAACGCTATGCAAGGGAGGCAAGAAAGGCGCTGTAACTTTAAGGTGGAAGAGCTTGAGAGCAGACGAGCTAGCTTAAGGTCAGAGAAACCGAGAGCACGAGGCTAGGGGAGGACAGAGCCCTGTGGGATAATTGAATGGTGGTAGAACAGGAAGCAGAGTCAAAGAAATTTTTTTTCTACTTTGCATTGTTACAAATTAGGATTAAACAGGCAACAACTAATAAATTTTAAGGAAATAAATATTTTACTGGTAGTTTTTTTTTTTCCTTTCTCATTCCTGCATTTTTTTTTACTTCACTTTTTTTGGTTTTAATTTAGTGCTTTTTCCTTCCTCCATAGCTTATTGAGATGGTCCTTTTTCATTCTGCATTTAAAAAATTTCCTTGTATTTTCTCTGAGTTTAATTTTCTGTGTGTATTTTTTTCTCCCATTGTAACTTATTGATTTGTTTTTGATATTTAGCTTTACTGAAATCTTTTGACAAAAAATCCTTAAAACTTATGATATAGAATATATGGTCAGTATATTCTGTTCATTTCTCTCTCCCTATGTCTTCATGCTGTGGCACTTGAGGATTTCCTTCCCATTTCAGTCAATCTTGATTTTGTAATGGGCTCTTTGGTTCATTTGCATTTAATGTTCCTTACATCCGTTCATCTGGCTGTCTTTTTGGTTTTAATACTTCCTGGTTTCTGGGGTTTTTTTATTTTGTTTTTGACCTTCTAGATTTTCTTTTATTTCCTTTTCCTTTATATAATAGGGGGAAAATCCTGTATATATATAAAAACCTTGAACTATTTTGTAGTGATTATACCATTTTTTTACCAAAGACTAACACAAATTTCTAGTTTTACTTTCCAACAATGCTAAGATCCTGGAACACTTTAATTCCCCTTACTTTCCTTTTATGCTGCTGCTGTCGAGGTTTTTACTCCTTATATTTCAAACCCCACAAGACATTATTTTTAAAGTCATATTTATTTAGACTTTCCCTTCTAATTTATCTATGTCCATATCTCCTGACTTCTGTGTCTCATTTTCCTGAAAAATACTCCAAGATACTTAGATTCTTTTAATCAGAAATATTTTACTTTTTTTCTTTTAACCTGAAATCACTTTTCATCCACATTTTCCTTCTAACTTGCTGTTACTTTTCTTTAATGCTTTTAAATGCTGTCCCATGTGCCAGCCTCTGTGGCAGGAACTTCTGTCATCTATGAGTTGCTCTGTGAAGGTGAAGCCTTCCTCTCCCCACTCTTCCATTTTAAGATTTTTCTTTGCTCTTAATTTTCCAGAGTTGTGGTGTGCCTCACTTTTTTTTTTCATTCTTCTTGGCTTTTATAAAACATACTAAATGTTTAGGATAATCTTTCATTTTTGACCAGCTTCAGAAATGACTCAGACCAAGTCTGTACCTACTGTTTCGGCTAATTTTCATTCCCTGGCATGTGACTGGAAGCACATTGGCCCTCTGTCTTGACCCTTGCCAACTTTCTTTCACCTAACTTGCCTTTTACTTCATGAATCCGCTGTTTAGTTATGAGTGGTCCACTTTTGAGTGTTCGGTTCTAGGGCATCTGTTTGG
Source organism: Typhlomys cinereus (assembly GCA_023101885.1). Taxonomy (NCBI): domain Eukaryota; kingdom Metazoa; phylum Chordata; class Mammalia; order Rodentia; family Platacanthomyidae; genus Typhlomys; species Typhlomys cinereus. The sequence goes on from JALPQD010000104.1 coordinate 293,279, forward strand.
TTCTTTTCAGCAGTTTTCAGCTTTCCCATGCTGAGTCTAATTATATGAAAATTTGTGTCAATACCTAAATGTCTTTTTAGCTCTTTTGGTTTTTATGCTGTTCGTTTTCTTCTGTTATTTTATTGGATGTGCTGAACACTACATATGAAGACTATACAAATAATTGGAGGGAGTTAGCAGGCAGCTAACTGTGGTGCTGTTTGTAAGTAAGAATATGAGTGATTCCTAGAACCCAAGTAAAAACAAGATGGGCATGGTGCTGCTCACTTGCAACCCCAGCATTGGGGAGGAAGAAATGGGCAAATCTCAAGATTTGCTAGTCAGCCAGCTTAGCCTATTTGATGTGTTCTGTGCCAGTGAGACATCCTGTCTCCAAAAGAAGGTGAAGGAAGTCAGGGTTCTCCAGAGGAACAAAACTGACAGAGTGAACATGTATTATAAAGGGGATTTGATTAGATGAGTTTACATGATGTGGAGTGGGTAGTCTAACAACAACACATTGGAGAGGCTGAGAATCCAGTAACTGTTCAGTCTTGAAGCTGAGCTCAAGTAATTTCCAGCTGTAGGATCTCTGGAGAGCCATTGGCCTTGAGTCCACATTGTGAAGCCAAAGAAACCAGTTTCTGGTAACAGCAACACCAACAACAACTACAATGCACAGCTACTCAGCAGCAAGGAGTAAAGATGGTCAACCAAAAGGCAGAATACACATCATGCACGTTGATTTAATCAAATCCTCTTTGTAATCCATATTCACTTTCGTGCTTTCTCTCTTTTTTTCCTGTGGGTTTGTATAATTAAAACACACATTCTAGATTTGGGGGGTAATAAATACAAAAATTTGGTTGATTTTAAATGGAGTTTTGCTGAAATACTGTTCTTCTTTTTATGTTACTCTGAACAGAAAAGAATGTCATTTAAGCTTTTCTTTTGATTCAGATTTTTTTTGTCGCCTGTTAGGGAAAAAATGAGAATAGTAGAGATTTTCAGTTTTAAACAAATGAACATCAGTAATCAGAAAAAATTTGTGACTACCCACAGTGCTTGATTATCTTGTGCATTATTAAACTATTTTATTTTGTTTATTTTTACGCTATCATATTAAATACTACTTCATTGTAGGTCATTGAAACCTACACATTTTGGATAAACTCATGAGAATTGTGAGAGTTCTAATGTATAACTTGTTTTCTCCAACTTCATAAGGAAGTTTGTTATTTGAAGTATTCAGGTTTAAACCACTTCCTGGTATACATGCTGGGGGTCCACAAAGAGATTTTGATGTTTGAAGGAGACTTACCATGCAATTTAATTCATAGGACCAAGATTTATTACAGGTGATTTTTCAAGGACATAGATCACATGAGGGAAAGGTCCAGGTGAGGTCCAGAGGTTTTTTTTTTTTCACACTTTCTCCCTTTCATGAAAAATCTCATGGAACATATTCTTTCCCAGAATAAAAATGCATATACCATTTGTGTTCAGGAAAATCCATGACAGCTCCAATTCTCAGGGTTGTTATTGAGGAATGGTTTACATAGGCATCCTTTGCCTAACACATACTAACATATACCTCAAATTGTTTAACATTTTACAACTTTGGCACAGCGAGCCAGACCCTTTGTCTTGGCGGGGGGAGGGTGCGTGTGTGGGGGGGTAATATTGATGTTGAGAACTGTTTATCAAGACAAATCAAGTATTCAGATATTAGTCAGGTATCAACCTTGCAAGTAGATCTTTCTATACCTGGCAGTCCTGTCTGTTTTATTAAATTGTTAATTTTTTCCCTACAGATATGCTTAAAATGATTCATTTTTTGAAGTTTGCTGTGGACATTATATATACATACCAAAACTCTGAATGATAACTTCTTTTGTTAATGAAATGTTTATCATTAAACTTGGATAGGATACCTAATGCTTATGTTTTAATATGTTTCATATCGACTGTAACTAATGTGTCAGTGCTTGTCAGTTTTAATTTATGTGTGGGAAGAATAGGACAGTGTTAGAACATTTAGTACATCTAAAAGAATGTTTAAAAAAATTAAATTATAATGGGAAATAATCCATTATGAAAGGGTACTTCAGATGTCTCCTTTTAAAGTTCATATTAAACCACCCACATGTTTTTCAGATTTTACTGGACTTGTTTTTCTTAGGAGAGCAAGATTTTAGAGAAAATACTTTGTAATGAAGAATTTTAGCGCAAACAACTGAACCTGATTTAACGATCAGAAAAAGGAGGTGGGGGAGAAAAACAATCTTCTACCCACTACTAGAATCAAACAAAAGAATCTTAAAGACTAGATTCCTCACTTACACATGTGCAAACTGACCCAAAAAGTTGACTTTTCAATAAAGCTACAAAGAACTTATTTTATTTTACCTTTTTTTTTTTTAGTCATAGAGTGTTCATTTGAAAATATCACTGAAAAACTACCAAGAGGCCGTGGCTTAACTTTAAGCTTTATCCAGTGACTGGAAGGTTTTTTTTTTCATACCTAATTTAGTAATCGTTTTTTATAAGGTTAACAAGCCTGCCTTCAAAAGCCTTCCTTCTGTGTACCGGACACTAATTTTAGGTCCTATTTGTTTACTTATCATTAATTTGTTATCCTACTTTGGGGGTGGGAATTACCTGAGCTTTTCTTCAGAATCTACATGTATGTTTTGCATTATATTCTGATCCTTCAAAGTATGTTCTGTTTTCCTCCTTAAGGTAATACTGCATTACATGATTGTGCAGAATCTGGAAGTTTGGACATCATGAAGATGCTTCTTATGTATTGTGCCAAGATGGAAAAGGATGGTTATGGGATGACTCCCCTTCTCTCAGCAAGTGTGACTGGTCACACTAATATTGTGGATTTTCTGACACACCATGCCCAGACCAGCAAGACCGAACGTATCAATGCTCTCGAGCTTCTGGGAGCTACATTTGTAGACAAAAAGAGAGATTTACTTGGAGCTTTGAAATATTGGAAGAAGGCAATGAACATGAGGTATAGTGATAGGACTAACATAATTAGCAAACCAGTACCACAGACACTAATAATGGCTTATGATTATGCCAAGGAGGTAAATAGTGCAGAAGAGTTGGAAGGTCTTATTGCTGATCCTGATGAGATGAGAATGCAAGCGCTGTTAATTAGAGAACGTATTCTTGGTCCTTCTCATCCTGACACCTCTTACTACATTAGATACAGAGGTGCTGTCTACGCAGACTCCGGGAATTTTAAACGATGCATCAACCTGTGGAAGTATGCCTTGGATATGCAGCAGAACAATTTGGATCCTTTAAGCCCAATGACTGCCAGCAGCTTACTATCTTTTGCAGAACTGTTCTCTTTTATGCTACAGGATAGGGCTAAAGGCTTGCTGGGCACTACTGTTACATTTGAGGATCTTATGGGCATACTGTGCAAAAGCGTTCTTGAAATTGAACGAGCTATCAAACAAACTCAGTGTCCGGCTGACCCATTACAGTTAAACAAAGCTCTTTCCATCATTTTGCACCTAATTTGCTTATTAGAGAAAGTTCCTTGTACTCTAGAACAGGACCATTTCAAAAAGCAGACTATCTACAGGTTTCTTAAACTATATCCAAGAGGAAAGAATAACTTCAGCCCTCTGCATCTGGCTGTGGACAAGAATACAACATGTGTAGGACGGTACCCTGTTTGTAAGTTTCCATCTCTGCAGGTTACAGCAATCCTGATAGAATGTGGTGCTGATGTGAACGTCAGAGACTCTGATGACAATAGTCCCCTGCATATTGCTGCTCTGAACAACCATCCAGACATCATGAATCTCCTTATTAAATCAGGTGCACATTTTGATGCCACAAACTTACACAAACAAACTGCTAGTGACTTGCTGGACGAGAAAGAAATAGCTAAAAATTTGATCCAGCCCATAAATCATACCACGTTGCAGTGTCTTGCCGCCCGAGTCATCGTGAATCATAGAATATATTATAAAGGTCATATCCCAGAAAAGCTAGAGACCTTTGTTTCTCTTCATAGATGATAACTTGACTGTATTAGCCCTGTTAAAGCACGAATTGCTAACAGTTGTTTCATAAACGAGCACTGTTGTGATAACACCAGCATTCATTTAGCTTGATATCATTGTGCTCCCATTGGCTAAAGCATTGTACGCATCAAATTTGAGAGATTGGTTTCCCAGTATTTAATATAAATATACCTTATAATATATTGTTGTGAATTATTGAAAAACGTCATATTCAATTTTTTAAACTGTCTGCCAAAGGCCATTCTGGTTCTGTTTGCTGTTGGGAGTTTGGGATGGAGTTAACTGTTTTTCAGTAGTGTCTTTATACTTCACTAGTTTGTGAATTTTATACAGTTGAAAGTTGTCATCCTCCCTCCCCCACTTCTTCCTTCAAGCTTTGCCCCTTTTCACGTTTCACCCCCTAACTTTTTCTGCTGCAGTTTTTCCCCTTTAATGGATCCATGCTAGGTCATTTAAACCTTATGGACTCGTTCACCATTTGCAGTTACCATAAGTGCTTTATCTTCTCTATGCACCGGCTTAAACTTGACTGTTGTATGTTAGCATATTTTCTATGCAGCAGTTGGTCATCTTAACTCAAAACACTTTTAAGTTTGTTACCAAGTTTATTTCATCAAAGTAATAGCATGACAATTTTTAGAGCTGCCTATTAGCTATCTGAGCTCAAGCTTTTTTTTTTCTTCTTTTTTGGGGCGCTTTTTTTTTTTTTTAATTTGGGGCCTCTTTTTTTTTTTTTTTTTTTCCCACATCTGAGATTTCTTTCTCTAGTCTACAGAAATATTTGTATGCTAAATTTGGGAAACAAATCTATTACAGCTCATTAACCCAGTTGAAATTTAGGTCTGTCATCTTAATATATCATGCAGTTTTAAAAGGAAGACTTAAATGACCGCCTTTCATACTGCTCTAGCGATGCCCTGCTTGTGCTGATGGTGTGGTTAGCTGTAGAAAATTTGCTTAAATTTAACCTCAAAATTTATCACACAGCTTAATGAGTCACACCAAACTATTCAGTCATTGGACTACAGATTGCTTTTAGTTACAAGAGTGGAAGCATGTCGGTGGCATGATGCTTGCCAAGCCAGATCTAGGCATCTGAAATAATTAAGGTATTTTAGTGTGCAATTTACTCACATAGTATCAAAGGTGTTCTTTCTTTCTTTAAGCTTATGTATATCTTTTAAAGGTAACTTGCATGAATTACTTTGATCTCAATTATTTGTCACCCTACTAAACACAAAAGGTTACATGTCGATTTCCCTTATACAAAGTCTTTCCCACCTGCCCTTTTCTCCACTTTTTTCTTCCCTTCCTTTATGCTTTCTTTCATAGATTTGCAAATGCCATAGAAAGGGCTCTTTTGACGTAAGAAAAGATAAATGAAATTACTAAAAAAGATTCAGGTAATAATCATTCAGCACTTTATTGTTATTCAGAATAGAATTTATGATGGCATATTTGTCCTGCAAATGTCCTAATGAAATTGTTCTGAATAAAAGGCTCCTATTGATTTGAGGGAAAAAAATCAGTTTACCTGTGAATTTAATGAGCTTGATCACTCGAATGTTGGGGTTGACATTTTATTCTGAGGGTTGATGTAATACTGTTTAAAGAGTTATCATTTCACACAGTCACATTGAGTTTATATTCATCTTTATTCAGTAAAACTTGTAATAAACAGTAGTGAATAAAGAACAGACTTTCGATAAACAACTGAGGTTTAATTTTTTTTAAAGGTATCTTTACTCCTTTTACTATTTTGTAAATGTAGTTTCACCATTAAAAATATGAACCAACTATCAACCTTTAAGGAGATTTTACTATTTTTACCATGGGCAAATCTGATAAAATATTTGACCTGCCACATACAAGAATAATTTGCCGTCTAGACAAATATTCTGTAAGTACCAACAATATGTTGAAGTCATCTGCCTCTCACTTTGTGGCATAAGAGTTATATATGCATAAGTTACTTTTTTTTCAAGAAAGGAAAACTTTGTCATTTTGATAAATCTTCATTGGTTAATCTCACTTTCTGGGCATAAGATACCATTTGTTTTTTATGGAATTCAATATTTTCCCCAGGTCTTGTGGCAGGTAGTGTAGAACTTAAATATTCTTAGAGCAGGGCACATCTAACACTGTTTTCTAGGTGGATTTGAATTGTTTAGCCCTAGTGAAGTAAGGAAAGGAAAATTCCAGTAAAGTATAAAAAAAATTCAGATTTATTTTAAAAGAAGTGGACTCATCAATATGACTTCAGATGCTACTAAGTAAAATCTCCATCAGAAAGGATTTTCCAAGATTCTATTTTAGGAGAAGGTGGTTCATAAATATGACCTCTTGTGATTTTTTTTTTTAAACCATGGGTGTCTAAATTGGATACTTCATGAATGCTAGTTCAAGCCAAATTTACCTGGACTTTGTAGTATAGTGATATTGACTGGAGGTAATGTGTAGATTTTGACTGTTTCTTTAGGATCTCTGAATTTTAGATGTTCTACAGTTTTGCTTGTAAAAGAAATGGTTATTTCACTCAGATACCAATCTACTCACTAAAGGAAAATGCTTTACAGTTTAAAATGGTCATTTTTTTTAATCCTTCAATCTGACAAGTATAGACCAAAATCAGAATGATAATCAAAAGTTGGGTGGTTGGTCATTTGTAAAGAGACAATTTTTAATATTTTCTGAAACCCCCGCTTACTGTAACTTAAAGTCATATTGTCTTGAAAACTCCTCAACTGTAATTATTTTCTCTGCAGGGATCTGAATAAGGAATAATAACATTGTTATGCAATGTAACCCACAACACTGTTGCTGGAAACTCTAAAGATTTTAAAGTTAAGATACTAAGGAAACTTAAAGTGGTTGTCATCTTTTTTCTTTTTTTCCTTCATGTATCACAGCTGATTTCTCTTCCTTTTGTCGGTTTCCATTGTGTAGTTTTTCAAAGTACTGTATTCAGATGCCAGCCAACAATTTGTCACACAGTGGAAATGATATGCCACAACATTCATTGTAAGGTTAATAAAATTAAATTTGCACCAAATTTAAGTGTACTCGTTAACTTTCTATTGTTGATGTATTGTTTTGAACCATATTAAAGTAACCTCCTGAACTCCTTTTTGAAAAAAAATCTACTTGCCATCTTTTAACCAATTAGAACTTAATAGAATTTTTATTGATAATTCTGTGTAAATAAGACAGTTTATATATACTGAAATTTTTTCTAGTAAAATCCATAGCAACCAAGAATTTGTAAGACTTGTGAAATGCACAGAAGTTTTTTCGTGTTTGGTATTATCGGAAGTATATATGGTGATGGGAGCTTAGTTCCTTGTTACTTACTATTTCAGGTCATGAGTAAGTTGTCTAATATTAGTTTTTAATTGACTTAGAAAATGAACATTGGTCATATGTTCAAAACTAAACAAATTGAAATCTGGTGTCATAGCTTTTGTCTGGTGAATGATTTCTTGTTCTCCAACAAATGTAGGCTTCCAATAGTCTTTTGTCAGAAATTTTTTTAATATTCATCTTTTCCCTCAATACTGCACATGCTGTCTCCACTAACACCACAGATAATTCAAAAGAAATCCTTTTAATTTTTTTTTTAAATTTATTCAACTGTGCGCATGTTTATGTGTATGTGTGCGCGTGTGTGTGTCTGTGTCTGTGTATGTATAGAACCACGGACGAATTCGCGAACCACCATGGTCGCCTCCACCTCCTTCTGCCCCGGGATTCACAGGCTCCGCCCTACCAGGACCGGAAACGCAGACCGCCCCCTGCTTCCGCCTGGCGTCTATACGTGGGATCTGGGATCCAAACTCAGGACCTTCCGCCTGCAAGGCGGAGGCTTAACCCCTGAGCCACCTCTCCAGCCCCAAGAAATCCTTACCAATATAGCCTTATTATATTTTTAGGGAACCAAACAGCAAAAAGTATGCATCAAAGTTCCTCCATGCCTTGAGCTGGAGCCTTTCATTTCTATACTCTTGGATAGAATGGTATTGGTTGGAAAGTTTCAGTTTTTTGAGATTTAAGAGAAATAATTGATTCCTGGGTACCATGTTATTTTATGTATATATAAAAGTCCCTTAAATAAGATTTTTCATAAAACTAGTTTTGCATAATTATGCCAATTGAATTATTTTTTACATGTTTGATTCCAAAAGTCAAATAATAGCATTCCCTGCCTTAAAAATAATAGAAAATTTAAATTTGCAAGAGAAATAAGACATTCCCACTTAAGAATTTTTGACAAGTTCCAGTAGTATAGCTCGGGTGCTTGTTAACCACTACGTGCTTTGGTGTAAGCTGAGTAGTTTAAAGGGTTTACTATTATATTGCGAAGACCAAAATTAGAAAGATTCTGTTGTAAAAAAAATCAAAATGTCTGTGTAACCAGTCTCTGGTGAAGTGAATTCTGTATCTTAGACATTTGAGCTAATTGATTTTTTCCAGAGTCCAAATGCATTTCTTTTTTTTTTTTATTCAATTGTGCATGTGCGCGCGCGCGCGCGCGCATGTGTGTGTGTGTGTGTGTGTGTGTGTAGAACTACGAGCGAATTCGCCTCCACCTCTTCCTTATTTACTCTGCCCTGGGATTCACAGGCTCCGCCCTACCAGGACCAGAAACGCAGGCCGCCCTTACTCCCGCCCGGCATCTATACAAGGGGTCTAGGATCTGAACTCAGGACCCTCCGCCTGCAAGGCACCTCTCGCACCCCCCAAATGCATTTTTCTTTTCTTTTTTAATTTATTTATTCAATTTGCGTGTACGCGTGTGTATGTAGAACCACAGCGAATTCAGGAACCAACATTGGACACCTCCACCTCCTCCTCGTTTACTCTGCCTCGGGATTCACAGGCTCCGCCCTACCAGGACCAGAAATGCAGGCCGCCCCCGCTTCCGCCGGGTCTCTGTACGTGGGGTTTAGGATCCAAACTCAGGACCTTTTGCCTGCAAGGCAGAGGCTTAACCCCTGAGCCACCTCTCCAGCCCCACCCAAATGCATTTTTCTTAGCAAGTTTTCTTCTATGTTTGTGTAATTGATATTGACTGGACCTTTCGTTAAGGGCTTTCATCTTTAATCTTTGTAGATTATAAAACTATTAGAGGTGTTTGTGATAATGGTTGCTCTAAAACTTAGGACTCTCCTTCCCCCTCCCCTTTTTAAGAAAATTATCTGAAGAGTTCATTTGGGAGACAGTAAAATAACACTTTAGCTTAAATAAAGAAACCAAGGACAGGACCATCCTAGGGGGAAAAATGGAAAGACAATACAGACATGCTTGTCCACCCAGGTCAGGAGGTGCGCTCTGGTGGGTACTTAGATGTGCTTATGCAGTATCTCCAGAGTTCAGCATAAACAGAACCAGTTCAGTACTGTTCCCAGTAACAGCACTTCCACAGCGTGGGTCTGGTCACCTCGATTCAGGGTCATTCTCCTTGCCCTTCTGTGTCACTTTGAGAGAAACAAGTTCTTGTTCAGTGGCACCTGTATGTGTGAGGTAGGATTTCACATGGAGGCAGTTCAGGCCGGCCTTGAACTCTGGGCAATCCCCCTGCTTCAGTCTCCAAAATACTGGACTGAGCCAAGTTTGACAACTCCACATCCTTTACTGGTAGACAACAACTGATGTTAGGATATCCGTAGCTTATCTAAATGTAACTTCTTAAAGAAATTTAAATAAGGCTGGGACATGGCTTAGTGAATGAAGTACTTGCCATGCGAACAGAAGGACCAGAACACATCCTGATCCTACGCAACTGCCCAAGTGTGACTGCTGCCTGTAATCCCAGCACAGGGAAAGTCCCTAGGACAAGATGGGTTAATCTAGCTAGTTGCTAAATTCTGGGTTCAATGGATTAAGTGAGAGTGATAGAAAAAGGTGCCTGACATCAACTTCTGGCCTCCACAGGCGCACGTGCACCTACACATGTGAATATGCACACACAAATAATTTGTACAGGTTTTTAGTTACAAAATATATAATAAATCGAAGAGTAAGAAATGACAGGATGAATACAGTGTCATGGTGTGAAGGATCTTGGCTTTTTGCTGTGTAGTTCCTTAAAATATAATAGTCTTTTCCTGGTAACTCTGGTAAAGTTTCATAAACACACAGACTGGAGCTGTATGATATTTTGACTGCTCAATCTTCAAAATTCAGAGTTGCTTTGGGTTTGCAGGTACACTTGAGGTGAACCAGTTTTTCTCACTAAGGTCCCTTTTCTGTTTGTGAACCCAAACAAGACACTACACTTGGTCATCATGTTTCAATCTAGCAGTCTCTCTTTTCTTTCCTAGAACTTCATGATAGGTAGAGGTTTAAAAAAATTTTTTGGGGGGGGGATAAAATACTTTGTAGAACATCTCTCAATTCAAATTTATCTGATAACTTTCTCATGGTTTATTTATACAATTACTGCAGTTTTCTGGAAAAGAATACCAAAGGGGATATCCTTCCCATTACATCAGTTGTATACATGATTTCAGCATGACATCATGGGTAATGTTAACATTGATCACTCGGTTAACATGATAATCCTCCATGTTTCTTTGTTTTGAAGTTAATAATTTCTCATCCCAAATTCTGTTCTGCAGAAGCAAGACAATGTTCAAGGAAAGAATTATCTCCACTTTGTAGAGGTGACTGTCTATACATATTTGGAATGTAAATGTCCCCTTTTCATTTATTCAATTTTTTTTCTGTATTGAGCCATAGGTACATATTTTCCTTTATGATACAACTCAATTCTGTATTTGTTGCTCAAATTGTTCCAACTTCTTCCATAATGGTCTATTTTTTTTTTCTCAGCATGACAAGATACTAGAAATTGCTGGGGTTGCAATCAGAAGTAAAGGACATACTTAACCCTTAGTTCAATCCCCCCTTGATACTCAGTTTATATCAATTCCCTTGATAATGGGATCTCATAGCATGAAAATAATAAATATGAAACCAACTCATATATTATGAACCAGACAGGCAAGGCTTTCTTAGTTGCAAAGCTCAGAAGTGAGTCTTCAGACAAAGCGGAAGCCTAGCAACTGCTAAGCTCCTCTTAAGACAGCAGCACTAAGCATCTCAGTGTCGTGGTTTGTCTAGGTCTAGAGTAAGGATGAGGGACTTGGGTGCTTGTGCTGCTGGGGAGGCACTTAAGTGGAGTAGGATGAGTGTACTGGCTCTAGTGAATGACTGACTAAGTTAACCCCACATGACAGTCTTTGACCAAACTGTTTAAATGATCAGCATGTGTCCGAGGGTTAAGACTAAAAGGCGACCAAATACCACATGAACACAGAGCTACCAATCCTTTTGTCTTGTTTTAATCTGTCAAATATCTGCAGGCTCAAATAAAGCAACACAGTGTCCTTTTAAGTTTTGCAATGTAACCTAGGTAACTATTCTAACCCAAATGCCAGAGGTGTTATCTACAGCAAAGCGGAAAGCTAATAACATGTGACCAAGCTGCAGAACCTCCAAAATTGATGAGTTTTAAATCAAGTGCAGTGTGTCTATCCTGGCAGATGGTCTGATATTTGTCGATTCCGGAGGCTTACCTGGGGACTTCTTATGAAATGGTCTTTTTCCTTAGAGCAATCCTCTCCCCCCTCCTTGTCTTTGCTTATGCCTAGTCTGAGGGACCTGAAATTCTTTATATGGCCATCTCAAGTCCACTGGTTTTAGCTGACTTACTCAAGGGGATCTTAGTCTACAAGCATCCTGACTTCCTGAAAAACTGCTGATAGAGTCCAAAGGTAAGGATAGAAAGAATGCTTCAACCAGAAGCATTTGCCTTTCCCCTGTGCTCTTGGTGGTCATGATCCTTCAATCCCTGACCTCACTACCATCACAACAGTCCTTTAAATGCATCACATTTTCTCTGCACCTGTCTTAGAATCAGTTATTTTCCAAAATGCCCTGGATCTTGCATTGGGGAACAATATTTGCAATCCAAGATTTGGATACTGGATGTGCTTGTGGCTTTGAGATGCCACTGCTTCTAAGTCAAGTGTCTAAGTCTAAGTGTCTTGAGTTAGGAGTGTTATAAATGTGTCCTAACACATGTACATGTACTTGAAGTGATGTCTGTATCTCTGCATGTTTGGGGTTAGATTTCTTTAGTTTGATTGATGCAAAGTCTTTCCATATAGTCCAGGCTGGCCTGAAACTCCCAGCCCTCCTGTTCAGCCTTCCAAGTACAGGGTTCACAGGAGTAAGCAAGTGCTTCTCATGCCAGCTCTGCCTCCCTGTGTATATTTACAAGAAGTCTGAATTTATATTGACATTTCTAACTTCTAGTCTAGTCGTTTCATTTTTGCTTCTAATAAAAAACTTGACTATACAGTCGCTTTTTTGTATAAAAGAGTTTAAAAATGCTAACCTAAGTACACTTCTAGATTTTCCTATACATGCTTTTATATATTTCTTCAACCATCCATTATCCAGTCAGGACACATAGTAGCTTTATGTAAGGTACTGCCAACTAAACTTTTACCCAACAAAACTTTTTTCATGATTGTATTTAAGTAGGTACCAATTGCTCATATCACCAACTGTAACTCTCCATCAAAAATATGTATAGTAGAGCAGGAGGAAAAACTGGCTCTTCTTAAAAGTTTTTTTTTTCTTGTCAACTAGGTCTCCTACATTCCAGGCCAACCTGGAATAGGATGGAGCCCTGGCTCACCTTGATTCCCCTGCCTTTACCTCCCCGGTGCTGGGATTATAGATAGCTATGTATTGCCTGACTATGGAACAGACTTAATTCTAGGATCTTTTTCATTGCCTTTCCAAATTTGATAGCTATTTTTTTCTAAATCTAGAAATTGTGACAGTTGAAATAAAAAATATTTTCGATTGTGAAATTTGTCTTTTTGCCACTTAGGTCTTACAAATGGAGTCATATTCAGTCATTGTCAAAAGTAGAAGGTAGTGAGCTTAGTCCTTCAAATTACCTTTTTTCTCTGTGTGTGTGTGTGTGTGCGTGTGTGTGTGTGTGTGTGTGTTTGAAAGTTGAGGAGGGGGAAGGGCATGTCACATTTGTGGAGGTCAGAAGACAACTTTATGGAGTTGGTTCTCTTTTTCCACCTTTTCATGGGTTCTGGAATGGAAGCCTCTTCCATGGAGAACTGAGTCATCCCTCTATCCTTAGGGTTTCTTTTTCTTTTTTAGAAAGAAAGAGCATTCTTTTTTTTATTATTATTTTTTTATTTTTTTATTTTTTTTTATTTTTTTTTTTTAATGTGGGACCTGAGATCCAAGCTCAGAACCTTCTGCTTGTAAGACAGAGTCACAACCCCTGAGCCATCTCTCCAGTCCCAGAAAGAGCATTCTTGAGCAAGCTCAGGCACATTTTTGCCATCAAAAATCAAAGGACACCTTCTAGAAGTCAGTTCTCCCCTATCATGTGAACTCTGGGAACTGAACTCATGTTGCCTTCACCCACAGAGCTAGATGAGATGGTCAGTCCTGAATATCCCTTTTTAAGTGTGTCTAATTAAAGGGAAACTATTCTTCCTGTTCAAATAATGAAATGTCTTAATTTGTGCTGAATTCAAAAGGTTAGTACCTCATAACTCTTTAGGTTGATATGTTGCCTTTTGGTTCTGACCGGCTACTTTGTTTTATATAACATCACACACAAATACACACACACACCATAAAATGTTGGAGTTTCAGAATATCACGTCTTACTTAACCTCTTCAGACCTGCAGGTGTGAAAATATATGGGAACAAGTGTTTTTGACCTCGGAGAAGTAGTAAATAAAATTCATGCATTCAACAAATTTATTTTCCCATCATTCCTTGTGCAGTAAGTCAGAAACAAAGATGAACCGTTCAACATGCTATTAAAGAGTGCAAAAGGGTCGGCAGGGTGTGGGGGGAGGGAATGAAACTAATCTCAAACTATATTTTGAAAGCTAAAGCATTGTATTCTGATGTCTAGGTTTAATAACAATTGACGTAGATGTTGAGTTAAAATCATTAAAACATTATACGTTGTTGATTTTTTTAAGCTATCAACTCTTTTAGGATTGGCTAGCCTTCATATTTTTTAATCAAAATAAATTTAATACAGTCTATTAATTTTATTTTTTGGGCAGCATTATTTTGCTGAAATTTTGTGCTTTGTATTTCAATTGCAGCTTCTTAGCTATTGTTAGACTTGATAATTTCTTAGATAAAATTATAAACTGGCCTTGGTAATATATTCCTGTAAAATCATACTTAGGACACAAAGGCATGAAACCTGTCTCAAAAAAAGACACAAAAACTTTAAAAAAAAAAAAGTAAATTATAGCTCTATAATTTGAATGTGGGAATGCTTGCTTGCAAATGACTTTTTTTTCTCTTTGTATTCTCAACTCATTAAAGCCAGTCGATACTGTGTGCTCACTGTGATTGAATATCACTTGGAGTCTATCAGGTGTGGTAATAAGATCTGTTCTTTGCAGGAAGATTTGTTCGCTGCAGTTAGTGACTTCAAGAAATTTATTATCATTAAGATGTAGAATGGCTAAAAATAAGGATGAAATCAAAGATTAATCTGACAGTTTTAAAAAAGTCTTGCTAATCTTTTAAGCCATCAAGTGCTTAAGTAAAAAATAATCTTGAAACTGGCCCAGAACAAAGCTACTCCTCAGCTATCATCTGAAAAGGAGAAGTAGCTGGAAAGGGATGATTTATCCTCTTGCAAAACTGTTAGTTTTTTATTGTTTTTGTCTAGGGCCTTCATTTATAATATGTTCTGAATTTTGCCAAGCACCATATTGGTTACTTTTCTCATTGCTGTGACCAAATACCTGACAAGCAATTTAGGGGGCTAAGGATAAAGTCTGTCCGTCATGCTGGGGAAGGCATGGCAGCAAAAGGGTGGGACTGCGTTTTTCACATTTGAATGAGGAAATAGAAATCAGGGAATATAGGCCTTTTAACTGGCCTTTTCTGTTTGTTTAGTCTGGGCCTTCAGTTGAACCTCTCTCCAATCACTCACACACCCAATGTGTGGCTCACTGATGCCCAAGACCTTTCTTAATCTATGGCGATTGATGGGACCTGTCATGAGGATGGTGCTTCTCAGCCCCGCTAAGCAAGAGCACTACAGAGAGTATTGAAGAGAATGAAACCGAAGCCTGTGACTATTGAACGCAGCAACGATATGTGCAATATTTTGCTTTGTTTTTCATCTACTCTGACTTTGACTTCTTGTCTTTTTTGTTCTTTGAAGCTTTCATATACAAATACAATGAATTTGTATATTTTCATCCTTGCTACCCACTCCCATCCCTCCTCTCCTGCCATCCTGCAGGACTGTTCTTCCCAGCCAGTCTTTCCCACTCCCAGGTTCGTGTGATCCGTTGGGCCTTATTCAGGACGCCTGGCACCTTCTGAGATCTGCATGGCCCACTAGTAGGCAAACCGTGGGGTAAAGAAACTCCCTTTTTCTGGCAAGCACAAGACTAAACAGTATGTCCTGCTGTCCTCCCTGCTCCATGGGAAATGTTGATAGGCCAGGTGTCGTGGAGGACTAGTGAAAGTAGACATTTCATTGAAGCTCTGGGGTATGGCAACCATGACATGAACAGAAGCTAGTGTCTGGCAGCACCTGCCCCACCCTCACACTTACATTCTTACCACTCCTTCTAAAAGGTTTCCTGAACCATGGGATGGGGGGACAGGGTTGGGGAAGGGCAATTTTGATGTCCTTTTTTTTAAAAAAAAAATACTTTTTGTATATCCTACATGAATATAGTGGACTTATATTTTTGCATCCTTCATCCCTAATCCAGTGAATTCACAGAATACACCAGCTCTGTTATGTCCAGAAGATAGTGTCTAGCTGTGTGCCCTTGCCTCACTTCAGACACAATCTTACGGACTCCTCTTCCACAATGTTCTCTGAGCCTTGAGGTGGGAGTTACTTTATTTTCTTCATTTTCTGTGATTTTCTATGATAACCACTCTCCACTGCATCAGGAAGCTTCTATATTATAGAATGCCAAGTGTTCCTCCAACCTAGAAGTCCTGTTAGGGCTCTCCACAGTCTCTCTTACTTTGTACTTTGGTCAGTTGTGGTTCTCAACATACTCACCTTCCGCTGCAAGAGGATACTTCTTGGTGAAATGTTGAGTGCTTCTCTAGCTAAGGGTTATAAGGATAAGTCATTAGATGGTAGCTTACCATCAAGTATTTATAGTTAACAGTAGAAGTTGGTTCCCATCTAGGGGTTATGTTCTCCTCTTCCACAGGTATTTGACTTGGCTTTCAGTACCAGGCATGTGTTTAATCTGGCTTTGACTTTTAACATTGTGTCTTGTTTGTACTTCGAGTCATTTCTAATTTATTTATATCTGCTTCCATGATCTTATTTTACTCACCTTTGTATAGCTTTTAATCTCTTCTTTTCTACTTCAAAGGGATTGTTTTCTATGTCTTTTTGCTCCATTTGCTTAGAATTTTTACTGTACTTTGTAGAATTTTTTAGTGGCAATCTTTATGGTTTTCATATGAGTACTGGGGTTGACTTGTAGTTGGTCCCCAAAATACGTTTGCCCAGAACTTCAGAACATGACATGTTTGGAGTAAGGAGTAGGATCTTGAGATAAAGTCATCTTGCACTAGAATGAGCCTAAATCCAGTGACAGTGTCCTAAGAACAGAAAAGAGAGCCCAGAGACAAGGGGAGAAAGTCACAACAGAAAGCAATGTACCCATCGGTTAAGGTATGAGGAGGGTTGACAGTGGCCATCAGAAGCTAGAAGAAGGACCAAGAGCTTCTGCACAGACCCACCAGAGTCCAAACGTGACTGCAGCTGAATTTCCCTGTGAGAGAAGCTGTGATGTTTTAAACTACTATGCATGCTATGGGACCCTCAGAAAACAAATGGAACGAGTTTAGTGTTGCTTTCAGTGAATGATATAATAAAGTAAGTATCCAATCTCAATTTTACATTTTTTTTTCTAAATTTCTATTTAGTTTTGAGTTCCTGAGGTCACTAACATGTGAGAACCACCACTTCGGAGAAACTCGTGAACAGGTTTGCTAGTATATATCCAACAGGATGCTGAAAGCCAAAGCCAGGTAATAGCTGTAACTAGGAACACCCCAGATTTGAGTATTTGTCATAACCCAGAATATAGCATAGAAAAAGACAACAAGTAGATGGCGACTGTGCCGGGCATCATGGGCAGCGTTGCCAACATTCTCCAAACATTCCATCCAGACCAGGAAGAAATCACCCCGAAGAGTGAAGCTGTTGAGGGAAGAAAGAAAGAAAGTCACGCTGAGCACTTTGTGTTTGAGCTTTTGGCTTCTGTGACTGTGAGAATATTTTCTGATGTTTTAAGTCATCAAGTCGGTAATTCGTTATGGAAATCCTTGGAGCCAGCACAGTATACACACAGGCCCAGCAGAGCTATCCTCTTGGCATGGCTTGCCTTGCAACAGTTCTCCCGCTTTGTTTCAGGTTATAAATCCAGGCGTTTGTTTCCCTTCAGTGTTAAGCCTCCTCCCCTCCACTGAATCATTTTGTTGTTGCCATTCATGCTTGAATGTGCTTGCTGTTTCGTCTGTAGCACTGGCTGTTACTCACATGCCTGTTGCAGTTTCTTTGGATGTTGCTGATAAATTCACCACCAAACAGCTTAGGGGGACAAGAGGCTTTATTCTCTTGGTTACATACAGTTCCTTGTCCAGCTTGGCAGGAGAGCTCTTGCCAAACCCAGGAGCCAAAGAAGTGGCACCACGTCCATTGCTGAAAGAGGGGCCGTCCACACTTGCCAGACCAACATATTTGGCCAAGTATACAGAAGAATACCAACTACCCTCACTAGCTCCCTCTGTCTTATTTCCCCGCCCAGGGACTAGTCCCACCCACCATGGGCTGGGCCCTCCCCATCAACAAGACAATCTCCTACAGGCTTGCTTCAGGGCTTAACTACTAATTCTTTATAAACGTGCTCAGTTCAATCGCCAAGTTTGGCACCTATATCTAACTATAGCAATTCCCTCTGTCTTGGAATGGAGGGGTGTGTGTGTGTGTGTGTGTGTGTGTGTGTGTGTGTGTGTGTTTGTGTGTGCCATCCTCAAGTTGCATCTTTTTGACTGCTATTTCTCTGCACTTTCTTAGCCTTTATTGTTACTGATTTCATTCTTTGCTTTTTCGTGGTAATCTTTTCTCCTCTTATTCTCTGTACTTCGTATTATGTAAGTCTGTTATGTTGTGACAGCATTTGGGTTATTTATTTTCCTCTGTCACTTCAAGATGATTCTTCACACTGTAAACTCACGTTTGCTTGTTTGTTTTGGCTCTAGAAAGTGAACGTTCATGTTGATTATCTTTGTGTTTGACTCTTTCTCATTATCCTCTTTCCTTCTAAGACCCATTTTTGAAGCATCAGTTGGCATTTTCTTGTGTGAAAACCACTACTCATATAGCCCAGGCTGGCCTCAAACTCACTATGTAGACTAGAATAACCTCCTGATCCTCTTGCCCCACTTCCTGAGTGCTGGAATTAGCAAATATAGTTTATGTGTGCCAGGAAATCACACCCAGGGTTGGCTGCCTGCTAGGAAGCCCTCTACTAACTTAGCTACATCCCTAGCTCCCAGGATCAGTTTTTTATTCTAGATTTCCATGTTGGGCATCTTGTACCGAGAGGAGGGGGCTAATTTGGATCCTATGCAAAGCACTGGCTTGAAGTCACAGTTTTTCATGGAATGTTTTTGGTTTTTTGACACAAAGGTTCCTCACTGCTCCCCCAACTCGAAGGTTTGCTTGGCCTCCTTTACTGAGTCTTTTCAGGGCTCTGATATGGTGTGTGGATTGCAGCTCCAGGTTCTTGTCAAACTAGGACTCAAGGAGATCCTTCCCGCAGGGGCCAAATCTCAGTCATAGTCATTAGCTATTTCTGTCCCTGTCAACGCTGGCTTTAGGGCATCACTGACACCAATAGCTTTGAATTTCCCCTTCATCTTTATAAATTAAAGATTTTTATTTCAAGATAAGTTTATCATTTTTTGTGCATTTATCCAGTATTTCTACATCTGTACTAGAGTAAGCTACCATTCTTATTTCAAGCCATGTGGAGCTACCATTACCAAAGTCCTTAAAGAGATTTATTGCTTTATGAACAAGAACTGATACAAAATCATTCTTACACTCGAGTATACATTCTCCCTAAAATTTAGTTTTACTCTATGGACACAGAGGAAAGTATAAAATTACAATTATGCTGAGAATCACACATGAGAGTTGTGAATGTGAACATTGCCTTTTCTCTACCGTAGTGAAAAGTGGCTTGGGATACCCATATTGAGGTCAGGGTTTGGAACTAGAAGCTTTGGAGCCTGCATTTTTTTAGAATGGTAGGACCATCTCAAGTAAACTGTCCTGCAGGGTCCTGGGCAAGAGGGGAATGAGAATTTACATGATGTGTTCCTTCTCGTTTGCTAGGAAATGTCATTCATGGATGATTTTCATGAATAAAGTACAACCTGTCTGTTTCTTCTTATTTACTTAAGTCTGAAACATTAAATGCTTAATAGCCCTTTAGGGTAATGCCATGTGTCACTACTACTGGGCTAAAATCTCAAAGTAGCTAAAAGAGGAAGCACATATTAAGTATGTCCTTTTATCTAAGCAATCCATTTTAAAATAATATGCAAATATAATAAACATGTACATATACGTATCCACACACATACATTATTTATATATATATATACACACACTATATATATACATGAAGAGAAAGCCTTCTAAAGACATTACTATATATCTAATACTTATATATAAGTATTACTATATATCAATCATGTTACTGGATTGAGTCAACAGCATAAGGAATAGACTCTATTATAATGGCAAGACTACTTTTAGTCATTAAAAACTCTAAGCCATCCAAGTGTCAGATGTCTAAGGAAAACTAGATCCATTAGATGGGAACACACTTTAAATAATTATGACCACATTTGTTTTTGCTTGTTAGTTGCCTAGCAACCTCCAGGGCAGGACATGACAGAATTGTAGACATAGCAAAGCTGTGGTCAATTACCCAGATTACAGACAGCTGAAAAATAGTTTGGCCCAAGTGATAAAAAACTTATCTGTTCAGAAAATAACTCACAGCTCATGGACTCATTTTTTTTTTTTACTACATTGAGTTTTTTAAACATAATCTCTTTGCAAATATTCAAATAGAGTACTGAAGGATTTATTATTCTGGATATGTTCAAGTATGAGCTTACTTGAGGTTTTATGTATTTATTCAATTAAATTCAACAAACGTGGTCAAACGCAGTTTTGAGCAAATTTGACAATTTTTAAAAGGATAAAATATCTGAGATATTCAACTAGATTCAACAACTCAATTCAACAGGTCAAATGATAACCTCCTTTTTTTAAAATTTATTATTTATTCAATTGTGCGTATATGCATGTGTGTGTGTGTGTGTGTGTGTGTGTAGAACCACAGACAAATTCAGGAACCACCATGGACGCCTGACGCCTCCAGCTCCTCCTTGTTTACTCTGCCCCGGGATTCTCAGGCTCCACCCTACCAGGACCAGAAACGCAGGCCGCCCCTGCTTCCGCCTGGCGTCTATACGTAGGGTCTAGGATCCGAACTCAGGACCTTCCACCGGCAAGGCGGAGGCTTAACCCCTGAGCCACCTCTCCAGCCTCCAATAACCTCCTTTTTAAAGAAGTAACTAAAGGATAAATTATCAGAGAGTAAAATAAATACATTATTTCCATGGGTCTCTGGTTACTGGCCATATGACCTCAAAGTGTCAATTCCATGGCTGATTAAAATGAATACTAATCTCACAAGATTTTTTATGAGGTATAAATACAGTAATTAAGGCTCAGTAGAGCATCTGGCACATGATTTCTTAATAAATGTAGTAGCTGTTATCCTCTGGTGAAAAAATAGGTCATTAAAATATTTTGACTGCTAACTTCACTTGGATTTTAACCTTTAAATGAAACATATTCAATGACTTATACTTGAGCAGACATAAAAAAATTATTTTTGAGTGCTAGGAATCCCTTAAGTATATACTGGTTTATCATAGTTTCCTTTTAAAGGTAGTAAACTTACTTATTTTTCTATTTACCTAGTAGAGACCTTGATTCTGGAAATTATGTCAAATAAGTTGCTTCTCAAAAAATTTTTTTCTATAATCTAAAACTGAAGACTACCTAGGCTGATGCTTGAAACAAGTTAAGTTGACACACTTTCTGGAAAGATGAATTTGAGAGGTGGTGGGAGGAGGGAGCTTAGGAATTAGAAAAGCTTCATTCTTAATTTTGAATCATGATAAGCCAAGCCAGGAGGTAACATCTATATTCTGTAATCTCTTTTAAAAATCAGCCTAGAAACAGCATAACCTGAAATAAGAAATGTGTTAAACTTTTCAAAAGCTTTCCCTTGAAGGATCTTAATTGCATTGTCTTTCATGGGTAGAGAGAATTGATTTCTAATTCTGCATCGAAGGGAAAATTGGCTACATTATCAGTCTTATGAACAGATTCCTAATGCCCGAAGGGAATTATGTTCTGTCTTCTATTGCCTGTGGGAAGCGTGTTGCTAAGAAACAGAATTCCTGATCCATTCTAAGGAAAGCAGCTTGTCACTTTAGTGATGGGTGGAGAATAAGACTCAGGGAAGTGAATGTCTTCTCAGAACCTCAGGCTGTTGGTAGCCAAAGAAAAGTGCATCTCTGGTTGATTGGAACTTGTCTGATTTTGGAAGGCTCAGTAGACCCTTAAAAACTCTCAAAGCATGGGTGCCACGCCAAATCATTCTTGCGTGAGTCCAAAGAGAAAGAGCAGCAGAGTCTGAGGGATGGACAGCAGCTTGTGCCATGAGTGTGTCTGCAAATCCCTGGCCAGGCACTCCCTATGGTGCGTCTTCTTCCCCTTGACAGAGCAAATGACCCCATCAGAAACCTGGCCCGTCTTCAGTAGAAGTGCCCATGCTCATCATTTCAAGCCCGTTTCCTTAACTCTCGACTTACCACACGTGCACGTCCACTTCCAGAGACTGGGTCTACCATGACATGCAGACGCAGTCCTTTACTAGGAAGGCCTTGATTTCTGGTTTTCTTGTGGGCTGAAGAACCATAGTTTCCTGGTCGTTTTGCTTTTAGACTTTAAGGTACTACGCTGTCAGCTATGTAAGCATATTGCCAAAGACCTGTGAGGTACAAGTGGAGTGTGACAATAATTCAGTGACAGTTCAGTTCGATTGCAGGCAGGAACTACCTGGAGATGACCTAAGACCTCAAGGCTCTTTCGGTTTTGTTGCTGTCACACTTCCTTGTTTTCTTGGGGCCCCTTCTCCACCTCTGCCCCTCCCCCACTCACCCATTTTTTTTCAGCATTTACATCAGTTTCTTCCACTATGACAACTGGATTTATAAACTGTTCATGGGAATAAATATTGTATTCAAAATAGGGAAATTCAATTTTTTTGGAAGGTGTCAGTGTGTGTGTGTGTGTGTGTGTGTGTGTGTGTGTGTGTACAGGAGTATATACAAGAGGACATTTGAGTGTGTCTGTGGAGGCCCAAAGGTGACATCAGAAATCATTCTGGATTACTCTACCTCCTTACTACTTCGCTCCGGGTTTCCTAAGCTCTGCCTTCCTGGGTCAGAGTTGGAGGCTGCTTCCATATCTGATCAGCATTTTTACGTAAGATCTGGGGATTCTGACAGGATGGAGCCTAGGCCAATGGAAGAGTAATGAAGTGGACAACAATGGACAGCCATAATATACTGGTGACCTGGCAAATTCATCTAGAATCAGACCAACCTAATCTTTCCCCATCCTAAGACTTAAGGAACCTCTTAGAAGAGAGGGCAGTAAGATTGTAAAAACCTAAAGATGGGAAGATCCTTCATTGGACAAGTCATTCCATTCAAGGCAGGACTGCTGCATCCAGGAACTCACTGCAGTGTGAGACATGTCCTTACCAGGCCCTGTATAATGACTGACATACCAACATGCCCCCATAGACTACCTAAGAACACATAGTGGAAACCTTAGGTACTAGAGCTGTGAAGGGAAATGCCCCATCAGTAGGGTGGTCTGAGGGGGAAGCAACTTGATATGCCACAGAGGCCTGAACCCCCACAAGAATGGGGTCTATACAGGCAGCCAGACAGGAGAGTGGGAAGGAGCAGAAAGGATTGATGAAGGGAAGGGAAGGGGATGGAGGGAAACAGGGATAAATACTCAATATGCTTGTAGAACTAAAAAGGAATAAATTAAAAATCATAGCAACTTAGCAATGTTTGTAGAGATTACTAATGATGTTCATATTTGTTAAAAGGTGAAGATTTAAAGTGTCTTATTTTTAACTTCTTTCCTTTTAAAAGGAAAAGCAAATGTTCTCTTAGCTGTCAGACTCTTAAACTGAAAGATCCCAAATCTTAAGTCAATGAATGGCGCATAGGCTCACACGGAACATAAAAATAAACTTCGCTATGAAAGAGCGAATTTAGAGACTCCTAGGAAGAAACATTAAGGCATGCATATAATAATAATGATAATAATAGTAATAATAGTGGTGACAGGGAAAATGACTAACACTATCTGACTGATTGCAACCCAAAGAATGCAGAGATTTAAGTGTTGAAATAAAATACTTAAACTTAAAAGATGGGCAGTGGTGTACTGCAGTAACAGTGCTTGCTTAGCATGAGGTTAAGTTCAAACCCTAGCATCTGAAAGTAAAACAAAACAAAAGATAAAAGAAGGAAAAAAAGAGAGAACACAAAATACATGGCATGGGAGAAGCCCAAGAAGAGGGTGGGCACCTTCAGGGGAACATAAGATTCTCCCACCAGGGCAAATACATGACAGTCACAAAGTAGCTGTCCCTGTTCCCTTGGCCAAGACATTACACCAGCGTAATGTAATTAATGTAATTATATAACAATGCATTAGCCACCATCATGAAGTTGATATATAAAGTAGACAGCGAAGATGAAAACACCACATACCAGTCGCCTGCAGTGAAGATGTGACTCCTCCCACCACGCTGCCACCCTTTGTCATCGGTGCTTGTCTTCGGTAAGTTTCATGGTTTTGTCTGGGGGATCAAGCCCTGGCCTGGTGGTGACAGGCCCAGTAGGATTGCCCTGCTCTCACTGAACAAGGTACAACCAGATGCCCAGCTGTTAGACTGAATCTGACTTTAATACAAACACTACTAAATGGTTAATAATGTTAAACTTGATGATGGCATTTTCAAGAAACCCCCTTTAATTCCACCCATCTCACTTCTCAGAGCAGCTGGTACTTGTGCCCACTGACACTTGGTTCTTCAGCTGTTTCTCAACAAGTTAACCACATATTCTCCTGATAAATCCCCGTATCTTTTGGTTAATTAGTGGGTGTTAGCTTCCATTGCTTATAAATGGAGAATCCTAGCTGAAATACAGTTATAGCTTAATTATATATATATTTTTCAATTTGCTTTCAATAAAAGCTCTTTAAAAGAAAGCCAGAAAAGATTTTTATTCTCTTTGAGCATCTAGTTACAGTCCACATTCAGTTTATGTTTTTTTTTTTCTGGCTGAATATATGTTCACAGTCTATTAAAATTCCATTCTTGCACCCATAACTCAGATTGGACTTCGAAGGTACATGACAGAAATCGGACTTATACAGGTGTGGTTGCTTGGCCACATAGTTGACAAGAAAGCCTGAGCATCAAACACATGAAAACTAAGAAAGGTTCATCTGGGAAAAGGCAGAAGAAAGAGGTGTTTAGCTCCTCTTTTCAGTACTATTTATTAAAGCCCTTCAACATGTGTCATTCTGGAAAACAAGCCTGCTGTGTCTGTGATACACCTTGGTTGAAATAAAGGACCTACACTTTAAGTGAGATAGTCACAGAGATGGAGGACAGTAAAATCTTTGAGGAGAAAAGCACCTTCACTTATAAATGACATGTAAGGCAAAAGGAGGGCTGGAGAGGTGGCTCAGGGGTTAAGCCTCTGCCTTGCAGGCGGAAGGTCCTGAGTTCAGATCCCAGATCCCACGTATAGACGCCAGGCGGAAGCAGGGGCGGCCTGCGCTTCTGGTCCTGGTAGGGCGGAGCCTGTGAATCCCAGGGCAGAAGGAGGTGGAGGCGTCCATGGTGGTTCCCAAATTCGTCCGTGGTTCTACACACACAGACACATGTACGCGCACACATACATACGCACACACGCACAATTGAATAAAAAAAAAAAAAAAAAAAAGGCAAAAGGAGTGCACAGACATATGAGTGTAGATCAGTTGGAGAGGCACTACGTACATTAATATATCGTAAACGAGGCGTAAATGAAGCGTGATCTGTGCTTTGTAAAATTGAAGCAGCATTTCCCCACCACTGAGTCCTCATTGGAAGAGAGTTGTCATAGTGTCAACTTGACAGTTGAGGGTTTGAGCTCTGGGCACATTTGTAGAGAATTAGTGGTTAAGTTAAACGCAGAGCAAACCTGCAAGAAATTGTATAGCTGATGGGGAAGGCCCAGCCCATGGTGGTTGGGATTAGGCCCTGGAATAAAATACAGTGAGCTGGGTTGAGAAAGTTGGCATCCTTATGTACACTTGGCCCAACATGCTGGTCTGGCAGGTAAGGATTGTCCCTCTCTCAGCTGCTATGGAGATGGTGTGGCCAGTTCCCTCGGCCTTGATGTTGGTGTGAGCTCTTCTGCAAAGTTGCATGAGAATCCTAAGAGGATTAAACCCTTTGTTCCCTTAAGCCATTTGAAGGTGATTTATCAGCAACCATGCAGGTGAATTGCTACAAGAGTCTTTGAGAAATAAGCTATTCAATGCATTTCAGTCAATCACCTCCATTCATGTTTTCTTACATTACATAGTTAGAAGGATCTCCCAGGCTTTGTGTTTTCATGCAGGATTTCCAATATAAGCCCTTCTTTGTATCCCTTACTCAAAACAAGTAACCCTCTAAGTGTACATCTGGTGGATATAGCCCACATTTCTCTCTGGTCAACTGGCCTTCAAGACATAGTTTAGTCTCCAACCTCATGTGATGTGAGCAGCTGGCTCAAGCCCAGAATACACCTGTGTGTAACTGTCCTTGCCATCAGGGCTAACCAGGAATGCAGAAGCAGTTTCAATTGGCACTGACTATATTTTTTATGGACTTAAGGCACAACCTGTTCTGCAGGCAAACTCCAAAAGCCAGATTCACAAACTAGTGACAGAGATGCCCTCCAAAGCGATGATTTGACTTGAGTTGGCAAGGAAGCACCTTGGGAAATTAAGCAAAGTTAGAGAATAGAGAAGACAGAGGTGCTGCCCTTATTCTTCCATTGCTCTGAAAACATACTCTGACCCAGACAGCTTAGGAGAGGAAGGGTTATTTATTTGGTTGATGGTTCCAGAGGGTGAGTCCTTCATCAAGGCTCCAAAGACTGAGACCAGGACATGTAGAGCGGTGCAAGCAGGGATTTTTTACTGAAACTGAGAGAAGAGGGAAGAAACTCTTGGTCCAAGAGAGCAAAGAGGAAGCCACAGTCATAAGGTGAGAGAGCTTGGGAGCAGAGGAGCTAGCTTAAGATCAGAGAGGACAGAGAGAGCTACCATAAGCACATGGAAGGAGAGGACAGACCTGCCATGCTGGGAGTGTATGGCAGGAGAGCCAGAAGAAGAGAGGGGATGATGAGTGGAGTCACAATATTTTTATAGTCCATGCTAATGAGTGTCCCGGGACTGATAGGGAAAGTGAGGGAAAGACTGGAGAGGCGGTGGGTGTAATTCCCACAGGACTGGGACTTTCCAACTCTACTAGTTGTCCAACAGAAATTAAATTATTCCCCCGAAAGAGTTCTGAGAGACGCAGACCAACAGAAAAGATCCATAGGATTCATTATAAAGGAGTCTGTGAAGCCTGAATTTTCAGTGCAGGTCAGTGGCTTAATATCCAGGAAAGCCAACAATTCAGATGAATTCTGAAGGCAGTCTGTGGGGGAAAGTGTTGGTCTGTCTGTTCTAGTTAGTCATTGATGCCCACTCACTATAATGGGGTCTAGCTACTCAGGAATTCACCATTCTGACACCAAATAAGTTTTTGAGACAAGGAGAGAGGCTTTATTTATTTAGCTGGTCGGCGTCTGCACTCTGTTCGCATTGAATGCAGCAGCAGATATCTGCCGCAATAGCTCAGTTGGGAGAGCGTTAGACTGAATGCAGCGGCAGATTTTTGTTTTACCCAAGTGTATAAAGGCCAGTACTATATAAGAAGCAAGCAGTGTTTATAGAAGCGAAGATGAGCGATTACCAGTTACTGGCAACGACCTAGTTTTGCAACAATTACTCTGTAAGCCCTGTGCCTTAAGGAGATAGCCCTAGGAAATTCCAGGGAATTCTGTATTTTCCTGGAGTTTATCAGTAGCCAAGTGACTGACATTCTTGGTCAGTAAATTTTCCATTCTTGCAAAGCCCTTCCACAACAGTTCCCTTGTTACAAATTTTTCCCATTGGGTTAGAAAGATGGCTCAGGAGTTAAGACTCTGTTTTGTAAGTAGAAGGTCCTGAGTTCACATTCCAGGTCCCAGGTAAAAACACCAGGCAGAAGGAGAGCCCGGGAAATTCCAGAGGGAAGCAAAAAAGGAGAGAGAAGTAATCCAGGATGATACCCAAAGTCACCCTTGGTCCTCCACAGGGACACACGTGGCCTCACACACCTACACACACACACGCACACACATACAAACAATAAATAAAGTTTAAAAAATAAAACAAGTTTTTCCCATTATTTAACATTATTTTAAACTACCACACACACATAATGGAAGGCAATCTGCTTTACTCTACTAACCTACCCAAATGTTCAGATCTATCATTTTAAATGTTGATCTAACCTAATATTAGAAAAATACCACTTAACATGTTCATCTCATCCCAAAATGTACTCGTAGTAACACCCTGGATGATTTTTAATCAAATATCTGGGTACCCCATGGTCCAGTTATGTTGAACATTCTAATTAACTATCACAGAAGTCCAGTAAAGTAGGAACTTTGGCTTTTGGTGTGATCTTAGTACTCTCGATTATGCATACGAGTGGAACAAAGGTGGTAGGCTACAGGGCTGCAAGATTTACATCACCTTTGTACCTAGGATGCCAGAAGGTATCTTGAGTGCTGGCTACACCTTAGGTAGAAGTTTTTCATTTATGGCCTAGATGATTCCAGTAGTAGGGAATCTTACTATTTTATAACACGAAAGATTGTGTCAGCAAGCTTTACCTCTTAAAGGTGCCACAACCTTCCCAAACATTAACACCAGCTAAAGATTCAACCACATGAGCTCCTCACAGTTAAACCATGACCAACAGAGATTTCCAGGAAGCCCAAGTATCTCTCATCTTCTCTGGCATCAAGAAAGAGTGAGTCCCACCAGTGGTATAACTTAGTGGTAGCAGGCTTGCTAGCAAGTTCAAGGCCCAACATTCAATCCCCGTTACCACAAGCAAACGGCATCAACTATGTAGGAATAGGTTCCATTAGCATGAGTGTGGATTCTGGAGCATACAGATTTTTGGAGCAGCTTTATCAGACCTGCACTTAGGCTTTCCACCCCTTAGTGTAAGTATGTCATGATGGCTTCAAGTGTTGTCTATGAGAAACTAAGAGAAGCAAGCCCTGCTGACAGATTGCCAGGCCACTTTGAAATCTTAAGCCTATTACCTTGCTCCTGTCAGTTCTGCGGCTCTGAAACTGCCAGCCAGTACAAGCCTGAACCCAGCCGTGGATACAGTGCTACCCCTGCCCCCTCCATTTAGGTCAGGAGACATAAATAGATATGAACAGAGAGGGCCCTGGCTTGATTACAAATACCAATGCAAATACCAACTCCTTTCTGCCCAGGGATACTTAATTTGGAATGTCCACTTATTGTTTCCAATTCTGCCTGCTTGGCCATGCCTCCTTTTCTACTCTGTAACTGCTAAAGTTAGCTTTGTGGTACTACTGACAATGTTTTTTATGGTTAAATTGCATTTAAATATGGTTAGCTTGCAACTAAATATCAATCAACAAGACTACTTGCTAGAAAATGAATATCAGACCAAAAAACACATCTTGGAGGTCTCTACAGATCAGAGTTTTGAATGGTGATGGAGAAGCAGGTCTCAGAATGCTGTATAAGCATGGATAGCCAAGAATCTTGCTGGAAATGGATTATAATCTCTAGGACAATGAAGTGCTAATACAAGGAAATAGGTTTAGTGCAGGATTTGGCTCAAGCTTGTTCAGGCCCTTCCTCCCTCCCTCCTTCTCTCTTTTTCTCTCTTTTTCTTTTTCTTTCTTTCTTTGAAAATCCCGGAAGCTAGAGGGAGATGGAACAAAGAAGTCATTCCCTTTTGAGTTAGGCATGGAGGTCAGCATCATACACATACCAACAGAGTGGAAGATCTGTTTGCAGAAGGAAAAAAAGTTTATTTTTTTTCTTTTTTTATTAAAATTTAATATAATTTAATTGTTACCAGTTCCCTTTTCCCTTCCCCAGTAGGGTCCGTTATGGTTCTGGTCCTCTCCGATGTGGCCGTGTCAAGCCTTTTCTTGTTCCCTAAGTAAATCACTATCCCTTGCCTCCAGGGGTCTCGGTGCCCTTAACAGATGCTAGACTTTATGAGGGCAACAGTGCGCTGGACATTGCGCAGGGCATGCAAAGTCCCATTATGATTGCTTTGGCCAAAGTTATTTATTTTATATGTGTGTGTATGTGTGTGTGTGTGTGTGTGTGTAGATCAGAGGGCACTGTATGTTGTTGTAGATGGCCAAGGGTGACTTAGGGAATCATCCTCGATTGCTTCTACCTTTTTCTTGCTTTGCTCTGGGATTTCCCAGGCTCCACTCAGCAGGGCTGGAAGAGCAGGTCACTGCTGTTCCCACCTGGGTTTTTTTTTTTTTTTTTTTACGTGGGACCTCGAATCTGAACGCAGGACCTTCTGCTTGTGAGACAGAGTTTTAACCCCTGAGCCATCTCTCCAGGCCCCCAAATTTACACTTTTTGAGTAGAATTCAAAACGCAGGCAGATTTAGTAGTGCTTCCTCGAGGGAGCTCTGTGAACATCTGTAGACCCCCAGGGAGGGGCTTCTGGGAAAGATAAATGTATCTTCGAATTGGGAGGTAATTGTTACTGTCTCCCTAGCATATCTTCAGGTGAATTAGCTTTCTAGGAAGTAGACTACTGCCTGCGGAAGCCCAAGAGTGACTTTGGGAATCATCCTGAATTGCTTCTACCTCCTTTTTGCTTCACTCTGGGAGTCCAGAGTTGGAAGTATAGGCCACCACCACTTCTACCCAACATTCTTATGTGGACCCAGGATTCGAATCAGGTCCTTCTCCTTTCAAGGAAGAGTCTCAACCCTTGAGAAATCTTTCCAGCAAGTTATGTTCTAATCTTTGGGACAGATCAGCATGTCACGTCTCCATCTAGAAACCACATTCTTAATATTACCAGGGAGACAGGAGGTAGGTTCCCTCCTCAGTGATCTCTGTTTTCGCTTATAACTTCATGGTGTAATCAATATCCAACTTAAGCAACCTAGAGGAACAAAGGGTTTTGTTGAGCTCACAATTCTAGGTCATAGTTCATCATAACAGGAGAATTACCAGCAGGAGCTGAGGAAACTGGTCCCACCACACAAACTCGAGCAGAAGAGGAAGTACCCTTATACTGACCCCATCTTTATACACAGCACCTGCTTAGCCAATGGTGCTATTCACAATGGGCAGATCTTCCCATGTCAGTTAAAGCAATTAAAACAAGCTCCTAAAGACTTTTCCAGAGACTTGGCTTAGTCAAGTATTTTCTGAGAGGCTCACCTCCCAAGTGCCGAGTTGGCAGCTGAGACTAACTGGCACGCCTCTGTGGTGATTACTCTTCTCTGCTGCTGTGAGACAGCATTCACGCAGCCAGCTGAAGGGAAAAAGAGGAAATGTATTTGGCTTATGGTTCCAGACAGGAGATACAGTACATTATAGCTAAACAGGTGTGGCAGGCCACAGAAGCTGCATGCAGCTCAGGTCACCGATGGTATCACTATGGAGACAGAGAGCAATCAGCAGGCTGCAAGAGTAAACTACTAGCAGAAGCAGCGTGGGTGGGGGAGCAGGGAACCCACCTCCAGGAACCCCTGTGACTGCCTTCCTTCAGCAAGGTTCTGTTTCTTAAAGGTGCCATGACCGTACCAAACATTAACAAGAGCTAAGAATGTGAACACATGAGTCTATGGGAACAGCTCACATTTATACCATGACAGCCTTCAAGCCTGCTATCCCTAGCCTAGCCTAGAGTTTACCCTAGAGTTATTCAGAAGATGGGGTGAAACCAGTTTCCACCAAGAAAATCTAGAGATCGGTTCCAAAGCGGTTCATCAAAAAAAAAAAAAAAAATGGTGTGTAGGTTGGACTTCCAATTTATAGCTTTGAGGTAGGGATGCTTATTCTGGAGAGGAGATAACAATAAACCAGAACTCCCTTTTGGCATTATGACTGAACCTGGGATTAACAAACAGACCACTTGAAGAGATTATCTGGATTAAGGTATTTGAAATATAATGACCCACCTTAAATGTAAGGGCCTTCCAGTAGCAGATCAGATATAAAGAAGTGCAAGAAAGAAGATCTCTCTCTCTCCCTCTCTCTCTCTCTCTCACACACACACACCTTGTGCTAGCAAGCTCATTTTTCCTGCCACCACCATTCTTCATTAACATCAGAACCCAGTGCCCAGTGGGATTGAAGTCCAGAAACTCTCCATGAATCCTCTGACCTTCAGCACCAAACCAATACAACAAATTCACTTTTTATATATACTCATTCTGTTCCTCTACATTGACCACTGGTCAGGACAGAACCTAGGACATTTCCGTTTCTGGCCAAGGGTAAGAATGAAAGTGATGCTTTTGAAGTGCCTGTCTCTAAACTGGACAGAGAGTGATGACCTAGAATTCATTCCAACGCCCAGTGGCATCTGTCATTATGACCAGAATCACAATGTGAGGTCCCTTCCAGTAAGGGTCTGTGGAGGCAGAAAGAAGAGATTGAGTCATCATTTGATTTGAGCAGCGGTGAGCCTGTGGAAAGGCACTGCATGTGCTGGGAACACTGCTACCTAACGTGGGATCTTTCTTCTTACTTTCCTACCAGGATCTGAATGCTTGTGTCCCACTGCTCTGAAATTCTTAAGTTGAAATCTAGTCCCTGCGGTGTGGGATGGCACCATTAGGAATGGCATTAGTGCCCTTATAGGTGAAACCCAAACAGAACCTTGATCCTCAGCCATATGAGTTAGACAATTTTAGAGCAGTCATAAGGAAGGTTTTTGAAGGTCATTTCCCACTGCTAGGATTATCATGAAAGAACACACCCTACTAATGTGGAAGAACTTGTGCTAATTCTTCACAGAGATAAAGTTGCCAACTTCCCCAACCCTCTTGTTCATGAAAGGATATGGAAATGAGCCCTTTATTGTAGATAAGCTCTATCAGGAGTTAGGCCACAAGATCAACTGGGTTGGGCCCCAATATGAACAGAACAATGAGATGTAAAAGACCAAGGGCTCCAATCAGGTTTGCAGAAACTGGAGCTAACCCACGAAGGAAACCCATTTTTACTGGGCCTGTCTACCCTATAAATACCTGTGATCCTGCCAGTCATTTTCGGCTCCCTTGCCAATGGCTTAGCACATCAGACTCTCTTGCCCCTTGCGGAATCCATGCCCATGATTTCGATTCTTTCTCTCTTCTGATACACTCCGCCTTAACCCTCTGCACATGTTCTCGGTTCAATTTTTGACTCCCGAACATAAGAATCTGGACATAAAACCCCCCAACCTGCAATATGAGGACGCAACAAGCAGACAGTACTTGATGTGCTAAGCAGTGGGTCCTAGATAAATACCAGCTACACTGGTGCCCTGACCTTAGGCTTCTGGGCTCCATAATTATGAGAAATACAATTTTGGCAGTTTAAACTTCCTAATCTCTGGTATTTTTGTGATTAAGACATTTGCTATTCTAAATGCTAAATTAAAAAGCAAGTTTTTTTCTGATTTGTTTTATTAGAAAATTCAGCATCTTTGCCTTTTTTGATGTATTTATAGGAGAGAGTTAGTATTGTACTATTTATAAGGAAAGAACATTCAAAGCTGATATTTCTGGTCATTGGATTTTATTAAGAAGTTGAGGATGCAACTGAATGGAGATTTTTAGCAAGCATTTACCACTGTGTGCAAGTCTATTTTCTTCCACTACAGTGCATTGCACTTCCATTGGGCTCTTCTCTAACCCCTTCCTCCCCCACACAGAGAAAAGGAAACTTCATATTCAAGAACTTCATGTGTGCATCAGCAATCAAATTTCTTTCTCCAAAAAGAAAAAATACACACTTTGGGCTGGAGAGATGGCTCAGTGATTAAGAGTGTTTGTTGTGCAACCATAAGGACTTGAGTTCAGATCCCAGTACCCTATCTAACAAGCCAGACATAGTCTTGCGAAGCCATAATGCAGGGCTATAGAAGACAGATAGGACAGTAGCTGAGGCTTACTAGATGCCCATCTAAGCCAGAAAACATAAGCTCCAGATTCAGGGAGAGATTATGCATCAAAGGAATAAGGCAGAGAGAGAAATCTAAGTAAGGATACCAGAAGCCCACTTCTGGCCTCTGCACTACACATGTGCACAAACCATACATACATGTGCATACACCACACACATACACACACACACACACACACACACCACTCACACACAAACAATATAGAGAGGTAATTAAAAAATAAATGCTCTCAACTATTTCTAAGAATGTTGTGCCTTTTGTTGTATTAGAGTATTTGACAGCATTTGCTACTCAATTTTGTTTAGTCAAGGTCAAATTCTTGAGAAAGAGAGAGCATATAAAATATCTTTTAATCATAATAGGACTTTGCATGACCTGCGCAATTACCAACATATCATTGACCCCCCAAAGTCCAGCATGCATCACAGGCACTAGGATTCTTAGAGGCAAGGGATTAACAGCTACAATAGTGTTGCTATACTAAAGGGGAGCACAAAAAAGAGCTCTAGGCAATGCTACTGAGTCCTTACATCTCATCAGAGAGGAGGACCCAGAGGAAAGTTTGACATGCACACTAAAGGATGCTCCAGGAATGGGGGGAGGGAGCATTGGGAGAAAGGAAGGGAGGGGGGATAGGAAATGGAAAAGGGGGGAGGGAGTAAGGGGATGCAGGGAAGGGTGGAGGGAGGGAGGGGAATGGGGTACTTATCAACTTTATATGAGTAGAAGAAATAAATTAATTAATTAATTAAAAATATCTTTTAGGATCATTTGTTTTAAATGCCATCTTGCACTTAAAAATACATAGTGAAAGTTTAAAAATAATAGATGCATTATATATTGGCATATTGTTTGGAAAATATCCTTTTTTATTATTTATTCAATTGTGTGTGTGTGTGTGTGTGTGTGTGTGTGTGTGTGTCTGTGTGTGTAGAACCACGGGCGAATTCAGGAACCACCTCCTCCTTGTTTACTCTGCCCAGGGATTCACAGGCTCTGCCCTACCAGGATCAGAAACACACGGCCGTCCCCGCTTCCGCCTGGTGTCTATACGTGGGGTCTAGGATCCGAACTCAGGACCTCCCGCCTGCAAGGCAGAGGCTTAACCCCCGAGCCACTTCTCCAGCCTCGGAATATCCTTTTAAAAGAGTTTTATATGTATTTATGTATGTCTATACACATAAATATCACATATATTTTTGAAAAATTGAAAAGAATGAGTCTTACCATCTCATTTTGCAGACATAACCACTACTGAAATACTGATACTTATTTCTGTCTCTGATTGTGGAACTATCACATCCAACAACTTTCATTGTAAAACAAACACTTCTTTGGTTTTCCATATTTCAACTTAAGGAAATGGCCATCACTAAGAAAAAAGTGAATATGATGTCTCTTATTCAAAGATAATCCTCTCTGGATTCATGGGCAGATGGCTTCACTGGCATTGCAGTTCAGATTTGTAAGTTCCGTTCCCTTATAAATTTATATGTTTTTCTTCTAGAGAACCTTTACCCAAACTATTTGAACTTCATGGTTTAAGAATATATCTAGAAGGGCTGCTAGCGAGTAAAGTCACCTGTGTGCACACCTGGAGACTTGAATGCAAACCCTGGAGCCCTATGGTAGAAGGTGAGAACTGACCTTTTAAGTTGTCCTGTGATTTCCACATATTTGCCTCTTTCTCCCCACCCCCCGAATATTTTTATTAAGTATTTTTATTAAGAACATGTCTGCAAGTACAAGAAATAGACATTTAGCGATTATTTGAATGATGAGCTTTTTGTTTGTTCATTTCTCTCCTTTGGTTTCTTTTTCAGGCTAAGTTGTCTGATCTGGTAGTTCTTTATTTATTTATTTTTTTTCCAATGGGGGGGGGGCGAGCAGGGGCGGAGACTTTCACTATAATGTGCAAATGCTTCAGGGCTGAAATTCCCTTGCACTAGTGGTGGAATTCTACTGTGGGCCCTGGAGTCGCCTATGCGCGTTTGCTTCCCGCATGCTCCAAAGCTGGTCTAGTTTCACTGATTTCCTTTTCAAGGATGGGGAGAATTAAGCATCCCTTTCGCCATCCCCTGCAGACGGGTTCTGCTTATGGTTGTGCTGAGCAGATGGGTTTGTGTGAGGTTGATAGACTTGAGTCAAAGAAACCAGCTAGTATCAACAGAAGGGAATGGTGCTGGAGGTTTTGGCGGTCTTGTGGGTGCGGACAAGGAAGAGGTTCTGACATTGGTCCCTGCCATTGCAGGCTCAACACAGAGAGGTCATATGGTGTGGGGTTGCTGTCTCTTAAGTCTCAGTTCTCTGGGCCTCCCTGATTCCATACTTCATTCTTTTCCTTTGCATTCAATCTTCTTTTCTGTTTAGACAGAAAGGGTTCCCTAATTGGACAGAAATCTACTTGCTGGGAACTAACTATGTTATATCCACAGGATTGCTGAGAGAGGTGCAAATCTCACTCACCAGACAGAAAGACTACCTAAAGTGTGCTGAGAAATGTCAACTCACTGAACCAGCTTCTCTCACCCTATCTGGACCTTCTGCTTATAAGACAGAGTCTTAACACCTGAGCCATCGCTCCAGCCCATAATAATTTTTAAATAAAAAATATTAACTTAGATCTTCAGGGATACACTGTTTACACTTCCGAAGTGATTAGGGAA
Source organism: Typhlomys cinereus (assembly GCA_023101885.1). Lineage (NCBI taxonomy): Eukaryota > Metazoa > Chordata > Mammalia > Rodentia > Platacanthomyidae > Typhlomys > Typhlomys cinereus. Next base: position 329,601 of record JALPQD010000104.1, read on the forward strand.
TGAATTCCTATTTGCTGAGCCTCTGTCATTAATACGTGTGAGACTTTCTACTAGGTGCTGGGGCACAGCAATGAATGCGAAAGACATTTCCTAAGCCAGAATGCAAATAAGTAAGTAAGATTATCTTATACAGCAATGAATGATTCCATGAAACCCATATGGTGCCTCAATGAAGACTCAGGTTAAAGGGCCGTAGTGGGTACAATTAGGCAGGCAGCCAGGGATCACTAGCAGCCGTCTGTCTTCCTTCATTGCTGAATGGATTTGATCATGAAGGTACTAATTTTAGAAATCACACAGAAATATTAAAGTCAAGACCATATGGCAATAACAAGAAGCAGCAACATGTAACCCAGAGAACATGGTCATAGGTTACCCTGAACTGAAAGCATCTGAATTGGATAAAATAAAACAACATTTTGGCTGTAGGTTTTAGGATTTTCACAACACCAGAACATAAAAATAAGTTTAAGGAAGCAATCTGCCACCTAAAGGGTACATGGAGATGTGGATTTTAAAATTGGGAACAATGAATATTTGTGTGCATTTTTATTTTCTTTATTAAGATTTACAAAATTACAGTGTTGGAGAAGATCTGATCAGGTTGAGAAATTGTTAAATGCAAAAATAAGAAAGGCGATACCACATCAGCAAAGGGAAGGATATAAGGATGGTCCTATTTTCAAAAAGACAACAGCACCTTACTAGAAGCAACGTTGTTTATTTTCGTTTTGTTCCTCAGTTAAATGTAATATGCCTTTTCCTCTGCTCTGTTAGAAGATCCATGATGCAAAATAAACCATTGTCAGTGACTCATCCATTCTAGTCTACATCCCTGGCAGCAAGAAATCAAAACCAAACAAAAGCAGAAACATTCTTGATCTGAACTTTAACACCAACACAATTTCTTGTCTTTTCAGGAAAAGGCACAAAGTGCTTCTGTTGTTACAAATGCTAAATATCAAAGGTCCTGGTTGGAACCCTGCTGTAGCATTTAGAACTAATGGAAAGTGGATCACAGGTCTGTTATTCAGACTTTGAAGGTGCTGATTTTTTTTTTTTTTTTGGCTTCTTTTAAGATGATAAAACCCATATTGGAAAAAATGGCAGCGTTCTCACAGCCCGGTGTTGCGCGCTGCTAATTCCTGATCCGTGGGAGCATGTTTGTATTGCAGGATCTTAATTTACCCATAAATAAATTATTCTCCTCCAAGGCCTATATAAATATAGTTTTAGCTGCATGCAAACTGTTAGACCCTGAAATTAGACAGCTTTGGTCCCTCTTTGCCAAGGGGAGGAGGGGTTCTGGAATATGTGAGCTGAGGGACGCTTTGGGAGAGGGAAGAGGCAGAGATTTATTTTAAATGAGTGAACACATTTCAGTTGTAGACAGGTTATGTCTGCATTCAGATGTTTTCCACCAGGCCCGATGAAGGTGCCAGCCCTGTACCTGTTCTCTTGAATCTCATGGTCCTTTTGGATAAATGAAGCCACAGGATGAGTCAGATATGGACCCTGCGCTTAGTTTTCCTTAATTAGCAGAAACAGTCCTCACGTAGAGAGGATGTTTGTGCCCTGATGACGAGGAGTCTTCAAATAGTTGCTCTCTAAAGGAAAATGTAGGGCAATCTTACAAATTAACTGGAGCACCAGGGTATATAGGCCATGTGTGAAATTAGGTTGACCCTGATCGAAGTGAGGTTAGGAGGAAGCGCTGGATTCAAGCATCTTCCCGCCCCTTAGTACCCTTCATCATCTCTTCCCAATACAGCCATGAGGGCCTCGAGTGAGGCCTTCCTGTCTCCCACTTGAAGAACAGTCACAACAAAAGGGCATTGTAAACAGAGATCTTAGCAAGTTCACCCTGCTTTATCTCTGCTCCCCGTTCTTCTCCATGTTCATAGTTTCCTTCTGTGGAATGAGAAAGGGCCAAGGAACCAGAGGAGGTTTCTTTGGAGAGAAAGGGCTAGTGGCTCAAGTCAAAACTCAGTACTTGCTTAACAGGGCAGTTGTTAGAAATCACAGTAAATCATTGAGAATCCCTGAGGGTCAGATTAAGGGTGACGATGGACTTCAGGCATGTGTGTCCTTCACATGCTTCCTTCTGGAAGCATTTTTTATGCCCTTGAGTTAAGCTAAATCCTTTTAATCCTTAATTCATATTTTTAACAGTTTAAAGCTAATTTTCAAAAACAGTTATTCAAGCAAGGTTGAAAGATTTTTGTGTCTGTTTTTCCAACATCAGCTAGCAACTTCCATTTTTCATGAACTTATGAAAGGGGAGGACATAGATCTTAGATGGGTATAAGTTTTTAAGGTTTATTTATAAAGACACTATTTGGAACTGCCTTTTTTAAAAAACAACTTTATTCATTTAGCGTGTGTGTGTGTGAACAAGTAGAGCATTTACCTAGATAAACAAAATACCTGTAACTCTATTTGCCTTTGTAGAGTAGTTTTCAGTTGCTAGAGCGATGCTTTGAGTTCTGTGTTTCTTTCCTTTGGGAAGATTACAGACTTTCATTTCTCTTTCATGTGATCCTTGTTGACATTTATGGCACCTTCAACTTTTCTTTCTGTCTGGTAGATCTGTTCTTCCATGCTCCTGGGCATGATAAGAGATTACTACCAAGTTGACCAAAGCTTCAACCAACGTTTTTGTACCAAAAACCCGCAAGATACCCTTTTGCCTCTTGGCCTCTCCGGATCTCCATTATACATGATTATTTATTTCTTAAAATATAAGAAAGTGTTATTTGACGTTATGATGTTATCAATCTGCGAAAGCTGCAAGGTACAAGAACAACTACCCTGGCAAGAAGCAATTGTTACCGTATCCCCCGCCAAGCCAGCCAGGGGGATGAGGGGAAATGGCGGGGCCTCGGGGCTTAAGGCGAATGGGCAAGCCGGAGACGGGGTCACCACCAGACCCCGGGAATCAGGTGAGAAGCAGCAGTGGACGAGATGCCACAGATTCAGAGTCATTAAGGGCGTTTTGGCTTATATAGGGTCAGGGTCCAATCAGGTGTTGCCATCCTCCTGGGGAGGAGGGGGGAGACATCCACCAGTCATTTAACTGTTTACTAGGTGTCCATTGCAGGTGCAGGTTAAACGGCCACTTCCCATTGGTTGTTCATCCCTCCCCCTGCATGGTCCTGTTTTGGGACCTTCCGGGGCATGTCTGGACGTCCAGGCTTGTCCTGAATTTGGGAGCCCGGCTAGGGCCTCCCTGAATGGGTAGTGCCACAGGCAACCATCAATGAAATAGTGACATGAAGGTTAAGGAGCAACCAACAGCTTTCTGTTTGGATTTAAAGCCTACTTTTCAGCAGGTATCATATTCCTGATACAGTAACCAGAACATGAACTTATGAAAGGGGAGGACATAGATCTTAGATGGGTATAAGTTTTTAAGGTTTATTTATAAAGACACTATTTGGAACTGCCTTTTTTAAAAAACAACTTTATTCATTTAGCGTGTGTGTGTGTGTGTGTGTGTGTGAGAGAGAGAGAGATTGAGTGTGAGTGTGTGTGTGTGTGTGTGTGTGTGTGTGTGTGTATCAGAGGGAACACGTGTCCTGTGGAGGACTAAGAGTGACTTTGGGAATTATCCTGAATTGCTTTACCTCCTTTTTTGCTTAGCTCTGAGATTTCCCAGACTCCGCCTATCAGAGCTAGAAGTACAGGCCACCATGAGTTTCACCTGGAGTTTTTACGTGGGATCTGGGATCTAAACCTTCTGCTTGTAAGGCAGAGTCTTAACCCCTGAGCCATCTCTCCAGCTTAAACATTTATCATTATTCCTATAGAATGGAGGAGCATTCAGCACTCAACCTAGAAGCTTTCTTCTGCCACAGAAGGTGTTTATTACAGAAAATCACAACTGATCAAAGTGCAGAAAATAAATGACTGTGTACTGCTTGCCCCTAAACAGGACATCTAAGCCACCTCCCATTCCAAGATACAGATAACATAGATAAAGAGGATGCAGTAAGATTGTAAGAGATTAAACCTGCCAGATCTTATCTTCTGGACATGATAGATTTATTGCATCCATGAATTTACTGTAGCTACCTATTTTTCTACAAGACTTGCACAGGATGTGTCCTATCAGCATTTCACTGTGGAAGGGGAAGGATATCAGTAGGTCCCACACTTTCCTGAGAGACTGATGCTAGATGGAGAGGAAGGGAAAAGGTATTTCTCAGTGCCATAGTCACTGATAATATGTTTCATGCTCCAACAAGTGCTCCGACGCATGCCATCAAAGGCAACCAGATGAAACTCAGTGGGTTGCACACATGAAAAAGACATGGAAATAGGAGAGAGGCTGGCAGGAAAGAAGAGATAGTAATGAAAACAGGAGGAGGGTGAAGGGTGCGATTGGGTGTTAAGGTATGAAATATCCTAAATTCACTATATTCATTCATGAAACACTAGAAGAATTAAAAGAAAAAAGGAAATGTCGGTGATTTGGCTGTTTCTACAGAAGGAATAATATAGAGGCAGAGAAAGAAAGCAAAGGCTTGTAGCAAATTCCACATTTTAAAACCGTCCCATGTGTTCAAGGCTGTGTTTTTAGGGAGTGAGTAAAAAGATTGCCTTCTGAAGGGGTTATGCACAGTCCTTAGTCTATGCAGTACTGTAGAGAGCCTTTCTATGGTTTTGCTGCAAAGTGTGTTTCTCTGTTCTTCTTTTCTGAGTGAATAGAAAGCACATGTGCATGTTCCCTTCTTTTGTAGCTTTAAAGACAATCTCATAAGCCAGTACACCTCAACTTTTGCTTTCTTTGCTTTCACATGTTCTTTCAAAGAAACTGCATAAATCTCCCTTTAAGTTGCTTGAGTCTCAGTGGGATCTCACAGCAAGAGAAAAGAGTAACCCGTGCGATGACACAGGCTAGTTCCTGCTTGATTTGACTCATGTGGTTATCATGGTAGTCATCACACCCTTGCTCCTCTTAGCATCTTCACTTCTAGTACAAATGGATACATGAGGTTCCTGCCTTTCAAGGAAGTTCTCCTCCTTCCTTGTCACATGTGTGAATGAAACCTTCATTCAATGACATATGTTTTGGAAATGTATTTAGAAGATTTTATGACTACATATACGTGTGTGTGTGTATATGTGTGTATATATATAAAACACTTGCACACATGTGTATAATGGGTTTAATTATACTCACTGTCCCCCATTACCCTCTCTTTTTCCTCTCCCACAGATCCTTTTTCTTTCTTCCCAACTAACCTTCCTTTTACATTTACATCGTGTGTGTGTGTGTGTGTATGTGTGTTTGTGTGTGTCTCAATGAGTTTCAATGCCCAATTGCTTCCTCTCCAGTCTTGAATACTGGGCACACATGCAAATCAAAAACAAGGAAGGGGCAAGAAAAAAAAAAGAAGGAAAGAAGAAAGCAAAGAAGAGAGAGAGAGGAAAAAAAGAAAACAAATGGGATGTTGGCTAGACATTTGTTTTTCAGATCTAGCATAGAATAAACAACTATGCTAGTTATAGTCTTGGAAGCTCTCCAACTGATCACAGTTGCTCATAGCACCCTAAATTTCCATCACAGATTCCTTTGGTATTTCTGCTTCCAGGTCCCAGGACAGTAAGAAAATCCCAGGTGGCTCCTTTCCTGTTGGGAACAACCTCCGGGATAGCAGGTGACCTCAGCTTGGCCAATAGGTGGGATGACCCCAACATGGCCTCTTGTAAGTTGTGTCCCAACATGTGGTAGGATTGTCAACAGTGGGGTGCTAGGCAGCTCTGAAGAGTCTTGCTATGTAACAAACCTTTGCGTAAGCAGCATCTCCTCTAATTCAGGCAAGAGGGGCCCCTGGGCTTTCGAAGGTTCCACATTGTTCTGGGCTTCACCTCCACCCATTCAGAACACAATCCCACCCTGCTAGACCAGACGCTAAATGCTCAGGAGCCTGAAATTCCATGGCCAGGTGATCCCAGGCCTGAGTGAGATCAAATGCCACCATTTGCAATTTTGGGTCCTTAGACTGACTGCCAGCATTGTTTTAGAGAAAATGGGGTGAGCAGGAAGAGCCTGGCTGAGAAATAGGTTGTTCTCAGAACCCCACTTTTCTGAAATGAGAAAGTGTCCACAGCTCAATGTCCTGCACACAACAGGACATATTTATTCACATCTTATGTTGAATTTAGTTTTTCAGATAGGCACTACTATATACTCATTTAGTATCTTACATACAATGATTCAATCCTAGTCCCTATGGACTGTGGAAGTATAATAAGCAAAAGCATATTGGCCACTGTCTTATAATAGAAATTGGTGGCACACTTAAGAGATTATTAATATTTGTACAGAAAGGAGAAGACATAGAGCTGAAGATTATGGAAAGTAGTGACAGATTAGAAAAAGTTCCGGGCAGAAAGCCAAACAAAAGGATGGGCAATAAAAGCAAGGTGGAGCTTTGGATCACAGGAGACCACAAATATAATAACCTGCATTGCACATAGGTTTGGTCTTCAGAACCTTCAGTTGGACGCATCCTTGGAGAGACAGGATAGAATCATGCTGCTGACAAGGACTGTGGCTCCTGAGAAAAGCAGGACTTGACCCCGGGTCTCTCGCTGCTGTTCTAGGAGTGAACTTTGTAATGAGAGTCCAAAGACAGCAACTGGGTGTGCACGAGGAAAATAGGAAACTGTCAACAGACCTTGACTCAGAGTTTATGAAGGCTTTCGAATAGCTTATTTACCCTTCTTAAACAATGAGTGATTGCTCCATTTTGGAATTTCTTCATAGGTTCTGCCGTCACGAGGAAGACGATGTGCTGAAGCCGTGCCCGCGTACGTCTGCAATAGCATGGATGCTGGTTGCTAAGCCAGGGGCGCTAGAATAGTACTTGTTTACTGATCGCTTATTCTTTGTTGTTTAATTTCATTTTTATGTATTTTTAGGTGTTGGCTTTTTACAACTATAAAAATAAAATAAAGAGAGAATAAATCAAAATTAGAAAGTTACAGAGTGAAAGATTCAGTTTGGTGCTTTGTGATTCCATAGATTCTTCTCTTCAGAATGCCACTATATTGGTTACCTTCTCATTACTGTGACAAAATACTTGGCTGAGACAACCTAAGGGAATAAGAGTTTATTCTGGCTCGTGTTGGAGGCACAGTCCAACAGGGGCACGAGGTGGCTGGTCACACTGCACTCAGGCAGGAGACAGACAGATGAAGACTGATGCTTCCCTTCCCTTGCTCTGTCCTGCTTAGCTAGCCTAGGTTCCAATGGCCTTGGCCATCCCAGCCCCTCCAGCTACGCGTCCAAAGCTGGCTCCACTCTGTGCTTACAACTTCCTTGATGGATTCCTACAGTCTTGGCCTTGCTGACATCTCGGTGTGTCCATTGCAATTTAGGTTTCACTTTCCCAGCTTACACAATAGCCTCCCAAGGCTTCCTTGCAGGGAATCTAATCCTGTTCCATCCAGCCTGTCTTCAGTGGCTTTCTGGAACCTTGGCGCAAGCCTCCGTGACCTCCTCACTCTTATAACTTGAAAACCTGAAAAACTATCACCATGCAGATGGTGCTTCAAAGTTCTGCTTTAATGCAAAATGTTGCTTGGCCCTTCTATCGTGGGTGCCATGGTCGTAGTGCACACTGATGACTGAATGTGAGAAAGCACTTTCCTAGGTACTGTTTTTCCTTGATCAGGGATACTTTCAGTAGCTTTCTACGTTCAGGTTTTCTCTTTCAGATAAATAAATTTGCTTTTTCACAAGTTAGAGCTCTGTAGCAGTGTGGAGTAAGAAGTTTCTCTTTAATAGTAATAACTTCTTCAGTAACTGTAGATATTATCTTGCCTGCCTTTCTCTGGAACTTTAAGTTTGCTCATACTCCTTTCTTCAGCAAACTGCATGTTTTTCATATCTTTATGCTCCATTTACTGACTTCTCTCATGTGGACCTGGAGAAGAGCAGTGAGTGGTAACCATGGTGAAACCTGAATGTAATCCCGATTTGATACTTCCTCTGCCAAACAAGTTAGTCAATAGTTTTACAATTCAGCCTCACTCAAGTTCCCAAGATATGGACAGAGCGCAGCCAGATTCTTTGCTGGAATATAACACGAATTGCTTCTAGCCCAATTCCTGATACAGTCCTTGCTCCTCTCCACCACCTGCATTTTTCTCTTCCTTCATTATGGTTTCCCAGACTCTTACTTACCACAGTGGCCAATTAAAACTCTGTTCATGGCATTCCAGGACTTGTTGAGTCCACAACACCAAACTTCTATATACCTGCTGCAAACCAGTGGCAAGAGCCTACATGGCACAAGGTCAGGTTTATCACAGCACTAGATCTACTCCTAGTATCATTTTTTTTTTGTATTAATTACATTTGTTGTTGCCCTGATAAAATACCTGGTGAAAAAGTGAAAAAGAATAAGTGTCTGCCAACTGCTCAGCTCTGAACAGGAAATCCACCCCCCACCCCCCCCCCACCCCCCCACCCCCGCCAAGTAGAAAGACTGTAAGAGTCTGAAGGGGGCAGAGGTGCAGCTAGACATTATCTTTTGGACATGACAGGGCTATTTCATCCATGAATTCACTGCAGCTGTGTGTATTTCCACAAGACCTGCACAGAATTTACCTAGCAACATTTCACCACGAAAAAGCAAGGAAATCAAGAAGACCCACACCTCCCTGAGGGATTGATGCGGGATAATGGTGACTGGGGGATGGAGGAAGATGCTTGTCTCAATGGTATACTCATTGATACAGGCCATCAAAGGCAACCCAGATGAAACTCAGTGAAAAGACATGAACATAGGAGGGAAACTGATAGAGAAGAAACATTGTAATGGGGAAAAGTGGAGTACGAAAATTTGGCATTATGGTGTGAAAATATCATAAACTCGCATTATTTATGTATGAAACTCTAAAGAAAAATGAAAAAAATCCCTGCAAAGCAACTTAAGGGGCTCATGGTTTGAATATTAAGTCCACGACGGAGAGGAAAAACCACAGCAGCAGAAGCACGAGGCAGCTAATCACATTGCATTTAGAGTCAAGAAGCAGAGAGAGGTTTTTTTTTTTCCCCTACAAAGAATGTCTGACAGCCCTACTTTAGTTCTGAATAGATGAGATATAAGTCTATACCAAGCAAAAGTAAAAGAAGAAAAACAAGTAGCAGGTAGAAGCACCAAAAAAATGACATCGAATTAGGTGATCTTAATCTCCAGCAGGAATGATGGGAGCAACCTGAATGAGCAAACAAAATGACATCCTCAAACTGGGGCTGGCTGCATCAGGCAGCTATTAGAACATCTGCTGGAGTTCCTGCTTGAAAGTCCGCGGTGAAGCAAAGTGATCTTCTGCCACTGATGAGCTTCCTCATACTCATTTCTTAGATGTCATTTTATTTATTCATTTTTGTGTGTGCATGTGTGCGCGTGCGCGGCATGTGTGTGTGTGTGTGTGTGTGTGTGTGTGTGTGTGTGTATGTGTGTGTGTGTGTGTGTGTGTGTGCTACCAGAGGCATTTGAAATGTGTGTTTCTGTGGAGGTCCAAGTGTGAAATCAGGAATCTTCCTGGATTGCACTACTTCCTTATTCCTTTGCTCTGGGTTTCCCAGGTTCTACCTTCCAAGGCCAGAATTATGGGCCACGGCCATATCAGCTTGGCATAATTACCTGGGATTTAAAGACTCAATTTCAGGTTCCTTTGCTTGTGAGGCAAAGGCTTAACCCCCGAGTCATCTCTCTAAACCCCACCACAGATGTTTTATTATAATAAGGGATAAACAGTGGTCAAGTCTTAAATTCGGGGAAGGTATTGGGAAATGGTTTATCTGAAGATCATGAGTTTGAGGAGCTCCCAAAAGAAGAAACTAAATAAATAATCACAAATTAGTTAAGTACATAGACATGTTAATCAGCCTGATATAATATTTTACAATGTGTACATTCACCAAAGCAGCACATTGAATGCCACGATATATACAACTTTTACTTGCCAATTATACTTTAATAAAGCTGGTGAAGGAGATACTTTCTTTTTTTTAATATATTTATTTAATTTATTCAATTGTGCGTGTTTGCGCATGTGTGTATGTGTGTGTGTGTATGTATGTGTGTGTGCATGTATGTATGTGTGTAGGACCACGGACGAATTCGGGACCCACCATGGACGCCTCCACCTCCTCCTTGTTTACTCTGCCCCGGGATTCACAGGCTCCGCCCTACCAGGCCCAGAAACGCAGGCCGCCCCGGTTCTACCGTGGGGTCTAGGATCCGAACTCAGGACCTTCCGCCTGCAAGGCAGAGGCTTAACCCTTGAGCCACCTTTCCAGCCCCAGGAGATACTTTCTTAACATTAATGCTTTCTCTTTTTTTGAGGGGGCGGTAATATGTAGTCCTTCCTAAGACTATGCCGTGAATAGAACCAATACAGAAGAAATTAAGATAAATAGTTAGCAAAAGAGACCGAATTCCCGTTATCATTTGATCTGGGTCAGGTGTCCAACTAGGCCTGCCCTTGAAATTTTCATTTCCTTTAAGTTTCTCTTTGCTTAAGGTTGTTTCTAGTAGGAGCTGCCTCAACTATTCAACCACCCAAGAATGGAAGCTTCCTAATACTGCATACTTAGACTTGTACTTTAAGCTCATGTTTATGAGGAAAAAAACACATCATTCCTAAATAACCAGTGCTATAACTTCCTCCCTCCCTCTCTTCTTCCCACCCTCCTTTCCTCCCTCCCTCCCTCCCTCCTTCCTTCTCTCCCTCCCTCCTTCCCTCCCTCTTTCCCTCCCTTCCTCTCTTCCTAGGTGCTTTTAGAGCAGCCATGCTAGGACAGTGTCTGAAGATCTTGGAAGGTCAGCCCCAGGGCTGAGGTTACCCTGAAGGAACACACCCTTCACCAACTTCCTCAATCCTCTGTTCATGAAAGGATATGGAGATTAGTTCTCTTTTATAGAGAAACCCTACAGCGAAGTGGAAACAAGATCAACCGGGTTGGGCCAATATGAACAGATCAATAATATGTAGAGGTCAAAATAAGGTTCATAGAAACTGGAACTAACCAATGAGGAAAAGCCATGTTTCTCTGGTCTGCCTAAGTGTATCTGACCCTGGCAGCCATCTTTGGCACCCTTGCCCTCACAGTACTTTTCGTCTGCAGTCCGTGAGTTTCTTCTCCGTCTTTCCCTTGCCCCGATGGATTCCATGCCTACAGTCTGTGAGTTCTTCCAGGGCTTTCTTGCCCCTCACAGATTCATATAGGTGAGTTCTATTCTTTCTCTCCTGTAAATAAACGTTGTCTTAATCCTCTACGCGTGTTTTGGTTTCAATCTTTGACTGCTGAACACAAGAACCTGGACACACACAGACCCCAGAATGACCCTGTAAGACTCAGACACAGGAGAGGGGCCAGGAGCCACAAGTGCAGCCTGGAGGGCCCAGGCCGTCCCTAGACAACAGTCTACTCAGAAAGAGCTGAGCGTGATTCTCCCAAACTACACAACACAATCCTGCATTCCCTGTGATGTTTTATAGCTAAAGGGCCTTGGTTCCTGGGAAAACCTTGTGTGTGGGTGGTGGGAGATGGGGGTAGGGGGTGGGGGGGCGTTAGAGCTTCCTGCAGTTGCCTGACTCTTCTCAGTCTCTTCTAAGACCTCTAGAGAGGACGACTTGGAAACATATTGTAATCCAAAAGGTTGCTACCTGACCAGCAACAAGAAATTTTTTTCAACAAAGGTAACTCGCTCAACACTTCTAATAATTTTATGATTATGCCATGGTTGACTTTATTTTTTACATTTTTATATTCTAGGCTAGAAGTCTGGGAGCTCAGGGCTCTCAGTAAAGCAGAAGATGAAGCAGGAAGCACCAAGGAAGCAAGTGTCAACCAGAAAACGCAGCAATGGCAAAAACCGGAACTGAAACTCCTGAGCACAGTTCCTCTTTTGTTATTACTTGGAGGCAGGGTCTCAGGAGCCCAGGTTGTCCTCAAGCTCCCCGTGTGGCCAAGGATGACCTTGAACCCCTGATTCTCCTGCCTTCCTGCGTCTACCTTCAAAGCGCTGGGATTTGCAAGCATGGGCCCCCGAACGTGTTTGCAAGGTGCTTTCTATGTTGTTCTCTCTCTCTCTCTCTCTCTCTCTCTCTCTCTCTCTCTCTGTCTCTCTCTCTCTCCCTCCACACACACACACACACACACACCTCCTTGTAGAGCAGTCAGTCCTGGCTGGGCTTTGTGCCTTGTCCCTGGTTTGGCAAGAACTGGCTGTGGGTATTGCCTGGGATTCTCCCGCCTCACTTTTTCTTCTGGAAGTTGCTGTGAGCTCTATAGTCTTGAACTTGACCTGGCGACCCAAACTACAGACCAAATACTTCCTCACTTTGTGCAGCTCACTAGACCTCAAGCAGGAAAGAAAGGGAACTGACACAGTTCAAAGTGAGGCTGAGGCCGCCCAGGGTATGTAGGTGTGTAGCTAGCGCAGGCTGCAGAAGTTGCAGGTGGACATTTTTGGCACTAAACAAAAACAGATCAATTACCAGTCAATTACAATGGACTAGAATCAATTACAACTCTGCCTCTTTTAGAATCCACTAGCTTCAGTGAAATCCAAATTTCTTCTGTCTCCTCCCTCCTCCCCTGCCCCAATGGCACAATGCACTGAATATTCTGGATAACTTTCTTGAACTGGAATTAGAATTTTGTGTCAAATTGTGTTTGATACACTTGGCCAAGCTATTTTCTAGGAAGATCATGCCAGTTTATGTGTGGTCTAACTTAGATAATTTCACCTGTTAGGCAAGCCTTGACTGCATCAAGCCACACAGACCTGTCTTTTATCGTCTATTTACTTTGTTTTGTAGTTTTGCTTCTCATCCTGGATACATTAAAAACTATCCCCTGGACAGGGGATAGAGCTTTGCCCAAGCATGTTTGAGGCCCTGGATTCAGTGACCAGCAGGATAAAAACCAAACAGCAGTAACAACATTTCCCAGTAGACTAAGGGGGGTAGGTGTCTTATCTCTTCATATATTTAACCAGTATGTGACCAGTGCTAATGCAGGCTCAGACTTGGACGTGTACAAACTGCAGACAAGATTCATATCTTATCCTAGAAGAGTTTAGCGCCCAGTAGTACTAAGGAAGGTCAGAATTTCACCAGACTAACAACCAGTTTGTGTAATTTTCAGATTCTCCTCATGTGCCTTACCTCTGACGCAACACCAACATCGCTATTACCAGAATCTGCTTCACAGATGAAGAAATTAAGGCTGAAGATATTGGCCAAATGCCTATGACACCACAGTCACACACGGCAAAGCAGCAAGTTTACACCTCATATGTTGTCCACCATATCTAGAAAAGGGCAGAGGGAAAGACTGTTAGAAAGACACACTTACTATCCAAAGTTCTTTGCTCTCTGTTCCTTATTTCTGAAAATTCATAATGCAGTCCTCTACAGTAAATGTTAGTGTGAGTGTGTGTGTATACAAGAGAGCACTTGAATATGTGTGCCTGTGGGGAGTCAAGATTCAGATCATTCTGGATTGTTCTATTTCCTTATTGCTTTGCTCTGGGGTTTCCCAGGCTCTGCATTCCAGGCCTGGAATCACAGACTTGCTGCCATATCTATCAAATCTGGGGATCTGAACTCAGGTTCTTTGCTTGTGAGATGAAGCTTTATTTAACCCCTGAGCCATCTACCCAGCCCAGTTAATGTTACCTCTTGAGAGCAAAACCACTTCATTATTTTCATTTTTATTAGTGTGTGTGTGGTGGGGGAAGATGTGCCCTGAAAACATGTCGAGGTGAGAAAGTAACTTGCGAAGGTGGGTCTCTCCTCTCCCCTTTCCTCATGGAAACCAGGCCGGCATTGAAGTCAGGTTGTTAGGCTACCTTGGCCATCTTAAAGGCCCAAGGGAAGCCACTTTTTAATAGAAAATGGACATAAAGCTCCAAGAAAATTATTATTCCTGTAGGTTTTCTCCTTAGAGAGTCGTGGCGTAGAAGAGGTTGCAACAAAGAAAAAGGGATTATTGCCCCTGAATTGCAGATTTTCAAATGTCTGCAATGGTAATTTTTTATTTCATTTTTTTCCATTTTCATGTGTATGGGATGGGTATGTGCAAACGTGTATATTTGCATGCACATGTATAAGCTGGTATCAGGAGTCATTATCACTCTTCCACCTTATTCCTTTTGACACAGGATCTTTAACTAAACTCAAGCTTTCCTATAGAGCTGTAGTCTGCCTGGCCATCTTCTTCTGTGGATTTTCAGCTTCTGTCTTCTGAGGCTGGATTTAAAAGACCAGAAATCACACTCACTCATTTCACCTGTGATCTGGAGATCTGAACTTCAGTTCTTTTACTTGAGGGGCAAGTACTTTCAAATGCTGAGCCATGTCTCCAGTCCCTAATATTTAGTTCTACATATATTTTCACAATTAAAAAAAACATAATAATAAAGCCACAAATGTCATTCACAGGGCAAAAAAGAATGGGAAGGTGGGATTCCGGAGCAGCTTCATTTAATCTCCAAGTTAAAATACACAGACCCAAGTTAATACACCAGGCCCTCCTCTACTCGCATGTTGAGGCCCTAATAGCAAAATAATTTTTTAGGGATAAGTCTAAAGTCCTTTGACTTCAATGACTCATTTTTTTTTTTTAATTTTCAGAAGTGTATTTCCTAAATCATCACATTATCACACAAGACTGGCCTCCACCGTCTCCAAGACACTGTATTCTCGAGGCCAGCCCCATGTCTATCAGCCCTCGCGGGGTGCGGTCACGAGGAGGCTAGTTTCCACCGGGCCACGCGGGACTGGGGTCTCGAGGCTGCCCCCTGCACCCGGCTCGGGTCGCGAACCGCCGCTCTGTCCGTCCGCCCCACTCCGCGCTGGCCCCCATGGCGTCCCCCTCGCAGCGCCAGATCCTGGTCCTGGACCCACCCACAGACCTCCGGTTCCGAGGCCCCTTCACGCGGGAGGTGACTACGCGCCTGGAGCTGCGCAACCCGTCGGCCAGGAGGGTGTGCTTCAAGCTGAAGAGCACCAGCCCGCGGCGCTACTGCGTGCGGCCGAGCTGCGGCGTGCTGGAGCCCGGGGCCAGCGTGACCATCGCCGCCACGCTGCAGCCCTGCCGCCGCCACCCCGGCCGCGAAGGCGCGCCCAAGCTCATGGTGCAGACGGTCTTCGCGCCCTCGGACGCTGCGGACCTGGAGGCCGTGTGGAAACAGGCCAAGCCCGGGGACCTGATGGATTCCAAACTGAGATGTGTGTTCGAAATGCCCGACGATAACGATCCGCTGGACGGGAGCCTGCGACTCTCCAAGGCGACGCACCCGGAGAAGCCTGGGTCGCCCCCAGGAGCCTTCTGCATCGCCAGTGACCCAGGCCGGATCCCCGTGCTGCTGGTCGTGATCGGAGCGGTTTTCGTTGGATTCTTCCTAGGGAAATTCGTCCTGTAGAGTGACACATGCACAGTTCTATTGTTTTAATTTCGACCAGAAAAAGTTTGCTTACTTATCATTTTGTTGGTAGTATGCCCTGCGATGACCATCTTGTGTGTGTGCAGTGCCATAGGCCTTAATGAGCTCTGAGGATTAGAAAACACACACACATACACACACACACACACACACACACACACACACACACACACACACCTGTTGGACAAAGTGGATATTACCAGCTCATCACTAGCAGATGTCAGAATGCGCAATGAATTGTTCTGATAAGAGTTCAAGAATTGCTCAGTCTTGTAAATGTTACTTTGCTAGTCCCTTTCAACGTCATCTGTTGCTGTTACCTCTTGATTTATGACTTAGATTACTAATCCCACTTATTCAGGAAACTTGGTCAGATCCACATGGTGGGTCTGGGGGAGGGAGGATGTTGCCTCAGAGCACTGAATTTTCTCCTCTACCTTTGTTAATATGATGGCAGAATTTTTCTTATCCCTTCTAGACAGTTTCTAGCTGAATTTTTCATCTTTACAATCCTGTCCCATGGTATTTAATATTTTTAAAAATAACTGTTAACAGATTCTTGACAGCTATGTTTTTCGAGGGTGTGGGTGTGGTTATAGGAAAGGTCCACTTGATGGCAATTGAAATTTTTAATAAATAATATTCTCTTTCATTGACGCCTTCTGCATAATTTGTTATTTGAAATTAAAAGTCCTGGGCCTGTTATGAAAGGGAATTGATAGATTGCCAAGCTGTCTTGGTAGTTTGAGCAACGATAATTTATTTATTTTCAAGAAATATAAGCAAATGCAAGAAGAGTGAGTGATGCAGGAAATGGTCTTTTGGCTGTCCCATCTGGGGTGCCAAATGATGCAGGGACAGGAAACTGACGCCCCAGTGTTGTAGGGTTCTTGTGTTCTGGAGTCCAAGATTGAAACCAGAACACGTGTAGAGGATTAAGGTAGTGTTTATTAGAGGAGAGAAAGGTTGGAATTCATGGACTCTAGACGTGGAGTGCCAAGAAGGGCTAGGACGCCCTGGAGAACTCATGAGAAGTAGGCATGAAGCTAGAAAAAACTCCGTGGCACAAGTGGCACGAGGGGCTAGGGCGCCCAAGATGGCTGCCAGGTTTAGGCATATTTATACACCTAGACAAGCCCAGGAAACTGGCTTTTTCCCATTGGTTAATACCTATTGGGGTCCAACCCAGTTGCTCTTGGGCCCATGTGGGCTAGAGGTCAAGTTGTTTGATATGGAGAGCTCATCTCCATAATCCCTTCATAGGGAAGTTGGCCATCTTATCTCTGGGAGGATTGGAGTCATTTCCTCAGCAGGGGTGTTCTTTTGGGGTGATTCCAGCAGTGGGGGATGACCATCAGGAATTCCAAAGACCTTCAAAGACCTTGAGAGACCCATCCCAGCATGGCTGCTCTAATCCTGCCTTATGATGATGTGTGAGTATGTGTGCATGTGTCATGTGACTGTATGGGGTTTAAATTATTCTATTTTACTTTCAAGGAGAATTTAAGTTTCCTGGGTTTTAAAGAACTGATTAAGCACCCTAATGATGCATATTACTTTATAACATGTTTCATAACAATAGTTCAAAATAAGTTTTTCCCTGCCCAACTTAATTCTCATATTGGCAATAATCATCACAAAATATACTATGCTTGTTTTAATATAATATTTATAAACTACATTATGAAAAAATTTAAAAAACTAGCAATAAGAACTCTCATATTGACAATAATCATCACAAAATATGCTATGCTTGTTTTAATATAATATTTTATAAAATACATTATGAAAAAATTTTAAAAACTAGCAATAAGAAGACAGTAGCTTTCTACACTTGATCTTAGCCAAAAGGCCAAGAAGCGATAAGACAGTAGCTTTCTGATTGTCTTATGTATGGAAGTATCAGTTCATAGTTTGAAGGATAGTAGCATGGTTTTTATTATATTTAATCAAACTGGGATAACCCAAGGTGGGGAGGGATAATCTGAGAGTTTAGAAGACTTCTAAAAATGCTTTATTTTATTATTTAATAAAATTAGGAAGCACGATGAGTAGGTATCTCTACCTCCCTCCTTTTCTTTTCCTCCCTTCCCTCTCTCTCCTTCCTTCATGGGTCCAACCCACTCCCTCCCACACTCCTGTCCATCAGGTTTTGTGGGTCCCAGGGTTCCCTCTGGATCATCTGTTCTAGTGGGGTTCAGATGTCTGTGGCAGACCAAGTGACCCTTCCTTGGCTGACCACTGATGCGGGCACTCCCCTTCATCAGTCTAACCCAGCCCCTAAGGATCCTACTGCTTGAAATTATTTCTCCTGAGATCTTGCCATTGTGTGAGTCTGGTAGAGTTAAGTCTCATTGCAGTGAGTGAAGTAGGAGACTTTTATTTCCCTGATTAATAAACTTGTTCCCTTTTAACTTTGATTACCAGGAGCACAGAACTAGTTTGGGGAAACCTTGTATTATGCTTGGGTCTTATAATTCAGCTCTCCCTTAGGTTTTTGAGTCATACTTTGATTCTGCCATTTTTTTTAAATGGGTTCCCACGCCCTCCAGCTTATCCTGGACAACTCCTTCTGAGAAACTAGCAGTGTGATTTCTTAATATCTTGGGTTAGTTACTTTGCTGCTCTACATCTTCATTGCTTTGCTGTGGGGTTTCCCAGGCTCTGCCTTCCAGGATTGGAAATATAGGTCACCACCGGGCCCCATCTCTCTGGCTCCACCAAGGATATACATTTAAATTTGGAAAGCTACATTTTTAAGACTGCCACTGGGACACGAAGGAGAAAATAGAAGGCACAGAAGATGTTGAAATGTCCTGAAAATAATTTACATAAAAGCCAAAGGAAGAGGACAGGTTTAATCTAGAAAATGGAGGTCAGGACGATGCCTTTAAATATTTGTAGAGGTAGTGGCCAGGAAAGATCTCTTGTTTAGATCCTTCTGGTGCACAGACTAAGATCAATGGGAAGGAATTACAGAATGGCAGATTCTAGGACCACAAATTGATTTAGGGGTATTGAAGCTCTGGGAAGCCCAGTCCTCTGCTGCTCAAGAGCCTTAAGCTAAGAGGAAGATGTTTAAGTTAGAGCACTCTAGGAGAAAATAACAAATTAAGGAGAAAATGAACCCATCAATCCTCCTCTTGGAAACTAAGCAGTAGAAGTAATTGTAGAGATTATTATCTGAGTTGAGGAGACTGAGACCCAGAGCAGCAATTCGATTTACCTCTCGTACACCCATTCCCGCAGTGTGGGCACTGGCGTGCACATTGCTAATCCCCATTCACGAATCTGCTTCTTACCGTGGGCCTTTCTTCCTTCTGATACCCGTGCATGGTTCAGGTTCTGACACTAGTCTTCCCCAGGGAATCAAGTGAATTAGACCTAAAAAATTGCTCCCTGCAAGCTATTACGGATGGATGAATGTTGAGGAGGTTAATATACTTAGACTAGATGAATTCATTTAACAGGTGTACCATCTACAGACTAGATTAAAAGAGCACTAAGCTATTCTCTACATAAACTTTGACTTCATTTGACAGCCATTTGATATACCAGTTTCTTGATGTATAGGTTAGAAATTAACTTACGCGTAGAGTCAGATAGGATGGGAAAATAATTCACTATCAGCATCATGTTGAGTTAATAGGAAATAGCAGAGCTACTCAGCAAAGGAAAAAAATCCTTCAGACATATTTGAAGGACATAGCGGACCGAAGAGCACACATGGGTTCTAAGCCCTGGAGGTTTCTGAATTGGTTTTAGGCCTTGGGAATCAGTTACTTTCATGGCCTTAAGGCTGCGCTTGTGGACGGTCATTACCTCAGTTTCAAAGTTCCTGTTTGTCACACAGGGATGAGTCCCCTTCCCCACTGTCCTCTGATGCCTCCAGTTGTGTTTAGACTCATGGACAAGAGCTGTAAGAGTTGAACTGTGAAGTACTACTGTTGGATTCAACAGGTTATGTATAGGTTGGGGATGTAGCTCAGTGGTTGAGCACTTGTCTAGGATCCTGGGTTTGGTCACTTCATGAAATAAAAAACTTATTAGACCCAACAAGTACTACCGAGGAGCTTAGAATGGGCTGGAGAAATGGCCTGGGGGAGGAGGTTAAAGTTTTTGCTTCAGAAGCAAAAGGACCTGAGTTTGGACCTCCAGATCTCATATAAAAGTGCCAGGTGGATATGGTGGTAGCCTGTAATTCTGGCCCTGGAAAGTAGAACCTGAGAAACTCCAAAGCAAAGCAATAAAGAGATGGATCAATCTAGAATAATTTCCATTGTCACCCTTGGGACTCCACAGACACACATGCTCAAGTGCATTCCTGTACACACACACACACACACACACACACACACACACACACACACACACACACTTTCTCTCTTTCTTTCTCTTTTTTCTTTCTTTCTTTCTCTTTCTCTCTTTCTTTTTTCTTTCTTTCTCTTCTTTCTCTTTCTCTTTTTCTTTCTTTCTTTCTCTTTCTCTTTCTCTCTTTCTTTTTCTCGCTCTTTCTTTCTTTCTCTCTTTCTTTCTCTTTCTCTTTTTCTTTCTATTCTTTCTCTCTCTCTTTCTTTCTCTCTTTCTTTAATTTGAGAGATGGAAAAAGAGAAAGATAACTAGCCCAGCCACATGTATGTAGAGTCAGAGGACAATTTGTGGAAGAAGTTGGTTCTTCACCACGCGGGGTCTGAGGATCAAAATTGGGTCATTGAGTTTGTACATAAACACCTTTACCCACTGAACTATCTGGCCAGTCCAAAATGACTAATTACTATCGATTTATATTCAGCTAAACCAAATGTTTGCTTCCTTCCATTTTTTGAGTGTCTGCAATTTGCTTCTGGGACTTTCCTTTTCAGCTTTGACCCCCTCAGACCTCATGCTCCCCTGAGAAATTCTCACTTCCTGGGTTTTCCAAAAACCACTGAGCTGAACTTTGCCTATTTCTGTCTTCTACTGCTCTTTCCTTCCCTGTCTACTTCCTCTGGTGCTTCCTGTGAGGAGTTCACAGGAGGAAGTCTCTGGGAATCAGAAGAAAAGAGAAAGATTCTTGGGGGAGGCAATCAAAGCAGGAGGCTCGGGTCCAAGCAAGCTTGACTGACTTCTTTTAATTTTACCACAATTTTTCTCATTTCAATCGCCTTGCTTAGAAAAAGAGAAGCTGTAGACAAATGCCCTTTCAGTTCCTGCCTCTCATGCCCCATAGGGATGATGAGCAAATACACAAGGGTGGAACGCTTACAAGGCTTTCTTTCTTTCTTTCTTTCTTTCTTTCTTTCTTTCTTTCTTTCTTTCTTTCTTTCTCTCTCTTTCTTTCTCTCTCTCTCTTTCTTTCTCTTTTTTCTTTCTTTCTTTCTCTTTCTCTCTTTCTTTTTTCTTTTTCTCTTCCTTTCTTTCTTCTTTCTCTTTCTCTTTCTTTTCTCGCTCTTTCTTTCTTTCTCTCTTTCTTTCTCTTTCTCTTTTCTTTCTCTCTCTTTTTCTCTCTTTCTCTCTTTCTTTCTTTCCTTCTTTCTCTCTCTTTCTCTTTTTCTTTCTTTCTATCTCTTTCTTTCTTTCTCTCTTTCTTTCTTTCTTTCTTTCTTTCTTTCTTCTCTCTCTTTCTCTCTCTTTCTTTCTTTCTCTCTTTCTTTCTCTCTTTCTTTCTTTCTTTTTCTTTCTCTCTCTTTCTCTCTTTCTCTCTCTGTCTTTCTTTCTTTCTTTCTCTCTCTTTTTCTTTCTCTCTTTCTCTTTCTTTCTTTCTCTCTCTTTCTCTCTCTCTCTTTCTCTTTCTTTTCTCTTTTTCTCTTTCTCTCTTTCTCTTTCTCTCTCTTTCTCTCTCTTTCTTTCTTTCTTTCTTTCTTTCTTTCTTTCTTTCTTTCTTTCTTTCTTTCTTTCTTTCTTTCTTTCTTTCTTTCTTTCTTTCTTTCTTTCTTTCTTTCTTTCTTTCTTTCATTTCACATGTGTGACCAAGGGTGACCTCAAGAGTCATCTTGGATTGCTTCTACTTCCTTTTTTGCTTCACTTTGGGATTTCCCAGGCTCCACTCACCAGGGTCTGATGTACAGGCCAATGTTGTTTCCTACTGGTGCTTTTACGTGGGACTCAGGACCTTTGGGTTGTGAGGCAGAGTCTTAACCCTTGAGCCATCTCTCCAGCCCCAGGCCTGGCTTTCAAGATGACCACCGGGACAGTGTTCTTGTGAACCACCTCTGATGCCAGAGACTCTCTGAGGGAAGCCACGGGAAGCAGTGGATGCAGGGCAGACCCTGGCGTGCTGGGAATAGCTGCTGGGACTTTGTGGGAAGAGTTTGGTTTTGAATTCTTGGCTTAAGCACTGTTCCTGGGAGCAAACAGGTTTATGTGTTGTCCACAGAATGCGTAAACAAATTGTCTACAGACTCCAAAACCTTTATGAAATTAGGGAGCAGGCAGCTGCTCAGTATTTTGTTAGTGACTATATGGGGGCAATAAAGTGCCCATTCTGATGGTTCTACTTTGAGCTGCCTTTCTTAGGCAAGGCTTATAAGACTATGATGAGAATTATAACAAGGCATGGAAGCATGTACTTACAGTCCTAACATTCAGAAGACTGAGGCAGGATGACTGAAGAGTTGAGGCTTGCTAAGGCTACGTAGTGACAGCCCTGTCACAGCCCCTTCCTCCCCCTCCCCACCAAAATTCTCAAGTCACAATATGTCTTCTGTTATAGTTGGCTTATTTCATTTCTTGCTTGTCCATGATTCTTGTCACAAAATTCTTAAAACTCATGGACTTCTTCTTGATAGGTTCCTTTCAACCAGGCTCGTAAGCAGCGCATAGGGCAGAGGGACGTTTATTATCTGTGGGTTGGGAACATGTGAAAATTTAAGTTGGAGCAGGAGAGAAAAATAGTGATGATGTTTGTGGTCGTCTCTGTGTCATCCTCCTTCACCCCAGCAGCAGGCTGGAGGCAGGCTGTGGTGAGTGGACACGTGTGCAGCCCCATGTATCTCCTGGCTCAGGAAGGTTGCTCAACAACCTGAAGTTTCCTGCTGTAATGTGTCACTACCTGAAAGCAAACAGCATCTCCAGCTCTCAGGTCTCTTCAACTGCTATATGGAGCCTTGAATTCTACAGCATTTCAAGCTCTGTCCACTGATTTTTTTTTAATATGGCCACAGAGCAGAAATGATTGATCTGCCTAGAATAAGTTAATCAAGGTCTTTTCCAAATTGTTAAGGAGAGTGATTTTTCTACACTTTTTTTTTTTTTAGATAATCTTATGTATCCCAGGCTGGCCCCAACAGTCACAATGCAGCTAAGGATGACCTCAAACTTCTGACCTTCAGATACATTCCTCTAGTCCTGGATGTTATATATCTTGAGAGGGTTTGGATTACATAGATGGCATATATTTGTCAAAATGTCAATTTAGTATTTATGCATTCATACCAGGTAGATATAACACATGGAATACAGATCTGTAACTAATTGAGCTGTCATGAACGACATGCGTGCTGAAGGAGGAAGCCTGGAGTTCACTTTTAGCCACATCAGAATCAGGACGGAGTAATGGGCAGGAGGAGGTATAGGTGTGATAAATCAGGTCTCGTGAAAATGATAACGATTGAGTCAAGTAGGATTGTGTCTAGGCTCACAGGGAATTGTTTTCCACTGTACTCATATTTGAGATTTCTCATAGTAAGATGTCAGAAAAATAACCCATTGGCCAAGTCTGGATTTTCCCCTAGGAGTTTTGTCTCTGAAATCACCCCTAGTGTCTGAGGCTATTAGTGCTTCTTTACAGGACCCCCAGCTGAAGTAGGTGCATGCAGAGGTCCCCATGCAGGCAGAAAAGGCTCATTTCTCACAACAAGGAGATCAGAATTTCCCAGCGACTTCCCCTCATTTTAACCAGATGCTCTTCAGGCTATGAATCTGTGGCCCCCTGTCCCCAGCTGCTCCCTTGGCCCCAAGAGCTTCCCTCGTACAGTCACTTCATCACCCTTGTCCCTGCCTCAGCTTCCTTTCTCTTCTCCACCCGAATCCCAGACTCAGAGAACCCTGGGAACACTTGAGATTTCCCCTTTGCCTTCCCTCTCCTATCTCCTCCGAGACAAGGCCAGCAGAAGGCAGACTTCTCAATTATGGTTTTTACTTTAACGAGAACTGGGCATCTTAAATCTGCTTTTGCATATCAAACTGATTTCAGCCCAGTTTTCATAGTAACAGCCAGTGGTATTGTATGTGTTTTTCTTAATTCCAGATGCTTCCCATGTCTTTTCAGTGCTCCATGGATATTTTCATTCTGACTTTGAGGCAGTCTTTCTAGGTGGCTCAAACAGACCTCCAATTCAACAGTCCTCCTGCTTTGGCCTTGAAAGTAGTGATCTATCTTCAGATAGAAGAGCCAGAATAATTTCACACCTATAATCTGGGGGAAGTTGCAAACGATCATGTATTTGAGTCCTTCCTATGAGCACAAACCATGCTACAATTCTAGGGAAACCACCTCATTCACAGCCCACAACTTCCTTTTTTAGATGCTAATGGTGTGAATGCCACCTTTGCAAATGAGGAGCTGGGGCCCAGAAACATTTACCTGGGTGTAACAACTAGGCAAAAACTGCCATCAGCAGCAGATCCCCTCCAAATATCAGCCGGGAGCAATAGTAAGTGGCTCCCTGGGTCACCCACCGCTTGGCTTCTTGCAGCTGAGGACCCTGAGGTCCTGCATTGAACGCAGCTATTTAGATAAAGAGCTAGAATTAGATCTAAATTTTCTGACTTGGCCTAATTTAGCAAATGAGAAACTTCTTATAGCTCCAGCCACAAGGGGGAAAGTCAGAGTGTTGAAATGCCCTCGGGGTGTCTATATGCCACTCTGGCTTCTGCAGAATTTTGTAAAACTGGCATGAGCTCAGTGCCCAGTTGGCTTTAAAACTTAGCCACTCACAGCCTGAGGGGACCTCGGGCAGCTCAGGCATAACTGATGATCTCTTGTGCAACACTTGCCTTTGAAACAGGAGCAATACCTGTAGTACAAACATCAATGTGAGAAATGAATGGGGGGAAAAACAAATAAAATAAAGGAAAGCACGTGATAAGCAGAACTCAGTGCTGCTGCTCACCGGAGTCTTAACGCAGCTTTCATTCACCCCAACCTGACTTAGTGTGCTTGGGTTGGGGATGAATAGCAATGCGGAGGCCCATTTCCTCCCTGACCTGTGTCTTATTGCTTTTGAGGAAATAGCATAAACTTGCTCATCAGCTAGCCTTTGGACACGGGTCTTCACACTTAGGTAAGGAAGAATCACCTGAGGTCAGCATGGTGGTACGTGCATGTGATCCCAGCACCTTGGGCAGGGGGAGGTCACTAGGATCAGGAATTCAAGGTCACTGTTAGCTACATAGTAGTAAGCCTGGGTTATGTGAGACCCTGTCTCAAAAAGCCAATTATCCCAACAGATAAGAATGTTCTTTCTTCCGACTTCCTATAGAGCTGGTAGCTAGTTGAGAGTTTTGCTCATTTAGTTGCCGGCATTTCTGCCGGCATTTATGGAGCTCCCGCTATTGAGAGTGAACTCGGTCTTGGGAACTGCCCTGTGGACCACTGGGATGGCTTTAACAAGGAGAACCATTTGGATTCCCAGTCACCTGAGCACAGGAAGAGACTAAAATGAGGCAGGACTGAACCTGCGCTCATGCAGTCTGGCCTGGGTTGCTAGTTCCACACATGACACCGTGTAAGAATGCATGAGCCTAGTAACTGGACTGCTTCAGACTATTGTCTGATTTTTGTTGGGTCCCTGGGGGCTAAGTCAGTCCCAGAACTCAGGGCATAAGATTTCCCTGAAGTCAATAGACATTCTTGCTACCAAACCTGGAGCATTGGCCTGCCTCAGTTCAGCCACCTGTCCTCATTAAATCAATTTAAAAAATCAAATTAGCAGGGAAAAGCAGGAAAAGATTTATTCGGTGTGTGATTACAGTGGGAAGAGGGATATGCTGCCGCCCCAAGTTCATCTTTCCAGGCCCTGATATGAGGCTTAGGTTTAAATAGAGGGCCAGAGCTCTGCATAGGTCAAAGTCTCAGTTCCAGTCTCCCCTGAAAGGCGATCTGACAAGTTTCGGGTGTTCTGTGAAATTTCTTCCCCTTCTGGCTGGCTCCAGGCCTTTTTGTTCCCAGCATGAGATTCCTAGGTGAAATTCCAATTTTCTGGGATACCTGGTTTCAACAGTCCAGACATACAGAGTGAGGGGACGCAAGTATTTTGTTAGAATATTTTTATCTCTGTGTGTGTGGTTACATTCTTACTGCCAATCTTCCTTAGAATAGTCTTATCAATTCCTAGACAAGGAAACCATGTAGTGTCTCCAAATTCAGTCTGTCTGGGCTGTGAAAGGGGGATATAAAATTATCAATGCTTACACTGACTCACCAAGTACACACCTGGACTGATGGTCTCTTGGGCACTCAAATGAGATGAGGAAAAAAATTCTACCTCCTCGGGTACCAAGGCAGGAGACATTCCTCCCCCCCCCCCCCAGTATTTCTTCTGTACTATAACTGTACATTGGGAACAAGAGAGGTAGAGAGAAGGACTCGAGGGATCCTGAGGCTGGGTCTGGGTTTGGGCAATGTCGCAGTCGGCTTGCATAGTTGCTGATAAATGACCATCAAACAGCTTAAGGGAACAAAGGGTTTATTCTCTCTTACGATTCCTGGTTACAGTTCTCAGTCCAACTTGACAGGAGAGCATGCACCAACACCAGGGCTGAGGGAACTGGCCACACCATCACCACATAACAGCTGAGAGATGGACAATCCTTACTTGCCAGACCAGCACGTGTGGCCAAGTGAACAGAAGGATGCCAACTCTCTCAACCAGCTCTCTGTGATTTATCCAGGGCCTGATCCCACCCACCATGGGCTGGGTCTTCCCTATCAGCTAGACAATCTCCTTCAGGTTTGCTCTGGGCTCAACTCAACTACTTATTCTCCACAAATGTGCCCAGAGTTCAGACCCGCAACAGTCAGTTGACACCTGTGCCTAACTATGACAGGCACTTACTGGAAGCCCAGGAAACTGGTGAGGCGAGGCAGAGGAGTGTTGAAGGGCTGTGGACCACCTCTCCTCCCCATCACCATCAGCAAGCACAGCCCTAGCTTTGAGCCCTTTGCTTCTGAAGTCCACTTCTGATCATCCTTGTCAAAATGACCAGAACAGGGCATTTACTTGGAACTATAAGAGAAGGATGCTTTTAATTCCTTTTTTTTAAAAAGGATATTTATTTGGCTTAGGGTTCCAAGAGGGAGGTATAATCATTATGGTGGGAAGGGAATGGCTGACCAGCAGAAGCTGGAGGCAGCTCAGGTTGCATACATCAGGGGAGCTGAGAGAGGTACTTTCAGGCTGCGAGAACAGACTCCGAATGGAAACAGGTGGGGATAACCAACCTCAAGTCTTGCCTCCTGTGACATGCCTTCCTCCAGCAAGGTTCTACCTCCCAAAGTTGCCACAACCTTCCCGAACATCAACTAAGGATTCTAATACGTAAGCTGCTGGGAGACAACTTATGTTCAAACCATGTTATCTCTACCCCTGGTCCCCATAGACTCATGGCCATCTCATGATGCAAACGGTACTCAGCCCAACTTTAAAGTCTCATAGACACATCGGTAGTCCCAACACAGTCCAAAAGTCCAGAGTCCAAAGCCTCATGTAAAATCAAAAGACAAATTGCATTCTTCCAACATAAAAGGACACAGAATAAACATTTTCATTCCAAACGGGAGGAAAGGAGGCATATCCTGGAAAGTGTGGTGCGTAACAAGATGAAAACCAGCAGAACAAATTCCAAATCCTGTAGCTCCAAGTCCAGCATGTGAAATACCTATTGAAATAATCTCAGTTCCAAAAAGCTTCAGTTCCACCCCCCAAGAGCAGCTACCTATAGAATACATCACTATCTTGGGCTGGCTCTTCCCATGGTATACAATACTCCTTGGCAGATGTCCCACACTGAGCTCTGGCATCTTTAACATCTTCATGTCTAAGTGGCAAACCAGGCTTGAACTCCACAGCAGGAAATGCTCTCCCTAGACCAATTTGCAGAATTCCAGTCCTACCACACACTACCTGTGTTCAGCTGCTCCTTAAAATGTTGAAGGAGGGATTTCATACTACTTGCTCTTGAATCCTTGATGCTTCTAAAACCAGCAACACATAGATGACATTGCCAGGTCCTGCTATACCTTTAAGTTAGAGACTGGTTTCCTTGAATCAAAACTGGTTCAGTTTCTCTGTGCTGACACTGGGGAAATTTTTTCCTAGGGAGTTGCTTTAGATGAGTGAAACATTTCCTTGGAACTCTGACTTTCATGCTTTTTGTATTCTTATGGGTGGGAGCCTTCCCTGAAGATTTTGCCATCAGGGTGTAGCCTCTTGTATTGTCCTCCTGAAGAGCAGACTTAGCTCACTAAAGGAGCCACCATTTTGTTGTCTTCAACTTTCTGCTTCAACTCTTTAAGTTTGCCATCTCATTTCCTCATCACACTTCACAGTTTTTAATCTCCTTCTGCCTAATTCCTTGCTATATTTAATAATAACCATGAACAAGAGGAATATAAAGTAGCCATGCCACACTGTCAAGACTACATTGCCTTGAAACTTCTTACACCAAACATTTCAATTTAACTTTAGGCAAGCTTTTGGGATGAGGACAAAACTTGATCAAACTTTCGGCCAATGTATCTTTCTATTTTCTTCTTGTCCAGTTCTCAATATAATCTCTGTTCCCCTCTGGACCATCACAAGCTGGACTTCCCCTGTCTGCATCTCTTAGCATCACTCTCTTCCAAGTTCTCTCTAGAATGACCTTTTAGGCCCTGTCTCCTAGATACAAAGATTTTCCTAGAGTAAAGTCCCAGAGTTTTCCATATTTCTCCCAACAAACAGTTCCAAAGGCACACAAGCCACGTCACAGCAATAGCCATATAGCTTAGTACCAAGTTCTCTCAGTTTCCCAACAACACTTCACTTTTGGAAAGCAGATTCTCTGTCTCACAGCAACACCCCACTTCTTAGTACCAATTTCTGTATCAGTTACTCTTTTTCTGTTGCTGTGAGACTGTTGTGGGGGGGAGAGAGATGGTGGGTAAAGCTATGATCTTTTAAATCTGGCATTAATAATGAGTGTCCCAAAGCTACTAGGAAAGTGAGGCAAAGATTGAAGACATGGTGGGCATGGTTCCCACAAGACCCGGCATTCTTAACTGCATTAGCTGTCCAGTAGAAATTAAATTATTTGAGATAAATTAAATTATCCTCACTAAGACAACACACATATAACCAACTTAAAGGAGATTTATTTGGCTTATTGTTCTGAAGTGGAGATACAGTCCATTATGGCAGAAAAGGCATGACTGACTGGCAGAAACTGGAGGTGACACAGGTCACATCTATCATGAATGCTGAGAGAGCTACATGTGAACTTAATTTCTATGTTTTAAATTTATGTCATTTTTTCTTTGATACATTATACATAAATACAATTAATTTATGTGTTTGTATTTGCTACCCCATTTCCAAGCTTGTCCCACTTCATACTTTCTCCTTTCTAGCCAGTCTATCCTCCTACTGTCACATCTTTTTGCATGTGTGACCCACTGGGTTTCATATAAAATGCCTGTACTGGCAAGTTCTTGATTCCTTACTGGGGCATGGATGACTAACTAGTGGGTAAATTGTTGAGTATAGAAGTTTCCCTTCTCCTGCTTGACATTAACCTTAAATAGTGTCTAGCAAGTATGGTGCTACTTGAGAAATTTATTTATCCATGAAGAAATGTTTATAGACCAACTGTTGTGCAGGTCTTACGGAAATGGACATCACTGTGGTGAGGTTTTGGTTTTAGTAACCCTTTCACAAATAGAAGATACTGTCTGGCAGAGCCCTTTCTCACCCTAAGGCTCTTACATTTTTACCACTCCCTCTTCTGAAAGTTCTCTGAATCTTAGAACAGGAGGTGATGTTGATGTCCTGATTGGACCTGAGCACTCCACAGTCACTTTTTCTCTGCATTTTGACCATTTGTGGTTCTCTGTGTTAAACACTCTCCACTGCAAAAGGATAATTCTTGGTGATGTCCTGAGAGCTTCTCTAATCAATGTGTTACAATGATAAGTGTTTAGATGGCAGTTTATTATCAAGTACTTTTAGTCAAAACGTAGTAGCTGTTCCCACATAGGGCCTATGTCCTTCCCTTTCACAGATTTGGTTTGTAGTACCAGGCATGTATCCCCTGCTGAAAAGAAGGGCTTTAATTAGAAAGCAGTTGGTACACCCATACCGTACATGCCACTGTAGAACAAATGGTCACCTCTTGCTAGAGTGGCTGTTATTGTAGCTTGCAGCATTCACGGCTGAGTGAGACTGTTGATTACTTCGCTCCCCTAGCAGTCTGCATCATACCTTCTGGTACTATGAAGTCTGGCTAGCAAGAAGAAAGCTTCCAGATCCACTCCGTCTTGTTTTTTCCCCCATGTCCTGTGATCCTTGTGTGTGGTGTCTTCAGCAATAGGGTTCTAGAGAGCAACCAAGAGCATTGGCAAATGCTTATATTATTTTGGGGGTCTTTGAGACTTCTCTGACCAACAGCTCATTAAGCAGTATCACATACTTGGTACTGAGAAATGTATTGAATCACCCATGGCGCCTGGTGGGATCATTTTCAGGCATGCTTTTAAGTTCCATTGCTGCTTTATTCCTCTGGTTTTCACTGTAGGGAATTATGGGTGGTGGGGGAAGGGCAAACTCTCGGTTCCTTGCTTGCTTACCCCTCTAGCTGACGTTTCAACTCTGAACTATGGTTGTCTAGGTGATACTTGTTCTACTAACACTTTTTACTTTGGCTTTCAGAGATGATTGCATATATTTTCCAGTTGATCTCCATGTGTTAATTTATTTGAAATGTAAGGTGATTGTGTGTGCTAGGAAAATGCTCACTCTATCTTTCAGTGGTGTCTATATATATGCCCCCAATGAATATCATGTAATTGCTCAGTCTTAACTTATCATTTATTCACATCATTCATTTTATTTTTTTAACAATTTAAAAAAAATTCCTAGCTTTACAAGCATACTTATCCCCGCCCCCTCTTCCCATTCTTCCTATACTCCCTTCATCAATCCATCCCACTCCCTCCCACCGTTTTGTCTATCCACTTCTATGGGCCCCAAGGTTTCCTCTGTGTGCCCTATTCTACTTGGTAATTATTTTTCTTTTATTTCTCACTTCTTTTCCTCTTTTGCTCAACAGAACACAAACACAAATTTTGCTGAATCTATAAATAATATTTGCATAGAGATTTGATAGATTTTCAGTTGGAGAATCAATCTACCATGACTGTATTTCCCTTTCATATAAAAATCTTTTCCTGGAGTGGAGGGAAGGAGGGGACCGGGGTACCTGTTAAGCTTGTATAATTGGGGAAAAATAAATAAATATAAAAAAGAAAATAAATATTATTTGAGTTAAAGGAAAAAATATTTTCCTATTTTTAAAATTAATTTGTTTTTATTTTTACTCTTTTATAATTTTATCCATAAGACAGTGCATTTTGATTATAGATGTCCCTGTCTTCCTCCTGCTTTCCCTGGATATTTCCCCACCATGTCCATCTCTTGCCTTTATGTCTTAATTTTTAAATTATACAATATAAAATAATATGCAAGCAATAAAAGAAAATACATTAAGCATGTAGTTATGATTGAACTACCATTCCACATGGTTAAGAACATATGATAAAGCTGAAGAACAGCAGTTTTGTCCATCTTCTGTAAGACTAAGTTCGTAATTTAAACACATGGACCCCCCCAAGGGAGGCTCCCTGCCCAAGGGAGGCCGTCTATGTTGTGTGCACATGGAGTTTACCCACATGTGCAGTGCTTCTAGGGGCAATCTTTTCCTATTTTTAAGTTACTAATATCATCTGTTTTCATTTGTGTAATTTTTAATAAACCCATTTTTTAAAACTCGTCTATCATAGGCACCATCTGCCTATCAGCAAAACCTTAAGTTCAGAGCCATTAGGCAGTTTATCGATTTTCTCCTTTTTCTGACAACTTCTTCTCAAAACTTCCTTTTTAAACCTACTACCATCCTGTTTCCTGAATCCTATCTCTCTCTCTTTCAACTTCACTTATTTAGTGAGAGAGAGAGAGAGAGAGAGAGAACCCTGGATTACTTGTACCTCCTTTTTTGATTCACTTTGGGATTTCCTAGGCTCTGCCCACTAGGGCGGGAAGTGCAGGCAGCCCGCCATAACCACTTGGCATTTTTTTATGTGGGACCTGGGATCCAAACTCAGGACCTTCTGCCTGTGAGGCAGAGTCTTAACTCCTGATCCATCTCTCCAGCCCACCACATCTTTCTTTGAATTCACTATTTGTTGGAACATATTTTCTCCTTGTTGTCCACATTTTTCTGTTTATATTTTAGATACATTGCAGTTGGTTTGTTTATTATTTATTCCTTGTTATTTATTATTATTATTTGTTACTTATTTATTGATTGATACAAGGTCTTGCTATGGGGTCTTGACTAGCCTATATTTTGATACAAGGCTGACCTTGAACTCATAACCATCTTCCTGCCTCTGCCTCCCTCTGCCTCCCAAATGCTAGGATTACAGGCATGTCCCACCATACTAGACTAGATACATTACTTGGTTATGATTGTGTGTGTGTGTGTGTGTATGTCTGTGTGTGTCTCAGGGGGGCACTGTATGTTCCTGTGGAGGCCCAAAGGTGACTTCGAGAATCATCTGGATTGCTTCTACCTCCTTTTTGCATTGCTCTGGAATTTCCCAGCTCTGCAGCAGAAGTGCTGGCCACTGGTATTTCTGCCTGGTGGTTTTATGTGGAATCTGGGATTCAAACTCTAGTCCTTCTGCTTGCAAGACAGAATCTTAACTCTAAGCCATCTTTCTTGCCCTATAGATACATTACTTTTAAACAGTCTATATTTAGATTATTAGTATGCTCATTTATAAAAATCCAGTTGGGAAATTATTTTTTTATTTTTTAGAAAAGTTACATCTTCATTATAGAAATAAAAATATGTGATAATTTCACCAACAAAAGATTCATCTTTCTATGTATCATAAATGTCTTTTTATACATACTTTTATATATGAATATGTATTTCAACAATAAAACAAAATGCTATTGTTAGAATTTTCTTCCTCAGCAGCAGAATATTTTAAATGCTTTTCTTGTTCGTAATCACAGATTTATTCTATTGTACTTCACTCTAAATCTATGGATATGTAGCCTTTCTAGCCACTCATGTTATTCAGAGTTCTTTTCCCACTTTTTTTTTTTTTTTTTTTGAGCTATAGAGGAAAAACTGAGGTGTCACAATAGAGATAGTGTGGAACATATGGGCTTTGTAGCTGAAAATATCAACTCTGGACTTTCAAACACAATGCTCTTTTTCCTGCCTTCCGCTTTATTACTTTTTAAAATCTTTCTGAATATCTTCCTATGATTTGTGCTCTACTTCTGTAGTCTAATTTTTGCCTATATCTGATCTACTGAGACTGTTCATTAAAACATTTTTGTCAATACTGAGGAGTAAATTAAGGCCTTGTGCATACTAGGAAATCCCTTGACCACTGAGCTATGTTCTCAGCCCTTCCTATTCAATTCTTAATTATGACTACTGTATATTTTAATCTAGCATTTCCACTCTATTCTTTTTCGTATCAGTCACTTGCAGACTCCACCTCCCAGATGAAATGTTTGGGCTTTCATTTCATCTTTGAAGACTAGAAAGACTGTTTAAATATTGTTTCTGCAACAGGGTTTCAATGTGTAGTCCAGGCCGCCCTTAAACTCAAAAGCCTCCTGCTGGAACTGTAGGCCCATGTCACCACGCCCAACACCACCTGAAATTTTGGGGGTTTCTGTGTTGTCTTTTTGAACCCTCAGTTCTCATCCATAGGGATCTTATTTGCTGCAGTCTCATTATTCGTTAAATAATAATAATAATAATAAAACCAAGCCTAGATGCAAACATCTGCCTGCATAGATAATTTTGACTTGCTCTGACACTCTGGGACTTCCTTGATTGGCGTTTCATGCTTGAGATTCCCTGAACCATTAGCACAAAGACACTGCTCACTCTTTCTGTTATGACAACAGTCCCCAAACTTGTCCTTTCATTGACGTCATCTGGGAAACGTCCATATCTACCAAAGCACCTGTCATACCACTGGTGACTATGATTTGAGTCCCAAGTATGGCCTGACTGGATTTTTTTAAAGCTCTCCAGGAGTTCGCTCTGCCCCAGGAGCAGAGCCCTTCGGGACCTCAGCTTGATGTGCCATCCATCACTTCGTGGGGCTGTTTTGCCTTGTGAAGCCTCCTGGTACCACACAGTGCCATATTGCTGCAAAAGTGTGCTCCCTTTTCGAATAGCCTCAAAGGTTTTGACATCATCAGGACCCAACTCACTCCTTTTTCCTGGCGCTTTCATTTTGCCTGTTGAGAAAGTTGGCCATCATATTACTTTTAGACTTCCTCCCCTCCAATCTCTCTCCCCTCTGGAGGCTTTTGGTTGGATGTGGTTTGTCTTTCCTCCTTCCTCATTTTTGGCACAACTTCTTTTTGTGCTAGTGTCTGGAAGATTTATCCAAGTTTATTCTCTAACCCTTTACTGACTGTCCTATTTTGATTTTTTTTTATTTCCAGGAGAAAATTTTATTTCATGTTCTTTGATTTACCTTTTACATAATCTCTGGCCAGAGGATGCAATATCTTTGCTTATTTCCCTGAGGGCTGTAGACTTAGAAGTCTTATAAATCCTGCTGTATTACATGTTTTGTCAGGATGTTCTTCCTTTTTTTAATGGCATTAATCTTTTTCTGTACTGATTTTTTTTCAGTTATCTGGGGAACCTGGGTCCTCTGTCTGTTTAAGAGTGAGTCCTTTTTTCCCATGTGTGTGCATGAATATAGCGAATCATAATATATTCAATTTTCATCCTTTAGTCTCAAGTCCCATCCCCCTCCTTTTTCCCTTACAACCCTTCATCTCCCCTGCCAGACTCCCTACTATTTTCAAATCTTTTCACTTGTGCAATTCACAGTATTTCATCTAGTCTATCTTTAATATTATATGCCTGCCATGCTTCATGCTCCAGCAAGTGTCATAGATCAGTGGGTACCATTGAAGAAAGCATCTTCCTTTTCCTTCTCATCAGTATTAGTCCTCATCAGTCTCTCAGAGAGACATAGATTTTCTTAAGATCTTTCTGCTTTCATGGTGAGATGTTGAGACAGATCCCATGCAATTCTTTCATAAGTTTACCTGTCTGCCATGAAATCTTGCATATCACAGTATGTCATGTCCAGAAGATAATGTCTGTCCCTCCACTGTCTCACTTCAGGCTCTTAAACCCTCTCTTCTGCAATGTTACATGAGCCTTAGAAGTAACAGGTATGTGATATTTCTTGATAAGTTGTTGGTCAGAGAGGTCTTAAAGTCCCCCCCAAAACAGTATAGACTTTTGCCATTGCTCTTGGTTGCAGAAACTGACAGTAAGGCCCTATCACTGAAGATGCAGTGCACATGGATCACAGGACATATATCAAAAATAACAACTGGAACTGATTGGGAAATTTTCTCCTTGCTGGATAACTTACATAGTACCAGAGAGTACTGTGGAAGCAACCAAGGGAGCAAAACAATCAAAGGTCCCATTAATTTATGAAATCTCCACATTGTAACAGCAATCACCATGGCAACAGATGATCATCAGTGTAACAGTGGTGTGAATATCAAGGAGACAACCAACAAACAGCTTTCTGATTGTATTTAAGGACTGCATGCCAGAATG
The DNA here is from genome assembly GCA_023101885.1 of Typhlomys cinereus. Taxonomy (NCBI): domain Eukaryota; kingdom Metazoa; phylum Chordata; class Mammalia; order Rodentia; family Platacanthomyidae; genus Typhlomys; species Typhlomys cinereus. The sequence goes on from JALPQD010000104.1 coordinate 364,952, forward strand.
GAACACATTCCTATTACTATAAACTAGAGTAAGAACCCATGAAAGGAAAAGACATAGGTTCCAAGGCAAGAGTAGACTATGATTCTATAGCTAGGAAGATGGTATACCAAACTGCTTTGCAAATACCTAGTATTTATACCCATAGATTGAAAGAGTAGTCAGCCCTCATCCTGGAAGCTTTCTTCGAGAGCAGAAAGTATTTATTGCTGAAAAGCATAACTCCAAAATGCAGAAAATAAATGACTGTGGATCACCTGTCCCTAAACAAGAGTGAGTCTTTTAAAAGATAGTTCTGAGACTCCTGAGTATAAGGACAGAATTTGTTGACCCATGGGCTTCTTTTATGTGGCTAGTAGGCTGGAGCTTAGAAATGTAAGGACATAAGGCTACTAGCCTTTTCAGTCATGTGCTTGACCAAGAAACAATCATCGGATGTTCTTCAGTGAACATACAGAAAGCAGTGTAAAGAAATTACGTGAAGTTCAACTATTCCTTTTTTGTTTCTTGTTTGTTTGTTTGTTTGCATGTGTGTATATGTGTGTGTGCAAGCATGTGCAATAGAAGGCACTTGAATATGTGCACCTGTGGTGGCCCAAGGTTGATATTGGGAATTATCGTGGGTTGTTCTTACCCATTATTCGTTTGCTTTGGGGTTTTCCAGGCTCTAGGACAAGAACTGTAGGCTGACATATCGTCCTGGCAATTTTAAATGAGATCTGGGGATCCAAACTCAGTCCTTTTGCTTGCAAGGCAAAGGCTTTAACTCCCAAACCATCTTGAGGAATCCTGAGTCTAAGCCATTTCCAACTAAATTGGAAGGCGAATAACCCTTGTCTACTGGTCTAGGAAGCACACATGCATGCATGACGTCAGAGAAGACTGCCCCTACCTCATCAGCAGACCTTCTCTCCTCCCAGCCCTGTATCGTACCATCTGACCCCAGACGTAGAGCAGCTCATTTCCACAGCCAGCTTTTTCACAGTCACTCTCTATGTGACTCATATCACTGTCAGGTACTTGACAAATGAGGGCTTGAACTCCGGGCAAAGTTGTGAAGAATTAGCAGCTAACTTAAGCCCTGAACAAGCCTATTGGAAATTGTCTAATTTGATGGGAAAGGTCCAGCCCATGGTAGGCAGAACTAGTTCCTGGGCAGAAGAATGAAGCTGGAGAGGGCTGGTTAAGAAAGTTGGCCCTCCTCTGCATAACTGGACAGACATACTGTCTGGCAAGGGAAGTTTGCCCCTCAGTAATTCTGTGGACAATGTGTGACTGTGTCTCTTAGCTCGGGTGTTGGTGTGGGTGTGGACTGTCTTGCCGTGCCAGGTGGGGAAACTGTAACAGGACAATCATAAGTCAGAATAAAGCCTCTTGTTCCCCCATAAGTCGTTTGATTGTGAATTTATCAGCAACATGTCACAGCAAACTGTGACAGCTCTTCTGCCTTGTCAGATCACTTAGGTTTTCCACCATCAGGTGCTGAAGTCTTTTATTTATTCCATCTTTTCTGTTTTTTTTTTTCTTTCTTTTAGTTATCGTTCTTTTCCTTCCAAATTAGTAAAGTCTCAAGCATGAGAGGAGATAAAACCTTGACATCTCAAAATATACCCCAGTTCACTTCAAACAGCTTATCTATTAAAAACAGTCCTGTTAGACTTGCTTTGGATTTGTAGGCTAATTTAAAAGTTGTCATTTCTGCTTAGTGTGGGTATTGTTTTTACCCTCTTGACCTTCTGCAAGGTTTCACCATTTCCTTCATGTTTGACTTCTTACTAAAAATATTCCTCTGATGAGAAGCACAAGACATACAATTTAAAAGCAATCTTAAAAGTTTGAAAAATGATCTGATGAGCTGACTCAAATCATAGTGCAAAAAGACAAAGAGAAAGGTATGATAGAAGATTAAGAGGTCTGGATAATAGATTTAGAAATTCTAGTTGTCTTTTAATAAGAATTTTAGAAGGAGAGGATAATTGAGAGAGTCAATTGATTTTAAAAATGTCCTGGAGTTGCAGAATAAGGAGAACACATATTTCCCCTTCCCCAGAAGGAAAAGGAAGGTGCTTTCTTCAATGGTGCCCACTGATCTATGACACTTGCTGGAGCATGAAGCATGTCAGACATATAATATTAAAGATAGACTAGATGAAATACAGTGAATTGCACAAGTGAAAAGATTTGAAAACAGGAGGGAGTCTGGCAGGGGAGATGAAGGGTTGTAAGGGAAAAAGGAGGGGGATGGGACTTGAGACTAAAGGATGAAAATTGAACATATTATGAATTCACTACATTGTGTCAAATTTTCAGAAAAATTTAAAGCACTTAAGACAGGAAGATGAGTGATTTATGCTCTTGAAACTATCTCCAGTTCTCTAATTAGAGACAAATTAGCATAGCTAACCGTGCAGACAACAAATAAAAGGGCAAGAACTTATTGCCTCGGAGCAAGCTCCACCTATCAATGCCCAGCACCCGGTGGCCTTGTGGAAGTCCTATCATAACTGAACTTCTAAGTGTTATCATTCCTCAGTATAGAGCGATCGCCAACTAACAGCAGGCAGTACATCTATCTTCCCAGCTACTGTGCCGCCTCCAGATTTTCCAGCTCCCCATTATTTAGATAACCACCATATTCCCTAACCCTTCCAACACCTCTGAACCACCCCCGCAAACAAAGACTTCTAAAAACCCTTGGTATGAAGAGCAAAGCATGAGATTTTTTAAGTTTGAGGTTCCTTGAGTCCCAATCTCCTATTTCCTTATCTTTTCTTCAAAGTTGTAAGAAAAAAAGAAAGAAAAGAGAAATGTAATCACACCACAAAGCCTCTTGCAATTTTTTGCTTCTCTATCCAGGACTGTCCCTAACAGAGTGTGAGGCAAATCAGATAACAGTGACCTGCATAGGCATATATGTGTGTTTCTGTATTTGTACAGACTTATTCGTTTGCTTCAGAAGAACATCTCAACTTCCTGATAAGGCAGACTCTGTCTTTATTTTATACGTGAATAAACAAGTTAGAAATGATAGTGGATGTAATGGTGGATACCTGTAATCCTGGTATTGGGAGTGGAGGCTGGAGGATGAGCCATTCATAGACAGACAGCCTCTGCTACATATAGTATTTTGAGTCTAGCATGAGCTACATGAGCCCCTACCCTGTCTAGTGTGTAAGGAGAGTGCCACTTGTTGCTAAGAGCGTTCATGATGACTATGATGATCTGGTCTTGGACTAACTGCTCTCTTGCTTCCCATTGCCCCAAATTACTGACCTTCCACTTATGCTTACAGTTCCCCACATTTCATGAGCATGGGTCATGACCTTGATGCACTAGGAAACTGCGCATTCAGTGTCTTAGTAAACATGAGTCAGAGTTTGCTGTATATCAGGACTTGAGTCTTTGATTCCTCATTATTATGTGTTAGTAATGCTGTCTTTGCCTATCACAAACTTTGTACAGATGTAGTCAATCAAATGCGATCCATGAATGTGGTTAAAGAAAAAATCCAGAGGACATTATCATTTTTCTTATGGTGTCTTTGTCTTCATTAACCTGAGTTTCTAAATTAATGATGATTTCAAACGTGAACATAGCTTCCTTTCCCATCAGAGAAAAGTGTCTGCTTCTTGGTGGGGGTTTGTTGTATCTCCTACCTCTTGCTATCTCCCCTTTCTCTTTTCTGTCTATTTGGAAGTGCTGGGGATTGACATGTATTCTACCACTGAGCTTCAGCCTTACAGCATTCTAAAAACTTTTTCCATGTTAGCATAGCTAATTGTCACAACAGTCTTGTGCCATCCCATATCACAGAAAAGAAAACTGAGATGGGTTAGCAAATTGTTCAAATTTATAACGTTGGTAACGCTGGAATTTGACCCCAGGCAGCACAGGTCGTCCAAGAGCAGAAGCATTTAGCCACGTTGTTATCTCTCCTTTAAATCAGCTCTGCCTGGCATTTACTCCAGCATTGAAACTGCCCCAGCAGGCAGGTGGCCTTCTTTGGTTATGATGACTGTACACTGAGCCTGTAAGCTCGTAAGATTTTACCTTCTCTATGCCCAGCTCAGTCAAGGGGTCTTTGATCTTGGTGCTTGTGTAGAAAGGCCGGTGACAGAGAGAACTGCATGAAATTTCAACACTGACCATTCTTGACTCTTTTAAAAATATTTTATTTATTTATTGTGTGTATGTGTGTGTGTGTGTGTGTGTGTGTGTGTGTGTGTGTGTGTACACACTGGCATGCATTTCAGAGAGCACTGTGTGTCCCTGTGGAGAACCAAGGATGACTTCAGGAATCATCCTGGATTGCTTCTACCTCCTTCTTGCTTCATTCTGGGATTTCGCAGGCGCTACCCACCAAGACCTGAAGTGTAGGCTGCCACCATTTCCACCTGGTGTTTTATACGTGGGACCTGGGATCCGACCTCAGGACCTTCTGCTTGCCAGACAGAGTCTTAAGCCCTGAGCCATCTCTCCAGCCCCATTCTTAACGCTAACAAATGGCAACTTCATATGGTCAATTTAATACTCTTTACGTACCCACTTAACATAGGTTTCTGGCACTTCTGGCTTGTTTAATCTTACAGCAATACTTCCATCTTTTTTCCCATGAGTAAACAGGTTGAGTAAGCAGCTGACAGCAGCTAGCTGCTGAGATGGTAGAGACAGGACCTTCCCACTGTGCAACTCTGCAGCCTGAGCCCCAAGGAGAGTGCAGTCAGAGGGTCAGCAGCTGAGAGAGCAGGAGGCAGGTTTAAGCTACACCAATTTTGCTGTCAAGCATGAGTCAAAAGGGATAATAATATGACCTCTGGAAAACACGTGAGTCTGACTCAGAGTTATAGTCAGCTTGGGGAAACTGAGTCAGGCCCACAACATTCCATTCAATCTTGTCCCAACAACCAGGCCATGAGTCTGTTGTAGCTTTAGAGAGAAATAAAGAGTGTTCTGTCTCCTTGGAGAATGCTATTGTGGGGGGCACTGCCAGTAGAGTCGGGTGGAGGACACCTGGGAACAGCTGGGGAACACCAGGCTTTGTCAAGCCGAGACAAAGGCACCTAGACAACTGAGGAATGGTGTTGGGAGAGCAGAATGGGAGAATCTGGCAGTACGAGGAGAAAGAAATGATAACAAGACACTTCCAGAACCTCCATTGCTCACTGGCGCATTCAACCCACAGCCCAGTTGTAGGTTCTGGGTTGGGAAGGAAAGAAGGAGCATTAATGGGCATGAACACACTGAGACATGTTCCCCTTAAGTGGAGTGCCATTCAGGGGTAGGTGGCAAAATAGCTGAAGCAGCTCAAACATGCTCATTTCCAATCTCTGTTTTCTCTCTGTGGGAACGACTTTCCACTGGTTCTGTTCAATTGAGATTCAATCATAGTCTTTTCATTTGCCACAAGCATTGATTTGCCTGAAGTGTTTTAAAGCATTAGACAATTGTCATCTCGATTGCAGGCAATTGGTTGGTGCACCCTTGCTGCGCTGCTGCTTTTTCAAGGCCAGGCATTTGAGATTAATTTCCAGTGACTAGTCCAAAACTATGAAAGAAACAAGAATGAATGTTGTCGATCTGTAGATTTTTCTAAATTCTTTTGGGCAACCTACTGGGTTTTGGGGAATACAGAGGCACACATGCTGTCTTCTGTGAACTCATAATACAATTGGGGAAAATATGACATGTACACAAAGCACAAGATATTGTTGCATAAATGTCAAATATACGGTGAATAAGTTGACAGGAAGTGAGGGAACTGACCTTGGCAATGGGCCAGACAGGCCTTTGTTGTCTGGTGCAGGTAGACTTGAACTGATTGAGGTTACTGTTCTAGGTACTACGAAGGTGGCAGAAAGGACATTGAAACAAAGTTTGGACATGAGAGAGCCATGTTTGCTTAGAGCCTGAAGAGTCCAATCTGGGCAAGAAGAGGTTTTGCTGGAGAAACTGTATGAACGGCCCTCTCTTTTCTCCATCCACATGTGACCTTATCTTATCCTTCGCATTTAATGTCTGTATGCTGATGATTTATGGATCCATAGCTCTAGAAAAGACCTTTCTTCTGTAATTTTGATTTTCCTATTCCTTTGCTCCCCTGACATGCCCCCACCTTTTCTGTCTTTTCCCTTTGCAGTAAATGGCATCGTGATTCACCCAGGTGAATCACCCCCACTCCTAACCCAGCGCTAAGTGCTACCAGCCTTTCCACAGGAGAATCTCAGATCTGACTCCTAAGCACCACCCTGGTTCAGTCACTGGCCTCCCTGTCTGTACTTTCACCGTAGCCATGAATTCAATCCTTCCACATGTAGTTCCCTGCAATGCTCTCCAGAGTCTGCAGTCAGAATATTTTGAAATACCATCAGATTAAATGTCAGCAGATGACGTTCCTACTTAAAAGCCTGTATTAGCGGCTTGTGGTCTTAGAGTAGAGCTTCAACCCCTGTCTGTGGTCTGCACACACAGGTCTTTGCAGACACTTCCCATGCTGCCCAGCACCGATACTTCTTCTTCAGGAATTACTTTTGCCTTTTCCTTGGGAGAATTATAATCCCCCCACCTGCCGCCCCGGCTCTAAGTTGTTCAGGTCTGTGGATCTCACCCTTCTCTGTTAGTAATGTGAGCTCAGAAAACTAGAATATTGGCTCAGAGATGAACATATGCCCTGAGCTGATCCACTAGCATTCAAACTAAAATCTTTTTGATGAAGCACCAAGGATGATTAGAGTTCTAGGGACCTGCCATGAGGGAAGGTGCCCTGATCCAGAGGCCAATTCAGAACCAAAGAAACTGGGAACTAGGAAAGGCCAAGTCCTCCTGCCAGCCAGACATGACCTATTTCCATGAAATTCCTTTACTTTTCAGTTATATAAACCTCCTTAAAATACTCAGCCCTAGTCTGGGAAGATGGTTCAGGGTTTAAGACTCTGCTGTGCAAACAGAAGTTCCTGAGTTCAGATTCCAGGTCCCATGTAAAAAACGCTATGTGGACATGGTGTCAGCTTGCTCTTCACTCAGTATGCCTGTAAAACTAGAAGAAAAAAAAAAAATATATATATATATAATGAAAAGAAGGAGAAAAAAAAACTCTCTGCTGTCTAAGGGGTGATCCAGCTTTGTTTGTCTGGAGTTTTCCTGGACCTGTGAGTAAGAAGGCCTGAAACCCCCGGGAGGGAAGCATTCCTCGTGTCTCTGAGTAGCAGCCGCAGCCAGGATTTGTGTGTACTAACTGGACCCTGACATTCTGCTTAGTTTGGAGGGATTACCCCTGCTCACCGGCATTCAGAGGTCCCACAGGAGAAAACAGTACAATGTGGACCCCACAGCCATCTCAGCAAAATAGATTTTCCTAAAAAGCATATGATACTTTTGGACTTTTGAAGTTACCACTTCAAAAATAGCTGCTGCAGCTTTTTATTTTTTTGCCTGTGTTTATTATTTTTTTGCACATATTTACTATTTGTTGTACATATTTACTGTTTTGCATGTGTTGACTTTTTTGCATGTGTTGACTTTTTTTTTTTGGAGACAAGGTCTCATGTGACTGAGGAAGGCCTTGAACTTTTAATCCTTCTTCCTGTACTTCTCAACTGCTGGGACTGCGAAGTACAAGCATGGTTTGTGGGGCAACTGGTTTATGGGGAAATGCCAGGGAGGATGAAGGCTTGAAGACTGCAGACCTCAGCCGCTGTGTATTTGTTATAAGGTGAGAATAACTAGAACAGGTGTCAGGTCCTGAATCACGCAGCAGCCGCAGCAGCAGCACCATGAAGCCAGGACGGGGCCTGGATCAGCCGGATCCAGTCAGGGCAGAAGGTTTGGCGTTAGTCAGTGGAGGAGGATCCTGACCAGGAGGACACACAGTAAGATCTTTGCTCCTGCAGAGCTGAACCACCCCTACCCGTTGTTTGGTTTTTTTAGAGACAGCCTGGGTCTGGCTGGTGCCCCTTTCACTAACTCTTCCGGCTCCTCTGTGACTCAGCATAGACCCTGTCCCCTTTGAGAAATGGCATTGATACCGTCCCTCTGCCCCATCCTGAATCTAGGCAGGAGCTCCTCAGAGCTTACAGGGCATTCTGCCTTACATCAAAACAGGTCTCCTATGGTCACAGTAGCCTGACCATTTCTCTCCCTAGTGACCAACTTCTAGAGGATTTAAAATTGACTTCAGAGATAGGTGAATAAAATAGTATTTCTGAGCTTCTGTTTCTTCATCTGGAAAAATGGGGGATAATAATAAATCAACTTTGAAAAGGTTATTTGTGTACCCTGTAACCTGAGATACAGTTAGTAGTAGGTAAAGATTGCGATTGTGCTTTATATCATCATCATCATCATCGTCACCATCTTTGAAGCTTCAGCACTAAGAACTATCTATCTCTAACTCAGTAAGTACTGTTAAAGGAAATGAGCATGGGAATGCATAAACAGAAACAACACAAAAAACACAGAGAAAATCAAACTATACTTGGGAGGTAGGGGTGGGAGTTCAAGGCCATTCCTGGCTACACAGTGAGTAAAATTTTAAAACGTGACAATGAAACTTATTACTGAGGCAAATTAATAATTCAGAGAGATGGCAAAGTGGAAAAGCCTGTGGTCAGTTCTCCAATGGAAGGAACCTGCAGGCGATTCACTCAATAGTTACAGAGGAATGAATCGCCCTGCAAAATAAAGCAAGGCAGAAGTCAGAAGAGTTGGGAATGGTCTGGGTAAGAACCCGACAGAGAACTGGAGAGAGGTTTCAGGCAGAGGTCCCCCAAACTCAGACCTATCTTCTAGAAAATGTGAACATGTTGCATATTCTCTTGTGATGAAATTTCACTTGGTTGCTGAATCTATTGCCCAAATAATCTGTTCCATTTTCTTCCACATCTGTGAAAACATTTTCTTTGTAAACTAGTTCTCTATGACAACCGTTGCATGTGTTCTGAGGAAGGGGTCAGCTGACTAAGGAGTTAATCAAATCCTTTTATGCCTGCTTTATCATCTTTAAAAGGGTCTTTTCACAGAACACTCCTCAATGAGCAGTGAATGAATATTCATAAGTGGATTTTCCCTACCCGTGAGCCAGAAAGGTGCCACTCTTAGCCCTTTGTCGATTCTTGGTAGAGCAGCCTAGTTTTGGCCTTTGTGAACTACCGTAGAGAGAAATGATTGCCTTGACACCAAATGAACAGAATGTCCTGCTGTCTGTGTGATAAACTTGTCATGGGCCAAGAAGTGTTGGGGAAGGGGTGTGAAGCTTGCCAATCATCTCGCTTCTGTGCAGGATCTGGAGCCAGCTTGCACATGCGCACATGCGCCACCAGAATCTCTCTAGCCCAAGTGACTCAGTTTCTCTTACTCTGCACTACTCGTCTTGCTAAGTGGATGATTCTCAGCAGCCTGTCTGGACAAGGCTTTTCAGTACCAGTAATGCCAACATCGGAAGAGCACTTCACAGTTTGTGAAGGGCATCTGTTGGCATTCTCCAGTTCTCCAATATAGGGAACACTCAAGCTCCAGATCTCCATTTCTTGAAGATGGATGCCAAGGTCATTCCTCAAAGTCTCAGTTGCAGTGTGCCTCCTACGCCAGCATAGTTGTGTGCCTCTTATGCCAGCCTATGCCAGCATAATTGTAGGCTGAGTCCTGTTGACTTTCCCGCTGGGGGCAGGGATGGATTTTGTCAGGTCTTGAATTGGGATCCAAGGTAGAGGTGTTTTTTACATATTTCTCCCTGTTCTTTGGAAGCCATCTAGACATTAATTAGCACACTTAAAGGACAGGACACAGAGCTTTATCACTGTAATTATATCACCATGTTCCTGACCTATCAGCAGCCTGTTCTTAGAGAGTTTTCTACTACAAACTCAGTTTCACAGCAGCCAAGATGGAATAAAATCTACAAGACCCTTTATCAAGAAACCAGCTAGATGAATTGTAGAATCACACAAAGAAATACTACAGCTCTAAAAAAATAAATGACAAATTTCTTAAACTGACAAGAACTTGGAAGATACATTGCTAAGCAAAATGTGAAACAATGTGTGTATGGCATGATGCATTTTGTGTTAAGAATGCAAATACGCATGTTTTTGCATATTTGTATTTACACTGAAGAATTTAACAAGGGGGTTATTTTTCAGAGACTAGGTAGAGACTAGGATGGATGGGGTAGTCAGGGGTGGGCAATTAGATTTTTTCAATAGGTTTTTTTTTAAGAGAATTAAAGCATTTATTGATTATACGTGAAATGTATATATGATACACAAGCTTCAGCCCTATGAGTTTTGGATCATGTTCATGAACTGTTTTAAGTTATTCAACTAAGTTCATCCAGCGTGTCCCTGCCAGGTTGCCAGGGTGTGCTGCCATTTCTGATGCGGAAGCTTCCAAGAGCTGTGCACGTTCTGGAGGAATCCACTGCTCAGATACTGGAACCCTTGTCAGCTAAAAGGACCACATCCAGAGAGTTCGCACTGCCCCAAATGGAGATATAAAGAAAAGTGAGGGACTCTTCTGAGGCTGGGTGGACAGAGTGATTGCTTAGAGGATAGAGGAGCCGCCTAGGGTTGCTTGAATGACTTTGGGAATTCGTGGGATGCAGAGTCTCTCTCTTTGCAAGACAAATGCATTTCCAGGTCAGCTTCCTGCTGTGCCCCGGCTTGCCTCAGTCTGTGGCACCAAGATAGGCCCGTCTGAGAGTCACTAGATATTCTAGTGCCAGATGAATGCTGGTTCTGGCCTCGTCTGGAATGGAGCCTGGTGTGAACTGACTTCTAGGAGTGAGATCTTGGCACTGACCGCTGCACCTCCCTACCAGAGATGCTGGACATCTTAGACTACCCAAGAGCAAGCAGTGAGTCGGTCCCATTCAGCAGCTGCCTGACAGCCCTGGCTCTGCTGAGATGTGAGAAAACTGTTCCCCGCATCTTACCACCCTCCTTTCCTACACAGCCTCGCCTCTTTCCAGATGTGCCCCTCCCCCTTCCAGAGGTGTCTTTCTTCCTTCCCAGACTTGTCCCTCCTCCTTCCCAGTCCTGTCCCTCTCCCCTTGATATCTGCATGGTCAGTTCAAGAAACATTGCGCATCTTTATTTCATGAGCCCTGCCTCCACTAGCAGAGCTGGCAGGGAGCCTGGGTATTGCTGGTTCTCCTGCTTCACCCCCACTTCACTGCTGGAATGACAAGTCTTAAAAATTTCCTAGAGCAATGAGAATAATGTGGAAAGAAAGAAAAATGACTTTTCCTGCCTAGAAGCAAAGATAGGTTTGAAGTCCAGAGCTCAGAACAGCCCCAGGCTCACTGCATCTGGACCACAGTGTCACAGATGTCATGGCCCTGATTGTCCTGAAAGCTTGGGGGACAGGGAGGTGCTCAGGAGCTTGCAGACCTGGCATCATCAACGGCATAGGGCGCATCTCCACTTGAAGCATCTGAGGAGTTCTTCCCAGAGATCTCTAGTGAACTGGTGTGTGTGTGTGTGTGTGTGTGTGTGTGTGTGTGTGTGTGTGTGTGAGTGTACACATGCACTTGTGCCACGACACATACATGGAGCTCTCAGGACAACCCAGGTGTCAGTCTTCACCTTCTATCTTGTTTGATGCTGTTTGCTGCTGCGTCTGCCAGGTTAGCTGGCCCACATACTTCTGAGACTTGCCTCCACACCCCCCTCACTGCAGCAGTACTGGCATTATAGACTTATGTTACCATGCCTGGCTTTACATGGTATCATAGTTAGGCACAGGTGTCAACTTGACTGTTCAGGGTTTGAGCTCTGGGCACATTTGTAGAGAGTTGATGGTAATCCAGAGCAAACCTGCAAGAAATTGTCTAGCTAGAAAGGTCCAACCCATGGTGGGTGGCACTAGGCCCAGGAATAAATCACGGATTGCTGACTGAGAGAATCGGCATCCTTCTGTTCACTTGGCTAGACATGCTAGTCTGGCAAGTAAGGATTGTCCGTCTTGCTGTTATGTGGTGATGGTGATTCTCAGCTGTTATGTGGTGATGGTGTGGACAGTTCCCTTGGCCCTGGTATAGATGCATGCTCTCCCATCAAGCTGGACTGAGAACCGTAACCAGGAATCATAAAATAGAATAAACCCTTGTTCCCTTAAGCTGTTTGATGGTCATTTATCAGCAACCATGCAGGTGAACTGCTACACATGGGTTCTGAGGATTTGAACTCAGGTTCTCACACTTGTACCGCACTGAGCCATCTCCCCAGCCTGAAGCTGGGATTCTCCACTCAAGCACCACAGAAAAGCATCTCACCATGAGCCTGTATGAAACAGAATTCAAGTTTAGAAAATGTTTTTTGTCAGTACAAGGAAGCTGTTTTATCATAGATTTGAGCATGGACATTACCGAGAGAGAGGTGCTTAGGAAAAGACAATACCTATTTAAATGTGGGTGAACTCAGGAGAAAATCCTGTTTAAGTATCTTAACAATATCAATATATATAGTACAATTTTGATGGTTCCTGAACTTACATAGTTAAAAAGGTTAAAAGACGAAGTAGGGCTGTTTGGGCATACCTGTTCTTTTTAAAACTATATTAACAAAGAATTTATGTGTTTTCATCTCCTACTCCCCACTTCCACTCTCCCTGCCACCCCACCCTGTCTCCTCCAGTCAGTCTGCCCCCTACATCCCTCTGCATTGCAGTCCACTGGGTCCTATCCTAGACGGCTGTACTGGCAAGTGCCTGGCACCCGGTAGGGCACAAAAAGTCCAGGTAAAGAAACTCCCCCTCTCCTGTCTGGCACCAGTCCCATGTAGTCTCTCAGGGTGGCATCATATCTCCTGTGGGTGTAGTTACTCTTTTATAAGGAATTTTTTCCTTTAGAAAATAAGATCATAAAGTAATCTTTAAAGGGCACCAACAAATTTCTAGGCTAAGCTACAAAAAAATGGGCTGTAAATATCCAAGAATCCTTATTACAGTAGGTTTACCAGATCTCAAGGAAGTTGAGAAATGTTTTGACTGTAAATATTTTCCATAACTTGCCTGAGAAATTCTTAGAGAAATACAGGTTTTTAGATGAGAAAGGAGTAAGATTAAACTCAAAGGTCACAAATATTTTGGACTTAAACTTAATTTTGCCATTCTTTTTTTTCTGTAACTAAATTCTTCTTTAAAAATTTATTAATTAATTAATTTATTTTGTGCGTGTGTGTATGTGTGTGTGTGCATCAGAGGGCACTGTATGTCTCTATGGAAGACCAAGGGTCATTTTAGGAATCATCCTGGATTGCTTCTACCTCCTTTTTGCTTCACTCTGGGATTTCCCAGGTTCTGCCCACTAGGACCAGCTGACTGCCTTTTCTTCCTGGCATTTTTATGTGGGACCTGGGATCCAAACTCAGGACTTTTTGCTTATGAGGCAGACTCTTAATACATGAGCCATCTCTCCAGCCCTATTTTACTATTCTTATTTGAAATATCTCTATTAAAAAAGACACTGTCTCTATGTAGGCAATTTTGTTAACTGTATCCAGATTGTTGACTCTCAATAGGTGACAGACTTTAACCAGATTCCCATGAGAGAAGCTCCTTCCTTTTCTATGTCACCTTAAGTGTCTCTGTCTTTCTATCTTGCTATAGATTCTTCTTTCAAATTAAATAGATAGATGGATGGATGGATAGATAGATAGATAGATAGATAAAGAGTTTGACTATAATAAGTTGTATAAGTTTTGCCTGTCTGTTTTAACTGGTTTCTTTATTTTGTATTTCTACTCAGCTGGAATAAGCATTTGTTTTGCTGTTTATCTCTTCTAGAAATAAGTAAATAGGTTAAAAGTAAATATGGCTGAGGAGATGGTTCAGTAGTTAAAGCCTTTGGCTTGAAAACAAAAGGACACTAGTCTAGATCCCCTATGTGAGTACTGGTGCCCAGGGCAGTGGGCAAGGGAATGGGTAGGGGGTGACCATGGGGGTGTCAACATGGCATGCAGGCAGAGCATAGGAGCCAGGCACTGAAGGTTGGGGGGGTCAGGATCTCTGACAAGACCAGCAGGAGCAAGAGTGGTCAGCAGAAGACCACGAGCTGCCGAGGAGAGGCCCTGTGATGGTCCATTGTGTTTGTCAACCTGATGGGGTTTACAATCGCCGTGGAAACAGACCTCTGGCCGTGTCTGGAAGGAATTTTTAGATTAGATTACTTGTGGCAGAAAGTACCACTTTCAATAAGGACATGTCTACAGTTCCAGACTGAAGAAAAAGGAGAGAGTGCGCTGAGCACCAGCATGTGTGTCTTGGCCTTCTACCCACACACTCCACTCCTGCCACCGTGATGGACTGTAACTTCAACCGTGAGGAAGAGCAAACCCTTCCTCCCATAAGTTACTTCTGTCAGATATTTTGTCATGACAACAGGAAAAATAACTAAAGCAGGGACTAGTAAAGGCTCAACTGTAGAGGAAGACAAATGAAGACACTTTGTTAGATAAACAAAAACCTCCTACAAGGAGGTCTGGGTCCCCAACTGCAGAATGGGACCTGAGGCCAGCAGGACTTTGTGCTAGTTGGATAGGTAAGCGTCAGCTTGACAACTGAAGACTGAGCTCAGGACACATCTGTGAAGAATTAGTGGTTAAGGCAGGCCCTGAGCAAGCCCGCAGGAAGCATCTAATTGTTGTGGGAAGACCAGCTTCTGGTGGGTGGGACCATTCCCCGGGCAGCATCCTCAGATAGACTTAGAGTCTGGCAAGCGCGGTTTGCTCCTCTCTCAAGCAATCTCTGCGCATGTGGTGTGGCCATTTCCCTGGGCTCCAGGTGTTGGTATGAACTCTCCCGCAAAACTGGACTTAGTAAGAACTGAAACAGAGAATCGTAAAAACGAATAAAACTCCAATGTTCCCCTAAGCTCTTTGTCATGAATTTACCGGCTGCATGCAGGCAAAATGCAACAGACTCGATCAGGCATGGTGAGGATTGCCCTTGTGAGGGGGACTGAGCTCTGAGAAGCCGGTTTAGGTCAGCTTAGCTATCCGCCTCTGGAGCAAGCAGCCCAGCTGAGCTATGCTTTCTGTCTCCCAGAAGTATGGAGCTACATATGTTCATGTTTTTAAGAGTTACTGCTGTCCCCAGAGAGCTGCATGTGGGAACAGGGCCTTTGTTTGGGTCAATTTGAGGCCACCCATTCCCCATACCAGTGCCAATTATTCTCCTGGGAATCCTTGGGATGGACACCCCGAGAGGCACAGAGCAAAGCAGAGGCTGCCTGCTGTCCACTCAGGCAGGAGGCCGAGTGCTAAAGAATGAAATCTTTGGCTTTTAATCCACATGGTGACTGCTCAGCTTCTAACACCTCTTGATTGTGCCTATATTCATACGGACACTTACATACACACACATATACAGGTCTTAATCAAGCCAAGTTTCAAATAGAAATGCCTTGGCTTGCCTGGCATTGTGGAACACGAGGTAATATCATCCCACATCTTAGTAGTCAAAGCAATTTAGGAAATGTTCCTTGTGTGTTTAATTGTGCTCCTCAAAAAGTCTAGAAGGTAAACACAGCCACGACTTCATAGCAAATGTATGTGCAATTGTATATTCCAAAAATTTCTGTCTGAGATGGCCGGCCACAAAGAGAATATTGAATCACAGTGAAACTTGAGGAACTTGCTGATATAACTGAAAATATTTCACTTGAAAAACTGACTTATTTCTGGCTGGAGGATGACTGAGTGGGTAAAGGTGCTTATCATGCAAGCCCAATGCCTGAATTTGATCCCTGAAACCAACATGAAGGTGGAAGGAGAGAATAGACAGATTACTGAAATTTGTCTTCTGACCTTCCCATGTGGTCCCTACCACAACAAAAACAAAGTGAGTTGAAAACCAACAAACAAAAGATTTGCCTCATTTCTCTTCATGTCTGGATTCGGAGACCACCCAGCAATTTGCACTTCCTATCCATCACCGTCTCTGCTCTGCTGAAGGGTCGCGTGAGTTCAGTTTATGGACAGATCACGCCCTCTTCCTCAGTAGGAGAGGTTTAATCTATAGCAGCAGAGCTAACAGGATGGAAAGTGGGTAGGTTATTTGAATCATCCGGAAAATTCCTTGAAGTCCCCATATCTGCTGTATACACTCCCATGAGCTCAGGAACCGTCGTGTGCTAAGGACTCGTTTCAGAATCAGCAGTGCCACGTCCCTGCTAAATCTGGGAAATTCCCTTTATTTCCTGATCTTGGGGCCTTTGAGTCATGTGAAAGTGTGGCGGTGCTTGTTCCGATATTTCCCCATACTACAGAGGCTTGTAGTGATGCATGCTCTGAAGACTTGGGCTCTAACTGATTCTGTAAGGGGAGTGAGGGGGAAAAACTTGTTTTCCTTTAGAGTCTTGGCTGCATTCCCTTAAACAGAGAAGAAAGGCAGAGGAAAGGAAGGAAGCTGCAGGAGTAATTGGTCTAGAAAACAACTCCACCGGCCCCCAGAGAAAAGGTACTTCGCTATCAACCTGTGAGACAGAGATCCATTGGTGTGTGTGGGGGGGGGGGAGTGGGTACTTTGTGGCATATTTCTCTTGGAAGACCTGATAGGTAGGGCACAGAGGGAGTTAAATGGCTCAGGTTGGGGGCTCCAAGTTCCAGGGACAATAAGAACCTGCAGGTCATTTAAATTGAGAACACTGGTGATGGTTTGGAGAGTCCAGACCCTCCCAAGGGGCATCTGGACCGGCACCATCCAACTACTGTTCAATGGGGTCTTAAGCTTCGGGACCAGAGAGGCCACTTAAACAGGGAGAACTAGTAATCGGCTGGAGAGTCTTGACCCTGCAGCAGGAGCATTGCATCAGTACCAGCTAGCTATTTTCCAATGAATCTGCAGTTGCTATTTTTTTTTTTCCAGAGAGGCTGAAAATTTGGATATTTGTGTACAATCTTCCAATTTATTGAAGACTAAGAAACTAAAACTATCTCAAACCTTAAGAGCATCATTAAAGTATATCTGCGTGACAAAGTATTCAAGGTAATTAACATCAATCAAGGGAAGGTTTTGCCTATCTCATGGATCTAGAGGTTTTGGTCTCTGGTTCTTGGCCATGCTGCTTTGGATTAGTGGTGGCTCAGGACACCCTAGTGAAGTTCGTGGCAGAAGAGGCCTATTCACCACATATCTATCTTGAAGCAAAAAGAGAAGAGAGCCAGGAAACGTCTCTCCTTCTTTCAAGAGCATACTTCCAATGGGCCTCATCGCATCATTTAGAGGCCAGAGTATAAGAAAATTTCCTTCAAGACTGCATCATGAAAATCTCTTCCTTGTGTTTCTAGCCAGCAGACTCAAAACTTCAAGCTCAGCTTTTACTGCCAGCATGCCCTCCAGATTTTGAATCACAAGTTCTCACAGTGGCAGAGCCAGTTCCTTGAAATCTCCCTCCTCATCCCAGTTCATGTAGTTCATGCATGTGTGTCTATCCCATTATTTCCATTTCTTTGGAAAACCCTAATGCTTGATCCTTAAAACTCCCAGGAGGGTGCAAGAGGATGGTGTAACAGGAGACCTTCTAGGTGTTGGACTCCAGGGAACAACTGAGTGGGAAAAGTAGGAGTGGAGAGATAAGGCTCCTTCTAAAAGAGTGATTTACACTCAGCCTCACATGTGTTGCCTGAGGGAAGGGAAATTTGGTGTTACTAGAAAATGAGACTTTGCATCTAGGAAGTCCTAAGTACCGTGGGAAATCACTGTAGGAAGAGCACTGCAGAAGATATGGGGCGTGAGCATAGGAAATACTGAATTTGATACTATATAAAATGAGCACAATACTTCCTTTACAACCAGGGACCTCCCTGCAGAAAGAGAGCGACGCATTCCACGAGTTTGTGTTTCTCTGAAGAAAATGAATGGTACAGATGTTGGTTAAGACACCTTCATTTTATTATATTTTATTATTTTAGTTTATGATTTTTCCTTGGCTTAATACTTAGGGAAAGCGCAATCAAGAGGGGTTCAACTTCTCCTTGACTTCATTTATATCATGTTTTTGGATTCCATCAGATATAATTTTAGAAACCTGTAGCTGAATGGAGCTTTATGAAGACAAGGTAACTTCCTGAACCTTCCACTCAGGTTATTTCTGTCTTGCTACTTTCAAAGGGCTCACAGGCAAAGGCAAGAAGGAACAGAAAACAAAGGCAAAAAGCCAACCCTGAGACGTGGGAAGCTAGTTTGCATGGAACGTGTGATTATGTAGCAGGAGGTATGGATGTGAATCATGAAATTGTATAGCGAGTTTTTTTCCCTAGGAAAAAAGGTTTAATGAAACAGATCAACCTATCATTGAAACTGACATAAATGCTGGTTAGTGTTATTGAACCAAAGAAAGTTCAACTGATTTTGATTTTTTTTTCCAAAGCAGCTAATTGCTGAGGATATATTTCCCCCAGCTTTTCAGCACATTCAGTGTTAAGGCAAATTTGATGATTCATGTAATTGAACAAAAATATGTATTATTATATAAGAGGATGGGAATGATTAAGCACCACTTGGGTGCCTCTCATTTCCTAGTTCATTATGCAAGACATAGTACATATTGAAGTTTTCTAGTCTCTTAATAGTGAAAAATATCCTTTCTTTGGAAAGGCTTCAGGTTAATCATTTGGATTAAGAATTCAACACCAAAAATTAATCCTGCCCTAATTCTGGAAGCTTTCCTTGGAATGCGCTGAATGCCAGATGGTACCGGGAACATCAGAGAAAGAATATAATGTCTAATGCCCATAGGGACAACATTATGACAGATGCTACTAGCTGCAGGGCCACCTTGGATACTATTGGGGGCTTTGGGAGCTGCGTTCTGCCAGGACCCTTTTAGGTCCCTGTTCAGTTTGCTCTTGCAGCAGATTGTGGAATCAAAGAGAATAGTGCTTCTCACCTTGATTATGCCTTGCCTTGGCACTGTCTAGAGAAACTGAAGGAAGCGTAGATGTTGGAGTCCCATCACCAAGCTTCCTATTTAATTTGTTGGGGCTGTGGCTTAAGTATCAGGGCTACTCTCAATGTTTTCTGACTGTTGCCAACGCTGGGAGTCACTACTGCTTTGGAGAACTGAGTAAGTTATTGTTATAGTTACCCTTCTTTCTGTTGCTATAAGGCAATACTCATATATAACTTAAGGGAAGAAAGGATGCCAGATGGTATTTAGTTTATGGTTCAAGGGGGGATGTAGTCTGTGATGCTGGAAAAGGCATGGTGGATGGCAAAAGCTGGTGGCAGCTCAGGTCACAGCCACCATCATTGATATAGCAAACGCAAGAGCAGATTGCTAGCAGAAGCCAGGTAGGGCTACCAAAACTCACGGCCCATCCCTTTGAGGGGCTTTCCTCCAGCAAAGCTCCACCTCCTAAAGGTGCCAAGAACTTCCCAAACATTAATATCAGCTAAATATGCAAACACATGAGCTTGTGGGGGGCAACTCACATTAAACCATGACAGTCATGATACCTTCCATGACATTTTTCTCTAAAGCATAGTTTGAGCTGGATATTTAAAAAAATTATTTGTTTAGTGTGTGTGTGTGGGGGGGGTTGGGGGTTTGTGTATCAGAGGGCACTGTGTATCCCCATGGAGGCCCAAGGGCAACTTAGGGAATCATCCTGAATTTCTTCTACCTCTTCTTTGCTTAACCCTGGATTTCCCAGGCTCTACCAACTGGGACCAGAAGTGCAGGCTGCCATTGTTTCTTCCTGGATTTTTTTTTTTTTAATGGGACCTGGGATCCACATTCAGGACCTTCTGCTTGTGAGGTAGAGTCTTAACCCCTGAGCCACTTCTCCAGCCCAGAGCTGGATATTTTTGTTCACTGACAGAGTACTAAGAGTTGGAGCTATGCCATAGCCCCCTTGAGTGCTTGGGGGAGTCTATTTCCATTCAGTATTATGAAACCTCACTGAGGTTTTTGGCAAGCAACCCTAGCATAAATGCTGATAAACTGGCTGTATTGCCAGAACTTGCTGGTTGCTATTTTGAGGTCAATTTGATTTTAAGAGCTAGGAGAGCAGCACGTTGATTTTTTGATATGTAGATTAATTTGGTTTCACTGATAACACTCTGGTTTGAGCACATTAACCAATAACCTCACAAGACTTCCCACTGCCTTATGCAAGCCAAGTCTCCACCTGTCTGGATGCAACCCAGAAAACCAAATTTGTTTTTAATCTCTCTGTTAGTGTGAGCAGAGACTTAAGCCTTGAGACATCTCTCCAGCCCAATCTGTCTGTTAGTATAGATTTTGTTTGCAGCTGTATATGCGACTGATGATTTCCGTTCATAATTCTATCCTGTAAAACCTCACTCCAATCACAGGTGTGTCACTGCTCAGAATAGTGAGAAGGCAGATGTGACCTTTGCTTAGGACACTGGAAAGCACATGCATGCACATGTATGTATGACACGTACCTTTGAAATATACTCAAGGCTTTCAAAAATCATCAGAGTATATCGAAATATTCCTCACAGGAAATTTCAGAACTGGGCTCTTTTTTTCTGATGTACAAGACTCTGATGATGCACAAGGATTTTATGTAAAATGTCACAGTGTGCACATAACCTATGCACATCTTCTTGTACACTTCAAGTTATCTCCAGATTGCTTGTAATATGAATGCTATATAGTCACACTATGGAGAAGTCCATATATTCAGCATGAATGCTTTTAAATTTTTTACTTTTTTTACTTTTTTGAAATACAAACTTGGTGGGCCTGAAATTCACTATATGAATCCGGGTGGCCTTGAACTTGCAGTGATCCTCCTGTCTCTGTCTCCTGTGTTCTGTGATGATTGTGTGTGCCGGCTCACCCCATTGAATCCAGACAATTTTGACAAAATATCTTTGATCCACAAGTACACACTCCAAAGCTACTGAGGACTAACTGTACTAATTTGTGATTTAGAATTGTGTTGATTCTTTATTAAGATTCCTTAAGGGATGAGAGACACACCAAAATGTAGCCTGTAAGTTTCGGATGTTTCTAAATGCCAAGTAGTATAAAAGAAAGAACAGGAGAAGAAAAAGGCATCACAGAGTGGAAAACAAGTTCCAAATAAAGGAGGAACAAAGGCTCATCAAACGTCAGGATATACAACCCTTCTTAGGAGAGAATGTTCTAGAAGTGTGCTGGTGGCTTGTGTTATTTCCTACAGAAAAAGAGTCTTAATTCTTTTGTAAACAGCTTGAGATTTCAAAGAGTCTTTGGCTCTCTAATTTATTTAAAGCATCCACTGCTTCATGGATTTGGCCTCCAGCGCTCCTCAGTCAATTATTTATGTGGCGCTTCATTGCTGCTGAAGGTTTATACCAAGCTGCAGCTGTATAAACAAAGACTATTAACCTATTGGCTGGACTTAGCAGACACTTCAGTCTGTTTAAATCCACTGACATTTCAAATGACCATGTCTCCAGATTCTTCACAGAGCAACTACTGAAGGTGGAGGGGCTGTATCCAAATAGCCCGAAAAACTGTGTGTGTGTTCTAAAGAATGGCTGCTGAAGAAACTGGAGCTGATATTTTATTTTCAATCAGGAGCATGGAGAAGAGAACTTTCAGGGGGGCTGGTTCCAGAGAAATCTTCAGGTAACAATGTAAGCGCTTGTATTTTTCCACTGAGAGAACATGACCACTAGAAGGAAATAATCTATTGGTTAAAGGTGAAATATGTTTTTTCTGCTCTGTGTTCTTTTCTAGATAAGCTTCTAGATGAATGCTTTTGATGGGTCAGTCCTCTGCTCCCCAGTAGTTATTAACCAATGAATCAAAGAACTGTCACTGAGTGCCAACCATGAGACAGGGAGGGAAAGAAGCCAGCAGGCAGGGAATTACTCCCTGGGTGGGCATCTGGAGCTCATCCTACTGGAACTAAGAGGAGTGTTCACCTACTGACTCTTCTTAGTGGAGGAAGGCCCCTGAAGCTTTGAATCCTGGAGAAAATTTCAAAGTGAGAGGGGCCTTGTCAGCTGGCAAGAAAGAAATCATGATCCATTCAAGCGAATAGATAGATGGTCAGTCTCACTGACCACATTCATAAAGCTGAAAAACAGCTTCATCATAAGATATTACACCAATTTTCCCAACAAGAAGAGGGTCTCTGATTATTCCAGCAAAAAGACTTTGATGGGATATTTGAGGGTTTCCCAGTTGTGCACTCTAATAGCATTAACATGACATACAAACATTACACTAATCAAACCAGTTATCATTAGCTTTTGGAGCTTTACATAACTTGAAAAAATGCTAAGTAAAATGTTAGTGTTAAATGAAAAAAAATCAGATTATAAAACTGTACAATAGCAGTTGTATGAGAAGAATATTTTTCCTTGTTCCATTTTTATGCATATGTGTGTTTGGGCACCTGTTTGTTTGTGTGAGAGGGTGAATGTATGTGCACACTCATATGGAGGCATGAGGTTGATATTGAGAATCATTTTCAATTACTCCTCATCTTTTCTTTGTGAGATAGGGTCTCTGATCAAAGCCAGAGATCACCTGTAGGGATATCAAGCTTGCTTTAGGAAGATTTCCAGTTTTTGCCTTCTGAAGATTTTATGTGAGAGCTGGAAATTCAAACTCTATTCCATTTTCTTGCATGGTAGGCACTTAAATTATTGAGCCATTTTCCCAGCTGAAGAAAAATATTTTTCCATGGTAAAAAAGATGAGAAATAGGGCTGGAGAGATGGCTCAGGGGGTTAAGACTCTGCCCTGCAAACAGAAGGTCCTGAGTTCTGATCCTAGGTTCCATGTAAAAATGCCAGGCAGAAATGGCAGCGGTCTACACTTCCAGCCTTGGTGGGAGGAGCCTGGGAAATCCCAGAGCAAAGCAAAATAGAGGTAGAAGCAATCCAGGATGATTCCTGAAGTCGTCTTAGTCCTCCATAGAGACATACAGTACCCTCTGACACATTCACACATGCACATATAAATAAATAAATAAACAAACAAACCAGCAAGTTAATGGTGTTTAGTGTGTGGGTGTGTGAGTGAGTGAAAGAAAGAGATAGAGATAGATAAAGAGAGAAAATGGATAACTTTGTGAATTTTTTATATTTTCATTTTTCCAAACTGATTTTGTGTTATAATTCTGCACCACATGTGTTTGGGTTTTTCTGTGGGGTCAGATTAAGTGGCACAAGCATACCATAGTAGAGCACTTATCCATAAACAGATATATTGTGTTGCTGACTTAAGCCCAGTGGGCCAGTGGTTACCAGTACAGTCATTGTTTAAGGCAACCTTGCAATCTATAGGTGCTCAATCCAAACTTTGCTCATGAATCTGCTCTTGAAAAAAACTTGCCAGGTCACTAGGGAAGTTCAAAGCATTAGATATGCCCAGCAAGACTCCTACAAGGGTCTTAGGGAGGCAATGGCTTCTGCTTGGTTTGGAGGAGCCCATCAGGGAGTTAGTCCCTGGAGGAGTTAGTCCACATGTCCTTTAGGAACATATGAAGAATAGACTCTAGTTCATGTCATTCAGCTTCAGTCATTGGCCAAGCAGTCTGGGTAACCAGAAAACAGAGCATTCTTAGTCCCATTTAAAAGTAAACACAGGGCAGGAGGCAAGAGAGAGCTCAAGTAAGAATATCCTTTGGTCTAGCACGCCCTTGAAATGCCAGCACTTGGAAGGGTGAATCAGGAGGATTAGTTCATAGTCATCCTTCTTTATGTAACAAGAGCTACCTGAAAAGAATATCCTTAAGAAGAAAATATTCATAGAAATGGTATTAATAATATAATCTATTGGTAAAGATTGATCATATTTGGGCTAGGGAGATGGTTCAATGGTTAAGGTACTTGTCAAACAAACAAGTGGATCACAGTATGGATCTCTAGATCCCACATAAAGACTAATTGGTGGTCTGCATGGAATTCTAGACTTAAAGGATAGAGACTGAATATCCACAGCAAGCTGGAAAGCTAAATAGTCCTGTTGGTGAGCTTTGATTTTGATTAGAGATTCTATCTGAAAAGGATAAACATGGAAAAGCAATCAAGGATGATTTCTGATATTAGTCTTGTGCACATACATGCACATACATGCAAACGTACCTATATGCAGGCACACTCACACATATGTAAACATGCATATACAACATCCAAACAACCTTCTGCACACACATGAAAATGAAAATAAAAAAGACTGATCCTGTGTCATGGTTAATTATCACTTTATCAGGATCTATAGTCACTGGGACATAAGCTCCAGGCATACCTGCAAAGGACTCAAGTGTCTGTTGTCAGGATTCCTCACCACAATGGATCATATCATAGCTTCCATTGTGAATCGAACAAGCCCTTCCTCAGTCAGGTGTCTCGTCACAGTAGGGATACGGGTCATTAAGACACCATAGAAGGAAGATATGATGAAAGACCAACAGCTCACACAGGTAAAATGTGTAGTAGGGACTCTGCAGTAATAGGGAGGAGGAGACTTCGAAACAGTCACTGTAGTTGGGATTAATACAAAGAGTTTTCTAAAAAGGGCAATGCTTTGAGTGACAATCACAAAATAATGAAAAGTCGCTTACCTCAGTAGTGTATAATGTCTTAGGTCACAGACAGACCAAACATCTACAATTTTAATCATAGTTCTACTCCAGATCACCATTGTGTCATCATTTGGAATGTACTTCCTGACCCATAAAATGATAGTGCTAACAGCTACCTGCCCTTATATGTGTGTAACTGATGAGTAACTGATGGTAAACATCCTGGGTAAACTTGGGAGCTGTTTTTAAAAACTTCGAAATATGAGATAATTAAATATAGAGACAGTCATCCAGAGATATAAAATAACAGTGACAGAAAGCTCAAAGAATGACTGAAATGTGTTCTTCTGACACCAGCAGGTAAGTTGAAAGCAATTTCCCTTTTGGAATATGGTGGTTACAAACAGAACATTGAGAATGTTATAAAGGGTATTACAATTAGTCTGATAAGAGCCCGGCTTAAGTTTCCTTCAGAAGAACCTCATTAGGAGAGACACAGTGGTGTGCCATGCGTGGCCATCGTCAGCTCTGAAGAGGAGGAGCAAACCTGCATACGAGGAAGGGCTTCATTAAGAGAGCTAAGTCTCACCAACAGCATGGTAGGATCCTAGAGAGAGCAAGAACCTCTCTCTGTGCGGCTGTGTTTGTGTGTGTGTACAAGAGGACACTTGAACGTATGTGCCTGTGGAGGGCCAAAGGTGATTTCAGGAATCATCCTGGATTGCTCTTTCTCCTCATTGCTTTGCTGTAGGATTCCCCGGGTTCAGCCTTCCAGGGCAGGAAGTGCAAGTCACATTTTTGCATGGGGATCTCAGGTCTAAACTTAGGTACTCATGCTTGTAAGACAAAGACTTTAACTCCTGAGCCATCTCTCCAGCCCAATTCCCAGAATCTAGGGGAGATGGCCATCATACACAGCACGAAGGGAAACCACCTTCAATTCCAAAGAACAAAGGTAATTAATTCCCTGCTCTTATTGTTTATTTTGGAGGGGGGAATTGTAGGTGATATAGACCTAGGGGAATGGGTTTGTTTTCCCTGCCAAATTTTTAAGGAAGAAAAAGTTGAAAGTATTTACATTTATTTTAAACCAGAGACTGAGATCCAAGCAGTTGGGGATCTTGGGAAGAGGCAAGTGACCAGATGTTAAAGTTAAAAGCTAGAACCCCCAGGGGAATAGTAGAAAGTCTTCAACATTAGGGTGAGAGTGTTTCAATGTTAGATATTTAGATAAGAGCACAAAAGTGAGAGTTTTGCTCTTTGAAAGTTCAAAGGGCATATTGCTTACAAAATTATATCTTGGAAATTTCATCCTGCCCCTGCTTATGTCTTTCTGAGAGGAAGCAGAAAGAGACTTCTGGGGGGTCCAGGAGGCAGGATCTCTTCAGAATGCCTATAAGTGAATCAAATTCCCTGAGAGATGGGAAACCTACCCAGGCGATTGACCAGCTGACTAGCTTAAGGGTGCAGACTGAGACATTAGAAAAGGAGGTGATGTCTAGCCCAATCCCTAGCAGAAGGACCACACCACATGACCCAGCTGGGCACCAGAAGTCGCAGGCAGGAAGGCACTAGATAAAAAAGAAGTCATCATCTGAAGTCGTCTTGGACATCAGGGGTTTGGAGCTTATTTTCAGCTACGAGGACCAGGGCATAGCTCAACTCTGTAAGAGCAGCAAGGTTGAATACCAACTCTCTATTGAGAGGAGGTAAGGAAACGGCCTGGCCTAACTTCTGGGAGAGAGAAAGAGAGAGAGAGAGAGAGAGAGAGACACTGCTAGGAGATCTATGATCTAATAAGCTCGATTAAGCAAAAAGCAATAACTCAGTTCCTCAAGTGAGTTCCAGACTAAACAGGGGAATTAGGATAGTTTTAAACATCACTAGGAAGAATGTAGTTTGGGTGAATTTATTATACACAAACCTTAACTGGAAGAAATAAATCCCCAGGAACACACACATTAAGCTAAAATTTTGTTTTGTTTTCAGGTGGCACAAGGTAGCTTCAAACTCACTAGGCAACCCTGGGTGATCTTGAATTCCTGCTTCTCCCGCCTCTGCCTCTCAAGTGCTGAGATTACAAATACACACATCTGCAGCTAGTTTATTCTACTGCATTTGAATAAGAGTAGATACAGCCCTCAGGAAGAAACTGATGGCATTATTTATCCACATTTCTGATTAAACACAGATTCTAATTCATTGCACCTTTGAGCACAAGACTCTGTATGTATGTGCATGCTGTCCATGTGAGATTGGGTCAGCTGAGTGGGGACGGATATTAGAAGCCGATAGATAAATAAAAAACAATACTGGCTCAACTGGCACAGGGAATGCACATATTTATGCTGGGTTCTATGGCAGTTAGGTTGGGCCACGCCCATATGGGTTAATACCTACAGTACAAGCTCTCCTGCCCCTGCAGACTGGGGCAACTTTGCTATAGGAATGAGAAAAGGTCAGGGTTGACTTTGTTGTGGACATCAAGGAGGATTATGTGACAGCTTTCATTTAGCAGGTTTCCATTCTATGCTAGTGTGAAAACCATCTGATAAAAGACCTTACAATAAACCTGAAATAGAAAAAAGTAACATAAAAAGGGAGGCCACAGGAACTGTAATAACATTTCCATGAAGTGATATTTGCAGCCCCTTTGCAAATATTGACTCACTAAGTATGAGGCTGAAAAACAAACTCGGTTTACATTTGAGCCAACCATGCACAGTAGTGGGAGTGTCCTCTTAGGAGCTTTTAAGTGGCCCGGGATGGAGCCTGGGAGCAGCTCTGTGCCATAACCGACCTGTAGTCTTCCATTGCACAGCCTCTGGCCCTCCATCTACATTCATCAGAGCCTCTCTCAGCTGGCTTGCTGCAGTCTTTTCCTCCCAGTGGCTGAAGAAAGGATGAGTCAGAGTCAGCTCCCAGCGATGACATGTAGCCTTGTAAAAACAATCATTCTATTGTAACAGGAGACCGCAGTGTTTGCTTCTGCTTTCTTTTCTCTTTGCACTTAAAGAGTTGCC
The DNA here is from genome assembly GCA_023101885.1 of Typhlomys cinereus. NCBI lineage: Eukaryota > Metazoa > Chordata > Mammalia > Rodentia > Platacanthomyidae > Typhlomys > Typhlomys cinereus. Next base: position 392,462 of record JALPQD010000104.1, read on the forward strand.
TGTCAAGTCCCCTCAATTCTTGGGAGGTTGATGATCAGGGCTTTCTACTTCATGAAGAGGTAAACGATCTTTTGGTTAGTTAGCTATTATCCTGTGGGTATAGTAGAGCAAAAATAAATAAATAAATAAAAGAATAAAATAGAAGAAAACGGGAGAGCAGAGCTCTTAGCTGGTTCTGGAACCCACAAAAGCTTTCCATCCTCAAAGGAGGGGTGTGTATGATGTCCTTGAAAACATGGAGACACACACTTTGGCATGGTCAGCACTTAGAGTAATTTCTGTCTCTTAAGCAGTCTCTGTGTGTGTATGTGAGTATGTGTATGTGCGTGTGTGTGTGTGTGTGTGTGTGTGTGTGTGTGTGTGTGTGTGTGTGTACCAGAAGGCACTTGAATGGTATGTGCCCCGGATTGCTCTACCACTTTATTGCTTTGCTCTGAGGTTTTTCCAGGCTCTGCCTTCCAAGGCTGGAATTGAAGGTTGCTGCCATTTCCACTTGGCATTTTTGACATGGATCTGGGGATCTGAACTCAGGCCTTTAGCTTTCGAGGCAAAGTCTTTAACCTCTGAGCCATTTCCTCACCCAAAATAAATGCTCCATCTTAACTTGTTTCTTATTTGGTCACAGCAATGGGAAAAGTAACAAGTGCATAGCCAAACCAAGAACCCTGAAAATGGGACATTTATATAAAGATTTATTTGTTGAAATACTCATCCTCTGCCCTTAATTAGCTTACTCCACTAAGTGTTTACCTTTAATTTTTATTTCAGAAAACTCTTTCATTTCAGAATGAGAACTTTCCTAATTTGGTCATCTTTCTCCCTACCAGACCTCACTCTGCCCTTCTACACCCAGCTATTTTTAAAAGAAACGCTAGCTTACCATACAATTAGGACACAGGAGGAGGAAGGGGACCTTGGATCACTACCACTGGAATTATTTATCTGGTTTTGAAAGGAGTCTGTCTGTCTCTGGAGGATGGGCCTCATGACTAGATCCAAAGCTCCGAGTGTCTCTCCATCTGAGGCACACCTGTTTTATAAGATCTACTGATTTCTTCTGGGTGACTTACACGCACTTACAGGGCCAACATTCTCAGACTTGCCGCAAGCCAAAGGTGAAGAGACAGAAAGGTCTTAGCTGGAGAGGCCGCTTCCAATTCGATTTCACTGAGACCAGACATCAATCACTTCACTAAGACATGCACAAGACTATGCCATAGCTTCTCAAGAAAATTCCAGAAGAAGAATTCTGAAGCATTGTGGATTTGATGTTTCTACCTGCTCAGATGTTTCACCTCATTTGGAAAAGGAAAGCTCATAGTTTTGGGAGTTAGACAGCACACACGTTTTAATAAAGCCATCACGGGATGTCTAAAGGTGTAGTGCTGTAGGTGAAAAACATCATTGACATTTTCTACTCTCTGCTTTAGGCATAATGAATAAAGACAGAGCAGGAGAGTGGACCAGAGAAAAGATAGACATTTGTTTTCCGTGGTCTTTTCCAGGACTACAAACCCAAGAAACAGTCATGGTCTGACATGAAAGCGTTCTGCCCAAAGCAGTCTGGGGACTGTCCTGTGTCCTTCCAACTGCTGAGATTTGTGCATTATGCCAAAGAGAAGCCGGCAGCTCACTCCTCAGGCATCTCAGGCCCACTGCTTGCTTTAAGTATTTCCCACTGAGGCTCCTGAAGTCTTTGCATAACTCTCTGGACTGTGAGTCCATTTAGGGCTGTGCTGCGGTCACCGGGACTGTAGCAGCAGCTGAGCTGGGAACAGCGTGTTCAGATCAAGTGGGGAGAGAGCTCACAGAATTCATCGCCTTGACTTTACAGGCATTGGACTGGAGCCGCTGTCCAGCTTGGCTGGCAGTCAGCACCCGGGCAAAACGAAAGGCATACGGGAGGGAGACTTAACTGACCAAAGGTGGCCGGATCCTGCCGTCCTGCTAGTCCTCTGAGCGCTCGCCGCCCTCTCTGGGATGTTGCACGCGTGAAGCAAGGCTAACAGACTTGCCCCACTTCTCTGCAACTGTCAATAAATTCAAAATATACATGGAAGCCAAACTATAAGACGACACAGAACAGGACTGTGATCGACTTTAAAAGTTCTTTCTGCTCCTGGCAGGGCCTAGGAAGAAATCGGCCGCTGGGGAATTTTAACCCAGGTGGAGCTGTGAAGTCTGAGGAAGGAGAGCCAGCGAGGGAGCAGGAAGCAACGCGTAAGATAGGAGAGCCTGTGAGCGCAGGGCAAGGGCTCACGCCCAAGGTGGCTGCCTCCACGTTTGTCCATACGACCCTCCCTCACCCTGGCACCTACTTCCAAAGTTTGCCGATGGGTATTACTGCAGGAATATTCTTTTGCAATGTTCTTCCCCTCCTTCCATGTATATGTGCATGTGTGCGTGTGTGCGTGTGTTTGTGTGTGTGTGTGTGTTCACATGTGGAGGCCAGAAATCGATATTGGGTGTCCTGCTCTATTACTCTATTGAGAAATGATTTATTCTCTCACTGAACCATAAGCTCATCATTTGGGCTTAACTAGCTGAGCAGTAAGTCCCTAGGGTCTGCCTGTTTCCACTGTCAACCCCACCATTGGGATTACAGGTTGACACTTCTAACCTAACTTTTGTGTCTTTCTGGGGATCCAAGTGCAAGTCTCATGCCTGTGCACCAAGCACGTCACCTCCCAGCCATCTCCCCACCCTGCTGGGATAGTTCTTTGCATTACAGAAGGCACACAGTCACTGACTGATGTCCCACCCTAGGTCTCTCTGGCCTGGTGAGATACCAAATGAACCCTGGTAGTGGAAGCAGTCACCTTATTATTGCTCAAGAAGGAGCTCAGTACACTAGTGAGGCGGCAATCGTGACAATAATGATATTGGCAGGTACTATTCATGGAGTCATCATGCGCCTGACAGAGGCCGAGCTGTGTGGCTTTTACCCATTTGAGCTCGTTATGTTATTATTTTACACAGGAATCAAATGGTTAACAGAGGTCACGGAACATACCTTAAGTTGCCCAATCTGTTTCCCAGGCAGAATAGACTTTGAGCCCTGGTTGTTTTGACTCTAGTTCCTGTGCTCAATCCCTGTGCTGGTCAGCTTTTCGTGGATACACAGATTTGGATCAAGTCAGCCTAAAGTTGTCTGGACTTCAGCAGAATTACAAAGTCCTTAGGAAACAAGTTAGTCCTAGGAAGGAAAGAGAAAAGGGTTCAACAGGGTATCTATCAAAGTGCTTTATTAGTTCTTTTTGTTGGACTAGGATAGAAAATATATGATAGGGGTTAAGGAGATACCTCAATGGATAACATGTTGCCCCATAGGCATGAGGACTTGAGTTCAATCTCTAGATCCCAAATAAAAATGCCAGGGATGGTACTACTTGCTTGTCACCCCTGCAATATATTGGTGAAGACCAGAGGATACCTTTGTCTTGCTGGTGAGCTAATGTAGCCTAATTGGTGAGCTCCCAGACTCACTCTGAAAAACTGTTATATATATAGCATCCCCGAGGATGACAGCTGAGGTTGTTCTTTAGCCTCTGTGTGCATATGTACACATACGCAAATACACACATAAAATATAAATAAGAAAGATTTAACATTAGCAGTAATGAGTTAAGAGTTTAGTGACCCCTTTTGGGGTCATTCTGCACAGATCTAGGAAAAGTAAGGTTCCCTAGAAGGGGCTTGAAAGGAGTTTTTGTTGGTTTTTCCAGCTGGGATTGAACAGATGTTGGCTTGGGCTGGCTCACATTTTACCTTGAGAGCTGGCAGGGTGTAATGCTTCCAAATTCCACATTAGATGAAGTTAGGTTGGTAGCTTGAAGTTTCCACATATGAGCACTTATACTATGGAAAACAGAGCAAATGCCACAAATGAAAGAGCATTGTTTCTCTACATATTTGACTATGAGACATTTATGAATACCTATGTGTCTCCTTACCATTTTGATTCGAAAAATGTAGGGCCCAGAGTTGTTTCTGAATGTTTAAAAGGTCTGAACTCTGAATGCCTAGGTTGTATATATGAATCAAACAGGCAATTTAATATCACAGATGAGCATGCCCACTTACAACTGCTCAGTAACCAAACTTGCTCCAGCCAATTGATAGTTCGGTAATGGGTCCCACGGTGCCAGCTTTTGCAGGACATTTTGCTCTCAGAGCCACATTCCATTTCCACGGGAGGAAAGATCTGTGGCCATTCTCCTTGGGTAAGGTCTGGTAGCTTGAGTTGTGACAGGGAGATAGTATGGCTGTAAAAATGACCTTTTATCTCTTGACATTTTAAAATAACATTCCAAAGGCAACAAGGATAAATAGATCAAGCATAGACCTGGATTTTTTGGGGGGAGGAGGGGTAGTTTGTTAGATCACCTAATTTTTCAATTACATCTGTATTTTTCAGAAATAGCATTTTCAAATTTAGCTATGCTTTCCCTTCCTTTCCATGGAAGTGGGAATGAAACATAGTATAGAGAAGCAGAAATGCACATTACTTCACCTCTGGGTCTGCTCTGACATGGATCTCTGTTTAAGCCTCTTCTTGAAATGTGTAGAAGCCTGTGCTTTAGTTATTCACTAAATAACTAAATGTCAATTAGATGCTTACCCAACCCCCTTTAACTGGAGTTAGTAGGGCATACATAATGTCTCTCACTAAGGTCCATAATTCAAAGATGGTGATTAAGGAATGATCAGTAACTAAGGGATGGACATCCATGAGGTCTGTGGTGCAAACAACTATACAGAATGGCTGCTCCTGGACTAGGAAGATGGCTGTGGGATTAAACAAAGCTTTTGCCTCACAAGGAAAACAGCCTGAGTTGGGATCCCTAGGTCCCATGTCAAAAATGCCAGGTGGAAATGGCAGCAGTCTTCAGTTCCACCCTTGGAAGGCAGAGCCTGGAAAACCCCAGAGCAAAGCAATAAAGTGGAAAAGCAATCCAGGATGATTCCTGATGTCATCCTTAGGCCTCCACAGACACACACATTCCAGCATTCTCTGGTACTCTCTCTCTCTCTCTCTCTCTCTCGTCTCTCTCTCTCTCTCTCTCTCTCTCTTACTGCCTTTTAGCCTGAGGAATGGCTGGGTTTCAGCTCTAGTGTCTCCACAGCAGCCAAAGCTGTAGTATAAATAGCAAGAGATAAAATGACCCACTCTGAGCAGCCAGCAGTGTGCAGGACTGGGTACAGATGAGATCAGAGGGGAGCAGAGGGCACTGGGCCTCTGGCAAGTCTTCTGACTCTTGCTGCACGCTGCTCTTCTTGTCTAGGGTCTTACCTAAGGCTTGGGCACAGCAGCCTGCCCCTCCCTGCCAGAGTATTTCATAGCCCACAGGATGAGCTGTCTAGAGCCAGACTCTATTTCTGGAAGACAGAAAGAAAGTTCAGGCAAAGGGTAGTTGCCGGGAACATAGACATTTTTTTCCCCTACAGAAATCAGACACAGAGATTCCTAGGGAGAAGACTGTGCAGAGAAGACAGGAACATTGAGATCCAAAGTAGGTGAACAAAGTGTGCCCGCTGGAAAAGCAACCTGATACCCTCTGTCATGCCTGCCTTTGGCTGCCACATAGATCCAAACCAAAGTGTAACTGATCTACTGGGCCTGATAAACCAAGGCTTCAGGATTACAACCTTGCCATCAGCTTAAACTTAGATGTGGTGCACATTATGCATTAGGAAATATGGAAAATTCTCACATTTATCATTCTGGGGAGCACTCTGGGTCCTTAACCCAGGCTGGGTGAGACAGGGAGCACCGTCATGGAATCTTACTGATCTGATTTGGTGCTCATAAGGTGGTTAACTCCTTCAGGACAGAAGGAGAAAGGAGGTGTGACAATAGTCAAACATGGCTAATTAAAGATGAATGATTCAAGCGCCTATGTATTTGGTGTTGGGGCTGGTACAGTGGGTGCACACTGGTGCAGAGTATATGGAGTCTTCTGGAAGTGATAGCTCTGGAATAGGGGAAGTCCAAAGTTTGGAAGAAAGAATCCAGCTGGGATCTAGGAGCACAAGGGAAAAAGTAGTCCAGAAACAGACCCTCAGTGCGTGAGCAGAAGTCAGATTAGGACAGCAGCATCCTACAGGGGAGGGGATACAGAATGCAAATCAGGATCCTTATCGGTGACTATTTATTTCACTCTTCCTAATTAAGCAGGGTTCACAACGAGTCTCATTTCAGACTTGTGCCAAGAGAAGGATAGATGGCTGCCTGAGGTCCCCACTGGGACAACATTGCAGTAGTCCGGAAAGAGATGAAGGTAGGCTGAGGGCAGTTGTAGATTTAGGAAAGGGGTTAGAGCTGGTGCTAGTTAGATACATGTGTCAGCTTGACAACTGAAAGCTGACCTTGGGCCCATCTGTGAGGAATTAGCAGATAAGCCCTATGCAAGCCTGCAGGAGACTGTCTAATGATGTGGGAAGACCCAGCCCGGGGTAGGTGGGACCATTCCTTGGATAGGTGAATAAGGAGAGCGAGCGCTGAGTTTGGCAGACATCGGGATAGCAATTGCAGTATAAGGTTTTATTTTATTTTTTATTTTTTCCACTCATACAAAGTTGATAAGTAGCCCATTCTCCTTCCTCTCTCCTCCCCTGCCTGGCTCCCCATCTCTCCCCCCTTTTCTTCTTCCTTTCCCCCCTCCTCCCCTTCTCCCAGTGGGGGCCCCCCATTCCTGGAGCATCCTTTAGTGTGTCTGTCAAACTTCCCTCTGGGTCCTCCCCTCTGATGAGGTGTAAGGACTCAGTGGCATTGCCTAGAGCTCTTTTTTATGTTCCCCTTTAGTATAGGAACACTATTGCGGCTGTTAATCCCTAGCCTCTAAGGATCCTAGTGTCTGTGATCCATACTAGACTTTGGGGGTCAATGATATGTTGGTCATTGCACAGGTCATGCAAAGTCCTATTTTGATTACTTTGGCTCTAACTCGTATGGAGTATCTTGCATATCGTTGCTCCTCCCCATCTTTAGGCTCTTACATTCTTACCGCCCCCCTCTTCCACAAATTTCCCTGAGCTTTAGGATGGGAAGCGATTAGTCTGGCTTGGTTCCAGTGGTTGATGTAGAGTTTCTGATTTTCTGAATTATGGTTTGTTGATTTTTTTTTTTTTTCAGTTTTGCTGCCCTTGGCTCCATCCTGATGGGTATTGGATGTCACCCCCTGGGGTGCAGTGTCTCCTCGCGAGGAAAGGGGCAGTATAAGATTTTATTTGGGAACAACTCTACTTTGGGGGACGAGGACTGACTCCAAGGTGCCGACAAACTGAAGCGTGGCAGAGGAATTTAGTTTGCCGGTAGCACACGGCCCTGGGTGTCAGTACAGCCTGTTGATTGCCAGCAATCTGGGTCCTAAGGATACATACTTATGAGTTAGCAGCAAAGTGACACCATTCTATATGGAAAGTGGTTTAGGAGTCAGGTCTACTTCTGGTGCCAGGTCCTAGTGATGAAGCCCCGCATACCGCTCTGATGGGGGCCCGTGGGAAAAGCTGACTATGTTGCTCTAGTGCACTACTTTTGAATAGTGGTTTCAACTCAAGATAGCTGCAGTCATGTCAAGCTGACATCCATATGAGATTTTACCTGAATCCTTAGTTTCATCAATTATCGAAACATTTGAGACTTGGAAAGTTGAATACTATTGTTTTGTCATAAGTAATAACTATATTTTACATGTGAGAGTACCATTTTAATAATTTTTAAAGAGTTTGTATCTCTTAAAGGTAGGTGCTGAGATATTTTCAGATGAAATTATGTGACATCCCCCTTTGAAAAAAATATTCCATATGACTTAGGACTTTGCATGACCTGCGCACTAATATGGGTAGTTAGGCTTGAAGGCAAATGCCTATAATCCCAGCACTTGTGAGACAAGCAAGAGGACCAGGAGTCCAAGGCTAACCCCAGCTACACAGTGAGTTACAGGCCAGCCTGGACTCTATGAAACCTTGTCTCAAAAAAAATTTTAGAAACTTTTTTTAAAATACAAGGAAGTGGTATGAGATTCACAGAAATGAGATTGGCTACAAATTGAGATTTGCTGGAGATGGGTTGCAAGATCACGGAGCCCCTTGCACCTGGAGCCAGGGTGTACACACATGTGCACGTATGATAACAGTTGCTAGTATCACACAAGAAACTTGCAGAATCTCATGTGCACTTGGACTTGGAAATTTGTACACAGAGAGGTGAAGCAGAGCTGGGAGTGTGCAGAAACTGTAGAAGCAAATTAAAGGGAAAAAAGGATATTTATTCAGCGTATGGTTCCAGAGGACAGAAACAGTTCTTTATGACAGAAGAGGCGTGGCTGGCTGGAAGAAACTGGAGGTAGTTTAAATTACATCCATCCAGGAAGCCGAGAGCTGCTGTTGCAAGTAAGAGCAGACTCCTCAGGCAGGACAGGGCCACTATCTACTTTCATGCCATTTTTTCTTTTTCTTTTTCTTTTTTTTTTTTTTTTTTTTGTGATCCAGTGAATTTCTTTAGGCTTCTTACAGGAATATGGTTGGGTCATTCACAGAAGCATGGGTATCTTGCTAGTAACTATACCGCCCCAGGAACCATTAATGGCCTACAGATTATCAGAAACGTTAAGGCCTCATGATCTTCTTCTCCCTCAATGACAAGATGTCAGCAAGCTCAATTTTGTGGTGGTCTTCTGCAAATAATCTGTGCTGCTGTGAGGCCAAGGGTGTAATGACAACATCATGCCTGAAAGATAGTATTTCACAATAAACATGCACTTTTGAATCAATTTATTTTTCTATCATCTGTCTTTCTCCCCATTGGAAAAACTCTTTCTAGTTACATAATTCTCCTCAAGTCCGAATTTCACAAATTAATAGCATAAAAATTTTGTACTCATTTTATTTCTTTAATGTTGCTATCTTAATTCTTAAGGCTTCTACTTTATACTGGTTTAAAGGTATTGCAGCTCCCTGTCCCTTTCTTCTCCCTCTTTTACTATTGTTCTTTCATTTTACTTTTCCAATTTCATGAGAATACAGTGGATCTTCCAAGGATCTTGTCATCCCAGGGTCCTGAGAGCACTCAGAGGTCTCCAAGTAGTTGCAGCCAAGTTGATTGTGCCCTGTCCATGAATGAGGACACATGCGCCCTGTTAGGAGCCGGTGTAGAACCAGGCATTTCTTTACTCAGGCTTCCTATGGACACAAAGGTTTATTTTGACTCTCTCCTGCAGCACAGAGTGGCTCAGGGCAGCAGGATGGAGCCCAGCAGGAAGGGAAACAGCATGCCAGCCTGGGCCACGAGCAGATGGCAGAAGAGAAACATGTGGCAACTAAGGATCTCAGGGCCTGAGAACTCACAGGAGAAGCTCAGGTGGTGACGCAATTTTAGGACAGCTGTTTCCATGAGAAGCGACCTTGGTTGCTGGCTGCATTGTTCAGTGATAATGATCAAACCTGGATACCCATCAAACCAGAAAGAATTACCATTAGACGGTCAAGAAAACTCATGTCTATCCAGGCGCCTCCTCCAGGTTGCTTTAGGGTCAGAGTCTCACATAGATCAATGTGAGCCAGCCAAGTCTAAGACATGAAGAGGGACATAAATGGAAAATATGGGACGTAGAAATTTGTTAAGAGACTAACAGTATTAGGACCAACTGTTCTGGGTATGAAGCAGACGCCCAACTCAAGTTTAAAGAATAGTCAAGATGCATTGATTTAGGTACCTGGGAATTTCGGTAGGTGATTTCAGGCATAGCTTCCAGAACTTTCAACAGTGCGCGAAGGACACACTCCCTCCTCTTGCTCCCAGCATCCACTGGGTTACTTTCATCCTTAGATAGGCATTCCGTAAGAGGCAGTCAAGGGCCCCTGAGAGCTCCATCTGCCAGCAGAAGCCAGTTCCAGGCTTAGCACCTCTCTCAACCAACTCTGAGCTGATTTTCACAGTCCTGCAGGGAGCTCGTGCCCATCACAGCTTCTGGGACTTCCCAGGCCCAGATCAAGCACCTAGAGCCTGAAGCCAGAGTCACATCAGACTGGGTTTAAGGTGGGTGGGGGGAAATTGGGAGGAAATTAAAATATTCCTAGTTTCAGGGAGACAGTTAGGAGGCCACAAAACATCCATTCTTCCAGGTATTCTTCAAAGTTCACTTGCTTTTCAGAAATAAACAAAAGCGAGAAAGTGGGTTATTAATAGGCTACACAAATATAGTTATTTGATATGTTAGAGACCCAAGGCTTGAGGCTTACTCTAGTATCTTTGTGTATCTTGAGATTATCTCATGAATTTGAGTTGAAATAAGATTGGGACTGGAAATATAGAGAGTCATATTCTCCAGGCCTAAGTTAATTCCACCCTATCATTCCTCAATAGAGGTGTCAAGTGAAATGCTTTAAAGGCTTTAGAATTCTTCTCCTAAACCTCAAATGTCCAGTCTAAGTTATTTTTGTACTATTATTGCCTTTGTTTTACAGATCAATAAGCCGAAACATTCTTGGCAGACAGTTATCCAGGGATGGACCAGAGCTCAGGTATCCTGGTCCCAAGTCACAGCTGGGCCTCTTTTTTTTTATTATTTATTCAATTGTGTGTGTATGCGCGCGCGCGTGTGTCTGTGTGTGTGTAGAACCACGGACGAATTCGGGAACCACCATGGACCGCCTCCACCTCCTTCTTGTTTACTCTGCCCGGGATTCACAGGCTCCGTCCTACCAGGACCAGAAGCGCAGGCTGCCGCCGCTTCCGCCTGGCGTCTATACATGGGATCTGGGATCCGAACTCAGGACCTTCTGCCTGCAAGGCAGAGGCTTAACCCCTGAGCCACCTCTCCAGCCCACAGCTGAGCCTCTTGACCCTTGCTGTGGATGGGCAGAAAGAGCAACGAAGAACACTGATGCCCTATCAGGAATGAGATACATGAAAAGAAATCTTGGAGAAGCTGAGAAATGTCTTTCAGAGGAAGAAAGGAGACCACAGTGACTCTGGAAATGCAATGAAAAGGGCTGGGTCAGAATGCAGTTACCTGGGTGCACAGAGCAGATGCAGAGAGCCACAGCTCACCCCGTGCCTATGAGGGTGTTACCTCACTCCTGAAGCCTGATCATCCGTAAAAGAATATTCTAGAACTCTTAACACAGGGAAGGCCATCAGATACAGACCTATGCAAAATAGACATTAGCAAGGAGGAGACATACAGTGTGGAAATGTGAAGTTAAGAGATGAAAGAGGCCCAGGAGATAGACTATATTCATTTATGCTCTCAAAAACTGATTGATAAATGACTGTTAGGGAAGGTGCCAGCTAGGTCCCTATCAGAATTAGTGACACATTGGAAAAAATAGAAATTATAACGGGGCACTGAATCACCAGTGATTCATTTTACTTAGAATGGTGCAAAATTGGGCAAGACATATCCTTCTCCTTTCTCAACTCAAGAATATGATACTGGCTGGGGATAGGGCACAGTGGTTAAAGTGCTTGTCATGTAAGGAACAAGGCTGGAATCTGTATGTTTAGATTCCATGTAAAATGCCAAGTGGATGTGATGGTCTGTCTGTTATTCCAGCCCTAGACAGCAAAGTCTGAGATTCTCCAGAGCAAGCTGCCTTGCACTTATCATTAAGCTCTGGGCTTCATCAGAGAATCAACCTCAAAAAAAAAAAAGTAGAGGAGTTACCAAAGATCATTCACCATGTCAGCTTCCACATACACACTTGTGCACATACATGCATGTATGTATATACACATGCACCCTCCACATGCACATATGAAGATGGGGAAGGAGAGTCCAAAAGAGGAGCGAAATCTGTAAATGTCTATCTGTGGTCAACTCAGTTTTTCTGCTGCCCCTCCTTCCTCACTTACAGCCTTTGGAAATAACAATCTTACTCACACAGATATTGGACCAGAATGGCCTCTACAAGAATTACGCTTGTGAGATTCTGAACTTATATACATGTTAGAACTTACCAGCCAGTTAAGGACCATAAGGGAAACAGATGTGTGGAATGTGCCACACACCAGGCACCAGTTACTTCAAACTAACCATATGCCCAATGTGTCAGATGCACAGCATGTTTTGTTTGTTCTGTAAGGTTTTAAACTTTAAAAGGTTGACAGCACCTAAAAGCAGACCATTGTGCATGTTAAAATGTGTGAGCTTTCCAGAGCAGTTTGCTCATAAAGAAATTGTGTCTGTTAGGACATAAACATGCTGATGGCACAGGGGCCTGATGTCAATCAAGTCCATTGGGACTTTTAAGATTGTCTCCTTTTTTTAAACATGTGTTTAAAGATCACATGGGCATGCATGTTCCTGAAAGTTCCATCCAGACCACTAAGGAGCCTGCTGCACACTTACCTAGCTCACAAAAGACCACAGGATCAAGACTCCTTCTTCATGAAGTTCATGGCTTTCTGGGTGCTATGATTCCCCTTTTCAGACCTCACTGTATCCTACGTGTGAACCCACAGGTGTGGCAGCTTGGAGCCCTGCTAGAAATGAAGGGTATCATAACCCACCTCTGGAGCCCTGTTCCTGATCCCACTGTTAACTGGTTTTTCAGCCAATTTAGAACTTTGAAAAGACTTTTCTCATACTTCTCATGAGCGTTCTCCCTTCTCCCCTGCTGTCTCCACATAATATTTATGAGCTAATGCAAGTGGGTTTCAAGCCTTCCTGCTGAAAGAGCTCCCACTCACACAACCCATGGGAATTAACCCACAGAATCTGTGGATGGAAAAGGGACTTGACTATACTCCCTAAAGCCATCGAGTCCCTTTTCTGAAGACTCCACACTCCCCTTTGGTAGTCTCTCAAGTATCATGTGGATGCTTATAGGCTTCATTCCTCCCACAGCATCTGGGCATAGCTAACTATATCATAGAAGACATCAAGCTATAAATGACTTGACTTTTTTATTTGGCACCCACACTTTTGCTCAAGTGGTTAACTACCCTGCATGCTTGGAAAATATTTTGGTATTTTTAAAAGTTTGCTTGATTTTTGCCAATCTTGACGACCTCGTCCATTGAATCTGCTCACTGATGCCAACAGAGGAATGGCTCGTCACCTTGGATGCTTAGGTATTTGGACATTTCAGGACCCTTGCCCCAGGGAGTGGGTGTGTAGCATGCTTTACAGCCATTGTGCAATTCTTTGCTCTTTTCTGTGAGTCAGAGTCATGTGCTGTCTAAAATAGGTGGTGAGTGTAGGCAAGGCAGACCAAACACACAGCAGTTCATTAGACTCATGCAGGAAGAGCATGGTCCCTAGTCTCAAGTCTCTGCAAGGCTCCTCGTGATAGTAGGGAGAGGGAAGTGGACCATGCAAGCACGTTGGATTCATTGCTTCAGCTCAATGCTGGTTTTCCTCTGATTCTACCGTATGATACACCTTTAGGAGGATGGGAGCAAGTGGGTTGCATCAAATGTCTGAATAGTAAGTAAGCAGTCACATATTGTGACCTGGCTTCCTCCTACACTGCACCAGCTTGGCCAATGAAGTTCAAGATTGGGCAAGTCGCGTTAGTATTTCATGCTTAGAACATGTGTTTGGAGATGATACATATTTGTGAAAATGTATTCTCATGATGCTCAAGTAGACATTTCTGCAAAAGCTCAGGCTGACTGTGGGACTGATGGCTAAGTTTCAAATCTACATCTTAGCTTTATGCAGTTGAAAGGGTAGTCACATGACCTCCAGGAAATGCATATGATGAGTATGCTTCTGATGTCATGACGATGGGATGGAGAAACTCCGACAGTCACAGCTGTGATATATCAGAACCCCAAGCGGCCAGCCTTTTCAGGAAGTAAAAGCATGAGAAGTGACTGTTCATAGGAATTGCAAAATTCTGGTATGACTAAAGTAGAGCAATTTCTAAGGGTGATGTGTGGTTAAGAGTCTTATATGTCAAAGAAAACTCTGGAGATCACTCTTGGTGTGTGTGTGTGTGTGTGTGCGTGTGTGTGTGTGTGTGACCATAATCTCCGCTATTCCTGCTGTAGGTGATCTCCATTGTTGGCTCAACAGCCCTCACTTTGTCCAAGATGAGCATCAGACACTGTGTTGTTTTTCTGAGATGGTGTATGTTAACTGTAAAGGAGAGGATAGTAGGATGGCTTTGATTATTCTTTGAAGTCAAAATTAATGGTTGTAGGTGAGTTCTGCAAAAGGCTAAGAGAATCCAAAAGGCTAGAATCCAAAAGCTAACCAAGCAGGACAGCATCCCCTCAGAGACTTAACTTGCTTGTCCTTTTATTTTATTCTTGTTTGAGAGAGAGAGTCTGTGTCTATGAGTATCAGAGGGTACTGTGTGTCCCTATGGAGGTGCAAGGATGACTTTGAGAGTCGTCCTGAGTTGCTTCTACCTCCTTTTAGCTTCACTCTGGGGTTTTCCAGGCTCTGCTTTCCAGAGCCGAAAGTACAGGCCACCATCATTTCTGCCTGGCATTTTCACACGGGATCCGGGATCCAAACTCAGGTCCTTCTGCTTGTGGGGCAGAGTCTTAACCTCTGAGCTATGGCTCCAATCCTCAACTTGTTTTCATGTGACTGGTCTTTTTAGTGTGTGTGTGTGTGTGTGTGTGTGTGTGTGTGTGTGTGTGTGTGTGTGATGTAATGATGGGGTATTTTTGTTTTGTTTTGAGTACTTGACTTTCCCCCTCCTACAATACCCACAAATACAGCATTGGCCAGTACCTGGCATTTTTTCAGGACTAACAGTCATTATATTTCTTGTTATGGGTTTAGGCCCAGGAATCTCCTGTTGACTCCATTTTGTGAGGATATATATTTTTAGCAACAAAAGTCCCAATAAACAGAGAATTCAGTTCAATACTTTGCTGTAAGAGTAGAGTCATTATCATTTAAATTTACTGTTTCTCACTTGCAAAGGCTGACCCCTAAGCCCGGATCTGGATAAATACACAAATGCTACCCAACTGCTACATAGTTTAAATTCCTTAACCTTTTAGAGTAATGTCATGGATACTAGAAAAAGGAAGAAAAAGATCATCAATCATCATACAGGTCTTCACAAGTTCTCAAATTACTCCGAAGTGGTCATATTTGGAGTTCTACAGCATGTGGTGTTTCTTCCTGTGATAGTCCCATGAAATGGTCACCCCCAGTGGAAATGGATCCCAATTCTCAGGGAATGATTCTCCATTAAAACTTTGCTTCAGAACAATTTATTATTCGTTTTCCTGCCCAGGGTAAATTTTTCTGTTGCTATCTCAAATGCTCAAGAGAAATTATTTTTCTTTTTTGATAAGGAGACATAAAAACATTCAGTTAGAACTAAAGCCCTTTCTCCTGAGTGTTCATTTTTCTCTAGTATAAGTCTATCAATTCTCCTATTTTCTAACTTTATTATTTCCTTACTTCTAAAGGGTTTTTTTCTACCCTCACATGCCATGTCCTGCTAAAATACCAATTTTCACCCAGGGAGTTTTTCCAGTTAACTTCCAGCCTTCCTTCCTCCTTATTTCCACTATCACTTTTCCCCTTACTAACAGAATCATCATTTGATGAGCCTCAGCTACCCATGCAACACGGCTCAGTGGGTGTTAGAGACTGGTTATATCACTTCCCTCATGAAAAATAATAATAATTAAAAAAAAAACAAGATTGGGAGTTGGGGTCTTGGGATGTCAAATTCTATCATGAGAGTAATGTGTTAGTGCTCTTATAAGCAGAGACCACTGAATTTCCTGACTTTCTTTTTATTGTGTTAAGTAGGACACAGTGAGAAATTCGAAGTCTGCAACCCAGAAGTGGGTCCTCACCAGAATCCCACCATACTGTCACTCTGATCTTGGACTTCCAGCTATTGGAATAGTGAAAAATAAGTTGTTTTGTTTTGTTTTATGGATCAGAACATGGTAGCTTAATACAACAACCCACATTGACTACCACAGAGGGATGTCTGTGAATTCCCAAAACCTTGTAGTTTGCCTGAAATCAAAACCTTTTTCTAGGTGTCCTGTTCTCCTTATTAGACACACATAGTAAGTACATGCATGTAATCTAAGTCTCTTTGGGGGTCTTCTAATACCTTTGCAAATTTTGAATCTTTTTTTGGAGGGGGGGCTATCTTGATAATCGGAGGCTCCCCTCTCCCACTTCACTAATAGGAAATAGTGGCTCTGGGTCTTGATATCAAAGGTCCCCCCACACCCTCCTAAGCTTTGTTTCTTCTTTCTCATTCTGACACTCCATTCAACCATAACTTGAATCCCATTTGATATGAAAAGCTGGTATTTTCCTTCTCCTTGCTGGATGCTTCGGTTACTCTTGTATTGCTTGACAAAATACTCTGACCCAGGAAATCTAAAGGAGAAAGGGCTTATTATTTTGCTGATTATTCCAGAGGAAATAGAGTCTATCCTGGTAGGGAACACATGGAAGCAGACTGGGACGTGGTGACAGAAGCACAAGGGCACAGGAAAGAGGGGGAATGACAGAAAGAACATACATAGGAAAGAAAGAGGACTGGCTTTTCAAACCTCAAAGTCCACTCTAGTAACATCCTTCTAACACCAAATCTCCACCTCTTCTCAAGTTTTGTCACCAGCTGGAAGTCAAGCGCGTAGGGGACAATTCACATTCGTACCATGCCATTGGAGAACCGGCTGCTGCAAGGTCAGAAGGTTTCAAATGGTCCGCTAGCAACAGTGTGCAAGGACCTCATGGGACAATAGGCCTGGACCTAGATTGCAAGCCTCACTGGGATGCAGACATCTCAGAGTTACATGCTGCTGTGTCCTCTTTTCAGCTGTCGTGTCTCCATGTAAGTGACTAATATAAATTTTGGTCAGATTTTTTTTAAGTAGTGCATTGTGTTTAAAGTCGATTCATCTTCAGAACTCATTTTATTGGTCTTCCTCTGATTTTTACTTAGAACCAAACAAAAACTACTGAAGACTAGAAAACATGAAACTGAGTTGAATCTCTGTATTCTTGATGCACATCCACAGATTCAAACAAATGAAAATCTGAAATATTTTATAAATTGTGTTTGTACATACATCCATACTATTCTTTATCATTTTTCCCTAAACAATGATTGTTATTTATATAGTGCATATATTATATTAGGTTATTAAAAGTAATCTAGAGATAATTTAAGGTACATAAACACTACTTCATTCTCTATAAGGAAAATAAGCATCATGATTTGGGGTTTTGAAGATTTCTTAGAATCAACCCCCCACAGATACCAGAGGATGACTGTACATTGTTATTTTATTACGAGTTGGTTTCACCACCTACACACTAGAAAATGGGCAGCATTAGCTGAAGTTAAATACAATAGAAATGTCAGGGGACTCAGCCAATGAGAGCAAGGCCTGGCCACACAGGAAGAGCTATTTATTCAAGAAGGCTTCCAAAAAGTCTGAGGCTAGAGTGGCATTTAGAGTGGTATTTGATGAGCAACACAGATATAATAAAAATGTTAATTATCATGGTGGTGACTAATGATAAAATAACGATAAGCTATCCATCGCTTTAATATGCATGTGTGGGAGAAATAATGTGAGGAAGTGGGCAGAACCTTCCAGCTGGTGAAGCTGCTGGGGGTTCCAAGCAAGTGTTGACCTCTCAGAGGTCATCAGCTCTGGTATTTTGAGTTGTGATTCACAAAAACTGGGAAGCATTTGCATACACCATGCACAGCAATGCCTATGTCTCACCCCAGTCATTTCAAAATAATCTATTTGTCTTATATAAGAAACAGTCTTACAGCCTACGCCCAAGATAAATCTACTACACAGCGCTGGGAGACTAAGAATGGTTCCACCTTAGGGTGGTAGGTTGAGGTTATCATAGAACATTCCTCCAAGCAGGGTCTGGACAGATGATCCTAAATAAAAAGGGACTGACTTGCATGTTTGGTGAGTCAGAAATTGGGAGAAATCCAAAGTACAGGGGATAGACTGGGTTGATCCTAAGGCTGAACATTCCATCTACAACGTGCACAGAGAAGTGTCACAAAAATGTGAGTGGATGGCAAGACTGTCCGTACCTCAGGTGGTAGCACCAGGCTTGACAGGGTGTCGGGACTCTTAGCATGTTGGACCTGGAATAGGAAAAATAGATAGCTCATCCTCCACTGGTGCTCTCGCTCTGCCCTGACATCCAATAATAACGATAAAGTATCCGAGTAAGGAGCTGTGGTTGGGACCTCTAGTTAGGCAGGTCGTGGCCATATGTCATGAAGCTGGTAATCACCATGAGGTAGTAGACCTGGACATCTCAGAGAAAACTCGCCCAGTGGTTGTCCTTCTGCTTTTCCTGACAATAGGCCAGAGGACAGACAGATTAGCGGTTTCCCGAAGCAGCATAATAGTCCCTGACAGAGGACATAGTCTAAGGAGCTTCCCAGCCCTAAGGGAGAAGGCAGGCAAGATGGCCATCATACCTGAGGCTCCTGGGCTGTCTCAGCAGATAAGGTACCTGCCTGTATGCAGAGGTGGCTCTCCTCTCTCTCTCTCTCTCTCTCTCTCTCTCTTAGACACACAAATAAAATATTAAAAATTCATAAAAATACAAGAAATCTAACTCCACATTCTAAAACAATGAAAACTGTGAATACAATGAGCTGAGCAAGATGGAGGAACCAACAGCAGAGCAGGATGAAAAAAGAAGAAAAGCAGGAACTAATAATTAGCACAAGACCTGGGGATGTAGCTCAGTTGGTACAGCGCCTGCCTGGCACACGAAGCCCTGGGTTCTATCCATAGCATTCCATGAAACTGGACTTTTTGGTGGTGCGTGCCTGCAGCTCTAGCACGCAAGAGGCAGAAGAAGAAGGATCAGTTCAAGGCCACCAAGTCTGAAGCTGGCCTGAGCTACATGAGACTTTGTCTCAAAAAATAAAAATAGAGAAAAAGAAAAAAATGTCAAGGGGGCTGGCAAATGGCTCAGCAGGTAAAAGCGCTTGCTGTGCAAGCCTGGTGGCCTGAGTGTTTCCCTGGAACCCATATAAAGGTGGATGGAGAGAACCAACTCCGTTAAATTGTCCTCTGACCTCCACGTGCACACTTACGTATGTGCACATCCACACTCACACACACCCACACAAATAATTTTTAAGTGATTAGTCAGATTCTACAAGCTGTCAGGATTTTCCCCTTATGAAAGGTTAACCACTAACAGACATCAGCTTCTTTGATCTGAATAAAAAACTCCTTCCTAAACAAACCTTTATTTCAAAGTCTTTTTCCTTGCTGAATCTATTTACTAATTATGAATGCTTTTTTCCCCTAGGTATACCTGATATAGTTCTACTGCCTGATAACACAATATGCTTCTTGACATAGTACCACAAAGGAGAGGGGGATTTAAATATTCATCAGGGTATACTGTGCCTTGTGATTTAAAAAAAAAAAGGATTTGTAAGTAGATCCTAAAGAGCACATTTCTTTTGTTGTTGTTGTTTCTTTTTTTATGTATTTTTATTTATTTTTTATCCCCCCCCCATCATGTTTTGTTGTTGTTTCATTGTTTGTTTTGACACAGATTTCACCCTGTTGCCTGAACTGACTTGAACCCACTGTGTAGCCCAGGCTAATTTACAGTCATTATGAGCTGAGGATCTCAAACAAATGCATGCATTTCTTTCTTTCTTTAATTAACCTTTTTATTAATATTTAGTCTTCCTAACTACAAACATAATGAGTGGTTGTCCCTCCCTCTCCCCTCCATTCACCACCCTCCCCTCCGTTCACCAATCTGTCCCTCTCCCACCCACCTTCCTGCCTATATACTTGTGTGGACCATAGGATTCCCTTTGGGTTGTCTATATTGGTATAGGCTCAAATCTCTGTGGCAGATTAAGTGGCCCTGCCTTGGGTAGACCCATTAATAGGGGTACTTTCCTTCACCTGTCTAGTCCTAGCCTCTAAGGTTCCACCTGCATGTAATTATTTCTCCTGAGTTTCTTTAGTCTATGATGGAATGTTGATATGTCAGTCATAGTGCAGGTCTGATGAGGATAAGTCTTATGGGGCAAGCTTCTGGATGTAGCAGCCCTATCTTTAGTGGAATGACCTGGCCAGCTATGGGCCTTAGGATGGGGAGACATTTGGTTAGCCTGATTCCAGCTGAGTGTTTTAGGGTCACTGCTACTCTGTGTTCTGCTTGTGAGGAGGAATATACAACATCTGTCTTTCTGAGTCTGGGATATTTCACTCAGCACGATTTCTTGCAGTTATATCCATTAACTAGCAAATTTCATTAGTTCATCTTTTCTGGCAGCTGAATAGTATTCCATTGTATATATGTACCACATTTTCATTAACCATTTGTCAACTGTTGGACATCTATGTTGACTCCATTTCCTTGAAATTGTGAAAACCGCTGCTATGAACATGGTTGTACACTTGACTCTGTTGCAGGATGCAGAGTTCTTTGCAAATATACCTAGGGCTCTTACCCTGACACACACTCTCTATAACCTTTGAGAAGGAATCCATGATCCCTCTTTTTGTCTTTTAAGCCTTCCAAACAAATACCATATGAGTGACACAGTCAGGTTTGGTCACAACCAAAGCTGATCTAGCGTCTTCCTGATGACTTGGGAGGGGTGGGGAATTTCCCTTAGGCAGTTGTTTTACAGGAGAAGGAAACTGCTTTTATCTGATCTATGGAATTTATATTCTTGTGGGTTGGAGCCTTTGGTGGGTAAAGTCTTGCCTTCAGGGCACTTGTCCTTGTTCGATTGAAGAGGCTCTGTCTATTCAAAAGAGTTTATTTCTTTAACATTTTTGGGGGGGGGTCAGAGGTTTCAGATTTGTTTACATAACTTTTCCAGCCATATTTCAGTTTTTATTTCATTCTGCTGGACTTGTTGCACTTCTTCATTGTAAATCTGAGTAAGAATACTGACAAGTAGCCATGCCCCAGACTCTCAATGTTAGGATAGCTTGAAATTTCCTTTCCCAAAGACATTAGTCCATTACATTTTAATTCAATTTTTAGAAAACTTTTAGAACATGGATAAAATGTAACTAATCTCTTTGCCAAAACTTCATTTGAATTGTTCTTACTCCAGTTCTCAACATAGTCTTTGTTGTCCTCTGAAACCTCAAAGGTCTGGCCTCTGCTGTCCATATTTCTCCGTCTTCCATGCCATCATTAGACTGACTTATTAAGCTATGATGCTAAGCCTCTGTGACTTTTCTAGCCCAAAGTTCCAAAGTCCTGTATATTTCTCCCACAAACCAAAGCACAAAAACTACATACTCAGCATCACAGCAGTAGACGTGATCACACTTCTCTGGTGCCAAATTCTCTCAGTTTCATAGCAACACTCCACTTTTTGGTAATAAAATTCTTTCAATCTGAAAGCAATATCCTACTTCTTGGTACCAAATTCTGTTACAATTATCTTTCTGTTGCTGTGAGAAAATATTCTGACCCAACTAACTTAAGGGAGAAACGATTTATTATTTGAACTATAGCTCCAGAGGGCATATAGTTAATTATAGCAGGAAATGAATAGCAGCATAGCATGGAAGTGGAAGCAGAAGGGTAGTTTACATTATAGCAGTTACCAGGAGACAGAGAGAGCAAGAGTGAGAACGAGAGTCAGAGAGACACAGAGAGAGGGGAGAGAGAGAGAGAGAGAGAGAGAGAGAGAGAGAGAGAGAGAGAGAGAGAGAATGGGCTGCGTTCTGAAACCACATGTCACCCTCCCTTATGTGATGAATTTCTTCCAGTGAGGGTCCAATTCTTAAAGGCTCCATAACTTTCCCCAGTAGTACCACCATCTGGAAACAAGTATTCAAGCACATGTGCTGGGCTGGAGGGGGGGGGAGCACGATTTGCATTAAAAGCATGATACCATACTGTATATGCTAGAAATTTCAATTTTGCCATCAAATTATGAAAAAAACTTCTGATGAGATACTCTCTTCCAATTAGTGAAATTTTTACCCTCCTCCAGTATTGTGAACTGAACAACCACTTACTCACTTTGCAAGTTAGATTATTATCAATTGTTTTTAAAATTTTGTTCTGAAAGAATTTGTTAAAATGTAGACATCTCTGATGTTTTTGAGTTATGCAGCTACAGAAGATAATGGAATGAAACACACTAGACACTTTCAGAAAAGAAATCTTAAGTACATGACTCATGTGGCACAGCCTCAGCATCCAAAACAAACTCAGTGGAGGTGCGAGCAATGTAGTGTTCAAAGAATTCAGGCGCTGGAATCTCAGAGCTTGTAATCAAAGGAGGAGGCCTACCCACCTTGCTAACTGAACATTTCTCCTCGTGGAGTAACTGATACTGTCTGGATAATCTGTGGTGTTTTTACTTGAAGGAAAGCATGGGAGGAAAACATGAAAACTTTGGTTTCTGCTCGGGGAAATGTTTCCAACATCCTCTTTTCTGTAATATTCCAGAACCAGTTGCATCTGAGTATCTTAGACCTTGCTTCAATTTCTTTCTTTCATTCTTTTTCCCTTTCTCTTTCTGTCTCTTACCCAGAGACAAGTGCTCTACCATTGAGTCATTCTGGAGCCATGTGCTTCTGTTTAAGTTAAAAAAGAGCTTTGATTCTTTCTTTTCCCTTCTGTGGTTCTGAGGTCCAAGGTCTTCATGTGCATCTCTGGTATATCATTTCCGACCTAAGTGAGAGCACTGCAGTCAGTTCATCTTGTCCTGCCTTTGTGACTTTGGAAAAGTTGAAGTCATGGTTGCACGCACAGCCTGGACCTGAACTAAGAAATGCCATTTTATATATGTTCCCATTTTGTACTTGTTCATTTGTCCACATGAAGATACACCGGATAGACTGTCTGACCCATCAACTGTATACTTGACTCTAGCCATAAACAGTCAGCTCCAAATTGAGAATACTTTACACTCTGGAGCCGCCACTAGCTGGGAGGACAGTCTTGAATGATAATGTATAAAGATTATGAACCGAGCAGGTGGAACTGTCCAATTGGAAGCCAGCCACCAGCTGCTCTAGAAATTCCAAAGACCATAAGTAATGTAGGAGGTATTAGAGACGATGGGTGGATGGAGCTGACCAAACTCAGCTCGCCAATACTATTTTTACTTTTATTTACCCAATCATGTATCTGATAGGTTAGGAGCCCTTTCCCCTAGAAGTAGCCACTATAAAAAGCCTCGCTGAACAAGATCTCGTTCCAGATCTGCTGCGTCAGTGAGGCAGAGACCTCGGGTTCAAGCTTGAATAAAAAGACTTTCATGTGATTGTATAATAGGTGTTGGCTCCATGGTCCTTAGGATTCAGAAATCTGGGCACAACAGCCACTGGCTACATGACTTCTCCCAGCAGGGAGGCATTAGTGGATGACCTCAAAGATGAGCTCAGGCCAGGCACCAGCGATAAACTCTGTCCAGGGCTTCTGATTTGGGGGTGTCATGGAGGAGGCACTCACCAGCCAGTGAAACTGAGGGAGATGTTTCAGCCACTGGAAGATGAGCAGAGTCCTGACATGGTGGAAAGAGCTGTCTGTGGTACAGCGAGTGCCTTGCCAGTCTCTGTGTCCCCGACACCAATATCTGTGTCTTTCAGCAGAATGTTCCAGAGAAGTTCCTGTGGGTGGTTGTCTGAAGTGATTTTCTGACGTTGAGCAACAGGATGTACTTGCCAGAGACTGACGACTGCAGTGGCCTGAACCGGCCCCCTTCTTGGCTGTACCTCCCAGCCATGACTTCTGCTGTGAGATTCTCACCTTAATGGACTAAATCCCTTCTGGAACCATACGCCAAATGCATTTCCATTTCTCCCCGTAAGTTCTGTGCAGCAGTAGGAAGAAAGATAACTGCCAGTTAGAACCTACAGGAATAGACAAACATAGAGGTAAATGTTGACAAAGGGGTGAAAATGTATTTTCTCACTCTCCACTAGTGGGGTATATCCCAGACGCTAGTTTATAGACAACCTGAGAGTGGATGCATTAATTTTTAAAGTCATTTATCTGTTTCCTCCTTCAGTATTCTCACAGGACAAAAAGGACTAATGTATAGGGTGTTTATTGAAGTCTTATTAATATCGGCAATCTTATTGTTAACTAATAAAATAACTAAATGTACTTGAGTTTTACTACAGAATATTACATAAGCATATTGCCATCAAAAGATTTTTGAGACATCGCAAATATAAAAAGCTGCAGAATAGCATGTGATCTAACAAATGTTAAAATTTATCTCTAAAGTGAACTGGGAAACCAATGAAAGGATTTCAAGCAATGAAAAATCTTGACCAGATTTTTTTTTTTTTTTTTGAAGATGGGTCTGTCTGCAAGAATGTAAGCAAGAGGCCTTGATTAAGAAACAGTTTTAGGGAGCTGGAGAGGTGGCTCAGGGGTTAAGCCTCTGCCTTGCAGGCGGAAAGTCCTGAGTTCGATCCTAGACCCCACATACAGACACCGGGCAGAAGCCAGGGCTGCCTGTGTTTCTGGTTCTGGTAGGGCGGAGCCTGTGAATCCCAGGGCAGAGTAAATAAGGAGAAGGTGGAGGCGGTCCATGGTGGTTCCCAAATTCGTCTGTGGTTCTACACACAAACACACACATACACTCACAATTGAATAAATAATAAATAATAATAAAAAATGTTTAAAAAAAGAAACTGTTTCAACCAGCAGAGTGACGAAAAAGTGCTATTTTAGTCTGAATTTATTCAATTGTGAATGGATTGAACATCTTTTCATTCGTTTATGGATCATTTAAGTTTCTATTCTGTGTATTGAATATTTTTTCTATACTAGGGAAACACCACAGATTTCATGCATGTTAGGTAAATACTTTGTCACTAAGCAATATTCCACCAGAACTTTGTGCAATACTTTTCCATCCTTGTGCGTGCGTGTGTGTGCACATGTGTGTATGTATTTTCATGCATGGGTGTGCTCACATATGAGTGCAGGCGTGCTTGCTTGTGAGCATGCATGTGGCAGTCAGAGCTCAACATTGGATGTACAGCTCTCTTATTCCCTACTTTATTACCTTGAGACAGCAAGTCCCAAAGATCCACTCGTCTCTGCCCCACCAACGCTGGGATTTTTGTCACGTATGACCAGGCCCATGTTTTTACGGGGCGCTGGGCATCTGAACTCAGGTCCTCAAGCTTGCGCAGCAAGTACTTTACCCACTGAATCACCTTCCCAATTATTTTAAAGCACACAGTCCTTTTCTTTTTGTGTCACCCTTTCTCTTGTTAATTTTTAAGTTAGCATGCAAAATAATGGTTTCATGATAATTAATCTTCCCATTTCCTGTCCTTGCCCCTTCCCCCTTCCTACTGTTTCCCTTACTTACCTCAATGAAACTCCTTTGGGCAGACAATTTTCTATCAGCCACTTTGGGAAACAATTGCAGGAGTTATGAAGCAGATTCCCAGTTGTGCCTTGGGTGGTCTAGTTGCACTGGCTTCAGGCAGAGCAGACCCTGTGTCAGATGGTGCTAATGGTATTTAAAGGCCACCAACCCCACAACCATTTTGCTCTCCATCCATTCTTGTGCTGCCTCCCTCCTAAAATAGACTCACAAAAATAATGCGATGGGTTGCTATCATTCTATAAGCAAGCAAGAAAGCTATTTCCAGGATGAAGGTTTTGAGAGTAGAAACCCAATTTCTGCATTTGTGCTCTGTGGGGGCAGAAGAGAGACGATGCTCTGATTTTTCAGACTTTCAAATATCGTTGCTGCTATTTTGAATCTTTAAATTAGTCATGTAATCTCTCCTACTGTATACAAGCCTTACACTGAATGCATAAGATTCAAAAGGTTTATGGATGTTTAATAGAGATTTGGCCCACATCCTCCAGCAAAAGGCAGAAAATAATGTTAGGATTTGACACAGTATTTTGCATAATACTAATTGCTTTGCATAATAAAGAAGTCCACCATTACTGTCTTTTAGGGTAACTAATTATATACACAAAAAAGTGATCCTACCAAGGCCTTTCTATCCCCCTGAAATAGATTTAGACTTCTAGTACATTCAGCCTTTGAGATATCTAATTTGGTATCAGACCCTGATCCCAGAATATTCCAGAAAGAGTGTGTGTGAAGAGTCGCTAGCGTTGGCTTGGCTGCAGGTGTGAGTGGGAGAGGGTGCGCTCTGGAACAGAACAAGGCAGGCACAAGTGTGACTGGCAAACGCAGCGAGTCCCAGCTGGCTCCTGAGACCGCCTCACTCCAGTCTCTTTCTCCAGACCTAAGCCAGATCTATGGAGCTGGTTCATAATGGTGACAGGTGGAGGATTCCTTGGCAAAAGTACCACTTTCATGTTATGAAACGCTCAAGGTCACAACATTCGTGAATGGAAGAAGCAGGTTTACATCAGTTCTCCGAACGTCATGTCTGGTTTATTTAGCAGATCATATCCAATGCTAACCAAATGTGACTGAAGAAATTGATGGAAAAGAAATCAAAAAGCAAAAGAGTGAAAGAAAAATTAGATAGTTTCATCTGCCATTGCTGAATGAATACAGGACCAAGCAAGTTAAGGGAACAAGAGATTTTATGTACTTGCGATTCTGGTTATAGTTCATAGTCCAGTTTGGCAGAAATGTTCATCAGGAGTCGACAGAAGTAGTCACACCATATCCCGGCAAAGAGTTGAAAGAGGAACATACTTTCTTCCTTGCCAGTATAACTGCTGGCCAATTTGGCAAAGTATGCCAAACTTTACTGAACCAGCACTCTTTCCATCTTCTCCATCTGCTAGGGAATCATCCCACCCACCATAGACTGGGTCTTTCCACATCAGTTAGGTGACCTACAGGCTTACTCAGGACTTGCATTAACCAAACGGCTCTCTATAAGTGCGCCTTACATATCAGCCCTCGATTGTCAGATTGACACCTGTATCTAACTGACCCAGCTTCTTCTGTGGTGCTAATTCTTCTGCGGTGTAAACTTCTACATGAACATAATCTCTGCCTCACAAGGGGAGAGAGAACAGCATAAGGGTCTAAGGAGATGAGCTGGGAAAAAAAACCACAAGATCAGGCTTGCTACTCACTCGTTCTTTGAGTCCAACAATCTTTAACTGGGCATTTCTATATGGAACTAGCTAGCTGTTCTAAGCACAGGGAGACAACCTACAAAGAATTGAAGCCCAACGGCCTGCTTGTGACCACGGAACTTTAGAAGGCATTATGGGCCATTGTTTTTCAAAGTGTGTCAGTTGCTCCTCTGGTGAATATAAGATGATTTTTAAGTCCATGAGAGGACATAGCCCATCTTCATCCCTGAATATGAGTATATGTTTTATTTTAGCTGTTACAGTTTTATAGATTTCAAACGATGCATAGAACTGGACAGACAATGGTAGTGGACTTCTCATCCACATTCAACAATAATCAGCATTTCACAATCTTGTTCTGTGTGTCTTTTTTCCTGCAGTATTTTAAACAGTAATAACTTTTTTTAAAGTTAATTTATTGGATAAGGAGATGGCTCAAGGCTAAAGTCTTTGCCTCTCAAGCAAAAGGATCTGAGTTCAGATTCCCAGATTCCAGGTAAAATACTAAATGGGTATGGTTGCCAACCTGCCATTCTTGCCCTCGAAGGCAGAGACTAGGAAACTCCAAAGCAAAGCAATAGGGAAGTAAAGCAATCCAGGATGATTCCTGATGTTACCTTGGACCTCCACAGGCACACACACTCAAGTGCTTTCTTGTACACACACACACACACACACATACAAACACGCACACATATGCACATACACATGTACACATTATGCATGCACGGAAACTTGCAGACACCAAAAAAGTTAATTTGTATGTACTAATATGCACAGTAAAAATATGAGCAACACATGTAATTTATAGCTTTAGTATCACAATTGAAGAAGGTTACACTATTAATTTAGGTTTTAAAGCTGCCAAACAGAAATCATGAAACTCAAGAAGCAAATATACTGAATGCTAAAATTTTTGGATGGTTGTTAGAGGCAGCAAGAGGTCAGGAGGCAGCATATAGTCCCTCCTTCCTCCCTTTGTGAGGACAGAGTGGTTACAAATAACTCTTCTATCAAGAATGTTTGGCATTATGCCTGGTGTTTAGTAAGTACATACAAAATAGAAGTTGATATTAATTTTGGAAGGCATCTTTGATTCTAAGAGCTGATACTGGCCAACATTTATTAAGGTCTTACTATATTCAGACACTATAGTGGGAGGCTTGATGAATATTTCATTTCATCTTCATAACTACATTGTGAGTAGATGTTATTGTCTCCACTTTTATAATTTAAGATACTGAGACTCAAAGAAAGTAAACGACTTGAAGATCACAGAGCTATTCAGTGGTAAAGCTAGGATTCAAATTCAAGTCTATCCTCCTTCACGGACTATGATGTTGTTCCATTGGGCCCCCGGGGAAAGCAAGGACTTCTTGGTGGCCATGGAAGTCACTGGAGGTGGAGTTTGGAGGCCTGATGTAAACTTGGTTTTTCTGCTTGTTGATGTTGTGACTTTGAACATTCCATTTCATCTTTTGAGTCTGCCTCTTTGCACACAATGATAATGATAACATTGATTATCCAATTTACAGGCACACACTGAAATAATGCGTATGAGAATCTGGCATTATAAACATTAAGGAAATGTTTTTACTACATTTACCCAGCAACACTTTTCTACTTGGAACCACCTACCCTCAGTTATAAGCATGGTGGGGTTGTTTCTGTTGTCCTGAGGGGGAATACTATTTTGGGAATACTATTCCAGGCTGTATTCTGACTGATCCCAATAGGACTCACCCTGAAGTTAATGCAAACAACTAGATGAATTTCCATTCAATGTATCTTTATCTATAATTATTTATACATTCATAGCCCTTTCCATGATTTCAAAAACAGTTTCAGTAACTCATAATCAATCACCATCCAAAAATACATGGGAAATTCCAGAAATAAATTGTTAAAAAGTTTTAAATTGAACATTGGGGCTGGAGTATGGCTCAATGGCAGAGCATTGATCTATGTCCTGGGTTTGAACCCCAGAACTATAACGCGTGCGCACACATTGTGTTTATGTATATGTATGTATGTATTTATATTCGCCTGGAACACATAAGCCCCTTTCCATTGATGCGTCAACTTATGTGCTAAGATATAACCTAGATCCTGTGCATGCTAAATAAATCTCCTACCACCAAGTTACCTATTCTACCCCAATACTCAATTTAAAATTTATAGTTAGCTATCTATTGAATTTTTTATTTAATGTTCAGCCCATGATTAGCTATGAGTTACTGAAACTGTGAAACCATGGATTGGGAAAGGGTGGTATAATGATTACAAATGAAATTGTAAAGTCGCTACTATACATGTCTTAATCTGATACAGATATATGATCTAGGCTCCATCAAGTACCTAGGCACACGCCATTAAAGTCAGCCTAAATGAAACTCAAAGAGCCACATATGTAGAAAGATATGAAAGTAGGAAGGAGACTGGTAGAGAAGAAGAAGATTTGTAGCAGGAAAAGGAGAGAGGATAGGATTGGATAAGGGGGTAAAAGTAACATAAGTTCATTTCATTCATGTATGAAACTCTAAAAGAATAAAAATAAATTCAAAAGAAATGATATATTTCCTCCAAATTCAAATAAAATGCTGAAATGTAAAAAAAAAAATAATGTCATAGTCTAGGGCAACGCTGAGAATCATCCTGGATTGCTCTATCTCCTTATTGCTTTGCTCTGGGGTTTCCCAGGCTCCACCTTCCATGACAGACTTATAGACCCTCTTCATAGTAGCCCAGTATTTTTACATAGGATCTGGGTCCACAGCAGACCCCATCTATTCCTGAAGTCAGGT
This sequence comes from Typhlomys cinereus, assembly GCA_023101885.1. Classification (NCBI taxonomy): domain Eukaryota; kingdom Metazoa; phylum Chordata; class Mammalia; order Rodentia; family Platacanthomyidae; genus Typhlomys; species Typhlomys cinereus. Next base: position 422,280 of record JALPQD010000104.1, read on the forward strand.
TTCATCTATAAAAGAAAACCTAAAGTATTTGTGAGGCAACCTTTGAAAAGCTTTACTGTGGGATATTCTGTCTGGAGTGAAAACAAGAACAAAGTTATGACTTCCAGCTTCCCATTTGGCAGCATTGAGCTGCCATGAGGAGCATCTGAGATTATAGAATGTGCTCCAGTGGGATCTGAAGTAGAGTTCTTTGCGTCCCATGTATTGGGGTTCTTCATGAAACCAGGATAGAAAGTGAGAGGTTCTACATGAGGTCGGACTCTGCATACTTGTGACAAGAATTAGCTGGAGCTTACAAAGGTGGCAGTGAAGACAGACAGGCGAGGCCGAGAGACACTGAAGTGATATGGGCATGTGATATGTTAACTTGTATCCAGTCACCTTCCAGACAGAACCTGACTGGGCTCACTGAAGCATACGGATGATAGCGAAGAAGAAATAAGTCACATCAGTGTCAGTGACAACCAAAAGAATTATGATTTCCTTCCCTGTAGGGAAGATAATAGCGTCTGCCTGTAAGGTTGTTTCGATAGAGAATGAATTTTAAAATTTTATATATGCAAAGCAGCAAAAGATTTATGTGGCACACAAATGCAAATGTTGAAGAAAAATATTGTCCATGTAATAAGCTTAGATAGTTTCTACAATTAAACATCAAGTTTACCCTGCAAGCATTCTAATAGCTAAGGACAAGAGGAGCACGTGGCAGTCCATCACTGACATCAATTGATGGAGCCTAATTCTGAAAAAGCTGAGGGTTTGTCTTGGGCATGAAAGTCTAAAGAAAACTGATATTGAGAGACATTATAAAGTGGAATACTAATTGTTTCATGTGGCTTTAGCAAAACATCTTGCTAAAGCATCACTCACTGATGCTTCTCCAGAGAAAGGCATTTATTCCTTTAGGAAGCTACGACAGGGGCTCATATCATGACCCTGAAACTATGGCTCTCAAAAGGGCCCATTTGCCTTGCTCTGGTGACATGTAGTTGTCATAACTGAAGAGTGGAATATGCTGCTGGCACATGCTGGTTGGTTAAAGGCCAAGAACCCTGATAATTTTGCACTGATAAATGCACGCTGAAAACATTATTTTTTATCAATTGTTCAAATGAACAGGAATCCTATGTTTGTATTTGCTATTAGCCTAACTGTCAAACTTCCTCTAATGCATTGCATAGGCCTCCACAACATAAAAGCATCTGGCCTCAAAGTGAATAGCACTGTAGCTAAGAAATGTTTCTTCTGTAATACAGACTTCAGCAAGTTTTGTGGAAGAAAGGAGAGAAGCAAGTAGCTGTTAGATTGTCTTTCCTTTATTCAGACTTTTGACAACTTCAGGTTAAAACCTCCAGCCTCCCCGCCCACACCCCACTTTATTCACATCCATAATGCAGGTAGAAACAGAAGTCCTTTCTGTAGCAAGTCACAAAGTTCTGGATGTGTATGAGTGTATGTGTGTATGTATGTGTGTGTGTGTGTGTGTGTGTGTGTGTGTGTGTGTGTGTGTGTATAAGAGGGCACGTGAGTGGAGGCTCAATTGTCCTGCATTGCTCTATTTCCTTACTGATTTATTCTGGAATTTCCCAGGCTCTGTCTTCCAGGGCCAAAATTTCAAGCTGCTGATATATATATGGAATATGACCACAATTCATGAGGAATATACTGTGTTTCAGAAGTAATTGAAAAGAAAGATGCTTTAGGAAGACATTCTAAATGTTCTCTCCATGTCAGATTAAATGATAGTTGGTGGGGCTGCCGAATGATGAGCTGGGATAGGGGCACAATCAGGCTGTGAGGGTGGGCAGCAGCTGGGCTCTAGACAGACATGGTCTTTTTAAGAAGCATCAGCTGGTTGGCACAGGGATCCTGGACTTGGTCAAGGCAAAGACCTCATGGCAAACAGTCTGACTGAGAGCAGAGTTTTAATCTCTTATTCTAAATTCCTTTCATTTCCATGGTTTCCCTTCAAGTAGATCTGGGAAAGGTCATGAACTGAAATCCTTCGTGAAAGTACTAGTGGCATTGGCTTTCCTTGTTACCTGCCTCCATGAATGTCATACACAGGTGTTACCAGAACCTTCCGTGATTATCCAGAGAATGTGCATTCAAAGATGTCATTACACCTATGAAATGGCACAGTGAAATGGGGGAAGTAGCTGCCTGCTACTCTCTCTAATAAAACCCTTAGAAGATGGTAGGTGCTCTCCCAATGCTGGCTTACCCAGGGTGTATACAGGCCCATTTAATATAAGCCACCTTCAGTCTTCTGTGGCCTTCCCGCAGCCACTTCTTAGCTGTAGGGAGGTAGCTCTTGGATGCCAACTCTGTACCATCGGAACAAAAATGAAAGGCAGGACTATGCTTTGTGTGCTGTCTTTAATGACAGGCTCACGCAGTGCCTCTGATTTACCCAGACAGGATTCGCTTACATCTCCGTCCTCTGTGGCGAGGGCACTGAATTTCATCATCCTTTTCAAAAGCTTGTTATGTATTTTAAAAAAAAGAGCTGAAAAGAACATTTGTGTGTGTGATTGAAAGATTAGTTTCAATTTTCTGAAAAGCTGACCTCCATGGTACATGTCTTCCTCCCCCGGGGCAGCAGACCCCGCGCAGTGCATCCTAGAGGCCCTTACCTTGCACCGGTTTCATTTGTGACCCAAGGGGTCTCCATGGCAGACAATCATTTCAAATAACACTTTAAGTGGAATAATGCTACATTTACAGAAAAGTTACAAAAGTAGTGTGGAGACTTTTTGTGTGCCCCAGATTCCTTGTTGCTTGTTCTTGTGTAACCTGGGTGTGGCTAACGCCAGACGTTGTCAGGACCTTTTCTGTTACTGTTCTCTTGTGTGACAATTCCAGCCCAGGACATCTGTCACACTTACTCCTTACGTCTCTACAGGTGCCTCTGGTCTAACAAAATTTCTCCACATTATCTAATTTTTAAATTTTTCCCTAGTTTTAGAAGCATATTGAGTAATTATACCTGCCCCCTCCTTCCCACTCCCTCCTTTCCCTTTCCTTCCCTCTTCCTCCTCCCTTGATCAACCCATCCCACTTCCTCTCTCCCTCCCTCCTATCTGTCTGCTTCTATCAATTCCAAGGTTCCTTCTGGATGGTTTGCACTGGTGGGATTTCAGACCTCTGTGGCAGACCAAGTGGCTTCCTTGAGCAGTCCAACTGATAGGAGTACTCCCCTCATCTGGTCCTAACCCCTAAGGTTCCCTGCCTGTAGTTAGGTCTCCTGAGGCCCTAGTAATCTATGGGGGCATGTCAGCCATTATGCAGATCTGGTAAGGACATGTCTCACACTGCAGAGAGTTTCTGGATGCAGCTGCCCTGCTTTGCGTGGAATAGTCTTGTGCAGTGGTGGACACTCTTATCACCCCCTCTTCCTCAAGGTTTCAGAGCCTTAGGACCAGGAGAGAGTGGCCAGTACTCCTCATTCTGGCTGGCTGTTGTCTATTTCACTGCTCTCCCACTGCACTAGGCTGAGTTTTGTCTGGGTGTTGAGATCCTTTCCTATCCAGAGAGAAAATGAGGTGTTTAGATGGAAGTTTACTCTTGGGTATTTGTGGTTACTATCCAATGACCTAATTTTAAAAATGTTTTTAATGGAATGCTCGCAGTCTCAATTCGTGTGGGTGGGGTTACATGGTAGACTGCGGTTCACATAGTGCTGCAAAGTCTTGGGAAGAAGAGCACAGACTTAAGTACAGTCATATACATATTATACCTTCACACCCGCGCGCGTGCGCACACACACACACACACACACACACGCAAACAAACACACATTCATGAAAGAAAAAAATACACCAACTGAAATAATTTTTTGTTAAGCAAATAGGTTAAAAGTAGAAGAGTCATTACCATTGTTAGGGGGAGATCAAAGGGGTCCCAACAAGTCCTTCACAGACCACAAGGGAACCATCTTACTGAAGCCCCTGCCTTGTGAGCTCTTCAGCGCTGAAGATCACAGAACAGAGAATTCTATAACCTTCCTAGCAACCCCTTGAGATGTTAGAAATGCTGACTCAGAGAAATCCAAGTGTATTGATTCTTCACTTAAATTCTCCAGGCCACAAGGTAAAACTAATTCCATTTGCCTTTCTGCCGTGCAGGAGAAAATGGAAACAAAGAAGTTTAAATTACTTGGCTGTAACCTCTAAGTAGGTGCAAGACTCAAGTCCAGGTTGATTCTGTATCACGCCTCCCTTTTTTATTCTCTCTTGCCTGGGAGTGAGATGAGCAAGGAAATTCACAGGTGATGCCGCATTGACTTTGACGGCATTTAATGGCAGCTTTTGGTGCAGGGCAGGCCGTCAAGGCAGCCTGCCTCTGTTTTCTGGAAACACCGTAGATGGAAGCATCTGTTACAGCACCTGGCCCAGAGTCCTTCTTGAAACAAACCAGGAAGTTCTTTTGCTGCGCACCCCAGGCCTTTGGAACAGTTTTACACTTCATAGTACACCGTAGAACCCTAACCCTGGAAAATGTGGAGTCCCCCTGCGCTCAAGTCTGGGAACTCTGCCTATAACATGGCTACCATGACCTCATGTTCTAGTGAGGATCACGGAACAGACTGGAAGAACGAAAGTTCTCACAGCTAAGGAAACAATAAGCATACTGAAGAGACAGCCTGCAAAATAGGAGAAAGCCTTCCACAGCTGTTCATCTGACAGGAGATTGATATCCAGAATGCATAAAACATTAAAAAAAAATCAAACACCAAAAGAACAAACTAAAAAGTTGAGCAAAAGAACTGAATAGACCCTCTTCAAAAGAAGGGAAAATGACTAGTAAGTACATTTAAAATGCTCAGGGTCCTAACCATGAGAGAAATGAATATCACAACCCCACCATCATCCCAGTCAGAATGGGTACCACAGAAAAAACAAACAGGAGATGCTGGTGAGGATGTAAGTAAAAAGGGAACCCATATATGATGCTGGCAAGAATATAAGTTAGTACAGCCGCTCTAGGAATCAGAGCAGAGGTGCTTCTGACAACGAAATAGAACTATTATGTGACCTGTGCTGCCATGACTCTTGCATTGCTGAGAAAATACTCTGACCCAGGCAACTTAAGGGAGAGAAGGCTTATTATTTGGCTTCTGGTTCTAGGGTATACTGTTCACTATGTCGACTATCCTCTTTACTATGCAGGAAACTCAGAGTGTAAGGCAGAGCAACTCAAGCAGGATCCCAGGTCATGTCATCAAAGCCAGAGAGGAAGCAGTGGGGCCAGGCTACCAAATCTCAAGACTACATCCACTGACATGCTTCATCAATAAGGTTCCAGTTCTTAAAAGTGCCACAACCTTCCCAAACAGTCGTACCAGCTGGAAAACCAATATTCAAACACAGGAGCCTGTGAGAGACGATTCACATTCAAATCAAGACTTGTAGCTATAGCACTGTCGGGCATATATGTAAAAGAACCAAAATCACCATACAGTAGAGACACTTGCACATCCATGACTAATGTGACTCTATATGGGAAAAGTCCCAATGAAATCCATTTTTTTTCTACAATTAATAAGGCTTAATTAAATTTAGATATGAGTATATTTGCATTTTGCTGTTCTTTGAGGCAGACCCACGTATGAACTGTTGGCCATCCTGCCCACTCACTCCCAAAGTGGGTGCCACCATGGTTGGCTATGAACATGTCTTGTAACTGTTATTGTTACTGCTGATTGTTATTGTGATGAGAACAAAGTGCTTAAACATAGCCACTGCCAATTATGTCAATCATATGGTCTGTAATCATGTTCTGGACTGGCTGGTTGGTGACTCAGAAGGTAAGAAAAGGAAAGAGGCTTCAGCAGTTGCTGCTAAGACACAGCCACACTTACTTATGTGGGGCTTAGACACCCTGCAAGTTTTATACATTCACCTTAGATTTTTCTAGAATTGTATACACTGTTTTGATATGTTTTTGACATGAACTGTTCCAATAAAATTTTACTATATTTAATTCTTGAACCCAAAGAATTTCTTTGCAATCTTCCAATTTGTACACTATTTCTTAAATTTCTTCTTGACTACACCTATTGATTGTTGTATCTGAGATTTTTTGCTCCTGAGATTTTTAACCTTCTTCAGTGTGCATTCTTTCCCCTCAAGCTGTTTCATATAAGTTGACCTTTACTTTTGCATTAGCATTTCTTACATATTGTTTACCTGCTTTTTCACATATTAAAACTTAAAGAAAAACTTTTTTAAGTATAGAGATGTTCAAACCACATAAGATTATCCAAAATTGTAATAAGCTTTATAAGTTCTTGCCCATGCTTTATTGCCCCAGTAGTTGCGATGTACAATAAATTTGTAATAAATATAAATAAATCATAGTAAAAATGCATAATATTATTACGAACTGTCATTAGACATTTTTAACAAGATCTTTAGATGCTTGCATGTTAATTCCCTGGAGTATCATGTAAGGAACTCAGTTGGATGAGTCAGCAGAAATGTGCCTATACCCTTCCTTGCTACACCAGACTTCAATAAATCCAGTGTTCTACCCTTTGTATGCACACAAGCACCCACTGCATGACAAGGCTTTCCACTAGAGCCTTTCACCTTGAAAACCATAATTAGCATTCATCTTGATAAGATACTATCTCTATTTAGAAGGGGAGAGATATGAATATGTACCTAGCCAGACCACTCCCCCAACTCCCCACCTTATCAATAATCTCCCACCCCGTGTAGTGTGTGTGTGTGTGTGTGTGTGTGTGTGTGTGTGTGTGTGTGTTTGTGTGTGTGTTCATATGTATGTACTAGTGTTGCGGGGTCACACTCTAGGAGTCTGTATGTATCCAGGTTCTTGCCAGGTTCTTGTGTTCAGAGTCGAAGACTGAAACCAGAACGTGTGTAGAGGATTAAGGTAGAGTTTCTTAGAGGAGAGAAAGAATAGAACTCATGGATTCCAGGCATGGAATTCATGAGGGGCATGGAGCTAGAAAAGAACTCATGGAATCCAGATATGGAGTGCCAAAGATGGCTGCCATGGACAGGTAGAGTATACACTTAGGCAAGCCCAGGAAAAATGGCATTTCCTCATTGGTTAGCTTACATTGGGGCCCAATCCAGTTGATCTTGTGCCCACCTCATGATAGGGTTTATCCGTAATGGAGAACTAATCTCCATTTCCTTTCATAAGCAAAGGATGGTTGAAGTTGACAGGAGAGGATTGGAGTTAATTCCTCCCTAGCAGCAGGGGGCAGTTCCTCCAGTGTAATCCCAGCAGCTGGGGATAGCTTTCAGGATTTTCAAAGACCTCCAAAGACCGTCCTGTCCTGGCATGGCTGCTCTAGACCTGCCTAACTAGAGCAGTTGTAGAAGAAAACACTTAAAGGGAATCTGTTAAGAAAAGAAAGCAATGTCTCTCTTCTTCCCAACAGTCTGAATGATGTCGGGTGTCATCCATGCCCTGTCTTTCTCTGACAGGAGGCACGACACTGACTGGGCACGTGGGCTCACATGCAGAGTTCATTCGGAGGTCACAGCCTACTTAGGAACATTTAATAGGACTTGCTAACAGGATCTTCTGAATATTCTGGTAGCTCATATACTCTAATTACGCATGCCTTTCCAGGGCCATCTGCACACGTAAAGGCTCGCGAGTGTCCACACGATGAGTCGACGCATGATTATTCTCAGAGGCAGCTAAAAGCTGCAGTTCTTCTAGTTGTTTCTTCCTGCTGCCAGGTAGCAGGAAGTAGTCTAATGCTGATCCCAAGAATCTAGCTTGGGGGAAAAAAAAGACATCAAGGAGTCAAGATGCCTTCTAAAAATTGCAGGGGCTACCTGAACTGAGGTTGAATGTATTGGGAATTTAACTATGGAAAATGAGGTGAAAATAATCTGATTCCTGGGGTCTAAGTATGACTCAGCAAAAGCACTGGATCAAGAGTGCACTTTGCTATGCATGAAACTAGCAGGTAGAAACAGCTGCTCCTGGCCAATTATCTGGACGGGCCACACCTCAGCAAAAGAAGCAGGCAGGCTTATGTTGGGACGTGGGCCAGGGCCTGGGGTGACCTCTAGGAAATAGTCACAATGCCAGCAACCTTTTAGCACCAGACGTAGAACAAGTTACAATGCCAAACTCTATTGAGAATGTTTTTTAATTCCTTCTCTCTCCCTCTTCTCTTCTTCTTGCTCTATCCATTAGATATAATTCATAGCAAGTGATTTTTGGATTCCTAAAGCTTCTGTAAGGATGACAGCTGAGCCTTCATGTTCGAGTCCTTAGGGCAGAGGAACATTAGGCATGTGGTATGAAGGAACTTTCAAAATCTTGCTTCCTCAACTTCCGCTTGATTATGTTCTATATATTGCTTAGACTACGAAGCCGCTTCTTGAGCTGAATACCACTTAATTGATCCCTGCCTTGGAAACTGACAAATAGGAGTCAAGAATAGTAACAATGGGGCTGGAGAGGTGGCTTAGGGGTTAAGCCTCTGCCTTGCAGGCGGAAGGTCCTGAGTTCGAATCCCAGATCCCATGTATAGACGCCGGGCGGAAGCAGGGGCGGCCTGTGTTTCCGGTCCTGGTAGGGCGGAGCCTGTGAATCCCGGGGCGGAGGAAGTGGGAGGCGTCCATGGTGGTTCGCGAATTCGTCCGTGGTTCTACACACACAGACACACACACGCACACATACATACGCACACACGCACAATTGAATAAATAAAAAAAAAATTTAAAAAAAAAAAGAATAGTAACAATGACTCTGAAGCTCAAAAAAGAATGAACCAGTTTACCCAAACATCCGTTCTTGTAGAATCAGTCTTGGAAATAAACACACAACTATTGTCTTGGATAACTTTGCTGTGTAATAAACTGCCCTGAAACATGTGGCTTAACACAAACTGAAGTTATTCATATATCGAACAACCTGGTGGGTCAGCAGTTAGGAGGGCCCCACTCTGATGTGGGTCAGCCAGCTGCTGAGACCAGCAGCCTCAGGGTGACTGGCTTGTTGCTGCTCCTCAGGGTGGTAGCATTCAGGAGGATGGTTCAGGCTTCTCATAAAGCATCTTGGTGGAGTCCCTAGAGAAAAAGTTGTTCCAAGGCCAACCTTGAAACTGGCACCACATCTGTCCCACCAAATTCTCTCTTAAGACACAGGGTAATGACCAGCCTTCCTTCTTTATTTCTTTATTTTTTTTTTTTTTGCGCATGTGTCTGTGTATATGTCTGTGTGTACTGGAGGGCACTGTGTGTACCTGTAGAGGCCCAAGGGTGACTTTGGGAATCACCCTGGATTGCTTCTATCTCCTTTGTTTGCCCTGGAGTTTCCCAGGCTCCACCTTTCAAGACCAGAAGTACAGGCTGCCGCCATCTCTACCTGGCGTTTTTTTATGTGGGGTCTAGGATCAGAACTCAGAACCTTCTGCTTTTGAGGCAGAGGCTTAACCCTGAGCCCCAGCCTTCCTCATGATAAGAAATATGCCAAGTCACATTGCTAAAGCTATAAAGATATTGTGTGTGTGGTGTGTGTTTGTGTGTGTGTGTGTGTGTGTGTGTGTGTGTGTGTGTGTAGTGTGTGTTTGTGGGTGGTGTGTGTGTGTGTGTGTGGTGTGTGTGTGTGTGTGTGTGTGGTGTGTGTATGTGTGTGTGGTGTGTGATGTGTGTGTGTGTGTGTGTGTGTGTGTGTGTGTGTGTGTGTGTATGTGTGTGCCTGCAGAAGCCCAAGGGTGATACTGGGAATCATTCTCAATTGCTCTTTTACTTTATTGTTGTGATGCTGGGTCTCTAATTAAGCCCAAAACACTCCATTGGGACTAGTCCGACTAGCCAGTTTTTTCCCAAGATTGCCATGCTCAGCCTTCCAGAATTAGAATTAGAAGCCAAAGATTTTAACCACTGACCAGTATCCACAGCCCTGGATTCTGCCATCTTTAAAGTCAATTACATCTGCAATGACGAGCAGGTGAAGCCACAGAGTTTTGGGTAAATTTTCCATAAAAGAAAACTGAGCTGATGAGTTATATAAATTTGTTCCTTACTTAAAATAGTAGCAAGTAGTCATTCCTGCTAATATTGATAGTGCAAACTTAGGAGATACTGGATTGAGTTTTCAGTTTAGTCTGTTTTCCTGGACTCTACACTCAATAAATGAAGTGCTTTTTCCTCAAACACAATACTTTTCATGGTTGCAATAGTTTGTGCTACATCCTGGGTTTTGTGGGTAGATTCTGAGATGGAGTTTAGTGTAGAGTCTACTAAACAGGTATGTCTTTGAGATCAACACCTGTGGGAGACAGAATCAAGGAAGAATCAGGTGATCCTGAGGTCCATGAGGGAGCTCTGCACATCAAAGGGCTGTCAGAAGCATCCCTGTCTGGGTGAGTGGCTAGGCCTTTATACCCATCCTTGTCAATTAGGCATCAGATGCGGGCTTCCTCTGGGAGGAACAAACCTTGGGCAAGGTAGCTTTCTGCAGCTGAGTCGATTCTTGAAGGTGTAGACAACTGCACCCAGGTTGCAGGTCCTTCCTTCCAGAGCCACTGAATTCTGATGGAGTCGTGCAGTGATTCCTGTTACATACAATTGACTTCACTCAGCGAGAGAAGCTGCATGATACATAATGGACTGACATTTATTGATTCTGTTATTTTCCACAGAGGGCTTCAAATAGCTTCATGAAAAGTGTCTGACTCACAGCCCTGTTTTCTTCATTTTGCTGCTGGAGCTGAGAAATAAGTAGTGGGCTTGTGAGGAATTCATTAGCCACCCTTACGCGTGTGCTTTCTTGCATCTCTGACTTCTTCTTTCTCAATTAGGAGCATACTTTCTGCCATCCTATCACCTGGCCAACGGGTTCTGGCTTGGTGGATCAGAATGTGTACTCCTCCTTGACCTTCTGTCTGGGTCACAAATACCTACATTATAAGGAGCAAGAGGATCTGCATTGAGGAGCTTCATAGCCTAGCAGCAGAACCTACGTGCTGCAGAGTCATACCTGTAAAAAAAATCCAATTTCACCAAGTAGACAGTGGAGCTGATCATATTTTTTCTTTTTGTGACAGAATGAAGCTTGTTCCTTTGGTGGATTTAAAATGACATTCAATTTTCAAAAATGTGTTTTAAATTCAGTTTTTTGGTCATCTGCTGCATTTGCAGTGGAAGAGGAAAGCATTAGTGTTTTGTCTGGCCTGACGATGGGGTTAGGCCCTTGTAAGGGCCTAAAAATGACCATGGCACAAGTTTGAACAGCGTAATTTAGAGGCAGTGCTATTTAGTCATTCTATCTCCTAAAGCCTTAGTTCCCTCATTTATACTAAAGATCATGGTAGCTGCTGCTTCTAGAACTATCATAGAGAGAGTGAGCCCCACTTCTTCAGCTCCATAGCAGGCATGGTGAAGCCTTTGGTCATTGTCTTCTGTGAATATTCCCACAGGCATTCCCTCTTTTGTATTAGTATATTTTAAAATTTCTATCTATTTATTTTATTTGTGTGTGTGTGTGTGTGTGTGTGTGTGTGTGTGTGTCTGTCTGTCTGTATCAGAGGGCACTGGATTGCTTCTACCTCTTTTTTGCTTCACTCTGAGATTTCCCAGGCTCCGCCCAACCAGGTTAGAAGTGCAGGCTTCCGTCATTTTTCTCCTGGCATTTTTATGTGGGACCTAGAATCCAAACTCAGGTCCTTCTGCTTGGGAAGCAGAGTCTTAACCCCTGAGCCATCTCTTAAGCACAGCTTGGTATTTTTCTGATGCAGGAGCTCTGTAGCAGCAGGAAGTGAGTAGGTAGAAAAACGCAGAACACAGAAATCTAGTTTTGAAAAATATATCTCAAATAGATTAACTTTTCAAAACAGCAAAATAGCATAGGTATTTTGGTAAGTTCTCAGAGAATTACAGAAAAGAAAAGCTAAGGCTATTTCCCTAAATACCTGTGTCAACCCTGGGTAGAGGAAAAGGGGGCACCAGCCACCATGGGAAGGACCCCTGGAATTCAGCACCGCAGGAGGAGGGACAGGGAGTCAGAACAGACTATGGGGTGTGCACAAAGTTACGGACTTTTCTGCCGGATCCTCCAGTGCCTACCAGCAGTGAGTGATTGACAGGACTGACAAGGCATCAGGTGAACAGAGAGCAGGTTCTAAATATAAGAACTTCTGACGCTGTTTGTGAAATCTCAGCAGTTCTATAATAAGGTTAACCTTTGTTCGCCCAGGAATAAGACTTCTCGAGCGCTGGGTTGATTCTTGTTTGGCCTCATGTCACGAGTCTACCATAAGGAAGGACATTACCAAGGTGTGTGCTCAGTAGGAGAGAAGATCTCTATCTTCGATGGTTGTGACTGATTAATGTACAATCAGACCTGGGGGATTCTTTTCTGGTTGCATAAGAAACTAGTGTGCTGTGGTGAATCATTACGTTTTACTGAGCTATTTACTCTGCTCGGGTCAGGTTACCAACTCTTTCAAAGAACTGGAGTTCAGTGGAATTAAATGCATAAACACTGATTTGTTAAAATTGATTTGCCCTTCTGTGGCAGCTTAAAAGAGTCAGGATTTTTCAGGACCGCATGTGCTGTGGCCTGGTGTTTACCCCCCAAGTCTTATGAACATATCCAAGAGTCTAATTCTAGACTTCAGTACTATTTTCTCATAAGTGGAAGTTCTTGGATTTATGCCCTCCTGAAGACATGCTAAGACATAGGTAGAACACCCTAGGGGCAATATTGAAAGGATAGTCTGCAAATTCCAGACTCTCATGCCATCTCTCCAGGCCTAGAAATAAGAATCCTTGGTTTTCAATATGGACTGCCTGGGCTTTTAGGGTGCTTTTAATAGCTCAGGAGTGCCTCAAAAGAAATGTCGATCACTTTTCAATTAAGCAATTCATGGCCTTATGCATTCTAAGGTCCTTTTAGCTAAGTATTTTTGTCAGTGTCTTATTCTTTTTTCAAAATAAGAAAAAAAAACTCACTGAGTTCTTGATGCTACAGTATGTGGAATTTAAAGTTAACAGGTTGATTTTCTTGGACAGCAATTAAATGATATCAAGGTAGAGACCTAGAGGACCTTGAGCAGCACATTAGTAAGCATTAGTTATGCCTTTAAAAGGTGTGGCTGCTGTATCCATGAATTCACTGTAACTATGCACATTTCCAAAGACCTACACAGGATGTGGCCTATCGACATTTCACCATGGAAAAGGAAAGATGCCAAGAGCCCCCCCATCTCCCTGAGAGACTGATGAGAATGAATGCTAATGGGTGGAGGGAGGGGAGATGCTTTCCTCAATAGTATACCATTAATATATGATTCATGTCCAGCAAGTACTCAGCCAGATGAAATTCAGTAGGCCACACATTCAAAAAGACACGAAAATAGGGGGAGTTTGGCAGAGAAGAATGATTGTAATGAGGAAAGAAAAGCCATGAAACTGGGGGTTAAGGTATGAAAGTATCATAAATTCACTATATTCATACATGAAACACTAAAAGGATTTAATATAATCGTGGAAAAACAACAGCCTTCCAGATAGGCTTCCTGCCTGGGCTGTCCTTAAACTCTCATGCTCTGGTCTCTGACTCCTCAGCTCTAGGATTACAGACATGTACCGCTAGCTACTCCCTGGCCTTAGACCATTGCTCCAATAATGTGTAAACAACATGCCAAATCAAAGGTTTATATATAGTGTGCTTATGACAGTGTTAGAATCATGACCTAGAATATATGTATGAGTGTATGCATAAACCGCTGGAAGAACAAATAAGAAAATGCTATGGCAGTGACTTAAGCCACCTGCAGCTGCTGCCTGCCCTGGAATGCCTTTTCCACCATAGGGGACTGTGTCTCTCCTCTAGAACTGTAAGCCAAATAAATCTCCTTTTTATCTCCTTAAGTAGTTTGAGTCTGTGTGTTGTCTCATAGCTGCAGAAAGAGTAACTATGATATCAAGCCTGTTTAAATTTCAAGCATATAGATTTTTAAATTATTAAATTTATTATTTGACAACTTCATGCATGTCTATAATGGATCCTGATCGCTCGCCCCTTTCTCTCCTATCTCTCTCTTACTCTTGTCAATCTCCCTCTTTCCTACATTGTCTCATTACCACGATCACATATCTTTTTTTTTGTTTTGGTTTGTCCTTCACAATGTTCAAGCAGGCCCATGGACTATCAAATGGAGACTGGTAGACCCACCAATGGATATATGCTGCCCTTACCCTAACATCCACCAATAGTCAGTAGTTCACTAGGGAAAGGTAAGGCCCAACAAGCCTTCCCCTCCATCCATGACACATTGCTCATGGATCTAATCTCATGCAGGCCCAATGCAGTCAACCTTAGCTGCTGTGAGTTCATGACTGTGGTGGCCGTGTAATGTAGATAGCTTTCAAAGTGCTTCTATCATTCAGCTCTTACTGAATTTTTCCTATCACATTGTGTTTTAAAGTTATTACTACTCATCATAGTTATATATAGGTGTCAATTTGACAATTGAAGGCTTGAACTCTGGGCATATTTGTAGAGAATTAACAGTTGAATTAAGCCCTGAGCAATTTTGCAGGAAGAGATTGTCCAGTTGATGGGGAAAAGCCCCACCCATGGTGGGTGGGATTTTTCCATGTGCAGGTGATAAGATAGAAAGAAAGTTGGTATTCTTCTATATACTGTCCCAGAAATGCTGATCTCACAAGTGAAGATGGTCCCTCTTATAGCAATGGATAGGTGTGGCCTCTTCACTCAGCTCCTAGAATTGATATGAGCTCTCCTGCTAAGCTGGACTTAAAAATCCTAAATGAGAATAAAGCCCCTTGTTTTCTTAAATCATTTGGCTGTGAATTTATTGGCAATATGCCAGCAAACTACAACGCTGCCAAACCCTCTTCCTGACGGAACAACTGCTCCCTGCTATACACAATAAACACTGTGCATAGAAAGAAGAATTCCAGCTACAACCATGTCTCCTACATGCTGCTTGTACTCGCAACTCTTCCTGGTAACAAGCAAGAAAAACATAGCAAAGGGGCTGCAGCCCAGCCCTTCACCTGTAGCTGCAGAGCCAAATGGGAATCAAACTTTCAAATAAGACCCAATAGGCTGGTGCTAAAGCTTTTCAGAGCAGTGGTGATCAGACCAGGGTATATCTACCACCTTACACATAGATCATTTGTTCGCGTTAAGAGCACAGGTAAAAATTTTTAACTTGCTAAACAATTGTTGAATAAAAGTGTTGAAGTAGCTTCTAGGTGTAATCCTTAAGTTGTATTTTTTAGAAAAGGAAATATAAGTCTTGTTCTATTTGTTATTATTAGTTAACATTTAAAAGATTCATATTGAAACTGCAAGCCATGGAACCTTGGAGTAAAGGTTGTTTCTTAGGTGGACATGTTGCTCAGTGTATTATAATCAATTGAGCCGTCCATTCAAAGTCACAAATGAGTCCTGGATATTAGAGTCTCCCACTTAAGCAATATGAATGGATTATGCCACTATATGGTCATAGCAACCACTGGGTATGTGTATACATACATATATATATGAAACAGTATTAATATTCTTTTTTGTTTATTTATTTTTTTCATTCATACAAACTTAATAGGTACCCCGGTCCCCTCCCTCCACCCCTCCATGGATCCCCTTGCTCCCTCCCTCCTTTTCCCCTTCCTTCCCCCCTTCCTTTCTCCCAGTGCCCCCCATCCCTGAGCCTTCTTAAGTGTGCATGTCAAACTTCCCTCTGTGTCCTCCTCTCTGATGAGGTGTAAGGACTCAGTAGCATTGCCTAGAGCTCTTTCTTGTGTTCCCCTTTAGTATGGGAACACTAATGTATTCCTAGTGCCTGTGATCCATGCTAGACTTTGGGGGTTCAATGATATGTCAGTCATTGCACAGGTCATGCAAAGTCCTATTGTGATTACTTTGGCCCTAACTTGTATGGAGTATCTTGCATATCGTTGCTCCACCCCATCTTTAGGCTCTTACAATCTTACTGCCCCCTCTTCTGCAAATTTCCCTGAGCTTTAGGATGGGGAGAGATTAGGCTGGCCTGGTTCTAGGTGATTAATGTAGGGTCTCTGATGTTCTGAAGAATGTTTTTTTTTTTTTCCAGTTTTGCTGTTCCTGCACAGCCCTTGGCTCCATCCTGATGGGTATTGGAGGTCATCTCCTAGCCAGAGATAAAAGGCTGTTAAAATAGAGTATTACTATAAGAGTAGATTCAAAGGTGGATGGAATGAGTAGGAGACTGTGGTGAGGAGGGGTCAGTTTCCCATTTGTTGCAGGATCGTTATCATCTATCTGCCAGATTCTATGCTCTCCCTGATGGGTGAGATCAAACCCCATTAGTTGCAAGTGACCAGGAAGGAAAGTCTGTGAGCTTAACAAGATGTCTCACTACTTAATTGCAGTACTTGATGCTGACCTATTTTCTCTGCTGTAGCATGATCCCCTCTCTCCTTGTTGTTGGCTGGACCCTCCTTCTCCTTCCCTCCTGTTTATAATCTTTGCAATTACTGTAGGTATTACAGAGATTTATCTTTGAGTGTGTCACTAAATGGGTTTGGCACTAGGATCCACCTATTAGGGAGTACATATGCTTGATTTTCTGTGTCTGGGATACTTCACTCAATATATTTTTTCTAATTCCATCCATTTCCTGGCAAATTTCATTAATTCATCTTTTTTGATGGCTGAGTAATATTCCATTGTATAAATGTACCACATTTTCCTTATCCACTCGTCAACTGTTGGGCAATTGGGTTGATTCCATGACTTTGCTATTGTAAACAGTGCTGCTATGAACAAGGTCGTGCTTGTGCCATTGAGGTGAATTTTTGCTTTATGGGGGATTATTCCCAGAAGTGGAATAGCAGATCATATGGCATTTCAATCTTTAACTTTTTTAAGAATTGCCAGACTGCTCGCCAGAGCGAATGTATATTTCTGCATTCCCACCTGCAATGTAGGAGAGTTCCCTTCTTGCCACATCCTCTCCAGCATTTGGTGTTGTTTGTATTGTGGATTTTTGCCATCCTAACTGGGGTGAGATGATATCTCAGGGAGGTTTTGATTTGCATTTCCCTGATGGCTAAGGATGCAGAGCATTTTTTAAGATATTTGTTAGACATTTCAATTTCATCCCTGGTAAAGTTTCTTTTGAGTTCCAAGGTCCATTTTTTTTTTTATTAAAAATTTAATTATACATTTTAAAAATTTTTTACCAGTTCCCTCCCTCCCCCCTCCCCTTCCCCCAGTGTCTCCCCCCCAATTCCCAGAGAGTCCTTTATTGTGTGCGCCTAACTCTCCACTGGGTCCTCCTCTCCGATGACATATAAGGACCCAGTGGCATGTCCATAAGCCCTTTCTCTTGTTCCCCTTAAGCATAAGATTACTACTATGGCTGCCAATCCCTTGCCTCCAGGGGTCTCGGTGCCCTTAACAGATGCTAGACTTTATGAGGGCAACAGTGCGCTGGACATTGCGCAGGGCATGCAAAGTTCCATTATGATTGCTTTGGCCCCAACTATTGTTGAGAATCTTGCAAATCGTTGCTCCTCCCATCCTTTTGCTCCTACAATCTTACCGCCCCCTCTTCCGCAAATGTCCCTGAGCTCCAGGATGGGGAGAGATTAGGCTGGCCTAGTTCTATGTGATTGATATAGAGTCTCTGAAGTTCTGGATTGTGGTTTGTTGATTTTCTTTTGCAGTTTTGCTGCTCCTGCAATTCCCTTCACTCCATTCTGCTGGGCACTGTATGTCACCCCCTGGCCAGAGACAAAAAGCTGTTAAACTGGAGTCTTGTTGTAATAGCACATTCAAGGGTAGATGCAATAAGAGTAGGAAACCTCACTGAGGGAGGGGTCCATCACCCATTTGCAAAATGTTTACTTTTTATCTGCTAGACTATATGCCCTCCCCTTCTGGTGAGATCAGGAAAGAACGTCTGTGAACTTAACCAGGTTTCTCATTACTTACTTGCAGACCAAGGTCCATTTTTTAATTGGGCCATTTGTTTCCTTGGTGTTTAGTTTTCTAAGTTCTTTGTGCCCTCTGGACAGTAGAGCTCTATCAGATATGTGGTTAGTGAAGATTTTCTCCCATTCTGTGAGTTGCCTTTGTGCTGGGGTTACAATCTCTTTACCTGAACAGAAGCTCTTTAATTTTATAAGATCCCATCTGTTGAGTGTTGGTTGTAGTGACTGTGCTATTGGATTTCCGTTTAGGAACTGTTGGCCTAGTCCAATCAGCTCGAGGGAGTTCCCTACCCTTTCGACTAAGGTTTTTATAGTCTCTGGCCTTATATCGAGGTCCTTGATATATTTGGAATTAATTCTTGTACATGGTGACAAGTACAGGTCCAGTTTTAATCTTCTGCATGTGGAGATCCAGTTTTTGCCAGCACCATTTGTTGAAGATGAATCCATTGGATTTTTTTGGGCCCCTTTGTCAAAGATCAAATGGCTGTAATTGTGTGGGCTTATATCTGGGTCTTCAACCCTTATCCATTGATCTGTGTGTCTATTTTGGAGCCAGTACCAGGCTGTTTTTGTAACTATGGATTTGTACTATAGATTAAGGTTTGGTATGATGATACCTTCAGATTTTGTTACTCAGGATTGTTTTTGCTGTCCTGGGTCTTTTGTGCTTCCATATAAATTTTGAGATTGTTTGGTCAACCTCTTTAAAGAATTGCTTTGGGATTTTGATTTGTATAGCACTAAACCTGTATATTGCCTTTGGTAGGATGGCCATTTTTATGATATTGATTCTGCCCGACCCGCCCCGCACGGCCCCCGCCAGCTGCCCAAGGTGAGTGAGAGAGAGAGCCCAGCCTAGCCCCGCCCCCCACCCGGGAGCCGCGGGGCGAGCAGCACAGCGCCCCGTGGCCCTTGGCTTTGCCCTCGGGGCCCCGCCCCCCTCTGTGCCGACCTTCCCAGATTGCAGGTGAAGAATTCTGCCATCAACATCAGACCCTCTGCCTCTCTGGCCCACCGGGGACCTACGCACATGGTCCACGGAAGACACACTGCTACTCAGAATTCAATAGAGCCCAAAGGAAACTCAAGCAAAATTCTAAGGAACAAAGGGAACACAGGCCATACATCTGGACTCTACTACAATCAGTATATCACATGGACAAGATTCTTCTCATCCAACCCAAACATAAGTAAACTTTTTCTTTTCACCAGTACTGATCCTTTAAAGTATCAATGCTGTAGATCAACTTTCTCATACAGCCACCCCACAACATACAACTCCAGGGAGTACACCACTCACCCCCACATTTCACCAAGATACTAAATCGTAAAAGTGCACTACCAAACTAATATTCACCCCCTGATAATATAACCTGACTTAACTGACGTACTAACAGCCTAGTAGCCTCATCCAGGATATAACGATAACAATACACAAACATACCCAATCCAAGGCAAGCACTAGTAATAACTGGCAAGTGTAACAATATCAACTAGGTGGATTCAATGAAAAACACACAGAGACTGAAAGGTTCTAAAAAACAAAACAACAATGTACAAGTCAAAGTGCAGATCCACGAGAAACAAAACCCAAGAAGACCAATCTCCTGCCGAAAGAATCAATCCCATAATTAGGGATTTTGACCAGAACAAATCCACAGAAAATAGCCATGAAAGCCAGACCCAACATAACGACTTTCAGAGTATGATCATTACCATGATTAATACTATGAAAGAGGAAATCCGAGAAGAGTTAAACAACCACTTTGAACAGGAACACAACAGGCACTTGGAGGAGTTGAGAAAAACAGTTCAAGAAACAAAAATAGGTATAGAGCAATTAAAACAGTCTCAGGCAGAGTTTAAAATTGAACTAAAAGACAAGTTATCTTCAACCCAAAACTCAACAGAGAGTCTTATCAGCAGAACAAATGAGGCAGAAAATAGAATTTCAGATCTTGAAGACAAAGTGGGAGAATTAACCAGCTCAATGGAAGAGATTGTTAAAGCCAAAAAGATACTGGAGAGGAACATTCAAGAGATATGGGACACCCTGAAGAAGCCTAACATGCGCATTCATGGAATACCAGAACAAGAATCCCAAAATACCACACCGGAGGAAATATTTCAATTCATCATAAATGAAAACTTCCCACAACTAAAGAATGAGAGGCCTATCCAAATACAAGAGGCATTTTGCACTCCAAACAGATATGACCAAAATAGAAAATCGCCACGGCAAATAATAGTCAAAATACTCCACATTCAAGACAAAGAAAAGGTGCTGAGAGCTTCAAGAGAAAAAAAGCAGGTCACTTTTAAAGGTAAACCTATTAGAATAACAAATGACTACTCAATGGAAACAGTAAAAGCAAAAAGAGCTTGGAGAGACATACTTCAAGTATTAAATGAGCAAAAATGCCAACCCAGACTGATATACCTGGCAAAACTATCTGTCATGATTGAGGGAGAAAGAAAAGTTTTCCAGCACAAAGACAACTTGAAAGGATACATGTCTACCAAACCAGGCCTTCAAAAAATCCTAGAAATGATACTCAAGCTTGAAGAAAAGAACAAGCGTATCCAGGAGGACAGAAGGGAAGTATAATACCACCAAAACATAAATATCAAACAACATGCTTACAAAGTCTACTAACATAAAAAATGTCCAGAATTAAAAATAATTTCTCTATTATAACATTAAATGTCAATTATATTAACTCACCAATTAAGAGACACAGATTACAAACTTGGATTAAAAACCACAATCCAACAATCTGCTGCCTTCAGGAAACTCATCTCACCACAAAAGATAGGCACATCCTAAGAATGAAAGGCTGGTCCAAAATCTTGCAAGCTAATGAAACCAGGAAACAGGCAGGGGTAGCAATTATGCTTTCAGACAAAGCGGACTTCAAACCAAAGAAAATCATAAGAGACACAGATGGATACTACATTTTAGTCACAAGTACAATTCACCAGGAAGACTTCACAATACTGAACATTTATGCACCCAATACGAGCCCTTCCACATTCATTAAGAAAACCCTACAGCGTCTAAAGCAAGAAATCAACCCCCAAACGATAATTCTTGGGGACTTCAATACCGCCCTCTCAACATGGGATAGATCAACAGGTCAAAAGCTTAACAGAGACACTTTGGAACTTAATCAAACCCTTAAAGAAATGGATCTTACAGATCTCTATCGAACTCTTCACCCACGCACGAAAGAATACACATTTTTCTCAGCAGCACACGGAACGTTTTCCAAAATAGATCACATATTGGGCCACAAAATGAATCTACACATATACAAAAAAGTTGAAATTCTAACCTGTATCCTATCAGACCACCACGGCCTAAAGCTGGACATCCACAACACAACAAACAAGAGAAATACACTAACTCCTGGAAACTTAACAATATGATGCTGAAAGAGAACTGGATTCAGGAAGAAATTAAAAAGGAAATTCAAGATTTCCTGAAAGTGAACGATAATGAAAATACAACTTACCAAAATGTCTGGGACACATTGAAGGCTGTTCTAAGAGGTAAGTTCATAGCTCTTAATGCCTACATCAAAAAAATGGAAACATCAGAAATAAATAACTTAATCGATGCAGCTTAAGTCTTTAGAGAAACTTGAGCAATCTGATCCCAAAAGTAGTAGAAGAGATGAGATTAGCAAAAGAAGGGGAGAAATATCTGAAATCGTGACTAAGAAAATGATAGAAAAAATCAACCAGTCAAAAAGCTGGTTTTTTGAAAAAAATCAATAAGATTGATACATCCCTAGCTAAATTAACCAAAAGCAAGAGAGAGAAAACCCAAATTAACAAAATTAGAAATGAACATGGAGTTATCACTACTGATACCCAAGAAATCCAGAGAATTATTACATCATATTTCAAAAACTTATACTCAGTGAAGTTTGACAACACAAAAGAAATGGATGAATTTCTAAGTAAACACAACCTACCTAAATTGAATCAGGAAGTTGTGAATTACTTAAATAGCCCTATAACATATAAGGAAATTGAAGAAGTAATCTCAAATCTTCCCACCAAAAAATGTCCTGGACCAGATAGATTCAGCACAGAGTTCTACCAGACATTTCAGGAGTTAATAACACCAATACTCCTTAAACTGTTCCATCAAATAGCAAAGGAAGGAACACTACCAAATTCCTTCTATGAAGCTAATATCATCTTAATCCCAAAACCTAATAAAGATTCACTTAAAAAAGAAAACTATAGGCCGATCTCTCTGATGAACACAAAAAAGTCTTAGCAAATTGGATTCAAAAACATATTAAAAAGATCATTCATGGGGACCAAGTAGGCTTCATCCCTGGCACACAAGGTTGGTTCAACATACGCAAATCAATAAATGTAATTCATCATATAAACCAGTCCAAAGTCCAAGGCCACATGATACTCTTGATAGATGTAGAAAAAGCCTTTGACAAGATCCAACAGCCTTTTATGATCAAAACACTAGAGACAGTAGGAATGGAAGGAACCTTTATCAATATAATAAAAGCTGTATACAACAAGCCCACAGCAAGGATTATGCTCAATGGGGAACAATTGGAAGCATTCCCACTTCAATCAGGAACAAGACAAGGCTGTCCACTCTCACCACTTCTATTCAATATTGTACTTGAAGTCTTAGCTGAAGCCATAAGACAAGAAAGGGACATAAAAGGGATTCAAATCGGCAAGGAAGAAGTCAAGCTATCCCTATTTGCAGATGACATGATCTTATACCTGAGTGATCCCAAAAACTCCACCAGGAAGCTCCTGGAACTAATTGAGAAGTTCAGCAGGGTGGCAGGATACAAAATAAATGTGCAAAAATCAGAGGCCTTCCTATATGCCCAGAATGAAAAAAGTGAAAAAGCCTTGAGAGAAACAATCCCATTTACTGTAGCCCCTAAAAAAATGAAATACCCTGGTATAAACCTAACCAGGGAGGTAAAAGACCTTTAGAATGAAAACTTTAAAACCCTAAAGAAAGAAATTGCAGAAGACACCAGAAGGTGGAAAGACCTCCCATGTTCCTGGATTGGCAGAATCAACATCGTAAAAATGACCATCCTATCAAAGGCAATATACAAATTCAATGCTATACCAATTAAAATCCCAAAGCAATTCTTCAAAGAAGTTGACCAAACAATCTCAAAATTCATATGGAGGCACAAAAGACCCAGGATAGCAAAGACAATCCTGAGTAACAAAAACACAGCTGGAGGTATTACCATACCAAACCTTAGTCTATACTACAAATCCATAGTTATAAAAACAGCCTGGTACTGGCTCCAAAATAGACACACAGATCAATGGATAAGGATTGAAGACCCAGATATAAGCCCACAAAATTACAGCCATTTGATCTTTGACAAAGGGGCCCAAAGAATCCAATGGAAAAAGAACAGCATCTTCAACAAATGGTGCTGGCAAAACTGGATCTCCACATGCAGAAGATTAAAGCTGGACCCATACTTGTCACCATGTACAACACTTAATTCCAAATGGATCAAGGACCTTGATATCAGGCCAGAGACTATAAAAACCATAGTTGAAAGGATAGGGAATTCCCTCGAGCTGATTGGGCTAGGCCAACATTTCCTAAACAGACATCCAATGGCACAGTCACTGCTAACTCTCAACAGTTGGGATCTTGTGAAATTAAAGAGCTTCTGTTCAGATAAAGAGATTGTAACACGAGCTCAAAGGCAACCCACAGAATGGGAGAAAATCTTCACTAACCACATATCTGATAGAGGTCTACTGTCCAGAGTGCACAAAGAACTTAGAAGACTAAACACCAAGGAAACCAATGGCCCAATTAAAAAATGGGCCCTGGAACTTCAAAGAAATTTTACCAGAGATGAAATTAAAATGTCTAACAAATATCTTAAAAAATGCTCCACTTCTTAGCCATAAGGGAAATGCAAATCAAAGCCTCCCTGAGATATCATCTCACCCCGGTCAGGATGGCAAAAATCCACAATACAAACAACAACAAGTGCTGTAGAGGATGTGGAGAGAGGGGAACTCTGCTACATTGCTGGTGGGAATGCAGGCTCACACAGCCACTCTGGCGAGCTGTCTGGAGATTCTTAAAGAAATTAAAGATTGAAATGCCATATGACCCTGCCATTCCACTTTTGGGAATAACCCCCCATGCAGCAGAGGTTTGCTTTGATAGCACAAGCACAACCATGTTCATAGCAGCACGGTTTACAATAGCAAAATCATGGAATCAACCTAAATGTCCAACAGTTGACGAGTGGATAGGGAAACTGTGGTACATCTATACAATGGAGTACTACTCAGGCATCAAAAATGATGAATTACTGGAATTTGCTGGGAAATGGATGTCATTAGAAACAATTATATTAAGCGAAGTATCCCAAACCCAGAAATTTAAGTGCCGTATGTACTCCCTAATAGGTGGCTCCTAGTACCAAACTCACCCAGCCCACATTGAGACACTCAAAGGTAAACGTATGTAATACAGTAATTGCAAGGATTGTGAACAGGAGGGATGGGGTTGGAGGGCCACACCAGACACAAGAAGAGGGGGGACCATGTTACAGCAGAGAAAATCGGCCTCCAAGGAATGCAAGTAATTAATGTGACACCTGGTTAAGTTCACAGATGTTCGTTCCTGATCATGTACAACTGAGGGGGTATGATCTCACCAGAAGGGGAGGGCATATAGTCTGGCAGATGAAAGGTGATCATTTTCCAAATGAGTGACTGACCCCTCCCTCACCGAGGTTTCCTGCTTTTATTACATCTACCCTTGAATGTGCTATTATAACAAGACTCCAGTTTAACAGTTTTTTGTCTCTGACCAGGGGGTGACATACAGTGCCCATCAGGATGGAGCGAAGGGCATTGCAGGAGCAGCAAAACTGCAAAAGAAAATCAACAAACCACAATCCAGAACTTCAGAGACTCTATATCAACCACATAGAACTAAGCCAGCCTAATCTCCTCCCATCCTGAAGCTCAGGGACATTTGCGGAAGAGGGGGGCGGTAAGATTATAAGAGCAAAAGGATGGGAGGAGCAATGATCTGAAGATTCTCTACACTAGTTAGGGCTGAAGCAATCATAATAGGACTTTGCATGCTCTGCGCAATGTCCAACACACTATTGACTTCACAAAGTCTGGCATCGGCTGGAGGCACCGGGATCCTTGGAGGCAAGGGATTGACAGCCACAGTGGTGTTCCTGTGCTTGGGGGGAACATGAGAAAGGGTTCAGGGAAATGCCACTGGGTCCTTGTACGTCATCGGAGAGGAGGACCAAGAGGAGAGTTAGGCATACACAATAAAGGACTCTCTGGGAATTGGGGGGGGAGGCACTGGGAGACGGGGAGGGAGGAAAGGGGAGCAGGGGGTTCAGGGGGAGGAGGGGGGAGGGAACTGGTCTACCTATTAAGTTTGTATGAGCGGAAATAATAATAAAAAATGTTAAAAAATTTACAAAAAAAAATGTGCCTATCTTTTGTGGTGAGATGAGTTTCCTGAAGGCAGCAGATTGATGGGTTGTGATTTTTAATCCAAGTTTGCAATCCGTGTCTCTTGATTGGTGAGTTAATTCCATTGACATTTAATGTTATAATGGAGAAATTATTTTTAATTCTGAACGCTTTTTATGTTTAGTGGCTTTTGTATGTGTATTATTTGACTTTTAGGTTTTGGTGGTATTGTACTTCCCTTCTGTCCTCCTGGATATACTTGTTCTTTTCTTCAAGCTCGAGTATCATTTCTAGCAGTTTTTGAAGGCCTGGTTTGATAGACATGTAAGCCTTCAAGTTATCTTTGTGCTGGAAAACATTTCTTTCTCCCTTGATCATGACAGATAGTTTTGCTGGGTATATCAGCCTGGGTTGACATTTTTGTTCATTCAATACTTGAAGTACATCTCTCCAAGCTCTTTTTGCTTTTACTGTTTCCATTGAGAAGTCATTTGTTATTTTTAATAGGTTTATCTTTAAAAGTGACTTTTTTTTTTTGCCTTGAAGCTCTCAGCACCTTTTCTTTTTCTTGAGTATGGAATGTTTTGACTATTATTTGCCATGGCAAGTTTCTATTTTGGTCATATTTGCTTGGGGTGTGGAATGCCTCTTGTATTTGGATGGGTCTCTCTTTCTTTAGATGAGGAATGTTTTCCTTGATAATTTGAAAAATTTCCTCAGGTGTGGTATTTTTGGATTCTTGTTCTGGTATTCCATAAATGCACATGTTAGGCTTCTTCAGGGTGTCCCATAACTTTTGAATATTTCTCTCAAGTATCTTTTTGGCTTTAACATCCTCTCCATTGAGCTGGTTAATTCTTCTACTTTGTCTTCAAAATCTGAAATTCTATTTTCTGCTTCGTTAGTTCTGCTAATAAGACTCTCTGTTGACTTCTGGGTTGAAGATAACTTGTCTTTTAGTTCAATTTTAAACTCTGCTTGAGACTGTTTTAACTGCTCTATGCCTATTTTTGTTTCTTGAACTGTTTTCCTCAACTCCTCCAAGTGTCTGTTGTGTTCGTGTTCAAAGTGATTGATGTGGTTATTTAACTCTTCCTAGATTGACTCTTTCATAGTATTGATCATAGTAATGATCATGCTTTGAAAGGCATTATTTTGGGTCTGGCTTTCTTGACTATTTTCTGTGAATTTGTTCTGGTTGGAATCTATCATTATGGGGCTAATTCTTCTGGTGGGAGATTTGTTTTCTTGGGTTTTGTTTCTCATGGATTTGCACTTTGACTTGGGCATTGTTGTTTTATCGCTTAAGACCTTCTTTCAGTTTCTGCATGTTTTTGACTGAACTGAATTAATTGGTATTACTACTCTTGAGCAGTTATTACTAGTAATTTGCCTTGGAGTTGGGTACATTTGTCTGTTGTTATTGTTATTTCCTAGATGAGGCTATTTGACTGTTAGTACATCAATTAAGTCAGGTTTGGTGGACAGGTGGTAAATATTAGTGTGTAGTGCACTTTTACGATTTAGTACCTTGGTGATATATGGGGATGAGTGGTATAGTCCCTGAAGTTGTAAATGGAAAAGTTAATCTACAGTGACTAATAATTGAAGGGAACAGAATGGTAAAAAGAAGTTTACTTATCTTTGGGCTGGATGTGAAGAATCTCTCCCATGTGATAGGATGACTTTAGAGTACTTCAGATTTATGGCCTTTGTTCCCTAGAGCTTTGCTTGGGTTTTCTTTGGACTCTGTTGAGTTCTGAGAAGCAGTGTGTCCTCCCTGGACCACAAGCTTTCCAAGCAGAAAGGGCAGAGGTGCTGATGATGGGGCACTTCACCTGGGACCTGGGGTGTGGCCTAGTGGCCTTCCCTAGCCGGAAGCAGACTGGGTGCTGCTCAGGCTGGCTGGTGGGAGGGGCTTGGACAAGCGGGTGACCTGGAGGCTGGGGGAATTTACCTGAGAAGCAGGGTGTCCTGCCTGGACCGTGAGCCTCCCAGGCGGAAAGGGTGTATTAATATTCTCTTTGTAGTAAATATGTGCATTTGAGCACTGCTCAAGCATAGAGGTTCCATTCAAGTTACATTCCTTATGTCTCTGTGGTGCACAACATACCTAACCTATGCCTTGCCCGGAGAAAGTTAAAGGATGATGAATGTTGAGCAAATGTTTAACACAGGAGAATCATTTCCTCAGTGATCTGTAAAAATAGCTAAATGGGTTCTACAAGAAGAAAAGTGAGAATCTGGGGATCTAGCTCAGTGGATGAGATGCTTGTTCCAAAGCAAGTGGAACTGGAGTTCGGATCCTCAGAAACATGAGCAGATGTGGTGGCCCTTCAAATCCCAACACTCAGAAGCAAAGACAAAGAATCCCCAAAACAACCTGGCTAGCTGGTCTGACCAGTTGTCAAGTTCTGGGTTTAAAGGAGAGACCTTGTCTTAATAAAACTATTAGAGAGAGAAGACACCTGACATGAACTTCAGGCCTCCACATGCACATAGAGGAACATATTTGCATGTGTATTTTCACAAATGTGCACACACAGGCAATACACACACACACACACACACACACACACACCCATTCACTCACTCACCCACATGCAAAAACAAAAAGAAAACAAGCAAAGCATGGAAGAGGATATAAGCAATCTGAAGATTGGCAAAATTTATTTTTTAATCTACATGTTTTAGCAGGCTGAATTACAACAGCTTGCTTTGTTGAAATATGTGGTATGTTTCTATATTTCTCTTTTCTATATTTTCATCTTTCTATATTGCTTTCCTTTAGCTTCTTTTCATCTATCAGTCAATCATTTTTGCAAGTCAGGATTTGCAACATTTATAATCTATCAGGGATCATAATTCCCACAGATTCTTAGTTCTAAATGGATCACCTGACCTACGCCATGGTCTCTCCACTTGTTTGTCTATACAAATTTCTCCATTAACCCAAATATTATTTCTAGATGCCTGTAGTTTTCTGAAGGGCATCTTGATGGTGGTGGATGACAGGGATAAGCACTGAAAGTCTCACACGGTCCATCAAATTGGCCTCTGAAAAGGCTGGATTAACCTATTCAGTCACCAGCAGCCCATGAGAAATATTTTTTTATGTCCTCACCAACCTTTAAGTTTATTTTGCTTATTTGAAAATTCAAAAAAAGGATTCTTTCCATGCCTCACCTATTTTTTTATTTTCCTCCCACATTTTATTTTTTTCTTAATCATACAAGCTCAGTTGTCCCCCATTGCACTTTTCCCCCTTCCCTCCTTCCTTTCAATCCCTCCCTTCCCTCCTCCCAGCGCCTCTCCCTTCCTCCCTCCCATCCCTTGGAACATCCTTTTGTGTGAATGCCAAACCTCCCTCTGAGTCCTCTACCCTAGTGAGGGTTCAGGACTCAGTAGCATAGCTCAGAGTCCCTTCTTGGGCTTCCCCTTAGTATGGGAACTCTGTTATGACTGTTCAATCCCTTGCCTCTAAAGATCCTATTGCCTGGAGCCTTCTCCCCTGTGATCTATGCTAGACTTTGGGAGGTCATTGACATGTCAGCCATTGTGCAGGTCAGGCAAAGTCCAATCCTGGCTGCTGCAGCCCTAACTTGTGTAGAATATCTTGCGTATTTTTGGTGATCCCCATCTTTAGGCTCTTACAATCTTGCCCACCCCCTCTTCTGCAAGGTTCCCTGAACTTTAAGATGGGAAGAGATTTGGCTGGTCTGGTTCTAGGTGAATAATGTAGGTCTTTAGTGTTCTGAATTATGGTTTGTTGTTGTTTTCAGTTTTGCTTTTCCTGCATTGCCCTTGGCTGGATCCCAACTAGTATCCAAGGTCACTCCTAACCAAAGATATAAGACTGTTTAAATGAAAATCTTAGTATAAGAGGAAACTCAAAAAGTAGATGGAAGAATAGGAGAAGGACACAGCAATGATTGTGGTGGGGTGTCAGTGTTCCATTTGCCAGATGGTTACCATCTGTCTGTCAGTCCCAATATTCTCCCTGATTGGTGAGACCAAACCTGTTCAGTCCCAAGTGACCAGGAAGGGAAGTGAGAGTGGGCTGCACCAGATGTCTTGATGCTTACATGCAATACTTGACTGTGGCCTATTTTCTCTACTGAAGCGTGATCCCCTTTCTCCTTTCTTTTGAGGTCCTCCTTTCCCTTCCCTCCTGTTTACAATCCTTTGTGATCACAACAGGTATTACAGAGTTTTACCTTGGAATATATCATTAAGTGGGTACATACATATATCATTAAGGGAGTACATACAATGTCTAATTTTCTGTGTTTGGGATACTTCACTCAATATAATTTTTTCTAATTCCATCCATTTCTTGGCATATTTCATTAATTCATCTTTTTTTGATGGCTGAGTAATATTCCATTGTATAATGATACATTTCCATTATCTATTTGTCAACTGTTGGGCATTTCGGTTGATTCCATGACTTTGCTATTGTAAATAGTGCTGTAATGAACAAGGTTGTGTTTATGTCACTGTAGTGAATTTCTGCATCATGAAGGATTATTCCTAGTAGTGGTATAGCAGGGTCATATGGTGTTTCAATCTTTATTTTTTTTAGAATTCTCCATACTGTTCGCCAGAGTGGCTGTATGAGCCTGTATTCCCACCAGCAATGTAGAGAGTTCCTTCTCTTCACATCCTCTCCAACATTGGTGTTGCTTGTATTGTGGATTTTTGCCCCAGTCCACACACGCACATTGTAATGTAAAAGGACACATATCATGCAAAATTTTCTCCATCTTGCTTTTCTTCCTCATTAATGATCTCACGCAGCATTCTGTATCAGCATATCCACCTAATTTTTAAAAGCTATGCAACATAGGCATATTTTATTACATAGATGCGCTGGTACTTATTTAATGTTCTTTTAATGAATTTGCAAGTGAGTCCAAATTTTAATGTCAGGTAATGCTACAATTTATTACTTACATTGACACCTTTGTACACTTGCAGAAACATGCCAATGAAGTAAATTCCTAGAAATTTCTTGATGCAAAGCATACTTGAGCAATCACATTAGCATTGTGACTGATGCTGCTAGAATGGCCTCTCCAGAGGTTACACCATGTTTAGCTCCACAGCAACAATACAGTTGCTTCTTTCCTCAGAGCCTTTGCAAGGTGGTGTCTGTTGGACCTTTGGGATGTTGTCAATCTAGAAAAATTTCCACATTCTGAGACATGGAATCTCAGTTTAATTTTAATGTTTAGTTGTTTGATTATATGTAACAATTTGCATTCTTTTTCAAACATTATTTTCTAATAACACTTTTTAAGTCCTTTACCCATTTTTCTGTTAAGTTTTCAGTAACTACTTCTTTTGACTTGAAGAATGTATTTATCATTAAGTAAATTCACCTTAACTATCTGCTTTGTAAATACTGGTATTTATTTCTATTCTGTCTTTGGTTTTTCTTTGAAGTTTTTGACCATAAAGAGCTTTTCTTTTTTACTTTTATACAGAAAAATGCACCAACAGCTTATGTTTATTTCTAGGGTTTATGCTTGCCTTAGAGACTTTTTATTTCAAGATTAAATTTAAAATGATTTCTTATTTTTTCTGGTATTTTAAATTTTATATTCAAATATTGGGTCTATGTGCTATGTGCTTTGATTGGAAAAAGACATCCACTTTTTGTTGCTGCAACTTTGATATGTTGAGCAACCATTCCCCTCACCCCCTGCAGAAACGCTGTTTTCAAGGAAATCCCTGGATCTGCAGTGGAAAGTTTCCCAGACGGCATCAAGCTTAGGGCTCCCTTGTTTTGTAGCTTGATTCCCAAGTTCATCTCAAGATCTCATTAAGGCATCACAGTTCCTGTAAATTCCTGCCCGTGGAGCTTTCCATCCTGAAGGTTCCTGGTAGGAACTTCCTGTTGTTCTTTCCCTAGCTGTTTACTTTTGAATTCTCAGCTTTCCATAAGCAGTTCATGAATGGGTCAATACACATCTGAACAAACTTTGCCTAGATTCACTATAGTTACCATTTTCCCAGATGCACATGCACACCTTATGAACATCATTGCAAGTCTAATTTCAGTTTACCATTATACATTGCTATACTCTCATCCCAAGAACAAGATAAAAGGAATGCTTATTATTTTATGTCACCTTGGCATTCACTTAAGCACATTTTCACTTTCTCATACCAGCTGCTGGTATGAGATTTCATACCTGTACTCTATGCTTCCACTTCCAGTTCCTCAATGTGGCTGATCCTTTTTCCTTATGCTGCTCTTTCCAGGTGAGAAATTCACTATGGGACAGTTACATGCAGCCGGTGTGATCTTTACACACCACATAGACCACACAGACAGAGCACTGTGGCCACTGTATAGTCACTGAGGGATCTTACTTCTGCTCTTTAAACCCAATGCTAGAACTCCCTACAGAAAACTTGTCTGGGTGCTGCACTGGGCCCAGTAATGATGCTGGCCTGTGAGCTCATTTCCTTTTGCCTACACTCCCTGACCTCCACACAGGCCCTAAATGCTCTAGAATGAGCAAGTTCTAAAAGATTAAACCATCACACTATGTCTGCATCATTGAAGTCATGCCAGCAATCTGATGAACAGGCCATCCAAAGGAACCGGTGCAGATGGATTCCCTGCCAGTGCCCTTCGATGGCCAAATAGCAATCAGCTAACTTTGAGAGAAACTGTTTCATTCAAACATAAGGATATTCACCCATATAACCAGCAGAGAATTATCTCACCAGAATAACTGATAATATAACACTATATAACACTATCATATAGTTAATTGTCTACAACCAAAAGTGTCCACTTATTCCAATAAGATTCCAGGAATCAATTAAGAATAAACATCACGTGTTTGTTTTCCTTCCTCATTAGTCTCTTCTGTACCAAGGCTGGTTCTTATCCTTCCTTCCTTTTTTTTTTTTCCAACTTTTTTTCCCCTACTTTTTTACTCTTTTAGTGTTTCATACCTGAATATAGTGGCTTTATGACACTTTTACAACTTAATCGTCTATCTCATCCTAAGTACTTGCAGGAGCATGAAGCACATATAAGAGAGTATGACATTGAGGAAAGCACTTTCCATTTCCTCCCCATCAGCAGCATTAGCCCTCATCAGTCCCTCAGGGAGGTATGGAGCCTCTTGAGACCTTTCCCATGATGAGATGCTAATTAGACAATTTCTGTGCAGTTCTCATGGCAATATACATAGCTGCCATGAAATCATGATTACAATGGTCCTGTCGTATCCAGGAAATAGTGTCTGGACACACCCTTGCCTCACTTCAGTCTCTCGAAGTCTTACTGTCCACTCTTCCATAATGTTCCCTGAGTCTTGGGGTGGGAATGGGCAGATTCCTTTCTTTTGATGTCATTACTTACCTTGGTATTTGTGTCATTTGATACTATTCATGCCCGTTTTCATTAAGTTTTTAGCTGGACTATCATGAAGACTGCTGATTTCTCAGCAAAGCTAAGCTTATGTGATGTCCACCCGAGTTCTGGGCGTCTGCAACTTTCAGGTGCTGACCACATTGTAAAGCTTGCCTTGGGGGAGGAGGAGAGTTTCATCAGTTTAGTCAGTAACTTTGAAGTTTAGTCCTTCGAAGGCATTTACTGGGACTATTATAGTGCTAATAAAAAAGAACTAAAAATCATTGGGATAGAAAGTTTCTTTGTCTAGTTTAGTCTGTCTAAAAAAAGAACAAACAAAAATAATTAAAAGTAAGAACTTAAACAGATATTTGTAAACACATTTGCCCAAAATAGCTTTTTTCATAATTTCTTTTTTTTTTTTACAATTTCTAAAAAGCAAAATAAAACTGTCTATTAATGGATGGATATATTAACAAAGTAAAGTATACACAGGCAATATCATCTTTTTTTTCCATATACACTGATTCCAGTAATACTGCTGGCTTATGAGTTCATTTCTCTTTTAACCTACACTTTCTGACCATGGGATCATGTGGTGTCCATGCATGCATATGAGTTTTGCATGTGGGTAAGCACATGTGTTTTTTTTTTCTATTTTAATAATTGCTCCTTTATTAATGTTTTAATTACAAAAACAGTTGCATGGGATAAATCACCTATAAAGCAATTATACAAAAGGTAAACAAATTAGCACTCAAAACAATCTTTATGAAAAATATTTACTCGATCTTCAAACTAAAATTTATAATTCATCATCTTAGCTTATTCTTTTAGAAAATGAAGGAAATATGCCAAATGAAAAAAATTATATTTTCCCTCCTCTCAGCTACTTATGATGGTAACAATCTTTTAAGTTTTTAAGCCAAAGTAAGTTTGAGGAACATTTCAAAATATTGTTTTTGATACATGTGTTTGTGTGTGCGCATGTAGAAACCTGAGGACGATAGCAGAAATCATCTTTGACTGTGCTTCCACCTAACTGTTTTGAAACTGGGCCTCTAATCAAACCTCATTACTGATAGAGCTAATCTGCCTAGTTAGCTTGGTCTAGAAATTCCAAGGCTCTGCCTTCCAGGGTTGGAAGTACAGGCAGATCACTATACATTTGCATTTTCTTTTTTTAACATTTTAACATTTTTTATTATTATTTCCGCTCATACAAACTTAATAGGTAGACCAGTTCCCTCCCCCCCACATTTGCATTTATATAGGATACCGGGGATCCAAATTTTGGTGTCTTTGCTTGTATGGTAAATGCTTTAACAAGAGTCATCTACTCAACACTAATAATTTTATTTAGCTTTTAAAAAAGACTTATTCTGACACATGCTGCCATATGGATGATTTAACAATATCATGTTTGATGTTCCTAAGTAAAGGAAACCAGACACTAAAGGCCACAAGAACATGGAGTTTCAGTTTCTAAAGTTGAATTTCATCAGGAGGGGAATGTCAACGTACTTTCACAACAACATGGATGTAATGAATGTCACTGAATTGTGCATTTGAAAATGGTCATTTCATGACTGTTTTTATCATAAAAGATAAACTTTGAAGAACATATTGCTAATACTAAGTTAAAATTTTTTCCTTGGTAAATCTCCATCCTTAGTCTGGGGATCTGTAGCAACATGAAATTAATCTTTTCTGCATTCCATATAGTGTCCCTTGCCCCAGTCTACCCACACACCCTTTGCTCCTGTATCCCCTAGCCATGCTGAGATAAGCGTGAAGTACCTTCCTAACCTTCTAGGACATTCTAGCATGCACAAGATTTGCCTGTTTCAGGTCCAGGCCAGGATCTTCGGCCTTCGGCCAAGGGTCTCCTCCTCCTTTGTTTTTGGCTCCCATCCTGTGCTTGCGGAAGACCGGCAGAGACTGCATGGCCGCGACATGTGTCACGCACACCGAGGACACCGCTGAAGCTTTTCACCTTCTTAAGGTATCAGGGCAAAGAACCTGTTCACCTCAAAACACCGCGGCATTGCTCCATAGTCTCATATGGCAATTGGCAGGAACAGGCAAACACGTGGGATTCAACTTGGCCACAGTCCATTTCCGCAGCAACGCAGGCCATCAGCTGCCCTCACTGCCCAGTCACCCTTGGCTGCCGAGCAGCGGGCTCTGTGTGCGGAGCTCTGTGCTCCTTCAGCTCTGAATCCAGGCTCAGCAGGCCTTTCAGCCTTACCTTGATTCCAGCAGGTCAGATAGGCTCCGGGGCTAATCTCACCCCCCCCCCAGCACATGATGGGTTGGACATATGTCCCTCAAGGGTGATGCTCTTCTTGGGGAGATCTGGGAAGCCTGAGCACTTGGAGAAGCTTTGTTTCCTTCATGAGAGAGACAAAGACCAACAGGTTCAAGGAAGGCGTCCAGGTTAAGAGGAAAGAGGGATCAAGTTCTGGACCTTCCACTTCTTAGGAGCACAAGTCCCTGGTACCCGTCACTGTAGAGAACAGACCCAGGAGAGGGAAGCAGTTCTCTCTCTCTCTCTCTCTCTCTCTCTCTCTCTCTCTCTCTCTCTCTCTCCCTGCCTGCAGCCTGACCCTATCCTTCATGCCCCTCCAAAGGAAAAGGAGCCTTTTTGGTCTTGGGTAAAGGGAGAGCTGCTATCACTAAAGGAACAGCCAGAAAACAATCAAAGACAGCTAAAACAACCCAAAATCTCAGGACTTGGAAGAAAAGGACAGCCCTTACTTACCCACCCCAAGAGTAAAGAGGCAGGAATAAACCATTAGCATTTCAGAACACAGCATGATCTTTCCAAGACCCAGAGAGTGGAATCCAGTTCAGAAGGTCAGACCTTCACAGAGGTTCGAGAGGGGGCCTGAGGGAGTGAGACTAAGGTCTTCCTCTCCTGACTTTGCCAACCTTTTTTTCATCATCATCCTAGCTCGGAACCCGCTCTGGTGAGGTGGAAAGCGAAGTCCACTGACCAGAAAAGGAACAGGGGAGATGACATCTAGGACACAGAGGTGCGATCCATTGTGGCCAATCTAAAATGACGATAGCTACCCCCACCTTATGCTTTCTTTACTTGCAGTTCTACTCTCTGCCCTACAAGATAGTAGTTTTCTCCATATGACAACCTCCTACATATCACTCTCATCCAGGCAACTACCACCCACTCATCTGGAGGAGGTTATTTTTGTGCCTCATTTGCTCGTTAGAATCTGCTGTACTTCAGACTCTGAAGTGCAAATGGAAAGAAAAACAAAACAGAAAACGGAGTCCTCTGCATCGATGCTAAGGGGAGAGAATCGAAAGCAGTAATCTAGACCACTAACAAGCACTCACGGGGAGAGGCAAAGATAAGGAGGGAGGACAGAGAACCCTTGGTTAGGACAAGTTTCCCCAACTCTGATTCTGGTCTGATCTTATTTTTATATATTCCATTCTGGCTTAGGGGTTAAGCTTTTGCGTCACAAGCAAAAGGACCTGAGTTTGGATCCTAGAGCCCATATAAAAATGCCTAATGGAAAGTAGTTACTCTGCACTTCCAGCCTGGGAGATGGAGTCTGGGTTTCCCAGAACAAAGCAGCAAAGTGTTAGAGCAATCCAGGATGATTCCTGGAAGTCATCCTCGGGCCTCCACATGTACACACACATTCTATTACCCACACATACACGGAAGGAAGGAAGGAAAGGAAGGAAGGAAGGAAGAAAGGAAGGAAGGAAGGAAGGAAGGAAGGAAGGAAGGAAGGAAGGAAGGAAGGAAGGAAGGAAGGAAGGAAGGAAGGAAGGAAGGAAGGACCAAACTAGACCCAATGCTGTTTTTGAGGTCAGTTAGAGTTAGAGTAATCTCTAAAGAAGCTGCAGAGTCTTTTCTTTTTTTTTTAAATTTATTTATTTATTTATTTATTCAATTGTGCGTGTGTGTGTGTATGTATGTGTGCACGCGTGTGTCTCTCTGTGTGTGTAGAACCACGGACGAATTCGGGAACCACCATGGACGCCTCCACTTTCTCCGCCCCGGGATTCACAGGCTCCGCCCTACCAGGACCAGAAACGCAGGCCGCCCCCGCTTCCGCCTGGCGTCTATACGTGGGATCTGGGATCCGAACTCAGGACCTTCTGCCTGCAAGGCAGAGGCCTAACCCCTGAGCCACCTCTCCAGCCCCAGAGTTTTTTTCTTTTCAAAGAAAGAGAATTGCCATCATGAAAAGCTATAATAATCTGTGCGTTCCTGAAGTTGAAGTAATAACAGAAGCATTAGCTTCTAAAGAGATAAAAGAAATGGGAATAAAAAGCATTTTTTTATTGCAGAGAAAATTGCAAAGCTCACAAACATATACTGGAAAATATGCGTTACTGTCCCCAAACAGTAGACTGGGCCATGTGATTTCCCACACAGAAACATCCATTACATCAGAGCATAAAAATAGGTTTTCTGAGAGTAGGGTGAACAGCCAGCTTTGCAGATCTTTCCCAGCTGCCACTGTTCTAGTGAACGCTATGAGATAATATTCTGAACTTAAACATTCTCATCCAGGGACTCTGCTCATTATCTTGAAACATTTGAAGCAATAGCTGTGGGATGTTCAGAGGAGCTAAAAAGTCACTGTACTGATTATTCTTTTTGTGTTGCTATTAGACAACATCACACTCGAGCAACTTAAGGGGAGATTTATTTGTCTTACAGTTCCATTATGGCAGAAAAGGCATGACTGACTAACAGAAACTGGAGGTGGCTAAAGTCATATATATCTTGGATTTTTTTAAAAATTATTATTATTTATTCAATTGTGCATGTGTGCGTGTATGTATGTGTGTATGTGTATGTAGAACCACGGACGAATTCGGGAACCACCATGGACGCCTCCACCTCCTCCTTGTTTACTCTGCCCCGGGGTTCACAGGCTCCGCCCTACCAGGACCAGAAACACAGGCCGCCCCAGCTTCCGCCCGGCGTCTATACGTGGGGTCTAGAATCCGAACTCAGGACCTTCTGCCTGCAAGGCAGAGGCTTAACCCCTGAGCCACCTCTCCAACCCCATATCTTGGATGTTGAGAGAGCTAACTGTAAACTTCCTAGAGCAGACTCCTAGCAGAAGCAGAGAGCGATGCACCAAACTCAAGGCTCGCCCCCTGGAAATGCCTTCCCCCAGCAGGGCTCCACCTCCAAAAGTTGCCACAACCTTCTCAGACATCAACTAAGGATACAAACACATGAGCCCATAAGGAACAATGCACATTCAGTTCATAACAATTTCCAAACTAGGAGCTCTCCAGACCCAGCACTCCCAGTGCCGAGTTGATTGACATCAACTCCTCCACATTGCACTCAGCTCGGGCAAGAGAGAAGTTGGCAGAGGCAATGCAGGAGGCTCTGCCTCAGCCTTGCTCCTCTGCAGGGATGCAGCAGACTCGCCTGAGCGGCATCAGTGATGGAAGCAGGAGACGAAGGCTAATAGGAAGGCTCTGACATGGTCCTACCTGAATCCAGAGAAACTCAGCATCTCAGAATAATCGAGTCGGCTACTGGGTATCCTTGCCTAAAAGCTGAACTACAATTTACTGAGTCAGGCAGGTTTAACAACTTAGTGGGGAAAAGTTAAACAGTTTTTCTGTTTCTGGAAGCACCAGTGAAAACCATAGGTCCTTCAACAAGACAGTGGAGAAAAAAGGAGAGCATAGAACTGGGTGGTGCAGTGATCAAAGCTTTGCCTCACAAGCAAAAGGACCTGAGTTTGAATCTCCAGGTTCCACTAAAAAAAAAAATGCCAAGCAGAATTGGCAGTGACCTGCAATTGCAATCATAGAAGGTGGAGCCTGGAAAATCCCAGAGCAAAGCAATAAGGAGGCAGAGCAATCCAGGATGAGCAGTAGAAGCAAATTATGAAAGAAGGATCTGTTCTATAACAAAAGATTTGTAAAAGACACTGTAAGGAAATGCAGTACTGGAGCCTTACTTGCTACCTACAAGAACTGAGGAAATTAGAGACACACACAGTTTTCTATAAATGATACCAAGGAAGTTACCAGTTTTAAGGATTATGATATCAGTCTTACAGTTATGTAAGAAAATGTAAGAGAAAGGAAGAGAGGGAAAGAAGCAAGGAATGAAGGGAAAAGAAGAAAGAAAAAAGGAAGGAAGGAAGAGGAAATGAAAAGAAAGGAGAGGGAAAGTTCATGGTTTTTAAAGACATGGTGAGGCCTATAGAAATAACAAAAGATGCTTCAAATTTGTTTCAAAAACATTTCAGAAAAAAAAGAGATAAAGCAAGAATATTGTTTGGGAGTTTGTATTAATCAGGATTCTCTGGAGAACAGAATCTCTGGAATGTAATATATATATATATATATATATATATGTGTGCGTATGTATGTATGTATGTATGCGTGTGTGTGTGTGTGTTTAGTAAATTAATTCACAATAAAAATAGTGTCCTTCAAAGTAGCTGCCTATAACTGCTTTGTTCTTCACCAGAATGTCTCACAGAAGTAAAGGATCCCAAGAGGGTCTCAAGCCTCTACTTCACTGGAGGGTCGACGTTGGTGAAGAACCGCTGGGCTCCAACGTCAGCGATGAACAGTGAATAACACTAGAATGCTAGAGACCAGGCTCCAAAGGCAGCAGGAGCAGCAGCCAGGTCAAAAGGATGAACCTGAGTCAGGCAAGGATGAAGGTGGCAGTGGCAGAAGCAATACTCTAAGAAGTCAGTGAAGATGCTCATGGAGTGAACGCAACAGCAAGTTGACACAGGATGAAGAGCAAGTCTCTTCTCCTTGCACTTCTTTTTTTTTAATCATTTTTTTATTTATTCAATTGTGTATATGTGCGTGCGTGCGTGCGTGCGTGCGTGCGTGTGTGTGTGTGTAGAACCACGGACGAATTCTGGAACCACCATAGACACCTCCACCTTCTCCTTGTTTACTCTTCCCCGGGATTCACAGGCTCCACTCTACCAGGACCAGAAACACAGGCTGCCCCTGCTTCTGCCCAGCATCTATACATGGGGTCTAGGATCTGAACTCAGGACCTTCCGCCTGCAAGGCAGAGGCTTAACCCCTGAGCCACCTCTCCAGCCCCCCTTGCACTTCTTATTATCGGGTCTTCCACTGGGAAGTATCCACTATTGTCTGGTTTTCCCACATCAATTAATCACATATCTGCAGATTTATTCAGGGGCCTGCTCCAACCATCGACTCCCCACAACTGTACCCCAAACCATCTGCAACCATCAAGTTGACACTAAAATGTAACCATAACAGAGTTTTATAAGAGGTTTTTGTTGTTTTATCTTGTTGACACTGGAGATAGAACCAATGTCAACAAGACAGTGTCGATCTTGCAAATACTAGAAGTACTCTACTGCTAAGCTATATCATTGGCCCTAACAGGAGAATTTTATTAGTCATTTTATGTATGTGGATGATATATCAAGCAGCAATTAGACGAGTATATTTTGAGAAACACACACACACCACAGTTGAAAGGTTTGTCCTGATAATACTTGCATATGAAAATCAAAGTGCTTCTCTGAATAACCGAAAATATATCCACTTTTCCTAATACTTCAAAATCAAAACTAAAAATTCTGTGTGCGTGCGTGTGCGTGCAGCGCGCGTGTGTGTGTGTGCGTGTGTGTGTGCGTGTGCGTGTGCGTGTGCGTGTGTGTGTGTGTGGCACTTGAGTGCGTGTGTCTGTGGAGGCTCAATTGTGACATTGGAAATCATCTTGGACTCCTCTGCCTTTTGCTCTGGGGTTTCCCAGGTTCTGCCTTCCAGGGTTGGAAGCACAGGCTGTTACCATATTTACTGAGCATTTTTACACGGAATCTAGGGATCCAAACCAGGGTCCTTTTGCTTACAAAGCAAAGGCTTTAACCACTGAATCATCTCCCAAGCCCTAAACCCAAAAGTTCTTTAGGAGAGAAACAGAGAATTGGCACACAAAGAAATCGTTATGACTTTGACAGAAAACATAATTTATTTGAAAATTCATTGATTTTTGAGGAAGGTTAAGGACTGTTGAGCTCAGATTCACCACATTAAACAAAATGAATTGAATCTCTCCTGGAGTTGAGACTTTTTCTATGGTAACTGTGCTCAAGACATTGACAGGGAAATTCTACAAATGCAGTGTGATTCTATGCTCGGTCAGGGGAAGTGCCATCGCTCCAAGTACAGGTAAGCCCAGAGCGCAGAATTGTAGCATCCTCAGCTGGCTCTATGCTTTGTTCAGCCACTGGCCCTTAAACTTGCCCTCAAATTGACAAGGAAGTGCAGAAAAAGGAAATGTATTCAATCTAGCTATATTGTGGAGAGAATATCCAATGTCCGAGGCCATCCCTATCCAGAGAGTTTCGATGGTTTTAATAGGGGTTAGAGATATGCAGTTCTGTTCAAGGTCTGATTCTACTCAAGTTGTTCTCTCCAAGTTGCTCCTGTGCTGAGATGTCAGAACTGTGTGAAATCTCTTGGGGGGAGTCAAACTTCTCTGATTGGTTGGTCCCAATCCCTCTCTGATCTCAGCATGAGTTTCCTGGAGAAGTTTCAGTTCTCAGAATTGATTCTTCTCTTGGACTGGGACAGCCGGACTGGTGGGGGAAAGCATTGTCTGGAAGAAGATACCCTTTCCCCACTTTCTCTTTTACTGTCTGCTTATAAGAAGAGACCACACTAAATGGTGATCCTTGTCTGAAATTGTTAAGGGAGTTATTCTGGAATAGTTCTTCAGACACCAATTAGGGTGGAAGAGAGCTTACTCACCCGTGGTTTAGAGATGAGATCACTCTCTAAGGACTTCAGCCAGTAGTTTAGTTTTAGTTTAGCTTCATTCTATAGTATAGCAGGGCAGAGGTGGAGCAAGCAAAGCAGGTGTTTGCAGAAGCAGAAGCAGTGGATAGTAATTGCCAGCAGGACAGGCTGACTGCAGAAAGACCAGTACCAGGTACAAGGTGTGGGAATAAAATGGTGTCTCAGGGATTCAGTAATTTTCCATCTCAACTTATGCTTATCAGTACTTACCAGTTTACATTTTTCCACTTCACAATGACCTGATTTAACCATGTCCCATTCTGCGACTTTTTTTTTTTTTTGCCTCTGTATCATTGTTGACAAATATGGTTAGCAGACATCTTTTAATCCAGACCAGAGAGAAGTTATTATTCTGTCTTTATAAGCTGACTGAAAATCTGTGTCCCTTTAACATGGACGATTTCACATTCTTGAAGTACACTGCAGTGTCTGCTTTGCCTGATGGAAACGTCAACCTCTGAATATTATTAAGTGTTAGCTGTAGAGTATTTGGCAGATTCCTCTGACCTCAGGAAACTGAACTTAATCCATTCCTTGGCAGGACCCCAAGTTAGGCATTTTTTAAATTGGTTCAGGTAATTGGTCTATGAATAATTTGGGATCACAGGCAAAGAAATGAGCGGAAGTCCATGCTTACCATGGGAAAGTGTTCTCTCTCTTGATCTCAGTTAAGAAATGAGAAATTTTTGCTGTACAAGAAAAATATCATAAAAGAAATGAGAATCTCCCTTTGGAAAATACAATATTTCTGATATAAGCAATTAATCACTAACTTCCAAGTGAATATGGAAAAAAAGGAAAGTTCGCCTCCCCCCATAGTGTCACAAGCTCTTGAAGCCATCTCTGAGTGGGTCGAGTGAGGTCACTGAGTAAGGCCACTGGAAGGTCTGAGAAATCAGGTCCACCTTGAAAGAGAACCATCTTGGACCAATCTTTACTGGGAGACAATGTTGGCTACCTCAGCCTATTTTATCAAGGCTGGGCCTATTTACCAACTTGGAGATATAGTTCTAAGTTTTTCAAAATGGAAGTTGGCTTCCTAGTAAGTAATATTCCACGACATAGGGTAGAAAGAAAATTGATATATAGTCCAATGTACAACTTCAGACCTCTACTTAGCACTTACTTCTGTTTGAACTATGCCAGATTTATCTTCTGAGCTTCCATATCCTCATTTCTAAAATGAGAATACACCCAGTTTACAAATGTTTATGACATTATACTCACAGGCCAACAAAATTCCATTGATACAAACATTATTTGTCTTGTATGTGATTGCCGAATAGAGGAATAATGGGGGTACAACTTGGAATCCTGCTGGGCTCTACCAGCTTGCTAACGGTTGTCTCCATAGAAGCAGTAGCTGTTTGTTCGCAAGGTCTGTCTCCACTTGATCACAGCACACCTGAGACCTATAGTGCGGTCCACAGGGTCGGCTGCCCTTTATTTCCTTTCCAGCTCAGTGTGAGCCACTTCCTTGCCTAGAAAACGTTTCTTCCTGACTTTCCATAACTTTGTTGAGCTCATTTTCAT
This sequence comes from Typhlomys cinereus, assembly GCA_023101885.1. Lineage (NCBI taxonomy): Eukaryota > Metazoa > Chordata > Mammalia > Rodentia > Platacanthomyidae > Typhlomys > Typhlomys cinereus. The sequence continues at coordinate 465,471 of JALPQD010000104.1, forward strand.
CATCCTGGCTCATCAGCCTGAACTCGCCTCACGCCCCTTCCATCATGATACATGCACTTCAGAAGTCATTTTAGATTTAATTCCGTCTTTCTTTTCATCTGGAACTTGTTTTTATTGAGCTAATATTTTCACTGTGACTATTACTATTTTGGCAGTGGCCTAGTTACAAATTTGCAGAGATTTTAAGATAGAAGAGAAGGCAGAGAGAACTGAATGTTTAGTTTTATGGCCCTAAGATGAATCTATTCCGCACCTCCCAGTGCCTGCTTCCATAGCAACTCCAGTCAGTTACTTAGCAGCCTCTAGGACCATAAAAGCCCTGAGCAGGGGCTGGTCCCTCTCTCAGCCGGCTCTCTCGGTCCTCTTAGACCCTTTCCTCATCCGGGCTGTTCATGGTTTCCCTTTTTTGTTCTCCCCATCCTCTTTGATTTTAAGCTGTCTCTTCTGTTCCAATGCTTTCCCACTAGACCCTCAATTCTAATAAAACTCATATTATTTTTTATTCATGGGCCTCCACATGGTCCTTAGACACTGTTGAGGTCACTCCGTGACTTTTAATATTCCCTCATTTTAACTAACAATATTTCCTAACCATAGACCTTATTCATTTTAGTGTGAAAGTTACTTTTAATGTTGATTTTGTAGAAAGCTAGACTTATTGCAGAGGTATTGTGACAATATATAAATGTATAATACAAAAATAATAAGCCTCTCTCTAAATGCATATGGTTGCACAAACTTACAATAAGGCAATGGCGCAAGGCAGCAGCGGTAGATTGCCACCATTGCTTCTGAACTTCTCAATGACTCCTCTGGAGGAGTCACCCCTGCCTCTTATGAACTTGATGAGACAAAGATGGCTTCTTAAGGTGCATCGGTCATGCTAACTGCTCATTTCTCCATCTCTCTTACAGCTAGTAAAGGTCCCAGGCTCTCTGTGTCAGAGATACCAGATTGACAACAAAATCAAGAGACTGGGAATGCCCTGTCCTTTCTGTAGTAATGGGTTATATCACCTTCCTCCCTAGAAGGGTTCTGAGTCCTAGCTTCTAGTGTCCCTTCCTGCTTAGTCTAAAGCCAAATTTTCATGATTTATGACAATTCATAAATGACTGTTTATCATTTAAAAAAAGGTTTCTCCTTCACTCAGCCAGTAATGACTCAGTTGCTTGCTCTGAAGGAGTCTGGTTAATATGGTAGTTACTTTTGTAAAAATTCATTATGTGTAAAACATCTACCATAATCACTACTCTTTAAAGGACACTTAGATTAGCAAATTAACTGGCTGTTTTCTGCCTTTTGTTGGTTTTAACAAATTACCCCAACTCTTAGTGGTTTAAAAGAGCAATTTTTAAAAAAATCATATTCAGTGTTCTGAAGTGGATCTAACTGTGTGATCTTCTGAAGGTGCCCTAGGTAGTGATGGTCTCTGGAATCATCCAAGGTGAATCTTTCCGTCAAACATCCTGCTCCTTGTCTTCTCTCTTCCCATAGGGTGGCTCATTCTCCAGGGACTCTCCACATGACTTGTGGCTTTTTCACAGTATGGTGACTGTCACGGTTTAAATGTGAGTTGCCCCCACAGTGTTTGAATCCTTTAGCAGTTAATGTTTGGGATGGTCACGGAACCTTTGGGAAGTGGAGCCTTGTTGGAGGAAGGTGCTTCACACGGGGTAAGCCTTGAGTTTGGTAGCCTCGCCCTGTTTCGGCTAGTAGTCTGCTCTGGTAATTTGCAGCTAGCTCTCTCAGCCTCCATGACAGGTATAACTTGAGCTGCTTCCATTTTCTGCCAGCCAGCCATACCTTTCCCACCATAATGGACTATATCTCCTGTGGAACCACAAGCCAAGTAAAACTCCCTTTCTCACTAAAAGTTCGGTGTGCATGTTGTCTCACAGCGACAGGAAAGAGTGACCTCAGAATACTCACACATGACACTGCGATTTCAAGCCATGAGGCTATACTTGGGACTGATGCAACTTCTGTAGTCCCTGAATCAGAAGAGCCTGTAGGACTGCCTGGTTCAAGGCAGAGAAGCAGAGAACTAGACTTTTGCTCCTGAAGTGGGAGTGGCAAGCCACCTGCCACGGCCCGAGAGCCCTGTGGCCATCTTTGGAAAATGCAGTCTCAAAAACTGGACTGTCCGGCAAATTATGTAGTAAACTTTCCACAATACAATTTTAAAATGGCAAAGTGCCCACCCTTAGCCATCCAAAGAATAGTAAAGTTGTTGGTGGCCTAGTGAGTCAAAGTCAGTTCTTGGTTCTCCAGGGAGCCATGCCCTATGTTTTTTACTAAGTTCTGATCTCCATTTTCCAGCAAATAATGTAGCGTAAACTAAGAACTTAATGAGTTTTAGACTCCTAAAGGACAATTGTCTCCCAGCCACTGGCTTTTTTCACATCTTGGGAGAATCAACAAATAAAGAAACTGATAGCAGATTCCAAGCCAGCTGAACTTTGGGGCTGTTTTAGAAAAGAAGAAAAAAAGGAGGTTACAAGTATACTATGACTGGACTGCAGGCCTTTCCCAATCAGTGCTTCCTTCCAGTGGTTAGAAACAGACGTGTGAACACAGCAGTAGCTGTTCAAATAGCAGTTTACTTACTTTCAGGTTAGGTGGTCTTTTCTTGGGCTGTAATGCAGGGATGCAAGAAAATGTGACTTTGCATCTAACTCTTGAGATCTGTATTTCTTATTTCATGATTTGACTCACTGCTTTAAGGCTCCATGCACCCTCTGTTTCAGGGACCTGACAGTCATATTGCCAGTGCTGTGCAAACTATCTGAATGGAGATTTTTTTTAATCCATTTACCTTGGGGCTTCTCCAGTGTTGAGCAGGAAAGCATGCTTGAGGATAAGGGAGTGGTGTGTCGTGTGTTTATCTTGTTTGGTGGGTCCCACTGCCTTTGGGTAACTTCGTGTGTCTAACGGAGTGAAACAGGGGTGCAAAGTGCATTTCTTCCAGTCTGGGTTCTTTTGTTTCTTCTTTTGCTTCTGTCGAGGCAAGTTCCCATGAGATCCTCACAGTTTAACACACAACGTCATTTCCCCTTTACATAAAGCTTTCTTGTCTATTCCAGAATGAACACTAACAATCTCTCCATTAGATTTCTCAACTTTCGTCTACTGTGTAGATCTATTCTTCCTTGTGTTCAAGTGTGTAGAAACAACATCTCATTGGCTGAAGACAAAAAGCAAATTTATGGACTCAGGAAACCGAGAGACTCGGGGGCTGGGCTGACGTATGACTCCCAGTTTCTCTCCCTGCTTTGTGCACGCTACCTGCCATCTTGTCTCGGTCTTCTCAGTCTTTTTGCTGTGTATTGTTTGAATTTTATTCTCCAGAATAAAAGTTCCAGGCTCCAAGCTATCCCTCCCCCGTGAAGGTGGCAAAGACAGCTCTAGACCTATGACTTCAGAGATTGTGGTTCAGCTCAAACAATCGCTGCTTGCAAGCAAGTCCTGCTATTTAGTCTGATCTGACCAGTTCTGGTTGTGCGATTGAATCGCTAAAGCAATCACGTTCACAGAAGAATATGCAGCCACATTTAATATCTGAAGCCTGAATTCCACACCTGTCCCTATTCCATGGAAAGGAACCCACCCAGCAGGGGCGGCTCTGCAGTGAGAGACAGGAGCTTTCCTTTAGAAGAGGAGTCAGATGTAGGAAGATAACATTAGCATTACCATTATCTCCATCAGAATTGTTTGTAAGCTACATTGTGCATGTGTTTCTATTTAATACTTGATAATGCCTGGCACAAAACAGTTGAAAAATACATATTAAAGGAGGGAATTTTTTTCTTAATAGTGAATATTAGTTCAGTTTTGTGCAATGTCAGTTGCACAGGGTTGCTAAGAGTGAGATGTTTAAAAGAATGCAAGCATTGTTCCCCTGAATCATAAATAATGTATCCGATTTTTAAAGCAGATCTTTGGGCTTTTATTATTATTCTGTTTTGATTACCTAGGCACCTATGCTACAAAGTAGAGAGTGTTTTATATTGCAATATAAGTGGATGGTTTGAAATCTTTTCCTAGGAGAGCAAATTTGACATGGTTCTCTTTCAGTTGAATTGGAAGGTTTCCAAAACACACTTTCAGCTGCTGCAGATCCACCTATGTGCTGGTGCCTGGCTGTCTAGGAAGGAAACTCTCCTGCTCTCCCCATTAAAAGGAGAGAGGGAAGAAATCTAGCTGGTCAGCTTCCACAGTACTCAAGTAATGCATTTTCCTTTGTCTCTTTTTAGTTCTTCAACTTACCTTTTTTTAACGAGTTTATGTGTGCATGTGTATGCTTGTGTCTGTGAGTGTGGAGGCCCAGTTGTAACAACCAGAACCATCCTGGTTTGCTCTGCCTCCTTACTGCTTTGCCCGGCTTCCTGAGGCTGGAATTACAGGCTGCCACCATTTCCATCGGCATTTTTACATGAGACCTAGAGAGCCAAACTCAGGTCCTTTTGCTTGCAAAGCAAAGGCTTTAACACCTCATCCATCTTTCCAGCCTCCTTCTTTACCTCCTAAACAGAAGAGAGCATCCAAGTCCATTTCTGAAAGAAGACACAGCATGGAAAATTATGTGAGAGGACATTTCTTCCAAGGATGATGCTAAAAGTGGCAGATAACTAATGCCACGGGGAAAAAAATTCCCTCCTTTAATGGCAGTGGATGTGTGGGTATAAGCCAGTTCATAACCAGTATCATCACATAGAGACAAGTGGATTTATTACACACAGTTTTAAAGGACAATCTCTCACAGAACCTCAGTTGAGAAAAGTCAAGTCGGACATTCATGAATCATCGTCCTGTCTGATTTGAGTAACTTACTGCTTAGTGAAGAACTCAGTGATTTTTCTGGCCATGTACAAGACCGAAAATACATACACAAATGCACAATTATGCTCGATACATATCATATCATATATATTTCAGTATCTACCAGGTCCCTCAGTAATGTATGCTTGCATATTGCATGTATCCATACATATGTGAAGGTATGGATACTGTTTCAACTTCAGAAAAAAATGAGCAGTGCTTCCCAAACATGAAGGAGGAAAATCTACTCTCGATGCTCTGACACCTCCCCTTGTGTCTGAGAAGTGGACCAGCAGTGGACCAGCAGTAAGATGAGAATGCAGCGGAGTCAGTTCAGCCTTGGTTTCTGCCTGTCTTTGGGCTCTTGAAGTCTTCACAGTGAAGGGCAGATGCACTCCCCTTGGGTAGCATCTGTAGTTCCCTCTACCTTGATGGCAGTGACAGTGCCCACACTTCAGAGAGAAGAATCAGGTGAGTATGTGAAGAACCCTTTCTGCTCATGATGGCAACCTTTCTAGCAGGGAAGAGATGCCCTCTCTTCTGTAAGAGGTATAACGTGAACAATGGTCTCATCACTATCCTTTGATCATGAGGTACTGAAAAGATTCTATGTTCAAAGCCTTGGGATGAGAGCACTGGAGATGAGTGTAGAACTAGCTTCTGACAGCTACAGGAGGTATCACAAGTACTGAAGAGACCTGATTGACACTGGGCCTCAGCCCCAAGCAACAGAGAGGGCAGAACCCTGTAGAAGTCAGATATACAGAGACGTGTCCAGAGACACATCAGAGCCAAAGTGAAATTTAGCAACGCAGTTAATGGCTACACTGCTTGCCTAGACGTTCAAGGCCCTGGGTTCAATCCCCAGAGCAGAAAAAAAAAAGAGAGAGAGAGAGAGAGAGAGATGGGAAGCAATTCAAAGTTTGATTTTTCTTAGACACTGAGAAGAAATGATCTATCATGCAAGCTAATAACTGTGTGCAGTTTTTCTTCTCTCTCCGCTGACTGCTTCCCAGAAGTAATTTAGCAAAATCCAGCATTCAAAGGATTTAATCAATCAGGGTTGTATTGTATGATTTTTTTTTTCTCGGCAAAGGCAGGATGGTGAGCAATTTTTCAAAGCTGATTTTTCATTAGAAAGAAGATGGAAAGCTGGGAATTAAGTGGGAACAAAACAGGCTGGCAAGAATATGTATTACAACTGCGGAATCCAACAGTGAGTCATCTGGTCTCACCACAGCCTTCCCCAAGGAAACTGTCTGTGCACTGCCCGCAGGTGTTTATTCCTGAACAGCAAGAAGGTTTAGAATTATTATCCCAATAAACAATGGATTTATGCTATTCTTGTTTCTAGTCCTATGGTCTGGCCTCCAGGTTAGACTTAGGAATAAATTTTATTAGAAAAAAAGCTGTTCAAATATTTTACAGTTAAAATATCTATTCAATTCTTCTCCTTGCTTTTTGATTAAAGTTAAAGCGATCTATTTCATGCAACCCAGACCAAGGAAAAGGTAAAATTTGCCTTCTGTCCTTTGGTTTTAATGTGACTTTTTTTTTTCATCATGAAATAAACTCAAAGGGCAATTTGATGGTAGATCAAATATCATCCCCAGTTAGATAGGGAGAGAATCCCTCCTATGTTTGGATTTTCCTCAAAGAAAAATGACCTAATAACAGAGAGAAAAAAACAAGAAGAGAAAAAAGAAGCAGAATTGTATGAAAATATATAAAACCAGATCAGCAAAGTAGGCTCAGCAATAAAAATATCTGTATATAAGCCTGATGACCTGAATTCAATCTCCAGAACAGAATTACATGCATAGCCTAGTGCTTACCCTTTACTGAAACCCAAATCTCACGGTAAAACCTCTAAACTGGACTTTGACATTAGATACCCCTCTTCCCCATATGGCCGTATTTAATAAATTCCCCCTTTCTGTTTTTCACTATTGATTTCATTTCTTTTTAGTTGATTTATTGAGGATGGGTGACCAAACTGTGACAATCATACCATAGGTTTGGTAGCATAAGCCCTCCTGTGGGTACGCTGTGGGATATGCGTCCCTTATTCTGTCAGATCTGTCAGTTGTCTACCCCTCATCAGTACCTTATAGTGTTACAGGGTGCCTACCAGGAATGAAACACCAGATGCAAGTTAAGTTGAATAGAAAGCCTTTTGAATTCACTGGCCAGTGGGCTTGCATTTGGAGGTTGGATTCCCAAATGTAGCAGCAGGCAGTTTCTCAAATGGGTTTTTAATGTAGAAAAATCATATGGAAAGTTCCATCAGGTCTAAGTCAAATGTTATAGATAACAAGATAGACAGTTAGTTGGTTCCTCAACCTTTGCTTGCTCACAGCCTCTTGTGAAACCATGGAGGAACACTAGTGTGTGTGTGTGTGTGTGTGTGTGTGTGTGTGTGAGAGAGAGAGAGAGAGAGAGAGAGAGAGAGAGAGAGAGAGAGAGGGCATTGTCTGTGCCCGTGGAAGCCCAAAGATGACTTCAAAATTTAACTTGGATTGTACTATCTTCTTTTTGTTTTGCCTGGGATTTCCCAAGCTCTACCTTCCAGGGCTGGAAATACAGACTGATTTCATTTGTACCTGGCGTTTTTACCTGGGATCCAGGATCTGAATTCAGAATCTTCTACTTTCAAGGCAGAGTCTTAACCCCTGAGCCATCTCTCCAGCCCAAGGAATGCTATTTTCAAAGGGACACAAAAAGGGACTAACAAGAAGAGAGGAAGTAGAAAAATGAAATTTTACTCAATACAAAAAGGAACGAAAGGAAAAAGCATGAGAAAATGAACAAGTAGGACAACTTATGAACAAGAGCAGAGCAGCAGATCTGATGCAAATACATCAATAATCATATTGAAAGCTCTATTAATTGCTTGCTAACTGTAAGAGACATACCTTAAATATAAAGAACAAGAAAGGCAGGAAGAAAAAAAATGAAAAAGTTTTACTACAAACATTTACCACAAACCAGATTGTGGGGCTGTAATAATGTCAAAGTAAACATTAAAAAAAATTACTAAGATAAAGAGGGTGTGTTGCGTCCTAATTAAATTAGTACATTTATATGAATTAAATTTATTATACATCTACTCTAATATATATGATGTGTGTGTGTGTGTGTGTTTTGTTGTGTAAAGGATCAAATTCCTTTAACTTTTTCTGCTTCATAATGAACGTGGTACTAATTAAGCTATTCAGGCAGACAGTGCTGAAGCACATTAAAGAGGAAGAGGCTCCTCTGTGGTGGGTCTATGGTGTCTGGTAAACACGTCTGTGGAATTCTGAAGCTATGAACCCAGATTCACAGTCCCTTGGTAAGCTTACAGTCTTGACAAGAACTGCAAATCATTACCTTATGGCTCACTCCAAGGACTGCTGCCTGCACTGGAGTCGAGTTTTACAGTCCACCAGGCAGTTTGTCAGTGGAGTCTGCTCCCTGACCCCTAGGTTTCTACCAAGATCACGCTATTCAGCCGAGGATCCCCTACCCAGTCATGTCTTTACCCAAAGCCCAATGACTATAGACCAGCTCCAGCCTGAGAAAACGGGTGAACTCTACTGCTCAAAAAGCCAAACGCGGGCTGGAGAAGTGGCTCAGGGGTTAAGCCTCTGCTTTGCAGGCGGAAGGTCCTGAGTCCTGATCCTAGACCCCACATATAGACGCCAGGCGGAAGCGGGGGCGGCCTGCGTTTCCGGTCCTGGTAGAGCGGAGCCTGTGAATCCCAGGGCAGAGTAAACAAGGAGGAGGTGGAGGCGGTCCATGGTGATTCCCGAATTCGTCCGTGGTTCTACACACACACACACACACACACACACACACACATACACGCACAATTGAATAAATAATAAATAATTAAAAATTTGCCAATGAGGTCTAAATTCCTTCCAAGTCCGTCTTGGGCATTCTCTCAGTCCTAGGATATACCTAGAGTTTCCTTATATCTTATCAGAGTCCAATAATTCCTTATTAAATTTCTTATTTTATTAAATTTATACTGTTTAATCCATTGATAGGATTCAGCATAGCACAAAAGAATGTCAGAATGATAAAAGCTCATTCCATCAGATAGATGTGAGGTCTGAATTTATATCCAGCTAAAATCATAGATTCGAATAATACAGAATAAAAATTTGACAGAACTGAGACACTATCTAACCTATGGCCATAGTGAATCAACATATCTGATAAAATAACAGAAAGTAATATCTGTACAGACATAGAAGACCTGCACAGCAGGATTTGCACATTATTCTAGCATACTTAGAATACACTATATAGCGACAACAGAATACATGATCTTTTCCAGGGCGTTGTGAATATGTGTGACTGTTTAAAATGCTTGAGATGAATCCAGCCCTTGGTCGTGTGTGCCCTCACGAAGGCAGGAATATGAGAGGCCTTTCTGGCCGTCTAGTCTGACTTCTTTACTAAGTCTGATAGCCCTCTTTGCAAATAATTCAAAATCAGATATTTTCCATCATATGGATCAGAATTCAGATCCCCAGAATGCCAGACAGATATGGTGGTTGTCCTGTAATTCCAGCACTGGAAGGTGGAGCCTGGGAAAACCCATAACAAAGCAATAAAGAGGTAGAGGAATCCAGGATGATTCCCAGTGTCCCTCAAATCACATGCTAAAGATCATGCTGACCTTTTTGACTATTTTCTTGGCATATTAGCCTTATATTTATTATTTCTAGTAAAATAATAACCAGAACTTGAGTATAACCTTTTTCTGCTTGAAAATAATTTTTTCACCTTTGTTTGATATTAGAGGGTACTGTGATAGTTTAAGGGGAAAAAAAGAACATTTAAGTCAAACAGACTTAACTTTCAATCTTCTATGACTTCAAAGGACTTCTGGACTAGTTACTGTTTCTGGAATGCTTCTGTCTAGACCTGAAGTGCAAGCCCAAATCAATTTAAATGAACAGGTCACTTGTAGTCTGTTCTTTGAAAAGTCCCAGAGAGAAGACCAGGACACCTCAACCCAGTGCCTCTCTACATGTCCTGTGACTGTCTTGACGCTACACTCCTTCATGCGTGAGTGTCTTTCTCTGAATGGTAGTGTGATGAATCCAGTGTCCAGTCATCTCACCTGTGTTCCCCATGCCAAATATCACCATTAAGCGCTTTGGTTCCGAGTGATGGGTAGCCAGCCCTGACCATCTCTGTGGTCCAGCCTTGTGGGATCCTCCAGGAATGAGGCACGACATGGTATCAAAAGAGGGTCTCATGGCCTGGCAGGGAACTTCAGACCCTGCTCAGCATGATGTCCAGGAATGATTCCAGCAAGTATGTTTCAAGTGAATAACATCACTGTGGCCTTGCTGGTGAGTGTCAACATTCAGGGGAAGAAAGTCTCTCTCTCCCAGAAGTCTCTAGCACACTTCCCCCACCCAGGTCCCTCTGTTCAGACTAGATGAAGTTTCATTTTCTAACCAATTCTTATGGCCAGGGGAATGCCACGTCCTTATGAACTTAGAATAAAGTTCTAAAACTTATCATCTGGAAAGGGGATAGAGTCACCTCCGAAAAGAAGACTTACCAATGTGTGAGAGTGGGAGACATCAAGAGTCAGAGTCAGTTGGGAATGGGAAATGAGTCCATGCCTATGCTTTAGATTCCATGATTATCATCTATAAAGTGGTGATAATGTAATTCTTAACAGTGTGTGTGTGTGTGTGTGTGTGTGTGTGTGTGTGTATGTGTGTGTATGTGCATGTGTGTGTTTATCGGGGGCACTATGCATGCCTATGAGGACCCAAAAGTGACTTCAGGAGTCACCCTGGATTGCTTCTACCTTCTTTTTGCTTCACTCTGGGATTTCCCAGACCCAATCTTTCAGAGACAGAAATGGACTGCTACCACTTCTGCCTGATGTTTTTTATGTGGAATCCAGGATCCCAACTCAGATCCTTCGGCTTGCAAGGCTGAGACTTAATCCCTAAGCCATGGTTCCAGAATGTCCTTTGGCAATTCTTAAAGGATATCATGTATTATTACATTGTTTAGAATGTGGTCGTGCCTGCTGACTTAGTAAAAGTTGTTCAGTAAATGACGGCTAGCGGCCCTTGCCTCACAAAGGAATCTGAGTTTGGATTTCTAGACTCCACATAAAAATGCTGGGTGGGTGTGGTGCCCCTTTGAAATTCTAGCCCTGGAAGACAAAGCCTGGGAATCTCCAGAGCAAACTTGCTAACAAGACTAGTTGTATGGCGAGCTCTGGGTTTAATCAAAGACCCAGGCTCACAACTATGTAGAAAAGCAATCAAAGATGATTCTCATTATCACCCTTGGGCCTCCACAGGCACCCACACTCAATTGTACTTATCTACATAGTTCCACACACATATGTACACCGCCTACATGTACATAGGTGCACATGTGTACACATACCCTATACACACATGTATGAGGAAAAAAATAAAAGATGGCTAACACAGGAGAAGATAATACGAAGGGCATCAGGCTTACGACTCATCAGTAGGGTGTGTGCTTAGGGTGCATGAATCCTGTGTTCAATTTGCGAGCCCCAAAATAACAATGATAATCTTACTGTCAAGACCTGTGAAAGAAATGTCTGAAACTTCATATAATTTGCAAAGTTATCCTGCCATGGTTTAATGGATCCTTTAAAAAATACAATACTCCTGATTCAGATAACAAGAACTTTATTATTGACAGTACTACTGAGGGCCAAAGTATTATCAGCATTTCTCCTACCAGCCCCACATGCTTACAACAGTTTATAGTAAGTGTGGGAAAGGGGTCATGACTCTTAAAAAAAAAAAAGAAAAGACAACTAATAAAACAGGTTCAAGAGGTCAAAAAAAAAAGGGGGATCATGACTCTTGCACATACAAGTCACATGCATGACAAGAAAGGAAGTTTGCAACCGAGTTGATGTTTTCCCTTTTCCTATGATGAATATAACCCCAAGCTAGAGGCAGTAGTAAGTGGCCTTCTGAGGTGACTAGTCGAGAATGACAAAATTATTGAACGAGCACAAGACCATCACCACTCCTACCAGTAGAGGGTCCTGCGCGAAGATGGGGGTCTATGAGGACGCGGCCCTCAGCCAACTTGGAGTCTGCTGTTGCCTTGACCTTAGACTTCTCAGACTCAAGAACTGTTCTAAAGTATTTTCTGTCGATTGTAAGCCACACAGTTGATGGTGTTTTGTTTCAACAGCTGAAATGGGCTAAGGAGGGGGACAAGTGTACTGTTTCTTATTTGGAGCATTTAATCCATACCTGTATTGCTACAAGACTTACAATGTGTATGATAAGGGGTTAGGGACTGTGCCTAGGCCCACAAAGTGAAGTGAGAATTTATTTCTGAACAGTCATTAGCCGTGCCCCATTCAGCTAAGTGCTCCAGATAACTGGGCAGCTCTGTTTGGAGAGCCTCAGGGTTGACACAGCTAGTATATGCTCTATGTATGTAAAACCCAGCACCATTCTCTCAGCTGCAATACAGTGCTGTTTTCTCACCTTACATTAAAAGAATGTTTAAGGACTTGGAAAAATATATAGAAGCGAGGATTGGAGATAGCCAAGGAAGAGAGGAAGAGACTGTGCAAGAAGAGAGATGCATGTATAAAATCATATTTATTTGACAACCAACAAAGAGATATATGTATTCCAGAGATGTGCAATAGCACTAGATTTATACCTAGTATTAAAAAAGTATCAGCAAAAGCTGAACTTTGCTTCTTTGATTCCAGCGTATAGAACTCCAATGGACTTCAGAACCAAGCAGGTGTTGCAGCTTCCATGTGTACCAGTTCTGAGGTGTGTGCTAGTTTCAATGTTTGCTTCTGAAAACAGATATATCATTGGCACTTATCTCAGAGGGTCTTTATGAAGAGAAAATTCTAAAAAGTGCTTAGCATAAAGCCCAGCAGAGAATATCAATAGATTACAGCTGATAGGCTTCTTTAAGGGACTTTGGTGGTGATAGATGTCATGGTTTAAAAGCCTCCTTGATAGACGTGACTTAGGCTGTCTCCGGCTTCTGCCAGCCAGCCATGCCTTTTCCCACCATAGAGACTGTACCTCCCCTCTGAAACTGTAAGCTGAATAAATCTCCCTTTTCCCCTTTAAGTTGCTTGATTTTGGGTATTGTCTCATAGAAACAGATAATAGTAACCAGTATAGAAATTGTTACTGAGAGTGGGGTATTGCTGTTAGAATGTGTACCCTGTACCAGAGAGTTTTTGTGAAGTTGAGAGAATTTAGAGCCAGGGTGGAAAAGACCATTCTAGTGAGAACTTGAAAGAGACTGATGTTATTAGAGATGCGGACAGTGGAAACCAAGTTTCTGATTGTCCAGAGGGAAATAGAGACAGGGTTTGGAATTGGATGAGAGCCAAATGGAGTGATGCATTAGCAAAGAGTTTGATTAAGTTTTGCCCTTGTCCTGTAAGCTTGCCTCAAGTTGAATACAAATGTTTGGCAAAAGAAGTTTCTAGGCAATGTAGTCTTGACAGTGTGGCATGGCTGCTCACCTGTTTGAATCTTTAGTTGTTTGGAAATGTCATGGCACCTTTAAGAGGTAGAGCCTTGCTGGAAGAAGGCAGCCACAGGGGGTGGGACTTGAGGTGGATTAGCTCCACCTACTTCTAGGGAAGGTCTGCTCTTGGAGTTGGCAGTTTTGCAGCTTTCAGCCTTCTTGATGGACATGATTTAGGTTGCTTCCAGCTTCTGCCAACCAACCACCCATCATAAAAGACTATATCTCCCATCTGGAACTGTAAATGGAATATATCTCCCCTTTCCTTTTCAATTGCTTGATTTTTGATATTGTCTCACAGCAACTGACAAGAGTAAGCAGTATAATAGGCTTAATGATAAGCCAGGTGATAAGCTTAGACAGGCCATTAGAATGATGCGAGATCCTGACTGCTTAGCACCACCACTAAGTAGCAACAAGACCAGTCTGAAAAATGCTTCTGCTTCCTGGACTCTGCAAGCCAGTTCCTAGCTCAGGGAAATGGGGCTGGGTGCAATAGGCAAATTACAGAAATTGGATGGATAGCCACCCTGGTCCTGCCTCTTATTAGGTTAACTCTTTATATCTTATCAACGTCTCAACAAAGAGTTGGAGTATTCAAATAAACCACGCACAATAGCTTCTTTTTTAATATGTTTCTGGCACATGTAATTATTCTTTCTTTCCATCCATTTTGTATTAAGATGGAACATGGGTTTTCTCCATCTGATTGTTAAGCTGTTCTTGGGAGGAGAGACTAAAGAAGATGGGGTGTGTGTGTGTGTGCGCGCGCGCGCGTCTGGGGACCATTCTCAACTGCTCTACTTCCTTATTACTTTGCTCTGGGGTTTCCCAGGCTTTGACTTCCAGACCAGAATTACAGGCTATTTCCACCCAGCATCTTTACATGGGATTTGGAGATCTGAACTCAGGTCCTTTTGTTTGTGAGGTAAAAACTTTAACCCCTGAGACATTTCTTTTTTATTATTTTATTATTTACTTGCGTGTGCGTGTGTGTATACGTGTGTGCATGTGTGTGCGTGTGTGCGTGTGTGTGCGTGTGTGTGTGTGTGTGTGTGTGTGTGTGTGTGTGTGTGTGTGTGCACTGTGTGTCCTCCCAGTCTCCCGCCCACAGAGCTGGAAGTGCAAGCCAGAGCTATTTCCATCTGTAGTTTGTACGTTGGACCTGGAATCCAAACTCAGGACCTTCTGCTTGCAAGGCAGACTCTTAACCCCTGAGCCATCTCTACGGCCCCTGAGACATTTCTTAAGCCCAGTTTCAATGAATTTTAAACTTTTCATACTTTATACTGAGGAAGCTTGTGAAAAAATTCAGGATCCCCAAGTCCAGTGCACATAATTTTGGAATAAGCACATGTGGAGTGTGTCTGTCTAGTAATTTGTATTTTTTAAACATTTTTTATTGTAAACTGTATTTTTAACAGATTTGCTGGGAGTTTCCCAATGTAGGTGATGCAAACACTTTCAGAAATACTATCTCTAATGGACCAAACTATTTTGGAGCCAACTATCTAATATTACTTGTTTCTAGTTCCTGTTTATCTTTCACAGAACAAAACCTAGCTTTTTTGAAATGAGATACAGGACAATGGCAGGAAGGATGACGGCTGTTATTTCCACCTCAGAATCCTTACTGAGTTACTACCAGTTACTGCCAGAGCTGACATTGCAAATAAAAGAAGAATCTTCCAGTATTTTTAAAAGACTATTTTTGGCTTCAGGGAAGAGACAGGGAAAAATTTTTTGACCCAAAGGGTTAAGAAATACAAAAAGCTGAAAGTCTACCAAAGAATAATGGACTCTATCTATCTCTCTATCTCTCTCTATCTATCTATCTATCTATCTATCTATCTATCTATCTATCTATCTATCTAGATATAAAGATATTCTTTTTATCAAATAAAAGAACAATCTACAATGTTGTTTATATGGCTTCAAGGAATTATCATAAAATAGTCCAGAAGTAAAAATTAATCATGTTAAATAAACTATTGTATCAAAATTTCCTGCACTTCAGAAAAGTCATATACAAACTCTTCCACAGTATAATCAGACAAACTCTTCCACAGTGTAACACTGAACATGAAGTTTCTGGTGGAGGACACTAATAGATCACTCTGTCAGCCCTATCCACTAAAGTCAATTACACACTTAATTTCCTGTCCCCTCTGTCCATAGGTATCAAAAGAGAGTGAGGAAATCCAGAAAGCTGTAGTCACGTCTCCAAATGCACAGGAAGGAAGCTGGTGAAAAGCACTGGGTTTGGGAAACATCAGCAGGAATGAGTAAGTAACCAGTGCTTTAGAAGCACTTATCATAGACCTGCATCCTTCACCGGGCACAGTTCTAACAAATCCTGGCCTTTTCTCATGTGACTATTGCTAAGCAATGAAGTATTTCTGCAACAGAAGTTCTGTATTCTTATGGGAACTTCTTATTCGTTATGCAAATCCATGAACAACTTCCTGGAAACAGTTCAGCAACAAACGCTCCTGTGTTTCAGGGTGATGGGATAGAAATAGCTTTGTAAGGCTGAATGTCCATGGATCTCGTAATATTGAAGGTGTTGGAATGTAGCTGTGAATCAGGTTCAAGCTGTTGTACCATTTACTAAAGACGAGAACCGTGGAGTTCTTTAACTTATGCATCCCTCAATGGTTTAATGAATGTAATTGTTCCTATTTTAAGTCTGGCTTCCACCAGCACATGAGATTAACCTGACTCTATTTTAGGAGGTGGGGGATTATCAAATCAAATAAAGAAGGCAACACTCAGAACACAAAACTGAAAACAGTGTCATTCTTTCTGCAGTATGCTTTTGAGAGATGTGACTTGGGGGCCTGAGTCTTCCACAGCATCCTGATTGGAAGGTGAC
Organism: Typhlomys cinereus; assembly: GCA_023101885.1. Classification (NCBI taxonomy): domain Eukaryota; kingdom Metazoa; phylum Chordata; class Mammalia; order Rodentia; family Platacanthomyidae; genus Typhlomys; species Typhlomys cinereus. The sequence goes on from JALPQD010000104.1 coordinate 481,702, forward strand.
CATGGGAACAAAGATATGGAATGGATGAACAGGAAGGAAGCTGATCTGAACCCCCTGCAGGTGGGGGGAGACAAGTCCTTCTTCTTTGACTCTGTGGGGATAATTCCGCACCTTCCCATACCTTCTGGGCAAAGTAAAACCTTCCTTCTTAGACTCCCCATATTCTGCCACCTAGGAAAGCTGCATGAAATATAGAATCAAAATATTTTATGATACTTTAAATAAAGCAGGCACTGTTCATCAGTTTATTGCCACTGAGAGTTATGTTCAATTTATGAAGCTGCTGAATTCATTGTGTGTGTGTGTGTGTGTGTGTGTGTGTGCATGTTTGTGTGCATGTACACACGCAGGCATGTGCTCACACGCATGTGCAAGGGGACGCTTGATGTGTGTGCCTGGGAAAGTCTAAGAGCGACATTGAGACTCATCCTGGATCGGTCTATTACTGCTTTGTTCTAAGGTTTCCCAGGCTCTGCCTTCCAGGGTCAGAAGTGCAGGCCACTGCCACACCCACATTTTTATGTGGGATCTGGGGATCAGAACTCAGGTTCTTTTGCTTTCGAGGCAAGGACTTTAACCCTGAGTCACTTCTCTAGTTCAAATCTATTGAATTTCTGTACATACCTCTCACTTTTGTCTTGCCTTCGGTATGCTCCGTGTAGTCATCTGCCCATGGTCTCTCCAGCTCTTAGAGTCATGATCCAGACATCACTCTTCAACCTTTCCTACAAAGTCTGCTTACATGTCTAGCTTCCAGAATCATCAGGAGTGATGGAATCTGGAAAGCCTTACTTGCATCTTCAACGTGCACCACGGTTACCCCGTGCCCTGGTAAAAAACACTGGGTTTGGGAGAAAATGCAGCAATAATACCGGCTGGGGCTTTCAGAGTACTTGTCATAACACTAGTCCTGTTCTGACTTCCCGAATCTCCACATCAGGCCTGTATTTACTATGCCCATTTTACAGAGGGCTGGGTGAAAGAGGAAGGAAAACGCCCAAAGGTTGGAATGTAAGCTATGGGGATTAAAAAACGAAACAAAACAAAAACAAAAAAAAATCTGTTTCCAACCACTATCTAAACAGGATTCTACAGGTGCCATGTACCTTGAGTAATAAAAGCAAGGAGGCAGGGACCCCTGTGGTGATACGCAGTCAGTGGGTAGCTGATGTTAGTATTGCATGAGTTTCACTAGACATAGGCTCTGGGAAATTAGCTTCATTCTTTCCTGGAATCACAGGACAGCAAAAAAGCAACTGTTACTGTGCTGAGAAGACCTGCTTATAAGAAGAGGGAAAAGCTTTCTTTCCCTTCTAGATATCAAGACTCCCATCACATGGAATCGCAGTAGGACCACCTTTGCTCACCACTTTTTCTCTGGCTCTGGGTCCCTAATGTAAAGGGGCCTCAATACCCTCTCCTCTCCTCTGATTGGGCAGTGCTTCTGAGCCTTGAGAAGTTGGCAGGGAGGAGGGCATTTTCCTCTATGAGTTAATGGGTACCCTCAGGATATGGAGGAGCTTAATACAGGGAGAGTGGCCACTCTGCCAAGGGTTGACCATATAACTCTAAATCACACACCTAGCTATACTCGCAACCACCTTGTCTGTGGTCTTAGTGCTGGGACTTCCGGGGCTAAACCTTTAGTATGCCCTTGAATCAGATTCCAAATGTAGAAAAGTGTGATAGGATAAAACTGTTCTAATCATTCCAGGTAGGTTGATCTATCTATCTATCTATCTATCTATCTATCTATCTATCTATCTATCTATCTGTTATGCTTAGAAGAATCACTGGCTGCTGTTGCTTTCTTTTTCTTTCCCGTCTCTGGTTTGCTCAGGGCAGCTCTTCCTATCCGAGACAGCAACTTCCTTTGCTCTTCTCTCCACTCAGGGTTATAACAATAGAGTTTCCCATATTTTTTAAGCTTCCGGAGCAACGTTTGCCTGTCTTTAAAAACTTACAAACTTTTTTTCACAAAAACAAAACTACACAAAAACATATATTCATATTTATATGTGCTTGTATTAACACAGAAAAGAAAAAGAAGAAGACACCGCAGGCCACGGGCACTGGTTGTCTTGGAAATGGGGATGAGAGTGGTCAGGAAGAGTCACGCAGCAGAGATTCATGGTATCATGTGTTTCTGCATTGCTTTGCTGGCTAGAGTAAGCACATTTCATGGATTAAATAAAAATAGAGAACATTTTAAGGAAAAAATGGATTTCCACTTCCAGAAAGATGGAATCTACACATTTACCTCATTCTACCTTGAAATACAATCATAAAAATAGGAATAGTGGAAGGAGGAGAGACACAATAAGATCTCAAAAAAACAATTTGGTGGGGCTGGAGAGGTGGCTCAGGGGTTAAGCCTCCGCCTTGCAGGAGGAAGGTCCTGAGTTCGGATCCCAGATCCCACGTATAGACGCCAGGCGGAAGTGGGGGCGGCTTGTGCTTCTGGTCCTGGTAGGGCGGAGCCTGTGAATCCCGGGGCAGAAAAAGGTGGAGGCGTCCATGGTGGTTCACGAATTCGTCCGTGGTTCTACACATACACAGACACACACATACACACAGACACACGCGCGCGCGCACATATACACGCACATGCGCACAGTTGAATAAATAATAATAAAAAAATTAAAGAAAAAACAATTTGGTGTTGAATTTCCCAGTTGTGTGTGTGTGTGTGTGTGTGTGTTTGTGTGTGCGCACATGTGTCCATCTAACAATGCACACACTTGAGTGTGTACCTGTGAAGGACAAAAGATGACATCAGGAATCATCCTAAATTACTCCAACTTCTTAATGCTTTGCTCTGAGATTTTCCAGACTCATCTTTCTGGGACCAGAACTGGAAGCTGCTCTCATCCACCCAGTATTTTTAACCTGGGATCTGGAGATCTGAACTCAGGTCCTTGGGAAGCAAAGGCTTTAACCCTTGAGCCGTCTCCCCAACCTTTGAAGCCATAACTTATGCCTCCACCTAGCAGTAATAAGGAATATCTGAGGTGTCAGGTAGAGAAAATGTAACTCACTCAGCAATAACCAGGCAGTCAAAACCCCTCCCGATGTAGAAACAGTGTTAGAGAAGACCAGATAAAGTGGGTCAAGGATTTAAAGAAGAGACGCCATTCCAAAATATCATAAATGTCTAGACACACACACACACACATGCACAAGCATATGTGTGCATGCATATTATATATATATATAATTCTTACCTCAAATATTACAATAAGTACAGGATGAAAGTAAAATGACAAACCATTGAAAAGGATCTCTCACTTAAATATTAGTCAGAATAAGTAGAAATGACTATGTTAAAGTCAGATAAAGTAGATTTCAGAACATAGAGAATTATCAGAACCAAAGCAGGACATTCTATATAATAGAAGGGTAAGCCTACTAGGGAACTGTGTCAACCTTCACGGTACACACACTAAAACCACAGTGCTACAAAATAGATGGAACAAAAAATAATAGAGCTGAAATGGAAAGGGCAAACTCACAACTACTGTTGGGAACCTCAACATTGACAAAACAGGCAGAGAACTGGAAAAAAGGACTCCACTCCATGGAACAAGAGAGGTTTTATCAGCATTTATAGACTCCTTTAACAATGGCAGAATATATGCTCAATGGGGAACAATTGGAATCATTCCCACTTCGATCAGGAACTAGACAAGGCTGTCCACTCTCACCACTTCTATTCAATATTGTACTTGAAGTCTTAGCTGAAGCCATAAGACAAGAAAGGGACATAAGAGGGATTCAAATCGGCAAGGAAGAAGTCAAGCTATCCCTATTTGCAGATGACATGATCTTATACCTGAGGGATCCCAAAAACTCCACCAGGAAGCTCCTGGAACTAATTGAGAAGTTCAGCAGGGTGGCAGGATACAAAATAAATGTGCAAAAATCAGAGGCCTTCCTATATGCCCAGAATGAAAGAAGTGAAAAAGCCTTGAGAGAAACCATACCATTTACTATAACCCCTAAAAAAATGAAATACCTTGGTATAAACCTAACTAAGGAGGTAAAAGACCTTTACAATGAAAACTTTAAAACCCTAAAGAAAGAAATTGCAGAAGACACCAGAAGGTGGAAAGACCTCCCTTGTTCCTGGATTGGCAGAATCAACATTGTAAAAATGACCATCCTACCAAAGGCAATATACAGATTCAATGCTATACCAATCAAAATCCCAAAGCAATTCTTCAAAGAAGTTGACCAAACAATCTCAAAGTTCATATGGAGGCACAAAAGACCCAAGATAGCAAAGACAATCCTGAGTAACAAAAACACTGCTGGAGGTATTACCATACCAAACCTAAGTCTATACTACAAATCCATAGTTATAAAGACAGCCTGGTACTGGCTCCAAAATAGACACACAGATCAATGGATAAGGATTGAAGACCCAGATATAAGCCCACAAAGTTACAGCCATTTGGTCTTTGACAAAGGGGCCCAAAGAATCCAATGGAAAAAGAACAGCATCTTCAACAAATGGTGCTGGCAAAACTGGATCTCCACATGCAGAAGATTAAAGCTGGACCCGTACTTGTCACCATGTACAAGACTTAATTCCAAATGGATCAAGGACCTTGATATCAGGCCAGAGACTTTAAAAACCATAGTTGAAAGGATAGGGAACTCCCTCGAGCTGATTGGGCTAGGCCAACACTTCCTAATCAGACATCCAATGGCACAGTCACTGCTACCAACTCTCAACAGTTGGGATCTTGTGAAATTAAAGAGCTTCTGTTCAGATAAAGAGATTGTCACACGAGCTCAAAGGCAACCCAGAGAATGGGAGAAAATCTTCACTAACCACATATCTGACAGAGCTCTATTGTCCAGAGTGCACAAAGAACTTAGAAAACTAAACTCCAAGGAAAACACTGGCCCGATTAAAAAAATGGGCCCTGGAACTTCAAAGAAACTTTACCAGGGATGAAATTAAAATGTCTAACAATTATCTTAAAAAATGCTCCACTTCCTTCGCCATCAGGGAAATGCAAATCAAAACTTCCCTGAGATATCATCTCACCCCGGTCAGGATGGCAAAAATTCACAATACAAACAACGACAAATGCTGGAGAGGATGTGGAGAGAGGGGAACTCTCCTACATTGTTGGTGGGAATGCAGGCTCATACAGCCACTCTGGCGAGCCGTCTGGAGATTCTTAAAGAAATTAAAGATTGAAATGCCATATGACCCTGCTATCCCACTTTTGGGAATAACCCCCCATGCAGCAGAGGTTCGCCTCGATAGCACAAGCTCGACCATGTTCATAGCAGCACGGTTTACAATAGCAAAGTCATGGAATCAACCTAAATGTCCAACAGTTGACGAGTGGATAAGGAAACTGTGGTACATCTATACAATGGAGTACTACTCAGCCATCAAAAATGATGAATTACTGGAATTTGCTGGGAAATGGATGTCATTAGAAAGAATTATATTAAGTGAAGTATCCCAAACCCAGAAAATTAAGCGCCGTATGTACTCCCTAATAGGTGGCTCCTAGTACCAAACTCACCCAGCCCACATTGAGACACTCAAAAGTAAACCTATGTAACACAGTAATTGCAAGGATTATGAACAAGAGAGATGGGTTAGGAGGGCCACACCAGAAACAAGGAGAGAGGAGACCACATTACAGCAGAGAAAATAGGCCTCCATCAAGGTCTGCAAGTAAGTAATGAGAAACCTGGTTAAGTTCACAGACGTTCTTTCCTGATCTCACCAGAAGGGGAGGGCATATAGTCTAGCAGATAAAAAGTAATCATTTTGCAAATGGGTGATGGACCCCTCCCTCAGTGAGGTTTCCTACTCTTATTACATCTACCCTTGAATGTGCTATTACAACAAGACTCCAGTTTAACAGCTTCTTGTCTCTGGCCAGGGGGTGACGTACAGTGCCCAGCAGAATGGAGTGAAGGGAATTGCAGGAGCAGCAAAACTGCAAAAGAAAATCAACAAACCACAATCTCTCCCCATCCTGGAGCTCAGGGACATTTGCGGAAGAGGGGGCGGTAAGATTGTAAGAGCAAAAGGATGGGAGGAGCAACGATTTGCAAGATTCTCAACAATAGTTGGGGCCAAAGCAATCATAATGGGACTTTGCATGCCCTGCGCAATGTCCAGCGCACTGTTGCCCTCATAAAGTCTAGCATCTGTTAAGGGCACCGAGACCCCTGGAGGCAAGGGATTGACAGCCATAGTAGTGATCTTAGGCTTAAGGGGAACAAGAGAAAGGGCTTATGGAAATGCCACTGGGTCCTTATATGTCATCGGAGAGGAGGACCCAGTGGAGAGTTAGGCGTACACAATAAAGGACACTCTGGAATTGGGGGGGAGGCACTGGGGGAAGGGGAGGGGGAGGAGGGGGTTCGGGGGGGAGGAGGGGGGAGGGAGGGAACTGGTAAAAAATTTTAAAATGTATAATTAAATTTTTAATAAAAAAAAACAATGGCAGAATATGCAAATGAACCAAAACATGTCCTGAGTCCCACAATAGACTTCAAATTTAACATAATCAAAATAATACAGAATATATTCTCTATATAGTCCATCCATGATGGTATCAAACTAGAAGATGACAAGGAAGATAATAATGATGGTAAAAATCGCAGACACATGGGAACCAAACAACATATTTCCTGGATAGTCAGTGGCTCAATGAGAAAGTCTCAAAAGTATCAGCAAGACATTGGCCTGAATGAAAGCGAAAATACAACATCTAGCAGTGAGCAGGCTGCATCCAAGACAGCTCTTAGCAGATCTGTAATGAGTTCCCTCTTCAAGAAGCAGAAAGGTTAAGCCTCCGCTTTGCAGGCGGAAGATCCTGAGTTCGGATCCCAGATCCCATGTATAGAAGCCAGGCGGAAGCGGGGGCGGCCTGCGCTTCTGGTCCTGGTAGGGCGGAGCCTGTGAATCCCGGGGCAGAAGGAGGTGGAGGCGTCCATGGTGGTTCGCGAATTTGTCCGTGTCCGTGGTTCTACACACACACAGACACACACACACACACACACACACAGACACACGCGCGCACATACACACGCACATGCGCACAGTTGAATTAGTAATAATAATAAAAAAAGCAGAAAGTATAAATAGACCCAAAGCCCCAGAAGAAAAAATAATAAAGACATGCAATCAATAAATTGCTAGAAAACATTTTTAAGCTTTTTAAAATTATTATTTATTCAATTGTGCGTGCATGCGTGTGTGTATGTATGTGCGTGTGTGTGTAGAACCACGGACGAATTCGGGAACCACCATGGACGCCTCCACCTCCTGCCCCGGGATTCACAGGCTCCGCCCTACCAGGGCCAGAAGCGCAGGCCGCCCCCGCTTTCGCCCGGCGTCTATACGTGGGATCTGGGATCCGAACTCAGGACCTTCCGCCTGCATAGGCGGAGGCTTAACCCCTGAGCCACCTGTCCAGCCCCCCGTTTGACTTTTTTTTAAGTAAGACTTATGGGGAACTCAAAATAAGTGCAATAATGTGTTTACCTGAAGTCTATGAATTAGCATCTCAATCCAACATTTTAAATGTTTATGGTACTGTTTCCTCTAAGTCCTAAACATTTTATTGAAAAATTACACGATACTTAAGTGTATATATATTTTTTGAATTTCAAACTCTATAGAAACCTGAAGAAGATACTAATGATCAAGGGGTTGATACATATCTTTACAATTTTATATCTATTCTATATGTACACAAACATTTATAGTTATACATATTGAAAAACAGACGCTGGAATGTTAAGGTTTTTTAAATTTTTAATTTTTTCTAATTTTAAAGTTTATTTAAGAGTATTATATATAAATATCAATTTATTGTGTGTGTGCCTGTGAGTGTATGTGTGTGTGTGCGTGCACACATCAGAGGACACTGTGTGCCCCTATGGAAGACCAAGGGTGACTTCAGGAATCATCCTGGCTTGCTTCTACCTCCTTCTTGCTTCGAAAAGGGATTTCCCAGGCTCCATCCACCAAGACCGGAAGTGAAGGCCGCTGCCATTTCTGCTTGGTCTGGGACCTTCTGCTTGCGAGACAGAGTATAAACCCCTGAACCCTTAAGAATATTTTTAAATGACATGTTTCAATATGTGTACTTACTGTATAGTGACCAAATTGGGGAGCAATGTTTTTCCCCTCAAACTATTATTTCTCTATGGTGAGAATATTCTAAGCCATTTCTTCTACCTTTTTGAAATATGCAGTATCTACGTGCTTTCACCCTTCTCATCTCTGTTCATCACAGTTGGACTTTCAACTTCTGTGAGATTAACCCTTTTAGATGCCAAATGTGTGTGAGATTATGTGATGCTTGCCTACCTGTTAGCTGGCTTGTTTCACTTAACATAACTCTCTATTTCCATCTATGTGGGAAATATGGGAAATAACAGGATTTCTTCCTTTACTGGATGAATAATATTTCATTGTGACTACCTATCATTTTCTTTGTGAAGTCGGACTGTTAAAAACAAATGGAATCATTGAGGGGTTTTCTGTCTTTAAGCAATGTATTAGTCAGAGTTCTCTAAAGGAATAGAGCCAATAGAATGGCTCTCTATATATGAATTTATTAGATTAATTTACAAGATAGAATCTGAGTAGTTCTACAATATCTACCCACAGTTGCTCTGTACAGAGCTGACTAGATCACCAGTCTCAGGCTGAATGAAGGCTGAAGGATTCCCAGAGAGTCCCCGCACCTCTGTCATGCTGATGGACTGAAGAGACAGGACTCCAGTGTCAGCAAAGAATGGCAGCAACAGGGAAAAATGAGCCAGCATAGGGCAAGAGAAGAAGAATCAGTCTCTTCCTTCATTTACTCCCTTTATCTGGTCCACCTCTGGAAGATACAACCCACTAAGGACTGGCTCTTCTATATCAATTAGACAACCTAGTTATCAATTCTTCACAACTGTACCCAGGTTTTGATTTTTGTACATATAAAAAACACTAGCATGGTGATCTTTCTATGCTGGTATAAGATATTTATGTTAATGCAGCTTTTTTCACTGTCGTAACTATTTCCTGACTGTATCATAATTTGATCCCTCTCATCCTAAGGCCATGCATATGTATATGTACTTTGTAGAGACAAGTGTGGAAATGGAATTTTTGGTTTAAGTTTTTGATGAATTTTCTCAAATAAGTCAACAACTCCCCTTTTTCAGACCATCTGGAATCCATCATCACTGAGCTTGGACCATGTGAAGAATGGTTCTCAGCTGCGGCTGACCTCCCCAGCAGGGTTCTGGGCTGGGCTTTCCTCAGCCAGCCAATGACGTCCTCTTTCTTTCTCTTAGAAGTTAAAGAGAGTCACTTAAGTATTTCCAAAATTTCTAACTCATTAATTTCCATATTCCGTGCTAAAAAAAATGTATGCCTTGAGCTGGGGAGATGGCTCAGTGGTTTAAAAAAGCATTTAAAACCCTTGCCTCACAGGCAAAAGGACCTGATTTCAGATCCCAGATCCCATGAAAAAAAAAGGTTGGGCATGTACATTGGGGGCCTGTAATTTTGGCTCCAGAAGGCAGAGGCTGGGAAACCCCAGGGCAAAGCAGTAAGGAGACAGAGCAATCCAGGATGTCACTGTGGGGTTTTCACAGGGATGCACACACAAATGCACTGATACACATACCTGTATACACACATGCATATACATGCACATACACACACTCAATGTATGCCTGGTCTGAGGAGATTGCTCAGTTGTTAAAACACATGCCCCACAAACAAAAGGACTGGAGTCATTTCCTAGATTCTATGTAATCTACTAGGCAGGTGTAGCAGCCCTGGAATCAAGACCCTAATTATCCCCAGAGCAAACTGGCTAGCCAGACTGGCCCCATAGGTAAGTTCTGGGTTTAGTTAGAGAAACAGCCTCAAAAGAATAAGGTGGAAGAGTGATTGAGGCTGATTTCTGATATCACACTTGGGCCTCCACAAGCACATGCATATATACACATGCCAATAAAAAAGGCAAAAAACACGCATGGGTGTGTGTGTGTGTGTGTGTGTGTGTGTGTGTGTGTGTGTGTGAGTGTTATGCTGGGTATCGTGACACACACCAGTAATCCCAATTCTTGGGATGCAGAGGGATCAAGAATTCAAGATCGTCCTTGGCTACAAAACAAGGTCAAGGCAAACCTAGTGTACAAGAGACCCTGTCTCAAAATAAAACAAAATCACATACTCGTGTGTATGTTCGTAGAGAGATGCACCTGTAATCCCTTCTATTCTGGAAGCGGAGGCAGGAGGATTGCTTGAGCCGAGAAATTAGAGAATACCTTGGTCAGAATAATAAGACTCTCAGAAAAAAAAAAAAAAACATGCTGATACTTAAAAGAATTTTGAGAGAGAGGCATATGCGTTCGGTCTAACATCTTGTTCCAATTTCTTTTAGCTCTACAAAAAGGGAAGCTGAGTGGTTCAGAATAGTGCACAGAGAGGCTTGCTGGGATCTTTATATAGAGACTCTCTAGGAAATGTTCCTCTTTAGGGAATCTCTGGCCCGGACTCTGCTGGGGGCTTTGTGAAGCATTGGCTGTGAGCTTGGCTTTTCTTGAATACCCCCGACTGTGGGTCATGGAGCAGAAGACAAAGATTTTTTTAATATCATTTTAATGGCTTAATGGCTCAGAATCAAATACTGGCAGAGTATCGGAAGCTGCCATCAGAAACACAAGGGTAAAAGTTCCTCATCTCAAAATGTTAATTTTAGGCTTATTATTTTTAATGTAAATATATTTATCATGTTCTTTTAACCTAAGAATCCAAAATCAAGCCATGGGGTGCCAAAATAAGATGGAAAGCTGCCAGGGAATTTAAAAAAAAAAATGATTTGGGAAGCAAAAAGACCTATTTTTAAAAATTTGCCTGTTTTAAAAAGTGGCTGGGTGCCCTCATGTCCCATATCAAATTCCCAGATCTGAAAATCCCCGTCGTGTGGTCCATTTTAAACTCTGCACATGGATTCAAGCAAATGCTCTTCCCATCGCTTTGTGCTTAGAGCGGCTCTGACAGGGGTTACCAGCCTCAACAAGGCAGCAGAGCTACTGCCACAAACTCTGCATGTCAGCGATGTCATGCCACCAACACGTACTCTATTATTTATTTATATCATCCCCACCGCCACTGAGCAAACGTTTATTTCTTTTCCCATGTTTTTCCCCCTTTCTTCCGGCTATTAAAATCTTTCAGATCCTTGAACTTGGACTCTGAATGTGAATGATTAACAACATCGTGAACTTTCACTCTTGAAAAAATATCTGCATTTTGGCCAGACCTGATGGCACATAGCAGTAGTCTCAGAATTCAGGAAGATGAGAGAATTATGATTAAATGTGCAGCATAATGAGACCTTGTCTCAAAAAACCAAAAGTCAAGGGTGTAGATTTATGGTAGAGGACTTGGGTAGCACACACAACGCCCAGGTTTCACTTCCCAGCACCACGAAGCAAAACTCAAAAATGTGTTGTTTCACTCTAACTGTGGAATCCTTGTGCTGGAGAGCACACAATGCGAGATGCCCACCGGAGCACCACTTCCTGCTTCTCAATAGATTCGCTCCTTCTTATATGGTCTAATATGGTCAAAGACTAATGCATGCTTTTGAATTCAGAGAAAAAGACAAGTGCATCAAGGTTGTGCACAGACATGTTAAATTATGAGCCTTCCAGAGAAAGGAAGTAGGCAGAAGCGGTACAGCTGATCCCCTGTCCCGCCTTGTTCATGGATCAAAGCAATCCTTCCTTCCTTCCTTCCTTCCTTCCTTCCTTCCTTCCTTCCTTCCTTCCTTCCTTCCTTCCTTCCTTCCTTCCTTCCTTCCTTCCTTCCTTCCTTCCTTCCTTCCTTCCTTCCTGTAGCTTTAACAACTCAATACATTGGCTTCCATGGGTCTCAGTGCCTCATCCAGCCAGTGGGGATCATGTGCACCAACAAATTCCTAGTTTAATATGCATAAGACAGACAGACAGAGAGAGACAGAGAGGAGAGAGAGAGAGGAGAGTTGTCCATTCTATCATAAGAGCAAGAAAGATGAAACAGATGCTTTCAGTGACTATGGAAGTTTGGATGGTTGTTTCGACTAAGCCCTGGCTTCTGACAGTGACCTCACAGAGTTGTCGGGAGGGTCCCACTGAATGACATGTACTGTTGGGTGGCTGTAAATGTAGGGTTATTGTTAAGTGCGAGCCTTCCCGGGTCGCTCCCAGTTTCTTCATGCATGGCGCTTTCCAGGAAGTATTTGGAGGGCATCCTGCTTTTCATCCTGAATTGTTAAACTCCCTTCTCGCCACAGCACCCACCACAGTGTCTAGCATGTAGTGTGAGGTCTCCAGCTATAAATGATACCACTGACTGTGGGCTAGTTCCTTCTATGGCCCTCAAAAAGTATGTCACCCATTGTCCTCATTTTTGCTCTTTATAGCAAGCTTGCTGTACTGCTAAGTGCTTTTTAAATTTTCTTTTAAAAAGAAATTTCCATGATTTGATCTTTTCAACTATGTATATAAAAATGCAAAGGAAAAGAAAGGACAGAAACCAAATTCTTTTGTGGTTTTTCAAATTGACCTTTCAAATGGTTCAATAAAAAAAATCTACATTTTCTGCTTTTAAACTACAAAACATAAGAAGACTCTTTGAGCTTCACGGTGCTCTAGTTGCATGAGGAGAAACATCTGAATTCCCCCCGGGATAGTGGAGATCCATTTAATTTTTATAAAAGTAAAGAGAGAAACACCAATAAAGCTCAACTGAAGAGTGTACAGCAGGCTGGAGATGTAGCTCAGTTAGTAGAGTGCTATTTAGCATTCATGAAGGCCAGAACTCCGTCCCCACTGCCACATAAAACTAGGTGTAGTGGCATGATGATCAGAGAGTCGATGTCGTTCTTAAGTACATAGCAACTCTGAGGTTGGCCTGGGACGCCATGAGAAGCTGTCTCAAAGATAGATAGATAGATAGATAGATAGATAGATAGATAGATAGATAGGAAGATGATGGATAGATAGATAGATGATGGATAGATAGATAGATAGATAGATAGATAGATAGATAGATAATGGATGGATAGATAGAAAGATAGATGATGGATGATAGATAGACAGATAGATAGATAGACAAATACATAAATACATGAGTGAATGTTAGTGTTTAATGGTGGGAGAATATGAAAACACAGTCTGTTCAATGCTTGGGTTGATTTTAAGTTAGAAATAGTTCGCCAGCATGGCTATTGAAAGAACATACATGCCCATGATTTTAGAGAAAGAAGACAAGACATGAATTTCTCATTATCCATATACTGTAAACTATGGAGTTTCTTTTATCTAAGAAATCCTTAATTCTCCACACTCCTCTGTCTTTCTTCCCCTTCTTTTTTTTATTATTATTATTTATTCAACTGTGTGCATATGCGTGTGTATGTGCGTGCGCGCGTGTCTGTGTGTGTATGTCTGTGTATGTGTAGAACCACGGACGAATTCGCGAACCACCATGGGCGCCTCCTCCTCCTTCTGCCCCGGGATTCACAGGCTCTGCCCTACCAGGACCAGAAGCGCAGGCCGCCCCCCGCTTCCGCCCAGCGTCTATACGTGGGATCTGGAATCCGAATTCAGGACCTTCCGCTTGCAAGGCGGAGACTTAACCCCTGAGCCACCTCTCCAGCCCCCTCTTTCTTCCCCTTCTATTTTCCACACTCCTCTGTCTTTCTTCCCCTTCTATTTTCCACACTCCTCTGTCTTTCTTCCCCTTCCATTTGGTCCTCACAGAGATTGTATGGAGAATTCAAAACACAAACAGAGAAAATCTTAGGCTCATCCAAGCCTTTGGCCATCCCACATGCCCAGACCCAGGTCTCCCCAGTGATGTGGATGTCTGGGCTGAGAAATGAGGGGAGAATTCTCTAGGTGCACAGCCCACTGTGCTGTGCATTAGTTTCATTTCCCCAGCATCGTCAGTAATCCCACGACATAGGCAATTTTACAGACAGAAAGCAGACACGTTGTAAGACTGTCACTGAGGTCTTCGGAGCAGCAGGCCTGGACCACACGCTTAGCAAGCCGGTGTTCAGCCTCGAGTCACTGTGTGGGTGGAGGCCATTCAGGGCCATTTCTCTCTAGCTGGACAATCAAATAAGTTAACATTCATTGGCCCTGCAGATAGATCAAGGAATCGAACTTTGTCCCATGGGCTGAATCGAGCTCACTGCATGTTTTGTGAAATCGTTTGATTAGACTATGGCTTTGCTCTTCTTTATGTATCGCCTGTAGTTTGCCGTTTCTCTACAGTGACAAAGCTGAGTGCATGTAACAGAGACCATATAGCTCACAATGCTGTTTACTGCCTGGTGAGTTGTAGAAAATGTGGGCCAACGCCTGATTTAGGTGAGTGCTTGACAAGACCTAAGTGTTCAGGAGACATGACTGCTGTTCCTTTTATTAAGGTTCACCTGAAGAACAGGCCTGCCCATTAATACAATTCATTCTTAATAATTTATCCTTCAGTCCTAATTCTGAAGTCTCTGACTTAGAAAATCTATACAATTTGTCATTTGGGGCCTGTGTCATAAGGTCATTAGCTTGATAGAATAAGGCTGCTACTTAAAGGAAAAAAAAAACTACTCTAGCATCACTGAGATTAGTCATGCACAGCTGACCTATCCAAAGATTTTGGTACTTGGCACAATTGAACATATTTTTGTTTTTCCCCAGATGAGGCAGCCAAATGTGTTTGCTAAGGAACCAGAAGCAAGGGGCTGATTGTTGCTCAATGCTAGGGCATTTTGGTGCACTCTTTAGGAGTTGGAAAGAGCATTACCTAAAAAGGTCCTGCAATTTCTCAAAGTCATATCTGAAGATGTGGAAAAATAATAGGAGAGATCATACATCAACCTGGATAAGAAAGAAAGAGAAAGAAAGAAAGAAAGAAAGAAAGAAAGAAAGAAAGAAAGAAAGAAAGAAAGAAAGAAAGAGAGAGAAAGAAAGAAGAGAGAAAGAGAGAAGAAAAAGAAAAAGAGAGAAAGAAGAAAGTTAGAGAAAGAGAGAGAAAGAAGAAAGTAAGAAAGAAAGAAAAAAGAAAAGAAAAGAAAAGAAAAAGATGGAGTAATTAATCAATTACCCAGAGAGGTGAGAAAAAGAGAGAGGGAGGGAGGGATGAAGAAAGGAAAGAGGAAGGAAGGAAGGAAGGAAGGAAGGAAGGAAGGAAGGAAGGAAGGAAGGAAGGAAGGAAGGAAGAGGGAAGGAAGGAAAGGAAGGAAGGAAGGGAAGGAAAGGAAGGAAGAAGGAAGGAAGGAAGGAAAGGAGGGAGGGAGGGAAGAAAGAAGGAAGGAAGGGAAGAAAGAAGGAAGGAAGGGAAGAAAGAAGGAAGGAAGGGAATAAGTCTTCTCACTGACCCAGGCAGAACTTCTGGATCAGCTGAAGAGGCAGAAAGCATGGAGTGAAGTGGGTCTGTTCTCCACTTGGCATGAAGAGTGATCTTTGAAAACAAATGAGTTGATGTCCTTCCCTTCACTGAAATCTTCCAGCAGCTTTTCATCTTGCACAAACTCCAACTCCATGATCATTCCCTTTGTGTGCCTTCCGTCATTCTCTCCTACACTCACGGGCCGCTCTTGCTCCCAAGACATGCTAAGTGTGTTCCAGCCCATGAGACCACACCTGTTTTCTTCTCCGCCTGGATCTCTATGTCCCTGTGCCCTCAGAGGCTCCTGCTCCGTGCAGGATGTGGGATCACATGACACTTCCTGAGAATGCCTGCTTGCATTCCTCACCTCATCTTCCTGTCTTATTCATGGCTTCATGACAAGCGCAAACCATCTTGTTTCTTCATTTGCTTTCTTGGTAATTGTCTCTCTCCCATTACTAGCACATAAGGTCTGTGAGAGCTCTGAACTCCCCCCCCCATGCCCAATAAGTAGCTAATAAATAGTTTTTAATGAGTGAACAGGGAACCAGCAGGATTTTCACCTGTTAACAGTCTGCCCGCATGTTGCTGATACATTTATGACCAAAAGATTTAGGGGAACAAGGGAGTTTTATTCTTTCTTGTGATTCTTGGTTGCAGTTCTTAGTAATATTTGCCAAGAGAATTCATGACAACAACAACGCCAGGAGCTAAGGGAACCTGTCACACGTTATCCACAGGAATGCTGTGAGAATGGCAAACTTAACTCCCGCACTTCAAGCCTGCCAAAGTATGCTGAGGAATGACAATGTTTTGAACCAGCTGCCCAGGGGATGGTCCCACTCCCTGTGGGCAGAGTCTTCCCACATCAATCAGACAGTCTTCTTCAGGCTTGCTCAAGGGTTTGCTTTAACTACTAACTCTTCTTAATGTGCCCAGAGCTCAGCCTTCAACCGCCAAGTTGACGCCAATATATCTAACTAGCACATTATCCTACAACTAAAAAAAAAAAAAAACTGGTTGGACATCTGAGAAAGAAAATAAATAAGTAAGTAAGTAAATAAATAAATAAATAACAATAATAATAAATTTTTGGGAAGATGAATTGAGGTCATGGAGCAGTGTGCAGTTGGGGTGCAGGAAGGTGACAGATGGCCATGACGAACAGTAGAATCGGTGGCTCTAATCTGCCTACTCAGAAAGCCTTTGGAAGAGTATTTTAATTGGAAGCAGCACTTTTTTTCTATCAGTCTCACAGTACTGTCTTTCAAGCTAGCAAACAAGTGGAATGGCCCCAGGTACTGGGTTTCCCTAAGTCCCTGAAGGTCTAAAGGATCATGGTCAAAAGAGGTGAGCTGAAGACAGAAATAGTGACACATACTGGTCATCCCAGCATTCAAGAGGAGAAAGGCTCAAGAGTCCAAGGTCAGCCTGGGCTGTACTGTGAGACCGCCTCAAACAAACCACTACTCGTAGAAGAAAATAAAAATCACTTAACAATGTCTTGAGCTTTTTGCATTTAGTTCTCTTTCTAATTTTTCAAAACACATTAAAAGCCTAGTAAGGAAAATAATCCTGTGCCTGCAGGTAGTTCTCCAATAGTCTCATCAAAATGTCCAAATATGGGGTTGGAAAGATATATCACTCCACTGGTAAAGTGTTTGATGTACAAGATTTAGAACCTGAGTTTGAGCCTTGGAACCTGCATTATAAAAAGACACCAAGCATTTATTGTCCCCAGTGGGAGGCAGAAACAGGAAGATCCCCAAGTCCCGCTGGCCGCCAACCTAGCCTGCTTGGTGGGTTCAAGGTGGTCTAGAGATCCTGTCTCAAAAAGTAAGGGTCATTTAGACAGCACCCAAGGGATAGCACTCAGGATGACCTCTAACCTCTGAATGTTTGTGCAGGTACACACACATACACACACACACCATGCACGCACACACACACACGCGCACACACACACACACACACTCAAAATACAATTGTCACTTGCCCTTGGAAAATCTCTACAAGTTCTTTTAGGCTAAGGATGTAACTCAGTGGTGAAGTTCTCGTCCAGTAAGTGTAAAACTCTGTTTTGGTCCTTTGTAAAACACACACGCACACACGCACACACAAGATTAAAAAATTCTTTCAAATAAAGACTCCACAGAATCACATATCTAATTAGCCACTAATTAATCAGTTACCCAGACAGGTGAATGAAATCTACAAGTAAGGTATGCATAGGGCTCTTCAGAATCTTGTTCAGGACAGGACCTGTTTGTTCACCAGGTATCCTTTTCCTTCTTTCAGCCGCACAACCTGACAGGCAGGTAAGAAAGTAGCTGGAAACTCAACAAGTTAAGAAATTGGCCCAAGGTTCATACGCTCGCGGGTGAGCTGTTGAGACGGGCTTGGCTATTACCTGATTCTCAGTGCAGGGCTTCCTCACCTGCTCCTCCACCGCCTTTTTGTTTGTTCAGTGGAGAAATGTCATTTCAGCTTGAACCTGAATCAACAGGGTGTGATGGTCCATTTGGCGGTTTCCCTGGAAAAGTGGCTTGTCTTGGACGAAGTTCAGGGCATTTGAAGTGCTCCTTTGGATGATGCCCAAGTCACGCATTCGGCCTTAGTGCTTTTCATTTTCAGTGAGTCAGTGCAAATGCAGAGGCAGCCATCTAGGCCAGCGATGAAGCATTAGGCCGTCGCTCGAGTGAAGGAAGGCATCGAACAATGACGAGGCAGATGCCAAGACGCACCAGGAAAGCGCGAGAGACGCTCGCTGAAGGCTCCTTCTCTGTCAAGGGGCCTTGGTCGTCTCTTGTTGGAGTCGTGGATCTTCTCTTACTGGCAGGGGGCACATGTTCTCGGTTGCTGTCTGTGACGTGATAAACTAAGATTTTAAGGCCCATGAGAGGCTATGGGAGGCCCAGGGGTGTTGGTGATTGGATGAACACTGCCATTTCTGCACATCCTTGCTCAGAATTCCAGATCAGAGCAGATATTTGTTATCATGTATCTTCACTGTGATATCTTGTTATCCATCTTTCTGACTCCTGGTTTTATTTGGTCCAGGACTTAAACCGGACAAGGAGGAGCGACCCCTCCAATACCAACATTAGAATGTAGTTTTACCCAGAGACTTTTTAGAAATGGATGGGGAAGGGTAATGGAGGGAAAGGGATGAGTATGGTCAAAGTATACAACTTACTTATATGAAAATGAGTTCACGAAATTCATCTCTCTATATAATGAATACACACAAAATGAAATTTAAATTAAAACAATTAAAATATGATAAAAGTTCATTCATAATTAAAGTTTCCCCCAGTACATATTTTTTTGCCTTATATGGTTATTTATCTATCAATAATGTTTTGTATTTCAAGTTGTATTGGGTTCTCTCTCTGCTGCTTTGAGACAACACGCAAGCTCAAGCAACTTAAAGGGAGAAAGGGAGGTTTATTCAGCTTATGGTTCCAGAGGGGAGATATAGTCTCTTGTGGCAAAAAAAAAAAAAAAAAAAAAAAAAAAAAGGCATGCTGGCTATCAAAAACTGGAGTTGGCTTAAGTCACTGTAGACATCATAGAGGCCTACAGAGCAAATTGCAAACTGTAAGAGCTGACAAGGCAAGGTTAGCCAGTCTCAAAGCCCACACCCTATATGCCTTCCTCCAGCAAGGCTCCACGCTAAAGGTACCACAACCTTCCCAAACATCAACTAAGGATTCAAACACATGAGCCTGTAGGGGACAAATTACATTTAAGCTATGGCAGAAATATTTAAGTTTTTTTTCAATGTATATCATTTTATAATCAACCTATTCAAGATTGCTTTTGAGGCTTTTTCCATAATGACCTACTTTTTAAAGCTACTGTATAGCACTTATTTGAACAAACGACATTCTATTTTCTCCTCAGAATAAACTATATTATAATTTGATTTTCTCATATATGTTCTTCTTATGCTAGTCTTGCATTGATAAATATCCATAGGACTTAATAGAGGATAACTGATATAACAGATTATCCTGAAGTCTCAGTAGCTTAATGAAAGTTTGTTATTCATTTATGTAAATGCCAAGTAGATGAGAGACAGGACAGACAGAGCTGTTGTATAGAGCCATACAGAGACTCAGGCTGAGGGAGTGTCTGCCTCTTGTTAAGATCAGCCTGTTGGCTAATATTTAGTTAGAAGGTCAATTGTCTTACTTCCACTCATTCACCACTTAAGAATCAGTACACCTAAATACAAGTCAGGCAAGAAATACTGGCTGTAGTTAATCTCGTCCACAAAGCTGGTCTACCTATGGAAGGAGAGTATGATTTTGGATGGACAACTGACCATCTCTGCCACAACGCCTGAAATCCACAGTGCTGATTCTTTCAAAGAGGAGTTATCTACTGCTGCGACTTCTGTTCTCTAGGCTATGCTCGGCACTAAAGATGGTGTTACAGGTGAGGGAGACTTGGGAGCATCCTCCGTTATCATCACTCTCCTTGTCATCATAGCTAGTGGTTTGATGAAAGAGAACCTTCCTTGACCACTCATTGTTACAAGGGAGAGGGGGAGGGGAGAAGCAAGAGCAACACGGTCACCATCATTTCCCGGACTTTGGCACCCAGCAACAGTGTTAGGAAAAGCCTTGCCGACTTTAAAAGATTGGCCTTGTTTAACTAAATGCCATCCAACCGAAATCCCAAGGGTAAGTTTTCTGAGGTATCTAGGGTACCAACTCGTAGATGTAGGTTGGCTTCCACTCCTGCCCTTCTAAAACCCAGTTCCCTCTGGACTTCAGACCTGTCACCTAGCCCTAACTAAATGGAAAACACAACTCACCAAAAGGACTTGGGACTTGGGAATAACAGAAAACAAATGTGACACAAATTGAGATAAAGAAACATGAGGGTTAAAAGGAGAAAAGAGAAAAACAAAGTTTTAAACATTTCTTTCAGAAACAGGCTTGCAAATTAGGAGAAAACTCCAATGAAAGAAGAATATTTTTCATTTTTAGCAAAGTACCATCCAGTCACCTCAGTGAAACCGTTCATAGAAAAGTCCGGTGAACGATATAGTCAGTAGAATTTAGTAAAGGGTTATCAGCTTTCCTACCGCAGCCATACTTTATACCCATCAAAAAGAATAATCATGCATGTCATTACATAATTAACTCCAAGATATTGTTCATTCTAAAACTTCATATGTAACAAGCATTGCAATTTGTGGAAATTTGTATAAAGGAGGATTTTACACATGTATGCATAGTATACAGAGAAAGATTATCTCTAGAAGTATAAGCAAGAAATTATAATAATCTTTATAAAAGCTGCTTCTAGAAACTCACAACTGGTCCAAATTCTGAAAATAAGTGATAGTTGGATGTGTAGCCCTGAACGTCTATAAACATCTATAACATCTGTAACAACCCCTGTGAGGCAGAGGAAACTCAGAGTAGCAGTTGCTCTGCATGTTACTTTAAGTTCATAACCAAGCAGCTTATGGGAACAACAGATTTTATTTAGGTTTATGATTCTTGGTTAGCTTCTTGTCCAGCTTAGCAGGAGAGCTTATACCAACACCAGGGACTAAAGGGACTGCTGAGAGACCCCATCCTCACTTGCCAGACCAGCATGTCTGGCCAAATACCCAGAAGAATGCCAATTTCCTGAACCAGCTCCCTCCACTTTATTCTTCTGCCCAGAGACTAGCTCCACCTACCATGGGCTGAATTTCCCCCATGAACTAGACGATCTCCTACAGGGCTACTCTGGGCTTATATCAACTACTAATTAAAATGTGCCCAGAGTCAAACTTTCCATTGTCAAGCAGACGCCTGTGTTTAATTG
Organism: Typhlomys cinereus; assembly: GCA_023101885.1. Taxonomy (NCBI): domain Eukaryota; kingdom Metazoa; phylum Chordata; class Mammalia; order Rodentia; family Platacanthomyidae; genus Typhlomys; species Typhlomys cinereus. Next base: position 502,973 of record JALPQD010000104.1, read on the forward strand.
TGACACAAGGTGTGTTGTAGGAATATGGGCAGACCAAGGAAACAGGAGACTAGGTCTCTAGAGGTGAAGTTTATTTATCCAGCTGGGACGCAGGAGGACTCCTGCCCAAAAGAAACTGAGTTCTCTCCTTGGTTAAGTGTTGGGTTTTATGCTCTTTAGTTACAAGGTAATTTACAAGGCATTTTGGTGATAGTGATTGATCACAGACTTACAGAGACCTATTGGTTAAAATGTGTTGGTCACAGACAAACAGAGGCCAGGAAGGAAGACTGTCATGTAGTAAGTAATCAGAGAAGCAGGTAAGTGGAGCTTGATGGAGGGTATTTATCAAGGGCTCCTCTCAGCCTCTCACACAGTGGCTGAGGAATGACACAGGCAGGATTAGGGTCTCACTTAACTTTTAACCAAACTGATTCCTTTCTGGAGGCTGCAGACATTGTGGGGGGTGGGGAGCTCAGTGCATGACCTTAGAAGAGGTGGAAAGTCAGTCAGAGCTGGAGAATGGGAGAAGTACTAAGATATGCTTTCCTCTAGATATGACGTGGCAAATATGAACACGTGACAGCCCTCATCATCTGCCCAAGGACAAGACGGGAAAGAAGCAGGGAATTAGTTGGAAGAAAGAGGTCAGTTGGAGTGGAGTGGGACAAAAAGTTAATGGGGATAACTGTGATCACAATACATTATAAAAAATATAAATTTGTCAAAAATAAAAAATATTGGGCTCAGGGATTAAGACTCTACTTTACAGCAGAAGGTCCTAAATTCCAATCCCAGGTCCCGCATAAAAATGCCAAGCAAAAATTGCAGTGGCCTGCAAAAAGTGAAGCAAAAAGGAGGTAGCAGCAATCCAGGATGATTCCTGAAGTCACCCTTGGTCCTCCACAGGGACACACAGTGCCCTTTGATACACACACACACACACACACACACACACACACACACACACGCACATGCACATGTACACGCACACACAAATAGATGAGTGAATATATAAATGAAGTTAAAAATAAAAAAGTAAAAACTGCTTGTATAGAAGGAATATGGAATTGGGTGAGACACAATACACCTTATCAGCATACAGTTTAAGATGCTTAAATTTGCTCTATGAATACGGTGTGTGTGTGTGTGTGTGTGTGTGTGTGTGTGTGTGTGTGTGTGTGTGAATTTGTGTGCTTAAATGTGAGAAAGAAAAGATATCACAATAGAATCCATTACCTACTAAGGAAGCTTCAAGAATAAGAATTTGGTGACAATAGACTTAGTGATTACTTAAAATTTAGAGGGAAGGGAACTTGCCCCTCACAGCACTTCACATGTGGAGTCCGTGAGTTCTTTTCCAGCTCCTGCCCTTCATGGATTCCATTCCTGGAGTCCATGAGGTCTCCAGGGTGCCTGACCCTCATGCACTCCATGTCTGGAGTTCATGAGTTCCATTTTTTTATCTCCTCTAATAAAGGGTACCTCAATCCTCAAAAAAATAAATAAATAAACATAAAGGAAAACGAAAACAACATACAATGTATAAGACCCATCTTGTGTGTGCGTGTGCGTGTGCGTGTGCGTGTGCGTGTGCGTGTGTGTGTGTGTGTGTGTGTTTCCTTTTTTGGAGTACTGGCCTACTACCTTGGGGAATATGATCTAGCCACTAAAGAACAGCTATGCTTCCAGAAGGCGCTTCTCAGTAGGGGGTGTCACACTCTTGTGACTCTGGGATAAATAGCTCTGACCTTATTCAAGTATTTTTGACAAGAGGACTGAGGGGAAGAACAGAGGAGACAAAACATTCCCAGAAGTGTAATCACAGAAGTGGTTAGCTTTAAAGAAACACAGAAAAGGAGTACGCATGCTTTCACGAATATGACTGGCTTGTATTCCCCCGTTACGGCCAGAATTGATTATTTTTAAAATGATGACTCTACTTAGGGTCATCTTGCTGCTAATGCATTTTGCATTAAAATCTTTCCCATCAGTCTCACTTAGTCTCAATACCTAAGAAAATGTGCTATGTATACACAATAAAGTACATTCAGCAAGACACCATAAAGGTAAGGTGTTTGCAAGAAAATGGGTAGCATCATATTAAGGAAGATAAACCATTCTGGGGGTGGAGAAATCATGTTTCTCATATGCAGAACATAGACTTTAACAAAAGATATGAGAATAAAAAGGAACTATTATTTTAGGGAAGGAGGACCTTAAAGTGGAAGGGAAAGGGAATGAGAAATGTAAGGGGAGTGAATATTATTGAAATATTCAGAAACATGTATGCAATCGCCATAATGATGCTGCTATGTTGTATAATAATGTACATTATTCATTTTTAAAGACCATTTATTTAGTGTGTGTCCCTGTGGAAGACCAACCATGACTTTGGGAATCACCCTGGATTGCTCCTACCTCCTTTTTTGCTTCCCTCTGGGATTTCCCATGCTCCACCCACCAGGGCAGGACCTGCAGGCTGCTGCCATTTCTTCCTGGTGTTTTTAACGTGGGACCTGGAACCTTCTGCTTGTGAGGCAAAGTCTTAATCCCTGACCCATCTCTCCAGCCCCACTATTCATTTTTAATAAAAGGCTCTAGTTTTTCCCATCTTCTCTGAGGGAGAACATGTGAGAATCACGGTGGGGGGGATAGTAATATACTGACCTTTGCTGATTCTGATTCCCTACCTCACTTAGTACCCCTCCATTCACTCAGCCTTTCTTATAAAGCGTCTCAAGTCGAAAATCAAACTCATAGTCCACTGAGATATTAAACTTTCCACTCTCTTGAGAAATCTTTCCAAATTAAAGCAAAAAAATTTCACCTGGCTCTTTTTTAAAAGAATGTTAAGAGGAAGAAAAATTACAATTACAGTTCCAGTAACTTAAGATCCTAGTATAATACAGTTGTGGCATGCTTGCGAGCCCTTTTGAAGTTATACTTTCCAAAGGGTCCTCTGATTTAAGTTTCTGTTTCTTCTTGCAAATTTGCTGATCAACCTTATGACAAGGAAACTCGTGACATAGTTCAGTGCTAAGAAATCAGGGAACTACACATGGCTAGAAATAGTGACCTGATTTCCCTAGAAATTGAAGGGAAGTGCTGGTTTATAGGTCTCTGGTTTTTTGTGTTTTTTTTTTTTTGGTACCAAAAGCCTCTGACTAAATTAGGTTACAGCCTGTAGGTCCTTCACCTGTCTTTTACATAAATAAATTTCCCAAGAATGGCCTTTTGGTCCTCCTCACTGAATGATAGACATAAAGTCATTTTAGCCTACATACATTACCTTCCCCCCTCTGGATTTAGTAGAAACTTGGTTCCCTCTATGTTGTAATATGAAAATTTGTTCAAAGGCCAAAGTAAGTGATAAAGTAGGCTCTCTGAGGTGGCTATGCTATGATTCCAGAGGTTAATAACTCCTGTCCATCTAGGATTACAAATACATTAAACTTGAAAATAACTCAAAATTTAGTTTTATGCTACATGAAGTAGTTTTTTTTTTCAGACAATAAAACCTATTCTAGTTTAAAAAGACAAATAATTTTAGGAATGATTTCAGGTAGCTTTCAAAGCCTGAGTGAGGGATAGAGAACAACCAATCGATGCTCTGAGGCCGGAAGCCGCATGGTACAGCAGCGAGGCTGTGGGGAATCCAGTAGCTCCTGTCCCTGGACACTGGCATTCCAGGTCTTCTCCCAGTGACTGGCACCAGGGACAACCACTAAAGCCTCTGACAGTGGTCTCCAGTAGTGCTGTCTCTGCCTCTACCTGTCATGATGGAGTTCAAGGGGTGCCTCACCCCCCCTCCCCCTACCCCCAGACCTTGCATGTGTCAATCAAGGAGTTGGAACTTGCTAGGTCAGCTGGCGAAAGGAACTCCAACCACGTGTGGGAGCCACGTGGAGGTTAATGAATAAAGAGAAGCTGATACAAGGCAGAGACTTAAGAAACAGATTATTTAGAGTTAAGGGCAGAGTGACCAAGGGAATCAGAGTTTAGCCTTAAGACGTTCTTAATTAGAACAGAAGAGATAGCTTAAAGTGAGAGAGAACAGGGAGAGAACCCCCATGATGCATGGTGGGTGGTGGGAGAAGAGGAGAGCAGAAGAGGAGAGAGGCCCTGGGTGAGGTACCAATCTTTCAAGGTTCCAGATGTTGCTAAGGTGTTTGCAGGCAGTTACTAGGGAAGTAGGGCAGGGAGTGAAAACTGGACATGTGGTCTGTCTAGCTAAGGTGGAGGCTTTACAAAATGGCGGCTGCGACTGACAACTGATTGGCAGAATCTGACCCCTCAGTCTTGAAGTGTATGATACTGAGCATTTTTTACTTCCTCTTGAAGAGCAATCTCAGAAACCAGAGCATTGTCTAACTATGAAATGGGCTCAAAGTTAATGAATGGCCCAAAGCTACTCTCACTCCAGTGTAATGATGCAACCTCAGTTCCCACAGATGCTCTGAGGAGTTTGGGTGATAGCTCCCCAGTAGAGTTAGTGCATAAACAGACTAGCAATCATTGAGATCTGGAGAATGCTGAGAGCGGAAAATTGTTTTCTCTTCTAGTCTCCTGCTAGGTTGCCTTGAGAGCAGTAGTTCATCAGGCCCCACACAACACATTTTTAGATGACGCCGTTAACTAACAATAAGCTGGCTTGAGCCTCTCTTACGTCTGCCCCCACCTCTTTTGATTTTTCCCTTGGATTGCCCTAAGGATTGCACTTCTCCAAGTGGTGATAGCACATCTGTTTTCCTCATTGACTCTGGTTTCTAAGGGAAACCAGGACATTCAATGCATCATTATTGCAGATGTAGTTTCCGTGCTAGCTGGAGTAGACCTGGAATCTCTATAGACTGGGCATGACAGTTAGTAGACTGGTGTCAACTTGACAATTGCAGGCTGAGCTTTGAGCATATCTATGAAAAAGTGATAATTAAGGCAAGCCCTAAAGAAATGTTCAGGAGATCATATGATTGAGGGGAAGACCCTTTAGCTGGTTCAGGGATAGATATGGTGTGGCCAGTTCCCTCCACTACTGGTGTTGATACAAACTCTCCTGTCAAGCTGGATTAAGAACTGTAGCTGGACAGTTGTAGCCGAAATAAATCCCTTGTTCCCATAACCCATTTTGTCATTAGTTTATCAGTAGTGTGCAGGCAAACTAATACCAAATTCAGTTATTTTCTCTTGAAAACTAGTAATAGAAGCTCATGCTGATTTGTAAGTCTGCATTTCCATAACTATCACTCAGGTTGGAAAGTTCTACTATGTCTATTTTTGCTTTATGTGCAAAAAAGGAACTATTCTTCAGGAGACTGGCTTGTGAGAGCGTGGGGGGGCGAACTCACTTGTCACCTTTCAGATTCATGGCAAGTCCCCAGCTTCCATATCAAATGACTGTGTGCATTGTTATAGCTGTGCTGAGTTCCCTCAGCAAGCCCTCCTGTCTTGTTTCTCTATGTTCTCCATCTAGATACTTTTAGAAGCTTTTTCTACCCTTTTTACTGCAGCGAACTGTTTCTACTTCTTAAACACTAGGCTTGGCTGTTACCCTTGCACACCTTTAACTCCAGTTTAGCTTGTATGTATGCTGAGCTGTACACTTCTGTAGCTATTATGCATATCATATTTAGCTGGCCCACATTGGACTTCATCCGTTGGATTACTGGCTTGAGGAACTGACAGTAAGCTTCCTGAAGGCAAGGACTATACATCTGATTTTAACATTAGGCACTTTACATAATGATCATATAATTGAAAAGCACTGAGTGCTTGTGGAATAACTGACTGAACCATTTCTGTCATAATCCCTGGGAAATGTTGGGCCAGTACCTGGAAGAATTCCCTGTCTAATCCTTCTCTGATAAAAAAGCTATTCCATGTTTACAAATACTTGTGAGTGGTCACCAATACCTAGACCTCATCGCCCCTGTTAAAATCTCTCTAACAGAGCTGGGAAAATGGGTCAGTAATTAAAACGCTTACTGTATAAGCAAAAAGACCAGCGCTTTGGTCCCTGGATCCCTTGTAAATATAAGGTAGGTGTGGTGGCCTGCCTGTAACTGCAGCCTTGGAAGGCAGAGACTGGTAATACCCAGACTAGAGTCTATCAGAAAGTTCTGGTTTTGATAAAAGACCTGTCTCAATAGCAATAGGGTGGAAGAGTGATCAAGAATGATTCCAAATATTAGTCTGGAGTCTAGACACACACACACACACACACACACACACACACACACACACACACGCGCACACACACATCATCCCACGCCACTCTCACAGCATGCACATGTGAACATGTAGACACAAATTCATAAACTCTCCTACAAACACATGAAATAGAAAAATAAATAAGTGAAATAATTAAATTCCTATAATGTTTCTAAGAGGGAAGTGGTTGATGTCATGTTCTTGGATGGCTTCTGAACAAATGAATGAGAGTGAGGAGAAACTGAATTGATACTAAAAACAAATCAACAGCAATAAAAAAGATGGAATATAGTTTCCTCTAGGAATTGCTCATAGTCAACCTTTGTTTCTATCGTCTCATCCCATTTCCAGTGGACAAAGATAATTAAGAAAAGACTTTCAGGATGGGAAAATGGCTCAGGGATTAAAGCTTTGGCCTTGAAAGCAAAAGGACCTAAGTTCACATTCCCAGATTCCACGTAAAAATGCCTGGCTGATACGGCAGCGACCTGCAATTCTGGCCCTGGGTGGTAGAACCTGGGAAACCCCAGAGAAAAATGATGAGGAGATAGAACAATTCAGGATGATTCCTAATGTCACGCTTATGCCTCCACAGGCATGTATATACTCAAGTCCCCCTTTGGATACACACCTGCACACACATGCGCGTCCACACACACACACACACACACACACACACACACACACACAGAAAGAAAAGACATGCCAACTGCTCTTATATTTGGCTATCTTCCATCCTTCATTTCTAAGGCTAGTACTTCCTTAAAAATCCTTGTTAATATGTGTCCTGATAGTGGTTTAGAAATAACAAATGCCTGTGAACTCGGAGCCCGGCAGCAGACACACAGAACAGTGCCCCCTGGAGGTTACCTACATTATTGAAACCATCCTACAAACAAGTTTCACAATGTGTTAAGGGGGGGTGGGGGCAAAGAGAGAGAAGGGAACATGGAGTGGGGAGAGGACTACATTAGAAGAAATCCAAATCAGATATAGGGGTAGAAGTGACCAAAGAAGGGTTTTGGGGAGCTGACCTTTGAACGTTGTCCAGAAGGATCATATAACTAATAACTAATGACTAATAATAGGAATGGCTAAAGGCTCATTCACAGAGCTGATAACATATGCAATCTAATTGTTTGAAGAAAGGCCAGGAAGCAGGAAATGGAAGAGAAGGAAGCAGGGAGGAAGGCCAGAGACCAGATGATATTCAAGTAGATTAGAGGATACTCAAGCACAAAGAACTGATGTTGCTGTCTCTAGACTTTTTGTTAAATCTTGAGATCAGTGGGGGAGATTCTTTTCAACTTTTGTATCGTATAAAATTGATAACTTTAAAATAATCATCAAAAGACTGAGTTGGAAAGATCATGAATCTGACGCTAGCCTAGGCTACCCAGTGAGTTCCAGGATAGCTTGCACTACATAGAATGACCCCTATCTCTAAAACTGTATTGACAGTTTTCAGGGAAAAAAAAAAGAATTTTTAGTTTAGTTTAAAATTTTGAAAACTGAACCTACCTTAGAGACTGTTGGTTGACGGTATTTGAGAGTCTGGATACAAGAGTAAATGTTTTTATTTATCTGTACAGTTCTCACTACATATTTCCTCCTCTGACTACTGACATTTAGCAGCAAAAACATTCCGGTTTTCATGCATAAAAGATGGAAGTAGGTTTTTTCTTCATTTGCAAAAAGCAGACTATACTTTTAAAAACTGATTCTCTGATGACACCTGGTGGATAAAACCTAAAAATGCAGTTTCATGCACATGAAGAAAGATGGAGAGGGGTCTTCAAATTCTCCTTGGGGGCTAGAATTCCAGGTGGGCCACCACATACATCCACTTGGAATTTTTACATAGAATCTGGGGATCTGAACTCTGGTTCTTTTGTTTGTGCAACAAGTACTTTAACTGCTTAGCCATCACTCAGGCCTCTTCCTTTGTGTTTTTACTGGGGGCCTCATGTTTTCTTAATTCTCATTCTTCATCAGTGCAACTTTCTTTCTCTTGTTAACATGAGATCTTGGAACTAACGATTCCTATTTGGTCACTGAATTTTTTTTCTCCTTATGTTTTGAATAATTCACTTCTCCTTGTGTTCTTGCATCTGTTAGCCCTGTTGGAAACAGATTGACTTCTGAGAACTGCTTTGCTTTGGGACACCCATACTCAGTGTTCCCGACTAAACTGTAATTTCATTTCTAATTTCCTCTTTCATTATAGAATTCTGACAGTTATCTAATTCCAGGTAATAGGATATCTTTCCTTCTCATCTGATATGCTTTGTGGTGAGAAAATTATAATAGTCATATTTCTGCTTTTTGGCATTTATGAAGGTTTTGTAATCTAAAATCTGTCTAATTTTTATGACTGTTTCGTATTCACAAAGTGTGTTCACAATGTAATTGTGAAAAGAGACAGTAGAGTGCCAGTTTTGGTATGTAGAGAAAGTATATTCAATTAGATCTACCTTATAGATTACAGGCTGAGTATCTTATCCAAAATGCGTGAATTTTATGCTGAAGACATCAGAACTCCCATGCTCCTGGATTGGCAGAATCAACATCGTAAAAATGACCATCCTACCAAAGGCAATATACAAATTCAATGCTATACCAATTAAAATCCCAAAGCAATTCTTCAAAGAAGTTGACCAAATAATCTCAAAATTCATATGGAGGCACAAAAGACCCAAGATAGCAAAGACAATCCTGAGTAACAAAAACACTGCTGGAGGTATAACCATACCAAACCTTAGTCTATACTACAAATCCATAGTTATAAAAACAGCCTGCTACTGGCTCCAAAATAGACACACAGATCAATGGATAAGGGTTGAAGACCCAGATATAAGCCCACAAAATTACAGCCATTTGATCTTTGACAAAGGGGCCCAAAGAATCCAATGGAAAAAGAACAGCATCTTCAACAAATGGTGCTGGCAAAACTGGATCTCCACATGCAGAAGATTAAAGCTGGACCTATACTTGTCACCATGTACAACACTTAATTCCAAATGGATCAAGGACCTTGATATAAGGCCAGAGACTATAAAAACCATAGTTGAAAGGATAGGGAATTCCCTCGAGCTGATTGGGCTAGGCCAACATTTCCTAAACAGACATCCAATGGCACAGTCACTGCTACCAACTCTCAAGAGTTGGGATCTTGTGCAAGTAAAGAGTTTCTGTTCAGATAAAGAGATTATAACACGAGCTCAAAGGCAACCCACAGAATGGGAGAAAATCTTCACTAACCACATATCTGATAGAGCTCTACTGTCCAGAGTGCACAAAGAACTTAGAAAACTAAACACCAAGGAAACCAATGGCCCAATTAAACAATGGGCCCTGGAACTTCAAAGAAATTTTACCAGAGATGAAATTAAAATGTCTAACAAATATATTAAAAAATGCTCCACTTCTTTAGCCATCAGGAAAATGCAAATCAAAACCTCCCTGAGATACCATCTCACCCCGGTCAGGATGGCAAAAATCCACAATACAGTCAACAACAAATGCTGGAGAGGATGTGGAGAGAGGGGAACTCTCCTACATTGCTGGTGGGAATGCAGGCTCATACAGCCACTCTGGCGAGCCGTCTGGAGATTCTTAAAGAAATTAAAGATTGAAATGCCATATGACCCTGCTATTCCACTTTTGGGAATAACCCCCCATGCAGCAGAGGTTCGCCTTGATAGCACAAGCACGACCATGTTCATAGCAGCACGGTTTACAATAGCAAAGTCATGGAATCAACCTAAATGTCCAACAGTTGGCGAATGGATAAGGAAACTGTGGTACTTCTATACAATGGAGTACTACTCAGCCATCAAAAATGATGAATTACTGGAATTTGCTGGGAAATGGATGTCATTAGAAACAATTATATTCAGCGAAGTATCCCAAACCGAGAAAGTTAAGTGCCGTATGTATACCCTAATAGGTGGCTCCTAGTACCAAACTCACCCAGCCCACATTGAGACACTCAAGGGTAAACCTATGTAATACGGTAATTGCAAGGATTGTGAACAGGAGGGATGGGGTTGGAGGGCCACACCAGACACAAGGAGAGAGGGGACCATGTTATAGCAGAGAAAATCGGCCTCCAAGTAATGCAAGTAAGTAATGTGACACCTGGTTAAGTTCACAGACTTTTGTTCCTGATCATGTACAACTGAGGGGGTATGATCTCACCAGAAGGGGAGGGCATATAGTCTGGCAGATGAAAAATGATCATTTTGCAAATGAGTGACTGACCCCTCCCTCACCGAGGTTTCCTGCTTTTATTACATCTACCCTTGAATGTGCTATTATAACAAGACTCCAGTTTAACAGTTTTTTTGTCTCTGACCAGGGGGTGACATACAGTGCCCATCAGGATGGAGTGAAGGGCATCGCAGGAGCAGCAAAACTGCAAAAGAACATCAACAAACCACAATCCAGAACTTCAGAGACTCTATATCATCCACATAGAACTAAGCCAGCCTAATCTCCCCCCATCCTGAAGCTCAGGGACATTTGCGGAAGAGGGGGCGGTAAGATTATAAGAGCAAAAGGATGGGGGGAGCAATGATTTGAAGAGTCTCCACAGTAGTTAGGGCTGAAGCAATCATAATAGGACTTTGCATGCCCTGCACCATGTCCATCACACTATTGACCTCACAAAGTCTAACATCGGCTAAAGGCACCAAGATCCTTGGAGGCAAGGGATTGACAGCCACAGTAGTGTTTCTATGCTTAAGGGGAACACGAGAAAGGGTTCAGGGAAATGCCACTGGGTCCTTGTACGTCATCAGAAAGGAGGACCAAGAGGAGAGTTAGGCATGCACAATAAAGGACTCTCTGGGAATTGGGGGGGAGGCACTGGAAGATGGGGAGGGAGGGAGGGAGAGCAGGGGTTTCAGGGGGGGGGGAGGGAACTGGTCTACCTATTGAGTTTGTATGAGCGGAAATAATAATAAAAATGTAAAAAAAAATGCGTGAATTTTAGAGTATGTCAGCATTCCTAAACCCTCCTGTATCTGATTCCTGTATCTGATGGTCACAGATCTTGCGTGAACACCCTGCCTCTCATATTAAGAGCATTCTTCATAGAAATACCGACTGATAACAAGGGCCACTCCATATCTCTGGTTCATTGGCATCCAGGTCAAGCATGTGCTTAGGTTCACCTCCCCTCATAGTGTTGACCCCATTACAGTTTGTACCAGGTGGAGTGCCCCCTCTATACTGCCTACTTTATAGCCAAACCAGGATAGGACACTTCCTTTCTTGTATTTCTTTGTATCAATTTGGTGTGATGTATACGGTCTTTCCTTGATCAATTCTAACACATGTTGATTTTCCTACTAGTATGCTTAAAACAGGAAATACCTATAAGCTCCAGATCATACCCTTCACTAACTGCTTACCCTTTATCACATTTTTATAGGTCCAGTTAATATTAAACTGACAGTATCAGAATTATCACAGCATATATGTCACATAAATTGCAAAACTGTGCTTTTTTTTTTTTTTTAACAGTTGTTTTCTTGCATGAGGAAAGAAACTCAGACCAGGGAGTGAGTGCACAGTGAATGGACAGTACCGGCTCTTACACTGCTCCTCAAACCTAAGGTCACAGACTGGTCTGAAAGCAGCAGGTGCCTTCTGTGCCAATTCTGCAGGTTTATCCAGAAGATGGAAAAATAGCTCCCACTGCTAAAAGCCACCAAATGTACTTGAACAACTGCTGAGTGGGCTAAAGTTGTTCTTTCGTAGGTTCTTAAGCAAAATGCAAATAAGGTTGACTGAAAGTAAATTCTAAAGGAGGAGGAGGGGGATGAGGACAGAAGAGGAATGTGGAAGAAGAAGGAAAAGGAGGAAGGGAGCTGGAGATCAGGAGGAGGAGGTGAAGGAAGAGGAGGAGGAAGGGAAAGAAAGGAAGAGGAGGAGGAAGAGCAGGAGAAGGCGAGATGACAGCTGCTCAGAAGTAACCGATAGAGTTGCCCACGGCAAAAAAAAAAAAACAAAAAAAAAAAAAAACAGCAGCCTTAAATCTCTTGTTACTGCTCTCTTTGTCCCTCCCCTCCTCCCCCTTCCCCATCTTTCTCTTTCCATTTTTTTTTCCTTGAGCTAAGTCTTGACATATGCAGCTTAGGCTGTCCTAGGATTTCCAACTCTCCTGCCTTAGCATCCCGAGTGCTGGGATTACAGATATATCATTTCATATACATACACAAAGAGAGGGGGTTAGTTTTGACTTAAAACTCTCAAACAAGATTACTTAATTGGAAAGGTAAAAAAAAAAAAAAACCCTAGAAGCTAGAAATGTTTGAGGAATTTCTTCTAAATCCAAGGGAGCACACAGATGATATGGTTTATTTTTACTTTTTGATTCAACTGCAAATAAACGACTCTCCTGTAACCTTCTGGAATTTATCTTGAAATGGTAGATACAGGTTCATCCTTTGGCCCGGAATTCCCAGGAAAATGTATTCATGGAGGGTGTTTCATTTCCTGATACTGGCTGGAGGGATGACAACCTAAAACTAATAGTAAAAGAATGATCTGGAGCATTCAAACACGGTTGGCTGTCTCCATTATTTTCTACTGCTCTCCAGTGAACAGTTATTTCTTTGTAGAAGAAAAATCCAGTCTGAGGTTTTGTGGCTTAGGAAAATAAGTGGTAAATACCAAGTTCCATTCATGTTCAGGTATGATATTTGCCTCTTGTGTCATCTTTAAAAGTTATTATCTCGGGCTCTCAAATTTAATGTATTTGTGCTCATGAGAAATTTTGAATGTTTGATCTCGTCATGGTTTGAAATGTGTCCCCCATAGTCTCATGTGTTTGATCATGGGGGAGGGGGCTTGAAGTGGATTAGTTCCATCCTACCTCTTGGAGAAGTCTGCTTTTGCGGCAGGAGGCTTGTAGTTCTCAGCCTCCAACATGTTTATAGTGACTTAACTCCTCCAGCTTCAGCCGGCAGCCACGCTGCTTCCTCTATGAAAACCTGTATCTCTCCTCTGAAACAATATCCCTTTCTCCCTTAAGTTGCTTGACTTCAGGTGTTCTCTCACAGCAATGGGTAAGAGTAAGTAAGAGTAACAGACCTAGTCCAAGTAATCTAAAAACAGGATAGCCATTTTTTAGGATAGTTCTTTTTAAAGAACTATTTATATTTTTTCCCTTTTATCTAGACCTGCCCTCAAACAGTCTGTATCAGCTGCATTCCAAGTAAAACTTTCATGTTGTTGCTACAGCCATTTAGTAGTTGTTGAACAATAAATCTCTTTGGCCCATCTTAAAAGTATTACTGTCTTTTAGAGTGTCTGCTCGTAGAATTCTAATTTACCTAGAACCTGCAAAATAAAAGATACAAGGTTAGGTATTGCATACGCTATTTTCTCTTCTTTAGTATCCAGAAATACAGTTGGTTTGAGCAAGAGAGCCTCTTATAAGAGGCTGGTCCACTGGTTCTTATAAGAGATGTTTCACTGGTCTTATTCAAGACGGAAAATTCCAATGAGTAGCTTGTAGTCTGCTCCGGAAGTCAGTCTAAAACAACTTACAATTTATGAAATTTAGTCAATGTCATACTAGCAAATTTTACCAGGTACCATAAAATCATTTACATATATACATTCAAACAAATATTTTTTATAATTAGCTTTTATAATTAGCTTTAATTGTAAATCCAGCACCCAGGCAGAACAAACATGATTTTTGCATAGCACTCTGGAATAATTCCACCCACTGTTAGCACATTATTCTAGGATGGATCATGACTATTTGTCTTCTGCTCAAATTTCAATAGTGACCTTTGAAAAACCACCAGTTAACAATAGTGTATCGCAGATTTGTTAATTTGGTGCAATTGTTATTTAGAATTGACCCTTTATTTTCTTTTTCTTCCCGTAGATTGTATTTTAAGCTTACACTGATGGCCACATCTCCTCTCACCCCTAGTTATAAAATGGTTCGTGTCTTCCCTCCCTCTAGCCATCTCCAATGGGGCTGATACATTTTCTGGTTACTTTGGATATTATTCTTTTTCGGGCATTAAAAGTCAGTGTTGCCAAAATCAAAAGCCTTATGTCATATGCAACTTTAAACTTTTCTTTATCTTTACTCAGAATTAGTAAACACTAGTGGAGAGAAGAGGCGTGGTCCCCTCCTTCACACCCCAGGACCTCTGCCCTTTGCACACAAGACATGGCTACTGTATATTTGGGGTGAATGTGGCCTGAGGAGCTGATGGCAAAACACTGAAATAAATATTTCTGTGGCATTGGGGATTGAATCCAGGCTCCTGCAAATGTAGAAAAGCTCTCTACCTCTGAGCTACACCCTCAGCGCTGATGAGTTAATGGAAAGTCAGAAATTGGTGATAGTACATGCAGACTTACTGTTTAAAAAAAAAAGTGAAAGTCAAAAAGAAAAACTTCAAAGACATACTGAATGTGAAGCTATAAACAATAATATGCTGTTAATGACAGATGTGCCTACAAAAAGTGACTATAAAATCTTGAAATAGGGGAGGGATACGTGTGCAAAAGCACACTAGAAAAATGCAAATAAAGTTAATAACAAACAACTTCTTCTATATTGTAATTAAGGGAAATTTGTCATTAAAGAAGGAGAATGATTCACCTTAAGATACAATCTACAACGAAGATCTAGATTTCAAATTATATTCTGTAAATAGCACAGCAACAATATAATACATAAGTGAGGATAGTGGAGCTAGATGAAGACAAACATGCGGCAGGAGACAGTGATCAAGCCATGGTTCACAAAGATGTGTCAGGGTCCAAAAATCTCTCAAAGGCCAGCCAAGACACGTATGCAAAAGCAAGAGCATTTATTCAATCCAGCATGCTGGGGTCCCCATTGAACAGAGAAAAATGCCGACCACGAGTGCAACTGAGAGGCTTTATTAGAGAGAAAGAGTGTGAGAGAGAGAGAGAGAGAGAGAGAGAGAGAGAGAGAGAGAGAGAGAGAGATATTGGTACTGGGGCTTATACACACAGGCAGGGTGTTGTGTGTGCAGCCTCGAACTACATCTCTACATAGTTTCTATACACAAGGGACAAAGAAGGTTGCATGTCCCAACAAAGCAGTTGAGCTGACACAGAATTTTACAGTTTTATATGCATGCAGGCTTCTTTCTGGCCTTGTGGCCAAATGGCATTCTGTTAGGGTCTGGGTGGTATGTTCTTATCTTAACTGCCTATAGGGCTGATTGTTTGGCATTAGACCAGGGACTTTTTATGACTTCCCTGAGTCAATTTCTGTAGTCACCGAGTTTATGGGAATCTGAACCTTAGGCCCAGCATGGAGTCTGAGGCCTGTCATGGCGTTAGCCTAGCTTGGCCTTCAGGTGTAAAGGCCACGGAACAAACCATTCTTTTCAATTAATAGTTTAGTGAAAAGAAGATATGCTGTAGGAAAAAAAAGGGTAAAACTCAAAGACTGAACCAGAAGCACAGGAATGATGGATGGGGGAGAGAGAGGGGGGGAGGGAGAGAATGAGAAAGAATGAGAGAGAGCGATAGCAGACGGGCTAACACTAACACGTCTCTTCTTACAGGGGAAGCATACTCTCCAGGAGGCCTCTCTGTTGGGGTGGCTATAGTTAACCATGATAAGAGGATGGCATCAGGAAAGACTCTAAGGTGCGCTTCTTAAAAGGGGCAGAATAACTGTGATATTCCTTTCCTCTATACCTTCACATTGGACACTGTAAGGGCCCCATGTCGGAGTGTTTACACCAGTACATAGGCCTCTTTCTGCATCTTGCCCTCACCCTCTTCAGTGGAGTGTAAAAGCTGGTGTTGGATGCCTCACAGCAACCCTCATCCGGTTTGGCATCTGGTAGGTTCACCCCTCAGCTACCCCATCCTCAGCTATGAGGAATGTTGTAAAAGAATCCTCACAGGGCCCCAGCTGGAGTGAGCCCCAGCTGCCCACAACGGTTTATTGTCCCCCGCTTCTCTCATTCGTCTTCCCGACACCTTCCAAATAATCTACACCATCTGTAGAGACCTAGGGTATGCTTGTCACAGAGGCCTGCTTTGGATCTCCACAAGCAGATTCTTGTGGAGGGACTGGAGAGGGGAGTGTCTCTTCCTAATAAATCACTGCAGATCTTACTGCAACCTATTAAGAACAGTCGTCGTCACTGTTTTTCATTACAGTGACAGGTCCAGTGTTGTCTCTTACAGAGAGCACAAAATTCAAATTAATTCAGCACAAACGATTACAGGACTTCAAATGGTGCTGTGGCAACAGACCTCATTTTGTGTGAACCGCAGATATTTTACCTACTCACTAGTCAGTGGACTTTCTTATTGTTATGGCTTGGGTGTGAGTTGTCCTCCCACAGACTCATGAGCTGTGTTCTGAGCTGTCGTTAATGGAGAAGGCTATGGAACTTTAAAGAGGTGGAATCTTGCAGGTCACAGGAGTTGATCCTGAGGTCGGTAGGCCTGCCCTGCTTCATTTAGCAGTTCATCTCTTGCTTCCTCCGTCTCTGTGATGACTGGGGTGACCTTCGGCTTTGGTCCTTCCATAATGGGTGATGTCTCTCCTCTGAGACCATAAGCCTGCAACAAGGCAATGAACTAAAGGGCTTGTAAATTGGGCTCATCTTGTAAACTGGGCTCATCCCATAAAGGCCTAGATGAAAATTTTCAACCTGGTGGCTTACAGGAAGTATGGGTTTATCTAAGGATCTTGTTATAATGACAGTTCCTCTGAAATGCCCTCAACAAACACTAGATATCTCCTTAGATGACTAATGTTTACCTTGCTATCTGTAACTTTCCATTTGGCTTTGACCTGAGAGGGACTTTTCTGTAAAAACCCATTTGAGAAATGGCTTGCTACTGCATTTCAGGATTTTCCTCCCCTCCCTCCAATAAATCGACTTTCCATTCGGCATTACTTGTGTCGGTCATTCATGGTCAGTACCCTGCAACAAGCCAACTAAATGTCTCTTTCTCCCTGATGTTGGTTCTGTCTGAGCGTTGCCTCACAGTGTATTAATATTAATCAGGGTTCTCTGAAAGAAAAGAATTCCTAGAATGCAGTACATAAAAATAACTTTATTAAATAAACTCACAATAAAGGTAGAGTCCTTCGAAGTAGCCACCTGTAGCTGCTTTGCTCTTGACTGGAATGTCACACAAGCTGAAGGATCCTGAGACAGTCTTGAATCTCTATCTTGCTAAAGGGTTGAAGACATTGGGCTCGGACATTGGAGAAGAACAACTGGGCTCTAATGTCAGTGATAAACAGTGAACAGCAGCAAGGCCAAGAGACCAGGCTTCAAAGGCAGCAGGAACAGCAGCCAGGTGGAAAGGACTGAGCTCTGTGTCAGCCAAGGATGGAGGCGGCAGCAGCAACAACAAAGAAGGTAACGAAGCTTGAAGAAGGCAAAGACGCTCGAAAAGTGACCTTAAGAGCAAGTTAACACACCACTGGAAAGTACCACCCACTATAGGCTGGGTTTTCCACATCAGTTATGCAAATACCTGCAGACTTGCTCAGGGGCCTTCTCCAACCACTGATTCTCCACAGCTGTGCCCCAAACAGCCTGCAACTGTCAAGGTGATACTCGACTCTAACCATAACACATAGTAGGAGAAGAATAATTGCAGCACTCATGTCCCTCGTTGGTGTATTTGGAAAGAGTCATCTTCTCCCAAATCTACTTCCTACCTTGGGTGGCAACCCACATGAGCAGGCCCCCTTTTCCTCACTGTGCCCCATCAGGAAGAATCTGTGTCCCTGTCATGGATAAAGCCTTCTGCCTGTCCCCAGAACTCCAGCTATCTTGCCTTTAATGGGACATGGTTGCATTTCTTTTCTGTAGTATTGAACTTTCTCTCTGCACTGGACATGTTTGCTTGCTATTGATTGTCCCATAAGCACATCAGTGTCTCCCTGATCACACACCTTCCTCTTGGTACCACCTCCTCACTCTACTCACCCACATCCCCAAATCTTCATTCCACTCAGCCAGGCCTAGGTCTTCTCACCACCCACTGGCCCTGCTTTGTCAGCATGCTCCAAGGTTTTCTTACTGACAAATCCAGCGATCATTTCTCTGTTGCTTTCTCACAAGACCTGCAGGCAGCAGCCCACAAGGTTGATCTTTCTCTGCTTGAAACACTTCTTTTCCTGGACTTCAAATCAGGGAAATTTCCTCCTTCCTCACTGAATTCTCTATCTCTGTCTCCTCTTGTCTGTAGTCACCTGACCAGCAGGCCCTAGATTGTCATCAGACTCCAGTTTAAGTCTGTTCCAGGAATTCTTATTAATCTTACTTTAAACATTGGCTGAACACAGGAGAAGGCCAAGCTCCCATATTTGGAAACATTTAGCCAACTGCTTGTTTGACATCTTGTAGATTCTCTGGAGTCAAGCACCTAGGCTTTGCTTCTTTGTGTCGTCCTATATGGCTTGTCTTCATTAGCTTCACCCATGAATACAGATGACAGGTGCACCTACACCTGCAATAGCTTAAGTCAACCAGTTTATCTTGGAGATGGAAAGAGAATGTGCCTGCGAAACGCCTATCTCGGGGCTGCCAAAGCAATTATCCAGTAAATACCCAACTTGTTCAGTTGGTTAAATTCCTCACTGGAAGTCATGAAAGAATCTTAGGTATGGAATTCAACAAAAATTTCCCAGGGCATAGACAGTCCCCAGCATATATAATAGGAGCTAGAATAATGAATGGATTCATTTTGAGGAGGAACATGTAGTACCTGCAAAAACTACCGGACTGTTTTGATCGTAGTGCCCTTTCCTTCCTGGCTATGATATCTGCTTCTTCATGGAATGCTTTTTTTAAAAATATACATCTTGTCAGAACTCGCCAACCATGCTTATCATTTATTCGGTCATGCCAGTACAGTAGTACAAAACGATATTAAAAAAAAAACAGTTTCATCATACGTCGGTTAGCACATGAATAAAATTTAAGAAAGACAATGAATTTCTCCCCAAAGGGTAAAACAGAGAATGCTACTAGCACCAGAAAACCTGAAATTGGGAAGAGTAGAAGCAGCACAGGCACCACACCCTGCACTTGCTCTGCCCCGAGGCCCCGCCCCACGCCCGCCCCGCCCCACGCCCGCCCCGCCCCAGGCCCGCCCCGCCCCAGGCCCGCCCCGCCCAAGGCCCGCCCCGCCCAAGGCCCGCCCCGCCCAAGGCCCCATCCCGAACTCCAGTCCACCATCTCAGCTCAACGCCCCGCCCGCACCGCCCATCATAGGTAGCCCCGCCCCTCGGAAGCCCTGCCCTACCCATCATCGATAGTTCCGCCCCTCAGAATCCCCGCCCCCGTTCCGCCCACCAAAGGCCCCGCCCCCGGAGGCCCCGCCCTCATCCCACGCCGCTCCGCTTGGTCTTGCTGGGTTTCGGAGCCCTGGTGGGGCTGGGGCGTCGCTCCGCGCGCGGTCGGCTGAGGCGATCGGTGGGAGTGCGCGGGGCGGGGCCGAGTGTCCCGCGCGAGCTGTAGCCCCCGCACCTCAGCGAGGAAACATGGCCGCCCTGACGACGGTCGTGGTGGCGGCGGCGGCCACCGCGGTCGCCGGGGCCGTGGCGGGGGCGGGCGCGGCCGCCGGGAGCGGCGTGGGAGCGGCGGCGCCGCAACAGGTAAACGCCGGGGGCCGGGGGCCGCGGCGGGGCGGCTGCGGGCTCACGGGGGTCCACGGGCTCCACGGGCTCGCGGGCTCCGGGCTCGCGGGGGTCCTCGCGCGGCCCGCGTCGGCGCTCGCGTGTGCCGGGGCTCAATTGCGCCCGCGCATCCTCGGCCGTGGGGTTTGCAGCGAGAGCTGGGGGAGCCCCGGGCGTCGCTGCTGCTTCGCGGAGCGGTGGGTCGCGGCTCCCTCGCTCCTTGTGGGTCTAAACCTGGGACTAAAAATAGGAGCTGTGCGCGCGGTGCGCGGATCCGGGCGCGGCTTGCTTGGCGCCGGGCGATGGTTCGCAGCTCTGCTCACGGCACCGGTGCTTGCTCGGGGCACGAGGAGGAATCCACAGGGCAGACGCTTCCCTTGCAGGATGCGCACGGGCCCCCGAGTCCACAGGCACAGGGGGGGCCAGAATCTTTTGTTCCGATGCCGCCCGCTCAGCGAGTCTCCTGCTCTCCCAGCAGACCCCCTGCCCACCACACCCAGCTCCCTTTTCTGCTCGCGTCCTTCCCTGTATCCCTTATTCCCAGATGGTATTATGCATGTTTCTTTCCTCTTTTCTTGTTCTTCTACCTATGTGAAAACGCGGGTACCATAAGGACACATTTCGAAATCTTTATTCGCCCTGGTGAGTAGCGCCAAGAACCGCCTGTTGGATGCCCAGGCCTGAGCCTCAGACACAGGCACTCAGTGCATCCTGGTGAGCTGAGACCGGCTCCATCTTCCTTCTCGAAGAGAACACAGCGTTTCACTTATGTGCACTCCAGGAAATTCCACCTGGGGCAGAATTTCCCGTCTTATATTCTAACTCTGGCCCAAGTGTATTCGGGGGAAAAAGGGATAAATATATACTTAAATATATTATGTAAAATGTTCTAAAGCATACGCTTTAAAAAAATTTTTTTAAATGTAGTGGTGCATGCCTGCAATTGAAGCATTCAGGAGGCGAAGGTGGAAGAGCAAGAGAGTCAGAGATTACTCTGTGGGTTACACAGCCCCATTTTCAAAGAAACAAAAATTGATCCAGTGATTATATATATTGGCTGTCTTTTCCATGAAAACGTCTTAGCATACTATAGTCCAGTAAGATTTTTTTTCTCTAAGCTGTTATAACCATGATTTGCATCCTGATTTTTCCTTTCTTACAAGCTAGCCCTGGATTCAGTCAGAGACTCAGTCTCAAGGGAACAAAGTGGAAAGTGACAAGACAGGACACCTGGTGTACTTCTCTGGCCTCTGTATGTGTTCATACAGATGCCTGCACCCATCTGTTTGCCAACACTATCACACAGTCTCATACCTCAAAGAAAAAATTAGGATCAGGTACTCTGACCACTCCTGTGCCTTGGCATGCATGTGTGGAAATTCTTTCTTTATCCCTCTCTCTTCAAATTTCATTCAAATAACTAAAAAAAAAAAATTAAGCTAAGACCATTGCTATAATATATTGTGATACTATTGAGGAGTGTGTGTGTTATCTACCCTTTGTACTTTTCCCAATCTCTCTGTCTGTCTGTCTCTCTTTTTCTGACACACATTCACTTATACATGCAACTTATACACACAGAATCTCTTTTTCAGGTGATTAAATGAATAAATGTTCCTACTTACAATAGTACTAATAAATACTTTCTGGAGGTGATAATATTCACAATAACATTCTCAGATATCAGAACTGTCTATCAAAAGCTGTGATGCTTACATCAGCAGAGTTCCCAAAACAAATACTACGGATTGGGTGACTTAAAGCAACCAAAATTAATTTCCTCACATTTCTAGAATCTAGATATCCAAAGTCAAGATGCTATTAGGGATAGTTTCTGTCAAGATCTCTCCTCAGCCTCTTCTCAGGGCATTTGCATATGTGCATGCAGGCAGAGAGCTCTGGTGTCTTGTGCTATTTTATGCAGCATCATTCCTCTGTGGAATGTCATTTCTCATCTTTTATGGAAGTAATAATTATCTGTGCTTTGGTGTTTCTGTATTCCTATCCCTTCTCAGCCATTGCCTTTCAAGATTGAAAAATTTCAAATTTCTTGTTTCTTCCTAGAAGTTGTTCTGTCAATCATTTTAGTTGTTGAGCTGTGACTTTTTTCAAGTTTCTAATCTCACACTAGTATTTTGTAACAGGTTTTATATCACAAGAGGGCTGTGTCTTTTGTTTTCTCTCGAGTGGCCTTTCCTCAGATGACCTGAATTTTATACCCTGTGACTGACTGAAATAGCCCTTCAGTAATCTATAATGCATTCCTTCTTTAAACCTTAAATGATCTTTCAAAACTGGACTTCCTGTCAAAGTTATGCACGTGTATGGGCTGTGTGTATGGTCAGGAGAGATAGACTGGATGGTACCCTTCCATGGCTATTCATATCCTAAGCTTCAGCCCCTATGAATATGGAACCATGAATCATAAACAGGACCTGGTTGATGTAATTAGAAAAACCTCAAAATGAGATTATCCTGGGTTATCATACTGAGCTTAGCGTGACCCAAAGATCTTTCAACAGCAGGCAGGGAAATCATAGTTAGTTGAGACACTATGATAGGCACAAGAGAATGCCGTCATGGTAGGAAGGGGTCGTGAGTCAAAGAATAAAGGCAAACTTTTGAAACTGGAAGAAAGTTAACAAATGGATTTTCCCTTGAAGTCAGAGAAGGAACATACCTGCCAGCACCTTGATTTATTTTTAATATTTTTAGCAAACATGATAGTTGTGTAAATATATGGGATATAGTATGTTGTTTTGATATATTAAGATGACAATCCATTTAATACATTTGTGACATCGTTTTTGGTGGTTAGAATTTGAAAATTTATCTCTGAGTGTAAAATATGTATTTTATTGGCCAGAATCAACTTACTGATAGATTGCAAAACTTGCTCTAAGCATTATTTTTCTCATTGCTTAACAAAATACCAGACCAAAAAAAAAAAAAATACCAGACAAAAGCAAGCTAAATAGGGCTTGTCGTGGCTCATGGCTTGAGGGAATACAGTCAAGGTAGGGAAAGCAGCGGATGGAGTGAGAGGCGGCTGATCATACCATGTCTGCAGTCAGATTTCAGAGAAAGGTAAAGACTGCTGCTTGCCTTCTCTTTTCCTTTCCTTTTTTTATTCATTTTGAGACACCAGCCCTTAGGATCATGGTACCCACATTCAGGGTACAGGCCTTCAGTTAAAACTGAAATACTGGCAAAGACACACCCAGGGGTGTGCCTCTTAGGTGCTTTTAGGACCAGGAAGATAACCCACACTAGCCCATTGATGGTCAACTTGGCACTTAAATATGTCATCTTAAATTATAACTCATGACCTTTAAAGGCTGTGTTCAGTTTTTTAAAGTAAAACGCATTTAGTCAGGCTAGGGAGATGGCAAAGTGGTTAAAAGCCTTTGCCTCCCAAGCAAAAGGACCTGAATTTGGATTCCCAAATCCCTCCTAAAAATGTCAGGTGGGTATGACACAGCCTGCAAGTCTGGCTTTAGAAGGTGATGCCTGGGAAAACCCCAGAGCAAAGCAGTGAAAAGGTGGCACTCACAAAATTACCCTGAGGTCGCCCTTCCAGCTGCTTGTGTCTGTGGCTACGTCAGGGATGCAGCCTCTGTTGCACTTCCTGTTATCTGCCCTGGGCACGGGTGGCCTTTGTGGGCCCTGCTGCTCAGGCAGCTGCTCCGGCCCTTTGGACCGCTCTTGCGTGGTGATCCCACCTCCTGCAGTCCCAGAGCCCTGAACATCCAAGAAAACAAAGCTTTTGTTGATTTCCTGACTGATGAAATTGAGCAAGAAAAGAAAATTCAGAAGCATAAATCCCTTCTCAAGATGTCTGGAGAGGAACTATACTGAAGCTAAATTAGTACAGAGAGTTACCAATGAAAAAATTGCTGTCATTTTCAATATTAACTACACATCCCACCAACATTTGATGGTGAGGAGTTGCCATGGGGGTTGGAAGTGGGGGTAAAAGGTTGAGAAACAAGAGCCATAAGTGACGTCCATTCCCAATTTTGTGGCTGAAGTTACGGTGATGACAAGAGGGCCCCTGAACAGGACTGGCACTGTCCAGAGGATAGATTGGACCAGAAGACAATGCCCCAAGTGAGAGTGACATTTTCTCTATTGAGGAAATTAGCTTTCAGGGTACAGGCGACTCTGAATGGAAAGACACTAACTGCACTCAATGTGGATTCCCTAGACTGGGCCTTCTATGACCACCTAGCGGATTTCCATTCAGACTGAAGGATAGACAGCACTTTCGAAGATGAGTTTGTGAAGCTCAGCACAGCCCAAGGAGCAACAAGAATATATGAGGACCTCAGAAGTTTTGTCAAGAGCCAGTAGGACTGTCAGAGACACTAAACACCTAAAATTTTACACCCAGCTTTGGCCAGTGAACAAAATGCAACATCATACCAGATACGTGCTTTGAAATGGTTGTCATCTCCACATCATAGGGAAAAAATTAGCAAGATTAAATTATTGCTGTTACGTTCCCATTTATTCATTTGTTTTTCTATATAAATCTATTATTTCTCTAATAATATATTAATATGTTAACAATATAAATCTATTATTTCTGTATACTGTTCATATTATATTAATGTATATTAATGTTATATATCATTATAATTAATATTAATAAAATCTATTTTTGTATAACAACAAAGGAAATTAAAATTGATTTTTTTCCTTGAAAAAAACGCATTTAGTCATTCTCTAAAAGTCTCAAAATCTTAACAGTTCTAATATTTGTTCAGACGTTCAAAGTCTCTTTTGAAACTCAAAATTTTTAAGAAGTTATATACTTACAGAGGCTGGAGAGATGACTCAGGGGTTAAGACTCTGCCTCATAAGTAGAAGGCTGAGTTCATATCCTGTATTCCATGGTAAAACATTAGGTGGAAATGGCAACAGCTTGTACTTCTGGTTCTGAAAGGCAGAGCTCAGAAAATCCCAGGGCAAAACAAAATAGAGGTAGAAGCAATACAGGATGATTCCCGAAGTCACCTTTGGTTCTTCATGAGACACACACACACACACACACAAGCAAATAAATAAATAAATAAATAAATAAATAAATAAATAAATAAATACATACTTTTTAAAAATAAGTTTCATACTTAACAATACACAATGGCATAGAGTCACCATTCCCATTCAAAAAGGAACAGGGACAAGGAAAGATTCCACCAAGACCCAATGGAGCAAAGACTAAACCCTGAAGGTTCTTCATATCTAACATAAAGGTTTTTTGTGTCTTCATTTGGATTCCCAATGACCTTGGGCAGTTCCATCCTTCTGTTCTTTCACTGTAGCATATAAAGTTTCTTTCTTCTGTTGACTCCATTCTATGCTTGAAACTTTTCTTGTTCTTTTCAGGACCATCAGATAGTCCTGGTATCTTCCAACATTCTGGGGTCTAAAGTACAACTTAAAATTCACCTTTCCAGTGTCACAAAGTGGCCTCACAGAGTCTCCTTGCTGGGAATCATTGTCTGGCCTCAGCTGCTTTCTGAAACTCTGATGTACCTCCATCACTCCGTAACTATTACATTTTTTGAGTGTCTGCAAAAGCTTGACACTACTGCCAAGTTCCAGTACTAGCTCAAGATATAGTCTGGATCTCTTCTTCCACAGCTATAGTGGATTTTGTGTACTTCAACAGCTGAATTTAGGGAAATATTTGTATAGATGGTTGTTTTCAAGCAAGAAATCCCTCCATTGATATTGTCAATTTAGGTTCTGTCTTTTCAAAGAAATTGTGTTTTTGCAAATTGCAATCATCAATGATGGAATTTTATCCTCACAGTACCTTTCTTGATTATCCATTTCTAAAAGGATATTTCCTCTTAATGCACTATTAACAATTATAGCTGCTTTCTCCATGCTAATTTTGTCTGCATTTTTAGCTCCTTGGCTCACCTTCCCGTGACAAACTGCATTTTTTCTTGACTGTAGAGTTGATTAAAAGCAGTGAGCAATAACTATGCCTATATATTATCCTATCTTGACATTTCTTCTGCCTAACAATTGAGTCTATTACTTTTGAAACCAGCTTCACTGACATTTCAGGACGTGAATCAGATGTTGCCAGAGTCTTTGCCCAGTTGTAGCATGAAGGACCTTTAGTCCCATTTCCAGTAAAGTTCTTGTTTCCCTCCAAAACCTTGTGAGCACCGTCTTTCCTGTCTGTTAAGCTCTGCTTGTAGTAGTTAAGGACTTCTTTATCCCACAGTTCCAAACTCTTCCATATTCCTCCCTCAAATCAGTTCCAAAAGCCTGAACACCATATGGTGAGGTTTGTCATAGCAACAGCGCTCCTCAGTACTGATTTTCTGTTAGTAACTTTTCTCATTGTTGAAATAAAACATCTGAAAAAAAATCAAGAAAGGTTTATCTTTACTTATGATTTGAGGGGATACAGTCCATCATGGCAGAGACGGCGTGGTGGCAGAAATGAGAGGTAGTGGTCACAGTAAAAAGCAGAGAGAGGTAAATACTGACTCTCAGCTCATGGTCGTCTTTTTCCCTTTTTATTTAACTTAAGACCCTATCTCATGGGATGGGTGTATCTTCCCTCAGTTAAGTCTTCCTGAAAACACCTTCACAAACATGACCAGGATCATGTCTTCTATGTGGTTCTAAATCCATTTGACAATGAAGATTAATCACAGCATGTCTCTCTTTCTGAAACTTTGTCCCATTGACCACCAACTCCCCATTCCTCCCTCTCTCTCCAGTCTTTGGTAGTCATTACTCTCTCATAAGATCAACTTCCTTTTTTAAAAAGAAATTCCACATTTAAATGAGATTGTATCTCTCTGTTCCTTTCTCCTTACCCTTCCCCCCACTCCCGCCCCGTGTGTGCGTGTGTGTGCGTGTTTTGCTTATTACAGTTAGCATAGTACCTTCTAGGTTCATATCTTGATGTTAGACTTGACTTTCAGAACTGAAAAAAATTACATATGTTGTATATTAAGTCACTAGTTTTGTGGTATATTTATTGGTGGTTCGTTTGCTTCAACAGCACTAGAAAGCACAGAGAGACCTGAGAAGATCCAAAGTCTCTATCTTTGTCTGATGTTGGAGCACTATGCTGGCAGAAAGTAAAACCAACACGGAGCTGTGACTCTGGCCTGAGTGCTGAACACATGCTATGGCATGACTTGTCCCCATCTTCCCCACAAGCTAAGGGGAGCCTGGAGAAACAGTAATTCAGTGTATCCAAGGAGCTCTTTGACCACTGCTTACCAAATGACAAGCTAGCTGACAATATAGACTGTGCAAAATGTGTTCAGAAAAGTGCCTAGAACTACAGCAACAGCACACAGAAAGAAAAAAAAAAAGCCTTCAAAACTTCTAGACTTGCCAAACTGTATTATCTCCAGTTCTTTTTTATATTTTTAATTCTTTATTCTTTTAGAGTTTCATATGTGAGTACAGTGAATTTATGATGTTTTCACACGCCTTAATTTCCAATTCCGTCTCCCCTCTTTTTCCTAGTACAACCCACCTTTTTTCCTTACCAATCTCCTTTCTATTTTCATGTCATTTTGCATGTATGATCACTGAGTATGATTTAGGTTGCTTTTGATGACATGTGCCTGAGTGCATTCTGGGGCATCAGTCATATATCAGTAGGTGTACCATTGAAGAAGCATCTTCACCCACTCCCCCATCAGCCTTAACCTCAACAGTCTCTCAGGGAGACATGGTTGTGTCCAGTTCTTAAAAGAAGAAATTATGAAAGGCAGAGAAACACAGAATGGTTCATATATAAGGAGGAATAAAACAAAGGGGAAGGATAGATATTGGATGTGCTAAATAAAGCATTTAAGTCAACTATTTTATGGTAGAATCTTTTGGTTTCTGTGTGTTTGTTGGTTTTGTGGCGCATTCTTGCTGTGTTGCCCAAGGTTGTTTGAAACCGAGGGGCTCAAGCAATTTTACGCTGATTGTCTACCTTAAATCAGCCATTTTAAAGATGCTCAAAAAACTAAAGGGAATCATGCTTAAAGAACTTTTTAAATGTGAGAGTGGCATTTTCATCTTACCAAATAAAACATACATATGCAGAGGGAGAGGGGGATTATAAAAAAGAACCAAATAGAAATCTTAGTGTTGAATGTGTAAGAACGTAAATGAACACTTTAACTGGAGGGGCTTTCCCCAGATGTAACTGGCAGAAAATAGAATCAGCAAACTTGAATATGACTTAGCTCAGATTTTACCAACTGAAGAACAGAAATAACAAAGAAGAAAATAAACTATGGCTTGTATATTCCAGGAAGAATAAAGCAACAGAAGAAAATAGATTTTAAATAGTGTCAGAAAAGTCCTCAAGTTTGATGAAAAACATTGACCTGCACATTGCTGGAGTTCATCTGAACTATAGCTAAATGCAAAGAAAGGGGAGAAAGGGGATGAATCATTAAGTAAAATGCTTTCTATGTGCGCATGAGGTTCTGAGTTTAGATCCCCATTACTTATGCAAAAAAGATGGGCATGGCAGTGCAGACTGTAGTATGAATGGCCTCTAGTTCAGTTTTCAATAGCGTCCTTCTACTTATATGAAACTGTTACTGGAGTTGTTAGAGTCAGAGCCCAGGCCCAGGCAGCCCTAACAGGCTAGATTCAGACAGCCAGTCCTCACTAGACCAGTTAATCAAGTAGTAATGATAAGCAGAACAAGTTTATTTATTCAATGTGGCACACTAAGAGAGGAACAAAGGTGCAGTGATCCTCCAAATCCATCTTCATGAAGTTGAGGTTTGGAGGTGTATTAGTTGCTTGCTGCTGTGGCACAAATAGCTGACAAGCAGAACCAAAGGATGAAGGGTTTATTTTGGCCCACAGATCAAGGGTACAATCCATCATGTGGCGTAGTCATGGTGGCAGGAACATGAAGCAGCCGGTCACAGAACATTCAGTCAGGGAGAATGCCTCTTAGCTTGTTTTCTTTGGCCCAGGGCACTGGCTGCCCACATCAAAGGTTGATCTTCCCACCACAGTTAACCTATTACAGAACCTAATACAAAAAGTCCCTCCGACACAGCTGTCCAGAGGCTTTTTTTCATGGGGATTCTGAATCCTGTCAAGTTGGCAATCAAGATTAAGCCTTGTAGAGGGCAAGAGGTATCCACAGAAACTCCCCCATCAAGCTGTGGTCCCCTCTGTCACTGTCGTCATTATCTCAGCTCGTCTATTGTGCAGGTGGCCTCAAGCAGTCAGAACTGTGCAAAACCTTTCTAGGAGGTATCTCCCTCCTCTGGCTGGCACTGGGCCTTTTTCTCTCCCAGCAATGAATCCTGAGGAAATTCCATTTTCTTGGCTGCATTGTATGAACAGTCTGATAGCTGAAGGAGGAGCACGAATGTCTGAGAATGCGTGCCTTCCTGCCAGGATGGCTGCAGAGTCTGAGCAGTTTTACCGTTGGCATTTCTGTTGGCAGTCTCCTCTTCCAAACTCCCACCAGAATCACCCTTTTTCACTTCTTCTCACTGTATTTGAGGACTTTTCCAATCACATTTCCACTTCTTGCAAACTCTTCCTGCAGACCAGAAAGGCCGTTTCCACATGATCAAGTTCAGTCACAGTCACGACCCATTTCTCTGATACCCACCTGTTAGATTCACTTACCTTTACGTTTCTGTGACCATGTTACCCAAGGAAAGATTTATTTTGGTTTGCGAATTGAGGTTTCAGCTCATCAGTGAAAGAAGCATGGTGGGTCATTTTTGTGGTGGCAGGAATGGGTGGTGGCATCTCACAGAGGACCAGGCACAGAGTGACTCTGGAACCTTCTGCCCCTCACACTTAATAACGTTCTTCCCCAGCAAAGGCTCATTTCCTATGAGCTCCTTAGCCTTCCAGAATCATGCCACTAGCTTGGAGGCAAGCATTCAAAACATGTCTCTGGGAGATATTTCAGAGTAAAACTAAGACATAGACAAAAGGGAAGTTTTTGTTTAAGTCAGTTTCATGTCAAGAGTTTCCAGTCTGTAGTCCTTAGCTCCTGTGATTCTGGACTTGTGAGGTAGAATATCATGGTGGCAAGAGTCTGTGCCAGAGAAGACTATCTAATGATAGGAAACGGGAAAGCAGAGGACCTTGTTGCAGTTTGCCTGCATGGTTGGTGATAAATGACCATCAAATACCTTAAGGAAACAAGGGATTTATTTTCTCTTAATGATTACTAGTTACAGTTCTCAGTCCAGCTTGACAGGAGAGCATGAACCAACACCAGGGGCCAGGGAACTGGCCACACCATCTCTATGAAATGGCTGAGAGAGGAACGATCCTTACTTGCCAGACCAGCATGTCTGCCAAGTGTACAAAGGATGCAACTTCTTCAACTGACTCTCTGTATTTTATTCATCTGTTCAGGACCTAGTCCCACCCACTATGGGCTGGGTCTACCCCATCAACTAGACAATCTCGTTCAGGTTTGCTCTGGGCTTGACTCAACTACTAATTCTCCACAAATGTGCCCAGAGCTCAAACCCTTAACTGTCAAGTTGACACCTGTGTCTAACTATGACATACCTAGAACAAGATACACGCCCTTGGTGACCTAGTTTCTCCAGCTCTGTCCCACCTAACCCATGCTTCTCAGTTCAGTAATGCTAACAATATCAACTGTCATAATCTTAAAGAAATGTAATGCATGAAAGGGATTCCTAATATTATAAATAGTTCAGAAATCCTAGGTACTGTTTCGGTCTGTTGCTATAGCAAAATTTTCTAGGCTGAGAACTTGGTAAGTAATTTTCAGGGTTATGGCCCTGTCCATTCAACATCTCATAAAGATCCCTGAGGCTCTATTATAACATTATAAGTGTCCATCATCTCCCCAACCCCCGCCACACAATTTTTAGAATGAAAAATAAAAAGTAGTTACTTACCACCACAGAAATTCTGTTAGATGTATACCAAAAAATTAAAAATATAGCCACACTACAACTTGCACAGTGTTTACTGATACTGGGAGGGCCGTGCAAGTAGGAGGACCTAAGTTCAAGTCCCAAGCACTCATGGGAAAAGCCTAACATGGTTTGTGCCTGTAACCCCAGCACTGAGGCACCGAGAAGGGGGACTCACTAGCTAGTCAGTCTACCTGAAATGAAGTTTCCTATTTGGACCTTGTGTTGATGCAAGAAGATTGAAATAGTGACAGATGGGAACCCCTGTTTTGCTTCCACATGTCATGTGGGGCACTTACACACACGCATGCACCTCAAAACATAACAACATGCACATGCACACAGTCATTTAAACTGGCATTATTCATGTAGAACAAGTAGTGTTAATAACACAATGAGGAAGATCCATTTACTGCAGTGTTAAATTCAGCCACAAAAAAGGTGTAAGTGAACTGGGTGGTTGGCTTCGTGGGTCACATGCTTGTGGCACAAGCATTGAGTGTGGACCCCCAGCACCCACATACAAAGTGGTTTATCTTGGTAACCCAAGTGCTGAGAGGCAGATAAAAGAGTTGGCCAGCTCAGCCAGCCAGTCAGTTCCAGAGTCAGGGAGACATCTGTCTCAAAAAATAGAACAAAGGAGGAAGATACTTGAGGTCACCTCTGGTCTCCACGTATACATGCTGCATATTCCTTCACTGAACAATGCACATATAAAACGGATAAAGTATAGGTCTATTATATAACATGAATGACTCCTAAAAACATGCCAAGTGAAGGAAACCCCACAAAAGAGACTATTGTATGAGCCCATTTATTCCAAACACACAGATCCATAGCATCAGAGACTAGGTTAGTAGCTGCCAGGAGTGGAGAGAAGGGTGCTGGGGAAAGACTGTTCATGGTTGTGCAGATTGGCATAGTGAAAACCTGAGAGATGGGCTCTACATTAAGGTTGTCCTCCAGGAATGCCTGTGAAGGACTGAAGATATAATTGATGCAGGAAGACCCCATCCATTGTGGGCAGAACCACTCCCTAGGTAGGTTTGGGCTACCTAGGACAGGCTAATGATGGAGAAGGCAAACAATTATGCATGCATCCCTCTGTTACTTTCTGTTCTCGGCCATGGATGTGGCATGAACAGCTTCTGCTTCACGTTCCTGTCACTGTGACTTTCCTGGAATGATGGACTGTAACCTGGAATGTGTGGGCTGGAATACTCCCCTTCCTCCTCCAAGTTACCAGTGTTAGGTATTTTATTGCAGTGTTGTTTAATGAAAACTAAAACAGGATTGCTTCCTGCAGTTTAAGAAACTAGTTACTATGGAAGGTTATTGCTCAGAATTCTTCAGTAGCAGCTGGTGAGAGGCCCAGTCAATTGCTGTACAAACATACGGGCCCGATTTTGATTCCTAGCACCCATATGAGAAGTCAGATGTGATGCATGCTTATAATCTTAAATTGGGAAAGTAGAGACAGAAGGATCCCTGAGGATTCAATGAGAAAGTCTGTCTAAAAAAACAAGGTGGGAGCTGGGGAGATGGCGCAGGGGTTAAGTCTTTGCCTCACAAGTAAAAGGACCCAAGCTTAGATCCTAAGATCCAATGTAAAAATGCTGGGCAGAAATAGCAGCAGTCTGCACTTCTGACTCTAGAGGGTGGAGCCTAGAAAACTCCAGAATAAAGTGAGAAGGAGGTAGAGCAATCCAGGATGATTCCTGAAGAAGTCACTCTTAGGCTGCCACACATTCACACAAACACACACAAGTGCCCTGTACTACACACACACACACACACACACACACACATGCTCGAAGAGTTCCTACTAATTCTAAAATGGCTGTCTCCATCCTTCCTTAAATGCTAGTCTTTCAGACTTCTTGAGGTTGTTCTAACAGAAATAGCAAGCCTATGACCCATTTTCTTTTTTTTTAATTAATACATTTTTATTATTATTTCAGCTCATACAAACTTAATAGGTACACCAATTCCCTCCCTCCCTCCTCCTCCCCCCTTACCCCCATTCCCCCTCCCCTCCCCCTTCCTTCCCCATCCCCCAATGCCTCCTGCCCCAATTCCCAGAGAGTCCTTTCTTGTGCATGCCTGATTTTCCTCTGGGCCCTCCTCTCCAATGACGTACAAGGACCCAGTGGCCTTTCCCTGAACCCTTTCCCCTTTTCTCCTTAAGTATAGGAACACTGCTGTGGCTGCCAATCCCTTGGCTCCAAGGATCTTGGTGCCTTTAGCAGATGCTAGACTTTGTGAGGTCAATAGTGTGTTGGACATTGCGCAGGGCATGCAAAGTCCTATTATGATTGCTTCGGCCCTAACTAGCGTGGAGAATCTTGCAAATCATTGCTCCTCCCATCCTTTTGCTCTTACACTCTTACCGCCCCCTCTTCCGCAAATGTCCCTGAGCTTCAGGATGGGGAGAGATTAGTCTGGCCTAGTTCTAGGTGGTTGATATAGAGTCTCTGAAGTTCTAGATTGTGGTTTGTTGATTTTCTTTTGCAGTTTTGCTGCTCCTGCAATGCCCTTCACTCCATCCTGGTGGGCATTGTATGTCACCCCCTGGCCAGAGACAAAAAGCTGTTAAACTAGAGTCTTGTGATAAGAGCACATTCAAAAGTAGATGTAATAAAAGTGGGGAACCACAGTGAAGGAGGGGTCTATCACCCATTTGCAAAATGGCTACTTTTTATCTGCCAGACTATATGCCCTCCTCTTCTGGTGAGATCATACCCCCTCAGTAGTAAATGATCAGGAACGAAAGTCTGTGAACTTAATCAGATGTCTCATTACTTATTTGAGTCCTTGATGGAGGCCTATTTTCTCTGCTGTAACATGGTCCCCTCTCTCCTTGTTTCTGGTATGGCCCTCCTACCCCATCCCTCCTGTTCATAATCCTTGCAATTACTGTAGGTGTTACAGAGATTTTTCTTTGAGTGTCTCTAGGTGGGCTGGGTGGGTTTGGTACTAGGAGCCACCTATTAGGGAGTACATACAGTGCTTAATTTTCTGGGTCTGGGATAGTTCACTTAATATAATTGTTTCTAATGACATCCATTTCCCGGCAAATTCCAGTAATTCATCATTTTTGATGGCTGAGTAGTACTCCATTGTATAGATGTACCCCATTTTCCTTATCCACTCGTCAACTGTTGGACATTTGGGTTGATTCCATGACTTTGCTATTGTAAACAGTACTGCTATGAACATGGTTGTGCTTGTGCTATCGAAGTGAACCTCTGCTGTATGGGGGGTTATTCCCAAAAGTGGAATAGCAGGCTATGACCCATTTTCTAATTCTTAGCAGTTTCATATCCTTATAGTTGTGCTAGTTAGATACGTAGGTGTCAACATGACAATTAAAGACTGAGTTTTGGGTGTATCTGTAAATAATTGATAAGTTTGGGCAAATCCTAAACAAACCCAGAGGAGATTATCTAATTGATGTAGGGAGGCCCAACCTGTGGTAGGTGGACCATTCCCTGTGTAGATGGATAAGACATAGGAGCTGGTTCAGTAGTTTGGCATACTTTGACAGTCTTGCTGTTTGGCAAGTTAAGTTACTTTCTCAGTAATCCCTGGTCTGACCAGTTCCCTCAGCTCCTGGTGTTGGTATGAACTCCCCTGCCAAGTGTAGACTAAGAATATAGTGGGAAATTATAAGCAAGAACTCCCTTGTTCCCCAAGTCATTTGATTGTGAATTTATGAGCAACACATGCAGACAAACTGCAACAATAGCACTCAGAGTTGTCAGACTTTTTGTTCATTTTTGTTTACTCTTTAACTTTCAAGCCAGGGCCATGTTTGTGTAGATTCATCCTGTCCTGCAGCACCTGTTAAATTTTATAATGTTCATAGTTAATTGATTGACTAAATTAGATCATCTATGTCTTTTTCACTTGTAGGGGGAGTACATGCATGTGTGTGTACCTGTGCGAAGCAGCCTGAGGTTGATGTTGTGAATTTTCCTTGATTGCTCCCCATCTTTTTCATTGAGATAGGGTTTCTCAGTCAAATGCAGAATTCACCAACAGCCTGATCACCCTAGTCATCCTGCTCTGGGGATCCCCTGTCTCTGCCTTCTGAGGTAGAATGTCATTGCCACTCAGCATTTGTCTGGATTCTGGATCCATACTTCAGTGTCATGCTTGTACAACAAGCACTTTAACTGTCTCCTTAGCTCCTAAATTAGATCTTGTTTTGTAGCTGATTCCTGAATACTTGTATCTCTTTTAAACAGAAGTTCCTTTTTCTCAAAGGATGTTTTTATAAATTTAGATTGACCATACAGATATCCCTGAGGAAACTCTACTGTTGATGCTTTAGCCAAAAGAAAAAAAAAATCCTTCATTCATTTCACCATTTTTCTTTTTTTAACTTTTTTATTGTTTACTATTTATTCAATTGTGCATGTATGCATGTGTGCATGTGTGTATATGTATGTGTATGTATATATGTGTGTGTGTGTAGAACCATGGACGAATTCGACAACCACCATGGCTTCCACTTCCTCTTTGTTTGCTCTGCCCGGGGATTCACAGGCTCTGCCCTACCAGGACCAGAAATGCAGGCTGCCCCTGCTTCCGCCTGGCGTCTATATGTGAGGTCTAGGATCTGAACTCAGGACTTTCCGCCTGTAAGGCAGAGGCTTAACCCCTGAGCCACCTCTCCAGCCCCTCATTTCACCAGGACTTTCCGCCTGTAAGGCAGAGGCTTAACCCATGAGCCACCTCTCCAGCCCCTCATTTCATCATTTTTCTTATCGGTAATAATTTTGTGTTCTTCATGCAGAATGATGGCTGCTTTAGTACGTCAGGTGGAATTCGTCCATTTCAGCTGCAAAATTGGAAGAAGAAAGTTAATCGAACTAAGAAAGCAGAATTCATCCGCACAGCAGAAAAGTTAAAAAATCAGTAAGTGTATTATCTTAAAAAAAACCATTATTAGCAATTTTATAATGAATGTTATAAAATTAATTCAACTCTACTCTTATTCATTCCACATTACTAGGCAAGTTTTAGTCACTGCCTTGTGAAACATAACAAGAGAAAGGAAAGAGGTATGAAATAGGTAAATAATAATAGAATGTTTAATATGGTTTATTGTAAATAGGTTTTATTATTTACCATATTAGTGTATTTCAAGGTGTTGCAGTTGCCTGTGTGGTTGTTGATAAATGACCATCAAATGACTTAAGGGAACAAGGAGTTTACTTTCTTACTGATAGTCTGGTTACAGTTCTCAGTCCAGCTTGATGGGAGAGCATGCACCAACACCAGGACCGAGGGCATTGACCACACCATCTCTACATGATGCCTGTCCTTACTTGCCAGACTACCATGTCTGGCCAAGTGTACACAAGGGTGCCAACTTTCTCAACTAGGTTTTCTGTATTTTATTCCAGGGCCTAATCCCACCCATCTAGGCCTTCCCCATCAGACAGACAATCTCCTGCAGGTTTACTCTGGGCTTAACTCATTCACCACAAATGTGCACAGAGTCCAAACCCTCAACTGTCAAGTTGACACTTTTGCCTAACTATGATACAAGGA
The DNA here is from genome assembly GCA_023101885.1 of Typhlomys cinereus. Taxonomy (NCBI): domain Eukaryota; kingdom Metazoa; phylum Chordata; class Mammalia; order Rodentia; family Platacanthomyidae; genus Typhlomys; species Typhlomys cinereus. The sequence continues at coordinate 539,336 of JALPQD010000104.1, forward strand.
AAACAAAATAGTCATTCTTTATGTTCCATATATCAAATAACCGACTGAATAATTTTTATTCTATGATTATTGTTAATCACTTTAGAAATCTTTTGGAGGGGCTAGGGAGATAGTTCAACAATTAAGAGTTTGTCATGTAAGCAAAAGGGCCACAGTTCTGGTTCCCATTGAAATGCCAGATGGGTGTGGCAACACGTGTTTAATTCTAGCCCTGAAAGGTAAAGCCTGGGAATTCCCAGAGCAAGCTGGTTAGCTACACTAGCTATATCAGAAGCTATAGATTTGGAAACACATTCTCAAGATAGTAAGGTAGAAGAGCAATCACGGGTGCTTTTTGGTATCACCCTTAGACCTCCACATGCATATGCACATTCACTGCATGCACATCCATACACCGCATACTTCATATACACACATACATGAAAATGGAAAAAAATACTTTCAAGTTATGATTATGGAAAGTAAATATCTTCCCAAGGTTATGTGAGTGACTAATCAGGGACTCCACAGGCCAGCCCCAGCCACTCTGAAGGCTGCTGTTCTGAATGAGCTGTTCTTCAATAAACACGTTGACCATGTGAATTGGTCTCTTTTAATGAAAATTTTGTACTCTTGAGGGTTTTTTATTTAATGATCTGTTAATGGTTTTCTTCCCTTTGTTCCCTGACTCTCTCCAATCTATTCTATATGTTATTATAAGTTCAAGAAATTTTTACTGGGCTGGGAGATAGTTCAGTGGTTAAAGCCTTTACCTCTCAAGCAAAAGGACCTGAATTCAGATCCCATATAATAATGCCAGGAATCATGACCTATGATTCTGGCCCTGGAAGGCAGAGCCTGGGAAACCCCAGAACAAAAGAGGTAGAGCAATCCACAGGGATTCCTACAGTCACAGGCACACATACTCAAGTGCCTTCTTGTACACATGCCTCCATACACATGTGTACTCACCCACATGCAAAACACACACACACACACACACACACACACACGTGCTCATGCGCACACAGCACATGCATATACTCAAAACTAAGGTAATTAACATATCACCTCTTATAATTACTGTTTATATGTATATTTTAAGAACTATTCTCATAGCAAAGTTTTCATTATAGTAAGTGAAATAAGCTGAATGCTGAAAGATAAATACTATATGATTCACATGTGAAATCTAAAATTTTGAACTTATAAAAGCAGAGTAGAATGAAGGTTTGGAGGAAAGGGTAAGAAACACAGGACAAATGTTAGTGAAAACTAACTATATCTGAGACTTGATGTATAACATGGTGTTCATAGGTAGTAATAATGTAATAACTTATTTAATATCTAGCATCTGAAAAATACAATTTTATTTTTCCCAAAATTCATTTAACCTTAATAAAATTGGACTCTAGATTCTGAACTGTTTCACATTTCTTTGCAGATGGCAGGCATAATGTCCACTAAGTGGTTAATTTAAGATTATAGATGCAGTGTATTTATTTCGTAGTTATGGTTAGTACTGAGAAAAAGTGGTTTCTATTCTTGACAGACGGAGAAAATAAAAAAACCCACAGTTCATGGTCTCAGTTTCACCCCGATCTCAGCCATCCAAACCATCCACAAATATTTTATGCGTTTGTAAGGAAGTGGGAATAAATATTCCAATTTCTCCTTTTATGTAAATTGCAGCATACCTATCATACTGCCATGCTTCTTGAATTTTGTTTGATTGCTTCCTCGTTAACAATGTTTCAGAATTATTGGTTTTGGGGCTGGAGAGGTGGCTCAGGGGTTAAGCCTCCGCCTTGCAGGCGGAAGGTCCTGAGTTCGGATCCCAGATCCCACGTATAGATGCCAGGCGGAAGCGGGGGCGGCCTGCGCTTCTGGTCCTGGTAGGGCGGAGCCTGTGAATCCCGGGGCAGAAGGAGGTGAAGGCGTCCATGGTGGTTCGCGGGTTCGTCCGTGGTTCTACACACACACACACACACACACAGACACGCGCGTGCACATACACCCGCATACGCACACAGTTGAATAAATAATAATAATTTAAAAAAAAAAGAATTATTGGTTTTGTCTGGTTCTAAGACAGCATCATAGATATGTAAGTCAGGTACCCATGATCTCTAAGATGCCTTTGGAAGTATGTTAGAGTGAAGTTGTAGAACACAGGATTTACTTTAAAGTGCTTAAAGTGCAAAGGAGCAGCCAGATGAAAGCAGAGGTGAAATTACTGAGTTAGAGTGACTTGTGGCACATCATAGGAGGGTGTCAATTTATCATTGTTTGCTTTGGGGCGTGTCTGAACCGTTCATCTTGCAGCAGTTACTTCTGCATGGCTGCTGATAAAATCATAAAAATGGGGCTGGAGAGGTGGCTCAGGGGTTAAGCCTCTGCCTTGCAGGCAGAAGGTCCTGAGTTTGGATCCTAGACACCACATATAGACGCCGGGCAGAAGCGGGGATGGCCTTCGTTGTTTCTGGTCCTGGTAGGGTGGGGCAGAGTAAACAAGGAGGAGGTGGAGGTGGTCCATGGTGGTTCCTGAATTCGTCCGTGGTTCTACACACACATAATACATTCACGTACACACAACTGAATAAATAATAATAATAATAATTTTTTTTTCAAAATCATAAAAACATAGCTTAAGGGATCAAGGGGTTTATTCTTTCTTAAGATTGTCCCATTACAGTTCTTAGTCCAGCTTGGCAGAAAAGCATGCACACATCACCAAAAGGCTGAGGGGACTGGCCATACTATACCCACATAATGGCCAAGAGAGGGACAATCTCTACTAGCCAGACCTGCATGTCTAGCAAAGTATACAGAAGGATGCCAACTTTCCCGAACAGCTCTTTATATTTTATCACCTGTCCAGGGCCTAGTCCCGCCCACCTTGGGCTGGACCTTCCCCATCAACTAGACAGCTTCTTACAGGTTTGCTTTGATCTTTACTAATTATCTACAAATGTGCCCAGAGCTCAAACCCTCAGCCATCAAGCTGATACTTGTACCTAACTATGACACATATAAAAACCATTATAAAATAGTATCAACTTGGAAGTCCTTTTCAAGTTGTGTAAGAAACTCTTATGTCAGTTGGCTGCCATATGATTTATTTAAGTTCTCTCAAATCGATGGGCATGTAGATTATATTTAATCTTTTATTTTAGCAAGCAATTCTGCAATTAATTTGAGTATGATCTTTTTTTGAGACCTGAATTTAATCCCCACAACCCACATAAAAATGTTGAAACAGTATTGTATGCTTGTATTCTTAGCACTGGGGAGGAGTAGTCAGAAGGATCTCTGAGGCTCACTGGTCAGTAAGTTGAGCTGAATTGGTGACCACCAGGCCAAAGAGAAACCCTGACTCAAAGAAGGTGGATTGTATTCCTGGGAATGACACCTCAAAGTTGTCCTCTAGTTGGCGCGAACATATACACTTACACATGAGCATACATGCCATATATATTCCTCCACATTTAAAAAATAAAATTCTGTGTCAAAGATACAAGAATTTGCAAACATGATAAATATTGTTAAGTTGCACTCAAAGGCAATGTATAATTCTACTAACAATGTATGAAAGGACCTATTTCCTCCTAGTTTTACCAACAGAATTTATATTTTAGACCTTTTTTTAAACAGCCTTAAAAGTATAAAAGGTTATTGTGGTATTTTTTTTTCATTTCTCCTGTAATGAGTGAAATTGAGCATCTTCCTCATATATTTGACAAATGTCTTCATTAGAACATATTTGAATGTGCTTGTAAGGTAGACCTTGATGGTCTAAGCACAGGGCTTAATAGTCACTCTTACTTCTTTAGCGTCACCATGTAAACTAAAATCTTTTCGCCCTCTCTATTCTACCTCTTCCCTCCTCTACACTAGCTTCCTAGTGTACAGGAAGAATTAGAGAGATGTTAAAGTGCTTGTCAGACCAGAGTTCAGAAACCAGAACCCACATAGATGCTGGTGGGTGTGGCATCTTGCCTGTAATTCCAGCCTTGAAAGATAGAGTGAATTAAATATAAAGCAACCAAGGATGATTCCCAGAATCATCCTCAAGCTTCCACACAGATACACAAATATAAGACATGTGTATGAGCACATACACATGAAAATGATTTTAAAAAAGTTCCTGAGCACATGTGGCGTGCTAAGATTAACTCTTGTGGTCCCTGGGGCAGTTTCATCTGTTTCATCTAGTATGTCTAGTGTTAGGGGGTCTGTAGGTTTCTCTGGGATTTCACCTACCAACACGAGAAACTTTATCAAATGGAGAGACTTTAATTAAGCTGATCAACATCCACATGCCAGAGAGTCAGGATCCCAGTCAGAAGTGGCAGCCTTGAGGAGCAGATGTACACATTTTTTTAAAGGCAAAAATTGGACATTCGTGGACATTGGTCTGTCCAACGACAATTCTATCATGTATTCTATATCCTTAAACAAGCAATATTCGGGCATAAGCATTGTGAGTAGTAATAGTCTAACACAAACACTGTGTCCTTGGATTAAAGATACAGAAACTGAGTAACATTAGATAAAGAAACTGAATCACATTTTGGCTGTATATGGTCACCACCTGGTAACAGCAATCCTGGCATGTACATTGTGACTGTGAGATTGAACAAAAGCAAGCAGTTAGTACAGAAGCTAAGATTAGCAGTTATTTTGCAAGCAGTATATTACTGACATCCTGTCATCTAGCTGGTGGCCAATTTTTAACTCTAACTTAACTACTACATTAGGAGCATGAATTTTTTTTCATTTTGTTGCAGGATGGGAAGCAGGTAAACCTCCTTGGTGAGTTGCCCCTTGGGTTATGTAAGATTGAGTTATTGCCCAAAGGCGGCATTACATCCATGGTTAGAGAAGAAGTACTCATATTCTCACATTCACCTTGTGAGAAAGAAAAAAACCCTGAGAAAATCAATTTCTTTATCCAACTTAAACTCCCAGTAGTGTACATTTTATTTATTTTATTTGAGGGCTCCAGCAATTAGTACTTAATAGTCAAAGACTTTTGTGTTTTTAAGGGAATTTATAACAGTTCAAATTATAATTGGTTATAATTGAGCTTAATTATTAACCTCTATTCCATCTAGTATTTTGGCCACTTCATCTCATTAGTCTAAGCAATAATATTCTATACCATTTGTTTCTTTCCTACAGAGTGACGGTCATAGAAAAAGACAAACACAGTCATTTCTATAACCAAAAAGGTGACTTCAGAATTGAGCAGAGTATGCTGGAAGAATTGGAAAATAAGTTGATAAACAGCAGGAAAACAGAAAGTAAGTTGAGTGCCTGGTCAGTTGCAGACTTTGGAGTGATCTGAAGTTGTGTTGCCCCTTGTACTCGTTGTGTTACTTTTCCTGTCAAAACTCTTCAGTTGGTGGCAAGCTTGCCTCTGAGGAACTTGTGATTTTTTCTTTCAGATAACTGTTGAGTCATCCTAACTGATTTTCTAAGTTAGTTTCTTCCATTTTAATAGGGAAGAATTTCAAGTTTTGGTTGACATTAGCAAGTGCCATTAACATTTCTTACAATAAAAATAGTCTGGGTCCTGTGCTCTCTGATCTTAGCTCATCACCTGGCATTGTTGCTTGGCTTCTGGAATCAGTAAACATCAGCAGATTCAGAACTACACATGATACCTTTGTGAAACTATTCACATTTTTACTAAAACCTCAGTTTGCTTGTCTACAGCTGAAACTTAGCACTTCCATCGCAAGAGAACTATTCTGTGGACCTGATAATCAGATAAAATAGAAAAAAATGTCTTACAGATCATACAACAAAAACATTCTGTCATTTTCTATGCAAATTAATCATTGTCAACAAGGTACTAAATGGTACTCTTAATTCTGTAACAATACTTTGTAGAGTTGTAAAAATCCTTATAATAAAACGCTGCTTAGCAATGCTTACAGAAAAAATGTATTTCTCAATTAAGTTTTACAATACTGACTTATTTCATAGAGATTAGAATTCTCATGGTATTTTCTTATCATCTATTAAAAGGGATTTCTAGTAATATTTTTCTTTCAGAATGTAAGACTTAGACCATTTTTAAAGGTCATCTTTTGTTAGGAAGCGGTAAGCATTCTCTATTGAAATAACCTGTAGACACATTGCCTATCAAGACTCTGTTCTCTGATTTCTAAATATATCCAGGCAGTACTGACTTAATTGTTCATTTTCCTCCATTCTTTTACAGATACTGAGAGGCTGATTTCCATCTCTTGCTTATATTCTTAGGTAGAGGGTCCAGATTTGTACCTTTTTAGATCACTTGATTTTTTTTCTTTTTTTATATGTTGAGACAAAGTCCTCAGGTAGCCTAACTCCCAATATAGTCAAGGCTGACCTTATACCATTAAGTTTCCTGTCTCCCCTCCCTAAAGACTGGGAAAGTGGTGGGTGCCATCATGCCCAGCTAATTTTTCCTTATGCCCAGCTAATTTTTCCTTTTTCTTAAAGCTAAACGTCATGCTTCTTTTGTAATTTTTTCTTTTGACAGCTTTCATATATAAAAACAGTGAATTGATATGTTTTCAGCCTTTACTTACCACTTTATATTCATCCTGTCCAGCCAGCCTCCCCTGACTTTCACATCTTTTTGCATGTGTTGCCCACAGGATTTCATCTGGGATGCCTGAACCAGCAAGTGCCTGAGGACTTGCTGGATATGGATGACTTATCAGTCAGTAAATTATTGAATAAGTAGCTCCCTTTCTGTACAGCATTAATCCTCAATAGTCCCAGGAGGGTATAATGTCTCTTGAGATCCTCCTTCTTCCATGGCGAGATGTTGATAGGCCAACTATGGTGCAGGTCTTGTGGAAATGAACATTCCTGCAGTGAGTTCTTGCGTGAGGCAGAGGATCCTGTCTGGCAGCACCCCTCTCTGCTTCCACTCTCTTACATTTTACACCCGGAGCTTGCTGACCAAGGGGCAGCTGAATCAGTGAGCTCAAAGCTCATTGAGATTCCCTATTAAAATTACTGAAGATTTCTGCCTTCATCCTCTGGTATGCACATACACATACAATCACACGCATATGCATACGCACAGGTACTTATACACATACAAAGAATTAACACATATACTGGTTAGACAGTTTTAATATTTCCAAAAGAGTTAAGGTCAAATTATATTTCCATAAAAATAATATATTAAAGAAAAAACTTTCAACGAACAAAGAATGTTAGGCTTAAGTTACTAATCATGCATTTGAACCAATGTCTAACAAGTCAGTCTTCACAGAAGAAAAAAGACACATTTCTGTGTCTCAAGTTTGCAGTAATAATAACTGTACTTTCAGATATTGGAAAACATTGAAATAGGTTTTATTTAGAGCAAGGATTTTTAATGTTCAGATGGTTCTGATCATCATTATTTATTCTTGGATATTTTGTACTGAGTTATTTGTATTAACTTTATATGTGAATCCTAATTGTGATTGCACTTGTAATGGATTATTTTAAAGTATATACCTCTTTACAGGAGCAAAAATCCAGCAACAGTTGGCCAAAATACATAACAATGTAAAGAAACTTCAACATCAGTTAAAAGATGTAAAACCTACACCTGACTGTAAGTAATTTCATTGTCAGATTCCTTCTTGTGTAACTATTTTCCATTGCTTAGTAGAAAACAAATTAAACTTCTCTAACAAATATTTCTCTTTTTTCCATTTGGTATCTGTGGAGTATTAGTTTTTTTAGTTAGGGGTTAATGAGGCTGTATTGAAGAAGCGTAGGATCTGGTAAGGTTAAAAAAAAAACTAACTTGGAATGGAGAGATGGTTCAGGGATTAAGATTCTGCCTCACAAATAGAAGGTCCTGAGTTTGGATCCCAGGTCCCGCATAAAAATGCCAGGTGGAAACAGCGGCAGCCTGTATTTCCAGCTCTGATGGGCAGAGCCTGGGAAATCCCAGAGTGAAGCAAGAAGGAGGTAGAAGTGATCCAGGATGATTCCCGAAGTCACCCTTGATCTTCCACAAGGACTCACAGTGCCCTGTCTCTCTCTCTCTCTCTCTCACACACACACACACACACACACACACACACACACACACAGAGTAAATAAATAAATATTTAAAAAAACTTTAGGGTCAGAGAGATGGCTCAGGGATTAAGCCTTTGCCTCACAAGGAGAAGGTCCTGAGTTCAGATCCCCGATCCCACATAAAAATGCCAGGAGGAAATGGCTGCAGCCTGTCCCTCGGATCCTGAAAGGCAGAACCGGGTAAACTCCAAAGCAAAGGAAAGAAGAAGTAGAGCAATTCAGGGTGATTCCCAAAGTAACTCTTGGGCAGATGGCACACACAGTGCCATCTGATACATACAGAGACACATGCAATAAACAAACAAACAAATAAATAAATCTTTAAAAGAAACTTTAAACTGCCAACCAGTCATTAAAAATTATAAGGTGGACAGAACTGATGTTATATGGTGGAAAATATAGCTTGAGAAGGTTCAGATTCAACCAGTTTCAGAGAAAAGAAATTGATTTCCTGGTTTCTTAGCTCAGAGATAGTCCCATTATTTGCTTTTTGAAAGAGTTACCTTTGAGAAATATTTAAATGTGTAAAGAAAGACTCATCTGTATTAGGGCAAATGCTACTCTGAAGCCAACAGCAAAACCTATTCCTGCTTCCTTACTTACTTCAGTGTTCATTCAAACAATGATGTAAAATGCTCAAGAGAGGTTTAGATCAAAACCTTGATATGTGACTTGTTAGTTACGAGAATTTGCACACATTGCTTGGTCTCGTTGGGGTTTATTTCTTCAATGCAGGGCACTGACAGGGCCTGGCTCCTGGAGTTTGGGTGCGGGGGAGGGGCAGAACGACACAGTAGCTTCGGCACTTGTGCGCGTGTGGAGCAGAGTGAGGAGCGGAAGCACACAGCAGTGGTATGGCTGCTAGTCATTAAGCTGCCGAGGCCAGAAACTACTAGAAGAGAACCTGGAGCAATTTTATATTAGATATTATTTTTTATAAGAAAAGTAAATATAGGAAATCAAAGTAAAAAGTGAACAACATAACTGACTACTTTAAAGAAAAAAAACATAAATCTAGGGCCAGTGAGATAGCTCAGCAGTAAAGCACCTGCTTATAACCTGGAGACTGAGTTAGTTGTATCCTCAGAAGTCCACTTGGTGGAAAGAGAGAACTAATTTCCAAAATTTGCCCTTTGACCTTCACCCATGGACTATGGCATGCATATATTTCTTTCTCTCATAAATAGATTTTATAAAACCATAGGCAAAGTCAAAAGACAAATTAGAAAAGTATTATCTATACATGTAACGTGAAAACTGAGTATCTAGGGCTAGGGAGTTAGCCAGTAGATCAGGCACTTGTCCTCTGAGCACGAGGACTGGAGTTCCACTCCTCAGATCCCACGTAAACACTAGACACTGTGGCATAAGCATCTGTGATCCCTGTTGCCTATGGGAAACAGAAATAGAGTCCTAAGAATCTCTAGAAGCTCACAAGCCTGGTTTCCACAGCAGTTGGTGAAGACGCTGTCTGCAACAAGGTGGAAAGATGAGGCACAATACCAGAAAGGTGTCTTCTGTTTCCACACTTGCCCTGTAGCATGCATGGTCACATTTACACACACACAGCACACATGTACACGCAAAAATACTGAGTATCATGTACATCTCGTGTGTGTGTGTGTGTGTGTGTGTGTGTGTGTGTGTATACAGAAAGGGGGGAGGAGAATGCTTACAAATTATGACAGTCATGGTAAACATCCTAATAGTTCAGTGGGCAAAAACAGGAGAAAACTATAAGCTGTACAGTGTTGTCAAAAGAAATAGAAAATAGTCTAAATAAATGTTCATCCTTAGTAATAATAATAGAAGTGTCAGTCAAGTTGATTACGACTTGCCTGGTTTTAAAAATGGCTTAAAGTACATGAAAGGGACCCTGAGAACTGTTAACAAATCCACTTTGCAAAACATGACACATGCTAACATACTATGAAATTAATATGGCTTTCCTGTTCAACACTTAAGTTTCACTAGTTATTTTCCAAAAATACTTATTTGGTCATGCTAAAATCTGTACAAAAGTTTTTACTGTAGCATTGTGCATAAAGAGTTATCAATAAAATGGATTAAATAGATTAAGATGGTTTTAGACAATGAAATATCATATGTAATAGGAAAAAATTGTAGTGATTATATATATATATGGAAAGTTAGCCATAGTATTTTTTCAGCCACAATGTTTTCTAAAAAAAAAAAAAAAAGTCAAGTAAAGGAATAGTATGTGTAGGATAAAGTTAGTTTTCTTAAAGTAATATTGATTATAACATTTAATGATATTGGTATGTAAGAAAAGTTCTATAACTGAGTATAATTATAACCATAAAAATTAATTTTCAGGTCAAATTATCTTAATTGCTTAGGCTTAAGAAAGTTTCTGAATAAAGGGAACATTGAATGTTTTTCATTAATTATTAACTCAGTTATATTGAACTATGACATGTTTTTTCTTAACAGTTGTTGAAAAGCTCAGAGAAATGATGGAAGAAATTGAAAATGCAATTAACACTTTCAAAGAAGAGCAGAGACTGATGTATGTTTTATATTCATTTTAATACAAAGCTTTGGTCTTTTTCAGTAACTCACCTCTAGGTCATTGAATATAAGTGTATACTGTAAGTTTTACACAACATCAGCGTTACACTGACATTGTGGGCAAGTGAAGGGTTAATGTGGACTGATTGTTATTCAAACTTCACTTTTCTTAATTTTAGATACGAAGAGCTTATTAAAGAAGAGAAAACAACTAATAATGAGTTGAGTGCCTTATTGAGAAAAATCGACACTTGGGCATTGAGTAACTCAGAAACAGAGAAAGCATTTAGGGCCATCTCTAGCCGAGTTCCTGTAGACAGAGCAGCGGCAGCAAGTAGTCTTCCGGAAGAGGTGGTCGATTTTGAAAAGTTCCTCCAGCAAACAGGAGGCCGACAAGGGGGCTGGGATGATTTTGATCACCAGAACTTTCTGAAGGTGAGAAACAAGCATAAAGGAAAGGCAGCATTTCTGGGAGAAGTTCTGGAACACCTTCCCGGACGAACATGGGATGAAGTTCAGCAGCATGAGAGATGGTACCAGAAATTTCTGGCTCTAGAAGAAAGAAAAAAAGAGGTAATAGTAATCATAATGGCTGTTACTCTTTACATGTGTCTGTTTGTGTTGTAGGCATCCTGATGGATGCTCTGACAGTATCCTAACGTTCTAATGACCCGTGGAGTATTTTGATAGTCCTCTGTCTTATCGAAGGGGAAAATGAGGCTCTGAAAAGTTACTTGATTTTGACTAAGTAGTAGAACTATAGTTGCGCATGTCATGGCCAAACATTTCTACCTCAAGAAATTGTACAATAAGCTGTAAAATAAGCTGTGAGCAAGGCTGCATCCAGTTCCCAAAGCTGTGGGCAGTGCAGAGCCACTCAGACTTTAGGAAAAGCTCATCTTCCAAGCAAGGTCACATGATTTTCTAAAGGGAATTAAGAGACTGTAAAAACAAACAAACAAACAAAACACATAAACTCTTATAATTTCCTTGACATTTTTGAACTTTGACTTCATTGCTTGAAGACTCAAAATTGTAGTTTGCCCTAGGAAAAAAAAGCAACCATCAACAGAAATGTAGCAAATATTCCAAAAGATCCCATTTTCATAAAAATCCTAGCCTGACTTTGATTTGGGTCAGGATTTCTCAACCATGGCACTCTCAGCCGTTCCTGCTGTGTTGCCCATGCTGTGCTGCCCTTGTGGTTAGCAGCCTCCCTAGGCTCCAGCCACGAGTTGCTTGTAAGACCCTCATTATGACCAGCAGCAAAAGTGTCTCTAGACAGATACTTCCTGTATTTCCCTTGGGGGATAAAAAATCTTCCCCCTAGTGGAGAACTGATTAGAAAAGTCTGAAGTTGTGCTTTTTTGGGGGAGGAGGGAGCAGTGGTTTGTTGTAGTTGTTTATTTGGTGTATTCTTGGTAGACATTAGCTGTGATTACCTTTCTTGGTTTGACAAGAACACATGTCTCTTCAACAGTAACATACCAAGAAGCATCTGTGGGATAAGAGCTGCGAGATGCCTTCTTGAGGCAAAACAGGCGGTTACAGGACTTGTTGGAGCAAGAGAGGGACTTTGGGAAAATTCAAGAATTAGTTTTAAATCAATTGACTTTAAGATGTTGAGTATGAAATTTAGCATTTCTGTCCCCCATTTCCTTTAATATGTGTGTCAGACTCAGTGCAGCTGCTGAGCCCGGGTACTGCTCTTGTACAACAAGGGCTCAGCACAAGTTACACATGGAGTTCAACTCTTCACCGAGACTGTTTGCTGCTGATAGATTTAGGGAGGGAGGGATTCAGAACCTTTGGTTGTGGAGCCTCTGGTAAGCCCACCAGACTCCAATCCAATGGCACACAGAGGGCTTTGGTTAAATTTGGGGGTCACAAACCAACCACTGTTCTGACTCTGGCAAGAGACAGTAGGCGGAGGCTTAATGGGGAGAAGAGGGAGCGAAAAAGAAGTTTGTGGAAGAGAGTAATCCGCATATATTATATACATGTATGAATTGTCAAAGGACAAAATTAATTTTCGAAACTGGTCTGAAGCATATGTGTGCCATGTTTTTGTTTGTTTGTTTGTTCTTTAATTACCTGGAGTTTTCTGTTATTGCCATAATTCTTTCATTCTCTTCTAAAATAAGCTGCTGGCAGGGAAGTTGATTTGAAAAGTTTTAAGAAATATTTTAAAGATATAGGTCATTTTTTAAAACTAGAAAATCATAGACCTTTAAGAGTTATTTGGCCTTTTCTTCTACAGTATGGGAAACATGAGAGTCTCAACGTCCGTGATAGAAAGTCAGCAATCCTGGAAGTACTAACCAGAAGTCTGTGGTCGGGTCTCAGGGTCTGTATTTTACGAAGTTGTCTGGGATATTTGCTAGCCTTTGAGATGCCCTCTCTAGAAGAGTATACAAACAGTGTTCTTGTAACAAAAGTAAGCCACCCAATCCCAGACTACTCTTATTTCTAACCACTCTACTCTTGATGTTTTGGATAGAAGAGAGTGTGAACATACAAGTGCTATTGACTGAAGGACTTGTTGGAGCAAGAGAGGGACTTTGGGAAAATTCAAGAATTAGTTTTAAATCAATTGACTTTAAGATGTTGAGTATGAAATTTAGCATTTCTGTCCCCCATTTCCTTTAATATGTGCTGTATTTTCAGACACATTCTGAGTGTTCTACGTGCCCTTTAAGTATCTTCCCATCTTGCATGCATCTTGTCATTCTTGCCTTCTCCATTCCCTACTGAAGTCTGTCCACTAACATGCTCCCTTCTTGCCCATCCAGACTTAAGTAGTGAACCAAACTTTAGGTAACCTTGCCCTTTTCACCAAGTGCTGAGACAGGCTTGTCACATCTCAAGTGGACTTGTGCTGCTCCAACTCGATCCATAGATTGGATATGCTTTGCAAACTGTAACTGGTCTACCTCAACTTGAGGAAATTATTTAAGAATCAACTACTGTGCTTGCATTGGCAGCACTTATACTAAAATTGGAATGATAACAGAGAAGATTAGCAATGGCCCCTACAAGGAAAAAAAAAAGAATCAATTACCCATTCAGCACACTTAATTCAACTGACTTTCTTTTTCCATAGAAAAATATTCTTACTAAAGAAGCGTATTAATACACATTCTGACATAAATTCCTGATACTTTTAAGTCAGCAACTTTGAGTGGTACTCTCTAGATGGCATTTGGTAGTATTTTATCATCTATTAATCCTTTAACTTGTTTTTGCATGTAATAGCCATTTCATAGGATTATTGATACACCATAAGGAAAGATGACTTGGAGAAGAGGTGATGCTATAGATACACCCTCTGTGGAAAAGAAGGCTGCTACACTTTGGAATACTATTTACACACCAGCATGTGTGGTTAGGACTGTGCCATTTATGTGTGCAGTTACGAAGCCCTGTATGCCAGGCACAACCACCCTAGGCAAGAATTACTTCTTACCACTTTACAGATGAACAGAATGAGCAGAAAGTAATTTAGTGGCTCATCACACATAATAAGTGGCAAAGCCAGAATTTAGTCCCAAATAATGCGGCTTCAAGGCTCGTGCTCTTTATTACCCCATTTTTAATTCTTCTGCTATTTTGACAAGAGGAAGATCACTCAGATCTCTCTTCCTGGAAAGAGAGAAACAAAAATGTGGAGATCAGGGGACAGAGATGTCACCTGTGCAAAAACAGCCAGTGAGGACACTTCATGAAATGTAGAGAAGGCTGAAAGAATGACCCATGATTTAGTTTGCAAAGATAGAGTGATTTGTTTTAAATGGGAGTAAGTAAAAATTGCATTGATCCAAAATAAAACCTAAGATCTAAGCACCCAATACTGCACAATTGACATTTTTTTTCTAGAAATGATGGAATTGAGGTTGTACCTTAAATATTATATTTAACTATTTTGAAACATGCTTGTTTTGATGGTGCCTTTTTCTTATCTTTGCAGTCTATTCAAAATTGGAAAACTAAAAAGCAACAAAAGAAGGAGGAAATTTCCAAGCTGAAAGAAAAGGCAGACAGCCCACCTATGCTTTTTCATAATAAACCAGAAGATAATCAGAAGCAAAAGGAGGAACATAGAAAAAAACAGAAACTGGCAGTTGAAGCTTGGAAAAAACAGAAAAGTCTGGAAATGTCAATGAAACATGCGTCCCAGTTAAGAGATGAGGAGGAGAAAGAACGGAGGCAGCAGAAAGAGCGCCAACGCCAGTTAAAACTAAAGCTGCTTCTGGAAAGTTATACCCAGCAGAAGAGGGAACAGGAAGAGTTTTTGAGGCTTGAAAAAGAGATGAAGGAAAAGGCAGAAAAGGCAGAAAAAAGGAAAACTGCTGCCGAAGAAATTTTCAGGTTTCAAGAAAGAGTGAGTAAATGTACTTGTAGGTATTATTCATGCAGCTGTTACTTCCAGCTTCAGTTCAACTGAAGTTAATCGAGTGCCTCTTACCTGAGCTCAGCATCACTATACCCTATGAGTAAGCTCTGTTCCCTTACTTTGGTAATCTAGAGTGTTGGGGGGAAGATACTGTGCAAGTAGATTTCAGTATGAAGTAGTACGTAGTGTGGTGGTGAAGTTATGTACAGAGTACTTCAGAGGTCAATAGTGTAGGGAGGGAAACTTACAGAGCTGTATTAGAGAGAGGGTGCTGTTTCAGTTGAAGAAAAGGGGAGGAATGGAGGAAAAGAGAACCTGAGTTTGGACCCTAGAACCCATGGAAAAAGCCAAGGCTGGCAGCATGTTGCTGTAACCCCAGCGCTACAATCGGGGCAGATTTATTGGCCATTCGGGACAGGCAAATCAGTGGCCTTCAGGTTCAGGGAAAGACCCTGCCTCAAAAGATAAAGATGGAGAACAATTGAGGCAAGACACATGACATTGACCTTGAATCTCCACATGTGCATAGACACACACACACACACACACACACACACACACACACACAAGTGTACAATCTTGCTGAGTAACAAAAGAAACCAGGCTTCCTCACACTCCCACACACAGGTTACATAATAAAAAAATTAGAAAAAAGCTGATTGAAAATCTGAAATCACAAAGAAGCCTCAAATTAGATGTATTTGTGTAAGTAAATGAAAAATGGGCTTTAGACAACTTTCCAATAAAATAAATGAAACATCAAAGAAAGTGATATAGAATAGCTTTGCAGGTGTCACAGTGTGTTTATAGAAAATAAACTCTTAGCCTTATTTTAAAAAGTTGTTGTACTCCTTTAAGGAATACTGACAGATAGGGTAAATTGCAAACAAGTAAAAAATAAATTCTAGTTAATACTGTTTTCTGAATGTGACCTTTTTTTTGCACTTTTAGGATTTACATAAACTTGAATTGAAAATTCTAGATAGACAAGCAAAGGAAGAGGAAAAAGCAGAAAAACAAAGAAGACTGGCAAAACTAAAAGAAAAGGTACTGTGTGCTGTTTATTTTTGAGACAAGAGTTTTCCTGTACCCTAAGCTGGCCTTAAACTCACAAGCTTGTGCCAGCCACCATGCCTGACTTTTAATTTCTCTTTATTTTTAAAACTGATTTTCTCTACGGACACATAGATACACTTTAATTAGGCACCATGTGATAGTCAGGATTGAATATATTACATGATGTTGAAACCATTTATCATTTGTTACGGTAGAAACATTCAAAGCCCTTTTTTTCTAACTTTCAGAAATACACAATACATACTTACTTATGCAAAGCCGTTGACTCTGATAAATCTTTATCTCCTTCCTGATTATCCTGTTTTGATTTAAGGAGACAAATTTTCTTCACATCTCATTGTTATTTCTTATTTAAACTCCGTATTTATTAAAGTAGAAAGCATAACAATACATCTTAAGCAACTATTATTTTAATTCTACCATTTTACTTTATAAACACTTCTTCTGCTCTGAATTCTTCCTTTCCTTGCTTATCAGTCTTTCTGAAACTTTGTACCTATGGCAGGTGTGAACACTATTCTCACTAGTAATCCTCAGAATTAAAAGATGAAGATAACTTTGTGGATTAAGTGGAGGACTTCTCTAGTGTTATCCTAAATTTACTGTTTGGATATATCATAATATAATATTAGCTGTATTGTATTTCTCACAACCTAAATAGAATCAAAATAATAAAGTTAGAAAAAAATGAACTACTAGTTTATTAATAGATTGAAGTAGTCTAAACTTTTATTTTAGCCAGCTATGTGAGCACAATTGAGAATCATTTATAAAAGGCAGTTTCGTTAATGTTTGTCTTGATTTTTCAAGTATATATTTTAAAATTGTTCTCTGTTACTAAGGATTTTTACTTGCTTAATACAGATTTGTTTATGTAAATTAACTGGCACTATTATACTTCTGATCACAGGTTGAAAATAATGTTAATAGAGATCCCTCTCGACTTTATAAACCTACCAAAGGTTGGGAAGAACGAACTAAAAACATGGGACCAACAGGCTCTGGGCCACTTCTCCACATCCCACACAGGTAAGAAGGTCAAATGGTGTTTATTTAAGGGCTTTAGTAACTCCATATTTTTATTTAGTGTAATCTTGGCGTGTACTGCATTTTACACTAGCAGGTAATAAGTTAAATATTTAAATTGCCATTTATTAAGATAGCTTCTTTATTTTAAATCTCCTACATATTTATGGCTTTTCTCTTTTTTTCCTTAGGGCTATTCCAACCTGGAGACAAGGAATTTAGAGAAGAATGTGAGAGAATGGAGCTGCTGCTCATGGAATGATGCTGTCAGTAGAGCGCTGTATCAGGAGAGTGGTTAGCCGAGCTCTTTAATGTCACTAGCTAAGACTGTCCTGCTGGATGTGACTCAACAGGTCTTACATGTTGTGAAGTATTGTTGGTGTTTCACATTTCTTCGAAGATGGATATAGGGTAAATGCTGGCTTATTATCAATGTGAAAGATATTGAAATAAGTTTCTATTCTAACCATCATTATACTGAAAACATTTTGAAGATAATTTGTTTTTGTCATGGCATAGCAAGTAACTTTCAACAATAAGACATTTTTCCATCAAAATTTTGTAACTTTTATAACTTGGAAGTAAGTAAGCTCCAGTACAAAAATGTAAAATTTTTTTTTAAGGGTTATTCAATAACTTAGTACTTTTTGTAAGTTTAACAAATTGGTAGTTTCTTGGTTATTGCGTTTTTGTGTAATAAATATTTTGTATTTGATTAAAGCATGCTTTGTTTTATTTGGAGAATATTTAAAAGTACAACTCTCACTGGATATGCTATATTAATTATACTATGATATCATCCTTTTGGTTTCCATTAGTTATTCTAAATTTTCTTTCAACCTTTCTGGACTTTACAGATTTATAAAATCTTTGTGTCTTTTAAATCCTATTGGCTGATGCAGTTTTCTTTTCTGCTTCTTTTTAATCTCTAAATAGAAAAATTGTTTGTTCTCAAGTAATATCTAACATAGACAATGTTTAGAATATGATTTTTCTTGGTGCCAATTAAATATTTTCCAAGTGCTAGACAAACACATTTAGACTGAAGAACAGATAATTTTTTATATATAATAACACATTTAACTTAATTCTACTTTTCAAAAATTATAAAATCTTGGTCCTAACTTTAATTAGGTCACATATTGTAAAAAAGTACCACATACATAAAAATACAAGAAATTGGTTTCTTATAAATTTTATCTTAGAATATCTTTAATTATAATTCAAAACGCATAGGCTAAACAATTTAAAATACTGGGGTTAGTGATCTAAACTTATCCTTGTGTAACAATATATTGTCAATGTGTATATGCCATATTGTGAAAAGTTAATTTTAACTGTAAACAATGAGAAAATTTACTTGAGTATCCATAATTGGAAATGTCACTTCATATTGTTTGTTTTCCTTAATTATTTAAAAAAAATTGGAAACACTTCAAAAATAGATGAGACAAAGAAATTCCATACCAGAATTTGGATAGCTATACAAGACATAAAAAAGTAAATCTCTCTTGGATTGCTTTTTTACATTTTGCTTTTTACGCCACACAAGTGCACTTGTCCATTGCTGTATCAAAGCTAAGCATTCTGGTTGATATAATTCTTGCAGTTGATCTTTATTTTCTTTGCTGCAGGGGAGTGAGTTGAACCCAGAGCCTTGAATACAAGCACATGCTTTCTGCTTAGTTCTATTCCCCACTCCTGTCTTCTTATTTTAATAAAGAAAAATATAGAGACTTTTCTGTAAAATAACAATATAACTGAATCTGAAGCAAATGAAGAGTTTATTGCGTGAATCTCTTTGTTAAAAAATGCAAGATGAACACATTTTTAGTTAGAATATAGAAAAGAGCAAGTAAATAGTTCTTATACTGGCTCAAAAAGTAAAGGAAAAAAACCCCAAAAATAAAACTATTAAAGATTTGTTACAAACCACCTATAATTCTAAGATTATGTTTTGAAAAATTTACCTATGTATTTTAAAATAGATATAGAGTACGTTAGTTACTATACTATAATTGCTTAGTATTAGCTTACATGTTTTCCTGTTTCTAAATAATTCAAATATTATAATTTTAATTGTAACTAGTGTTTATTTATATGTGTTATTTCTATGCTTTGAAAACCGGAGCTGTTGACACTTTTTAACCAATATTGCAGAATAGCATTAGTCCTGTAAAAACATTTTCATTATAAAATCATCTATAAAATTGTTAGAACATTCATAAGTGCACAAACACTGAATTAAAAAAATCCAGAAACCACCAAATATGACATATTAATTAGAGGTTAGGTTCCTCCATGTACATGCCAGACATCTTGTATGATCAAAATTTTACTTATCTAAAAGGTATTCTACATATCTTTGAATAGGTCTACCATTATAATTTTTAAAATTTATTATTTTATTTTGTGTATGCATATGTCTGTGAATGTTGACATGTTCATGCCACATATGCATATGTGAAGATCAAAGAACAACTTTCAAGAGTTGGTTCTTATCTTGTGCTTTGTTGACTAGATAAAGAGGACCCGGAATAAGAGATTCTTTTTCCTTCCCATTTCACCGTAGGACTTCTGGGGTTACAGTTGGGTATCATCACATCCAGCTTTTTATTTGAGTTCTGGGGCTGGAACTAAGGTCATCAGACTTGTGCTGAGCCATCTTTCTGGCCTGAATATAGTAATTTTTTCACCCAGTTTTGGATCAGATTGCTGGTTCTTAAACTGAAAGTCAGATGAAGTATTCGGCTTTTCTAGTTTAAGGATTATGTTGATGAGAATTGTCTAGACATGCACGGAGTGTACGTAGTTGAGTTTAGCAAATTTAGTGACTGTAAAATGTCTCCAGTTTGAACATCTCCAGGTGTTTGAAGCTAGTGAGAGAGATCTTACAGCAGTAACAGTGAAAACGTCTCTAAAGTAGGTATACTCAGGCCTAGGGGGATGGCTCAGGAGTTAAAACCTTTGCCTCACAGGCACAAGTTCAGGTCCCCAGATAGCACATAAAAATGCTAGCAGAAATGGTGGTAGTGGTCTGTATTCCCAACCCTGTAAGGTGGAGCCTAGGAAACCCCAGAGCAAAGCAATAAGGAAGTAGAGCAATGCAAGATGATTCCCAATGTTACCCTTGCTTCCACAGACACACACACTCTAGTGCCTTTTTCTGTATACACACACACATACATGCACACACACACACAAGTAGCCCCAAGGGGAGAGAATTGGAGGAAAATACTGAGGACAGTTTGACCTATAAACTCTTGTTTGTGTTTAAGAAATGCAGCAATGCTTGTGAATAAATAATTACTGCTACCAAAAATTATTCCAGGTTGATTTGAGTATTGAATAACAAAAATCTATAGGTCACATTTAGTAAGAAATAGATTCTCTAAGAAAGTTAGCAAAAAATATACCCAAACTTCTAACCGGTTGATTTTTTTTTTTATTCTTTGGCAGTTTCATTCATGAATACAATGAATTCATGTCACTTTCATCTCTTATTGCTTGGATCCATCCCTTTTCCCTTTCCCAATGAAAACCTTCTTTCCAACCAGTCTTCCTCCTAGTTTGATATCTCTTTAGGCAAAGAGATATGCAGACCACTGAATTAAATCTGGGCTGCCTCTACTGGCATATACATTAGTACTTGCTGGAGCATGGACAGTCTGTCATTGGCATACATTAAGGAAACTGCTTCCCTCTCCCATCAGCATTGATCCTCAGTGGTGTCTCAGGGAAGTGTCATGGCTCATGAGATTTTCCCCTTCCATGATGAAAAGTTGATAAGTTAAATCTTCTATCCATCTTGTGGAAGTAAACAGCTGCAATGATTTCATGGGTAAAGCAGTTCTGGCAGGTCCAGAAGATACTGCCTGTCCCCACCCTTTGGCTCTTTTATTCTTACCGCCCCTTTTTCTGCAATGTTCCCTGAGCTTTGGAGTGGGGTTGATTTAGATGTCCATAGTTGTTTATTTTCTGTACTTTGGTCCGTTGTAATTCTCTGTATTGAACACTTTCTATTGCAAAAGTAGATTCCTTGTTTTGAAGGCTAAGAACTTTTCTAATCTATGGGTATGAGTGTTTATGCCTTTTTAGCTAAACCTAATAGTTTGTTCCTCTCTAACACCTGGTTTTAGTACCACAGATGTGTTCTCCATTGAAAAGGGAACCTTAAATCCAACCCAAAACATTTCATAACATTCATGCCACTGCGAACCAATGGACACTTCTTGTTAGAGTGGTGATTGTCTTGCAGCATTTACAGTTAGGTAAGACCAACTGATAGCATTCTCATGCCCAATAGCCTACGTAATACTTTCTGGTAGTGTGAAAGGTGGGCAGCAAAGAAGAAACTTCCAGATCAGTTCCAGATTGTTTTCACCATGTCCTGTGACCAATGTGTGTAACCCAAGTGATCTTTAAAGATCTTCTCATGTCTAATTTTGAGTTACAGGGGTATCTATTACAACTGCAGGCTGGGGTGTCCTCTGTCTAGTTTTTTGGGGGAAAGGGGTATAAGCCAAAAATGGCTATTCTGTGTATTATTTAGAAATATAAAACACTAGCAAACACCTACCATACATAAATTAATGACTGAAGAAAACAAGAAATATACATACTTAGACTTTCATGTATTCATCCAACAAGGTGTGATTTTGAAGTTTGAAAATAGACTAGATGTCATTCTTTGTGAGGATACAGACAGCAATTTTAAAAAAATCAACTTCACATTCTTTGTAACATTTTATTAAGTGGGAACTAGTATCAGTATTATCTAAACTCTCAATAATGAAGTATAAAAGGAAACACATTAGGGATCATTTATAGACAGTAACTTTTACATTATTTAGTTGCCTTTATACAATCAGTGTATAATATTCAAACAAAGTTTAATGCCTATTAGGCAAACTCTTTCCCATACACTGCTTTCTTTTTGTCTTTCTGTGCCTTTATCTTTTATTTGAATTTAAGCAATTCTACCTGGATAAGACTTTATCTTAGGGGATAATCTTCAGAGAATTCTTAAGATCAGCCAATGTCTATCTATTTTTTAATCCTTACCATCCTTGGCTTCTGATGGGGCCCCTTCATGGGCTTCCAAACACTTGTCAATTGCTCCCTGCCAAACTGACATCTTCACTGTAAAAGCAACAGTAATCCGTACACAGCATAAGGCTAAAGGTAGAATTCTGTGTATGTCTGGTTTCTCAGTAACAATCTTTGAACTATCTTAAAACTTTTTGACAATCATCACTTTGGGACTTTTAATATTTTTAGTCTTTAATTACATGAAAAAAAGTTTCCTATCCAAATCAATCAGAACTGTTTACTGAACATAAAACTGTTCTGATTTGAGAAGTCCATAAAATTTTTTAATAACCCAAATATAAAGATTAAAATCAAATGCCTTTTTCTCTTATACACAATGCACACAAATTTTCTAACAATTCTAATTTAATATAATCCAATTAACTCTCCTTAGATGTATATATCAAAGAAAACTCCAGTCATTGACAGCGAAAGGCTTAGTTTTTATCACAGCATGCAAGGACAAATGGAAACCCTGACACAACTAGAAACCTATTTAAGTATTCAGGTAATCATAGAATATGTTGAACTTATTTTTCTGCTTGAAATTGATGAGATATTGATTTCTTATGACACATAGACTCAGGGAATAGATCTGTAATATTACTGAAATGATGCAAGCAGTTACCAAAATAATATATAAACCATCAATGTCTTTAAGATTTTTATTACATGTATACAGAGGCTTCATGGTCTTGGGTCACGTCTTCCAAAAAAAAAAAATCCACAGTAATTAAAAAAAAGAAATGCATTTAATACAGCCATTCTACCAACCACCACAACTTGGCTTACACTAGGCATCGACTAGAGTATGAGTTGAGGCCTCATGACCACCTGTGAGAAGAGCAAACTACCATATATCACTAAATTTGTAAAATATCAAATTTCAAAATATGGCTTTAACAATTAAGTCCTTGTATATTGAAAACCATCTGTGCATATATTTAAAAATGATTCCAAATAGTGTAAAAGGGATTAGGAAAATCTGAACTTTTGTGGTGTTGATATTAAAAATATGTATATCGTTTCTTTTCTGATTTATAGGTTTTCTTTCTATTCACCTTGAAACTGTGACTCTCCAAAAATGAGTCATTGATATTTTACGTTGATCCATCCCACGTTCAGATTTACCGCGATATAGTTTTGGGGGCCAAATTTTTTTCCTCGATGGTCTGGGGGTTGGTTACACATGAGCAGTGTATGTCCCTGTGCCGTCCAGATCCGTCCGCACCACGCTGTTCTCTCTCCCAGCAACCCCGCCCCGTGAACTTGCACTACCGCCCACTACGCACAAGCACGAAAGTTCTCAAGAAGCGATTTACAGGCCGAACTTCGTGAGATCCACGAAGTGCTTCCAAGTCTTCGAGTAGAAATGCCTAAGTCGCGCCCCACTGGGGAGAAATGCATGAAGGCTGCGCGGAGCCGACGGTTAGAGGCAGCCGCGGGCTGTTCCCACGGCCGGCGCCTTCGCGGCCGGCGCTAATCGCTTCCGGGTCGCGGCGGACGTCGCTTCCGGAACAACATGGCGGCCACAGAGGACGAAAGGCCGGCGGGGAGCGGGGAGGGAGAGCGGCTGGATTTCTTGCGCGACCGGCACGTGCGCTTCTTCCAGCGCTGCCTTCAGGTCTTGCCCGAGCGGTATTCCTCGCTCGAGACCAGCAGGTAACTCGTGGTCGCCGCGCGCGGGGCCCGCAGCGGCCCGGCCCCTCGGGACGCGCGCGAACCCGCAGCCGCAGTGCTCGCGGGGGCCGCGCCGTGCGCGCTCCGGAGCCGGCGGCCGGCGGTGCTGAGCCCCGCGCCCCGGTGCGCGGCGGGGGCGCAGGGAGGCCAAGCCCCAGGCTTGGAACCTCCAGTCGCCGCCCTCTTCACGTCCAGCCCTTTTCCTCTCTACCGTGAACTTCCTTTTCATTCTCTTC
This sequence comes from Typhlomys cinereus, assembly GCA_023101885.1. Classification (NCBI taxonomy): domain Eukaryota; kingdom Metazoa; phylum Chordata; class Mammalia; order Rodentia; family Platacanthomyidae; genus Typhlomys; species Typhlomys cinereus. The sequence goes on from JALPQD010000104.1 coordinate 563,438, forward strand.
CCGCCTCCTGTCAGTCACTTTGCTTTTCAGCGTGATGCAAAGACGACGCAGGCGTTTGCGCTGTAGCTCTGCACACTTCGTCACTAACTGTCCATTGGAAAGCGGCGCGGGACCCGCTTTCGGGGTTTAATTCTAGGGTTAGACTGAAGAGGCCCCTTGCTGGGGACGCAGTGGTAAGGCCTGACCGGCGGAGCGTGCGATCGGGCGGAGGCTAAAGCCCTTGCTGGAAAAAATCGGCCCTTGGGTCTCTCCGCATTGCTGTTTTTGCAATGAGGCTCCAGAGTTGCCTGGGACTAGACGGGAAAAAACTTTTTCTTTTCTTCCCTTTGACATCTCTCCACACTTTCTATTCTAATCTTGTGTATTTTGCACACTACTGGATCAGTTGAGAGGAGTTGGATAGATTATTTCCTCCCACGTGGTCAGGAAAGACGCTTTCTGTAGATGCAGAAACACTGCTAAACAAGACAGGCAGGCAAGCACATTGAGTAGAGCTCTCTGGTGGGTGTTACTGTTGGTGGAAGTAAATAGCAAAACCTAATCCAGATTTCTAATAGAAGCCTTCCTTGAATAATACCTAGTAACCAGTACTTATTGATTTGTTTATTTAGTAACTTTTTGTCACATAGGATTCTTTCCTATCTTGTTTATTTTTCTCGTACTGCCAGAGCTCAGTTTGGTAGTCATTAGCCACATTTGGGTATTTAATCTGAATTAGTTAGATCTGATTTAAAATTCATATTTCAAATAATCACACGTTAGCTACTGATGAACAGATTCTTCAAAAAGAAACAGTGAAATATTATTTTTATTCCTTCCTCTCCATAAATAAGATTTCCAGGGACATAAATGTGGCTCAGTATTAGAGCACTTACTTAGGCATGGGTTCAATCCCCAACAGTGTTGGGAAAAAAAATCGTAAACTGAGACCATGGATATAACAACAAATTGCTAAAACATATTGACAATTGATACTACTAACCCATGGGAATTTTATGTGAGTTCACAACATTTGGATTAAAAAGAAGTCCTCTGTCCTTCGTTAAATTATAAATGTTAAATACTTACCATTAAAGTTCTATGGTTGCATTTTCAAAATCTCATTGTGTTTGATCTTTAAAATTTTGGCTTGTACTAAACCATGTAAGTGCATTTTGGCACTAATAGTGTGATTTCTATTCACAGCTTAACAGTAAAGATTGTCCGAATAATTCACTTTAGTATAATCATAGTATCCTACAATATCTATTATTAAGAGATATTATCTTCACTTTATGTCTAGTGTGTCTCATTTAGAATTTTTTCCATTCTTGTGTATATGTGTGGGGTGCATATTTGCTTTAAAGTGTGTGGGCTACTATAAGTCAATGCACATGCATTTGCAGGCACCTGCATATGGAGATCTGAGGTTGATAATGAGAATCCTCTTTGATTATTCTTCCCCCTTATTTCTTCTTAGAGCTGGTCAGTGGAGCCTGTAAGGCCACTTGGCTTACTGTTCAAATTACCAGTTGTCACCTTCAGAGGCTGGAATTCCAGAAGGCCCAGGATATTTTGTGTGTGTGTGTGTGGGATCTAGGTAGGGGTTACAAATGAATCCTGTCCTCTTGCTTACATGGCACGTGCTTAGACCTCTGAACTGTCTCTTCAGCCCTCCCTTGTATAGAATTTTTAAAAGCATTTTTTTAGTTTTCCTGTGGCTCATTTATAACCATATTTAAAAGATGACTGACTGTATCAGGTTTTATAGTGGTTTTGTTCTGTTTTCCTTTCTTGACTCACTTTTGATGTACAGTTTTTAGCATTAAGTCTTTTATGGTATGTGGGATTCATAATTGACTTTTAAGATGCCTTAAGGTATTTAAGTACTTTTTCTGGCAAAAAGCAAATAACTGAATTAGTTAGTGTTTGTAGAGACAGAGTCTCCCCCAGTAATCCAGGCTGGTCTCAACTCAGTCCTCTCCAGTGCTAGTGTTACATGTGTGTGACCACTCGAGACAAACACCTGGCTCTTGGACCAGGCATTTAGAATCCCAGTGATATTTTTTAAAAGATAAAGCACTGTTTTGGCAAAATGATTCTATTTTCATATTTCTTTTAGTCTGACAAGTAGTAATTAGTAGTTTTTGCTATCTAGTGACAATGACTTTATGAAAAGAATTGTATTGTTTACTGTTTCATCTGAGGTTTTCCTTTAGATTGACAAAAAAGGAATTTAGAACTGGGCGCCAGAGAGAATATTTTTAGTTAGACTGATACTGATCTAATGGGAATAAGCAGTGTATTGTCGGCTACAATAACAGTAATAATTTAGGTTTATATTGGAATTCTTGATTTGTATGAGCCAACTGAGTTTTCAAACTTTGGATCCTTACTTTGCTCTTTTCTGGAATAGCTACTTTCTGTATGTGAACTTCAAATGTTCTTAATAATGAATTTCATTCCTATGTCCTCTCAGATGGGGCTACAGAGAAATCATTTAGCATTTTTCTAGCATTATAAACAAGCAGATGCATTAAAAAATAGTAATGCAGATAAAACTGGTAACGTCAGTAAAAAGCGAGCCGCTGGAGGACACATTAATGACGTTAAAATACTAACATGTAGGCAGCTAATAATATTTTTAACTGTATTTATTGATTCATTCAGAGGGTGTGGAAGACCAAGGGTGACTTAGGGAATCATCCTGGGTTGCTTCAGCCTCCTTTTTGTTTTGTTCTGGAGTTCCCAGGCTCCGCCCACTAGGGCCGGAAGTACAGACCACCTCCTTTAACACCTTGTGTTTTTACCTGGGACCTGGAATCTGAACTCAGGACCTTCTGCTTGGGAGGCAGAGTCTTAACTCCTGAGCCATCATCTCTCCAGCCTGCTAATAATATTTTTGATGGGCGATTGAAACGATGTCTGAATTAAACATCATTCATTCATACTTTCATTTTTGTGATGCTAGGAATCAAACTTGGTCTCATGAATGCCAATCAAGTGCTTGTACCAGTGTCAAACCCCAGCTCACTCATGCTTTCAATCTCTTCCATATGGTAAATATTTTTATGCATAGTTGTGCAATTTAGAAAAACACTTAGCATGGAAAATGATTTTTCTTCTGTCATAGTTACGCAGAAGTATTCAACATCTATTGCATATCTAGATGCCGTCAAAAAAAATGAATAATATTCCTTGATCTTAACTACGTGCTAAATACTACTAAAGAAGTCATCTTTTCTAAACTTGCTTCTTTCCTTCTTGTTCTTCAGAGTAAGCAGATCTAATGCCTAGAGGTGATGACTCTTCATCTCTCCTTCCATCCTACATCCTCTTTCCTAAATGACTGCAGTACCTTTCTGATTGTTCTCATTGATTTCACTCTGAAAATCCATTCTATAGTATGTATCCAATCATGAAGATTCACTGGCAACTTTCCATCCCATGATACCAAATTTAATGTCTTTGACAAGACACAGAAAGCCTTCTATGATTTGATCTCATCCCTTGATTCCTACCACTTTTGAACCAAAACTAGAGAATTTACCTGCCTTTGTTTTATTGTCCATTTGCAGTACACCACTTATGGCAACCCACTGAAATGCACTTTAATAATATTTAGTTCAGGGATTACTTCTAAGAAGCTTTCCTTGATCTTGTCTCCCTTCAAGTTGAGCTAATTGGACCCTTCCATAGTTCCATGTGAATATCACCATTACGGCACATGTTCACTGAAAATGCACTCTGGGCATTGTCAGCATTAGCATTGCCTGGAAGCTTATTAGAAATGTGGCATCTTAGACTTTCACTTGATCTGTACAAGTCAGAGGACATTTCAGCAAAATCTGCCATGAGGATCTTGAGAAACACTTGTCATGCTTTTGTGCATATTTGTTTCTCCTGTCAAACTGACAGTCTCAAATTTTAGCATGCACCAGAACCATCTGGGATGCTTGTTGTGATGCAGACTTCCTGCCCACACAGGAAGCCAAACGCAGTAGGTCTGGGAGAGGAATGTGCATCTCTGAAAACACCCTTGTTACTAATTAAGAGCCTCCAGTCATGCTCTGAAATAGTCATTGCTAGACTGTGATATAATAGAAATAGGGAAGAAATGAAAAGATACAAAGATACAGTCATTTTAGAACAATGGGCTGCCTTACTAACATCAGTGAATAGACCCTATCACAAAGGATAGTCCTCTGTCCCCATGGGTACCTTTGCATGCCTACACTTGACATGGGCACAAATACAGAGTGCACATACATTCACACATGGACACATACACGTAAGTGCTAAACCCTTTTCAAACAGCTGGGTCTTTTATACTTTGGGGCCAGTGAGATGGCTCAGTGGGTATAGGTGCTTGCCAACAAGCATAACCACCTATATTTAATCCTGCGAACCCACATGGTAGACACAACACTAAAGATCACGGGAATAAATAAAATTATTTTTAGTTTTTGCGTGGGTTGTATGCTGGCTTCAGTGGATTGTGACCTTCAGTTCAACAAAGTTGGTTTCTTTACCTTAAATTTTTTTTTTGTTTTTTTTAGCAATTAAAGATTTGACTGCTCCTAACTTACTAAGACTTATTTGTGGGGATTTTGTGTTTTTTTTAAAGTTTGACAGGTTTGTTTGTTTGTTTAGCTTTAGGGGTTATTGTTTTAAATTATTTTAGAAGTAGAATGAGTTTTATTAGTTTTCTTAGCCAAAAAGAGTTCAATGATTTGACAATTAAATTGGTATTTTACTTTTTTTTTTTAGGTTAACAATTGCATTTTTTGCACTCTCTGGACTGGATATGTTGGACTCCTTAGATGTGGTGAACAAAGATGATATAATAGAGTGGATTTACTCCCTACAGGTCCTTCCCACAGAAGACAGTGAGTGAGTTTTTAGCATTTTCTTTTCAGTATACCTCACTGTTTTTAGCATGACATTTCATTATGTTAGTAAATCTTAGTATTTGTTCAAATTCCTTTGCATGTATTTTGTAATCTATGTTTTCTTTACAGATCAGCACCCCATTCTATTCACATACACTTCACGAGGAAGACCATTAATTCTTGAGAAAATAATTTAGAGTTGTTGGGAAATACACAGTGATGTACATTTGCAGCACCACCATATGTTGTATCTTGTTATCAGCATATGTACCAATATATGTTTTCTATGCCGACACTGGTGGCTTCTTGCTAATTATTTGTATTTGATGTTTATATATGATAGCTCTGTAATAGTTATTATATATGATAACACTGTAATAGTTATTATGTGTTTTCTTTTTTTTAATTCCTAGTCAATTTTTTTTACTGTGTGTGTGTGTGTGTGCATGTGTGTGTGTAAAATGAGTCTTTGTTTTAAGACAGTTGGTATTATCTAAAGTATCCCAATACTCATAATAATTTTATTTGCTACATTCCCACCAGCATGGCTAAATGAAAAAGATAGAAAATAAATGTGGACAAGAAGAGAGCAAACTAGAACTCTGTTTGGCAGCATTAAAGCTGAACATTCCATGAGCCAGCAGTCTGAGTCCCAGTATTTCTAACAGAATCGAAAGCAGGTGTTTATTAAAAGCTTATGTGCTAGAACATTCATAGCAGTGTTTTTCATAACTGCCTAGATCTCAGAGCCATAACCACTACCTAACATTAGCAGAGTGAGTTAATGCTAAGCCAGTATGTTCATGCAGTAGAATACTATGCAGTGATAGAAATGAAGTCTTCACTTATGAGCAGTTTGGATAAATGTCACTGACATTTTTTGACATATACATTATACATTCTTTTTATAAAAAATACATAGTTCAAATTACCTGAGGCTTTGGAGTAAGCTTAGAAGGAAGAGGGAGAAGATTCTAGCGAACTGGTTTTGTACTTTTTCTTGACATGTGCTAGTTATATAACGTGAACTTACTTTACAAATGTTAGTTATACTTTCTTTTTTTATTACACTTGAATGAAAACAACATTTTTTGGCATTAAAATTACAATATCTTTCGAGACTAATCAAAAGTCTATTAAATTGTCAATTTCGTGACTTTGTTGGTTTGAAGTTTATTGCTACTTTTTTTTTCTTAAAATATTCTTGAAATTTTCTTGGAATTCTTTCTTTCATCTACATTGGAGGATAAGGAATATGTCTTACATTTCTTTTCCTGAAACAGTGTCATGATTAAGGAATTGTTGCTCTTTTAAATCTCCCGAATCTCTCCATCTTTTCTTCTTTTCTATATTGTTCATCTTTAGTCTAAAGTATTTTCTGTCTCCTCAAATATTTTCTTATTTATAAAACATTGAGTAAAATATACCACAGGGACTCAGAGACCTAATCTACCTTACATTGTCTTGTCTCAAAGTTTAGGGAGCTTAAAACTAAATGTTATTAAAACCTAAAGTAGAACATTAGGAAAAATTGGCAGAGTTGACCAAGTAGTTTAAAGTGTTATGGAATAAACAGTAACTAAGTCAGATAAGTGATAGATTTGGAAGTTGTGGCTAAATATTAATGAAAATCTTAATTTGCAGGCTATGAGAAATTTTCACGATTGAGAAGAAAGATGTTATCTTTTAGAGGACAGTAAGACTGTTAAAAAGGAAGTCAATGGAAGCAGCACAGACAATAAAAAGCATGAAAAGGCAACTGCCCTATTAGAGATCAGAGCTATGCAAATGAAACAGTGGGGATCCACTAATTTTTTTTTTTTAACCTAACACATCTGTTTAGTAGAAATAGGTAAAAATTGGCAAGAAGATACAGGAAAAAACATTTTAATATTCTTTTGGCAGAAGTAAAAGTATTCAAATCTTTTGAAATATAATTTAGCGGTGCAATTTTTTACTCAGATAAATTCCTGTTTGTATAGTGTTTTAAAGTGTAGTCTTGAGAATATCTCCCCTGAGAGCCTCACAATGTGACCTTAGACAAGATGAAGTCTTTGAGATGTAAATAAGATTGGGATCTTGCATTGAGACTAGTGTCCTTTTAAGAGAGGGGAGACCTAGATACAGAGGGAAGACCATGCTGCAGCAGGTGAGGACCTGTGCCTACAGCGAGCCAGGAGGGTCAAGGCACGCCCACCATTGCCAGCAGCGTGCAGAAGGCATGCAGCCTATTCTCGCAGAGCTCCCCAAGGAAGCAGTATTGCTGACGCCTCAGGGCTCTGCAGCTCCCAGACAATATGCTTCTCTTGTTTGAAAATCACCAGTTCGTGGTAATTTGTTACTAATTTCAGAATATAAACAAAAAATATTAGTTCTGTTATAGTAAACAGAATAAAAGGAAAATAGATGTTTATCAGAAGCGAAATACTTGAACTGTGACACAGATGAACACTTGATAGTAGTAAAACAGTAACTGTAACTGTAGTCTGTAATTGTCATAGGTGGTTAAATGAAAAATCGGGACCACACAGATCCAGCTTCGTGACCCATACATAGTTTTTGCTGCTGTGGAGATTATGACAAGAAGATAATACTTTCCCCATCTCAAAACAAAAAGCAAATAAAGCAGATGTTTAACAGTTTGCAAATATAAATATATAGGGAAGGCTCTTTAAAGAGTATGGAAAAAAAATCTTTGTGGAGGAAGAAGTAAATAGAACAGAGGTAGGAGACTGCAGGATAAGACTTTTTTTCTAGATATCTGCAGTGTTTGAGTGCATCTGATAAAAATGTTTTTGTTCCTAAATTAGAAAAAGCTTAAGCGTAACCTCTCTTCAAAACAATGAAAATGAGCAATATAAAATTAAAATCTATATGGGTAAAAATTATTATTTTGCCAGTGACAAATAATGTATATTATTTAATATTTTATAATTTTAGAGCACTGCCCAATAAATAATCAGATTTGTTCCTCAGTTGGTACAGAGGAGGAAACACAGAGGTGGAGTGATTAATCATCTTGGCCTGGGTCTTGCACAGATGTTGAGAGATGGAGTTGGACTGAAATCTCGGCCCTAGGCCTCAGAGCTGCTTACTGTTTAAGTATATAGGTCCCTAGTGGAGACCGTTATGTGTGGCTCTTAAGGACATTGTAAATATTTAATCAGAATTAATACTAGCCTCCACTTAACCCTGGGATTCTGAAAGCCCTTGTGGCATCTTAACAGTAAGTATGTGGTCCGATATTGGAGCACAGGGCCTTCTCATCAACCTCAGAAGGAAGTGTTTAGGAAACAGATTCAACTGGGAATTATATGTTCCCTTCACTGATCCATCACTTCACAGATAAAGATAAGGTCCAGAAGATTAACAATTTGTTTCCAGAAATACTAGCAGTGTAATAAGTACTATAATTTTGAGGCCAACATGACATTAAAGACAAATAAATCTGGAATCATTTCAAATTTAGCAACTACCATTAGTTACTAGGATTAAGTGATATGAAATGTAGAATGGAAGGTTAGCTACAAAGGGATGCTAAACTGGCTTCATTGTTTGCAGCAGATTTTTCCCTTTGATTCCTGGCCTTTTTTTTTGTGTTCAGTTTTTTTTGAGACAGGGTATCAGTGTATAACTTGCCATTTAGGCCAGGCTCATCCAGTTGTGATCCTCCTGCCTCAGCTTCCTTGGGTTCTTGGCGTGCACCACTCTTTTTAAAAATTGTATGTTTAACATAATAACAAGTAGGATTTTGTGGACAGACATGTTGCACATTTAAAAAAAAATCATAACATGTACATTTTGAAACACATGATGATCCAGAAGTTCTTGCATAAGTATTTGGTATGTCTCCAACTCATCCTTATCAGGTCTGATAGGACATTCTACCTATCTTTCATAGTCTTAATATCTAAATGCTCAATTTGGTATTTTGTTGGAGAGAATTCTTTTAGATCTCTAATTTCTGTGAAAGAAAGTCTTCTGTATTTTCTTAATTGATCCAAGTCCCAGTATAAAGCTGATCTTTGCAGTTTAGAAGTGGTTATGGGAAAAAGTAGAGTGAGTTTGTTTGTCTATTCTCTGCCAATGAAGCCCACAGTGCTGATCGTGCTAGGCAAATGATTTACCCCTGAGTTACCTTCTCCATCTAGTTCTAGAATTTTTTATTATTTTGTCTGGTTCTTTCTCAACATCTTTAAACAAGGACTTTGGGTAGAATATAACCACTTTGTTAGAAACCTTGTATTTCTTGAGATGTGTGAAAAATTCTTTGTGCATTCATAAAATATAGATGTCTTAAATAAATCGTGACATTCCTCATTTGAATTGTTTGTGCAAAAACATTACTTTTAAAATGGAAATTAGAACATGACCACATCAAATTTCGAATTTATTATTAGCATGATCTCATTGTTAGTGGTGATATTTTAGCCCGAATATTGAATTTTATTACATATACATAAATGGAATTTTGTATGTGTCTTATTTTTCTAATACAATTGTCTCCAAAAAGGAGAGAAATATCCTTCTTAGCAAAAGCAATTCTTCTCATTTTAGTTGGTCATTTTCATGGGTATTTTGTTTGTTTGAGACAGGAGCCTTCTGAAACCCAGATCATGATCCGACTCATGATCTTCCTGCCCCAGCCTCCCAAGTGGAGGAATTATAAGGTGGCAACACCATGTCTGGCTAGAGTGGTTGGTTGGTTGGTTGGTTTTAAACTGTCATTAAACTATTATGTTTTGTAAAGTTATGATATTTTTATGATTATCTAAATATACTGTATGCATGTCGTACAGTTAGTACTTAATTCAATAGTAAAACTAATTTTTAAAATGAGCTATACCCCAATCATCAGGCAGTCAATTTAATATTTGTTTTTCACATGCATACATGTTAAACATTCTCTCATATTAACATACAACACATACTTAACATATAAACATACATATGTAAGTCACTGCATAAATGCTCATTTTTGCTGCTTCCCAATCTCCTCAGTTTTATTTTTTAAATTAACTTGGATACTTTGGATTTATTGCTATCCCAACTATTTCTCTTGTAGCATGAACTAGCTTGCCTTTATGCCTATTAAAAATAGAGGATCCATTCATCAAATCCCAGGACCCACATTCATGGTTTTTATGAAGGCCTGGGCTCAGAATCAAGAAGTAGCTGGGTTTTTTGTTTTTTTTTTTCTCAAATTCTTCAATGAATTCTGGTAGGCAAACTCTGCAGGGAACCTTCCATTGGTTTTGTTGGTGTGGAATTGGAACTCTAAATGTGTCTAGACCCTGTCATGTTCACTGTTACCATTACCTTTCACTAATTCCCTAGCCTGGGAATTAGCTTCTTGGGAAGTATTCAGTCATAACAATGGAGACAACAAGAAAGCTCCCATGCTGAAATGCACTGAAGATTGTATAACTGAATTGTTCTTGAATTGGCACAAAAATAAAGCGTATTTTAAATGAGCACATATTTTGTTTTCTAGGATCAAATCTAAATCGCTGTGGTTTCCGAGGCTCTTCATACCTGGGTATTCCGTTCAATCCATCAAAGGTTAGTTCTCTTTAGAAGCAGGAAGTAGAAAGCCTAGAAGTAGGAAAAAGAAAGTAAGAAGATTTTAGTAAAAAGGAAGATGAAAATACTATTTAGGAAGAACTAGACTTCTAGGATTCATATGCTAAATAACTCTTTAATAGCATGTATATAAATTGAATCATAAAATCTTTAGCCTGCTTCCTGCAAATTTTTTTAATGGTACAAATATATTGCAAAGCGAGTGTTTTATTGCCTCCGTGTGTGTGTGTGTGTGTGTGTGTGTGTGTGTGTGTGTGTGTGTGTGATTTGTAATTTCCTGGGGGAAATAGAAATATGCCTTTAAGTATTTTGGTGTTCATTTTCTATGAAGCCAATAAATGTAGACATTCTACAGAAGGGTATGGTGGCAAGGGAAAGCTGTTCTCTAGGCAAGACTGAAGTCCTGGGCAATGATCAGTGACTTTCATGGCAGGAGGCAAAATTTCTCATATTTTGGGCCAAGGCTTTTTGTCTAGCCTGTGTCAGCTTAAAAAAGAAGTCCTAACAAGGTAAAAAGCTTTTTTTCTTCTTCAAAAAAGCATATCCAGAACAAATTTTATAGACATTCCGTTTATACACAAAAGTTCCAATATTTTTGTACAGTAGAAAATGGAGAAAAGCTTGATCTTTCTTTTTTCCTTTCTTTTGTGGTGATAGGGAGGGACCTCAGGATCTAGGCTTGCCTAGGGTTGTCACTGAGGCACACCCCAGTCTTCTTTTTAGGAGTCTGTTTTTGTCTTATTACCTGTTGCTGCAACAGAATATGTGATCCAAGCAACTTAAGATGAAAAAAATTCACAATTCCAGGTAATAATCTGCATGCAGAAACGTTATGGCAGCAGGAGTTGGGAGCAGCTATTGCTTCTCGTCCACTGCTAGAGCAGAGGGCGAGGACCAATGCACTCATGTCTGCTTGCCAATGCTCAGCTCCGACCATCTGCCTCGGGAATAGTCCCACCCACAGGTGGCCGAATCTTCCTTCATCAGTTATGCCATCGAGACATTTCCTCAATAGGATGCCCAGAGGTCAACCTTAATTGAAGTAATCCGGCAGATCCATCTCCAAGATGTCACAGACTCCTCACAATCTGCAAGTGTGGTAGCTCACACTAGTGATCCCTAACACTGAGGTAGGGGAAGCTATGGGTTTCAACAACAATAAAAGAGGCCTCAGAAAATAGAAACCTTTTCCTCAATAGAACTAGCGTACCTGTGTAATGGTTATGACCAGTATGTAGGTGTGCTATATCAATATTTGTATCCACTTGCAAACTGGGTAAGAAACTCCCCATTTTTTCATAGTCTGCGTCAAGATTTGAGGATAAAAAGAAGTGATGTTGGAGAAGGCAATGTGATTTGTTAGAGACTACTTCAACTTCATTCTTCTGCCTTAAAGTGTAAGACGTGCCTGTCTTAGTCAAGGTCATATGACTTCATGAGAATGTCTCTGTTCCATTGTGTTCTTTCTTATGAAAGAACATAGAAACAAGCAATTGGAAATGTGTATTTGTTTGTTTTCCCCTATATGTGACATTTTCCAGTTTCACACAATCCTATATAAAGGGAGTCTCTCTGATTATTCATAATAAACAGGGTGTCATGATGACAAACAGGTGTGTCCTACACTTGCTGGGGTAAAACAGCACTTCAATATTACCTTTCAAAGATAATCTCTACATTTGGGCATGGAGAGATGGCTCAGGAAATAAAGTCTTTGTCTCAAAAGCAAAAGGACATGAGTTGAGATCCTTGATTCCATATAAAAATGCTGGGCGGAAATGGTGTCCAGTATTTCTGGCCCTGGAAAGCAGAGTCAGAGCAACCCCAGAACAAAACTGTAAAGAAGTAAGTAGAGCAATCCAGGTGGTCCCTGAGTCACTCATAGGCCTCTATAGGTACATACACTCAAGTGCTCTCTGGTACACACACACACACAGATAATATCTGCATCACTCCCTAAGAGAGTCCCTGTTTTATTTTTTGCTTATTGTCACAGTTCGCCTGCATGATTGCTGATAAATGACCATCACTTGGCTTAAGGGAAGAAGGGGTTTATTGTCTTTTACAATTCCTGGTTACAGTTCTCAGTTCAGCTTGACGGGAGAGCTGACATCAACACCAGGGCCGAGGGAACTGGCCACACCATTTCTACATAATGGCTGAGAGAGGGATGATCCTTACTTGCCAGACCAGCATGTCTGACCAAGTGTACACAAGGATGACAACTTTCTCAACCAGTTCTCAGTGTTTTATTCACCTGTTCGGGGCCTAGTCCCACCCACTATGGACTGGGCCTTCCCCATCAGCTAGACAATCTCTTGCAGGTTTGCTTTGAGCTTAACTCAACCAATAGTTCTCTACAAATGTGCCTGGAGCTCAAACCATCACCTCTCAAGTTGATACCTGTGCCTAACTATGACACTTATTTTGAGATAGGGTCTTGCCATATTGTCGTGTTTAGGTTGATCTTAAACTCCTGGACTTAAGCGATCCTCTTACCTTAACCTTCCAACTGGTACTGTAGGTAGGTATGCAGTTTGGCACTTGAGTCTTTATACATTTTAAATATAGCAAGAATTAAAATGCCCCTTAAGGTTTTTGTCTTTGATTCACAGATGTCATGAAATCCATTTTTGTTCCTTGATTCTCCTGGACTCTGCTGTTCTCTGGGGGAAGCTAGGTCTCACACCATGTATTGCCTTCATTGAACTTTCTGTGATAATAGGCACTAGAGACTTTAGGTATAATGAGACAGACCTATAGGGTGTTGTCATAGAGGGTGGAAGCATAGACAGTAGGAGACAGAGGAGCCTAAGAAATCTGATATATGACTAGGGCCTTGACTGTCAATAGACGTCGATAGATCCTCTCAGCCCACTTCATTCACTTATTTTGCATCCCATACCTATAACTCTCTGTTACATGGTTTTTTTAATAGGTAGTCCCAGAATTTTTCTTTCTTGCTTTACTTTAATTTTCTTCTGCCTATAAGGACTTCTCTCTGTATGAATATGTGTGTGTGTGTGTATATATATATATATCTTTTCAAGCATCTCTTCTGTTGCAGAAAACAATCTGTGTTTAAATCTGTATGTTACACTTACAAAGTTATATCTACTTTGCTATAATTTTGTGATCAGGTCTCTCTTCCTCTTTTCTTCCTTAAAGGTTAAAGTTCACATTTGATTCCTGTTTGAATTTCCGTTCATTTAATATAGTAAGTGTTTAGATTAAAAAACATTAGGAATGAAATGTTATATAGGACTTCCAAGAAGTCAATTATAAATGTGAAGTGGAATAGTCAAGAAATTAGAGATTACTTTCTAAGGAGGGGCTTAGAATGAAAGATATCAAGACAAAAATTGGTTTGGTATTTTTATGAAACTATATGAAAATTGTATCTGGGGATGAATGAGTGTGAGGGTTCAAATTTAAAGTATATTAAATAGCATGAAGACTTGCTCTGTGAGGAAATAGAAGAGTGGTGTGTACAAGAACCTTCGTAGTTAGTGTTCTAAGTCCTTTGGAGCATGATTACAACATAGGAACCTTAAAATAATTAACATCTTGGACAATTATGTATTTAATCTTCACAGTCATCCTGTGAGGTAGATGTAAAGTATGAGACCTCAACTCACTGCACCATGAACTTGATGGAAGTTTAATTGGAATTCCAGAAGTGCTGGTCCCTTGAGGTAGAGGAGAAAGAAAAGAGAAAGGGCAGGAAGAAGGGAATGGAGGGTTTTATACCCTCAGGGGTGGTAGGTGAGCTCAGGGGGTAGGTCTAGAGGTAACTTCCAGGACCTGCCCAGCCCTGGAGGTGTGATTGGGATCAGTTTTTGATCTTGGAGCCTTGCTAAAAGCACCTCTAGGGGCCAGGGGGATAGTTTCCATCAAGGTGGAGCCAGGAATCCTAACATTCCAGCCTCTAGTTAGTGATAGGGGCAATGTGTTCTGTCTTAGCTGCTTCCTGCTGGATGGGGTTGGCATGGGAAAACTTACAGGCACAGTGATGGAATCCTATTTTGAGTCTCATGGTAGGGGTGAAGACCACTGTGGGCTGGCTCTATCTGGGTCACCAGTCTCTGGTACGAGGTAGATGGATAAGTGGTCAGGAACATTTGGTTGAAAGAGCATTAGGTGAGTTTCCTCATCCTGTCCTGGAGGCGTCTAAAAGGCAAGGCAAGAGAAGCAGGAGCAGGCAAACAGGGGAATAGCCGTTGATTCTGGAGGACGGCTGAAGTCAACACACTGAGTTGAGCTTGTAGAGGTGAGGTGGCTGGGGTGATACCAGCAATAACTGAAAGTGCTAGGTCGCTCCTGGAGCTGTGGAATGGTGTCAGGGTGCAGTTTGTTGAATGGGAAGTGTAGAGAACAGAGCTGCCCCTAGGAGACACATGACAGGCAAGAAGTTAAATCCAGGGTTTGATTGAACTACTGTATCCAGGAAGGTAGGGAAGGGATTACATCGAGCTTGTCAATTGTCTGGTTTATCTAACAGTCATCAGAATGCAGGTCACATACAGAGGATAGCAATAGATGGCCATAAAGAGTTAAATAGGCCCAGGATTACCTGGCTCTAGATTAGCAGCAATTCAGATTTCCCCACTTTATTGGAAGCTCCAGTCAAGTCAATCAGCCTTAAAATGCAGCAATGTCTTTATAGGAACTTACGTTCAGTGTCCTGCAGCAAAATGTCACAGTTTTGTGAATTCAGAAGCCACACTGACCACATAACATCCTGGTGCTAGGAAGGCTCATTCCTAGAGTCCGCTGAGTAGCAGGTGATGCAGATGGGGCTGCCATCTGCATTTAAATAATAATCCAGATCTGATATATGTATATATTGTTTTTTATCCTCCACATAACATTTGTATGTCACCTGTCATTATGGCTAGTAAATTTAATCTAGGTTTTTGTTTTTATTAATGGCTCTGCCAATTAGCTATCTCTTTCCTGAAGGCTGCTTCCCCTGCCCTCATTAGTGCTTTCAGTTATTGCTGGTATCACCCCAGCCACCTCACCTCTACAAGCTCAACTCTGTGTTGACTTCAGTCATCCTCCAGAATCAACGGCTATTCCCCTGTTTGCCTGCTCCTGCTTTTCTTGCCTTGCCTTTTAGACGCCTCCAGGACAGGATCAGGAAACTCACCTAATGCTCTTTCAACCAAATGTTCCTGACCACTTATCCATGTACCTCGTACCAGAGACTGGTGACCCAGATAGAGCCAGCCCACAGTGGTCTTCACCCCTACCATGAGACTCAAAATAGGATTCCATCACTGTGCCTGTAAGTTTTCCCATGCCAACCCCATCCAGCAGGAAGCAGCTAAGACAGAACACATTGCCCCTACACTAACTAGAGGCTGGAATGTTAGGATTCCTGGCTCCACCTTGATGGAAACTATCCCCCTGGCTCCCAGAGGTGCTTTTAGCAAGGCTCCAAGATCAAAAACTGATCCCAATCACACCTCCAGGGCTGGGCAGGTCCTGGAAGTTACCTCTAGACCCTACCCCCTGGTATAAAACCCTCCATTCCCTTCTTCCTGCCCTCTCTCTTTTCTTTCTCCTCTACCTCATGGGGCCAGAACTTTTGGAATTCATGGTGCAGTGAGGTCTTCAACTTTGTACTAGGTACTGTTTCCCTTTTCCAGAATGAGGAAAAAAAGCAGGCCAAAAGGCAGTAGACCAAGGATTTAATAACTTTCGATTTAGAATTTAACATTTATTGTGGAAGGCAGAATAATCTATTTTAGCCAAAACATTGGTATATAGTTTGCTACTTTTGTAGTTATTCTGGTGTTTGATTCAATTATAGATGAAACAGAGAAAGGAAACCTATGAGAAAATGAGTTAAAAATACTCTTAGGTATGAAAGTAAAACTTTCTAAAACTGAGAAATCAATTGGTTGAATATGAAATATTTTCCAAGTAAATTCATTCATTCATTCATTTTTGTCTTTTTAAGACATGTCCAGGCTTGTCTGAAATTTAATATGTAGCAGAAGAAGGCTTTGACTATACACCTCCTTCCTCGTCTTCCCAAGAATTCCATTTGTGGCCAACACATCTGGCTAGAATTCTATTTTTGAATAGTCAATAGAATCTGTCAGTTACTTGAAATTAGTTGTAGAACTGTGTACTTTTGCATGTTGCATATTTATTTATGTTCATACCAATTCCTAGAATCTTTGCAGGATTTCCTATGAAGAATCATATATAAACCTTAAGAGATTTTATAGTTATCTTTTTTTTTTTAAGTAAAGAAAGCCAGTGTCTATTTTATTTCATTTTTGTGTGTTTGTGTGTGTGTGTGTTTGTATCAGTGGGCACTGTGTGTCCCTGTAGAGAACCAAGGTTGACTTCAGGAACCATCCTGGATTGCTTCTACTTCCTTTTTGCTTTGTTCTGGGTTTTGCCAGGCTCCGCTCACCAGGACCAGAGGTGCAGGCCGCCACTATTTCCTCCTGGCATTTTTTACCTGAGACCTTGGATCTGAACTCAGGTCCTACTTGTGAAACAGAGTCTTAACCCCTGAGCCATCTCTCCAGCCTAATACTGCTTCTTAAAATTTTTATTATATAAGAGTTTTATATATGAATACTGTGAATTTATGATATTTTCGCACCTTAATCTCTATTCTATCCCCTCCCCTTTTCCCATTATAACCCTTCTTCCCTGCCAATCTTCCTCCTATTCATATCTTTTTGTATGTGTGGCCCACTGTGTTTCATTTTGGTTACATTTTATGGCATGTGCCCGAGCACTTGCTAGATCATGAATCTTATATTAGTAGATATATCATTGAGGAACGCACCCCCCACCCCCAAGCATTAACCCTCAGTAGTCTCTCAGGGAACTATGGGGCCTCTTGAAATCTTTCTCTTTCCATGGTGAGATGATGAGAAACCGGATTCTATGCAAGTACACATAGTTATGGTGAGGTCCTGAATGTAACAGCCCTGACAGGTCTAGAAGATAATGCTCCATTTTATGCTCTTATATTCTTTCTTCTCCCTTCACTTTGATTTTTCTTGAGATTTGGGGGGTAGAGGCATTAGATGTCCTATTTAGGATGAAACAGTTTGTGGTCACTTATTTTCTGCACTTTGACCAGTTGCAATTTTTCCTTCAACTAATAGGTAGTTGCTTTGTTTGGTTTGGGGCAATTATTTTAGTTCTAATATTTTGAGCTCTTTGCATTTCTTGTGTTTTGCTATTATTCTGAGTTGCTATTGCCAACGTTTATGAGAGGTTCAAAAATTAAACTTTCTGAGAATAGAATGTCAAGGTTTATTGATAATTTTTCAAAAAACCTTTTATATGATGATAATACTATGGTAGATTTGTACCATATGAAATAATTTTTATTTCTTTTTGTTTTTTGGTAGTGTAAAAATTAAAAATCTAGGGCCTCATATGCTAGACTAAGCACTCTACAGTTGAGCTTGTTTATAAAACTTTTTCAAAATATTAAATACTTTTCTAACATTATGAAAACTAATTTATATGTGAGTTGTGTAACAAAACAGGATATTCAAATATAGTTTTATTTAAATATTGTGCCTCTCATGAAGTTAGAGACTTGTGAGATTAATGTTGCAAATTAGATAACCTATAATGTGTGCAACCACATTTATATTACAACATCTGTCAGATATTTCTTTTTTCAGTTGGAAATCTATGCAAATTAGTATTAGCAACATTTTCTTCTTAGTAAAGTTTTATATCAAACTAATCACAAAATAAATTTTGAATTTTAAAATTTCAATTCATTAATTTACTATAATACTAATTTTGAATCTAGAATCCTGGAACAGCTCATCCTTACGATAGTGGACATATAGCAATGACTTACACTGGCCTTTCATGTTTAGTCATTCTTGGAGATGACTTAAGCCGAGTAAATAAAGAAGCTTGTTTAGCAGGCTTGAGGGCACTTCAGCTGGAAGATGGAAGGTATGATTCATTCATTGTTACTTTTTTATATAAATAAATATTTTGGATCTACAAACTTGGATATAATCCTAGGGTAGCCTTTTAGGTGACTATATAGTCTTGTTAGAACCACTTAAGGCTGGGAATATAGCTCAAGAGATAGGATGCTTGCTTAACATGTGCAGGGCCCTGGGTTTGAGCCCCAGTAATACAAAGGGAAAAAAAAACACATAAAGTTTATGGGATATATAGTTACTGAAAAAAAAATTTTATATGAACAAAATAAATTTTATTTTACAATAGTAGAACTCTTTACCTTTAATTTACCTTCTAGATTTAAAAAAAAAAAGTGATATTTTGAAATAAGCTTGCATTTAGTTTAAACTTTTGGTTGTTTCCATGAGTGCAGACACAGAATAAGTGTTCCTTACCCCCTTGTGATAATGCAGCTGTCCAGTGCTAACAAAACCTCTTCCTGATATTTCAGCTTCTGTGCAGTGCCCGAGGGCAGTGAGAATGATATGAGGTTTGTGTATTGTGCCTCCTGCATCTGCTACATGCTCAACAACTGGTCAGGAATGGATGTGAAAAAAGCCATCAGCTATATAAGAAGAAGTATGGTGAGTTACACTGGAAAAATTGACTAGTTTAGGCTGTGATTGGTGCATGGGACTGCAGGATGATAGATACCTCTACTCTTTCTCAAAGATTTGCAAGTAGGACAATACAATCACTTTTTGGTAGATTGTAAATCAGAATACTATATAAAAATAAACTTAAAAGCAAATTGATTCATTGGCTACTAGAATGTAATATTTACATTTTTCAGGGAAGTATATATGTATATATGGGTTGTGTATATGCATTCACACGTGTGCAGGCACAAATATGTGTACAGGGAGTTTGCAGCTTAGTTCTAACTTGATTTCTCTACCTTTTGCAACCAGTGTTCTGTGCCTTCAGCAATATTGTTTCACCTGGTTCTGGTGGACAATCAAAAAGAGTGGTAAGGAGCTGTATTGTTTTTGGTGCCTCTGGGCCCTCCCTACCCAATAGAGGTATCCAACATCAGATATCAGGTTTTTTGTTTAGTATCCCACTGTTCCTAGACCACCATTATCTTGTCAGGCAGGGTATCTCCCTTCTAGCTTTTTTTTTTTTTTTAATTTTTTTAATTAAGTTGTAACAGTGTAAGTTTCCATGTAGCTTTTCCATACATTTTGTTTCTTTCATTTCGTTCAGTCCCTCTTCTTATTCCCAGTCTCTCACCCCCTCTCAGCTTAAATTTTTCTGTCCTCAGTCTATTCCTCTCTGCTTTCCTTTTACCTGTGTTGTAGTATTCCTCACCATTATGCCAACCTCACTCAATTTTCTTTTTGTAGTTTCCTGGATTCCAGAGGTTTCCCAAGTTAAACATACAGAACTGAAGAGTCAAAACTAACACCCTCATGTGGGAGAACACATGACATTTGTCTTTCTGGTCTTATCCCACTTGGTGTAATTTTTTTCTAGTTCCATCCAATTAACTGCATAATTTCATTTTTTTATAGCTAAGTAAAGTTGCATTGTATATATAAACCACATTTTCCTTATCCATTTATCAGTTGGGCATCGAGGCCAATTCCATTTCTTAGCTATTGTGACTAGTTCAACAATGAAAACAGATGAGCACATATCTCTGCTTTGGATATAGAACCCTTTTGAGAATGTGCAGGAGTGCTAGTTCTATTTCTAGTATTGAGAACCTTTTAAACTGATTTCCAAAGTGGCTGTATTAGTTTTTTGTTGCAGCAGCAATAAATAATATATGGGTTCCCTCTCTCCCCCCACCCCATCTACCCCAGAATTTCTTGTCATTTGAATTTCGAATAGTAGCTCTTCTTAGTGCGATAGAATCAAGTAGTTTTAACCTGCATTTCCTTGATGGCTAAGGATGTTTTAGCACTTTAAAAAAAAAGTTTCCTAGCCATTTGTATTTCTTCTTTTGAGAACACTCTATTCAGTTTTATAACCCATTGTATTTTTAATAGTTATTTATTTTCTTGCTAATTAAGGTTTATTTGGTTTTGTTTTAGTTTTTCTGTATGTTCTAGACACTGATCCTTTGTCAGCCCATTCTGCGGCTGCCTCTTCACTTGACAGTTTACTCCGTTTCTCATGAGTAACATTTGTCAGAGTTGGCTTTATTTCCTGTGCTTTTAGAAGCCTTTCAGAAAGTCCTTACCTGTGGCAGTGAGTTGAAACATACCCCATACTCTTTCCTCTAGCAGTTATAGGTTATCAGTTCTTATGCTGACCTCCTTGATCCATTTAGAGTTGAGTTTTATGTAGGGTGAAAGATAAGAGATTGTTTTCCTTTCCTGCATTTCAGCACCATTTGTTGAAGATGCTGTCTTCTCCTGCTTCCCTAATGTATATTTTTGGTGTCTGTAGTTGTGTAGACTTACATTTGAATCCTCAATTCTATTCTACTGATCTGGTGTCTGTTTTGTGCCAATACTATGCTGTTTTTTTTACTTTGGCTGTGTGCTAAACCTTAATATCAGATCTGGTGATATTTCCCTCAGTGGTTTTGTTGTTGTTGTTCAGGATTACTTTGATTATTCTTCGTTTTTCATGGTCTATAGAATTTTAAGATTATTTTTTCTATGTCTGTCAAGAATGACCCTGGAATTTTTTATGGAATTTCAGTGAATCTGTGCATTGCTTTTGCATTTTTAAACATGGATTGTATTTACCTGGAAGAGGGAGAGGAGTAAGGGTTGCAGATATTTATTTATTGGTAGAAATGGAATGTGCGGTACTGTGTTTGGACAGTGCGCTCTCAGGGTGCACTTGTAGTGTGTGCATGTGGATGTGGTGATTTGGTTTGGTGACTGAGAGATCATAAACTTTGCTTCAACATCTCTGGGAATGTGTGCTTATTTTTAGATGATATAAAGGAAAACAAAAGAAAGCAAAAAAAGTTAGTTAATTCAGCATCAACTTATTTATCTATTATTATAATTTTTCTTTTTCAGTCCTATGACAATGGACTGGCACAAGGAGCTGGACTTGAATCTCATGGTAAGACTCATGCATGTGTAGTTTCTTCAGACAGCATGCTGTCTGTAATAGGGACAGCTTGTCAAATTGTGTTACCCTTGAGTGCAGGGTGATTTTTCTGTCACTTTGTTACTTTTTTATTTTCTACTCATGTGAAGCTTCTTAAGTCTTAATTATCAAGAGATTATTCAAGTCATAATGTTCATATAATGTTTTCTAGTAAGGTCTTCAAGTATGAGCTACATGAAAATATCTTGGGACTTTTTTTGGTTATTATTAGAAAATAACTGGTTGTTTTCTTTGGCATAACACTATATAAAGTTAAATCAAAGAAATGCAAAGTATTGAATATGAATCAAATTTTTGTAAAGATAAATTTTTATTTACCTTCTATAATATAAATATCCTTACTGATAGTTACAAAGCACTTTGCTGTGTACATATATTCAGCACAAAACACTATCACAGTCTCTTTATTATCAGGCAAGAATGAAATGGTAACCAGTAAGGTAACAACAATCAGTAATTTAAACACTCTCAATTAAAATTTCCATAATAAATCAGATTCCATCCCCTTTTCTCAACAGGAAAAGTCCAGGCTATAGCGACTCATAAGTGAACTTGCTTTTCTTCATTAAAGCAGGTCTTTCATGTGGTTCATTATTGTCTTCTTTGTGCTGTCATGATTGGACTGATCCTTCTGCTCTGACACCACCAGCTCTGGTCATTCCTCTTCACTCCATCTCTTTAAAAAGATGTTTTCTTTTTGGAAGGTTGTCTTAAATTTCCTTCTGAAGCTATGCTATGACCCCCCCCCCACACACACAACACAGTTCTTGTGTGTGCCTAAGTTGTAAGAGATTAGGTGTAAGGAGAGCTAGTGATAAAGATTCCTCACCTGCATGAAACCTAATAGACAAAGAGCTTTATCACATGGCTGAAGATATAGAGGCCAGATATGAGTTCAAGTCGGTCTTCCCAATCAGTACTGGGAATTTCTAGGAAGAGAGAGCAAAGAAGTGGCCTATTGATCATGTCATCCAGGTGATTAGGAAAGATACATTTATGTAAAGAATAGGAAGGCTCAAGAATTTCTAGAAAGATGGACAGTCTGCTGCTCACTCTGATGAATGTTGTTGCTTCTGATGAGGAGAAACTTTCCTAGTACAAGAGACATATAGGACAGACACTATTTTCAAGAATTGGAATTGTGTTGAATATGTAAAATGATTATCTTTATTCTGTGCATTTGGGATCTAATAAGCTGCCCAAACATGGTACTCGTTGAAGAGTTCTATAAGCAACAAAATCTTCCTGAGCCACACAAGCCATTATTTGAAGCTTAGTTTGATCTGGGTAGCCATTGGATCATCATTGATGGATTTCAGTGTATGCCAGAAGGTTTATCTGTACACCTAGGTTAGTAGCTTCAAGACCTGAAGTGCTAGAAGAAGCCTTCCTAACCAGAGTGCTGCAGTATTGCATGCTTTATTGTAAATAGTCACAGGAACGCCAGAACACTGGTCCCTCGGCCTAGGAGTAACCAAGCAACACTAGCATGTCTGGAGCCCCAGGTGAGTTTGCCTCTGGCCATTTTGCAGTGCAGCATGGTATTCTTTACAAATGTGTGCCAAGAGGTAAGGTGGGCTGAACAGCACTGCTCAAGAGGACTCATGTGTAACTCTCCTTCCTTCTCTCAGCTGAGTCTATATGCTGGCAAGTAGAACCTTCTAGAAAGCAGTTCTATAATTTGGCTAATCCATCCAGTAATCATATTTTCCTTTTTTTACTTTTATTATTAACATTTTTAGAAAAACACTCCGTACATCTCTTTGCCTTTCTTCACAAACAGCTTCTTTATTTTTCCATGTTGTTTTCAATGGCTTATGAAGCTTCTCTTTTAAAATTATGAATGACTTACATTTTAAATCTAGTGCCATTATCATCCCTCACCTGGAAGTTATGAGAGCCATTACCTCCCTTCTCTGTTGAAATGTTCCGTGTTGCTGGTATGGTTTCAGATGAATTGTTTCTGGCTTCTTCACCGTTCTTGTTTTTCCTTCTTTACTTTAACTCATCTTCATCACAGTGCTTTTTTTTCTTACCATTCCTTGTACACAGAATCTTCTACCTTCTCTCACAGCACTAGCATGCACTCCACTTTTTTGCTCAATCTTCACATGTAAGTTTAAATTATTATCTATCATCTGTATTTATTTTTGAGACAGCTTCCCAATTTAGTCTAGACTAGTCTCAGGCTTGCTGTATAACCTTTGGCGATCTTAAATTCACATTTTTTTTCTGCCTTTGCATTCCAAGGATTGAGTTTACATTTGGGTCCCACCATGTCTAGTTTATATGATTTTTTTTTATAAGCCCCTTATTTGAAATGTACATATACATTCTCTATTAGAATTACAGACCAATTTTATACACCCTGTTCTCTAACTCCTTTTCTGCCATTGTTTTTCTCTATTCAATTTATTTCTTTTACAATTTGTATTTTCTAAGAGGCTTTATTTCATCTGTTTGTTTCTTTCCATAGTTATAACTATGTTCACCTGCGACATGTTTGGCTTACTATTGAAGGAATTAACTTCATCATTCATCTTTGTGCTTGTGACCCCTGACATTGTATCTCCAAATTTCCTTTGCTGAATAAGAAAGGTCCCTTTCACAAATTCATCAGACATGTCTCTATACCACTTTATTCTTTTTTTTTTAAATACCTGATTTCTTTTTTTTTAATTTTTTTATTATTATTAATTCAATTGTGCGTGTATGCATGTGTGCACGTATGTGTGTGTATGTATTTGTGTGTGTGTAGAACCACGGAGGAATTCAGGAACCACCATGGACCACCTCCACCTCCTCCTTGTTTACTCCGTCCCGGGATTCATAGGCTCTGCCCTACAGGGACCAGAAACTCAGGCCGCCCCCGCTTCCGCCCTGCGTCTATACGTGGGGTCTAGGATCCGAACTGAGGACCTTCCGCCTGCAAGGCAGAGGCTTAACCCCTGAACCACCTCTCCAGCCCCTCTATACCACTTTAGCATTTTGGAATATTTAGTTTCTTTTAATTTTTGAGAATAGTCTTCTTGCTGTGTAGCCCAGGCTGACCCCAAGCTCATATTTTCACTGCTTCAGTGTTCTTATTGCTGAGATCACAGGCATGCACTCACCATGTTATGGGACTTCTGATCAGGTTTTTGTATCCCAGACTTGAAGTTCGAAGTCGGGATGCCATTGAATAGTTTAAGTAAAATTTATTGAAAGGAGATTGCTTGGGAGAATCCGGGGGAGCAAGAAGTAGTCTCTGGCTGTTTGAGGAACCAGAGGGGAGGCAAGACCGCTCCAAGTCACTCCAAGTCGCACTCCCAAGCTCCAGATCCTGGGTGTCCCTTTCATGAACTTTTGGGGACTCAAAACTGGAAATGTGCTATTGGTTTCCTCTCAGCCCTTTGATTGGTGGTCCCACCCATGGGGCCAGTTTTAGAAGTCTCACCATTGGGCTTTGTATAGGGACCCTGATGGGATGCCTACTTGCCGAATTCAGTGTAGGCCTCTGGTCAGCTTTCCCAGTGCGCATGATGCCTTTTACATAGGCTTGTGGATTCACTTCATTTCCTCTAGTCTCCTTTTCTGTTCTCACGACTTAGAAAAACCCATCCGCATCAACCAATCTACTTTCAAAGCCACCATACTAGAGTTAGGGAAATGCTGTAGTTGAAAAAGTACCCAACTATTCATACCTAAGGGTCTGAGTTCAGATTCCTACAACCCATTTGAAAATTAGGTGTGGCAGTGTGCATCTGTGATCCCAGTGTTTGGTGGGGGGTAGACAGGAGGATTCCTGGAGTTCATTGGTCAGCAAGCCTAGCCAAATTAAGCCCAGGCTTAATAGGAGAACGAGTCTCAAAAAATAAAGTGGAGACTAACTGAAGAAGAATTCATTGTCAATGTCAAATCTAAACACATAGACATGCACACACATATACAAGTATAACACATCAAAACATACTAAACATGTACATGCACACAAACATACCCACACACATGCCACAAAAACATATGCCAGCATATACATGCGCAGACACACACACAAAATCACCATGGTTGTCTTCTTTTCCATCTCCAAAGCCCATTAGTACTATGTGAGAATATGGAATAACTTGCTTTCAGATCTGCTTGTCCACAGTCAGGAAACTGAATGGAATGTTGCCACTAAATCACTTTTTCCTTTCATTCAGCCAGGACCCCAAGCTATGGAATTGTGCCTTGTATATTTAGGATAGTCTCCCCACTTCAATTAACCTAATCTAGAAACTCTCACAAACGTTTGCAGAAGCTTCTTTCCATGGGGATTCTAAACTGAATCAAGTTGACAGTCAAGATCAACTATTTTAGAGAAGTAGCTCATGGGTTAAGCCTTTGCCTTCCAAGCAGAAGGACCTGAGTTCCAATCCCAGATCCCACATGGAAATGGTGATGGCCTGCACTTCCATCTCTGAAAGGCAGAGCCTGGGAATCCCCAGAACAGAAAGAACAATCCAGGATGATTCCCTAAGTCACACTTGAACCTCCATAAGCACACACAGTGCCCTCTAATACACACACACACACACACACACACACACACACACGCGCGCGCTCGCATGCAAAAAATGGTAATACTTATGAGAGAAGATGGAGAAGAGCTTAAAAGGAATAGTTGGAAGAATAGAGAAGAGTTATTGACAAGCCATTCTGAAGCACTGGCAAAGGTGGATTAATCAGACCTTGCAGGGAACCTGGAGAGTCAGACTCATCCCAGCTGTCAGGGTATGCCTATGAGCTCCCACCTTTACTGTAAGAGTAAGAAGAATTAGGATGTCACACGTTTGGGGAAATAATGCCAGTTCCACTCGCTCCTCTAATCATGATCATGTCACTCTAGGAGCTCTCAGAATTCCAGCTAAGCTTGAGTTCTTGCTCATGCTTTTTAAACTCTGAACTTGTTTTTTCCTCCTTTTAAATGCTTCTCTCCTGCGGTTCCTCAGTTCCTTCTTATTTCCCTTTCTTTTGGTTTTATCTTCTGTGCTTTGCTCCAATGTTACCTTTCTTGTAAAACTTTTGTTATTTGTTCACAACCAGCCTGGAGCAATATTTTATCTAATGTTTATTCTAAGGTTTTATCACATGATCTTGAAACAATACATTCACATCAGTTCTTTGAAATGGTTTGCTAGTCCTTCACAGCGACTTCACTCCAAGAACACCCAAGAAAGATATGGCTCCACAGTACTGTGTACCATGTACTGACACTTTGACTGGAAGCTCAGAGTTCTGGTCCACTTGGATCTCAGTGTCCTTGGTTGGGATGCTGAATTCTTCTGGATCCAGGCTCCACGGCATTATTTGTTGAACTCACATCACTTACCTTGCCATTCTCTGTCTCTCTTAATTGTCCTGTTTTTGATGAGTGTCCATAGTCTCCTCAGGACTTTCAGCTCTTGTGTATATATCAGATAACTGCTGTGGACTTGAGACATCTTAAAAACCATCTACGCTGCTATAAAACATGAGACTGGAAAAATCTCTGAATCTTCACTCCTTCAGGTCCTTCCAGTTCCTTTGCTTTTCCATTTTGTTTTCACTGCCTTTGATACATCTTACAGGACAAGGATTCTTTCAGATAACTTGCATATAAATGCTAAGAGAATTCACAAAACTGATTTGTAAAACTATTGTGGGATAATAAATTCAGTTTGCGTATAACCTACAAACTTCTTCCTGTATACTTTAGACCACCCTAGGTTATAATTTCTGGTACTGTGTGAATATTTGTTTTCACTATATTGTATGGAGCTCAGTGATGGGGAAATTGTGTTGGATATAGAAATAGTTTGCTTTTCAGGTATTTTTGCTTCTCACCTGCTTCCATGCATAACTCATGGATGTACAAAACTTAGAATCTGGTCAAGTGATTGAGTCCTTCACAGAGATTTGGTCCCAAATCTGCCCTTAATCATGTAATTCTGAACAAATTCCTTAGTCTGCTTCCAAGTCATATTTTTTTCCCTACAGCTTTAAATTTTGAATTCTGTTTTGTTTTATTAAATTAACCTGAAAGACTTTATCATTTATGATTTTGAAATTGCCATTTGAATCTTGTTTCACTGTTTTGTAACCACTTTTCCCACCTCCTTTTTCATGCTGCTTTCTTGGGCATTCATAACATCTAAATGAAGCTAATAGTATTGCGTGGTTTTGATTAACAGGAGGATCTACCTTTTGTGGCATTGCATCACTGTGTCTGATGGGTAAACTGGAGGAAGTTTTTTCAGAAAAAGAATTGAGCAGGATAAAGAGGTGGTGCATCATGAGGCAACAGAATGGGTACCATGGAAGACCTAATAAGCCTGTTGACACCTGCTACTCTTTTTGGGTGGGAGCAACATTAAAGGTAAGACTTTTATTTTCTTTGTCTGGACAATTAGCAGTGCTGAGCATCTTCTCATGTGTTTACCATTTGCTTGTATCTTTGTGTGTGTTATTTGTCCATTTTCTAAACAGGTTTGTTGTTTATTTGTTGTCTATTTTTCCTTTATCAAATATGTGACTTGGAATTTTTTTCCTGGTTTTTTGAATTACCTTTTCACTGTCTTTATAATCCAAGTTCCAACTAAATTCTGTTTTCCGTGTCTATCAGTCCATCTGTTTTGGAATAATGCTTTTCCATGTAGCCCAGACTTGCCTTTGAACTAGACTCCTGGCAAACTGCCAAGTTCTAGAACACTAGCATTTAACACGCCACCCACTCCACCTTCATTCTTGTGAGTTTTCCATTTTCCCAGCACCATTTGTCTATCAGATTATTTCTTCTCTATTAAATGGTCTTGGGACCCTTGTCAAAATGAGTTAACCATGTAAGTGAAGGTTTATTTTTGTCTTGTCTGTTCCTTCGTTGTATAAGTCTGTCCTTGTGCTAGTACCATAGTGTGGTAAGTTTTGCCTTGTTTCAGAGTGAAGGAAAGTCTTCCAAATTCTTTTCTAAGACTATTTTGACGTTTAGACTCTTGATTTATATGAATTTGGTGATTGGCTCCCATTTCTGGAAAAAAAAAAAAAAAACGCTGTTGAAATTTTAATGGTTATCATGTTAAATCTGGCTATCTTCGGTTAGTATTCACATCTTGACAGTGGTAAGCCTTCATACTATGAACTTGGGATTTTTTTTATTTAGTTAGGTAATCTTGAATTTCTTTCAGTATTATTTTATAGTTCGAGCCTACAGGTTTTTCACATTTTTGGTTACATTTATTTCTGAGTAATTTTATTTTTTTAGACTTATTGTAATTGTTTTCTTAATCTCCCTTTGCATTATTCATTTTGATTTTTAGAAATATGTTAACTTTTTATTGAATAATGTTAGTGACTGTTGAATGTCATTGCATACATCATTGTTGTCATTAAAAGATTTCAAATAGTGGTATTTTATCATTCCTTCTAAATGTAGTAAACAACATTCATTCGTAAAGGAGACTGTTAACCCTGAGGCATAGACAAGCAGATACTTATTTTCCTCTTAATTTCAATAATGTCCAGCACAGTGAATTAATATCTGATGTTTGTGCTTTTTAATCAATATAAACACAGAGATTTTTTTTTAGAATTTTATGTTATATTCCATTACAGTATCCTCTTTTGACTTTTTTGAGACAGGTTCTCACTTAGGCCCAAACTAGGCTGTAGCTCACTGTGTAGCCCAGACTGGTCTTAGGCTCACAGCAGTCTATCGCAACATCCTGAGGATGAAGGCTCCAGATGTGACAGCTTGCTTGACCTGACAACTTCAGACATATTTAGTTTCAGTTATGAAAAATTGAAATTTAGCCTCCTTTATTCCACAGATTATTACTGATTATATTATTTTTAGTTCTAAACTTTTTCTTCTCTTCTACCTTCTAATGCTTTTATTTTTATCATGTTACATTAGCTCATACTCATATCTTTTTACTAACAAAATCTGTTATAATTTGTGTATATATTAGTTTTAAAATTAAAAAATTAGTAATCAACATTTACAATAGTATATTTTCCACCATTGAATCAAGTGTAATGTAAAGATTATAACTTCATTTTTATTATGATTTGTACTTGATGGAAAAAATTCCTTACATTAAGATCCAAATTCTCTCTCCTCATATTAATTAAAACAAATTAATAATTGTATTCTTATTTGTATCATTTTTATGTGCTTTTTAAAAAAAATAATGTTTGCTCATCAGTGACTAATATCTTGCTTCATGGCTATGTTTGACTCATAGACACACTTTAAATCATTTTGAATGTTCAGAAACTTGTTGAATTCTCTTGTCTACTGTCTGCCCATTCCGATTCTCTTCATGGTTGTATTGTTGTACATCTTCATTGAGTCTTAAGAGAGAAGATGTCCTAAGTCATTAAGTGCTATATTTTTTTAATGTTGGAATTATATTTCTCTCAACTTTATTTTTCCTAATTAAAGAGCTTAATTTTTTGTTTGCTTTTCACACATAAAAATATCTCTTGTGTCTGGTTATTTTTTTTCTTGCTTTTTTAAAAATACAAATATTTTTAGTTCCAGTTACTTCCTGTTGGTAACTAGAAACTAACAAAAAAGCTAACATGTGGGTAAATAAAATAGCCCTTTTTAAAATTATGTTAGACTAATTGAAGAAGTTTTGTTTTGATATAAAAAAGAACTTAGTATGGCATTGTTCAGAAGAATATGAGAACATGAATATGAGAATATGAGTTAAGAATATGCGAACAGGCTTGGTAAAGAGAGAGAGATTTTCTCTGAGAACCCAATCTAGAGAAAAATATGCCTATAAGGACATCTGAAATATGAACCAAAGACCAATAATGCGTCTTATGCTCATGATTTTTATCATTTCGTTTCAGCTTCTGAAAATATTCCAATATACTAATTTTGAGAAAAATAGAAATTACATCCTATCAACTCAAGATCGTCTAGTAGGGGGATTTGCCAAGTGGCCAGACAGCCATCCAGGTAATTTGATCTCTATCTAGAAGAATATTTCTTTTACTTCTTGAGTAGGTCTTTTAAGTGTCTTTCTATAGAACATATTGTTACAGTTCTGAAATTACACTTTTTTTTTAAACATTATTTAAGACAGATTTGAGGTACTGTGTATTATAAAGGAAGGTGGGAGTGTCAAGGAGTATTCCAGCATTAATTTTCCTCAAATCCTCAGCAAATACTTTATTTTATTCATGGCAATAAGAAAAAATGTTTTGAAAGTGTCCAAAGCAGAGTTACTAACTCATCCAGAAACATCAGGTTATTAGCTATGACTTGAGTTAAATAAGCCAAGTTACTCTCAGTCCTGAAGGCAACATGTTCTTACTTTTTAGATTTAAAAAAAAAAGTCACAAAACCCAATTCAACAACACATATAAAAGCTCATTCAGTGGTGGGGGGATATAGCTCAGTTGATGGAGGACTGACTTAATGTGACTGAAACCTTAGGCTTGATCCCAACACTGCATAAACCAGATGTGGTGGCACATGATTGTATTCACAGCACTCACTTGAGAGGTGGAGACAAAAGGATCAGAAATTCAATTATCCTTGGCTGCATACAGAGATCAAGTCCAATCTAGGATGCATTAGATCCCATCTCAAAAACAAACAAACAAACATCATTTACAATGATCAGATGGACTTCATTCCAGAGATGAAAGTAGGATTCAGCACATGCAAATCAATAAATGTTATTCGTCATATAAATAGACGGAAGGACAGACACCATATGATCATTTCAATATATGTAGAATAGGAGTTAGACACAGTTTAACATCCCTTAGTGATGAAGTCCTTGAAGAAACTAGGAATAAAATTAACATAACTCAGTATAATAAAGGCTGTGTACAACACAAACTTTCATGCTTACTAAGTGTAGTCCTTAAAGTCTTAGCTTAAACAGGTAGGACATGAGAAAGAAATAAAAGGGATACAAGTAGGAAAGAAAGAATTAGAATTTTGTCTGTTTGCAGATAACATTATCTGATGATACATGTAAGCCCAAGATTTCACCAGAAAAATAAAACACTTTCTGTAAAGGAGTTGGACACAAAGTTGACATACAAAAATCAGTAGCTTTTCTATATATCAGTACCAAACATGGTAAAAAGAAAGTGGGAAAAAATCCCATTCATAATGCCTTTAAAAATATACTTGTAAACATAATAAAGGAAGTTAAAGGCCCCTAGGAGAAAATGTTAAAACACTGAAGAAAGATACCAAAGATGACACTAGAAATGAAGCGACACTGTCCTTGGCACAGCTGGCAGCACCGCAGATTTAACATAATCCCCATCAAAACTCCAATGCATTAATTACAGAAATAAAACAAATAATCCTAAGAATCCAAATGGAAGGAACAAAATAACTTTGGATAACCAAAATGATCCAGGTAAAACTCTTCAACAAATGGTGCTGGGAAAATTATATGTCCACATGTAGAAGAAGGAAGTTAGATCTGTATCTCTTATTTTGAACAAAAATCAACTCAAACTTCATCAAAGACCTTAACATTAAACTGAAAACTCTAAAACAAGGGAAAGACTCAATTTTTATAGGCATAAGTAATAACCTTCTCAAGAGCTCCATAGGCACTCAGGATGCTTCATGAAAGTAGAAAGCTACGCAACAAAGGAACCAGCTAAAGCCGTGAAGATAGCATTAGCGTAGACAGCGTTTGACAGAAGAGTCATATTTAAAGAACTCAAAAACCTAATACCAAAATCCAAACCGCTCAGTTTGTAAACAAACAAATGAACAGTTTTCCAAAGGTAAAATATAAACAGTTAATAAACAGGATGAGAAAGTTCAAGGCCTGGAGAGGTAGCTCAGTAGGTTATCTCATGAGTGTGATCACCAGAGTGTAGATTCTGAGAACCCACATGAATATAATTCCACCACCATAAGGCAGAGATGTGATCCCTGGAATAAGCTGCTAGACAGACTAGCTGTAGTCAGTGAGTTCAAGGTTTAGCAAGAGACCCTGCCTCAGTGAATAGAGTGTAAAGCTATCAAGGAGGGCACCTATTGTCAACCTCTGGCCTCTTACAAACATGCACACATCGAACAAGCATACAGACACAGACACACACAGACACATAGTCACACACATCGTAAATGCACATATACACAAAAGAAAAAGATTCAACATCTTCAGCCACCAGAGAAAATGCAGATTTAAAATTATGTTGAGATTCCATCTCATCCTTGATGACTCTTAGGAAGAAAACAAATGACAAATGCTTGTAAGAATGCCAAGGACAAAGGAGAGGTATATAGAGGTGGTGAGAATATGAATTACTCTAATCACTATGGAAATCAGAATGGAGGTTTCTCAGAAAATTAAAATAAAACTACCCTGTGACCTAAACATTATGCTCCTGGTAATATAGCCAAAGAACTGTAGGTTAGCCACAGAGATACTTACCTGTCCATGTTTGCTATAACACTGTTCTGTGTAGCCAAGTTGTGGGATGTCAGCCTAGTTATCTATCACCTGACAGGTATTTTAAAAATGGGGTTCTATTTAGCCATGAAAAATGAAATTACGCTCTTTGTTAGAAAATGGGTGTAACTAGAAGTCATCATATAGGCAAAATAAACCAGGTTCCAAAACACAGATATCACATGTTTTCTTTTCCTGTATGGCTTCTAGATTTTATACAGATACAGAAAATGAGTCATTAAAGCAGAAGAGACTGGTGGATTAGGAAATAGACTTGCAGAGGTTTTGAGAAAAGGGAGGACGATAAGGCTTAAATGTCTGATATCCTTCAATAGGAATGTCTTTATGAAAGCCATCACTGTGTATCATGAACATTTGCTAGTAAAACTTTTTATTTGCAAATATCTCAGTTTTCTGAGTACAGATGTCTCTTGCTGTCCCTACCATGTCCTCTAAATCTTTGGCAGATTATGTTAACTGTTTTAGATGAGTACCTTAATAAATTCTCATCATTTGTTACCTAAAACTCAGAAACGATGTGAATCGCACCCACAGTTGGCTTCTCCCATTCCTGGCACCAATCTTAGCCTTACTTCTCCACTTAGGCTTTATTGCAGCAAAATGGGTCTGTTTGTATCTTGTCTGTAAAGCTCAACATAAAAGCTTGCTGACGTAATCCAAAACCTTGACATGCTTGATGAGCTTGCTGTCAGGAGTAGCTGTAATGTGAGAGGTGGATGTAAGGATGACTTGTAGCATCATGGTAGAACATGGTTTATTACGATCAATTGAGACTCCTCAGTCATCTCCTCCCATAGGACTGCTGTGATTCAGGCACTTACACTCAAGTGCCCTCGTGTACACACAGTCCCTGGGCTACACGAGACCCTATCTTAAAAGAGTAAACCAAACACAAACTCCCACAAAACTAAGACCCTATGGAATTTTTTTTAACATAAAAATACAGGTAAAGGAAGGTCTAAGTAAATATTTGTGCTTTTTCATGTTTAAAAACAAAAGATTGCCCTATCTGACAGCTGATTACAGATAGTCCCCACCATGTCCTGATTAATTTGGATTCTGAGAATCTGAACTCAGGCCCCTCTGCACTTGTGTGACAAGCAATGTATCAACTAAACTATTTCCCAGAAAAATCTTGAAGTTTTTCTTTTCTAGGGAGGTCAGGTGTACTTGTGTATGTTTGGTTCTGATAACTTTTTTTAAATTTTTTTTTAATTTATTTATTCAATTGTGCGTGTATGCATATGTACACATGTGTATGTATGTGTGTGTGTATAAAACCACGGACGAATTCGGGAACCACCATGGACGTCTCCACCTCCTCCTTGTTCACTCTGCCCCGGGATTCACAGGCTCCACCCTACCAGGATCAGAAACGAAGGCCGTCCCCCCCTTCCTCCCAGCGTCTATACATGGGGTCTAGCATCCGAACTCAGGACCTTCCGCCTGCAAGGCAGAGGCTTAACCCCTGAGCCACCTCTCCAGCCCCTCTAATAATTTTTTAAAGGTGAAATGTCTTTGGAGCCTGTGCTCTAAAAACACAGAAAGTTCTTGGATGATCATCGGGATGGAAGTGACAAGGCATATTCAGAACCATTAGGAAAAACCATTTCTAAAATTTTTTTGATTAGCTCATTAACTTAGTCCTGGTAAGACTACTAGCAGATCTACATTATGCTAGGAACATTTGAAGGACATGTGAATGTCTATTTTTCAGAATCTAAGGTTTTAATATATCACCACTTTCAAGTGAAGTTTTGTTTGAGTTTTTGTTTTGAATTTTTTTAATAATTGAGACTTGAAATAAGTTCTGGGATCGTTTGAGGAGAGAATAACTTTATGTGGAAGATTTAAATTTGATACAAAGTTTTACTTCTCGTTATTCTAGATCACCCTTTCTGTTGTATTTTTCCCTGAAAGGTTCCTCCTGGTTTCCAAAAATAAAAATCAGTGTTGTTTGGTTCACTTTGTATTTTCAGAATAACCATAAGGAACAAGGGAAATCAATTTTAAAATCAGATGAAAGTAAGCCTTTTAACTCCCTTGAAGAATTTGACTTGCTAAGGTATTTTGAGCTTTTAATAGCTCTTGAGGTCATACATTCTGGCCAGTTCAAAAATAGGAAAAATCCTTGACCTCTGTCATGTTCCCATAACTTGAGGATCCTGAGCTCTCAAGAGGCTTATGTAAAGCTCTCCAGCATGCAGGGGCCACACAATTCCAGAGACCACATTGCTGCCCCTTGGAAGATGGGACTGTGGTAACATCAGCCAGAAGGAGTGTTAACTGTAACAGAGAGTGACTCCATGTTATTGTCAGCTCAGTGACTGCTACACATTGTTCAGGATGGAAACTAAACGTGGTACAACTTTCCATGAGGAATTAGGGAATTTTGTTCCTTTCATTTAGCACAGTATTGGTATATGGCTTAGAAACTCTCAGAAGTACAATTTGAGGGACAATTGAGATGGCTCAATGGGTTAAAGTGCCTGTGTGCAGATCTTGCAACCTAAGTTTGTTCCCAAAGCCCACAAGGGGAGAACAGACATCTAAAAGTTGTTCTGCGACCTCTACCCATGTGCACCATGCCTCGTGCATGTGTGCATTCTCTTCCTGAATAAATAAATATAAGAAAAATAACAAGGAAACTTGGGACTGAGAGGGCAGTGTGTGTTGCCTTATCGTTATGTAGCTCAGTGGTACAGGGCATGCCTAGATTTTAAAGACCTCAGGTTCAATCCTGGTATCACAAAATAAATGAAAATGAAAGAAAAACTTTTATTTTTGATTCATAGTTAAAGTCATCTGTTTCTGTATTTCCTAGTAAACAAAAGATAAAACCTAGTATACTGAAAAGTCTGATATTTATTAATGTTCCTCTCATCCTTAGAGAATGTTGACCATGTCATCTGCTGGGTACCTTTATTAATAATCTCATTAATAAGATATTTTGTTTGAATTAACTTTTTTTTAAAACTTTGAGATTTAAATACAGTAAATAATTCAAAATGGTATTTTAAAAAAATTTTACATAGTGACAGACTGGTTACATAGTTTATATATTTTCTTGTATGTGCAAGTAAGAATAATGCCTGTTTTGATTTTCAAAATGGCTTTTCAGATGCTTTACATGCATACTTTGGGATCTGTGGCCTGTCACTAATGGAGGAGAGTGGAATTTGTAAAGTTCATCCTGCGCTGAATGTAAGCACGCGGACTTCCGAGCGCCTTCGAGCTCTCCATCAAAGCTGGAAAACCAAGGACTCTGAGAATGTACCTGTCTCCACTTGACTGACTTTAGATCTGGGTCAGGGTTTGTAGCGAAACTGTAGCTCAAGGTTAAAAGCCATGTATAACCAAGTGTGCTCTTTTTTTAAAGGGGTAGAGTCTCACAATCAGCACCTGTACTGCTAATACTTTGGGATACGGTCTTGGCCTTTGTACAAGGTTTCAGAAAAATCTGTGTTGAAGTTGGAACCACAACAGTGTGACTATTGTGGTTTTTACATGTTTATGCTGTGCTGTTTCTAAGAAGTTCTTTGAGGCAAATTGACTGTATCGTGTGTAAGTTACCTTTTTAAAACTCTCCAGTACAAGTCGTATCTTATAAAACGGATCTTCAAAACAAGTTTACACTTAATACAGCATTGATAATCTTCAGGTGAGCATTTGGTTATCATTTAAAAATCTTGACTGCTGATGGTAAAAAAAAAAAAAAATCGCTTTAATGAATTAAGTATCTGGGATTAGTCTTTGAAAGCAGATAGTCCTATAATTTTTTTTTAAAAAATGACTTATTTTGTGTTATTCTTAAATAAGGTGTGCCAACTAAGACTTGTATAACCATATAAATGAAAGTACTAACTTCATAAAAATAAATAGGCTTAACTAATACTATAATTTTTTAAAAAAGGAGATTGTTTTAAGGATACTGTTACATAGTTGGGAGAAGAATAACCAAACTGTGATTAAGAATGAGAAATTTTGTGCTTTGTGAGTCTTGATTTAGCTGTTCTTGGGATATAAGTTATATGTTCCAAGGCTGTTTTTCCTTTTTGAGATGGGGGGAGTGAAGGGAGTATAGTTATTTTATTTAATCCCAAATCAGTGACTGTCTTTTGGCAGGATAGGGGCAGAAACAATCTTGTCTAGAAGGACAGACATTCCTTCTTAACTTTCTGAGATTCCTCTTGGCATAAATTATATTTGTACTTTTATAACTGAGTTGTTTGTAGCTACTTGGGTATTTTCTTTCTCTTTCACTTTCCTTCCTTCCTTTTTTTCTTTTTCTTGTGGTCATTATATTGAAAATGTTTGCCACTTTGCTTTGAAACTAGGTTGAAGCATTGCTAATTCAAAGTCTGAAATGCTCCAAATCTAAATGTTTTGACTGCCATCATGACACAAATGGGAAATTCTATAAATTACCTCATGTGACAGATCACAGATAACTACATGCACACTATAAATAATGTATAAAATACTTTCAGCTACTTGTATAAAGTATATGTGAAGCATAATCTCATTTTGTGTTTATACTTCGATCCCATCCATAAGGTATCATGTATATTCAAATATTTCAAAATCTGGAAAAATAATCTAAAATCTGAATTACTTCTTTTGATTCCAAGCATTTTGGATAAGTGATATTCAACCTTTAGTAACTTTCTAAGTTTTTCAAGTTCAGTAAAAATTTAAATGTTAAAAAACAGAGTCACTAAAGTAAATTCAACAGTATAACTCCATACATAGCCATTTATATTTTTTATATTTTAAGCTAAGTGGGAGAGAGATATAACCATTTAGAGAGTTAAAACTGGGATTTTGCTTATTCATTGTTTTGCTGTCTTAATTCTATGAGCTTACTAACCATAAAGAAGATGTTGGTAATTAGCTTGTCAATAAATTACATCCATTGCTTAGTAACATTTAGAGAAAAGAGACTTGTAGTGAAATGGAAATTTCTTCACAAGAAGTGGTGGGTTTAAGTCAGTCTGGTAATAATAAAAGTTAAATATAGAGACCATTATAAAAATGAATTATTATGATTATTGATTGAATATTATAATATTTTAGTATAGTTCCTGTTGTAGGGAATATTCTAAAATAATAATACTTCTAAAGGGAAACTTGGGATGTGATTGGAAAGGTGATTTATTTATTATTGGCATGATTATTTTTAAACCTCAGTTTGCAAAGTCAACTCTATATTTTTTTCAATAAAAAAATAAACCAGTGCTGAAAGTGTAGCCTCCCTGCCTGGTATGCACGACCTTGGATCCCCTGTTTGATCCTTGGCACTGAAGTAAACGAACACATAATTTAATTAGATTTTTCAATGGTGGAGAAAAAAGCTCTTCCCAACAAGTGTTATTCTTCCTTAAGTTACTTCAATTACTTCTAATTTGGTCCTAGCAAATGTCAACATTTCTATCTCAAACTAAGTTATCCCTGAGTCATTAGGTCTTGAAGTAGCATACATGAACTGGCTCTAGAAGTGTATAGAGAATCTATATTGCTTCTCCTAAATTGCCAATTTGTTATTAGAAGGTAAGAAACATAGTGACTATGTTCAGAAATAAAAGTTAGAGAAAAATGTAATATAAAAGTAATTCATATTTTCCAAATCCTTGAATATCTTAATAACAAAAGAATGTTAATGACTGAATAATTCTAATTGCTGCATTTTAAAAGGCAAAGTTCATGTGAAATTTATGGAGTATAAATGTTCGTTTTGTGGAAACAAAAAATACTTAGCCATTGTGAATTATGGAAAAACTTTCTAGCTTTTTCTAAGCAGTTATATTCAAGAAATTATTTGTTAATAAATTATAAGCAATATTTTACATATATAATCTGTTTCTTACCAGTAGTAACATGAACTTCAGATTCTCAACACCATTCCCTGCTCTCTAAGTGCTTTTTTCTCCTCTTATAGAATAGCAGGAAAAAATTATTCTTCTCTTTGTCACAGTGATTTCTATATTTGACCTACAGTGTATATGTTAAATTAAAGTATAAAACTTGGGGGTTTAAATGGAGATTTTGCTAACAGGTCATAGTTTGAAAACTGCTGGACCTCACACTGTTTAATAGAATTAATAAGGAGGTCACCTTAGGTCTGCCAGTCCAGCAGCAGTATTTTGGACTCTAGTCTTCCTATTGGTAAAATGAAGAAGACACTTTAAGTCACTGTGTTAATTCAGGATTAAGTGAGTTAACATATATAAAGCACTTGGCATAGTGCCTAGAATACAGTAGATTCTTAACTGCAGTTTGATATTATCATAAAATTATTTTTAAAAGTTCTTTTCTACAATAGAGGTCTTGACAGTTTAAATTCAGGAAAAGATGATGGCACCAGTGTGGTTTTTAATCTCCCTGTAAGAAAAAGGAGTGCTAAAGATAGCCACAGATATTGTATACTCAACTAGAAGACAGGGTATCCCTCATGAGCCCCATACAAGTCAAAGAGCTAATAGGACCCACAGTTTCAGCCTCTGCATGGATAAAGTAAAAGGAAAGCAACTGATTTTGGAAGCATTTTCTCACTGTTAAGGACAGTGGTCTAGTCTGAAAATAGAAGCTCAAACTGGGAAGAATTTAACAGAATCCCACCGGCATGCAGTTGAACCTTCAAATAAGGTATGATGGCTATACTTGAATGACCCAGTATTATGTACCTCCGTAAATTAATGAGGCCAGGCCCAGCACTGGGGAGAAGCATCTGGAATTAGAATCTAAATTGGACAAGACAGGTGTGATCGAACAAAAGAGAGACAGCCAAAATAAACGTTGGAAAGAAAGGCCAGTAATCATAGGCACATAAATATAGCCACTTCCAACACTGAAATGAAAAAGGATCTGGGCTCCATGAAACTGGAGAACCACCTTCCTACTAAAATCCACATCATTTAAAGAAGAGTGAAGGAAGTAAGGAGGGAGGGGAAAGAGGAGGATAGGAGGGAGCAAGCTACTGAGCAGGGTTGCAGTCAGTTCCCGCAGTGACGTAAGTAGCCGGGCACCCTCACAGATGAACAACCCTCAGCACACGACGACTGCCAGACAGGTGCAGCCAATAGCTCTGGCCAAGCGACCTTGTAGCAGCAAGGTTTGTAGTGTTCAGAACGGTGCTGTCTTCAAAGAGCAGGAAGGATCGAACCGCGAGAAAGCAGAGATGTAACTGGTCAAGATACAAAGTGACTGACGCCAAAGGCAAAGCAGACAGGAAATTCAAAAGCTGACTGGCAGTGCTGTGTGGTGGGAAGCTCAGGGAGAGACCCCTCCAGCAAACTCAAAGACGAAGAGCATAATTAGTTAAGTGGCATGGGAGGAAGTAACTGTCAAGTAGGGAATGTTTTGAATTAGCTAAAGAGTTTTACACAATAAATTAAAAACGGATTCTTAAAAAAATGCAAATTTCCCAAATACCGAACATCAAAGCAAACCAGTTACCACAGAAAATGCAAGCAGATCATCCCTTAGCAAACATTTAAGATTAAGTAATCTCCATGTTACCTGCAGCTCCATAGACTAAATAAAAGAATCTTAAACCTTAAATTTCTGCAAAAATGAAAACTCTTCCAAATTTATACATATAAAGTCAGTATAATAGCATTAACTCAATAAAGACCTACTGAATAGAAAATGTGAAGTCATTCACACTTACAAATATTGACACAGATTCTAGCCAACCTAACCTAATCCACAAACCCTAGGTCCAGCAAGACTCGGTGAGAAGAAGGTAAATGGCTCCTGAAGGACAGCAGCCAAGAGTGACCTCTGTCCTCCCCCTGCACACACATTGCACCTGTACACACCAATACAACCATTCGGTCATCTGTTAGTAAATAATCCAACAGACTTTCAAAAGGTAATAAATCATGGCTCATTTGAGTTTATTTTAGGAATGCAAGGATGATTCTATGTTAGGTAATATTCATATTAAGAGTTAGAATTAAGCATTCACATAAAAAAAGCAATCATGCTAAGTAATTAGAAACTGTTAAGTAGTTCACATAGCAATATGCTTCTGGCCTAGAGGCAGGCATCTTACTATTGAAACCAAAGATTCTTTCTAACTGAAATCAGAACAAAGCTATGCCTACTGTCTTCTTTACTTCTTAGACTGTGCTGGAAGTTTTAGCCAAGGAAGTTAGACATAGCAAAGGCATAAAA
The DNA here is from genome assembly GCA_023101885.1 of Typhlomys cinereus. NCBI lineage: Eukaryota > Metazoa > Chordata > Mammalia > Rodentia > Platacanthomyidae > Typhlomys > Typhlomys cinereus. The sequence goes on from JALPQD010000104.1 coordinate 604,590, forward strand.
TGGGAAGAAGCAAAACTATTTGCAGATGTTCACAAAGTAATTGTTGATAAATCAAACAAAAAACTCAGTACAGTCACATACTGATAGCAGTAACCTTCAGCACACACACGTGTGCATATGAATTTCAGTTAGATATAAGGTTCAAGTCAGGCAAAATTCAGTCACTTCCTCCTTTCATCAAAGTAAGTGCTAGTCAGTGGACTTAGTCCATCACCACCGAATTTGTCTGGCTTTGAGCTTTATGTGAGTAGAACCATATTGTATGCATTTTTTTTAACCTGGGTTCTTTGACTCTAAAGAGAATGCAAGGTCTCTCTATGGTGCTGGTAGTGTTCTTTCATGACCTAGGTGCTGTTTATATAGGTATATTCCATCTTCGAAATATCAAGCTGTACACATAGTCTGTGCATTGTTCTGTATGTATAATTACAGTTCAATAAAATGTTTAGAAAAAAAAGACTTCATATATATGTGTGTACACACACAAACCTAAACAATTTAGAAAGTATATTAAGGTGATAGGGATTTTGTGCGATCATTAAAGAACAAATCAAACTCCTGAACAAAGACATATCACATTGTTAATAAGAGGACAGCGTCAACTCAGTTTTCTCCTTAGGTTTACTTGTAAATTTAATGCTGTTCCAATAAATATGTTTTGTTCGAGAGAACTGGAAGGAAAGGAGACCAGGCCTGTTCTACAACTCGCTTGGCAAAAGCATCAGAAGTGAAAATAAATTTTTGCTCCAGCCAGTTTCTCATCTGTAAAGTTAGCTTAAACACTCCATGAAGCCAAAGCGCATTTCAAGGATCTTGCAGCAATATTCTTGTGACTTAGTAGAGGCACTAGTTATGATTCATTTATGCAGTGCCATATTATACAAAGTGTAAAAAGTAAAGAGACCAAGACATTGTATCTTGCTGAATGAACTAAAAGTTTGGCTAAGGTAAGAGGCAACACAGGCTAGGGCCAATGACAGTCAGTGAGAAACACTATTTTAAATATTATTGGGATGCCCTATGCTTAATTGTTCACATATTTACATACTTTTGAAGAATGTAAAGTTTCATGCATCTACAACCATTGTAGTTTGTACTATATACCAGGCACTGTATACTATAATGCAACTTTCAACCATTCAATAATAATGTCTTTTAGTGTCCATATTTTAACAGCTGAATTGTATTGCAATATTTTTGGTGCTTTGTTCTTTCAGTGACAAAGGTTGCTGTAAAATTTTTGAAAACATAACATTGCTTATTCATGTGTTTCTTTAAGCAAAAATTTTAAATACAGAATTGCTGGGACCAAAAAAAAAAAAAAATTGTGCTCTTCAAATTCTGGTAGGTGGTAGCAAACTGCTTTCTAAGAAGTGCTTGGTCAAAGGTTCGACTACTTGGGACTTGACACTGAGATTTTGAGTAGAAAATAACCTTCTGGTAGTAAAATGCTATGTATCTGTGCAACTCTGAAAACAGAAAAAGACATCACTTCACTGACTTTGTTCCCCATCTTCATCTTGCAATTTACAGGTCACCCCGAAGTGACTCATTCGGGGTCTCTGGGTCTCTGGAATATTAGTAAGGTGCCACCACTAGACTGCACATTTTCTGGTCCCAGGTCATCCTTGTGTTTTCACACCACAACATTTCTTTGACTTATACTTGGCCCTGTCTTGCCTCTTTTCATATTTTTCCTGATGTTTCAACTGCTCATTGAAACTGTGGCCGAATTAAGAATTGCTGTTAAAGCATCGTCGACAGTGGTGCTGGCAAAACTGGATGTCCACATGCAGAAGATTGCATGCACCATGCACATTAAATTAATTCCAAATGGATCAAGAACCTTAATATTAGGCCAGAGAATATAAAAAACCCTAGTTGAAAGGGTAGGGAACTCCCTCGAGCTGATTGGTCCAGGCCAACAGCTCCTAAACAGAAATCCAATAGCACAAACACTAGAACCAACACTTGACAAATGGAATCTTAAGAAATTAAAGAACATCTGTTCAGCTAAAGAGATTATAAATCGAGCAAAAAGGCATACAGAATGGGAGAAAATTTTCATTAACCACTTATCTGATAGAGCTCTATTATCCAGAGTGCATGAAGAACTTAAAAAACTAAACAACAAGGAGATAAATGGTCCAATTAAAAAATGGGCGTTGAATCGCTTCTCGGCCTTTTGGCTAAGATCAAGTGTAAAAAATGGGCCTTGAAACTCCCAGAAGAAATTTTTCCAAGGACAAAATTGAAATGTCTAACAAATATCTTAATAAATGCTCCATATCCCTAGCCATCAGGGAAATGCAAATCAAAACTACCCTGAAATATCATCTCACCCCAGTCAGGATGGCAAAAGTCCACAATAACAACAACACCAAATGCTTGGAGAGGATGTGGAGAGGGGAACTCTCCTACACTGCTAGTGGGAATGCAGGCTTATACAACCACTCTGGTGAACAGTATGGCGATTTCTAAAAAAGTTAAAAGCTTGAAATGCCATATGACTGTGCTGTTCCACTTCTGGGAATAATCCCCCATAATGCAGAAATTCACCACAGTGACAGGAGCACAGCCATGTTCATTGCAGCACTATTTACAATAGCAAAGTCATGGAATCAACCCAAATGCCCAACAGTTGAGAAATGGATAATGAAAATGTGGTACATCTATACAATGGGATACTACTCAACCATCAAAAAGACAAATTAATGAGATTTGCCAGGAAATGGGTGGAATTAGAACAAGTTTTATATTGAGCGAAGTATCCCATACACAGAAAGCTAGACATCATATGTACTCCCTAATAAGTGGATCCTAGTTCCAAACCCACTTAATGACAAATTCGAAGGTAAATCTCTGTAATACCTTCTGTAATCACAAAGGATTAACAACAGGAGAGAAGGGGAAGGAGGATCTCCAAAGAAAGGAGATAGGGGATCATGCTTCAGTAGAGAAAATAGGCCACAGTCAAGTATTACATAAAATAGCGAGACATCTGGTGCAGTTCACTCTTCCCTTCCTGATTACTTGTGACTAAACAGGTTAAACCAATCAGGGAAGATAGAGGAACTGGCAGATAGACGGTAACTATCAACTATCGGCAAATGGAACATTGACACTTCCCCACACCCACTGCTGTGTCCTATTCCTATTCTTCCATCTATCTTTGAATCTCCTCTTACATTAAGACCTTCATTTAAACAGTCTTTTATCTTTGGTTAGGAGGTGAACTTTGATATCAGCCAAGGACAGTGCAGGAAAAGCAAAACTGAGAACAACAAACCATAATTCAGAACAGCGAAGACCCTACATTATTTACCTGGAACCAGACCAGCCAAATCTCTCCTCATCCTAAAGCTCAGGGAACTTTGCAGAAAAGGGGGCAGCAAGATTGTAAAAGCCTAAAGATGGGGAGGACCAATGATATGCAAGTTAGGGCTGCAGCAGCCAGAATTGGGCTTTGTCAGCACAATGGCTGACATGTCAACGATCCCCCAAAGTCTAGCATGGATCACAGGGGAGAAGATTCCAGGCAGTAGGCAAAGGATTAACAGTCATAGTAGAGTTCCCATACTAACAGGAAGCCCAAGAAGGGGCTCCTGACTATGCCTCTGAATCCTGAACCCTCACAGTGTGGAGGACTCAGAGGAAGGTTCGATGTTCACACAAAAGGCAGGCAGGAGAGTGCAATTGGGGATGACGAGGGGGGAGGGAGAGGACGAGGTACCTATTGAGCATGTATGATTAGGGAAAAAATGTGGGGGAAAAAAAGAATTGTTGTTAAAGTATATGCAGGGTTTTCTGAACTGATGGATAATAAAATGTTGCACTTCTGTGGTGTCATCTTGAGAGAAGATATAAAAGGAACATTTGCAATTTCTGTGGTCTGTGTTTTCAGGTGAAGTTTTTCAAAAGTGAACACTGGAGTATATTTAGACCATGCACCAGGCTCTTAGTTTGATCCTCGGCACTAAAAAAAAAAAAGCAAATAAGCCAACGTTTCAGACCATGAAAGGCATGCGAAATTCACCAGAAAGACAAAAGTGCAAGTGATAAATAGATTCATTGCCAGCTAAGGCATATAGCCAGTCTCCCTCTCAATTGGAGCCAAGAAAATATTGACTTAGACAATCAGTTTGATTGGTGCACATGCATAGCTTCTTAGAATGTTAACAGATTTTTATTTGTCCTTTTAAGTTTTAGCAAACGAATATTACCGTAGACTGTCCACACTGGCTATTTGTTGAAGAATATAATTTTTTTGCTATAAAACATGCTATGAAAACTATTCGCTGGTTAAACTTTAGAAGTATTTATATCATTCTGTCAGTTATTTTTTCTTTTAACGTTTTATACCTGAATGTAGTCACTTTAGATTTTTAAAAAATTTTTTTATTATTATTTATTATTTATTCAATTTTGTGTGTGTGTGTGTGTGTGTGTGTGTGTGTGTGTGTGTATGTGTGTATATATGCGTGTGTGTTGTGTAGAACCACAGACGAATTCGGGAACCACCATGGCCGCCTCCACCTCCTTGTTTACTCTGCCCCGGGATTCACAGGCTCTGCCCTACCAGGACCAGAAACGCAGGCCGCCCCTGCTTCCGCCAGGCGTCTATACGTGAGGTCTAGGATCCGAACTCAGGACCTTCTGCCTGCAAGCAGAGGCTTAACTCCTGAGCCACCTCTCCAGCTCCCATTTTAGATTTTTTACCTTACTCCATGATCCCTCCTCTTCCCATAATAGCCTTCTTCCCTAACAGTTTCCCTCTTTTTGTCTTTGCGCATGAGTAGCCCACTGAATTTCATCCAGGTCGCCTTTTATGGGATGAGCTGGAGCATGAATTGAGGAAAGAATCTCCCTCTTCCAGCCCCCATCAGTAGCAACCCTCATCGGCACCTCAGGGAAGTGTGTGGCCTTTTGAGTTTTTTGCCTTTTCATGGTGAAATCTTAGTAGGACATTAACTCCATCATTGTTTTAGGATATTTTTTCCCTTGGGGTGTTGGTTTTGTTTTGAGACAGGATCTCATACATCCCAGGCTGACCTCAAATTCATTATGTAGCAAGAATGACCTTAGACTTCCAGTCCTGCCTTCACCTCCTGAGTTGTGTCTGGGGTTACACACATGTGCCTCTACACCTAGCTTATGCAGTGGGGGTACAGTCCCAGACGTGTGCAGACTGGACAGGTGTTTTAGGGAACCAAGTTCCCCAGCCTTCATTTTGGTTACATTTGTGTGTGTGTGTGTGTGTGTGAGAGAGAGAGAGAGAGAGAGAGAGAGCACTGTGCGTCCCTCTGGAGAACCAAGGGTGACTTCAGGAATCATCCTGAATTGCTTCAACCTCCTTCTTGCTTTGCGCTGTGATTTCCCAGGCTCCGCCCACCAGGGCTGGCAGGAAGTATAGGCCACTGTCCTTTCAGCCTGGTGTTTTTACCTGGGATCTGGGATCCGAACTCAGGACCTTCTGCTTGGAAGACAGAGTCTTAAGCCCTGAGCCATTTTTTCAGCCCTAGTTAAAATTGTTATGACTGTGCCAGGAACAGAAGTTCCAGACACAAATATGATGAAAAAGCCAACTTATTACTCTAGCTAGAGGACCCCAGCTCTCTGGTCAAAACCATGAGCTAGAAGTACCAAAAGACAGGTAACATACATTATAGGCACATCTTGTTTCAACAGAAGGAAAAAGGGGGGAGCCCTGTCTTGTCAATGATCTGTCTGCCTGAGAAATGTGGCAGTGTCCTAGATGCCTGTCCACTCTATTTGCTGAGGAAGGGAACCGGGAGTGGATACTGAGGTAATGAGACGCCAGAAGAACCAATGTTTGTCCTGGGGCGGGAGCCTTGGACTTTTATCCTTTGTGAGCTTTCTCACAGCAACCTCTTATCTCTGTCCCAGTGGAAGGGAGGGGCCTAAAACAGGCTTTCTATAGTATAGCCTTTTATTAATATTTTATCCTATTTTACAATAAAGGAACTTTAGGTTGTTTCTAAACCTACGAATGTTGTGGCTAATATATCTTTGATTTCCATGGGTTCCTAAGAGAGAAATTTTTGGACCAAAGTGTATGTGCTTTAAAGAATATTGGTAGTTACTGCCAAATTGCCTTGTAGAAATAGTGCACATGAACTCACCTGCCGGTGACTGTGTTTTGTAGCCTCCGCAGCAGCAAGGAGTCCCATAGCGCCCTGCACAGTCATTCTGGGCGGGAACATGGTACTTCCTTGTTGACGAACATGTAGCAACGATTCTGCCAAGTTTCTTCTATGATAAGTCAATACTGATTTTTCTTACTAAGGTTTTGTTGTCGCTGAGGTGTGTGTGTGTGTTCGTGTGTTCGTGTGTGTGTGTGTGTGTGTGTGTGTGTGTGTGTGTGTGCATGAATGTAGACACGTGTCATAGTGCCCCTGCAGAGGTGTGAAAACAAACTCCGGTCCTTTTAAATTTACCAGCTCGTTGTCCCGGTTTCTTCTGCTTTCCAGTTCTTTTCTTCTTTCCTTGTTGCCTAACATACGTAGTTTTTGGTGAGGTTCATGGGCTTCTCCTCAGTCCCCTTGGCCAGTGTCTCCTGAAGTGTGCTGGTAGCATGGCCTTTCAAAGTCAGCAGCTGACTGCTCGCTTCTGTGTTTGCAGTCCCAGCACTGTGGCCTTACTCCAATCCTAGATCTTCTTCAGCCCATCTCTCTTTTGTACCCCCACTCATTTGTCCTAAAAAAAAAATACACACATACTTGGACAGACATGTCTGGCAAGTGAGGTTTGCCCCTCTCCGCAGTGAATATGGTGTGGCCAGTTCCCTTGATTCCTAGTGTTGGTAGACTAAGAACTGCAACTAGACAATCACAAGTAAGAATAAAACTCCTTGTTCCCATAAGCCGTTTTGCCATGGATTTATCAGCAACATGCAGAGTAACTATGCACTCCTAGATATTCTTTATGCCTTTATGGCTCTTTATAGCTAGTAACTTCCCCTTCAATACACTGAGCACTAATGGGAGCTAAGCCAAAATCTGTTTCTTAGACTTAAAATCTTGTCTGTACCTCTAGAAGTAAATCACAGGAACACCCCACATTATCACACATTTAGGTATTTAAGTTCTAGCAAATGACTATGTTCTACTTATTTTCCTAGATTGATAAACATGTCTTCATAATCCAGAGTTGGAAAAGAAAAAAGCAAGTCATACTAAAAGCTGAATGGCACAAACCCAGAATTAACTGCATTTTCTATCCCAGGGCATTTTCTGGCAGTGGCTGCTGCTAGGCAGGAGGGCACTGATGGCTTCCTGACTGGGCAGCTCGCCAGCCCTGGCTCTCTGCGGTCACTGGAGATATTTGCTTTGTCTTTGCAGCTGGGAATCTTCATACCTGTTTCCTCATCACTCACCTGTATGCACCCTCTTCCAGTGCACACAGCTCGGCCCAGACCAGACAGTCCTTGCTGTGTGCTGAGTCTTCTTTCCCCAGCAGCAGCATCCTTTCAGTTGCCTTTAAAAAGCTTGAAGACCGAAGGCCAGGTTCAGATTTAGAAATCTCTGACATGAGGAAGTTCATTAGTTAAAATATTTATGGTACAAGCAAGAAGACTGGTTCAGATCCCAGAACCCGTGTTCGTGCTAGGTGGGCATGGTGTCCTGCCGGTAGTTCTACCCTCAGAGGAGGAAATCGAAATCCTTAGAACAAGCTGGCTAGTAAGACTAGCCTTAACTGGGAGCTCTGGCTTTAAGTGAGAGTACCTGCCTCCATAGAAGGTAGCCAAACAATCAAGCATTTCCAATATCAACCTTGAGCCTCCACATGTAGGAGCATGTGCCCCCACACGACATGCCCTCATATATGCAAATGTGTACTGCACACACATGAAAAAAACCATTCTGCTTGAGGTTCCTGATCCATAGCCAGCCCTCCTTTTCCCACTCCTCGAAGATCCCCTGGCCCTTTATAAAGCAGTCCTAGCTCCTTGGTCCACGCTCCACGTGTCTCTCAGTTCCACCAATCACTTGCTACTTTCATATACCTTGGGCCTCAGTCTACACACTGCTTCAAGCAAAGTCCAAAGAGGACCCAGAGTGGAAGCCCGTATGTGGCAGGGAATTCTGAAACCTGTGTTTTGTGGGCAGTGGCTTAGAAAGTGACATAAGGAATCATCCTGGATTGCCCTACCTCCTTATTGCTTTGCTCTGAGGTTTCCTAAGCTCTGCCTTTCAGGGCCAGAATTGCAAACCGCCACCATATATATCATCCAGCATTTTTATGTGAAATATGGGGAATCCAAACTCTTCCTTTTGTTTGTGAAGCAAAGGTTTTAGACACAGCCGTCTCCTCAGCCCTACTGAAAACATCCCTCATAGATGAGATCATAAGAAGTAAGGATTTCTAATGCCTGTTACACACAAGCACACGAGTGAGCTTCTGGAAGCCCTGTTATCTTTTTGAACATGCTTGGAGGAAGAAAATGACATAAAATGATCAAGCCAGAATCCAATTACTTCAGCTCTAATTTGTATGACAGGGACATACCATTTTAACTCTGGAGTCTACAACGTAAGTTCAGAAAGCTCACTCCAGTTTATTAAAATTACTTTTTATATGTCATAGATTACAGACTGGGTTATAGCTATTGAATGTTTAATACTCATAATATTTATGAGAGACAATAATGCTTCCGCACTTATAAATTTATAATAGCATAATGGAAGCTCTCCATTATCTGTTACCAGCCTGTGCAGCATATGTCTGGAATGGGCTTTTCCCCAGAGTTCCACGGAGTAGCTGCTGGAGATCGGGCAGCGATGAAGGTCCTTTACTTGCATCACTGTGCTACAAGCAAATGTCTCTCTTCGGTTCCTTTTCACCCTGTATTCTGCCTCCCATTTCAGTTGCTCCACTTGTCTGAACAGAATTGTCTCAGCAGAAATGAACAGCTGCTGAAACCTGTGGTTTTAAGACAGGTTCTCATATATCCCAGGCTGGCCTGGAACTTACTCTGTAGCCAAGGATGACCTTGAATCCAAGGAGGCCTTGGATTACAGGTGTGCACCCCCATATCTGTATGCAGTGCCACTTTATGGATGTTAGGCAGGCATTCTGCTAACTGTGCTCTACCCCCAGTCCCAAGGAAACAAAAAAAAATGTGACTTAACAGTTTTTTTTTTAATTTCCTTAGTAACAGATTCTAAGTAACTGGACACCTTTATGTAAACCGCAGAAGGCATAAAACATTAATCTCTTCCCCCAAAATACACGGTGTAAGAGTTTCAATGCCAGATGACCCAGGAAGATAGACCATTACCGAAAGCAACAGAAAAAAAGGCACACGCTCAAAATTCACCTTCCCGTCACTCCCCTACTCATCAACCTCACAGCAACTTTTTCTTTTCTATTTTTTTTAAAGTTAAGCCATCATACCAGAAAGTATTTAAGTAGGTTAAAAGGGGCATTGTATCCTTTCATATTCAACCCCTCCTATCCTCACTTTTCTCCACAGGCAACTGGAAACAGATGTGCAGACACACTTGGGAAAGTGTTAATATGTTTATATACATGCACACTTAAGTGATAGCCTAAAACCAGAAACGCCACAGAAACTCCAGTTTTGTTCATTGGATATAATGTGCATCTTTCTCTTCCAGAAACCTACTGCAAGAAAAACAGCTGTTTTAATAGCTATTTACAGTTGGAGAAAAGACTAAGAATTGACCAAACTTATAAACTAAATACACCCGGGAGCCCAGCATTCAGAAGATGGAGGCAGGAGGACCTTGAGTTTGTGGCTAGCCTGTGCTACTTACATAGATCTGCTTTCAAAATAAAACTTCACTTGCCCCATTTTAACGTCACACTTCTACTGCATCACTCGTAGTCTCCCTAGGTGACTATTCTAGCACACATGCATTACAACGCAGCTCTTGGTTTTATGCTTTCTCCAGCTGATGGTGTTTTTGACATTCCACTTTTTTCATTTTTATTTTTTCTACTTTTATAAGCACATTGGACATTCCATTCTTAATATCTAGGAGATAAACATAGTAAACACATAGTCTGCGCTTATTAGATAAGTCTGCCAGTGAGCCTTGTTGGACAGTTCTAAAAGATGATTTCCTTTTAAACACAGCAATGCATGTATTTACAAAAGCTTTCAAAATCATTTTGACGGTGCTGTTCTGACTTTTAACCAGTTTCATAAAATGCAGCAGAGTATATATGAACCCATTTCTTATCCCTCAGGTCAAATATAAAATTGCGGTATATTTTTTCAGGATTTAATGTATTCAAATTGTAATGAAGTTACTACAGAAAGAAATTGAATCACACCAAAGAAGTTATAGGAGAAAAATCTCCGATCCCATCACTGGCTATTCAATTATGGTTCAGTGCTTCTTTTCTCCCCCAAAGATGTATGCCCAGCTTTTAACAGTTCACTTGCTCCTCAAGATACTAAGAATTCCCTGAGGGCCTGTGAGCTAGGATGAGGCACATGCTGGCAAACCCGGCAACTGAATTTGAATCCCAGGAGCCCCATGGTAGAAGGAAAGTTGTCCTCTGACATCCACTCATCACTATTGCAATCATGTCTTCTCTCTCTTCCTCTCCTTAATCCTTTATCTCTCCTTTTTCCTCTCCCTTTCTTTCCCTCACTCACTTCCTCAAATAAATCAAGTGTGTATGTATGTATGTGTGTGTATATATATATATAAAATAGAATTTATAAAATACAGAGACAACTGATTTGGAATCTCCAATTTGGAAAATTACTTTTCCACTGAAGAAAGAATAAAAAAATCTGTTGACAAAATGTACTTTGCCCAGTGTCTTAAACTAAGACCCTGGGGTAAAAAGTAAACATTAATTAACTAATTTAATTAAATTAGAAAGATTTGATCATTCTCTTCGAGAGTAAAAGAGCTCAGTTGGGAAGTGTCTCCCATATCTAACTGTAATATAAAAAAATATATTGGTCTTATCATCAAATGGTAAATCACTAATCTCCATCATTTACATTCTATAGTCTGCCTACAAATGTAGACAGTAATTTCAGGACTGTGTCCATTCTTCTAGGACAGCCACTGTATTTTATAGTACTGAAAATCCTGCCCAGATCTTCCTGTGCCTTCCACGCTTCCAGTACAACTGTAAGCCATGTGACTTGTACTGTGATTTTGTTCTTCGTGGTTGAAAAACCTTTTCCTGCTCACACGTAAAAAACTGAGGGCCAATGAATGTAAAATTCATGCTCTGCCAGGAAATCTGCCTGTTGTGCAGCCCACTCTCCGCTGGTACCAAGTAACTTCAGCAGCAGAAGCAGCAGCAGCAACGGACCCCCTACAGAACTAAGCCTGTTTCTTTGGCCAATACTTATCTGTACCTCAGGCTCAGATTGTCCCTTGTAGCCGAATAGCTGTCCCTTTGATGAGACGCCTCTCCTCTCTCTCCTCTCACACCCTTCCCACACCTGTCATTGCTTCTTAGTGAAATTGTTTCGGTGTGTTTGTCCCCTTGACTATACCAGGCCTTAACCGAGGAATCGAATCCTTTTTCTGTTTGAAATTCTGGTGCTTACAATGCTTAGTAGGTACAAATTAACATTCATTTCCTGTGCTTACAATGTATAGTAAGTGCAAGTTAATGTTCATTCCCCGTGCTTACAATGCTTACATAGGAAGTGCAAGTTAAGAAGCATGAAATGGAAAGGAACTGAGTGAACCTAAGATGGAATTCTCAGCCCAGCCTCAAAATGAACCAGGAAAGGTAAACAGTTAACTCTACGCTCTACGCTCAGCAACGCCCCCATTCTGGTGGCCTTTAGCAAGCCATCAGGTCCCTGGAATCATAAACCCACCGCACCTGGATCAACAGGGACAATAAAAACCAATGTGTGCTTGTCTGTAAAACACTCACAGCTCTTCTGGGGAGATGGCACACCCACTTCTTTAAAGAAAGGACTGTACAGGGGCCAGTCCAGGCCAGGTGAATCATGCATAGGAATTTACCACACTCACCCTGCTTTTTATTTGAACCCTTTATTTTAGAATAATTTTGCATTTACAAAAAAGAATTACAAATATACTTCCTCAACTAGAATTTGATGTTTCTTTCATAATTAGAGCTGAGGATTTATGTTTTGGGAGAAGAAAATAATTAAAGGACTTCTTTTTTTCTTTCTTTGCGTTTTAAAAGAATCCTGTGTGAATTTCTCCCATCTCTGCACGGCTCGTTGTGAGATACTTTTCCTAGTGCGATGTCACACGAACAGTTGTTCATCCCAGATAGGGATCGACACACCAAAGTAACGATCACAGCGAAGTCCAATTCAAGGAACCAACAATTTCATTAGGCTACTTCCAGAAGCGGAAGTGAGTGTTACCGGAGCAGGAACAGGTCCAAAGCAGACACGTCATCAAAAAGCCCACCCCAACATGGGCGAGACAAGGAAACTGCCAATGTGGAGCCCTACCAGAGCTCTTGCTCGTCTGAGCCTCTCCTCCAAGCTGGTCAGAGGCAAGCATCACACTTGTTTTTTCTACCTTGAGGAACGCCCCACCCCCAATCTTGTTAAGATGAGGAACGTACTAAGGAGCTGTTTACTTTGTAGTCTACCTGGGGGATGGAATGTTGCTAATTGCTACACGACATCCTCCTTAGGTTAGACTGATGGCAAAGTCCAAGATGGAATTATGTTATCCTGGAGGAAAAGTGCCACACATATTGATATAGATAGTGTCTGCTATAGTGACTGTCTGTTAAAATCAAGGAAAAGAAGCATTACTTTGATGTAATGACAGTAGGCAGGTTGTACCTTGTTGGCTGTTACTAGCAGCAATGAAGTCCTCAAAAATAGTTCCCCCTGGGGACAAGTCCCTAGGACTTGAAAATGACCACAGAGGCCCAACCAAAGAATCACACTGCTATATGAAAACCAGAAGGGTCCAGGGAGCTGGCCCCTGGAAGAAAATTTTTTACCATTGCTGAAAGATGGAGAACGCTGATGAAAGTGTGGCCATTGTTAAAGGCATTTGGGCAAAGAAATACACCTGCATTCGGTTGCGTGACCGGGGCTTGAAAAGCAAAGCAGACGGTGAGTTACAAATACAGGACAGGTACAGGAAAATTCTGTCACTAGATGGCCACTCTGTCACTAGACGACCAATGTTTCACCTGGCCGGTCACTGCTGCAGACTCAAGAGTGATGGTCCCAGAAAAGTAGACCTAGCAGTGCACACTGGGCTGGTGAGATGGCCCAGCAGGTAAGGTGCTGCCTTCACATCTAGTATATGCAGCAGGACGCTTGCGTGGAGAAGGCAGTTCTACTTACTATCTTTCAGGGAGTAGTTTTATTTGAACTGGAACAATGCTAGGTGGGTTCTAGCCAAAAAGACAGAGCCCCAAATGGAGACAAGTACAACTTTTTTTTTTTAATTTATTTTTTCCACTCATACAAACTTAATAGGTACCCCATCCCCTCCCTCCCTCCACTCCTCCCTGGATCCCCTTGCTCCCGGCCCCCTTTTCCCCTTCCTTTTCCTCCTCTCCCTCCCTTTCTCCCAGTGCCCTCACCCCCCTCATCCCTGGAGCATCCTTTAGTGTGCATGTCAAACTTCCCTCTGGGTCCTGCTCTCCGAGGAGGTGGAAGGACTTGGTGGCACTTCCTGGTACCCCCAATTGCAGCTGTGTACCTGTAATCCCAGCAACAGACACAGGAGGATTAAGCAGGTTGGGACCAGCCACAGCTACAGAGTGAAATCCTGCCTCAATGAAAACTGAATCAATTAATTTAGATGTGTTTAAAAAAATCAGGAAGCTTGATTTTTAAAAGTCAACATGCATGCTGACAGGTAAAGCCGGATGTTAGCTGGTATAGTGAACCTGAATTCCAGAATGGGGACGTCGGCTCCTCAGTTAGTCACTGTGACCTGCCTCTCAAGCAAGCGCCAACATTTCCTCATTTCAGAACTCTGGTAAGGGTTAGAATAACTCGGGCACATGAAACTGCCCTGAGATCAGCAATGTATTCTTGGTTGAGATTGTGTGTGTGTGTGTGTGTGTGTGTGTGTGTGTGTGTGTGTGTGTGTGCTTGCACACGCATGTGTACAAGGAGTACATGCCTGTGGAGGTTCAAGGGAGACATCCTTATTGCTTTGCTCTGGGCTTCCCAGACTCTGCCTTCCAGGGCCTGAATTACAGCTATTTCACATGGGATCTGAGATCTGAACACAGGTCCTTTTATTTTCGAGGCAAAAGCGTTAACCCCTGAGTCATCTCTCCGTCCTTGGTTTAAAAATATTAAGTGTTCTGTTCAGCGCTGTGCCCAGGTCTATGACGCTAATGAAACTGACAAGAAGCAACCTTAATGATTTTTCCTCTTCATACATCTTTGTGTCTATTCTCTAGGTCACATCGTAGGAAATACAAGAAAACAAAGAGCAAAGAGAAACCAGCTGAGATGCTGCCCCCTCTCCTCCATCTATGCTGCCAACGAACCTAAATTATTTTCGTGTACTAACTCAATCCTTACAATAATCATTGAGCATTGAGTCAGTACCTTACTGTGCCCTCCCCCCTTTTAAATGTGTGAACTGTTAAGGTACAAAGAAATAAAATGGATGGTTGAAAGTGGCTGTTATATGGCTGTATCGGTTGACTCTAGTTTAGTGGACTTAATAGATAATGTGGTTTAAACAACATGGGTTGAGTTTATTCTTGGGTAAAAGAAGATGGGAAGTAGGCAATGCTCTCCTCGGGCTCCTCCTCCCTTGCGGGTTGCCTTAGAGCATGGCAACTTCCTGTGGGCTCCCCTCAGCAGTCCAAAATGGATTTTTAAAAAATATATATTATTTTTATTCTTTGACAATATCATACATGTAAACAATGAATTCTGATCGTAGCTGCTCCTCCCTCTTCCCTACCACTCCCCTGGGGTAGTCCCCTAGCATGTTCACCTCCTACCTTTATGGCCCCTCTTTTTTAAGCTGGACTATAATATAAAATATTAGCAATAAGAGAATACATTAGGATATAGATGGTTGTTATGACTGAACTTCCATCTCCACACAGTTCAGAATCCGTGATAAAGCTAAAGAATGGCAATTGTCCATCTCCTAGGAGACAAGTTCATGGTGTGAGCACACGGAGTCTGCTTTTTTTTTTTAAGTTGATCATGTTTCTGAAGTTTCTATGACAAAGGAGGAGGGTCCAAGCACCAGAGGAGAGAAAGTGCCTCTGACTGTGACTGTGCAGTTGGTGACAGGTGAGGGAGGGAAGCAATACTCATTTAGAAAAGACAGACGAGGTGGGGTGTGCAATTAAAACAAATTAGAATGGTTCTAAGATGTTTAAGTTTCCCTCATCCACAAATTATTTATAATTAAGGAAATTCTTTTACCTCACAGTGTTTAGCACTCTTACAATCAAGAGGAAAAGTGGTAATTTTCCTCATTATTTTAATTCTGACATTGTCATCTAAAGTCCCAACCCTGCAAAGCATTAGTTACTTTATTTTTCTTCAAGGAGTAATGTTCAGTATTAAACTCTTTGTCTTTTAAGGAAAGATAGTTAAGAGAATATTTGAATTTTTGATACTTAAATTAATTGAGTAATATACTCAATTAAAGCTAAAACTTATCTTTTGATCTCAGTTTCTCCTGTTGTAAAGTACATCTATTCATTGATTCGGTCAGTCATTGAGTAAACACTTGCTTGGGACTTAATAGCTATTGAGTCCATCATATCTAGGAGTCATTTTTGTTTCATTGTTAACATAATAATGGGGTAAAGTCATAGCTACTCGGCATGTTGCTGATAAATTCACAACAAAAGGGCTTATGGGACCAAGAGACTTTGGTTACAGTTCTCAGCCAGGTTGGCAGGGGTCCACACCAACACCAGGAGACAAGGAAACTGTCACCATCACATCACATCCACAAGACTCCTGAGACAGGGGCAAACTTCCCTTACCATGCAGTGTTGTGTCCAAGTATGCTGAAGAGTGCCAACATCCTTAACAGCTCTCTGCATTTTATCCATTTGCCGAGGACTGAGCACCCCCACCATGGGCTGCGCCTCCCTGTCTATTACAAAATCTTCTTCAAGCTTGATTAGGATTTAACTCAACTGCTAATTCTTTGCAAATATGCCCAGAGCTCTGTCCTTCAATTGCCAAGTTGACACCAGTAGCTATCTCCATAGGTGATGTGTGGCAAATGTTTAAACGTTTGTTATTCATGAGTATATCTGTAGTTAAATACACATATTTCTTTTTATACAAGTAAACCAAATTTCTCTTGATGGCACAATGGAAAAAAATGTAAAACTTTTTTGGAATTTAATTATGTGAAATGCAAATATTTCAAATGTATATGCGTATCACACGGAGCAAAACATATATTACGAATTTCTTTATATTAGAAGATTAATATTAACCATTTTCCTTTTTAAGTATAAACAACATATTATGGAATGCATTTCTGAAACACAAAGCTCTCCCACAAGAGGTTGACACAGCTCTAAAATAGATACATATGCAGAAATTATACTTCTAATTTATATTAATGCTTCTGTAAAGAAATACTTGTAAATATTTTCACCGTGATCCAGAAATGCATGTAGTAGAAATAGCAGAATGATCTACAATGGAAAATGTAATAAAATGTTTCCCTTGATAGAATTCAAAGCTATGTGTGCATAAGTAAATGAAGAGCTATAGCTGGAGCCCGAGGCTGTGCCTAGGATGCTGTGGGTTATTTTCAGTATCTTTCCACTGACGCTTGCCTCTGCACGAGACAGGCCATGCAAATGATTGATTCCTCTTTCATTTGCTGAGTGCATGGTCCGCAGTGGCTGAGGAAGGAGCTGAGTGCACTTGGGGCTCCAGCAGCCTGTGCACACGGTGTAGCACTGAGCACAGGGTCCTTAGGGCTCGATATACTCGGTCAGATAAAGGGAATCTGAGAAGGAAGGCTTCCAAGATGCAAGACTTAGAAGCAGAGTGCTCTGTGTAAAGGAAGTGATGCATTTTCTTTCAAAGATGGAAAACACTTTAACAAGTCCATTTGTCAATGTATTTTCCCTTTGCATACTGGACTTTATCCAGAAAAGGTGGTTAAACAAACAAAGAAACAAAAACACCACAGCTCTTCACCTTGTGGTCAGTGACCAGTTTGTAGCTTAGGCTGAAGGCTGTCCTTCCTGCTCTTCAAAGTCAATGTTATTTTTACAGCATGATGCTTCTAGAAGTCCTTTCGTAGCACTTTGTGACTTTCTTCTCAGATATTTCCCTCCCCTGTGCTGGGGTGACAGTGCTTATGGTCTACCCAATCCTTACTTTAATAAATAAGCCCGTATCCTGTATCAGTGTTTTCAGTATCCTTACTTTCCATTTGATGGCAAGATGAGCCGGGTCCTTTGTTACACAGGTGCTGGGATCCCTGACCCGACTAGAAGGAAATTTGAAAACACGTCTTATCAAAACAGAATAATAACCAAACTTAATCCTTTTCTTTAGAACCAGGAATTTCATATTAAATAATCATACAGCAACCAATGTTTCACTAATTAGTACTTCTCGTCGTGTCTCATGTCCTCACCCACTGCTCACTGAAAGTAAATTTAAATCCTGTGGAGAACCCTCTTCTTTCTTCCCAGCTTTCCATAGGCAACACCTACAAGATAAGTAACCTTACTGAGCAAGTCATGAGGGGCTAGAGAGATCACTCCATGCCTAAGAGTGCTTGATCTACGATCACAAGGACCAGAGGAGTTCAGATCTTGATGCCCGTGTAAGAAGCTCTATGTTCCTGTTGAACACCTGCAATCCCAGCTCCAAGGAGGAGGGGACAGAAGACGTGCTGGGCTTTCTGGCTTCCAACCTGCACCAGGTTCAAGAAGAGACCGTGGTTCAGGGGAACAGGTGGAGAGTGATGGAAGATCATCCCCGATTGCTCTTCTTCCTTATTGCTGTGTCCTGGGATTTCCTAGACTCCCTGTGCAGGGCTGGAATTGTAGGCAGCCTGCCTTATCCACCTGACATTTTTATGTGGATCTGGGTATCCAAACTCAGGTCTTTTTGTTTGTGAGGCAAAGGCTTTAACCACTGAGCCTCTCCCCAGCCCCCAATACCTGATTCTAGCTTCTGTACTCTTTGTACACTCACACAGTGCACATACACTCACAATTATATGTACACATGCGTAAATAAATATATTAAATAAAGAATGACTGGGCTGGAGAGATGGCTCAGGGGTTAAGGCTCAAGCAGAAGGTCCTGAGTTCCGATCCCAGGTCTCACATAAAAACAAACCGGCAGTGGCCTGTACTTACAGCCCTGCTGGGCAGAGCCTAGGAAATCCCAGAGGGAAGTAAAAAGGAAGTAAAAGCAATCCAGGATGATTCCCAAAGTCACCATTAGTCCTCCACTGGGACATGCAGTGCCCTCTGACATAAAGACAGACAGACAGACACAAACACACACACACACTAAATAAAAAATAAATAAATAAATAGAATTAAAGAAAGAACGAGGGAGAGAGCTAGTAGAGTTAGACCATCTATTCTCTCTCTCTCTCTCTCTCTCTCTCTCTCTCTGTGTGTGTGTGTCTATGTATAGTAGATGGTGCTTGAGTATGTGCAGCTATGGAGGCCCAAAGGTGAATTTGGGAATCATCTTGAATTGCTCTACCTCCTTATCACTTTGCTCTGGGGTTCCCAGACTCTGACTCTTGGGCCAAAAGTGCAGGTCATTGTCATTTCTTCTTGACTTTTTTTTATATGGGATCTGGGCCAACTCAGGTCCCCCAGCTTGAGAAGGAAAGGCCTAATCCCTGAGCCATCTCTCCAGCCTTTGCCTTAGAACTCCCAAAACAACAATGTTAAGGCACTTGAGAAATATAACACACAAAATGTGGATGCTTAGATAGGTGGCAGGTGGAGTTGAAACACACCAGTAAGCCTCTGTCCCAGGAGGATGGGCTAGGTACTGCTGGAAGATTCTTTAGCCTTGAAAGAAGTGAACTTTTGTTGGTGGTAACACAGCCAGACCTGCCCAATGAGAGAGGCAGATCAAAGACACTAAAAGCAGAGCATGTGTTTAAATATTGATGTGGCTGCTGCAGCTTTATTGATCAGAGGTGGCTTTCTCTCTCAGGACTCCTTCCTGCTACCTATAGAATTGACATCATCAAGACTCACGCCCCACCCTGGGGGAAGGGCGTGCAGCCTGCCAGGACTATAGCTGAAAGGCAGGTGGTTATCCAATATGTTTTCTACCATATCTAATGACAGACTGATGATCTCTTTGCCTATCTCCTTTCTCTGGGAGAGATATGGTATATTGTTTCACCCCATGCACTGCAAGAGAAAATGTTCATCATTACCTACCAAGATCATATTCCTTCGGAATCCAAATGCACATTTCAAAACTGAAGTGTTCAAAACACAAGTATGATATCAAGATGAAATTTATAATTTTAGAATCTTACTTTTTTTTTACATGTGCGTGTTCATGTGTACCGGATGACACATGAGCGTGTGTCTGTGAAGGCCCAAGAGTGATAGTAAGAATCATCCTGGATTGCTCAACTGGATTGCTTCGCTCTGGGGTGTTCCAGGCTCCACCTTCCAGGGCCAGAATTCTAGGCATCCATCATATCTGCCTGATGTTTTTATATAGGATCTAGGGATCTGAAGTCAGGCTTTTTTGCTTGTAAGAGAAATGTTTTAACTACTGAGTCATCTCCCCAGTCCAAGAATCTTCATCTTATTTATGAATCTCCACTGCCAGAACATTATTAAGCACACTGTGGGCAGTCAGTTATGCTTAGTAGGCTATTTAATGAATGAATGTAGTTAACAGCATATCACGTGGTATAGGGCCCCACCTAATCAAATGTAGAAGAGAAAGGAATATTGGTAGTTGAGCAAACTTGCATTTCCAGAAGTTCTAAGACTTTGTACTAAACGGTTGTTGGAAAACCACCCAAGATCACATACTTAGTAGCATCCAAGCACCTAAGACCATGTGTCTTAGCAGGCTACAGGTTCCCCACGTAGCTGAGACCGGCTCTTCAAGGATTCCTTCCAAGCAAAAATCTTGCTTGCCAGAGGAATGTTTTTTCTTTCCTTGAAGAAATAATGAACTTAGGATAAAGGCACACAGTTGCAACTGTGCCACTAGGGAAAGGAAAAAGAACCGATTCTTCATATGTTCACAAAGAGTACCGAGGATTTTGGTATAATCTTTGGGCCAAAGATTATGTGTGATAAACTCCCGAAGAAAGAAACCTGTTGAAAGATACAATATCCTTTTTGCCTCAAGGGAATAATGATGTGAACAGAAAGAAAACTTTGTTCTTAATGCTATTGAAGTTGCCAGCACTCCAGGTGGTATAGGATACCTCCTGTTCAAATGTAGGAGAGAAAGGAGTATTGGTAGTTAATCAAACAGATGTATTTCAAGAGGAAGTTCTAAGAATCTGTACTAAGTGCTGCAAAACCACCTAAGAAAAGCATGTTGCGACGTATTTATATTCCTGATCACCATGTACTGACAAATAACAAGCACCCCATATAATTTAAAAGAAAATCTGCAGTATTGAAAGAAATAACACGCTAGGCATGTCTTGCTGTCTGTGCGAGCTGATGTTCTCTGTATGTTGCATCTGTATTGAAGACCCGAGGACTGATTGAATTCCTGGTCACAGTGAGATGAAATTTAGCAAATCCAGAGCCCAAATCACCTTGGGCCATCTTCAGTGTCCTTGATAGGCATTTACTCCCAAGCTGTGTCAGGCCTAACATCACTATGACTGATGGGTGAAACTTTTGGAATGTTTTAGCAGACTACTAACTTTCACCAGTCTTAAAGCTAAATGTAATATGGCAGCTGAAACCTAAAAGAGACAATCCCCTGCCCTGCTGTAACCCACCAACCCCGCACCCCAGGCAATGTATTTAATAAACGAATTGATTCAATGATTTATGACTTTCTCTTGCTCTGTGACTATCAAACTTCATGTGATCTCTTCCTCAGTGGAACCTGACATTCAGGGCAAAAGAAATCGAAGAACTGGTGGTGATACAAGTTCTATACGAGTCTAGGAAAATGTCCCTTCAGGAGTACATGTTCCTAGATGAGCATAGGAAAATATACCTTTCAGGAGCATTTGATTTTGTAGGTTGAAACAACTGTGTTGAAAGGCAATTTGACAACCCTGCTGTTGATGCTTAACAACCCAGAAATTTAGGCTGGGGAGATGCCTCAGGGGGTCAAGCCTTTAACTCAAAAGTGAAAAGATCTTGAGTTTGGATCTTGGGCCCCATGTAAAAATGCAGGTCTATAATGGTGGGAGCCTGTAGTTCTGGTCCAGGAAGGCAGAGCCTGAGAAACCCCGAGCAAAGCAATAAGGAGGTAAAGCAATCCAGGATGATTCACCTTTGAGTCTCTACAGACACACACCAGTATCCTCTTCTGTACACACTCACACACATTGATATATACAATAAATAAATAAAATAAAATAACCCAGACATTCCACTTTTCTGTGGTTATTCAGTTAAAATCCTATACTATGTAAGATGAAGGTTTTTCAAGTGGTTATGGTGAAGACATACTTGTGTTGAAGATTCTACAAAAATTTTTTTTTAAATTGTGGTGAGTTAAAATACAGAAGATCCGGGGCTGGAGAGGTGGCTCAGGGGTTAAGCCTCTGCTTTGCAGGCAGAAAGTCCTGAGTTCAGATCCTAGACACCCGTATTGACGCCGGGCGGAAGCGGGGGCGGCCTGTACTTCTGGTCCCGGGGCAGAGTAAACAAGGAGGAGGTGGAGGCGGTCCATGGTGGTTCCCGATTTCGCCCGTGGTTCTAAAAAAAGTTAAAAAAATTACTGAAGATCCATGGCCAAATTACCTTAGTTTTTTTTAGTCCCCTCGGATACCATTCATTGCCCACTTACATGTATGACCTATGATATCTTTTTGCTACCAGGTAAAACCTTTGAAAGGCATTCTTAGCAGACCACTAACTTCCTCCATTCCCAAAGCTCAGATTGTCATCAGAGAACAACTGAAACCTCATTTTGGTGCAAACTGCCTTCCTGCCCACAATGTATTTGGCAGATGCTTTGCTTTACAACCTTTTGTTCTGTAAAAGCTCTTGTAATTGCTTCCACAGGGGAACCTGTCCTTTGGGTCAAGCTCAATTTGTATTCTGAGGCTGTTATCACTCATATTTGGCTCACAATAAACTAACAATAAAATAACTTCTTGTCTCCCTTTGAGGTAAGAGCTGGACTTTGTGTCCACCAGAACTATTAAAATAATTTACCAGAAACATTATTCCCAATGGTAAAACAAAGCAAAGCAAAATAAAAACTATGTTTCAGGGGCTGGAGAGGTGGCTCAGGGGTTAAGCCTCTGCCTTGTAGGCGGAAGATCCTGAGTTCGGATCCTAGACCCCACGTATAGACACCAGGCGGAAGCAGGAGCAGCCTGAATTTCTGGTCCTGGTAGGGTGGAGCCTGTGAATCCCCGGGGCAGAGTAAACGAGGAGGTGGAGGCGTCCATAGTGGTTCCCGAATTCGTCCGTGGTTCTACACGTGCACACACACACACACACACATACACACGTGCACACACGCATAATTGAATAAATAATAATAAAAAACTATGTTTCAACCTTCATCTGTACTGTGCATATAACAGAACTTCATTGCATTTCTTTATATGTATGTACATACCACACTTCATGTGCTACTGACATCTTTTGGTCACTGTGAAAAATATACTAATGAACACTGGTATCCAAAAATCTATTTACTGTTACATCACACACACACACACACACACACACACACACACACACACACACATGGAAGTGGAACTACGGAGTGTTGCATGCTGCATTTACTTTTCTGTCTTTTGTTGTCAGAAAAAATAATGTCACCCAGTGAACTTGAGGGGGAAAGGGCTTATTGTTTGGCTATAGTTCCTGATGGTCTACAGTCCAATACAGTGTGAAATGCACAGTGATAGCATGGTGGCCAAACAGGAAGTTGGTGCACTTCATAACAGCCATACAGAGGCAGAAAACCCAAGAGAGAATGAATGGAATTGGTGACCGAGCTTCAAGGTTGTTCCCAGGGACATACTTACCTAGCAACATTCCACCTTCCCAAATAGTGCCTTTGGCTGGGAAATATGATAAATTCACATTCAAACCATGACATCTGAAAGAACAGTCTTTAAACTGCCTTTCTCTGTGGCGGTACCATTTTATATTTCTGTTAGTTGTGAAAGAGAACTGTGATTCCTCCCAAGGCTACCAGTACTTGTCTTTCTGCATCTTTCTTTCTTTTTCTTTCTTTCTTTCTTTCTTTCTTTCTTTCTTTCTTTCTTTCTTTCTTTCTTTCTTTCTTTCTTTCTTTCTTTCTTTCTTTCTTTCTTTTTCTTTCTTTCTCTTTTTTCTTTTTCTTTCTTCTTTCTTTCTCTCTTTCCTTTTCTTTCTTTCTCTCTTTTCTTTCTCTCTTTCTTTCTCTCTTTCTCTCCTCTTTCTCTCTCTCTCCCTCCTTCCCTCCCTTCCCTCCTTTCCTTCCTTGCTTCCTTACTCCCTTTCTTCCTTTTTTGTTACAGTCACTTAGTAAGTATAAAGTGGTATCATGTGTGGCTGTGATTTGCATTTTCTTAATGAGTGAGTTTATATTTAGCATGTTTTCATGTGCTTACTCAGTGATACCTGATTGGGTGTTGTTTTCATCACTGTAACAAAATATCTGACAACAAGGAAAGATTAATTTGACTCATGGTTTGAGGCGGGATTGTCCATTATGGTGGGAAGGCACAGTAGCAGGAGTCGGAGGCCACTGATGACTTTGTGTCTACAGCTGGAGATCAGAGAGAGATGGAAGCTAGAGCATGGTGGGCTTTTCCTTTTTATTCTGTTCAGGACTCCAGCCCATGGGATGGTACCACCCACATCTAGGATGTGTCTTCCATGCTCAGTTAAACTTCTATGAAAATACTCCTGCAGACACATTCAGAAATATGTTTCCAAGGTGATTCTCAACCCAATCATGTTATAATTAAAACTGACTATCATGCCTACTTTTATATGTGTTTCAGAACCTGGATACATTGATTCGTTTACTTATTATCTGATAATGGTCACTTTCATCCTATATCAGGGTTGAGTAATGACACAGACTATTTAACTATAAAAAAGTTTAAAACATTTAAGTAATATATTTTCAGGCAAATTTGATGATTTTCATACTGGACCATAAGAAAGCCTCCATGTGTTTTAAAACACAGAAATTATTCAAACTTTTGTTTGGACAGAACTATATAGAAACTAAGGGAAATATAAAATATTTGGGGAGTAATTTGGAAATTAAACAACTGACTTGCAAGCCATGTGTTGAAGAAATAATTGCAAGGGAAAATTAGGAAGTATTTCTAACTGAATGTAAACAAAACATAATATATAAAAACTTAAGGAATGCAGCTTAATAGTAAATAAGTAAAAATGAACTTTTTCTACTCAGTTTTGGGACTATGGAAATACCACATTCATTCACCTCGTATTTGTGATTCTATCCAGAACAACAAGAGGAGAAAAGTAAATATGGTCATATTAGAAAATGTGAAATTTTATTAATAATACATGATACAAGAATCTACAAACACATTCTAGCAGAATTAATTTTATAATGCTGAAAAATACAACGTTATTATGCAACAATCAGATGTGTTTCTACATATTAGAACAATCCATGAAATGAAACAAAAAAATCAACTTCATCTTCAGCAATATAGAAAATGAGAATACATAAGTGCTAATTGTGAACTGTAAAAACTATAGAACATTGCAGCAAGACACTGGAGAGTATTTCAATAAGTAGAGAAGTAGTCCAGTGTTTTAAGACCAAGTTATGAGATGGCTGCACAACTCCATATTTTAACACAAAATTGGTAAACTGGGTGTAGCAGGGCATGCCTGTACTTCAGCACCTGAGATCACTGAGGACGGAAGACAAGGAGCTGAGGCCAACCTGAGCTATAGCAAGATCCTGGCTAAAATCAAGCCAACCCTTACCCAAACCCCAAAATTGGGTACTGAGAATTAGTCAACTTACAGTGTGTAAATTTTACATTGATAAAACTATTTTAAAAGCACTAAGTTCTTTTACAGTCCTTGTTTTGCTTTCTTTAAAAAGCTAAAAAGCTGGCTTTTTAGAGACTGTTAGGGAGCCATGACTCAGGGGTTAACACTCTGCCTCAAAAGCAGAAGGACCTGGGTTTGTATCCTGGATCCCATGCAAATATGGCGGCGTGGCAGCAGCCCGTACTTCCCGCTCTGGAAGGTGGAACCTCCTCCCGCCTTTATCTCTCTCCCTCTTTCTCTCTCTCCCTATCCCTTCCATTCTCTCACAAATAAACAAAAATTTTTCAAAAGTAAATATTAATCATTACGGATTCTTGCAAACGATCACATTTTTTGGTGCTCACTATCTTTAACAAGCTTGGATCGTGCATTTTGTTAGTATTATTTGTTAAAACTGCGACATGCTGCTTCGTTGTCATCATCATCATAATGGGTGTTGTGGATGTAAATGAAGTCAAAAGATCTTTAGAGATAAATTAAAATTTAGAAATGATATGGCAAGAGAGTTATTTATATTATTAAATAATTTTCTTTGATAGAAGTTGTTGGTGTGTAGCAGGTTTTCCATAGCAAAGGACCCTTCAAGACTGCTGGACTGCTTGGTGTGAGAATTTTGCACATAATTCTTCTATTAAATATCTTCTTTACTGGGGGAAATTCCCTGAGAAGCAGTATCTGTCATGCGAATTTCATCCTTTTTGAGAAATATGAACTAACACAAGAGAATGAAGTTTGATATTAATCTATATAGTTTTAATTTTACCTTGTACTAATTTTAAAAAAATAAAGCAACTTTTCCTTGATCTCTATTCACAGTCTGGCCATGTATCTTTGAAACCTGTGCAGAGACTTTCAGGAGGAATTTTAGTGTTCTCGCTTTGTATGCTGTCGTCTTTGAGATGACTCTAATTTGTTTGTTCTTCCACACTGAGAAATAAATGCCTCCAATGATTAGAATAAACGCTTCAAACCCACATTCTAACTGCTAGGCACCATACCGAAACCCTTGCCCCCTTCCTCCGTAGGAATCCAGGGAACTGACAGGAATTCTTGTGTATTCCTGGGAACAAGTGAGCAGGTGGATTACCCTTTCATGAGGAAGGAGACTGGTAGCAGGTGTAGCCAGATGGCAAAGGGATCCTCAGAGCAGCGATCTTGGCATCAACAGCAGGAAGCAGACGATTTAGTCAGAACCAGTGGTTTTACAGAAGAGAAAACTGAAACTCAGGAAGTTGGAGGGACTTGTGGTGGTAGAAAGTCAGCTTCCTACCTAGTGTCTGTCTCCTTGTCTTCCCGGTTAAAATATCTTTGATTTTATTTAGAGTGGCAACATTCCCAGGTGTTCCCAGGCTTCCCCCAGCTAGAGGTGTTCTAAAGACAATTCAGTCTTTAGAAAGGAGATATAAGCCCAGACATAGGACGAATTGTGGGAAAAGCTTCTGAAGGGGAGATCTTGGCTTGTGGACCCATTTATCTCTTCCTCCCTCCTGCTTAGTAATGTAGACATAGGATTAGCTGTTAGAATCCATTTTGAGTATGAAAACTTTTTTCAGTGACATCTTTTTTTGATGATCTGTCAGATATTGCTATTGGAAAGAAACACGTTCATAGGCGCTACAGATTTTCTTTGATGTTTACTGTTTTCCCTTACAGAAGCAAAGAGCATGCACAAACAAGCCGCTCGATAATTTCGGAGGAACATGTTTGTAAAACCAATGTCCAAGAAGACAGGTTCCGTTGTATTCTCATTGTGCCTTGGCTGAATATCCAGTGTGGTACTCTTGTGTCCACTCGTGGAGAAAGTAGAGAAAAGCATGTGGTAGAGGAAGTGATAGCAATTAGGGAACTTTAAGGAGAGGTGAGAGTGAAGAGGAAGAGGAAGGGAACAAAGGAGAAGGGGCGAGAGAAATTACAAATTCGTGCGTGCGCACACGCGCGCGCACACACACACTCCTGTAACCATTGAGACTGGGTATCTCCCAAGTGCTTACCAACAAGTTATTTGCACTCAGCACCCTGAGTTCTGATGCCTGGCGTGGCGTGGGGTAAATGCTGCCAACCCACATCAGAAAAAGGCTTCCAAACTCTCGAGTAAACACTGAAGACCAATCCTATATTCTAATTTCTGGACCTGTTACCATCCTCCCTTTCTTGGCTGTTGTCCGTAGGGATTCTTTCTTTGCTGGAGTATTTCCACTTCTCGTTTGCTCAAGTCCAATCTAACTATTGTCAGTGTTTTTGAAATCAAACTCACGCCCCGTGACGTCTTTTCTCTTTTTTAATGACCAATAAGAGAATGCCTAGGGCAGGGTGGGCAACTATGGCTGATGTTTCTTTCTTTCGAGAGAGGCAGAGATGAGCAGGTGTGGTCTAAGAGACCCCTACAGCTGCAGTGTCTCAGAGAAGAAGCTACACAAGAGAAACAGGTATAAAATTCAGGAGCTGCACGGCCACCAGGAGAGTGCGTGGCAACGCAAAGCAAAGGCGGAGTGTCTAGGAATCCAGGAGCCTCCTGGCGCGAGCCCTTGTTGTTAAGGGAAAGTTGAGCATCCAGAGCCTGGCGATTGTATCGCCCTTGTACACTTAAGTACTTACAATACAGCCCCTGTGCTTGTTCCCATCTGGCCAGCCTTAGCCGGGTCTTTGTTACCTATTGGATTTCAGGAAGGCTGACTTGAGATGCGCCTTGCCATTTCCTGGGCCTCCACTTTTTTTCCCCCCCGGCGCTGGAAGCCAGACCCTTTGTTGCGGCTCCTCTGCATTCATCATCTCCCTGCCCTCGCACTCCAGCCGTGCGATGGGGTCTTCTTCGTCCCGGCGCCCCTGCCGGGGATAGCGGGGCTTCCCAGGCATGGGATAAGGACCCCATCAGGCGGCCGGCGACCACCGCGCCGGGTCCGCGCCCGCGGGGGGCCTGCGCTTTGTGTGCGCTTGTTTGTTTCGGCGGCGGGGCGGCCGCGACCCCCGAGGAGGCGGGGCCTGCGCGCCCGGCGCCGCCCGGCCAGGGTGGCCCTGTCGCCGCCCTGGTCGGTTCCGTTAGATCGCTTGGGCCAGAGCCG
Organism: Typhlomys cinereus; assembly: GCA_023101885.1. Classification (NCBI taxonomy): domain Eukaryota; kingdom Metazoa; phylum Chordata; class Mammalia; order Rodentia; family Platacanthomyidae; genus Typhlomys; species Typhlomys cinereus. Next base: position 632,804 of record JALPQD010000104.1, read on the forward strand.
GGGGAGGCTGGGCGCGCTCCCCGGGTGACCGTCGCCTCGCCCAGCCCCGCCTCGGGCTCTTTCTCCCGCTACTTCACTTTTCTTGCTTAGCAGCGTCCTGCAGGAACGCGGGGGGCGCAACTCAAACTAAACCGGAGAACCAGGAGGAGCGAGACGACATCGATGAGCCCCTCCGGGTCCTCCGGAGTTGGTGAGGGGTCGTGACCATGTCGGAGTCCGGGGAGGGCAGTGAATTCGGCTACATCATGGAATTGCTAGCCAAAGGCAAGGTAGGCGCTGCTATGAGCGGAGCTGCACCCCGGGACCCCACTCGGGGCCCCACTTGGTCTGTGGCTGTGGCGTCGGGGTCCGTCCCGGGCGAGAGGGCGGGGTGGAGAGACGGAGGCTGCGGTCCCGGCGCCCCGGCAGCTTCACAATGAGCAGCAGCCGCCTATTCTTTATGGCGGAGGCTTTTCTGAAATGAGACTAGGGACGCTTCGGGGAGGCAGTGGGGTGAGAGCCCAGTGGGCCAAGGTGGGGATGAGGAGGAGGCGTTGGGCAAACGGGGTGCTCTACCACGCACTCCGGGCTGGCTGTCCAAGAGCGGTGACTTCAAGTGGGTGACAGGTGCGGAGCGCAAAAGGAAGGTCGTAGCCGCAGGTTCAGACGCCAGGAGGGTGGGCGCAGCTTGGGGGGGGGCAATCGAGGTAGCACTTCCTATTCCCCCATCCCAGAGCCCTTTCAGCCCTTCTTCCAGGTACTTAGCCACTGTCCCAGGCAGGACATTTAAGGAGAAGCCTTCTTTAGGTGGGGAGGTGGGATGCTGGAGCAGCTGGACGCCCGCCGCCCACCTTTCTTGGAGCCTTTGTGATTCAGGCTGGTGCCCTCTGGAGTTCCCCACTGGGCAGGCTGGCTCCGGGCATGGACAGAGAGCTGCTTGAAGCTCTGCTTGCGGGAGCATCTGAGAAAGTACCCTAGAGACTCGGAGGTGGTTTGTACATAGGACGTGCTGAGCAACTCTGAGGCAGCGCCAGTGCGGTTGGTTGTCCAGAAAGGGTGAAAGGGCGGCGGTGCTTGTCCTCTGCACCTGGGGCCTCGAGAAAAAAAAAAGGGGGAGGTCACCATCAAGGATTCTGCAGCCCTGATGTGAGGCCCTGAAACTTCTGACTCACGCCCCACCAAGCCCAACACGTGTAGGCTGAGCATGGAATTATTTTGGCCTCAGACCTGACAGTCTTGAAGCTCCACACCCAAGCATGTCTCAGGCCAGCCAGCACCTCCTGTTCTGGAAGCTCTGGACGCATGCGCCTGAAACAGAATACCTGTTAAGACTCGAAGCGTGGACAGTGTGCTTTGGGCTGTCCCTAGCATTTACAGCCAGAGCCAGAAGTAGAATGGGGAACCCTCTTTTCACATTTTTTTTTACTGGACACTTCATTCTGCCCTTCCTGGGGGTCCCCAGGCTTGCAAGTTTATCAGGATCCCCAAGAGTAGTCATGCTACCCTACCATCTCTGGGCTTACAATATGTACTTGCAACCTGTGTCTTCCTCTGGAGAAAATCCAGAAGCAAGGGCTGGCTCCTAGGGAGGGGGCCTCTGGAAAGCAGGGAGGGTGCCTGAAAGTAGCATCTACTTAGAGTTGGGGTGGGTTGGATAGAACATGCCTTTTGTGGGCTTCTTAATAAATGTGCCACTTTTGATGGAGTGGGGATGATATGATTGATGGACAAACGTTGGTTTGTACTCATCATCTTCAAAATCCACCAGAACTGTATTAGCATCAATCAGGAGCATCTAAACCCAGAAATTTGGGAAGAGCGTTCCAGAGGATACCCAGGGATAAACATGTTACCCCAGCCCCCAGGAATATGATAGATGAACTTCCCACAAACACTAAATGGAAATACCTCATAGTAAACCCCGACACAAACACAAGCATAAACCTCTTGGAACAGCTACACATTCATCACAATATGCTTGCTGTGATGGAAATCCCAAACAAATACATCTCCTGGAATCCTGTACAAGATTCTTCCATCTTCCCCTCTTCACTAGTCAGACCTTCCCCAGTATCTGGCACTGGGCTTTCAATGTCAAGATCCTTCTTGCCGAATTCCACAATTGGAGAGGCCAGGAGTACCTTGGAAAGTAGGCTCTCCCAGTAAAAACAGTAGTTCCTCTCTGCCCCCCCTTTTTTGGGGGGAGAGTAATTTCCTAAGGATTTCAATTTGCTTATTCTTTCTCCGCTCTCCTTACCTTCCAACTCCACAGAAAGTTTCTACTCTATATGTGCTCATATGGGCATTAAGCACTTAGGATCAGCCATGAATTAGCAGACTTTTGAGGCTGACTTGCTGTTCCTGAGTAGGTTTCACTTTGCAGTTTAGGTTTGCAGTGTAATGAACCATGAGAGACCACTGTATAATGAGAGCAAGCAGAGCCGAGGCCTACAGTTCGCTGGCCTTCTTCCTTCCTTCCCTACAGTTGAGGTGACCATCATTTCTTCCCATTTCCCTACGCACAATCTTTTGTTCCTGTGGGATTTCTCAAACTCTGAACACGAGGAGTTAATGTAAGTACTAAGTATGTAGTGCAGGGGAAAATGCTTGAGTCGGGCACACTAGGGCATGGATTTGATTCCCAGACCCCTTCCCCAAAATAAAAAGAACAAAACATATGGCAAAACTAATATATGAATATATGCTTGCTGCCTAATATTCAAACTTTTGAGACTGAGCAAACAGTGGAGACTCCTTCCAACTCCCAATCCACTCTCCACTCCAGTGACAGCAGGCCCTCAGATTAAATTAGCTTCCTGTGTGTCTACTGACAGAATAGGTGAGTGAGCCTTTCATCCTAGGGTAACCTAAGACCCACTTGCCAAACTTGATCAGCTTATTTTACTCTCTTGTGATGCCTACTTTAATATTTAAAGTCCGCAGTGAGCGCCAGCATTGTGATCTCTCTGCTCATCAAACAATACCCGGCAAGCACAGTGGTTGATGCTTAGGCTAATTCTCCAGAGCCTTAAAGAAATCAATGTAAATGTATTTTCTTGTATTTCGCTATCAGTGAACTTTTGCTGTTTCTAAAAGCTTTTGGTTTCTTTTGCCGCATATCTCTTTAGACTGAAAGGGAGCTTTTGAAACCTGTGGTCAATATCTAGGATTACTCAAGGCAACGTTTTCAAAAGCTTTTGGTCTCCTGAAAGGTTTGGCTCATTAATGTTTTAGTATCTTCATACACCTCTTCCTTTCCAACTGCTAAGAATTCTTCTGAAATCACATCATCAACATACAGTATGGAATAAAATCACCGAGTCTTAATATATTTCTTCATTACTAGTATTTATCATAATTATACATAAATATACAAACAGTGTTTTTTTTTAAATAGTTACTGCTCAGATACATTTTAGGAACATAATACTTTTAACGAAATAAAAGACAATTTGGAGAGATTACATTTAATTTTCATAACAGGCAATGATACAGTTAAAGAGTTATATTTTAACTTTGAACATCTGTGAGGTCCCAAAACAAGATAATTTATAACACAAATTAACTCTAAAACAAGAAGTCTCTTAAATGATGACAGGATTAGGTTTAGAAAATCCACAAACCTAGACTAATATCAAGTGTTAAGTGTCTCCTGAAACAAAACCTAAAAATAGATCCAAGCGGTTGTGTTTCAGAAACTAGGTGGTAATGGTTAAGGTTGGGTCAATTGCAACAAACAGTCTTTAAAATACTTTTTATATGTTGGAATTATCTGAAATGTATGTGCTGTAGAGAGAAGGGAAAAACCAGGTTTGCAATCTCATTTGAAAGTAACTAATCCCACAGATTCTACTTTTCTCCTTTTTTTTTTTTAAAGTACATTTGTTCTAAAGATAATTTGTAAAATTTATCTACAAAGGATGTTTAAAAAGGATCAGTGAGGTATTTTTATGAAATTGTCAATTATATGCCTTGTAGTTACCTATGGCCAGTACAGAAAGGCTGCTGGGGGCACGCCTAGGTTTGCTTTGGGCGTAATGTTGTCTAGCCATGTGCTATTACTTAATCTTAGGGGGAAGGAACAGAAGAGGTGCTGTTACATGTGCCCTCCATGGAGAATTGCACCTTGCAATTTTGCAAGGATAAAGAGAATGTTTTATGCAAATTTCCTAATAATGTCACTGACACATAACAGATCCTCAATAACTAGCTACTGCGGCAAAGACTTAGGTCTACATACCTTACTTACATCAAACTAAGTGATCCTTAACAAGTAGAGGTAGGACGCCCAGATCAAATACACAATTCAGGCTGAGGAGTAGCTTAGTTTGTAAAGTGCTTGACTAAGTGCGAAGTCCTGAGTTCAATTCTGAGAAGTCACATAAGCAAAGTCAGCTTGGTGTAATCAGAGGGATGGGGAGGCAGAGATGCCTGACTCAGGTCTTACGGGCCAGTGTGCACAACCTGCAGGCCACTTAGAGACCCTGTTTTAAAAGAGATAGGGGGAATACGCCAGAGATGGCTCAGAGGGTAATGGTGCTTGCTGTGCAAGCTTGAGAACCCGAGTTCAAATCCCCAGAACTCACTGTAGTGTGAGTATCTGTAATCCCAGTGCTCCTGAGGGGAGATGGGAGAGGGAGACAGGAGTTGGAAGTTCATGGGCCAAGTAGTTTGCTGTACATTGTGAATAAAACGACAGAGACCTTGTCTCATACTCGGTGGAGGGTGAAGGTTGAACAACTGAAGTTATTCTCTGATTTGCACACAGGTGCTGTTACATGCGCATGTTCGCATTCAAGCAAATGTGTACATAGAAGTGCATCATATGAATATGAAAATAAATTTTATAGAAGGTGGACAATGTCTATAGAATGTACCAGATTTTGTGCTGTGGCCTCTGATGTACAGGTGCAATTTTACCTGCACATACATGAACACAAGATATATAGTTACATAAAAGATATAAGGTGAAGTTGCGTCAGTGTATGCCATGCAATATTTTAGACACATACTATTATATCTAACATTTAAATTTAACTGGGTGGCTATCAAATTTGCTGATGCTAGCAACTCTAAAGGAAGGATTACTAAGACGTGGCAAAGGCAAATTTCTGGACAACACATAAGTATTAGCAGTGTTTTTCTTCTCAACTTGTCCAAGAGACCCTTTTGATCATCAGATGTAGACAGGACCCTCCTGCCACTATTGAAAAGAAAAATCTGCTAGAGAAGCACTGTGCATCTTTCATCTTCCCAATTTTAGATTGTTGGTAGGGTGCTACTATGTAATAGATAAGAACATACAGGATTCTTTTTTCCTTGCTTGTGTGTGCCCATATGTATGTAAGCATGTGTGTGTTGTGTGTGTGTGTGTGTGTGTGTGTGTGTGTGTGTGTAAGAGGGCTTCTGAGTGTGTATACCTGTGGAGGCCAATGAGTGACACTAGGAATCATTCTAGATTGCTTTACCTTCTTGCTTTGCTCTGGGGTTTTCAAAGCCTAATTGCAGGCCATTGCCATACCTGCCTGGTATTTTTATGTGGAATCTGGGCATCTGGACACAGATCCTTTTGCTTGCAAAAGGCATTAACCATTGAGCCATCTCCCCAGCATTTAGCTACAGGATTTTTATCTTAAATATATTTAACCATAGCCCTTGAGAAATAAAACTTATAAAACATCTGTGTAGAAATAAGAGTATGCTTTAAACTGAGCAGCACGCCCCATGTTCTCAAGGGGTCAGAGTAAGGCAGATGGTCGATGAGAATTGTGCTAATGAAGAAGGCAGTTTGAAGATGAACAGGTAGGTCCTGGCCAGGAGATGGAAAATGGAACTTCCTGAGGGAAGTCAGGGGAATACCTATCCCCTAACTTTGTCCTCATAGCAATACTGGGAAGCTTTTTAAAAATTTTTAATTTAATTTAATTTATTTATTCAATTGTGCATGTGTGTGTGTGTGTATGTGCACGCGTGTGTGTGTGTGTGTGTGTGTGTGCGCGTGCGCGCGTGTTTGTGTATGTGTGTGTAGAATCACAGGCAAATTCGGGAACCACCATGGACCGCCTCCACCTCCTTATTTTTACTCTGCGCCAGGATTCACAGGCTTCGTCCTACCAGGACCAGAAACGCAGGCCGCTCCCGCTTCTGCCCAGTGTCTATACATGGGGTCTAGGATCCGAACTCAGGACCTTCCACCTGCAAGGCAGAGGCTTAACCCCTGAGCCACCTCTCCAGCCCCAATACTGGGAAGCTTGTCAGAGGCTTGGTTCAGTAATGAATAGACAATGCCATTCACTGCCCTTTCACACTGAACTTGCTGATACCCAGTAGTATGGATGATGTGTGTGTTAATCTTCTATGAAACATGATGACTTAGGTTATTTGTGCCTTCTTTATTTCCCTTAAGTCCAGGTGCTGTCTGGATTTTATGCCAGGACTGCTGAATGACTTCAGGGATTCCCAGCAGTAGGAAAAGGTTGAGTTTGTGGTCCAATCACTTTGCTTCTACCTTTGACTGAGGACATGGTAGCAGAATGATACTCTGCCTGGTTTGCTGTAGATCACACTGAGTTGAGGGCTAGTGCTTCAAGGCACTGACTCAAAAATGTGCTGGGGCTTCTGGGACTCCACCCAGCCAGGAACTGAATCTCTTTCTCATAGTTGGGAGTCAACATGGGAAGAGATCAGGAGAGCTTAGTGAAGTGCATACCCTACAGGGTGACATGTTGCTAGCCTCCTGGATTTTATGAAGTAGTTAAATGTGAGATAGTTCACAGCTCCTGTCATAGGATAACAAATAAGTGGGCTGGGGATGCAACTCTGGTACAGCACTTGGTTTAGTATGAGTTGAAGCCCTGGGTTTAATTCACACTACTGCACAAGAAAGTAAGCAAGCTCACCTGCAAATGAACAAATAGAAGACAAGTATTCTGTAGACCTGAAGGAGGTGAATACAGAGACTAAAGCTTTCTTATCTTCAAAATTTGGTATATGTTTTTCAAAGAAACGATTGTGGGAAGGGGGTGACAAGAAGATATTCCAAACTGGGGAGGAGTGAGCATCAAAGAATAACATACACAGTGCAAAAGAGGGCAAGGATGATTTAAGCAAAAGCTTGCATTTTGTGTCACTTTGTTTCAAAACCTTATAAAAAATTCCCAGCAGGTGCGGTGAGTGACCACATTATTTCTAGACCTCCATGCTTCTCTATACTCATGCAGCAAGTTTACCTCTTTTGTTAACTCCTGCCTCCAAACACAGACTTGAAACACATGCATCTGCACATATGCCCTTCTCTGCCTTAGATTGTCAGGTCCAGCTGCTGGTGTGAGTGCAGTGTTTATTCTATTCCTCATGCAATTGGAGCCACAAACACAATGCTATCTCTCTGTGTCTGTCTGTCTGTGTCTGTATCTATCTATTGATCTATCTATCTGTCTATCTATCTATCTATCTATCTATCTATCTATCTATCTATCTATCTATCTATCTATCTATCATCTATCTATCTATCTATCTATCTATAAATATATCTGTGTTTATCTGTGTCTGTATCTATAAATATATCTGTGTCTGTATCTATCTATCTATCTATCTATCTATCTATCTATCTATCTATCTATATCTACCTATCTATAAATATATCTGTGTTTATCTGTGTCTGTATCTATAAATATATCTGTGTCTGTATCTATCTATCTATCTATCTATCTATCTATCTATCTATCTATCTTTCTATCTATAAATAGATATCAACCAAGATCTGGTAATACTGTCGGGTTGCAGTTGCTAGCTAGGTAGTCAGCTCACGATAGACATGGGGATTAGTTGCGAGGATGAGAAAAAACCGATCTTAGAAGAAATAGTACGATGTGAACACTGACCAGGAGTACATAGAGAAGAAAGAGTGGCACGTATATGTAACTTTGTGCAGTAGGCTGAAGGCAGGAAGATTATAAATTTGAGGCTAGTCTGGAATATACCTGTCTGAAAGCAAACAAATATCAATAAAAAAAAACAAAAGCCCAGCCAGGATTTTAACTGAGAGTCTGGGAAGGGTCTTGGCCCCTTTGCTAAAGGGGAGTCTGGGGTGTATGAGTGTTGAGAGAGAGGACAGGAATCCAGAAGGAACTGGGGAGTTGGGGCTTGAAGTGGTAGTTTTCTTTCTTTTTTTTTTTTTTTTGATTCCATAATCCTGAACTCTGAGGAATTATGTTAGTTTTTTTTTTCAGCTCATACAAACTTATTAGGTACACCAGTTCCCTCCCTCCCTCCTCCTCCCCCGTATCCCCTGCTCCCCCTCCTCACCCCTCTCCCTCCCCATCCCCCAGTGCCTCCCACCCCAATTCCCAGAGAGTCCTTTCTTGTGCATGTCTGATTTTCCTCTGGGCCCTCCTCTCCAATGACGTACAAGGACCCAGTGGCCTTTCCCGAACCCTTTCCCGTGTTCCCCTTAGGTATAGGAACACTGCTGTGGCTGCCAATCCTTTGCCTCCAAGGATCTTGGTGCCTTTAGCAGATGCTGGACTTAGTGAGGTCAACAGTGTGTTGGACAATGCGCAGGACATGCAAAGTCCAATTATGATTGCTTCAGTCCTAACTAGTATAGAGTATCTTACATATCATTGCTCCTCCCATCCTTTTGCTCTTACACTCTTACCGCCCCCTCTTCCGCAAATTTCCCTGAGCTTCAAGATGGGGAGAGATAAGCTGGCCTAGTTCTAGGTGGTTGATATAGAGTTTGAAGTGGTAGTTTTCTTATTTGATGCCTTTATATTACTTTCTCTCTTTTGTTTTTTAAAGCTTTATGAATTAAATAAGATTTTTCCCATGAAAGCATTTTAGAAATAAGTCATGAAAGACATCCAACAGCATATGAGTGCACAGTAAGCTTCGGCACTGGCTTCGGTCCTAATTTTATCTTTATTCAGATATATAATCATCTATATTTGCCTATATAACCATATTATAGACACTTGTCTGTATTTATTTTACCAGAGTGGCCACACCAAATCAATGCTGTTTGTGACAGCAAATTACAGGTGTCAACTTGACAATGGGAGGTTGAGCCTTTGAGAACATCTGTGAAGTTACTGAGCCAGGACAAGTCCTAAGATAGTTTGCGGGAGATTATCTAATGTTGTGGACCCAGTCCACAAGTGGGAGTATTCACTGGGCAGGTAGATAAGATGGAGAGATTTGGGTTAGAATTTTGGCAGGTTAGTAAGCTAGGAAGTATGTTCTTCTCTCATCACTTCTATAGCTATGGTGTGGCTCATGTTGGTATGAATTCTCCTGCCATAATGATGAACTGTAAATGAGAATTGTGAGCAAGAATAGGCCTTTTGCTCCTTACTGCTTGACCATGCAGTCATATTAGCAACAGACTGGAAGACTATTTAACATATGTTTTTGGGGGGAGGAGTAGTGTTTTGCCAAGTAGCCCAGCTTGGCCTCAAACTCTCTGTCCTGCCTCTGCCTCTCCAATGCTGGGATTAAGTTCTATGCCAACCTGTCCGGGTGATTTAACACTTTAAGAAAAAAAATAAAACACTGGGTTTTTCAAGAGTATACTTATTTTCATTGTTGTGTAGCATTCCACAATACATTATAGAAGATAATTATAAATATGCTATTTACAAGAAAGACCTTTGTATATACAATACAGGAATCACTCAGAAATTATAAGTATTAAAACTTTTAAAATAGGAATCAATTCATTCAAAACTGTCAAAAATACTCATAAGTATCCCATATTTTGTCAATGTATAACCTAAGTTTTGGACTTTGTTGATTGGAGATGAAAAGCCTGATGGAAGTGTGACTTGTGTAATGGAAGGCCTGCAAATTTTACTTTCACCCATGTTCTGCCTATTCAGGTCTTACCTTCAATTTGTGTCAGTGAAATATGATCAGTTTTACTCTGCCATCCAGTAACTTTAGGATGGGGAATCGGGCTATGCTAATGGAATTCTTTTAACCAAAGGCCAATATTAGAACCAAAATAGACTTAAAATGCTTCTCAATGGGCGAGTGAGTCTTTAAAGCTATGGAGGTACATGATATAGGACACGAATTAGACATGCAGGCTGGAAAAAGGGCATTGCTAGTTCCCTTATTCTCTCTTGATTTGGACTCTAAGGATCTGTAGGAAGAAACTGGCGGGTTTTATAAAACACTCACGGGGGCTGATGATCCGGATCAGAACAGCGCTGTCATTCAGCCGCGAGGCGCGTGCCCTCTGCCCTTCATCTGTAAACCGTGGGTACCCATTGAGGACAATTGTTACAGCCCCTTTCTAGTGTTAATTCTACACTGCCGCTGTGGTTTAGCTCCTAGGCTGTAGAAGAGGCTACTGTTATTAGTGTTATGGGAAGACGGAATTTGCCAGGCAAGACAGACTTCTAAACAGGAAATTAAAATAAGCATTTCAAAACCTGGAGGAGATACCTTGCTACTGCGCCTGGTCCCTTGATCCAGGAGTTAGGACACGTGTTCTTTCAATCTAATGCCTACAGGTAATATTTACCAGTCAATCGGGTTTTATCTAGTAATTAACTTCAAGCAGTTCCAGACTAACTTGTTCTGCGCGTGCACTGGAAGCAAATTGGATGGAACGCACTAGAGTTCCCTCAGGTGTAACTTACTTGTCCATGTGGGCGGTGAGCGCCTCAACCTGTGAATCTCCGACCTTGGGTCCGCGGTCCTCAGTGGGGAAAACCGCAGACGATTTTTGATTGCGGAGGGGGAGTCACGCAGAAATGTGCGTATGGAACATGAACTTCACGAAATAAACCAAATGTCAAGCCAAGAAAAGAGAGCAGTTGGAAGGGTGGAGACAGCGGAACCCCGGGGACCAGCCCTGCGCGCCGGGTTCCGGCATGAGTAGGCTGGGTGTCTTGGGCACTGGGGCGCGGCTCCGCAGTGCCTGCTGGAGAGACTGGGAAGGCTCTGCCCGATTCAGAGTTGGGGAACAGTTGCTAGTCTCTGCGGCTTCACTCCGCGCTTCTGCAAAAAAAAATCCCTTGGGGAAAAAGAAGTGGACAGAAGCAGTGGGGAGCGGGTGTTGTGTGCAGAGCAGCCCGCCAGATGTGTGCGCCCAGCGCGGGTGCCGCGCCGTGCTTGGTCTCCACCGCTGCACGTCCATCTCTGGAAGTTTCCTGGCCCCGCAGGGGGTGAGGGGTCACAGCTGGGGCGAGTAGCGAGGGGGAGGGCAGGTAGGAGGCGACCCCATTGGTCTGCAGTTCCGCGCCACACCCGAGCCCGCCACGCCCACTCCCGCCCGTTCCCCGCCCCTTTGTGCGGCCTCGCAGTTGCCCGGACGACGGCCCCGCCCACCCCGGCCCCGGCCCCGCCCCGCGCCACCGCCCCAGTCTCCGCCCGGCGGCCCGTCCCCCTGCAGTCCGCAGGAGCCGCCGCCGCAGCCGGCAGCGGGGCGAGATTCCTGGGTCCCGGGGCGGTCGCAGGGAGCCCAGCGGACTCTCCCGCGCCTGTGCTTTGGCCCGCGCCGGCTTGTTCCCTCCTGGCCGCGTCGGTCCGCTGGCCGGATCTGGCTTGACCAGCTGCCCTCCGGCTCTGACCCGAGGCTCCCCGGCCGCCGCGGGGCCGCCCACCAGACCCTGCCCGGGCCGCGCTCTGCCTGTTGGACTCCGCAGTTGATGCCACCTGGCGGGGGGCTACCATGGAGGGGGACGCCTCGGACTCTCTGGTGAGCGGGGCGCAGGGGCTGTCACCCCGTCCATGCCGCGTGCTGGGGTCCTGGGACTCTCTGCAGCGACCGCCCGAGCCCCGAGGGCCCCTTTCCTGGAGCAGCGGGGGCGGGTGTGTGGTGGCCCCGCTTCCTCTTCGCCGTCTCTCTGCCGGGGTTGGGTTCCGCAACCCAGCGCCCCCCTTCTGCCGCTCCGGAGGTCGGACTTGGAGACCCCGGGACTAGGAGGAGAGCTCGGGTCCAGCGATGCCACCCCTTCTGGACTACCTTGGGGGAATCCCCGAGGGGTCTGTAGTGGGGTTCGGGTCGCAGAACCCCCTTTAGGGAGTCGGATGTAGGCTTCGGGCAAGGGCTCGTGCTCCCGCGCGCCCGGGTACCCTTTGTCTGGAGCTCCCGGGGGGGAGCTGGAGCCCTCTGGGGACCCCCACCCCTGCCGCAGCAAGCCGCAGCCCCGAGGCGCCCTTCCTGCCGGCTGGGCGGGGCGCGCCCTGACAGCTGTTGAGGCACCAGAGGTTTTCCTCCAAGGGGTTGGGAAAACGGGGCTCCAAAGTTTCCTTACCGACCCTCATTTGAGGCAACTCGAGAGAGCACTCTCAGCGCATGTCGCTCCTTAGTGAGCATAAAAAGGACATTATTTGTTTTTCTTTCGAGTAAGAATTCATATCTATTGTGATCAAGTCGCCAGATCCAGGACAGTGATTTAGCTATGAGGAAATTAGAAGTGATTGTAGATCCCTCTTATTGGGGGGGGGGGCTCCAAGATAACAGTCGGCTCTGTTCCCATGTAAAACGGGACATCAGAACCTATTTTAGACAGTTAGGACATATTCCATTTGATTAGTGTTACCGGTTGATGAAATGAGATCAGATGTGAAGACCTGCTTTCTTTGGAGTGAACTGTGGGTGTGGCCATCTTATTTCCGTATCTAGTAAAATCGTGACTTGATGTGAGTTATTATGAGATGGTTGAGCGATGCAAGAGCCGCCGACAGAATTAGTAAAGCCCTTCTGTCACTTGAGGGGAATAAATTAGCACACACTTCTCTTTCATTAAAATTAGCGAATCCAATAACTTATGTTCTGTGTATTTCAGGTAGGTGAAATGATTGTACAAGATTACCAGTTTTTATTGTTGGACTGTCACTAAAAACTTCAAGGATGCCAACAAAAGCTCGTGAAATTTAGGCTACATGGGAAGAAACTATAGGTGAAGGGTGAAAAACTGGAATGAAGCCAACACGCTTTCTTTCTTAGTTAGGAGCCTGAAGTATCCTCATTTCAAACAGTGAGACAATCAAAGTCTCTGGTGTTAAAGCACTTAGCTGGTACCTTTTAATTTTCTAAGAACTTTAATAGTCAAAAAGTGCTTTTATAATACCTGCTTTGAAGTGTAGCATTGCAGACCTCAAGCATTTTAGCTGCATGACCATTGCAGCACAGAAGAATGGCCAAAGTTGATGTAGAGAATTGCTGATAATTCAACTTGTAAATAGATTTCAGCTAGAAGTTCTTGCACCTTACTGGCGTAGCCTGTTTTATTTTTAACCAGCTCTTGTTATTTGGAAATCTCACAGCTAATTCATTACATAGAAACACTTAGTGTCATATTCAGATTTTTAAATTGAAATCCATCACTTTCAGAGCAGAGAATAAGTGACTGTGGAGTGCTCCGCCCTGACAGAACATCTGTATCATGCCCCAGCCCTTAGGCTCAGGGAACATTAAAGGAAGAGGGATTGGGGACCACTGAAAGGTGTGCCACCAATGTCTCCTGGATATAACATGGCATTGCACCCACAAGTCCACTGCAGCTGCACAAGACCTGCTTAATGTTGGGGGTGTCAGTGTTTCATCATAGGAAAGGGAAAGGTTCCTGAGATCCCCGCTTCTCTGAGGGATTATTGGTAGTCTTTGCTGGCTGGGGGGAAGGGAACCTGCATGGATATATTGTCCATGTCCCAGTATGTGCGCATGTAAGTGTAAGCAGCCCTTGTTAAATTCACATCTCTCTCTCACCCCATACTTACATACATAAATTAGAATGGGGACTTATTTTCAACCTAAGAATATTTTCACCTAAATTTATTTTATATATATATACGTATATATGGGTGTGATTTTACTGTTAAAGAATAAAAATTTAAGCATTTTTACTTTTTTTGGTATTCTTTCACAGTTTCACACATGAATACAGTGAGTTAACATTTCACATTTTAATCCCCCTTGCTGGAGCATTAGTCATGTATCCATGGGTGTACCATTGAAGAAAGCATCTTTCCTTTCATCAGTATTAATTCTTAACTGTCCCTCGGGGAGATGTGGGGCCTCTTGACATCTTTTCCTTTCCATGGTAGAATGTTGATAGGACAAATTCAGTGTAGCGCTTATGGAAATATATATAACTGCAATGAGTTCATGGGCATTTAGCCCTGTCATGTCTGGAAGATACTGCCTAGCCACGCCCCTGCCCCTGCATTACATTTTTTTAAGCTTTCATATACAAATATAATGAAATTTATTGTTTCATCCCCTAATACTCCCAGATCCCCTCCCATTCCACTCCACGGGGTTTCCTTCCCAGCTAGTCTCCCTCCCACATGTGTGGTCCATTGGGCCTCACCAGGATGTCTGTACTGGCAAGTGCCCATGCACTCAGGGGGTTGTGAAGAGCCCACCAGTGGGTCACACGTTGAGTAAAGAAGCTCCCTTTTTCCTGTCTGGCACCAGTTCCAAACCATCTCTCAGAGTAGAGCTGCATCTCCTGGGATCCTTCTTATTCCATGCTAAAAAATTGATGGACCAGTCATTGTGGAGGACTAGTGGAAGTCGACATCCTTGCAATGTAAGCACGATTGTAAGGCAGGGTGTAGCAGACCTGGTACAGACAGAGACTTCTGTTTTGCAGTACTTCTCCCCTCCTTGGGCTCCTACATTCTTACTGCCCCTCTTCTGCAAGGTTCCCTGGAGGCTCTTACATTCTTATCACCCCCCTCTGTGATGTTCCCTAGGGTGGGGTGGAGGGTGGTTTAGATGTCTTGTTTGGGGCCAAGCAAAATATCAAGGTCAACATTTAAAATGAGCATAAGAAAGTCATCACTTTTAGGGTCTTACTGAGGTACTAAAGCAGTGGATTGTTCATGATCATTTGATCAGTTTTGTCATTTTTGATAGGATATTAATAGTCTGCTAACTTCTTTGAGCAACTTTTTCTCTTTTATCTCATGTCACCAGTTCTCAGTTGTTATAGTCAGATACGGATGTCAACTTGATAGCTGAGGGTTCAAGCTTTGGGTACATTTGTAGAGAATTGGTAGTTGAGTTAAACCCTAAGCAAGCCTTCAGATTGTCTAGTTGATGGTGAAGTCCCAGACTCTGGTGGGTGAGACTAGGCCCTGGGCAGGTGAATAAGATAGAGAGACATGTTAGGGAAGTTGGCATCTTTCTGTGTACTTGGCCAGACAAGTAAGGATTGTCCCTCTCTTATCAATCCTGTGGATGTATGGATGTGGTGCGGCAAATTTCCTCGACGCTTGTGTTGGTGTGGATTATCTTGTTAAGCTGGAGTAAGAACTAAAACTAGACAATTGTAAGGCAGAATAAAATCTCCTTGTTTCTCTATAAGCCATTTGGTTGTGAATTTATCATCAACAATGCAGAGTAACTACAACATCAGTCCTAAGCCGTGTGTGTTTAAGAAAGGTTGATGGTATAGAACTTATAATCAAAGGGAAGCTCAGATTTAAGACGTGTCTTTCTAATTCTTTTTGGAAAGGTGAACATCTAACATTTGCACAAGATGCTTAAGCGTGCTAATATATTTACCCAGTAAGCACTTGTAATTTGGACTCCTTTTCCTTCTCAGGTGACTATTAAGAATATCGAAAGAGAGCTTATTTGCCCAGCATGCAAGGAGCTGTTTACCCACCCGTTGATTCTCCCTTGTCAACACAGTATCTGCCATAAATGTGTAAAAGAACTCTTACTGTCTCTTGATGATTCATTCAATGATGTGGGATCAGACAACTCCAATCAGAGCAGTCCTCGACTTCGCCTCACCTCCCCTAGCATGGATAAAATCGACAGAATTAACAGACCAGGTATGTGGAAGAATCTGGGTGGGGCAGGCAGCTCACTTACAATTGGGTAACAAGTTATTTATATTTTGATAATGTTATGTAAATTTCTGTCATTTGGAATGTTAATTTTGCCTGTTGAATACATTAAAATTATTAGTAGTGAGGGTTATTGCCACTTTAAAGTGTCAAAATGAGCTCCTATCTTTTGATGTGCATTTAAAATAGATATTAAATACTAACTTTGTGCTGACTTGTTTAACTGTCTTTATTTTAGTGGCTATTTTGACTCTGTGATATCCTTGGTAATGATAAAAATAGATTAGTGAAATACTTATTAGGGGTATACCCATTAGTGGCAGTTTATTAACTGTCTTTATTTCAGTGGTTATTTTGACTCTGTGATATCATTGGTAATGGTAAAAAACATGGATTAGTGAAATACTTATTAGGGGTATATCCATAAGTGGCAGTGTGCAGATATTGTAGAATTAAGGATTTGAACTACACTACAGTTCTAGAAAACATTTTAGTCAAATTATTTGGTGTCATTTCACCTGAGAATTTTATTTTTTTAGCTACTCGAAATACTTTAAAAAATGTGTATGATGGTGAGATGACTCAGCAGTTAAAGAAGGTGCCTGCCACACAAGCCTGATGACCTGAGTTTGATCCTCATAGAGGGTGCACTCCAACAAGGTGTAAGGGCAGATGTGATTCTGGGAAGTAGTCCTCTGACCTTCACATGCACACTGTAGTACTCACATATTCTCTTTTATACTCAAAATACAAAATAAAACCTCAGGAGCAATGAAACAAATTCTTTTAGAATGTCATGAACAGGAAAATTCTGCAATAATGTATGGAAGCAGATGTGATTGGCACAGCATGTAGTCTATATTTGTATCATGTGGCCAACATTTGCATTCTTTCCTGTCAATGTAGTGTTATTTCTGATCAGCTCTTGTAGAATTCATGTTGATCAAATTTTATTTAAAATTGTGGAAAGCTCTGAAAGTTGAGATGTCAGTGTTGGATGAGAGGCCAATGTGGGCAGAGACCCCACAGTTTCATGTAGTAAGTCCTTTATGCAGAGCAGTGTGCCTGTAACCACATGTTTCGTATTTCTGAGCTTCTGCTCTGCCCAGCATGGGCTGTGAGTTTCAGACTTAACTTTGTCTGCACTTGTCAGTTTCCCTTTCTGATATGATATAGGAGTCACTTCCATCTTGGGAATTTATTTTAGAAAAGAACCTTTCTCGTAAGTTGCATCTTAAGATGCAATATAATGGGCTGAAGAGTTGGCTCAGGGGGTTAAGACTCTGCCTCTCAAGCAGAAAGACCTGAGTTCAGATCCACAAGTTCCACAAGAAGCTAGTGATAGAAGCAACCCAGGATGATTCCTGAAGTCACCCTCAGGTCCTCCATAGGGAAACACAATGCCCTCTGACACACACACACACACACACACACACACACACACACACACACACAAGAGAAAAAAAAATTGCAATATGAATTTAATTTACAGAATCTTTTTTTTTTCACCCTATGAACTCCAGTAGATTAGATAACAGCAGTGTGTTTAAAGGTGATACTATACTTTTAAAAACATATATTTTTCTTTAAATATAAATAGTTAATTACATGGAAGATAATTTTGCACACAAAATAAAAATTGATAATATGGCTTGGGGAGATGACTCAGGGGTTAAAGCCTTTGCCTTACAAGCAAAAGGACCTGGGTTCAGATCCCCAGGTCCTGTGAAAAAATGCTGGACAATAACGGTGGTGGTCTGTACAATCAGGAATCCAGAGCTAATCAATGAGGAGGTAAAGTAATCCAGGATGCTTCCAATGTTATCCTTGGCCTCTCCAGGTACACACACTCAAGTGCCCTCTTGTACACACACACACACACACACACACACACACACACACACACACAGAGAGAGAGAGAGAGAAAAAAATTATATATATATGTTGCAGTAAAAGAGACTGAGCAAACCATGAGAGAGGTTGTGAGGATAGAGAGGTTATACTTATTATGATATCATAACCTTAAAAGTTTTCTCCTTGCTCTGACTCATATGCAATAGGAGGGACAGAAGGAAAGTAGCCCCTTGTAACCGTCCTGCCAGATAGAATTTTCTGTTCTCTTGTGGATAGTCATTGACCAACTAACTGGTAATCTCTGTGTGACTAACCAAAGAAAAATTCCTTTATTGTGTATTACTGCCTGACACAGGCAATTAAATGGAGTATTGTTACTTAGGTTATGTTTACATATATTTTTAGTAAAAATCCCATTATCTTAGGTAGCTTCTGATCTCTACATTTGGGTAATTTTCATGTGTGGGTTTTATGAAAGACAGATGAATTATCATTGTTTTTAGGAATTTAGCACAGTACTCTGTAGACACTTAATGTGTACATGTTGAATAGATGCTGAATAATAAAATTCTGATATTAGATTTGTTAAAAGAGTATGATGTCATGACTTATGTTCAATAATAGGAGCTTTTTTATCCCCCCAAACAAATGTGCAACCCACTAGATTAGGCATAGATTTACTGAGATATTCTTCCCTGTTCTGAAAGGACGCTATGAGGTTGGAATATCATCCTGGTGGGGACTTGAATGTTTGAAAACTTTTATGTGAAACATTACAGAAGATAAAAATGCTTAACTTGGAGAAGAATTACCACAGATAACTGTCTTGGGAGGGGTAGTGTGCTGGGTTCCTTTGCATAGTTTCTGAGTCAATCACTAGATGGGAGAGAGGAAGGCAGATTTGTTTAGCATGGAAGAATGCAAGCGCACAAAGTCCCCAAGGGTGTCCAGAAATGCAACAGACGACTTAATTGTATCAGATCCTCATTAGTAGAAATGTGTCGATCAGGTATTAAATTTAGATTCTCAATTCCAAACAGGTGTATTCGTGAAGCAGATCCTGATGTAATATACAAAACTTCCTTCATTTTACTTCGGTTAGATAAAAGCGAGTATTTCGTTCTCCATTTCTTAACAGCTACCAGAAAAAAAAAAGCCAGCATTCCAGTGTCAGGGGTTGAATGTTCTAAGTCATCAGGACGGGGTTCCAGATAGTGGGGCAAAGGTGGATGCCTGTTAAAGAAGGCAGAAGCCATTTGGCACCAGTGATATACACTGGGTATTTATGAACCAGATTGTTTAACTTACTTGTTTTTTGCATTGTGTGGAAATTCTGGATGTTACTTAGTTATTTCAGAGCACAATGCCAGCACCTCATCCAGCAGATCTTTGGATCTGACTCATTCAGATTTTGGTCCATCAGTGTTTTCAGTCATTAGGTGATACATGGCTGATCACTGTCTGCAGATATTAAAGAGGGAATTTCTGCTTTGGTGGATATGTTAACACAATTGTCCTGTCACTGGTCAGATTTCCAGCATTGAGGTTTTCTACCTCACATAATGCCAGTTGCATTTAATAGACAAATATTCGCGTGCCCTATTGTGACCAGATACCACTAAATGCTGAAGAGCGGTGGACAGGATGGACCTAGGTGCAGTGACACACACTTGCAATCACAGTTTATAGAGAGCTGAGGCAGGAGGATTGCAGTGATTTCAGAGCCAGCCTGGGCTACAGAGTCAGACCTTGTCTCAATCCCTCTCCCAAGTAGAAAGAAAGAAAAAAAAAGATTTGTCATCTTTTTAAAAATAAGTTTCTGAGAGAGAACGAGAGAGAAGAGAGAGAGAGAAGAGAGAGAAGGAAAAAGAAAGAGGAGGAGAAGGAGGAGGAGGAAGAGAGAGAGAGAGAGAATGAGCGAGAATAGGTGTGTGCATGCCACTGCTCACATATAAAGGTCAGATAAAGGTCAGAGATCAGCTTCCCAAAGTCGGTTCTCTCCTTTCACCACCTGGGCTGAGCTCGGGTTGCCAGGTTTGCACACAGACACCTTTACACTTCGAGCCATCTCACTGGTCCTCATGGTTGGCCATCTTTTAAAGATGTTTACTAGCCTACCATTGTGCAGACCTTCCTAAGAGATCCCAAATTAAAGCCCAGTCCTTCCTGAAGAGCACATAGCCAGCTCGTAGTTCAGGAGAGCACCTGGAAGGGGCGATGGCTCCACATGTGGAAATCATTCCTAGAGGTTTTCACCAAGTGGAAGCAGATTTTAGGGTTGTTGTCATTATGATTACTGATTTTCAAGTAACAGATATCATTGTATTTAAAATTTGATATTACCATCAATTTATTGGCATGCATTTATAATTTTTCTTTGGACAGATTTAAAGATAGATTTCATAGGTAAGTAATGACCCTCCTTTCCTTAATTAATAGTTTTTTTTTCTTTGTATGTGTGTAAGTTAGTAGGAACTACTGGAAAAAAAAATCAGAAACCCTATTCATAGCAGTGAGTACGGGAGGAATAGAATTATAAAAATTAGTTTCCTCATGGTTTTGTAAAGCTCAACCCTGGATTATCCCATACAATAGCTACTTGTTACTGAGGGCTTGAAATGTGCCTGTTCAAAATTGAGATGTGCTGTAGGGATAAATGTCTACTGGATTTCAAAACCTTAGGATAAAAAAGATATAAAGATTTAATTTTTATATTGATTACATTTTGAAATGATGATGCTTTGAATAGAGTGGATTGAATAACATCAAAATTAAGTGTACTTTTTTAAAATACATTTTTAATCTTGCTAGAAAATTAAAAATACATTGTATTCATGGTTCATTTTTTTATTAGGACAGTGCTGGAGTAGACATTTATAATAGTTGATAAAAACTTTTGAATAAATAAGGTTTCTGTATATATGGGTACATATACAACTGTGTAACTGTAAAAGCCATATTGTATTTCTGATCTCATATGTGAAATTTTTTCCTCCATTTTGTGTCTTTCAGCTTTAATAGTCTTTAATTACAGTTCTTAGATCAGTGGAAAGTCAAACAAAAGACACTTGATTTTATACTTTGTGTTTCTCACAGTTACCTGAGATAGAATTGTCTAAGAATACCAATCTGTAGGACAAATCTATTTATCTCTAAAGGTATGCAATGGTGAATCCTGATTCTAATATGATAGTTTGAATAATTTATGCAGCTGGCTTCATAAATGCCATGTGTACCAGGAAAACACATGTTTATTGATAAGTCAATCATTACATTATGGGCAAGACACAGTTACTGCTTTATCTTTTGTTGACAAGTTGTGACTGTTCTCTTTGAAATTAAATTCTAAATCCAGCTTTCTGTTCATTGTTCACAGCATCACAACGGAGATCTTTGGGGTGGAGAGGTAGACAATGCTTCTTTGCTTTTGTGGCCGAAGGCAGTATAGTGGTAGATTTAAATTATCTTACGTATATAGAGGTTTTTTAACATCAGTGGTCAAGTCTACAAAATTATGTAAAAGGCCAACAAATTGGGCTAAAATGACTTAAAGGTCAATAGGATGAAATTTCCATTCAAGTTCTGATGCCTTTAAAGGGGGATTGCTAATGATCAATCACTTCTTGCACTTTGTCAATATACGTAACAAAACTAATTTTTTTAAAATGATGTCTACACTTTTTATTTGTTTTCAGTATCTGGTATCTGAAAGAACAACTAATACCCTACATTGGGAGGTTAAATAAACTAGTATTTTCTTAGGCATTAAAATTTTGGTTAAAGGTGATAATTTTTGTAGTTAACAATCTAATATTTGCATGTGTTATGAATATAGTGTTTTTTTCTTTGTTGTTGATGTTTTCAAGTATTTGGACTCAGTTTTATCCACTTACCTGTATTTATCCACTTACCTGAGGATAAATAATAAGCACAGTTTTCTTAGGCTTCTGGAGTTTGATTCTACGTGAAAGATGAGAGTCCACCTATTTTTGTATTTTTTTCCCACTCCAGTTGACCTTTAGAGTAAAATTTTCCACCTTTTGGTTGAATTTGTTCTCATCAGAGAACACCTGAAATGTTATCCCTTTTCTGTTTTCCTCACCTTCTTGTTAGACTTTGAAAAAAAAAATCCTAAAGAAACGACTCCAAGAAACTACATACAATCACTTAGTGAAGCATTAGCAAATTTCTGGGAATTCCAAACATTGCAGGTTAGTAATTAAGAGGAAGATGGGAGGGGGCGAGAACCTGTTTTTATTCTTAAGGTAACTGAGACACAGTGTTTGCAAGTAGAAGAATGCTTATGTAGTACTCAAAGAGTAAATGTATGCACAGGCATCAGATGGTCAGAAGGTAGGAAAGAAACAACAAGATGGTATGGTAAGGCTCACTGCCACACCAAGAAGCCCAACTAGAAGTATTCCACCAATAGGGCAGATGGTAACAAGGGGAAGCTACAGCCAGAATAAGGGAGCAGATGCAGCCTGCAGAGGTTTGGAATGTGTTAGCAGTTGCTTCCTTTCCATTTGTTCTGGAATGTTGTATTTTCTCTTTGATATTTAAATGGTAAAACATATGACTCAAATCTGGCTCCTTTGGAGGGTTTTCTGTAAACCAAGTTAAGATTATTTTAAACATTTTAAAATCGTGCCATGGTTTCTGCTTACTGTGTCTTTGAAGCAAAGCTAGGCTAGTTTATTCTACTGCTGTAATGTGTTGATCTTGGCTCTACACTGTGTGACCGTTGCTTGGTCTATGTTAGTTCCTTAGCTTCCCCAGTGATCCTAAACTTAGTCCTCCCCTCATTAAATCATGTCATAGAGCAGCACTGGACAAATAGAACTTTTTGTAATAACAGAAATGTTCAGCCCTGCACTATATGGTGTGGTAGCCACTAGCCTCAGGAGTTTGTGTGAATTTGGTATTTTATCTCATTTAAGAAGACCAATGTAATAGTCTATAAAAATTTTAGTTTTACTGTAAAAATTAGTTAAAAGAGGTATACAGAAAAGGAATGAAACATTTTCCCCCATATTTCTGAATGTGGAAACCAAAATCTCGCTGTCCCTAGTATACATTGCTAATGCTTGGTTTTGTTTTCATGATTTAATTTTGGCTTTATGTCATTATTTAATTGATCACAATTTCCACTAGACCAAAAAGCTCATTTTTCAACATTAACTATTAAGATAGTTTCCCTTTAATTTAAATTTCCATCACCTAGTTAATATGTAGAAAGATACAATTTAATGTGAATTTCCATTTGTTTAAACTTGACCACTGCATTATATGACTTCCAGAATTGTTTGGCTTGTTTTGTCACAAAAATTTTTCATTGGCATGTGGTTTTTTTTTTTTTTTTGTTGTTGCTATCAACTAGCTTTGCTGCTCATGTCATTATATGCCTGCTGTGGTGTGAAACATTTCAGACTATAGTGCATGCTATTAGGATTACTGTAAGAATATATTTGGGGTAGGATTTTCAAGTTTGTGTGGGTGTTTTCTTTATGCACTGATGCTTAGAAATGTGAGCTTGTATGATCAGGAAAAAAATGTGGGAGAAAAATATCTTTAAATGGAGATATTAAAACTATTCTGCATGTTTTTACGTAAGTAGCTTTTGGAACCTGATGGCACTTTGCATGCTATAAAGTCTCTTAACATAAATAATATTTAGGGCTGTCTGCTAATTTTACCTGTAGTGGTATCATATCAGAAATCTTGTAAGATATTCTCTTGAGTGATGACAGTTATCTTTAAAGGCAATTATTAACAAAGCTAAGTAAAACTTCTGCCAAATATTATTTACTGACTTTGTTAATATATTTTTTATATTCTATGCATGATAATATGAAAGAAGATTGTAGTTGCTGTTTCTATTGTGGAGTTTTTTTTTGTGGGTAACCTAGATTACATACTTTAAGAATAATGAGAGGAAGGAATATGGTATGCATCCACCTATGTTACATGGATAGTTATGGAACTCTCTATAAAGTAGTGGGTAGGTAAGGCCTGTCATATCTTGGTTTCTTGATTTGTTAAAATCCAGATGATAATGCTGAACAAAAATGCTATGTTTAAAGTTATTTCATTGTTTTATTTATTTTTTTGTTTTATGTGTATCACAAAATTAGTCATCATATTTTTTGGTACTGAATTAAGTAATCTTAATGATTTTTGTTTCAGGTCATAAGAAGATACTAAATGGTTGGTTCCTCTCAAAGTTACTATATTTTAGTCTGTGGATGAGATTTTCTCTTTTCTAGACTAAACTCAATTACTCAATGGGCTTACTTACTGAATGTTTCTAGATAAGACAATACTACAGTGGGAAGTATTCTAGTTCAGTGGTGCTTAAGAAATTGTTGGGTCATATATTCTGGAATCCGATAAAAGCAAAATTTAACCAGAAACTACATAAATACATGTAGGTAGAAAATTGCACAATTTCAGATAGTTCCTGGATCTTCCCGAAACATATTCACTCACTGGTTAAAGACTCACTCCTTCCTGCTCTTCTGCTCTGCTCCCTCCAATTCCTCTCAGTTAAGATGGTGTTGCATGTGTTAATAAATTCACAAAGGGGAAAATGGGAGTTTTATTCTTACGATTCTTAGCTACAGTTCTTAGTCCAACTTGGCAGTAGAGCTCCTACTAACACCAGGATGTGTCTATACCATGGCCATTGCTGAGAGAGAGAGACAAAGAAAGAGAGAGAGAGATAGAGAGAGAAACTTTACTTGCCAGTCTGTCCCAAGTGTGCCAAAGAATGCAAGTTACTGAACATCTCCCTCCATCTTACCCACCTTGACAGCGATAGACTTACCCACCATAGGTGGGGTTTCCCACATTAATCAGACACTCTTGGTACTCACTCAAGGGCTGGCCTTAACTACTGATTCTTCACACATGTGCCTAACGCTCAGCCTTCAATTGTCAAGTTGACATCTTCATATCTAACCTAGTATTCAATTAAATGCCATTAACTAAGATACATGAAAGTAACTATAAATATTTACATAATTTCAAAAGATCCTGTCCCATGTAGTATTATCTTATTTATCTTCATTTCTGTGTTTAATTTAATAGTGGGTTTCTGTAGGAGTTTTTAAGAGCATATTTCCTTTTCTCTTTGATTTTTTTATACATTTTTATTATTATTTCAGCTCATACAAACTTAATAGGTACACTGGTTCCCTCCCTCCCTCCTCCTTCCCCTGAACCCCCTGTTCCCCCTCCCCTCACCTCTCCCTCCCCATCCCCCAGTGCCTCCCGCCCCAATTCCCAGAGAGTCCTTTTTTGTGCATGCCTGACTCTACTCTGGGCCCTCCTCTCCGATGACATACAATGACCCAGTGGCATTTCCCTGAACCCTTTCCCATGTTCCCCTTAAGCATAGGAACACTACTGTGGCTGCCAATCCCTTGCCTCCAAGGATCTTGGTGCCTTTAGCAGATGCTGGACTTAGTGAGGTCAATAGTGTGTTGGACATTGTGCAGGGCATGCAAAGTCCAATTATGATTGCTTTGGCCCTAACTCGTGTGGAGTATCTTGCAAATCATTGCATTCTCCCATCCTTTTGCTCTTACACTCTTACTGCCCCCTCTTCTGCAAATTTCCCTGAGCTTCAGGATGGGGAGAGATTAGTCTGGCCTAATTCTAGGTGGTTGATATAGAGTCTCTGAAGTTCTGGATTGTGGTTTGTTGATTTTCTTTTGCAGTTTGTAGTTTGTAGAAAAATATTTTTCTGAATGTAGACTGGAGCCATTTGGATAAGTATTACTATAGATACACCTCTTTCTGAAACATGATTTCCCTTCTATTTTCACCATTTTCTTAATGATGTAACTGAAAGACTTACTAATCACACAGGCTGGAAGCGTAATTCATTGACTTCGAGGACAACTACCTTTCCCTGCCCTGGCTGTGAGCATGATGTGGATCTTGGAGAACGAGGCATCAGTGGTCTGTTTCGCAATTTTACTTTGGAAACCATAGTGGAGCGATATCGACAGGCAGCCAGGGCAGCCACCGCTATCATGTGCGACCTGTGCAAGCCACCACCTCAGGAATCCACCAAGAGCTGCATGGATTGCAGTGCGAGCTACTGCAATGAGTGCTTCAAAATCTACCACCCTTGGGGTACTGTAAAAGCTCAACACGAGTACGTGGGCCCTACCACAAATTTTAGACCCAAGGTAAGAGAGGATGTCACACGTTGTAGAAGAAATTGTGTCTCTAACTTGATAGGTAAGAATTAATTTTGTTTTTGTGTGTGCACACATGTTTTGCATGTGGGTATTTACATGTGTGTGTGTGTGGGAGTGTATACAGAGGACACTTGAGTGTGTGTGCCTGTGGAGGCTCAAGGATGATATTGGGAATCATCCTGAATTGCTCTACTTCCTGATTAATCCCCAGAGCTGGAATTATAGGCTCTGCCATTTCCACTTGGCTTTTTTTTTATATAATACATTTTTATTATTATTTCAGCTCATACAAACTTAATAGGTACACCAGTTCCCTCCCTCCCTCCTCCTCCCCCCCGAACCTCCTGCTCCCCCCCTGCTCCCCCCCTGCCCCATCCCCCCACCCCGTGCCTCCCACCTCGATTCCCAGAGTCCTTTCTTGTGCATGCCTGACTCTCCTCTGGGCCCTCCTCTCTGATGACGTACAAGGACCCAGTGGCATTTCCCTGAACCCCTTTCTGTGTTCCCCTTAAGCATAGGAACACTACTGTGGCTGTCAATCCCTTGCCTCCAAGGATCTTGGTACCTTTAGCAGATGCTAGACTTTGTGAGGTCAATAGTGTGTTGGACATTGTGCCGGGCATGCAATGTCCAATTATGATTGCTTCGGCCCTAACTTGTATGGAGTATCTTACATATCATTGCTCCTCCCATCCTTTTGCTCTTACACTCTTACCGCCCCCTCTTCCGCAAATGTCCCTGAGCTTCAGGATGGGGAGAGATTAGTCTGGCCTAGTTCTAGGTGTTTGATATAGAGTCTCTGAAGTTCTGGATAGTGGTTCGTTGATTTTCTTTTGCAGTTTTGTTGCTCCTGTAATGCCCTTCACTCCATCGTGATGGGCACTGTATGTCACCCCCTGGCCAGAGACAGAAAGCTGTTAAACTGGAGTCTTATTATAAGAGCATATTCATCCACTTGGCATTTTTATGTGGAATTTGGGGATCTAAACTCGATCCTTTTGCTTGTGGGGCAAAGGCTTTAACCCCTGACCCATCTCCCCAGGCCTTGGAATTAACTTTAAAAGTAGGTGTATGAAGTTGTAGTGATATTTGGATTCCTTCAAGACTTTCTGATTGTGTAATTTATAAAGTATCAACTACTTGTTTCAAGTTGTTTTTCCTTATAACTTGATAACTTGTGAAAGTGAAAATATAATTGCATTAAGCATAAAGCTTTTAGTTTGTAAAAATTGGATGTGTGAATCTTAAAAACACTGAAACTGTGTGCTGATATTATATATTATATTTCATTGTGTAGGTTTGATAGATTAAAACACAATCTGAGTTTCTACATTTTGAAGGATTATTTTCTCAAAGCTGTGTCAGTGTGGCTAGATTTATCAAATAGCTTTTAAGCATCCTGCTGTGATGGACAGCTCATTTAAATGCTTCAGGTCATTGATTTTTAAAAATGTATAATTTGACACTACCATTTTAATTTTTTAAAAGATTAATCGAATTGATGATTGATGAGCCATTGGTTGATAAATTATAATATAAGAAATATGAATAGATTATAATGAGAAATACCTTTTTTCTTCAAGTCATTTATATTACTCTATATAGCTAAATTCTTAAAAGTTATTCCTTATGCTGTAGAATATTTGTCTGTAACAGAACTTTTTACATCATTTTTCATGGAAAGTCAAAGTTTTCATACGTCATTTTAAATGTAATTACTTTTTTTTTACATTTTTTATTATTATTTCAGCTCATACAAACTTAATAGGTACACCAGTTCCCTCCCTCCCTCCTCCTCCCCCCGTACCCCCTGCTCCCCCTCCCCACCCCCCTCCCTTCCCATCCCCCAGTGCCTCCCGCCCCAATTCCCAGAGAGTCCTTTCTTGTGCATGCCTGATTTTCCTCTGGGCCCTCCTCTCCGATGACGTCCAAGGACCCAGTGGCCTTTCCCTGAACCCTTTCCCATGTTCCCCTTAGGTATAGGAACACTGCTGTGGCTGCCAATCCCTTGCCTCCAAGGATCTTGGTGCCTTTAGCAGATGCTAGACTTTGTGTAGTTACTATCTTAAAAATTATTTTGAATGTCTTAAGTTCCTAATTCTCATTACATTTAAAATATTTTATTATTTATTTTCAGTAATTATTGTTTATTTTAATAAACTGTTCGTTATAATAAGTGAAATGTTTTATACGTTTTTTTCCAATCGTTTTTCCCTTTTGATATTAGGATTTTTTTCTTTTCAATATTTAAGTCATCATATGAGTGATAGTTGCCTGGTCTTTTGAAATCATGGACAACTTTTTTTTTCCATGGCCAAAATAGAATTATTTATTTAAGTATTTTAGTTGAATCTGAATATTTGACAGTTATGGTAAATAGCAAAAAAATAGGAGTAGTATTTTAGATGCAAGTTTTCCTCTTTTGACATTTAATATGTTCTTACATGTTGACCTGAAAACCTTCAATATGATACACACAATCCCCAAACATTACCCGTGTTTCCTTTCATTCTTTTCTAGCTTTTCCTGACTTTCTACAGACCTGTAATGTCTTCTTTTCTTTATTATTTTATTTTTCTAGTTTTACATGCATATTGACTACTTATCCCTGCTTCTCTTCATCCCCCCTCCCTCCCATCCCATTCCTTCTTCAGTGCTTCCCACTCCCTCCCATCCTCCCACCCTCCTGCCTGTCTACTTCTGTGGACCCAGGGTTCCCTCTGGCTATCTACTCTTGTGGGAGTTCACGCCTCTTGTGCTATACCAAGTTGCTTTTCTTTGGGCCACTGCACTGATAGGGTCATTTCCCTTCACTCATCCCGCTTTAGTTCAAGGTTTCCACTGTATGTTCTTATCTCTTTTGAGTTCCTCCATCTATGGGGACATGTTGGCATGACAGTCATTATATAGGTTTTGTAAGGACAAGTCTCACTGCAGTGAGTTCCTACATGCAGCAGTCCAACGGTGAACCTTCCCATCTTTAGACAGTCTCACCATGCCCTCTTCCTCGAGGTTCCCAAAAGATGGGGAGAGATTAGGTTGGCCTGATTCTGGGTGAGCCTTGCTGAGTCACTGGTACTCTGCATTTTGACTGGCCATTGTTACCCACTTCACTGTTCTACTGGTCTAGACTGCATCCTGTCAGTGTTGAGATCCTTTGCCTCTGCTGTAGAAGACTTCTAGACTGGGTGTAATAATAGCTGTTTACAGAGCAGTTTGGCTGTCTTCCTACCTATAGGTTCGTTGGCTGTTTTTCCCTATTTCCTTCCCCTTTAGGTTTTTGTTCTAGTTAATAGGAATGTCTTCCATTCTGAAAAGAGGACTTTGAATTCAATCAGAAAGTTGTTGGTTGTCTCCTTGATGCTCACACCACAATTATACTGGTGGTTACCTGTTGCCACGGTGATTTTTATTACAACTTACAGATCTCATGAATTGATGAAGCTTGTGATTATTTCTCTCCCCCAGTAGCTTCTACAATATTCCTTTGTACTGTGTGAGCTATCCAGCAAGGAGGAAGTTCTCAGACTAGTTCCAGCTGATGTATTTTGCCCATGTACTGTTATCGATGTGTGTTGTATCTTCAGGATCTTACTGACAGTTTTTTGGAGAGCAATTGAGAACAATAGCAAAAGCCTATAATATTGGGGGGGACCTTTGAGACCTCTCTGAGCAACGTTTTATCAGGAAGTGCCACATTCCTGTTAGTTCTAGTATAATTTTATCACTGGGCTCAGTGGATCAGCTCAGGGCTTCTCCCTGCCTGTTTTCTTCACTCTGCGTTCCTCAGCATAGGGACTGCACATTCTTGTTCTTTTCTTCAAAAGACATGTTTTTTTTGACATATTAATAGCATAGGAGGGTCCTGTGGGGTTCCTTCCCACAATCTTAGGGTTTTTCTACAAGTCCCTCTGTCTCTCCATCTCCCATCCCCTCATTCCTTACTATGTATTTTCCCCTATTATTCCCTTGCCCTACCTGTCATGCTATCCTAAATCTCCCCTTTAAAAGCGTTCACCCTAAGCCTTCCTTCCTACCCTCCTACTCATTGGTTCCTTTAGAATTTTCTGTCTTTTACAGTGATTCCGCTCATGGACCATTTTTTGATTTCAGTAGAATTCTAACTTAAATTCCCTCCTTTGTCCCAAGTGGAAACAATGATCTTACATAAGACTTCACATGTGCCCACGATGACGGATCAGAGCGTACATGAACTGTGTACTTTTTTAGTCAGGAACATTGTTGGTCAGTGTACATACATTTGCCGGAAGCTTGCATCACAAAGTGTTCCAAGGCCACCTTAGCAACAGCTGTGTGTAGAGAGTCAAGCCATAGAATTCCTAGCGTTTCTGATGCCTTTACTGACCATCAGAATGTGGCATTGTGATTGACGACCTGTCCAGCCAGTCCATACTTTCCGCTTGAGTCTGTTCTTGGAATGAAACACTGTTACGCCAAGTTTAAGAGAAATAACATCATCATGTTGCCTCTTTGATCCCTCAAATGAACAAATAACAATTTTGACTTAGAGCATCATCATGTGACATGCCTTTTTACACTTTTACTTATTTGTTGGCTTATTGATTTAACAAAGCAAAAGTCTTTTATTTTGGGATTTATTAGACTACTTGAAAGCCAGATTCTTAATTGTTTTTCTTTTTAACTCACTAGATCTTGATGTGCCCAGAACATGAAACAGAGAGAATAAACATGTACTGTGAACTGTGTAGGCGGCCAGTTTGCCACCTCTGTAAGTTGGGTGGGAATCATTCCAATCACCGTGTAACCTCCATGAGCAATGCCTACAAAACCTTGAAGGTATGACTTAGTATTTTGAGAAGCGAATTTTGTTTACTTTTTACTTGTCATATAAGTGTGTATTTATAAACCACTTACCATTGGGCTTACGAGGCAGTCTTTTTTAAAGGGATTGATGGAGTGATGTGTGACTTCATATTCTGTAATGTGATTTATATATATATATATATTTATACAGAGAGAGGACAGTGAGGGACACTTTCTGTGACCCAGCAAGCCTAGTGCTTGTTTGTGGTACTCCGCAGAGGAGAATAATGTAATCTCTTACCTATACACTTATCATGAACTTCTTTTTGTTTATTAACCCTTATGGAAGATTCTGGAAATTTTCATATTTGATAATGCATAATCAAGTAGCCAGTGTGTACTGATGATTTTGTATTTCATTTTTCCCCTTTAAACAGTAATTTTAAAAGAATGAATTCATCCTTAAACCTACCACCCATGTAAATTGTTCCTTTCTCTCCCTAACAATATGTGTGTGCATTGACTTCTAATTGCACATATACACATTGCTGTAGATTACGCTGTGCAACTCTCTCTGGAACAGGCATAGAACAAGTTTAGTGGCATGTTTCAGTGCTGATTCACTCAGCTCTGTATCTAATAGGTCAGCTGTAATTATTTTAAATAGTTTTAACGTAGTAGATAAATATAAAGTCATTATACTGTGCACTTCCCTGCTACTTTGCTTGCTTGTCCATTTTTGATTGACTGCCTGGTACTGTAAAGTTTACCTAGTGGAGTTCTGGAGTTTGTTGTATCCCTGCAGATACTCTTTATTCACATAAATTACTTGCAAAGTTTGTTTTGGTTCTTTATTTTTGAGCTTTGCTAGACAGGACAGATCAGCTTTTAGATCTTGCTTAACTAAACTAAGTGTGGAGGGGAAGGCCTTCGAGGGTTCTCCCTCTTCCCTGTAATCTTGAGGTTGTTTCTGTGAGTGGGGGTCTGGTTAATGAACTCTGACTGTCTCTGGAACTTTCCCAGGCCGGAGGCAGGGTTCCTCACATGTAGGAGCTGCTTGGTGTTCTGCTTTGTACAGCCGCGGTTTTCGTTTCACCGCCGGCTCTGTGGCACCGTCCCTCACACACACTGGCTGTCTGGTGCCCTCCCTGGAGACACTGGGCACCACCCAGTTGTCTTCTGCCACAGGCTTCAGAAACCTGCAGATAGCAAGCTGAGACTCTCAGATTTGTCTTGTTGCCTGCCATTCACAGAAATATCTTTTTTGGTTTTTCAAATTTTATTTTCATCTGCAAATAATGTATGGTGTGTATGTGCGTGTGTGTACATGGTGTGTGTATATACGTGTGTGTATGTGTGTGCATGTGTGTGTGTATGTGCGTGTGCACATGTGCGTGTGTACGTGTGTGTGTGTGTGTGTGTGTGTGTGTGTGTATGCTTGGGTGCACATATATGTAGAGATCTAAGGTTGGTGTCAAGAATCATTCTTAGTCCCTCGTCCACCTGCTTATGTGAGGCAGGGTCTGTCAGTCAAAGCCAGAGCTTGCCAGAATAGCTAGTCTTGGCAGACAGCTTGCTCTGGGGATCGATTCCCTGAAGCCACTTTTCAAGTGCTGGCAGTACAGGTGGGGCTATATGCCAACTCATTATTACTATGGGCTCTGGGGATGTGAACTTTGGTCCTCTTGCTTGTGAGGAAAATGGTTTAATCACTGAGCCATCTCCCCATGGTTAAGAGTATGTCTGTATTGTGTGTGTGTGTGTGTGTGTGTGTGTGTGTGTGTGTATAGATGTATGCATGGGTGTAGAAGAGGGCAGTGTTTATGCCTGTGTAGGTCCAAGGATAACTTAAGGAATTATTTTGGATTTTTCTACTTCCATATTGCTTTGTTCTGGGGTTCCCCAGGCTCTGATTTCCAGGGCTGGAACTGTGGGCTACCACCCTATCTGCCTGGCATTTTTACATGAAACCTTGTGATCTGAACTCAGGTCCTTTTGCTTGTGAGGCAAAGGCTTTAACCCCTGAACCATCTCCCCAGCCTGATGTCTAGAATCTTAGAGCTATTTCATACATATTATTTTTTAAGAGAGATTAGATCCATTTTTTATCACTTTATCATGACCCCATTTAACAAAATTTATAATTAAATAAAACATTTTAAGGTTTTTTTTCTTACATGTTCTTTATTTATTAGAGGGGAGAAAGCGAACATGTGTGTGAGAATGTGGGGTCGGAGGGCAGCTTTGGGAAATTGCCTCTTTCCTACAGTGTAAGCTTTGGGGATTGGACTGAAGTTGCCTAGTTCAATCTATCCCTGCGTCTCTGCATGTTGTCTCTCTTTCTGGGTCTCATGATCTTCTTCCTCTACCGCTCAAATGCTGAGGTTACAGACATGCACCATTATTTTTTTAAGAGTATTTTATTCATTTTGGGGGTAGATGTGTGCATGCATACCATAGTGCATGGGCGGAGGTCAGAGGCTAACTTTTTGGAAATCAGTTCTTTCCTTCTACCGTATGGCTTCTGCCACATTTGTGAGCAGGTGCCTTGCAGGCGCCCCCCCCCGAAATACACACACACTATTCTTTAATTAAATATGTGGCAAAGTTACTTGAAAAACTTGTTTTGGGTCTTTACTTTAAGCTTTGCTAGGCAGGACCATGCCCAGGCAGAAGGCTGTGATGTCAGCAGCCCGTCTTGGTTCTGTAGACACCAGTGTGTCTTTTCTAATGTAGTTTTGACGCTGTGCCTGGACTTGCTGTCGCTCCCACAGGCTGAGGGCCCAGTCCTGGGCTGCCTGCGCCTCTGCCCCACCTTAGCTTCTACTTGTAAACTCTACCTTGTTCTGCTTGTGCTTTTTACTGCCATGCTGGAAGCAGAAGTTTCTATAACCCGCCTTCTTGGGTCTGATTGATTTGTTTAGGAAGCTCATGGTGAGCTCATTATACAGGTTTCGAAAGGTACTGATGAAGCGTGTGGGGTGAGGCATGTGGGAGGGGTGCAGAACTTTCACACCTTCTCTGGTTGTTTACTCTGTGAGATCTTCCATGAGTTCTGCTACATGAACACGATAAACCTCATCCTTTGGAATTCTGTGGAGGTTTTATTTATAGGCATAATTGATTAATTCATTGCCAATTGGTGATCACCTTCACCTTGGACCTCCTTCCACCTGGAGGTTGGGGTTACAAGTCATACTAGGTTACCCCTGTAATATACACGGATGTTCCGATGACCATGTCTCATCTGAGGGTATCTAAAGGCTCCCAGCTACTACCTGGCTGAGCTTCATGCAGAAAGACATGGTCACTTCAGAGATCCAAGGATTTTAGAAGATTAATGCCAGAAAAATGGGTGTAGTTCACCATAACTCAGACATCTATTAATTCTGTGTTAATTTCTTCTTTAGATTTTTTTGATTAAAAATTCCATAATAGGGTTTTTTTAATTTGATTTTTTAGGAAATAAACAGATTATTTAGGAAATAAAATTATCCAGACTTGTTATTTGCCAAAAGTAATGAATAGCTAGCTCTCCCTTCTTTTTATTTATGCTTCTGTTTTAGCTGGAGGAAGCTACATGATACATAGACTTATTTATTTTTGAGCCCTTGATAAGAGAAACAGGCTTCGTGTGAGGATGACCTTCATTGTGACTTTCATCTGCTGTTTGTTGATATCGCTGAGGCAGGGGCCAGCTTCCCCATCTGCCTCGTTGCGGGATCTGGCTTCCAGTGCAGTCAACTCTGCAGTGCTGTAGGTTGCTTTGAGATAGATGCTGTTGAATTCTGGAGGAGTTGGCTTAGATAGTTCAAAATGGATTTGAGGAATAAACTCACCATTTCGTTAGAAGCGGCTTATGATTTGCACTGTTCTGTGTTAATTTGTGGTGAATCCTACTTTCTCATCTGCTGAAATAGTGTGGTGCTTGTCACTGTCGTGTTAATTGTGCACTGCTTTCCACATGGCAGTCACTAAGGTGTGATTGTAAAATGCCCCGTAGGCTCCCGTCTTTGAACACTTGGTTCCCAGCCAAGTGTTTTTGGAGGTCATGGAACATTCAGGTTATTGCGTTATTGTGAAATATACCCAGTTGTCTGACATATATCTCCTAAAATCCTGAAATGACCCTAGAAATGACCAGTATTTCTATGTGTTAATGAGTCATGTGGATGCTGGCTGCCTCTAGGTGGTTTCGAGTGAGACAAGGTCAACTGGAAATATTGAGGTAGGAAAAGGAGGGAAGGTGAAGGTGCTTGGCAGTTGCCTAGCTAAAGGAAGTAGTGCCTGGAGGGCCGGGGGTCTTGTGGGCTTATAGCCACTGGGCACCTTATGGTCCTGCCATGCAGCCTATAACTGTTCTAGTTACCATACTTTCCATGTAGCGGCAGTTACTTTTTACCATTGCTGTGAGAGAGCACCCAAAGTCAAACAACTTATGGGAGAAAGGGAGATTTATTCACTTTAGAGTTCCAGAGAGAAGATACACAGCAGAGATGGCATGGCTGGCTGAAGCTGGCAGCAGGCTAAGTCACAGCAGACCTCCACATGGCTGGAGCATGTCTCCTTTTCCTATATTCTGTGGTCCCTTTTATATGATTCATTACTGGGAGATTCCTATGAGATCTGTGGAGGTTCCAATGGGCTCTGGGGCTGGTATAATCTCTTTGGGTGGTCTCAGCTGATCTTTCTAGGTGTAGTCTCAGCTGATCTTAGTTAATACCAGGTGTGTCAAGTTGACACCCAGGATTAACTATCACAAGTACTGAACTGTATCTTCTCAATGTATGAGTCCTTTGCTGCTTAAGTTACTTCTTTCAATGATTTTATAGGTAACTAACTTAAAACAATAGCTTAAATGCTTAGTACTGTTAGTGATTAATCCAAGTAATTAATGCACTAAGTAATAAAATGCATCATTAGGTAATTCTTTCTTCCCAAGATTTGATTGTGAACATTTTCAAAGATAAAGCAAAGCTGACATGGCCTGTAAATTACACCCTCAGAGGATATGGACAGTACTAGTTACAAGTGGTTCTCCTAACCTGCTCACATGAAAGACACTTCTCAGCCATTGTTGAGCAGCTTTTGCTTTCTTTTTCTTTGTTTCGTTGATGAATGTCGATGAATATTGCTTTGCTGCCTTTGATGTGATTTACAGAGGGAAACAGTTCTCAGATTGGTTGGTATTAGCTTCACATGTCACTTGGGACAGCTACAGAGGTCAGCTTGACCTTGTCAACAGATCTGGACTTCTGTGTTCTTTAGCCTGTTGTATGACTTTTCCTGGACAGATGTGAAAAACACTAACAGTAAACCAAAGTAATGATTCCACTAAGGTCCAGCTTGACAAACCCCAGTTATTGGGGTTGCTTACAGGAGTATGGTAAGGGATTACATACAGGAGCACAGATGACTCAAAGGTGGCCGCGTCACAAAGGTGGTGACTCATGCAGGCTGTTATCCCGAAGGTTCCCTGAACAACTCCCAGACTACTAGCCGGGGAGAATCTTGTAAGTCACTGGAGCTTCCCGAGACTCCTGAGGTGGGTTGACTTCCTGAGTCTTAAGGAGTTTTTCTCTTCCTTAGATTGTTTGTTTTCAGAGGCCATTGCTATCGTCAAGCCCTCAGGACACCCTGATTTGATCACTATTGTAGAAAGGCTGAGTTGTGGTCTCCTAGCGAAGTTAGCCACTGAGGAGTTCCCCCAGCACTGGAGTCCTGATTTATGTAAAATGCTTCCCCAGGTGTGAAACTCCCGCAGGAAGGAACCTTGATTTTACATGTTACTCTGTTATCCACCTTGCTCTTCCAGTGTCTGGTGCTCAGAGTTTTTGGAGACCTGTGAACAAGTGGGTATATTGATAATTGAAGCAGTTAGTCTTCTAAAGTACTTGCCTAGGGCTGGTTCCTAGGAAGGCAGGAGCTGCCTCAGACAATGGATACTGTTGCTCAGTACGGAGATTTCATCTTATTGCTGAATGAATTCAGAACTCAAAGTAGATTAACAGGTTTATTCCCGTTTATAACTCTTGGCTGTAGTTTATCAGCATAATAGGAAAGTTCATATCAATATGCAAGGAATTGCCGAGATGGCCGTATCTTAGGACTTGCTGGTTTGCCAAAATACTGAACTGTCTCCATTTTTTTCCACCTGCCCAGAGAATAATTTCACCCATCATGGGCCTGGGCTTCCCACATCAACTAGATAATCACTCAGTCTCACTCAGGGTTTGCTTTAATTAATCCTTCATAGGTGTACCTAAATGCTCAACTTGCCATTGGCAGATTGACACCTGTATCTAACTGGTAAAGCTAGAGACGTTGAATGTTAAAACTCAAAGTGAGTGATGTGCTTAGATCATGTTTCTCAATTCTCTCACTTCTCAGGTCCCTTCCTTTGGGTAAATCAATTTATCCTAGCTTCCTGGAATTTCATTTCTACAACTATCCTATTTATTTGAGAGATGGGGAAAGTGTATATATGCATTATATGGGCTTCTGAGAAAGAGAGAGAGAGATATGTATTATATAGACTTCTGGAACCAAACTCAGGTCTTCAGGTTTGCCAACAGGCTCCCTTGCCCACTGAGGTATCTCATGGGGGACCACCTGCATTTGATTTAAACTCTCTCAGAACAACGCCTGGCATCAGTTTTACTGTCCAAAGCCAGCCCTGTCTGTCACTGTCATTAAAGAGCACTAGCTCCTGGCACCTGGGCCATCAGGGCAGGAGCAAAACCGCAGCGTGGGGCTAAGGAATGTCCTCCCCCGTGGAGAGTGATTACTGAGGCTTCTAGATGAGCCAATTGTAAGATTTTTGTACCTGTGCTTTGGCTTCCCTGGAACTAAAAAATGATAGGTTAAAACACAAGCTTTCTGTCTCTTTTTACCATTACTAACCTGCCGGTTTCTTGGTCCCTTCTTTTATTTTTTTCCAGGCCTGCTTTGAACTCCAGATTTTCCTGCTCTACCTCCCTCCCAAGTGCTAGTCCATCCTGCCCAGCTTAGGTTTCTGATTTAGTTTTGGAATCTAAGACTTTGCGCATGTTGGGGAAGTGCCACTGAGCTATGTTCTCAGCCCATTCTGTCCTCTCCCATCCAGGCCTTTCCTGTCTCTGTTAAACCCTCAGAGGGGTTGCCACCTGGTTGGCGTGTGTTCCTCTGAGATCCAGGCAAATCCTGCAGAGCACATCACTTCTGTTTCTGCACACATCCTCTTTCCTCTGTCGGGCAGTCTAATGAAAAAAGAGGAAGACGAACTAGATGTTTGGCTTACTTCTTAAATTCCTATGTGCTTAGTGGTCATCCCCCCCATCTCCTGCCAGTGCATTTGAGGTGCTCTCATCCTATTAGGGTTACAGTGTGGGTGGTGGCACTGGTTCCTGGGTGTTCACATTTTGTGTGTGTGTGCATGCGCACACACACTTGAGTGTGTGAGCATCTATGGAGACCCAAGTGTGATACTGGAATTATCATGGATTGTTCTCCCTCCTTAGTGCCTTACTCAAGGTTTCCCAGACTGTGCCTTCCAAGGCCAGAATTACAGGCCACTATGACTTCCATCCAGTGTTTTTACATGGATATGGGAACTGATCTCACGTCCTTCTGCTTGCAAGGCAAAGCCTTTAAAACCCTGAACCATCTCCCCAGAAATCCTCATTCTTATTTATGTTGTGAATACATTCATCTACATACATTCTTTGTATCCCGTAAACACTTTTTCTTTTACTTGGTAAGGATGAGAACCTAAAACCAACAGTCTCTGAAACGAACTGCTACTCTGTCCTGAAGCAAGTTTGTCTTTGACTTTGCCTGTAGTAAAAACAAAGGAAGGAGACAGAAAATGAGCTGCACATGACACAAGTGGAAAGATCATTTGAAAATAGCTCATCAAGTAAAGATGGGAAGAGATGGTTCAGTGCTGCAATGTGCTGATTACCAGGCAAGGTTCTAGGGACCTTTTTTTTAAAAAATAAACTTCAGATATAACAATGCGTTTTCTAGGTCAGACTGGGGAATCTTAACCAGCATCTGTGGTGCAACTTGTATGAGAAACTGTACTAGTGTCAAAACTGAATGAAAAGTCATGCAGTGATCTCTCTTGGAGATTCCCTACTTGATAAATGCACATTTCACTGTTGTGTAATTACTGAGTGGCTAGGCTTGGGTATTTGAGATTATTTAGGACTGCTTTTTCTCGCTTTTCCTATGTGCGTATACATGTCCACATGCATGGAGGGTGGAATGTGTGAGTAAATTACAGAATATGATGGAAGGCAATATGTTTGCATTGCTGCCCTTCCATTGCTTAGAGGCCTTAAAAGCAAGAGTCCTGGAAATGATAATTAGTGAAATATTGTAACAGTTACTCTTGCGTGAAAGAACACCCAAAGTCAAACAACTTAAGGGAGGAAGGGAGATTTATTCAGCTTATAGTTCCAGAAGGGAGATACAGTCTCTCAAGCTGGAGGAGGCGGTGTCACTGCAGACATCTTGAGAGCTGCAAGGTTGCTTGCTGCAAAAACAGACTTCTCCAGGAGGTAGGGTGGGATTAATCTACTTTAAGGCCCACCCCCTGTGACCGCCTTCCTCCAGCAAGGCTCCACCTCTCAAAGGTGCTATGACCTTCCCAAACACAGGATACTGTGGGGGACACATTTCAAACCACGACAGATATGTTATTTGTGCATTTCAAAATTTTGACTATCACTTCCCAAGTCTTTTTTCCCACTCTTCATTTAATATGTTTCATGTATCTTTCACATATCCTTTGGACCCATGTTCTTAAAAGTCAGTAAATGTTTACTTAGGATTCATCACAGTATCTCCTCCTACAAAGGCGTGTTTTTGGTCCTCTGCCCTTGGACACGTAAGACTTGGAGGCAAAGAAATGTAGATTTGGAGAAATCTGGGGCCACCTTGCCCGCCGCAGGCTCAAGATCAACCATCCCACATAGAAAAAATAAATAAATAAATAAATTAAAAAGGATTCATCACAGTAGCTAATTTTACTGTCTGTTTATCATGAAGGATGGGTACCATGTAATTTCACAAAATTCTTCAGGGTTTCTGTTAAACTCCTTTCCTGAACACTTGTGTCATGTGTATTTTTACAGGAGAAACTTTCAAAGGACATTGATTACCTTATTGGTAAAGAAAGCCAGGTGAAGAGTCAAATTTCAGAACTAAACTTGTTGATGAAAGAAACCGAGGTAAGGTGTAGATTGTTTTGCATATTTTCCATTTATTCATTAAGATGTTAGCTTATGGTTCTGGAGGTGTTATCTGAGCTGGGAATTCAAAGTTGCACGACATCACACCCCTGCTTTTCTCTGGGATTATGGAAGCTGAAGGAAAAGGTTAATTAAAATGCTATGTGATCAAGGGTGCAGTCGTGACCAGACGATGTTAGACCCAGAGGAAAGAATGAATCCGTACAATAAGTAACAAGGTGTCAGAAGTCAACAGAGAAACGATAGCTTTTTTACATTCTTTTTTTCTTTGATAGTTTCATATATGTAAGTGATGAGTTTTATTCATTTTCTCCCACCTTTCCCATTCCGCTCTCTCTGCTTGAAACCCTTCTTCCCAAGAAGGCCCGCTCCTCGTGTCTCTTTTTGCACAACAACTGAGTTCAGAGTTACTTGCACAAGCCTGGGTGGAAGGTTATTTTCTGGATCACTGGCTACACCACTGAAGAAAAGCTTCCTTGTGTGGAAACCATTTGTTTGCCAGTAGTCCCTCGGGGAGGGGTGGGGCCGCAGGAGCTCATCCCCCACTTGAGGTGAAATGTATTGTGTAGGTAGGCACAGCTGCAGTGAGCTCATGGGTGCAGTGCCATATCAAACAAAGGGCACCTCCTCTAGCTCTTCCATTCTTTGTGCGTCTCTGCCATGCTGTTCCCTGGGCCTGGGATGGGGTGTATGGATGTCCCACTTTGGGCTCAACATGTCATTGTCATTTATTCTTGACAGTTTTTTAAAAAATTTTTTAATTATTTATTCAATTGTGTGTGTGTGTGTGTGTGTGTGTGTGTGTGTGTGTGTAGAACCACTGGGCGAATTCGGGAACCACCATGGACTGCTTCCACCTCTTTCTTGTTTACTCTGCCCCGGGATTCACAGACTCCGTCCTACCAGGACCAGAAATGCAGGCTGCCCCTGCTTCCGCCTGGCGTCTATACATGGAGTCTAGGATCTGAACTCAGGACCTTCCGCCTGCAAGGCAGAGAGAGGCTTAACCCTTGAGCCACCTCTCCAGCCCCTATTCTTGACAGTTTGACTTGCTGGAAATGATAACTGTTAGTGACCTACATTTAAATAAGCTCAGATGGTTTGAAAAATGTGTATGTGTAAAACCAGGTTTATCTAAAACTTCAGTGTTCCAGAGTTTATATGCTTGACATTTGCTTACAAAAAGACATGTCTGGTGTTCATGTGTGACTTGTTTGCAATGGCCACAAAGTGGACACTGCCCAAATGCCCATGAGCTATGAAATCCACATAGCAGTAAGAGTGGGGGTAGGGAAGGTGGTGGTGGGGTGGGTGAGGTAGTGGGGTGGGGGTGTTTGGACTGGGAGGCTGTGAAATTTCCTTTCCATGAGAAAGGATGATGCCATTCCCAAGAAGTACATGTGCTACAAATGACATTTATAAGTGCATCCCAAACAGTAAAGTCAGGTTATGTTGCTAAAATTCAGAGAAGTTTCTCTGAGAAGGGAGAATCTGTATCTGCAGAGGTTATGAGGTGACTTCTGGAATACCAGTGATGTTCCTTTATCTTGCCCAGATATGTTGCTGCTGCATCCAAGCTCATCCTTCCATGTATATGCTCTGTATTTTATGCTTTAGTAACAAGCGAGAAAATAAGCCAGGTGCGGCGGCTCATGTAATCTTAGCACTGGCACTCCTAGCACTTGGGAGATGGCTACTGAGGACCAGGAGTCCAATCCAGCCTAGGGCTACATCGTGACATTGGGGACTGTATGAGATCTTTGCTTCCAAAAGCAAAAATGAAAAATTAATAATGTTTAGTAAACAATAGATAAATAAGAAAAAGTAATAGCATTAAAATAAGTGTGGATAGCACTGGGCTATTTAAAAATTCTATTTCCCTTTGGCTTTGATATACACTTGTATCTTCTCTGTTGGAAACAGAGTTAAGATCCATTGCTTCTATTTTTCCCTCTTCATCACTTTAAATGTCACAATTAAATATGAAAACATTTAGACTAGGGCTGAAGAGATGGCTCAGGGGTTAAGCCTCTGCCTTACAAGCAGAAGGACCTGAGTTTGAATCTGAGATCCCACATAAAAATGCTGGGCAGACGTGGTAACAGCCTGCACTTCTAGAATTGAAGACAGAGTCTGGGAAACCTTCCAGCAAAGCAATAAATAGGTAGAGCAACCCAGGATGATCCCCACATTCACCCTTGGGCCTCCACAGGTACACACAGTGCCCTTTGATGCATGTACTCATCACAAGAAAGAAGAAAAAAACATCTAGGCTGGTTTGAGAGATTTCTTGAATTGTTTTTATCAAAAAACAACTGAAATAATTAAAAAAGATGAGATCTGGGTATTAGTGGTAGAAAGTGAAGCAAGGAAGGGAGGAAGGGAGGAAGGAAAGGGGAAGGAAGAAACGGAAGGAAAGCAGAAAGGGGGTGAGGGAAAGGAAGAAGGAGAGAAGGGAGGGAGAAGGAGAAGGGGGAGGGAAAGGAAAAGAAGGAAGAAAGAGAAGAAAAATAAAGAAAGAGAAAGACAAGTAAGCGAGTTAGCATCTTATTTCCAGCCATACTTTGGTTTCTAATGTTGTTTTCTGAATCTTCCCTGGCTCGACTTTCTACCATACATTTTTAGTTGATTTTCCACATATTTAAGAGGATTAACTTGTTCTGGGGCTGGAGAGGTGGCTCAGGTGTTAAGCCTGTGCCTTGTAGGCGGAGGGTCCTGAGTTCGGATCCTAGACCCCACATATAGACCCCGGGCAGAAGCGGGGGCGGCCTGCGTTTCTGGTCCTGGTAGGGCGGAGCCTGTGAATCCCAGGGCAGAGTAAACAAGGAGGAGGTGGAGGCGGTCCATGGTGGTTTCCAAATTCGCTTGTGGTTCTACAAACACACACACATACACACACACACACACACACACACACACACGCGCGCACGCACAACTGAATAGTGTCTTGTTCATAGTGTCTCTCTCAGGTGTGCAAGGATCTCCCGCACAAAGCCATCTGTCCCCTGGATGATGGGCCCTTCCAGGCTGTATCTTTTGTCATTTTAGGATTTTCTTTACCCATAGGCTTTGCCCTTTGTTTCGGAAATCAAAAGACACCCCAGAGTTCGTATTTGGGTTTGCTCAAATTCATTTGAAAACGGGGCATCCAGGCATTAGGCATCATGTGGGGTCCTGACTTCTCCAAGCAGGGGAGTCAGTGAACTCTTTACCTTTGACCAGAGGGACACAGTGGGCTTGTCAGTGAGACCCATCCCTGCGGGAAGATGGTCTCCTTTTAGATCCCTGAATGCCAGTCTCCTCCCTTTTGCGCTTGTACAATCAGTGTAAAATGACTTATTGAACTTCGTGCTTCGGCACATCAGGAAATTCTGTTACGATGTCGCTATTCACACACATGAGGATGTCAGACCCAAGCTCATTGCTTTATATGCTTAACTTAGATGCTCGATAAAAAAGCTGCGGTGGGCCTGGGGGTTAGAAACAGCAAAGTCTGGGGAGCACTTCTTTAAGACTCATTCTGCAGCCACCGTCCAAAGCCCTGTCCCCTCTGCCATGTACTGCCATTCTGAGAATGTCCTTGGAATCTTTTCCTATTGGGTCTGTTTTGATAAGCGTTCCTGGTGCTCGCTGGTCTTATTCTCATAAATCAGCTCTTATTTCTTAGGTATTTAAAATGTGTGGGTCAGACTTGGTGGCAGAAGCCTGTGACCTAGCATGGGGAGGGTTCCCTGGAAGACAGAGGGTTTGAAGCCTCCTTGGGCTATATAAGGAAGC
Organism: Typhlomys cinereus; assembly: GCA_023101885.1. Lineage (NCBI taxonomy): Eukaryota > Metazoa > Chordata > Mammalia > Rodentia > Platacanthomyidae > Typhlomys > Typhlomys cinereus. Next base: position 676,464 of record JALPQD010000104.1, read on the forward strand.
TTTGTCTCAGACAAAACCTCCAGATCAAAATGTTTAATAAATATTGCAGATAGGATTATGGCAAGATTTTTAAAAAGTAATTATACTATGATAAGAATGCTTAGTTAGAGCTTGTGACATTTTGGTATGCTTCAGTCCTCATAAATCCTTAAATTATTTCTGTTGTCCACCGGAAAGCTGTAGGATTTGCCCAGAACCTCACTCATACTCAGTTGTTTTTTAATGTTGTTTTCTGAATCTTCCCTGGATCGACTTTCTACCATAAATTTTCAGTTCCCACCAAGTATAAGGTCTCACTGCTGAGTCAATTAAATTACCTTAATTTGAAAGGATTTGTTACTATTTTATTAATTTTTAGCTTTGTGGCTGTGCTTTTACTTTAACAAGGTTAGAATAGCATAGAAAGGGTTAAAAGTCTTAGGTTGTTTGAAATGAATCTGAAACTCTCCAGAGTTGTTTTCCCATGTCTGTGATCAAATCACTTCATTTCTTCTTCGAATTCCTTTTATATGACTGAAAATAGTTTTCTCTTTAATTGAACAAGTAGTCTGCTGCTGGACTGTAGAAAACAGCTTAAGGAAACCCAGTGCTAGGAAATTGCAAGACAAGTTGTCATTTGTCTTTTGGCGTGTTTGATGCCAAACTACTTGAAGGTATTTCATGTTCAGGCAAAACTTTTTTTCTTTTCAATATGTGGGTTTGTTTAGGGCTGGACAGATGAGTCGGGGATTAAAGCTTTTGCTTAGAAAGCAGAAGGACCAGAGTTAGAATCCCCAGGTCCCAGGTGAAGATGCCAGGCAGATATGGCAGTGGCCTGCAATGCCTGCCCTGGTGGGCGGAGCCTGGGAGAACCCAGAGCAAAGCAATGAGAAGGTGGAGCAATCCAGGATTGTTGCCGAATCCGCGCCTGGCCAGCCCGGAAAAGGACAGGGAAACAGCAGAAGCAGCAGGCAGAGGAAGAGTTGGCTGCAGACTCAAATTTATTAAGGAACTGTGGGCTTATATAGGGTCGGGGTCCAATCAGGTGTTGCCATCCCTCCACTCAGGGGACAGCCACCAGTCATTTAACAGTTTACTAGGTGTCCTTTGCAGGGGAAGCTTAGATGGCTGCTTCCCATTGGTTGTTCATCCCTCCGCCTGCGTGGTCCTCTACTGGACATGTCTGTTCGTGTCCTGGCTTCTCCGTAGGGAGTCGGGCTAGGGCCTCCCTGAATTGGTAGTGCCACACAGGATGATTCTTGATGTTGTCCTTGGGTCTCCATAGGTTCAACACTCAAGTGTTCCCTTGTACATGCACCTACACGTGTGCCCAAGCAAAACTAAAAGTATGTGGTTTTGTTCTGTTGAATTTGGATGCATTTTTCATCACCCAGACAAAATGTAGCCATGTTGACCTTTGTAAAAAGACGCTGGGGTTGGCAGGTGGGTGACGCTGCTCTCTCTGTTCTACACTAGTGCAATGGAGAGCGGGCGAAGGAGGAGGCCGTCACCCATTTTGAGAAACTCTTTGAAATTCTGGAAGAGAGGAAGTCATCCGTTCTGAAAGCAATCGAGGCCTCTAAGAAACTGAGACTAGACAAATTCCACACCCAAATGGAAGAATACCAGGGGCTTCTGGAGAACAGCGGGCTGGTGGGCTACGCACAGGAGGTGCTGAAGGAGACCGACCAGTCCTGCTTCGTGCAGACCGCCAAGCAGCTGCATCTCAGGTACCAGGATCTCAGCGTCTGCTCCAAGCTTGCCGTGTGTGGGTGGAAGTTGCAGTCCTGCCTCAGTCCGAGGTGTCACGAAGTGGGAGAGTTCTTTTATTCCTATAGTCTTTTTAAACAATCATATCTGTTGGAAATGTGTCTGTCTACAGAATTCAGAAAGCTACAGAATCTTTGAAGAGCTTTAGACCAGCTGCTCAGACTTCTTTTGAAGACTATGTTGTAAATACCTCTAAACAAACAGAGCTGCTTGGGGAATTGTCCTTCTTCTCTAGTGGTAAGTGACACTCCTTAGTCATAGGATTTACTCCTGGGAGCAAAAAATACACTTCCTTCCTACACTGCAGTTGCTTAGGATCATTATATTTCAAAATTCTATCCCACTCATATCTTTATGACTTCATCATGAAATTGTATTCCACTGCTTTTTAAACATTGCATACATTGGTTTGGATTATTCTTTCGTAAATCACTGATTTTTAAAACAAATTAAGCTGATAATAAATATTATCTCATGTATGTGTGTATGGGATGTTGGGGTAGAATGTATGGAGTACTTGTGTGTGTGTGTGTGTGTGTGTGTGTGTGTGTGTGTGTATGCAAGGGAGTGTATTTGAGTATATGTGCCCATGAAGGCCCAAGGGTACTAATGAGAATCAGTGCTGTTTGCTCTTCTATTTTATTGAGCACCTCATCAATATTCGTCTGGCTAGCTAGCTTGCTCTGGAGATTTCCTGGCTTTGCCTTCCAAAGCCAGAATTACAGATCCAAGGATCCAAACTCAAACTCAGGTCTTTTTGCTTGTGAGGTGAGGCTTTTAACCACTGAACCATTTCTCCAATCCCAATACATGTTTATTTGCATATAAAATTCTGCTTTGAAGCTGTGTTTCCACATTTACCTATGTGTAGCACTTCAAAAGTTAATAAGCCATTTCCTTGCTGATGGTCAACTAGTTTCTGTTTTCTCTATTACAAATAGTGCTGCATTGAACATCTTTGTCAGTGTTTCCTAGTATGAGTTTTAGTAGAACAGAAACTTGGAGAGGGAGTCTGTCACCTGAAATGGATGAGAGGGTATTTAGATGTTTATGGTGCTGTCAGTTTGCCAACGAGCTTGAAGTGTCAAAATTTTGGTGACTGGAAACCCACAATTGTGGTTATTGGCGAGGTTGGTTTCTCCTCGGCCTCCCGTCCCAGCTGCCCTTGGTTTTTGTCTCTGGCTTTCACTGTCGTTAGTACACCCATCACGCTGAACCTGATCTCAGTCTGATGTAATTTCCTTTACAAAGACCAGCCTCCAAATGTGGTCACATTCTGAGAATCACTGGCGGGAGGCTTTTCACTGTATGAGAGTTTGGAACATACAGCTCAGTCATGGTCTTTGATGGTCTGTTTCCCTTTTTCCCCATCCTGCCTGAAGAAAGGTTTCCCCTTTCCCTTTCAAAACTACTTACCATATCTCACAAGAATTTGTCTTCTAACGGTGGTGAACCAGCACAGCTCTTATAAAGATTTAGTCAAATTACTGTGTAGGCTTAGATTTGGGCATTTGTCTTGTTAAAAATTAAAAACTGGATTACTGTTAGGTCCTTTACTGAAGCTGACATTTTTAAGACTTACGTTTTGCAAATAGGTATCTGCTTTTATTTCAAATTCTGATTCTACATCATGTATTGTTCTTCCTCTCTTTCCAAACTGCTTTCCTTAGATATCATTGACTTTTGGAATTGGGTAATAATGGGTTATACCCAACCTACAGCACGGGACCTCAAAAACAGGAGCAAGAACAGAGGCTGTCTTCCTATTCCCACGAATAGTCATTCCTTGCATGTTTTCCTACATGCACATTTTTTGTAATAAGAAAGGAAAGACATGCAATATTTCAAATTTACTGATTTTCAAATTTATTGAGATAGGGTATTTAGTCCATGTTACTGTGTGACTTGATTCTGTTTTTTTTTTGACTTTAAAATGTGTTTTTTATGACTTTTCACATCTCATTATAGCGGTATATAATTTTTGAATATGTACAGGTAAGTAAATCCACAGATTTACTTACATATATAGCTAGAGGATAATGAAGAAGAGAGATATTTTCTTTTTCATTTTGTTTCTTTGTGATTTGAGATGTGTGTATAAATAATGTGTATGTTTATATATATGAAATAGTTATATATATATATAGAGAGAGAGAGAGAGAGACAAGTTCTCTTGTAACTTCAGGCTGCACTTGAACCTACTGCGTAGCCAAGGATGATTTTTAACTCCTGATTTTCCCTCTGCATACATGTGATACCATGCTCAACATGTATGTGTAACTTTTATCCCTATTGATATATGCTGTCTGATCCAAACTTACTGATTTAGTTATAGAAAAGATGATGTATCTGCATCGACATTTAACTGTGACATTGGTTTTTAACTTTATTTTATTTTATTTTGAGACATCTAACGTTATAGGCTGCCCTGTGATTCACTGTACAGCCCAGACTGGCTTTGAATTCATAGTGATCCTCATGCCTCTGTCTCCTGAGTGTAGGGATGAGGCATGAACTATTTTTTTTTTCAACTGTGCGCATGTGCGTGCGTGCGTCTGTGTGTGTGTGTGTGTGTGTGTGTGTGTGTGTGTGTATACGCATGTGCTGGCAAACGGTCAGTATTGTGTTGTTCACTTCTTTCCACCTGGAGTCTGCAGACTGGGGTAGACTGACTGTCCAGTGAGCTCCAGTCTCTGCCTCCCAAGTACTGTTACAGATGTGCTGCTTGACGTCTACACGCGTGCTGGAGACACACTCCATGCTCCTTAGTGTGCAACCGGCACTTCTAGCTGAGCCATCTCCCAGCCCCCTCCAAGTATTTATCTTTAAAAATTTTGTGTGTGCGTGTGTGTGTACATGTGTGTGCGTGCATGTGTGTGCATGTGTGTTGTGTGTGCGTGTGTGTTCATGCATGTGAGTGCCAGTGTGCACAGGCCATGGCATGCATATGGAAGTTGGAGGACATTTTCAGGTGGGGCGGAGGCAGGTCTGTTTTTTGCTGCTGTGTGTGCCAGGCTAGCTGGCCCTGAGCTTCTGGGGATCCTCTGTCTTTGCCTCCCGTCACCCTGTAAGTGCTAGGGCCACACGTACATGCTGCCCCAGCTGTCATGTGTGCTCTGGGGATGGGAGCCCAGGTCTTTATGCTCTTGTGGCAAGTGCTTTATCCGTGAATCCATCTACCCAGCCCTTACTATGTTTATACTAAGAAAAGCTATTTGACTTTGTAACTCTATAAAAGAAAATATGAAAAGATTAAATATCATTCTTACTAAAGTTTGATTTGAATAGTCACCAAATATAATATAGTAATAGTGAGCTGTCATTTGCTCAGTGGAAGGTGTGTGCTTAGGCAATGGAATTTCTTGAGTTGGTGAGTTAACTCAGCAGGTAGAAGCACCTGCTCATAAACCTGGCAGCCGACTTCCATCCTTAGCATCTGTGTGGGGGAAGGAAGAGCTGACTCCTGAAGTCCTCCTCTGCCTGCAGGGCTGCGCTGTGGCTGTGGGGCTGTCTCCCTTGCTTCCTGCTCTCTTCTCCTTCCCTCTGTCTCTTCCTCTCTACCTCAGTCTCCCCTTCTGCCCTCTCAAATATGTATATCCTGTGTTTCAGATACTGTGATTCTATTTAAAGCTGGTGTTAACTTTTGTCTTACCTTTTCCATTTCAATTATAACATAGACATACCTTATTTTATATTTAGTATTTTTCTTACACAGAGCATTATATATACATTTAGAAAAAACCTTCGCACTGAAGAAGTCATCAGAACACAATTTTACCAAGGAGAAAAGAACGCCATCTCGAAATATCGACAGTCTTAACATCATTTTCTATTGTTTCATGCTTCTTTCAGGTATAGATATTCCTGAGATCAATGAGGAGCAGAGCAAAGTGTATAACAATGCCTTGATCAACTGGCACCATCCAGAAAAGGATAAAGCTGATAGCTATGTTCTTGAATACCGGAAGATCAATCGAGATGAAGAAATGGTGTTGTGGAATGAGGTGGAAGTCCACGGTACCAGTAAAGTGGTCTCCAACCTTGAAAGTAACTGTCACTATGCTTTCCGTGTGAGAGCCTACAAGGGTTCCATCTGCAGCCCCTGCAGCAGAGAGCTGGTTCTTCACACGCCTCCAGCTCCAGGTACTGACAGTTTGGGATTAGAGAAGCAGAGTGCGGAAAGGCCAGATGGCGCGGAGGAGCCACCACCTTGTCTAGACCCGCAGTGAAACTTGTTCCCGTTCTTGTTTGCTTTTTTTAAATGTGTGAGTGTGTGTGTACGCACACGCGTGCAAGAGGGTACTTGAATGTGTGTGCCAGTGGAGGTCCAGTGCTGACATGGAGAATCATCCTGTATTGTTCTACCTCCTTATTGCTTTGCTCTGAGGTTCCCCAGGCTCTGCCTTCCAGCGCCAGAATTACAGGCTGCTGCCATTTTCACCTGGCATTTGTAAGGCATCTGGGGATTGAGCTTAGGTACTTCACTAGTGAGGCAAAGGCTGTGGCCCCTTGAGCCATCTCCCAAGCCTCCAAGCCCTTGCTTTTAAAGGACCCCAGACAGGTAGATTCCATGCCCGGCTGGGATTTGGAAATGAATTTAGTGCTCAGATTTAACATCATAGGCTGGCAACAGGATTAGATTTTGATATCAGACAAAAACCATGAGACACACTTGAGTCTCAAGGGTAAGTTGGGGTTTAAGTAGCTTACATGTTATCTTAGAAAGCTTAGAATAGAATGGTTCTTTTTTCCTTTTTGGCTACTTGATAGAAATGCCTAGAATACATCATGTAGGTAGGCAGTTTAAAAACTTATCAAGATAACCTGACATTTAGTTTTTGATGTACTCTAAGCCTGGCTTGCCTAGATGTTCTGTTGCAGTGCACTTCTCCCCATATTGGGATGGAAGGCGAGTGACTGGAGCCACATGGAAGCTTATCTCTGCACACTGTGCTGCTCAGTCTTCCTACCCTTCATCCCCTCAGTGTGAAATCTACCAGCACTACTTATAGGAGTCCAAAGAGGTTTGCTAAATAAAGGATGACATACAGGTTAGCTGATGTCTATGGCGATGTATTTATAGATGAGGGACAGTTTAAACTGAAGTTGTTCTGTTTGCTCAGCAGGAAAGCATTTTGCACTTTACATTACCATGGCTCCCAGACAGGTTTTAGTGGTGGATGAGCATATTTTGTACATTTTGTCCCTCTTTTTTGTCCAAAATTGAAAATATGCTTTTCAGGTATATTGTGATTTTAAAATACTATAATTGAGATATGTAGGGTTGTCTAAAATTATTTTTCTTGAACTTTAGTAAAATTTAGTGCAGCGTTAGGATGAATTTTCAATAGTAAGTAGGTGCTGCCAGCTAGTCTTGCTTTTCTAGTCTCTTTGAGCAGAAGTAGAAAGGATTCTGGATATGGTGGTTGTTTTTGGTAACATGGTTGCATGAGAAAGAGGAAAGGCAAGCACTCTGTCTGATAACTACAGATAAAAACTGTTTACCTATTTGTACACACAATATTGGGCAGCTGTCATCTTAGAACTTTTTAAACATAGCACACAAAGAAATAGCATCACTCTGGCATTTCATGCATGTGTCGTTGTGCCTTCTTCCCCCTCTGTCTCTTTCTGTTGCTGGTTCCTTTCCTTTCGTTCAATTCTGCCACATTTTATAATTAATTTCTTTCATATTCTTTGATAGTTTCATACATACATATGATGGATTTTAGTTATTTTCACCCATATGATCCTGTATGATCCATCCATCTCCTCCCACTGAAAACCTCGCCATCTCAAGCAAGTTCCCCTCATACAGTTATATCTTTCTCTGTGTAACCCACCGAGGGTAGTGAGTGCCTCCTGCTAGCATGAACATAGGCATGTGCTGGAGCATCAGCAATCTGTCAAGGGATACACCACTGAAGAAAGTGGCTCCCTCCATTCAACCCATCAGCATTAACTCAGTATTCCCTTGTGGGAGTGCAGCCTCATGAGTTCTTTCCATTTCCATGGTGAAATGTCGACAGATCCAATCTTGTGCAGGTAATTACAGCTGCAGTTAGTGTGTGAGTTCACTTGCTGTCAGTCCAGAAAACACTTTCTGGATCTTGCATTCTTTCCACCTTCTTTTCCATGATGTTCCCTGAGGTATGGGGGGTGGGTGATAAACATGTTTTATTTAGGCACTTATTCTCTGTACTTTGACCAGTTGTGAGTCTCTGTATTAACAGCTATCCCTGATGAAGGCTCGAGAGCTTCAGTTATTTGTGGATATAAAGACAAGGATTTAAAGGGCACTGTGATAATATGTCATTTAATAAAATAATAGTAAAATGATAGTCTGACCTCCCCAGCCATGGGTCTTGGCAGGTTTATTATATCACGGAAAGTGTTGCCTCTTAAAGAGCTGGCCTTAAACACAATTGGAAAGCAGTTGCGTTAAGTGGGTGCTTAACGGTCATGCCACTATTACATCAGTGGGTACATCTTGCCTTGCTGATGATGGTTATGACTCAAGGGTTACTTTTCTTTCCCAGCAGCTAAATTTATCATCCCAGCTGCAAATTTGTGTCATCTGCTAGACAGTAATCCCTCATCTCTCTCTCACTGATATTGGTAGCTTATATTGTACTGTGAATTTGCATATTGAGGTATTTTATATATGATATTATGCAATATTGCCTCTTTTGCTTAAAATGTTTATTAACATTATAGCATGCATCACATTTTCCTGCCAAGGGTCGGTAACATTCCATTGTATATTCTAACATTGGCTCACAACCAGTGCTATGCTTAGTGTAGTTAAATTATTTCCAGTCTTTCAACAAGGAAATTACAGTTTAGATCAAAATTTTGTTTAATGTTTCAGCAGGAATGTAAACCTATGTTTCTCTGAACTTAAAGTCCATGCTGTTTTTCTTATTCAGACACTACTGTGCTTTTCATATCTACCATGTTGGTTGGTAAGGAAATGATTTAAAAATTCTCAAATGTATAAAATTTGGGATAGAGACTTGTAAGTAAATTCTAACTCTTCTTTTAAGGATTGAAGATTGAATAAGTACAAACTATGTACAATAATTAGTGTCTGTCTATATTCCCAAGAGGTACTCCCATAAATTTTCACCATTTCCTTCTGCTTTTGGTATTTCTGAAGATTTTGTGGTGTAGAGAAGTTGCTGGAAGCATTTCTAATTGGAGTTTTGGTTTGAGGTTGTTGTCTTGGGCAAGTATAATGCCTGTGCATCTCTTCAGGAATTTCTATCTGAAGAATATATCTGAGCTTAAATTATAGAAATGCTAGAAAATAATTTACAGACAATTTGAGATTAATCTTGAGGTCCATTTAGTTTTCAGTTTCCTGTTTGATGAAAAGTGCGGCTATAATAATGAACATCTCCTGCTGAACTTGAAGAGAGACCGGGTGGAGAGCAGAGCTGGGTTTAATGTTCTTCTGGCTGCAGAGCGCATCCAAGTGGGTTATTATACAAGCTTGGACTACATCATCGGAGATGTTGGGATAACGAAAGGGAAACACTTTTGGGCCTGCCGTGTGGAACCATATTCATACCTGGTAAAAGTGGGAGTTGCTTCAAGTGATAAACTCCAAGAGTGGCTCCGGTCTCCCCGGGACACAGCTAGTCCAAGGTACATATCATTGATCTAAAACTTCATAACTATTTTAAAAGTAATTATCTGTGTTTAACAGGATGATATGAAAAGAGATTTGGATTTATTTCATTTGGAATATGCATTTCTTAGATTCAAGTGGTTTGGTTTAAATAAGCAGTCATGTTTTATGTATTTTTACATTGACTAATTACCAATTAATTTTTGATGTTATTAGATGTAAATCTGTCTTGAATACATTTTGATTATGATACAGCTTTTCAACTCAAATTTGGAAAGTCTGCCATACTATATTATATTAAAAACAGCTTATATGTTATATGTACCTTTGTCAGACTTCACAATTGACACCAACTTGTACTTATGCAGATCCTTGGTCATATCACATATTTTTCTGTAATAAATTAAATTAATTTTCTTTAGAGATTGAATAATGGAGATTGTGTAGTTTAGTTTCTTTTAAATGGTATAGAATGAACTGGCCTACACAAATATTTTTAACCAACTTATGATTTGATAGATTAACAGTTTACATAATAAACTAGTATAGGGAAGTAGTTAATTAAGCAATGGCATGTTCACTTGACATATTGGTGTTGTTTTTAAGTGGTTTATACTATGAAAAATATTACAAACTATAAGGTAAGCTGATTACAATAGCAGTGTGTTAGGATTCCAAACATATATGCACATGTATATATTAAATACATGTATATACATATACATAAATATATATATACACATATACACATATATCTATATAGTTAAACATAGGGAAAGTGGAAACATTGTGTATCAAAATTTTCTGTAAGCTTACAATGTTTTATAATAGAAGGGAAAACACCTGCTTCAGCCTTTCCTGATGTGGAAATCCCAGCCAGGAAGTAGAATTCTGAGTAGGAGAGTGGAGCATGTTCCTTACCTCTTCGTTCTTTGGCAATGTCCAGTTATTTTATTTAGACTGGTAATTCCGTGGGTCAGTGCATAGATTTTTGTATTCTTTTACCTATAACTGTGTACCATAAATACTGAATCTTTGATAGTCCCTTTCCTTTCCTCTATTTTTTATCTGATTGCCCAAAGTTAGTAATCAGTTTTTAAATCCTCATTTGAGTACATATTTATGTAAAAATGGACAATATGATAGGCTTTGGCACAGGTTATAAATGGTAATGTATAGTCTATGATTTTAATTGTCTTTTAATAGAAGAATACTTTAGACTAGTGAGTATTATTCTGTGATAACATGTTGCAAATATCTGAAGACTGTGGATGGAGAAATAGTTCTGTGTTTTGCATTGTCTTGTAGATACGAGCAAGACAGTGGGCATGACAGTGGGAGTGAAGATGCCTGTTTCGACTCTTCACCACCTTTTACATTAGTTACTGTAGGCATGAAGAAATTTTTTATACCCAAGTCACCTACTTCTTCCAATGAGCCAGAGAATAGAGTTCTTCCCATGCCGACAAGTATAGGGATTTTCCTTGACCATGATAAAGGCAAAGTGAGTTTCTATGATATGGAGCACATGAAATGCCTCTACGAGCGTCAAGTGGACTGTTCGCACACGATGTATCCAGCATTTGCATTAATGGGCAGTGGAGGAATTCAGCTTGAAGAACCCATCACTGCAAAATACCTGGAATACCAAGAGGATATGTAGCTTGAACATCCCACAGGACTAGGATAAGAAATGTGAACGAAACAATGCCTTGGTAGTAGCCTTCGTAACTAATTACATAACATTTCTGTCTTCTGTCACCACACTTGTTTCTAGTGTGTAGCTCTTTGTTTTGTTTTGTTTTGTCCCATTTTGTTTGACGCAGGGCCTTGCTGTGTTAGCCCAGGCCGGCTTCCAACTCTGCCCGTCCACAGCCTCCTAATGCTAGGATCACAGATATGCAGCCTCATGTCCAGACAGCGTGTGAGTGTGAAAACACAGACACCTGCACAGTTTTGTCTCTTGTGTCACTGTTCTGCCTCTTACAGACCGTGGACAAAGGTCATTGGTACTGAATTGTTAACTGCACCTGGATTGTTTTTGATTTTTGGGCACAGGAAGTATAATTTATTTAAGTCAGCTAGTATTGCTGATATTTGCTGATTATTTTCTTTTGGGGTTGGGATGGGATACAAAAGTATTTATTATTCTTTGTGTTCATTTTTCATTTTATATCATGTTTCTGACCAACAGAGAAGATATTTTTAAATGTCTACTAATAGGAAATAGTTCTAAGCCTTGTGTCTTGCATCTGTTTTTAATAGGAAAATAAAGTTATAGATAGGTAAAGTGACAAAGAGCCATAAAATGGCTTATTGTATTTAAGTGGAAAATCATGCATTTTGAAGTGTGTTTCTATAAAGAGTATATTGCCTGGCAAATGAATACTGATTTTTTTTTAATTTGAGACCAAGAATTGTATTGGAGAGGACATCTTCAGGTTTCCTTAGCTGCAACCTGTTACTTCGTATATGTAGTAGGCATGGTTTCTTGCAGGAAGCACAAAGTTCTTGAAGTCATGCAGCTTTTTTCTTCATAGGATTTTTTTCCAGAAGACTTTAACTTCAGTTTTTATTACTCGACACTTAGGTTTACATCAAAGAGTTATTTGTCAGAAATATTAGCAAGGATGGACTGATTGAAGTCATGTTCTTTTGTGTCTTGTGATTTTTTTTGGGGGGGCACAAATGTTACATATCAGGTTTTTCTGGTTTATGTTTACATGTTTGAGGAATTCAACATCAGTTTTTACTAGCATTAAATGTAAGATCTGTAACTAATTCTTTAGTCATGGGGTATTTTTGGCTCATTGTTTGGTGATAACTATTTGTAATGTAAGTAAGTTAAAGTAAAAATTTAATTCTTTAGGAGTAATAGCTAAAAATAAAAGGATTATGTGTATCCTTTTGGAAGCAAAAGTTTCTTTTAACTTAAAGAATTACACTATCTAAATTGGATGTTTGGTTTTGAAAGATGTTCTTTTAGGTAGATGATTTTTAATTTAAAACACCCAGAATCCAGGATTTATTTTTTTCAGCACTAATCATTTATGGAATGTTATTGACATTTTAATGGAATAATCAAAAACTTTTAGAACCTGTTTTGTTTGACTATTTTTAATGGAACTCTATTAGGCTAATAGCACTACACTGGAACACCCCTTCCCTCCCAGACTCAAGCAGAAAGTTCTCATGGAGAATTGTGTTGAACACTTGTTGTCACTTTTTCTGTTTATGACTAGCACTTTATGACATAGGAAGTAGCAGATATGTGGTGTTACAAGGATCCTTGTGCAATATAGCTGTTAAAGCCACACACCTGGTTAAGTCTGATATGCTGAAGTCTAGTGTGAGCACATTCATGGCATTTTTTAAGCATGAAGCTTTAATGGGAAGAAGAAAGCTATTTCAAACATTGTACAGTTGTAGATAAAGTGTTCAGTGGAATTTCTTTCATTTTTAATAAAAGCTAAAAGAAAGTAAAGTGTAGTTATTCAAATGGACACTCCAGGATATCAACGTGCTTTGTAGAAAATGGAAACAGTATTTATTAGATGACCTTTAGCTGCATGTATTAGAAGTAAAATTTATACAGAATAATTTTTCAAGGTTTTTGTGTGTGAATGGTATGTATTGGGTGCATGTGGTCGTGGGCACATAGGGGGTACATCACCTACGGGTGTACATTGCAGAGGCCAGAGCAGGAACTAGGTGTCCTCTCTTGCTTTCCGACTTGGTGACTTGAGACAGAGTCTCTCACTGAACTGGAGAGAACTCACCATTCCGGCTGGCCACCGAGCTTACCACATCTGCTGTGCTGAGTTACAGGCTTGCACAGTCATGCCCTGATTTTTTCTCTTTTTTTATTTATATTTCACATTGATGCTGGGGATTGGAATTTAGGTCTTTGGGTCTTGCAGAGTAAGACCATCTCTTCAGGCTTTCAAAATTATTTTGAACACTAGTTAGCTTTAATTCTCATGGAAATTATCTTTAGAAAAAATTAATATGAGGCTAATTTATTTTACCCATTTAATCATTTTGTTTAAAATATCTTGCTCAAGTGAATGATCCTTCAGTCTTGCTTACAGGTACTTGTTAATTGTGGCCAGAGTTACTGTTTGATGGGTCTTAATTTTTGTAATTAGTAAGTGGAGATACTGTGGATATTATACTTACTCTGTGTGTGTGTGTGTGTGTGTGTGTGTGTGTGTGTTGTTGTTGTTGTTGTTGTTGTGAGAGAGCATATACAACTTAAGAGAGAAAGGCTTACAGTTCCAAAGGGGAGGATTCCATTATGGCGAGAATCTCATAGCAGAAGGCAGAGCTCACAGGCAGAAGCAGGAAACTGGTTCAGGTCACTGCAGGCATCATGGAGGAAGAGCAAGGATGAGCAAACTAAAGCAGGGCTGGACGACCAAACCTCAAGGCCCCACCCCTTGTGACTGGTGTTCCTCAAGTAAGACTCTACTTCCATTATCTTTTCAAACACTAACATCAACTAAGGATGTAAACACATAAGATTGTGGAGGGGAATTCACATTCAAACCATGCCATTCCACCTTTTGGCCCCCTACTCTATAGGTTCACAACTTCCTCATGATGCAAAACCACATTCAGTCTACCTTTAAATGTTCCCATGACTATAGCAGTCCTGAAAGTTTAAAAAGCCCAAAGCTTCTTTTGAAATTCGTCAGTCTCTTAATTGTGACCTCCTTTAAAATCAAGTCAATTTACATACTTCTGATGTACAGTGGTTCACATTAAACATTCTCATTCTGAGAAGGAGGACTATGGGCATATCTAGGAAAGATCAGTTCATAACAAGACCAGAAACCAGCAGAAAAACTCCAAATCCTATAGCTGCAAGTTCGGCTACCTGTTGAGATTATAATTTGAAGAGCTTCCTTTCTAACTTCTAGCACTGCTGCCTATAGCACACATCAGTCTTTTGGACCGGCATATAGCCCTCTTTGGAAGATGTCCCATGTTGACTCTGGCATCTCTAATATCCTCAAGTCTCAATGGCATTACAGGCTTCCATTCCATATTACCCATTGTGAACCTTTACAGGTATTTTGTCCTTGACATACACTGCCTGGCTTCTGCAGCTCTCTCAGACTGTGGAAGAGGAATCCATATAACCTCCTTTTTATATCTTTAATGCCTTTAAAACAAGTACCACATTGCTAAGTTCTGCTTTAACCTTGGGTTGGAGATTGGCCCCCTTGGGTTACAGCTGTTTCAGCTTCTTTGTGTTGACCCTGGACAGAACTCCTTTGGTCACTAGCTTTAAAAGAAGAACAGACAAACTCCCTTGGAATTCTTTCCTCCCAAAAGAATTGCATTCTTATATGTGGGTACCTTCCCTGAAGGTATTGCCCTCAAATTACAGAAGAGCAGTTTTGACTCTTCCCATGGGGTTAATCTTAAGGTCTTTTTGCTGGTTGCAGTCTACTGGGTCAACACTTAAGTCTGCCATCGTGTTTTTCCTCATAAACCTCATAGTTTTTATTTCTTTCTGCCTGATTTGTTGCTCTTTTTCATCATACACCTGAGTAAGAGTGCTAAAAAGTGCATAAGCCACACATTCAAGACTATATTTTCCTGAAACTTCATCTACAAAGCCCTTTAACCTAGGCAAACTTTTTCAAAACATTGCTCTTAATTGCCCCTAGTCCAGTTTCCCAAATGCTCTTTTTTCTCTTCTGGATATCGTACACTGGGCCGCCATCATATGCCAAAATGTTGGCGTTTTCCTCAGTGTTACTCTCTTCAGTGTTCTCACCAGATTGGCTCTTTAAGTTCTGTCTCCAAAATTCAAAGACTTTCCTAGTCACTATGTAAATGGTATCTGCTCACTCCCAACCTGCTCCTCATGGCCTTAGCTTTTCACAGGATTCTTCCCCCACCCCTAGCGTTTGTGTTATGTGTTGGTGTGTGGGTACACACACCTGTGGAGACCAAGGGTGACATCAGGAAGCATCCTGAATTGTTCTACATTTTCTTTGTTTTGCTCTGGGGTTTCCAGGCTATGCCTTCCAGGGTCTGAATTGCAGCTGTATTCTTTTCTGCTTGGCATTTTTACATGGTACGTGGGGATCTGAAATCAGGCCCTTTTGCTTATGAGGCAGAGGCTTTAATCCTTGAACCATTTCCCCAGCCCCTTCCCACAGCACTTCTGTTTCACTTTTTTGCATCCTCTGCAACTCTAGCTTCAGGCAGACTTGACTTTCGCCCAGATTTTATCACTGCTGAACCCAGTGTCTCCTGACACTTGGCTCCATGATTTGCCTCTGCTCCTGTGGCCCGTGGGTATCTGTGATTCCTGAATTTATCTGAGGGGGGCGAATTGACTTGTTTTGCCAGCACTGCTTTCTCTTTTCAAGCTGTCAGATCCAAACATCCTTCACTAACACCTTTGCTGTTTCTCTGTCTACTTCGTTATAGCCATAGTATGTGATATGTGTGTTATAGCCATAGTATGTGATATGTGTGTTATAGCCATAGCTGGGTCGTAGTCGGAGTTTATTCAAAGTTTCTGTTCATTTTTGTTTTGGGTGTAATTTTTAAGAGGAGGAAAAGAGGTGGATAGTACTTTGTCCTCTTGATATTGGGAAAAATATTTTTGGAATGATAATTTGGCTATGAGGTAAGTTGCTTTATATTTATTCATTGAAATAATAGTATCTTCTAGATCTTTATTTTATAGCACTCTAGAAAATAACTTCTGGACTCTTAGCAATAGCAAGTCTTCTTTTAGCTTTTTAAAGTATAGGGTAGAGATGCTCCCTATATTGCACAGAAGGTATTTTCTTGGAAAGTAGCTTATTAGTTGAACTTTCACAGTTTATGGTAGATTTAATATTTGACGAGGTCTACCGAGAGTCTGTTCTTCCCCCTCCTCTTCTTTCCCTCTCTATATTCTTCGTGATTCTCCCTTCCTTCCCCTTTTCCTCCTTCTCTTGTGTTAGGACTAGAAACTAGTCTCTTGCCCATGCTAAGTATGTTGTCTATTGTTACATTTCTACTAAGTTTTCAAGATACTGAAACATGTATTTTTCTACCTCATTTAGAGTCTTCATGCTGAAAGATATGGTTCCTTTGAAGCAAAGTTCTATACAGAAGAATTTAGTCTAGAAACTATTATGAAATTTTGTTACTTATTTGTTTACATGCATACGTGTGTGTAGGCATAGACGCTTGTGTGTATGTGTGGAGGCCAGAAGAAGTTGTCGTCTTCTGACATTCTCTGCCTATACCTCTGAGGCAGGATCTCCCAGAATCTGGGACTTACATCCTGGCTAGGCTATAAACCATCAAGCTCCAATAATCCTGTCTCTACCCCTACAGTTATTTGTTTCTTTTCTGTTTTTTTTTAATTGAGAATTTTTCATATACAACAAAATCAGTCCTTGTTCTATTCTCCTCTCCTCTCCTTCCCTTCATCTTCTCTCACTCCCCCAGCTTCTTTAACCTTCTAGCATGCCCTTCTGGCCCTGTGTCCCCTTTGCATGTGTGGATCACAGGTCTCCCTTTGGAGTGCCTGTGCTAGTAAGGAACCAGGTCTCTGGTAGAATATGTAGTCCTTCAGTGGGCAAACTCACAAGTGGGGAAGTTCTCTTTTTGTCTAGTATGTGTAGTTGTTTCTCCTGAGATCCTGGCTGGTCCTTGAGGGAATGCTAGTGTGTCAGCCGTGATGTAAATGTGGTGGTAGTTGATCTCACTGCGGTGAGCAGAAGCCCTGTCATGACTGGAAAGTCTTGACCCGCAGTGCATCTCCTTTAGGCTCTTATGATCTTACTGCCCCCCCTCTTCTGCAAGATTCCTTGAGCCTTGAGATGGGGAGATTTTGATGGCCTGACTAAGGCTCGGCATTCCAGAGTTGGTGATATTTTGCTGTGGTTTTCTACTTCACTAATAGGGTGCATTTTGGTTGAGTGCTGAGAGCTTTTCTTATCTAAGAGTATAATAAGTTTAGATGGTTTTTACTACCATATTTATAGTTAACACTAAGACATCTGTTCCTGTCTAGTGTCTGTTTTCTTCCCTTTTATTGTTATTTGGACAGGTTTACCGTACACCAGGTTTGTGTTCCTTGACATTGGGGTGGGTTAGGACCCATTCAGATAACAATTGGTTGGGTATTCGTGGGCCTTGGATACCACTGTTGCTCCACTTGATTCTTCTTACCAGAATCATAGCTTGCAGCGTTCATGTTCATAGCTGGCTGAGTCCATTGATGCTTTTTTTCTCAACTACTTGCATTCCACACCTCCTCCCGCTTTGAGAATACTCTATAACATCTTAGAATTGGTACTGTGTATCTGCTGCCTCAGCTATTTGGGAGACTGAAACAGCAGTATCGTGAGCCATGTGTTCAAGGACAGCTTAAGTAGCCTAGTGTGACTCAGTGGTGTATTTCCTAATAAGTCATAAAGGTCAGTATATTTAAATCCATATCTAAAATGTTAATCATTAGTAGTTCATCCTTAGCAGTAGTTTGGAGCAGAGGAGGACTCCATGAGCAAATACATTTGGGCAATAGTTTAGTTAGGTATATGCTTCATTTTCAACGCAGAAACTCAAATAACATTTAGCGCCCATTTGATTTTGAATTTAACATTTTATGGAACACGTTGTGCTTATATTAATGGTGGTCATCACAAATCCTTGCAATGTTCATGTTTTGGATTCGTATCTCAAGTTGTCTCTTTACAGCTGTGTGATTAGAGGCATTTTCTTTAGTTTACTAATGCCATTTTCTTTAGATAAGTTAGTATGTGCAAATATTAACACAGCATCTAGTTGTAGTAAGAACTAAATGTATAATGGCTTCATATGTACATTTCTGCTTTTAATAACATTTCTGAAAGTAGAATTTAGCCTCATAAGTCATCTTTTGTAAATAATGTGATCACATTTGAATATGGAATTGTGCTTGGGATGTCATAAGCAATATATTCAGCTGCTGCTACTTGTGTAGGTGACCAGTTTGACATGACTACAGCCATCTTTATTGTAACCACCATATTTTCTGCCTGGTGACGCAGGCGCACATGCCAACCTCAATGTATAAACAGAGTCGTTAAGATGATCAAACATTATTTGGTTGACCACTAATGCCCATCTGTTTCTTAAGAATTGTTACACATGTTAATTGTTTCTGAGACAGTCCAGGTACCTTATGTCTGATCTCCACCTCTCTGTCTAGCTTAGCATCATCAACTTCTTTCACCTACCTTGGGGTACAAGCATCCTACTTTGTTGCCACCCAAGAAACACTTGTGTCCATAGATTTTAATAAACTACACGTTGTGAAATTGTGGATCTCTTCTGATTTTTTTCGGCTCCTCCTGCTTTTCTTGGCTGCTTCTCTTACACCAGGACTGTTTTCCATAAAAATTTGGTTATCACCACTTATCCTTTCTTCTTTCTCCTAATTCCTCAATAAAAGCAAACTGTAAAGTTTTATCAATACTTTGTTAATAATAATTTGAGATTAATTTAGTTTGTCAGTTAAATTGATCTTTTTTCTGGGAAATCAGGTTAATGCATTACTCCGTTAGTATGCAATAAATAAGAGCTTACATAATGTGAAAAAAAAGGATTTATGTAGTATGTCAAGTATCAGCATATGAAGTAAACTTAGATCATGACCACTTCTCTAGTAGCTTGGGGTACCTGCTAATAGTCCAGTTAGTGAAAAAGTACCATGTGATAATTACAAATAATTAACATGTATGTATGTGTTAAATGCTTACTGTAGTTTTGGGTCTAATGTTGGGCTTGCATGTTTCCTTCTGAACAAGCTCCAGGTGAAACCCATGCTTCCCACCGGGAGTCACAGGTCACTCTGGGAGGTGGGTTTTGGAGAAGAAGACCATTCCTCTGTGAATGTATGCAAAGGAGCTGGTCTGGGAGGCCAACAACATAAATTTTGAACCATCTTGGACTTTGGGGAAACATTTAATTGACATTCCTGATGCATTCAATATAGAAGAGTATTTGAGTTTTCCAAGTTTGGTACAGGATTTATTGAGTACTTCAGTGCCTAAAACAAGCCAAGCAATCTCAGATTCTCTCTTCTGCTCTGTGTCTAAGTAGAATGTACTTTACCCTGCCTCTTGTCCTTCCTGATACTACAGTGGGTTAACTACAAAGTGTATCCACGGTTGTCTAAAAAACTAGCTAGGTAAAATATTTCATTTCAAGAGTTTATCATTGGTTTACTTATTCCAGGTTCTATGCTAGTTGCTTTATGTAGATCATATTTTAGTTTCGGTAGCAATCTTAAAAGAAGCTTGTCATTTATAGGTGAAGGAGGAATGGAACAATAGCCTGCCTAGAGTATTGATGGATAGCTTACCTTTGTGGCCAAGTAGAGATTTTGAAGCTACAATGAAGCTATAAATCTAAACTTTGAGGCATTAAGCAACTTTCCTATTAAAACATTTAAATGTTGCAGAATGTTTCCAAATGACACCAATAATTGAAGAAATACTTTTTTACAAGTAACTTTTTGGAGGATTGCTTGGGATTGAACACTGCCCCATGGATGCAGGACAAGTGTTCTCTCACCTGGGGCGTGTACTCCGCATTATTAATGGTTACAAGTTACTGCACCAAGTTTCATCATTGGATAGTGAGGTTTTCTAATGCTTTTTCTTATCAGTGCTTCAAAGAATATCCTCAGTACCAGGTTTCCGAGTGACTATTTTAAGAAGGCTGTGCCTGTATATGGCATTTCCTCAGACCTAAGAGGGAGAAGTGCCTATATTATTTTTTTTATAATACATTTTTTATTATTATTTCAGCTCATACAAACTTAATAGGTACACCAGTTCCCTCCCTCCCTCCTCCCCCCCCCCCGAACCCCCTGCTCTTCCTCCCCTCACCCCTCCCACCCCATCCCCCCATGCCTCCCGCCCCGATTCCCAGAGTCCTTTCTTGTGCATGCCTGACTCTCCTCTGGGCCCTCCTCTCCGATGACGTACAAGGACCCAGTGGCATTTCCCTGAACCCTTACCTGTGTTCCCCTTAAGCATAGGAACACTACTGTGGCTGTCAATCCCTTGCCTCCAAGGATCTTGATGCCTTTAGCAGATGCTAGACTTTGTGAGGTCAATAGTGTGTTGGACATTGCGCCGGGCATACAATGTCCAATTATGATTGCTTTGGCCCTAACTTGTGTGGAGTATCTTGCAAATCATTGTTCCTCCCATCCTTTTGCTCTTACACTCTTACCACCCCCTCTTCCGCAAATGTCCCTGAGCATCAGGATGGGGAGAGATTAGTCTGGCCTAGTTCTATGTGGTTGATATAGAGTCTCTGAAGTTCTGGATAGTGGTTCGTTGATTTTCTTTTGCAGTTTTGTTGCTCCTGTAATGCCCTTCACTCCATCATGATGGGCACTGTATGTCACCCCCTGGCCAGAGACAGAAAGCTGTTAAACTGGAGTCTTATTATAAGAGCACATTCAAGGGTAGATGTAATACTTATACCCAAAAATGGAATCGCAGGGTCATATGGCATTAGGCAATGGGAGGGGTCAATCACCCATTTGCAAATTGGTTACTTTTTAATCTGCCGGACTATATGCCCTCCCCTTCTGGTGAGTTCATACCCCCTTAGTTGTAAATGATCAGGAACGAATTGTGAACTTAACTAGGTGTCACATTACTTTCTTGCAGTCCTTGATGGAGGCCTATTTTCTCTACTTTAACATGGTCAGAGAAGTGCCTATATTATTAAAAACACATAGCAGCCTGAGTTAATGTGTTTCTGCTTTGGAGCAGAGCATGGCCTCTCTCTTCAGCATCACTTCACACCTGCTACTGCCTTGCCCAGAAAGCTTGCGTCTTCCGCATTTTCTAGTATTCACATAGCCTTACAGAAGTGTGTAGTGAATTTGAGAAGGTGAGACATCACCAGACTGTTTAAACATTTTTTTGTAGATTCAGTTGTACTTTCAAAGAAACCTGTGAAGTTGGCCATGAAGATTTTAAAGGATTCTGGTGATAAGCAAGCTTTTTCATGTGCATTTTTCATTTGGATAGTAAATTCTAGGATAAATACAAGTCTTACATTCCAGCAAAAGTGGAGGTGTGTACATTTTTGTAATAGTGTACTGAGATCTGTCTTTATTTTTTAGTGGGTTATTCTAGTATAGCTTCCTTTGCTCTGAATTAGAATTGCTTAAAGGTTTTTTGTCTGTTTTTGCATGGTGCTGGAGACTGTACCTATGAACTCATGCAAACTAGGCAACAAAAGTGTTGTCTCTGAGCTACATGTATAGTCCAGAAACTTTTTTTTCTTTTTAATGTGAGATTAGTTGTATTTGAGTTCTATTTGGAATACTCTTCCAAAGATTTTTATTTTTGCTTCATCAGTTTTAATTCAACAAAAGGTCATCATAACCTCTTTCTGGAATCTTTAAGGATAGCCTTTAAAGCTGGTTTTAGCTTGTCCATAGTTTGTTGGCATGTTACTTTGAGAAGCAAAGTTATGCTTTTAAAAGTTCATTGTGGAACTGATAAGGTTTCCAGGAAGTTAGCTTGCTTTTCTTTTATATCTCTACATTACATTTTATGGGGTAGTAGAAATGAAAGCATTGATTTAAAAATATTTATATTGAACAGAATTCAAATTTTTTGATAAGAGATAGATGGTAAGGTTCAGTTTAAATTAATTACATGATGTACATTAGAAATGAAATAACTCATCTAGATTTATGTTTTTATTTGCTATTCTGAGATTATACTAACACATGTGATTGGAATTTTTTAAGTGTATTTTTGGAATATGGCATTTTTCTAATGATATTTATAAATCTTTCCAGTCTGGATTCCTTGTGAATAAGGACATGAGGCAACTCTGGTATTTGGATGTTTGTTGACTTGAAGTTGGACATCTTGGGGACCAGTTAGCTCTAACATAAGAAGTGGATAAAGAAGTTGGACTGAAGGATTGAGTTTTATATGTACTATAAAAATATCACCTGGCTGTCTGTTCAGGTCTCCTTTCCTTTAAGATTGGATTGCAAAGATAAGAAGCTTTATTTAAAGTTCAAGTTTCTCAAACAGATGAGGAAGATTAGAGTATGCAGATTATTGTATTTTTTCTCATTTGATAATCTGGAAGAGAATTTTGAATCATCTCAGACCATCATTTTATAAGGGATCTTGCATTTTGAATGACCAAGACTAACCACATGTAGAGTTCTAACTCATCGTACTGTTTTAGGGCTGCTCATCTTTGCACGTGACTTTGGCAAGCACCTATTTGCCAATGGTTCTGTTGTTTATTGTATACAGCTATGACCTGTTCTCTGAGCCTCAAACCTACTTACATAACCATCTACTTTGCAAAGACATTTGGATGTCTTCTTTATAATACCTTAAAGCTAAGCTGCTGTTTCCCTACTTCTTCATCTTTATTCTTCCCAATTAGACAGTTCATTAAAAAAAGAGCTTTTAAAAATCATTTACAAGTCAGAAAAGTGGTAATACAGAGAGAAGGTCCTCTAAGTACCCACAATAGATCATCAAATTGTGCCTGTCACTTGCCAACAAGTTGCCTTGCTTCTTCTGAAAGATGCCTGATGAGACATAAAGAGTAATAGCTTTTGTGGTAAATTCTCCTCTGCCCTTCGCCAGCCCTGTCAGAGATTTTGTGCTCTCACTTGGCACACTTTAGGATCTATGCTAAGAGATCACAATACATGAAAGAACTGTAGTGAGTGAGATGTCTGTGCTCAAACTGCAATTCTGCCATTTACTAAGGAGTAACCTCTGAGAGCTTCACAGCTTCTCAAAACTCTCCTTTCCTCCTCCATGAAACGTAGAAATACCTGCATCTCATAGTTTTTGAGGATTACCTGAAATAATATCTGTGGGACACCTGGGTCTGAGAGTGTTCACTCTCTCCCTATTTCACAGGGACAGGATTCTCAGGTATCCCAGGCTGGTCTTGAACTTGATATGTATCAAATTAGCTTATGATGACGTCAAACCTCTGATCCTCCTGTCTCCTCCCCTTGAGTTCTAGGATTACAGCTATACACCACCAAACCTGTTTTTAGCAGCCCTGGGATCGTGCCAAGGGTTTTATACATGCTGGGCAAGCACTCTACCAACTGAGCTACATCCCAGTATGTGTCTCTTTAAGAAACCTTGGAGTTTGCATTTCTCTCACTAGATGGAATTTACTGGCCAGTTTATGTCAATCATATGAGCATTTCATCTGGCTTGCTAGGTTGAGGGATGCCTTTTTTTCCACTTTTCTGTTTTCTGGTTTTTATTCTCTGTTGAGTAAATGTCCTTTTATTACAGAATGTGTTTGAAATAAAATGAATTTTCTCCAGTTATTTAAGAATTCTTTTAAATGTGTTTGTTTTGGTGCTAAGGGTCGACCTTTGCTGTTCGCATGCAGAGCTGCATTCCTGCTTCTAAACAGTTTTATTTTTAGAGCTCTACCAGTGTCTTAGACAAGAGAAGTCTGTCCTTAGATTATCGTAGCTATTGCGTGGGCACTGGCACTGCGTTAGAGATGTGTTCTTTTGGTAGTTTACTTGGTATCATATCTGGCATGCATAGATAGTCAGCAAATATAGCTTGCTCAGTTTGTGGGCTCTTTGCCATGGACAGGGTTTGGGGGGCTAGACTCAAAAACATCTGACCTATCATCAGGATCAGGTTTGTTCTATGCTTCCTCTGCCTACTTCATACCCCTTTGCTGCTATGGTTCCTGGAAAAATGCTTTAGATCGCACCAGCTCTGAGCTGTGACTTACAGCCCTGTGCAGCTAGCGCGGTTGTCTCACCAGGGTTTGACATATGTCCTTTCTTCACTCCAGAATCAGCATTGCTCATCCAAGATGATCTGTCCCTTTCCGATACTGGCAGGGGAAGGGTTAAAGAAATACATTCTTCTGAACCTGCTCCCTAGCCTACCAACAGCTTGCTTCCTTTCTTTGTCTTTCAAAAATCTAGACTTCTATATTCATTTCCTAGGGATGTGACAAAGTGAGAAAAGCTGAGTGACATAGCACAACAGAAATTCATTGAAATCAGGGCTTCAACAGATCATGTCCCCTGAATCTGTAAGGAAACAATCTTCCCCCACTCCCCAGCCTAATCCCCCTTGGCCTCTTCCCACTTCCAATAGCCACAGAGATCCCATAGTTGATTGAGGCAGCATGACTCCCCTCATGTGGATGTCTTCTACCACGGTATGCATTAAATTTGCGTGTGTGTGTGTGTGTGTGTGTGTGTGTGTGTGTGTGTGTGGGTGTATGCATTAAATTTGTGTGCGTGTGTGTTATGTGACACATGCCCATCTTCTTTCTGGGCTTGCATTCATTGTTATGTGTTTGACCCTGTATCCAAATTACCCCTTTTCTGAGGACAACAGTGATTTCATTTTGACTTGGTAATTTCTGTAAAGGCTGTTACCAGATCCTGTTGCATTCTCTGAAGGTTAGGACTTTAACCTGTTTTGGGGCAATATGATCCAATCCATAACAACCCATATCTTTTAACTAATTCTTTAAGGAGCTCAGTTCAACTATTTCTAACATCTGCATTTGGAATCTTTTCTTGAGCTCTGTTGGAATATTTGAGTAGATGAATAAAAGAGCGAAAACAATAATTAACTGTTAATTACAGATTTTTTAAAAAATGGTAACTATTGTTAAAGTGCCCAGTAACCTTCCTTCCTACAGGGTTCTTAAAAGTCTAATTAAAAAGGAGTGTCTTTGGATAGAAACCAATATGATCTCACTTGTGGGAAAGCAGTTGTATTTAACAAATTAAAATTAAAGACTCCATAGATTTTTACATGTGTCAGTCTTTTTGGAGTTACTCCTGCTTTCCTGATCACTGATCATATTACCTGTAAGTTTCAAATACCTCTGCATATCCCTGCCACCTCAGGAGCTATCAAGCCTTGCTCAGCGGGTAGGGTAGTGTCTCCATTACTCTTTCTGCTGCTGCGAGACAACATTCCGACTCAAGCTACTTAAGGGGAGCAAGGGAGATTTATTTGACATAAGGTTCTGGAGGGGAGATCAAGGCATGGCAGGAGGCGGAATTAAGTCACCCTCATCATGGAGGACGAGAGAGCGAACGGCAAACTGCAAAAGCTGAACTGACGACTAGTGGAAGCAGAGTGGGGTTAACCAATCTCAAGGTCCATCTGCTGTGGCACACCTTCCTCCGGCAAGACTCCACCTCCTAACGGTGTCATGACTTTCCCAAACACTGAGAACAGCTAAGGATCCAAACACATGAGTCTGTGGAGGACAACCCAAACCGTGAGAGATGGAAAGAATTCTCTCTAAGCCTTTTATTCCTCATTGTAGAGATTCAAGTCAGAATGACAAGGACTCATGCAACTACCTTCCCATTACTAGGTGGAAAGTGAAAAATCCCAGCATCTTTTAACCTTGAAAGAATTTGAGGATTTTTTTTTTTCTAGTCAGTTAGCTGAACACTCTCAAAACCACATCAGGTGTAAGTGACTTGACTTCACCTCATTCAAATCGGTGGAGAAATCTGAGTTTAGAGAGATAATTATGCCCAAAAAATGACATATTGAGACACTGCTCACCCATGCAGATTAGAGGAGCTCTCAACACTGGGCCTAGAAGCTTGCTTTTGCAATGGGAGATGTTTAATGCAGAGAGTCACACTGATCAAAGTGCAGAGAGAGAGAGAGAGAGAGAGAAAGAGAGCGAGCATAGGTGACTCTGGACTGCTCAGCCCTAAACAGGACATTTAAATCACCCTACCTTAAATCTCAAAGCTCACGGAAGACAGGTGATAAGACTGTAAGAGCCTGAGGGTGGCCAGGGGTCCACAGTATTTTCTGGATAAGACAAGACAGCTACATTCATGAACTTCCTGGAACTGTGTCCTCTTCCACAAAACCTGTACAAGATTTTGCTCATCAGTATTTCACAACAGGAAGAGGCAAGACCTCAAGAAGCACCACACCTCCCTGAGAGATGATTGATGGTTTATGCAGATGGGGAGGGAGGCCGTGGCGGAGGACTTTTCTCAGTGGTATACCAGTGATGCATCATGCCCGTTGCGCCAACAGCTGCAGCCCAGCACAGGCTTGACAAGGCCTGGTGGGCCTTACATACAGGAGGCAGACGAGCAGGAGGAGATGCTTGGGGGTGGGAAAAGAAAGTTTTCAGTGCGAGGAGGAAGGTGCATGGAATTGGGCAGTAAGGGGTGAAAATGATGCAAGTTCACTGTATTTCTGTATGAAACTCTAAGAGTAAATATAATGCACAGGTTGAGAAAAAGTCTAGCTGAAGAGGCAGAGCTGCTGCTTCTGGCTTACATGAATATTTGTGTTCCTTGTTTCGAAGTTGCAGATATAAAGATGCCCAATAGAATGATGAGCAAAAGACATGAACAGTTCACATCACAAAGAAGAAATCCCCAAGATCAACAGACACTCAGAGGTGTACAACCTAAGGTCATATTAAAGAGCACTAAGAAATTTAAAGTCGTCTGAAACTGTCAACTGTTTTCAAAGACATGGATCAACTTGTTCAGCTCATATTTGCTAATGAAACTATATAGATAATAGCATGACCATTTGGGTTCAATCTAAGTTATAACTTAGTGAATTTGAAAATTTTTTATACTTTGGGGTTTGTTAGTTTTCAGCCTAACTGAGAAAACAAGCCCCAGATTCAGCAAGAGATTCTGCTCAAAGGAAAAGGCAGCGAGTAACACTTGATGGCCCTTCCTGCTCTTCATTGTATGCTTAGGTATGTGTGCGCACACATGAATATACAACACAAAATACACACATACATACACAAGGGGGGAGAGAGAGAGAGAGAAGCCCATGTTTATGTTTTGCAATACATGTATTAGAAAGAACATTATCCCAACCTAGAAATAACCTAGATGTCAATCAGAAATGGAATAAGAAATTGAATAAAGAAACCAAAAAATGGGGCTGGAAAGGTGGCTCAGGGCTGCGTTTCTGGTCCTGGTAGGGCGGAGCCTGTGAATCCCGGGGCACAGTAAACAAGGAGGAGGTGGAGGCGTCCATGGTGGTTCCCGAATTAGTCCGTGGTTCTCTACACACACACATACATGCACACACACACATCCACGCACAATTGAATAAATAATAAAACAATAAAAAAATAAAAAAACCAAAAAACGTATTTAGTAGGTGTTGCAGTTCGCCTGCATGGTTGCTGATAAATCACCATCAAACGGCTTAAGGGAACAAGGGTTTATTCTCTTAGGATTACTGGTTACAGTTCTCAGCCCATCTTGACAGGAGAGCATTCACCAACACCAGGGTGGAGGGAACTGGCCACACCATCACCACACGGTGGCTGAGAGAGGGACAATCCTTACTTGCCAGATCAGTATATCTGGCTAAGTGTACAAAAGGATGACAACTCTCTCAACCAGTTCTCCATGATTTATTCCAGAGTCTAGTCCCACCCACCATGGGCTGGGCCTTCCCCATCAGGAAGACAATCTCTTGCAGTTTTACTCTGGGCTTAACCATTAATTCTTTACAAATGTGCCCAGAGCTCAAGCCCTCAACAGTCAAGTTGACACCTGTGCCTAACTATGACAGCGGGCTGCTATAGAGGATCATGAACCATAACTACATGTAACAAAGTAAATGAATCTCACTCAACATGTTGTAAAGTGGAAGCAAGGTGCTACACATCTGTATGATTGGTTAAAAAATGAATTTGCTAGAGCATAAATCTCATGAGGGGAAGATCTTATCACAATTGCTATAATTTCATGAATAGAACCTGGTACTTATTAAATGCTCAATAAAAGTTTACAGAATGACCATAGTTGTAATGTTTAGGGTTGTGTATATGAGAATAAAAATATTTTGAAACCTTACTAACATATAAAAGATAAGTCAGGATTACCTCAACATGAGGGGTGAGTTGTGGTTGGAGGTGTCTGCTGGTGAGTTGTCTGCCTGATAAGGTAAGGGTACTTTCTCGTAGTCAGGATTCTCTGGAAGAACACACTCGAATAAAATGTAGATATATAAATAAATCAACATACAATAAAAGCAGTGTCCTTCAAAGCCCATAAGGTGCTTCATTCTTTTTTATTATTATTATTATTATTATTTATTCAACTGTGCGTATGTGCGTGCGCGCGTGTCTGTGTGTGTGTATGCGTGTGTCTGTGTGTCTGTGTATGTGTAGAACCACGGACGAATTCGCGAACCACCATGGACGCCTCCACCTCCTTCTGCCCCGGGATTCACAGGCTCCGCCCTACCAGGACCAGAAGCGCAGGCCGCCCCTGCTTCCGTCTGGCGTCTATACGTGGGATCTGGGATCTGAACTCGGAACCTTCCGCCTGCAAGGCGGAGGCTTAACCCCTGAGCCACCTCTCCAGCCCAAGGTGCTTCATTCTTGACTGAAATTTCTCACAAGCTGAAGGACCCTGAGAAGGTCTATAGGCTTGGAGGGTTGAAGATGCTGAGCTTCGACATCTGTGAAGAACAGCTGGGCTCCAACATCAGTGATAAACAGCGAACAGTGGAAAGGCCTAGAGATCAGGCTCCAAAGGCAGCGGGAACCGCGGCAAGGCTTAGAGATAGAGCCTGAGTCAGCCAAGGATGGAGGCAGTAGCGGCAGCAGCAACAAAGAAGGCCACGACTCTCAAAGCTCGAGGAGCGGACTCCACAACATGTCCACACAGGCTAAGGGAGGAGTGAGTCCCTCCTCTTTGCACTTCCTATTACCTGGTCCACCACTGGAAAGCACCACCCACTGTGGGTTGGGTTTTCCACATCAATTAAGCAAGCATGCGCAGACTTGTTCAGGGGCCTGCTCCAACCATTGATTCTTCACAGCTGTGCCCCAAACATCCTGAAACTGTCAAGTTGACTTTCGAATCTAACCACAGCAGTCTCTGGTACTATGCCTTTGTTTTATATACTTGTATGCATGTGATATTTCACTGTGAAAGAGCTTCTGGTTCATTTGGTCTCTTTGGATCTACTTATTATGGAGCATGGGTGAGAGGTGGAACTGCTCGCGGCTCTGTGACCCTGGTGATCAGCTTCCAGCATGTGTTGGCATTCACTGGTTTTGGCTGTGTCGTTTTTTCTCTTTACCCTTCACCATGAAGCAGAGGAAAGAGAATGAGGCAATTTCCACAACGGTGAAGTGAGACTCCTGGGACAAACTATGAAAGACATTATTTTTTCCAGACAGAGCTCAGCTGTGGCGCTTCAGTGTGAACTGAACAAGGTGTTTTCTTTCTACCAGAGACTGCCTTGGCAGCCACACAGTATGGGGAAACATGGCCCCCCCTTTTCTGAACAAAGACGGGCTGAGTTTTGCATCCTACCTGTGGCTGTGTGGTAATGAAGTTGCAGAGTCATGCAGCAGAGTCAGTGTTTGTAACTAACAACTGTTTATTGTAATCGCCAGGACACAGATGCAAATCCTCAGCCATGCAGAAGAGAAGTGTGCTGGAGAATAGCTGAGCCACTGCGGTGGAAACATAGCGGCAATTCATTCTGTTGGAGAGATTTAACTTACCACTATCATTGTTGTATTAAACTGTTGACTTAGCTACAACTTCACTGGAATGTATTTTGGAAATCTTCAGTTGTGGTCTCAGAATTAGATATGAATTCTAACTTTTTAAGTTGAGGTTTTTCATTTTCAAAATGAGAGTTTACTCCTGTGTGTGGCTTGTGGACCTTGCGCAGAGCTAGGTGTATTGCAGAGTTATCAGAATCAGATATGAGGAGGCAGGGGGTGTGCTGAATGGGGAAGGTGGGGATGCCCCTCCTGTCTTTCCAACTATGCACGTAACTTTTTAATCTATTTATTTTTAACTTTGAGATTCTTTAGAAGAATTTATTTGTAGTCAAACGTTACTCAACCCTTTTTTATATACTTGCATAACTTTCCTTGAATCTTAAGGTTTGAGGATGGCAGCGTTTATATAGAAATGAACACTTGAGGAGGGCTGACTTTGTCACATTGCTTAATAACCTTGGAGCAGTTATTAGTTCATGGAATTTAGGGCTGCTGTGGAGGTAAAGTGAATGATTCATTTGATAGAAGAATAAATGCTCAAAAAACTATTGACAATTTTATTTGAGAATTGCATAAAGCCTTGAATTTTGGCTTTCCATGAACCTCATTATTATTCTCCAAAGACAGAGTGTTCCCAAAAAGCAATTTGACTTCCTTGGGTGGTTTGCTGGGTAATCGGTATCTTCATAATTTTATATATGGAAGTGGCCCTCTTAACTCTGAAAAATGAGTTCGTAAACATGGGGGAAGTAAAAGACATTGTTCCTGAAGCTCTAATAAAGTTTAATGTGCCAATTAGATGTGTGTGTAAACTTGACAGTTAAAGAGCAAACCTTTGTGCACATATGCAAACCATTAGTAGTTAAGGCAAATCTTGAGCTCCCAGGCTTGTGAGGGGATTATCTGATTGACGTGAGAAGACCCAGTGGGAACATTCCTTGGACAGGGGGGTAAGATGTAGGGAGCTGGTTCAGTGTTTCTTCATGGTTGTGTGTGTAGGCATTCGACATGCTAGCAAGCAAGAAAATATGTTCCTCACGCTCGGCTCTTTGTGTAGATATGGCCTGACCAGTTCCCTCAGCTACTGATAGTGTAAACGCTCCTGAAATATTGCTGAATTGTAACCAAGAATTGTAAGCAAAAACAAAACCCTTATTTCCTTAAACTGTTTAGTTCTGTATTTTTTCAGCAAAGGAAAGATGAAATTTAACACACTTACCAAAGTGCCTTTTTCCTGATATAGAATCATCCAATGTTTAACCAAGCTTGTACATGTCAGGGATATTTCCTCCTCCCTTCGAATTTCACAATGCCTTGATAAAATTCACTTTTCCCTCCCTTGGTGTTTGAGGCTCAAACTCGGAGTCTTCTGTGTACTAGGCAAGATCTGTACAACTTAACTACATCTCAAGCCTGAAATTTACTCTTTAAAAAATGGAGTTTTGTTTTGTTGATTTTTCAGTAGGCAGATGACAGCAGGGACTGAGGAGAGTTGGGGGTTTCTTTAAAGAGCTATCCACATGGAAATCTACAAGGTCTAACAGCCCCTGTAAATATCAGAATTAAAAGTAGTGGGGAGCATATCACCCACAGTTTCTAAGTGCATGTGGGTGACATTTAGCCTTATTATTCTTTAGATCTTTCCTTTACTTGGACTAATGATCTAGCTGTGTGGAATAAAAGAACAAAAATTAGGTATGCAGACATGGAGCATAAATTCTGAATGAAAATATTGCCCTCTAGTGCTGAAGAGTAGCCTAGCCAGGAGCACCCCCAAATCATAACTGAAGAGTTTTTCAGGTTTCCACCAAGGACCCTGTTCACCCCACCGATTGACTCAGAGGTGTTAGACAGATCTGCATTGCCCTTTTGAGTGCAGCTTGGGAAATGTGCAGGGACTGTGATTTCATATCTTTCAATGAAGTTTTGACTAAAAAGGGTTTTTGAAACCTTTCACCTTTGAACTAGGTGGTTGCTTACTTTACTGTTATGGGATTTTACCACTAGGAGGTAGGACATACTATTTTTCAGTGGATGATTATACCTTCTATTTATCTTTGTTTTGAATATTCCCGATGATAGCACTTTATACAATATCGGGATACTGGATTTGGTTTTCAAGTCAGCAAATGTATGAATTTGTCCTCCTTGCCAGACAAAAGGCTTTTTAAGGTCTTGTTTTCAGGATGAAAATATTGAAATGGCCCCTTCCCTGGAACATTCATTTGGAAAGGAAAAATGAAAACATTAACTCTTACTAGGAAGTAACACAGAATTTGTTACTGAGACTAAAGATTATATTAAGGAAGAGTATTGCAAGACCAGTTGCCCCAGGGCTGGGAAGGAGCATCGAGGAAGCAGCACATCTGGAAAGAATGCGTACCAGCCCCAGCCCAACCGCACTGGAAGCACAGCCTTAATGCACTCGGTGTTGGGCAAACTTTCAAGGCGCCACACAGTGAAAGTTATTAAGAAGAGGTGCTAAACTTCGAGGCAGGAAGCCTGTGTGTGTGTGTGTATGTGGAGCTGCTGGCACCTGCAGGCTTCTGTCACAGGTGGTATAAGCCAAGAGCCTTGGAAAACACATGGACTTCAGGAGCTTGGGAAAGAGCATCCCAGAGTGGAAAAGAAAGCCGGGTTGTCCCCTTCCATCTTCTCATATTACTCTTAGCATTCCTGCGAGATTGATGTCCAATAAAACAAGACCAGAGACCAACCATAATGTTATCTCACTTTTTTCTTTCTGGATCGCACCCATGAAGGCCTTTGTCGATTAGCAGTTTCTACTTCTCTTCTACAATTTCTTTTTTCCTTTTTATTCTTCCCTCCCTCCCTTCCTGCCTCCCTCCCTTCCTCCCTCCTTTCCTTCCTTCCCTCCTTCCCCCCCTCTCTCTTTTTCTTCGTTTGTGTGTGTGTGTACCTGTGGAGGCTCAAGGGTGACTTCAGGAATCATCCTGGATTGCTCTACCTCTTTAATGCTTTGCACTGTAGTTTCCCAGGCTCCGCCTTCCAGGACCGGAGTTTCAGGCCACTGCCATAACTACCTGTCATTTTTACATGGGATCTGAACTGAGGTCCTTTTGCTTTTGAGGCAAAGGCTTTAACTCCTGAGCCATTTCCTCAACCCTCTTCTATTATTTCTTGAAGAGCATTTAATTTCCTCCATGCAGAGCTGGATACTAGCTTTCAGGCCTGAAGCTTTTATAGTTTGATTTATTGAGAGTGGATAAGGAGGTTTCTGTAAAAAAAAGAAAAAAGAAAAAAGATTTAAATTATAAAATAAATATGTGCAATGGGAAAAGTCACAACAAATGATAAATTTTGAAAAAGCTGGTAAATATTACATACTACTATAAAATAAATGAATATTTTATTAAGCATCTGACATACTTCTATAACCTTTCCTTCCTGCTTCTGAGTTGCCTGATCTTTATTTCTTCATATGATGAAAATTCCAGAGCATAATGTGTCTGGTGAATAAAAAATAATTCCCTGGAAATAAGTGACCAAATTCACTTTTTATTGTTGACAACTGTGATACATAAACTATACAACTTTGCACAAAGGTATCCTATTGTTTCCATTACTGCTATTGATATATAGCTAAAAACACAGGGATATGGGGAATGTATCTGTCACCTGATCCTGCACAAAGAGAAAAACAAGCTGGGCTTATAATTGTATTCACTGAATTGTCGTGTTTTTTGACAGTGCAGAATTTTGGTTTTGATGGCATGTTAATGAGAATCAAGCTTTCTGCTTATAATTATGAATTTCGCATAGAGCTTATCACATTCCATAAAAATTCTTTTTAATTTTAATTTCTATTTGCTTTTTAAAATCAGCATACAAAATAATGAGTTTCATTTTCACATTTTTATGAGATGTTGTTTTTGCTGTTTCTCCCATACTCCCCTCCCTCATCCCTCTGCTTTACCTCACATAGCCCTTGCTCCCCATTTGCCTTTCACATTGCCTTTTTTTCCCCTCTCTGTCCCGTCCCGTCCCCCCCTCCCCCCCACCTTTCATGGTCCCCATTTCAGTTTCTTGGCCTAATGTCACACACCATAAAATACAAGATTTGCATGTGTGAGAAAACATGGCATGCATCCCTCTGAGATCGGGTTGCTGAACTAGAAATTAAAGACCTTTGGGGTCTCTAGTTAAAGAATTTCAGTGGAGGAAGCGACAGTGGCTGCCCATGTTGGGACCTTCTTGCACTTCCCCCAGTTGTCTGTTTTCGTAGCTGTAGCTCATGTTTCTGCGGAGCCTCTAGACCCGGAGAACGCAAGGCATTCAATTTATTTCCTTTGCTCTTTGTGAAATGTAAGGTTTTGTTGTTTTTATATATCAGAATGTTTATTTCAGTTTTCATTTTGCGATTATTTCCAAGCTTTACCAAAACCCCCAAACAAGTTAAAATAAAACAAACAAAAAACCCCAAAACAGTCCACTTAAAATCCAAAGCATACTCATGGAGCTGTCAAAACTAATTTTTATCTTTTTTAAAAATTCCTTTTTAGTTTAATGTTGCATACATGAATATAGTAACTTATAATATTTTGCTAATTTTTATCTTTACAGAGTGAATGATCTCCTGCTGTCTGTTTGCTGCTTACCGGGACTCTGTTAACAATTTAACATCCCAGGGGTGTTAATTTGTTTTATATTTTAAACTTTCCATCTCAGCCTCACTATAGCACTTGCCTTTCCTGGCTTTATTCTGTGAAGCCCTTTAGACCGTGCCAGTATTTTCTTGGATTTCTCCAGTAGTTCCAGGGACATTGATAGATGCTGACTTCTTACTAGCAGATCATTTCAATTTCCTTTTAGCTGAATCTCAAATATCTACTGAGAACTGACAGTCCTTTTCAGGGATGTGTTGGTGAAGTTTATGAATAAAGATCGTTCCCTGTCTGTTTCCTGTTCTTATTTGTTAAGGATATTAGTGTGTGTGTGTGTGTGTGTGTGTGTGTGTGTGTGCGCGCGCGCGTGTGTGTTTATCAGAGGCACAATGTGTGTCCGTGGAGGCCCAAGATGATTTCAGGAATTATCTTTGATTACTCTCTCTTTTTTTGCTTTGCTCTGGGGCTTCCCAGACTCTGCCTTCCAGGACTGGAAGTCAGGATACCCGCATTTCTGCTGACGTGTCTTTCATGTGGGACCTGGAATCAGAACTCAGGTTCTTCTACGTAGGAGCAGAGACTACGCCTGAGCATCTCTGCTGTACTTGATTTTCTTTTCATGGCACTTTTTTTTTTTTTTTAAGGAGAAAGGGTCATTTATTTAGATTATGGCTCCATGGCTGAAAGCAGAAGCAGGAGGTCAGTTCCTATTCTCACAACTATGAAGAGGCAGAAAGACAGAGGAGGCAAGCTGGGCTCACAAACCTCAAGTCCCACAACCTGTGATGTGCCTTCCTCTAGCAAGGTTTATCTCTTTTTTAAAAAAAATTATTTATTTTTCCCACTCATACAAACTTAATAGGTATCCTGGTTCCCTCCCTCCCCTCTTTTCCCCTTCCTTTCCCCTCCTTCCCTCCCTTTCTTCCAGTGCATGGCACATTTTTTTTTAATCATTCAAAGTTCTAAGTTTTTATGAGGGGAATTTCTAATCTTTTCAATTGTTGTTTTGCCTCTTACATATGCTAATCTGCGTCCTCTAAGTGCAAAAGGAAGATTTCCTGCGACAGGACCTCATACGGTCAGTCTTGCAGCTTCAGCATCTTTGGCTCTGTTGGTCTCAGAAGGTTTGTTAGGCCTGAGGCCTTCTGGGTAATGGGTTTTGCTGTTGAATATCCCAACATGTAAGACAAGCTTTTCTTCCCTGAGGGTCAACTGAGCAAGTTGTGGGCTCCTCCAGTCCAGATGTTGCACATTCTCAGGGAGATCAGCTAGGTGTCCCCAGCCTTGCTATGTGTGCACATGACGTCTTTGGGGAAAAGTACTGCTAGTGGTACCCAGAACTGTATGTGTCCAGGACTCTGGTGGTCCATCACCAGTGAACCTATGGCTCACTGTTTTGCTGTGCATAGAAGAGCAGAAGTTAACAGTAAGTATCCTGTAGCCTTTTCAGGTTGATTTCTCCCTCTGTCTCACAAAGGCAGTGGCCATTTCATGTATATATCCATTTATAAGACTATGCTTTTACTTATTTGAGGCTATAACCAGAACAGGCAAGCAGTTATCTTTTGGACATTGCAATGCATGTGTTTTTCTGAAATTCTTTGTATTTGCTATTTCCCTTGGTGATAGGATTGCACCAGCTGTGCCTAGCAGAACCCTTTTACCTGAGTCTGTGTTTTCTCTAAGAGACTTTAGCCAAGGATTTGTATATAAGAAATTGATTTTGGAGATGATCCCAGGAAGCAGGAAGTGATGGTGGGGGTGGGGAGTGATGAAATGAGAAAAGGAGATAGTCCTGAAGGCTATATTCATGGTGGGATTTTTCTCGTGGGATTGAGCCTCCTTCTTGTTAGGATCCATTAACTTCTGTGGGTCACAACTCGAATTTTTTCATGACATTAGTTTCTTCTCCTGCTGCTGTGATCAGATATTTGATAGAAAGCAACTTAAAGGAGTCAGATTCAGTTCAGAGAACTGTGGTCCCTTGGGGCAAGGGACAGCACAGAGCCCAGCGGCAAAAGTGGAATAAGTTAAGAAAGGGGTGTGCCAATGCTCAGCCGCCTTTCTTCTTTCTCCTCTTTTATTTGAGATCTCTCAGGTTAGGATACTGAAGAAGTCAATGATATTAGATAGAGGTAAATGTGTCCAAACTCATGTAAAATTTCAAGCTAGGAGTTCTGTCTCATATTTAATTTGTCTGATTTAAATGGGATTATGTAATATCACATATCTTACTAGAAAGCACATTTATTGGTATGTGGGATGGGGAGTGTGATGGTTAAATTTAGGTCTCGACAGTTGCAGGCCGTTTGGGGTACAGCTGTGAAGAATCAATGGTTGGAGCAGGCTGCTAAACAAGACTACAGGTGTTTATTTAATTGATCTGGAAAACCCAGCCAAGGATGGGTGGTGCTTCCCAGTGGTAGACTAGATAAAAGAAAGTGCAAGGAGGAGGAGCTTGCTCTTCCTTTATCCTGTGTTGACTTGCTGTTGAATCCACTCTTACAGCTTCCAGCATCATTGCCTTCTCGCCATTCCTGGCTCTGTTTTTGACTGAGTCAGAGCTCCTTGCCTTTGGAGCCTGGTCTTGTGGGACCTTGCTGCAGTTCATGGCTGATGTCGGAGCCCAACTGTTCTTTGTCGATATCAGATAATCCTTCCCCCTTCCCCGCCTCATTTCAACCCTTTTGTGTGATAGAGACTTGACACTTGCGCAGGATCCTTTGGCTGTGTGAGAAATTTGGGTCAAGAATGAAGCAGCTGTAGGCGGTTACTTTGAAGGACATTGCTTTTATATATATATATACACACACACACACACACACACACACAAATATACACACTATATATGTGTGTGTATATATATGTATATATATAAATTCTATAGATTCTGTTCTTCCAGAGAACCCTGACTAATGCAGGTATGTTCTTTAAAACCAAATACTTGCCTCCTGGTAGTGTTATGTGACTTGAAGATGAGCTCTGAAGCTGCCAGAAGAAAGAATGCAATATCGCCTGTCAATCTCTCCTCTTGCTCTGGAGTCTGAATTGTTCCCTACTGCTGGATAGCCGGAAGTCTGGGTAGTTTTCGCAGGTAGAAATATCTTGGCTAATTTAAGCTAGAGAAAAGCAGGTAAAGTAGATGTCAGCCAAGTATCATCAGCTCACTGCCTCTACCTTTCCATTCTCTCAACCCTCTTCTGTTCATGACAAACTTTTCCTTGTGTGTGTGTGTGTGTGTGTGTGTGTGTGTTCATGAGAACACTTGAGTGTGTGCACCTGTGGAGGCCCAAGGGTGACAATGGGAATCATCCTGAATTTCTCTATCTCTTTCATTGCTTTGGTTTCATATTTCCAGGACTGGAATTACAGGCCAAATTATAATGTGATATTGTGTCCTTATAACTAAACTTTCACCCCAATCCAACATTCACCCACAGTAGTATCTCAGAGAGTTGCAGTCTCTTGATGTCTTGTCCCTTCCATGCAAAATGTCGATAGGCCAATTCTTGTACGGATCTCATGGAAGTAGACGCAGCTACAAGTGGTTCATAGATGCAGAAGCCTTGTCATTTTCATGCGAGATCTGGGGATCTGAACTTAGGTTCTTTTGCTTGGGAGTGGGGCAAAGGCTTTAAACTCCCAAGTCATCTCCAACCCCCTTGCCTTTTCTTTTAAAGAAAGGATTTATAGTATCTTTTTGACATAACCAAATTCTTGTAACATTACTCTTGGGCTTTGGGCCATTATTAAGTGACTTGAGGGTTGCTTGAGTAAAATTCTTGTGACTAGGTAAGTAGTCCTGACAACCAAAGTAGCTGCTAAATGACTAACGAGTGAGTAGCATATACAACCTGGATATGTGGATCAAAGATAAGTCATATTCCAGGTGGGAGAGGGTGTGGGGCAGCGAAAAATTCATCATGCTACTCTGAATGCTGTGCAATTGAAGATTTATAAATTGTGTGCTTTTGTAATATTCCATCTAATATTCTCAAACTTCCATTGGTCAGGGGTACCTGAAACTGTGAGATGAAGGCATGAGCAAGAGTTGGCTACAGTTTGAAGCTTGTCTGCTTCTACCTGTCAATCATTGCTCTTGCTGACTGTGTTAATATTGCTCTTTTAAGGAGAACCATTTATTATTCATGCCTAGAGTCTCAGAGTATCGTTCAATATGGCAGAAAAGTTACATCAACACCAGGAATTGAGAGAACTGGCCATACAATATATATACAGGAAGAGCTGAGAGAGGCGCATACCTTCTAGCTTGCCAGACTGCCAAACTGCCAACTAGTTTTTTTAAAAATTCACTTTTATTCTTCTAGAGTTGCATACATAAATCAATGAATTTGTCTTGTTTTCACCCATTATCACCCAATCCCATCTCCCCTCAGTTACTTCCTACAAATCTTCCCTATCACTCTCTCTCTAACTCTCACGGCTTTCTGTGTGTGTGGCCCGCTGAGCTTCATCTTGGTTTCCTTTAATGGCATCTGTGTAGGTGGTTGCTGGAACAAGAATCATTTATCAGTAGGTATATCATTGAACAAAGCATTTCTCCTTTTCTCTCATCCAGCATTAATCCTCAAAAGTTTCTCAGGCAGTCATAGAGTCTCTTAATATGTTTCCCCTTCCATGGAAAAATGTTGAGAGGCAAAATCTTGTGCACATCTTATGGAAAGAGCCACAGCTGCACTGAGTTCATGTACAGAAGATAATGTCTGATCACATACCTGCTCCCTTTCAGGGTCTTACAGTCTCACTCTCCCCTCTTTAGTGATATGCTCTAAACTTTGAGATTGAGGTGACTTAGAGATCTTGTTTAGGACCAAGCAGTCTGAAGTCACTTATTTACTACACCTGGGTCAGTAGTAATTTTCTGTATTAAACATCTTCTATTGCAAAAGGAAGCTTCTAGGTTAAGTGCCAAACACTTCTCTAATCGACAGGTATTGTGACAAATGTTCAGAAGACAGCTTAAGATTGAGTACTGTTGCAGTTTGTCTGCATGGGTTGCTGATGAATGACCATCAAATGGCTTAAGGACACAAGGGATTTATTTTCTTTTTTTTAATACATTTTTTATTATTTCCGCTCATACAAACTTAATAGGTACACTAGTTCCCTCCCTCCCGCCTCCTCCCCATGAACCCCCTGCTTTCCCTCCCTCCCTCCCCATCCCCCAGCGCCTCCCCCCCAATTCCCAGGGAGTCCTTTATTGTATATGCCTAACTTTCCTCTGGGTCCTCCTCTCCGATGACGTACAAGGACCCAGTGGCATTTCCCTGAACCCTTTCTCGTGTTCCCCTTAAGCATAGGAACACTACTGTGGCTGTCAATCCCTTGCCTCCAAGGATCTTGGTGCCTTTAGCTGATGCTAGACTTTGTGAGGTCAACAGTGTGTTGGACATTGCGCAGGGCATGCAAAGTCCTATTATGATTGCTTCGGCCCTAACTAGTGTGGAGAATCTTGCAAATCATTGCTCCTCCCATCCTTTTGCTCTTACGATCTTACCGCCCCCTCTTCCACAAATGGCCCTAAGCTTCAGGATGGGGGGAGATTAGGCTGGCCTAGTTCTATGTGGTTCTAAGTGGAATAGCAGGGTCATATGGTATTTCAATCTTTAATTTCTTTAAGAATCTCCAGACGGCTCACCAGAATGGCTGTATGAGCCTGCATTCCCACCAGCAATGTAGGAGAGTTCCCCTCTCCCCACATCCTCTCCAGCATTTGTTGTTGTTTGTATTGTGGATTTTTGCCATGCTGACTGGGGTGAGATGATATATCAACAAGTTTTGATCTGCATTTCCCTGATGGCTAAAGAA
The DNA here is from genome assembly GCA_023101885.1 of Typhlomys cinereus. Taxonomy (NCBI): domain Eukaryota; kingdom Metazoa; phylum Chordata; class Mammalia; order Rodentia; family Platacanthomyidae; genus Typhlomys; species Typhlomys cinereus. The sequence continues at coordinate 716,880 of JALPQD010000104.1, forward strand.
GTGGAGGATTTTTTAAGATATTTGTTAGACATTTTAATTTCATACCTGGTAAAGTTTCTTTTAAGTTCCAGGGCCCATTTTTTAATTGGGCCATTGGTTTCCTTGGTGTTTAATTTTCTAAGTTCTTTGTGCACTCTGGACAGTAGAGCTCTATCAGATATGTGGTTAGTGAAGATTTTCTCCCATTCTGTGGGTTGCCTTTGAGCTCGTGTTACAATCTCTTTATCTGAACAGAAGCTCTTTAATTTCACAAGATCCCAACTGTTGAGAGTTGGTAGCAGTGACTGTGCCATTGGATGTCTGTTTAGGAACTGTTGGCCTAGCCCAATCAGCTCGAGGGAGTTCCCTATCCTTTCAACTATGGTTTTTATAGTCTCTGGCCTGATATCAAGGTCCTTGATCCATTTGGAATTAAGTCTTGTACATGGTGACAAGTATGGGTCCAGCTTTAATCTTCTGCATGTGGAGATCCAGTTTTGCCAGCACCATTTGTTGAAGAGGCTATTCTTTTTCCATTGGATTCTTTGGGCCCCTTTGTCAAAGATCAAATGGCTGTATTTTTGTGGGCTTATATCTGGGTCTTCAACCCTTATCCATTGATCTGTGTGTCTATTTTGGAGCCAGTACCAGGCTGTTTTTATAACTATGGATTTGTAGTATAGACTAAGGTTTGGTATGGTAATACCTCCAGCAGTGTTTTTGTTACTCAGGATTGTCTTTGCTATCCTGGGTCTTTTGTGCCTCCATATGAATTTTGAGATTATTTGGTCAACTTCTTTAAAGAATTGCCTTGGGATTTTAATTGGTAGCATTGAATTTGTATATTGACTTTGGTAGGATGGTCATTTTTACGATGTAGATTCTGCCAATCCAGGAACATGGGAGGTCTTTCCACCTTCTGATGTCTTCTGCAATTTCTTTCTTTAGGGTTTTTGAAGTTTTCATTGTAAAGGTCTTTTACTTCCTTGGTTAGGTTTATACCAAGGTATTTCATTTTTTTAGGGGCTATAGTAAATGGCATGGTTTCTCTCAAGGCTTTTTCACTTCTTTCATTCTGTGCATATAGGAAAGCCTCTGATTTTTGCACATTTACTTTGTATCCTGCCACCCTGCTGAACTTCTCAATTAGTTCCAGGAGCTTCCTGGTGGAGTTTTTGGGATCCCTCAGGTATAAGATCATGTCATCTGCAAATAGGGATGGCTTGACTTCTTCCTTGCCGATTTGAATCCCTCTTATGTCCCTTTCTTGTCTTATGGCTTCAGCTAAGACTTCAAGTACAATATTGAATAGAAGCGGTGAGAGTGGACAGCCTTGTCTAGTTCCCGATCGAAGTGGGAATGCTTCCAATTGTTCCCCATTGTTCATAATCCTTGCTGTGGGCTTGTTGTATACAGCTTTTATTATATTGATAAAGGTTCCTTCCATTCCTACAGTCTCTAGCGTTTTGATCATAAAAGGCTGTTGGATCTTGTCAAAGGCTTTTTCTGCATCTATTGAGAGTATCATGTGGTCTTGGACTTTGGACTGGTTTACATGATGAATTACATTTATTGATTTTCGTATGTTGAACCAACCTTATGTGCCGGGGATGAAGCCTACTTGGTCCCTGTGAATGATCTTTTTGATATGTTTTTGAATCCCATTTGCTAAGAGAATCTTTGCATCTGTGTTCATCAGGGAGATCGGTCTATAGTTTTCTTTTTTAAGTGAATCTTTATTAAGTTTTGGGATTAAGACGCTTTTAGCTTCATAGAAGGAATTTGGTAGTGTTCCTTCCTTTGCTATTTGATGGAACAGTTTAAGGAGTATTGGTGTTATTAACTCCTTAAATGTCTGGTAGAATTGTGTGCTGAATCCATCTGGTCCAGGACATTTTTTGGTGGGAAGATTCGAGATTACTTCTTCAATTTCCTTATATGTTATAGGACTATTTAAATAATTCACAACTTCCTGATTCAATTTAGGTAGGTTGTGTTTACTTAGAAATTCATCCATCTCTTTTGTGTTGTCAAACTTCACAGAGTACAAGTTTTTGAAATATGATGTTATAATTCTCTGGATTTCTTGGGTATCAGTAGTGATAACTCCATGTTCATTTCTAATTTTGTTAATTTGGGTTTTCTCTCTCTTGCTTTTGGTTAATTTAGCTAGGGGTGTATCTATCTTATTGATTTTTTTCAAAGAACCAGCTTTTTGACTGGTTGATTTTTTCTATCGTTTTTTTAGTCTCGATTTCAGATATTTCTCCCCTTATTTTGCTAATCTCCTCTCTTCTACTCCTTTTGGGATCAGATTGCTCAAGTTTCTCTAAAGCCTTAAGCTGCATCGTTAAGTTATTTACTTCTGATGTTTCTATTTTTTTGATGTATGCATTAAGAGCTATGAACTTACCTCTTAGGACAGCTTTCATTGTGTCCCAGAGATTTTGGTAAGTTGTATTTTCATTATCGTTCACTTTCAGGAAATCTTGAATTTCCTTTTTAATTTCTTCCTGAATCCAGTTCTCATTCAGCATCATATTGTTAAGTTTCCAGGAGTTAGTGTATTTTCTCTTGTTTGTTATGTTGTGGATGTCCAGCTTTAGGCCGTGGTGGTCTGATAGGGCACAAGTTAGAATTTCAACTTTTTTGTATATGTGTAGCTTCACTTTGTGGCCCAATATGTGATCTATTTTGGAGCAAGTTCCGTGAGCCGCTGAGAAAAATGTGTATTCTTTGGCGCATGGGTGAAAAGTACGATAGAGATCTGTAAGGTCCATTTCTTTCAGGGTTTGATTAAGTTCTAAAGTGTCTCTGTTAAGCTTTTGACCTGTTGATCTATCCCATGTTGAGAGGGCGGTGTTGAAGTCCCCAAGAATTATCATTTGGGGGTTGATTTCTTGCTTTAGGCACTGTAGGGTTTTCTTAATGAATGTGGAGGGGCCCGTATTGGGTGCATAAATGTTCAGTATTGTGAAGTCTTCCTGGTGAATTGTACCTGTGACTAAAATGTAGTATCCATCTGTGTCTCTTATGATTTTCTTTGGTTTGAAGTCCACTTTGTCTGAAAGCATAATTATTACCCCTGCCTGTTTCCTGGTTCCATTAGCTTGCAAGATTTTGGACCAGCCTTTCATTCTTAGGATGTGCCTATCTTTTGTGGTGAGATGAGTTTCCTGAAGGCAGCAGATTGTTGGATTGTGGTTTTTAATCCAAGTTTGTAATCTGTGTCTCTTAATCGGTGAGTTAATAGCATTGACATTTAATGTTATAATGGAGATATTATTTTTAATTCTGGACATTTTTATGTTTAGTAGAATTTGTAAGCATTCCCTTCTGTCCTCCTGGATACGCTTGTTCTTTTCTTCAAGCTTGAGTATCATTTCTAGCATTTTTTGAAGGCCTGGTTTGGTAGACATGTATCCCTTCAAGTTGTCTTTGTGCTGGAAAACTTTTCTTTCTCCCTCAATCATGACAGATAGTTTTGCCAGGTATATCAGTCTGGGTTGGCATTTTTGCTCATTTAATACTTGAAGTATGTCTCTCCAAGCTCTTCTTGCTTTTACTGTTTCCATTGAGTAGTCATTTGTTATTCTAATAGGTTTACCTTTAAAAGTGACTTGCTTTTTTTCTCTTGAAGCTCTCAGCACCTTTTCTTTGTCTTGAATGTGGAGTGTTTTGACTATTATTTGCCGTGGCGATTTTCTATTTTTTTCATATCTGTTTGGAGTGCGAAATGCCTCTTGTATTTGGATAGGCCTCTCATTCTTTAGTTGTGGGAAGTTTTCATTTATGATGAATTGAAATATTTCCTCCGGTGTGGTATTTTGGGATTCTTGTTCTGGTATTCCATGAATGCGCATGTTAGGCCTCTTCAGGGTGCCATATCTCTTGAATGTTCCTCTCCAGTATCTTTTTGGCTTTAACAATCTCTTCCATTGAGCTGGTCAATTCTTCCACTTTGTGTTCAAGATCTGAAATTCTATTTTCTGCCTCATTTGTTCTGCTGATAAGACTCTCTGTTGAGTTTTGGGTTGAAGATAACTTGTCTTTTAGCTCAATTTTAAACTCTGCCTGAGACTGTTTTAACTGCTCTATACCTATTTTTGTTTCTTGAACGGTTTTTCTCAACTCCTCCAAGTGCCTGTTGTGTTCCTGTTCAAAGTGGTTGATATGGTTGTTTAACTCTTCTCGGATTTCCTCTTTCATAGTATTAATCATGGTAATGATCATACTCTGAAAGTCGTTATGTTGGGTCTGGCTTTCATGGCTATTTTCTGTGGATTTGTTCTGGTCGGAATCCCTCCTTATGGGATTGATTCTTTTGGCAGGAGATTAGTCTTCTTGGGTTTTGTTTCTGGTGGATCTGCACTTTGACTTGTACATTGTTGTTTTGTTTATTTAGGACCTTTCAGTTTCTGTGTGTTTTTCACTGAATCGACGTAGTTGGTATTGTTACACTTGCCAGTTATTACTAGTGCTTGCCTTGGATTGGGTATGTTTGTGTATTGTTATTGTTATATCTTAGATGAGGCTACTAGGCTGTTAGTACCTCAGTTAAGTCAGGTTATGTTACCAGGGGGCGAATATTAGTTTGGTAGTGCACTTTACGATTTAGTATCTTGGTGAAATGTTGGGGTGAGTGGTATACTCCCTGGAGTTGTGTGTTTTGGGGTAGCTGTATGAGAAAGTTGATTTACAGCATTGATACTTTAAAGGATCAGTAAGGTCAAAAAAAAAGTTTACTTATCTTTGGGCTGGATGAGAAGAATCTCGCCCACGTGATATATTGATTGTAGTGGAGTCCAGATGTATGGCCTGTGTTTCCTTTGTTCCTTAGAATTTTGCTTGAGTTTCCTTTGGACTCTATTGAATTCTGAGTAGCAGTGTGTCTTCCGTGGACCACGTGCGTAGGTCCCCGGTGGGCCAGAGAAGCAGAGGGTCTGATGTTGATGGAAGAATTCTTCCCCTGCGACTTGGGGGGGGGTGGGCTGAGACGCGCGGGCGGGAGGGTGCGAGGGGCTGGGGTCCGGGGCGGGGCTCCGGGAGCTAAGCCGGCGGCCGCGCGGCCCGGTGCTGCTGGCCGGGCGGCTCTGGGGGAGGGATTTATTTTCTTATAACAGTCTGGTTCTCAGTCCAGCTTGACAGGAGAGCTCACACCAACACCAAGGCTGAGGGAAATGGCCAAACCATCTCTACGTAATGACTGGCCAAGTGTACAAAAGGATGTGGACTTCTTCAACCGATTCTCAGTATTTTATTTATCTGTTCAGGGCCTAGTCCCACCCACCATAGGCTGGGTCTTCCCCATCAGCTAGACAGTCTCCTACAGGTTTTCTCTGGGCTTAACTCAACCACTAATTCTCTACAAATGTGCCCAGAGCTCAAATCGTCAACAGTCAAGTTGACACCTGTGCTTAACTATAACAAACACTTATAGCTAAATCTAAGTGTTTTGTTCCCTACTAGGTCCTATGTTTTTCTCTTCCACAGGTTCTTGGACTTGTTATAATATGCCAATTAGGAAGCAATTGGTTATGCCTGTAACAATCATACCACTACTGCACTGATGGTTGCCTCTTGCCAGGGGATGGTTGTTGCCTCCTTCAGCTTTTAAAGAGGAACAGACCGTTGGTGGCTTTTTTCTTTTGCATAGTAATTTCTGGCACTACAGAAGCTGACCAGAAAGGAGGGGACTTCCAAATCAGTTCCACTTTATTTTCTCTATGTCCTGTGGTCAGTATGTATAGTATCTTCAGTAATAAGACCTGACTCTCAGTTTTTGGAGGGCATCCCAGAAAAATGGAAAAAAACCTTTATTATTTGGGGGGAGGGTCTTTGAGACCTCTCTGACTTATTGTCAAGTATCATATATCTGGTACTAGGAATTTTGCCTAATTACCTATGACTCTTGGAAAAATACATCACAAGGCATTTTCTGTTATATCTGTTCTTCCTCTTCATGTGTTCCCCTCTATAGGATATTTCTTATCACACTCTTTTCTCTATTTTTTGAAAAAATTATGTTTGTTGATAAACTTACAGCATTTTTTGCCTGACTACTTGTTACTCATTACTCCCTTGCCCCTTCCTGTGCTCTATTCTCCCATGTCCTCCCCATTAAGCTTGTTCCCATTATTCCATTTTCCACCCTCTTGCCATATGTGATTTTTTTTACATGTCCTCCTTTAAGGGTTTCAAAACCCTATCCTCACCTCAGGTTAGTGGTACCTTTCAGGTTTCCTGGCTGTTTTAGATACTCCTAGTTAAGGACAAAAGTCTGACTGTTCCATTCTAGCATCTGCGTGTGAGAGAGAGCGTTTGTGGCATGTATGTGTATCTGGGATACCTCACTCAATATAGTATTTTTCAGTTTCATCCATTTACCAGAAAACTTCATTTTTCTTAACAGCTAAACAGTATTCCATTGTGTGTTTGTATCATGCTTTATTGCCTATTCATCAAAACATGAGGTTTTTATTTTCTCCCACATGTTACTTTTTTTCTAATTATACAAGCTTAATAGGTACCCCATTCTCTCCCTCCCTCCTCCACTTCCCAGTCCTTCCTTACACTCTCTCCCCTCCCCACCTTTCTTTCACTTTCTTCCCTCTCTTTTCCCTTCTCCCAGTGCTTCCCCCTTCCTCCCTCCATCCCCTGGAGCATCCTTTTGTGTGAATGCCAAACCTCTCTCTGAGTCCTCCACCCTAGTGAGGGGTAAGGACTCATTGGCATAGCCCGGAACCCTTTCTTGGGCTTCCCGTTAATATGCTAACTCTATTATGACTGTTAATTCCTTGCCTCTAAAGATCCTACTGCCTGGAGCTTTCTCCCCTGTGATCCATGCTAGACTTTGGGGGTTTTTTGACATGTCAACCATTGTACAGGTCAGGCAAAGCCCAATTCTGGCTGCTGCAGCTCTAACTTGTGTGGAGTATCTTTCATATCATTGGTCCTCCCCATCTTTAGGCTCTTACAATCTTGCCATCTCCTCTTCCGCAAGATTCCCTGAGCTTTAGGATGGGGAGAGATTTGGCTGCTCTGGTTCCAGGTGAATAATGTAGGGTCTTTGGTGTTCTGAATTATGGTTTCTTGTTTTCAGTTTTGTTTTTCCTGCACTGCCCTTGGCTGAATCCTGATTGCTATCAAAGGTCACCCTCTAACCAAAGATAAGACTGTTTAAATGAAGATCCTAATGTAAGAGGACACGCAAAGGTAGATGGAAGAATAGGAGTAGGATACAGCAGTGAAGAGGGGGGAGGTCAGTGTCTCATTTGTGGAATGGTTACCATTTATCTTCCAGTCCCTCTACCCTCCCTGATTGGTGAGATCAAACCTGTTGAGTCTCAAGTGACCAGGAAGGGAAGTGAGAGTGAACTGCACCAGATGTCTCCCTATTTACATGTAATACTTGACTGTGGCCTATTTTCTCTACTGAAACATGATCCTCTATCTCCTTTTTTTTTTTGGAGGGGGCTCTCCTTCCTCTTCCCCTTTCCTCTGTAATACAATAGGTATTACAGAGATTTACCTTGGAATATGTCATTAAGTGGGTTTGGAACTAGGATCCAACTATTAAATACATACAGTGTCTAACTTTCTGTGTCTGGGGTACTTCACTCAATATGAAATTTTTTCCTACTTCCACCCATTTCCTGGAAAATATCATTAATTCATTTTTTTGATGGCTGTGTAGTATTCCATTGTATAAATATACCACATTTTCATTATCCATTCATCAACTGTTGGATATTTGGGTTGATTCTATTTCTTTGCTCTTGTAAATAGTGCTGCAGTGAACATGGTTGTGCTCATGTCACTGTAATGAATTTCTCCATTATGGGGGATTATTCCCAGAAATGGTATACCAGGGTCATATGGCATTTCAATCTTTAACTTTTTTAGAAATTGCCCAACTGATCACTGGAGTATAAGCGGTTGTATAAGCCTTTTTTAGAAATTGCCCAACTGATCACTGGAGTATATCACGGTTGTATAAGCCTGCATTCCTACCGGCAACGTGTGAGAGTTCCCTTCACTCCACATCCTTTCTAGCATTTGATGTTGTTTGTATTGTGGATTTTTTTGCCATCCTGACCAGGGTGAGATGATATCTCAGGGAAGTTTTGATTTGCATTTCTCTGATGGCTAAGGATGTGGAGCATTTTTAGAGATTTTTTAGACATTTCAATTTTGTGGAAATTCCTGGAAAAGTTTCTTTTGAGTTCTGAGGCCCATTTTCTAGGTGGGCCATTTATCTCCTTGGTTTTTAGTTTTTTATGTTTTTTGTGCACTCTGAATAATAGAGCTGTATCAGACAGGTGGTTAATGAAGATTTTTTCCCATTCTGTAAGTTGCCTTTTTGCTCAGTTTACAATCTCTTTATCTGAACAGAAGCTCTTTAATTTCATAAGATCCCATTTGTTGAGTGTTGGTTCTAATGACTGTGCTATTGGATTTCTGATTAGGAACTGTTGGCCTAGCTCAATCAGCTCAAGGGAGTTCCCTATCCTTTCAACTATAGTTTTTATAGTCTCTGGCCTAATATTAAGGTCCTTTATCCATTTGGAATTAATTTTTGTGCAAAAAACATGAGGTTTTTAATGCTGTTTTTAAGTATATCAAACAGCATTTTCTAAAGACTTCTGTAATAAGGGGGGGAATCAAACTGTTTTTCTTTCTCTTTTCCTCATCTCAGTCTTCCACTCCTATTCCCTGTACTTACTCCACAATAGGTTAAATCAGTAGTGACTCTGAATCATTACTTGCTGTGCTGTTCCAGTTCACAGTGCTGTATAAACCTGGCTACGGGTGTTCTGCATGCAGATAAAACAGGTTTTTTAATTGGATTAATTTTTCTTTTGCCTCATGTCTCTTTGGGGTCTCATGAATAGTTGATATCCTAGAATTTTGAGTCCCTCATGGAATAGCCCCAGTCTCTAGAAGCAGATAGGAAAAAGCTACCTGTAGCACTAGTTTGTGACAGCCACTTGGCTTCTAACTACTTTGTGTGTGTACTTCTAACCAGTTCTTTTCTGTCTCCAACTCCTCATGTTCCCCTATCTACAGTTCCACATGCTTCCAGGGTCTTTATTCTGGATCCGTGTGCTTCTTAGCAGCTTGCCTCAATGGCCATGAGGCCGATATGGCTTTGCTGATGAAGTCTGACATCCCACAGTTTACTGCAAATGAATTTATACTCCCTGTTTTCTATGATGTCCCATCTCACTCTCTTTGTTCTTGTGAGTAATATCTTTTTTATGTTGCTTTTTTTACTTTGAATGGTAGGAAACACGTGGTGGATCTCATGATTAATTTGAAACTGACTTTTAATTTTAACAGAGAAAAGACTCCAAGGTTGAAAGTTGCCTTAAAACACATCTTTTTTTTTTTTTTTTCCTTCCAATTTAACCATTGACAGGGGAGGCAAATGAGGACTGGTCAGTCATTATTTTTACTGCCAACTTTTCTCAAGATGTAAAGAAAATTGGACAAATTTAAGCTAAAAAAGATGTCACTTTTGGAAAGCTGCTATTTTATGAGCTTTGTGATATGAAGGTGTGTGTTGCATGTTTTATTCTTTCTTATGATTCTAGTTATAGTTCTTAGTCTAGCCCATCAGAAGAACTCATACTAACATCAGGAGGAGCTGAGGAAATTGGCCATACCACATTCACAGGATTGCTGAGAGAGGGGCAAATCTCACTGGCCAACAGAAAGATTGTTGAAGTATTCTGAAGAATATCAAGTTCCTGAACCAGCTTCCCCGTTTTATCTACCCACCTCAGTAATGCTGACACCCACTACAGGCTGAATGTTCCCACATCAATAGTGTCATCTCCAGCAGCTTGCTCGAGGGCTTGCCCTCACTACTGACTCTTCACAAATGCGCCTACAGCTCAGCCTTCATTTGTCAAACTGACACCTGTATATCTAACTAGCACAGTATGCATATGGGAGTAAGAGGACGTTGAGATCACATTTCATGACATGGTTCTGATATATGAAATATTTTTAAATGTGTAATCTTTAGATGAACTTGGAAATTAGAATATCATAATAATTTTTTTCAGAAAACCTTTTGATTTGAATGCCAATAAAAATATCATGATTAGTATTTAGTTAACATGTCTGCATGCTATTGTATGTGCTAATTTGTGTTTATTTTGCGGTCCTGGGAAAGGGCAGTGGGCTGCAGTGTGGCATTACTGATTCAGGGAGGCCCTAGCCCAGGCTCCCGAATCCAGGAGGTCTGGCTACAGATAAGCCTGAACAAGAAATCATACGGGCAGAAGGATGGACAACCAATGGGCGGAGGGATGAACAACCAATGGGAAGCGGCCATCTAACTTGGACACCTAGTAATACAGCTTAAATGATTGGTGGCTGTTCTCCCCCTCCCCTGAGCAGAGGGGTGGCCACACCTGATTGGACCCCCGACCCTCTATAAACTTCCTGAGTAAATCTGAGTCTGTAGCCAACTCGTCTTCTGCGTACTGAATCTCACTCGACTCCCGGGGTCTGGTGACCCCGTCGGCTCATTCGCCTCGAGCCCACGAGGCCCCTGCTATTTCCCCTCTTCCCTCCGGCTGGCCTGGCGGGGGATTCGGCAACACTGCAGTACTGAGTGTTATGTCCATAGTTGTAAAGGGTGGCCCTGTGGACTTGCAGCTTTACTTTTTTTCTGGTGCTAGGAATTGAACCAGTACTTTCTGCTTGCTAGATAAATACTCCGCCACTGAGATTTCTCTCTAGCTTCTTTTGTGTTCTTATGACTTCTGGTGACATGTCTCTTCAGTGACTTCAGGAAGTTTGTAGGGAAACTTAATGCTCATTTTGTCATGATATTCTTTACAGTTATCTTCCCTCCCTCCTTCCCTCCCTCCCTCCCTCCCTCCCTTCCTTCCTTCCTTCCTTCGTGATCTAAGAAAAAGGAAGATCCCAGTCTTGTGTGCTGTGATGAAACTGTGTGCAATGTGCTATGGAAAATATGCTGTGGAAAAAATTTGACCTTAGACCAATTGCTCCTTTGGCATCTGTAAACTGCTTACGCATAAAGATAGTCACTGCTTACACATGAAGATAGACAAAACTTGCTCTCGCTATCTGCTGACCACTTGGTTTCATAGTTACAGCCTTGGGTCAGCAGGACCACCACTCAAGGTTTCCCTCACCCCTATCCAAATTCCAGCTGCAACCATTATCTGAAACTGCCAAGTTGAGTCACTAGCTGGATGGCATGTACCAACTTAGAAACTGCTATAAGAACTGCCCCTACTCAGGGCTCTAACATGAGGTCCCGAACTCTGATGGAGTCCTGGAGTCCTAAGGCTCCGTCTAAAGTCCCGAACTTAAGTGAAATCCTGAAGCTTCAGTTCTGTTTGACCCATTTTCAATAAACATCCTTTTCAGTCAAGCTCATTGTCTGTGCCTCACTGGGGGGACTTCTGGACCCTGTAACACTTCTTTCCTGCCTTCTTTGTTTCTTTGTTTCTTTCTTTATAAAACTTACATTTTCCACATTTTTCTTCCTCTCTCGTCCCTTCCTTTCAGCATGATTTCACTATGTAGTCCAGACGGGTCTCGAAGGTGAACTTGTGATCCTCTTGTCTTAGTTTCCTGAGGGCTGGGATTGTAGACATACCATACTGACATTTGTTACAGAAAATCTTGTCTTACCACCAAGAATGAAGCAGGCAAGACAGCTTCTCCAAGAGAAGCTTCTATTTGACGTGTGGGAGTCACAAGTCAAATGGGAAAACAAGTAACAACTCAAGCGGAGCAGTGAGGAACCTGGACTCTTACAAACCGTGGGATACTGATCAAGAGGTTGCCAGAGAGGTGCCGTTCTGGCAAGTGGCACAGAGCAGTGGCACAGGTAAGCAGTGGCACAGCTCCATGCTCTTCAGCCAGCTCTCAGATCTCTGGATGTCTGCTGAGAGCAGGAAAGCACCAGGTGTCAGAGGGCAGGTGCATTAGTCGGTTCCCAACAGAAATGAATTCCCGTCCACCCTTGCAGCTTTGTATCTCAGAGGTTGAGGCAAATCTCCTGCCTGTAGCATGTCGACACTTAGAGGCTGAGGAGGCAGGAATGGGCTCTTTCCTGTAGCCCACTGCAGGCCTCAGAGTCTAGAGGGGCAAGCCTCAAAAGGCTGAGGAGACGCCTCAGGCAGGGGCGGCAAGTCCCAAAGGCAGGGACAGCCTTCCAGTTCTCTTCCTTTGGCAAATGTCTCCTATGGGAGCCAGCAGCCAGCGTGCCTATTGTATAGATTCAGAGGGGCTCCGATTGACTGGGTGTATGTGCATCCGAATAAGACATCTAATAAGGACAAACTGGAAGAGAGCAGTCAAACAGACAGGACCCCACTGAAACCTTGGTCCTCCATCAGGTCTATATTGCTCTGTCCTCTTCACTCCTCCCTTGATACCAGAGAATTAAGTTTGTAAAAAGAAGTCAGAAAAAACCTTATGCTAGTTAGATATACAGGGGTTAATTTGACAATGGAAGGCTGAGCTCCGGGCACATCTGTGAAGAATTAGTAGCTGGGGCAAGCCCTGAGCAAGTCTGAAGGAAGCATCTAACTAATGCGGGACGAACCAGCCCATAGTGATCAGACCATTCTCTGGGTAGGTGGAGAAGACTGGGGAGGCTAGGCCAGTAGTTTGGCTTCTTTAGCATACTTTGGGCAGACTTGCTGTCTGACAAGTGAGGTTTGCTGCCCTTTCAGCAGTCCCTAGTCTGTTGCTGAAGGTCAGAAGATTCCTGGAGAGTCTCTAGACTTCATTCGAGCTGGACCGCCAAAGAAGCTGATTCTGAAGTCAGGGAAGAAGGCAGTGGCAGGAAAAATGAGTTGCCAGCACATAGCACGAGGGCGAGGCAGTTCTTTTCTTACACTCCCTTTTATCTGCTCTTCTACAGGAAGGCGCCTCTCAGACTCGCTAGGGTTCGGCATCCTCCTTCAGGTATCTTAACCTGTATCATCTCTTCAGGCACTCTGAGGCTGCTCTCTTCGTTAATCCCAGCTCCAGTCAAGCTGACAGCCAAGATTTAGCTGTCACGAACCTTAAAGCTTGTACTGTTCTTCCAGGCCCCAACTGCAGCCAGACAAAGCAGCCCATTGTGCTTGGGGGTTCTGGCTGAGGACTCACTGACAGCTGGGGTTCTTTGTGGTTCATTCCTCACAGTTGCAGGAAAGTAGGTATTCAGCCATGTGGGAAATGGTAGTTGGGACTGTTGCTTATGCCTTTCGATCAGTGGTGGACACACACTGTCGCCTGTAGCTGGTGTTGGCGTTGCAAGACAGTGTTTGCACAGTGAAAGCCCCAGTCTCTACCTGAAGTTGCCCTACTCTTGCCATGGCTGGCTCCAATAGAGGCTTGCTGTGGAGTCAACCAATTACCAGTTGTTCTCTCTCTCTCTCTCTCTTTCTCTCTCTCTCTCTTTCTTTCTCTCCCAGCCCAGCCAGGGTTTTCATCTGGTTGCTGCAATTTCATTGACAGCTATGGTTTTCCTAATCCTGCAGAAACCAGGCTTATTTTTTCTACTTTACTTGTATGATCTTTTCTACTCTACTGGTATAAATTGTATATATTGAGAGTATACAATGTCATGCTTCGATGTACATATATTGTAAAGATATGACCATGATAAGCCAGTTAGCAAACCCATCATGATGGTTAACATTGACTGAAAAATTGACAGGATCTAAAATCAACAGCATCAAGCTACTGGGCAGTGCCAGAGGGAGAGATGGAGTGTCATAGTAGGCACAGGTGTTAACTTCATGGTTGAGGGTTTGAGCTCTGGGCACATTTGTAGAGAATTAGTGGTTGGATTAAGCCCAGCGCAAACCTGCAGGAGATTGTCTAGCTGATGGGGAAGGCCCAGCTCATGGTGGGTGGGACTAGGCCCTGAACAGGTGAATAAAATACTGAGAGCTGGTTGAGGAAGGTGGCATCCTTCTGTTCACTTGGCCAGACATGCTGGTCTGGCAAGTAAGGATCGTCTCTCTCTCAGCTGTTATGTGGTGATGGTGTGGCCAGTTCCCTCAGCCCTGGTGTTGGTGCGTGCTCTCCCATCAAGCTGGACTGAGAACTGTAACCAGGAATTGTAAGAGAGAATAAACCCTTGTTCCCTTAAGCCGCTTGATGGTCATTTATCAGCAGCCATGCAGGTGAACTGCAACGTGGGGTATCTACATTAGGTTTTCCTGCAGGCGTGCCTCTGGGGATCATCTTGGTTGGATGAATGGAGGTGGGGCAATCAGCCTTGAATGTGGGTGGTACCATTCATTCTATGGGCTGGGGTCCTAGATTGCATAAAAGGGAGCAAGCTAGCTAAAGCAGGCATTCATCTCTCTCTGCTTCTTGACTGCTGATTCAGTATGACCAGCTGCTTTAATCTCTTGCTGTTGTGATTTCCCCGCCAGGATGGATAGTATCCTTGAACTCTTGAAGGATGCTAAGTAAGCCCTTCCTCCTTTAAATTGCTTCTGTCAGGTAGTTTATCAAGCAGTGAGACAAGGCAAGTAACCAATAATACCCACAATCTTAGTTATTACGGTGTATGTGAACACCTAAGATCTAGTCTTACCAAATTTCAAGTATACAATATAGTATTATTTTTTCCAGACAAGACTGGGATTCTTTATTTAAATCAGCAAACTCATGTTCCTTAAGCCCCAGACCACGGTGAACAGCCCTCCTGCCTCTGTCCTCTGTCCCACCTCTTAGCCACAGTGAGGAATGGATAATGAGAAGCCCAAGAAGCCTGTGCTGGGGGAAGACTGCTCCAGATGTGTGGTGAGTGCAGCCCAGGTGCGGCTGGCATGGCAGCTGCTGTGGGCCCCTCCCTACAAATGAAGTCCCTGCAGCCACAGCTGTGGGAGAGGCACACTCGTAGAAGGCAAAGCCACCACAGCTCGGGGCCACAGGGCAACATTCCTGACTCAGCCAAAGGAACAGACGAGCACCCAGCTCAGAGGCTTTAGGAGAGGCAAGGAGGAAGGGAGGCTTTGGTCCCAGGTGAGAAGTTGGTCCAGTTCTGATGGGTATGGGGAAGGAATGTATTATTAAGCACAGGGTAGTGGAAGGGAAACAGACACTGTCAGGCAGACACACTGCCACAGTGACAAGATGAGTTGGTTCCACTTTGGCAGAGGGGAGCAGAAGAGCTCCAGGAAATCTCCAGGAATGTCATTGCTAAAGCTTGCATATACATGTATGTTAGCCATTTGTAGAAGGGCAGGCATGGGATCAGAGGCTCTGACATGGCATCCCGTAGCCAGTCATGCCTGCCCAAGACTCTGCGTGGTTGGTGCCTATCTGCAACCCAATCACATTCTTGCCCTCCTGCAACTGGTTGTCCGAGAAGTTCCAAGGGTTCTCTTTGGATTTCTTAGGAAACCAATTGGGATCCCCAGAGAAGAGCCCACCATCCCTGGCCACTGCCAGTCCCACCCAGGTTCATCAGTGCTGGCTGCACGGAGGCCATGTTCTTTCCTTCCCAGAGATACCATAGGACCAGCTGCCTGCAGGAACTGAGAGATCTGCTCCATCTGCCTGAAGCCATGTAGAGGCTTGGAGCTTCTTTACTGGCACCTGCCCCTCAGGGTAGAGCTAGTAAATGAGCTCACACAGCACTGTGCCATCCTTGAGCCAGTTCTGGAAGTTGTCCTGCCCGGGCTGGGGCCGGCCCACGTCATTGAGCACTGAATGGTGATGCACTGGTTGAGGATCTGCTCCAGGTCTGAGTCGTGCTGTTTCTCAACCTTCTGTTGCACCTCTCGGCTCAGGCTAACAATATAGTATTATTAGTATAGTGGCCATGCTGTATGTAGTATTATTAGTATAGCGGCCATGCTGTATGTAGTATTATTAGTATAGCGGCCATGCTGTATGTAGTATTATTAGTATAGCGGCCATGCTGTATGTAGTATTATTAGTATAGCGGCCATGCTGTATGTCAGGTTTCTAGAACTTTTCTTCCCACAGTTGAAGACGTTCTGCCAATCATAGGCTAAGACCAGACCTTGTTCATAGTTTGAACAATGAGAACCTTCTGTGAGGTCTCTCAGCCTTTGGGCAGTGTCTAGCAGATGCACATCTTGGGTCTCCGGCTGAGGTTAGCAATCTTGTTCAACACCGCTCAGCCTTTCTTTACCTGTGTCCTTAACTCCTGGGTTCCTGCTCCTATGTTTTGCCAGTAGGTGGCAAGCTAGGCCTGGGGAAAACAGCAAAAACTTGCAGGACGTGCTGCTTCTGCAGGCTGCAGGGTGGTGGTCCCTGAGTCAGGCAAGGCCACGAAGTGTCTGATTGAAGTGCTGGGCTTCCTTGTAGGATTTGCTCAGGCTGTACGGAGGGTTACCTTTGTATTCATTTTTAATCTATTTATCTATGTCTAACACACAGACACATCCATCCATCTCACATGAAAGCTGTATTAGCTCTTCTTGCATCCCAGTCAGTTTGTGAGATGGGGTTCCTGAGTGACTTCCTGTGCAAAGGTGAAGTAAGCTCAGGTTAGGAGAAAGCAAGTCAGAGGAAAGCAGGACAGAAAAAAACCTGGAAAAAACTAAGTAGATACCGAAGTAAGACACAAATATATAGAAGTCAGCTTAGCAAGGGTGGGCACGGCTGAGGAAAACATGGCTGGGCACATTCACGATCCGGACCCTCTGGGGCAGCAAGGAATGTGTCTGGGGATGTTGCTATCACCTGCCACTGTAATTTGGCCAGCTGGTATGCCAGTCCATTCTGAGCTCTACCACCTCAAAAGAACTGCGACATGCGGCTTGTAGTATAATGTTTCTGAGCCTTTGATTCTCATCTTTCCAACTCACTGATAGATGTATTTAAGAATTATTGTCAAAGTTAAATGAAAATGACTTATGTTTCTGGAATCAAGTAGTTGTTTCTCCAACCGTATCTTTCAGCACATTAGTCATTTAATGAAGGTCAATACAAAGGGAAAATAAAAAGGAGATATCTCACTGATATGATCTGTGGTCACAAGAGCATCAGTCTTTAGAAAGAAGGCTTAGGGATTAAAATTCTGCCTCAGGAAGAGAAGGTACTAAATTTGGCTCCCAGGTCCCATGTAAAAATGCCAGGTGGAAATGGCAGAGGCCTACACTTCTGGCCTTGGTGAGCAGAGACTAGGAACTTCCAGGGTAAAGCAAAAAGGAAGTAGAAGCAATCCAGGATGATTCCCGAAGTCACCTTTGATCCTCCACAGTGACACACACACACACACACACACACACACACACACACACACACACACACACACACAGAGAGAGAGAAAGAGGGAGAGAAAGAGAAGAGAGAGAGAGAGAATAATTAAGGTTTAAACAAAAAGAAATAAAAGATTCACGAAGCACGTCATCACCATAATAGAGACATCTTAGACATTTTTATCTGTGGTTACATGTGGAAAACAGCACTCAAAATATCTGCCTACCCCAAAGACAACGCAGCTTATTTTCATTTGTGGAGAGTGGAAATATGCTGAGTACATCTTCTTTTTTCTTTTTGTGCGTATGTGGGGTACATGTGAGGGCGTCTGTGGTGGGTGTACATGTGTGTGGGTGTGTGTATAAGAATGCACTTGAGTGCATGTGTCTGTGGAGGCCCAGGGGTAACATCAGGAATCATCCTGGGTTACTCTACCTCCTTATTGTTCTGCTCTGAGGTTTCTTTTTTTTTAAAATTTTTTTATTTATTATTTATTCAATTGTATGTGTATACATGTGTGCGTGCGTGTGTACGTATGTGTGTGTGTGCATGTATGTGTGTGTGTACAACCACGGATGAATTCGGGAACCACCATGTACGCCTCCACCTCCTTCTGCCCCGGGATTCACAGGCTCCGCCCTACCAGGACCAGAAACGCAGGCCGCCCCTGCTTCCGCCCGGCATCTATACGTGGGGTCTAGGATCCGAACTCAGGACCCTCTGCTTGCAAGGCAGAGGCTTAACCCCTGAGCCACTTCTCCAGCCCCTGCTCTGGGGTTTCTTAGGCTCTACCTTCCAGTGTCTGAATTGCAGGTCACTGCCTATTCACCTGACATTTTCTCGTGGGTCTAGGGATCTTAGCTCAGATTGTTTTCTTCCTTGTGAGGCAAAGGCTTTAACCCTTGAGCCGTCGCCCCAGTCTTACTGAGTGCATCTTACTAGGGTACCAGACCCACACCCATACTCTATGAATACAAACAACCAAACACGGAGTACCTTAAAGGTGGCCAGAAAACCACTGCTGAGCGTCTATGAGGGTGGGAGGGCGGTGCATCCCTTGAAAGCTGATATTCACTTCTGCTTTATTTCAATATTAACAGTCACCATGCAGCATTTACTAGCCCAGACATATTTACCTTCTAACTCTCACAGGAAAACCACATAAGAGCAAACCAGGAGATGGCTGGATGGTTCAGGAAGGAATTTCTTTTGTGGGCAGATCTGTGTTATAACCAGCCCTTCAGTTGTTATGTCCAGAAATTCTACTTGTCATATCTCACCCTTCTAATTCCGTCATGCTGCAACTTGTTGGTGCTCTTCGCTTTAGAGTAGCCAGTGGTGATGCTTGCAATTAGTGTTTTCACATTAACTTTCCCCGTAAGTCTTATGTTGGCATTGCTGGACAGAAAAGGCAGGAGCAGCGAGTCTCGACACTGGCCACTTGGGCTGCATAGAGGGAAACTTTGCTTCACAGCTACTGATTCTTTGAATCCAGACAAAGAGGCATGAGGTTCCAACACTGAGAAGCAGAGTGCTCAAAGCATGGAAGCAAATCCAAGTCTTCTTGAACAGTATTTTTTTTTTTTTTGAGTTGGGGTCTCTCATACAGCCCAAGATAGCCTTGACTCTACTACATAGCTGAAGAAGGCATCGAACTCCTGATCCTCCTGTCTCCACTCCCAAGAGCTAGGGTTTTGGGTGTGGATCACTGCGCTCAGCTCCTGAGAACTAACTTTTTAAAAACACTGTTATTTATTCATGCGTCTTTTCTTCAGTGCTATCATACATGCAGACACGGCCATCCATTTGCTTTTCCCTTTGACATCCCGTTTCCTTTCCTCTCTCGATCTTCCCCCATCTTTCTAATCTTTTCATATTTAAATCCTTTTGTTTTGTCTACTACATATGGGTTCCTCCATATGTACAGTGCTAGATATATTTGTCCACCCTTCTGATCCTGTGGGTGACCCATTGTTTATCAGGACTTCATAGGTTCCATAGGTTTCTTATTAGTTGACAACTAGCTGATCAATGGCTACATAGGTCACTTGTACGTCAGTTACTGTCCTGCTGTGAGCTTGTGATTACTATTGTTATGTTGCTTTTGATGGACACAATTTCACAATTCTTTTCCCTATCTTTTGTTTTTTCATTATTTCCATTCTCTCTTCCACAGAGGTTCACATATATTTGTCATGCTGAGGACTGAAACTCTCAACTTTCACTCATTCTTGGCACTTTGGACAACCATGGGATTTTGAACATTAACTCTTAAAGCTATCATATCATACCATGTATTATTTATTCATACAAAGGCCAGTGCTCTTGTTTAAAATATGTATTTTTACATTTCCTGTTTACTTTTAAAATATGATCATATTGAACCACTTCTTTGAAAATGCCACTTCACATTAGTTGATGGATTGAAAAGAAAGCAATTGCCGATGTGAAGGGTAGCTTGCAGAGGATTTATGAGAATAGCATTTCTTTGTTCTTTGGATCAAAAACTAAAATGGCAAATTTCTGATAAGCCTGAGCATTCCTAGTTAACTGTTCCTTCCTCTGGCATAGAATCCCCTGCAGCCAAAGGAGCACTGGATCTGCAATGTTGGT
Organism: Typhlomys cinereus; assembly: GCA_023101885.1. Lineage (NCBI taxonomy): Eukaryota > Metazoa > Chordata > Mammalia > Rodentia > Platacanthomyidae > Typhlomys > Typhlomys cinereus. The sequence continues at coordinate 736,707 of JALPQD010000104.1, forward strand.
GCCCAAGTTTTCTTCCACTGCACTTTATGGTTCTGTGACATGACCCCAAGAGCAGGCTGTTTGTGAAAATATTTTCTTTTGCATGTTTTTAGGTAGCTCTAACTGAGTATGGAGGGAGAGAGGGAAAAGTGAACTCACTGTTCTTATCTGGTGCACTAGCTGTAGTTACCAACTTTGAGGCTGCAGGAACGATATCTACTAAGATTTCTGGAATACAGGAAACAGCGCCTGATCCTTTCCTAAGGAGCTCAGGAACTCCAGTGTGGGGTCCAGTGTTCTCTCAGTTCTTCCTTCTTCCTCCATTGTGAACAACCTGTAGTGTCATTAGCTTTCTAAAACAATTACTGACAAATAGCATCATGACCTGACTCACACTTTGAAAAGATGACCATCAGATTTTGAAGGTTAAGACATTCTAGAAGATCTTAGACACATAGTCTTGTTAGCCAACTTTTCACTGTTATGACAAATCAAGATTTCTAGCATCTTTTCTTGTATTGTGGCACCTGCTTCTAAGCCTGGAGCTATGGAGGTTGTTTTGTTGTGGGAGAGTAACTGTGAGCTCAAGGGCAGCTTAGGTGTGCTGACCAGGTTCAAAGAAAAAAAAAAAAAAAAGAAACCAGAAAAATTCTAGAATCTTATCCAACAATACTTATTGCTAATTTTATTGAGAATTTGCTACAGGTGTGATGTTAGGAAGAGTATCCTATGTGTATTAATCTGATAGAATAATATTTTGAAGTGAATGGTCACTTAATATGCATTTAATAGGAAACTGAGCCTTCAATCCCTCTGTTAAGAAGGAAACATGGAGCCGTCCGGTGTACAGAGCTACTCTTGTTTTGCTTCTCCATGAGTGGGCCAGAAGTCTCAGGTTACCAAGGGGAAATTGGTTTGTTTTGGAAGTTTGCTATTATTATTGTTTTCTAAAGCCCATAAGGAGGAAAAAGTGCTATTGGTAACAAGAGTTCTTTTAGCTTTTAGGTCTGGTATCTCTGCAAACACTGCCATTCAGTGGACTAAAGCAACACACTGAAGTCAACCACAGTCCAGTGATGGGAAACTGGATTGTTAGCACCAGCTGTGTTTCTCCACAGGTGGCCATCACATTTTCCATTTATTTTCCCATGAAAGTCTATGGGAAGCACCTCAAGGCTATTTAGATAGGCATTAGGTATCTTCTACCTGGTAGTATTTGAGAAGAAAGCTATTTTCCTCTGAGGATCTCCAGGAAACAGCTCTGCATTATTTAGAATTGCCTATATGTTCTTTCTTATTTGTCTATCAGTTTACAGTAACTATTTCCCAGTTCTGGCCTGACAATACATATCTCACATTTGAACATCTTCAATGGAGAGATTGTCTGTCTCTTTCAGAAAGGGCTGATCTCATCTTACCTCCCTTGATAGAATTTATTTGCTGCCCAGAAAGAGAGTCAGAAAAGTAATACTGAACCCTGATTCTCAGCCCTTATAAAATTACTCTTGCTTGGATTAAAGCACTGTCTTGCTTTCAACTGTTTTCATCCAGTGGACCTCCCATCTGTGTTGGTGAGAGTAGGGTTAAAGTTAGGCAGAGAGAGCCGAACTGTGGCTGTCCCCTCTCACATGGCCTGATTTGTCCTCCTTCTTTATGAATATCTGTTCTAATGGAATTTGTGTCTTTTATAGGAGCGGCAAGTTGAAGGGTCAAGAGAGAATTGTGGGAGAAAAGAAGAAGAGACAAGAGGATGTTATCTAAGGGCAGTACAGAAAAAACAAATTCTTTTTTCTTAAAACCCATCACCTCCCTGAGCCAACAGAGCTCATCATTATTTAAATAGGAAGTAATAACATTTCAAATAACTTTGACCTTGTATGACTTGCACGAATCCTCTCACTGAACAACTGAACTAATTCTTGTTTCAGGAAACTGTTCTGGTTTCTGGAAAAAATAAATATGCTAAGTGGTATCTGTCTATCTATCTGTCTGTCTGTCTGTCTATCTATCTATCTATCTATCTATCTATCTATCTATCTATCTATCTATCTATCTATCTATCTATCTATCTAGATATCTGTCTGTCTGTCTGTCTTTCTGTCTGTCTATCTATGTACCTACCTACCTACTTATCTACCTATCTGGCTATACATCTAGATTGGTATATATCTTTTTTATAAGTTTTTTTTAAATGTGCTCTTTTTTATTATTTATTCAATTGTGCGTGTGTGTGTGTGTGAGTGTGTGTGTGTGTGTGTGTGTGTGTGTGTGTGTGTAGAACCACAGGCGAATTCGGGAACCACCATAGACTGCCTCCACTCCTCCTTGTTTACTCTGCCCTGGGATTCACAGGCTCCACTCTACTAGAACCAGAAACGCAGGCCGCCCTTGCTTCCACCTGGCATCTATACATGGGGTCTAGGATCCGAACTCAGGACCTTCCGCCTGCAAGGCAGAGGCTTAAACCCTGAGCTACCTCTCCAGCCCCAAGATTGGTATATATCTAACTATCTTTGTTCCCAACCAGACAGATGTGGGTGAAAGTCAATACTCTAGATGTAGGATGACTTTTAAAATGATTTATGTTATTTTTTTACTTGCTGCTGTTGCTTTTGGAGCCCAGCTATTAAATTTAATGACAGATATAGATATAGTCCATAGCTTCAAAATCACATTTCAACCCTATCCAGTATAATAAGAACATATTAATCAGGACACAGCCATAAGGATTGTAATCTCCTTCCAGCCTCAGTGCTCACATAGGTTTAAAAACCTCACCAAGAGTTTCTTTTATAGTCTCTGCATGGTTATCTCCATCATGGATATATGAGGTCTTCTGACCCCCTCCCTATGCCTGTGCCAAGATATGAAACAAGCGAGATAGAAAGAAGCTGTGAAGCAATTCATTGCTTCCCCAGGCAGGACAAGATGCTTCCTCAGGCAGGACCTGGACTCTATCTTGATAAGCTGGAGGTGGAGATGGACTCGCATATTCCCTGAATGTCAAAGTACCCAGTAGGTTGAAGAATTATAACTTTGTTCTGACTTTTTTACATTTTACGTACCCAAGCCAGATTCTCTTTCCATTGCCTTTTAGGGCAGGTTTAGGGTGAGAACCAATTTTATAATTAGTCTGTGCATGAATAAGAAAATATGGAGGTACTTCTGCATAGAAAACTTGATGGAAAATTTAAATATCAGACTCATATGGGATTTATGGTATCAAATTTAGGAAGAAACTATGTCTTAATGAATGTATGGATTGTTTTAAATTTTTTTGTCTGTTATAATTTTGAAAGCTCTTTTTAAGGTATAGAATGTAGATAAAAAGATTTTATTCCATGGTGTCTGAATGAAAAGATAACACTATCAGATGGACAAAGAAATTTCCATCTGTTTCAGGACAGATACTTTTGTAATTTTCTCATCTTTGGTAGTTGGCCAACTATGAAATTCACTGTTCTTTAGGGATGGTAAAATGGTGCTGATTGGAATCGACTAGTCTTACTATGTCTTTATGTTTTCAGTTGAGGGAAACAAAAGTGTAAGGATACCACAGAAGGTAGAAGATATCTGATAAACACAGCTTTTTTTTTTAATTTTAAAGAAATCAAAATGAAGTATGCAACTGGTGTTGCATATACCTGCAATCTAAGGACTCAGGGGACTGATGCAGGAGGATTGTTGTGAGTTTAAGTTCAGTCTGGTCTATATAACAGACAAACTATCGAAAGACCTTATCAGAAAACCACAGCAAAACTCCAAACCCAAACCATTCAAGCTCATGGGAAAAATTCAGAAGCCACTGTCTTTTGTCATTTGATTTTTCCTTTGTGCTGACATTGGAATGAAGAGGGTAGAGGCTGGAGGTAAGAATGGAACATAGAGGCGAAGCTTGTCCATGGAAATTCTGAAGCCCAAGATGGTGTAACTAAACCAGGGACATATGTGGATTTAAGTTATTTCAGGGTTAAAGCTCATCTTAAAGACAAGGTGATTTACTCAAGGTCATATGAATAGTGGTAACAACAAGCCAGGCCAGCTGGTTTGGTGCTGTGCCTTCCTGAGGGAGACGGCCAGTCTCCCAGGATGGAAGCACTCAGCCTGGGTGCTCAGTTAGGGAAGAATTCAATGTGTGCTGATGGTAATGAAGTTGCAGTTGAGTCTATGGAGGAAACTGATAGTTGTAGTTTGCTTGAATTGTTGCTGATAAAATCAAAGGGATAGTCCAGTTTCAGTTCTTTGTCCATCTTGGCAGAAGAGACCACACCAAGCCCAAGGGCTAAGAAAGCTGGCCACGCCATATCTACATAATGGCCGAGGAAGGGACAATCCTTATTGGCCAGATTAGTATGTCAGGCCAGGTACACAGAAGGATGCCAACTTCCTCAACCAGATTTCTGTATTTGATTTACCTATCCAGGGCTTAGTCCTATCCACTCTGGGCTGGGCTTTCCCCATCTCCCGCAGGTTCACTGTGGATTCAACTTAACTCCCAGTTCTCTACAAATATACCCAGAATCCAAACCCTGAGCTGTCAAGTTGATACGGTATCTAACTACGACACTGCTGATGGTGATGGGGAAAACACTCATGAGAAAAGCGTTAGATAAAAGACATGGACAAAAATGACTTCTTTTTTTTTTTTTTTTTGTCCTTTTTTTTTTTATTAAAAATTTAATTATACATTTTAAAAATTTTTTACCAGTTCCCTCCCTCCCCCCTCTTCCCCCTCCCCTTCCCCCAGTGCCTCCCCCCCAATTCCCAGATAGTCCTTTATTGTGTGTGCCTAACTCTCCACTGTGTCCTCCTCTCCGATGACATATAAGGACCCAGTGGCATTTCCATAAGCCCTTTCTCTTGTTCCCCTTAAGCATAAGATCACTACTATGGCTGTCAATCCCTTGCCTCCAGGGGTCTCGGTGCCCTTATCAGATGCTAGACTTTATGAGGGCAACAGTGCGCTGGACATTGCGCAGGGCATGCAAAGTTCCATTATGATTGCTTTGGCCCCAACTATTGTTGAGAATCTTGCAAATCGTTGCTCCTCCATCCTTTTGCTCTTACAATCTTACCGCCCCCTCTTCCGCAAATGTCCCTGAGCTCCAGGATGGGGAGAGATTAGGCTGTCCTAGTTCTATGAGATTGATATAGAGTCTCTGAAGTTCTGGATTGTGGTTTGTTGATTTTCTTTTGCAGTTTTGCTGCTCCTGCAATTCCCTTCACTCCATTCTGCTGGGCACTGTATGTCACCCCCTGGCCAGAGACAAAAAGCTGTTAAACTGGAGTCTTGTTGTAATAGCACATTCAAGGGTAGATGTAATAAGAGTAGGAAACCTCACTGAGAGAGGGGTCCATCACCCATTTGCAAAATGATTACTTTTTATCTGCTAGACTATATGCCCTCCCCTTCTGGTGAGATCAGGAAAGAACGTCTGTGAACTTAACCAGGTTTCTCATTACTTACTTGCAGACCTTCATGGAGGCCTACTTTCTCTGCTGTAACATGGTCTCCTCTCTCTTTGTTTCTGGTGTGGCCCTCCTAACCCATCTCTCTTGTTCATAATCCTTGCAATTACTGTGTTACATAGGTTTACTTTTGAGTGTCCCAATGTGGGCTGGGCGAGTTTGGTACTAGGAGCCACCTATTAGGGAGTACATACGGCGCTTAATTTTCTGGGTTTGGGATACTTCACTTAATATAATTCTTTCTAATGACATCCATTTCCCAGCAAATTCCAGTAATTCATCATTTTTGATGGCTGAGTAGTACTCCATTGTATAGATGTACCACAGTTTCCTTATCCACTCGTCAACTGTTGGACATTTAGGTTGATTCCATGACTTTGCTATTGTAAACAGTGCTGCTATGAACATGGTCGAGCTTGTGCTATCGAGGCGAACCTTTGCTGCTTGGGGGGTTATTCCCAAAAGTGGGATAGCAGGGTCATATGGCATTTCAATCTTTAATTTCTTTAAGAATCTCCAGACGGCTCGCCAGAGTGGCCGTATGAGCCTGCATTCCCACCAACAATGTAGGAGAGTTCCCCTCTCTCCACATCCTCTCCAGCATTTGTCGTTGTTTGTATTGTGGATTTTTGCCATCCTGACCGGGGTGAGATGATATCTCAGGGAAGTTTTGATTTGCATTTCCCTGATGGCGAAGGAAGTGGAGCATTTTTTAAGATAATTGTTAGACATTTTAATTTCATCCCTGGTAAAGTTTCTTTGAAGTTCCAGGGCCCATTTTTTAATTGGGCCAGTGTTTTCCTTGGAGTTTAATTTTCTAAGTTCTTTGTGCACTCTGGACAGTAGAGCTCTGTCAGATATGTGGTTAGTGAAGATTTTCTCCCATTCTGTGGGTTGCCTTTGAGCTCGTGTTACAATCTCTTTATCTGAACAGAAGCTCTTTAATTTCACAAGATCCCAACTGTTGAGAGTTGGTAGCAGTGACTGTGCCATTGGATGTCTGTTTAGGAACTGTTGGCCTAGCCCAACCAGCTCGAGGGAGTTCCCTATCTTTTCAACTATGGTTTTAAAGTCTCTGGCCTGATATCAAGGTCCTTGATCCATTTGGAATTAAGTCTTGTACATGGTGACAAGTACGGGTCCAGCTTTAATCTTCTGCATGTGGAGATCCAGTTTTGCCAGCACCATTTGTTGAAGATGCTGTTCTTTTTCCATTGGATTCTTTGGGCCCCTTTGTCAAAGACCAAATGGCTGTAACTTTGTGGGCTTATATCTGGGTCTTCAATCCTTATCCATTGATCTGTGTGTCTATTTTGGAGCCAGTACCAGGCTGTCTTTATAACTATGGATTTGTAGTATAGACTTAGGTTTGGTATGGTAATACCTCCAGCTGTGTTTTTGTTACTCAGGATTGTTTTGGCTATCCTGGGTCTTTTGTGCCTCCAAATGAACTTTGAGATTGTTTGGTCAACTTCTTTGAAGAATTGCTTTGGGATTTTGATTGGTATAGCATTGAATCTGTATATTGCCTTTGGTAGGATGGTCATTTTTACAATGTTGATTCTGCCAATCCAGGAACAAGGGAGGTCTTTCCACCTTCTGGTGTCTTCTGCAATTTCTTTCTTTAGGGTTTTAAAGTTTTCATTGTAAAGGTCTTTTACCTCCTTAGTTAGGTTTATACCAAGGTATTTCATTTTTTTAGGGGCTATAGTAAATGGCATGGTTTCTCTCAAGGCTTTTTCACTTCTTTCATTCTGGGCATATAGGAAGGCCTCTGATTTTTGCACATTTATTTTGTATCCTGCCACCCTGCTGAACTTCTCAATTAGTTCCAGGAGCTTCCTGGTGGAGTTTTTGGGATCACTCAGGTATAAGATCATGTCATCTGCAAATAGAGATAGCTTGACTTCTTCCTTGCCAATTTGAATCCCTCTTATGTCCCTTTCTTGTCTTATGGCTTCGGCTAAGACTTCAAGTACAATATTGAATAGAAGTGGTGAGAGTGGACAGCCTTGTCTTGTTCCTGATCGAAGTGGGAATGCTTCCAATTGTTCCCCATTGAGCATAATCCTTGCTGTGGGCTTGTTGTATACAGCTTTTATTATATTGATAAAGGTTCCTTCCATTCCTACTGTCTCTAGCGTTTTGATCATAAAAGGCTGTTGGATCTTGTCAAAAGCTTTTTCTGCATCTATCGAGAGTATCATGTGGTCTTGGACTTTGGACTGGTTTACATGATGAATTACATTTATTGATTTGCGTATGTTGAACCAACCTTGTGTGCCGGGGATGAAGCCTACTTGGTCCCCATGAATGATCTTTTTAATATGTTTTTGAATCCGATTTGCTAAGACTTTGTTGAGAATCTTTGCGTCTGTGTTCATCAGGGAGATCGGCCTATAGTTTTCTTTTTTAAGTGAATCTTTATTAGGTTTTGGGATTAAAACGATATTAGCTTCATAGAAGGAATTTGGTAGTGTTCCTTCCTTTGCTATTTGATGGAACAGTTTAAGGAGTATTGGTGTTATTAACTCCTTAAATGTCTTGTAGAACTCTGTGCTGAATCCATCTGGTCCAGGACATTTTTTGGTGGGAAGATTCGAGATTACTTCCTCAATTTCCTTATATGTTATAGGACTATTTAAATAATTCACAACTTCCTGATTCAATTTAGGTAAGTTGTGTTTACTTAGAAATTCATCCATCTCTTTTGTGTTGTCAAACTTCACAGAGTATAAGTTTTTGAAATATGATGTTATAATTCTCTGGATTTCTTGGGTATCCGTAGTGATAACTCCATGTTCATTTCTAATTTTGTTAATTTGGGTTTTCTCTCTCTTGCTTTTGGTTAGTTTAGCTAGGGGTGTATCAATCTTGTTGATTTTTTCAAAGAACCAGCTTTTTGATTGGTTGATTTTTTCTATCGTTTTCTTAGTCTCGATTTCAGATATTTCTCCCCTTATTTTGCTAATCTCTTCTCTTCTACTGCTTTTAGGATCAGATTGCTCTAGTTTCTCTAAAGCTTTAAGCTGCATTGTTAAGTTGTTTATTTCTGATGTTTCCATTTTTTTGACGTGGGCATTAAGAGCTATGAACTTACCTCTTAGAACAGCTTTCATTGTGTCCCAGAGATTTTGGTAAGTTGTATTTTCGTTATCATTCACTTTCAGGAAATCTTGAATTTCCTTTTTAATTTCTTCCTGAATCCAGTTCTCATTCAGCATCATAGTGTTAAGTTTCCAGGAGTTAGTGCATTTTCTCTTGTTTGATGTGTTGTGGATGTCCAGCTTTAGGCCGTGGTGGTCTGATAGGGCACAGGTTAGAATTTCAACTTTCTTGTATATGTGTAGATTCAATTTGTGGCCCAATATGTGATCTATTTTGGAGAAAGTTCCATGTGCTGCTGAGAAAAATGTGTATTCTTTGGTGCGTGGGTGAAAAGTTCGATAGAGATCTGTGAGGTCCATTTCTTTCAGGGTTTGATTAAGTTCCAAAGTGTCTCTGTTAAGCTTTTGACCTGTTGATCTATCCCATGTAGAGAGGGCGGTGTTGAAGTCCCCAAGAATTATCGTTTGGGGTTGATTTCTTGCTTTAGACGCTGTAGGGTTTTCTTAATGAATGTGGGGGGGCCCGTATTGGGTGCATATATGTTCAGTATTGTGAAATCTTCCTGGTGAATTGTACCTCTGACTAAAATGTAGTATCCATCCGTGTCTCTTATAATTTTTTTTGGTTTGAAATCCACTTTGTCTGATAGCATAATGGCTACCCCTGCCTGTTTTCTGCTTCCATTTGCTTGTAGAATTGTTGACCAGCCTTTTATTTTTAGAGCGTGCCTATCTTTTGTGGTGAGATGGGTTTCCTGCAGGCAACAGATTGATGGATTGTGATTTTTAATCCAAGTTTGTAATCTGTGTCTCTTGATCGGTGAATTAAGTCCATTAACATTTAGTGTTATAATGGAGAAACTATTGTTAATTCCAGACATTTATTATGTTTAGTAGCTTTTATAAGTATATTGCTTCGCTTTTAATGGTGTTATATTTGCCTTCTGTTCTCCTGGATATGCCTGTTTTTTTCTTCACGCTTGAGTATCATTTCTAGCAGTTTTTGAAGGCCTGGTTTGGTGGCCATGTATCCCTTAAAGTTGTCTTTGTGCTGGAAAATTTTTCTTTCTCCCTCGATCATGACTGATAGTTTTGCAGGGTAAATCAGCCTGGGTTGACATTTTTGCTCATTCAATACTTGAAGTATGTCTCTCCAAGCTCTTCTTGCTTTTACTGTTTCGACTGAGAAGTCATTAGTTATTTTAATAGGTTTGCCTTTAAAAGTGACTTGTTTTTTCTCCCTTGAAGCTCTCATCACCAGTTCTTTATCTTGAATGTGGAGTGTTTTAACTATTATTTGCCGCGGTGTGCTTCTATTTTGGTCGTATCTGTTTGGGGTGCGGAATGCCTCTTGTATATGAATGGGCCTCTCTTTTTTTAGATGAGGAAAGTTTTCCTTGATGATCGTTTGAAAAATTTCCTCAGGGGTGGTATTTTGAGATTCTTGCTCCGGTATTCCATGAATACGCATGTTAGGCTTCTTCAGGGTGTCCCATATCTCTTGGATATTTCTCTCAAGTATCTTTTTGGCTTTAACAACCTCTTCCATTGAGCTGGTTAGTACTCCCACTTTATCTTCAAGGTCTGAAATTCTGTTTTCTGCTTCATTAGTTCTGTTGATAAGACTCTCTGTGGCGTTCTGGGTTGAAGATAACTTGTCTTTTAGCTCAGTTTTAAACTCTGCTTGAGTTTGTTTTAACTGTTCTATGCCACTTTTTGTTTCTTGCACTGTTTTTCTCAACTCCTCCAGATGTCTGTTGTGTTGCTCTTCAAAGCGATTGATTCGATTATGTAATTCCTCCCGGATTTCCTCTTTCATAGTATTGAACATGGTAATGATCATATTTTGAAAGTCTTTATCCTGGGTGGGGCTTTCTTGGCCTTTTTCCGCGGGTTTGTTCTTGTTGGAGTCTAACATTATGGGATTAATTTCTTCAGTGGGAAATTTGTTTACTTGAGTGTTGCTTCTCATGGATTTGCACTTTGACTTTGGCATTGTCATTTTAACTCTTAAGATCTCTCAATTTCACTAAACTGAATTATTTGGCCTGGGGTACTGGTGGGCAGGGCCTGAACGGGGACTTACCTAGGGCGCGGGGTGAGGCCCGGGTGGACCGCGCGCGTGTCCCGACTGGCGGAGCGGGGGCGGGGCGAAGAAGGGAAGGATGGGCGCGTCGGCGTGGAGCTATTTAACCCGAGGGCAGCTGGGGCGGGGCCCGGGGGCAGGGGGAGGTGCTCCTCGTCCCTCGGCCCCCCGCGCGGCTCCGGCTGGATGGTGGGAGTCGGAGCCGGGTCCCCGTGGGCTGACCTGGGGGTCCTAGAGCGCGCGTTGAGGCCCGGCTGGATCTCGCGCAGGCGTCCCGACCGGCGGAGCGGGGGCGGGGCGAAGAAGGGAAAAAATGACTTCTGCCAATGGTTAAGTGGTAAACTAATGGACTGAGCAAAATGAATCCTGAATATAGACTATGACTCTTTCAAAGGTCTGTCATGTGATTGGGAGAGGGATAAAAGAATAGTAGTACTTGGTTGAATGGAGAATGATGAACCCCAATCAAAGAACAGGTATTCTACATATATCTGTGACATCTGACTTTTCAGCATAGTTCAAATAAGAAAAAAAATCAGTATATTTGCTTTAAATGGGTGCATATTTATGTTGGAGAAGATTTAGATTGGGATATTATGTGGAAATAAATTTTAAAAAGAGAAGCTATGGTATTAATGTGGACAAGATGACTTGCTATGGCTAAAAGTTTGTAGCAAGTGACTTTGGAAATCGGAAGCAGTAATGAGTAATCAGGCAGGGCCAGCACGAGCTCAAAAACTGAGTAGCGTTAAACCATTACAGCTCACATAATGAGAATACTGGAGATCTACGCCCTCAACACATGCTTTTGTTCTTTCAGTACTGGAGAGTTATCCCATTGCCTGGCACATACTAAGATTTACCACTCAGAGGTATTCCCAGTATTTTTTCTTTGTCCTTTTATTTTTGGCTGAGTCTTAGTACTTAGCTCAGGTTGGCCATGAACTTACTATATATAGCTTGTCTGTCCTCAAACCCATGATCCTTCCTCCTTTTCCCAAAGCCCTGTTCCCTGATGGCTGGGATTACAACTTGAACTAGTTAAACTCTCCTGGGCATTGATGACACACAGATTCCGTGCTGCCTTTTTCATGTCGCAGGACAATGTGAGACAGAAGCTTCATCCTTTCCCTGTCTCGGTTCTGATGACGTCAGGAGGGAGTTTAAATCGCTTGTTCAAGGACATATATTAATGGAAACAGGATTCCAACAGTTCCTTCTGTTCTCAAAGTCTCTTCATCCAATTTCCTGTAGGCCGGTAGTAGAAACAGAATCTATCCCCTCATCTTGCTAGCCCCTGGGTGTTAGCCCCTGGGTGATTTAGCTCTTACAAGGTGGGCTGGGATCAACCTTTTATGTTCTCAGAGGATAAACTCACTTTTCCTAATTTCAGCTCTGTAAATTCCTAAGGAAGCCATCTCTAAAAATAGTGAGTCCTCTAGTGACTTTATTTTTTTGCCTTTATTTGAATTCCAAGTGAACCTTCTCTATTAGCACATTTATTAGCACGTTTGCTTGAAGGGAACAAGCCTCTAGCATTTGCTGTGCTGGTGGTTTTATTCAAAATCATCTGGCTTTTGAAAATAATTGCTAAGTGGTCTGTATTAATTTAACCTCTATTCTCTCAAAGATGATTTTCTCGTCATATTTTATTTTAACTTTTTAAAAGTCTGGAACCACTCAACACTCATTCACGCTCGGAAATCGCTTTTACAGTTGTCACAATGGTGTGTTTTGTATCAGCAAGGCCTTTGCAAGAGGAGCCTGGAATACAGCTGTGTTTTTCAGGCTCATCTAAAAGGACTTACAGTACTTATGGAGAACACACAAGTCCTATTCCTAGAAACCTGGATGTGTAAATGCAGGGTGAGGTTCATTAGTCCATGTTTTTTTGCATGCGTGCGTGCGTGCGTGCGTGCATGTGTGTGTGTGTGTGTGTGTGTGTGTGTGTGTGTGTGTGTGTAAGAGCATATGTGTACCTGTGGAGGCCCAAAGGTGACATCAGGAATCATCCTGGATTGCTCTACCTCCTTATTGCTTTGCTGTGGCGTGTCCCAGATTCCATCTTCCAAAGCCCTGGTTGCAGTCTGCAGCCATATCCTCATAGCATTTAACATGGAATCTGGGATCAAAATTCGGGTCCTTTTGCTTCTGAGGCATCTTTCCAGACCCTAGTAATCCAGTTTTAAAACCAATGTCCCAATTGACACTCTCCTAGGAAGTATGGAAGTCCTGGGTGGTGGTGGAGGAAACACCTATTCAAGGCTAAAACATCTATTCAAGGCTAGAAGAATTTGAATAATCAACCTCTTGGTGGGTCTGAAAGCTTGGGGCTTCTTTGTGTCTTCATGTCCTTCATCAGGCACATGGTGAATTCTTCTGAGACTGGACCCTTGGCTACAATCGCTGCTGTGTCTCCCCAGGCCTTCCAGGGTCCTCTTGTACCAACCAAATCTATTAGGAGGGTCAGTGCAAAAAGCGGTCATAACAGAGTGATGTCCTCCTAGAATCCAGGCCTCCTTTATCAGCTGCCTCATTCATCCTAAGTACCTTGCTATGTCCTTATAGATGCTCTATTTGTTCCTCATTTTCACAGGGTTACAGCTTCTGCCTTGGCATTTATTTGCTGCATGGTCGTGGTAGCTGAAGCCTAGTCTTACCTGATAGTTCTTTTTTCCTGGTCCAGCAAGGAGTCAGGGGCCAATAGGCTTGGGCCTCCCTGCTCTTCCCAAGGCGATGCTTGTGTCCTCTGCTCTGGGGGTGGGCTATTGCCATGAGCCAACGCTCGGAATGGTAAACGTGATGTGACTCCAAGCTGGCTCTTGTGTTGCTTCGTCTCTGTGGTGGTCACTGACCTTCTGCTATGGTGACTGTCTGAAGAGATGAAGGACATCAAAGAGATGGTCTTTGTCCTTGAGCTGGCCAGATTCAAAAAGTATGGAATTTGGGGGCAGGTCATCCTGAGTTCGAAGGTGTGTGTATGTGGGGGGCATATGTACAAAAGGGCACTTATGAAGACCCAAGGGTGACATTGGGAATCATCCTGGGTTGCTCTATCTCCTCACTGCTTTGTTTTGGGGTTTCTCAAGATCTGCCTTCTAGGGCTGGAATTATACTGCCACCATTTCTACATGGCATTTTTACATGGGATCTGGAGGTCTGAATTCAGATCCTTTTGCTTTCAAGACAAAGGCTTTAAACACTGAATCATTTCCCAACCCAGGTTTATTTGTAGTTGTGTGACTTTGAGCAATTTAGATGAACTCTTCAAGCCTTAGTCTCTTCGGTCTTGCGAAAGCACTATGTGGGGTTACTGCGAGCATTAAATGACAGCACAAAGATAAGCACTTTATTAAATAGAAGCTGGTGGCGAGTGGGGCTTGGAAAAGGTGCATGTTCATATAATGGGACAGAATCTGTCTCTCTGTGCCCCTGTTGAGCCTCACATGGTCAGGCCGGAGCTCAGAAGCCATGTTCAGGCTAAGCAGAGGGAAGTTCTTTCCTTTTCCGTTTCTTCTGTTTGTGCTAACATCTTTCAGCTACTGATGCTATTTGCTTTTTTTTTTTTTTTAATGTATGTATGTGTGTATGTGAGGCCCAAGGGTGACATCTGGAATAATCTTGGATTACTCCACTTCCATGTTGTTTTGTTCTGGGGTTTCCCAGATTCCAATTTCCAGGGCTGGAACTGCAGGCTGCCGCCATTTCTCCCCAGTATTTTTATGTGGGATCTGGGGATTGAAACACAGGTCCTTGCTTGCGAGGCAAGGGCTTTAGCCTCAAACCATCTCCAGCCTCACTACTACTCTTTTACCTTTGTTGTTCCTCTTCTGTTAGTTTCTCCATGTTAAGACATAAATCTGTCCTAAACTCCCCTCTCCTGGGATCATATCACCAATTAAGCTACTAGCCTATTGGGAAGAGCATGCATCATATTTATTTTTGATCATGACCTTAAGTGGAAGCAGACATGTGGTCCCATGTCTTTTTGTAGATACTTCCCAGCACTGTCCCTCAGGTTTCTGGAGTAGTATGTCAGTGTCAGGAAAAGTGTCAGTGTGGATAAGTGACATGGTTATCCAGTAGACCCCGTGGAAGTAGCCATGTGGAAAATGACTGTGTTGCCACCTGATTCACTCCTTTCTTTATGGAGTGATAAAATCAGCTAGATGGTGCGAACATGTGTTGCTAAAGGGCCTGGGACACCCTCAAGTCGGATGTCTCTGCTGAGGATTTGAAGGTCAGTCGCAGTGTGAGCCCATCTTGAGGTCCGCCTCATGAAACCCACCAGGAGGCAGGAATGCCGGGGGAGGAATGCTCCTGGTGGGAACTTCTTGTTTCATTAGCAGAAGGAAGGATCAACTTCGGTTTGAAATGAAAGTTAAACCTGAAAAACCTAAAATGAGTCTCTTCAACCTTCTTCTGGAAGCTGAGGACTTTGTCCGCAGTCTTTGGGGTTTACCTGCCCTTACTGGAGGGATTTCAGAGGGAGAAAGGCTTCAGGTCAGCTTTCCATAAAGCTCTGGCTGGTGGCAACATAGCTCCCATTCTGTAACACGTGCCCAGAGTCATCAGCGTCCTCCTCTTCGCTGAAACACAACGGGAACGTTTAAACCGAGCGAAGGGCGACAATGACATGATCTTTCATGTTCTCGGAATTCAAGGTCTGTTTCTCCTGGAGGCTCTTTCAAGTCTGAAGGACAATCTCCAGGCCTTCTCCCCTTGACCTTTCTTCTTCGTTACACACGTCACTCACTGGAGAGAGTCCTTCACATTTATTTGGATAATTATTGTTGGCAGAACTTCAGTTTTTGAGCTCAGCTCCTGAATGCCATTCATGATATTAAAGAAAAAAAATAAGATTAAGTGTTTGGATGCTGATGCAGACTCGCCAGCAGAGCAGAACATGCATTTGTGGGAGCAGAGGGGACACATTCCCAGAGTCTCGAGAAGGACCACAGGAACCCAAGTTCCTCATGCCAGCCTTCCTTGCCCTTTGTGCTTCCTTCACTACAGGGCTCTACTCTTGGCTCTGCACCAATTCCAAATAGGAAAGGTTGTCATACTACCAATCGGAGGCAGATGGAGCCAGGGTGGGCTCACATCAGAGCCAGGCTGGTCATTGGGGAAGGAATGAACCATGCACTTCTGACCTGGTGGGGTTCAGTAAGGCCAGAATTGGGGCAAGGATAGAACCCAGTGGCCTTTGCTCTGTGTGACTTGATGTTTGATGAGCTCCAGTGCTACCTTCATGTGTTCATGTGACTCTGAACTCCACCTCTATCAGTTCTGTTCAGTTTTTCTAATGGTTTGTATTCTTTCTGCCTCAGAATCTCTACAGAGGTTCCTTCCGCTACATGCCTTAGCCTCCTTTTCTTCCACCCTGTTTCTTGTAACTTTTACTGTCATCCTTCCCTTTACCTTACACTCCATCTCTTATGTCTCCCTAACATCATGCACTTCTTGTTTCTTGGCACATAGAGTAGATGGTAAGTATTGTTTTGTTTGTTGGGCTATGTGCATCTATAATTCCATGAAGGCAAAGACTGTCGGTTCTAACCGTCGAGAGAGCAGATTGTATGGTGCAAGGAATGTGTTCGACAAAACAAGCATTTGCTGAGTTTGAATTGGCTGGTAGGAAGACGAAATGGTGACAGCCCTCCTGGTGGCAGACAGCCCATGCCACATGTTTGTGGTGTTCCCATGGCACAACTGTCTCTGTGTTCAGGTCACCCCAGTGCCGGCCAAGATGTTTTGAAGTGGCATTGATAGTGGTTGGTAAAACCAGGGAAGATTATGTCAAAAAGGAAAATACACTGATTTAAAAACATTTTAGCTAAGACACTCTAACAGGCATCCCTGTGAGACTTGTTAGTTTGAAAACTTCACAGATAGAGGAACCACAGCTAAGAAAGGTAAGTTGAAAAGATAAGGCATACATTTTTCAAATTTCACATGGGATCACTCCAAAGGGGTGGGCTTTGATCCCGGGTCTGCATTCTCTCTGAAGCGGGCAGTGAAGGAGCAGCATCCTACAGCTCAGGATCCCTCTCATGGAGGTCTGCAGAGCTGCTTTTTCTTTGGGTCTCTGAGCAAGATATGATTTTTTTCTTCCCAGAGCACTCTTCCTCCCTAGGAGGCTCTAAGACAGGAGTCTATGTGAGAGAGGTTTATTAAGGATCTGCCCCAGGAGAAGCATAAGAGGACGGCAGGAAGGATGGGGAGAGGGTGGGGAAATGCTGGGAAACATGGCAGGTACAGGTTCATCCCCAGCCCGACTCCAGGTGGGAACTCACAGTTTGCTCCCATCCAGCGTGAGAGTTGGGCTTCTCACCTTCCTGCATGCCTTGCCTATCAGCAGAGGGCCTGTCTAGGCCCTTCTAGCTCTAGCAGCCATATTCCTGAGAGAGGTGCAGGTGCCGACCATGCAGTCCAAACACAGAGGTTAGGTGAAGGACATGTGGTAAAGTAGAGGAAATCTGAGACAGTCCAGGAGGAGTGTTCGCGGTGTTTGCTGTGAGACCAGTACTGCTAAAAATGACAAGGACATAGGAGGAGCACATCATTCTGTTAGATTAACTCGATTAACTCTAATACTAAGTGCCATTTACTTATGATCTACTCAATACAAAATACTTTATAAAGGACTTGGTATATCGTTATAGTTACTCTTCGTGTTGTGGAATGAATGCAGACCCCCAGAATTTAGGGGAACAAGGAGTTCTACTTTGCTTATAATTCTGGTTGCAGTTCATAGTCTAGCTTGGCAGGAGAGTTTATACAAAAACCAGGAACCAAGGAGCTGTCCATACCATAACGATAATAATTGCTCAGAGAAGGTACAGTCCTCATTTGCCAGATAGCAAGACTGCCAAAGTATGCTGACGAATGCCCAAGAACTGAGCCAGCTGTCTCTAGCTTATCTACCTGCTGAGGGGGTGGTCCCACCCACCAAGGGCTGAGTTTTATCTCATCAATTAAAAAATTCCCTGAGGCTTGCCTTAATGACTAGTTCTTCACAGATGTGCCCAAAGCTCAGCCTTCAATTGTCAAGCTGACACCCATGTCTAACACACCTCTATTATCTCATTTAATCCTTACAGTACCCCAATAGCAATGTTGTAACTGCACTTTTAAATATTTTATTTATTTATTATGTGCATACATGCATGTGTGAGAGGAATGAGAGAGAAAGAGAAGGAGAGAAAGAGAGAGAGAGAGAGAGAATAGGAGAGCAGGCATGTGCATTTCATAGCACACATGTAGCGATCAGAGGAACTTTCACCATGAGGGCACCAAGAAGTGAATTTAGGTCGCTAAGTTTCTGCATAAGCGCTTGTACCTCCTGAGTCACCTTGCTGGACCAGCAAACATTGTCAGGTAAATTACATGGACTAAATCCTTTCTTCATTTCCTCCTAGCACCTTTGTTTTCTTTCCTCCATCCCTTGTTTGTTTCCTTCTTCACTTCCTTCCTCCTCCTGCATTAGGGCCCAGCAGTGGGAATGTAGGGGTACCGAGACTGGATGCCGCCGACATCCTCGCGGAACTAGTAACATAAATTACATGAGGAACAAGTAATTGCCCAAATCTAAAACCACCTTTGAGGAACCTTGGAATGAGGGTTTCCCATTGGTTTGAAGGTCTATAATGAAGGTTCCATTTGGCTTGGGGTTAAAAGGACTTCTCTGGGTGTTACTGGAGTTGTTAGGGTCAAAGTCTGGGTCCTGGCAGCCCTAACAAGCAGCTCTTGGCCGGCAGCCACCAGTTCTTAGTATGCTAATTAAAGAGTAATTATTATGAGTAATAGTGAAAAGCAGAGAGAGATTTATCCACTGTGGCTACATTGAGAAGAGCAAATAAAGAGCTCCAATGACTGCCCTGTCCCCATCCTGCCTTTGGGGGCCTGACATGAGGTTTAGGTTTCAATAGAGTCCAGCACGTTTCTGCACCCCATCATCTTGGGTCCTGTTTCTAGGTCCATCCTGAAAGGTGTCATTACTGAGTGAAATCCCTTTCTCAGAGATGGGCTCTCTCTCTAACTAGACCTGGGCTTCAGCTTTTTCATTCTCCCAGCACAAAACTACTGAGGCAATTTCAATTCCTCGAGTTCCATGACTTGATAGCCAAAGCCAAATGGAGGGCATGAATATCTCTCCTTACCTACTGGGACTGGTGAGTAGTATGTGCAGGTGACGAAAAGGGCAAGAGGAGCGAGCAGAGAGTACAGTGTAGGTAGTAGGTGTATGGATAGAGTCAAAGGAGGACAGCTTGTTGTGAGGAAGAGAAGAAGACTTATTTGAGGCAGGAGCTGGCCGCATCTGTCTCATATGCCATCTTAAGCAAGTGGGTAGCAGGGGGGAGGCCACTTTCTTAAAAGGTTACTCTCTTTTGGGTAAAAAAAATGACTGGGGAGATGCAGAAGTATGTGTGTGTGTGAGGGGGATTAAAATGCCCAGTGTCATAGTTAAGCACAGGTGTCAATTTGACAGTTGAGGGTTTGAGCTCTGGACACATCTGTGGAGAATTAGTGGTTAAGTTGGGCCCAGAGCAAATCTGCAGGAGATTGTCTAGCTGAAGGGGAGGGCAGCCTATGGTGGATGGGATTAGGCCCTGGAATAAAATACAAGGAGATGGTTGAGGGAGTTGGCAATATTCTGTATACTTGGCCAGACATGCTGGTCTGGCAAGTAAGGATTGTCCATCTCTCAGCCGTTATGTGGTGATGGTGTGGCCAGTTCCCTCCGTCCTGGTGTTGGTGCGCGCTCTCCTGTCAAGCTGACTAAAGAACTGTAACCAGTGATCATAAGAGAAAATAAACCCCTTGTTCCCTTAGGCCATTTGATGGTCATTTATCAGCAGCCAGGCAGGCCTACTGCAACACCCAGGATTCTAGGAGGATGGCGAATGGGGTGGGGAAGAGTCCATATAGATAGAGTAGCTTATAAGATGCTGAATAGTGCAGAGAAGTAGTTGGGGCTGGGATGGTGGGGGAGGAGGATATGGACAATAGTGAGTAGATTCTGGAGCCACTTAGGAAATCAACTCAGCAGGGCTTGTTGTGGACTTAATAGAGGTTGGAGAATAAGTGTAAAGATAATTTTTCTTTTTTGGTCTCAGCAACTCAGTAGATGGAAGTATCTTTTGGATAAACAGAAAACTTTGGGAAAGGACAAGATATGGTAAAAGATAACCAGGACAGGTTTTGGGCTGACTGAGCCTGAGACGCCTTTGAGACGCCAGGAGGAGGGGCTGAGCACACACCTGTAAATGAGAGACTGGAGGTGTTTTCTTTTTTAAACCAAGGTGTATGAGTAGTGACTAAGATGAGTTAGACAACAGATTTCTTGATTACTGCTCATTTTCCTACCAACACTCTGCCGGCCAACTTCGACGGGCAGAGGGCAGTGCGCACCTTCCCTTAGGATGCTGGACATTTTGCCCTCACTAGTGTTCCAGACACATCACATTGATTTGACTTGATTTATTTTTTCTTGTATTATATTTCTTGATTTGTATAGCTGCAGTTGCTATATGCTATTGGAAACTACTTTCCATTGGGGGTGGTTTTGCTGCTCAAGATGCAGCTTCGGGGCTCCCAAGGTGGCGATGCCTTCTCCCTGGGTGCCCCACTGGAACAGCACAGTGTGCCTACTACAAAGCAAAGAGTAGTGAGAGGGAGAAGAGAAACGATGACTCCAGTTTTGAATGTATTGCTCTAGATCTATTCTATGGATCAAAAAAAAAAAATCACCATGGGCCCTTGACTGGGGCACTCATATCAAGCACCGTGGGTATAACATATGATTCCACCTAAAAGCAGTAGCCAAACAGAGCGTTGGAAAGGTATTTTCAACAGCACAGATGTGGCACCAGCTGGGAGGGGGGCATTTTCTGTAGGATATGCATGGTGCTAGGAGGTAGAATACATGAGTCTGGGACACCAAAGCATCTCACTCTCATTGTCATCCTCACTCCTGTGGTCCTCTTGGGAGAGTCTGTGCTTCTTGCTTGTAGTACTTTGGGATCCATAGGTCTGGAATTCCTAGTTCACAGAAAGACATGCTTCTACCACAAGCCACAAGAAGCATATGTATAATATTTCTAGTGATGGCTGCTGCCTAGTTATGCAGACTACTTGCATCTGAAACCAATCACTGTCCTGGTAGAGCAGCGACCTCTGGTCATCAGGAGAAGGCATGGCTGCTAGCTGCCCACTGTCCTGCCTTCTGGGGGAAGATAGCTGCCCCAGCTCAGGAGTGGTCTGTCCTAGGTTGAAGGGACATGCCTCACAGAAGGAAGAAGCTGGCTGGGGGAAGGGGGAAGAGTGCAGCTAAGGGGATCTAGGGTACAAAGTGTGACCCCATTGCCCAGTGGGACAGAATTGAATGCTCCTGATCTGAGCTGCTGCATCATCACCTGTCTTCCCTGCTGTTCTCTTTCTAGAACCTTCACTCCTTCACAAGAGCTGGTGACCACGAGCCCCTAACAACCCATCTCAGGCTAAGTCCCAACTGAGTCTACTTCCATGGACTTAGAGGGAAGAGAGGCATCTCAAGGCGTGCTTGCTGGAAGTACAGGCTGCCATTCAGAAGAAACACATGTGCTATAGCTATAAACTTGGAAGTTGCCCACTTAATGACAATAAGGAGACTGCTGGGATGAGGTGCTTGAGAGAATGATAGATTTTTTTTTAAAATTTTCTAGTGCTTTTATTTTTTTAATTAATTTTATTTTTTACTTAGTTATACAAGCTCAATGGCAGGTACCCTTGCCCCCTCTTTCTCCATTCCCTTTCTCCCTCCCCTTTCCCCTTCTAATCTCCCACCCCATTTTTTTCTCCTACACCTTCCTCTCTTCCTTCCTCCTTTCCTCCCTTCTTCCTTTCCCTCTTGGTGTTTCCCTCCTTCTCCCTCCTACCCTGCAGAACTTCATCGTATATGGGTCCTGAAGTTCCTTCTGAGTCAACTATATCTGTCTAACCCCTTGCCTCTAAGAATCCTGAAACCATCTACCCTGAGTTCTGCACTCATTTATGGGGGCTTGTTGACATGGTAGCCATTGTGCAGGTCAGGTAAGGTCCTATCACTTTGCAGTGATATCCTGGCTGCCCCAGCCCAGACTTGAGTGCAATGCAATGTCTTGTCCATCTGTGGAACTTCCCGTCTTTAGGCTCTTACAATCTTGCCACTTCCTCTTCTGCAAGGTTCCCTGACTTTTAGGATGGGGGGAGATTTGGCTGGTCTGGTTCTGGGTGAACATTGTAGAGTCACTGGTATTCTGAATTAAGGTTAGTTGTTGTTTTCAATTTTGTGGTTTCTGCACTGCACTTGGGTGCATCCTGTTTAGATGTTGCCGTCTTCTCCTAACTAAAGATAAAAGACTGTTTAAAAAAAGGTCTTAGTATAAGAGAGGCTTAAGGTAGAGGGAAGAATAGGAATATAACACTGTAGTGAGTGGGGTCATTCTCCCAGTTGCCAGTTGGCTACCATCTAATTGCCAGCATCTATCCCCACAATTAGAGATATGCTCAGTTCTTCAAAAGGGGAGTGAGAGTGAGCTGAATCAGATGTCTTGCTACCTATGAGCCATACATGACCGTGGCCTAATTTCTCTATTGAACTCTGCTCTGTCTCTTGAGGTCTTCTTCCTCCTTCCCTCCTGGTTGTAATCCTTTGTGGTTATAATGGATGTTACAGAGATTTCCCTTTCAGTATGTCATTAAGAAGGCTTGGAAGTAGGATCCACTTATAAGGAAGAACATGCGATGTTTCACTCCATATAATTTCTTTTAATTCCATCCATTTACTGACAAATTTCATTAATTCATTTTTTTGATGGCTGAGTAGTATTCCATTTTATAAATGTACCACATTTTCATTATTGATTCATCAACTGTCGGGCATTTAGTTTGATTTCATGACTCTGCTATTGTAAATAGTGCTGTAATGAACATGGATGTACTCCTGTTACTATAGTGAAATGATGCATTTTTATGGATTTTCCCACTAGAGGTATAGCAGGGTCATATGGCATTTCTGTCCTTACTAATTTTAGAAATTGTCATACTAATCTCCAGAGTGGTTGTAATAGCCTTCATTCCCATCAGCAAAATGTATGAGAGTTCCCTTCTCCCTACATCCTCTGCAACATTTGTTGTTGTTTGTATTTTAGTTTTTCACCAGCCTGAGGGGGGTATGAAAATATATCTCAGGGCTGATTTGACTTGCATTCCTGATGGCTAGGGAGATGGAACATTTTTAAAGGTATTTGTTGGACACTTCAATTTTGTCCCTGGAAAAGTTTTTAAAAATTCCATGGCCCATTTTCTAATTGAGCTATTTACCTCCTTGGTGTATAATTTTTCAAGTTCTTTGTGCACTCTGGCGAATAGAGCCCCTTCAGGCGTGCGGTTAGTGAAGATTTTCTCCCGAGAATGAGAGTTTAAGGAAGAGAAGTTATTAGAAGGGCCAGTGAGATGGCTCAACAGGTAATAGTGCGGACTTGAACAAGCTTCGATCCCTGAAACTCATGTGAAGCTTGTTGTTATGGTCGGCATTGTAAGTCTACACCCCTACACTGAGATGGGAGGCAGAAGAGGGGAACTGTTGGGAAGCTCACAGGCCAGCTAGACTGAAGCATGCACAGCAGCAGAAAAAAGAGAGACCCTGCTTCCATATGCATTCCACGGCATGTGTGCACCCGTGCTCTCTCTCTCTCTCTCTCTCTCTCTCTCTCTCTCTCTCTCACACAATAATAATGACAGCACATTATAATAATATCAAATAATTAGAGTAGGAGCAATAGTAGAATATGGATCCACAAATGCTACTGTTTGGTACTTGGTAAAAGATTGGTTAAAAAAAAAAGCAAGACCCTAGTCCCAAAATTTTAAAAACTTTGTTGAAATGCTCAGTTTACAAAGAAAATAAGAGGCTAAAGATTATTTGGATTCTTGTGACCTAACAGTGAGATAATATGAACCCAATGAAAGTAGGGCCAGATACCAGATACACCAGGCGTCTCATTAGATGATTATTGGGATCTTGGCAACCCAGGGTAGTGGCCCCTTCCTGTGAGCGAGCTATTATACCAAGAGAAGCCAAATGGAAAGAAAACGAGCAGTAGGACAAGGAGTGGAGAGCATTTGCTCCAGCCAGCTTCATCTTGTGGAAGGGTTGTGAGGGACAGAGAATGAGATCAAGATGCCTTGGGTTGGAAGTGAAGCACGTATGTCTTGCTGATGTCCTGATTTATGCTGACGTGCCATCAGTGTAAATGGAGGTGTACGTTTGCTTGTCCAAATCTGTAGCCACATCTTTCTCCCTGGTTAAAACTTTTTTCCTTTTTTTTTAAAAAAAAAAAACTTTATTTATTTTACGTGAGTGCGTGTATCAGAGGCCACTGTGTACTTCTGTGGAGGAGCAAGGGTGACTTCTGGAATCATCCTGGATTGTTTGTACTTCTTTTGGATTGGGACTGGGATTTCCCAGGCTCTGTCCGCCAGGGCCAGAAGTGCAGGCCTCCACGGTGTTTCCACTTGAAGGTTTTATGATCCAAATTCAGGACCTTCTGCATGCAAGGCAGAATCTTAACCCCTTAGCTATCCCTCCAGCCACTGTAATGGGCAGCTTTTGTGAAATGATTTGAGGGAATGCCAGATGGAGAGGTAGAGTCCCCCAGCGACTTGTTGCTGCTGAGATGGTCTGAGCCTTCCCAAAGCAGTGAGGATAACTACTGTCAGTAGAGCATGTGGACTGAGAAGAGTCAGTGGCCAAGGGGTGGATCTGGGGTTTTCTGAGTGAATCACTAACAATGGCTAAAATTTAAAGTTTTTCATCTTTTTCTCCATAATAGGACTGCCTCTTACCTGGTTTCTACTTAAGACAATCTTGCATTTTTCACTTCCCATGAATTTTATTTTGAAAGATTTCCATTTCTCTTTATTGCACATCTCTTAGTGGATCATACCTGGCTTCCTCCAGCCTTCTCGAAATATGAAGGTCTGCCCATTAGCTGAGAAGCTTACTGGAACTGGACTCATGCTGTTACTGGTCATCACCTTGGAAGTCAGGATCTTAGTGTCTAGAACCAGCAGCTGGGACCTCTTGCTTCCTTTCTGTGCTAAGCAGCGCTTGTTACCGACCTTTGCTTTTCAAAATTTTTGTATTAATTTTCAATTTCATTTTGTTTATGCTAAGTGAGGAAGAGTCTTAATGGTTTGTTTGATTTTAAGTTAGCATCCAGAGTAACAGGCTTCATTTTCATACATACGTTTATTGTTGATATTCTCTCCCACCTGCTAATGTTCTTTCCTTCCACCCCAATAGTCCTTTCCTGCTTTAATGTCGTTTGTATTCTACACCTTTTCCCTTCCCTAAATCCTATTTTGCCCTCTTGTATCCCCTTTTTTACATTTCTGACTTATACCCATGTATGTGTTGATATAAAATTAAAAGCTAGAATCCACATGAGAAGAAACATACAGTTTTTATCTTTCTGAGTTATCTCGTTTAATATAATAATGTCCAGGTCTATCCATTTTTCCCCTGGAAATTTTATTATTTAATTTTTCTTAATGGCTAAATAAAATTTCATTATGTATATGTATCATATTTTCATTATCAGCCCATCTGTTGATGGATATCTAGCTCAATTTTGCTTCTTTGCTGTTGTGATTAGAGCAGCGATATACATGGATGCTGGAGATTTCTCAAAAAACTAAAAACAGAACTACCATATGACCCAGCTATATGCCACTCCTGGGCATATACTCAAAGGCTGCTGGATCCTATCTCAGAGAGCCTTGCATAACAATTACTATTATATAACTTCATTGGTAGAAATCTTCATGGCTCCGCTGGAGGCTTTGAAGAGACCCAAGGCTTTCTACTGGCTGCCTGGGAGGAGACAGCACTGTAGGTCCTGATGGGGCAGAAGCTGCATGTGCTTTCTCACGGCCCAGCCGCCTCTCTGCTCGGGAGCATCCAATGAGCAGTCTCCTAGGTTCCTTTGGTATTGGACTTTGCGGTGAGTAAGAAGCTTTGCACTTAGAGCATGTTCCTATTGTCCCTACCCATGACTGATGTGTGTAACCGGTAGTGCTGTCCTTGGATCACATTCCAGTTCCTTTTCCCTCACAGGGCCTTTTGCTCTGGCAGCCGTATACGTTCGCATGCTTGTATCAGGATCAGGAGGTGAGTCCTTCTTCAGGCCTCAGCAGTGGGGTTGCATCTCACATCTGATTAGTAGGATGTGAGGGGAGACTGTTGGATTCTGGGAGATACGTCCTCCTTAACAGGTGACACCAGGAGAGGTGGCACTTCTCTGCCTGTGGACTTTACTGCCTCTGGATTGGAGCCTAGACTGCTTGCAGCCATCTGCCTCTGGCTGGAGGCCTGAACAAGCCCAAATAGAAAGAACCACATCAAGTTCATTGCAGGAGCAGAACAAATGAAGTTCTGAGTTTCTTGTTTTTATTTTTATTTTTAAAGTAGGCATTTGGAAAAAGAACGCAGTGCCAGAACAATGCCATCTTTGGTATTTCACATGCCATACTCTGCAAATGGGACCAACCTCTAAGACTCCTTTAGCTGAGTTTTGGTAACTTCATCACACATTTGGTACTTACTGATCTTGTGGACAACTAAGACCTCTAAGTTTGTCCCCTAACACATTCCATTTTACGTGTAAATAAGATTCCTGAAAATTCATTTTATTTTTGTTATAAAGCCTAGGAAATGATAAGAAATAGTTAATTTTTTTTGTGTGTGTAGTTTTGTGTACAGGAGAGCACATGAGTGTATGTGCCTGTGGAGGCCCAAGGGTGACTTTGGAAATCATTCTGGATTGCTCTGCCTCTTTATTGCTTAGCTTCAGAGTTTCTCAAGCTCTGCCTTATAGGGCCAGAATTACAGGCAGCCTCTATTTCTACCCAGCATTTTTTTTTTTTATGAATAGCACAACTTCTTATACCTATTTATTTGATTCATTCATTCTTTTTTTTTTTATTTCAGCTCATACAAACTTATTAGGTACACCAGTTCCCTCCCTCCCTCCTCCTCCCCCCGTACCCCCTGTTCCCCCTCCCCACCCCTCTCCCTCCCCATCCCCCAGTGCCTCCCACCCCAATTCCCAGAGAGTCCTTTCTTGTGCATGACTGATTTTCCTCTGGGCCCTCCTCTCCGATGACGTACAAGGACCCAGTGGCCTTTGCCGAACCCTTTCCCGTGTTCCCCTTAGGTATAGGAACACTGCTGTGGCTGCCAATCCTTTGCCTCCAAGGATCTTGGTGCCTTTAGCAGATGCTAGACTTTGTGAGGTCAACAGTGTGTTGGACAATGCGCAGGGCATGCAAAGTCCAATTATGATTGCTTCAGCCCTAACTAGTATAGAGTATCTTACATATCATTGCTCCTCCCATCCTTATGCTCTTACACTCTTACCGCCCCCTCTTCCGCAAATTTCCCTGAGCTTCAAGATGGGGAGAGACTAAGCTGGCCTAGTTCTAGGTGGTTGATATAGAGTCTCTGAAGTTCTGGATTGTGGTTTGTTGATTTTCTTTTGCAGTTTTGCTGCTCCTGCAATGCCCTTCACTTCATCCTGGTGGGCATTGTATGTTACCCCCTGGCCAGAAACAAAAAGCTGTTAGAGTCTTGTGATAAAAGCACATTCAAAGGTAGATGTAATAAAAGTGGGAAACCACAGTGAGGGAGGGGTCTATCACCCATTTGCAAAATTGTTACTTTTTATCTGCCAGACTATATGCCCTCCTCTTCTGACTACCCAGCATTTTTATGTGGGCTCTGGGGATTCATATACAGGTTCTTTTGTTGGTCAGACAGAGACTTTAACCCCTGAGCCATCTCCTCAACCCTGAACTATCATATTTTCCATTTGATCAGATAATCTGGATAAAACCTGGCCTAACTTGTGATGGATAGGTAGGGGTTCAGTAGAAAAAGGGGTCATCAATTACTTAGAGAAAATTCTTAAATATGGAAATGAAGAGGTGTCAGCGGCTGCCTCCAAGAGCTCTGCTTAGGGTTTGTGGTTTGAAAGTGCAACGACCCCACAGGTTCTTGTGTTTGAGAATACAGGGTCCCTAACTGGGAGAGCTATTTTGGAAGGTTGAGGAACCTTTAGAAGTGTACCCTCGCTGAAGGATACCTCTGTAGGAGACGACTTGGAGGTTTTGTAGCTCAGCCTACTTCCTGTTCTCTCATCCGCCTCCTAGTTGCAGATACACCTTGACAAATCTGCCTTCTGCTCATGCCGCATTGTCTTCCCAGCTGTGGTGGACTCTATGCCTCTGAAACTGAATGCTGTTTTCCCTTAAGTTGTTTACGTATCAGAGCAAATGTCAGCTTGTTGGAGAAATGCAGCTGTTGTCTCTTCCCCATTTTCTTATCCCCATCAACTATTTGGGGTAGATGTCAGCTGCCCTACCCCTCTGATGACATACGTCTGCTCACACACCTGAGCCCACTAGGACATAAATATTTTCTTTCTTATAAACATTGTCCATCTGAGCTCATTTTAGATGAGTAATGCCCTCAATCTGCTGCTGGTTTTCCCATGAAATGCACAGACTCATCAAGATTAAGCATCCGATCCCATCCTCTGAACAGTTTCCTCCTTCTGGGGAGGTGTCCCAGTGCTCTGTCCCAAGGCTGCCAAATGCGTTTGCTTGTGTACGAAGTCAGTGAAAAGGAGCTGGGGAGATCAAACCTTCGACACCTTGTCTTAAAATAATAAGCTGTCAGCTCCTGAAGGCAGAAATTTCAAATCCTTCCGTTCCCTCCCTTCTCTCAGACCAGCAATTGGAATTTGATGATTTTGTGTAAGATTAAAATAACCATTTATTTGGATGCTTGCTATTATATAACCCCGGATGGCAGCAAGCACTCCCTGAAAAAGTCATCCTGTAGATTCCTTCAGCTAAGTGATGGAGAAATCAACAGCCCCAGGACACACATCCAACTGTAACCCTGTCAGTCATCCCTTGTGCTTCACAGCCTCCCTTCGCCCCTGTGAGAGACAAAAGGCCCCCAATGGGAGGAATGCCTGCAGGCATATTGGAGACTTGCCTGTCACTGCCTCATCCTTGCTGCGGTGTCACGGGGTACATGGTGGCCACAGCTTGGTGAGCAGAGCAGGAAGAAGCCTCCAGCCGACCAGCTTCAGATCAATGCCCAAGGGTTTTCAAGAGCTGTTTGGACTCTGTGACAGTGAGCACCATGGCTGCCATGGTTCACCCAAGCTGCTGAAGAAGGCAGTGCCCGTCTAGGAGCTGTTGTAGGTAACAACGTAAAACACTTGTATGCAGAGGGAGAACACGTCACTTCTTTCTTGTTATTGCAGTGGGTGGGGTATGTAGAAGTTTCCATAGCTCTACTTTTGATCCTGTGAAAATTGCTTTTCAGAATGGGTTAACTCGATGACCACTTGGGTTTATACAGTTGGCTCTGATGAATGGCCCCATATTATTTTGTATTTCTGCCAGATGTCTACCACATTAAGTTTACTTCTTGATTGTGAGAAATGATGAATTAGTTATGTGATAGGATCCATGGTTGCTACAGTCCGGCCGCAGCCTGGATCCAAGAACCCGATAGGTGGACAAGGAGTCGGAGGAGGTGAAGAACAGTAGGCAAACAACTCAGGGCTGAGCGAATCTGAACTCATTTATTAAAAATTACAGTGGTTACTATATTAGAAAAATTTTTGGCAAAAAAGTATTCTTGTAATACTTTTTTTGTAATAGGTTATCTTGACCTTCGTATCTAAGGGTATAAACTAAACATAATTTTACTTATAACAATTTTACAAGGAAAACGTATTCTTTTAAATCTTTTTTAAATATTTTAAAAATAAAAGGGGAATGGTGGGTCAGTAGGAGGGGGTGCATATCATACGTTGTCTTTTCCCTTAATGAATTTTCCCTGCAATAGCACAAGCAGGCGCATACTTAGCCACAATTGTACAAATCTTAGTAAAGGCTGTCAACCTTGAGGGCATAAAAACAATCCTGCTCTGCTCTCCAGCCCTGTTATCCAAGCAGCACGTACCACACAAAACCTCCACCAGGTGCCAAACCAAACTCCAAAAACATCATATAGGTTATATTGACCTTCGTATCTAAGGGTATAAACTAAACATAATTTTACTTATAACAATTTTACAAGGAAAACGTATTCTTTTAAATCTTTTTTAAATATTTTAAAAATAAAAGGGGAATGGTGGGTCAGTAGGAGGGGGTGCATATCATACGTTGTCTTTTCCCTTAATGAATTTTCCCTGCAATAGCACAAGCAGGCGCATACTTAGCCACAATTGTAGGAACTATGTTATCAGGTTTATTTTTCTTAACTTCCAATAACTTAAACACTTTATAAAAGTGGTGGAGTACTGATTCTTGAGAACAGATGGCATGACCCCATATTCTGTAAGCTTTTGTAAAAACGCTTGAAGACTAATATTTAGGGGAATTTTATTAAATATATATTCAACATTCTATGATCTACTCATTACTTCTGAGGAAGTTTTTAACTTACAATTTTAGGTTCTCCTTGTTACCAATATGGCCAAAAGCAATGCAGATCCCCAAATTCCCAACCTCCCCATATTTATTATAAACATGTCATGTCCTATTCCTGGAAGATGCCTTCCTTGAAGTAATCTTCCCCATGTGTGGACAACATGCTTGCCTGAGGACATGGCACACGGTCTAGCATATCTTGGTAGCAGAAAATGTGTTTTGCATGTGGGAAACCCTGGCTTCAGTATGGGGATGCTATGTCTATAATTGTTTATTTTACCATTAGTTTTTTTTATTATTATTTCCACTCATACAAACGTAACATCCACTGGTCCCCTCCCTCTCTCCACCTCCTCCCAAACCCCTACTCTTTCCTCCCCTCTCCCCTTCTTACCCATCCCCCAGTGCCTCCCTCCTCCCTCCCCCCATCCCCAGAGCATCCTTTACTGTGCATGCCAAACTCACCTCTTGGTCCTCCTCTCCGATGAGGTGCAAGGACCCAGGGGCATTTCCTAGAACCCTTTCCTGTGTTCCTCTTAAGCTTAGGAACACTACTGTGACTGTCAGTCCCTAGCCTCCAAGGATCCTAGTGCCTTTAGTCTATGCTAGACTTTGTGGGGTCAATAATGTGTTGGACATTGCGCAGGGCATGCAAAGTCCTATTATAATTGCCTCGGCCCCAACCTGTGTGGAGTATCTTGCATATCATTGCTTCTCCCATCCTTGTGCTCTTACAATCTTACCGTCCCCTCTTCCACAAATTTCCCTGAGCTTCAGGATGGGGGAGAGATTAGGCTGGCCCATTTCCATGTGGTTGATATAGAGTCTCTGATGTTCTGAATTATGGTTTGTTGATTTTTGTTTTCGGTTTTGCTGCTCCTGCAATGCCCTTGGCTCCATCCTGATGGGTATTGGAATTCACGCCCTGGCCAGAGATAAAAACCTGTTAAATTAGAGTCTTGTTGTAAGAGTATATTCAAGGTAGATGGAATAAAAGTAGGAGACCATGATGAGAGAGGGGTCAATCACCCATTTGCAAAATGGGTACTTTCTATCAGGTAGCCTATATGCCCACCCCTTCTGGTGAGATCATACCCCATTAGTTGCATATGATCAGGAAGGAAAGTCTGTGAACTTAACCAGATGTCTCATTACTTACTTGCAGTCCTTGATGGTAGCCTATTTTCTCTGCTGCAACATAGTCCCCTCTCTCCTTGCTTCTGGTGGGGCCCTCCTTCCCCATCCCTCCTGTTTATAGTCTTTACAATTACTATAGGTATTACAGAGATTTGTCTTTGAGTGTCTCTCAGTGGGTTTCATACTAGGATCCACTTATTAGGGAGTACATACGGCGCTTAATTTTCCGTGTCTGGGATACTTCCCTCAATATAATTGTTTCTAATTCCATCATTTCCCAGAAAATTGCATTAATTCATCATTTTTGATGGATGAGTAGTATTCCATTGTATAAATGTACCACATTTTCCTTATCTACTCGTCAACTGTTGGGCATTTGGGCTGATTCCATGACTTTGCTAGTGTAAACAGTGCTGCTATGAACATGGTTGTGCTTGTGCTATCAATGCGAATTTTTGCTGTATTTACTATTAGCTTTTTAAGACAAATAAATACAATACACAAGGAGGCATTGATCTTCAGCTAGAAAGAAAACACTACTCTGTTGTTTGCTAAAGCTTCTACCCAGAACTCAGCTTCTAGTGGCTGGATGGGATCACCTGCAGTTAGTCTTACAAAGCTAGTAGGCGTCTTCTGAGAGCATCCTGAAATCTCTCAGTCTCAACTTTACTGCTGAGGGTTTAAGCTCTGGGCACATTTGTAGAAAGTTAGTACTTCACTGAAGCCTAGAATGAACCTGCAGGAGATTGTTCTGCTGATGGGGAAGGCCCAACCCATGGTAGTTGGACTATCCCTGGGCAAATGAATGAGAATGGAGAGAGATGGCTGAGAAAGTTGGTATTCTCCTGTGGTGGTCTGTCTGATAAGTGAGAATTCTCTCTCTCTCAGCCATTAGGTAGATATGGTGTGGTCAGTTCCCTTGGTTGGCCCTTGGTGTTGGTATGGGCTCTCCTGCTGAGCCGGACAAGAAACTGTAACTGGGCTATCGTAAGAAAGAATAAACTCTTTGTTCCTCTATAAGCCATTTGGTTGTGTATTGATCAGCAACAAGCAGAGTAACTTCCACGCTTGCCCACATCTTTACCCTTCTGCCAGATGGGGACCAGTGAGCACACACACTGCCGAGCTGGAGAGGGAGTCCCTGTGACAGAGAGAGGGAGTCCTTGTGACAGAGTGGAGGTGGTCGAGGCTGCCTCATGACCCTGATCTGTGTAGACCAGAGCAAGATGCTCTTGTGAGAAGACTGGAGAAGTGCGTAGGATGTGTCAAAACAGCTTTTTTTGGACGATTCCTAAAAAAATCTAGACAGCCACTTTCATGTAAACATACAATCTTGTTCCATTTTGAAAGATGTATGTATTTAGTAACTTTTGCAAAAGAGACTCATGATACTATTACTACTAGTGTTGCAGACTTTTTGGGACCTTGGTCACCTTCTCATCTTGGAGAGAGAAGTAAGAATATGTAGCAGAGAGTGGTAATGGGAAGAGAGTCCAGGTCTGTCAAGAGAGTCCAGGCTCTGGGTGCATCCTGGAAGAGACAAAGATGAGAGGCCCATGTCTCAGCTGAGCTTTATCATTATTATTATTATTATTATTATTATTATTATTTTAATTTTATGTACACATAAGTGCTTGCACATGTGCACACGTGTGTGTGTGTATGTATGTGTGTGTATCAGAGGTCACTGTGTGTAAAGAATCAAGAGTGACTTCAGGAATCATCCTGGATTGCTTCTCCCTCCTTTTTGCTTTGCTCTGGGATTTCCCAGGCTCCACCCACCCAAAAGTATAGGTCTCTGCAGTTTCTACCTAGCCTTCTTAGGTGGGACCTGGGATCTGAACTCAGGACCTTCTGCTGATAGGCAGTCTTAACCCCTGAACCATCTCTCCAGTCTTCAGCTGAGCTATTAATGTAAGGTTACTCTGCCTGAGAAAACATGGTTCCTATGTCCCTCTAAATGCATACCAGCTTCTTGGTGACAAAGAGGTTGTGGATAGGGATAGCTAATACAAAGGACAATAGAAAGGGGAACAAAGATCAGTCTGGCCTCCCTTACTAAGCACAAACTTTCATTGGGATTGCTAGAACTTGTTAACAGTCACTCCTATCGCATTCTTATCGCCACCCCCAATTCCACCTATTCCAACCTCACCCCCATCATTTTCATTCTGTGAACCTGGTTTATAGTTGTAAAGTCAGTCATCATCTTTTCTGCCCCAGGCAGATGTGGCATCTCTTAGGATCTGTCTTCTTGTCCAAAAGCATTGAAACCCAGCAGTAGAGTTACTAAGAAACTGGAGGCTATTAGAGTAAATCAGAGAGGACTCAAAGTTTTATTTAATGTTGGGCAAAGATTAGTTTTTTTTTACTTAAGTAAGATTTACCTGTTAAGTTAATGTAATTTATGAAATAATTTTGTAGGAATTCTATAGTTAATATAAAATGTCTGCTACTTACTCTGCTTTTTAAATTTATTTCATGTAAATTGTATTAAAACATATTTGCATCGTTTCTTTCTGTTTTCTCTTTTCTCCTTTCCTTTCCTCCCTTCTTCCTTTCCTGCCTCCTTCCCTTCCTTCCCTCCCTCCCTCTTTTTCTTCCTCCCTTTCCTTTAGGTCTTACATAGCTTAGACTGCCCTCAATATGTAGTTGAGGATGACTTTGAACTTGATTCTGCTGCATCTACCCTTCCTGTGCAGTGATTATAGGTATGAGCCACCACACCTGGTTTACACAATTGCTAGAGATCTAACCCAGGACCTCATGTATGTTGGTCAAGTGCTCTGCCAGTTGAGTTTCATTGCCAGCCCCTATTGCACATCTCACTATTAATACTTTTATTCACGATATGTTGTTTAACGCACAATTATCAAAATTTATCTTAGCATTTCAGTCGTGATTATAATTTTCAGTGTTTTCTAGGTGCTCGAAACTATGTTTTTCATTAACATATAGTCTTTGGTCACTTATCAGTATTTAGCAATACCAGATGGGTCTCTAATTGGATAATATAAAGTTTAACTGAAATGATATCTGGTTTATTATTTAACTTTTTAGATATAGGCATGTTCAGGAGAAAATTCTGCATTAGGAATCTGAGCAAGAATAGGATCTGTACATAATTGCAATATTTGGGGATTTGTACTGTTGGATGAGCTGACTTGGTGGTAGCATATGGAGTGAGGTGAGTCGATACAGCACCCGTCCATGCACCACTGCTGCTGTCTAACATGGTCTTTCAGATTAGAGATAGGGTGAATACAGCCCAGTTGTCTGTGTGGAGAGGAGAGGGGATTTGTGTGGGTGCATAAGGGCTGCCTCTTGATTTCTTTGTGCAGGGATCAAAGCACATAGCCAGGCCAGGTGCTGTACAGACTCAGGCCAGCGCACCTTCCACCCCTCCTGCTTCTCTATGTAAACTGGGGAAGCCTACGATTCCGGTATCCTGAGCTGTGGTCTTCCAGGGGAAGCAGACAGCGCCTTCATCCTCTCCAAAGGCCTTCTAGGCTGGGCAGATTCTCCCCATTTGTAACAGGGGTTTATTTTCTTTCAAGACTTTTGGGCCTGGGACTGAAATAGGTATGGCTATTGTGGGCAGCGATGTGGCAGCTGCTTCATCACCAGACTGTCCATGCACGCAGACCCATCACTCATGATCACAGCACGGTCCTGCTTTGACATTTAGTCAACACCCATCGCCTTGTGGCTGGTGCACTGCGTGGGCCTCTCTTCAAAGGTGACTCATTTGCAGTTCCTTCACATCGTCTTAGGTCGAGCTAGTGCGCTTGTTTCTCTGACAGATAACCCAAGTCAGGGAATGCTTTGAATAAATATTTATTAATTCCTGAGTGCAAAGGCACCATGTGCTCATTATAAAAGTTCAAATGTTCCCGACATCCACAATGGGGAGAACGCAAGTTGCTGTGCATTCCCGTCCACCCATAGCAGAGAGCTCAGTTGTTTCCAGCGTGTCGAAGGAGCCTCCACTCTGGATTTCTTCCGTCTCTAGCTCTGAAGTGAGGAACGAGTAACACTAGTGGGACCCACAAGAGATCATTTTAGGCAGTGAAGAGATGAACATTTTATTTTGGGGTCTGGGGATTGAAATCATGGTTTCTTGGCATGCTAAACATATGCTCTGCCAATGAGCTACACCTCCAGACTTCATATTTTATTCTCATCATCTGTATTCATTTTCAATCACATCAGAAAAACATTCACATGGAACTCAAGAGTCTGAAGTAGTTATGATTTTCTGGTTAAAATCCATTCATATAAAAATGGTTGAATTTAAGGAACTATTAATGTCACAAGCAGTATGAAACAATTCTTTTTTATAAGTATTTGTTCTTATTTTCAGTTAGCTATTTTATACTGTTATTCTATAACTTTCTCCCTTTGTATAAACTATATTGGCCTTGTTTACATATCATAAAATATTAATTTCATTATTTTAATGTATATATATATGTAATTGTATCCCATAGATGCACAAAAAATCATTTAGCTAGTACTATGTGATAGAAATATAGTTATTCCTAACATTTTTCCTACTCTACCAATGTTATAAATATGTGCTATACATGTTTTATTTATGTGTATTTTGTGTATTTGCACAAGTCTTTCTTAATTTATAAAAATTTATTGATTTTGTGTGTATGTGTGTGTATATATGTTTGTGTGTGTATTAAAGGGCACAATAATGTAAGTCTTTCTATAGGTCTCACTCCTGAAAAATATTTATATTCCAGTTTCTCTTTATGTTGCTAATAAATTCATGATCAAACAGAACTGGGGAAACAAGGGTTTTTATTCTTGCTTTCTATTCTAGTTCCAGTTCTTTTTTATTATTTTTATTTTTTTATTATTATTAGTTCCACTCATACAAACTTAACAGGTCCACTGGTCCCCTCCCTCCCTCCACCTCCCCCCCACCCCTCTGCTCCCCACTCCCCTCTTCCTTCCCTCCCCATCCCCCAGTGCCTCCCCCCACAATCCCTGGAGCATCCTTTAATGTGCATGCCAAGTTCACCTCTGGGTCTTCCTCTCTGATGAGGTGCAAGGACCCAGGGGCATTTCCCAGAACCCTTTCCTGTGTTCCCCTTAAGCTTAGGAACACTACTGTGACTGTCAGTCCCTAGCCTCCAAGGATCCTAGTGCCTTTAGTCCATGCTAGACTTTGTGGGGTCAATAATGTGTTGGACATAGTGCAGGTCATGCAAAGTCCTACTATGATTGCCTCGGCCCCAACCTGTGTGGAATATCTTGCATCTCATTACTCCTCCCACCCTTGTGCTCTTACAATCTTACCGCCCCCTCTTCTGCAACTTTCCCTGAGCTTCAGGATGGAGAAGAGATTAGACTGGCCCAGTTCCATGTGGTTGATATAGAGTCTCTGATGTTCTGAATTATGGTTTGTTGATTTTTGTTTTCGGTTTTGCTGCTCCTGCAATGCCCTTGGCTCCATCCTGATGGGTATTGGAATTCACGCCCTGGCCAGAGATAAAAACCTGTTAAATTAGAGTCTTGTTGTAAGAGTATATTCAAAAGTAGATGGAATAAAAGTAAGAGACCGCGGTGAGAGAGGGGTCAATCACCCATTTGCAAAATGGTTACTTTCTATCTGGCAGTCTATGTGCCCTCCCCTTCTGGTGAGATCATACCCTATCAGTTGCAAAAAAATATGGAACACTTCACGAATTTGCGTGTCATCCTTGCTCAGGAACCATGCTAATCTTCTCTATATCATTACAATTTTAGTATATGTGCTGCTAAAGTGAGCACCTAGTTCCAGTTCTTGTGCGGCTTGGCAGGGAAGTTCATATTGAGTGAACTGGTCATAGAATAACCAACCACAAGAATTGCTGAGAGAGGAGAAACATTCTCACTTGTCAGTCTGTAACTCTGCCAAAACATGTTGAAATACTCAGCCAGTTCTCCCCATTTTATCCATCCTACCCACTATGGGCTGGGTCTTCCCACATCAATTAGATATGCTCCTACAGGCCTGTTCACGGATTGCCTTAACTTCTGATTCTTCACAAATGCCCAAAGGCGAAGCCCTCAATTGTCAAGTTGACACCTGTGTATGTAATTTCAACTTCCCTCCAATGGTGCATTGTCAATTTACACTCTTATTGAGAGTATAAGTGATTGTCTACACTTGACGATGGTTAGATATGGTCTACTCTTATCCTTGGTGGATTAAAAACAGTGTTGTTAACATATACTTATTTACTTCTTTTTTTTTTGAGTTTCATACATGAATAAGTGAATTTATCTAATTCTTCTTTATTATCCAGTCCTATCTCCTCTGTTTTCTTCTGCGAATCTTCTCCTTTACCAGCCTTTTTCTTAATTTCATGTCTTTCTGCCTCTGTGGCCCATTGAGTTTTGCCTGGGCTGCCTTTAGTAACGTGTGACTGGGCACTTGCTAAGCCCTGAGGATACATCAGTGGGTATACCACTGAGAAAAATAGCTCTCTTTCTTCTCTGTTTAGCCTTTTTCCTCAGTACTTCAAGGAAGTATCATGCCTCTTGATATCTGTCCCACTTCATGGTGAACTGCTGAGAGGACGTATCTTGCGGAGGCCTTGAGGAAGTGCACATAGCTGTAGTAAGTTCCTGGATGCATCAGCTTTGTCATGTCCAGATATTGGTGTCTGGCAGTAACTCCCCTCCACCCTCAGGCTCTCAACATTCTTTCTACCTAGTTTTCTGTGATAATCTCTGAGACTTGGGGTAGAATATTTACTTACTGACACAGAATGCCTTTTCATATCTTTCTGTGGGCAATTCTACTTTTTGTGCAAATTGCTACTGAAATCATTTGCACATTTCTCTCTTAGGTAATCTGTGTTACTTTCTATGTATCTTCATAGAATTTTGTGTTTTCTTTATAAAACATTGATCCATTTTTGTTCTGCTCAGTCTGAAAGAACTTTCTTAAACACCGCTACATATATTATATAAATTATTATAATTTTGGCAAAGATGGTTGTCATTAGATTAATTTACTTTGATATGATTATCATCTTTTAAGATATGGTTTCTAGTAATTTAACTGTTTTTCTTTTAATTCAAGAATCAAGATTTTGCCAGTGACAGTTCCAGAGAACTTTACCCAAACTCTACTCACAGAAGACTACTGGATAGAGCACCAAGTTAAAAATCCTATTACAATAAGTAATAAGTACTAAGACATAAATGATATACAAAAGGAAACAAGCACTTACTGAATCCTTCTTATATCCCAGGCACTGGATTAACCTAGAGGATACAAATGAGAAAAAGAAGTACTCCTATTTTCAAGAGCTACTATTCTATACGGAAGAGACTCATGTTTATATGGAATGTAGTCAAATCCTGTAAGCGGTATTATGTGATACACATGGAGGTGGGTGTGTGCTCTGTAGGTAAGGACCAGGAAAGTTCAGAGTGAGGTAACCCAGGGAAGAGCATGTGGGAAATGGCATGGAGTTTCTCCAACAGTGGTGGAGAGCCACAGAAGGCACAAGCAGGCATGAGTCGTGTGGGGACTCTTGGGTCTTAGAGGAATCTCTGCAACTTCAGGTGATGAGCAGTGAGCTATCAGGATACAGCACGGATAGGATGAGGTGGTCCCAGGAGAAGCACAGTGAAATGATAAAAAGTTCCTTAAAGCAGAAAAAGTAACATAAATAGATGTCAGGAAGGTACATGTTCAATGTGACATGGTTATGAAAAACTGTGGTAATATATTTCATTTTCTTCCAGGATCTTCCTTACTTCTTTTCAGTCACATGAAACGTTTTACATTTCCACAGTTATGGTGATTAATTTTGTCAACTTGACTGAATTTAGAATCATGATAAAAGCAAATATTATGTATGTCTTTGAGAGAATTTATAGATTAGATTAATTGAGGTGGGAAACCCCACCATAAAATGCGAATGGCACCATTTCATGGGCAGAGAGCTGGATGGAATCCAAAGGAGAGAGTGTGTGACATCCCGGTATTCATCTCTGCGCTTCCTGACTTTGGATGTGATGTGATCAGCGGCTTCATGTTCCTGCTTCAATGCTGTGTCCGCCATGATGGACTGTAATTTTTAACTGTGAGTGAAGTAAGTCTTTCTTTCCTTAAGTTGCTCTCCTAGACATTTTACACACATCTTCCTGTGTTTCCTCCTCGTTGGAATTGATTTCTGCCTTTCCTTTCTGGAACATTTCTCTATTCCCGTATTGCTTCTTAGTCCCCACTCCAGGGTATACGTCTCCTGGAATCCTCTTTCTCCGGTTATGTGAAGTGTCTCCTTGTCTCTGAGAGCTCCTTTCTATGTTGGCCCCAAGTGCTCACCTGCTACGCCCTGTGTTTCATGGAGGCAAGCAAGGGTGTCTCTCTTCTTATCATTGTAGGTCCAGCACCCACGCCACTTCTTGGAATCTGGCAAATTCTAAGTAACTAGTGGCTAAATATGCAATGAATGAATAAGTAAACACACTCAGGTTAAAACTGAATCATCCTGCCATAAGTCCATATTTTTCCCCTTCTTGCATAGATTTTTATGATTTTTTCATGGCATAGTTTCTGGGCATAATAGCAGTGAAGGCTGGGGATGATGAGGGATAATATTACCATGTGATACCATTTTTAATACATTTTTTATTATTATTTCAGCTCATACAAACTTAATAGGTACACCAGTTCCCTCCCTCCCTCCTCCTCCCCCCATATCCCCTGCTCCTCCTCCCCACCCCCCTCCCTTCCCATCCCCCAGTGCCTCCTGCCCCAATTCTCAGAGACTCCTTTCTTGTGCATGCCTGATTTTCCTCTGGGCCCTCCTCTCCGATGACGTACAAGGACCCAGTGGCCTTTCCCTGAACCCTTTCCCGTGTTCCCCTTAGGTATAGGAACACTGCTGTGGCTGCCAATCCCTTGCCTCCAAGATCTTGGTGCCTTTAGCAGATGCTAGACTTTGTGGGGTCAATAGTGTGTTGGACAATGCACAGGGCATGTAAAGTCCAATTATGATTGCTTCAGCCCTAACTTGATGCGATATCATTTTTGAGAATACAGTAGGATATTCCTGACCCAGTAGTAGATGATGTTGCATTCTACTTGTAAAAAGGTACAGGATGTAGTCCTATACCCAGAACTGGATAGAGTCCAAAAGTCAGGTGCAAACCTTTCTCAAGAATCACATCCAGTTTGGCAGTCAGAGGAGTACAGAGTCATTTAATAACTTTTGGAGCAATTATAGAAGGACTTGAAGTATAACCACTAATATCTTAAGCCCATTTCAAAAAGTAAAAGGAAATGATATGTATTAGCAAACGAAAGTCATGTGAGCCTCCTGGAAAATGGACTAGGAATTAGTGTTGCAGCTGCATTTTGAACCAATTATAAGCTAGAAATAGAAAGCAGAGGAGGAGCTGAGAACAGACTATCACAATAATCCAAGCATGAGTTTTCTCTGAGACACAGCGGTGAGTTTTTCAGAGGATAGGGGAGTTATTTAGGACCTCAGGATATTATAATGCTCAGTGCCTGACTCTCTCATATTCTGGGCCCCCCAATTTCTGGCTTTTCTCTCAACTTTCCAGCGTTATTCCACTCTGTTTTGGTTTTTATTAGCAGTTTTGGGTGCTAATGAGCTAGCATAGTTACTTGGACATTTTTGCAGTC
This sequence comes from Typhlomys cinereus, assembly GCA_023101885.1. Classification (NCBI taxonomy): domain Eukaryota; kingdom Metazoa; phylum Chordata; class Mammalia; order Rodentia; family Platacanthomyidae; genus Typhlomys; species Typhlomys cinereus. The sequence continues at coordinate 777,694 of JALPQD010000104.1, forward strand.
AAAGTGGCTTTAGACAAATTCAACTGTGGTAGACAGAAGGCTATTTGTGTAGACAGCATTTCATTTACCATTGTGCCTTTGGTGGTCAGTGTGAAATGGAGCTAAAACCAAAGGGCCAAACAAACTTCTCAATATAAAGCAAATGAGGGTTAAGCTGAAAGTCAAACTGAAAGGGGCATTTCTGTCAAACTATTTGAAGTTTGTATCCACAGGTGAAGCCTGAAAGTCCCTTGGGTAGGTCCAGATATGGTGAATTCAGCACTTGTATTATGTAATCAACAGTTTGGAGTTCTTGAAGGTTCTTGACCAAGACTCAAATGAATTACAGAGTTGACCATTCCAAGTTCAGGGAGCACACAATTTTGGAAATACTTTTAGAGAAGGATCTAAGAGGGGTCCAAAAGAGTGACGTACTATTGGAGGGAGGCTGGAGGTATAACTCAGAGGTTAAACATGTTGTTTGGCACACATAAGCCCTGGGTTCTTCCTCTAAGACCCCTCATTCCCACTTCCCCCTCTCCCCTCCCCCTCAAAAAAACTCTTAAAATTTAGAATGTTCTTGTGGCTTAATCAGTAGTCAGTGATCACCGGTATGAATAAGCTAAGCAGTCTTTGAAAGACTATGGAAAAGTAGAGAAAATGTACTATCATTTGATTGAGTTTCTCTTTTTTAATTTTTCAAATACCAAGAGTGAGCAATGGAAGCATTTGTAAAAGAAACACTGAACAGAGTGCTTCAACACAATGTGGAGAGAAGGATATTTCCATGTCTTGTATTTTGTCTGTTGTTAACCTTCTTCACTAAACTTTTTCTTTCTTTTGTTGTTTTCTGAAAGCATCATAGTATAAAAACAAATAAAAAATCAGTAGATTTTAAAGCAGGAAAATGGATCGCATGTAGCAGGCCTAGATCTGTTCTACTTTTAGTCAGGATTGGTAACTTCATGGTGCTCTTTTGAGCCTTGAACTACTGTGAGGCCTGGCCCATGTGTGGCAGACATCAGGCAGAAGGGCCCTGAGAACAGTTCATTTCTTCTCCTTTACATCAATGCATCCCTCCCTGATGACGTTTGGAAAATTAATGAAAAAAATAAAAAAGAGTGTTTCCTATTGTTTCTAGTAGGGGAAAAAACAAAACAAAGCTGTGTCAGTCTGTTTTCTGTTGCTATAACAAAGCCCTTGATGCTGCTCACAGGTTTGAAGGCTGTCAGCTGAGAACAAACAGGTGACCTTATCTGTTTGGTTTTTGGTGAGAGCTCATTGGCCGTGTCAAACCTGGCAGGGAAGCAGAAAACGTTCAGAAACATCAAGCATGGGGAGTGGCTTTGCTCTGAAGAAAAAAATTAACTTCCTTCAGAAACAACTGGAGTTCTGTAAGAACTGTATTAGACCCTTCCCAAAGCAGTAGCTATACAGCATAATTACCTTCCACTAGGCCTCACTCACCTCTTAAATGCTCCACGCATTTGATCTTGTATTTTACCCACAATGAGGACCAAATTCCAGCACAGAAAACTTTGGGAGGAGTCACAAAAACCAGTGACCAGTCAGCATGATATTTATAAGCCGCCTTTTGTTGACCACAACTACCGTTGTGTAAAGCTCCTTAGCTAAACAGACCACATCTCTAGTCTTCACTTCCTAGTAACTCCCTGGCAACTCCTTAGTAACACCCTAGACTATAAAGGTTGTGACATCACCCACAGACTTTCTTTTCCTCTGCTCTCCACTCTTACCACCGTCATGACCGTCTCTTCCTGTCCTCTCTGACCTTAAGCCATCTCTTCTGATCTAACGCTCTCCCACTTTCAATATGGCTCCCTTGGCTCCCAGGCCTCCACCTCTAAATAAACTCCTATTTCTTAAGTCTCTCCTTAGTGTCAGTTACTCTTTATTCATGGACCTCCTCGTGGTGCCCACACATGGTCAAAGTTGCTCCCCATTCTTTCTCTTGCTGACCTAACACCTTTTTTCATCCTTTGTATTTCACAAACGCAGTATTAACTATTTTTTTTTAAATTTCCCTTTCTGAAAGGAAAAAAAAAATCATCCCTCACTCTTCCGCATGAAAGGAGAGGCTATGTGGTGCCTATCATTATAGTGACCATGAATTCACAATTTAGGTCCTTTGCAGAAGCTACAGGAGAGAACAGAAGTTGTTGATTCTGTCCTCATGCAGCAGGTTAACAATAGCATTCTTCCCTGAATATGCAATTGCTTTTGGTCGTGGTCCTCAAACATCTCAAATTCACAGTTCGATTTTCTGTTAGAGGATGAGCCACTGATTTGCAATCAGAGCAAATTCAGTGGCTCTCAATACTCAAGGAGGACCAGAATGCCTCCTGAGTTTCTAATTCAGGGGTCTAACAGAGGACAGACAATTTGCATTTTTAAAAGTTTCTTTCTGGGCTGGAGAGATGGCTCAGGGATTAAAGCTGTTGCTTCACAAGCAAAACGACTCAAGTTCAGATTCCAAGCTCCCATATAAAATGCCAGGCAGATACAGTGGTGACCTGTACTTCCAGCCCTGGAAGGCAGAGTCTGGAAATCCCAAAGCAAAACATAGGAAGAACAATCCAGGATGATTCCTGATATCATCCTTGGGCCCCCACAGGCACACACATACTCAAGTGCAGTCTTGCACACACACACACACACACATACACACACAATTTCCTTCTGCTGATGCTGTTCTGAGTATCAGACTCTGAAGATCACTGATCTAATATTCAGAGCTCTGCTTGTAATGGAGACAGGTTCAGGATATTTAGTATGGTTTACCTATTTTAAGACTTGACCAACCACTAGAGTGCATGTCCATACTGTTTTCAGCTTTGAGAGGCCCTCACCTTTCGTTTTGTATGAACTCTTTCAGGACAAAGGAAATGCTAATGATCCAGCTGTAAAGATACTTCCAAGCAAAATTCTTGGTACTGTGTCCTGGTGTCTCTTAAAAAGAGGCACTAATGTGAAATTGTGTTCCCTACTAGTCATGGATCAGACACTAGAGTTTGTACTGAAATGGAAAGAGGCTGGTTTGTGGGTAATACATACAAGTAAAAATCTGTGGACTTGATTTCTAGGAATGGAGTCTTAGCTCTTTGCCAGTAGCTCTGGTCCACTGACTGAATTCTGTGCCCTGTATGCACTTGGGACTTGGTCACAGTGACTTGCTAGTGACATCTAGCATGATAGCACTGCTGTTAGTCACACGTGACCTGTCATAAATGTGGGAATGACCCAAAATATTTACCATAAATGGTTCCTGACATAACCTTGGGTGGTAATCAAGAACAAATTTTAGGTGAGAAATTGTTTTCATTAAGCATAGGGTCAGAAAGAGAATTTTACAAAGACAAAATAAAAAAAGTCACAGCATTGGAACTTGTAAAACTGTCGCAGATGAAATACATGTTTAGCTTGATCAAGGACTAGTGCTAAATTCTTAAAATCAAGTCCAGGTGTTATTTTAAGCCATTGCTAAGAAATAGTGGTAGTGTATACTATCTATGAATTCGCTCAAAGTCATGTTGTTTATTCACTTTACTTTGCATCATTTATGTAAGAAATAAAGACTTTAGTGTCCTGGTAACTCTGAGCTATTTGTCTTAAAGACACTTTGTATTTCAGAGACAAGACTGCTGGCTGTTCATTCATTATTTCCCCTTAAGCTGGAAGGCATCACTTAGAGAATTTTTTCTTAAATGTCTATAAAAAGTTGCTCCTGATATCTCATAGTTTGCAGTAAATCACAAATCTTACCAAGTTCCCCTGATATCTAATTTATTTTTTTTCTGTGGCGATTTCATCTCTTAAACTATTTTCAGTAGAAATAATCACATTCGTGTCACTCCTACGTTAGCCCTTTACCTATTTAAGGAAATTACTAAGTTCCCCTTGGTCTTTTCTTTTCTAGGTTAAATAAGCCTCATTTCTTCATATTCTCCACTCGGGGCATGCTTCTTAATCATTTTTATTGCTCTTTTCTGGACCCTTTCCAAATTCTCATTACTGCATTTCAGTTGTGGGCCCAAAATATAGGCAACTAATGAAAAAACGTGACCAATGCTGAGTAGGAAGGAAAGTGGCCCCACGAGCCCTGTGAGGCCGATTATAGGGACTGTTTGCTGCCCTGACAAACCTGTTCTCCATTGGGAAAAACTCATTCTGTGTGTCCCAAAAATATCCTTTCTTTCTTCAGAGTCCCTAATGCATGAGCCAAACCAGAACAAAACCAATGACTTCTTGCAGGAAGCCCCAGCCTTTTGGTTAAGGAAGAGAAACTCGTATCAGGTGATTCCCTCTGCTGACCTTCGTGGTTGTCTTGCTTTAACTGATTTCTTTATTTGCAACTGAGATGCTTGGGTAATGTCTTTGTTTACTTATTTTAGCTCCTGTTTGTTCTGATGTTGCTTCCTCTGAAATTAAAAAAGAAATAAAAATGAAGAGACACATTGTCTATTCTATGCCTGAGTGTCTGCGATGTACAGCACAATCTCTGCATCTCGGTTCTGCCCCAGATCACTCAGTGTTCTACACAATAGTTTCATTTCTTACTGATCTGGACTAGGTATTGCAGGGGTCCCTCTGGGGTCTGTATGAGTCCAGGTTCTTGTGTTTGGGAGTCGAAGATTGAAACCAGAACATGTGCAGAAGATTAACACAGAGTTTATTACAGAACTCACAGGCTCCAGGCATGGAATCTATGAGGGGCAAAGGAAATTAAAGGGACTCACAGACAAGAAGTCTCTGAGGGGCAAGGGAGCCTTGGAGAACTCATGGACTCCAGGCATGGAATCCATGAAGAACAAAGGAAGCAAAGATGGTTGCTAGAATCAGGATACTTTTGGGGAGAGGGGCAAGCAGCTTTTCCTCATTGGTTTGCTCCAGTTCTCTACATCTATTGATCTGCTCATATTGGGGCCCAATGTGTAGCTGACCTATAGCAGGGTTGATCTTCAATGGAGAAATGATCTCCATGTCCTTTAACAAACAGAGGATTGGGTGAAGGGGGACGACTTTATCTCTGTGCAGGATTAGAATCAGTTCCTCTAGATTAACAGTGTGTGTTCCTTCAGGGTAATTCCTGCCGTGGGAGATGTCCTCCAAAGACCTTCAGAGTCTCAACATGGCTGCTCTAAACCTGCTTAACAGAGATACTGGTTTGTTTTCTCTGGGAAATATAGAACTGCCAAGTAACGAATTACAGGCGCTAGGGAGATGGCTCAGGGGTTAAGGCCTTTGCCTTCCAAGCAAAAGGACCTGAGTTTGGGTCCCCAGATCTCACATAAAAAAATTCCAGGTAGATGAGGTGATAGTCTGCATTTTGGTCCTAGAAGGCAGAGCCTGGGAAATTCCAGTACAGAGCAATAAGGAGATAAAGCAATCCAGGATGATTCCCGATGTCACTCTTGGGCCTTCATAGGCACACATACTTGAGTGCTCTCTTCTATACACTCTAACAACTTAGAAGCTCAAAGTGTAAGAGACTTATAATCTACACGGTGCAGTCCCTCAGTTCCCTAGTCTGCCCATGTCTGCGGAGAGAAGAATAAACTAAAGAAGGGGTTTCTGGGAGTCAAAGGTACAGGCTTCCTTCCACCTGTATTCAGCAGAACTTCAGATGGGTCAGATTCAAAGGATGGTGGGAGTAGACTCCTGGCCATGGAATTGATAAGCTTGGTTGATTTAATTTAAGGAAAAATTCTAGCATTACCAGGGAAGTAAGAGGTGGGGGGGTCTAGCCCAGTTGCTAACATCAGTCCCTGAACTACCGATCTCTGGAAAATTGTGCTTGCTGTGGAATATCAGCATGGACAGTTTGAATGGGATTCTGATAATGCTGTTTCCATAGGAGGCAGCTCTGACGAGGCTGGGCTAATTCCTCTTCCTCTGTACCTGTGTGCTTCCCTACGGGGCTTCTTCCTGAGAAAGCTAAGTGTCTGGCACAAATGAAATCTCATTAGACATGATCACCAACTCATTCTCTATAATCATAACTTTAAAAAGTAAAGCTAGGTGGCATCTGAAATAGTATGCCAACGCCCCTTAAAAGATTAAAAGATTCTGCCAAGCTGGGGCCCCAATCTGATGAAAGCTCTCATATCCCAGTCCTTCCTTCCTGTTCACCAAGGGTTAAGCTCCTTGCTGTACACTGTGCTCCAAGTTACTGCTGTTTTAGCATCTTTGTATTTCTGGAACTCCACGTCTGACACTGCTGTGGAGATGATCTGCCAACAGCTGGGAAAGAACATCTGCCTCATAATTTGAGCAACTTTTTTTTTTTTTTGATGAGCTAAAGTTCCTCATTTCAGATAAAAAGCGATTTATTGATCTTAGGAATAATTTCTCCATTAGCAGAAGCTCCTTGTTGAGGGAGAAACAAGGGGGAGATGGGAATACATCATAGTGGAATTTACTTTCTTTATCTCTCTTTAAAAAATAGAATTTTTTAACGCTATTTTTTGGAGATATATCAGTGTGTAAAGGTGTTTGTCACCATGTCTGACAATCTGAGCTCTATTCCTAGACCCCGGCACAGTGAAAGGAAAAGATGAGTTCTTGCAAGTTATCCTCTGATCTCCACACACACACAATAGTATATGTGTGCATGTGTGTGTGTGCATATGCATGTATATACACATATAAATATAAAAAAATTGAAAGCAGTTTTAGTCTCAGCAAAACTGAGCAGGAAATATAGAATCCTATGTACGTAGCTCTGTTCCCACATATGTTCAGCAAACACCAACATCTCCCCCTAAATTAAAATATACTTTTATCATAATTGATGACCTGACTAACACATTGCTGTCATCCATCATAGTTTATGAGATTTATTTTTTATATTGTATGTTTTATGGACTTTGACAAATATATGAGGCCACGACTCAATACTTACAGCATTACATACAGTGTTATCTGCCTTAAAAGTCTTTTACATTCTACCTGTTCATCCTTCGCTCCTCCCCAGCTGCTGGTAATCATTCATTGTTTCTTGCTCCTTGGTCTTGTCTCTTCCAGCATGTTCGATAGCTGGAATCATGCAGAATATAGCTTGTTTAGAGCATTTTTTTCTTGATGAACTGTGTGCAGTTGCTTCCTCCATGTCTTTTCATGGCTTTACAGATTGTACTCATTTATTTGCTGACCTCCTGAAGGACATCTTGCTCCAAGTAAGTTCTGGTGAATTCAAATAAAGCTGCCATGTGCATCATGTACAAGTTGTGTGTGTGTGTGTGTGTGTGTGTGTGTGTACATGTGTGCAACTTTTTAGCTCATGAAATGCCAGGAAATATGCATGTTGGATTGTGTCACCTCATTTTAGGTATCAAGTTCTCTTGCTGTGGGGAGATAACACATATCCAGAATCTGCTGGTATTAGAATTTTTAATTGGCTATTTCATCTTCATGACTACTTCCTTTTACACATAAAGAAGCTAATGCTTAGAAAAATTGAATCACTTGCTGAAGAAAATATTTGAACAAATTAAATATTTAAACAGAGAAACTTCTACTACCAGAGTTCCTTTGTTTCAACTAAGTTTGAGCTAGAAGAAACACTAAGGATAGACAGTCTTGGGCAGGAACACCTGAAACATTTCTGGGCCTTAGATCAAGAATATTCATGGAGTCCTCCTTCCCATTTGTCTGAATCTTTAGAAATGATAACTCAAGTGTGTCATATACATATATCTATATATATCTATATATATCATATTCTGATAAGACCATCTTTACAATGAGGTGAAAGGTTAGATTTGAACTTGAAATTCTTTGGCTACCTAGCGTTCAAGACAAGACTTGGGAGAACTAGCTTGTAGGTTCTACCTCTTTTGTATCCTTAGTCATGAGCTCCAAGGACCCTTGTGGCAACACACGTGATTCATCAACCTGAGCATGCCAACTCCCTTCATTTTCTTTGCCAACACCTATTGTGGCCGCCCTTCAGACATACAGAGCACGAATTGGGGAGTGCTCCTCCTTTAGAAGATAGACCCAGGAAAGAGGCCTCTGGCCCTGAGCAGGACTGTGGCCACCTTGGTGAAGAATTTGAGGATTCTTAGGGTCCAGAGCATAATTAAATGCAGGATATATGTTCTGAGTAAGCCACTTTGGCCTTACAGGCTCTGTAGCCAATTGGAGGGGTGAGGTATGGACGAGGGATTAAGGGATCCCTTGGGATCGAGACTGAGATCTGAGGTAAGGTTCTTGTCGCTCAGGTTTAAGGATGGAAGCACGGCCACATGTTGAGTTTCACAGATGGAAAGCTGAAGTCATACATTTGCTGTATTCCTCAACGTCACATGACTAGTTAGTTATGGCACAAGGCCTTACAATAAAATCAGATACTATTTTATTTAATAGTGACCTCAAAAATGTAAGACCAGTGATGCTCACAATTAAGATATTCCAAATAGAAACTGCGAAGAATTTTCTTTAAATTTCTTCTCACATCATTATAACAAGAAGGCTAAGTATAGGAGGCTTTCTAAAGCAGAGAAAGGGAAGTCACAATCATATCTTTCATTGCAGATATCAGTACAGTTGTTATATTTGTTATTCTTAATTTTTGGTTTTAATTAACATTTAGTAATTACACATCTTTATGGAGCTTAGTGTGGTATCTAATACACATACAAAATCTGTGCTAATCAAATCACTTCATTTACCATTTCCCCTCCTAATCATTTCTTTATGCTTGGACCCTTTGAATTCCTATCTTCTAGGTTTTCATAAAATGTGCCATTAGGTTTCTGTGAAGTACAGTTACCTGTGATGCTGTGGTACTACCTGAACCTGTTCCTCTTATCTGTGTTTACTAATTGTGTTGGTATCTTATTTATTTATTTTATTAAGCATATTGAGTACTCATCTCTGCTTACCTCCATCCTTCCTCCCTCCCATTCTCTTTCTCCCCTTCATCAATTCCTCCCTCTCCCTCCTACCCTCCTGCCTGTATGCTTCAATGAATCCCAGGGTTGTCTACTCTTGTGGGGGTTTAGGCCTCTGTGGCATATCAAGTTGCCTCTCTTCGGGCCACCCCACTGATAGGGACATTTCCCTTTACTCATCCAGCTTTAGTCTCCAAGGTTTCCATTTTGTGTTCTTATCTTTCTTGAGTTCCTAGGTAGTCTATGGGGGGATGCATGGGGGTCAGTCATTATGCAGTGCAAGTCTCACTCTAGTGAGTTCCTACATGCATCAGTCCTGCCTTGAATGGAATGTCTTATCCAATGGTGAACTTTCCCATCTTTAGGTTCTTACAATCTCACTGCCCCCTCTTCTGCAAGGTTCTCAAAGCTTTAGGATGGGGAGAGATTAGGTTGGCCTGATTCTGGGTGAGCCTTGCTGGGTCGCTGATACTCTGCATTATGGCTGTCTATTGTTCACGTCACTGTTCTTCTACTGGCTTAGGCTGCACCCTATCAGCGTTGAGATCCTCTACTTTTGTTGTAGAAGACTTCTAGACTGAATGTTAAGTGTTCTTCCAATCTATGGGTATAATACCAGCTATTTACAGAGCAGTTTGGTGTACTGTCTTCCTACATATAGGTTCATTGGCTTTTTTCCCTAGTGATCTATTCCTTCCATTTTTTAGGTTCTTGTTCTGGTTTATTGTAACAAAAATATGTTCCATTTTTGACAAGGGTGTGTTGAGTCCAATCAGAAAGTTGTTGGTTGTCTCCTTGATACTCAAGCCACTATTATACTGGTGTTCACCTGTTGCCATGATGATTTTTATTGCAGCTTACAGATCTCATGAGTTGATGGGGCCTGCATTTATTTATTTATTTATTTATTTATTATTTTTATTCAATTGTGCGTGTGTGTATGTGTATGTGTGTGCATGTATGTGTATGTGTGTGCATGTATGTGAATGTATGTGTATGTATGTGTGTGTGTGTAGAACCACGGGCGAATTCAGGAACCACCATGGACGCCTCCACCTCCTCCTTGTTTACTCCGCTCCGGGATTCACAGGCTCCGCCCTACCAGGACCAGAAACGCAGGCCACCCCCACTTTCGCCTGGTGTCTATACGTGGGGTCTAGGATCCGAACTCAGGACCTTCTGCCTGCAAGTCAGAGGCTTAACCCCTGAGCTACCTCTCCAGCCCCAAGGGGCCTGCATTTATTTAGTTAGCTATTTCACTGGTTTTCATTTCATATGTACCCCTACGTGCCACAGCATGCATGTTGAGGTTAGAGGAAACTTTTGGTTGTCAGTTTGTTTCTTCCACCCTGTGGGCTCCAGGATTGAGCTTTGGTTGCCAGCAAGTGCTTTTCCTGCTGAGCCATCTTGCCAGCTCAAGCTTTGACAGCTGTTATACATGCAGCATCTTTCACTACCTTTGTAGCCTCTAGTGCTGGTGCTATTCCACTCTGAGATCTTTTCTTCTTTTTCTTTTTCTTTTTGGTTCTACACGTGAAATAGAACATGTGATTTTTTTTCCTGTGTCTGACTTATTTTCCTTGACACGATGCCCTCTGGTTCCCTCCATTTTGCTAGAAACGACAGGTGCCATTCCCGGTACTTGTTGATCTCTTGCCATATCTAGCTCATGAATTAATCTTTATCATAGGTATGTATTATAGAAAAAATACAGTTTCAATCACACTTGATACAACCTGCAGTTTCAGGGGTTTATTGTGTTTTAGGGTTATATCTGCTCCAGATGAAAGGAGACCGGTGTATGTGCATTAAATAAATCCTTCCCAGGAACAGCTGTTTTTATCAAACAGCTTAAACAATCATAGATATCAGTTCTACTCACAACTGAGTGCTGTTGAATGAACAACCAACAATTTGCTATTATAAGGTGACATTACCAAGCAACCAAGCCTTTTTTAAGCGCTAATTTGAAGTTTTGGGGGAATATCCGTCACTGAATAATTTCCTGATTACTTCCTACGGAGGTCAGCTTATTGGTAACAAACAGGCATTAGAAATGTGATGAACATAAAATTGATGGAAGCAGATGTCTTTGATTTGCAGGGGAAGTAGTTGCCAGCTTTAGAAATCCAGCATATTAAGAGTTGAGATTGTTTCACACATTTTCCTTTCTGTTGAATGTGTTGAAGGAAGCCTTCCATTAAAGGCTGCATAGGCTGCAGAGATGGCTCAGTGATTAAGACTTTGCCTCACTGGTTTCTAAAAAGGTTAAGGATTGACATGCCATATGACCCTCCTATATTGTTACTGGGAATAATCCCCCAAAATGCATCAGTTCACTACAGTGACACGAGTACATACATGTTCATTGCAGCACTATTTTACAGTAGCAAAGTCATAGAATCAACCCAAATGCCCAATAGTTGATGAATGGATAATGAAAATATGATACATTTATACAATGGAATACTACTCAGCTATCAAAAAATGAATTAATTAAATTAGCAGGAAATGGATAGAATTAGAAGAAATTATACTGAGTGAATATCCCAGGCACAGAAAGTTAGACACCATATGTTCTCCCTTATAAGTAGATCCTAGTTCCAAACCCACTTAATGACATACTCAAAGGTAAATCTCTGTAACACCCATTATAACTGCAAAGGACTATAATTAGGAGGGAAAGGGAAAGAAGACTTCAGCAGAAAGGAGACAAAAGAATACACCTCAACAGAGAATTTAGGCCACGGTCATAAATGGCCTGTAAGTAGTGACATATTTGATGCAGCTCGCTCTCACTTCCCTTCTGGTCACTTGGGACTGGACAGGTATGATCTTCCCAGTCATGGAGAGGATAGGGGCTGGCAGTTAGATGGTAACCAATTGGCAACCGGGGAGACTAACCCAACTCACTACTGTGTCCTATTCCTATTCTTTCATCTACCTTTGAGCCACTTCTTATTTTAAGACTTTCGTTTAAGCAGTATTTTATCTTTGGTTAGGAGATGAGCTCAACATCCAATCAGGACGGAAGCCAAAGGCAGTGCAGGAAAAGCAAAACTGAAAACAATAACCAACCATAATTCTGAGCACCAAAGATCTTACGATGTTCACCAGGAACAAGACCAGCCAAATCTCTCCCCATCCTAAAGCTCAGGGAACATTGTGGAAGAGGGGGTGGCAAGATTGTAAGGGCCTAAAGATGGGGAGAACCACTGATAGGCAAGATACTCCACTCAAGCCTGGGCTGTGGCAACCAGGTATTGCTACAATGTGATCTGACCTTGTCTGACCTGCACAACTGCTGACGTGTCAATGAGCCCTCAAAGACTAGCATGGATCTCAGAGGAGAAGGCTTCAAAAGTAGGATCTTTAGAGGCAAGAGGTTAGACAGACCAAGAAGGGACCCCAAGGTATGCCACTGAACCCTAAATCCTCATTAGTATAGATGACTCAGAGGGAAGTTCAGGGCCCCTATAAACAGATGTTCTGAAGAGTGGGAGGAAGCAGGTAGGAAATACCAAGAGAAAAGGGAGGAAAGGGGGAAAATAAAGAGGGAAGGGGGAAGAGCAGGATAGGGAGACAAGAGGGGGAAAGGAGGGAAGAAGGGGAAGGAGGGGGTGAAGGTACCTACCTATTGATTTTGTATAACTAGGTGTAAAAGACAATAACTTAAAAAAAAAAAAAGACTTTGCTTTGCAAGCAGAAGGTCCAGAGTTTGGATCCCAGGTTCCATTTAAAATAGTCAGGTAGAAACAAGAGGCCTGCACTTCCAGCCCTGGTGGGTGGAGCCTGGAAAATCACAGAGCAAAGCAAAACGGAGGTAGAAGCAATCCAGGATGATTCCCAAAGTAACCCTTGGTCCTCCATAGTAACATACAGTGCCCTCTGAGCCACACACACACACACACACACACACACACGCACAGAGTGAATGAATAAATTAATAAAGTTAAAAGATTGCACCATCCCATCAAAGACAAACCACATGAAACTCAGTAGGTCACTCATGGGAAAAGACATGAAAATAGGAGCGAGACTAGAAGAGAAGAAGGGTTGTATTGGGCAAACGATGGGGTATGGGGTTGTAGATTAAGGGGTAATAATATAATTCATTATATTCAATGTATGAAACACTAAAAGAACAAAAATAAATTAAAAATAAAGAGAAATGAAGCTTTCAAATTATGATTAATTTGCAGCCTGGATTTTTTTTTTTCTATTAAGTTAGGACAACATCTTAAAAAAATAAAAGGCTGGGCATAAATGTCTTCCAGTGTTAGGCTGTATTTGGCAAAGGTAGTTTCTGATATCGTGTGCTTGTCCATTAATAACTGTCTCCAGAGACCTACAAATGCTCTTGATCAGAAGTGTTATCACCCTGATATTTTCTAGTGGGGTCTCTGAGGTGACCCTGCAGCTTGTTCATGCCAAGCTGGAATTTGACTGTGCACCTTACACATTTCATGCCAAGCCTCACAGTCTCATTCACTCTTAAATCCCAGACCAGAGAAATTTTACAATCATGACATTCCTGCCATAGCCCCTTAACCAGCCTTGTGCAAAGATTTACATGATTCAGAGCAGCTTTTCCACCCTTGCTGTCAATTTGTAACACATTCTTTCAAAATTACACAGTCTAAGTCTATTCTGGAGGTCCTTGTAGTTATGTGCCAGAAAATATAACACATGATGAATTCTAATATTTACTTATAACTCAAATAGTCAATATCAGATATTTTATTATGTATTTTATTCCCTCATTATATAACTAATAGATTGATTTTTAAATTTTGTTTTTATTATTGTTATGTATGTGTGGGAGTATTAATGCCCATCTATACACAAATAAGTGGAGGTCAGAGGTTGTCATAGGGTGTTTTCTTCTATTATGCTCCACCTTATTTATTTTTTGGATTCATGTGGGTGTTGTGTATAGAAGAGGGCACTGGAATGTGGCCTATGAAGCTCAAGGGTGACATCTAGAGTCATTCAGGTGTGCTCTACCTTTAAGAAGATACCTTCTTTGCTCTGGGATTTCCCAGGCTCTGCCTTCCAGGGCTGGAAGGGCAGATCAACACTTTTCTGCCTGACATTTTTAATGTGTGAACTGGGGGGGTCAGAACTCAGGTCCTTTGCTTGAGACAGGGTCTCCTAGTAAACCTGGAGTTCACTCATTAATTGGACTGGCTGGCCAATGAGACCCCAGGACGCTCTTGGCTTTGCTTCCCAGAGTAGAATGAGTCTTCTTACATGTGTTTTTCTCTGGCACCCTTTTTAATAGTTGAACTCTAGGCATATCAATTCCACAATCAAAACCTTCAATGTTGGGTTAATGAGCTAGCTCACTGGGTAGGACACCTGTTGCTAAACTTGGCAACCCGAGTTAGATCCCTGAAAGCCCATATGGTAGAAGAAGAGAACTGATTTCTGAAAATTGTCCTCTGACCTCCACCCTCTCGTTGTGTTCCATCCATCACATAAATGTGTGTGTATTCTCTCTCTCTCCCAACCCTCTCTCTCCCCTCTCTCTATTCCTTCCCTGTATCTCTTTCTTTTGTTCTCTCTTTCTTGTCACATACATACATAAATATTTTCAGGAACTCCATCAGATTCTCTTTGATTCATTTCCTTCAATTTTACCTTCCATTTCAGTTTAGCTTAGTTCACCATTCCAGCTTCACCCATTATTGCTTAGAGTTATTACCCTATACCAAAGCAAGGGACTCCAGACATTCTAATCATTTCCTTATTTTCTAACCCTGAGCTTTTATCTGAGCTCTGTTTCCTTTGGAGGTTGTCTCTGCTTGTTGAAATTGCACCCTCCTTCAAGAGTCAACTCAGATGTTTTCTCCTTTCTCAACGCAGCTCAGCCTCTCCTCTCCCGTGGGCCCACGCTCTCGTTGGCAGTCACCATGTTTTCTGTCTCCTCTCAGCTAGTGTTTGGCACATTGTACCTTGACTTAGTGCTCCCAGCAGACGTTCATTCCTTCAGGACGTACTGTGGCTGTTGACATCCATATGTCGCTGGCACAGTCTCTGTCACAGAGGAGACATTCTGAAGAGGTCTGTGGAAACTTGGAATGCTTGCATCAAGGTGGCAAGAGACAGGACTTCTTAGGCTTCCTAGCAGTGTTTGGAGGTGCCAGAAAAGATTGTTCCCGTCTTTTCTGGTTCTAATGGAAAAGGAACCATCTTCTTTCATTTATTTCCATCGTCAAGAGCAAAAGACAGCACGGTGCTGAAGCTAGCCTGACTTTTCAGCTGAATTCTCTGTTTGCTTTCCAATCAAGCTCCATCCTACTGCTGCTCGGTTAGCCTCTCTTTCTCTAAAAGGACCTCTGACTGGGAGGAAGGGCATGAGCTCGGTGGCTTGTCTGGGCTGCGTGGTTTCATCCCACCAGACTTGCTGGCAGTGTGAGAATCTAGTACCTACCATCTCTTTCCCCTTCCCACCATGGTGCTATGGGGTTGTGAGTGTTACGTGATGTTCTACAGAGTCTCTCCAGCCCTTCTCCACCTTGTGGCTTGTATGAGGACTTCTGTCCTCAGGAAGACCCAGCTCACAGTGGGTGGACTCATTCCCTGAGCAGGTGGATAGGATGGGTCAAGCCGGCGCAGGGCTTTGGTATTCTTCAGCAAGATTGGCAGACTTTCGGTTAGGCAAACGTGGCTTGCCCCTCTTTCAGTAGCCCCTGTGAATGTGGGGTGGCCAGTTGCTCAACTCCTGCTGATGGTATGAGCTCTTTTGAGAGCTAGACTAAGAATTATAACCAATAATCATAAGAATAAACCCCCTTGTTCCCTTAAGCTCTTTGGTTATAAATTTATTGGCAGGTTGCAGACAAAAATGCAGCACCTCCCTTCTGTGTAGCTCATCCTAGGCCAGCCATCAGTTTGTCTTCCTTTATCTGATGGCCCAGGCCGGGGTAGGTATAGTTCCTCAGTATCATCCTCACTTTGTTCCATTTGTTAGATACCTCTCGATTACATGACTATTGGCACATTTTTTTCTTTCTTTTTGAGCTTGAACAGTGGGACTAATATTTATTTATTTATGGTAAATTTTTCTTCTCATTAAAAATGTGAATGCTTTCCAAGAAAGCAGTGGATTTTCTGTTTCTAATTTGAGTTTGTGGTCATTTTTTTATAAAGTGTTTCAATTTGAATCAGCTGGGGCACATGGCCTTGATTTTCTGTTTAGTGTTCTCATTTTGCTTTGCAAGAACTATAAGGTGGGGAAAAGTTGGTATTAAAAATTCCTGAAATTACTTATTTTTTCTTTTAAAAAATCTTTTGTGTACTAACTGGAAGAAGTGTTATTGATTAGCTCTAAGTCTTTTTGTTTTTTGAGGCCTATTTTATAAAGTTATACTACAGATTTTTTAGTGAATGACTATATTTTAAATGACACTGGGTATGACAATGTAGAGTTTAAGAATGGATATTATATTTGCTTCCTGCCCAATGTCTTTTATTTTTTTGAGTGAGAGACCTTTGAAAAAATAAGGCATGTATTTTCTCAACATTCTCATTTTATTTCCTTGAGAATGTGAGGATATATAGTATAGGAGCCTGTGAGAAGGAGGAAAAGTCCTTTGGATCAAATTCTGTAATTACTAAATATAGAACTTCTGGGGAAATCCATCTAGACCTGTGATTTGCTTTACTCATTTCTAAGTAAGAAGTTTAACTGTGAGTTATGTATGGTCATACACATGAAGCCCTGGGATAGTTTATGAACATATTAAAGTAATATTGATGCCTTTTCTTCTTCTCTTCCTCCTCCTCGTCTTTCTTCTTTTTCTACAAATGTTATTGTGATCTTTTTGTCAATTTTTTCAGATTCTCATGTGAATATAAGCCAATCTACAGTTTTGGCTATGCAACAAGATAGGCAAATGAGGATAGAGGGAAATGCTTCTGATGGAGAGATAGAGTTCTTTCTCTGTACAGTTAACAGTATGAAGGATTAGATTTTATTGTTTGGGAGTTGTACTTTCTCCCTGTGTTTGTAATTTTATTCACATCATAATGAGCAGTGGCATGTTTGGAATGAAATAACTATTGATTGCTAGAATACCGTTCTTTATAAGTACAGTCTCCTTTTCTTTAGGATGGCCAAAAGTGTAATATATTTCAAATCAAGAATCTTTGTACAAATTCACCAAAGAATATCAAATGCATTGTTTTCAACTCTGAAGGGTAATATATAATAGTTATAATAGTTTTAGGAATGGGAAATTTACAAATATTACTATGAGTGGTTATTTTAAAAGCTCATAAATAAGTCTTTGAAAATATTTTTTTGCTAATTTAATTTGCACTTCATGGAGGGACATATTTTTTTCTGTCACTGTCAACTGCCCAAACTTTGACTCTCATCAGATTCAAGGCTCCCTGACAAAAAGATATCATCAGTCAGTACTTACCAATTAGGACAGGGTACTGTTCTAGGTACGGGGTGGTTGTGTGGGGTGCCCTTCAAAACAGAGTGCTGCTGCTCTCTTTGTTTACAGTCAGGGAAGAGGTGGCTGCTTTGGTATCATTCTGAGACAGGAAAACAGAAACAGAGAAGTAGGGTTGGAAGATGGTTCAGGGTTTAAAGTTTTTTGTCTCTCAAGAAAAAGAACCTAAGCTCGGAATGCTCAGATCCTATATGAAAATGCTGGGTGAAATTCCAGCAGCCTACAATTCTGACCGTGGAAGTCAGAGCCTGGGAAACCCCAGAGCAAAGGGTGGTTCCCCAATGTCACCCTTGGGTCTCCTCAGGCATACACACTTAAGTGCCCTTTTGTGTACACACACACACACACACACACACACACACACACACACACACACACACACACAGAGAGAGAGAGAGAGAGAAGATGAAACAGAAAAATAGAGAAGTCATCACATATCAGGGTCTTCAGAAAGGAGTGAGGTATGTAGACAAACCACTTTGATACAGAACAAGGCCATCTTTGTGAGATAACCCTCATTTCTTTCTAAACTGTGAATTTTTAATAGCGTCCCACATTAGAATCTCTTACTGCAATACACTACCTTTACTTTTGCACTTTAAAATTGATCAGGTGGAAAGCCATTTGATTTGGGTTTTATCTTTGGAGGAGAGTGGATTTTCCAGAAATAACCACGGGCTGCATGATGCCACTTCTTACCGGCAAGCGTTTGAAATGGGTTTTTAGCCTACTCTGTTCGCTATTTTTGGTTAAGAACTCAGGAAAGAGTATAAATGTAAGCAGGATGTGGGAAGTTTTGGAAGGTTTACGGGTTCTGAAGTGTCAAGCATCAGTTTGGAAGTGGATTATTCTTTCTGTAAGAGATTATAGCTATGACATCATACATGTTTGGATTATTTGAAGCAGTCATGTGGCGTCCTTGTAGGTACCTCTCCCTCTTTTCCAACACCGAGAAAAGTCCATATCGTATTCAGATTCTCTGAGAGTCTTAGACACTTACTGTACCATATACAATCTGAAGATAGCAAGAAAAAAAAAAACTTGATTTCCTTCTGAGAGTTTCAGTGGCCGTGGAAAATGTCCGTAAGTAACAACAAAATGCCACGGGGAGCAGAAAGACTGGACGTCTCTCTGCAGTTCTCTTTCCAGCTATGCGGCCACGCTTTGCTCCTGGGCAGCTGGTAAGTAGGTTTGACCACGTGACAGATTCTTACCAACAGAATGAAAACAAAGGCAATAATGGTTTGGTCCACCACACCGCCAGAGACATTGACTGGAAGAGTTTTCTTCTATCTAGGGAAAAATTTATGCTCCTGCCATTGCTATTTGCTAGCTAATCTTTGCTTACATGCAAAAGCAGATGGATTCTTTTACCTCTTTCCCTCACATGGCTTAACAAGGATCTTAGACACTCTGAACATAACAGCTTAGAGTGCCCTTTGGAAATGACCCCAGTGATCGTAAGTTGGTCCCCAAGGTAGATGTTTTTGGATCTTTGTTATAGATATGTGCATGTGGCTGGTGATCCTAGAGACCAAGATTCGGATTCTGAGGGCTGGAGAAATGGCTCAGGAGTTAAGACTGTGCCTCCCAAGCAGAAGGTCCTGAGTTCCAATCCCAGGTCCTACATAAAAAACACGCCCGGCGTAAACAGCAGCTGCCTTGTGGGCAGAGCCTGGGAAATCCCAAAGCAAAGCAAAAAGCGGGTAGAAGCAATCCAGTATGATTCCTGAAGTCACCCTTAGTCCTCCACAGGGACACATAGTGCCCTATGACAGATAGACACATACACACACACACACACACACACACACACACACAATTAATTAATTAATTAAAATAAAAGAACTGGGAATCTGTGCCCACACTTTCCAGGTGTCAATCTGCTTTGGAGAATTTCTTCTCCCTTGCCGGATTCCCTCCTATTCTGAAGCCTTTTCCCATGTGTGGCCCACTGGGTTCTGCCTAGGTTTGCTTTTGATGATGTCATGTGCCTGAGACTTGCTGGAGCATGAGTCACAGATGGCAGTGAGGCAAGCAGCTTCTGTCTCTTCCTGCCAGCATTAGCCCTCATTAGTCTTTGGGGGGAGGTTTATCTTGCCCGGGAGGTTGGCGGTCCCAGTCCCTTGCAGGGGGTCTGCTTCTGGGTCTGTGATGCTGTGATGAAGCTCTGTGGTGAGAGCCCATGACGGAGAAAGCTGCTCCGCTCATGCACCGGAAGCGAAAGAAAGGAAGTGGATGAAACCTAACAAAGCCAGGAGCCCAAAGCCACCAAGCCCCTACCTAGATGGTTCTACCACCTCCTAATAGTGATATTCTGAGAACTACGTCTAACATGTGTGTTGTCATGGTTTAAAGTGAGCTGTACCCCACAGGCTCATGTTTCTGTCATTAGCTGTTACTAGTGTTTGGTTTGGGAAGGTAATGGCAACTTTAGGAGATGGAGTCTTGCTAGAGAACGGCACTATCTCCGTGGGTGGGTCTTGAGCAGGGGTACCCTCCCTGCTGTCACTGACAGTCTACTGCTTGTTCTCTCTGCCTCCATGGGGATGTCTACATGACCTGAGCTACTTCAAGCTTCTGCTGTCCACCATGCCTTTTCTGCCCTCTGGAACTGTAAGCCAAATAAATCTCCCTTTCTCCCCTTAAGTTGATTGCATGAGTGTTGTCTCACAGCAACAGAGAAGGCAATGGTGACATGAGTATTTGGGATCTTCAGATCTATACCACAGATCTATACGCAGGAGCATGTGAAAACCTTGAGAGCGGACCCACTGTAGTTTAGATCCTATTGTCCCCTCAAAGGTCCATGTGGTACTGGGTGTGTGGTCTAGAAGGTATTGCGAGATCTCTGTTCTTTTCTTTTTCTTCTCTTTCCTGTCCTGGTTAAGTTGTGAGAGCTTTAGATCTGCCATGTGCTCTAGCAAGACATACTGCCTTATCTTAGAAACGAGAGCAACACAGCCCTCAAGGACTGGAAGGAGCCCATAAGACTATTACTCAAAATACGTTAAAAAGCAAAAAATACATTGATTATCTCAGATATTTCTTATAACAATGAAAAGCTGACTAACTCAGTACACTTAGGTAAAAGCACTCCTGAGTGCTCGCTGTTACTGTGAATACTCACAAATAGAGAAGGCCAACGAATCAGGAATTCAGGTGTTAAATCTGGTCACTTCCCTTTATATGCATGTTAAATTCCATCTATAATGATTAGGCTATTTCCTTGATCTGTTCTCTGTGTTGGGGACATGAACTCAATTCATTGTCTGCTCAGATGCAAATGTACTTTCTAGAAATACAAAAGAAAACTGGCAGATAACAAGTGGGTTCTAGTCAGTGAACTGAGAGGCAAAATATATTGGCTCAAAGTAATTGTTATTTCAGCTTTGGTAGTGTCTACCGGTCACCAGACTTTCTCCTTGTGAGCGCAGTTTGGGCCAAGGCACAGTCTGTCTGGAGCCTATCTGCTCCCTGACCCTCGGTCTTATGTTGGTCTTATCCATGGGTGTCGTTCAGAAAAATGATCAGCAAACACATTTCCAGGCAACTGAAGTGCAAATTGCCAGTATCCTGGTGCCTGCCATTTTGGATCTTTCTAGAAAGGACAGAATAACTGCTAAAAATCTAAAGACAGCCAGGAGAGCTATAAACAATGAGAGCTATAAACTTTGCATTACAATGATTAAGATAAATTGCCCTCCCCCCAAAAAATACAGGGATCCACTGTAGAAGGCCTACTTTCATTAATGGGCAGGATAATTGCAGGAGATAAAACTGGGTCCAGGGCTTTTGTGTTCTTCATGCATTATTTCCTGTCATTTGAACTGAAAAGTACCTATTCATCTGTAGGCTAGGTGAAACTGCAGAATGATTGAGCACGGATCTTACTACTTACCAGCTCTGCGAACTTGTTCATGCTAATTGAGTCATGTAATCTTTATTTTCTTAATCTTTTCTAGCACGGGAAAGTTACTGGGTCTCCTTCACTGGGCTGCTTAAGGTCTAAACCCCCTGTAGGTGTGAAGGCTTTCTGTCAGTGCCTAACACACAGGCAGTATTCCCGAAGTGGCTTCTTTTATTTGTCTATGCTAATGGGATCTGCTTTCAGAACTGAAGGGTGTGATACCTGCTCTCTTTGTACATGTCAGTCTTGTACACCAGTAGGTGTCACCTTGGAGACTCAAAAATGAATTCTGAATGCTCAAAATCATCTGTTTATATATAACAAAAATATTAATTGGGTTTTTAGAAATGATGCTCTAGGCATAACACAAAGAAAGTGAAAATCTATTGAGCTGAATTTTAAAAAGGCCAAATAATAAAAAAAGAGGCTGAATTCAAAAGTTTTATATCCAAAGGAGCACAAGGCAACACGGGTATTCAGAAGTGATTGGGCTGTTGCCACACAAAGATCGAAGCCACTATGAAAATGCAATGTGCGTTGTATGTGTCCCAAACTTTATTCACCTATTTGCTCTTCTATTTATTCATTCTGCAAGTATTTAATTCTCTATGGGTTTCAGGCACTGGAATAAATGTTAAATTACAGCTCTGTTTAGACAGAGGTAATGTTTGAATGGAAAGCATGGGGAAAATTGTTAGGGACACATCAACCTGTTAGAAGTGATTGCAAACTGTGATGAATACAGTCATTTCTCAATGTCTGAAGGATGTTGTTCAAGGACTTTCTCATGTTTCCACATAGATACCAACATCTGGGGATGCTTCAAGCCCTTACATGAAATGGTATAGTATTTGTATTTGACTCATGAACATCACTGTGCATCTTAAGCCATCTGATTACCTATAATACCGAATACAATGTAAATAATTGTTGTACTGTATTCTTTATGGAATGATGACAAGGAAAATCTGCACATGCTTAGTTCCAATGCAGTTTGTGTGTTAGGGTATGTGATACTTTTAAACATGTGATTATTTGTATCTACAGGTGCAAAATTCCTATCTGTGAAGGGCCTCCTAGATTATAAAATCTAAGATAGGAAGGAACAGGAATTGGGAGCATGATTGCTTTATATTTAAGGAAAGATGGAGTGAACTAGCTAAGAGGGGAGGGTGTGGCTACAGAACAGGTGAGGGAGTGGGCCACTGGTAGTTCAGGTCAGACAGGCCCTATAGCCCTGAATAGAGTGTAGATTTTGCACTATAGAAAGGGAAGCCATTCATCTTGACTTTCTTTCAAGCCTTCTTAACCTGTCTCCCAAGTGCTGGGATTTCAGGTGGAGTCACTATGCCTAGCTAAGAATTTATTAAAACAGAAAAGTACGTGATGTCACTCTGGCTTCTGGGTGAAGATTGTCTGGTGAGAGTTAGGAATGGCAGCATGGAGCTGGGGAGATGGCTAGGGGTTAATACCTTTGCCTTGCAAAAAAAAAGACCTGAGTTCAGATTCCCAGACTCCACATAAAAATGGCAGAAATAACCATGGCCTAAAATTCTGGCCCTGGAACGCAGAGCCTGGGAATCCCCACAGCAAAGCACTAAGGAGGTGGAGTAATCCAGAATGATTCCTGATGTCATCCTTGGGCCTCCGCAGGCACACACACTCAAGTGCCCCCTTGTGTACATACCTCTCACACATATGTACACTCACCCACATGTAACACACACACACACACACACACACACACACACACACACACACACACACACATGTGCGCACACACACAGATGGCAGCTTGGAGAGATCACACTGCAGTTGTTCAGATATCTTGACTTTATACTTGACAGACAGGTGACCGAATCAGTTAATCGACATGCCCATCTCCCTTTGGGATTGCCAGAAGAACTCACAGTTCTGAGCTGATTTGGGAGTTGGTGATACAAGATTTAAAGTCCCACTAATTGACACACTCCTGGGGAATTGCGAAAAGAGTAGAGATGAGAGCTTAGAGAACCGGCACGGTTGATGGCTCGGGCAAAGGGTTCTAGTTTGGGTAGCAGAGGGATTGGTTTTGACAACCATAAACTGCCACATTTGTGGGGTGGAGTTATGCTGCAATAGGATCATGTTAGAATAAGTTCAGAGTCAGCAGGGAATGTTGACACGGTGTAAACATCTCTTTAGAGAAGGTTAGCAATGGCTAGGTCAAAACAAGGAGGGCTTCACAAAGATGGCCTTCAGGGAATCTATTCTTACACAATGAGATATTCCTCCAGGGAGGTATGGCTGATGAACTATGAATTGAGGAGAGATCCTGGAAAATTTGGAATAGGCAGAAGGAATCAAATTATGAGCCAGACATAGGATAAGTAGGCTTGTAAGAAAAGAGCCTGGAATTTCTAGTGTTCTTGAGTGTGCAGGTGCTTATGAGTTCTAAGTAAGGTCTGTCCTTTAGAACACAAGCTCCAGGGCCCAGTTGTGTGGTCTGTGGTCTGCCCTCTCTTCCAGTTTTCATGGGGTCTCAGTGGTACCTGGTCAACAGTATAAGCTTAAGCAATGTTCCTTGAATGAGCCTAGCTGGTACCTTTCTGTGGTGATATTCAACCGCTTACTGAGCAGTGAAAGGTAGGAATCCAGTTGATAGAGGGATTCTAGTGTATTAGTGTTTGGATTCTAGTGGAAGGGGCTTGGAATCTAGTGGACAAAGGTTTTCTGAGGCAAATGATATAGGCAGAGGGCAGTCAGGGAGTTAAAGATATTCTCAGGGGGGTAATTATGATGGGGTTTGTCATTAAAGATGAAAGATAAGAAGAGAAAAGCTAATGGATCATTAGCTAATGGATAGGGAGAAAGTGATTTGTGGTCAGAAATTGGCGGTAGGAATTTATGCAGAAGTCTTCTGGATGCATAAGAGGTTTTGGTGGCAGGTTTGAGTTGGGATTTGAGAAAGGCCACAGGTGATGTTAATGGCTTAGCTCAGTGTATAACTACGTGGGAGAGTCAAGACAGAGCAGAAGAGAAATACCACTCATATATATGGGTCAAAGAGCTGACGGGCTTTTTTCATTTTCTCTTTATATCATCTGATTCACTATGCATGTCATCTCAACCTCCAAACAAAGCAGATGAGCTTTGTAATGAAGTCAAGAAAGTACAAGTGGGAATTTCCAACTTCCCCTTATGCAAGCCTATTTGAATGGCAATAAAGATATTCACATGGTTATGTGGAGAGTCAAGAGTGTACTATAAAGATTGGTATTGTTCAGTAGTGATTTGGTCAATGTGTACATATAGTCAAGTTATTTGCAATATAGGGTGTCTAATGGGAAGACCCACTGGAACATAAATAAAAATGTATTCCTGCTGAGTAGTGACTGCTGAGTTGTATGTTAGGAATATGAATAGAGTGTTATTTTGCCAAATGTGGACTAGGCATTTATTAAGTTCAGATAAATAGTCACAGCAGATATGAAGTTCTTAGCCTTTTCATTTGAAATGTTAACTTATCAGTAGAGGAGGAGATATGAAAATCACCAGAGAGTTTTATTGATTCAGAAAGAAGAGGGTGCCATCTCTGTATTTAATACCTTCCATTGTAAAAGGAAGGTAATTGGTAGAGGGTGAGAACTCCTCTAATCTATGGGTAAACTGATAAGCAATTAGATGGTACTTTGATATCACATCTTTATAGCTGACCATAGTAGTTTCTTTCTCTCCCACCCCTACAGCCTAAGGACTCTGCTTCCAAAGGTTCTTGGCTTGGTTTAGAGTACTAGGCATATACTTGCTGCTTAAAAAAAACAAGCCTTAATCCAACCAGAAAGCAGTTGGTTATCCCCATAACGTTTGCGCCACTGTTGCTCCAGTACCCCCTTGATACCAGGTTTATTGTAGCCCATAACTGGGTGAGACTTATGATTGCTTTTCTCCCCTAACAGTTGCTAGATAGAGACAGCCTAAGTCATGTCCATCAAGGAAGGTGAGAGCTGCAAAACTGTTCACTGCAAATTGCAAGATCAGACTTCTCCAGGAAGCAGGGTGGGGCTAAGCAACCTCAAGACCCACCCCCTGTGACAGATTTCCTCCAGCAAGGCTCTACCTCCTAGAGGTGCCAAGACCTTTCCAAACAGCTAAAGGTTCCAACAGCCGGTGGGGGACAATTCACACTTCAAACCATGACATGATGAGAGGTCACTTTGGATTTGGTTTGCAAGTATTTTATTGAAGATTTTTTGCATCTGTGTTCATTAGTGAGATTTGCCTATAATTCTCTTTATTTTGTTGTGTCTTTTTTTTGTTTCTGGCATCATAGTAATACTGGCTTCATAGAAACAGTTTGAAAGTATTCCTTACTTTTCTATTTTATGAAATAATTTGAGGGCTAATGGTATCAGTTATTTTTTTAATTGTCTGGATACATTATAGGTTGAATCTATTTGGCCTGGGCTTTTTCTAATTGGGAGATTTATTGTTTGGACTTCATTGTTTGTTGCAGCTTTGTTTATGTTATTAATATCATCTTGATTATTTGGTAGGTCATATGTATTTAGAAATTCATTTATGTCTTTTAGATTATCCAGTGTAGTGGAGAATAGAATTTAAAGTATGTCCTCATGATCTTCTGAATTTACTCAGTATCTGTTGTAATATCTCTTTTTTCATCTCTAGTTTCATAAATTTGCATTTTCTCTGTTTTTATTTTGATTAAATTGGCTAAAAGTTTATGGGTCTTGTTAACGTTTCTTTTTGTGTGTGTATGTGTATATGTGTATCAGTCCTTGTGTGTGTGTGTGTGTGTGTGTGTGTGTGTGTGTGCATGTGTATTTTATGCGTGTGCCTGTGGAGGCTGAAAATTGACATTGGGAACAACCCTGGATTGCTCTACCTCCTTATATATGTTTTGCTTTAGGATTTTCCAGTCTCTACCTTCCAGGACTAGAATTGCAGGCTGCCATTATTTCCACTTGACATTTTTATGTGGGATCTAGGAATCTGAATTGAATGTCTTTTACTTGTGAGCCATCTCCTCAGTCCTTGCTAATGAGAACCAACCCTTCAGTTCATGGATTCTTTGTATTTTTCATTCTTTTTCATTTTTATTTCACCAATTACTGCCCTGACATACAGACACATTTTTGTTTGTTTGTTTGTTTACTGCTTTTAGGATTTCTTTATTCTTATTTTCCAAAAGTCTTATGTTACTTTATTTATTTATGATCTTTTTTGATGTAGACATTTAGTGGTATAAGTTTTTCTCTTAGGAGAGCATTTTTTTAGTATTCTGTATTTTAATTTTCATTGAAATCTGAGATATAAAAAGATTTTCTTCTTGATTTCTTCCATGACCCATTTACTATTCATAGTGTTTTGTTAAGTCTTTGTGAACTTGTGTGCTTTCTATAGATAACCAATTTTATTCTGTTGATAGTCACACAGGCTATAGGTTGTGATTTCAATTTTTTGTATTTGTGGAGGCTGAATTTGTGTCTTAGTATATGGTCTACTAGGACTAGGATTTGAAAAAAGTTCTATAGTCTGTGTTTTCTTCAGTGTTTTGGTGAAATGTTGTGTGGATATCTGCTGGATCCACTTGATTTCTGGTTTCATTTGACCTTAGCATGATTTTTTTTTCAACTTTTTAGCAGTTATCTCTCTATTGATGAGAGTGAGGTATTAAAATCTCCTATTATTACCATGTTTGGGTTGATTTGTAGTTTTACATCTAGTAATATTTGTTTAATGAGTTTGCATGAGTCTGCATTTAGAACACATATGATTAGAATGGTAATGTTCTCTTGATGATTTATTCCTTCAACTAGTATGTAGTAACCTTCTTTATCTGTTATGGCTTACTTTAATTGAAGTTGTCAAATATTAGAATAACAAATCCTCCTGGCTTCCTGTTTCCATTTACTTAGAATACATTTGACCCCATGTAGGTATCTATATTTTGTGGTGAAAATCCTAGACCTTGTAGACCTAGGACACAAAGTCAGCCTCCACAAATACAAAACATTGAAATCACAACCTGTATCCTGTCTGACTACCAACTGTCAGCAGTTGATCAGTTCAATTTTGGCTATTAGGGGATGAGTTAGTAGTGTGGTAGAATATTTGCATTCCCTTTGTTTCCCTAGGTATATATTCCATTAGTTCCAGTATGGCTTTGATACTGCCATCTTATCCAGAAGATTACTCAAAGGGTATAACTTTTATGCTACAAATTTTACTTTATTTCTCATATTATTATGCAAAACATAATCACATGACACATATAGCTGCAAGGGAGGCTGAAAAAAAGTTGATTTGAGCTGCTCAATCACTTGCCATGTCACAGTTTCGGGGAGACTTTAAAGGAAGAAAGGAAGAACATACTTTGGAAACACTCAGTAATTCCTGGTATGACACCATGGATGCCCTATGAGACTGGATGAGGTACTGCAAAAGAAGTTGCAAAGACTTCATGAGCTAGCCTAATCTGAAATAACTACTTAGCTGAGATGACAGTGAATTTCAGATATTTACCCATGGGTGGGCCTTCAATCCCCCTGGGCTGCTTAGTTTTTTACTTTTCAAATGAGCTCATGTCTGACCTTAAGCTAACAGCTTCACTTTAGTGCTAAGTGTTGGAAGCACATTAAAAGCTGCTTTTAAATTTCTGATGCTATCATTAATTTTCAGTAGGTTCTGGATAATGGGCCTGTTTTATTATTGTTAGTCTTCCAATCAAAAGACTATTGTATAACTGTTGCATACTTCTAAATGCTTGGTAATCTGTTTGCATTCATGATCCATTTGACCTTTACAGATGTGCTTTAAGCATTTAAATGCTGCATATTTGCCACTCTTTCTATTTCTTCAAGTTTTAAAATTCATCAACACATGCTGACTTTCCTGTTTCTCTATTTATAATTTTTTTTAAAAGTGCTCCAAATGTGCCTCTCTTCATTATACCTGGGATTTCTTTCTTTTCCTCCTTCATATATCCCTCACCTCCCACCCCCCAGGTGTCGACCATTTCCCACAGTCCTTGCTGGACTCTTGTCTTCCAAAAATTCTGCGTTTCTTTTCTCAGGCTCTTTTTTTTCATGGTTTACTTAACATTCTCCCTCCCTATACCTTCTACCTAGTATCTTTTCAGTGTGGCCCTTTCTCTGAAGCATGAGTACTTATCTCCGCAGGGGATAGCTCCTCTTTGGTCTTATTTCTCATGGTCTTTGTTTTAGGTTCATATTTGTATTGCTATAATGAACAACAGTCTGGCAAACCCAACCAGCAATCTCTCCATCTTATCCACTAGCTCAGAAAATGGTCCCACCCAATTTTGGCTGGGTCTTTATCCTCATATCAATTAGATACTCTCTTACTGATTTTCTCAGAAACTCACCTTAACTTGAAAATAATTCTTCATAGTTGTGCCTAAAGGATTAATTTTCAATTGTCAAATTGACATTTTAAATTAATTGCTGCAGTCAGTTTCCCTGTTTTTATTTACTATTCTTTTCTCCCCAAATGTATTCTTTTTCTACCACATCTTTCTTTTTTTTTTTATTAAAAATTTAATTATACATTTTAAAATTTTTTACCAGTTCCCTCCCTCCCCCCTCCTCCCCCTCCCCTTCCCCCAGTGCCTCCCCCCCAATTCCCAGAGAATCCTTTATTGTGTACGCCTAACTTTCCACTGGGTCCTCCTCTCCGATGACATATAAGGACCCAGTGGCATTTCCATAAGCCCTTTCTCTTGTTCCCCTTAAGCATAAGATCACTACTATGGCTGTCAATCTCTTGCCTCCAGGGGTCTCGTCTACCACATCTTTCTGAAGAACCTTCAGTTACCACTTTTTATTTTACTCTTACTGTGCTGAGACCATTCCTTGTATCTCTATAACTATACATAATTATCTCATTTCCCATGCTTTCTTCTTTTCATTTTCATGCAAATGTATGTAGAGTGCATGCACGTGTCTGTGTATGTGTATCCAAATGAGTGTGGGTACATATGCATGTGGAGATTGCATACAAGGTTGATACTGAGAATCATCCTGGATTATTTTTCTGTTATTCTTTTTGAGAGAGTTGCTGACAAACCAGGAGCTCACCAACAGGGCTAGTCTGCTAGTCATCTTGCTCTGAGGCTTCCCAGTTTCTATCTTCCAAGGCTGGAATTTCAAGAGATTTTCCATACCCACCTGGCATTTTATGCAGGGTCTGGGGATCCAAAGTCTGGTCCTTTAGTCTGGATGGCAAGAATTTTAGCCACCGAGCTGCCTTTCCAACTCTATCCATACTCCTTGTTCCTTGAAGCTGTCTGAGGAGGTATGTGCTTCTTTGACTTTACTCTGGGTTTAATTTGGGTTTAATTTCAGGGTGTAGTATGTTCAACTGGCAGATTCTTACTTTTCCTACCAGCACCCCCTTCTTTTTCTATTGTAAATGTCCCACGACAACGGTTCTTAATACTTTCACACTATTCACATTCAGAGCTTCTGGAATTTCTGAGGTTTAGCAGACAGTCTCTCTCCTTTATGGTGCTCCTTCCAACAATGCTCTCTTCACAGGCCTCTGATGAGAGAGGACACTGTTTCCTAGTGGTCTGTGTTGTCTCATCTGTGAACACCTTGTGGTCTCTCTTCAGACAATACCTATGTCTTTATTTTACTGAGATGTGCATTCTGATTATTACATACATTTGTAGAAATTGTTTTCATATAATTGTCTTTTTAATATATTTATTTGAGAGAGAGAGAGAGAGAGAGAGAGAGAGAGAGAGAGAGAGAGATAGCAAGGCAAAGGCTTTAACCCCTGAGCCATCTCTCTTGCTCCAGGAAGTGTTTTATTCTCAATCAGGGCACATATGCCATGGCACACAAACAGAGATCAGAGGACAACTTTGAGAAATCATTTCTCTCCTATCCTATGGAATTTCAGAATTTGAACTCAGATCACCAGGTTTATAAGCCGGTGCCATATCCACTGATACATTTCACTGGCTCACATCTTTTTAGGAATGCAGACATTTCAGTGAACTGGGACCTGTACTCATTTTGACACAGTATTAGTTTCTGTGGTCTTGCCCACTTCCTGTATTACTCTGGGCCCCAGGAGTGATGCAGACAGAGAGAGTTGCCAGGCCGAGTGTAAAACTTCCACAGCTGCGGCATGGCCACTCAGACATCGGCTCTTACCTACTTGTTATTTTCTTTGTGGCAGAAATGTAGATCCCAGAACTCACTCTATGCATATATAGCTTTGGCTTTGAAGGTCGATTTTAGCTTATTCCTAGAAGCCTAAAAAGTGTTCATGAATTCATAAACAAAGAAAGGCTATATTTAAAAGGTATGTAAAAACTATTCTGTGTCTTTGTTGAATACCTGTGGTTATTATTATTTTTTTTTTTTCTGGGAAAGTTGCTGCAGTTTTAGAATCTTAGCAAATTAGTGACAGTGCTGAATCTCGGACCTGAGCGAGCCTCTTTCTTCTCAGGATCGCCTCCCACTTCATGCCACATTCTCAACTTTGAATTTTGCCACTGCAGATTAAGCTGTGTAGAGCATTAAACTACTGTTCTGCAACAGTTCTCTGACTGATGCTGACTTTTTGCTTGACAACTTCATTGAATTAACCCTCCCTCACACACTTCTTCTTCCCTTCCGGCAATAGATGAGGTATCTGCCCAATTCCTTTAACCTTCATTGAGTTGCTAAGTCTTTCCGTAAGAAGAGCTCCGGGGTGTAAAAGAGATGTTGATAGAGTTCATATGTAGAATTATTTTTCTCTCTTCTTGGCCCACCTCCAAGATTTGATATTACTGAACAAAAGAGAGGATATTTGAAAAGTTCTTCCAAGAGCATAAATGTCAAGTGTTGATGCTGAATGTTGGCTCCACGTGCTTTGAGATAATTATGCGCGAAGTGCACTGTGTCTTCCCACCGATCACGCTGCTGTTTCTCGCACACTTTCTTGCACTCAGTGTGATCTACTTCCTAGGGAAGGTATCGCACAATGGAATTTAAAGAGCAATGAAGGATTCTAACATAGAATTTGAAACTTAAGCTTTTCAGGATGCAGAAGCCAGGGTCCTTTAGGAGTATCGCTTCAGTCTAAATAATGGCGTTTGGAAAAAATGTGACTCCTCTTGCCTTTCCAAAAAGTTTTCTTTTTTTTTTTGCTACCTTCCAGGATTGGAAGTGCAGGCCAGTACCATTTCCACCTGGCATTTTTATGTGGGATCCAAATCTGAATTCAGGACCTTGTACTAGCAAGGCAAAGGCTTTAACATCTGAGCCATCTCTCTAGCCCCAGGAAGTGTTTTATTCTCAACATTTTGAAACTTTTCAGCATGCAAAGTCGAAAGAATTGTGTATTAATTTTCTAGATTCTACAATTAGCATGTTGCTATGTTTATTTCATTTCAACAGTTTCACATGCTTTATATCTTATCATGAATTTCAAGATTGACAATATTACATTTTGCTTCTAATAGCCGTTCAATTTTGTTCATCTTTTTAAATGGTAAAATGGAAATGCGAGAAAATACGAATGCCCTATGTGTGTGCTCAGTAGGATCCAAGAGAGGCCACACCATTGTGAACCTACCTGTCAAGGCACAGGATACTGCTGCTGCCTCCTGCGTCCTCTTCCTGACATTCTTAATCCTGGTTATCTAGAGGCCACATTTCAATCCTTTCCGGGTATGTCTGGCTGTTGCATGATTTCAGGTCCGTTTTCACTGCTCTCCTGTTCTCCCAAATAAAGTCTCCGCATCCTCAACACACAGGGGTTCTGTAGTAGTTCTCTGACTGATTCTGACTTTTTGCTTGGAAACTTCATTGAATTAACCCCTCCCCCCACTTCTGCTCAGCGCCTGGCTGTACAGGTAGGTAAAGCAATAACTGGAGATCCTTTCTCATGTTCTGGTGCTAACGTCTTACAGCTCTGTTCTGCTGTCCTTCGACCATCTATGCAATCTCAGGGACTATGATTAAGATATAAAATTCTGATTTGCCATAGTTTGCCTGCAACTCTGTTTTTAAGTTTCTGTCACAAGACGAAGCACAAAGTTTAACGTGGAAAGTAGATCAGATTGTTATGAAGCTAGACAGATATTAGCACGCTTGAAAGCTGTTGACAATGGATTCCTCCCCGGTAACTGACTCTGGGCTCCACTTCCTGTGACCCTGGTAATATACTAATTTTACAGAGGTAGAAGGAAAAACTCATCTCTTTAGTATTTGAATACTGCGGTAAAGGAGGGAGCAAGCATCACAATTGCCCCTCTTTACAAAGTATAATACCTTGTGAAAGATGGCTACAGACTGGACAAAGGGGAGGAGGGTAGAGGTAGCAGCGCCCTGCAGCACCCCCAACAGGAAAGGTGTTTCCTTCTGATACAGTCTTGTTTTCTAGATTTTTTTAAAGATACATTGTCATTTTAATTGATTGACTGATTGATTGATTAATTGATTGAGAGAGAGAGAGAGTCTCCCCAAAAATTGAGTGTGTGTGTGCCTGTGGAGGGCCACGGGTGACCTCAGGAATCACCTGGATGGCTCTGCCTCCTTATTGCTTTCCTCTGGGGTTTCCCATGCTTTGCCTGGACAGAATTGCAGCCACTGCCATTTCTGCCTTGTATTTTTGCATGGGATCTGGGGATCTGAACTCAGGTCCTCTGGCTTATGAGACAAAGGCTTTAACCCTTGAGCCATCTCCCCAGCCCTATAGATTTGTTTATTTATTATTTTTCTTCTTTAGTTCTTTTTCATCTGTTCTGTTGCATGAAGAATGGTCAAAAAAAAAAAAAAATGGGATCTGAAGTGTATCTGAGACCCGAATGGAGACCTACCTCTCTGAATTTCCAAGAAATTAAGATTGCCATCTAATAGGAGGTTTTCTGGTGAAGAACAAAGACCGATCACTGTCCCCTCCCTAAAGAATTGATTCAAATGGGTCTGCCAACCACCTGGACAGGAAAATGCCCCTTCCTCTAGAAGACTGTTTTAAAAACTTGAGGGATTAGTATAAAGGCTGGTTGAACATGAAGGTGGGAAAATGGTCTCTCTGGCTCTGTGCAGTCTAACTTGCTAGAGTTTCCAAGACCACTTGGTCAGTTAGCAAGATGATGTTGACACAGGGTTATTTTCTTTGGGTTCTTATGTTTTGGAGCTGAAGACTGAAAAACCAGAACACACTGAGAGGTTAAATCAGGGATTTTATTAAAAATGAGAGAGAAGGGAAGAAACTCTTGGAAACTTGGTCCAAGGGAGGGAAGAGGGAAGCCATCGCCTTAAGTGGGAGAGCATTAGAGCAGAGGAGGTAGCTTAATGTCAGTTAGAATAGTAAGACGACGCTCCTAAGTACATGTCTAGGAGAGGACAGAGCCTCTGGTATAAACGAATGGCAGGAGAGCAGGAAGAAGAGAGAGTGATGAGAGGAACCATCATCTTTCGTAGTCTGGCCTTGCTAATGAGCGTCCCAGAGCTATGAAAGACTTGGAGGAGTGGTAGGCATGGTTCCCACAGGACCTGATGTTCCTAACTGCCCTAGCTATCAAATGTTCCCATTAATGTTAGGGTAAGTCTCTGTCTTGTTCTAAGCTAATTTTTAGAGTCCATCTATGACAAAAGTGTGAAGACTGCTGAACACTCATCCCTGAGAGTGCCTCACTCATCCCTGAGCGTGCCTTTGATTCCTCTGCGGTGGATTCTACCTGGCTTCTATACCATGCTCTGTGCGACTCATCTACATTCATTTGATGGAGATGGCAGGGGCTGGGGAGGCGAAGGGAAGCCAGAGTCCCTGGTAGCTGCTGAGTTTAGTCACTTGTAGATTGAGATTCCATACCTCCTACACACAGCACTGCTAATGCGGCCAGGAGAACAGAGTGTTGACTGGATGGAGGATCCAGGTGGTGACTTTAGAATTATGGGGGCGGGAGTGAGGGTTCTGCTTGGCGGTGATTCTCCAAGCATGGAATTTTAGATTTCACTTCAGGATTCTGCTAATGCCCCTCTAGCCAACCAGTAATCAGGGTTTTATTTTTCTTTCTTGTTCTCATTTATAGCGTCTATGATTTACATATATTTGCATTTTAATTTTTCTAACAAAAAGAATTGAATAAATATGCATTCTCTGCATAGCACTGGAGCAGAAGCACATTGAACTCCAATGGCATGCAGAAAAGACCCTGTTGGCGGCTTTCTTACTTTACTTAGCTGGGAATTAGTTTCTAAACAGAACATGTTTCCCTGTCGGCTCTGGAATCAGTAGCTCCTTTCTGTGTTTTCCTTCTTCCTTATGTTGCTGAAAGGTTCCAGAGAAGCAGGACAGGCCAAATCCTGTGATTTACAGATGAAGAAACCACAAAGTTAAATGAAGCCACAGGACCAGTTAGAGACAGAGGTGGCATGACCACAGGCAGTCCCCCTCCATCCTGAGCTAACCCAATAGTTCTCTCTCTTTCTCTCTCTCTCCTTCCAACTCTATCTTTTCATAAGTTATTTTTAATAATGTTTTTATTCTTTGACAATCTCACACATGTATACAATGAATTTTGGTCATAGCTACTCCCTCTCATTTCCCCCTCCCTTTGGACATTCCTTAACATGTCTGTCTCCCATCTTCATGTTTCTTCACATTTTTTTTTAAATTGGCCTAAAATATGTAAGCAATAAAGGAAAATACACCTAGAAGGTAGATAGGTGTTATGACTGAGGTTCCAGCTCCACATGGTTAAGAACCCATGATAAGATACAAGATTGGCATGAGATTAGATCATGGTGTGAGCACATGGGGCCACCACATTGTGAGCACGTGGAGCACTGCCCAGGAGAGCCCATCCACATTGTGACCACTCGGAGCCCAGGTCCAGGGATGCCATCTACACCTAGGCACATGGAGTCCTGGTCCATGCAAATTTGGTAGAGCCTATGACTTTTCAACATAAACATTTCTGCATTTTTTTTCTTTTTTTTTGTGGTCAAGTTTTGTGTGTGTCTGTGTGTGTGTGTGTCTGTGTGTGTGTGTGTGTGTGTGTGTGTGTGTGTGTGTGTGTGTGTGTGTGTGTGTGTGTAGACGTGTACAAGAGGGCACTTGAGAATGTATGTTTTCTTTCTCTACCTTCCTTCTTCCTCTCTCTGTCTCTGTCTCTCTCTTTGTCCAAGGATAACTATATCTTCCCTCCTGAGCTGTAAATAAAATAGACCTCTCTTTCTCTCTTAAGTCTGTATGAGTCTCACAGTAGCAGAAAGAAAAGTAACTAAAACACTTCTCAATAAACCATTTGTGAATAGAAGACCCTAGAAGTGGTTTATTTCTGAGCTGGGGAGAAAGTTCCAAACTGAGTTCCATGGTAGAGAGACTGCAGCTGACCAGAATCAGAGATCTATTATGAAAGGAGAAAGTTGGATGGATTTTAAAGTGGACAGTCAAGCTATTTGCTAACTTCAATAATATTTTCAGCTTTAGAATCTACTTGATCAGATAGGAATACCACTTTTAGTTCATTCATGCAGATTTTAACACTATGACATCATTTTAGTTGTGTGTTGTAGACAGCATAGGGCTGTTTTGTTTACTCAGTTTTTTTTAAATCTGAAAGTACTTTAGTTAGTATGATTGCTACATTTCTATTATTTAGATTATTGACATGTTCAAATTCATTTTTGTGTTTAATTTACATCTTTGTATTTGTCATGATCTAGGATTTCTTCTCTATTTCCTTTCTGGCCATCTGGATTTTTTTAAACAATATATTTCATTTGAAAATATTAAACATATATAAATATAAAAGAGAGTAATTTTAATGTTCAACCTTCCCCATCATAGAATGGTTATCTATGTTTTACCATAAGGAATTTACTGAACCCTTTTCTCTCTTTTGCTAAAGATTTTAAAATGAATCACAAATAGCATTATATTTTACTTTAGTACTTAAGCTTGATACAGCGAGGTAGATAGATGAGTGGTTGATCACTTGCCTAATCTGTACAAAGTATTGGATTCAGTCACTAACAACATACACACATGCATATATGGAAACACACATATTTATGTATACTTATTTCTTAATTTTCCTTTTTTCTCTAATCATTTAAAACTATGCTTCTATTAGTTTTTAGCATGGTAATCAAGATAGCTATTATTTTGAACAGAGGACTTTAAAATTCTTTTACTTTCCAATAAAACACATTGCTTTTGTTAGACAGTTTAGACAATGTTGACATATTTAAATCTATTCTAAATAAGCTAAGCTGAGAGATACCAAATCCTAAAATTTCAACTTCTGGAAACAAAGGTACTTTCTGGCTCATATTTAGGCAAGTCTAGGCAGCCCTGCTGGGATGGTCTCTGAAGGTCTTGGAAGCCATCCTCCACTGCTGACATTACCCTAGAGGAACACCCCCTGCAGATAGGGAGGCTGACTTCAGTCCTCCACAAGAGCTAAAGTGGTCAACTTCCCCTAACCCTTCACTCATGAAAGAATATGGAGATCCGTTCTTCATCCCAGATCAACTCTACTTTGAGGGGTCAGTCACAGGATCAACTGGGTTGGGCCTCAATATGATCTAACCAATGAGGAAAACCCATTTCTGCCCCCCCCACTTGTCTAAATGTATAAATGGCAGCCATCTTTGGCACCCAGTCTCATATATTGGAATCTTTTCCCTAAGCAGGACGGTGTTGGCTTGGTATCCTATAGCATCTAGAAAGGTGACTTCTAAGTCTTTGGGGATAGGAAAGAAAGAACCAGAGCGTTGTGGGACATGATTTTAAGGACCTGGTCATTCACATGATATTTTTACTGGCTTAACTCACACATGTAGCTTTCAAACGATTCATGATAGTATGTAGGAAATGCAGTCTCTCTATACATATTTAGAAAAAGTCTGTAGGGCATATCAACTCTTCTTTAAAATTAATTTCTGTTTTCCTTACTGTTGCCTTTTTTATTCTTTAGTGTTTTATACAGAAATATTATTGAATTTATGATATTTTCACCTTTAATTCCTTAGTCCCATTTCCCATCCTCTTCCTATTACAACTCTTTTTCTTTCTGCCAGTTTCCCTCTTATTTTCTCATATTTTCACATAAGTAACCATTGCATTTCATCTGGGCTGCCTTTGATGGCATGTTCCTGAGTGCTTGCTGGAATGTGAATCCTGTATTAGAGGGTACACCATTGAGGAAAACATCTTCCCTCCCCCCATCAGCATTAACTCTCATCAGTTTCTCAGGAAGGTGTGGGGCCCCTTGAGATCTTTGTCTTTCCATGATGAATTGTTGATAGGTCAAATCCATGCAGATCTTATGAAAACATACACAGCTGTAGTCAATTCATGGATTCCACAGTCCTAATATGTTCAGAAGATAATGTCTGGCTGCATTCCTGTCGCCCTTTAGGCTCTTCAAATCTTGTTGCTTTCTCTTCAGTGATATTCTCTGAATCTTGGGGTGGACAAGAAGTTTCATAGCAATCTGCCTATCATTTTTCTTTTAATATTGCCAGTTGTGATTTTCTATAATAAACATTTTCCATTGCAGAAGGTTGAATGCTGAGTGCTCCTTCAGTTTAGGTGTAATACAGATGTTTAAAAGGAGGTTGATATAATGTTGTTACAGCTAAACCTTACTAGCTTGTACCCTCCCATCTTCCTCTTTCATGGGTTCTTGTTCTGATGTACACTACCAGATATGTGATCTATGATGAAAACTGGCCTTCAACTGAATCAGAAAGCTGTTGGTTGCCCCAGTATTACATCCACAGTTACCTCTTACCAGCTTGCAGCTTGCAGCTTTAATGGATTAATGACTGTTGGTTGCTTCTCCCCCAGCGACTTTCATAGCACTTTCTGGTACTACAAAAACTGTCCAGCAAGAGAAAGCTTCCAGACCAGTTCCAGCCAGTGTCTTTTATCCATGTCCTGTGATAAAAATGTGTTACATCTTCAGTAACAGGTCTTACTGCCAGTTTCTGGAGGACAACCTAGTATAATGGCAAAGCTATTTTAGGGCCTTTGAGACCTTTCTGATTTATAACTTACTAGGAGGTATCACATACCTGGTGGTTTCCTTTTCTTACTGCTCAAGTCAGACTGTTGTTGCATAGTACCATAGACTGGGCACCTAAAGCAGCAATACCTTATTTCTCATATTTCTGGAGGTTGTGAGGTTCAAGATCAAAGCACCAAAAAAAGTAGATTGCATTCTAAGACCTCATCTTGAGCATTGTAGTTAGTAACCATCTACCTATGTGTGCATGTAAGACTTCTTTTGCATGTGTCCTTAGAGATAGAAAGTTCTGGTAACTTCCTTTTTATAAGGCTGCCAGCTCCATGGGTTGAAGGTCCCATCCTCATGCCATCATTCAATCTGTATCAGGTCCCAGGCCCTACTTCTAAGTGTAGACATACTAAGGATTAGCATACAACAAACAGATTTTAGAGTGACACAATCCAACCTGTAGTATTTAGGCAGTTTTAGAGCAGCCATGCCGGGAAAGTCTTTGAAGATCTGTGAAGATCATTCCCCACTGCTGGGATTATCCTGAGGAACTGGTTTAATTTTCCCACAGAGATAAGGTTGCCAACTTTTCCCAACTCTGTGTTCTCCACTGCAGGTAAGTTTCTCAAAAGAAACAGCCGGCCTGGGTCTGCCACAAGGTCAACTGGGCTGGGTCACAATATGAACAGACTAATGATATGTAGGGGACCAAAAGCTCTAATCAGGTTTACAGAAACTGGAGCTAACCAATGGGGAAAAGCCACTTTTCCCGGGCCTGCCTAACCTTATAAATCCCCCTCACACTATCAGCCACTTTTGACTCCTTTACCTTTCATAGATTCCATGTCTGTGAGTTCTGTTCTTTCTTGCCCCTAATAAAATCTGTCTTAATCCTTTTACACTGCTCTCTAGCTTCAATCCCCAAGAACACAGCATTTTGGCACAGCCTATTAGACAGCTCTCTTGCCCTTCTCAGAATTCATGTCCATGAGTTCTGTTCTTTCTCTCCTCTAATAAAATCTGCCTTAATCCTCTATGTGTGTTCTGGTTTCAATGACTCCCAAACACCAGAAACTGAACTCTGTCTGTCTGTCTGTCTGTCTGTCTCTCTCTCTCTCACACACACACACACAAAACCCTGAAATAGTACCACTTATTTGGAGCAGGACTGTGACCAAAAAAAAAAAAAAAAAAAAAAAGAAATCTCTTTTCAAGGATTTATACAGATGATGATGGAGAGAGCATGTTAGCTATGCTTGACATTAAAATTATTTAAAACTGGATTGTTGGGGGCTGGAGAGATGGCTCAAGGGTTAAGCCTCTGCCCTGCAAGCAGAAAGTCCTGAGTTTGGATCCCAGGTGCCACATAGAAACACCAGGTGACCACAAATCAGAGCTGCGGCCTTGGTAGGTGTAAAGCAGTTTTCCAGCAAAAGAACAGCCATGTTGGGACGTCTCTAAAGGGCTTTGAAGGTCACCCCCACTGAAGCATTACCCTGGAGGAGCACACCTTTCTACAACTTCCCACGGCCCTTTGCTTATGAAAGGATATGGAGATTAGCTCTTCTTTACAGGTAGGTCCCACCCTGAGGTGGGCACAAGATCAACTGGATAGGGCCCAATGTGAGCTAACCAATGGGGAAAAGCCATTCCATTCCTCTCTCCCTCCTCCTGCTCCTTCTCTTCCTCCTTCTACTCCTCTTCTTTCCTCCTCTCCCCCCACCACTTGCCTAAGTGTATAAATAGTCCACACAGCCATCTTTGGTGCCTGCCCTTTATGCCACTCCACATGTGGCATCCATGAGTTGTTTCTAGCTCCAAGTCCCTCGTGGACTCCATGCCTGGAATTCATGAGTTCTCAGGGGTGCCCTAGCCCTTATGGTATTCCACATCTGTTGTCTAAAAGTTCTGTTCTCTCTCCTCTAATAAACTCTACCTTAATCCTCTATGAGTTTCATTCTTTGACTCTGAACACAACCCTGCAACAAAGGGGGTGGGGGTTAAGGCTGGTTAACAATGAATATATTTGAGTGAAAAATAGGAGAAAGTAGAAAAGATGTAATCTTGAGATTACTAGAAATTTTGAATTTAGTTTTT
This sequence comes from Typhlomys cinereus, assembly GCA_023101885.1. Lineage (NCBI taxonomy): Eukaryota > Metazoa > Chordata > Mammalia > Rodentia > Platacanthomyidae > Typhlomys > Typhlomys cinereus. Next base: position 818,062 of record JALPQD010000104.1, read on the forward strand.
TAAATCTTTGTGTTTCACACCTATGTCAACCAAGAAATTCTATGGTTTTGCTTAGGACCTCTTGTATGAGCAATGGCAAAAGTCCAAAATACTTTGGTTCTAGTAGATGCATAGAGAGTATACAATTTAATAGCTGCCACAATTTTGGTTCACATGACATGGTGACATAGTGTTAGCTCAGCAGGAGAAAGGCATCAAGCAAATTCACGATGTGTAAGGTCAATGTGGAGGTCAGTATGTTGGAACCGAAGTTCCTTTTGGGCCCCTTACCCAGACCCCGAAGGAGACACGAGGACCACCGAGTTGCTGTAAAGACAAGAGGCTTTTTATTAATCTAGCGGCGCTAGGACCGTCTCCCTGCTCAAGCAAAAGAGAACGGCCCCGACTGAATTTGGGGCAAGGTTTTTATAGGAAAGCAACTGCATTGAGCAAATACATTCTGTAAAAATTTCCACTACACACAGGGAAGTTGAGTCAGTTCACAGATGTTCTAGCCGATAACCTCGCCCTGGGCGGTTCCCGGCACGCCCAGGGGGAGAAGTCCAAAGGGTGAGATAAGCAGGCAGGCTCTGGTCAGCACGCCTGCAGTGAGTTGGCGCCGGCGGGAGATTTGAATTTTGCGCCGGCGGGAACTTGGGCTTCACAGCAGGAACCTGGGTTCCACATTCCCCCCTTTTCTTTAGGCACACTCCAATCATGGAGTGTCAGTTACAGTTCTTGTGGTAAATTTCTGGGAGGGGTGTTCCTTCCAGGTGATTCCATCAGTAGGGGATGTCTCTTCAGAATTTTAAAGACCTTGAGAGACCCATCCCAGCATTGCTGCTCTAATCCTGCCTCATTTTCCCATAAACCTATTTGAGAATTCAGACTGCTCTGGGGTAAGGGGCGATGATTCGATCTGGCTGCTTCCTGCTGACTCAGGGCGAAGGAAATAAGTGCAGTCTGATATCCTCATCTATGAAATGCTGGGATGGTCTAGAGGTCTTTTATAGATGGCCCTATTACTTTAAGGTCTATCTAAAAGAGACAAAACACAGGTTAAACTTTCAAGATCTACACAAGGATTAGACCATTGTAATTGGGAAGGCACATGAGATAAACCAAACAAGCTCAGCAGTCTTGCCGTGGTTAGTAAAAGAACACATTTACAAGGTGTAAAAGCCAAGGAGAACTTTTTCCTCTGGCTACTGTAGATCATATTTTAAAACCTGTCCAAAACAATGCGAACTGATTCTTTGTACAGAGCAATCTAAATTATCCTCCTTTTTTATTCTGAAAAATAAAGCAACATAAGTCTTTTTGGGACCAAAGTGATGTAGCACCATTTCTCTGATCTAAATGAAAAGCCAGCATTGATTAGCTAATGGAGCTGTTCTGGAGCTACACCTGGAGTTTTGCTGTTTTTCCTAGTTTAATTCTTAAGTTTGCCATTGCTTTTTCTCTCCGTCAAGCACTGAGTTTAACTTTAGGCAACCTTTTAGGACAAGGGAAAAACTTTATTAAACTTTTTGCCAACCTATGTCTCTGGTTTTAATTCTACAGCACAAACTGTCTTTCTTGGGTGCCTTAGGCCAGAGCTGCAGCCTCGAGACCAGGGCTCCTCTGGATCAGGTGAGGCAAGGAGTCAGCAGACTGGAGAACAGAAACAACTCTCTTGGCTTAGTGAATCTGGACCCATTTACTGAAACTTCTGTGACAGCTTTATTTTTAGGAAGGACATTTTTCCAAGAACCTATCCCATTGCTTGAGGATAATGGCACTTAACAGAAATATTCTCTCAGTATTTGCAAATCTAGCCAGTCTATAATGCTGCACCAGATAGCCAAGAGGCTGAGCCCACATACTTGTAACAGAGACTGCATTTTTTTTTTAATATACAGAGAAGGATTGAGCTCTTTTTTATTTCAGAAAGAAACATATTTTACAATTAACTATACGTGTCTCCAACATTTTATAAGTCCCAGCGTGAGCTTAAGCAATATAATTATTAAAAGAATAATTCCTCCTATGATAGCATCTTTTCATTTTTCTGCTTTGTGCTTCAATCCAGGAATTTTGCTTGGATTTTAGGCACAGCATCTTTAACATTCTTGTTTGCAAGTTCTAGGTAATGATCTATCTGCACTTGGGATGTCAGTCATAAATAACAGGAATACTGACCAGTGAAATCAGCTAAAATCAGTGGTGTCAGACCGTTGAGCAAGGCACCAACATAAGTAAACACCCATATTAACACTGCAAACTTCAGAGAATCAACTAAATCATCAACTAAGAAAAGGCACCTGAGTTCTTTTATGGTGCAGTTCACATGACTGAGAGCAGAATCAATTCCTCGGATCTAGCAACATTAGATTCCACATATGCCCTGAATGGGTGGCCTTTATCTGATTTCTGGATTGCTTGGGTCATACCCTTATATACTCTAAAGCTGATAGTCACAGAGAGCAGGGCCAAGGCAATGTAGGCCGTCACACTCACAATGCTGAATACTGTCAAGGAAAGCAGCAGGAACAAGCTGGCGTCAAACACCACTCCAGTTTTCTTAATCTCTCTAGTAGAGGAGGTCAACAACCACGGAGCCCAAACCCCTGTGGCCAGGGTGGAGAGGGGTGCGGCAGGGGCAGAAGGGGTCTAGGCGGGCTCGGCCTGGGGGCTCACGCCAGCCCGGGGCAAAATGTAAATTACCTAGGAAAGAATGTTTAGCACCTGTCCCTGGGCGTTATTGTGACATACCAAGAAATTCCTAGCACCTGCCCATGGGGTTACAGTGACCTTCCCCAGGGAACAGGCTTTAGGCCTGAACTGGGAAGAAACACCAAGACCTGACAATTTTTACATTTTTTTATTTCTCTTAAAGCCATGTCTTTTCTCCAGAAAATGTTTCCTTGAAATAATATCTTATCAGGTTGGAATTTTTTTTTCATCAGAATGGTTGGATAAGGATGCAGCATTTAGGGTCTTTAAACTGTAGACTTTTGTTACATGCTATCTGGCATTTTCTGTAATCCATGATTTTCTCTTCTAATACCTTTGGTGCGTCTAAAACCAATTTTATAACAGTGCTAAAATATTTTATTCTATTAAGCCTAAACCTTGAATATTCGGGCACTAAGGCATGTCTCAGTAGTTACCTTGTGAGTGCAATGAGCCTGTCATTTTCTTGATCTTAAACATCTTAGTAAAATCAAAAGTTGACAAAAGCCTAGGAAGGAAGTTGAGCACTAGAATTTTGTGCTCCCTTGTCTATTAACATAGAAACAAAGAGGCTTCCCATTTGCACGTTAAACCCAAGGTTCTCACGAGATGCTCAACCTGGCACTTTTGGGCTTCCTTTTGCTGGATATCAGAGGCAGACTCCTTTTCCATCGGAGGGAAGCTATGAGCTTCAGGCCATTACATTGATCTCCACCGGGGTGTTCGACCCCTGGGCCCTGGGGTTCAGGGGGCAATCTTTCCTCCAGTGGAAATTCCCATGTTTGGGACATAGGCCATATGAAAGCTTCTTGTGCTCACAACTGTCTCAAAGCGCCCAGTCTGGTCATATTCGAAGCATCTTTTTCCACCTTTCCCCTGTCGGGAGGGGTCCTGGGTTGATCTGCTTGGGGTGCCTGTTTAACCTATCCCCTAAGGCAAATGTCAAGTTCTGATTTCTTTGCTTTCTGGTTCTTTCTCTTTCTTTTCTCTTTCTTTTCTCTTTTTTTTTTATACTAAGTCCTAGGTCACCTGTCCTATTTTTAAAGTCCTAGGACAAACAGAAACAAAGGATTCTACCTCCAAGATAGAAATGAAAGCTTCCTGATGGTGCCAACCTCTCCCTTACAGATGATGGGGACCTATTTCCCTCAACAGATGAGAGCCCTGTTGTCCTCCACATGAGAGTTTACTTCCCCCTGACAGATGAGGACTTTGGCTGACATGGAAGCTAAATGAAATTCCTGTCTGTTTCACCTTAGTCTTGAGGGCATTGAGAGGCAAAGCTTTTCCTGAGTTACTAGCTGGTACTTTTGGTACAGCTCTATAGTCTCTCACTTTCTGGCATTTGTTTGTCTAGTTGGATGGTAGTATAACTTAAAGATCTTCCTGGGATCATCTCTTGTCTACGATGTATACAGGGCATGTCTGAGAATATGCTATGACTTGACCCTCTTTTAGGTTGGTAGAACTAAGCATTCACAATTTCTTAAATAGTCCCTGGACATAGGAAGGGGAAATCTCTCTCTTTTGGCTTCAATTAGTGAACCTGGACTTGAGGAAAGGACGCGTGGCTTAGCAGAGTTCTGATAATCACTATACACAGTGTTGTCAGCAAAGACATCCACTGACACTGCCCGTGGTGTGGTCCGGGGAGGCCAGCACTCCACCCAACGCCACCAGAGCCCCACCCGATGACACTAAAAGGGGCGAGTCCATGGTCCACACATGCCTGAAGCTTCCTATATTCCCTATGCTATTTAAACAGCATAGTCATTGTCTCAGACTTGGAACACTTTCCTTCAGGGCAAACATTTTTAGGAATTCCCTTCTATTGATTAACAAGAGCTAAAGTCACATTGATCCCCACTGTACTACGTAGACCAAGAGCTAGAGTCACATTGATCCCCACCACACGACGCAGACAGACAAAGGTTGGGAATCCCTCCAGGAGAGATCATTCAAGTACCAGTCTGGCCACACTCTTTGCAGAGTCATGGGTGATAACTTGGCCATAGTGGGTTCAGCGGTTTCGTGACTTGCGATCGGATTCTAATCCGATCCCACCCTAGACCGTATGTTATCACCATAGAAACGCAGAACTGGCCCAATCGAATCCCGTGGCTTTAAGAGATCTTAGGGATCTCGCCGTGGGACTACAAACTCGAGCACAGAGGTGTTACAGGTTTCCCACCTCAGGCCGACATTCACTCACACATTCATACAGAGGTTAAAACATTCCCTCCCTCATTTTGCAGGTGCCCTTTTCCTCCCCCTCCCGGAGAGACCTGTTCCAAAAGGTGAGCAGAGGTTGGTCTAGCACAGTCTCTTTTACCGTAAAGTCCAAGATTTAGAGAAACTCCCTAGTTGGCCTTGAGTCTGTTCCAAGCTGCAGCTGAGGCGGGGCCTCGGTTCCTCCTGTTGGTCTGATGCTGAGCAGAACCCTGCTCTTTGGGAACCCATTTCCCAGGGAGCAGATGAGGGCCCGGTTAGGGCTGCTGTCTTATTTAGTCAAAACAAACAATTGAAATACATTTAAATACATGAAGCTTAATTCTTAATTTCTAATTTTTGAGGCTCAATGCCTTTTCTTTTATGACATTTCCTTTAACCATCATCTCTAACTTTTAGTCTTCTCATAAACCTAACATTCCACAAACCTTCACAACATTCTTTAACACTTTTTAGTAGACCTCATCTTAAAAATCATTATATCCCAATTAAGTTAGCAAGATTGTAACAGAACACAGGAGTACACCTGGAAACAGGAAATTAGCATACATACCAGGAGAATGAAGAAATTCCAATGAATTTCTCAGAAATCAGTTTTCCTTTCTGGTTGCTAGATATGTTGGTATTACATATGGAAAAACAAACTTTTAAGGGAATTACAAAAGTGATGTTATTAGATCCTAGGTATAGTCAGTACGTACTCAGGCCTTTTATGTTGTTCTTAAGTGTGCACGTGCATTTAAATTGAGCATGCCAAATAATAAAATGTCAAAAAAAAAAAAAACCAGATGTAATTATAAGCGCGCAATAATTTGAAATGGCCATAGCTATGTTATTTTGAAACATAAAACACACATATTATGGAAAATCCAGATAACTGAGCAAATCAAAACACTTAAAGTAACTCTTAAAATGAGATCATCATAAACACAGCACAAAACGACAGACAGTTCTTCTGGCCCCTCCAACACAGGGGGGCAGAGGCTTTCTTAAAACAAACATTTGCCGCCCTAGAAAGTGGGCCATTCATCAGAACAGAGGGTGGTAAACTTCATCCCCCAGGAGGCCGGCTGGTCTGGAAGGCCGGCCACCCTGAGCGGCAGAAAACCTGCTAGTTTCCTTTCCTGATTTCCCTAACGTCCGTCCGATGGTTGATAGTCAAGTCAAGGGGCGTTGATTGAGTCTGTCCCATTATATACCTAATTTCTTGAATACAAAAATACCCTAGAAACACAGAAAACGACACAAACACGAACCCAACAATTATCTGCTGCACCGGGTCCCTATGTGCTCGCTCGAGCGGTTTTTCTCCCGGGAAGGAAGTAAAAGTAAAAGAAGCCGGCAACAGAGGAGTCCGGAGGCCCGCTGCAGTTCGGGTACATCCTCCTTCTCCGAAAAGTTTCACCATGAGCTCAGTTGGGAATCCTTCTTCCAACTGCAGCTTACTCGACAGGGTTGGGTTCAATTGGGAATATACTGTCCAATTGCCCAAGCCTTATGGGGGTTCAGCTGGGAATATACCGTCCAACTGAGCCCAGCTGGGAATATACCATCCAACTGCGGCTTACCCCCTGCTGCCCCCGGGGTCAGACCGTCGTCCTTCTACCCCTGCGAGGTCTCGGGCACGTCTACCCACCTCTGGACGGGTACAGCCCCAATTTCGTCCCACCTAGGTGGCCTGGAAAAGAAACTGACACGAGAGACCACAGACACAATGCACACGACACAGGACAATTCAGGAGCTCCACTTACCTCCAACCCTGGTCGTCGGCTCCTCCGAGTTGGGTCAGGGGCATCCCGGATGAGCCCCCATATGTTGGAACCGAAGTTCCTTTTGGGCCCCTTACTCAGACCCCGAAGGAGACACGAGGACCACCGAGTTGCTGTAAAGACAAGAGACTTTTTATTAATCTAGCGGCGCTAGGACCGTCTCCCTGCTCAAGCAAAAGAGAACGGCCCCGACTGAATTTGGGGCAAGGTTTTTATAGGAAAGCAACTGCATTGAGCAAATACATTCTGTAAAAATTTCCACTACACACAGGGAAGTTGAGTCAGTTCACAGATGTTCTAGCCGATAACCTCGCCCTGGGCGGTTCCCGGCACGCCCAGGGGGAGAAGTCCAAAGGGTGAGATAAGCAGGCAGGCTCTGGTCAGCACGCCTGCAGTGAGTTGGCCCCGGCGGGAGATTTGAATTTTGCGCCGGCGGGAACTTGGGCTTCACAGCGGGAACCTGGGTTCCACAAGTATAAGGAGAAGCTAACACTAGAAGGAGGCTTAAGAAATATGAGTTTTATTAGAGCTGAGGACCTGGTGGCCAAGAGAACCATAGTTTAACCTTAAGGTAGAAGAGCATTAGAGCAGAAGAGACAGCTTGAAGTGGATTGAGGGCTTGCTGAACAGGGTACAGGAGAAAACTTAAAAAGGGCTTTGAAAAAAATGTTTTAGCTGGGTTCCCCTGTTCTGTAACTAGTGTTAGTGAAAGAGTTTTGAGGGCTAGAATCTGAAAATCTTGACTCAACATGGTTACTCAATAAGGAAGTTTATTTTCTCCTAATTTTGCTTCAGATGTATTTAAAAACAGTGTCTCAGTGATGTAATGAAGGGCCTATTTATGATTTGCCTGACTTTGTGTTGGCTTAATTCTAAGACCATTATTCTTCTGGATAACCTTCAGTGTGACTGGACTACCTGCTGCAGTCTGGCCGCAGCTTGGATCCAAGAACCCGATAGGTGGACAAGGAGTCAGCAGATATTGGAGAATAGACACGCAACTGAGGGCTGAGTGAATCTGAACTTGTTTATTCAAATTTACAGCAGAGTTTATATATTAGAAAATCTAGGGTAAAGGGCAGAGAATGTGTTGCTATGATCATAGGGAAACATCAAAGAAGAGCAGGACCAAATTCTTTACAGGATTATGTAAAATGTATTCATTCCAGTTAACAAAGGAAGGGCAGGAGTGACATCTATTTGTTGTGCGGGACCAGACATGACATCTCCAGGTAAAGTTAAAAACAGGCATGACACTTAGTTGCTAAAAAGGAACGGACAATGGCCTCAAAGCAGAGTTACCTGGTCTACATATCTCAAATACATAGGGAAGGAACTGTAGGGGGAAGTGATAACTTAGCTGGTCCTGAGAAGAACAAAAGGCATCTAAAAACAGATAGGAGGTAAACTCAACTCCCAGAGAAAGAAATTTGCTTGCCATTGTCTATGTAGACTAGAAGCAAAATTCAATTTGCAAAAAGGGAGGAATTCACCTAACAACTGCCCATTTTGGATGCTAATGTGTCATTCCCCAGAGAGCAGGCTTTAGGCCTGACAACCCCCACATTTTCATATTTATTTATTTATTTATTTATTTATTTATTTATTTATTTATTTATCTATTTATTTATTTATTTATTTTAAGCAGTTTTCCCCATGCCAGACCTTGTCAAACAGTATGGTTGGATGAGGATGCGGCAGCTACACATTGCCTTTCCATGCCATGAGCCAATGGCAGTGGATAGGGAAATGTCGTGGCCAGGCTGACTTGAGACTAATGGAGTCTGATGTGTGCTCTGCTTTAGGTAGGGGTTTGTTGCCGTGATTGTAGGTGGGAATTGTCTGTCAGTCATTTTATCCCTTCTTAAAAATTCCCTAAGTGTACTACTGGGTCCAAGCTGTCCAGTGGGGGAGGGGATGAGAAATATGAAAAGGTCAGTGAGGGAAACACACAGAGACAGAAAAGGGAGAAAAGTGGGAGTGAAACAAGTGAGAAAGACCACTGTCCTCCTAGTCCTGTGGGAGTTTATTTATGCACAGGGGATAATAAGAGACCCTGGAATCCATATGCAAATCTGGCATGGAACTTCTGCCCGGCTGAAAGGAGATAGGAAAATGGGAGCTCTCTTACTTTCTGGTATATGTTCAGATGGCCAGCCTAAGAGCTAGGAGGAGTGACATTCCTGACATGCAACAGACAGAGATAGACAGTCTATGCATGTGAAACAGAGGTGGGTGCCAGCCCACCTCCAGTACAAACAGAAATCCCTAAGGTCCCAGAGTATGACCTTATTCCTTGACAGGCTCCAAAAAAATGCTAGTGGGTTAGACTCCTGGCTTCTGTATTTCTGTTCTCTGCAGAAATCTCATGATTTTAACTCCTCTCAGCCTTCCATGCTTTTTTTTTTAAATCAAGGAATGAGATTTCCTTTGTTAGCAGCAGCAGTGTATGTGTGTGTGTGTGTGTGTGTGTGTGTATGTATCAGAGACATTGTGCATGCTTCTAGAGGCCAAAGGGTGACTTCAAGAATCATCCTAGATTGCTTCTACCTCCTTTTTGATTTGCCCTAGGATTCCCAGACTTTGCCTTCCAGAGTTGGAAGTTCAGACCACCACCATTTCTGCCTGGTATTTTTATATGGTAGCTGGGATCTGAATTCAGGTACTTCTGCTTGTGAGGCAGAGTCTTAGCCCCTGAACCATCTCTCCAGCCCTTGGGGTCTGCTCTTAAGCACAGAGGAGACAATAGAGGTTGGGCTGGCACCCACCTTGTCCTCTACATACTCCAATATAGCAGTGAAAGAGGAGTACTGGACAGCTTGCTACTTAGGCCATTTCCTACAAGTAGTAGTATCTCTCTGATCGTTCCCATGGTAACTTCAATTCTGGTGAGTCACCACGACTTGTACTATTCTGTAGCGGAGGAAGAAGAAGATGCCAAATATGTATGAAAATTTAAACTCTCAGATCTAAATTTGGTGACCCAGAATGGATTATACAACAGCTAGAGGCTCCAACAAAAGGGAACAATTCAAGCTGATCTTTGACCTTGGGAATGTGAAGCAGTTTGGGAATTCATGGAATAACAAATGGAAAAGCTCTTGCAAGGTATTCTGGTGAGGCAGGCCTGGAAATTAGTGGTGGAAATTTTAATAAGTGACTTAAGATTATAGAAAAATTAGGTAAATAGTTTATGTGCTCATTTTATGAGCAGAAAATTACATCATAATAGTGTAGTGTCTACTTGATACCTGAAAGGCAGTGTTCTTGTGGTTGTGGGTATCCCTTCCCCCAGATTAGAGAAAGTGTTAGATCATAATGTGTATAAAGCAGCTGTTCCATCAATCTGTTTTCCAAATGGGCTTTCACCATTATTGTTGTTGTTAGACAGAGGGGGAAGTGATTTTAGTGTGAATGTGAAAATGAATTAATGTTGCCTGTCAGGAAACAGAACTGGTGCCAGGGGATCAGCTTATGCACAGCTGAGGGATTGAGAGAGAAAACGCTGAGAAATGGAGACCTATGAAGACAACTTTCCCCAACTCCACTAGTCAGGCAAGCATGGAAGTTCACATCCATTCCTGAGCTGGAAGCAACTTCAGATAAGGCAATTTTAATCATCACATCAGGCATTCCTAGAAAATAATGGTGAGACAAGTGTTGGCATGATCCCACACCTTACCTGAACACCAGTAGAAATATCCATTTCTTGACCCTGAGTCAATATGGGAAAGCATTTCCAGTTTTAGCAAGTCAAAATCAAGAATGTCTAGCTCAGTTTGAACTTCAAATGAATAGTGAAATTGGGGGGAGGCAAGTAATTCTTAAATGTTTTATGGCTACATTAGAAACTAGTCATCATTCAAAGTACAGAGAATAAATAACCGTGGAGTACTTGACCTTAAACAGAATATCTAAATCACCTTCTACTGAAAGGCTTAGGGAACATGATGGAAGAGGGGGTGGTAAGAATGTAACAGCCAGAAGGTGAGGAGGAGTGCTGTTAGATAATGTCTTTTGGGCATGACAGGGCTGATGCTCCTACAATGTTGGTCTGTCAACATTTCACCTTGGAAAGGGGAAGGTCCCAAGAGACTCTATACCTCCCTGAGAGACTACTGAAGGTTACTGCTAGCTGTGGGTCCATGTTCTAGCAATTACTCATCATATGCCAGTCAAGACAATCCAGATGAAACTCAGGGGTCCATATATGCAAAGAGATATGAAAATAGAAGAGAGACTAGTTGGGAAGAAAAAAAATTCAATGGGAGAAGGAGAAATAAAATTGGGTAATAAATTTATTGTATTCATTAATGAAACTGTCAAAGAATAAAAAATATTTACAATTAGGTATAGTTTACATAAAGTTCAGATTTTACTAAATATCCTGCATTTTATCTGACAACTCTGATCTGAAATAATTAATACCATCAGCCTGATTCTTGGACCATGTTGATATGACTGTGCTCTGAAATGGTGAGATTGACTCATAATTCCATGTGTCAGATACATTCTGTATTCCATCCCACACCAACTTCGTGCAACGTTGATATTGACTTCTTCATTGAGAACTTGGCTCTGGATAGATCTTATAACTGACGGGAACAACAGAATGTGGCAGAGAGACATTCTGTTGGGGGCATATAATTAAAGGAGGTACTTCTATGCGGGTTTCTTAAGATATCCCAGTGGGATCACAGACCTGACATATAAGAAGTTTGGCTCCCTGAAAACCACCAGGCTGGAGAGACCATGCGGAGAGGCTACACAGATGAGAGGATTCCAGTTATTCCAGTCCCTAGATATTCTAGTTTTCTGTTTTAAATGATCCCAATTTGAACATCAATTGTTTGAAACCATGGAAAACTCAGCTAAATCATCTTCACAAGCTTCTCACCCTTAACAGATGAATACAGTTGTTTTTACCTTCTACGCCTTGTGTTGATTAGTTACACAGCTGTATATTAATAATTTGCACTGGTTTGGAACAAGAGAATACATTCTTTTTTGTATGTCTTTGCAATAAGTAGTTCTTTTTATTTTTGTTTGTTATTGATTTCTAAGAATTTATTTGAGAGAAGGGAGGAAAGGTGAAAGGGAGGGGGGAAAGAGGGACAGAGACAGAGAGAGAGAGAGAGAGAGACAGAAAGAGAGAGAATGTCACAGTGCATGTGTAGAGGTCATGGATGTCAGTTCTCTTGTTTCTCTCCTTCTGGGATTTGAACTCTGGTTAGGCTGTATGCAAGTACCTTTGTCTGCTGAGCTCTCCTCACTGACCATTTTTGCCTTTTGAGACAAGGTGTCACTGTGTGTCCTGTATTTGGCTTGGCTGGCCTCAAACTCACAGCAGTCCTCCAGCAGCTGCCTCCTGATTGCTGTCACAGAAGTGAACTACCAGGCCAAGTTAAATAAGTAGGCTTGTTTTTAGGAATTTGGCATAATGACATACTCCGAATCTCAATACTTGGGAAGCTGAGATAGAGAATTTCCATGAGTTTGAGGTTAGTGTGGACTATACAGTGAGTTCCAGGTTAGCTTAGGCTACAGAGTGAAACTTAATACAAAAAAAAAAAAAGGTGAAGAGTGATTGAGACTTGTACATAACGTCTGCTCCTGGTCACATTATATGTGCACTCAAAAATGCACACACACAAAGCAGATATCTGCTCTCCAAGCTTACTACGTCCATTATGTCTTAAAAGAGAAGGTTCAACCAGTGTTGAAAAATGGAGCCTTATACAGTGAGTGGCCATAAGGGCTCTATTTTCATGAAAAGATCAATAAGGTTTTAGAAGGAGGAGTCTCATTGTAGGAGGGAATGTATTCCTTAGCATCTCTTCCCCCACCTTCTTTAGCCCTTTTGTCTCCTGCCATAGGATGATGGAGGCCCTTACTAAAAAGTGATTTCCTCAGCCTTAAACTTCACAGTTTCTAGAATCATAAGATATAAATCTCCATTTTTTATATTATTCAGTCTTAGAGATTCAGTTACAGCATCACAGAAATTTCTAAACCAGACACTTCCTTCAGTTTCTGTCAGTAGCTGCCTGGACAGAAAGAGGGGAAATATATTGGAAAATAAAAGTGTGTGTATGTTATACAAACATATTCAGTCTATGTGGCAGGACCTGCACACACCTTAAACTTACATATGAAAAGGAAAAGCATGTAATCCATGTTCACTATCTGAAATCAAAGTAGATGTTTTCAGAAAAAGTTAATTTGCGTGCCAAAAAAACTTTCTCAAGATTATACTTTAAAATATTTTAGCTTTTGAAATCATAATCACAAATTGCTAAAGAACTCAAGAATGTAGCAGAGAGTGTTGCATATCAAAAAATGTATGCTTTGTGCTGGAGAGATGGCTCAGGTGTTAAGATTCAGTCTCATAAGGTCTTGAGCTCAGATCCCAGGTCCCTTGTAAAAAATGCCAGGTGGAACCCACAGCAGCCTGCATTTCTAGCTCTGGTGGGGGGAGCTTGGGAAATCCCAAAGCAAACAAGAAGGAGATAGAAGAGATCCAGGATAATTCCTGAAATCACCCTCTCTGATACATATACATACAAAATTAATTTGTGTTCATTTGAAAAAAAATATGTGCTTTGAGATAAGGCCAAAATGGTGCACAAAGGAAAATACCCCACTTCTATAGCAAATGAAGAATATAGAAATGTGTTCAAACTTGTGCTTACTATAAGAAGTTAGCAAAAAATATTAGAAGGAAAGACTAATAAAAATAAAAAAATAAATAGAAAACAAAAACCCTTTGGAATAGATTGATAAAAACATAAGCTTCACAAATAAAGTTACAAGTTTATCTAGAAAATGGATGATATAAGTGCGATAATACACTGCAACAAAGAATATGAGTGGTGACACAGTGGAAGCTGTATCAGTAATTATTGAAAGAACATTCTATGTAACATTACTGATATATTTTTGAACATTAGATGAATTAAAGCATGCTCCTTATAAATGACTAAAATTGGATAAAAGAGAAAACCATAATAATTCTAAAACTATGGGAATATTAAAATATGTGGTATCCTTTTTAGGCTCAGGCATTTTATTTATTGGCTGATTTAGTATTTACATGTGTATTGTATTTGCGTGCGTGCATGTGGATATGAATGTATGTGTAGATCATAGGCAGATGCTGTCTTCCCTTATTACTGCCCATCTGATTTTATTTTCAACTACATGTTTTTGTGTGTATTCATGTTTGTATGTGTGTATGTGAACACATGTGTGCACATGCATATGGAGACTCAAGGTTTATACTGGGAGTTATCCTCAACTAATCTTCTGCTTTATTCTTTTTGAGAAAGGGTTCTAATTAAGCATATGGATTACTTTTAAGCATAGTCTGACTAGCCATATTTCTCTGGGGGTTGTAAGTCTTCACCTTCCAAGGTTCTTATTACAAGTAGATCATTGTCATGGTTTGAGATGTGTCCCCCACAGTCTCATGTGTTTGGCAAGGTCATGGTACCTTGAGAGGTGGAGCCTTGCTGGAGGAAGGCAGTCACAAGGGGTGGGCCTTGGGATGGATTAGTCCCACTCTACCTCCAGGAGAAGTCTGCCTTTGCAGCAAGCAGTCTGCAGCTCTCAGCCTCCAGGATGTCTGCAGTCACGTAGCCTCCTCCAGCTTTGGCTAGCCAGCCATGCTGCCTCCACTTTGAAAGGTCATATCTCCCCCTGGAACTGTAAGCTGAATAAATCTCCCTTTCTCCCTTACATTGCTTGACTTTGGTGCTCTCTCACAGCAATAGTTAAGAGTAACTGTTAAAACCATCATACCTGCTTGACATTTTTATGTGGTATATGAGGATCCAAACTCTGGTCCTTTTGTTTGTATAGAAAGTTCTTTAACTGCTGTGTCATTTCCCCAATCTTCTGCTTGTTTTTTTGAAACTCTCACTGAAGTTGGTGCTCATTGATTGACTAGTGGTAGGCTGGCTTGCCAGAGAGATGAATGAACACTTTTTAAAAATGTGAGAGTTGGGGACCTGAACTTTAAAAATGTGAGAGTTGGGGATCGTGTTTGTGTTCCACTCACTTAACTGATTGAGTCATCTCTGTCCCCAGACTTAGACATTTTTGTGAATAAATTTTTACAAGACTCGAAGGGGAAGATATTCCTCATGTTCTACAAGAATAGACAGTGGAATGACCAGCAACTTACTTCAGAAAGCTTAAACTTCTTTGATATTTGGTATATTAGATATATAAAAATGTAGGCAATCTTATTTATGAATATAGATGCAAATGTCTGAAATGAAATCCTTACTAACGTTATTTAGCAGTGATTTAAAGGACAAATATGTCATGATCAATTTTTTATAATAGAGGCAAAGCCAACTTGTAAAAATTTTACTCTGTCAAAGAAAAGACCGCTTTAAATACATATCCCAAGGAAAGAGAAGTAAGTGAATTTTTACAAGCTGACACAAGCATCAACATTAAGCCTCATTCGCAGAGTACATGAGTATGGTAGGGAAGAATCAACAAAGGACAGCAATGGGAAATGAGCCATGACTCTGAAATTGCTCAAAATAAATATAAGAAAAAGAAAGCTTTCTGGAGAACAAAAAGTTTCTTTAGGCTGGAGTCATGACTGAAGGGAAGTCATAAAATTATGCATTGTATGAGGTGACAGTCTTTAGAAACCGCAGTTTCCAGGCGAGGAAGGCAGAGAGAGTGGCATCCCTGAGGAAGAAGCAGATGGGAAACTAGAGCATCCATGGCAGAGAATAAAAGAATCACAGGACGTGGCTCTCGTCACCCAAGATGAATAAACCAAACTAAAAACCAATGCTGAAGTTGTCCGGCCTGTAGGTAGCACTAAAAAGCAAGGATTTCCGCCAGCAAAAGGATTGGAGCCGTGAGAGTGGGACACAGGAGCCAATTTGAAAGGCTTGTCAGTGGCCGAGTTGGAATATTTTGGGCAACCAAGTAAACAGTGCAATATAAGATTAGAAGACAAAATAAGAAACAACTATAGATGAGTCAGCTCATCTGAATGGATGACTAAATGAAGATATGGATGAAGTAGACTCTTAGGAAAAAAATCCAAGTAAGTTTCCCTTTGGTTCCTTGGGAAATTTACAGATTAGACCTCGGATTCACCCCTTTCTAAGATATAGCGCTTAGTCCCCCTCCTCAGCCACCACCAGGCCTGCACACCAGGCTTCCAGAGACCAAGTATAGAAGACCAATATAGTAGTTTGTTATGGAAAAACCTTGCAATATTATCTTAACTAACTGATTGAATTTAACATAACTAAGCATGCTGTGTGAATATTCTGTATCTCCTAGACTGATGATGAGATACCTCTGTGATATTATTTCTAAATTGTCGTCACTCTTTTTAAGCTTAAACTCATTCTGATCTGAGAAAATCATTAAACTCAATTGAGGGGTAGTCTAAAAGTCGCCGTAACCACTGCAGCTTAAAATTGCCAGGGTTGGGCTGGAGCGATAGCTCAAGAGTTAAGAACCTGTCTCATAAGCAGAAGTTCCTGAGTTCGGATCCCAAGCAACGACCTGCACTTCCAGCCCATTCGTGCGGAGCCTGGGAAATTGCAGAGCGAAGTGAGGAAGTAAAAGCAATTCAGGATGATCCCCAAAGTCACCCTTGGTCCTCCACAGGGACACACAGTGCCCTCTGACACACACACACACATACACACACACACACACACACACACACACAAGATAAAAAAATAAAAAAATTGTCAAGGTCATGGAAAACCAGAGATTACCAAGAAACTGTCATGGACCAGGAGACATGTGGAACCCTCCATGGATTTTTAAGTGGAAAAAGATGTTAGTGAAAATTCTGGTGAAATTCTAGTCAAGTTCAAAATTAAGTTGATAATAATGTGCCAGTATTGGTTTTATTTATTCATTTGTTTATTTATTTATTCATTTGCACTGAGGTAAAGTTAAGCCCGGTGGGGGATATGTAGGAGCTCTGTGAAATAAATTTTTAAGTACTTTTAAGATCAATCTGAAATGAAGAAAATTCATCAGCTACCAGTACCAACATCATCATGATGGAACTAAGGAACCAATCAGTAAAGAATCTGGATTTTTTTCTCACTAGTAGAAGATGATCTCACTGGATTAAGAATTAGAACCTTCACGACTTCACAAAATCAATACAAAAGAAAGGAACATATCTACATAAAGTGACCGGAGTCAGAAAATAAGAATCATTCACTTCAGCTAGTCAAAATTTTTCTCTACACATTCAACAAACAAAGCAATCAAGAAAGTTAAAAAACTTGTAAAACACTTTAGATAGATAAAATATATTTAAACAAGAATTGGAGGATTTGAAAATAATGAATTAAACATGTAAAGATCAAAATCGAACATAAAAATTATAAAAGCAAAAATAGACAAAATAATGAATCAAACATGAAAAATTAAAAGCAGAAATAGACGAAAACCACATACAGAAATGAAAAGAACTGGTTTAATTCAACAAATGGAAGGGAAATGAGAAGCTCACTCACAGGTCTAATCTGTAAGTTTCCCAAGGAACCGAAGGAGAATAAGAATTACTAAAGAAAAATGAAATCCAACTAATAAAATAAATGGACTGAAAATTAGATAAGGATTACTGTTCTGAAAAAGGAAAAGAAAGGAACAGGTGGAAATGGAAGACAAGGAAATAATGTGCCTGGTTTAATTTCTTGAAGAAAGAGAACCACAGAACAGAAGCGGCACCTAAAACTGTTTATCTAGAAAACTTTTGAGAATGAGTAGACCTGCATCCTTATGAGTCCAGTGGACACGTGTAAATGAACTCCTGGCAAATTACTTCCAGAGACTCCAGAACAAAATGATACTTGTGAAAGAAAACTCCACAAGGCTCCCTGGAATAAAGAATAAATAATAAATCAAATGGGTGTGTTTGGCATCAGGTTTCTTAAACATCATAAAATGTAAGGCTATGCTGGAGACTTAAAACAAGGGGCAGGAGACAACAAATATATACCAGTCAAGTATTTAAGGCACTAAAGATCAGTCCTTTATAGAGGAATGAGGGAATTCCTAGTGTGAATACTACTATTTGACATCATACTGGAGGTATTGTCCTATGAATTTAGATGTATGAAAATTGACTAGGGAGCAATAGTTAATAAAGGAGAAGTAAGGTTATTTTAATTTCCAAATGATATAAGAACTCTAGGGAATCACTGATGAAATTGGCTCAATTAAAAAGCACTAAAGTAGCAGGCTATAAAATTAGCATATGGAAATGGATTGCTTTTATACACACACACACACACACACACACACACAAACACACACACACAAACCGTGAGGTAAACATTGTAAAGTAGAGAAAACCTAACTTTGGTAAGACCGAAGAATACAGGCTTTAAGAAGCTGAACAAGAAGTTTGCAAGTTATGTTTACCTCAAATATATATGGAGATTAAGAATATAATGGAGATGGCATCTTTACTAGATGTATACTATATATATATGCATGTATATATACATGCATATGTCTATGATAAGTTTATATTCCATTGATGGACATCTGGCTTTTTCATGTCTTGCTATTGTGAATAAGCATGTGATGAACACAGAGTACAGATTCTTTAAGAGGTTGATATTACATTTCTTTGGTATGTGCCTAGAAGCAGGGTTGATGGGTCTTGTGGATATTTTTAATTTCTTTAAGTTCCTCAATGTTTTTTTAATATACTCGGGAGAATCAAAATCCTCTGAGCGTATATAAAGACATCGCCATTCCTGATGTAATGACTCCTTGACTTTGAGTTTCTTGCGATCTCTGTAAAGAAATCTGTGTTTGTGGGGGCTCTCTACATTGATTCTAAAGATCCCTTGGAGAAACAAATATGCACAAATACTTAGCAGATTAGGTAAAGCAGAAAGCTGAATGGAATTAATCTTAGGAGACAGCAAAATAATAAACCTCTGTAGTAAAACAGTGTGGGGTTGGTTTATGAGCTAATTGAGATCTAAAGGGTAGTCCCTAAAGTCACGTTTGTTAAAGGTCTGTTCACTTTGTGGTTCCATTGGGAGGTAGTGGGCACTAGGAGGTGGGTCTTAGTAAAAGGAAATTGGGTTACTGGTGGCTGATCTTTGTGCAGCACTTACTCCCTCCAAGTCTGAAAGCCACAGGGGCAAGGGACTGTGGACTGAGACCTCTGAAACTTTGGGTCAAAGCAAATTTTTCCTCCTTTCCATATTGTCTTATTCAGGTATTTTTGTCATACCAATGGAAATCTAACAGAAGAAGCAAGTAGCACACTAGTGGTTACAATAAAAGTTCAGAAAAACCTCAAAATATATGGAAATTAAGAATATAATGAAGAAGATATCTTTACTAGATGTATACTGTATATATATGCATGAATATAATACATGCATATATCTATGATATATTTATATGTTCACTGATGGACATCCAGTCTATTTTCATGTCTTGCTATGAAGCAAGGTAGATGGTTTTTTGGATATTTTTAATTTCTTTAAACTCCTGCATGTCGTTTACTGTATATACTCAATCATTGTGCAAGTTTTTGTCTCCCTCTCAAATGTTTCCATTGCAAAAGTTTGCTATTGTCTTATATCTCTCTATTGCTGTAACGAATGTACCACCTAAAAAATTTAGGGGTACTAGGGTTTTATTCATGCTCGTGGTTTCCAGAGTCAAGGAAACTGGTCACAGTATATCCACAGGAAGAACTGAGACAGGGGCAGGGACCAAATAATACCTTCTAGATTCAAGTCTGCCAGTCTGTCAGTCTTATCTACCTACCCTGGGAGTGGTCCCACTTACTGTGGGCTGGGTGCTATTTTCTCCAATTTGATAAATTCCCACGGGCTTGCTCAGGGATTGCTTTAACTAAGTCACTACACTGATGTGCCCAAAGGCTCTGCTTTTAATTGTCAGTTGGAATCTGTAACCTTCTGTTGGTCACAGCTTTACTAAAACTTTTCGGTGCATATATCACCATGTTTTGCTCATATATGAACCCTCGATGCTCTTTTCTCTTAAGTTGTTCCATTATGTTCACAAAAGTCATATCCCTCTTCTACTTTCATGTCATGCTGGGTGTGTGCACGTGTGCATGTGTGTATATGTATGTATGTATACACATGTATTCTGCATAAGAGAAAAATGAGTGAAATTTTATTTTTTTCCTCAGTTATCTTTTCTAGTTTTCCATTCTCTTTATCCCTACTTTTACCTTTTATTTTTTCTTTCAGTTATTTCTATATTTAAATTTAGATTGTGCATGTTGAAAATGTGATATTTGAATATCTGAGTCTGGCTTTTTAACTTACTATGGAGCTTTCTAATTTCACCCATTTTCCTGCAGTGATACAATTTCATTCTTATTTATGGCTGAATAAAAAACTGTTGTACATTTATACCACATTCTCTTTATACAAATAAACGTGAATGTTGAAATGTTTCAGGTATGTTGACTTGAGTTCTTCAGGACCCAGGAGTAGTCCAATCAAATCATGTTTTATTTCTAATGTTTTGAGCACTTCCATAACAGCTGTTTTAGTTTCCTTTCCCACTAGCCGTGTGTAAGGGTTTCTTTTTCTTACATTGCCATTAGCATCTGCTGTGGGTTACTTTCTTGAAGTTAGTCATTCTGACTGGATTAAGATAGGATCTCAGGAAAGGTTTTTTTTTTAATATTTTATTTATTTTGCACTCGTGTGCGAACGTGCATGTGAACATGTATACGTGTGTGTGTGTGTGCATCAGAGGGCACTGTGTGTCCCTGTGGAGGACCAAGAGTGACTTTTGGAATCATCCTGGATTGCTTCTACCTCCTTCTTGTTTCATTCCGGCCAGAAGTTCAGACTTTCTGGTGTTTTTCATGTAGGACCTGGCATCTGAACTCAGGACCTTCTGCTTGAGAGACAGAGTCTTAACCCCTGAGCCATCTCTCCAGCCCAAATATCTCAGGGAAGTTTTCATTTTTATGTCTCTAGTTGGTAAGGGTGTTGAACACCTTTTCAAATATGTATGCCATTTGTAGTTCTTTTGAGCACTTATTAATTAATTGGCCCATTTATTGATTACATGAATTTTTGGTGTCCCTTATTTTTTGGAGTTAACAATGGGCATGTAGGAAATGAACAATTACTGCAGTATTATTGGAAAGTCCTTGATGTGCTTGTATCTTAAAGTGTTTGCATTTAGTAGTTTCAGATTTTCAGATCAAACATTAAGCTCCTAGATGTTTTTTGAATTGCTTTGTGTATAGTTACGGAACTGTGGATCTAGTTTCATCATTGTACATGTGGGTATTTAGCTTTTCCAGCACCACTTACTATCTTTTTTTTTCCAATACACATTTTTGAAACTTCTGTCAAAGATTAGATGGCTGTAGCTATGTGGATTCATTTCAGTGTTCAAACGTTGTAGATTTTTTTTTTTTTTTGGTCCAGGTTCTTGTATTCAGGAGTTGTAGACTAGGACCAGAACACATGTAGAGTCAGATTTTATTAGAGGAGAAAAAGAATGGAATTCACCAACGTGGAGTAGCTGAGGGGCAAGGAAGCCAAAGATGGCTGGCAGGGTCAGAGATATTTATAGGCTTGTGGGGCAGGAAAAGTAGCTTTTCCTCATTGGTTAGCTCCAGTTTCCTCAAACCTGATTGGAGCTTTTGATCTCCTACATCTCAGTGGTCTGTTCATTTCGGGGTCCAGCCCAGTTGATCTTGTGGCCTGTTTCTTTTGAGGAACTTAGTTTATCTGCGATATAAAACTCATCTCCATAGCCTTTCATGAATAAAAGATTGGAGAAAGTTGGTGACTTTAATTCTGTGGAGGATCAGAACCAGTTCCTCCAGATTAGTATGGTGGTGTCATGGTTTGAAATGTGTCCCCCACAGTCTCATGTGTTTGGCAAGGCCATGGCACCTTTGAGAGGTGAAGCCTTGCTGGAGGAAGGCAGTCACAAGGGGTGGGCCTTGAGGTGGATTAGTCCCACCCTACCTCCAGGAGAAGTCTGCCTTTGCAGCAAGCAGTCTTGCAGCTCTCAGCTTCCAAGATGTCTGCAATGATGTAGCTTCCTCCAGCTTTGGCCAACCAGCCATGCTGCCTCTGCCATGAGAAACTGTATCTCCCCTCTGGAACCTTAAGCTGAATAAATCTCCCTTTGTCCTTTAAGTTGTTTGACTTCGGGTGGCCTCTCACAGCAATAGTTAAGAGTAACTGCTACAGGTGGGTTCCTTTAGGATAATCCTAGCAGTGGTAGATGACCTTCAAAGACCTTCTCAGCATGGCCCTTTTCTGAAACTGCCTGACTAGGTTCTCTTTCATTGGTCTATATGAAAGAGTGAGTGGTTAATACAAGCCCTGAGCAAGTCTGCAGGATAGTGTCTGAATGATGTGGGAAGAACCAGCCCAAAGTGGGTGAGACTGTTTCCTGGGAACTGAATAAAATGGAGGGAGTTAGTTTAGTGCTTTGGTATTCTTTAACATACTTTGCCAGTCTTGCTTTCTGGAAAGTGAGGTTTATTCCTTTCTCAGCAGGCCTGTGGATATGATGTAGTCAGTTTCCACAGCTCCTGGGTTTGGTATGAACTCTCCTGCCAAGCCGGATTAAGATAAGTAATCATAATTCAAAATACAAACCCCTTGTTCCTTAAATTCTTTGATCCTGAATTTATTGACAGCATGTAGAGTCAATGCTATAGGAATTTTATGCCTGTTTGGGCTCTTTCCATTCTCTGAGAGTTTCCTACTCTGGCCATTAAGGGGAGCAGGATTTCCTGAACTTTTCCTCATTGTCATTGCTGATGAAATGCTTGTCCAAATCACGCCTCACTTGATGTCATTCATTCTACTTCAGTTTCCATCTGTTTTGCTGCCAGTTTTTTCCCCATGGAGTTTAGATATGGACCCTTTGGTTTTGTGTATCCTGGTTTAGTTTTGAGGAATTCATTTTGTAGCTTCACAAGGGAATTTCTAGTATGTGTTAGCTAGAAATGTGGGAGGGATGGGATCCCTGTATTCAGAAACTACTTCCATTTCAGCCCTTTATGTCTTTCACCCCTTGAAAATGTGAAAACCCCATTTTAACTGGTTATTTCCATGAATGGAGTCTTTTGAAATCAAGGGACTTTTGATCCCTACCTACAGGTTATATTTAGAGGATGAGAAGCACACTGCTTTCCGATGGGGTAGAAGCAGCAGAAAAGATGTTTTCTTCTATCACACAGTGATCGGTATGTGTTCATTCAGGTTATTTTCATCTGTCTCTGAGCTGAGTGATCACTCAAGATCTAGTCCTGAGATGTGAATGTATTACCTAAGGTGTGGAAGCTTCTAAAATAGATGCTGTCCCTTTAAGGACTCCATAATTAGGTTTAGGTAGTGTAGAGTAACAAGTAGGAACAGCTCAGAAAATGGAGGGTTTGCACGACTTCAGTATCTGACCTCACTCTCAGAACTGCATGCAGAAAGACGACACAGCAGACTTTCCCCACAAGCATGCAAATCAGTTAACACTAAACAGTTGCTTTCACAGTCATGCTGTCATGGTGCCCAGAGTAATCATTTCCGCTCCCGCTTTTGGGTGGGTGTGAGAACTGGGCTCATGTTAAAGCGTATGACTAATAAGCACAGATCTGCCTGGTACATCTGGTATCCACGGGGCTGATCTGAAAGGAAAGCACTGCAACCCAGACCCGGAACCTGGCTCATGGGCGATCGGACTGGGTCTTCATGACTTTGTGTTTGTGGGAGTTGTTGGTGAGAAGGGAAGACTTTGGTTTCCTGTT
The DNA here is from genome assembly GCA_023101885.1 of Typhlomys cinereus. Taxonomy (NCBI): domain Eukaryota; kingdom Metazoa; phylum Chordata; class Mammalia; order Rodentia; family Platacanthomyidae; genus Typhlomys; species Typhlomys cinereus. Next base: position 841,556 of record JALPQD010000104.1, read on the forward strand.
CCATTGAACATTTTCATTCAGCATTCAGTTGAAAGTTTTCCTGCCTGGCAAAACTTGTTAACAAATAATTAGTGTTAGAAAACTGAAACTTTCTGTTCTGGGGAAAAAACCAAAGTAACATTTAAATGCTTTCCTGGAGGTCCAGCATGTAGTCATTCTACACAAACCCACTTGCCCTTCAGGGACTAAGACATGAGTAGGAAGAGCATCAACTATCAGAAAGGAACAGAGTTGCATTCGTTAAACAGAATGCTACGGGGTTTCCTTAAACAGCTAAAAAAAGAGCTACCCTGGGATCTGACTCTTCCACACTGGGGTAGGTAAACATCTGAAAGATTTTAAGTACTGCCTTAGTTTCCGATTTCCATTGTGCTGATGAATATATGACCCAAACAATTTAGGGGAATAAGTATTTTTATGACAGCTTAAGATTTTAGGTCCATTGTGCTAGGAGATTTATTGGTAGAGGTTGAGGGAACTGGCCGCACCATATCTGCTGGAAGTGCTGAGAGGGAAGAGACCAAAGCACACCTCTAGTTTTACAGTTTGCCGAATTTCAGTGAGCTCTCTCTCTATATCCATCTACGTGCCCAGGGAATGATCTCGTCCACTAAGGACTGAGTCCTAACACATCAATTAGATCATTTCCTATAGGTTTGTTCAGAGACTTGCCTTAACTAAATATTTCTTCAGCGATATGCCTAAAGGCTGAGTCCTTAAATGCTGTGATAATTAATCCTGGGTCTCGACCACACCTGGCATTAACAAAGATCAGCTGGCAGACTACTTGAAGAGGTTATGCAGCTCAATTTACATTTACATTTACAATACAAAGAAAAGCTCTAGATCTGATTGGAACTGCCCAGTAGCAGATCAGATAAAAGGAACCATAGTACAGGAAGACTTTGAAGAGAGATTCTTTGGAGCTGTGTTAGAGAACTCTCTTCCCTCCTGCTGCCTGGCTTCTTTGTTTCTTGGCTTTCCAGAAATCCTCCAGCCTTCAGCTGTCTCACCCACTGGTCTATTGGACTGAGCAGCTCTGAGCCACCAGGATGTTTGCAGTGTCTTAGCCTGTCTCCAGCTTCAGCCACCAACCATGTCACTTCCACCATGAAAGACTGTTTCTCCTCTCTGGAACTGTAAACTGAATAAATTTCCCTTTCTTCCTTAAGTTGCTTGGCTTTGAATGCTCTCTCACAGTTAAGAGTAATTATCGCAACTGCCAAATTGACACCTGAAACCGTCTACCACAGTCATTATTACCACGGAGATGTACCTCTGTACTTACTGCTGCAGTATTAGCAAACAGCCAAGGTATGGAAACCTGGAAATCCATGAAAAGAACAGTGGAAAAAGAAAATGTGGTATATTTACACAATGGATTTTTATTCAGCTGCAAATAAGAATGAAATTGGGTCGTTTACAGGAAAGTGAATTGAACTGGAGATCATAATGTCACACCAAATGAGCCCATCTCAGAAAGACAGTAGTGTTTCTTTTCATATGTAAAATCTACATTAAAATTTATGAATGTGTATATGTAGGATATGAAGGTTGAAAGAGGACTACTAAAGAAGAGAAAGACCTAAAGAAGGCCGGTGAAGGGAGTAGGAGAGAGCAATGAAATACTTGTGGCATGTAAACAGGAGTGAAAGGGATCCAAGAGGGGTGGAAAGGACAGTGGGGTGGCCTGTGTTAAGAAAAACAAATACTAATTGTGTGTGTGTGTGTGTGTGTGTGTGTGTGTGTATGAAAATGTCACAATGATTATTTCTTTGTATGCTAACAGAAATAGATTAAAAATAATGAGAAATATGAGACCTTATAAGATAAATTTAAGACATAATATGATAAATTCAGCATGTAATAGAAATGTACTTTGATTCTCTGGTATCTGTTACTTAAGTCAAAGAGGACAGAGAAAAATCATAAATAAAAGAGAACTAGAGCTACAGAACAAGTGGAGAAACAAGAGAAAAACCAGCAAATTGCACGCCAAATACCCATAATCATGACATTATTTTATATATATTGTATTTTGTATATTATATAAAACATTTAATACATACATATTTTGCTTGTTCTTTGAGTTAGGACCAATCATGAACTTGCTCTGTAGTTGACTATCCGATGGCTCTGCCTCCACTCATTAGTGTTTAGGCATGTGTTCCTGTGTACTCGGCTGTGTGTATCTATATATTTCATCTTTTACATTTCATTTCTGGGCTCAGGGGTTAAGACTGTCACACAAACAGAAGGTCCTGAATTCCAATCTCAGCTCCCACATAAAACTTCAGGCAGAAATGGTGGTGGCCTGCACTTCCAGCCCTGGTGGGCAGAGCCTGGGAAATTCCAGAGGGAAGCAAGAAGGAGATAGAAGAGATCCAGGAAGATTCTTGAAATCACCCTTGATCTTCCACAAGGCACCCATAGTGCCCTCCTCTGCCCCCGCCCCCATCTGTCTCTCTTTCTCTCTCTGTCTCTGTCTCTCCTTTTCTCTGTCTCTGTCTCTCTCTCTTTCTCCCTCGCATAAACACACATATATACTGAATAAATAAGTGAATCAATCAATAAAATTTTTAAAAATTAGAAAAAATAAATTTCTTTTCTTTTTTTGGGTCTTTTTCCTTTTTGGGATCCTGTTTGATTTAATCCTTAAATTCAAATAGAGTAATGTTTTATTGTCTCAGTTAAGTTAAGCATCTTTTTCTCCCAACTGGGATATATTGAGTTTGGATCAATGTGATTGTTAGTTTATTTCATAATAAACTAACTGGTTTAGAGCAGCCAGGCTGGGACTGTGTGAAGGTCTGTTGAAAGTCATCCCTATTGCTGGGATTACCCTGAAGGAACACGTGCTTAGCCAACTTCCCCCAACCCTTTGCTTATGAAAGAATATGGAGATTAGTCCTTCTTTACAGAAACAGCCCCGCCTCTAGGTGGGCACAAGATCAACTGAGTTGGGCCCAAGATCAACTGATTTGGATCCCAATGTGAGTTAACCAATGAGGAAAAGCCATTTCCTGGCTTGTCTAAGTATATAAATATACCTGACTTTGGCAACTATCTTTGGCACCTGCCCCTCATGATACTCCACGTCTGGAGTCTGAGTTCCATTCTTTCCTCCTCTCACAAACTCTACCTTAATTCTCTACATGTGTTCTGGTTTCAGTCTTCTGACTCAGAACCCAAGAACCCTGCTACAATGGGACATCATCCCACAACAGTGTTGCTTAAGAGCCTTCTAGAAATGGGCTCTATCATGCTTTTTCTATTGCTGCCATAGCAATGCAACACAAAGTAAGTGGATTAAATAGCACAAATTTCTTATCAAATACTTCTGAAGACCTGAAAACTCACAATGTTCTTGGGTTAAAATTCTTGGTACTGAGATACAAAGTTTAGGTAGTTCTGCCTTTGTGTTTAGTTCTGGAGGCTATTGGGAGAAAAATGTTTCCAGATTCCAAAATGTCTTGGGTTTTGGCTCCTTATTCTAGCTTTGAAGCTTTCCTTCATAGTCACCTTCCTCTCTTATCATGGCTTTTGCTCTTATGGGTCTCTTTAGTGACACAGGGCTCACCTGGGCAATCTAGACTGATCTCCCATCTCAAGGCCAGTTGAGTAACACTATCCATTCCTCTGTAATCTCAGATTTCTATGCCCTAGAGTAAAGCAGCTTCCAGAAAATAGGATGTTGACTTTTTATGGGGGTATCATTGTCATTATTATATGTAGGCTGTCAAGGAACCATAATTTGTTTCTTGGAATAATTGTTTTCTTCTTTCATGTTGTTACTATTTGTCTTCATGTTTCTGATAAGTTCATGGCCAAAGCCCTTAGGAAAACAAGGGGATTTTATTCTTTCTTAAGATTCTGTACAGTTCTTAGTCTAGCTTGAAAACAAGAGCCAAGAGAACTGACCACATCATATCTACAGGGATTGCTGAGAGCAGAGCAAACCTCACTTGCCAGCCTACAGGTCTGTCCAAGTATACTGAAACATGCTAAAGTTATCGAACCAACTTTCTCTTTCTTTATCTACCTCTCAAGGGAATGGTACCATCCACTATGGACCATGTCTTCCCACATCAACCAATCTCCTACAGGCTTGTTTAAGGCTTGCCTTTATTACTAATTCCTCATAGATGTGTCCAGAGCTCAAACTTCAGTTGTCAAGTCAACACCCATATATAACATCATCTACTGTACATTCAGGAATCTGTCTGTGAAGAGGTATGCACAAGGACATAAACAATAAATTGAGTTTTTTCTGAAAAACTCATTTCTCTTAGTCCCCATTCAATACATGTGATTTTTAAACATTATTCTTAAATTTTCAGTTTACATAGGTCATAGTAAGCATGATGAATATCTTGTTTCAACAACTGTTTTAGTGTTTGTCACCTAATGACTTTTGGGATTAGGTTCTGTATTTAGATATAGGAAGAGAGAGGCAAGATCTGTCAGGTGGTGGATTTAAGCTAAGTTTTTATCTTTGCATTTGTGGTTGTACAGTGTGTTGCACAGTGCGTGGAAACTGGAAGGATTTTCTGTGACTGGGGAGATGACTCCAGTGGTATGTTTCCCGTGCAGGATGAGAACCTGAGTTTCATCCCAACACCCATGCAAAAAGCCAGACACACTATCAACATGCATGTAATAACAGTGTTTGGGAGACTGAGGCAGGAGGATACTCAGCAATTGCTGGTTAGTCAGTGTAGTTCAATCAATGAGTTCAATCGCTAAGCTTCAGGCTTAGCGAGAGACTATGTCTCACAAAGAAGGTAGGCAGAGACTGAGGAAGACACTCAATGACATCTTTTGGTTTGAACACACACACACACACACACACACACACACACACACACACACACATAAGAGGAGCACACACACATACCTATATAAATACACACCAAGAACTGATTGCTGTCATTTGACTACAAATGAATTTTTCCAAACAGTAAAGTCAGTTTTAGTGATCTTAGTAATATTAGAGATTAATACGTCTCAGGTTCAAAATACACTTGGGTTTTGAAAATTCTTTTTGTCCCAGTCATGTCAAATTTAATGAGGTACTGTGTGAGCTCTCTAGCAAGCAGAAAGTCCTCAGACCAGTTCCAGCTGATGCACTTTGCCCATGTTTTGTGATCCGTAAGTGTTGCATATTCAATAACAGGGTCTTACTGACAGTTTTGGGGGAGCAACCAAGAGCAATGGCAAAAACCTATAATGTTAGTGGCCTTTGAGACCTCTCTGACCAACATTTTATCAGGAAGTGTCACATTCCTATGACTTCTAGTATAATTTTGTATCTAGGTTCTAAGTGGGTCAGCTCAGGGCTTTTTCTTTTTTTCCCCCGTTTTCCTCACTCTATGCTCTTCTGCACAGGGACTGCCAACACCTTTTCTCTTCTTTAAAAGACATTGTTTTTTGACATATTACTAGCATAGAATGTATGCTGTTTTGGGGTCACTTCCTGCAATCTTAAGGTTTTTGTATAAGTCTATCTCTCCTATCTCCTATCCCCTTCCTCTCTCTTATCACCTCATTCCCTGCTATGTATTTTTCTCAATTATTTCCTCCATCACCCTTTTTGTTCTGGCATCCTAAATCTCTCCTTCAAAAGGTGTCATCTTAATCATCTCTTCCCTCCTTCTTACTCATTGGTCATTGGAATACTATAGAAGCTGCTGGGGGAGAGAAGTAATCACAAGCCCCATCAACTCTCTACTTTAGTTTTCTGCAGCTGTAGCAGACTCTCAGTACAGCACAGGGGAGATACAGTCTTTCGTGGTGGAAAAAACATGGCTGTCTGGAAGAGGCAGGAAGAGGCCTAAATTACTGCAGACATCATGGAGGCTCTTCAAGCTCAAGAGTAGACTCACTCGCTCAAGCAGGGTGGGTCACCCCTTGTGACTGCCTTCCTCCAAGAAGACTTCACATCCTTAAGGTGCCATTACCTTCCCAAATAACTAAAAATTCAAACACACGAGGCTGTTCTTTTGGGGATAACCCTCACATTTCAAACCATGACAACCAGAGACTGATTAATTTATAATGAACAGAAATCTGGCTCACTGTTCTGAAGGCTGGTACACCCAGGATTGAGGAGCTGCATCTGGCAAGAGTTTCCTTCCCTGAGGCTGCATCTCATAGGTGAAAGGGAAGGAAAAAGAGAGAGCCTTCTTGAACTAGTCATCTTTTTATAGTCTTCCCTCTCAATACTGTTGCCTCTCAATACTGTTTCCAACACATGGCATTTAGGATACACACTCGTGCTATGCACTCTCTTCTGGATAGTTTACCTGACTCTTCTCAAATGTTTCCACTGTAGGTAGATACTTATCATCTTCACCTTTGTGGTCTCAGCCAAAGCTCTGAGGAGACAAGAAAAACCCCATTAAACATTGTCACAATTAACGGCAGCTCAGTACCAGATCAAGCGAAGCATGATCTTACATGTCTATCCTGTGAGTAGAACCCTGCCTTCCCCACCTTTGTTTCGTCTTTTTTTTTTTTTTTTTTTTTTGTAATTGGAACAGCCTTGCTTACATCACATTATATTGTGACATTGCATTGGGTTCTCTGAGGTTCAGTGGGCAAGGAATCTACTCTCAATATACATTACATTCTTTTATTATATTCTATATTAAAAGTCCTAATGCACTTTTGACTTGTTTCTTTTAACTGTATTTACTTATTTATTTTTATTTTATATATTGGAGTAGAGGAGGACATGATTCAGTGGCAGATTACTTGCCTAAAATCCACCAGTGAAGCATGGAAGAGTTGTCTCATGTTTCCGTTTCCAAATTGAGTTCAGGTCTCTGGGTTTATCCAGCTTCTCAGAATATTCACTATAAGCAGGAGGCACCACGCAAAGAGGATTTTTCTTTAGGCTTGGTGAGTCAGGGCCAAAAGAAAAATGATATAGATGCAAGTGTGAAGGTGAGAACAATAATATAACCATCAAAGAATAGCAAATACACTGTGAAAATTTGAAATAGAGAAATTATTTGCACCTGGGAGGACATAGATGGGGTGACATCCATTCAAAAAGGTGGAGTGATATTGAATAAGATTAAAAGATAGGGTTTTCTAGCCATCAGGGAGATGCAAATCAAAACTTCCCTGAGATATCATCTCATCCTGGTCAGGATGGCAAAAATCCGCAATACAAACAATACCAAATACTGGAGAGGATGTGGACAGAAGGGAACTCTCATACATTGCTGTAGGATGCAGGCTTGTACAACCACTCTGTTGAACAGTATGGTGATTTCTAAAAAAGTTAAATACACACCAAGAACTGACTGTTGTCAGTTCTGTGATTGGGGAGATGCCATATGACCCTGCTATATCATTTCTGGGAATAATCCCCCATAATGCAGAAATTCACTGCAGTGACATGAGCACAACCATGTTCATTGCGACATGAGCACAACCATGTTCATTGCAACACTGTTTACAATAGCAAAGTCATGGAATCAACCCAAATGCCCAACAGTTGATGAATGGATGATGAAAATGTGGTAGAGTGGAATACTACTCAGCCATCAAAAATTGAATTAATTCCTGAGGTCTTCTTTCTCCTTTCCTAATTATAGTCCTTTGCAGTTATAATGAGTGTTACAGAGTTACATACCTTTGAGTATGTCATTAAGTGGGTTTGGAACTAGGATCCACCTATTAGGGAGTACATACAGTGTCTAACTTTCTGTGTCTGGGATATTTCACTCAGTATAATATCTTCTAATTTCATCAATTTCCTGCAAATTTAATTATTCTTCCATCTACCTTTGAGTTTCTTCTTATATTAAGATCTTCATTTAAAAGTCTTTTATCTTTGGTTAGGAGGTGACCTTTGATACCAATCAGGATGCAGCCAAGGGCAGTGCAGGAAAAGCAAAACTGAAAACAACAACAAACCATAATGCAGAACACCAAAGACCCTATGTTATTCACCTGGAACCAGACCAGCTCAGGGAACCTTACAGAAGAGGGGATGGCAAGATTGTAAGAGCCTAAAGATGGGGAGGACCAACGATATGCAAGATACTCCACACAAGTTAAGGCTGTAGTAGCCAGAATTGGACTTTGCTTGATCTGCGCAATGGCTGACATGTCAATGATCCCCCAAAATCTAGCATGGATCACAGGGGAGAAGGCTCCAGGCAGTAGGATCCTTAGAGGCAAGGGATTAAACAGTCCTAATAGAGTTCCCATACTAAGGGAGAGCCGAAGAAGGAGCTCCGGGCTATGCCACTGAATCCTGACCCCTCACTAGGGTGGAGGACACAGAGGAAGGTTGGCTTTCACACAAAAGGATGCTCCAGGGGATGGGAGGAGGAGGCACTAGGAGAAGGGAAGGGAGGAAGGGGGTTGAAAAGGGGGAAGAGGGGAGAGTGTAAGGAGGAATGATGAGAGGGAGGAGGGAGGGAGAAGATGGGGCACTCATTGAGTTTGTATGATTAGGGAAAAAATAAAATGTGGGAAAAAAAGCATCTGGAAGCACAGGAAGAAACTTTGGAATTCAGTAAAAAAAGTTAAAAAAATTAACCTCCCAAACTAGAAACAATGAACCTATTACTCCATGAGTCATCTATTCATTTTAAGACAATAAAAACTCTTTTACAACTATAACCAAAAGAAGATGGGATTTTCAACCAAAAAAAAAAAAAAAAAAGCCCAAACCCAGCAACCATTAGTGTTTTCTGGGTATGTACTGTGTGGTTGGCTCTGTGTTATGTATACACAGATCATTTAATTTTTACAGTAAACTTAGGAACAATGGGTGATTATCATTTGCTTTTAGCTTCTGAAAAAAAAAACTGAGACATAAATGCTTCAACCTGATGCAGATCTCACAGCTAGAAAATGATAGAGCTGGATTGACCAGCAGTATTTTCCTGATATTAAAAATGATGGGATGCAGATCTCACAGCTAGAAAATGATAGAGCTGAATTGACCAGCAGTATTTTCTTGATATTAAAAATGATGGGCTGCAACCTCTCTACAAAGGTTTGAGTTCATAAAGTGAGAAGATACTATTGGACATGCCCATCTTGTGCAATTATTGCAGATGTTTTATTTCCAGGTCTTGTTCTGATTGTTCTTATATTCAGGGGGTCTCTCCTCTGCTCAATCAAATTCCAAGGCCCAGCATAGTTCAATGTCCCTTATTTGAAATTATTTGGAGCAAAAGACTTATATCTTAGTACAGGGACACTTGTACAACCATGTTCATTGTAGCTCTATTCATAATAGCAAAGAAATGCAATCACCCTAGATGTTCATTGGTGGATGACTAGATAATGAAAATGTGTATATATATATACAGTGGATTACTACTATTCAGCTATCAAGAAAAAAATGAGATTATGAAATTTGCTGGTAAATGGATGGAATAAGAAATTATTATACTGAATGAAGTATCCCAGATTCAGAAAGACAAACATTGCATGTTCTCTTTGATGTGATTGCTAGCACTGAAGCTTCGGTCTCTCAGCACTTGACCAAGAAAAATTATCTTGTAATAGATGCATAGTGCAGAGAACCACAACCAGTCAAAGCGCAGAAAATGGGTAACTGTGGATTGCTTAAAACCATCCCCAAAGACTCAGGGAACCTGCTGCCGAGATGCTGATAAGAGTGTAAGAGGCCGAGGGTAGGGAGTGGCAATGCCAGACAGTACCTTCTGGTTATGACAAGGTTCCTAAAGCTGAAGTCCAGGTCTCCACATGCTATTAAGTGTTCTACCGCTGAACTACATTTCAATCCTTTAAAATATTTTTAACTGATTTTGGACAGTGAATGATCAAGCTTGTCAGGTTAGCACTAAAAAAAGGTTCGTGATTTTGAAGTATTTCTGATTTGGAACATTTCTGATTTTAAAGGCCTGCAAACTACATAGGTAACCCCAGCTCTAGTGCACCCACAGATCCACATTTGTCCATTTTCTCGGCCCGGTCAGACCACTGAGTTCAGGAGGTAGTTCTTTCTTGTTTCTAATATTTACCTCTTTAGATAAGCTTATCCTTTAAAATAAGCTTGTAAATGTTTGGAAGTCAGAAGTGTTTCATGTGTTTGTGTATTTCTGAAAGTGCCTGGTAGACCTGCTGGTCGATTTCAGACTCTGGGACTTACTATTACTTTTAGTGATAGGAGGTTCTGTATGGAAGATTTGCTCTTCCATTTTTAACTCATGTCAAAGTGAATCTACAGGATGGAGGTACATGTTGTGAATTTCCTATGCACTCGAGTGTAAGGAAATGGAGAAAACGTTTGTACAGCCGAAGGCACTAAGGATGCTCCCACAGGGAGAAAGCTGGGCTTGATGGGAGGCAAAGCAACAGCAGGGAGAATCCGAAGACTTAGAAGATCAGTCTGCCCGTGGAGTGAGAAACACGAGGGGCTGTTGTTTCTGTCTAATGTGTTTCCCTTCTTAGCAAATGAGCCGAGGGAGTATGTGGCTTAAGAACTTCCCTTCTGTTCTGCAGCTTTTGCGACACCCCAGCAAATGCAAAGCATTGTGCATGCATGAATTACTGAGTGGAACAGGAAGAGTTTGGGAGGCAATAACAGATAATTCACGGCACCTCCTTGGCATCGGGGATGGTTTTCTGAGACAGAGCGCCAGCTCCTGCTCAGTAGATTCTCAGAGGACATCTGTGGGAGGAGTTTTCCACAGCAAATATGTACATTCTCGCCATCCCCACAGTGCAAATGCCACGGGACTGTGAGAATCTGGTGCAGAGCAAGAATAATGAAGGGAGAGTCAGGAATTCATAGGAAATCCTAGGATTGCATTTCTTTTCCAGAACACCAAATGATAAATTTAAAAATCATGTATGTTTTTCTTTTTATAAGTCATAGCAGAGGATAGTCAGTAAGGTAGTAGATTGCAGCATTTTTAAGTCTTTTTTTTTTTAAATTGGAAGAAGTAGCTTTTACAAACTGCTCATCTGAATGATATGTCATTATCAGGTTTCAGAAAAGTAATGACAGCCCAAAATGTATCAATCTTCAAATAACAGGAGAAATTTGGATATGTCTGTGTCGGTTTTCTTCCCGCCCCCAAATGAAATCATAGTTGGATATCTTTATAGCGGAGGAGCAATGGATGCTTATCTCCTTTTAGCTGATATATTTAGACTTTGTTCAGCACATGTTTGATGAAGTAATACTTGCCAAATGAATTCAAGTTGTCTTGGATAAGAGCTTAGTCATGTGGATCTCAACCTGGAGGAGACTGATTAATAATAAATGCCATGGTTTTAAAGGAATGAGTGAGGGGCTGGAGAGGTGGCTCAGGGGTTAAGCCTCTGCCTTGCAGGTAGAAGGTCCTGAGTTCGGATCCTAGACCTCACGTATAGACACCGGGCAGAAGCGGGGGTGGCCTGTGTTTCTGGTCCTGGTAGGGCGGAGCCTGTGAATCCCAGGGCAAAGTAAACAAGGAGGAGATGAAGGCGTCCATGGTGGTTCCCGAATTCGCCCGTGGTTCTACATATACACACACATACATACACACTCACACACACAGCACAATTGAATAAATAAAAAAAAGAGTTACTTTTAAAGGAATGAGTGAAATGCAAGAAACAGAGAGGACAGGCTGCTTTTGGATGGACTTGACTTTCTCCTTTGAGATAATATCTATACCATTCTTGCCAAGGAGTAGGGGAGGGGCCAGATCAGAAGCAGTTGGAACACAGTGATTATGAGCTTGTCTTACCCACATGCAAACTTGTTTTTGTTGTTGTTGTTTGTTTGCTTGTTTTTGTAGGGCTTGTTTGGCCCCTTTTGAATGTCGTCTAGCACAGTGAGAGTATTCTTGGTGGTGTCCTGATACCCACTTCTTGGCCTCCAGCATTCTCTGGCGATTGTCTTTTCTTTAGGAATAGTGTGAAGCTATGGTCAGCCTAGCATGGTGAGACCACACAGCATATGGCTCAGTGTCTTGCTTCATCCTCCATTTATTTCTATTTTTGGTGCTGCTTATCCCCCTTCTGGGCCTCTTGGTCCAAGCACAGGTGGTTCACTTATGATTTAATGAATTAATTGAGCAGACATATGCCGATGGTATAGGGGAAAGACAAAGACAGATGATGTGAGGCACTCAGGATCAATGAGAGCAGCGGCATCGTTCTAGTGTAAAGGCACAGGCCACATGCAGGGTGTGCCAAAGATGCCGTGGGGACTTTGAGGAGTGGGATAATGCCAGGCAGGGGAGCCAAGACAGCGTCCAGGTTGACTTTACAGATAGGGTGTGGCATAAAATGAGTCTGAAATGAGAATGTTGTGTTAGACTCATCCACTCATCTTTTCTGCTGCGGTGAGACAATACTCAGGCTCATACAACTCGAGGGGAGTAAGGGAGATTTGTTGGGCTTGTGCTACCAGAGGGAAGATACAGTCCACTGTGGCAGAAAAGGCATTCTACCTCAGAAGCTGGAGGCAGCCTGATCACTGAAGACACTATGATGAAGGTCAAGAGGGCAAACAACAGACTGCTAGAGATGTTAGTGGAAGAGGGAGAGAGCTAACCCCCCCCAGTCCACTCCCTGTGACATGCCTTCTTTCAACAAAGCTCTACCGCCTAAAGGTACCAGGACCTTACCAGATATTAACATCATCTAAGAAGGCAAACAAAGGAGCTTCTGGGAAACAACTCACATTCAAACCATAACAGTGCCTGGCATTTGTTGCTTTTTGACTTGTTGCTAAGGAAACATCAATAAACAAGATTAGATATTGAACAACCCACCCAGACATGCTAACCAACCAGCTAAGCCACAAAACAGGGAAATTCTTTAAATTCTGAAATGAATCTGTTCTTGTTTGGACATACCTCTCTGCTGGCAGGGCTGCAACATGGGGAATAAACTGTCACTTACAGGCTGCCATGTCTCTCTGTACAAAACAGTTTGGTACCGGTACACTGTCTCTGTGGGACGAGGTGACTGTAGGCTGATCAGCTTTTCAGAGCTTACTTGCAGCTAACCACAGACAGGGCAAAATGCTCAGTGGTAACCTGTAAGATCTGCCTCAGAGTTTCTGGGTGTTGCTCTCACAGCCAATGCAGTCCATTGAGCTCCAGACAGACAGCGCCAGGGCAAGTGAGAACCAAATGGACGTTGGGTGACTCTGTGCCTCATGCAAGAAAAACAACTAAACATGGGCAAAGGAGATCCTAAGAATCAGAGAGGCAAAATGTCATCATCTGCATTCTTTGTGCATGCCTGCGAGAAGTATCCAGATGCTTCAGTCAGCTTCTCAGAATTCTCTAAGAAGTGCTCAGAGAGGTGGAAAACCATGTCTTCTAAAACGGAAAGGAAAATCTGAAGACATGATAGAGACAGACAAGGTTCATCATGAAAGAGAAATGGAAACCCATATCCCTCCCAAAGAGGAAGCAAAGAAGAAGTTCAAGGATCCCAATGTTCCCAAGAGGCCTCCTTTGGTCTCTGTTCTGTTCTGCGTGTCGCCCCAAAATCAAAGGATAATGTCCTGGTTTATCCACTGGTGATGCAGTGAAGAAGCTGGGAGAGCTGTGGAAGGATACTGCTGCCCATGGCAAGCAGGCTTGGGAGACGGTTGCCAAGCCGAAGGAGAAAGGCAAAAAAGACATTGCTGCCTACAGAGCCAGAGGAAAACCTGATGAAGCCAAAAAGACAGTCACGAAGGCTGAGAAGAGCAAGAAAAAAAAAAGAGGAAGATGAGGAAGATGAAAGGGGAGAGGAGGAAGATGAAAATGAAGATGATGGATAAGTTGACTCCAGAACAGCTTTTTTTTCTTGTTTAAAAGCATCTAACCCTTCCATATACATCTCATTCCTTTTAAAGAAAAAAAATTGAAATATAAGACTGTCTATTTTAAGGTGTACAGTGTCTTTTTTTGTATAGTTACATTTTTTCAATAGCCACAGCCTTGCCTGGTACACTGTGAGGGGTTGTAAATTGATATGGAAATTTGAAGCAGGTCCTTGTTGGTGCACAGCACAAAATAGTTACATCTGGGGACAGTAGTTTTCTCATCTTCAGTTGTCTCTGAGGCAGTTTATATGAAATAATTGTCATTTTCTTAACTGTATACCACTCTGTAATTACAAAAAAATTGCAGCTGTTAACATTCTGAATTCTTTTAAGTAAATATAATTAGGAAAAAGATCTGCCTTGGTTTCTCATGCTAAGTGCATAGCTAAAGGATTTGCACCTGTTACTCATATGGGAGACTATAGTAGAGGGATCCGCCCGTGTTCCTTTCTTATACTTTCATCCAGAAATGCTGTGTGACCAAATAGCAAGTCAGTGTTTCTCTGAACTAGTTCTTATTCCCAGAGTTTCCTGATTAGCCAACCATTCTCCACTCACTTACTCAGTTAAATGTGTCAAGGCTTTGCTTCTGAATGCCTTAAACTTCTCCTGATAACTGTGCTTTACACTGCATTTTATTCCTCTGGCTTCTCTTAGGTACTCTGTTTTTAGTGCTCAGAAATTTGATGTATACTTTAGTTTTTTACTTTTTGGCTCTCATCAATCATTCTGTATTGAGTTATACTAATACCAACTTGCCATGTATGAGTTTGATTAAATATGTTCCATTTGTCTGTAAAAAACTTCTTTACAGAATTTTTTGGTTTTGTGATGAACTATATATAATATGAAATTAACTATTTACAGCCTTTCACGTGGGTCATTCTGTGCATTTTGTCGTGTGACATCTGCCATTCATCTGTAGAACTTTGCCATCTTTCCCAACTGAAACTCTGCTGAAGGATACCCGGCATTTTTACATGGAACCTGGGAAATCTATACTCAGGTTCTTTTGCTTTCATGGCAGAGGTTTTAAGCCCTGAGCCATCTTTCTGACCCAGTAGTTATGTTTCAAGGAACTGCCATAACTGTACTCCACAACACCTACAATCTATCACTTTCTTCATGACAGTGCACAAGGGTTCCAACTTCTTCATAGTCTTTGAAAATGTGTTACTTTATGGTTTTTTTTTTTTGCATGAGTGCATGCTTTGTGTGTGCACCACTCAAGATTGCTTGAGTGTGTGCACTGAATGTGTGTGCCTGTGGAGGCCTAAGGGTGACTTCAAAAATCATTCTGGATTGCTCTACTTCCTTATTGCTTTGCTCTGGGGTTTTCCAAGCTCCATTTTTCCAGGGCTGGAATTGCAGTCCCTGCTATTTTCTACCAGTATTTTTACAAGGGATCTGGGGATCAGGAGGCAAAGACTTTAGGCCTTAAGCTGTGTCTTCAGTTTTGATTTCTTTCTTTTTTTAAGTAGTATTGATGGTCATGGATATGAGATGACTCCCTAATGAGTGATTGTAATAGTGTTGAGCATCTTCTCAGTTTGTTGTCATTTGTTAATCATCTTCAATGAGAAATGTCCACTTGAGTCATTTGTTCTTTTTTAAATTGGGTCATTCGTTGCCATTGATGTTATTGCTGAAGCATAGAAATTCTCGATATATTCTGAATGTTAATTCCTTATGAAATACATGATTCACATGTATTTTCTCCTCAGTTTTCATCTTGAGATTTTCCCCACGTTGGGGTCCACGTTGAGAATCTGAGGTGCGATCTCACTTCATACCTTTGACTCAAAGTGTCTTTGGCACCTCAGATGACAGCCTCTTCTTCAGTGGTCAGCTTAGTGTGGTGGGAAGACTTGCCTCTGAGTGGCACTCTTTCTTGAATAAAGATCCTGGATTGAATAAAAAGGAGAAAGTACTGAGATTGAGAAGATGCTCAGCCTTTAAAACACTGCAAAAGAAAAGATCTGTCGTTTGTATCCCAAGTAAAATGTCCTAGGAATGCAATGGCCTGCCTGCAATTTCAGCCCTGGAGGGTGGAGCCTGGGGATCTCAAAGTAAGCTACTTAGACTTTCAAAACTGTAAGATGGAGGAGTGAGTGAAGATGATTGTCCAAATCACTGATATTACTCTTGGGCCTCGATATGCAAGTGCATACTCGTATACACACACACCTACCCTGCGTGCAAACATGTGCACATACATACACATATACATAAAAATGGAAAAAAGGGAGAAAGCACTGTGGGAATAATGTGTCTAGTTCTCTCAAGCGCTTGCCATTGTAACTTCCTTGCTCTGATGGGCTGTAACTTAGAAATGTGAACTGAATACACACTTGTTTTTGTCAAAGTGTTTTATTACAGCAACAGAAGAGAAACTAAAAGAGTTGCTTTTTCAGTTTTTAGTGATTTCATGTTACATGTGGAAGTTTTAAATTTTGTGATGGCTGTACTATCTTGTATTGTCTATTTCAGTTTTCTTTGCTGTTCTAAGTAAGCCCTTTGAACAAAATAACATAGCTTTCCATTCAGCTATAGTGATAAACACAAGATTCAACATGCAGAATTAACCTTTGTTTCCTGTTTTTGGAAAGAAAGTCATTTGACATGTCAGGAAGGGGAAGGCTGTTTGTCTTCATTACATTGAAATACCACTGAATCACTCTAGTAGTCTGTCATAGTTAGACAGAGGTGTCCAACTTGACGGTTGAGGATTTGAGCTCTGGGTACATTTGTGGAGAATTAGTGGTTGAGTTGGGCCCAGAGCAAACCTGCAGAAGATTGTCTAGCTGATGGGGAAGGCCTATCATATGGTGGGTGGGATTAGGCCCTGGAATAAAAGTCAGAGAGCTGGTTGAATGGTTGGCATCCTTGTGTATACTTGGCCAGATGGATGGGATTAGGCCCTGGAATAAAAGACAGAGAGCTGGTTGAAGAGTTGACACCTTTGTGTACACTTGGCCAGACATGCTGGTCTGGCCAAGTAAGGATTGTCCTGCTCTCAGCCATTACGTAGAGATGGTGTGGCCAGTTCCCTCGGCCCTGGTGTTGGCACATGCTCTCCCATCAAGCTGGACTGAGAACTGTAACCAGACTGTCATAAGAAAATAAACCCCTTGTTCCTTTAAGCTGTGTGATGGTCATTTATCAGCAACCATTCAGGCGAACTGCAACATAGTCTCAAGACAAAAGCAACCGACTTCATATTTGGAGACACAGATGTTGGTTTTAGTTCAGGTTCCTTCAGAATAAAGTCACTTTGGACACATGTGATGGTATTAAAACCCTCCATTGTCTTCTAATGTCTTGAGACACTCTTCTTTTTATATAAAACAGTGGAAGCAATATGTGGTTGAAGAGAAAAAATCTGCAAGGCAAAAAATGCAAATTTCTGGCCCAGAAGAAGCTCTGAATGAACCTTTAGAGAAATGATTCATTTAACTGAAAGTTTAGACATGTCTGTAAATCACACCTATTTTTCTTCCTTCTCCTCCTTCTCCTTCTTTCCTCTTTTTCTGTCCCCCTCCTCTTCTTCTTCCTCTTCCTCCTCCTCTTCTTCCTTCTCTTCCTCTTCCCTCTCTTTTCTCTTTTCCTGTTCTTTCTCTTCTTACCTTTACCTCCTCTTCCTCTTCTTCCTCCTCTTCATCTTCTTCCTCTTGCTCCTTCTCCTCCTCTTCTTCTTTTCTTCTCGTTCTTGTTCTTCTTTTTATTTCTTGTTCTTTGTCTTCTTCTTCATCCTCTTCATCTTATTCTTTGTCTTCTGAATCGTCTTCTTTTTCTAAGTCTTACTCTATAGCCCAGGATGATCTGGAAATCACTCTTTAGCCCAGGCTGGATTCAAACTCACTATGTATTCTAGGCTGGCCTCAAACTAGGCTGCAGTCCTGGCTTGTACAATTACAGGCATGAGCCACCATGCTTATCTAAATTTATCCAATCTTACCTAATATGAGATTCTGATGGTTCTAGGTCCTTATAATAATGTACTGAACAGTATTTAAGGATGCTTCAGGCATTCTGAAATTGGCTCTAAACATCGAAAGAAGAGCACTCATCTCAGAGAACAAAAACTTTAGCCCTTCCTTACACCTCCTGACTAATTTCATACAGCACCTTTTCCCAATCTTCCCTTTTCCCATGTGCCACACCTCCTTGACTCTCCAGTATCTCTCTTCTCAAGCACTAACTCTTCCTCTTCAACATTTTGTACTTTGATTTCTTTTGCCTCCTTGAAAACTCATTTTGGTTACTGCCTTCTTAGGTAAACCTTTAGACCTCAATAGCTAGGTCAACCCCACTTTCAGTTCTCATACTATCATCCCAGTACTACTTCATTTTACTTACTCATGTTACAATTTCATGTATTGCTGTGGGATTAGGACATTAAGATTTGACTCCTAGGAATAGAGCAGGATCTAGATCTGCCTGTGTTCTTTGGTAAAGCTAGTGCCTGTTAGGGGTTGTGGCATATAGAATGGTCTCAATAGGTATTTTGTGAATGAGTGGATAGATTCTTAATGGGTCATAAGACTGCAATCTGAGAAAAAGACAGACTTGTTTCATTGAGAAAAAAACCTCAATGAAAACCAAGCTTTAGAATCACCTTTGAACAGGTTTTGTAAAAAAGGAATTGCTTGGGAGGCTTCCTTCAGAAACTCTTTAAAGATGGAGTAAAACAGCATTGAGCATTGTGTTCGACAGATGCTTCAAGGAAAAGAAGAAGGAGAGCAGAAACAGACAGATATTGATCATGAACAATGGTGAGAAAGTGAAGTGCTGAAAATAGTTTAACACTAGAGTCTGGGAATAAGAGCTGACATTCTCTAAGGCCTGAGGTCACATGACCCACAGTGCAGATATGAGTAAAAGAAAATAGAATGAAATCATATCTAGAGAATTTTGTTTGATAAAGGAAAGTCTTGTCTTTATGAAGGATAAAGTCATAGGATTAGT
Organism: Typhlomys cinereus; assembly: GCA_023101885.1. Classification (NCBI taxonomy): domain Eukaryota; kingdom Metazoa; phylum Chordata; class Mammalia; order Rodentia; family Platacanthomyidae; genus Typhlomys; species Typhlomys cinereus. The sequence continues at coordinate 860,340 of JALPQD010000104.1, forward strand.
ATAATAGGAAGGGATGGTGACTCTGTGTGTGTGTGTGTGTGTGTGTGTGCACGCGTGTGTATGTGTGTGTGTGTGTGTGTGTGTACAAAAGGACACTTGAGTGTATGTACCTGTGGAGGGAAAGGCTTTAGCCTCTGAATCATTTCAGCCCTAGGATTAGATGCTTTAGGGATGAAAGAGAAGATCATTTATTTGTTGTAAGGGCACATGATAATGAGGCTTTTGGTTCCTTCTTGAATTTAGAATTAGTAGTATCCTTGAGAAGGGATTATCCCCATGTTTCCTGCTAGAATTTTCTCAGTGCCTATGGTGAGAGTTGTGAGAATAGTTCCTTTGCTACAGCTAAGTAAAGTTTCTGAGGCCATTGTTCATAGCTTGAGGTTCAAGTACACATCACTCTCCTACCAGGAGGCAATGTTAACAGCCCGTGCTCTCCAATGCCGAACCTTCTCCTTTGACAAGATTCTGCCTGGGATTGCTGTGTTTCTTGGGTCTCTGTCTTTACCCTCCCCCTTTTCTACCTTCTCCATACTTCTATTTTTCTAGTGGATTTTTTCTTTTTTGCATCTTTGTTTCTGGAATGTGAATAGAGGAGAAAGCAGGGCACCAAGACCTCAAGAAATGAAGTTTATTTGATCACCGGGACTCGGGGACTCCTGCTTGGATATGTCTTGGGTTTTATGCTCTTTAGTTACAAGGTAGTTTACAGAGCATTTAGGCAGTGTCTGATTGATCACAGGGCCACAGAGAATCATCAGTTAGGAGGGGACAAGAGGGAAGACTGCAATGTAGCAAGTAATGACAGACGCAGAGCAATGGAGTTAGATGGAGAGTCCTGGTTAAGGGCTCCTCCCAGACCATTTCATAACGACTGAGGGAAAGATAAGTGACATAAGACTTCTCTTAAGTAGACTTTTAAACCAAAGGGAAATCGCTATCTGCCTTTTAAAAAAAATTAAAAAAAATACTTTGTGTGTGTGTGTGTGTGTGTGTGTGTGTGTGTGTGTGTTTATCAGAGGGCACCGTGTGTCCTTGTGGAGGACCACGGATGGTCTCAGGAATCATCCTGGATGCTTCTACCTCCTTCTTGCTTCACTCTGTGATTTCCCAGTTCCCACCCACCAGGGCTGGAAGTGTAGGCCTCCGTCATTTCTGCCTGGCATTTTTATGTGGAACCTGAGATCTGAACTGTCAGGTTTTGCCTTTTATAGGCTAAAAGACTATGGGGAGATAGCATTGGCATACACAACCTCCTTACATCTTAGTGTGTTCAGCTACTGCTTCTACCATTTTAAAAAAAACCCAAAGTTTCTCACCTTCAGGGACACCTTCACCTGCCTCCATCTCTTTAGGCAAAGGTCTTTAAAGATTTATGTAAATCTGACAACTCCATGTGTTAGTTCCTCAGCCTTCTGCACCCTAATTTGCTCCCACAGTTCTTGTATGAAGAATTCAGCAACATCTCAACTCCATCAATGACATATTCTTAAGTGTGTTCAAAGTTGGGCTTTCTTTTCTTATCACACTAAAATTCTGGTGCTTTGTATTTTAGAGTCAGGTCTCACTATGTGGCCTAGCTGCCCTTGATCCTCCTGAGTCAGGATCTACTTGGAGTGATTATAGGCACACTGGGATGACTACAGTTTTTAAATGCAAGCAGTACTTGACCACACCTTCTTTCTTGCATTTATGCTTCTTCCTTTAAAAATTTATATGTATATACATGGAAATTTGCCATTTACTCTAATGTACAATTCCATAACATTATGTTCATGATATTGTTTAACAGTCTGAACTACATATTTCCAAAATTTTCTTTTTTGCATGCAATAAAGCATGTGCATGTTGTGTGAGCATGTGTGTGCTTGTGTGTCTGTCTGTCTGTGTCTGTCTATGTGCAGTAGAGGGCACTTGAATGTGCGTGACCCAAAATGACACTGAGTGTCATCTTGGATTGTTCTACCTCTTTTTTGCTTTGCTATGGGATTTCCCAGGCTCTGTCTTCCAGGGCTGGAAGTGCAAGCCACCACCATTTCTACCTGGCTTTTTTATATGGGATCTGTAACCTGAACTCAGGTCCTTCTGCTTGTGAGGTAGAGGATTAACTCCCATCCAAAATTTCTGACTGCTGTGAACAGAAGCTCTGCAATCCTTAAAGCATGGCTCCTGCTTTGTCTTTGAATTCTTGGGCCTCCACAATCTTCCTTTCAGTTTCTGTTGGCTTCCCCCTCGTGCTGCTTCATTGGTGCGCGTTTCTCTGTCCAGTTTATAAGATCTGTATCTCTTGGGCTTTCTGAGCCCTACTCCCTTTTTATCTTATATATCTTTAAAGGTACATCTTGATCCGTCTTGCAACTCTAACAAAATCTAAAACTCTAGCTATCTATCTTTTTCCTGAGTGCCTTCATATAATCCTTTACATTTTAAGGGATTATGTTCTTGCCACCCACAAATGTTATAGTCTTATTCATTTCACCAAAGCTTTCTAAAGCTACTTGTCATAGTTAAGCACAGGTGTTAACTTGACTGTTGAGGGTTTGAGCTCTGAGCACATTTATAGAGAATTAATGGTCAAATTAAGCCCAGAGCAAACCTGCAGGACATTGTCTAGCTGCTGGGGAAGGCCCAGCCCACAGTGGGTAGGACTATCCCTGGAATAAATCACGGAGAGCTGGTTGAAGAGTTGGTATCCTTGTGTACACTTGGCCAGACATGCTGGTTGGCAAGTAAGGATCGTCCCTCTCTCAGCCATTACGTGGTGATGGTGTGGCCAGTTCCTTCGGCCCTGGTGTCGGTGCGTGCTCTCCCATCAAGCTGGACTGAGAACTGTAACCAAGAATCATAAGAGAGAATAAACCCTTGCACCCTTAAGCCGTTTGATTGTCACTTATCAACCATGCAGGCAAACTGCAACACTACTTCTACATTTTTGTAAGCACATCTCCTTATGCTTGGAATCTTTTTCTTCCTTTGCTTAACTTAACTTTTTTGTGCCATCTCAGTTTGGAGGCCAGTTCTTCCCTGAAGCTGTTTAGCAGCTTCTCATTTCTCTAGCTGATGGTCACGCTGGTGTCTCCTCACTGGTTCCTCAATTCCATGATGGTAGAGATCAAAAGTACCAAATTCCAAAATGGTGCCCGGTCCCTCAAACATCCCTCTGCCTTTTTCTTTATCTATGTCATTTCTCCTTCTCATATTGGCATTTCTGCCACTAAACTGTCTGCCATGCTGTCAGGACCTTCATTGACCAGTGAAGATCCTGGTGCCTTCCCCTTAAGTTTCCAAAAAGGTGAACTAATTAGTTTTTTTTTTTCATGCTTGTGTGTCTGTGTGCGTGTATTTACACATGTGCTTGCATACGAGAGGGTAGTTGAGTAAGTGCATCTGTGAAGGCCCAAGGAATCATCCTAGATTGCTCTTCCTCCTTATTTCTTTGCTCTGGGGTTTCCCAGGATTGCCTTCCGAGACTAGAATTACATGTTGTGATTATAACAGCTCATATTTTTATGTGGGATCTGGGGATCTGAACTAAAGTCCTTTTGCTTGGGCGGCAAAGGCTTTAACCCATGAGCCATTTCCCCAGCCCTAAAGCTTAATGTCTTAAAAAAAGAACCCAGTCCTCGACATTTTAATACCCCAAACCAGACTAATACAATATGTGATGTCAAAATGCTTTACATTTTAAAGAGAAATAGTAAAGGCACTTATGGGCCTTTGACGGGCATTTAACTAGAAGCTTCAAAACAATTTGAGATTTAGTTTAGGCAGGTATATTAGTTTAATTAACAGTTATATGTAAGATAAAGTCCTATTTAGCATTGTGTAAATTAAAGCTCATTTGTTTTTGTAAAAATTAGAAAGAAAGAAAGAAAAACCATGTCCTGTGAAAGAAGCACAGGTGCTTGGCTCTGTGAGTGCAGGGCATGCGGCTTTCCTAGATGTCTCTATCCTGACCATGTGGCTGGATTGATGCTGCACACATCCAACACCCAATGGGCACAAAGTGCTTCCCAGCCAGTGTTTTTGGAAGTTTATAAAATGAGTCTTGGGAGGCTGCGGGGGAGGGGGGAGGGATGGATCAGGGGTTGAGACTCTGCCTCACAAGCAGAAGGTCCTGAATTCAGGTCCCAGATCCCACATAAGACAGAGTCTTAACCCCTGAGCCATCTCTCCAGGCTTCATAAGTTAGCTTAAAGTCCTAGTTCTTCTAAGCTGTTTGGTGGTGTATTTATTAGCAACACGAAGAGTAACTGTACATATCCTTCTTGTGTATTCTTTTAGTTTTCATAAATTCCTGTAACTCCAATTTACATCTTCATATCCCACATTGGAATACATCTTTTCAAGGATGATCTTAATTAGGAACTTATTCTTGTTATTGATCATATTTCAAATATATCTGCTCATAGAATATAAGTTTATATTAAGCTTTTTCATGTACAATGACACAGGCTTCAACACACTTATTACTCTTAGGCATTTTTAAGCCACACCAGCCAGTTACATTTCAGCAACTCAGTGACCTGATGTTATCATAAGGCATCTAAAGAATGAGAGATAGAGATGCTGGGAAAGGTCTCTCAGGGATGGTGGAGGAAGATAAGAGCAATCCATGTAGTTCTGTCTTATATAATAGCCCGGATCAAAGAGGAAACGAAGAGTGAACGCTCAGGAGTATAGCAGTGGAACCCTGGGTTTCTACAAATCAGAACAGAGAAAATTCTTAACGACCTGAAATGACCACCATCACCAGAGGTATAATTATACCACAACCATCCTTCACAATTGCACCTGTATTCTTGGCCTAGGTGAACCAATGGGGCTGATATTAATAAAAAAAAAAAAAAGATTTTGCTTGGGTACATATGCTTCCAGTGTCTTCCTAGGTAAACATATTGATTAGATCATCTTCATGATTATCAAGAGCAGTTTTCCTCCATATTCCTGTGTTCTTTTTTAAACCCTTTTACAGAATTTCATTTATTTGCTTGAGGGAGAAGAGAGAGGGAGAGGCAGAGAGAGAAAGGAGTGTATGCATCCATATGACATGGCACACAAGTGAAAGTTGAAGGATAACTTTCAGAAGTCAGTTCTCTTTTCCCATCATGTAGACCTCCAGGGATCTGCAGGTTGGGAGCAGGTGCCTTGTCCGCTGAGCCATCTCAGCTGCCCATTGTGACCATTTTTAAACGCACAGTTCAGTGACAGTAACGACATTCACACTGTTAGAACACCGTCGCCAACATCCATCTTCCAGAGTTTCCATCTTGAAAAAGTGAAACTCTGCAACTTCTTTTGCTCTTGTGCATGAAGAAGCTATTTTGCCAAAATGCACACAAGTTCTGTGTCATTTCTGGCAGTTCTGTCTACTTCTTTATTGTCCACAAGGTATACCATCTGCCTTTCCAAGCCACATATTACCCCCATGCCCTCTTTTAATTTCTGCTTTAGGTAAAGAAAAGCAACTTAGGAAAAAGAAAACCTGATACCATCTCTTTCACCAAGTTCACCAAAACATTTGAAACAAAATAGAGCAAGAATGAATAAATCAATAAAAAAACCCCAGTGTTATCTGCGTTCCCTCATACCAAGCTGCTCAAGGGCTGGAAGACAGCTGCGAACTGATCTGATCTCATCTCCTGCCTCCCACCCAGCGTCTGCACTAGCATTCTTTTCAGTACACTAATAAAAGCATAGTCCCTGCTATTTTTTTTCTAGATCAATAAGCAGTGCCCAAGAGTATTCTCATAGGCTATGCCTATTTTAATATAGTTATCATTTCACTGTAATTGTTATATTAGGTGACAACTTTAATGTTGATAAATCAAAGTAAGTAGGGCTTTTTAGTTATTCACCTAAGATAGTTTAGTCTGCTGTAGCTGGGAAAAGATGCACATCTGTGAGTTTAAAGCCCACTGAGAGACTTTTGTTTAGAAGGAAAATGAATAGGAGTAGGGATGTGCTTGGGAATTCTCAAAAAATGTGGCTTCCTTATGTTATAAGCAGTTCAGTGAAAAAGTTGCTTTGCAGAATGACATAGGACAGAGCAAGTAAATTTAGGGCATTGTCTCTGTTTAAAACTAGAATAGTAATTATGAATAATTATTGATGGGAAAACTAAAATTAGGGCTGGAGAGATGGCTCTAGGTTTAGGCTTCTGCCTCAAAAGCAGAAGGACCCGAGTTCACATATTGGATCCACATAAAAATGTCAGGTGGAAATGATGGGGGCCTGGAAGGTGGAGCCTAAGAACTCCACAACAGTACAAGTAGAAGGTAGAACAATCCAGTATGATTCTTGAAGTCACAGTTGGGCCTTCATAGATACACACAGTTCCCCTGATACACACAAAAAACCCTGAAATTTAAAATGTGTGGATTTTTAGTAAATGAAAATTATTGCAATAGAGAAACCAAAATATTGAAGACTACTAGCTTCTTTTTCAGAATTTAGATTTTTTGAATTTATGTTTCCCTTGCATTGCTGATTTTTTAGCATACGAATTAACTTATATACTACTTTATTTTTTTCAATTTTATATGCATACTAACAAAATATTTCCTTTGAGTTTTTTTTTCTTTCTGTTTTAAAACCTGTCTATAGGGCTGGAGAGATGGCTCAGGAGTTAAAACTTAACCCTTAAGCAGAGGGATCTGAGTTCACATCTCAGATGTTAGGTGGAAATGGCAGCTGCCTGTACTTCTGGCCTTGGTGGACAGAGCTTGAGTACTCCCAGTGCAAAGTGAAAAGGAGATAGAATCAATCCAGGATGATTCCTGAAGTCACTTTTGGTCCTACACAGGGACACATAGTGCCCTCTGATACACAAACACACACACACACACACACACACACACACACACACACACATACACAAGTTTGAAAAATATCTGTCTATAAAGTACAGGATAGATTACTTAATGTATCATATAAGCTAAGAATGTCCAAGAAGTTGACCATTTGTGGACAGAATCTCTTTGTCTGGCATGAGGTGCAGATAATATGAAGGGAGTTTGGTGAAATTAGAAAAGACTATAGTTGATTGATAACAGGCAAATGTTTATAAAAGTTGGTGTGCAATTTGTCAACAAATGCGCCATTAAAATGATTTGACTAATTGAATTGCCTTTTATCTTTATACAAGTACTAAGATATCTCAAGTTATTGCAATTCTAATTAGTTTTTATAGTTCCATGTTTGTGGCCGTTATATGGACTATGACCAGAACCTGACATTTTGTTTGAAGGCACATCTCTACTTCCTCCACATTGAGCTCATTCCAGTATCAACACCTACAAAGGGCTGGGTTTATTGGTGTTGGACTGCAGCCAAACCAGCTTTCTGGAACCCAAATCTCATGGTGACTACTAGACTCTCACTGAGATTGATTATTATCTTTTGATATCTTTTCTTCTGTACTTCTCTTGCATTGACTGTTTTCCTAATTTCTACTCTTTTTTAAAATATATTTTATTTATTTATTTTATGAGAGAGAGAGAGAGAGAGAGAGAGAGAGAGAGAGAGAGAGAGAGAGAACACTGTGAATCCCTGTGGAGGCCCAAGAGTGACTGTGGGAATCATCCTGGATTGCTTCTACCTCTTTCTTGCTTTGTTTTGGGATTTCCCAGGATCCACCCACCAGGACCAGAAGTGAAGGTTGCTGATGTTTTTTATGCAGGACTTGGGATCTGAACTCAGGACCTTCTGCTTTTGAGACAGAGTCTGAACACCTGAGCCATCTCTCCAGGCCTAATTTCTATTCTTTATCTCAGATTCATGACTTGAATGTCTAGTAAACTAAAGAAATTGTGTTTAGAAACATGTAATACCTCACAGGCTTTCTTGCATGCACTATAGTGACCTAAATAATAGACTTTGTAAGTGAAACCAACATTGCTATTCTTGCTGCTGAAAACTGAGCCAGGTACCAAGAAATAAGTCAACAAAAAATATGTTTATGTTGAGCTAGAGGGAAGGGAGACATTTTTGAGATGGATTAATATTTTCACTTCCCTCATTCATTCGTTTACTCCTCCAGTCAATAAGTATTTATTGAGAGTCAACTATGTTACAGGTTCAGTGCTTACTCTCCTGGGAGTTAGGGATCAGTGTCTGGGAGGTAAACTTTGTGTTGTGCTTTGTTTATAATCTGAGAGGATCCCCTAAGATTTCATGTTTTGGAATTTCGTTCCCATTGAGTGATTAAGAGGGAATGGGTGACTAGGATCAGCTAAAATCATCAGGTGAAAACCCACTGAGTGATTTTATGAAAGACACCAGAGGACACACCCAGTGTGATTAAGTATGATACTCTGAATTCCTTCAGGACTCTGGAAGAAAGAAAACCATCACCAAACAAGCCTTCAACCAGAACAGTAATGTCAAAATAACCTCCCCCTTTTTTTTCAAAAGTAAAATTGTCTAGTCTTAAGTATTTTATTATGTATCAGAAAGTAGACTAATACCAATTATGATGTTGATCTGAACTACAAAAGAAATGCATTTAGCATTCTGGGCTCTATAATAGTGACACTGACTTAGTTTCAGAGAACTTAGCCAGATATGTCACACTATATATGAATGTGAAGACCAAATGATGCTAACAATGTAACAGGGCAAAGGAAAAGCAAGAATAAAATGTTCTTTGCCAGATAAACAGGAAAGATGATTTTTCTTCATCAGTTTTTGTCTCATTAATTTTGAATAGTTTATTTCTTTGGAGCCTGACCAATATTCCCAGTAATGCAATCCTGATTCTTGTGTTTTCTGGAGAGGTACATTCTTATGCTATGCCATGTTTTTTTTTTAATACATTTATTATTATTATTTCCGCTCATACAAACTTAATAGATACACCAGTTCTCTCCCTCCCTCCTCCTCCCCCCAAACCCCCTGCTCCCCCTCCCCTCACCCCTCCCTCCCCATCCCCCAGTGCCTCCCGTTCCAATTCCCAGAGAGTCCTTTATTGTGCATGCCTGACTCTCCTCTGGGCCCTCCTCTCCGATGACGTACAAGGACCCAGTGGCATTTCCCTGAACCCTTTCCCATGTTCCCCTTAAGCATAGGAACACTACTGTGGCTGTCAATTCCTTGCCTCCAAGGATCTTGGTGCCTTTAGCAAATGCTAGACTTTGTGAGGTCAATAGTGGGTTGGACATTGCTCAGGGCATGCAAAGTCCAATTATGATTGCTTCGGCCCTAACTTGTGTAGAGTATCTTGCAAATCATTGCTCCTCCCATCCATTTGCTCTTACAATATTACTGCCCTCTCTTCCGCAAATGTCCCTGAGCTTCAGGATGGGGAGAGATTAGTCTGTCCCAGTTCTAGGTGGTTGATATAGAGTCTCTGAAGTTCTGGATTGTGGTTTGTTGATTTTCTTTTGCAGTTTTGCTGCTCCTGCAATGCCCTTAACTTCATCCTGCTTGACACTGTATGTCACCCCTTGCAGTCCTTGATGGTGGCCTATTTTCTCTGCTGTAACATGGTCCCCTCTCTCCTTGTGTCTGGTGTGGCCCTCCAACCCCATCACTCCTGTTCGTAATCCTTGCAATTACTGTAGGTATTCCATAGATTTACCTTTGAGTGTCTCAAGGTGGGTTGGGTGGGTTTGGTACTAGGAGCCACCTATTAGGGAGTACATATGGTGCTTAATTTTCTGGGTTTGGGATACTTCACTTAATATAATTGTTTCTAATGACATCCATTTCCCGGCAAATTCCAGTAATTCATCATTTTTGATGGCTGAGTAGTACTTCATTATATAGATGTACCACTTTTCCTTATCCACTCGTCAACTGTTGGACATTTGGGTTGATTCCATGACTTTGCTATTGTAAACAGTGCTGCTATGAACATGGTTGCACTTGTGCTATCAAGGTGAACCTCTGCTGCATGGGGGGTTATTCCCAAAAGTGGAATCGCAGGGTCATATGGCATTTCAATCTTTAGTTTCTGTAAGAGTCTCCAGACGGCTCGCCAGAGTGGCTGTATGAGCCTGCATTCCCACCAGCAATGTAGGAAAGTTCCCCTCTCTCCACATCCTCTCCAGCATTTGTTGTTGTTTGTATTGTGGATTTTTGCTATCCTGACCGGGGTGAGATGATATCTCAGGGAAGTTTTGATCTGCATTTCCCTGATGGCTAAAGAAGTGGAGCATTTTTTCAGATATTTGTTAGACATTTTAATTTCATCCCTGGTAAAGTTTCTTTTAAGTTCCAGGGCCCATTTTTTAATTGGGCCATTGGTTTCCTTGGTGTTTAGTTTTCTAAGTTCTTTGTGCACTCTGGACAATAGAGCTCTATCAGATATGTGGTTCGTGAAGATTTTCTCCCATTCTGTGGGTTGCCTTTGGGCTCGTGTTACAATCTCTTTATCTGAACAGAAGTTCTTTAATTTCACAAGATCCCAACTGTTGAGAGTTGGTAGCAGTGACTGTGCCATTGGATGTCTGTTTAGGAAATGTTGGCGTAGCCCAATCAGCTCGAGGGAGTTCCCTATCCTTTCAACTATGGTTTTTATAGTCTCTGGCCTGATATCAAGGTCCTTGATCCATTTGGAATTAAGTCTTGTACATGGTGACAAGTACGGGTTCAGCTTTAATCTTCTGCATGTGGAGATCCAGTTTTGCCAGCACCATTTGTTGAAGATGCTTTTTTTTTTTCCATTGGATTCTTTGGGCCCCTTTGTCAAAGATGAAATGGCTGTAATTTTGTGGGCTTATATCTGGGTCTACAATCCTTATCCATTGATCTGTGTGTCTATTTTGGAGCCAGTACCAGGCTGTTTTTATAACTATGTATTTGTAGTACAGACTTAGGTTTGGTATGGTAATACCTCCAGCAGTGTTTTTGTTACTCAGGATTGTCTTTGCTATCCTGGGTCTTTTGTGCCTCCATATGAATTTTGAGATTGTTTGGTCAACTTCTTTAAAGAATTGCTTTGGGATTTTGATTGGTATAGCATTGAATCTGTATATTGCCTTTGGTAGGATGGTCATTTTCACGATGTTGATTCTGCCAATCCAGGAACATGGGAGGTCTTTCCACCTTCTGGTGTCTTCTGCAATTTCTTTCTTTAGGGTTTTAAAGTTTTCATTGTAAAGGTCTTTTACCTCCTTGGTTAGGTTTATACCTAGGTATTTCATTTTTTTAGGGGCTATAGTAAATGGGATTGTTTCTCTCAAGGCTTTTTCACTTCTTTCATTCTGGGCATATAGGAAGGCCTCTGATTTTTGCACATTTATTTTGTACCCTGCCACCCTGCTGAACTTCTCAATTAGTTCCAAGAGGTTCCTGGTGGAGTTTTTGGGATCACTCAGGTATAAGATCATGTCATCTGCAAATGGGATAGTTTGACTTCTTCCTTGCTGATTTGAATCCCTCTTATGTCTCTGTCTTGTCTTATGGCTTCAGCTAAGACTTCAAGTACAATATTGAATAGAAGTGGTGAGAGTGGACAGCTTTGTCTAGTTCCTCATCGAAGTGGGAATGCTTCCAATTGTTCCCCATTGAGCATAATCCTTGCTGTGGGCTTGTTGTATACAGCTTTTATTATATTGATAAAGGTTCCTTCCATTCCTACTGTCTCTAGCGTTTTGATCATAAAAGGCTGTTGGATCTTGTCAAAAGCTTTTTCTGCATCTATTGAGAGTATCATGTGGCCTTGGACTTTGGACTGGTTTATATGATGAATTACATTTATTGATTTGCGTATGTTGAACCAACCTTGTGTGCCGGGGATGAAGCCTACTTGGTCCCCGTGAATGATCTTTTTGATATGTTTTTGAATCCAATTTGCTAAGACTTTGTTGAGAATCTTTGCATCTGTGTTCATCAGAGAGATCGGCCTATAGTTTTCTTTTTTAAGTGAATCTTTATTAGGTTTTGGGATTAAGACGATATTAGCTTCATAGAAGGAATTTGGTAGTGTTCCTTCCTTTGCTATTTGATGGAACAGTTTAAGGAGTATTGGTGTTATTAACTCCTTCAATGTCTGGTAGAACTCTGTGCTGAATCCATCTGGTCCAGGACATTTTTTGGTGGGAAGATTCGAGATTACTTCTTCAATTTCCTCATATGTTATAGGACTATTTAAATAATTCACAACTTCCTGATTCAATTTAGGTAAGTTGTGTTTACTTAGAAATTCATCCATCTCTTTTGTGTTGTCAAATTTCACAGAGTATAAGTTTTTGAAATATGATGTTATAATTCTCTAGATTTCTCGGGTATCAGTAGTGATAACTCCATGTTCATTTCTAATTTTGTTAATTTGGGTTTTCTCTCTCTTGCTTTTGGTTAATTTAGCTAGGGGTGTATCAATCTAATTGATTTTTTCAAAGAACCAGCTTTTTGGCTGGTTGATTTTTTCTATCCTTTTCTTAATCTCGATTTCAGATATTTCTCCCCTTATTTTGCTAATCTCCTCTCTTCTACTGCTTTTGGGATCAGATTGCTCAAGTTTCTCTAAAGCCTTAAGCTGCATCATTAAGTTGTTTATTTCTGATGTTTCCATTTTTTTGACGTAGGCATTAAGAGCTATGAACTTACCTCTTAGAACAGCTTTCATTGTGTCCCAGAGATTTTGGTAAGTTGTATTTTCATTATCATTCGCTTTCAGGAAATCTTGAATTTCCTTTTTAATTTCTTCTTGAATCCAGTTCTCATTCAGCATCATATTGTTACGTTTCCAGGAGTTAGTGTATTTTCTCTTGTTTGTTGTGTTGTGGATGTCCAGCTTTAGGCCGTGGTGGTCTGATAAGTCACAGATTAGAATTTCAACTTTTTTGTATATGTGTAGCTTCATTTTGTGGCCCAATATGTGATCTATTTTGGAGAAAGTTCCATGTGCTGCTGAGAAAAATGTGTATTCTTTGGTGTGTGGGTGAAAAATTCGATAGAGATCTGTAAGGTCCATTTCAGTAAGGGTTTGATTAAGTTCCAAAGTGTCTCTGTTAAGCTTTTGACCTGTTGATCTATCCCATGTTGAGAGGGCGGTGTTGAAGTCCCCAAGAATTATCGTTTTGGGGTTGATTTCTTGCTTTAGATGCTGTAGGGTTTTCTTAATGAATGTGGAGGGGCCCGTATTGGGTGCATATATGTTCAGTATTGTGAAGTCTTCCTGGTGAATTGTACCTGTGACTAAAATGTAGTATCCACCTGTGTCTCTTATGATTTTCTTTGGTTTGAAGTCCACTTTGTCTGAAAGCATAATTATTACCCCTGCCTGTTTCCTGGTTCCATTAGCTTGCAAGATTTTGGACCAGCCTTTCAAAAGTTAGGATGTGCCTATCTTTTGTGGTGAGATGAGTTTCCTGAAGGCAGCAGATTGTTGGATTGTGATTATTAATCCAAGTTTGTAATCTGTGTCTCTTAATCGGTGAGTTAATACCATTGACATTTAATGTTATAATGGAGAAATTATTTTTAATTCTGGACATTTTTTATGTTTAGTAGATTTTGTAAGCATGTTGTTTGATATTTATATTTTGGTGGTATTATACTTCCCTTCTGTCCTCCTGGATACGCTTGTTCTCATCTTCAAGCTTGAGTATCATTTCTAACATTTTTTGAAGGCCTGGTTTGGTAGACATGTATCCCTTCAAGTCGTCTTTGTGCTGGAAAACTTTTCTTTCTCCCTCAATCATGACAGATAGTTTTGCTGGGTATATCAGTCTGGGTTGGCATTTTTGCTCATTTAATTCTTGAAGTACGTCTCTCCAAGCTCTTCTTGCTTTTACTGTTTCCATTGAGTAGTCATTTGTTATTCTAATAGGTTTACCTTTAAAGGTGACTTGCTTTTTTTCTCTTGAAGCTCTCAGCACCTTTTCTTTGTCTTGAATGTGGAGTGTTTTAACTATTATTTGCTGTGGCGATTTTCTATTTTGGTCATATCTGTTTGGAGTGTGAAATGCCTCTTGTATTTCGATAGGCCTCTCATTCTTTAGTTGTGGGAAGTTCTCATTTATGATAAATTGAAAAATTTCCTCAGGTGTGGTATTTTGGGATTCTTGTTCTGGTATTCCATGAATGTGCATGTTAGGCTTCTTCAGGGTGTCCCATATCTCTTGAATGTTCCTCTCCAGCATCTTTTTGGCTTTAACAATCTCTTCCATTGAGCTTGTTAATTCTTCCACTTTGTCTTCAAGACCTGAAATTCTGTTTTCTGCCTCGTTTGTTCTGCTGATAAGACTCTCTGTTGAGTTTTGGGTTGAAGATAATGTCTTTTAGTTCAATTTTAAACTCTGCCTGAGACTGTTTTAACTGCTCTATGCCTATTTTTGTTTCTTGAACTGTTTTTCTCAACTCCTCCAAGTGCCTGTTGTGTTCCTGTTCAAAGTGGTGGATACGGTTGTTTAACTCTTCTTGGATTTCCTCTTTCATAGTATTAATCATGGTAATGATCATACTCTGAAAGTCGTTATGTTGGGTCTGGCTTTCATGGCTATTTTCTGTGAATTTGTTCTGGTTGGAATCCATCATTATGGGATTAATTCTTTCAGTGGGAGCTTGGTCTTCTTGGGTTTGTTTCTCGTGGATCTGTACTTTGACTTGGGCATTGTTGTTTTGTTTTGTAGGACCTTTCAGTTTCTGTGTGTTTTTCACTGAACTGATGTAGTTGGTATTGTTACACTTGCCAGTTATTACTAGTGCTTGCCTTGGATTGGGTATGTTTGTGTATTGTTATATCCTAGATGATGCTATTAGGCTGTTAGTACATCAGTTAAGTTAGGTTAGGTAACCAGGGGGTGAATATTAGTATGGTAGTGCACTTTTACGATTTAGTATCTTGGTAATATGTGAGGGTGAGTGGTGTACTCCCTGGAGTTGTATGTTTTTGGGGTCGCTGTATGAGAATGTTGATCTACAGCAATTGATACTAGAAAGGATCAGTAACGTGAAAGAAAAAAGAAAAAGTTTACTTATCTTTGGGCTGGATGTGAAGAATCTTGCCCACGTGATATAATGATTGTAGTGGAGTACAGATGTATGGCCTGTGTTCCCTTTGTTCCTTAGAGTTTTGCTTGAGTTTCCTTTGTACTCTTGAATTCTGAGTAGCAGTGTGTCTTCCCTGGACCACATGGGTAGGTCCCCGGTGGGCGGGAGAGGCAGAGGGTCTGATGTTGATGGCAGAATTCTTCACCTGGGACCTGGGGGGGCCACGGAGGTGCACGGGGGCAGGAGGATGCGAGGGGCTGGGGTCCGGGGTGGGCCTCAGGCTAAGCCGGAGTCGGCCTGGATGCTCGCCGGGCTGGCGGGGGGCTCCGGGGTGTGGGGGCTGGATTGTGCTGGGACCGGCTCACTCTCTCACTCACCTGGGGAGCTGGCGGGGCAGGGCAGCGCGGAAAGGTCTGGGGTCGTCCGGGTATGCCATGTTTTCTTATGTGACTATCCTATACCAGTACTTCTGTTCTGAGAGTTGTTAAGGCAAGCAGCCAATAGTAATGGTGCAGACGAATTCTCACAAATCAAATCTTTTTTTTTTATTCTAAACTCTCATCCCAGGTCTTCCTGAAATCTGCCTGAATCCTTGGGTCTTGTTCTTTGAATCTAGAGCCTTGGAGGCCTGGAGGGGTATAGGTACAGGGAAGATTGGTTGAATGGCCGACTGCAAATGCAGCAACCTGGAAGAAAATGGTTTGACTCATTCATTCCGTTTTAGCGTCAATGTTAGTAAAAGTTACATATAAAAATGTGAAACATCAGGTGACAGCAACCTGCAGATTCCATGTAGACTTCAGAAGGTTGAGCAAAATACCCCTGCCTTCACATACACGGGGCACCACACGAAAATTTTGTATTAAGCAGTGGAAACCTTAAGGACTAAAGCTGGGTAAGTGAAGGAACATGCCCCTACCACTGGGGTAGCCTGAGGAGGGGCAACTTGGTGTGCCACAGAGGCCTGAACCCCCACAAGAGTAGATAAGCCAGAGGGAATCCTGGGGCCTATAGGCAGGAGGGTAAGAGGGGGTGGGATGGATTGATGAAGGGAAAGGAGTGGAATGGCAGGGAGAGGGGATAGAGGGAAGCAGGGATGAGTGAGTACTCGATATCTTGTAAACCTAAATAAAATAAATTTAAACTAAGAAAATAATAAATATTTAAAAATAATGAAATAAAAATAAATGAAATTAAAAAAATTGAAAAAAGATTTTGTATTATGGAAGATGTGTCTTCAAGCAGAGCAAAAAACAGACATAATCCTAACAGATAATCCTAACTCTTATCAGCACAAGAAAATGTGAGTGATGTTTTTTTCTCTTCTGTTGTGTGACATTTTTTTGAAGAGATATGATCATCAATTCATCTCACATAGCAATAACAACAGACTAAAGAGACATGTAGGTCAGAGAACAATATTCAGAAGTGGGATTAGGGGGCTGGAGAGGTGGCTCAGGGGTTACGCCTCTGCCTTGCAGGCAGAAGGTCCTGAGTTCGGATCCCAGATCCCATGTATAGATGCCTGGTGGAAGCGGGGGTGGGGGTGGTGGGGGTGGTGGGGGTGGGTGGAGGGGGTGGGGGTGGTGGGGGTGGGTGGAGGGGGTGGGGGTGGTGGGGGTGGGTGGGGGAATGGCCTGTGCTTCTGGTCCTGGTAGGGCAGAGCCTGTGAATCCCGGGGCAGAAGGAGGTGGAAGCATCCATGGTGGTTCCTGAATTCGTCCGTGGTTCTACACACATACACACACGCGCGTGCACATACACACACACGCACAATTGAATAAATAATAATAATAAAATTAAAGAAGTGGGATTAGGGGTGTCAAACTCAGGTAGGCAGGCTTGAGAGCACGCAACTTACCTGCTGAACTGTATCTCCCTCCCAGGAACGTAAGAGAAGCTTGACAAAACTGGTAGACTTGTTATCCACAAGTCTCTCTCCATGATGAGAGAAAAGCCTAAAGTGTTCTTACACATTGCATTTATTAGAATAATCTGAGTCACAATGATTTCTTAAAAAAATTGAAGTTGGCTGAATTTTATTTTTCTTGTTTTTGTGGTTCATATAACATGAAATTTATAATCTTAATATTTTCTTCACTTCTTTGAAACTTTGATATATGATCAGAATGAATTTTTGTTCTTACTCCCCTACCTCCTCCTGCCCTTCTCCTCTCTACTCTCTCTCCAGTTCTTCCAGCCACCTCCCTCCCACTCTCATGGTCCTCTACATGTGTGGACCCCAGGGCTTCATTCCAGATTCCTGTACTAGTAAAAGCCTGGCTATCCGTGGTAATGCAAGCAGCCCATGGCTGGCATCCCTACAAGTGAGGAAGTTCCCTTTCATTTGTCTGACACCTACCCCAACAATTCTCTCTGTGCGGTGCTGTATCTCATGAGATTCTTAGTGGTCCATGGTTGATATACCAGGCTTTGTGCAGATATGATGGAGGTGGGTCACTGGGATGCAGCCCTGTCCGTGACTATAGTGTCATGGAAGGAAAGACCTGTAGGCTTTTACAATCTTCTCGCCCCTCTCTTCTGCAAGGTTCTCTGAGCCTTGGGATGGAGGATGACTTCTTAAATTTATAATTGACTTAGTTTCATTATATTTGAACATCATTAGAAATTTTTTTCAGAATAAAAGATGAGTTTAAAATATTGATAACTTAATATTTGGAATTACTTTTATGTGTATATGTGTACATATATGTGCATGTGTATGTGCGTGTACACAAGAGGAACACTTAAGCATATGCGTCTGTGGAGGCATAAGGGTACTTTCGGGTTTCATCCTGGATTGTTCTACCTCATTATTTTGCCCTGGTGTTCCCAGGTTCTGCCTTCCAGAGCTAGAATTGTTTGCCATCATTTTCTCCTGGCATTTTTATGGGGGATCTGGGAGATCTGAACTCAGGTTCTTCCGCTTGTTAAACAAAGACCCCTGGGCCATCTCCCTAGGCACACATTTTTTTAAAATCAATGAACAAGATTGTAAATTATAAAGAAACAATATAGTTCCATTCTTTACTTAGACTATCTAAATCCTTTAGTGTTAGTGCTAAAACTTTTTTATTGCCAAAATTTCTAAGACCATAAATTTTGCTTTAAACAATATATGCAAACATATACATGTGTATTATCACATAGAAAGAGTTAATGACTAACATTTCTGGGTTACATTGTCACTGTGGATAACTATTTGAGTCAGAATATGCATATATCATGTATTTTGCTTAATGACTATAGCATTTGAACAGTTCACATTCTGTCAAACAGTCTTATTCTGTTGGAAATTCAGTTTGGCTTTAACTTTTTGTCTTTAATGAAAATGCTGCAGCAAACATTGTTCATCAATGTATTCTTGAATAATTTATTTAGGATGCATTATTGAAGTTAGAACTGCTAGGTCAAAGGTCGAACATTTAAACTTTTTTTTTTTAACAAGTACTAAGGACAGAACAATCAGAGTTATGGACTCTGAACTCTCCAGCCAACAGAAAGGAATGAATCCATGATGGTTTTCTATAGCTATGTTTCAAAGAAAGATGCCTGACAATAGATTGGTATAAAGAAGATTCATCTAGACATTCCTCCTGCCAGGCACAAAAGAATGAATTTATAAATCAAGAGGGAAATTGTATTTGTTATTGCCTCTCAAATGTCAAAAAAGTAATTTGTTTGGTTTTCCTAGTCCAATTTAAATAGTGCTATAGTTTGCCTTCATGTTACCAATAGACATATAAAAAACAACCTAAGGGAACATGGGGTTTTATTCTTGCTTATGATTCTCAGATACAGTTCTTAGCCCAGCTTGGCAGGAGAGCTCATAACAACACCAGGAATTCAGGAAATTGGCCATATCCAGAAGAATTGCTGAGAAAGGGACAAACCTCTTCACTTTCCTGACTGTGAGTTTGCCAAAGTATGCCAAACCCCTGAATCAGTTTTCTCCTTTTTACCTACCTTCCTAGTAAGTGGTCCTACCTACTATGGGCTGTGTTTTCCCACTTCAATTAGATAATATCTTGAAGGCTTTCTTCAAGTACCAATTCCTCAAGATGGGTCTAACACTTCAGCCTTCCATTGTCAAACTGAACCTGTATCTAGCTAGCACAATGGTATTGTCCTTGTATGCTTTGAGAAGATTGTTTCAGAAGTTCCTGGCTCATCTTCCTGATGGTTAGATATGATTCTTTCTTTTCTGGATCTGCTTCTGTTCTTGTTTCTGTCTTATTTCTTAAGTAATGACTTTGCCGGCATATTGCTGGAGCTCTTAGACTTCTTTCCATGGTTCTATCTAAGGTAGCTTTGTTTAATGAATTCTTTCACATACTGTGATGATTAAGCCACAGGTCATTTCTTAAAATGAAAGAAAAAAATGTTCTGCCTTTGTGCAACCTATCTTAACTTTTCTTTCCTACAACAGACCAAATGAAGCTAGCAACCCTGGTTTAGTTCTTCTGGTCATGCTTTCAGTAGTTTTGGCTTTTTTGTTAAAAGCAGAGTGATGTTTCTGCAGATCTATATTTTTATCTATCTATCTTCTATCTCTCATCTATCACTTTCCTTCTTTCCTTCCTTCCTTCCTTCCTTCCTTCCTTCCTTCCTTCCTTCCTTCCTTCCTTCCTTCCTTCCTTCCTTCCTTCCTTCCTTCCTTCCTTCTTTTCTTTCTTCTTTCTTCATCATCATCTAAATATTCATTAACACCTAAGTTGATTTTTTTAGCTTAGTTACCTCTGAATTTCAAGTTAATATCTGCCTTGTTTACTCACTGACCTTTAGTTCTCAGTAAGCATCATTGAATCCCTGTACAGAATATATGTTTCTCTTAAGTACGTGTTGCAGTTCGCCTGCATGGTTGCTGATAAATGATATCAAACAGCATAAGGGAACAGGGGGTTTATTTGCTCTTATGATTACTGGTTACAGTTCTTAGTCCAGCTTAATGGGAGAGCATACACCAACATTAGGGCTTATGGAACTGGCCACACCATCACCACATAACAGCTGAGAGATGGACAGTCCTTACTTGCCAGACTAGCATGTCTGGCCAAGTGAACAGAAGGATGCTAACTCTCTCAACCAGCTCTCTGTGATTTATTCCAGAGTCTAATCCCACCCACCATAGGCTGGACCTTCCCCATCAGCTAGACAATCTCCTGCAGGTTTGCTCTGAGCCTAACTCAACCACTAATTCTCTACAAATGTGCCCAGAGCTCAAACCTTCAACTGTCAAGTTGATACCTGTGCCTAACTATGACAGTACACATTGCCCAGACCTTTTCCACCAGGAAGAACTATATCCCCTCTGGAACCACAAGCTAAATAAGTCTCCTTTTTCTCCCCTTAAGTTACCTCAGTCTGAGTGTTATCTCACAACAGTAGAAAAAGTAATCACAATAGTCTGTTTTACTATAAAAGCAATAGACATTCACTATAAAACAACAATGTTTTAGTCTGAGTTATGGTTTAAATGTGAATTTTCCTTCACAGGCTATGTGTTTACATACTTAGCTGATGTTAATGTTTGGGAAGGTTATGCCCCCTTTAGGAGGTGGAGTCTTGCTGAAGGAAGGCACATCACATGGGATAGACCTTGATGCTGGATAGCCTCTCCCTGCTTCTGCTAACAGTCTCCTCTTATAGTCTGTTGCTTGCTTGTCCCCATGATGATGGATGTGACTTAAGCTGACTCCAACTTCTGCTTCCTGCCATACCTTTTCCACCAGGAAGAACTATATCCCCTCTGGAACCACAATCTAAATAAGTCTCCTTTTTCTCCCCTTAAGTTACCTCAGTCTGAGTGTTATCTCACAACAGTAGAAAAAGTAATCATAATAGTCTGTTTTACTATAAAAGCAATAGACATTCACTATAAACCATTTAGAAAATATGTATATGGAATTTCAAAAAGTAATCATAATTCCTCAAAAAATAAATATTTTTTCTTTTTCAATTTTACATTTTTGTTCTACATAATTGAATCCTGTGTGTTACCAAGCTGACTTTGAACTTGTAATCCTCTTGTTTGGATTGCCCAAGAAGTTGGGATTATAGGCCTCTACCACTAGGTCCAGCCTGAACAATTCATTATCTTTATATTTCATATCTTACTTTTTTATTCTGGTCACATGCATAAAAACATAATTTACCATTAAAATGTATATTACTATTTTTTTTGTTGTTGAAAAGGGTAGATATAGATGTGTGTGTGTATGTCTCTGTGTGTCTGTGTGTGTGTGACAGTGTGTGTCTGTGTGTAAGAGGACACGAGTATGTATGACTGTAAAGTCCCAAGGATAACACTGAGGATCATCCCAGATAACTCTGCCTCATTATTATTTTACTCTGTGATTTCCCAGGCCCTGCCTTCCATGGCAAGAGTGTAAGCCTTCACCATTTCTACCTGAGATCTGAAGACTTGAATTGGGTACTTTTGCTTGTCAAAGGCTTTAACCCCTGAACCACCCCTCCAGCCTCAGGTCTTTGATTTTTAACTGTTGAATTTGTCTATAGTGAGCTTCCAGCAGCTCATCAACTGCGGTTTAGCATTTTCCTACCCAGCACTGTATTGTGCAGAAGTTTCTGCCCACTTTAATCTAATCTATATCTATATCTACATCTCTCTATCTCTATCTCTAGATATAGATATAGATATAGATATCCAAGATCTGGTTCTAAGAGAGGTTGCACAGTTTTAACTCCTCATTCTACCATGACTATCTAGGAAAACACCAGTTCTTCTTGAAAGAGATGGGAAAAGGAACCATGTTTTGGAATATACCACAGCATTTTTGTTTTTCTAAATGAAGCAAATCCTGCAAAGAAACCATTTAATCTAGCAGGTCTCAGACTCCAAAATGTTTGCAGTGACTTAACCTCCAGCTTTGGCCACCAGTGATGTTGCCTCTGCCATGAAAGACTCTCTCTCCACTCTGGAACCATAAGCTAAATAAACTTCTGTTTCTCCCTTAAACTGTTTGACTTCCAGTGTTCCTTCACAGCAACAGAAGAGAGAAACCAGTACCTGAAGGACTTCATTTTTATATTTTAATAATTTTATTTATTCTTTGACAATTTCATATGTGTACACACATCCTGAGTTATCCATCCTTTCTCCCCTTCCTTCCTGGAGTCCTCCAAGGAATTTCCCTCCTACCTCTATGCCATCTTTATATTTTTTAATAACTCAATGAGTCACATTAGTGATTCTTTTATATTCTTTTATGGATGTGGGGCCATTCAAAGAAAACCGATTCCCTTTTCCCAGCATCATCTGCTACTAGTTACTTATCTAGAAGTGAGACTTATGAGCCCTTTCCCCAACCATGATGGAATATAACTGGCCAGATCTTTTTCTGGCCTTGTATAAGTGAATACAGCTACTATGAATGCAACATGAGCACTACAGTCATGTCAAACCAGAAGACATTGTTTCTCTGTGCTCCTCCCTAACTTCTGGATGTACATTCTTTCTTTCCCCTGCCTCCTTTATCTTCTCTGAGCCTTGGTTTGTCTCATGTAGAGTTGAATCACTTTTTCTCAGCACTTTGATCAGATACGAGTCTCTGCATTAACTACTGCCCATTGTAGAAAGGAGCTTACCTGACCAGGGTTGAGAGCAGCACTTATCTATGGGTATAAACATAATATTTAGAAGGCACTTTGACAACACATTTATTTAGCAAAACAATAGTAGTAGGTTTCCCTTTAGGGCATATGACCTCTCCAGCTATGGACTTTTGACCAGGTTGATAGTACCAGGTATGAATTCTCTCCTGGAGGCAGGACTCAAGTCCAATCAGACGTGTTGGGTTACCTCAATAGCATTCATACCATTGTTACACCGATGGACATGTCTGTTTTACTTATCAAATCGATTTCGTAGTACATGTGGTTTAGCACTGGGCAAGGCCATCCATGTTTTTGTCTTCTCTGGTTGCTTGCATAGCACCTTCTGGCAGAATGGAAACTAGCTATCAGAAAGGAAGTTTTCTGGTCAGTTTCATGTTGATTTCTCTGTCTTGCAACCAAAGTGTGTGGTGTTTTCAGCAGCGGGATCTTATTATCTAGTTATGATGGGCAACCAAGAACCATGACAGCAATATGTATTGTTGTGGGAACCTCTGGGTCCTTTCTGAACAATAACTCTTAGGAAGGTATCTCATATCTGGCACCGATCAATTGCCCCCACCTCACCTCCAGTTTTCATTTGGCTGAAAGATATTAACCTACTTTCATTTTATTAGATAAAATTCCCTTCATGAACATAAATTTGTAAATTTGATCATTTAAAATTTTCAAGTCAGTTACCTTTTCCTTCAGTTGATCTATCAATCTTCTTCAAATTATATTGGACTTAATCAATCCATGGATTTGATGAGTACATTTGAATCTAATTTTCTTTGACACTACTGCATGGTAAAAGAGACAATGTTCTATAGGCCACTGTCTTGGTGTGATAATGTTTTATCCCCTTGTTATGCTGCATGCACAACATGTTTGGCGATAACTCATGGTCCCAGGAGAACCGTCTGGTTTTCCTGGTCTCCGTGACTGAGGAAGAAGAGGCAGAGGAAGCTCTTTATTGTTTAACTGATTTGGCACTTTCTTCCAAAGTTCACTGCCTAAGCAGGCTGTGAAAGGTGAGGGAACAGAAGAAAAATAATGGTGTACAGTAACATTCTGCTATAGATCCCTTTAAGAGTTTCCTGTTGCTGTGGTGAAATAACTGAGAAAACTTCTTTTTTTTTTTTAACATTTTTTATTATCTCCGCTCATACAAACTTAATAGGTACACCGGTTCTGAGAAAACTTCTTAAGGGAAGAAGGATTCGTTTTCGTTTGTGGTGTCGGAGATTTCGCAGTCCATGGTTGGCTGGCTCCATTGCTTCTTGGCTTCAGTGAGGAGAACATTATACTTGAAGGGCATGGAAAGAAGGGTATTCACCTCACAGCAGTTGAGAGGCAATAGAAGAGAGGAAGAGGTGGTGGATAAGAAACAAGTTTCCAAGACATGCTTCTTTTTAAAAGTATTATTATTATTGTGCATCATACATGAATATAATAAACTTAAAATAATATTTCCACACCTTAATCTCCAATCCCACCCTCCCCCATCTTCTTTCCATTCAAAGTCTTCTCTCCTGCCAGACTTCTTCCTATTTTCAAGTCTTTTAATATTTGTGGGCCATTGGGTTTGTCTCCTTTGCCTTTGATATCATGTGTCTGGGTATTTGGTAAAGTATGAATCTTATATCAGTGGGGATACCCCTGAGGAAAGCATCTTGCATTTCCTTCCATCAGTATTAACCTTCATCATTTTCCTCAGGAAGGTGTGGAGTCTCTTGAGATCTGTCCCCTTCCATGATGAAATGTTGCTAGGATAATTCCTTTGCAGGCCTTGTGGGAAAATATATAACTACAGTGAATCACAAATATACCAGTCCTGCCCTATTCAGAAGATATTGTCTGGCTGTGTCCCTGGTCTTACAATCTTATTGACCCCTTTTCTGCAATGTTCCTGAGCCTTGGGATGGGGGTGAAGGTGACTTAAGTGTCCCATTCAGGGTCAAGCGGTCTATAGTCACTTATTTTCTGTATTTTGTCCAGTTGTGATTTTCTGTAATAACTACTTTCCATTACATCAAGAAGCTTCTGTATTGAGTGCTGAATGCTCTTCCAATCTGCGGGTATAATAACATTTGTTTAAAAGGTGGTTTGACATTGTGTTTTCATAGCTAAACCTTTGTAGCTTACAATCCCCCTAGAGCCAAGGCATTCTTCCAGTGTTCTCTATTTACTGACTAGGTTTCTCCCAAACAACATCATCACTAATATATCAAGGGATCGATTCCATTGATCAGATCACAGTTCTCAGGATGCAACCAAAACTTCAACAAAGCGACAGGTGGCAACCAAACCATTAGCGCATGAAACGTCGAAGCACACTTTAGATTCCCAAACTGCCAGATCCTGTCTTTCCATTTTTTAGAACTAGTCGATATTACAATCAACTAGCAAAACTCATTTGCTTTCTTTTTTAGACTCTTTTAGATTTGGCAGGTGCATTTCTGTCTAATCTTATCTCAAACCATTGAATGTTTTCTGACTCTGCTCACACTGCCTCCCTCCCCTATGTGAGACTGCTAGTTGCTTTTTCTCTTTCTTTGAGATGCTTTTGCTGTAGTGCCTCCTCTGACTGCATTTCATACCACAGGTGTAAGGTGAAATGACATCTGCAGAATAACAGGCATACATTGACTTCTAGAGGAAGAGACAAGATAGGAAGTTGATAGGTAGAGACTCTCTTGCTCAGACAGCTCCTATTTGTCTTCTTCAAAGTGTCAGGAAGACATGATCTTAGTAATTTGCCAGAAGGAAACTCAGGAGAATAATGTAGATGTTTACAGTAATTTTAAATAGTTATCTGCAGAGAGGAAAGTAGATCAGCTAGTGTTCTGAAAAGACCTGAGGATTGGGGACCACCTTACTTAGTCCTTCAATGGGGTAAATGTTTGTTAGAACCATTGTAGGCATTTGCCATACCACTATGGTCAGCCTAACAAATGTTTTGCAAGTAGATCGATTTCTACATTAAGTATTCCTGCTGCCTTAGAGTAGGTAGACTGGTCTGCTATATTTTAAGGTTCTCACAATGCAATATAACTGATTATGTAGTCAATCAAACATTCATATAACACATATAACAAAATTCCAATAAAGAATATAGGTCAGCTTTGTAAGTGTTCAAAGTTTAGTGAGAGAGGCAGAATTGGGAAAAATATTTATGTATTGGTATCCAGTGTAGCAACTAGGAAAGAATGTTAATGAGGCTCTGCTGAAAAGACTATATCTGCATAATTTCCCAAATGCATAGTGCAGTCAAGGTAGGATATGTGGTGTGAGCCGGAGCATGGTTTAGAGTTAATGTGTATGCCTGAAGAGCTGTAATGCCATTACAATGAAATTGGTGGGGAGCTGGGAAATGGCCAAGGATTAAGTGAGAAAGCTCTGTAAGACCAAATGGCAAAGTCGGTCTGGAATAGTGGTCCACTCATTTGAACATTCTCAAGGGCTTGACAAGAAGTATCAGTGGGAAGGATCTAATCAAGCCTGCTTCAGAGAGAAAATTTGGGAACCGAGCAAGAGTATGGCCTAGGTCTTTACATATTTCTTTAGTTGGATTAATTGTCCTATTTCCTTTGCAAGGGGGTGAATGCATAACTTTCTTGTTATTATCTTAAAATATCCTGTTTTCTATGAAAAAGAAAGAAAACTGTCAGAGCAAAAACAAATTTAGAGATTCGTACTTCTCTGAGCAAACAAATTACATCACTTGGAATGATTCATTTCTAGTAATTTATCATTAAAGTTATTTTTAATCTTAATATTTCACTATAATTGTTAAGACCTGTTCCTTATAACATTGAATGATTATATGCATACCACAAAAATTTCAGACATGTCAAGACTCAGGACTTCTTGTTGGCAGGGAAGAAATAAATGGAGCCACTTAGGGGCTTACAGCATGAGGCGTCTGTCAAAAAGGAAAGAGCTCTGCGGACAGGCTTCAGCAGAGGCCTTTTTGGTCCTATCCATCACTCTTCCCCATGGTTCTCCATTCAGAGCATTTATGAACAAAGTTGGGAAATTTACAATCACCCCTAATACTCACTGTCTACTTGCATAGGTCTAAATGAAAATAAAATGACTTTAGAAGTTTAAAATGGTCCTTGAGTGAGAGCTGGGAGTCATGTAGCTATTATATCACAGCATTTCATTATTTCATTGCTTCTCCATGTCACTGACTCTAAATGGAAAAGGGGGAAACGAATCATGTTGGTGTGGAAGCCACGGTGGTTACTGTGAGAGTGTGGGAAAACATCAAGATTGGTTTGACCTTTTATGAAAGACGACTCTCATCAGGTGATTTGGAGTCTGTTTTAAAAACACGTATTATTTTTATGAAAGAACATCTCCCCACTGAATACCTGGAAGATAATCTACTTGTCATCCTCATAGTCAGGCATGGAGAGACGCAGACAGATATCTCTTGCTTTTTTAGGTTCTCCAGGGTCGCTTTTGATTGGGAGAAATACTAATCCTGTCTGAAAAAGATGTGCCAATATCTCAGTGTGAGCACACATGCCATGTGACAGCAGAAATATTTTCTTCTTCATTTCTCTGTCAGTGATATATATATTTAAAATGTCTGGCTCAAAAGTAGGGTAACTTTTGTGAATCTGATAAGAGAGGTGACTGCTGGACCACAACAGGGAACTTTTATTAGACTGAATAGTTGATAAATCCAGTGTCTATTTAGAGAAATCCTGGCATACAGGGTTCCTTTCAGCTTGACAGCCGCTCCTTGGGGGAAATCTCTTACCACGGCCAAGTGAGCGGCAAACATCAACAAGAGAAGTCCTCTTCTGCCGATGAACTAAGGGCACATGAGTGCTTCTGCGTTCCCGTAGGGATGAACAGGAAGAGTCCCCGTATAGAGACAATTCAAAGAGAAAATGTACCTGCTGTAAGAGGATTCTGTTTTATAATTAGAACCTGGGTAACACATAAACTACAGCAGAGAGCCTCAGGGGTGCAGAGATTTCAATGGTGGTTTTAATGGTGATTGATTCCCACACAGTTTCACTCACGTGGTTCCTTGTTAAATGTGTGCTGTCTTGGGTAAAGTGAATCTTTAATCTTCTTTCTTTTTTTTTTAATATTTTTTATTTCATTTGTTCAATTGTGCGTGCGCGCGCGTGTGTATGTATGTGTGTGTAGAACCATGGACGAATTTGGGAACCACCTCCACTTCCTCCTTGTTTACTCTGCCCCGGATTCACAGGCTCCATCCTACCAGGACCAGAAATGCAGGCCGCCCCCACTTCTGCCCAGCGTCCATTCCATACGTGGGGTCTAGGATCCGAACTCAGGACCTCCTGCCTGCAAGGCGGAGGCTTAACCTCTGAGCCACCTCTCCAGCCCCTGAATCTTTTATCTTCAATCACTGCTGACTTGTATCAAGTATGACAATTTTTTCTTTTTTTTTTTATTCAGTTGTGTGTGTGTACATGTGTGTGTGTGTGTGTGTAGAACCACGGGCAAATTCGGGAACCACCATGGATTGCCTCCACCTCCTCGTTTACTCTGCCCCGGGATTCACAGGCTCCACATGCAGGCCTCCCCCCACTTCCACTCGGTGTCTGTATGTGGGGTCCAGGATCCGAACTCAGGACTTTCCGCCTGCAAGGCAGAGGCTTAACCCCTGAGCCACCTCTCCAGCCCCAGATTATTTTTTCTTTATGTCTAAAATCTGATTTATTCTTTTGGAGGCTTGGATGACTGTCTGGTTATGTTTATCATGACTTTGAGATCTTTAGCTTGTCTGAGAATGTCTTGTAGTACAATCCTGGGGTGCCCTATAGACATTCTGATCTGAGATCTTGTCAATGAACTGGATTTTCCCACAAGAGTCTAGAAGCTGCAACTGCTGCCACTGATGGTCTGAGGGTTGCCTTCGAGAGGTTTGATGTAGATTGCTAAAGATTCCTCCTTCTTCCTTTGGGAACTGGGCCTGGGTTTTCCTTTGGGGACAGACTTGTTCCAGATGGTAGTTGGACGCGCTGGTCACATCTCTTTACAATTCACCAGCCTGGGTGAAGGACCAAGAAAAGCTGTTGGCTGCATAGGTTCCTGGGCCCGCCCTGCTCCCGGTTGCTTCTGAGCCTGATACTGTGAGTCTCCTGAGTCTGACTCACCTCAAGAACTGAAGGTGTTTCTTCTGTTTCAACCTCATTTGTTTCTATTATTCTTTCTGCTTTTCTTGTATGCATCTTTCAGTTCTTCTTATGTTAACAGTGGTTATACCAGTTGTCACCCAGACACTGAAAGACTGTGTAAAATTGCAAATATATCTGTTCTCTTATCCATAGCACAGTATGGCAATTAATAACAACTTGACAACAAAAGGCTGTGCCTTTAAGGGGCCTTTCTCTGGAGAGTTATTTAGTAAGGGCAAGGCTTGAGCAAGGCTGTGGGAGAGGATCTAGCTGGTGTGGGAGGACCCAGCTCTTGTGGTGGGATCATTGCCTGGGCAGGAAGATAAGAAGGAGCTGGTTCAGTGTTGTTGTGGCAGACTGGCAGACTGGCATAATAGAAAGTGCGGTCCTTTTTCAGCAATGCTTGTGGATATGATATGCTCAGTTCCTTGGTTCAATATGCACGACCTGGACTGAAAAGAGAAAGAAGTTTCTGCCACTTTTAGTGTCACTGATAAACTCCATCTAAGGGTGTGTGTGTGTGTGTGTGTGTGTGTGTGTGTGTGTAAACCAGATGATTTTGTAGCATAGGGGAGATAGATGATTTTGTAACAGCTTATTGATGAAAGTCAACAATGAAATTTGGTCACCTGAGTGCACACACGGACCTTTTGTAAAGCTTGTGTGCCGTTTCTCTTCTATGTCAACAGATGAGATGATGCTTCAGACATTTCGCACCTGTGCTGATGCAAAAGCAGGAAAAAGTTCCCCGAAGGCCTCTGAATATCTCTGACTAGCATGTGTTTTCGGGTGGCAGAATGTGAAGAACTCAAGACTGTGCATTCAGAGAATACACTGAGGTTGGAAAAGTAGGAGAAACCAAAGGCTCTCCCGGGATTCCTCACAAATGTGGAGGTGAACTTTTGAAAATGACCTGTTAGAACTTTTTCTTCTTGGAGAGTCAGAGTATGGATGTGTGTGTCTGTGAACATGTATGTGATGTGTGAGTACATATGTGTATGTATGTAATGTGTGAGGACAGGCCCACTTGTGCCACAATGCCTGTGTGGAGGTCAGGGGACAACCTCTGAGTGTTGCTCCTCAGCCTTCCACTTGTTTGGGACCAGATGTCTCTACTGCTTCTCTGTAAGCCACGCTGACGCTGGCTGGCCCATGAGTTTCTGGAGACTCGTGTCTCTGACTCCCTGCAAGCCCTCAGTGATTACAGATGCTTTGCCACTTGACATACGTATTTATGATGAGTCATTTCTTTGGCTGCTCACTTCTTAGGCAGTAGCAAATGGTTTTCTTTACCTTAGCTGTGGTGATTTTGGATTTAAAGTAGAATGGTATGAAGTATTATGTCATTTGTGATAGCAATAGTGGGGAACAGTGCTATGATAGACCTTTGATTTTTTTTCCTTTAAATTGCTTTTGCACATATCTCCAAGATTTGGATGGTATTTGTCTAGCAAAGTTGAATGGAACAGAAGCATTTTATGAACTGTTACTTCAGTGTGATAGTTAGATACAATGTTAACTTGACAACTGAGGTTAGAGCTCTGGACACATTTGTAAAGAGTTAATGTTTGAGTTAACCCTGGAGCTAGCCTGCAGGAGATTTTCTAATTGATGGGGAAGGTCCAGCCCACGGTGGATAGGACTATTCCTTGAGCAGGTGAATGAAATACATGAAGCTGGCTTGGTAAAATTTGTTTTTCTTTATTATACTTGATCAGACATGCTGTCTGGGCAAGTGAAGATGATACCTTTCCCAGCAATGGATATGTGTGCCCAGTCCTCCTTAGTACTTGGTATTGGTATTAATTCTCCTGCCAAGATGGACTAAGAGATGTGGCTGGAAAATCATAAGTAAGAACAAAACCACTTAGTCCTCCTTAAGCCATTTGGGCATGAATTTGGGCAATGGTGCAGGAAAACTACAACATAAAGTAAAGGTTCAATTAATGACATCAGGAAGTTTTATGTTAACATGGCCCTTTGCAGTTGTCCTAATTGATGTCGAAGATAAATATAAAGATATAAGTAGCAAACAGATATAAAGATATATGGGGCAGGGCTTTCATATTCCCTTGCATGTGTAGATATGGGTGTATACGTGTGCTTGTTAGGATGTGTGTAGAAGAGGACACTGTGTGCCCATGAAGGCCCAAGGGTGACTTCTAGACTCATCCTGGATTATTCTACTTCCTTTTTGTTTTGCTTTAGGGTATAGCGGGTGCCACCTTCCAGGGCTGGAATAGCAGCTTTCCACCATATCCACTAGGCATTTTTACATGGGCTCTGGTATCAGAACTCAGATTCTTTTGTTTGTGAGGCAAACATTTTAACTCCTGAGCCATCTACCCAGCCCCTTAATAGGAGCTTAATTTCATTTTTCCATAAAGCTGTATTTGAGTGTGCATACTCATGTGCTATCATCATGTACATGGCTGGAGGGTGTGAACAAATCCTGCTGATACAGGTTGAGTGAGTCCAATACTACAAGTCTTTCCAATTTCACTTTTCTGTGGAATATCCTTGGGATGGGATCCATGTCTAAACATGAAATTCATGCTTACTTTATAAGCACAGCCTGAGGGTAACTGTAGAAAGTGTGTTCTGTTTACTTGAGTTTTGTCAGCAACACATCACACAACAGAAGTGTATTTTCTACTGTATGGCCATGCTAGCTTTCAAATAATTTGTATTTTAAAGGATTTGTGGTTTGGGACTTTCGAATAGGGCTGTCCAACCTGAAACTGCCATTATAAGCCTTGCTTGGGCACATGCACTGACTAGAATGGTTCTCTCCTTGTCCTGCTGTCATTTTGGACTGAAGAAAAATAAAGGCTAGAGATACAGGGTGGTTTGTTTAAGGCCAAACACCATGAATCATGGAGCTGGCCACATAACGCAGATTTCTGGTCTTTCTGCTGCTTCAGTGATAGCACACCAGTTCTCTACTGTGATATCCACTCAAGGCAACAGGCATCTCTCCAAGAGCAAGGACTGGGAGCAGGTGGAGCAAGACATGGTGTTGCACACGTCATGCACAAATGACGCTTGTCTCTGGAGTGGAGGCAGAGGGAGAGTGAGCTGAAGGTTAATCTGGGCTACACGGTAAAACCCTGTCTAAAACAAAAAGACATAGGTTGAGCAGAAGCATATGCATTCTTAAAATCATGTGGTTTCAGAAATAGGCAGACTTGCCCAATAGCTAGAGATAGGAAAGGGAAGGCAGAGTGGATATTTGCAGTGTCAAGGTGGGAAACACAAACCATTTATTTATAACCTTCCCCAGATTCCACTATTCACTTCTTAATGCCTATCCGGCAGCAGGAAGAGACATGCTGTTCCATTTAGAAACTCCAGAACATGTGAGGCCGCCCACAACATATGGCGTACATTCATTCCCTCCCAGCGTCTGCGCATGTGTCCGACCTGTGGCCTTGCTGAAGGACTCGCCCACCCACAGGTGCTTCACTTGCGGAGGGAATGCTGCACCCGCCCCCAGCACCAGCACAGGGAATGTTGGGACACTGGCTTTTCAAAGCTGTGAAAGATCAATAGAAAGAAACGACCAGTGCCTGGCTGTTTCTCAGGCAAGTGAATGATATAAATGTCTAATTAGGGAAGAAAGACACTGGCACATTTAATCTTGTTGGGGGCTGGGATCACACTCCGTCTCATTATCGCTTCTGCTCTCTCCAGCCTTCCCTGACACATCTCCTATTACTTTCCAGCAGCCATGCCAGGCAATGCACTTGAGCAGCTGACACTCCCTTTGCCGAGGGCCGACTTTGATGTAGAGGTGACATGAGGACCAAAGCCCCGGTTCAGTTCAAGTGTCTTTTGTACTCTGTGGGGAAAAAGCCACCAATTCAAATATGGTCAAGGATCAGAATTAGATGATTTTTTTTGGCTCTGCTAAATCCAGCTATAGGAAATTTCCCCCTTAAAAGACAGACTTAGTAGTTCAGAGAGATGTCTACAGATAATGGGCAGCTATCATCTGTAGATCTTGCTCTGAAAGCCTTGATTTCTAAAGCAAATCGGTCACCGCATTTGGATGAATTACATGCTGAGTTTTTTTCTATTGCATTTAGGGTATTATAATAGTATACTAATCTTGGGATTTTTAACAGCAAATATATGAGTACTCAAGAGCTGGTCATTATTCCCTGTCCATGGGAGTAAAACTGTGAAGAAGAGAATATTAGACACACACAAGAACCTAATCCTAAGTGTGAAAGTATTTGGGGGTTTCCCTCCTTCCTATCTTCTTTTCCTCTCTCCCATAATTTTGGTGAATCACCAATTCTCTTATTCTTTTGAGAGAATAAAACTTAGTTTCTTGTTGCGTCATGGCAGGATTACAAGAAATGTATAGTTAATACCACAGTGCTCATGCTGGGTAAAGGCCTCCAGTCTGAACAGTAACAAAGTATCATTTGGAGTCTAACATCTTTCTTGTTTTTTCACAGAGAAGAGTCTATGGCAGAGTCGTGTCCATGTTGGCTCAGCTCTCTCATCTGTGAGTAGAAATTCAGAAGGTACTGGGATGGCACCTTTCATTAGAGAGAGAGAGAGAATAGTTTCTATTAGGTCATTTTTAGGAGAGTAGCCAGGCTGAGAAGGTCTTTGAAGGTCATTCCCCCACTGCTGGGATTGTCCTGAAGTAACACCGGTCAGTCAGGAGGAACTGGCTCTAATCCCCCACAGACATAAAGTTGTCAACTTTCCCTAACACTCTGTTTTTGAAAGGAGGTAGAGATGAGTTTCTCATATGCAAAAAGGGTACGGAAATGAACTCAAATGCAGATGAGTTAAGTTTCTCAAAAGAAACAGGTCAACCATGAGCTGACCAATCAGATGTAGGGGACCAAAAGCCCTAATCAGGTTTGTAGAAACTGAAGCTAGCCAATAAATAAGGAAAGCCACTTTTCTTGGGCCTGCCTAGGCCTATGAATATCCCTGATCCTGACAACCATCTTCATCACTCTTGCCTCCCTGACCTACTCTGTGTGTGAGAATTCCTTTCAGCTGTCTTGGTCCTCCTGGGCTTTACCTCTGTGAGTTCCTTTCCTTCTTTCCTCTAATAAGCTCTGCCTTTCTTCTGCACATGTTTTGGTCTCAGTCTTTGACTCCAGAATATCAGGATCTGGACATAAAAATCCAATAACATCCTGGTTTGGGTGTGTGTGGCATCCTTAGCTGATGTTAATGTTTGGAAATGTGGCAGTTTTAGGAGGCGGAGCATTGCTGCAGGAAAGCGGGTCACAGGGGGTTGACCTTAGGTTTTGGTGACCCAGCACTGCTTCTTCTAGCAGTGTTTCAGGCACTCTGTATCTTGGAGATGACTGCTGTGACCCAAGCTGCCTCCAGCTTCTCTCAGCGGCCACGCCTTTCCTGCCATGCAGACTGTACCTCTCCTGGAAGAAAACTCCCTTTCTCCCTTCATTGAGTCTGAGTGTTGTCTCACAGGAGCAGAAGAGAGTAACTGCAGCAGCAGCAGCCTTCCTTGTGGGCAGTGATGTGTTCAGTTTAGACATGAGAAAAGAGGGTGATCATGTCGGGGAAGCCTCGGCAGCCACACCCCATTTCTACTGGCCTTGCTGGCAAAGCAGTACACAAAACGAACCCCCAGCTAGGCTCAAGAATCAACAACAGAGTGAAAATGAAATAAGAAAGCCCCTGTGTTAGAAAATCAGACCCCGCAGGAAAAGCACCGGGTCACCTGGTTCCCCAGGCCAGCTCTGCGCGCGCAAGCAGAGGCTCCTGGGCCCCAGAGTCCAGCTAGACCGGGGCCCATCTCCTGCCTGCAGGGCAGCGGGCCTCCTTCGTAAGCCTCCATCGGCCGCAGCCCCCTGAAAATACACACGGTGCGGGGGATGAGGGAAGGCAGAGGGTGGTTATTCTGTGACTGTAGGGGTTGAGGGCTAGGATCAGGGTCTACCTAGCCATGGTCCTGTGCCACAGACTAACGCCACTCCCCCCTACCCACACGAGCTTGTGAGCGCGTAGTCAGGACCTCTTCCAAGCGCATCAAGGCCGCAGGGTCCCAGCTACAGGCATGGAAGGACTTGGAGGGGTGGTGACCTTTGATGGGAAGTCAAGCTCTAAGCAGTTTTCTTTCTGCCACATCCTTTTGTTTGTTTAGGCCTTCCACGGATTTTATAGAAGTATCACTAGCAAATGTTGACAAGTCAGGGAGAGGCAAGAGGTACAAGCACAGTACAGGGCTACTCACTGGAGTGCTGCTAAGGAGCTTATATCTAGGACATGTAGCTGCAGTGGTTACTTTTTTCTGTCGTTGTGAGGCTAAGTCACTGCAAACATCCTGGAGGCTCAGAGCTGCTCAGTCCAGTGGGTGAAGGCCGAAGACTGAGGAATTACTGGAGAGTCAAGAAGCAAAGAAGCCAGGCATCAGGAGGGAAGAGTTTTCCAGCACAGCTTCAGAGAGTCTCTCTTCAAAGTCTTCTGTTCTATGGCTCCTTTTATCTGGTCTGCTACTGGAAGGTTCCAATCAGATCTAGGGCTGGTCTTTATATTGTAAATGTATTCATCTGCATAATCTCTTCAGGTTAATGGCAGGTGTGGTCAAGTTAACACCCAGGATTAACTATTCCAGTAGCTAAGGGTGGCTCTTACCCAGTCAGAGGTTCCGACAAGGGGTGACTTCCGTGGAGTGAAGCTCAAAAGGCAGGATACATTTCTGCTGTTCTGTTAGGGGACATATCATGACTAATCAGGGTCTACTGAATGCATATACATTTCATCCAGTCTTCCAGAAGTCTCTTTTGCTACTCCTTGGTAGTAGGTGGACCAGAGAAAAAGGAATTGAGAAGACAGAACATGTTTTATTTAAGAAAAGAAAACCTACTTTTTTGTGGGGAGGTGGGGGTTGAAGGTTTTGACGTTTGGGAATAAAATAGAGTCCCAAGAGCCACTGAAGGGCTAAAGGAATTAAAGAACTGGGAGGAGAGAGGGGAGATTGGGAGTGACTGAAATTTGTTAGGGTGAGAAGGTGAAGGTATCAAGGGTAACACACACACACACACACACACACACACACACACACACACACACACGCACATGCACACACACACACACACACACTCATTCTTTACTGTTGGGGCTTGAAAGGCAGCAGCAGTCTAGACGAGTGCTCTGACTCAGTTACATCCCAGCTCCTGCAGGGTTTTCCAGGGTTCTCTGACAAAGCCTGGGTCAAGAGGCTCTAAAGCTCTAAGTGCTGCCCCAAAGCCGTTTAACAATTATCTTGTTAATTTGGAAGATTTAGGTTTTGTTAATTGGGCTTCAGTATTTCTTCTGCCCTTCTCAATTAACCCAGTTACATTTGGAAGTAGGGAAATTCCCCAGTGTGGGCAACCCCTCCTGATACAGGCCTCTCACCATGGAGATACAGATTTCTCTTCTTCATGTTTTCCTAATGAAATAAAGCAACACAAACGAAAAACCCCAGACTGGACCTGGTCCAATGGGCCTCTGAGAAAGTGTCACGGAAGACGTTCCCCAGTCTTCTGCAGGGTCCAGGAAAAGACTCATGTCCTCAGGTCTGCCAGGCCTGCTGGAGCAGTTCCCCAAAAGTGAGCTGGACAGAGAAGGACCTAGGAGGACAAAGGCATCTTCTGGCTTAGGTGATGGAAAGGAAGAAAGACCGAGGCTCCCTCCCGCTGTGGACTGTCCTCGCGTGGCTTATGCCTCCCTTCAACTGCTTCTCTACAATTTTTATTTTTGCTTCTCTATTTCCATTTCTCTCCATATTAAATAAAAAAGAAACCTACCTTCTGGTTTGTTTTCCATTTCACTTATTTGCTGCACATCCTCTGTGTGATCCTCTGTTATTTCTGTCCTTTTACATTTATTTAAATTTATTTTCACTTTCTTGTCTTTTTTCCCTTCTTCAACCTTTTTACCCACTCTTGATAATAGAAGATCATTTCTGGCTCTCAAAGATTTTGGGGAAAGAGTCCTTTCTACACTTTTTTGCTCCCTTTTATTTTAGAGGCAAAACTTGTATATCGATAAACATGAGCTCATTGATTAAAATTTCATGGAGCAGCTACTAGGTTCTAGTCACTGTTCAAAACGCTGGGAACACACAGATGAATAAAACAGAAGCAGCTAGCCCTTCTGAGCATGTGCTCTGTTCCAGCACAAGGTTTAATGCTTCCTGTTGTTTTCCTTCACCAGCCCTCACTTCCTTTGATTTCAGATCTCAGCATCAAGTGTTATGACCACAATAGGAGCTCAGCTAATTGGATAGGTTTCTACCCCTAACCCCTTTGTTCTCAACCTCCCTTTGACCAGGTCATCCAGTAGCATGCAGATAATTGGCAGGTGAAGTGCTGAGTCCCGCAATAGGGGCCACCAGGCATAGGTTCACATTGCAAACCTTATAGAAATCCCAGTCATTCGGAGCAGGTAGTATGGAGGTGGAGTTTGGAAAATGAATCAGAATTCTCAAGTCAGAGGTTGCAGAGCAAGACTTGGAGTAGGAGTAGAGAAGATGGAATTATAGATAGAAGCAGAGGCTGAGAACATTTGGGATCAGGTTGAAAACAGCCTATTGTATTATTGGTTTCAGAAGGAACACACTGATTTATGTTTATGTGCTTGTCTGTGTGTGTGTGTGTGTGTGTGTGTGTGTGTGTGTGTGTGTGTGTGTATACGCATGCCTTAGAGGCCAGAGGTCCTTAAATGAAGAATCCTGTGCCTTGCGTGTGCCCATACTCTACAGAGATCTGTGACATTTGTCAAAGAGTTTATTAAGTATAAGACTTTAAGGACTGTTCATGCCTTTTTAAATTATGTCTCTTTTAACCATGTAATAGTTTGGCAATTTTAAGTAATCCAGAAAAAAAAGCTACTAAAAATTCTCATTGTTTCTAAATTTACCACTTTTTCTAATTGAATTTTGAAATTAGAAAAGGGCTTATTGCCTATAGCATCATCTTTAGTAATTGCACAAGAAATATTTTATTAGTATCTCAAATTCAAATTAGGGCCTTTATTATTTCATATATATACTGAATGTATATGTATATATGTTTATATATGTGTGTATATATACACTATATATACATATATATATAGTCTGTGAAGAACAGGAAATGATGTGCCTGCAGATTTCATTTTCCACGAGCAAACTGACTTCAATGTAGTCACACAGGCTAGACCTCCAGAGCAGAACTTCTCTGTGGTAACAGTTGATGACCAACTCCCTACTGTGCCTGAAAGGGCACAGCGAATAATCACATTTAAATTGCTGATGCTGCCTCTAGTAATTGTTTGGTGACTTGCACTGTAGGAAGCATTTGCCCCTTTGTGCTATGTTGAATTAGGTGACTTAGTTAAGAACCAGAGACTTTAATTTGTCTTTTTGTGATACATGTTTTTCTCCCTGGGAAGGATTATAGCTCATCACTTGAGACTAAAAGTGACAAGAGGACACTGTGGAGAACATGACAGCTGTCTGAATTTTGTGGCATTGAGTCCACTGAATGCCATTTAGTTTCCACAGAGTAATATTATGACCATCCTCATGGGCAAGTTTAGAACAAATATATGTGAGGAACAGGTGGATTAGGCCTGAGTTGTTTCCTGAAGGTGTTTGGTGGCTCTAGTGAACAGTTGCCCTACTTGAAATGACACGTTTTTCCTGTCCACTTGTTTTTCTATGTCAGAAGAGGCACCAAGTATCACTCCAGAGTCTCCAAGGTTGCCAATATTGGGGGGAAAGGAAAACTGACCCTCTTTATTTTTTTCTATTCTCTACCTCTGGTTTATCAACAAGGTATTTTGTGACTGCATTACAGAATCCTCTTTTTTATCACATAGGAAACACTGTCAGCCACCTAACTGGGTACAACTTGAGACTTTGGAGCATGCAGAATGACAGAGTCAGAAGTAGGAGGCTAAGTTCCACGCTTACCTCCTTCTGGTTGCTCTTGGTGGCAGTGTCACACAGAGATGCAGGTGCTGCAGATGAGTGGAGATTTGGCTGTTGGTTTTGCATTTCCCCAAGGGCAAAGCAGCACACATTAGTGTTTGTATTGGTGAAATTAGAAACCAGCTCCAACCATCAAGGGAAGAGAGGGCCAAGAGCATCCGCCCACATCTTTGCTTGCTTTGTTTTCCCAGGTCTGCAATATATTTGCTCTTG
Source organism: Typhlomys cinereus (assembly GCA_023101885.1). NCBI lineage: Eukaryota > Metazoa > Chordata > Mammalia > Rodentia > Platacanthomyidae > Typhlomys > Typhlomys cinereus. The sequence continues at coordinate 899,235 of JALPQD010000104.1, forward strand.
AAAACAAAACAAATATGGTTTCATATAACAGTTCTGAAAGTAGTCTCTGGTTTCATCCATTTGGGGATGAGATGGCAGTTCTCACTGGCCCCCAGGGCCAAAGCAAAGGTTAATGACACCGTGAGCAGGAGAGCCCTTCCGTCCTCTACTGCACATCTAGATAGGTTTTCAGTTGGGTACGCATGACTGAGGAGGGCAGAGAAGGGATTCTCGTGCAGAGCTGAGGGGTTGTTTCTGAAAGAAAGACTCACAGGACCGACTCTGGATCAGGATGTTGGAGTCATCTGGACCAGTCAGGGTCCTACTGTGATGTTTCTGGAACTTGTTAGTTTGTTGTTTCTCAAATTTGGATGCTTCTGTCTGATTCCTGTCTTTTAGGTAATGCTATTAGAAAGAAAGTCTTATTGAGATAGAGAAGCTTTATTGAAACAGAGTCAACATATGAATTTAATCTAGATAATTTGATATGCCTACTTGCACACATCATCATCATCATTCATTACTACCATCAGGATGTTAAATGTTTAAGTTAAAGTGATTAAAAAAATGAAAGAGTTCATTATCAATAGGAATCAGGGAACATCTAGAGACCAGGCAATTTTTCCAGTCCAGGTAGGGTTGGAGTTTCATGGGTAGGAGAAGAGAAGGACACATGTGCTCGTGCTGTGGATAGATGAGTGTTTTAGTCTGTATGATGGTTATTCTTTTCTGTTGCTGTGAGAGAACACCGAAAGTCAAATAACTTAAAGGGAGGTTTACTCAGCTTACAGTTTCAGAGGGGAGGTACGGTCGTGCATGGTGGAGGTGATATGTTTGGGATCTTGGAACCTGAACTCTAATTCTCATGCTTGCATACGAATTAACTATTTTGCTCTAGCTTTCACATAGTTTGATTAGGTTTTGTGGATACTTTGTTGGTTTTACCAATTATATAATCTCTGCAGTTTATCTTACTCATAATTTATATACTTTCCTTCTCATTCATATTTTATTTTCTCTTTTTATCTCTCTTTCTCTTTATTATGCTTCATAATTATAATTTTGTATAACTTTAATAATTTTTAAACTCTCATAATTAGTCACTAATATCCTCGTATACTCCAAAAAGTTGTTGTAGTTGAAAGGGCATTTTAAAAAAATGCCTGGTGATTATATTTCCAGAGTAGACATAATCCTTCAGTTATAATGCTTCTGTTTTGTTTATTCTTCTTTTGAATTAGTACTGGAGATCATGCCCCATGTTTCAAGTATCAAGTCAACATGAATCTTCCAAAAATTACCAGTTCTATAGTAATGAATTCCAGTTGAGCGAATTAGTCGAAATATCAGACAAAAATTTCAAAAGCACTTTCATTAGAATGTTCAAATCAGAAATATTTAAATATGAAATTGAAATTTTGGAAATTAAAAAGTTAATAAAATATCTTATTGGAAAACTTCATGAGTAGAATAGATCCAGTGGAAGACACAATATAAGGCAAATGAATGAGAACACTTAACCAACAACTAAGAGTACATTAATTGTTGAACAAATGCAGGACCAAAAAACTTAAGAAACCAAGGGGGATTATTCTTGCTTATTTGGTTACAGTTTATAGTCTGGCTTGTTATGAGAGCTCATGTGAACATCAAGAGCCAAGACAACTGGCCACACCATGTCCTTCCAAAGAGGTGAGAGTTGAATACACTTTCTCACTTGCCGACATGCCCACCTACTATTAATTCAAAATTTGCCAAAATATTAAACTAACTCACTCCATTTTATTCACTTGCCCATGGAATAGTCCTACTCACCCTAGGCTTCCCCACATCAATTAGACAATCCCCACAGGGTTTCTCAGATCATGCCATAACTACTAATTTTTCACAGAAGTGCCTCAAGACTCAGCCACCAATTGTCAAGATGACGCATGTATTTAACTGGCACAAAGATAAAAGAAGGAAGTGAGATTCATGGAATACCATTAAGAGACCATGTCTGTGAATCATGGGCATAGAAAGGAAGCAAGGGTATAATAAGCTAGAAACATAGAAAATATATTCAATGAAGTCATTGCAGCAAATTTGCCAAAGAGGGGGCAATGGCAGTTCTGATGCAATGAGAACACCAAACACAGAAAGCCAGAAAAGAACTCCCCCATCATATTCTAGTTAAAACACCTTAAGTGTGTAGACAGAAACATTTAAAACTGTGCCAGAGAAATACCAAATCAAAAGTAAAAAAGAACTCATCAGAATTACAGCAGATTTTTTTTGAACAGAAACTCTAAAAAATCAGTTCTGGAAGATAATAATTGCAAACCCAGATTGCTATTTTCCCTAAACTGTTCTTAATAATTGAAGGAAAAAGAAAAACTTTCCATATAAACAGACTCATGCACAAATTAGCACTATAGAAGATACTTGCAGGAATCCTATACATGGAAGAGATATTTTACAAAACAGTGACAGGAACTAATGCTTACTTTTCAGTAATAACTCTGAATGGCAATGATTGCAATTCTCCAGTCAACAGACATAGATTAGCAGATTACATTAAAGAAATAGGACCTGTCTTCAACTTGGGTTTGGGAAACCTGACTGCAAAGATGAACACAGCTTTTGGTTAAAGGATGGAAAAAGGTATTTCAGGCAAATGGAGTTAAAAAAAATCAGGTATGACTATGCTAATATCAAACACGGTAGTCTTCAAAACAAAATTGGTTAGAAGAGATAAGGTAGGTCACTTCATATTGATTACGGGAACAATATACCAAAAGGATATAACATAGATGGGCCAGTGTTGGCACACCTAATTTTATAAAACAAATGTTACTGGAGGTAATAAATTCACCTAATTATAACAATAGCAGAATGATTTTTGATGCAACATTTTCACCAACAGGCATGTGTTTTGGTCTCATATTCACATTTCTATAAATAATACTTGATCCAAACAATTTAGGGAACAAAGATTTATTCATGTTCATAGTTTTAGATTGTAGTTAGTTGTGATGGCAGGAAAATTTATGGCAACATCAAGAGTAGAAGGTGCTGTCTATATCTCAGTGACAGGAAGAACTGAGAGAGAAGCAAAGACTCAAACATGCCTCACGGCTTTGCAGTCTTCTAAAGCCAACCTGTTCTCGCTCTGTTTTCTCTACTTGCCCAGGGAATAGTTCCACCCACCACATCATTTACATTCTCTCTCATAGCTAGTTCAGAGGCTTGCATTAATGAAATAATTCTTTATAGGTGTATCTGAAGTCTCACTTCTCAGTTGTCAAGTTAAGACTTAAAATAAGTGGCACAACTGGTCAATCAGATCCCCCCCCAAAAAAAAGAAATTTCAGAGTTAAATAACATTATAGATATACAGAATATTTTAGTCAAATACAGCAGAATATACATTCTTCTAGGCAGTAAGTAAGTCTTAGAAACAGAAAGAAAACTGAAACAATTTCATGTATTCTATATGATCACAATACAGTAAAATTAGAAATCAGTAGCAAGATGAAAATTATACAAACACAAGAGACTGAACAATATACTGTTGAATGATAAGTGAGTCAACAAAGAAATTGATAGAAAATTAAAAATGCCTAGAATCTAATGAAAATTAGGAACAAATCATACCAGAATCTGTGAGATACTATGCACTTCTAAAATGGAAGTTTGTATCTAAAAACCCTTATATTCATTAAGAAAACAGAGAAACTGAAAATAATCATATATCTCCTAGTCTTAGAAAAACAAGAAATAGTCAACCCTGAAATAGAAATAATAAATATTGTGGCAGAAATGAATGAAATGGAAACAAAAAGAACAATGTAAGGAATCAATAAAATTCATTCTTTGAAAATGTAAGCCAACCAAGGAAGAGAAAGATAAAGAAAGAGAAACACAGACAGTATGTTTATCAAATGGTGGCAGAAAGTTTATATATTTACATGTACAAGAGTAGAATAGATTCTTATTTCTTATCTTGAACAAAAATCAATTAAAACTATCAGTGAACTTAACATAAGACGCTGAAACCATTAGATGAAAGCTTAGGGAAAATGCTTCAATATTCAGAAAGAAAACTGACATAGGCAGGGATTTCCTGAAAAGGACTTTTTTTAGCTTAGGAAATAAACCCAAGAGTTGACAAATGAAGTCACAAAAAATGATAAAAACAATTAACCCATGAAAGTGGCAGCATATGGAAAAATCTTTGCTAGTAATACATCTGACAGAGGATTAATGTCTAGAATATGTATAGCACTCAAAAAACTAAATATTGAAAAACAACCAACAACCCAAACAATATATGGGCTAATGAAAAGAAGAGATATTTCTCAATAAACACATAAAGAATTCTCAGCTTCATTAGCTTTTGGGGACTTGCAAATTAAAACTAAGTTAGGAATTCCCTCTTATTGAGTCAGAATGGCTGTCACTAAGAAAACAAATAGCAATTGGTGTTGAGGATGTGGGGAAGGAAAACCTTCTGCACTGCTGGTGGAATGTAAGCCAGTACAGATACTGTTGAAATCAATGAGGATGTGCCTCAAGAATAATGAAAATAGGTTTCTCCCGCCCGCCTGCCCGCCCGAGACGAGACTCGCTCCTGGTCCTCCATTCCAGGTGAGTTACCCAGCCCCCAGGTGGCCCCCTGTCTCAGCTCCTCCCACCAGCCAGCTCGGGCAACACCTAGGCTGCCTCCTGTTTGCCCCAGCCGCTTTGTTCCTCCCACCTGCCTGTCCGCCCAACCTGGGCAGGACTTGCTCTGGTTCCTCCATCCCTGGAGCCTGGGTGGGCCACTAAGCCAAGTCCCAGGTCCCAGGTGAAGAGTTCTGACATCACCACCAGCCCCTCTCCCCCTCCGACCCACCGGGGACCCTCGCTCGTGGTCCACGGAGGACACACTGCTACTCAGAATTCAACAGAATCCAAAGAAAACTCAAGCAAAGCTCTAAGGGACAAAGGCCATACATCTAAAGTCCTCTAAAAATATTCCTATCACATGGGAGGGGCCGTATTGGTGCATATATAATTCAATATTGTGAAGTCTTCCTAGTGAATTGTACCTGTGACTAAAATGTAGTATCCATCTGTGTCTCTTATGATTTTTTTTGGTTGGAAGTCCTGTTTGTCTTATAGCATAATGGCTACCCATGCCTGTTTCCTGGTTCCATTAGCTTGCAGAATTTTAGACCAGTCTTTTATTTTTAGGATGTGCCTATCTTTTGTGGTGAGATGAGTTTCCTGAAGGCAGCTGATTACAACAAGCCAACAGCAAGGATTTTACTCAATGGGGAAAAACTCAAAGCATTTCCGCTTCCATCAAGAACTAGACAAAGCTATCTACTTTCATCACTTCTCTTCAATATTGTACTTGAAGTCTTAGCTGAAGCCATAAGACAAGAAAGGAGATAAAAGGGATTCAAATCGATAAAGAAGTCAAGTTATCTCTATTTGCTGATGACATGATTTTATACTTGAGTGATCCCAAAAACTCCAGGAAGCTCCTGGAACTAATATGGAAGTTCAGCAGGGTGGCAGGATACAAAATAAATGTACAAAAATCAGTGGCCTTCCTATATGCCCAGATTGAAAGAAGTGAAAAAGCCCTGAGAGAAACAATCCCATTTACTATAACCCCTAAAAAAATGAAATACCTTGGTATAAACCTAAGGAAGTAAGTGACCTTTACAATGAAAACTTTAAAACTCTAAAAAAAGAAATTACAGAAGACACTAGAAGGTGGAAAGACCTGCCATGTTCCTGGATTGGCAGAATCAACATCATAAAAATGACCATTTTACCAAAAGCAATATACAGATTCAATGCTATAACAATTAAAATCCCAAAGCAATTCTTTAAAGAAGTTGACCAAACAATCTCAAAGTTTGGTCACAAAAGAGGCACAAAAGACCCAGGATAGCTAAAACAATCCTGAGTAACAAAAACACTGCTGGAAGTATCTCCATACCAAATCTTAGTCTATACTACAAATCCATAGTTATAAAAACAGCCTGGTACTGGCTTAAAATTAGGCACATAAATCAATGGATAAGGGTTGAAGACCCAGATATAAGCCCACACAATTACAGCCATTTGGTCTTTGAAAAAAGGGGCCCAAAAAATCGAATGAAAAAAGAACAGCATCTTCAACAAATGGTGCTGGCAAAACTGGATCTCCACATGCAGAAGATTAAATCTGGACCCATACTTGTCACCATGTACAAGACTTAATTCCAAATGGATCAAGGACCTGAATATAAGGCCAGAGACTATTAAAAACCTTAGTTGAAAGGGTAGGGAACTCCCTGGAGCTGATTGGACTAGGCCAACAGTTCCTAATCGGAAATCCAATAGCACAGTCAATACAACCAACACTCAACAGATGGGATCTTATGAAATTAAAGAGCTTCTGTTCAGATAAAGAGATTGTAACTCGAGTACAAAGGCAACCCACAGAATGGAAGAAAATCTTCACTAACCATACATCTGATAGAGCTCTATTATTCAGAGTGCACAAAGAACTTAGAAAACTAAACACTAAGGAAACAAATGGCCCAATTAAAAAATGGGCCTTGGAACTTAAAAGAAACTTTACTGGGGATGAAATTAAAATGTCTAAAAAATATCTCAAAAAATGCTCCACATCCTTAGCCATCAGGGAAATGCAAACCTTTCAACTAAGGTTTTTAATAGTCTCTGGCCTTATATTCAGGTCCTTGATCCATTTGGAATTAAGTCTTGTACATGGTGACAAGTACGGGTCCAGTTTTAATCTTCTGCATGTGGAGATCCAGTTTTGCCAGCACCATTTGTTGAAGATGCTGTTCTTTTTCCATTCGATTTTTTGGGCTCCTTTGTCAAAGACCAAATGGCTGTAATTGTGTGGGCTTATATCTGGGTCTTCAACCCTTATCCAAAATGCATCTCACCCCTGTCAGGATGGCAAAAATCCACAATACGAACAACACCAAATGCTGGAGAGGATGTAGAGAAAGGGGAACTCTCCTACATTGCTGGTGAGAATGCAGGTTCATACAACCACTCTGGTGAGCCATCTGGCGATTCTTAAAGAAGTTAAAGATTGAAATGCTATATGAACCAGCTATTCCACTTTTGGGAATAATCCTCCTACAGCAAAAATTCACCTCGATAGCACAAGCACGACCATGTTCATAGCAGCACTGTTTAAATAGCAAAGTCATGGAATCAACCCAAATGTCCAACAGTTGATGAGCGGATAAGGAAAATGTGGTATATTTATACAATGGAATACTACTCAGCCATCAAAAATGATGAGTTAATGTAATTTGCCGGGAAATGGATGGAATTAGAAACAATTATATAGAGTGAAGTATTCCAGACACAGAAAATTAAGCGCTGTATGTACTCCCTAATAGGTGGATCCTAGTACCAAACCCACTTAGAGACACACTCAAAGATAAATCTCTGTAATACCTACAGTAATTGCAAAGATTATAAACAAGAGAGAAGAGGAAGGAGGGTCTTGCCAGAAACAAGGAGAGAGGGGATCATGCTACAGCAGAGATAATAGGCCACCATCAAGGACTGCAAAGGGTGACATCCAATACCCATCAGGATGGAGCTAAGGGCATTGCAGGAGAAGCAAAACTGAAAAAAAAACCCCAACAAACCACAATTCAGAACATCAGAGACTCTATATCGACCACCTGAAATCAGGCCTGCCTAATCTCTCCCCATCCTGAAGCTCAGGGAAATTTGTGGAAGAGGGGGCGGTAAGATTGTAAGAGCACAAAGATGGGAGGATTCAAGATATGCAAGATACTCCACACAAGTTAGGGCCAAAGCAATTGTAATAGGACTCTGCATGATCTGCGCAATGACCAACTTATCATTGACATCCATAACACCCATAACATTCCTAGGTATATCCCTATGACAGTTCATCTTGGTTTGCACTTGATTATACCCTGTAACAAACTAAGACACATACCTCTGAGTGGGTCTTTGAGGGTATTTCCAGGAAATCTTAACTGAGGGGGGAAAGACTCTCTGTCAGAATGGCTAGTACCTTCTGGTTCAGCCCAGATATAAGGAGATTTGCAGAACAAGATGCAGCTTGCTTGTTTGACTACCTTTGTTCTTTGGTGATGGATGCACCTATGTGGATGCTTCTGTTGTTTCTTCCATCCTTTCCTGACAGAAAAGATTGAATATTATCAAAGCTATGAGGCTCTTGGCCTGTCTAGTGTGCAGTCAGTCATTGTTACCTAGTCCATGCCATGTATGCCAATCTTACAAGTCTCTCCTTTTTTTTTTTTTTTAAATGATTTTTACTTCTACTTAATAGGTACCCTGGTTGCCTCTCTCCCTCCCTCCACTCCTCCCTGGATCCCCTTGCTCCCTCCTCCCTTTTCTCCTTCCTTTCCCCCTCTCTCTCCCTTTCTCCCAGTGCCCCCTCTCCTGCCCCATCTCTGGAGTATCCTTTAGTGTGCATGTTAAACTTCCTTCTGAGTCCTCCACTCTAATGAGGTGTAAGGACTCAGCATCATTGCCTAGAGCTCTTTCTTGTGTCTCCCTTTAGTATAGGAACACTATTGTGGCTGTTAATCCCTTGTCTATAAGGATCCTAGTGCCTGTGATCCATGCTAGACTTTGGGGAGTCAATGATATATCGGTCATTGGAAGGTCATGCAAAGTCTTATTATGATTACTTTGGCCCTAACTTGTGTGGAGTATCTTGCATATCGTTGTTCCTCCCCATCTTTAGGCTCTTTCAATCTTATCGCCCCCTTTTCCACAAATTTCCCTGACAAGTCTCTTTTTTAATGATATTCAATCCTTTCTGTTTCTCTAGAGAACTTTGGCTAATACAGTGCCCAAAGTACATTAAGGAAATGTATTACACAAATATCTTACATCAATGTTAATGTTAGCATTATTCATAATAGCCAAGGTTATAGAATCAGCTTATGTCAACCAACAGATGAATGACATTAAAAATATGATGTACACATAATGAAGTCTTATTTGACAATAAAGAAGGGCAAAATCATGTGTTTCCAGGAAAATGAATGCAACAGGGGATCATCATACTAGAATGAAATGTCATAACTTGAAGGCAAATATTGCATTCTTTTTCCTTTTCCATTTTCACATGTATGTGTGTGTCCATATATATATATATATATGTGTGTGTTAGCTTGTATATACATGTGAATATGTGTTCACATATACATAGAGGCCCTGAGGTGATATCTGGACTCATTCTCAGTTGTTTTTCTGCTTTCCTTGTGTGTGTGTGTGTTTACTCACACATGTAAACATGTGTGCACATGGGGAGCAGTGTACATGCACGTACATAAATGTGACCGTGAAGACCTGAAGTTTAGGTTAGGTGTCTTATTTGACTGCTTTTTACTTTTTTAATTTTTAGTGTTTCATAAACACACACACACACACATACATAGTGAATTTATAATATTTTCACAGCTTAATCCCCAGTTCCATTGCCTTCCTCTTCCCTGTCAATCTTTCTTTTATTTTCATGTGTTTTCCAATGAATAGCACACTGAGATAGACCTGGGTTGCCTTTGATGGCATGTGACTGAGTACTTGCTGGATCATGAATCATTTATCAGTGGGAAAATCATATGTCATTAAAGTAAGCATCTTCCTCCTCCCTCCTTCCCCGCCGGCATTAACCCTTCAAGTCTCTCATGGAGTATGGGACCTCTTGAGATCCTTCCCCTTCTATGGTGAAATGTTGATAGGTAAAAATCCTGTGTGGGTGTTATGTAAATACACAAGCCTCAATGAATTAATGGATGTAACATCTTTGTCGTGTCCAGAAGAAGTCCAACTGTAGGTTCTTACAATCTTACCACTTCCATGGTGTGTGTGTGTCTCTGTGTGTGTGTGTGTGTGTGTGTGTGTGTGTGTGTGCGTGCGTGTGTGGCTTAGATGTCCTTTTTAGGACCAAGAAGTCTGCAGTCACTTATTTCTTCACCTTGGCCAGTTGTGGTTTTCTATAATAAATATCTTCCATCGTGAAAGAAAGCTTCTAGGTTGAGTGCTGAATGTTCCTCCAATCTATGGGTATAAAGACAAATGTTTAAAAGGAAGCTTGCTATAGTGTCTTTAGAGCTAAACCTTGACAGCTCTAGTACCTATATATCCTCCCTTTTCCTAGGTTCTTGCTTTGGTTTATAGTACCAGGAATATGATCTCTGCTGATTAGTAGGCCTTAAATCCAACTAGAAGGCAATTGGTTGTTCCCTTGTTATCCATGCCACTGTTACACTAATAGTTGTCTCTTATCAGGGTGGTTGTTTGTACAGCTTGTAGCTGTCATTGATTAATGAAATGGTTGATTGTTTTTCTTACCCAGAAACTTTTATAGTAACTTCTGGTACCATGAAAGCTGTCCAACAAGGAGGAAACCTCCAGACCAGTTCCAGTTGGGGTTTTATGTCTATTTTTTGGCTTTTCACTTCATTATTAAGGTACGGTCTCTCTTTTAATCCAGAGCTCACCAATCAGGTAGGCTAGGTATCAAGCTTTCCTGGGGAGTGCTTGTCTTTGCTTCCCAGGTGCTAGGATTACATGTGGTCACTACATCTTCCCAGCTTTCATGTGAGTTCTGGGGCTCAGAACTTCAGTCCTCATGCTTGCAGGACAAGTGACTTAATCACCGAGTCATCTTCCCAGACAATACCTTATTCTTTTTGAGACAGAGTCTCTAGTCAAACCCTAAACACACATATAGAGCTAATATGGCTGCCCAGATTGAGCCAAGGAGTCTGAGTTTCCAATTTTGGGGCTGGAATTATAGGTGGATGGCCATATTCACGTGACATTTTACATGTTATAGGTATCTGAACTCTGGTCATCTTTCTTGTAAGTGCTTTAACTGCTGAGTCATCTCCACAGCATGACTATTTGCATGCATTTTCTTATCGATATATCCCAAATTTTATATAGATACATAAAATCATTGATACATATAGATGGCATGAAGCAGAAGCAAGACTGGGACAATGAAGTGGAATGTGGGGTGTCATAATGGGGTGACATTGGTACAGGTGTCAACTTGACAGTTGAGGGTTTTGAGCTCTGAGCACATTTGTGGAGAATTAGCTGTTGGGAGATTGTCTGGCTGATGGGGAAGGCCCAGGTGGGTGGGATCAGGCCCTGGAATAAAATAGAGAGAGAGCTAGTTGAGTTGGCATCCTTGTGTACTTGGCCAGACATTCTGGTCTGGCAAGTAAGGATCGTCCCTCTCTCAACCATTACGTAGAGATGGTGTGGCCAGTTCCCTTGACCCTGGTGTTGGTTCATGCTCTGCCGTAAGGCTGGACAGACTGTAACTGGACTATCAGTAAGAAAATAAACCCCTTGTTCTCTTAAGCTGTTTGATGATCATTTATCAGCAACCACATAGGCTGACTGCAACATGGGGGTTAGGAAAGTGGAGAAAGGGCCAAGTGCTAGTGAATATGATCGGTGTATGTAATGTAGTTGAATGTTTTTCATGAAACCTATTGTTATGTGCAGTGAATAAGAGCCAGAAGAAATTGTACATATGAAATAAGTTGGGTTATTTTTCCTTTTTTTTTTAGCTTGAAATATAAAACTTTATTTCTTCTTGTGTTTTTTTAATTAATTTTACTTTTTATCTAGTTATACAAGCTTGATGGGTAGGTACCCTTGTCCCCCTCCTTCTTCTTTCTCCTCCTACCTCCCTCCCCCTTTTTATCTCCCCATCACACTCTCTCTCCCACACCTCCCTCCCTCCCCTTTTGGTATTTCCCACCTTCTCCCTCCCACCCTTCAGAACTTCAGCTTATTTTTTTTTAATCTAGCTTTGTGAGTTCTGTTTATATTGTTAGAATTTACCTGATATATAAAATCTAATATTGTTTCCTTAATGGGATCATACAAAGAGAAGTTATTAATTTGATGTAGTCAGATGTGTCACTTCTTAAACATGGAATTTTGTTTTTGCATTTTCTCAGAAGTCTTTACCTAACCCAATATTTTACATTTTTTCCTCCAAGTTGCATTATTCATGTCCACAATATTTATTGGAATAAGTTTATGTATATAATAGAAATTTCAATATTCAAAGTTAGGTCTATAATTTATCTTTTAATTTATGTAGACCTTAAAAATTTCAATATAGAACTTTCAATATGTTCACATGTGGATATTGAATTGTCCAAGTACCATTTGTTGAAGACTATTATTTTCCCTTTGAAAATGGGAAATTATCTTTGTATTTTGTCCAAAATCAATTGACCGCATTATGTGTAGTTCTATATCTGTAATGACTGGGTTTTTTTTTTTTGTTTCATAGGTTTATTTGTCTGTCCTGGTACAAGCTATTCTGTCTTTGTCTCTATTGTTTTATAATAAGTATTTTAATGAAATGGTGTAAGTCTTCCATTTTGGTTATTCTTTTGCAAAGTCATTTTTCTGTAGTGAGTCTTTCACCATTCTACATTAGTTTCAGAAATAATTTCAACTAATGACATTGTTGGGATTTTGATTGTGTTGGTGTTGACTATCAAAGCAAAAGTTGGCATGTTATTCTCACTGAATCATTAAATGGCAATATTATTTCTCCATTTGTTTGGAGTTTGTAGCTTTCACTATATAGGTATTAGATGTACTTTGCCAAGTTATTTCTTAAGACTTTTATGTCATTTCACCTAATTTTAAATGACATGCTCTAGAATCATCTCTTTCGTTCTCAGTTGTGAAATGGATGGGTTTGTTCTTCTTGTGCTCTACCTGTTTACCCAAAACCAAAACCAATGAGATCAACTGATCATTGATTAAAACCTCTATAAGTATGAGTAAAGGAAATCGTTTGCCTGCCAGCAGAATATCTGAATTATTTACTATAGCATATTGATTCAGGCAGCTGAATCACATACTCAGAATGCCTCAGTTTTAATTTGATATCTACCTCATAGACTTCTTAGGTGAGTGAATTATATGGAATGTTATAGACAATGCCCTTCCTGTTATAGAGAAGGTATAGTGACTGGGACATTGTGGCACTTTGGATCATGTGACTTTAGATTCTTTTGTTGCATAACTTTGCAGCATCTTTGAAGAATTTCAATATCAAGAAATTTTAGAACTGAGTGAGAGTAGGTTAGTCCATTATAGTATTGGATACATACTAATTATATTCTGTGAATATTGATTATGAATAATTATCTATAATAAAATGACTTATTGAAATTGTTATTTTTAATATATTCATATGGGGGGACAGATGGTCACTGGAACAAACTAATCATGAAATAAGAAATTATAATAATGATTAAATAATTTATAATTACATCATCCATTATCAACTTTGACTGTACATTCCTTTGGAAATCCACATAGGGAATCTAAATACTTTAATTTACTTATTTAACAATTTTTTATTTTTATTTATTTTTTAAATTTATTTATTCATTGTGCATGTGTGCATGTGTGTGTGTGTGTGTGTGTGTGTGTGTGTGTGTGTGTGTAGAACCACGGGCAAATCTGGAAACCACCATGGATCGCCTCAACCTCCTCCTTGTTTTACTCGGCCTGGGATTCACAGGCTCCGCCCTACCAGGACCAAAAACGCAGGTCGCCCCCTTCCGCCTGGCATCTATACGTGGGATCTAGGATCCCAACCCAGGAGCTTCCAACTGCAAGGCCGAGGCTTAACCCCTGAGCCACCTCTCCAGCCTCTTATTTAACAAATTTTTAAACAATTAATTAGAGAGTTGGCATTTACACAGCTCAAGTTATAATTTGTACCTTTTTACTTTTAGTTTTAAGAAATGAAGTATGTGGATAACTCTGCTTTGTTTTTTGCCAGACTGTCTAATATTTTGGGAGTGAGAGGTTCCTCCATTTGTTTTCTTTCTGGTGTTTCTGTGTGGACTTGGAATAAGCATTCAACTATCTACATGCTTCCCTTTTCGCATGAACCCAACAGAAAATCATATTTCTTCCCCACATGTGTTTTACAGAAAAGAATGGACACTTGTTTCACATTTTTTAATGACATGCGTTCTTTCCATCCTTGGCAGATGCCAGAGTAGTATTTCCGAGTTACATGAGCTTGCCTCCTTCTTAAGAGGCAGGTACTTGGGTGGGGTGTGCCATGCTGTGATGAGGGCCTCTTAGTGTCTTGTCCTTGGCCAAGATGAGCCACTCTCAGCAATTCATCTAATTTAGTTACTTATCCAGAGCAAGCCTGAGACTTCACCTTTTGCACAGCTAAAGTTGCATGTCAGAGACAGGACGCTCCCTCAACCATTCACAGTGCTCTGTGACTGGGACTCTGATTTTGCTGACAGACAGCATAAAGGTTCTTCCTACATCTCTTTCTTTGGTTGAAAGGTTCTTCAGAAGACATTGACAAAAGGGAAAAAAAAAATCCGGGAGCTTTAACTACATAAGACTATTCCCAGACCAAAATTGTGCCCATGAACTCTAAAGAAGCCAATTAAAATGATGTCATGTCATCTTTCAAAGTTAATTATTTATCTGACTTTTGTTTGTCTTAGTAGTTATTGTTCTTACTTTCTAAGCAAATGCTGAAGAGTATTTTTGCAAAAAACAAGAACAGACCCTACTTAGTAATAGAATGTGAGTCATCCTTTGTGTCAAAGTTAGATACAGGTATCAACTTGACAATTGAAGGCTTGGCGCTCTGGGCACATTTGTAAAAAACTGGTAGCTCAACTCAACTTAACTTAACTTAACTTAACTTAACTTAACTTAACTTAACTTAACTTAACTTAACTTAACTTAACTTAACTTAACTTAATTTAACCTAATTCCCCCCACCTCCCTGAGCAATCCTGCAGGAGGTTGTTTGATTCATGGGGAGGCCCAGTTCATGGTGGGTGGGGCTAGTCCCTGGGCAGGGGAACAAGATGGAGGGAATTGGTTAGGGAAGTTGGCAGCCTTGGTATATTTGTCCCGATATGTTGGTTTGGCAAGTTAGGATTGTCCCTCTCTCAATGATCCTGTGAATATCTGGATATGATGTGACCAGTTTCCTCAGCTCTGGTATTTGGTGTGTATTCTCCTGTTAAGCTGACTTAAGAACTGTAACTGGACAGTTGTAAGAGAAAATGAAACCCCTTTTTCCCTTAAGCTGCTTTGTCATGAATTTATCAGTTACATGCAGAGTAAGTGCAAGTAAGCACTTGGCTCCTTGACTCTTGGTAAAGTATTGTAGCCTGCCCTGCACAAGGAAGCTTGAGTTAAGAGAAGGATGGAGTAATGTTTCTTCTGCTGTCTGCAAAGGTTGCAAGCTCAAAACTTAGAGCCTTGGCCCTTCTAGTTGTGTATTTCACAGTCCTCAATTCTTTGAGTCCTATAATGAAGGGTAGTGACAGTATCTTCCCAAAGGTAGGCTGTGGTGAGCATTGAGCAAGACACAATGGAGAAAGTGTTTATTTCCATGTCTGTTATCTATAAGTGACCTATGATTTATAATTTTATTCTTTTTTTTAAAAATTTATGCTTTTTAATCAGCTCTAAAAGGTCTCAAGTTCAGTATTCTGTCCATTTTCTGCTTGTGTCTCTTCCCTGTCCAGAGAGGTTGAGTGAGGCTTGATCTGATGATGATGATGTTAAATAAATGAACTTTGGCCATGACAGCAGCTGTGCCTGTGGGATCTTCAAGAGACTCCTAAATAAGCAGGGTGCAGGTACTTACCATCATCTTTCCTTTTACTAATGCAACAAAGATAAATTGGCTTCCTCCGGTGCACAGACAAGGAAGAGTCAGAAGGCTGAAGACTCGGTGTCATACAGCTAGTGATGGCAGAGGCATCTGACTGCCAAGCCCTGCAGTTTTGCAGAGAAGGAACTTTGCTATTCTTTTCTTCTATACTGCAGTTTTCATGTTAAGGCTGAGATTGGTCTGGCTGACTTGAGATGACTTGACACTCCTTCATGCTGCCTGTGGAGGGTGTGAAGTTATAACTCTCCTAACTCTGACCATAAGCGTAAATCTCCAAATAAAGTTCTTCCAAAGACTAATTTCATCTCAGCTTACTTTCTTACAAACTATTTTGTTCACCTTTTATATTTAATGGGTGTTTCATATGGTCATCAAATTAATGCACAATAGTTATGATAGGCTCAGGCAAGGACTGACTACACAAACAAGAGAGACTTCAGGACTGCCCTTCTGAGCAGGGTGAGCAGGGTTCCAACAGCAGCTTCCCCAGTAGCCTACTGGGAATGGAACAGGAAGGAGACAAGATCAATACTGAGAATTCCTCATGCATCTCTGCAGTGTCCCAGTCAATACTGACTGACGGGGCTCTGGACCTATTACGGAAGCTTACAGGTCTGTGGATTCTATCCTTTCCCTATTTTATTTCAGAAAGTTGTTTTCTGGGTTTTGTGGAAGTTATTAGCCACCCACCTTTTTCTTGAGTATTCAGATCTTAAAATACCATGCAGAAGAACAGCTAGAAGTATGTGGCAAGTTTTTGGACATTTATCTTATGTTATAGCTCAATATATGCTTTAAAAACACCAATGAGCTTGTGGCATAAATAGCAACAAATTTGACTGTTCAAAAAAAGAGATCTGGTTTTAAGAAGTAAATAAGTGTCTTCTGTTTATAAGTGTCTACTGTGGGCTATCTATAACATCTGCCACACTGTTTTCTGTATCCAATGTTGAAGAAATGTGTATGGAACTGAGGACATCATCCATAAATGTAAGTTCTCAGAAGAGCCATCCTGATGTCTCTCAGGTTTGTGGGTTCAACCTTTTGCCCAAGCCTACTGTGTAGCTGTTCTGCATTGGTTTGATGGACATATGAAATAGTTGTTAAATATAAAAGATGGAAAAAAATAAGTTTGTAGGAAAGGAAGCTGGGATTTACTCTTTGGAAGAACTTGATTTGGAGAGTTATTGGTTTATGGCCATAGGCAGGGGACAATGATCTTTTACTTCCCAGAATATTAGGAGAGTCATGAAATCCCACCATAGGCAATATGATGGAGTTTTGAAAGAACTGATAGAACATGATGCAGTTAGGGCACTGTATTTTAGATAGCACAATGGGGTCCTGAAAGGAGTGAAAGTTCCTTCAAGTTCTGTATGGCCCAGGGAAGTTGTGACTCATTTATTTGTGGGAGATGCAGTGAGTTGCAGACCATTGGACTGAGTCAGTGTGCTAGAAATCACAAGGTGCTGGTAGAAATAAAGTTATAATTCAAGGGTGTCTTAGAGTCACAAAAGGTAGACAGAGGTATTTCTAGGTCACAGCAATGTTTTATCAGCTCTATCCAGGAAGGGGACACTGCAGAAGGACATGACTTGTTTCTGGGAAAGAGACAGAGAGAGCTAGAGGGTCTGTGATAGAATAGTAATTATCCTGATGGACAAATTAAAAAAAAACCATTATGAGAGTGTAAGAAATTGTCTATGCTAAAGAGCATCTCTTAAATTGTCAAGCAATGAATCAATAGAAAGCACCAATTTCTTACAGACAATCGCTGCTCCACAAGCCTTTCAGAAGAAGGATATGAAGGTGGTAGCACAGGTCTTAAAATACACTTGGGGAAAATAAGCATCTAATTTTTGTTATTACCATGTGTTTGCTTTATGGGGTATCTTTGGGGTGCTAATAAAGATGATGAGGAGAAGAATCACTGATTGGTCCCACAACTATGCATAAATGTC
Source organism: Typhlomys cinereus (assembly GCA_023101885.1). NCBI lineage: Eukaryota > Metazoa > Chordata > Mammalia > Rodentia > Platacanthomyidae > Typhlomys > Typhlomys cinereus. The sequence goes on from JALPQD010000104.1 coordinate 916,920, forward strand.
TAAAGTCGTTTCTGGAAGACAAATAGCTTTAATGTGGAAACACAATGGATTTGACTGCTTTGTCTGACCTTGTGCGATTCATCAGCAAGTAGGAAACACAAACTATTAGTCAATGGTAACATTACTAGAGAAGAGGGCATAAAACAGTGAGTGATCCCAGCTGTCTGACTCCATTGGAAGTAGACAATTAATCTTTCTTTACTGGAGGAGATAGGGCTCTGGCTATGCTGAAAGCACCTGATTGTTGTTCTCTGGGGTCTTCATATGTCCAGGGTCTTGTGTTTGGGAGTCGAAGATTGAAATCAGAACATGAGTAGAAGATTAAGGCAGAGTTTATCAGAGGAGAAAAAGAATGAAACTCATGGACATGAATCTACAAGGGACAAGAGAGCTGCCAAGAACTAACAGACTCTAAGTGTGGAATCCATGAGGGGCAAGGAAAATGAAAGGAACTCACGGACTCCAGACATGGAATCTCATGAAACAAAGATGGCTGCCAGGGTAAGTGTTATTTATAGACTTAGGCAGGTCTGGAAAAGTGACTTTTCTTCATTGGTGATCTCCAGTTTTTGAAAACTTAATTTGACCTTTAGGTCCTTTACATGTGATTGTTCTGTTTATATTGGGGCTCAACCCAGTTACTCTTGTGGATAACTTCAGGGTAGAGCCTATTTCCAATGGAGAGCTGTTCTCCACATCTTTTCATGAATAGAGGATTGGGAGAAGTTGGTGACCTATCTCTGAGGAGGATTAAAATAGGGTGTGCTCCTTCAGGATAATCCCAGCCTTGGGGGATGACCTTCAAGACCTTCAAAGACCTCTCAGCATGACTACTCTAAAACTGCCTAATTTGGTAAAGAACTTTTTAAAAAAATTCTTTGACACTTTTATCCATACAATATATACAACAAATCTAACTTATTTTCATCCCATATTACCTGATATAGTTCCCCTCCTTCTCTCATTGAAAACTTCTTCTCAACCAGTCTCCTGCCTACTTTTATGTTTGTGTGTGTGTGTGTGTGTGTGTGTGTGTGTGTGTGTGTGTCCCATTGGTTTATAGGCTTTGATGTGAGACAGACTTTGATATACAAAACCAACCAAGCAAAATCAAACAAGCAAAGTCCTTCAGAAACATATTGCGTATTTTAAGTGTTGTCCTTTCTTATAGTAGCTACATTCTGAGAGTGTTCTCACAAATCTATATTATCTCTCACAGGGAGAGGGGTGGGCTGCTCTCTTTATGATCACAATTTTCCACAAGACTTTGCTAATTCCTTTATATTTTCGATGACACAGGTCTTATTACTTGAACAAGGCAGTTCAGAGGAATTTGTTTCTTACATTTTGATATTTTCTGGAAATGTTTTCTGTTTCTGCTCTTTGATTTTTATAATCAAGGAGGAAAGCAAACTAATGTGATCCTCCATTAATTCACTGATAATTGAATAGACCTGTTGGAACATGGGATTCCCAAACTTTCTAGTGCAAGAACAACACCACTACCCCTGTAACCTGGGGCCATGATGAAAACTCAAACTAACTAAACACCATCTAATGGCAGTGCAGACTTGAGAAAGTTGACAGAAGTCTAAAGGCTAATCTCCCACGGTGAAATGACTCATCAGTAAATAAACTATTGAGGGGTAAGTGTGATAAAACATGCCTCCTCAAACCTCAGGATTCTTGTCACAGTGATTTAGGGTTATTAACTTTTTTGCTTAGGTTTACATAGCAATGTAAATGCCCAAAGACTTCTATTAATTTCCAGCTAATCTCCTCTTATAGTAAGATCTTCATTTAAACAGCCTTTTATCTTTGGTTAGGAGGTGACCTTCAGTACCAATCAGGATGCAGCCAAGGGCGGTGCAGGAACAACAAAACTGAAAACAACAACAAACTATAATTCAGAACACCAAAGACCCTATATTAATCACCTGGAACCAGACCAGCCAAATCTCTCCAGATTCTAAAGCTCAGGGAAACTTATGGAAGAGGGGACAGCAAGATTGTAAGAGCCTAAAGATGGGGAGGATCAATGATGTGAAACATATTCCACACAAGTTAGGGCTGCAGTAGCCATAATCGGACTTTGCATGACCTGCATGAGTCTAGCATGGATCACAGGCTGTGGGATCCTTAAAGGCAAAGGATTAACAGTCATGGTGGTGTTCCCATGCTGGCGGGAGCCCAGGAAAGGGCTCTGGGTTATGCCACTGAGTCCTTATACCTTACTAGGGTGGAGGACTCAGAGAGAGGTTTGGCATTCACACAAGAGGATGCTCTAGGGCTTGGGGGGGTGGGGAGAGGAGCAGCATTGTGAGAGGGGGAGAGAAGAGGTGAGGAGAACGGGAGGGGGGAAAATTGGGGGGAGGATGAGAGTGTGTGGAGGACCTGGGTACCTATTGAGCTTATATGATTGGAGAAAAAAAAATTTCCAGCTAAACTATAGGTAAAAATCCTAAATATCCAGAGATTGTCTTACTTAGTATGATAATTACCTAGCAAGGATGTACCAATGTTCTTCCCAGCTGTATAAGGTTGAAATTAACTAAATAGTTTTTTCTTTTAACACATCGGCCAGCTAGTTGGAAGGCACTATATCTCTTAGGGGGAGATCGTTCCAAAGACAGGGTAAATTCCACTCAAGAAGTTCCAATAAATTTTCTCTGACTCATTTGCCTATTACTTAAAATATGCATTGCAATTGAAGTCTTCTTAGCAACAAAGACGAGTACACCAGCTATCTGTTAATGGACCTGATTATTTGTCTGTTTCATGTCTGAATAAGAAGTGTCACTGGTTTAGTAATTCAGTCCCTTGACAAAGAAATGACCAGGGTACAAGAAAGTTGGGCCAGTTGCTGTTATTACTAATTTAGTGCAGTGTCCTGCAGTATAGTTAATGATCACCACCACTTAGCAAAGGGTTTAGGTTTTACAAAACACTAGAGGGAGGAAGCCATGCGCAGGGACTTAAGAACAAGCTGAGCTTTTAGTCATATTACATTACCAGGAAAAAGAAACTGCTGTAGCATTTGAAAATAGGATGCAGCCTAATTACATACAATTAACTAAGGACTTCTTGGGCAGCAGTCCAACAAAAGGTTATCTGACAGGGCTGCAGATAAAGGACAGAGGAGAGAGAAGGAGGGAAAGACCTAGTTCTAGCTCACATTAGGGAAAAAAATGTCAAAGGTCAAAGCTGACTGAAGTAGATCACATTTAATGAGAAGTGAAAAGCAGTTCAAGTAATACAAAGTTTCCACTTCTTTCACTTCAACTGTCAATATAAAGCAGTCATTTTAAAATCAGTTTCTATACTACTACTGGTCCCAACCACACATTCCCCCCTTTTAATATCCTCTTAGAGTTGTCGAGAAGGTTAAGTAAAAGGAAGTAGGGATGTTGAGTTGAGGCAAACTTCGCCAAGACAATGAACCATGTTAAAATGAGAATCCACTTTTTTCCCTATATAACAAAAAGGCAGTATTTTATATAGTGACTTGGTAAAAGTCATTGCTAAACTTGGAAATCAATACCAGAAATGAATATACAGAATAATGCTTTTCAGAACTATCTGTTTATTCTGGAAAAACACTGTGAAGAAGACAAGACTTACCCACTATACAAGCTGATTCCAGATTAAATGCAAGAGTCCATCAGGAAATGTATGGGTTATGTTTTTCTATGTTTGTCTCAGGTTGGTGAGACTATGCTGCTGTGTGTGGCAACAAAATATGCTCTTGGGCCAAAGGAAAACATTTTTCAGGAAGATAGTATCCTGTAACTCGGAGGACTTAGATGTTCGGGCAAAGAATGGTTTCGATTAACTATAGTGAGATTATTTTTATAGAATAATGTATCTTCCAAGGAGAGAACAGGGAGAGAATTATGAGTGAGGACTTATATGGGAATGAGAAAAGTCAGTAATTCTTGGAGACAGATGCTAGAGTACTAACCCTGACACAAGAAATCTCCCAGAAGCTGCTATGATTCCTTCTTCTAGTGTTTCTAAAACTGAAAAACATTCTGCAACTCTTGAGAGTTGTATAAAAGCTAATAGGCAAATAAGTCTTCTGGTTGCTTTACAGACTCATTAGTTGACCTTGGAGAAGTCATTAATTTCCATCTTACTACCTTTGACATGTTTTGAGAACTGTGGGTTTGCACCCTTTCTGTTATCAAACTAAATTAAATTAATGAATTTTCTTGACTTTATTTTTTTGGGAAAAGTTTATGAGTGCTCAATGAATAGATTTCCCATTAGCAAGTTTCCCAAGAATGTCTTGTTTTGGAGCTCTGCTGAAAACTCCTTCACACAAATACCTACTCACCAAAGGATTGTTACAAAAATCCAAGGCAGAAATAACTTTGATGTAAGATGGTCTGAGTTAACCAGTGTCAGTCAGAATGCTTCTTCTCTATGTCTTAAATATTTCCTCTCTGCTTAACGAATCTCGTGATTTTGAGCTGTAGCTCTGCGCCTCATGTTTGTTGTCCTATCATTTATGCTGTGGCTCAAGTGTCACTTTGTGTTACAGGACCCCTCAGAGTTTGGCCTTTGGTCCATTCAGCAGCTGAAAACAAGCTGAACAAAATTACTTAAGAATAAAGATGTCCGTCTTCCTTCTCTCCCTTCCTTGCCCCCTTCCTTACTCCCTTCTTATTGTTTCTTTTTTGAAGTAGAAAGGAAAATTAGTGGCTTTTTAACTTTTACAATAGTACAGGTAAAACTTTGCTATCACAATCGATGCTCTCACTACTTTTTTCCCCCAACATAGTATCAGGACCACTCATGAGGAAATGTTTGTGTTGAGCACTGACTGAAATTGGTTCGCACATCAAGCTTTCAGTGGGCAGTAGGGATTTAAGACCTTGGCAAGCCTCACTGCCCTTTTTGATCTAAGCTTCCCTACCTGGGACAGGTGGACCCCAGGTTCAGAGGAATCTATGTTGATGCCCACTCCTCAGAACCCATCCTTCTTTTGTCTTGGTTGAGATGGAGCCCGTGGAATTCCTCATTTCAAACCACTGTGTTCATCCCTGTGATTTAGGGCTGATCTCCTGGATCCGCTCACCAAAATGTTGGCAGGTACTTGGGGTCTTATGCGGCCAGGTTTCTGTGTTTGGGAGTCGAAGAATGTAACCAGAATATGCGTAGAGGATTAAGACATAATTTATTAGAGGAGAGAAAGAATGGAACTCATGAATCTGTGAGGAAGATGGAATCCATGAAGCACAAGGGAAGTGAAAGGAACTCACAGACAATTTATGAGGGGTACGGGAGCCCAGAAGAACTCACGGACTCCAGACATGGAATCCATGAGGGGTGAGAGAAAAGCCAGAAGTCTGGAATCCATAAGAGCAAGGAAGCCAAAGATGGCTACCAAGATGGGTTATTTATAATCTTAGTCAGGCCTGGAAAGAGCAGCTTTTCCTCATTGATTAGTCCCAGTTTCTGCAAACCCGATTGGAGCTTTTGGTTCTCTACATTGCAGTGATTTATTCATATTGGGGCTCCGGCCAGTTGATCTTTTGACTTATAATGGAGAACTAATTTCTATATCTTTTCATAAATAGAAGATTGGTGACCTTATCTCTGTGGGATTGAAATCAGTTCCTCCCTATTAGTGGGGTGTGAATATTCATGATAATCCTAGTCCTGGGGATGACCTTTGAAGGTGAATCCTTTTCTTTTTCCCTTTTCCTTTACTTTCCCAAGCATTCACATCTTGTCTGTCTGTTTCACAGGGTTCTTACCTCACTGTAAGAGGATGGAGGACCAGAAGGGTCAGACCTCAATTCTGAGTTTTAAGAGCCATGTGGCATTTCGTTTTGGCCTCTGTTACATCACATGTTTACGGGTCCTCTTTCCCTTTGTCCTGGGGATGCTGTTGGTTGATGGTAGAAGCTCTCCCCAAAATGAAGTACTGAGAAACAGACTACATTTTTGTTTCAAAACACAGGAAAGAGCAAGAGAGGAGCTGACCTTGAGAATTTTGTTTCAGCTCTTCACTCTAGGAATGACAGAGGATCAAGTTGGATGCCTAGAACAGTTTGCTAGGATAACCTATCACATAAGACACAAAAGCCTAAATGAGTAAGTCTACCAGTCAGAATGTAATGAGGGAGGACACTGAGAAACAACAGCCCCTTGCCCACTTACTCTATATTCTGATGGCTCCCTCAGACTTAAGCTGGGATCTGCAAGCAAGCAATGACTGCTCCCAACTCTTTGAGCCTGAATTACTCATCAAACAATTGAGAGAGAGGAGAGTTTCTATTAGGCAGCAAGAATAGGAATTTTAATTAGAATAGCTTTTTTTCCCTAGGCAGTTTAGAATAGAGCAGTCAGGCTGAGAGGGTCCTTGAAGGTCATCCCCCACTGCTGGAATTATTCTAAAGGAATGGTGTCCTACCAGTCCAAGAACTGATTGTAATCCCCCATAAAGATAAAATCTCCACTTCCCCCAATCCCTTTTTATGAGCTCCTCAAATGCAGATAGATTAAGTTCATCAGAAGAATAGCTCAGTCAGGAGTTGAGTATGAACAGACCAATCAGGTACAGAGGACACTAAAAGCCCAGATCAGATTTTTAAAAAAGCAACTAAAGCTAACCAATAAAGAAAAGCCACTTTTCCAGTGTCGCCTGACCCCAACTCTGCCAGCCATCAAATGGCTCCATTGTCCTGACTCCTTGTTCGTTGGTTCCTTTCTTTCTCTCCCTTAATAAATCTTGTCTTAACCCTCTCCATGTGTGCTGGTGTCTGTCATTCTTCAAACCCAGGATCACAAGAACCTGGAAAGAAACCCACTATCAATAATGATCAGTTGAATATAAATACTAATAAAACAAAATCTGCCTCAAGGCAGGGGGACTGGGTCTTTGAGGCTCCTATGGGATCTATGCTGTAAGATTTGATTTTATAACTGAAAAGTAACCTTGGAGAGACTTTGTCAGAACTGAAAAGGCCTGAGGCACTATATTACCCAAGGACTAACAGAATAGCTGTCTGCGGCCAAGACTTCAACACTCTCAGCTGAAAAGTACACCTTTGAACTTGAAAGGCAGTTTCTCCTCTACTTTCTGCTCTATATATCATTGCATGGGATTTATAATTAGAAGTAAATTAAAGTTTCTTTTTTTTTTTCTTTTAAAGAAAGTAGACTGTTTTTCCTGGCTCTTCCATGAACTTATTAATGCAGAGTTTCTGGTAGCTGCAGTGTCTCTAGACAGTTGTCTGTGGGTCATGGTTTATCTCTTTCTGTTGTACCTCCTGGCTGTGAGGTGCAGCTACTTTCGCCAGCCTGGCACGGGGCAGCTCCCTTGAAGCGGAGCTGCACTGTGGACGGGTGTCACAGTCCTCGTGGGCACAGCTACCTTGTGTTACAGCTGTGTCCCTAAGTCTAATCTGTGTTCTCTGATGCCACTGGTGCCTCCGTGGAAGGCAGCTTAGTTAGCTTCTCCTTCTTGTGCTAGCCCAAATGAATTCCAACTACAGGTGTTAGAGAAGGAGTAAAACAACTGGGCCTGGAGATGGCGAGGCCTAGTGACAAACGCCTCATGAACCTGAATCACGCTGAGGCTCTGGGCTTTGCTACTTGGGTCTCGGTAATGAATAACCTTGCTTTGTCTTCTAGGATTGAGCACTCTTCCAGAAGGGAGGACTTATGGCTCTAGGCAAGCTCTGACGGTAGGCACACAGCTCTCTTCGAGTCATTCTTCAGAGAGCAGACCAGTTGCCATCTCTGAGTCTTTGCAACTGGCACAGCATAGACTGACTCTATGAGCTGTGCTTTGTGGTTTCATTGGTTTTAGAACAAAGGAAGTATTTCTTCCTTTTTGTATATTTAAAGCAAACCACCGGTATGCTACTCTTAAAGAGGCATTAACTGTGCACTATTAGAAGTCTTGGCATGTGTTAAGAATAAAGGAACTTTCCCCAAACATTTATGGGGTGGCAAGGGGGAGAGCGGGGGATGTGACACACTTGGCACACTTGGCAATAACTAAGATCAGCTGAGAGCACCTGAAGAAATTATCCAGATCAACACATTTACAATACAAAGACCAGCCCCAGATCCGATCAGAACCTCCCTAGATCTCATTGGAACCTCCCAGTAGTGGACCAGATAAAAGAAACCACAGAACAGAAGACAGAGAGGAAGAGAGACTCTCCAGTAATCCTCTAACCTTCAGCTGTCACAGATGAGAGTGACTTAACCTGATTCCAACTTCGGCCGGCCAGCCAGCCACCTCTAACATGAAAGTGTGTTTCTATCTTCTGGAACTGAAGTTGAATAAATCTCCCTTTCTCTCTTAAATTGTTTGACTTTGAATGCTGTTTCACAGCAATAGTTAAGAGTAACCGTTACACTTGGTCCATCTCAGGTTCAAGGAGAACCAACAGTCACCATCATCTCCAAATCCTTTTCTTAGAAGACTCAGGCCACCAAACAGGTTTCTTAGTTATTTTCTCACTAATAGAAAAATTTAACAATACTAAGTCCTAGTACCTGGGAATTAGAGTCAAGCTGGTGAAAGCTTGCAAAGATCAATCCGTGTCTGCTTTTTTGCCTTTCAAATCCTATGAGGGGATTTTGCCAGCTGTCGATTGTCATGTATTTAATTATAATACATGCAGATGTAAAAGCAAGTACAAACACGAGTTGTAATGAAGGTATCAAGTCAAAGAGCCACAGGGTGTCTCTGATCACAGGAGACTGGGAGCCTCGAAAGTCACTGAGCCACTTTTCCGTGGAGAGGACTTCCTCCCTATTTCCAGGACATTTTGTTTTGCATACCATAAAAAAGTAAAGATCTAATATTTGTTATTGAATTACCACACTGATTCTTTACCCACTGGGTACCAGATGGGATAAGGATGGGAAGATGATAGGTGACTTTCCCTTATCATCTGTCCTGCAGCCCTACCAAGAAGGTGCTTTCTTCTCTTTGTAAGTAAACTCAGAGAGGTAGCGATTTTCTCTCGTAGATATGGTAGGATGAGTTGAGCCCAACACTGAGGCGTCTTTGCTTCCACTCAAGAACATCGACTGCCCTTTTTATTTCTCCTTGGGAAGAACTTGAAACTCAGAAAGTGACTTAATCTAGGCTCAATTACAGAACTGGAGATTCAAAGAAGGCATTCAAGGTTACAAAGCTCAACTCGCTGATTCTGAGTGAGGAAGAAATAAGGGTGCTTAGATGCTGAAGTAAGGCCAAAACTATGTGAGGGCTGGTAAAGCCAGAACTTAGACCAAGGTCATGTCCTAGTGGACAGAGTTTGCTCTCGACTTTCTTGGATCTCTTACTATTCACAGTCCACTGGTCATGCTTTTGCTGGGCAGGCTGATACTTGGAACTTTACTTAAAAAAAAAGGCAGTAAGTAATAAGTGGTAGACAGTTAACTATCTCTTTTTAAGAATTCTTCCACTGTCCTGATGCTTGAAAATTTGCCTCCCTGACTTAAGGAAAATCTTTCCGTTTCCCATTCACAGTTGCGGTATTGAGCTTGCTTACAAAACTGTAGCCCAAGACTCCCAAGGATAAACTTTAGGTTGCATTGCTGAAGAGTTCTGCAATATTTTGCAAAAACAGAGTTCTAATTTTGCTTGTAAATAATGCTTTGCTTCCTGTGATCATCCAACTTTAGGACAAGTAAAGACCTGGAATGCTGGTTAATAAGATATCCCTGGGCTTTGCGTGGAGAGATGTTAGCTCACAAAGTCTGGGCTGCAGACTTAGAACTCCCATTTTTCCTAAACTGGGGCTATTAATGACTGTTTGCAAAATGGATACCAGCAAACTGTTAACTAGCAGTACATGGATGTGCTGGGCTCTCACTTTCCTGTGGTTTTGTTTCTGTGATCTGAAAATACTAATTTTGAAATAAGTAATTCATAAGTTTTAAATGAATTTGTATGCTGCCATAGCTGTTCCATTTTGCTCTTAGTTACTGTTTTGACTCCTAATTACAGACTAAAATTTATTGTAGGTTTGTATGCAGAGGAAAAATGATGTATAGAGTATATAGAAAGGGGAACTAGTGTACTTACTAGAAGCAGTTTGGTCTGTAATGTAACTGCTGGCTTAGGTCCCTGATAGTCCTGGGTCTTTGAGTATGGTTTTATAAGGTTTGTAGTTTTCATCAAAGCAGAATTTGCCAGTTAGTTTACCTGTTGACAATTATTTTCCACTGTAAACAAAATTCATTACTGTACATGCACTTGGTTACAGGAAGGTGAACTTAAGTCTGAAATGGGGTCATTGCACTAATAAAGTATTCTGCATATTGGATGCTGCTGTTTTATGTCCTTAAGAATGTCTACTGTGCTTCTGTATTGTTGGCATTTGTAGAAGACTTAGGCTTTCGTACCAGAGCCAGCTAGAAGCCTGATTCCTCACCAGTAGCTCAGTTTCTTCCTTGACTCAAGAGAAACTAAAAGTCACACTGTGCTTTTGGGCATTTGTTCCTTTTCCTGGTGGGTCTTGCCAGTCTTTGTAGCACATAACTGATTGGTCAAGGATCTCAAAGGCTCGAATGAGGAGTCACGTTGTAAACTGCAACTTTCTCGACTCTCTTTGCTCCAGCAACTGACAAATGTCTACAGGATCAAAGCCATCAAGGGGAGGTGGTGGTCTGCTACTTTGCCTGAAGCTCTGGAAGTAATTGTCCATGCTGATTTGTGATTTATTTCTTCCATGGAATGCTTGAAGGAAAGGGTTGCACCCAGTGAAACAGAAAAAGAGAACCCAAAGCATGTATGTTTAATTACCCCCATTATATAGTCCACATTTTAAAAGCCTCTTAACAGCTTTGGTGATTAAATGTGATGAATAGTTAGTGATGTTGAGGACATTTACTTGCAGAATTTACCATGGAAGAGCACACTTACTTGGGCATTGAAAAGATTTTTGCAGGGTACAACAGCTGAGGGGTCTGGAGGATGGCTGTGCTGGGACCCCACTTCCATCACTCCCTCTTTCTTGTCTGTGCCTACCCCATCTCTCCCTTTGGAATTGCTCCATTCAATTTCTAGTTACGCTTTTGTCATCTCAAAAATCTCAAGAGGGGGGAGAGAAACGAATGTTAATTCTTTTGCATTCTGCTGTTTAGGGAGGGACTTGAAGCTGCCTTTGAGTCTAATTTTATTTAAATTGCTTTTCCATGCAAATCTTTGTTCTCTGTCTAATTTTGGTCAGTTCATTTCAATGCTCCTTCACAAAACAAAAACAAAAATAGATGTTACTGTCACAGAGAAGTTTGGCATCTTGAGCCCCCTAATTGTCTTTAACCCCATTTTCTTTTATATCTGACAACTATAGTTGTTTGGCTATCCAGAAAATTTCCATCCCCTGCACTCCAAGCTGTCTAGTTATGGGTGTGTCCTGGAATTCTGATGACAACTGGGTTTTCTTCTGGTAGTTCATTATTTCGTATTCTTCCTTCTTAATTACAATTATGTAAGAATGTTTTGAAAGTTTCAATGATTCTACCAAAGTCCTTCAGGGGGACTTTGTTACTCTGTTTTTAACCATTCCTCAGAGTTAAAATTTTCAAATTTTTCCTCCATGTATGTAATGCTTTTCCTGCTTCTCCATTATTTAATCAAGAGAGAATCCCAGGAGTGAGATTATTGGGTCAAAAGATATGAATATTTACATAACTCTTGAGATAGTTTGCCAAATATATTCTAGTATATGAGCACCATTTCACTTTTGATGTCAGAATTCAGTGTTTTCATTAATTTTTTCTTTTGGAATCTTAAGACATAAAATGATGCCTTTTTATTTGAATTTATTTCATAGCTGGTAAGGTAATGCCATAATCTATTTATTTGCCATTTAACCATTTATTTAAAAATTCTATCATATATTACTGAGCATATTCTCATCAAGGGTAGAACAGAGGGAGGGAGAAAGGAAATAAGTAAGGTAAGGATGTATGGAAGATGGGAAGACTTCTATTCTAACAATAGTCCTTGGCAGTATTTGACCTTGCTCAAGTGTGAGCCTATGTTACAAAACATGTCCCAATTTAAAATTAGATTAACATAGGGGACAGTCCAAATATACAGGCTTTAGGAACCAAAACCTTCTGTTTAGCTATTCTTTGCTTCTTTGTTATGAATGTGTTTAATGTTACCATATGCTCTTCTCCCTTTGGGATGGGCATCTTGCCATGTGTATAACACTTTGAGACTATTAATTACTCTGTATGAAGTAAGTTATTATATGGTACATCTCTTCTCAGAGGATTCCTGTTCTCTTTAAGAACGGGGTTTTAGTTTTGTAAGATTTTAATGTACTGCTTCTTATTTTGAGACACATGGTGGCAGCGTATGTGTCTATGGTAAGGTTGATCATAACTCAGCTCCCTGCAGGGTTTGGAGATTTTGGGGAAGACATTTGTCACTGGTGATACTGTTGGAAAATTTCGACCTGCCACATGGTTTGAGTTCTGGTTGGGGACCTTCAGTGTCTCCAGCATATTTATTTATTTATGTATTTATTTATGCATTCATTTATTTATTTTGGTGTCGGCTGCTGAAGTAGACTTAAAGCCTACTAATCTAGACTCAAAGAAGTAAACAGCCAAGTCTCTGACTCTAAGTGGGACAGCAGGTGGGTTTGTTCAATCACTTGTTCAATCATTCATTAGTTCATGCATGAATGTAGCGCATGTTTATCGAACAACTGCAGTGCTGGATACCCTGCTACCAACTCAGGATTGCCAAGGGAAGGGAACACAGCCAACCTTTACCTGGCTTCCTGCTAATTCTCTGGTGTCTATCAAGTAGCCTTTCAAAAAATGGCAACATTTCACTAACAAACTAGCTGGCTATTCCAGCCCTTCAACCTTACCCTTCTCCTGAGTGCGTGCCAGTTGACAGAGTCCTCAAGCAAGGAGGCTTGGGAAAATCTGGGGGTTGAGGTTAGATTATGCCATGAGCCATGACGATGTGGACAAAGACTGGATACGGTCGGGAAATTGAAATGAAAGAGCATAAGTAGAACAAATGAATCAAAACTGGTTTCTGTGTCTTGCCTCCTGTTTTATGCACATGGATGTTACCCTGTATTGAACCGGAAGGAAAGGAAGCATGCGGGTTGGGGGACAGTTTATGTCTATGATACTGGGGAAGAGAAATTCTGAGACTAACTTCTGGAATTATGGAAGAAAAAGTCTCAAAGGGAAGAGAAAAAAGGGGATAGTACTTAATAAGGAGTAAAGAGAAAAAAAGATAAATGGGGAAAAAAGTCATTAATGGTCTCACCCAGCTCTTAATGCTGCAAACTGCAACTCTGGTAAGAAGATTCCAGTGGAGAAACAGTGGTATGTGAGGCTCATGGTTAACCATTTACTCTCTGAATGAGGGTCCCCTCCCATACACTTACTGTCAGGGAATACATGCTTGGTACTGTAAACCTATCCAGACAACAGTGGGAGGAGAGGAAATGGACACTTAGAAACAGATCCCTTAGTGTTAATTATAAATATTCAATAATAAACGACCATCTAAATACTTCTTATTATACTCTTAGATAAGAAAAGCCCTCAGTGCTCAACAAGATGCACCCACTGCAATGGAAGATTAATGAGGTAGAAAAGCACACTTCATCAGAGTCAGAGTACTGGCGATCCTTCCTGGAATGCCCACCCCTAATCAGGCCAATCAACATCTCTCTCCATCCCGAGGATCAGTGAATCTTTCGGAAGAGGGGGTAGTAAGACTGTAAAAGCCTCAAAGTGGAGAGGTGTAGCGCTGGCCAAGACACTCCAGTCACTCCAGAGCTGCTTAATCCAGAAGCTCACTGCAGTCCGATTGATCAGATTTACCCGATGACTGACATATCTGCATTCCCCCGCAAAGACCTTAGGAGAAAGAACTATAGGAAGAAAGAATTTCTAGGGCAAGTGCTGGACAAAAGAAGGAGAGCCTTCCCACTTGTGAGTTTGCCCACTGAAAAGCCATATATACTGCCACAGAAACCTGGTTCCTTATCAGCACAGGCCAAAGGGAGTCCTGTGATCTACACATGCAGACGGACGGGAGGGTCGAAGGGACATGACTGGACTGGTGAAGGGAGGGGAGGTTAGTAAAGGAAGGTAGTAGGAGAGAAAAGGGATGTTTGTATATGAAAAATTCCTAACAAAATGTAAAAAATAATCGTGAATTCTCCAGAGCTGAAAATGGAGAGGGCAAGGGACTAAAGCAACTCTAGCTTTATTTCTTGTTTTTGTCATTTTCTGAATGATCTTCAGTTATTACTTTTGCCACTACCTCTAGGTGGCAATGTTTCCACTTTAACACTACCCTGAGTGAGACTATATTATTTATATTTGTAAAACCTCACAGCAGAATGAGTTAAGTCTGAAATTGGGCATGAATATTCACTCAGAGTGAGAAGGATAATCTGAAAGAAAACCTGCCTCGCATGCTGTGTGACAGCTATTTATCATCTGATTTATGACGTTGGCATATCATCTGAAACTTACAGACAGTTTTCTCCTGTTTCTTGTCCAGTTGCCCTATGTCAGAGGACTTTAGACTCTGTGGGTTGTTAGCTTGAAGAAAAAGAGAGTTAAACATGTCCCTCTGTGGATGATTAGAGTAGATAAACAGGTGAAGGGATGCGGAGGAATCCTGTCTAATGTGAAGGGTGTGTTGGCGGGGTGTAAGGGCAATAAAGCAAATTTACGATTTCAAATCTGGAAGCCTGGAGAATGAAGTAGGGTAAGTTGCCAAGTGAAAGGTGCTTGCAATGGAAGACATGCGTAGCTGGAAGCAAAAGGATGGGCTATGATGGCATGGGAGGGACCTTGGGGACAGAGAGAAACACCAGGATTCTGTGACATCTGGCCACGCAAAATGCAGGACTGTGAAGAGCCAAGCGTGGCTGCTAGTTTGCAGTATGACTGTAGGAAGAGGAGATGGAGGATGGGCAGATGATGCCGTTTGGGGAGCCTATGCCTTCAGGAGGAGTTGCTGTAGGGATGTCCTGGGAACAGGGAAATCTGGAGGAATATGGCTCAGAAGCATGTCTAGGCTGTTAATGTGATTTTTGGTAAGAAGGAAAGAGAAACGTTGATACAAAAAAATAAGCTTTTAGATATTATTGTGACACTCATAAAACCTTATATTCTCCCCAATATTACCCATGAGACAGTGCAAGTCTTTGTTTTAAGCTTTTATTTATTTTATTTATTCAGTGTGTATATGTGTGTGTGCACATGTATGTGTGTATCAGAGGGCACTATGTGTCCCTGTGGAGGACCAAGAGTGACTTCAGGAATCATCCTGGATTGCTTCTACCTCCTTCTTGCTTTCCTCGGGAACTTCCCAGGCTCCACCCACCAGGGTTGGAAGTGCAGGCCACTGCCATTTCCACCTGGCACTTTTACACGGGACCTGGGATCCAAACTCAGGACCTACTGTTTGCCAGGCAGAGTCTTAACTTTCAAGCCATCTCTCCAGTGCTGTTTTAAGCTCTTAAGCATAACACAGAGACTATAGTGGTATATGGTCATCTTTTTAATTCTCTTTTTAAGCAGGAAAATCATTCTTTGAGCTAAAAGAGATTTTTGCTGGATGTTTGCCATTGAGAGTACAGTGGCACAGAGAGCTCGGAAAGAGGAAGGGCGATCATACCCCGGCCATAGCCAGTGCCTCCAGACAGTGTTGAAGAAACACAGGCACTGCAGAAATCATTGTATGGAAAAATATATTGTCTAAATTATTCAGGTATGCACTTCTCAGTGACAGACGCAGTTAGAAATGCCCAGATCTGTTTCCTAGATACGCATCTACACTGAACTTACTTCTTTTCAGTTAGATGTGGCCAAGGATCCGATTTTCCAACAGTGGAAAGTGGGGAGAATAGGTGGATCTCCTTCATGCCTGGTCCATAAAGACCTCCTTTTTAACTGTCACCATCGCTTTTCCACATTCCTTGCTAGCCTCAGGAGCCATGTTTTGGACACACCGAAGTCATCATTTTTGAGAAGCATGCATCCTGCATTCCTGCCTGTGCAGGTGCACCTTCTACTTCCTAATCAAAAGTGTTGATTTATTCATAGACTAGCATGTTCCTAACAAACAAAATTTTGGAGCTGGGGAGATGGCCCAGTAGTTAAAGCTTTTGCCTTGCATGATAGTTAATCCTGGGTGTCAACTTGACACACTTGGCTTTAACTAAGATCAGCTCAGACCACCAGGAGAGATTATCTGATCAATACATTTACAATAGAAAGACCAGCCCTAGATCCCATTGGAACCTCCCTAGATCTCACTGGAACCTGCCAGTAGTGCACCAGATAAAAAGAACCATAGAACAGGAGACTGAGAAGAGAGACTCTCCAGGAATCCTTCAGCCTTCAGCTGTCACCCACTCTTGCCTTCTCCATGAAAGACTGTTTCTCCCTCTGGAACTGTGAGATGAATAAATTTCCTTTTCTTCTTTAAGTTGCTTGAATTTGAGTGTTCTCTCACAGCAACACACAAGGGTAACTATTACACCTTGCAAGCAAAAGAACCCACGTTTGTATCCCCAGATTCCACATCAAAGTAACTAGTGGCTTTTAGTTCTGGCCCTGGAAGGTGGAGCCTGAGAAACCTCACAGAAGGCTGTAAGGAGGTAGAGCAATCTAGGATCATTCCTGATGTCAAACCTGGACCTCTACAGTCACACATATTCAAATGTCCTCTGATATGCATGCATGTGAGTGTGTGTGCAAAAAAATTAAATTTCAGGTAGCTTTCTTTGTAGAACACTGTATCTTAAATCTGTTTCCATGTTATAATCCTCAAGAGAGCTTTTAAAGCAGACAGATGCTTGGGGCTCCGCCCTGGGCCAATTAAACCTGAATCACCAGGAGAGATTCAGAGCATTTAAACACAATATTTAAAACAAGTGCAACCTGTAATTCCAAGATGTTGTGGGGTTGTTATTGATTGTGTGTGTGGGGGTCAGTTCTTCTTATGGAAGGTTCTGAGCTGAGAAACCACTGTTAGATATTGTTTTATTTGCTGTATGAAGATACTAGCAGTCAGATTGTGATAGCAGTCTGATTAGCAGTCAGATTGTTACAGAGTGCCTTAAAATCAGATGTATTTCCTTCCACACTCCAGTTGCTTTTAGAGGACTTTTCTCATGGCGTTTGATTCTAAGCTCACAGTCTTAAAAAGCTCTGTACAGTAATCTTCTGTTGACAAGGGTGTTTGAGAAATGAGGAACCTCCGAGGAAGAACCCGGGCCTGTCACTGTCGCAGGGTCACAGCAGTGAGCACACAGCCTGCTTCGGCAAGTGTTTCCGGTATGTGAACGAATGAGTGAGCAGAGCAGTTTCTTTGGGGGAAGAGAAGGAAGTATGAGGAGAAACGAGCATCAGCTCTTGAGAGGAAGTCAAAGCAAGACGGCTTCTGATCAGTCGAGTTTGGAGAGAAAAAGAGACCCACAGTATCATTGGGAACTTGAGTTATACATAGACCCTAAAGTAAGCAAGCATCCAAATCATGCAATAGTAGAAGTGGACAGGCTCAGGGGAGCCTGTGACCTTCTGGACACTATGATCTTCATGTTATTTTTATTTTTCTGCACGTTGGCATTGGCTTTAGGGACACAAAAACAATGAAGGGCAAATCAGCTGCATGGAGCATTAGCATTTTTAAAAAAATTTTGTTCACTGTCATGCGTGCATGCATGTGTGTGTGTGTGCATGTGTGTGTGTGTGTGTGTGTGTGTGTAGAGAAGACAGCACTTTGGTACTTTGAGTGTGTTCCTGTGGAAACCCAAGGGTGACATCAGGAATCATGTTGGATTATTCTTCTTCCTTACTACTTCGTTCTGGAGTTTCCCAGGCTCTGTCTTCAAGGAATGGAATTTTAGACCACGGCCACCCCTTTCTCTTGCCCCTGACCCCAGAATTTTTATGTGGGATTTGAGGATCAGAACTCAGGTCCTTAGTCTAGTTGTTTGTAAGACAAAGGCTTTAAACCCTGAGCCATGTCCCAGCCCAGTGTTTGCATGTTTCAAAGACATTGGCGCCAATTGAAACCAGAGATCATTTATGACAATCTTCAAGGCCCACATATTCACAATATTTCCAGAAAGTATTTTGCTTCTTCACATCCTTATAGAAGCAGGGCAATTTATTCATTTCATTAAATCTCTACCTTGGAGTTTATGCCTTTTTATTACTATTCTTTATATGCTGCATTCTGAAATATGATGATTGTTTTTAGGAAGAGTGTATCGGTAGTATGTGAGTTGCAAGCTGTACTGGTGAGGTTTGTGCATGATGTATACTACTGCTTGAAAGAAGGGCTGATGAATTATGTGGTTCACATCTGGAAGCCAGAAGACATTTCCCTGAAGGTAAAAGTCAGATTACCAACTCAAAAACAAGACACACACACACACACACACACACACACACATCCCAAAATAGTAAAACACATCTGAAAGTATTAGTAGGCAATGACAAAAACCGAAGCTTTCAAGTTCAGGTTAGAATTTGGGGAATGAGCATTCCTGTTAAGTATCAGTGGGTACTTTATTTATGAAAATTTGCTTCTTCAATAATTCTGTAGCCAAAGAAAGGGCCCATTACCTTGCTTTTGTGATGGGGAGGAAGTGATTTAGAAAGCTGGGGCATTAAAATCCTTGAAATAAGTTACCAAACTAGAAGTGATATTGTTTACTTTTTTCTTTGTTTTGAAGAAAGTACGGTCAGACAAAGCAAACACATCTTTCTTAGACCTGTAAATGCAGCTGCTGTCCTCGGACACTCAAAGGGTTGAATAATGCATGGCTTGGTCCAACTCAGAAGAAACAAAGGATTCACCTTAGTAGTATAAATTTTAAAATCTTCAAGCTGAGTCTCAATAATTTATCTTTTTGGAAAAAGTTCAAGAGAAAACAACAATAAGGGAGAAACAATCTCTATAGAGAAAAATCAGTCATTTCTACCACTTAGAGCAAGCAGGTCAGTGGATGATCTGAGGTGAAGTGGGTCTCATTACCACCAATAGGGGAGAAACAAGACCATCTTCAATGAGGGTATGTGAAAAGAGATGCATACATTGGGGACAGGATATGGTGCTTTAAAAGGCCACATCACTGAACTGGGGAGATGACTTAGGGATTAAAGCCTTAGTCTCATAGACAAAAGGACCTGAGTTCAGATTCCAAGTAAAGAAATGCTGAGTGGATATGATGGCAGCTCTCAATTCCAGCCCTGGAAGACAGAGTCTGGGAATCTCTAGAGCAAAGCACTAAGGAGGTAGAGTAATCCAGGAGGATTCCTGATATCACCCTTGGGCCTCCTCCACAGGCACAGAGAGAGAGAGAGAGAGAGAGAGAGAGGAGAGAGAGAGAGAGAGAGAGAGAGAGAGAGAGAGAGAGAGAGAGAGAGAGAGAGAGAGAGAGAGAGAGAGAGAGAGAGAGAGAGAGAGAGAGAGAGAGAGAGAGAGAGAGAGAGAGAGCCAGTTTCAGATTCATGGCACTATAAAACCTGAGGAGGATGCTTGTAGCAGTCTTAGGGGCCCACGGAGACCCTGGGGGCGGGGATAGGCTGGGGCGGGGGTCAACGGCGCAGACCCCGGAAGTCAGGCGAGTGGCAAAGCAGGCTCTCAGGCTCCTTTATTGTAAATATCGGACTGCTTATATTCCCCACCCAACCTCCCAGAAGTCTCAGCATTAGCTTTTGCCGAGTCACCCTGACCCGATTGGTCCTCTCAGCCAGGCGGTTTGACGTCAGCACCAGGCGCAGCAGCAGGTGTAGCTTGGGGAAGTTGCATTAGCGCATGCGGCCCACACAGATCATCCCTGAGTGGCATGCTCCCCAGGTGGAGGTATTGCAAGTAATGGTTGATCAGAGACTTTAACACAGGCCTGCCTAGTCCGTGCCTTCTACAGATGCTGTTGATATTGAAATCATGCTGAGTTGTGGGGAAGATTCCACATTTGTGTAGTGACAGAAATAGGCTGATTCAGGTTTCAAGACAAATGTATAAGATATCCTCATACAATGTATCTTTTACCCAGAGTTCCTGAGCATTTTAAATGAAAGTGATCAGAGTTTCCACCTAGAGCTTACCGTCTGTGGTGTCTGGATGCGAATACAAGGTCCTTCGTGATACAGATGGAGTAAAGTGTGAAGCTGCATGGAATGCTCAGCCTTTTCATGCCTTATTCCTGCACTGAGTCTGAGAGTCTATGGATTCTATGTCAATGCGATTTTCTCTCCTTTATTGCTTCGTTATTGTAGGAAGATGCAACATATTCCTTTAACAGCGGGACTCCACTTGCACTCTTGTCATGGGCTCCACAGATGTTAGGTCTGTCTAAAACTGTGTTTACAGACATTCTCACAGACTTTTAGCACCAGAGTACCCAGAGTGAGTCTTGACCTTTGTCCCCAATCACTTCTTCTCCAGGAACCAAGTAAATGCTGGATCATGACCCATTTTTTGCCTTATGGACTCTTAGCAAAATAAACATGTTTATGTCTAGGCGTTACACCAAAGAATTTTTTGCCTTATGGACTCTTAGCAAAATAAACATGTTTATGTCTAGGCGTTCGTTACACCAAAGAATTTATAAGTCCTTAAAGTTGTCAAGGGAGTCAATTATTTTCTCTTGGAGAGGGAAGCATCTGGGTTTCAGGTAGAATCTGTAAATTGTGTTCAGAGCCAAGTATAGAGAGGTCATCTTTTCAGTGATATGCAGAGTCCTTGCATGCTACTGTTACTGGAATCTTCCCTGTCCATCAACCCAGAAAGATGCTGACTCATCTTAAGCTCATGGGGAGGCAGCGCCTCCAAACTGGGTGAGTATCTGACCCAGAGGAGCAGCACATGGAAGCAGAACTCCCTAATTAGGACACTGATGCACACTATACATTGGAGAAAAGCCTGCTGACTCACATCCACGACGACAGATGGCCCTATGAACAATGAGAACGGCAGCTCCTGTAGGGAGTAAGTGATATGACATTCGAAATCTTTGCAAGTTACTCATAGATACAGCTGCCATCGCAGTCCTTCTAGGGTGGCACTAAGCACTTTGTGACTATTGCTTACTTATTTGAAATTTGCATAGCATCTTTTTTGGTCAACAGTGTTCTAGGTAGAGGGCTCAGGCATTAAAGTCTTTGCCTTACAAACAAAAAGACCCGGATTTCACATAAAAATGCCCGGGGATGGGAGGATTGGCTCTGGCCTGCACTTCTGGCTCTGGAAGGTAGAGCCTGGTAAAACCCGGATCAAAGTGATGAGAAGATTGAGCAATCAAGGATATTTCTGATCTCATCTTTGGGTCTCCAGAGGCACACATCAACACACGCGCACGCACGCAGCCCTCCATGCACACAATATAATAATGTTTGTATAATCATTATAACAACCTTATATATAATAAGTACAATGATTAATTCCCTTTTATAGTTGAAGACACCGAGTCATGGAGTACACGGGGAAGGGAATGCCCAAGGATGCACGACTGGCAAGTAGCAGACTTAGGATATGAGCTGAGATAGTCTGCAGTCAAGATCCTGCCTCTGTTAAGCTTATTCCTCCTGAAATCACATTATCACCCTATTGTATGAAGGAGAAACATGGAACCGAGGCTTATAAGTTTTCCAGCTTTCCTAGATAAATAATGAGGGTTTTTTTGGGGGGGAGGGTAATCTTAAAACTAGTCTACTAAATCAGCTGCACTGTGGGGTAGCCCTGGTTTGAGATTCCTGAATGAATAGGACTTCATGACAGGTAAAAGACATTGACATTCATGGGGCCAGGACGGTCGTCCTTGTCATTTCCACCCTCTCCAGTGATTGGTTTGGATTGCAGAAGCCCTGAGGTCAAAATACATGAGCGTCGTGAGAAGACAGGATGGAGCTTTTCAAGGAACAGAGCGGCTCCTGCTTTCAGATGATCCGGAGGTTACAGAGTGTTTAGCTGCCGAAGTCGCGGTCCTAACCAGGATACAGGAGAAAGAGAAATGCTTCCTTGGACAGTGGGAAGTTCACAGGTGTTGAGATGGGCTGGTGGCTCTGGCTCTGTGCTACCACCATCACTTACGTCACCATTCAGAGTCCCCTTTGCTCCTGTGTGAGTGGGGCGGTCACCGCCACGCTAGCCTGGGTCGGAAGGGAAGAAAGCAGGTTGTCCAGACATCGCAGGTTTACTTCTCCTTCTTGTCCGCAGTCTTGTGTGAGCTGCGGAAAGCCCTGTCGAAAGCTCCCTCTGCAGGATCTTTGGCTCTGGAAAAGAGTGCAGTGCCAGTTCTCCATCCCCTGGGCTCCGGAAAGCGGAGACCTCCCTGGCCAGTAGCAAGGCCCCGCTGAGCCTATTGACGCAATGGTCCTGGCAGAAGGCCCAGCCCTGCCTGGCCCCGAGCCTGGGCTGCTTCAGTCCAAAAGCAGGAGCAGAAGCTGGGCTGCAGAGGGCTGGGGCTATCTTCCTTTTTAGCCCAGGGCCTGTTTCTCCAGACCTGAACATTTGCAGAAACAAAATGGAGACACTGGTGCCAAGCTTCTCTTCCTCCTCCTCCCTTGATGGTTTAGCAATGGGAAGTGTAACTGTTCTTGAGAGACCATCAAAATTGTCAGTTTGTCTCCCTGAACCGGGGCTGTAGAAGGGTAAGGGAGCGACCACTTCTCCAGATTTTGTTTTGTTCTCCAGAGCAGGAGCAGGACCTCTGGTGTAGGACTGTTTCCAAAAACACTTTTTGCTCCCATCCTGCCTCAGAGGTTACCCAGGGACCTGGAGCATATGTTCTGTATTGATTTGCATTTGCACACTTTCCTTCATCCATTATCTCACCTCATTAGGGCTTGGAAGGGGAAGTGGAGCCCAGTGTGGCAGCAGCATGCGTTTTCCTGAGCCCTGTGGAGAATTGTCCCGCACATAAATGGAACAGTTGCACTGGCCGGCCAGGACACTGTAGGTGGGCAGGCATCTCCCGGTCCCTGCCCAGCAAAGCCTGGACACTTTCAAAGGGTCCAGCTGTGCTCAAGTCACATGTTTTAGCAAGGGAGCATCCCAGGCCAGGCAGTTCTTTGATGAATGATCCTGCTTGAATTCCAAGTGTCTATGAGAGTGCTTTCCCACGTGCCTGTGACAAATGGTTAAAAGAAAGCATATTCTTCCTTGTCCACTTCTGGAAAAAGGAAATTTGACCACTTTTGAAAGGAGGTCCTGGTCAGAGCACTACTAGTTAGTTGCTCAAAGAAGTGGCCTGAGGGCATCTCCACAGTGGAGGCTGAATAGGAAGTGTGTGACATGCATGGTGATGGATGGGGACACCCAACTTGTCTGGGTCACTTTCACAGAGGCTTCAAGTTTGCGTTTTTGGAAATCAAGCAAATCCACTAAAATATAGGCAGAAAAGCGGCCCAGGTATCTCTGTGAAACCCAGAAGTCCTGCCTACGACTCCACTAAGTCCCTGTGATCATTGCCTTTGAGCCTCAGGTTTCATGTTTCTGTTTCGGAGACTTTTCTTTCCACTTCCGTGAGGGGACACCTGATTTCTAGGCTTGGTTCTGTCATTCATCAGCTATGCAAGTGTGAGCACGTGACTGGACTCTCCTGAGTGTCAAATGTCTCATCTGAGGAGTAGGAGACATTGGACAGAGTTAAATAGTGGACAATGTCCTAAAAGCAAAATGACCAGCGAGAATTGTCCATGCGCTCACATGGCAACAAAAATACCGTGCAAAATTGAAATGGTACTGGGGCTGGGGTGCTGGCTCAGGAAGGAGTTAGAGTTTTTTGCCTTGAAAGTTTGAATCCCCAGATCCCATGTAAAGACGCCAAGAAGAAATGACAGTGATTTGTAATTTTGGCCCTGGAAGGCAGAGCCTGGGAAAAACCAGAGCAAAGCAATAAAGGTGCAGGGCAATCTAGGATAATTCCTAATGCCACTTCCACAGATACATGCACTTAAGTGCCCTCTTACACACACACACACACACACACACACACACACACACACAAACACAAAGTAAAATGGTACTATTTACACAAGGCTAAAACTACTTTTTTCTTGCCTGTGAAAATTTGCCTTTATTGATTATCTTGTGAATCTTCCTATTTAAGTAATCTAGATAGCCCTGGGTCTACTCTAGGCTACATTGGTGAGAATGAAGGGTGGTCTTTGGAGCAACAAATATAGGACTGGTGTTTTCTTTATAAATATGTTCGAGGTGAATGAATTAAGCACATTCAACCGTTACTGGAAACAAGTGGTGAAACAGGAATTTGGGGCTCATTCTCCGTCAATGTGGACAGATCAGTTGCCAGCCTGCTGAGGAGATCCAAAGAGAGTAGAAGAAGCTTCCTGCAGAATGTAAGGAGGATGTAGAGCGCATTCGTCTGAGGAAGTTAGGTCTAGCCAGCCACTGAGGCGTGAGCATGACTTGGGATGACAGAACATCAGAAGTTGTCACAACTTCTTTTATCCTATGCTGTCTGAGAAAGGGTCCCCAGGGATCTGTATTTATCAGCTCTAAATTAAGTGGCTCATCAGTACCATTTGCTTTAGGGTAACTTGAAAAGAAATCATTAGGCCCTGGAACACACAGTACAGAAAAATGGGTGGATTAGAAAGTAAAATCAGGCGTCAGGATGACAATTTACCCTCATGGAAAGGGAATATCCTGCCAACTGTTCTCATACACTTTTCTTTCAAACATCCCCTCATTACCATTTTAAAACATGTGCTTGTTCAGCTGCTCTCTGAGTCTGCAATTTGGCAAAGTAGGTTGGTAGTATTAGCCTTTATGTCCTCATTTGGGTGCAAGGCGTGTTGGGTCCTTGACAAGTCAGAACCTGGGAGAGTGTACAAGAGGAGGGAGGGACACACCCAGTTATAGAATCTGGAAGTTATTCGCACCAGACACTTGACAGAGAATAGGTTTGGCAGTGAGGGTGCAGAGACGGCTGAAAACCAGGGAGCATGCTGGCTGTGGCTGCTGTTTCCTGGCAGAAAGCTCACCCTGCTGTGAGCTTGGAAGATGGGGCCTCATTCTTAAAGAGCCTTCTGGAAGATGACATAGAGGCAGAGGAACTAGACCTAGTCACACAGGCTGTTCCAGGGTTGGCTCAAGAGCTAGACAAGGCAGCAGGTTGCATGAAGGGAGCAATGAGGATTTGTGGCCTGTTGTGTTCTTAAAGCAGACTTTGACTTAAAGCCACCTGGTTGGTCTTTGACTAGGGATGGGGAGAAGGTGGCAGTGCGCTGGCAAACTGAACAAAGCCTGCCTGTAATGGGCTCCTAGTAGCAATCCATATCCTTCCTGTTTGGTCCTATCAGGATTTGGGAATACCTAAATCTCAAGGATGGAAGTTTCAAGGTATGTCACTAATGAGGACTTAAACGAAAGAGACCAAGTTTTGAAGGATATAATTAGTTAATGGTCTTTAAGCGTAGAACTGCAAGGCAGAGAGAATTTTCTCTTTGAAATGGCTTTTTACACTTTCAGCACTGTTTAGAGAAGAAGAAGATGTGCATTGGCTTCAAGATCAATTTACCATTTCTGTTTGCTCCTTTCGTGGTCATTTTGCTGAGTTTGTTAGCAGAAGGTTAAACTTGTCATCATCATGAAGATATAAACACACCTACTGGGTTCAGATGAGAGCTGTAACTTCAAGCCTTTTCCATTGGGGAGGAAGTAGTTTTGACAACTGCTGTTGCTCTCACAATATACAAGGACTGTTGTAACTGGGGAAGAGTATTAGGTAATCAGGGAAAGGAATCCAGTCACTGCAACAATATGTAAGGTAGATGTAATCACTGATAGAGAGAAGCTAATCGGAGAGACATATTGGAGCTAAGGGCCTGGTAGCCAAGGGAAGAGATTACTTGATGTGGGAAGAGATTACTTGATGTGGGAAGAGATTACTTGATGTGGGAAGAGATTACTTGATGTGGGAAGAGATTACTTGAAGTGGAGAGAATAGGGAGATAGCCGCCATGGCCATGGACAGCATGGTGGGAAGAAATCTGAAGGAAGCACTTGGGGGAGAAATCTGTAGAGACTCCAGACAGAAGGGGGTGCCTGTGTTTTATGGCCTTCATATTGCTCAGGAGCTGCTAGGGAAGTAGGCAGTGGGGTGAGGAGTAAAGGTATATCATGCAAAAAGGTTGCCCTCTCTCAAGGTCACCAGGGTGGGGAGGATTTGGGGCGTGTGTGGTCAGTTCAGGAAATTGTCACATGCTAGCCAGGGTAGAGGAGGCTTTGCCAAAAAGGTGTGGGTGTGACTAACAAGGAATTTGTTCAGGAAAGGAATTGGGTACAGAAGACAGATCGGACCAGTGATCAGTACTATAGGAAAAATAGGAATTTTCTCAGAGGCAACAGGGAATCCAGAGAAAGAATTTTACTCTGAAATCTCTGAAGGAGAGAAGTTAGTCTGGTTTTAAAATTTTGATTGAGTTATTAACAGCACCCTACACTTGAAAATTACAATCATGCCTGGATTCAGTGAAACTGTATCTGACAGGCATTTCTTAAGTCCCATATTTCTTTGGCTAGCACTCCATTTGGAACATCTGTGAACACTTGAACCACATATGCATTCTGTGACATGTTCTACTGCTGCCTAACATGACTTATAAACAATATCAAGACCATGATGATCTTAAATAGCAAGCCCTGTGATGTATTCTGGGACCAAAGGTGGTATGTTATTATCCTGCTGAGAAAGCAGGATCCAATTGGGTTGCTAAATCATTCTTTCCATTATATTTAAGGCACAATGCTTAGTGATTTACTCCTCTTTATTATTAGCTGGGTGATTAGAGGACCTTGCTCTGTTCTGTTCTTTCTTTTCAGTGACTCCTTCTCAGGGAGTCCGAGGACGATGCACTTTTTTACCTACATTGGAAGATGTTAGTGAAAACAGAAGTTATTCAAAATGCAATGCCCTTGAGGTAGGTTAAGCACTTCCCATTTCTTCCATTGCTCTAAAATAAGCACCTAGAGGCAAATATTAATATTCAAGTGGTAACAGCTTAGATATTTCATTTGTAGAAGGACTAAAGTATATATGTATGTGTATTATATATAATATGCATGCATACACACATACATGTTGTTGCTGCTACTTTTTGCTTTATTCTCTGTTAGGTCACCCATAACCTTCCCTTCACATATGGAGGCTGTTTTTTCATGGTAAATATCATCCATAATGTAGTAAAAGCTCTGAATCTGGGGATGGGTGTATAGCTAAGTGGTAACATGTTTGCCTATGCTATATTCAATGTCCAGCACTTCATAAATAAATAAATGCTCTGAGTGAAACTTTTAGTAGTTTCCTATATCTAGGTAAGATGTTTGGACGAGGCAGTGGGCTGGCCAGAGTTAGTCCTCTGGAGCATTTTCTGTGGTTGTGTATGACGACGAAGGAAACTTCCTAAGGACTTTGGAGGAAGCAGCTCACTAGTTACTTGCTTTTGAACGATGTAATTTGTCCTTCACTCCTTCCTAACTCTATTTCTGTCTGCTTTCTGGTGTCATGAAGTTAAGAATAATAAGTGTTGATTATTATGAGAGAAAAGGAGGCCACTGTGTACTGTTGACAGACATGAAGTAATAATGCAGAAAACCATGTAAATTCCTTTAAAAAATCATGCTCAGAAAATTAGGGCTGAAGTAACCATAATAGGACTTTGCATGACCTGCACAATGATTGACATATCAATGACTCCCCCAAAATCTAGCATGGGTCACAGGCACTAGGATCCTTAGAGGCAAGGGATTAACAGTCACAATAGTTCCCATACTAAAGGGGAACACAAGAAAGGACTTTAAGTAATGCTACTGAGTCCATACATCTTATTAGAGTGGAGGACTCAGAAGGAAATTTGACGTTCACACTAAAGGATGCTCCAGGGATTGGGGGGGGGGAAAGAGGGGAGCACTGGGAGAAAGGGAGGAAGGGGGAAAGCAAGGAGAAATGGGGGGGAGGGAACAAGGGGGTCCGGAGATGAGTGGAGGGAGGGAGGGGACTAGGGTACCTATTAAGCTTGTATGAGTGGAATAATAATAATAATAATAATAATAATAATAATAATAATAATAAGCTCAGACTACCAAACAATCCAGCAATTCTATTTCTTGGGATGTATCTAAAACTATGATATAAACATACCAAACTGTGATAGGACAGAGGAGGGGTGGGAAGAGCATAGGAGCCTGAGGGTAGGAAGTGGTACTGTCAAATAGTATCCTCTGGTCATGACTGGGCTGCTGTGCCCCTCCACTAGATCTGTGAAATAGCTGGCCTATCAACATGTCACCATAGATGAGAACAAGACTTTGGAAGGTTAATATCAAAGAGGAAAAGACTTCCTTGCTCAATGATTACTCAACCACTGATGGGTCATCCATGCCCCAGAAAATGTTGAGGCAACTGCAGGGCAGACATCCCAGATGAAACCCAGTGGTCACACATGAGAAAGTAAAGGGGGGGGGGGACTGACTGGAAAGAAGAATGCACAAAGTGGAAAAGGATCCAAATCCACAGATTTATTGTATCTATGTATGAAAGTGTCAACAAATAAAAAAACTATGATAGGTAAAATATGGATGCTTGAGGGAAGGTATTATAACTTTAATATGAAATATTCCCTGCAGACTTATGTTGAAGATTTAGTCACTAGCTAGCTGACACTATTTGGAGAGGTAGTAGAAACTAGAAGGTGGGTCCTTTGTTGGAAGAAGTAGGTTACAGAATTCTTTGAAAGGTATATCCTGTCCATGGATTCTTCTGTCCCTTCCCTAGTTTCCTGGTCACCACGAGGTAAGGAATTTAACTTTGCTATACCTTTCCAGCATAACAGTCTGAATCGTGAAAGAAAGGAGCTAATAATTATGAACTGAAACCTCCTCACAAACTATGAGAAGAAGATGGCAAGGAATGGTGGAGAACATACTATCCTGTGACAGAACTCACTGCCTCAGTTTTCAGTTCTCTCTGCAGTGACAAATATGGGAGTTGTTCAATTTCATTTATAAGTCAGCTTTTAACATTTGTCAAAGGTGGGGACTTGTCATTGCTGTTTATTAAAACTTAAAATTCCTTGAGCATTTCAGCACAAAATCCCCTTGCATTTTTGTATCAATGTTAAGATGTTCTAAACATCAAAGCACCCAGTCAACCAAGTATAGAGAGAATTTATGGAATGTAAAACAATATTTGTAAATCATGTTTTGACTAAGGGATTAATATCTAAAGTACATCAAGAACTCGTATAACTCAATAGCAAGAAAAGAAAATAACCTAATTTATTTATGTACAACATGCTCAAACAGACATTATCAAAGGAAGATAATAAAAAAATAAATGCATGAAGAAATGCTCAATGTCAGTAATCATGAAAAAGAAAATCAAAACCCACAAAGTGCTGTCATCTTGATTTATTTACTTTTATTGTTTCTGTGACAAAATCCTTGGTACAAGCAACACCACGGATGAAGGATTTGCTTTGGATTGTGGTTTGAGAGGATGCATCATGGCGAAAAAAGTGTATGGATGGAGTTTGTGGTGGTGGAGCATGTGGCTACGACTTCTCTCATCTCGTTGGAGCAGGAATAGAGCTTGGGCTACAAGGCGGCCAGGTTATAAGTCTTAAGGCTTGTCCTAGTGGCCCATGACACCAGTGAGGTCCTGATCCCAAAGATTCTACAACCTCCCCAAGCAGTGCCAACAGCTTGGGACCAAGTGTTCCAACACATGAGCATACCGGAAACATTTCACATTCAAACCACAATACATCTCACGCCTATCAGAAGAGCTATTATCAAAAAGATGAAGAAAAGTAATGAACCATTTTTCACTTTTGTAGAGAATGTTAGTATAGCCACTGTGAAAAACTGTGGGGAGGTTTCCCAAAAGAACAACCCAAGAACCACAATATGATCCATAATTCTACTTCTTAATATATTTCTAGAGAATATGATAGTATCCCAAGGGGATATCTACATTCACTTGTTTATTGCATCATTATTTAATAGAGCATAGCTATGGAATCAATTAAGTGTCGATAGATAGTATTATGTTGGTATTATATACTGCATGTATTATGTATGTGTATATGCAATATAGTGACTGTGGTTCATAGTGTATTGTACCACGAAAGTTGATATTAAATATCCTTATTGCCACTTGTGATTATGAGATAAAATGATAGTGGGAACAATTTTAAAATGTGTATCAGGGCTGGAGAGATTGCTCAGGGGTTAAGCTTCTGCCTCACAAGCAGAAACACCTGAGCTTACATCTAGGTCCCACATGAAAACAACAGGTGGAAATGGCAGTGGCCTGTACTTCTGGCTCTAGAAGGTGGAGCCTGGGGAACTCCAGAGCAAAGACAAGAGGAGGTAGAGCAACCCAGGATGATACCCAAAAATTATACTTGGGCCTCTGATATACACCCTCACACATGCACCCAAAATAAATAAGAAATGATTACTTTAAAAATGTGTATGAAAACACCATGTTACACACTAACTCTGAGAGGCTTCTGTCAATCGTACCTCAGTAAAGCTGGAGAAAAAAGCTAATGACATTGTAATTTAGTGCCGGTGCTCCATTTAATGGAGAATGGTATTCTCTCTAAATACTGCATTTTCAAATGCTTCTTGCAATTCAATATGTGACAAACAATGGGTTAGTCTTAGCCTTCAAGATAATTGGCAGGGGCTGGAGAGGTGGCTCAGAGGTTAAGCCTCTGCCTTGCAGGCAGAAGGTCCCGAGTTCGGATCCCAGATCCCACGTATAGATGCCAGGCGGAAGCGGGGGCGGCCTGCGCTTCTGGTCCTGGTAGGGCGGAGCCTGTGAATCCCGGGGCAGAAGGAGGTGGAGGCGTCCATGGTGGTTCGCGAATTCGTCCGTGGTTCTACACGTACACACATACACACGCACATGCGCAAGTTGAATAAATAATAATAAAAAAATAAAAAAAAAGATAATTGGCAGACATTGGCTTTTGGCAAGTCTGCTTTCTTTGAGTTTATATATGGCAACTTTGAGAAATTGTTGATTTGAGCTTGAAGATATGCATTTGTGTAGTTTTGGTCATTGGGATACAATATTAGAAAAAAGGTTTTATTTTGCTTCAAAGGAATTGTACGAATTGATGGATCCAAAGGTTCTTGTGAAATTCTGGGTTATTGACCCTATGATTATTCTTGAAAAAGATATGAAATATAGTATGATGAACAAAATGGCACACAACTGCTCACTTCAGTGTGTGCAGATATCTTGCTGTCGTTTTCATTTGTTAGTCACAGATTTTACTTTCCCGTGGTACGACTACAGCATTCTAAGAAAAGCCACTTGTGTTAAAGGTGACATTGCTCTCTCTTTTGGAACATGTACTTGGCAAGGAACTCATTAGCCAAACAGGTGTTTATGTCACTGTCAAATTGCAATTGCTAATTTTTTTTGTTTCTACTTATGGGGATAGCATAAGCTATTAGATGTTAATAAGCGGCAGGGAACTTTCTATGGCCTTTTCTAAATTTAGTTGACCCTAATGACACAGCAGCCATTATTCCAAGGGTAATTTACTATCATGTGTTCTTGCTATAAACTTGAAGTGACATGAGTTTGTAGGTAACCTAAGATGCCTAAGCCTAGGATTCTAGGTGAAAACACTTTAGTAAGAGTACAGAATCAGACAGGAGGTCTAGGAGACTCTCATGATATGAAAAATCATCAAATAAACATGGAGGATTTTAATGTTGGTTTATAGTTACCTAGGGAATGTTAGGAAGGAGGAAAAGGGCAATGGGGCAAAATCAATATAAGGCCAAAGCAGAGTGAGAAAGCCCAATTTAAGTTGGGTTATTCAATTCTTTTATTTGTAAATTATATCTTTTCATTGTTAGACTAGTTATATAGCAAAACAAAACCAAAAATCAAGGTTATGTCGGAAGTTAAGACAAACTGGGGGTGCCAGCCACTGTGGGAAAGACAACAAAGGTGTAATGAGAGAAGGAGTTTTTATTCACTTTAAATGGTAGCGAAGCGACCGAGTGGAAAATATGACACTAGGCATGCAAGGGAGTCTCAGAATCTGTTCAGAGGCTGTTCAGACTAGAGACAAGGAAATGAGAACACAAGAAAGATTGCTCAATTACCTAGTCAGTGCCCCACCCAGGATCAGGGACAAGGTAATTCACTTGGATTGTGTTTTGGATTCTGACGAGACTCCTTGTTAATATTAGTTCATAGGCAACGTAGTAGAGCAGGAGGGATGCACGTCAAGTTAGAAGTGATGATTGCTGTTCAGGATGGAGAGCAGAGGCTTGAAGATGATGCAGGGGCTGGGAAATGCTTCTCTAAAACCAGGTCACAAGGCAGGAGACATACTGAAAGGACATTAGGAGTGAACGATGAGTAGAACATCCCAATGGTGGGTTTGTGTCATGGCAAGATCTTCAGTGTGGGAATTCCTGGGAGTGATAAAACTAGAGTTGTATTAAATGAGGAGTTTGGGGTATTCAGGTTGTAGGGCTTATATTGAGGGTGTTTTCGATACCCATAAAAGACCCCAAATATTTGTAAATGATCCTGTAATGGGCCCATGGCTGGCCAGTATTTTTCATGGTGTTATGTTAGAAGTTTCGGTTGCTTTGGTCATCATGATCAGAGATTTGGAAATTAGCTTGATGATTTTATGAACTCCTATTGAGCTACAAGTAATACCAGAGATGTGCATGTGTGTGTGTGTGAGTGTGTGAGTGTGTGTGTGAGTGTGTGTGTGCGTGTGTGTGTGTGCGTGTGTGTGAGTGTGCGTGTGTGTGAGTGTGCGTGTGTGTGCGTGTGTGTGAGTGTGTGAGTGTGTGAGTGTGTGAGTGTGCGCGTGTGAGTGTGCGTGTGTGAGTGTGTGAGTGTGCGTGTGTGCGTGTGAGTGTGTGTGCGTGTGAGTGTGTGTGAGTGTGCATGTGTGTGTGTGAGTGTGTGTGAGTGTGTGAGTGTGTGAGTGTGCGCGTGTGAGTGTGTGAGTGTGTGAGTGTGCGTGTGTGCGTGTGAGTGTGTGTGAGTGTGTGTGAGTGTGTGTGAGTGTATGTGTGTGAGTGTATGTGTGTGAGTGTGAGTGTGTGTGTGAGTGTGTGTGAATGTGTGTGAATGTGCATGTGTGTGTGAGTGTGTGTGTGAGTGTGCATGTGTGTGTGAGCGTGTGTGCGTGTGTGTGCGTGTGTGAGTGTGTGTGAGAGTGTGTGTGTGTGTGTGTGTGTGTGTGTGTGTGTGTGTGTGTGTACACAACAGGGCACTTGAATGTGTGAAGCTAGAGAAGCCCAAAGGTAACATCAGGAATCAGCCTGGGTTCTCTACTTTCCTATTTGCCTGAAGTTTCCCAAGTTTGATCTTCCAGGGTGGAATTGCGGCCTCTGCCATATTACATAGACTCTGGGAATCTGAAAACAGGCCTTTTGCTTAAAAAGCAAAGGTTTTAACCTCTGAGCCATCTCCCCAGCCCTGCTAGAGACGATTTTGAGGCATTAATTTTCCTTAATGGTTAGGAGCTCAGCATGGCTGATTTGAGCATTGGAAGGCCTCTCAGGGATGGAAGGCCTCTTAGGGAGCTGTAGGGAGGACACAGTGACTCCAAAGGTTGATCTTGACTCTTCAGAGACTACAGTGGACAGTTAGAGCTGAGGAACATCTCATAGAATTTCAAATCTGACCCCTTCAATGAGTTGTGGCTGAGCATAGCTTCTGTTTTATTTGTATTCTCAAGAAACTTCCTTGGGTGGGGACTCCATGTTCCACCTGCCAGCCTTTTGAATAGAGGGAGCATATGTGGTCTGTAGGTCATTACATAGTTATGTGTTGGGAGTTCAAGTGACAACTGTCAGAAGGCTTGCTAAAGTTGTAATTTGTCACCATATGTGTAGTGGCTCAGTGCATAAGCCTTCACTTGGGCACATAGTGTCAAGTTCTGTGACTCTGAATCTCAGTTTCCCCATTTGTAGAGTGAATATAATAATATAATAAAAACAAAATAATAAATAAAAAAATAATAAAAAACAAAAAAAAATGAAGTGATATACATTGAAGCAGAACACATTGGAAAAAACTTGTGATTTCTGGCGAATGACTGGTCTAGGGTGTTTCTTATGATTCCTGTGGAGATCTCAGCCTTTGGATGTAGTGACTTACAAGTGTCTCAAAATACTGAAGGAAAATCTTCCTATGCCTGAAGGAAGCCCAGAGAAAGTCCCAGATGGGAGAAAAGAAAAATATGGAAGCAAGAGGTGGATTAAATTGCATTTCTAGGGGGTCTGTATGCAGATCTGAGATTCTGAATCTTGGAATAAATTAAAGGTCCCCAATATTGCAATACCTCTTGATCTGGAGTGACGCATTCTGGGTTTGGACATGAATAGGAGCCAAAGTATCACAGTGCTTAGGAATGGCCCAGGGGCCAGGGGCCGAGGGCTTGGCCTTGCTAGAATAAACTCCTGGGGTCTGGACAATGCTTCTGGACATTAGTGTGGACTGAAGTACGCAGTTATTCCAAACTGCCAAACCTGATTGGGATTGATAGCGTGGCATTGAGGCTCACCTGTGTGATCCAAGGATCCTGAAGACTTTGGGAGAGTTCCGCTATTTATGGATAGTGATAGTGATAGTGATAGTTTCTGTGATAGTTTCTGATAATTGTCCATCACTTTGCAAATTGACGAGTTGAAGGGTTTCAAAAGGAGATGATTTCACTAAAGGGCGTCAGAGTTCTGGTTTTATTTTGCTTTCACAAAAGGAGTCTTATTTATGTAGTAAATTCTCTGCTAAGGACTTGCAGGTTGGAAAGTGATAGCCTGTATATGTGAATTTTAATGACAATGAAAGATAGATCCATTTTACAGTGATCAACACAAGTCTTTAGTGGTAGAAGAAAGGAAAGAGTGGACGGCAGTGAGGGAACAGTGTTAGGGATAAATGCTGCTTTGTAGAAATCTGATGCTTGTTGGCATTAGTTTGGTGAACTCAGTCCAGGGAACTGTGATATTTTTGGGATAGTTTTAAGAGTTTTTTCTATTATGTTGAAAGTTTTCCTTTCCCCCCCTGAATTTTCAACAGTGTCTATTGCTCACCCACAGGCCTTCATGGGCAGGGTGGGGGAAGTAACTTGGAGTCATGTGACTGGGTTGAGGCTGTGAGGTGTTGACAGCTGGGAGTCACGCCATCACTGGCTTTGTGTTCTGTGTGGGTGGGAATTAGAAGGAAGCAGGAGCCCGGCATGGTCCCATTTTCATAGATATTTGTTCCCTCCCCATTTTACACACTGAGATATGGATTATTTCTTTGGTAGGATCATTAACCACAGACGTTTCCCCAAGCACTTAATAATTGTTTTCTTTTAGAAGACAGACTGAATTGAGGGTGACATTCAGCTGTCTCTGTCCATAAACAGGACAGTCCCATATATGTTACTGCTGTTGAGAGGGGCTCTGATAGTGGCGATGTGTTCTGTGGCAAATCAGCATGTCTGAGACTCTTAGAGCCTGTTAGCATCCTCTGCCCCGAGATACTGATTACCCACTCTGCTAACACTGACAGTCCAGGAGCAAATTAGTCACATGTTGAACTCTGTATAGAGACTGCTATATAGCAGTTCCAAAATTCAACCATGAAATGATTCTCTGTGGTCTTTCCAATTAATTTTAATTTTATTTATTATTTATTTATTTACTATGCAGCTTGGCATCACATAGTATTAATATCTTCACCTTTTTTCTTTGCTTGACCCCACTCTTCCTGTGTGCCTCTCTTCTCCCTCCCTCCCTTTCTTCCTTCCTTTCTCCTTCCTCCCTTCTTTCCTTCCTTCCTTCCTTGAAACCAGATCTCATTATATAGCCTAGACTGACCTCAAACTCATAATTGTACTGTTCAGCCTCCTGATTGTGGTACTCCAGGTGCATGCCACCAAATGAAATAGTAGTCATTTCTTCTCATTATGCAGTGAATTTGATTTAACCTTCCTTAGTTACAGATGCCAGTTCTAAATGTCAATTTTTTCAAGTCTCCTTGTGGTCAAACAGAGATTCCTTTACTTTTACATTTATAGTCCATTTGTTAGTCACCCAGCTTCCCACTTGAAATGAGATGGCTAATATTGATAAGCACTGCTGCTATGAAAAGAATGTGTTTCTATCTTAAGTCATGTGTCATGGATATTTTTTGTATTATAAAATGTTTTCCATTGTGGAAGGGATGGACTTATTTAGAATACTTGATGATCTGAGTTAAATACTCATTGGAGTAAAAAAAAAAAGCCAATCAAATCAAAGCAAAACAAAAAATTTCCACAAAATATACAAATAAAATGTTTTAAAATTATAAATTAGCATTCTTAAATCTTCATTTCTGTGTAGGAAACATTCTTCGGCTATTTATTCTTCTTTCAAACATTAAGTTCCAAATAAAATGTCTAAGAATCAACATATTTCTAATTTTTTAGTTTTTATCTTCTTTAGCCTATTTGTTCTAATACTCATTTTGCTGATTCCTATTCAACAATTTTCCATCGCATCAGACTGTTTGGCCTTCAATATGCATGATCACTGAATACAAAAAGCATTCAAGAAGCTCTCACTCTTTAACATATTTTTAAATTTGCTTCTATTAATACATTATGTTCATATTACTTAAGAAATATTAAAATTTTATAATAAGCATTGGAAAAAAATTGCATTTGTCAAGCCCTTCCCTGCTATTAGCTGGGTCCTTACAAAGGCACAAATAGAACTGCACACCCCACTCTTCCCTTCCTGCTAGTTCAGAAGAGTTATGGTCTTCCATGTGCAGTTAAAAGACTCAAACTCTGTTCATAGTCACTCATTCCCACCAAATAGCTGCCCCTTGGCTGTCTCTCAGGAGTGCAACCCCTTCCCAGAAAAGCGAGCCATGCACAAAGAGGGTTCAAGTCACTGGCAAGAAAATTTTGTCCAGGTGTATCTTGAGGGTGATCTGCAAAGACCTGTGGTTTGTAGGTGGACAATCTTTTAGTCAGTAGCATGGTGACAGCTAAATAAGAGCTCACAGGATCTCTAAACAAGGACCAAAGCAAGTGCTTTAAGACCTGCACTGTATCTCAAGTAGAGGACAAATATGGACAACTGCGTGATCCAATAAGAAATATGGACAAGGACTGACAACTCTGTATTGACTAGTTCTTAATCAAAATCATTAGTCTCAAATAACATCCAATTATACGTAGTTATATATTACTGCTACATCTAAAGCGAAAAAATAATTAAATTGTAACCAACAAATGATATGATACTATGAATTCCTATTTTAGAATAGCTTCTAAGAGGACTGTCAAAGAGAAAAGGCAACTTACCATATCTCTGATGGACATGGGTACACAAATTCTTAATAAAGTACCTAAAACTGAATTTGACTACATGTGAAAAATATTACTCACACAAACAAAGTGGGCTGCATTCTAGAGACACAAATTTGGTTTAAGATCTTCAAATCAATCATATAATTATCTTAATTGAATCAGGAAAGATCCTTGATAAAATACACTATGCCCTCATAATAAAAGCCCTGAAGAAACAAGAAATTAGTAGATAGAATATAATAAAGGCTGTATACAACAAATCTAAAGATAGTATTATATTTAATGGGGAAAGCCTCAAAGCATTGCTACTAAAATCACAAGCAAGACAAAGGTGTCTTCTTTCTCCTCCCTTACTCAATATAATGTTGGCGGGCTTAGATTTAGCAATAAGACAAGAGAAGGTATATAAAAGGTATATAAATCACAAATGAAGTTGTCAAATTATCCCTGTAGACTGAAAGTAAAAACTCTCACCTCAAAGAGATAAGAGGTAGTTTATCTGGGAACCAAATATGAGTGACCTTGGTCTAGGAACACAGATTCCGGTTTCCCCAAATTCCATCTGCTCTGCTATGATAACAATTTCTTATAGATTTATAATAACAGAACAAAGAAGATTATATTTCAAGACACTTTTCAAATAACATTGTTGGAAATATCAGATAGGTGGGTTATAGAAAAGCAAAAAAAAATAAAGATAAAAGAAATTTTTTACATAAGCTTTAGATGCTCTGTGATGACATTCTTAACTTTCGGTTGGTAGAAACCAATGGTCTGGTTATACAATTTATTTAATAGTAAACAATGATGTTAGGTCACATAAAGAGGTGGGTGATGCATGACTATTAAAAGGGCTAATGATGTCCCAAAATAATTTGCCTTTGGATTTGCAACATTCCAAACCTGTCCACATCATTGAGACTCTCATCAGTCAGTTGACCCTGTAGTTGAAGCATCTTTCCAGGCATTTACATTCATATCCTGTACAAAGAGACCCAAAAGACTTTAAAAAAATGACAAGGTGTGAGTCAATATATGAAAGTCCATAGCATTTATATAAATATGGAAAACAGACACTCTGAAGAAGAAGATAGAAAATAATTTCAGTTACAGTAGCTTAAAATTACTAAGAATAAAGTTAACCAGAGAAGTGAAAGACTTCCACAAGAAAAACTAAAGCTAAACACTAAAAAAGAAGTAGAAGATGGTACTAAAAGATTTTCTGTGTTCCTGGATTAGCAGAATTAACATCATGAAAGTAGTTGTGCTACAAAAGGAGCTCTGTCGACTTAGTGCATTCCCCACTGAAATTCCAGTGACTTTTTTTTTTCACAGAAACAGAAAAAAAATTCTAAAACTTATGTGGAAGCACAAAAGACCTTGGATAGATAAGCAACTATGAACAAAAAGAACAATGCTGGAGGTATCACTGCACCTGATTTTAACTCATAATATAGAATCATAGTAATGAAGTAGTGTAATGTAGGCACAAAACAGACATGCAGAAAGAGGAATCATGGTTGGTCTTGCAGGGATAAAAATATACAAAAATATAAGATAAATACATAAAGTATTGCAGAATAAAATATCTATAAAGTATGTGTGCCCCATACTTTGGCCACCTAGACACAAAGGCATGCTGGAGAATTGAATTCCCTCAGGAATTTCATGCTAGGAAGAGGAAGAGGCCTGATGCCAGTCAGAGTGGTAGGGAGCTTCAGAAAGTGGCGTGAACTTGTTTGACTCCCTTTGACTCTCTTGCAGGACAGACCAAAACTGAGGTGATGGTAAGTGGAATCGTATCTGGGTCAGAACTGTAGCTGTGCAGTGTTCTCACCCTCTGGTTAAACTTAAATCTCACAATAGGACCTGAAGACAGACTTGGTGGTAACACTAGATTTCTCTCTTCACAATGTGGCTTTTCATTGTTCATTTGATTTTTTTTTAAATTGATATATTGAGAATATGTGGTTGGCCGAATCAAGGCAGGCCATTACTCCAGGTTCAGTAACAGAATAGAATAAAATACCATAAATGACTCACACAACTACAGCACCTTATTTTTTGACAAAGATACCCAAAACAAACACCAAAAACTCATATACTGGAGACAAGAGCCCTTCAATAAATAATGCTGGGGAAACTGGTTCTTCACCAGTAGGAGAAAGCTAGGTTCCCGTGTCTTATTTCTGTACCTTAATGTAAGATTTGACACTGCTGGAGAAGAGCATAAGGAAAACACTTCAAGATAAAAAGCACAAGTGAGGACTTTCTGAAAATGATTCCAAAAGCTTGGGAAATAATAAATATTGACATATTGGGTTGCATGAAATTTGAAACAGAAACAATTCAGTTGAAGAGACAGCGTACAAAAATCAGAAAAAAACCCTTGCTTGTTGTACATCTGGCAGAGAATTAGTATCTAGAATACATAAAGAACTAAAACAAGGCAAAAACACTCAAACTTACCTCAATCCCTTCAATAATCAGGACAACAAACAGGAAGACATGTTCCTTTGTAGTTACCAGGGAAATGCAAATTAAGCCACACTTAACCTAGTAAGAATTTTTTTGTGTCTGTGAGTATACACACACACACACACACACACACACACACACACACACACAAACACACACAGGAGCACTTGAGTGTGTGTGCTTGTCTAAGAGTGACATTAGATATCATCCTTGCTCTTCCTTTTGATTGTTTTGCTTTGGGATTTCTCAGGCTCTGCCTTCTAGGCCTGGAAGTTCAGGCTGCTGCTGTTCCCACTTGTCATTTTCAAGTGGGACCTGGGGAATCTGATCTCAGGTGCTTTTCCTTGCAACGCAAAGGCTTTAACTCCTGAGCCATCTCCCCAGCCTGGAAAAATGGTTATTATACAAAGACAAGTGAGGATGTAAAGCAAAGAAAATTTTTTCATATTGTTGGTGGAAATGCAAATTGGTCCAGCCATGGACATCAGTGCTGAGACTTCTCAAAAACAAAGTAGAAAACAACAAAACAATAAAAATAATACTACAATATGACTCACTTCTACCATGACTGCTTTAGGTGTTTCTAGATCAGCACACCACAGAAATAGTTGCATATTCATGTATATTGAATAGTATCCATGTTTATTGTGAGGTGTCTATCAACAGATGGATGAATAGGAAAAGTGTAATGTGTGTGTATTAATTTTATTTAGACATGAAGAATGAATTGTATCTTTTGCTTGAAAATGGATGCACTTGGAGAAAGGGAGGGAGGGAGAAAAGGAACAGGAAAAGGGGGGAGAGAGCAAGGGGATCCAGGGAAGGGTGGAGGGAGGGAGGGGAATGGGGTACTTATCAACTTTGTATGAGTGGAAGAAATAAATTTAAAAAAAAGGGAAAGAAAAAAAAAAGAAATAAGGAATGACAGAATGGCTTATTTTCTTATTTGTAAGTCCTAGAAATTCTTTGTAGATGTATAAATCATTTATATATATATATATATATATACACACATACACATACGTATACACATATGCATACACATACACATATACATATATGTCATGAAAACAGAAGGGAGACTGGGGAAAAAAAGAGACTAGCAGGAAAGAAATGGGAATGGAGTTCTAAAAGCAGGGAACAGGAGAGGTGAATATGGTTACACCTGAAGGAAGTAGTATTTATTACACTCCAACTTATGTATAATGAACACATTTTAATATATAAAAAGACATTCAAAAACATTTTAGCTGTCTACTTTTATAAAATATATGATCCCAGCACAAAATTAAAAAGATACCAAAAGTTATTTGGAAAACTAACCTTTTTTTGCCAATGAAAGAAAAGCCATTTTATTAAAAAGAAAAAGAAACAAAAAACTTGGGCTGTGGGAGCAGCGCTGTCCATTTGGGCCTTCAGTGTCCTGGTGGCAATCTTGTCCTTCTCAGTGATGTGGACGATGACGCCCATGTCTGACACTGCATCCTTGTTCACAGCATTCTGTATGGCTTGAGAGATGTTTTACTAAGTGGTCTGGATCTATCTTGGACTCCCATGGAGACTCACACATCCCATACGTCTGTTCGGAGCAGGTGCCATTGGCTACAAAGTCATCAGTTACCATAGGGCAACCAGTGAAGTCTAGAGAACAAATAAAGGGCTTGAAGGTCTTCTGGTCCAATCCTGTGATGACTGGCTCTGTGTAGTAAGGACCAAATCATTTCTCATATAAAAGGTCGACCATCATGCTCATGAGGGTGTAAGGCTTGATCCGCCAATCTTCTGTCAACTCATATAGGTTGACAGAACCTGAGGCCCTGGGGAACTGTCTGAATGTCGGTAGCAAGTCTTGCCAGACTGATGCACGACTGGTTGCCCACAGGAAAGAGCCTCTGGAAATCTGTGGTTACCACCTGGGCCTGAATCCCTATGTGTCTGCATGCAGCAATGGCCACACAGTTCTTCTTTGTGCCATGATGGCTCCTCCATTACAGGGCATAATAGACATGATTGTGGTGTATTAGGCCCTCCAATTGCCTCTGCAGCTCCAGTCAACCGACTCTGGCATTCACTGTCTGAAAACTGATCTTATATTCCACTCTAGCCAATTAATTCTTCTTTGCAGAGAAAACCACTGTTACTAGTATTTTGCATAATATTATGAAGGTAGTTTATGTATTTTCCACTTAAAATGCAGAATTTGTTATATATATATATCTTAATAATTTTACTTATATAACCTTCTCAGGGATTATCCTAGAATATAAGATTTATTTGCTTTTTTATTTACATATTCATTCCAATAGTTGAATAGCTGGCATATTTAAAGATTTAAAAAGAATATTCTACCATCTAGTTTAAAAATCTCTGAAACTTTGCTATGTTTTCCATGTTCTTTTCCTAGCACTGCCTTTTGATGATCTCGTGCAAAATTTAAGAGTTAAAAATATAAAAGCATCTTATCCAGAACCAAATTTAGATTCAATTTCTAGTTCAGATATAGTTTTCACTAAGTAGATGAGATATGTAGAAACCAGGGATAAAAACTCAGTAGATCATTCCACTAAAGCTCAAAGGAGAGGGGGTACTCTGTCACAATTTCTCAAACATCTCTGTTGACATGAATCATTTGAGCTGCTTGGCAATGGAGCTGAATCTCATTTGGTGGGTCTGGATAACTGTAGATGCAACAAGTATGAAGTTACTGCATTAATCATTTGTTACTCTAAATTACCTCAAAGCCACCACACCCATGTTTTCGTGGGTTATTCATGGCACAGTGCTGAGGCCTGTGTACGCCTCTCAGTGTGACCTACACTTCCTCTCAATGTGGCAGCAGTGTTCCAAGGACTGTTGTCCTGAGGCAGAAACTGTATACTTACCTTGTTCTAGCCTCGGAAGTTTATACAGCATAAGTTCTGCCATATTATACCTCTCTAATTGAAGTGTAAAAATCAGATCCCACTTTTTGGTGAGAGAAGTGCCATTCATACTGGTAGAAGAGCAAGTGGCAGGGGATAACTTGTGTTTGGAAAATATACTGCCTTCAGCTACTCTGTGGTGACAAGTTCACATTCCTTCCATATTGAGAGTGTTCATCCCATCTCCCTGAACCCTAGGCCTTCTGCCTTTGTGTAGTTCCCACAGTGATTCAGGGACTGCCCTCCATGACCAAAGGATACAGCGGAACTGACAGTGTGTGACTTCTAAAGGCAGATTATCAAAGGCATTAGAGGTCCGCTAGGTTTCCTAGTGCTCACTCTGGAGAAAGCCAGGCTTCATGCCCCAGGCACATACAACCATCCTGCGGGGACTCTACTGACAGACATTGAGGCTTTCTGAGGATGACCAGCGCTAACTTGCCTGAAATATGAATGAGCATGTTAAAAATTTACCCTCTGAGCCCAGTCTAGCCTTCTGTTAGCCCAGTGGATGTCTGCCTGCAAATTATCAAGGGACTTTGAACCAGAAGTGTCAGCCTTGAATTGTTTAAGCCATAAAACTTTGAGATGGATTAATTCAATGCACTGAGTAACTAATACAGCTTTCTTTCTAAGTCTCATTTTTACTAAAATTTGAGAACCATGGCTTAAGATTTTCTTGGTCATGAAAGGAGAATTGTGAATGGGGGGGATGATTTTTTAAAATAAATAAAATCTGCTCACACAAAGTTGAAAGAAGGGTTCTGCTTGTTATTTTGAGACACAGATTGGAGCAAAATCAAGATGGCCCAGAAGAAACAGGGAAGCAGAGGGCCACATTGTGAAGTTTGTGGGGAAAATTAATACTGGGCCTGAGTTCTTCCAGGAAGAAAATGCCATGTCTGTGAGTTCGTCCTTAGAGTCTGGTTTGAGTTTGCATGCTTCTCCACAGGCGTGAGTTCTGGATCCCTTCAAGAATAGAAGCATTGAGCACTGTGCTTGACTTGGTTACTCCTGAGATTAAATCCCCTTGCAAATAATAGTTTCCACCC
This sequence comes from Typhlomys cinereus, assembly GCA_023101885.1. Taxonomy (NCBI): domain Eukaryota; kingdom Metazoa; phylum Chordata; class Mammalia; order Rodentia; family Platacanthomyidae; genus Typhlomys; species Typhlomys cinereus. The sequence continues at coordinate 960,754 of JALPQD010000104.1, forward strand.
TAGTTGTTTTTCCTGCAGACTTCTTGTCAGTTAGTAATTATTCTCCCAGGGAAAGTCTACCAGCTGATTCAGCTCTTTGTGTCCCTACTGTCTGCCAAGCAGCAGGACTGTCACTGTGTTTTCAAAAGAGCAGAAACAATGTCAGAGAGAGAGAGAGAGAGAGAGAGAGATTATTGTGATATCAACCACTGAGTGTGTTATTATTGGTATAGTAGGTGACACAGTTTGAAAATATTTAGCAATCCTTGAATATGCCATGTTTCCTCCTTTGGAAAGAGACAGCTGAAATGACATTTCTCCATGAATATTTCTTCTGCAAATGGTGAACTAAAGAAATGAGATCAAAATCATAAATAAATTGAAACCACCTGTGTGGCCTTTGACATGGTTTATTTCATCCATAGTCTTTTGACCTGTCACTGTCCTTTCAATTATTTTAGTGATAAATTAATATCCTAGCTGTATGAGAGGCTGAAGGGCACATGGTCCCTTATGGCATAGTCTCTGCAACCAGTTAGCTGAGGGGTTTGAAGAGGAAACAGACAAGCACACAGATAACTATCCCACAAGCTCCCAGGTGATGTAAGTGACACACAAATGCCTATGTATCCAGCAAGGATTGCTCCAAAGCTGATCTTTATGTGCTGTCATGCCATGTGATACTTTTGCTGGATAGATGTGATACAAATGTCTGCTTACTCCAGATAGAGATTCAATGACAGTCCAAAATGTGATTACACCAAATTCCAACTTGTTGAAGCGATGGGTTTATTGGGTAACTCACACAAGTAGGAGTGAGGATTACTAACAGAGGCAGGGATGATTTAAAGGCAGCTATATCATCAAATACTTCATCCTAGCGTGGGTGAGACTTATAGAGGCTGCAGCCTGGAGTTCTCTGATGCACAACTTGCCCATAGAAGAATCTCCTCTTGACCTCTGACTGCTTAGAGTCTCTTCCAACCTTCTGGACTGCTCTGAATCTCCTTCAGATTGCTTGCTAGGGAATTTCTTCTCTAGAAGTTACTTGCTATTTTTGTTACCTTTGCGAAAGCCTACCCAACCTTATTAGTTTCAGAAACTTCCTGAAACTAACAAGCTTTTTACTTTCTGATCTTTCTTTCAGGATAGAATGATTCTAATGGTTACATAGCATTCTCCTTAGGTTCCAAGCTGGTGTTCATTACATTACAACCAGAAGAAAAATGCCATACAATAAGCCATATGGAATTGCAGTCAATGACAGACCAAATATGTGTTACTGATCCCACAAAATTATAAGGGAGCTGAAAATTCCAAGTTTAGTGTTGAAGAATTGAAGTAACAGTACATTTGTGATGATGTTCGTGGAAACAGAACTGAAACTAACATGAAGGAATACTAACATTTTACACAGTACATAGTACTTGTTAATAGATGGTTGCTTTTGGCTACTTTTCTAAACAGAGGCAGTCTATTATTTTTATCATACAAGATTAACCATTGTTGACAGGCTAGTTCTTATTTGCTCATCTTTTCTTATTTAGTTATTTAATTATCAACCTTACACATAATTCTATTTACACTACCTAAATTCCCTATCAATAATTCTTTTTCTTAATATTTATAGTATATAGCTCCATTAATATATAATCCCTATAATATTTTAATGAGTAAATGCTTTGTTATAAAAATCCTATTTCCTTATTATTGCCTGTGGCTTATAAATGTTTTTAAGTCATTTTGTGCACACCCATTATTGCTTCCTTAGGATAAGATTCAAACTAATAGACTGTCTGGACTTTTAAAAAGCTTTCTTCAACTGCTCTTCAGTCTTCGACTAAGTTCAGGTGTAACAGTTTTTGCAGCAACAATCTGGAACTACTGAAGTTTTAGAAGAACACAATGGCAAAATTATGCTGTAGCATTCACACATTATTTTCTAAATGTACTGAGAGTTACTAACAAACTGCTCGAAGGTGAGGTAGTGGCAGAGAACAAAACATTTTCAAGCAATAGAATATAATCAGTAGGCAAGGCATTTGGAATATGAAACAGGAGGCCTTGTAAAAGATTACCTTGGTGTTTAGATCTGAACTATATAAACTTCAAAATGCATGAGAAGAGCTGCTAGGGTAAAATATTAAGAGGGTGACTGGAGGGAGGATGTTAGGGATGATATGACTGTCTTCCAAAGACTCATCTGCTGAAGGTTTAATACCCATTTTGGTGGATGTGATCATCAAGATGTGATTGACTTTTGAGGATTCTGACATAATCAGTGGATTAATTTACTGACAGAGTCATAACTGGATGGTGTTATTGTGATGTGGGTAGAAAAGTCTGGGACCACACTTTGCCATACGGGTTTTTAGGAGAACATTTAAAATAGGAAATACACCATATATACTGCATAAAATATTAGTGATCAATCAAAGTGGATGTGTCCAGTGGGACACTGAATAATGGTAGGCCTCCACTCAGGAGCAATTTCAGAAGTAAAAAAAAGTCATTATCTATTCAGAGTTTTTGATTTTGAACCTGTTCAGTTGACGAGATTTAAGGAAAAGAAGGTGAAGGGCTATCTAGGTGATCAGCAGTTGATTTGATATATGAGAAGAAATTGCTGGCAGTTAGGAACAAGACCAGCAAAAGTATTAGAGGGGCCAATGCTGATTGTTGATGCAGAGATGTGGACAGAACCTGTTTCCACTAGGCAGAACTCAAGAGTTTCACATACAACCTACAAGAGAACCGTTCCTCATTATAGAAACGAATTGACCCTACAATTAGAATTTCTTTTAGTTTTGTCTAATAAAATCAACCAAAAGGATCAGATTGTATCCATGTTGCCTACTGAAAGCCCGTGGATGAGAATACAAAATAGCTAGCACTTAAATGAAAGAAAGTCCACAATATTTAGAGTGAAATAAAAGCAAGGGTGCAACGAAACATGAATTACAACATGGAGCTGTAAAGGGAAGATGACTGTTTCACATACTTGCTCGTCGATGTGATAAAGTACTGGACAAGAGGCAAACTTATGGGAGAAAACATTTATTCTAACTCACAATTCTAGGCCACAAAATTTCTTCGCAGAGAAGTTATCACTGCAGGCGCCAGGAGCAGTTGATCACATCACATCACATCCATAGAAGTAACAGATTTCAGTAAGTCTCACTTGTTACTATCTACGTCTTTATATAGCCCTACACCCTTGTCTAGATAATGGTCCTGCCCACAGTGGGCCAGGTCTTCTCACATCAATTATCTAATCCCATATCGATAATTTGATCCAGAAAATCCTTCACAGGCATGCTGGAAGATACCTCTCAGTTGGGCCTAGAGGCCTGCCCCTTAGGTTGACAATTAGTACTAAGAATCACACAAATCAATGAAGTCAACTGATTCTAAACTGAAGGGGCTCAAATTAGCAAACATATTAAAATGGCTATTGTTCAAAATGTTAGGAAGAGACATGATAGAAATTGCATACCTTAAATTGAAATATTGAGATAAAAACTTGCCCTGTGGAATAAAAAAATAACAATTTCAGTTTAGAATTGCAGAAGTAAAGATTAATGAAAATAAATCCAACCACAGAATAAATCTGAAGTGGAATGAACAAGGGGAGAAAAGTGAAACCAAAACAAATACAGTGCAAATGAATTGTGAGCCCATGACAACTTGAAACTTCCTTAAATGGTATCCCATATTTGTGAAGGATGCATTCCAACATCCCCTTAATGGATGCCCCAAAGGTTAGTACTAAATCCTGTCTACATTGTACTTTTTCCTTTAAATAAGTACTTCCAATGTGTAAATTATATATTAATCACAGTAAGAGATTAATAAAAATGATGAAGCATGACAATTTCATAGAGTTCTGTGGTTCTGTAAGCTTATCGCCATCACCAAGTTTGGAATATTCTTTATATCACCTTTTTTCCTTTCTCTGTTTCAGAGACACCATATATGTACACATATGGCATTCTCTCCCACTTTATAGATCCCATGGTTGTATTACCCTGAAGTCAGTTATAATAAATATATTAAATGAAAAAATCCCAGAAATGAGCAATTCATAAGTTTTTTTTTAGTTTTTAAATTTTATTTTACTTAACTCCTTTCTCTTTTTTTATTTTAATACATTTTTATTATTATTTCAGCTCATACAAACTTAATAGGTACTCCAGTTCCCTCCCTCCCTCCTCCTCCCCCTGAACCCCCTGTTCCCCCTCCCCTCACCCCTTCCTCCTCATCTCCCAGTGCCTCCCGCCCCAATTCCCAGAGAATCCTTTCTTGTGCATACCTGACGCTCCTCTGGGCCCTCCTCTCCGATGACATACAAGGACCCAGTGGAATTTCCCTGAACCCTTTCCCGTGTTCCCCTTAAGCATAGGAACACTGCTGTGGCTGTCAATCCCTTGCCTCCAAGGATCTTGGTGCCTTTAGCAGATGCTAGACTTTGTGAGGTCAATAGTGTGTTGGACATTGAGCAGGGCATGCAAAGTCCAATTATGATTGCTTTGGCCCTAACTTGTGTGGAGTATCTTGTAAATCATTGCTCCTCCCATCCTTTTGCTCTTACACTCTTATCACCCCCTCTTCCGCAAATGTCCCTGAGCTTCAGGATGGGGACAGATTAGTCTGGCCTAGTTCTAGGTGGTTGATATAGAGTCTCTGAAGTTCTGGATTGTGGTTTGTTGATTTTCTTTTGCAGTTTTGCTGCTCCTGCAATGCCCTTCACTCCATCCTGCTGGGCACTGTATGTCACCCCCTGGCCAGAGACAAAAAGCTGTTAAACTGGAGTCTTGTTATAAGAGCACATTCAAGGGTAGATGTAATAAAAGTAGGAAACCTCAGTGAGGGAGGGGTCAATCACCCATTTGAAAAATGGTTACTTTTTATCTGCCAGACTATATGCCCTCCCCTTCTGTTAAGATCATACCCCCTTAGTTGTAAATGATCAGGAATGAATGTCTGCGAACTTAACCAGGTATCATATTACTTACTTGCAGTCCTTGATGGAGCCTATTTTCTCTACTATAACATGGTCACTTCTCTCCTTGCTTCTGGTGTGGCCCTCCAACCCCATCCCTTCTGTTCATAATCCTTGCAATTACTGTAGGTAATACATAGATTTACCTATGAGTGTCTCAAGGTGGGCTGGGTGGGTTTGGTACTAAGAGCCACCTATTAGGGAGTACATACGGTGCTTAATTTTCTGGGTCTGGGATACTTCACTTAATATAATTGTTTCTAATGACATCCATTTCCTGGCAAATTCCAGTAATTCATCATTTTTGATAGCTGAGTAGTACTCCATTGTATAGATGTACCACAGTTTCCTTATCCACTCGTCAACTGTTGGACATTTGGGTTGATTCCATGACTTTGCTATTGTAAACAGTGCTCCTATGAACATGGTCATGCTTGTGCTATCGAGGTAAACCTCTGCTCTATGGGGGGTTATTCCCAAAAGTGGGATAGCAGGGTCATATGGCATTTCAATCTTTAATTTCTTTAAGAATGTCCAGACGGCTCGCCAGAGTGGCTGTATGAGCCTGCATTCCCACTAGCAATGTAGGAGAGTTCCCCTCTCTCCACATCTTCTCCAGAATTTGTTGTTGTTTGTATTGTGGATTTTTGCCATCCTGACCGGGGTGAGATGATATCTCAGGGAAGTTTTGATTTGCATTTCCCTGATGGCTAAGGAAGTGGAGCATTTTTTAAGATTTTTGTTAGACATTTTAATTTCTTTTTTTTTTATTAAAAATTTAATTATACATTTAAAATTTTTTTTACCAGTTCCCTCACTCCCCCCTGCTCCCCCCGAACCCCCTCCTCCCCCTCCCCATCCCCCAGTGCCTCCCCCCCAATTCCCAGAGAGACATTTTAATTTCATCTCTGGTAAAATTTCTTTTAAGTTCCAGGGCCCATTTTTTAATTGGGCCATTGGTTTCCTTGGTGTTTAGTTTTCCAAGTTCTTTGTGCACTCTGGACAGCAGAGCGCTATCAGATGTGTGGTTAGTGAAGATTTTCTCCCATTTTGTGGGTTACCTTTGAGCTCGTGTGACAATCTCTTTATCTGAACAGAAGCTCTTTAATTTCACAAGATCCCAACTGTTGAGAGTTGGTAGCAGTGACTGTGCCATTGGATGTCTGTTTAGGAAATGTTGGCCTAGCCCAATCAGCTTGAGAGAGTTCCCTATCCTTTCAACTGTGGTTTTATAGTCTCTGGCCTTATATCAAGGTCCTTGATCCATTTGGAATTAAGTCTTGTACATGGTGACAAGTACGGGTCCAGCTTTAATCTTCTGCATGTGGAGATCCAGTTTTGCCAGCATCATTTGTTGAAGATGCTGTTCTTTTTCCATTGGATTCTTTGGGCCCCTTTGTCAAAGACCAAATGGCTGTAATTTTGTGGGCTTATATCTGGGTCTTCAATCCTTATCCATTGATCTGTGTGTCTTTTTTGGAGCCAGTACCAGGCTGTCTTTATAACTATGGATTTGTAGTATAGACTAAGGTTTGGTATGGTAATACCTCCAGCAGTGTTTTTGTTACTCAGGATTGTCTTTGCTATCCTGGGTCTTTTGTGCCTCCATATGAACTTTGAGATTGCTTGGTCAACTTCTTTAAAGAATTGCTTTGGGATTTTAATTGGTATAGCATTGAATTTGTGTATTGCCTTTGGTAGAATGGTCATTTTTACGATGTTGATTCTGCCAATCCAGGAACAGGGGAGGTCTTTCCGCCTTCTGGTGTCTTCTGCTATTTCTTTTCTTAAGGTTTTAAAGTTTTCATTGTAAAGGTCTTTTACCTCCTTGGTTAGGTTTGTACCAAGGTATTTCATTTTTTTAGGGTCTATAGTAAATGGGATTGTTTCTCTCAAGGCTTTTTCACTTCTTTCATTCTGGGCATATAGGAAGGCCTCTGATTTTTGCACATTTATTTTGTATCCTGCCACCCTGCTGAACTTCTCAATTAGTTCCAGGAGCTTCCTGGTGGAGTTTTTGGGATCACTTAGGTATAAGATCATGTCATCTGCAAATAGGGATAGCTTGACTTCTTCCTTGCCGATTTGAATCCCTCTTATGTCCCTTTCTTGTCTTATGGCTTCAGCTAAGACTTCAAGTACAATATTGAATAGAAGTGGTGAGAGTGGACAGCCTTGTCTAGTTCCTGATCGAAGTGGAAATGCTTCCAATTGTTCCCCATTGAGCATCATCCTTGCTGTGGGCTTGTTGGATACAGCTTTTATTATATTGATAAAGGTTCCTTCCATTCCTACTGTCTCTAGCATTTTGATCATAAAAGGCTGTTGGATCTTGTCAAAAGCTTTTTCTGCATCTATCGAGAGTATCATGTGGTCTTGGACTTTGGACTGGTTTACATGATGAATTACATTTATTGATTTGCGTATGTTGAACCAACCTTGTGTGCCGGGGATGAAGCCTACTTGGTCCCTGTGAATGATCTTTTTGATATGTTTTTTTTTTTTTTTTTTTTTTCTTTTCTTTTCTTTTTTTTTTTTTTAAATTTTTTTTTTTATTAAAAATTTAATTATACATTTTAAAAATTTTTTACCAGTTCCCTCCCTCCCCCCTCTTCCCCCTCCCCTTCTCCCAGTGCCTCCCCCCCAATTCCCAGAGAGTCCTTTATTGTGTGTGCCTAACTCTCCACTGTGTCCTCCTCTCCGATGACATATAAGGAACCAGTGGCATTTCCATAAGCCCTTTCTCTTGTTCCCCTTAAGCATAAGATCACTACTATGGCTGTCAATCCCTTGCCTCCAGGGGTCTCGGTGCCCTTATCAGATGCTAGACTTTATGAGGGCAACAGTGCGCTGGACATTGCGCAGGGCATGCAAAGTTCCATTATGATTGCTTTGGCCCCAACTATTGTTGAGAATCTTGCAAATCGTTGCTCCTCCCATCCTTTTGCTCTTACAATCTTACCGCCCCCTCTTCCGCAAATGTCCCTGAGCTCCAGGATGGGGAGAGATTAGGCTGTCCTAGTTCTATGTGATTGATATAGAGTCTCTGAAGTTCTGGATTGTGGTTTGTTGATTTTCTTTTGCAGTTTTGCTGCTCCTGCAATTCCCTTCACTCCATTCTGCTGGGCACTGTATGTCACCCCCTGGCCAGAGACAAAAAGCTGTTAAACTGGAGACTTGTTGTAATAGCACATTCAAGGGTAGATGTAATAAGAGTAGGAAACCTCACTGAGAGAGGGGTCCATCACCCATTTGCAAAATGATTACTTTTTATCTGCTAGACTATATGCCCTCCCCTTCTGGTGAGATCAGGAAAGAACGTCTGTGAACTTAACCAGGTTTCTCATTACTTACTTGCAGACCTTGATGGAGGCCTATTTTCTCTGCTGTAACATGGTCTCCTCTCTCTTTGTTTCTGGTGTGGCCCTCCTAACCCATCTCTCTTGTTCATAATCCTTGCAATTACTGTGTTACATAGGTTTACTTTTGAGTGTCCCAATGTGGGCTGGGTGAGTTTGGTACTAGGAGCCACCTATTAGGGAGTACATACGGCGCTTAATTTTCTGGGTTTGGGATACTTCACTTAATATAATTCTTTCTAATGACATCCATTTCCCAGCAAATTCCAGTAATTCATCATTTTTGATGGCTGAGTAGTACTCCATTGTATAGATGTACCACAGTTTCCTTATCCACTCGTCAACTGTTGGACATTTAGGTTGATTCCATGACTTTGCTATTGTAAACAGTGCTGCTATGAACATGGTCGAGCTTGTGCTATCGAGGCGAACCTTTGCTGCTTGGGGGGTTATTCCCAAAAGTGGGATAGCAGGGTCATATGGCATTTCAATCTTTAATTTCTTTAAGAATCTCCAGACGGCTCGCCAGAGTGGCTGTATGAGCCTGCATTCCCACCAACAATGTAGGAGAGTTCCCCTCTCTCCACATCCTCTCCAGCATTTGTCGTTGTTTGTATTGTGGATTTTTGCCATCCTGACCGGGGTGAGATGATATCTCAGGGAAGTTTTGATTTGCATTTCCCTGATGGCGAAGGAAGTGGAGCATTTTTTAAGATAATTGTTAGACATTTTAATTTCATCCCTGGTAAAGTTTCTTTGAAGTTCCAGGGCCCATTTTTTAATTGGGCCAGTGTTTTCCTTGGAGTTTAATTTTCTAAGTTCTTTGTGCACTCTGGACAGTAGAGCTCTGTCAGATATGTGGTTAGTGAAGATTTTCTCCCATTCTGTGGGTTGCCTTTGAGCTCGTGTTACAATCTCTTTATCTGAACAGAAGCTCTTTAATTTCACAAGATCCCAACTGTTGAGAGTTGGTAGCAGTGACTGTGCCATTGGATGTCTGTTTAGGAACTGTTGGCCTAGCCCAACCAGCTCGAGGGAGTTCCCTATCCTTTCAACTATGGTTTTTAAAGTCTCTGGCCTGATATCAAGGTCCTTGATCCATTTGGAATTAAGTCTTGTACATGGTGACAAGTACGGGTCCAGCTTTAATCTTCTGCATGTGGAGATCCAGTTTTGCCAGCACCATTTGTTGAAGATGCTGTTTTTTTTCCATTGGATTCTTTGGGCCCCTTTGTCAAAGACCAAATGGCTGTAACTTTGTGGGCTTATATCTGGGTCTTCAATCCTTATCCATTGATCTGTGTGTCTATTTTGGAGCCAGTACCAGGCTGTCTTTATAACTATGGATTTGTAGTATAGACTTAGGTTTGGTATGGTAATACCTCCAGCTGTGTTTTTGTTACTCAGGATTGTTTTTGCTATCCTGGGTCTTTTGTGCCTCCAAATGAACTTTGAGATTGTTTGGTCAACTTCTTTGAAGAATTGCTTTGGGATTTTGATTGGTATAGCATTGAATCTGTATATTGCCTTTGGTAGGATGGTCATTTTTACAATGTTGATTCTGCCAATCCAGGAACAAGGGAGGTCTTTCCACCTTCTGGTGTCTTCTGCAATTTCTTTCTTTAGGGTTTTAAAGTTTTCATTGTAAAGGTCTTTTACCTCCTTAGTTAGGTTTATACCAAGGTATTTCATTTTTTTAGGGGTTATAGTAAATGGCATGGTTTCTCTCAAGGCTTTTTCACTTCTTTCATTCTGGGCATATAGGAAGGCCTCTGATTTTTGCACATTTATTTTGTAACCCGCCACCCTGCTGAACTTCTCAATTAGTTCCAGGAGCTTCCTGGTGGAGTTTTTGGGATCACTCAGGTATAAGATCATGTCATCTGCAAATAGAGATAGCTTGACTTCTTCCTTGCCAATTTGAATCCCTCTTATGTCCCTTTCTTGTCTTATGGCTTCGGCTAAGACTTCAAGTACAATATTGAATAGAAGTGGTGAGAGTGGACAGCCTTGTCTTGTTCCTGATCGAAGTGGGAATGCTTCCAATTGTTCCCCATTGAGCATAATCCTTGCTGTGGGCTTGTTGTATACAGCTTTTATTATATTGATAAAGGTTCCTTCCATTCCTACTGTCTCTAGCGTTTTGATCATAAAAGGCTGTTGGATCTTGTCAAAAGCTTTTTCTGCATCTATCGAGAGTATCATGTGGTCTTGGACTTTGGACTGGTTTACATGATGAATTACATTTATTGATTTGCGTATGTTGAACCAACCTTGTGTGCCGGGGATGAAGCCTACTTGGTCCCCATGAATGATCTTTTTAATATGTTTTTGAATCCGATTTGCTAAGACTTTGTTGAGAATCTTTGCGTCTGTGTTCATCAGGGAGATCGGCCTATAGTTTTCTTTTTTAAGTGAATCTTTATTAGGTTTTGGGATTAAAACGATATTAGCTTCATAGAAGGAATTTGGTAGTGTTCCTTCCTTTGCTATTTGATGGAACAGTTTAAGGAGTATTGGTGTTATTAACTCCTTAAATGTCTTGTAGAACTCTGTGCTGAATCCATCTGGTCCAGGACATTTTTTGGTGGGAAGATTCGAGATTACTTCCTCAATTTCCTTATATGTTATAGGACTATTTAAATAATTCACAACTTCCTGATTCAATTTAGGTAAGTTGTGTTTACTTAGAAATTCATCCATCTCTTTTGTGTTGTCAAACTTCACAGAGTATAAGTTTTTGAAATATGATGTTATAATTCTCTGGATTTCTTGGGTATCCGTAGTGATAACTCCATGTTCATTTCTAATTTTGTTAATTTGGGTTTTCTCTCTCTTGCTTTTGGTTAATTTAGCTAGGGGTGTATCAATCTTGTTGATTTTTTCAAAGAACCAGCTTTTTGATTGGTTGATTTTTTCTATCGTTTTCTTAGTCTCGATTTCAGATATTTCTCCCCTTATTTTGCTAATCTCTTCTCTTCTACTGCTTTTAGGATCAGATTGCTCTAGTTTCTCTAAAGCTTTAAGCTGCATTGTTAAGTTGTTTATTTCTGATGTTTCCATTTTTTTGACGTGGGCATTAAGAGCTATGAACTTACCTCTTAGAACAGCTTTCATTGTGTCCCAGAGATTTTGGTAAGTTGTATTTTCGTTATCATTCACTTTCAGGAAATCTTGAATTTCCTTTTTAATTTCTTCCTGAATCCAGTTCTCATTCAGCATCATAGTGTTAAGTTTCCAGGAGTTAGTGCATTTTCTCTTGTTTGATGTGTTGTGGATGTCCAGCTTTAGGCCGTGGTGGTCTGATAGGGCACAGGTTAGAATTTCAACTTTCTTGTATATGTGTAGATTCATTTTGTGGCCCAATATGTGATCTATTTTGGAGAAAGTTCCATGTGCTGCTGAGAAAAATGTGTATTCTTTGGTGCGTGGGTGAAAAGTTCGATAGAGATCTGTGAGGTCCATTTCTTTCAGGGTTTGATTAAGTTCCAAAGTGTCTCTGTTAAGCTTTTGACCTGTTGATCTATCCCATGTAGAGAGGGCGGTGTTGAAGTCCCCAAGAATTATCGTTTGGGGGTGATTTCTTGCTTTAGACGCTGTAGGGTTTTCTTAATGAATGTGGGGGGGCCCGTATTGGGTGCATATATGTTCAGTATTGTGAAATCTTCCTGGTGAATTGTACCTCTGACTAAAATGTAGTATCCATCCGTGTCTCTTATAATTTTTTTTGGTTTGAAATCCACTTTGTCTGATAGCATAATGGCTACCCCTGCCTGTTTTCTGCTTCCATTTGCTTGTAGAATTGTTGACCAGCCTTTTATTTTTAGAGCGTGCCTATCTTTTGTGGTGAGATGGGTTTCCTGCAGGCAACAGATTGATGGATTGTGATTTTTAATCCAAGTTTGTAATCTGTGTCTCTTGATCGGTGAATTAAGTCCATTAACATTTAGTGTTATAATGGAGAAACTATTGTTAATTCCAGACATTTATTATGTTTAGTAGCTTTTATAAGTATATTGCTTCGCTTTTAATGGTGTTATATTTGCCTTCTGTTCTCCTGGATATGCCTGTTTTTTTCTTCACGCTTGAGTATCATTTCTAGCAGTTTTTGAAGGCCTGGTTTGGTGGCCATGTATCCCTTAAAGTTGTCTTTGTGCTGGAAAATTTTTCTTTCTCCCTCGATCATGACTGATAGTTTTGCAGGGTAAATCAGCCTGGGTTGACATTTTTGCTCATTCAATACTTGAAGTATGTCTCTCCAAGCTCTTCTTGCTTTTACTGTTTCGACTGAGAAGTCATTAGTTATTTTATAGGTTTGCCTTTAAAAGTGACTTGTTTTTTCTCCCTTGAAGCTCTCATCACCAGTTCTTTATCTTGAATGTGGAGTGTTTTAACTATTATTTGCCGCGGTGTGCTTCTATTTTGGTCGTATCTGTTTGGGGTGCGGAATGCCTCTTGTATATGAATGGGCCTCTCTTTTTTTAGATGAGGAAAGTTTTCCTTGATGATCGTTTGAAAAATTTCCTCAGGGGTGGTATTTTGAGATTCTTGCTCCGGTATTCCATGAATACGCATGTTAGGCTTCTTCAGGGTGTCCCATATCTCTTGGATATTTCTCTCAAGTATCTTTTTGGCTTTAACAACCTCTTCCATTGAGCTGGTTAGTACTCCCACTTTATCTTCAAGGTCTGAAATTCTGTTTTCTGCTTCATTAGTTCTGTTGATAAGACTCTCTGTGGCGTTCTGGGTTGAAGATAACTTGTCTTTTAGCTCAGTTTTAAACTCTGCTTGAGTTTGTTTTAACTGTTCTATGCCACTTTTTGTTTCTTGCACTGTTTTTCTCAACTCCTCCAGATGTCTGTTGTGTTCCTCTTCAAAGCAATTGATTCGATTATGTAATTCCTCCCTGATTTCCTCTTTCATAGTATTGAACATGGTAATGATCATATTTTGAAAGTCTTTATCCTGGGTGGGGCTTTCTTGGCCTTTTTCCGCGGGTTTGTTCTTGTTGGAGTCTAACATTATGGGATTAATTTCTTCAGTGGGAAATTTGTTTACTTGAGTGTTGCTTCTCATGGATTTGCACTTTGACTTTGGCATTGTCATTTTAACTCTTAAGATCTCTCAATTTCACTAAACTGAATTATTTGGCCTGGGGTACTGGTGGGCAGGGCCTGAACAGGGACTTACCTAGGGCGCGGGGTGAGGCCCGGGTGGACCGCGCGCGTGTCCTGACCGGCGGAGCGGGGTGGGGCGAAAAGGGAGGATGGGCGCGTCGGCGTGGAGCTATTTAACCCGAGGGCAGCTGGGGCGGGGCCCGGGCGCAGGGGGAGGTCCTCCTCGTCCCTCGGCCCCCGCGCGGCTCCGGCTGGATGGTGGGAGTCGGAGCCGGGTCCCCGTGGGCTGACCTGGGGGTCCTAGAGCGCGCGTTGAGGCCCGGCTGGATCTCGCGCAGGCGTCCCGACCGGGGGAGCGGGGGCGGGGCGAAGAAGGGAAGGATGGGCGCGTCGGCGTGGAGCTATTTAACCCGAGGGCAGCTGGGGCGGGGCCCGGGCGCAGGGGGAGGTGCTCCTCGTCCCTCGGCCCCCCGCGCGGCTCCGGCTGGATGGTGGGAGTGGGAGCCGGGTCCCCGTGGGCTGACCTGGGGGTCCTAGAGCGCGCCTTGATATGTTTTTGAATCTGATTTGCTAAGACTTTGTTGAGAACCTTTGCGTCTGTATTCATCAGAGAGATCGGCCTATAGTTTTCTTTTTTAAGTGAATCTTTATTAGGTTTTGAGATTAAGACAATATTAGCTTCATAGAAGGAATTTGGTAGTGTTCCTTCCTTTGCTATTTGATGGAACAGTTTAAGGTATTGGTGTTATTAACTCCTTAAATGTCTGGTAGAACTCTGTGCTGAATCCATCTGGTCCAGGACATTTTTTGGTGGGAAGATTCGAGATTACTTCCTCAATTTCCTTGTATGTTATAGGACTATTTAAATAATTCACAACTTCCTGATTCAATTTAGGTAGGTTGTGTTTACTTAGAAATTCATCCATCTCTTTTGTGTTTTCAAACTTCACAGAGTACAAGTTTTTGAAATATGACGTTATAATTCTCTGGATTTCTTGGGCATCAGTAGTGATAACTCCATGTTCATTTCTAATTTTGTTAATTTGGGTTTTCTCTCTCTTGCTTTTGGTTAATTTAGCTAGGGGTGTATCAATCTTATTGATTTTTTCAAAGAATCAGCTTTTTGGCTGGTTGATTTTTTCTATTGTTTTCTTAATCTCGATTTCAGATATTTCTCCCCTTATTTTGCTATCTCCTCTCTTCTACTACTTTTGGGATCAGATTGCTCTAGTTTCTCTAAAGCTTCAAGCTGTATTGTTAAGTTGTTTATTTCTGATGTTTCCATTTTTTTTGATGTAGGCATTAAGAGCTATGAACTTACCTCTTAGAAGAGCTTTCATTGTGTCCCAGAGATTTTGGTAAGTTGTATTTTCATTATCGTTCACTTTCAGGAAATCTTGAATTTCCTTTTTAATTTCTTCTTGAATCCAGTTCTCATTCAGCATCATATTGTTAAGTTTCCAGGAGTTAGTGTATTTTCTCTTGTTTGTTGTGTTGTGGATGTCCAGCTTTAGGCCATGGTGGTCTGACAGGGCACAGGTTAGAATTTCAACTTTTTTGTATATGTGTAGATTCGTTTTGTGGCCCAGTATGTGATCTATTTTGGAAAAAGTTCTGTGTGCTGCTGAGAAAAATGTGTATTCTTTGGTGCATGGCTGAAAAGTTCGATAGAGATCTGTAAAGTTCATTTCTTTAAGGGTTTGATTAAGGTCCAAAATGTCTCTGTTAATCTTTTGACATGTTGATCTATCCCATGTTGAAAGGGCGGTGTTGAAGTCCCCAAGAATTATCATTTGGGGGTTGATTTCTTGCTTTAGATGCTGTAGGGTTTTCTTAATGAATGTGGAGGGGCCTATATTGGGTGTATATATGTTCAGTATTGTGACGTCTTCCTGGTGAATTGTACCTGTGACTAAAATGTAGTATCCATCCGTGTCTCTTATAATTTTCTTTGGTTTGAAGTCCACTTTGTCTGATAACATACTGGCTACCCCTGCCTGTTTTCTGCTTCCATTAGCTTGTAGAATTGTTGACCAGCCTTTTATTTTTAGGGCATGCCTATCTTTTGTGGTGAGATGGGTTTCCTGCAGGTAGCAGATTGATGGATTGTGATTTTTAATACAAATTTGTAATCTGTGTCTCTTGATCGGTGAGTTAATTCCATTAACATTTAGTGTTATAATGGAGAAACTATTGTTAATTCCAGACATTTATTATGTTTAGCAGTTTTTATAAGTATATTGCTTCACTTTTAATGGTGTTATACTTGCCTTCTGTTCTCCTGGATATGCCTGTTTTTTTTTTCACGCTTGAGTATCATTTCTAGCATTTTTTTGAAGGCCGGGTTTGGTGGACATGTATCCCTTCAAGTTGTCTTTGTGCTGGAAGATTTTTTCTTTCTCCTTTGATCATGACTGATAGTTTTTCTGGGTAAATCAGCCTGGGTTGACATTTTTGCTCATTCAATACTTGAAGTATGCCTCTCCAAGCTCTTCTTGCTTTTACTATTTCGACTTAGAAGTCATTTGTTATTTTAATAGGATTACCTTTAAAAGTGACTTGTTTTTTCTCCCTTGAAGCTCTCAGCACCAGTTCTTTATCTTGAATGTGGAGTGTTTTAACTATTATTTGCCGTGGCGAGCTTCTGTTTTGGTCATATCTGTTTGGGGTGTGGAATGCCTCTTGTATACGGATGGGCCTCTCTTTTTTTATATGAGGAAAGTTTTCCTTGACGATCGTTTGAAAAATTTCCTCAGGTGTGGTATTTTGAGATTCTTGCTCTGGTATTCCATGAATACGCATGTTAGGCTTCTTCAAGGTGTCCCATAACTCCTGGATATTTCTCTCAAGTATCTTTTTGGCTTTAACAACCTCTTCCATTGAGCTGGTTAGTACTCCCACTTTATCTTCAAGGTCTGAAATTCTGTTTTCTGCTTTGTTAGTTCTGCTGATAAGACTCTCTGTGGAGTTCTGGGTTGAAGATAACTTGTCTTTTAGCTCAGTTTTAAACTCTGCTTGAGTCTGTTTTAACTGCTCTATGCCAGTTTTTGTTTCTTGCACTGTTTTTCTCAACTCCTCCAAGTGTCTGTTGTGTTCTTCTTCAAAGCGATTGATTCGATTATTTAATTCCTCCCTGATTTCCTCTTTCATAGTATTGAACATGGTAATGATCATATTTTGCAAGTCGTTAGCCTGGGTCAGGCTTTCTTGGCCTTTTTCCGTGGGTTTGTTCTGGTTGGAGTCTAACATTATGGGATTAATTCCTTCAGTGGGAGATTTGTTTACTTGAGTGTTGTTTCTCATGGATTTGCACTTTGACTTTGGCATTGTCGTTTTAACTCTTAAGGTCTTCTTTCAATTTCTGTGCTTTTCACTAAACTGAATTATTTGGCCTGGGGTTTTGGGGGTGGGCAAAGACGGAGCTTACCTAGGTCGAGGTGCGTCCTGGCTGGACCCCGCATGTCCCGGGAGGCGGAGTGGGGGCAGGGAGGATTGGGCGTCCGGCGGGGCGCTATTTAACCTGGGGTTCCTGGGGGCGGGGCCCGGGCACAGAGGGGGTGTCCTCGTCCTCCTTCCAGGCCCTGCACGGCAATTACAGCTGGATGGTGGGAGGAGCTTGGTCCCTTGGGCCGCCTGGGGTTCTGGGGGTGGGCGGGGAAGAGAGCTTATCTAGGTCGCGTGGTGAGGCCCGGCTGGACCGCGGGCACGGGTCCCGGGCAGCAGGGTGGAGGGAAGGGAGCTCATAAGTTTTAATTTGTACTCCATTCTGAATTTGGTTACATTTATTCCAGATACTTTATTTATTTATTTTTGGTGATTATTGTGAGTGTAACTGTCGCCTTAATTTATTTTTCAGTGTATTTGTCATCAATATGTAGGAAGGCTATTGATTGTTTAGTGTGCTAATTTTGTACTGTACCACTATGCAGAAAGTATCTTTAAGAGTTTCTTATTGGAGTATTTAGGGTCTCTTATGTGCAGAATCATATCATCTGTAAATAAAAATACTTTGACTTCTTTTTTTCCCGTTTGTATCTGCTTTATTTCCTTCTCTTGTCCTTTTGTTCTAGCTAAGACTTCAAGCACTATATATATATATATATATATATATATATATACACTGAATTGAAGTGTAGAGATTAGAAACTCGTATCTTCTTAATTTTAGTATGAATTCTTTGAGTTCTTATACATTTATCATGATGTTGGCTATAAGTTTGTCAAATCTAGCCTTTATTATGTTGAGTTGTTATCCCTTCAACCCTAGTTGTCCATGGCTTTTATCATGAAGGAACATTAGGTTTTGTCAAAGGCATATTCTATGTCTACCAAAATGATCATGTGCTTTCTGTCTTTGAATCTATTTATGTGATAGAGAACATTTGTTGATCTGCATATGTTGAGCCATTCTTTCTTCTCTGGAATGAAGTAGACTTGGTCTTGATTAATTATCTTGTTGATGTGATCTTGAATTATGTTTGCAATTGGTCTATAATTTTTTCTTTCTTTTATCTTTATGTGGTTATGGAATCAGGTTTTATAAATAGGGGTTTGGAAATCTTCCTTTCTTTTATATTTTATGTAATACTTTGAGTAATGTTAACGTTAGTTTTCTTTAAGGTTTTAGTAAAATTCTACAGTGAATCCATGTGGTTTTGGTTTTTCAGTTGGGAGACTTTTTATTACTGCCTCAGTCTCATTGCTGATTATGGATCTGTTTAAATTATTTAAGTTGGTTTCATATTGGCATGCTGTTTGCCTCTAGAAATTCATCCATTTCTTTAAGGCTTTCCAATTTAGTGAAATAAAAGTTTTTAATAAATGTCCTTATGATATTTGCATTTCATTGGTATCTGTAGCAATGTCCTCACTTTATTTTTAATTAGGACTTCCTCTCTTTTTCTTTTGGTTAATTAGTTAAAGGTTTGTCAATTTTGTTTAGCTTTCCAATGCAACTCTGCTTTGTTCTTTTATTAATTTTTGTCCTGATTTTGACATTTTCCATCTAGTGCTTTTGGATTTGGTTAATTCCTGTTTTCCCATGACCTTATGTTGAATTAGGTTGTTAATTTAAGATCTTTCTATTCTTCTGATGCAAGCATTTAGCACTACAAACATTCCTCTCAGTACTATATCTTCATTGTGTACTGTAGGTTTTGTTATGTCATATTTTTATTTTAACTCAATTCTAGAATATTTTTATTTCCTTTCTAATGACACTTTTATCATTTAATAGTGTCTTGTTTAGTTTCTAAGAATTTCTGTACTTTCTGTGTGGTCAGATAGAATACAGGATTTATTTTTATTTTTTCTATAGACTTGATTTGTATTGAATATGTGATCAGTTTTAGAGAAAGTTCTATGGACTGTTGAGAATAATGTGCATTATTTAGGGTTTGGGTGGATGTTCTGAAAGTCCATTTGACTTATAATGTCATGTAACTGTAATATTTCTGTCTGTTTTTGCCAGGATGGATATATATCTAGAAGTTTTATTTTTTGAATATATGTGCATCTGTGTCTGGTGCATGTTTAGAGTTGTAGTAACCTCTTCACGGGTTGTTTTTTAATTTTTTTTATTATTATTATTTATTCAACTGTGTGTATGTGCGCGCGCGCGTCTGTGTGTGTGTGTATGTGTGTGTAGAACCACGGACGAATTCGCGAACCACCATGGACGCCTCCACTTCCTTCTGCCCCGGGATTCACAGGCTCCGCCCTACCAGGACCAGAAGCGCAGGCCGCCCCCGCTTCCGTCTGGCGTCTATACGTGGGATCCGGGATCCGAACTCGGGACCTTCCGCCTGCAAGGCGGAGGCTTAACCCCTGAGCCACCTCTCCAGCCCCACGGGTTGTTTTTTAAATAGGTTGGAAATGACCTTCTTTATCTCTTCTAATGAGTTTTAGATCAAAGTCATTGGAATAGTTTTGTCTGTTTCCAAGTTCCATTTTCTTGGAATACCTTTTCTCATCCCTTTTTCTCTGAGGTGGATTCTATCAATGATGATAAGGTGTGTTTTTTTTTTTTAAGAAGTAAAAAGATGGATTATGTTTTTAAAGTCCTATCTGCTAGTCTCTATCTTTTTATTGGGGAATTAGAGTTATTGAATCCTGTCATTTTGCAAACTAACTAATGTTTTCTTAGGCTTTTTTTGATTGACTGTTTTGGTATTATTTTTTCTCTTTGACCTCTTAGGTATATTTCTCTATCTTCAGTCTGACATATTCTTTCCAGTATCCTCTGTGTAATTAACTTAGCAGTGATAAATTTTGTTTTTAATCAAGTAAATTTTTACTTCACCTTCAATTTTAGTAGATAGTTTTTCTATATGTAGTGGTCTGGGTTGACAGCTGTAGTTTTTCAGAACTAATTTTACATCTTTCCAGATTTATTTATTTATTTATTTATTCATTCATTTATTTAATTAATGAGTGTGTGTGTATCTGTGTGTGCACATATGCATGTGTGTGTATCAGATGGCACTGTGTGTCCCTGTGGAGGACCAAGGGTGACTTTGGAACTCATTCTGGATTGCTTCTACCTCCTTTTTGCTTTGCTCTTGGATTTTGAAAGTACAGATCACCATTGTTGGTTCTACCTGGCATTTTCACATGGGACCTGAGTTCAAACTCAGGACCTTTTGCTTGCAAGACAGAGTCTTAACCTATGAGCCATCCCTCCAATTTTAGCTTGAAGGTTTCTATTGAATAATCAGCTATATTCTAATAGTTCTACCTTTTTTTTTTTTACACAAAGATTTTAGTTTTTCTGTAGTCTCCCAAACTCTTGAATATTTTATTAATTAATTCTGATTTTTAAAAATTTTTTTTATTATTATTTATTCAATTGTGCGTGTGTGTGCATGTATGTGTGGGCGCGCGGGCGCGTGTGTCTGTGTGTGTGTAGAACCACTGACGAACTCGGAACCACCATGGACGCCTCCACCTCCTCCTTGTTTACTCTGCCCTGGGATTCACAGGCTCCGCCCTACCAGGACCAGAAGCCCAGGCCTCCCCCGCTTCTGCCCAGCGTCTATACGTGGGATCTGGGATCCTGGGATCCGAACTCAGGACCTTCCGCCTGCAAGGCAGAGGCTTAACCCCTGAGCCACCTCTCCAGCCCAATTCTTCTGATTTGTAATTGACTGTTACTGAATGATCCAGTTTCTTTACCTTGTCATTCCACACTGATCCTCTTTTTTCCATTTGTGTTTTATCATCAAGACTTTCCATTGAGCTTTGGATTTGGCTCACTGAATTTTTCATTTGCAGTATTTGGCTTTTCTTGACTTTATATCTTCAAGTTATGTTCTGACAAAGATTCTGACAAAATTTCTCCCATGTCCTGAGAATTTGTGCAAGGCTGAATTAAAATTTAACAGACTTATTTGGTAGATAAAGTTTCAAAACCACAGGAGATGAGGAAACTGGTCATACCATATCCACAGAAAGTGTTGAAAATACAGAACCAATTTTCTCCATCTTATCCACTTGCCTGAGTAAAGATCCCACCCATTCTGGACTGGGTCTTCCCACATCAATTAGATAATCTAGAATTACTTTGGGCTTGACTTGACTAAATAATCCTTCATTGTTTGCCTAAAGACTTGTTTCTCAATTGTCAAATTGACACTTGTATTTCAGTGATACACAGGTTTTCAGTGAAGAAGAGTAACAAATGAAAAAAAAAGAAATTTAAAAGTGTTCAGTTCAAAGAGGATTAAGACACTATGAAACTTAAATTTTCAGTCAGAGAATGTGCTAAAAGAGAGGCTATGTTAAAGAGGTTTATATCATTAAGAGACGCCTTCTTCTTTTCCCTGGTTTTATTTGTGAGTTGATTTATAAAGTTATATGTACACACACACACACATACACACACACCCCACATTCTATTGATTCTCTTTTTCTAGGGAACCCCGACTAATACACAACCCATGTATTCTTTGAAGCAACTACTCACTTTTGCCATTGTGGGAGGAAGATATCCATCAAAAATATGTAAATGTATGGCTACCTTTGGCAATTAGTGCTAACAGAGTATGCACATTTGACTCAGAATAATCTCCTCATAGGTACAGGTTTACTTACCTTAAGGTTGAATATTTCTAAGTTTATGTTCTTTTTTTTTTTTTAATTATCTATTTACTTATTTATTTATTTTTTTGGACAAGGTCTAATTTGTCCCCGGGCTGGTCTCAAATTTACTATGTAGCTAACAATGGCCTTGAATTTCTGATCCTCTCAAGTGCTGTGATTTTTTTTTTAATTTTTTTTATTATTTATTCAACTGTGCGCATGTGCGTGTGTATGTGCGCGCACGTGTGTGTGTCTGTGTCTGTGTAGAACCACGGATGAATTCGCGAAGCACCATGGACGCCTCCACCTCCTTCTGCCCCGGGATTCACAGGCTCCGCCCTACCAGGACCAAGGTTTATGTTCTTAAACAACACAGATACAAACAGTATTTCTCACATGCTCATGAAAGTGGGTTTTTTTTTTTTAAGGTTTCTTGTGTCCAGGAGTCCCAGAACATGTAGAAAGGTTATAGTAGGATTTACTGATAGCAAAAGTTAAGAAAGGAGGGAATTTTTGGATGCTAGAGAACAAAGGGGAAGCTACTTAAAGCGGCAGGGTCAGGGTCAGGGTCAGGGTCAGGGGCAGGGGCAGGGGCAGGGGCAGGGTACTTATAGTGAGTGCTAGGCAAGTCTGAAAAGTGGCTTTTTCTTTTGGTTAATTTTAGTTTCTTTAACTGGACATTTTTAGTCCTTTGGTTTCTGATTGGTCCACTTACGTTAAGGATTGACTTCTGGTGATTGCTTCTTTTCTAGATATGAGGAATTTACCTCCTTTTGCAAGGGGCAGATGGGATTGAGTTCTTGCCTGGAACTGTGTAGTGGGTGTGGTTCCTATAGGACCTTCCTAGCTACTGTACGCTGTCTAATAAAAACTATCTTTATTACTTATCTTTACCCTCCGCAGACCTAGCACTTTTCAGGCATTTAGTTATTCTTGGATAACTGGTAAATACAGTCACAGTAATATGGTGCAGATTATCCTAAACTTTCATAGTATGAGGATTTAGGGAATTGTTTTCACTAGTTCTCATCTTTTTTGCCCCTGAAATAAGATTTATTCTCCTTTATAGTTCTTGAATTATACAACACACAGGTGAGTGGATTAGCTCAAGAGAAGCGAAGTGAGAGCGGGAGAGAGAGAGAGACCATGAAGTCAAAGCAACATCCTGGTTCCCAGGGCATCAGTGCCCTCCTTGACTCTCTTAGATCAAAGCTTCCAAGAGGCAGCAGCAACACAAATAATAAATTAAAAGGAAACGATCACGCATGGGACTACATGGCTGAAAGGCTGAATTACAGCGCTATGAAGAAAGGGAAAGGGAGGCCCTTTTTTTAAAAAAAAACCTAGAGTTATATTTCTTCTTCCCTCAGTTAGTGAACACACTCCTGTTATTTCTGCAAATGTGTTCTTTCTGAACTGAATGTATACATGCTGTGAAAATATGTGGGTGCATCTTTTATGGTGATTCATTTCCTAAAAACATCCAGCAATTGCAGGAGTCAGGCGCCACAGCTAATTGCAGGTTTGGGGTTCCCCTTCTTTCAGTGAGCCAGAAAATTCTAAAAATCCTGAGATTTAGAGGGCACCTTTCTCAAAACACAAGAAATCACTCTTCAGCTTTTAAGAGATTTCATTATAAAGGTGAATTCTAGGACAGGAAACCTCAGGGTCAGTTGTAAAAATAGTGCATTATCCAAGCAAGGACTCTCAGGGGCATTGCTTCTTATTTTAAGAGAGAGGAGAAAGAGAGAAAGAGAGAGAGAGAGAGAGAGAGAGAGAGAGAGAGAGAGAGAGAGAGAGAGAGAGATTTGTAAAAGTAAGTTCCTAAAAAGAAGCTGAGCTGACTGACTGGGTTGATCCAGACTGATTAAAATTTCAAGGGAGAGGATTGGAATTTTGCAGATCCAGGACCTAATTATATTTATCTTGATAGCCATTTCTTGCCTTTCCTCTGTGTCTGTTCTAACATCCTGTGACTAGCAGGATAAACCTTTGAAATATATTAACTTAGCAAACTACTAGCCCTCACCAACTCAAAAGCATCTGTACCTGTTACAGAGATCTCTCTGCTTTTCCGAAACCCACCTACCTGATGTTTCCATTAATGTATTTGAAAACCATCTTAATTTGTAGATTTCTTTTGTTTCTGTGATTATAAAACCTCAAGACACTGTTATCATACATAAAGTTTGAAGCAATCTGAATCTGTAACTGGATCATGGTCACTCATATTTGACTCTAGAATCAACTATGTCTCTGAGGTGAGAGTTGTGGTTTTCTTCCATTTACAAGGGAGAGAAAATTTCCAAGTGCATTGAATATACAGTTTAGCTCCATGTCTTTTTACACTTAGCATCAGGGTGTTTGTAAAAAGATGAAACTGAAATGTGGGGACCACAGTGGCTTCGGAGCTCAGGCCATCTGGATCCACATCTGAGCTCTGTTACTATCTTTCTGGATGTACTTGGCTAAATTGAGTAAATTCTCCAATCTCGGTTTTTCTTTAAAATGGACATGCTGAAAATGTGTACTTCATGAGATTGTGAAGAGAAAAATTCTGCCCATGGAGAGTTTACCACAGGTCAGGTGGGTCATCCTTGCAGAAGAAGAAGTGATTGAGTACAAGTTGGATTTGAAGAAAGGTGTGAGGAGCTAGAAGTGTTGAGCTTATGGCTGTGTGCGTCTTCTGTGACTCTCCGTCTACTGGCATATACACATTCTGTCCCTTCTTAGTGGGCTTCTCTATACAAAGGAAGACAGGACCGTATTTCCTGGGAGGTAAACCAAATTATGAGCATCTTGCTTCCATCTGGGCTCACACCCATGAGGCCCACAGAACTGAGATTTCAAGGGTAGCAAAGGTAGAATCCCTCTGTGATCATCCAAAGCCTGTTGCAACAGAGAGAAAAAAGTAATGTAATACTTCATTTTAAGGCATTATGCTTTACCAAGGAAGCTATAACTTCCTCTGAGCTGAGTTTTGGACTGCCTTTTTCTTTTACTATCAAAACTTCAAAATACCGTTTTTCACTTTCAAGACTAATTCTCTCTAAATTTCTAAGGAGATGTCTCTTTACCAATTACAGGATGCCCCAGCATGGGCAGCAGGTGTCTTAGCCCTCTATGAACTTCTAGAACTTTCCCAGGAGAACAAAGAACCTCTTTCAGCTCAGAAATCTTCCGATTCCACTTCTCCTTTTTAATGTGGGGAATGCTTCTCCATGAGACACACAGATTCTACTCCATTTTCCCAAGCCCAGATATGAATAAAACTGTCTCCACCAATTCCTGTCACCAGGTTCATTTGGGTAGAAGCTGTGGGTCACAGAACTTCTGGCCCAAAACCTGTGTTAGACTTCAAGATTTTCTTTTTTCATTTGTCTTCTCAAAGTAGAGTTGGCTCAGGAACAGAAGATATCAGGATTGTCTCTAGTGCAAACATAGGCTTTCTTAGACATAAAGGGCAAGTGTGAGCCAATTTTGGGGAAATTTAGAAGAAAAGAATAATCCTGTTATGAAACATTTACAGTGTTAAACTATAGGAAAATGTTGAATAATATTCACTTAGAGTCTTTTAATTTCAACTTATTTACTTTATTCAGAAAAATAGGCATTTAATTTCATGAATACATGGTTTTCTTCTGGCCAGAATGAATGTTGTGGCTATTTTTTATAAATTGGTTTCATGTACTTATCATAATCCCAGCTTTGAAGACATCATGTGCATTTTCTTTCTAAGATTTTTATCTCTACATTTTCTGAAGTCAGTGTGCTTCAGTTCACAATAGTTATGGTGGGCAGAGTCGCTGTTGCCCAAGTTATTGAGGCTTTACCACTCACTAGGCTTAGTGTGTTCCTGATATTACTAGGTACTATGCAAATAGTAAAATTCTAATATTATAGTCTGGGTACTGTATAAGTAACAGAATGTTATTTCTCCCAGTTCTTGAACCTAGGAAGTCCAAGATAAAGGGAGAAGTTTGGAAGTCTAGAGAAGACAGTGCTTCTGTTTCTACAAGGCCCTTTATTTCCTTGTGATCACATGGTATGAGTGGAAGGGTGAAAGAGACACGTGTTCTCCCTTCAGCCTCATTTTCTTCTTTTTTTATTGAGAATTTTTCATATACAAACAAAATGAATTTATGTCCTTGCCACAAACCTCTTCTTACCCACCCCTCACTTTTCTTGTACTCCCCTTCTCTCCATTTTTCAGTCCTGTCCTGTCTCTCCCATCCTCTTGACCCTCTGTGTTGGTGAGGGACTCAGATTTCTGCTGTAGTACATGTGGCTTTTCAGTGGGAAAAGTCGAAGTAGGATGTCTCTCCTCCCTTGTACAGTACTTGCCTGAGACACAGTTGTTTCTCCTGAGATCCTGATCAGTCCTTGGGGAATGTTGACACATCAACAATTGTGTAGATCTAGTGGTAGACGTTCTCATCGCAGTGAGCTCCTGGCTACAGCAGCTGTCATGGCTGAAGTGTGTTGGTCAGAAGTACACTGCCAACGTGTAGGCTCTTACAATCATACTGAAGTGAATATCCGCTCATTATTTTATTGACCTCAATAGATCTGCAGTTGGGCTCAATACACTGCAGCCTCAGCAGATCTTTATCATTTTGGCCTTTTTCCGGAAAATATGCTTGGTCCACCCACTATAGCCACGTGTTTTCTATCATAACACTGCTTTCCTTGGGTATCTAGAGAGTTCTCGACCTTACTGTGTCACTTGTGAGGTTGGTGCTTGCCACAGTCTGATGAATTCTAAGAACATTCACCACGTTTGTGAGGTGCTATCGGCAGAGAAAGATAGCCCAGGCCAGAGATGGAAGCTCATGGAGAACTTTCCTTATTTGGGGGCTAAATAACAAATGTTTAGATGGGTGTTTTTCTATCAAGTTTTATAGTGAACACTGAGATATCTATTCCTGTTTATTTTCTTCCAATCTACTGTTATTTGGATAGTTTGCAACATCAAGTATGAGTTTCCTGACAATAAAAGGTTGGAACCCTTTCAGAGACTGCTATTGTTCTGAATTCTCACCAGAATTGTAGAAGTTTGCAGCATTCATAACTGAGGAAGGCCCTTCATCCCTCTCTTTTTCTCTTAGTCTCTCTCTCTTTTTCTCTCTCTCTGTCTATTTCTCCTTTACCCCTTATTAAGACCTATCACCTTACTTTCCTCCTGTTTTGGACTTTGCCTTCACCATGTCCTTATTTATCTATTTGCCTGTGTCCTGCTGCCTCCACACTTTTGTGGTCTTCCTGGCCCCTCCTCCGACTCATACACCTTTGCAGTTTGTGTTACAGAAGTTTCGTTTTTGAGTATACCATGGTGTTTACTTTTCAAGAGTTTGTGTACTTTCTGTTGTTCACCTTGTTATAGATGTTTAGCTTTATTCCATAGTTATCAGATTAAGTGCAGGATGTAATTTCAGTTTTCCTGTATATGTTGCTTTATGGTCTAATATGTGGTCTACTTTGGAGAAAGTTTCATGGGCCGATAAAATGAATGAAAAATATGGTAAAATTTGGTGAGGTCCATTTGGTTTATGATTTAATTAAGTTTCAGTGTGTCTCTATTCAATTTCTGGTCTGTTGATCTGTCCTTTGATGTGACTGGGGTGTTGAAATTAACTACTATTAACACTGTTGGGTTGATTTGTTGTTTTAGGCATTGTAGTGTTTGTTTAATGAATGTGGGCAAACCTGTATTATGTGTATACATGTTTAAATGTGAGGTATCCTTGAAGGATTGTTCTTTGATGAGTATGTAGTATCCTTCTGTGCCTCTTATTATTTAGTTTGAAGTCTATTTTGTTAAATATTAGGATTATTCCTCTTGCTTGGTTCCTTGTTCCAGTAACTTGAGATACCTTTGATCAGCCTTTTGCTCTGACATTGTGCCTTTCATGGTGAGATGTGTTTCTTGAAGGCAGTAAACTGATGGGTTGTGAGTTTTAATCCGTGCTTGCAGCTTATGTTTTTTGATTAGTGGTTAAGTCCATTGATGTTTAAGGTTATCATTGAGAAATGTTTGCTGATTCCTGTCATTTTCTGAGTTTTGTGATTTTTGTATGTGTATTTCTTTGTTTAGTAGCTGATCTGACATTATTTTTCCCTTCTGTCCTCTTGTGTGTGTTTATTCTTTTCTTTAGTCTTGAATATTTTGTGTAGTGCCTTCATGTAGGCCTTCAATCTAATTTTATCATTGAAAACTTTTCTTTCACCTTCTATTATAATTATAGTTTTGCTAGATATAGTTTTGCTGGACATTTGTGATCATTTGTAACTTGAAATACATCTCTCCAAGTTCTGGCTTTTACTGTTTCCATTGAAAAACCAGTTGTCATTCTAATAAGTTATCTTTAAATGTGATTTGTTTTGTTGCTCTTGAGGCTCTCAAAACATTCTCTTTACCTTTATTTGCAGTATTTTGATTATCATTTTCTATGGCAAGTTTCTATTTTGGTCACATCTGATGTGTGGTATGCATCTTGTGCTTTAGCAGGGATCTCTTTCCTTAGGTGTGGAAAGTTTTCATTTATTATGGCATGAAATATCTCTTCTTGTGTGTCCTTTTGTGTTTCTTGTTCTGTGATTCCGTGTATACACATGTTTGATTTTTTCAAGGTTTCCCATAATTCTTGAATATTCGTTTCATGTATTTTTCAACTTTTTTGGCTTCTTTAATTGAGTAATTTTGTTCTGCAATCTTCTCCTTTAGTTCTGATAGTTTATTTCTTCATTTATTCTGTTGGTGAGACTTTGTGTTGACTTTTTTATTGTACGTAAGCTTGGTTTAAATTTCAAGTTTACTCTCTGCATGAGATTTTTTTTTCAAGTGCTCCATACTTAATTATGTACTTTCCATTGTCTTTCTCATCTCATTTAGCTGTTTGTTATTTTCCTGCTCATATTTGCTTATGCAGTTATTCATCTCCTCTCTCAGTTCCTCTTGCACTTCCTTGATCATAGTAATAACCAAGCTTGGTTATTGTTTTCTTGGCTATATCCAAGAAGTTATTCTGGTTGGAATCTATCATTATGGAAACAATGTTTTTAGTAGGAGACAGTTTTCCCTTTTTTAAAATTTATTTTGTGGATTTGCAGTGTGACTTGAGCAACTCATGTTCGGTTTTTGGTTTCTTTCTTTGGTATGTGCTTCTGACTATTTTGAGTCACATGGAATTTCCAGATTTAGACTAATGTTGTAAAAGTTTCCCTGGATGTGGAAGGGATGGTTTTGCTTAAGCGTCAGTCTAGGGATGCTTGGTGCTGTTTTGAGGATAAGTTTGTTGCAGTGTCCTGAGGGGTGTGTAAGTCCAGTCTGGTTTTGAGGGGTTACAGGGTTCATGGTCTAGTGTTAGCTGAGAAGTTTAAAGTTGGATTTCAGTTTTGATAGGCAAGGTTTGGATTAAGTATCAGAACATCTTTAAAAAAAAAGATACAATAGGGTGGGTATACCCTATAATATAGTATAGTATAGTATTGTATTATATAGGATAATATAGGAGGTATAGTATAGTGGGAGATGGCAGCTTTTATCAATATGTGAGGATGAATGCCTAAAACCTTATAGGGCTGAGTATATGCAGTTTATGTATGCTATATAGAAATCTTAGGTTGGGATGATTATCACTTGAGAATTACTTATCTTAGGTTTGGGTGCAAATTTTGGGGACCTTCAGTTATATGAGGTTGGTCCACTGGTCCCCTCTCTGTAGTTTCTGTGGCATCTAATACATTATTGGAGGCTTTTTAAATGATTAATGGAGGGGAGGGGTGTTAGATTAGTAAGGTTTGATGATGTTAGATAAAAATTGGTCCTGGAGAAAAAGGGTCCTGAGCTGCTGGGAACTAGTCTAAGAAGCATGGGGGCTGGTATACCTGCAGTCAATATCTGCAGTGTAAAGTCTACTTTCAGCCTCTTATTTAACTCAATGATCACACACAAGAGCAGAGTCCTCATGACTGAGTCTATCACAGAATACTGTTTCAGCATAGAAATTTTGAAGGGGCACATACATTAAAATCATGGTATCTGTGTTTTCTGAAAATATTAGCTGAGGAGAGTTTACTATGGTTTCTAGGGCCAACAACACATCCCCAATTCATATATCATAAGTTTCTTTTGGAATATTCTACTCCTTCTTTTGCAGTTGCTGATTGAAGTTTGAAGTAATTTAATACATGATTTTTTATGATAAAAGACATGGCTTAAATAAGAGAAGCTTCCATGCTAGGCACATACCAGAAGGGGAGAATAAATTTTTATGGTAAAATGCCTGAAGGTTATTGTGAAATAGCCTGCTGATGATGTGTGGTTTGGTCGTGAACTCACTTTATGTGTCTTAGTTTTGACCATAAGACAATAATTTTAATATCTCTGTTGTTGAGTAGATCAAAGAAGAACATTGGGAAGCTGCTTGCCAATGTCATTCTAGTTACATTGTGCCAGGTCCTAGTGCTTCTTCCCAGGAAGCTGTGTAACACCCCAAAGCTGCTTAGTTCACTACTCACTACAGTGAGACAAAGAGTTTCCTCCTCATGAAATTGGGGTTCTTGTTGCTCTCTACTTTGTCCTCTTTCCCTTAGTTTTATAATGATGATCTCTCTCTCTCTTGTGCTCTCTCTCTTGTGCTCTCTCTCTCTCTCTCTCTCTCTCTCTCTCCCTCTCTCTCTCTCACACACACACAGACATACACACTAGCTCTTGAAATACGAGAACTGAAATAACAGTTCTCTTCCACTAACTTCTTTCCTTGTGGAAATGTCACTAGTTGCAGGTTGATCAAACCCAGGACAGAACTTTATTTTAATCAATTTCTGTGTTTCACTTTGCTGCTGATGAATCAACTGTGTTTTGCTCAATCTGTACGAGCAGCTGCATGGGGCAGGATATTGCAAAAGGAACACGAGTCAGGATGAGATGATCTGGTCTGTCACTGATTTATGCGTGCAAGGTTGATTTCCATTGGTGGAGCCCAGGACTGGAAGTGATGGATTTCTCCCAGAAGAGAGTCCATCCTCAAACCAATACTCTGTCACTGCCCCAAGGTGGCGCCTGGCTCTTTGAGATACTTCATTCTCTCCTCATTTTCATTTTGTTTCGTGTATGAGTATTAGGGTGGGCAGAGGTATTTTTCTTTAATAGTTTGGACTTTTCAGACTCTGAATAAGAAAATATTTGCATGCTTTTATCCCTTCAGCCACTCGGTCAATAAAACTATATTGGGACCCTCAACCTTTCATAATGATCAAAAATAAAAATGTGAATAAAATTAATTTAATTTAATATTTTTTACTGTGTGTCAAGCACTGTTCTATGAGGCAGATATAATTAATCCTTATTTATAGTTAAGAAAAATAGACACAGAGCACTTAAGAAATATGCACAGCATCATAGAAATAATTTCTCCCCTCCCTACTTAGAAAATTAAAAAATTGAACCAAAGGTAATAAGTTCTTGCTACTGATGTTGATTTAGTCTGATTACATAGCACAATGCTGTGGTGTGGGCATAGCACTGTCCTTCATGGAAATGGATATTTAAACTTATACTCACCTGGAATTCGGTCAAGGCCTGGGAAGGAAGGCAGACCTGAGATCTGAAAGAGGAATCATTTCTGCCTTTCCATGGACCTTAGTTTAGGGCTTGGGCTCATAAATGCTCAGATGTAGCCCAGATGGTTCTGCTGTGTTCTGTCAGAAAGCTGTCTTCTGCTCGAGACAGTGGGTCTCTAATGTTCAGAAGAGTTGTTCTCAGGATAACGGTAACAATGATCATGACAATAAAACTGACATGGCTTAAAATGTGTTTCCCACAGTCTCATGTGTTTGGTAAGATCATGGCACATTTAGGAAGTAGAGCTTTACTGGAGGAAGGTAGGCACAGGGGATGTGCCTTGAGATGGATTAGTCCCACTCTACTTCTGGGAGAGGTCTGCTCTTGCAGAAGGCAATCTTGCAGCTCTCAGCATCCAAGATGTCTTCAGTGATGTAGCCTGTTTCCAGCTTTGGCCAGCCTACCATGCTGCTTCTGCCATAAAAGACTGTATTTCCCCTTTGGAATTGTAAGCTGAATAAATCTCCCGTTTCTCCTGTAAGTTGTTTAAATTTCGGTATTGTCTCATAGCAACACAAAAAGTAATTAGTTCAGTAATTAACTAGACAGTATCCCTTCTCACCATTCTGGCTGTCTGGACCATCAAAGAGATAAATCCTGAGATTTGGAACACCCCCCAGGAATCTCTTGAGGGGAGCAGAAAGGAACTGGTGCCAAACAGAGAAGCTTGTTTCCCAGAAGACATTCACACATCTCTGACAACTGGTCAGACCATCTTGCAGGATTCCTAATGGAACTCATATCTGGAACAGAACTGCTTGGTTATGCACATCTCCTGTTTTCTGTTAAAACTACCCCCATTGAGCAGACTTTGAAGAAGAAATAAATACACTAAATATGGCCTCTTTCCAATATGGCCATATCAAATAAATTTTCTTTTTGTGTTTTTCCCCACCAATTTGAATTCTTACTAATTTAATGAAGGTGGTTGATCAAACTGGAGGCACAGACCCAGATAGGTCTGATACAATAGTAATTAATATTTATCAAATGCCTCTCCAGTAAACAATAGTTGGTGGATTGAATGTATTAACCCTAACCTTACAACAGTGCAATGAAATGCATTATTTACATTCTATGCATTGGAATACTAGTAAGTAGAGAGGATAAATAAGTACTTCCAGGTCATTCTTGTGAAGAAATTTTTCCAGAAAGTTACGGAAAAGTCTTGTGACCATGCTGGACACAGAGTGCTAAGGGATGAGTAGGGTGTTAGTGCCAATGTGGCACAAATCTGCAGTGATGACTAGAAACAATAGCATGTAGACAGCACGTAAACTCAGCAGGGGCCTTGGAGCAGAAGCATCCAGAAACACTGAGTGGGCAGCAACCCAAGTACAGTGGAAAAAGTGTTGTGTCACTGAAGAATTCTTTTGAGAAGTCACACTAGAACTCACAACTCTGAGAAAAGAAATGCTAATGTGATACACTTGGGTATATGTTCCTTTACCTGTAGTAGCAGTAACCTTTCTGAAGCTGCAATGAGTTAACATACTTTCATGAACCACTTTGATTTGTCATTTGAAAATTCAAGGTGAGTTATATTTTATTTTTATATTGCCCACGTTGATAGGTCATTGGGTCTAGACTTCTGATGGACTTAGTTTTATTATTTACTTTCCTCTATACCTTCTGATGGACTCTCAGAAACTTCTCCAAAGTCAGACTTCATATCATATTTTTAGTCTAGTGGAGTGAGCCTGACTCTGTTAATGGAAGGGGGCATGGACAGATCAAGTAGAAGCTTCCAAAGTGCTCTATTTAGAGCAAGGATCACACTTTGCATTGGATCAGATAAATTTAACTACTTTAGAAATCCAGAAGAGTTCTTGCATATTCAGTCAGAAGAGTTGCTATTCACTGCATAGCAGAGATGTATTAATTATGTGGATTCTTGAGGCAGCTAATTATGATGTATTACTGGTGTCGCTGTAGCTGTAGGCAGAGGAAGTCTCTATCTATATGATTAAAGAGTTCCAAAATGTCTGCAAGTCAAAAGATACTTTCTGAACGTGATATAAGGCATAGAATTTGAAGCATAAAATGAGCTAAGAGATCATTTCCGTAGTGTCATTATTCCTGTGTGCATGCTTAGTTTATAAGAGTCAAACCTTGCAGTATATTGTTTTTATCAGCAAGGTACTATGAATTACACCTGTGAGAGATACATTTTGGTAACAAGAGACTTTTCAGGATTTCCAAATGGTGAGACATATATTTAAGGGAGGGTGTAGTATCTGGGCGATGTGTGATAGTATGAGACCTTATTCAGCAGGAAGTGCCTGACTGACATGAATATGTAGCTGGACAGGAATATGGTAGAAGAGGAACTTTATTTGCATAGCAACTTTCCTCTAATAAGCACTGATCAACAAACATGACTTGCTTGAGAGGAGATGTCAACCATACCTGACTTGTCCCCTCAAATCATTGCTTCTAGTCTAAACTTAGCAAAAGGAAGAGGATGGGGACTTTGTAGAAGAGGATGGTTTCTGATTTAGCAACGAGTTTCACGAGGCCCCTTGACATGTAATATTGTGACAACTAGCAGCAGAACAGTATTAATTCAAGGGACAACATGCCTGGTCACCTTGAAACAAGGGCTGCAGCTGTCTATACCATTTGTATAAGTCTCTATCAGGAAATGTTTGTTATGAATAAGAGAGCAAAGGGAGATTTCTCTGAAAAAAAAATCCAGGGAACAGGACATCTCTGTTTAGCATTACCATTTTTTAGCGTATGTATGCTTGTTACCAAGTCACTGAAAAGAGCCACCAAAGTGAATGATAAACACTGTGTATCAATCTTCACAGCAATGTGTGTGTGTGTGTGTGTGTGTGTGTGTGTGTGTGTGTGTGTGTGTGTGTAAGTATAAATTCTGAAATCTTGCAGGAAGAGGGAACATAGAGAAAAGTAAAGAGTATCCCATGTATGAAACACACGGAGAAAATGAGACACTCCTTGGGCTGAGATAGACATTAGGTTCAAGGAAAGGGGGTCAAGTTCATTCTATTTTGTTTCTAAATCATACTGGTAGTAGAAGTGGGGGTATGAGTCGGGTCTTTGAGGAAAACTTCATCATCCCTTCTTGTCTGAGCAGTCCCAAATGGGATGAATTAGCATCTCAGGTAAATAATATTTCTCTTTGCTAGCACGGTAGAAAATTCAATATGAGAAATCTTAAATTTCAGTATGGAGTCGGTGTGAAACAAGTGCTTTGGAAAGACTGTGGATCTCCTTTGCCTAATGTGGTAAACCTTAGATTCAGGTGTCCATTAACATCAAAGTTAAATGAATTAAAAAATTATTAGTTCCTCAGTCTTAGTAATCATGTTTAAATGGCCACACAAAACTATTTTTATTAAATTAATTTGTTCTTTTATACATGAAAAAATATTTTCACATATAAATACAATGGATGTATCTGTCATTTTTACCATTACTACAAATTACCATCTCCCTGTCATGTCCCACTTCATATTTTGTCCTTTCCAGTCAGTCTCCTTCCTACTTTATTTTTGCATATGTGACCTATCATTTGAGATGTCTATACTGGCAGATGCCTGAGTATTTTTTGGGGGGATATGGATGATTTATCAGTGGGTAAATCATTGAGTGAAGAAGCTCTCCTTCTCCTGTCTGTCATTAAATTTCAGTAGTCTCAGGAATGTGTGGTGTCACCTTGCTCTAAGGTGAAATGTTGATAGAGCCAAATATTGCACAGGTCTTGTGGAAGTAGACATTACTTCAGTGAATTCTTGGGTGTAGCAACCTTGTCCTAACCAGAGCAACTCTCTCCACCATCAAGCTCTTACATTCTTACTGTTCCCTCTTCAACAAAGTTTCCTGAACCTTGGGGTGATCTGTTTAGGACTGAGCAGTCCACAGACACATATTCCCTGCATGTTGGCCCATTGTGGTTCTCTGCATTAAACATTTTCCATTGCAAAAGGAAGCTTTTTGGTCAAGTGCTAAGAATTTTTCTAATCTATGTGTGTATAAATGACCATCAGATGGCTTAAGGGAACAAGGGGTTTATTTCCTTACTGATGGTCCAGTTACAGTCTGTAGTCCAGCTTGACAGGAGAGAATGCACCAACTCCAGGCCCAAGGGAACTGACCACACCATTACCATTCAATGGCTGAGAGAAGCACAATCCTTACTTGCCAGACCAGCATGTCTGGCCAAATGTACAGAAGATACCAACTCTCTCAACCAGCTCTCCGTGATTTATTCCAGGGTTTAATCCCACCCACCATAAGCTGGGCCTTCTCTGTCAGCTAGACAATCTTCTTCAGGTTTGCTCTGAGCTCAACTCAACTACTAATTCTCCACAAATGTGCCCAGAGAACAGCTATGCCCAACTATGACAGGGTGTAATGATAAATATTTGTATGGCAGTTTTCTAGTTAAATTTTAGTATTTTGCTTATTCCTTGGGCTTGTAGTCTTTCCTTGCATAGGTATTTCACTTGGTTTATGGTATCAGACAAGTGTTCCCTGCTGAAAACTGTACTTAAATCCAATAAAGCAAAACACTTGATTATCCTCATATCATACACGCCACTGTTTTACCAATGGTCAGTTCTTGCAAAATGGTTGCTATTGTAGTTTGCAACATTCACTGTTGGGTAAGTCTGTTGATTGCTTTTATTCCCTGGAAGCCTGCATCATATCTTCTGGCACTTTATAGGCTGGTGGCAAGGAGAAAGCTTTCATATCCATCCCAGCTTGTTTTTCCATGTCCTGTGATCCTTCTGTGTGGTATCTTCTGCAATAGGGTCTTACATCAGGTTCTAGAGGGCAACCAAGAACAATAGCAAATGCCTATTGTTGGGGGACTTTGGAGACCTCTCTGATCAAAAAATCATCAGGAGGTATTGCATACCTGGTACTGGGAGTTTTGTTTAATTACCCATGTCGTCTGGAAGGAGCATTTCAGGGTGATTTCTGTTTTCACATGAGAACATTATCCCATAATGCTCTGCTAGTTGGAGCCAATCTGGATCATGAAGCTAACGATGACTTGCTTTTTGTCAGTAAAGAGAGGACTTAAATCAATGGAAATTAGAACACGTGGGTCAGGTTAAAATGTTAAAGGCAATTCTTGGCTTCAGACATGTTTGTTGGACGTTAAGTTGCACAACAAAGTAAGTACATTTGATTGTTTAAATTTGTTTTCTTTCTCTCTGTCTTTGAAAACTTGGGGAAAGCTTACTTATTTGTTACATTTTTTTTTGTTCTAAAGCATGACTCTATGTGGATTTGTATTGTCAAACTGCAATGCAACCTACTAGAATGAAAATGAATTAATGGGTGTGTTATTGGTATTAAAAATGAAGGATACTGAATAAAATACCATCATGATTTACTTGCAATGTATTATTTTACAAGTTTCCTTTCATATATAGATGTGTCTGGATATATTGACTCACAATGAAAATAGGGTGCTTCATTTTGAATCGTGATTAAAATGTTTGAAAAACTGATCAGAAACTGAAAAATCATGGCAATGAACTTGGGCTCCAGTGCATTCCAGGTCAGCGGTATCAGCCATTCCTTCTAAGCAAAGGGATCCTTAGAAGTTTACTCAATGTTTTAGAGCATAGGCCACTAAAGTAGTCCTTACATAAAAAACCAGCTCATAGAAACAAAAGAAATAGGACATTTTGTTGCCCTGTTATCTTTATGGTAGTTCTGTAGTTGTATACATTGGTAGAAGAGGTAGTTCCTATCATACTTGATA
Organism: Typhlomys cinereus; assembly: GCA_023101885.1. Lineage (NCBI taxonomy): Eukaryota > Metazoa > Chordata > Mammalia > Rodentia > Platacanthomyidae > Typhlomys > Typhlomys cinereus. The sequence continues at coordinate 997,660 of JALPQD010000104.1, forward strand.
GCAAAGGCATTTAAAAAGATGTCTTATAATGTGAAACAAGTACAGCGATGTTCAACTGCATTTGTGCACTATTTCTATTTTCTTTGCAACAGCTTTAGCACAAAAATCATTTGCCATATTTCCATTGATTCTGTTAAGTCAGGTGTTTGTGTATATGATTGTGTATATATTATCATTTTTAAAAATATTTTATTTCTTTAGTGTGTGTGTGTGTGTGTATACCAAAGGGCACAATGTGTCCCTGTGGAGGGTCAAGGGTGACTTGAGGAATCATCCTGGATTGCTTTTACTTCCTTCTTGCTTTGCTCTGGGATTTCCCTGTCTCCATCTACCAGCACTAGAAGTGTAGGCTGCAGCTCTTTCTGCCTGGTGTTTTTACATGGGACCTGGGATCCGAACTTGTGAGACAGTTTTAACCCCTGAACCATGTCTCCAGCCCCACAGTACTGCTAGGTGTTCTGCCTGCATTGACTTTCTCCTGTGTTTGAGAGAAAAATTATAAAACCTAATAGCCAGGTTGTTCTTTCTCAACATTGTTGTACTTGTTAGATACAGGTGTCAATTTGACTAATGAAGGCTGAGCTCTGGACATATTTGTGAAGAATTAGTAGTCAAGGCAAGCTTTAAGCAAACCTTTAGGAGATTGTCTGATTGTTGTAGGAATACCCAGCCCAGAGAAGGTGGGACCATTCTCTGGGCAGGTAGACAAGACTGAGGAGATTTTTTCCAATAATGTGGCATACTTTGGTATACTTGCAGTCTGGTAAATGATGTTTGTCCATCTCTCTCAACAGTCCCTCTAACTGTGATTTGGCCTGTTCTCTTGGGTCCTCGTGCTGGTATGAGCTCCTGCCTTGGCAGGTATGTCCTGCCAAGATAGACTAAGAGTTATAACCATGAATTGCAAGAAAAAAATAAAACTCACTTTAACCTCTAAACTCTTTGATTATGAATTTATTGTCAACATGCAGGCAAACTGCAACACTTGCATAAACCAGAAGAAAAAGGACTCAGGTGGGGAAGGGCAGTTTCATGACTTCTTATTGTCACTCACCTTAGAGAATTCTTGAAAGGACATATACACTTACTACAACTCCCCAAATGCTAATCATTTGGTTACTTGTCTATTCTCTGACATTTGTTTGCCTTACTAGCATATAGACTCTATGTTGGGTGCAAACAAGCCTGTTTACTGCTATTTGCTGAACCTGGGGCATGCTAAGTATCCAATTTAAGTTCTTAGTCAGTGATTGAATATGTATTCCATATAGTGGTACCAGCCATGTTAGTATCACATTCTATACATCCCTATTTGACCTGATGAATTAGAAGCACCTGTGGCATACAGCCTGTGTATTTTGCTACCCCTCCCCATCTCAGGTGACTCTGATTTTTATTAGGGTCTGAGGACCACAGGTGTTATAAATTAGACTTGAGGGTGTTATGGGAATATTTGTGTGTGCTTCTTAAAGGTGAATTCTCTACTTTAGCTCTGCATAGCAGGTTTCATAGAGTATTAGCATCCTAATAATGAGAAATGCTTTCACTGATAAATGGTTAATATTGAAAAATAAACCATCAGGGCCCATTTGAGGATACATATCCTGATATGAAAATATTTTCACTTGAGCTTGTAATTTGACTTGCCAAAATCTACCCTAATCTTCCTCCTTGCTGGACAGCTTATACAGTACCAAGGTACTGTGGAAGTTGCTGGGGGAGAAAAATATCAAAGGCCTCATCAACTTATGAGATCTGCAAGTTGCAGTAAAAATCACCATGGCAAAGAGGTGACCATCAGTGTAATAGTGGCATGAATATCAAGGAGACAATCAACAGCTTTCTGATTGGACTCTGGGCCCGCTTGTAATAATGAAACACATTCCTGTTACTGTTAACTAGAAGAAGAACTTATAAAAGGGAAGAAAATAGATCACTAGGGAAGAACAGCCTATGAACCTATAGGTAAGAAGACAGTGCACTAAACTGTTCAATAAATACCCATTATTAAACCCATAGATTGGAAGAGCATTCAGAACTCAGCCTAGAAGTCTTCTTAAACAACAGAGATAGAGGATCTCAGCATTCTGACTGGATGCAGCCTAGAGCAATGGAAGAGCAGTGAAGTGGACAATGGCCAGCCAGAATACAGAGTACCAGTAACCCTGCCATGCTCACTCAGAATCAGGCTAACCCAATCCCTCCCCATCCTGAGGCTCATGGAACCTTGCAAAAGAAGGGGCAGTAATATTGTAAGAGCCTAAAGATGGGAAGGTACACCGTTGGTCTAGGTCCACCTAGTCAGGGTAGTGTTGCTGCATCCAAGAACTCACCAGAAATGCATAATGACTGACATACCAACATGCCCTCCTAGACTATCAAGGATCTCAAGAGAGATAATTACATGCAATGGAAACCTTGGGGAGTAAGGCTGGATGAGTGAAGGGGAATGCCCCTATAGTGGGGTAGCCTGAGGGGGGGGCTACTTGGAATGCCACAGAGGCCTGAACCCCCATAAGAGTAGACAAGCCAGAGGGAACCCTGGTGTCTATCGCAGTGGACAGGCAAGAGGGTGGTAGGGAGTGGAATGGATTGATGAAAGGAGGGGATGGGGATAGGAAAAAGGGAAGCAGGGATAAGTACTCAATATGCGTGTAGAACTAGAAAAGAAGTAAATGTTCAGAATGCTATTATTGCTGATACAGAATTTGCTTAAATGTATTATCTCTGAATGTCCAACAAAATTTTGAAATAGCTCTTCTTTAGGCTACTGTATAGCTAGCAAAATATTAACGACTAAAGTCAAATGATCAAAACAGTTATATAAACATCCTATTTGAAATTTATTTGTTTAAATGCTATAAAAAGAGAATGTGTGTGTATGTATATATATATATATATGTATATATACACACTATATATATGTACATATACATATTAGTTTGGGATATGACCTTTATTGAGCTTATCCACCAGGGTGGAAATAATATTTGTACAAAACCAAGTGTTTGTTATGATAACTTCTGCATCAAAATTAAAATGTAAAACAATCAACTCGATCAAAACCCACTACTTCAGAATTGCTAGCTTCTTTGGAGCCACAGTAAAACTTAACTGTGGTTAAGATTCAAATTTAGAAATCTGGTTGGTTGGAAAGCTAACTAAGCTTCTGTAACAGTTACTCTTAACTATTGCTGTGAGAGAACACCCAAAGTCAAATAACTTAAGGGAAAAAAGGAGATTTATTCACCTTAGGGTCCTAGAGGGAAGATACAGTCTTTCATGTTGGGAGTGACTTCTTTTTTTTTTTTTTTAACATTTTTTATTATTATTTCTGCTCATACAAACTTAATAGGTACACCGGTTCCCTCCCTCCCTCCTCCTCCCCCCAAACCCCCAGTTCCTCCTCCCCTCACCTCTCCTTCCCCATCCCCCAGTGCCTCCCGCCCCAATTCCCAGAGAGTCCTTTAATATGCATCCCTGACTCTCCTCTGGGCCCTCCTCTCCGATGACATACAAGGACCCAGTGGCATTTCCCTGAACCCTTACCTGTGTTCCCCTTAAGCATAGGAACACTACTGTGGCTGCCAATCCCTTGCCTCCAAGGATCTTGGTGCCTTCAGCAGATGCTTGACTTTGTGAGGTCAATAGTGTGTTGGACATTGTGCAGGGCATGCAAAGTCCAATTATGATTGCTTCGGCCTTAACTTGTATGGAGTATCTTGCAAATCATTGCTCCTCCCATCCTTTTGCTCTTATACTCTTACCGCCCCCTCTTCTGCAAATTTCCCTGAACTGCAGGATGGGGAGAGATTAGTCTGGCCTAGTTCTAGGTGGTTGATATAGAGTCTCTGAAGTTCTGGATTGTGGTTTGTTGATTTTCTTTTGCAGTTTTGCTGCTCCAGCAATGCTGTTCACTCCATCCTGCTGGGCACTGTATGTCACCCCCTGGCCAGAGACAAAAACTGTTAAACTGGAGTCTTATTAAAGAGCACAAAGGGTAGATGAAAAAAGTAGGAAACCTCAGTGAGGGAGAGATCAATCACCCATTTGCAAATGGTTACTTTTTATCTGCCAGACTATATGCCCTCCCCTTCTGGTGAGATCATACCCCTTAGTTGTTTGTTTTTTGTGTAATTTTAATCAAAAGTTTATTAAAATATTCTATAAAATTCAAAAATATTTATATGGTTTACTGCTCAACGACAATGGTTTTCTTCATAAAATTATACCAAATTTTACAATATGTTCTAATTCCTAAAATTGATATTTCTTTTTTTTTTTTTTTTTTTTTACTAATAATATTATATTTTTTTTTTTTTTTTTATTAAAATTTAATTATACATTTTAAAAATTTTTTACCAGTTCCCTCCCTCCCCCTCTTCCCCCTCCCCTTCCCCCAGTGCCTCCCCCCCAATTCCCAGATAGTCCTTTATTGTGTGCCTAACTCTCCACTGTGTCCTCCTCTCCGATGACATATAAGGACCCAGTGGCATTTCCATAAGCCCTTTCTCTTGTTCCCCTTAAGCATAAGATCACTACTATGGCTGTCAATCCCTTGCCTCCAGGGGTCTCGGTGCCCTTATCAGATGCTAGACTTTATGAGGGCAACAGTGCGCTGGACATTGCGCAGGGCATGCAAAGTTCCATTATGATTGCTTTGGCCCCAACTATTGTTGAGAATCTTGCAAATCGTTGTTCCTCCCATCCTTTTGCTCTTACAATCTTACCCTTAGTTGTAAATGATCAGGAACGAACGTCTGTGAACTTAACCAGGTGTCACATTACTTACTTGCAGTCCTTGATGGAGGCCTATTTTCTCTACTGTAACACGGTCACTTCTCTCCTTGTTTCTGATGTGGCCCTCCAACCCCATCCCTCCTGTTCATAATCCTTGCAATTACTGTAGGTAATACATAGATTTACCTATGAGTGTCTCAAGGTGGGCTGGGTGGGTTTGGTACTAGGAGCCACCTATTAGGGAGTACATACGGTGCTTAATTTTCTGGGTTTGGGATGCTTCACTTACTATAATTGTTTCTAATGACATCCATTGTTGGGAGTGACTTCTATCCGAAGGTTCCAATGAGATCTAGGGAGGTTCCAATGGGATTTAGGGATGGTGTTTGTATTGCAAATGTATTGATGCAGATAATTTCTTCAGGTGGTCTTAGCTGATTTTAGTTTATTCCAGGTGTGTTCAAATTGACACTCAAGATTAACTATCACAGCTTTCAACTTGCTCAAACAGAATCATAAAAAGGCAAAACTATGTTTTCACAGAGATACAATCCACTGGTATCACCAACACTAGACAGCTGTTTCTAGTATTTAGAGTCCTGAGATGATAAGGAATCTAGGCATCCTTAGACAGTCTTCTGTTCTTTCTTCCCATTCAGAGATTTGTAGATGTGATGGATGCCACCAATGACTGTAGCTTTAATGAGCGAATCCAATTCTTCATCTCCACGAATAGCAAGTTGCAAATGACTGGGGTAATACGCTTTACTTTTAAGTCTTTTGATACATTTCCTGCCAAATTCAAGTACTTTTGTGGTGAAGTACCCAGGGTGGCTACGTTGTACACAGCGCCAGTCGTGCCCATATATTTGTGGCTGGTTGTCTTAGATGCGAGGTGCCAATGAATATGGTCCACAGGGAACTGCAAGCTAGCTTGCTAGGAGAGCAGGAAACTGCCTTTGTCTTGACCTATCTGGAGTCCTTTCCAGTCTTAACCGCCAGCCATTTCTGATTCTAAGTGATGCAGAGAAAAGGCGAGTGGGCCTTGCAGCAAAAGCCCACCACAGGTTCCTCCTTTACACTGAGATTCAAACTCGAAAATATATATATTGTAATACTTTTCTAGGATCGGGTAAGAGACCGTTGGTTTCCTTAATTTTTCTTTGCATTTTTTATTTGTTTATAATGACTAGATTCTGAAATTAGAGCAAATTTATGTTTAAAATGACTAACATTGGCAAGAATAAACAACCTAGTTCTGCTTGCGGACATAATTGTTAAGCTCATATATTCACATTTCCTCTAAATTTTAATTTCTGTGTATGAATGCATTCTTGCATGAGAAAATTGATCAATCATACTTTAGCATTTTCTGAAGACAACCAGGGAGATTTAAAATATTGCTTTCATATATAATGTTCTATTTCTTATATTGATATTTCAGTTTTGCAAATTTCTTGCTGTAATTAGAACATAACCACAGACCACTTAACGTCCTCAAATTTATTAAAAAGCACATTCAGGCTCTTATGATGGCATATATATTAAAGCAAAAAATGAAATAGCACATTGATTGAATGCAGCCACTTTAGCAGTGCTTTTGGGGGCTGCTATGAGAGAAATACAGCAAGTTCAAGTAAGCAAAGTTGATTTTTCCAGCAATGATAAATGGTGATGTATGTGCAGAAGAGGATAGACTGAGGGAGGAATAGGCAAAATATTGGAGGTTTCTGAATCTTGAGTTATGAGGTCAGATTTTGGTTTGAGTCCAATAAATAAAAACCACAATAAACAAATACTAGTCACTTTCCAAGAATCAGACAAAAGTTACTCTTAAAATATTGATGCTGTGGTTTCTGTGATTTCAGTTTTCTTTGTCTTTGAGTGAAAAAAGTGGTCAATACATTTATACTACCTCTTCTAAGGCTTAGGAAACATCAAGAAAGACGAGTAGAATGAATGTTATAGGCAAATATCAGGAGAATGACTGGGAAGTGCTATCTTTTGGACAAGACATAACCCTTGTAATGATGGTGTCAAAGCTGCCTGCCTGCACTGGGCTTGCCCATGACTGGACCTGTTGAGTCAATCATTGATGGAGTGGGGCTCTAGGGTCCTACCCATACCCACTGAACTAGTGGTTGCTAGTGGATTCTGGGGGCAGGAAAGTCATTGTCTTCACTTATGCACCTTTGGTTGAGCCCCAGTTCTCCAATGTGTAGTTCCAAAGTCTTGGTCACACAGACGACTCTGGTTGAGTGCAGTGGGTTACAATACAGAAAGACGTGAATGTGAGAAAAGAAATTGTAAGGGAAGAGTGGGGAGTCAACAGGGGTGGGAGGGATATGAAAGGGTAGGGATGAGAGAAACTAGAACACATTATATACATATTTGAAATTATCAATGAACAAATTAAAATTACCCAGAGTTCTGAGTAGTAAAAGAAGATTTAGACCATTTTAAACCAACTAGGATGGATAAGGTAGTAAAAAAAATCCCTCAGAAGCAGTTGGTAGTAGCTGTGGCTTTACTGCTTGGAACTACTCACACTTCTGACTTCTACACAATACATCAGGCCTAACATTTTGTAATTTTACTAGGGATTCATACAAAAATAAAAATTTATTCTTTGACCCACTTGAAATTCCCTCTAGTATAAAGAATACTGGGGAATGTAGTGTTTCCTCCCTAGATTGATGGGTAGTTATTTTAACATTTATTTGAATTTCCATATTTGTTACATATGCTTCCCTTTTAGTGTAGGCCTTTTCCAATTTTGTCCTAGTATTTCTCTTGGTGAAGAGATCAGTACCAACCATCTCATTTGTGATATGATGTTGGAGAGCAGCTGCAATGTAGAAGGCAAAGCAACACGATAAGATAAATTCTGGAGCAGCAAAACTGAGGCAGGGGACCTGTAGCTTGGCTTGCCCCAAAACTGGGGCAGGAAGTATGGCCTTGGAAACCTCAACTTGCTTCCAACCTGGAGCAAGATAGGACTTGGCCAGAGTCCTGTCTGCTTTCTCTCTTCCAGATAAGATTGCCTATGACTGGTTTTAACTTCTCTTCAGTAAACATTGTATGCTACATAGAAATCCAGAGCCTCCCAGCTTTCCTATGCCCTTGGCAGCTGCTGATGCAGTGTTTACTTAGTTCATCTGTAAACAATAAACGCTTGAGAAAGAGGCTGCTTCAGTCCCCATTAGGATCTGTGCAGACCACCCAGTCCTGCCTTTTGTTATACTCTTGTGTCATTCCCAACAGAGCAAGACCACATGGGTCCTGGCAACAACTGGTTATTTATTTGAGTGTATGTTTTGTGTGTACCAGAGACCTTTTGAGTGTGTGTGCCTGTGGAGACAAGGGTGACATCAGGAATCACCCTGGGTCATTCTACTTCCTTACTACTTTGCTCTGAAGTGTCCCAGGCTCTGCCTTTTAGGACTGGAATTGCAGGTCACTGCCTTTTGTGCCCAGCATTTTTGCATGGGATCTAGGTCAGAACTCAGGTCCTTTTGCTTGCGAGATAAAGGTTTTATTAACTTCTGAGCCATCTACCCAGTCAGGATGTTTTATTAAAATTGGTATTGCCCAATCCTTTCTCACTATTCTTTTTCTAATGACAGTTTTAATTACCTATGATCTTAAAAGTCCCTATGTTCTACTTAGAATGAGAAAACTAATACCTTTGTAACTTTGAATCTCCTACTACTACAGTATAAGATGTCTTTCCATTTCTTTCTCATGAACTTGAATGCTTCTCTTAGGTTTTTCAAAGTTTTCATTTAGAATAAGATGTCCCTTGTATATGTCATACCAGATCCATGTTTCATCTCTTTACAGATATTGCAAATTAACTTTTTTTACTTTTATAATTGCTCACCGTTTTTGTACAAAAACTAATTGTTCTATTCATGTAAGAACACGAGATATTATTGAATTATATCACTGCTTCTTTTAACTTACACTTGCTACTATTGAGATTTATGGATGTGAAGTCACATTCTAAGATGCTGAGGAATGTTCTGTATTTTCATGTTACTTCTTTCCCAACCACTAATATAATTGGTGAGTATTTCCTAAATGGTGTTAATGATGAGTGATGTTAGTCTATATCTTCTTTTAAAGAGCCCAGTGAGTGTAATGGAAGAAAGAATGAGAGTGAATACTTGGATGACACTAATTACACCACAGAAGCCCCTGTGCTCTCTCCATCTTTATTGGAGTCTCTTCATGGAAGGTCTGTCAGAGGTTAGCTGTGACGACTGGTGCAGATGCTTTTTGTGGGGAACTGTTTGACATTCTGTCTTTTTATTTACTGTTTATATTTAAGGTCATTTTAGTATATATTCTTTACTCTTTTCTTGTTGGTTTTCACAAGTTCTTGCATGAATGACAAAACACATCCTTATAGCTTTATTCTTTACCTCATATTTCAGTCAATAAACTTTTTCCTGTGGTCCCCTCACCCTTGCATATTTTTAAGTTGGCAAGTGGTTTGTTCTCTTGTCCTCACCCTATCCTCAACCAATGTTTTACATAGGCTTAATCTTAAAATTCTACCAACTTCAGAAACATTACCATATAGCTTTTGTTCTTGTATTTTATGTTTTTCCAAAATACTGACACTTTTAAAATATTGACTATTCTTGTAAAGAACCCATGCATTTTAGAATAGCTTTGTATTCTATATGAAAGAGACAAAACAAATGAAGTGTAAAGTCTGGCCCTGTCTCAGAGGAGAGTGTGGAATCAGCAACAGAGGGGAATCATGTAATAGAAGCCAGAGGCCTTGATAGTTGGCCCATCCTCATTGACCATGTGGACTTCACAGACACAAAAAGCAAGAGCACTTTTGGTCCTATTGTGATCTTGAGAATTTTTAAGACTCTTATATCCCACTTATCCATTTTTCCTCATCTTCTGGTCAAGTTTATTGCCTATGACATTATGCAGCAGGTGTGTGTAGACACACAGCAAACAGGAAGCATGGACGACTTACAGCATCAAGGACTTTTGCTTTAGGGTTGAGGGTCTTCCAGTCAAGACTTCATAAATGGTCTTTTGTAAAAAAAAAAAAAGTAACTGAAATTTCTGGTTATTATTGGAGGAATGGAGAGGAACATAGTCTCTCATTTAGTCCCAATAACTATTAACTGTTTCCTAAGTAAATGCTTATCAAGAAAGTTGACATTCGCTAGTCTACAATTGACCTCACACCCACCCTGAATCTCTGAATTGGTATGTTTTAATGGGTCTAGGGAGATGGCTTAGGTCCTAAAGCCTTTGCCTCAAAAGCAAAAGGACCTAAGTTCAGATCCCCAGATCCCATGTAAAGATACAGGGCAGAAATGGCAGTCTGCACTTCAGCTCTGAAAGATAGAGCCTGGGAAACCCCAAAGCAAAGCAATAAGGAGGTAGAGCAATTCAGAATGGTTCTTGATGTCACCCTTGGTCTTTCATAAGCACACACACTCAAGCGGTCACTAGGACACACACACAAACACACATTTACATGCATGTGTGTGCATGCGTGCACACACACACACACACACACACACACACACACACACACAGGAAAACAAAAAAGTGAAGTAGATTTAGGACTGTTTTAGGTGTAATGTTTCTTGATTAAAATATGACTAAAAACATGTCATCTTCCCAGATGGATAAACACTATATGACACACATTAGGGGTTAGGAAGAAAATATTAGAATCTGTTTTTGTATTTGATCTCTAAGTATTTTTATAAATGCAAATGTTCTAAAATGCTTAAAATAACATAAAATGTATAAATCTGTGTGTGCATCAAGGCATGTGTAGAAACACATTTGAGAGTTTTGTTGGTATGAAAAACACTGCAGACTGCCTCTATATCTTCCAAGTTACCCTTTAGCACAGAAAAAATTCAAATAAAAATAATACATGCAATGCATTTTTATGTAATTTATGTTCTAGCAGGGAAGACATCTATAAATAAATATAGAAGCTGTGCAACAAAATTTCAATTAAGGAAGTAAATAAGGATAAGTGGCCAGGTGCAGCTGTGATTAGGGGGCTAAGGCCTAGGGTGAGGGTAAAGACACTCCAAGCACGGGGTGAACACACACTTGGAGCACAAAGACTCGGCCCAAGTTGGGGTTGGAGGTGGTGATAATTATGAGAGTTTCATGGTAGCCTGAAACTCTGTCACCAAGGTGTCCGAGTGCAGTGACCCAGAGCGATGTGGTTCTGGGAGAACTGGGCTCCAGCCACAGAGCACCGAGGTTTGGAGGCCTTGGTGAGGACCAGGAATCTTCTGGGTGTTTGTGCACCTGATGGTGTCATCCATTTATCTCCACCGCTGGCACAAAATAGGGAAATACAAAGTATGTGAATGATTTAAATGATTTGTCACTCCGTGTTTAAGACGTGTTTCTATGACTACCTCAAGTCATTCCATGTCCGGCAACTAGTGAACCTGTTGCTTTACTTTTCCACTATCCTCAGGGTCAAAGAAGGGGGAGAAATCCCCCACAAAATAAAAACAAACAAGAGTCAGGTATCATATTGCTTTAGTATCATCAGCATATAAATCAGAAATTGTTCTGAACATTCACTCTGCACTTAATTTTTGCCACCAAAATTATAATAGCTATATTTTTTCATGTACTATGAGCTGGAATATACTTCAGATACTTTTGAAATGAGGGAAATTTATTTTTATCATGTAATTATATAAGCAATGATGAACTTCAAGTTCTAAGGAAACATTTTCCACTTACAGTATTAGATTTAATATTTTGGAGAAAAATAAAATTTTCGACCTTAAAATATAATTTATAAATGTGTGTGTGTGAGTGTGTGTGTGTTTGTGTATGTGTGTGTATGCCTGCAATGTGTTGCTGAATTCATGATAGGTAAATGTACTACTGAGTTATACCTCAGTCTCTTTAGGTGGCTATTTAAAAATAGAGAAATATCTAAAGAAGAAATTGATTTTATTAGAAGGTTCTGACTTTAAATCACAAATCAATGAATGTCACTGATAATATCAGGAAGAGGTATTTAAAGATAATCCAGAGTGATCAATGAATATTAATTAAAAGACACATTTCACCAAGTTGCCAATCATTCCACATTTTTCAAGGATTTCTTCTTACTGTGGGTGTTTGTATGAAGTATGAAATGTGTGGGTGTGTGCAGCCATCACGTATCTGTGGAGGTCAGAGGACAACTTTGTGGACTCAGCTTTCCTCCAACCTTTACCTTGGTTCTTGGGATTGAACTGAGGTGGTCTGGCTTAGTGGTAAATACCTTCACCCACTGAGCCATCATCGTGACCCACCAGTCATGTTAGAGGGTTACTGTGATAAATGAAGGGGCAAGATTGGCAGCAGTAGTGCCCAAACACTGTGGCTGTGATTCTAGTGACTTGGACATCACTTGATTGAGATTCGTATTAAAGATGAGAGGTGGGAAGGGCTGCAAGGGTGTTATTAAGGGTGTTTGGGCTTATATAGGGTCGGAGTCCAATCAGGTGTTGCCATCCCTCCTTGCGGGGGACAGCCACCAGTCATTTAGCTGTTTACTAGATGTCCTTTGTAGGGGCAGGTTAGATGGCCGCTTCCCATTGGTTGTTCATCCCTCCTCCTGTATGGTCCTCTGTTGGGACATGTCCCGGGCATGTCTGTACGTGTCCTGGCTTGTCTGTAGGGAGCCGGGCTAGGGCCTCCCTGAATCGCTAGTGCCACATTTGTCATAGTTTCTCCAAGAGGCTGAAAAGATAAAAGGAAAATTCTCACCTGGACTCCAGTCGTTCCTCTCACGTTCACAACACTTGGATCCGTCAAGTTCCTCCCTGGTGTGTCTCCAGGCATCTGCTTCCAAGCTGTGACCACACTCCAGAGTCTCCTCTTGAAAGTTCTTCCTGTCCACGGTATTCGCCAGCTTCCTCCTGGTCTTCACTCTGCCGTCAAACATTTACTGGTCTTTATCCTGACTCTTCTGATTTTGAGTCTCCCAGCAGCTTTCCTCTTCTACCCATGTTATCTCACATTGTCAGTACTTTACTCCTCTACCACCCTCCTGAATCTGCAAAGTAGAAAGCACTTACTGAAATTATTCTCATCCAATTTGCACATGATGCTTGGTTTCCAATGCCAGGGCTTTTCTAGTTTTCATTTAACTGCAGTAGTTACGTGTCCTCTATTATGTCCTAAAGTCTATGTTCTGTTTATTATTTTTGTGTGTGTGCGTGTGTGTGCGTGTATATGTGTTTATAGTGCTATGTGTCTGTGGAGGCCCAAGGATGACATCAGGAATCGTCCTAGATTAGTCTAACTCCTTATTTTTTTGCTCTGGAATTTTCTAAGCAACACCTTCCAGGGCTGGAATTACAGGTCACTACCATTTCCATCCATCGTTTTTTATATGGGATTTGGGGATCTGAACTGAGTTCTCTTACTTTTGAGGCAAAAGCTTTAACTTCTTACCTATCTTCCCAGCCCCTGGCTTGTATAATTTTGAATCACTTCTGCCTCTTTTCCCTTGCTCTCTTCATCTGTCTCCATCCTTGTCTACATCACTCACCCTTTCTGTCTTTCACCCTTCATATGAGTTTGTCTTCAGTTCTATTTCAACTTCCTTCTTGCTTTTGTCTCAAGTTCTCCCAAAGCAACTTTATTCACTCCTAACCTTCTGAGCTACATACCTGCAGACTCTTGAAGTTCTTTCTTCCTTGAGCTCCAACTTCACAGACACACTAGATGTCTTATATCGGTTGCCTTAGGTAAATTCTACCTCTCTGGAACAAAACATGTTATATTTTTAACCAAATATATTTCTTGTGTTTCTGAGTTAAGTGATTATTTCGGTCATTTAATTTCCCAATCTAGAAGCAAGGAAATAGTCCATGATTGTTTTTTCTAATAATCATCTCCAGTTGGTCACCGAATCCTGTTGATGACTGTTATTTGAAGTCCTTCTTTTACATTTACTTCATACTAGTATACAGCTATTGCTTTATTGCTGATTCTTCTTGACTTTCCTTGCTTCCATTCTTGATATTCTTAGATGAGTCATAGCAAACATTTGAACTCCTTACTGTACCTTGCAGGGCACTTTTGTTTTTCTATCTTTACTGTCACTTTCGAAATTTAACTTTCAGAGCATTACCTATCCCTGACTGCCAGGGCCAGTCATCCTCCATTATTCATTCCTTTGAACATTTTAATCTCAAGACTCAAATATGTGATATGTATTTGTTATAAACTGTTCCTGTGCATGGAACACCCTCCCATCACTTGTAAGATCTGACTCATCCACAATTAGCATAAATGCTAATAAATTGTGGAAGCTAAATGCTTCCACACTAGCATAAATGCTAGCTTCTGTGAATTATGTTCCACAGCCACCCATGTAGGTTAACAATGCCTGTCTTGGTCAACTCACAATGTGTGCATTAATTACTTCAGTAACCTGTTTTCTTAGTAGTTGAACTTACTGAAGAACAGCCTTTCTGTAGGTAGATTCATCTCTTTCATCCTAGTACTTGGGTTAGTCCTGGCACAAGCTGGGTATTCTGGAATATTGAGTAAAATGAATAAGCGACCTTCTGTTTACAATGATAATTAGTGAGAATTTCAGGATGAGTGATTTTTGGAGTCCAAGTAAGAAGCTGCACTTTTTTGTATCTACTTAGTTACCCCTGGAATCTTCATTTTATTTTTTGTTTTTGGATACTTTTACTTCTTTTTCGTGTGTGTGTGTGTGTGTGTGTGTGTGTGTGTGTGTGTGCCCGTGGAGGTGCTACAAGGGTAATTTCAGGTATCATCTTATATTGCTCTACTTCATTTTGGATTTTGATCTGGCGTTCCTCAGGTTGCACCCTCAAGGGTTGGAAATACAAGCCACTGTCTTATCTGCCTGGAGTTATTGCGTAGGGTCTGGGATCCAAACTCAGGTTCTTCTGCATTCGAGACAGAGTCTTAACCCCTGAGCCATCTCTCCAGCTGGAGCCTTGGCATCTTTAAAGGAGCCTATACACCTAACTTCTGGCCTAAACTGGATCCTCAATCTCTTTCCAGACCAAAGCATCCACTCAGAACCCACTCAATTCTCTCATCACTATACGTGTTGGTCCCACATCTTTTTACTTATGCTAATATATTCCTAACCACAATTCGACATTGAACCCATGGCACACCTTGAGTTTACTCTCAAATTCATTTGAATCTCAGTCTTTCCAGAGGGCCTCTTGAGGATCATTATGACTAGTTCTCTGCTTCTTTTGTCTGAGGCAGGAGTTGTTCCTTCCTCAAGCATGAGGAGCCCACCTGTGTGATGAGTAACTAGGTCTCTAGTCAGATTGTATTGTGAAGGGGGAAATGACATGAGTAATACATTTAGCTGATGGTGTTTTATCTTAAGCTCTCATTTCCTATCATCATTATCTGTGGATACATGCAAAACGAAATTAGGGGTAATGAATTCTGGGCTTTGAGGGAGTAGTTTGTTTGAGACATAACAAAAACAAATTTCTTTCCGCAAGAGTGTGGATGATGACATATCATTTGCATTTGGCGTGTTTCCAGAAGGTTCTGAGATAATGATGATTACCCAAGTAGTATTAGCCATTGTTTTTATGCTATTGAGAACTCTTTGGAGAGTGTTCTAAGGCTAGAACTTGGAAACAAAATGAAGACCTGTTGCTTTGTGACAAGTCTCATGGGGAACTTCATCTTCCCTAATACTGAATAACATGAGAAATGTTAATGGCCATAATTACCAATGGCTCATCACAGAGAATCAAAAGCCCAGGTGAAGTGTAAGGGGATGAGTGTACTTTACACAGCAAATGTCCTATGAGGGGAAGTCAAGCCAAATTACTTCTTTCTGAGTTAAGGAATAATCCCTACATCAACTTTGTTAGGTCTTATTTTACAAGGACAACACTTTCTCTTATTTTCTTTATGCTTTGATTTTTGTCTGAGTACAAAGGAGAATTATTTAATGGGAGCAGTACCCTATTATTGGTTCAAAATTTGCCATTTAGTGATATTATATGAAATGATTGACTTTTCTTACTAAAATTCCATAAAGTAGAAAATATGATTATCTCCATTTCACTGAGGCT
Source organism: Typhlomys cinereus (assembly GCA_023101885.1). NCBI lineage: Eukaryota > Metazoa > Chordata > Mammalia > Rodentia > Platacanthomyidae > Typhlomys > Typhlomys cinereus. The sequence continues at coordinate 1,013,517 of JALPQD010000104.1, forward strand.
TAAAGGAACTTGGTGACTTGTTAATCATGCACTTGGGGCCTGGAGAGGTGGCTCATGGGTTAAGCCTCTGCCTTGCAGGCAGAAGGTTCTGAGTTCGGATCCTAGACCCCATGTATAGACACTTGGCAGAAGTGGGGACGGCCTGTGTTTCTGGTCCTGGTAGGTGGAGCCTGTGAATCCTGGGGCAGAGTAAACAAAGAGCAGGTGGAGGCAGTCCATGGTGGTTCTCGAATTCCCCCGTGGTTCTACACACACACACACACACACACACACACACACACACACACACACATGCACAATTGAATAAAAAAAATCATGCAGTTGGTAGGTGACAGAACTCAGCATTGAAAGTTTGTGCTTCTTTATTGATACTTTATTGAGGAAAAACATGTATTCAGTGGCTTGGTCTGAGGGGTGAGGAGTTAAGGGAGCAAATTAAGTTCTTTGGATGAACTTTCTTAGGAAAAGGAGATGCAGTCACAAAATGAAATTAGCAGGTGATTAAAACTCAGGCCCCAGGTTGCTTGGATAAAGATGGAAACTAGAACTCATGCAGTGGGAGGCTAGGTAGGATTTTCAGATTGCATTAGTAATCTTGGAGTTACCATCACATCATCCAGTTTTCTGTATAAAAAAATGACAAAATAGTCCATGGAAACAGATCATGGTGGTAACAGAGGGGATAAGAAATTTGAATCTGAAGATGAGCACAAAGGGTAGCAGAAAAAGATTTCTTAGCTGAATCATACAGAAATTAGGGAACACATTCCTGAATCCAAGGAGCCCGAGAATTCCTAGCAGAAGAGATATAGGCAGGAGGCAGGAGGCCCAAGGTCATCCACAGGACAAGCTTATCCCTGCACTCAGAAGGTGGGAGGGGGGGACCAGAAAAGGAGATGAAAAAAAATCATTTAAAAGGGAAAATGTTCAGAAGTACTAATCTACTTTCTTGACCAGAACTTTTCAATATTATTCACTTCAGGGGCTCTAATTTCCTCTGATGTCAAGATCTTGTGGTTTTTACAACTAGATATTGGCATTAGATATGTGAAGACTTATCTAGGTCATGTCTCACAATTAATGTATTCTACCCTCAGGATATTAGTACCTTCTTTTCACTTATAATCACAATTTTTTTTATTACTGTTAATGACCTTTTAACCTATTTTCACGTAAAGTAAAACTTCTCCCCTGGGAATGGCAATTTTTTAATAGACTTGGGTATGAAGGCTTTTTATAGAGGAAAAATATTTTTATGGGATTTTGAGAGAATACCTTACACAAAATTTCTTTATATTTGGGAAAAATGTATTCTTTGGCCCATTTTCAAATAATGAGAACTCTAAATAGAGCTGTACTTTTTTCTCCTAATTTTCTGGTTAAAAATTAGAGAACTTGCTTAGATATAAAAATGGGAATAGAAATAAAAATAAAGGGATGCAATTGAGCCTTAGGGATAGGAAAGATGACAGCCCTTTTTAATGGCATCAACCCCAGCCACCCTCTTTAAATTCTTCCAAGGTGTGTATTTTTAATGAAATGCAGCTGCCTTGGAAGGCCTTGTTTACAATGGATCTCTGTCACAGCTCTGCATTGTAGCTATAAATAATGTCAACACACTCTCCTATCCAGCAGCCTAGAGGCTAATACCACCCATCTATACTCGGTGAAGTAATGTTCTTCTTCCTCCCACATATTCATTAGCATCCTGTGCTGTCCCCATCTCCGAAGGTAATGATGACCCTTTGTCACACCATTCATCACTGCCCATGATTGTTCCCAGCTGAGGCTGTTGGCCTGGGCTACCCACTCACCCGGCTACTCTATTCTCAGGCATATCATTGCAGCTGTGTCTTCTTTTTGATTCCTCTTTTCCAAGCGATTTTCATCTATTTCAACATGGCTGTGGTGGTAGAAGCAAAGCCAACACAAGGTGCATTTGTGTTAGTATCAAACTCAGTCATGCAGGGCATGCTTGGCAGTTTAGCCAATGAAGGAATGAGTCACCACTGGAAAGTCTAGTGTAGCTCTTGAAAAGTGAATTGAAGGTCAGGGAGAAACTGTGAATGGGGTTTTATATTTTATTTTCTTGGAAAAGCTAGAGTAAATACACAGACATTTAGTGATATTACCTTGTATCCTTGTGCCCAAACCAGGAGTTTGGGAAACCAGGGGACCCTAAAGTCACATGTGTTTATCTGGGTAGAGCATTTCTTCATGTTGTCCAAGTCTTACATGGTGAATCATGTATATAAAAGAAGATGAATAAGTAGGTAATGACAAAACACACACACACACACACACACACACACACACACACACACAGAGAGAGAGAGAGAGAGAGAGAGAGAGAAAGAGAGAGAGAGAGAGAGGAGAGAGAGACTTCAGTGAAACAGAATTTACAGAATACTTGAAAGAAAACAGATAGGATTAAAATTGATGGATAAACTAAGCTCCAAATAAGTAGAGAGGAAAATGACCACTACATGTGGAGATAGTCTTAACGTTCTCTAAAATCATTTTGGACATCAGGTGCAGAAATGGTTGTTAAGAACACTTTTGGAGGATGGGTGTTTCCATCAGTGGTGGGCATGCCTCTTCCTACCTTGGCTAGTGGGACGAGGAAGGAAGCCTTTTTCAGTGTGTACCTGTTGGGAGAGGCTCCAGGCTCTTTTGTCCTCAAACAATTGAGGAGAGAGACACATGCAGTTGCACAGGAGCAGATCCAGTTTGTGGAGATAGTGCATTTTCAAAGGCTGGGGACCAGAGCAGGACTAGGCTTTGGCAGATCAACAATCCTGTGTGAAGAATAAAGACTGTGCTGTTGTAACATGGGCTTTTTTGGCTCATCTTTGTGCATGCTCTTTACATATAGATTTGCATAAACCCTCATAAGTATGTCTTTTACTCTTATAATGAGACCTGTATTACTTTTGGTCAGCGTGGAGTTCTTCTGTATCTGTGCCAGGGTGATGGTCAGCTCATAAGGGTGGGTCCAACTTTCCTTTCTGTCACTGTGGTTTTTCCATATGCTGATATCGTAAGGCATTGTGAATGGTCTTTCTAACCTAACTTGCTACCCTATTTTCCCGTTTCACCTTGACCAGATGATTAGTACATCACACTTTTCCAATGACTAAAGGAAGTATTCTACATTAATAGTGAATCTAACAGAAACCAGCCAACAACCTACATCACCAAATATTTGAAGAACAAATCACCAACTCCATCAAAGACCTGATACCTGAGTTTCCAAGACATTTCAAAAGTAGTGTATCTATACCTTTTCAATAAGCATGAGATGGAAGAATACCATACTTGAAAAAACATGATAGTCAGTTAATGTTAAAATTCTCAGAGAGCTTAGGAGTAGAGACATGATTACTCAAATTATAAATGAAAACCAAAGAGTCCCACTGTTTACCCATATAGCAAAAGGTACAAAATTCATGCCTCGATAAAAGTGTTAACTAGAAGAAAGCACAAGAAGCAGAAAAAAATGGAAAAAAGGTGAAACAAAAAAGTCTCCCACAGTTTGAGAACCTATTAAATATGAGCTTCCAAAGAAGACAATTTAAGAAAAAATACTCAAATAAATGATGGGAGATTATTCTTTGCAATTTAGATTAGGGAATCTAGAAAATGAAGAAATAAAAAGCCCTTTAATAGGCACATCAGGAAAACTTCTTGGAACATCAAGTCAACAGTAGTATAAACAGATACTTCCAAAGAGAGCAGCAAACAAACACATAAGAAGGGAATAGAACTGACAACAGACAATATTATCTATGATAAAGGTTTTGAATCCATATTTAGCCAGACTTTTATTCATTTATAAGGATAAAATTGTTCAGAAATGTTAAAAAATATAAATTCTGTTACCTGAAAAGCTCATGAGAATAAAACAGCATGTATTCCAGGAAAATGAAAAATATGCCTGAGAGAAATTGAGTTGAAGGAGAATCCATAAATAAATAAATAAATTATAGTTGCATCTAATGGTACATTATTAGAATAAAAAGCTCTGCATGATCTTCATGTGGAATTGAAATAAATGAAAGGAAGGAGGAACTGACATTTCTAACTCTATGTGGTAGTAAATAAGTGTAAGCATTTATATGCAAAGTAGGATGCTAGGAGACAGAGCATCTGAACTGATACAAACTAAACAAGATACAGAGAGGAGAAGAAACACAGTATAAATGATATTAGAGAGGTGACATATTCCAAATGTGTCAATATTTTTGGCAAATGCAAGTTAAATACCTTCCAGCCCTGTTATAGATTAAGGAAAACTGTAGGTTATTGCAGGAAGAACCTGAAGTCAGAGAAAGCTAGAAAACTGTAATTTGAGTAATCAGAACAAATATCTCAGCATTTACCTTTCAACAGAAAGCAGGAAAAGCAAAATATCAAGCAAAGACAGAAGTCATAGTCCAGAACATAAAGAGAGAGACACACTGGTCAGATAAATTCATTAAAAAAGTATGGTGATGAACTTTTACAGACTTAAACAGTGTTTTGTAACAAAATAACATAACTGATTAAAAGACAGGAAAAATGCAGCAATTCCTGTTGAGGTGGAAATATTTTTTTTTTGTTTTTTGTTTTTTATTTCAGCTCATACAAACTTATTAGGTCCACCAGTTCCCTCCCTCCCTCCTCCTCCCCCTGTACCCCCTGCTCTCCCTCCCCACTCCTCTCCCTCCCCATCCCCCAGTGCCTCCCACCCCAATTCCCAGAGAGTCCTTTCTTGTGCATGTCTGATTTTCCTCTGGGCCCTCCTCTCCGATGACGTACAAGGACCCAGTGGCCTTTCCCTGAACCCTTTCCCGTGTTCCCCTTAGGTATAGGAACACTGCTGTGGCTGCCAATCCTTTGCCTCCAAGGCTCTTGGTGCCTTTAGCAGATGCTAGACTTTGTGAGGTCAACAGTGTTTTGGACAATGCGCAGGGCATGCAAAGTCCAATTATAATTGCTTCAGCCCTAACTAGTATAGAGTATCTTATATATCATTGCTCCTCCCATCCTTTTGCTCTTACACTCTTACCACCCCCTCTTCCGCAAATTTCCCTGAGCTTCAAGATGGGGAGAGACTAAGCTGGCCTAGTTCTAGGTGGTTGATATAGAGTCTCTGAAGTTCTGGATTGTGGTTTGTTGATTTTCTTTTGCAGTTTTGCTGCTCCTGCAATGCCCTTCGCTCCATCCTGGTGGGCATTGTATGTTACCCCCTGGCCAGAGACAAAAAACTGTTAGAGTCTTGTGATAAAAGCACATTCAAAGGTAGATGTAATAAAAGTGGGAAACCACAGTGAGGGAGGGGTCTATCACCCATTTGCAAAATGGTTACTTTTTATCTGCCAGACTATATGCCCTCCTCTTCTGGTGAGATCACACCCCCTCAGTAGTAAATGATCAGGAACAAAAGTCTGTGAACTTAATCAGATGTCTCATTACTTATTTGGGTCCTTGGTGGAGGCCTATATTCCCTGCTGTAACAATGGTCCCTTCTCTCCTTGTTTCTGGTGTGGCCCTCCTACCCCATCCCTCCTGTTCATAATCCTTGCAATTACTGTCTCTAGGTGGGCTGGGTGGGTTTAGTACTAGGAGCCACCTATTAGGGAGTACATACAGCGCTTAATTTTCTGGGTCTGGGATACTTCGCTTAATATAATTGTTTCTAATGACATCCATTTCCCGGCAAATTCCAGTAATTCATCATTTCTGATGGCTGAGTAGTACTCCATTGTATAGATGTACCACTGTTTCCTTATCCACTCGTCAACTGTTGGACATTTGGGCTGATTCCATGACTTTGCTATTGTAAACAGTGCTGCTATGAACATGGTCGTGCTTGTGCTATCGAGGTGAACCTCTGCTGTATGGGGGGTTATTCCCAAAAGTGGGATAGCAGGGTCATATGGCATTTCAATCTTTAATTTCTTTAAGAATCTCCAGACGGCTCGCCAGAGTGGCTGTATGAGCCTGCATTCCCACCAGCAATGTAGGAGAGTTCCCCTCTCTCCACATCCTCTCCAGCATTTGTCGTTGTTAGTATTGTGGATTTTTGCCATCCTGACTGGAGTGAGATGATATCTCAGGGAAGTTTTGATTTGCATTTCCCTGATGGCTAAAGAAGTGGAGCATTTTTTCAGATATTTGTTAGACATTTTAATTTCATCCCTGGTAAAGTTTCTTTTAAGTTCCAGGGCCCATTTTTTAATTGGACCATTGGTTTCCTTGGTGTTTGGTTTTCTAAGTTCTTTGTGCACTCTGGACAGCAGAGTTCTATCAGATGTGTGGTTAGTGAAGATTTTCTCCCATTCTGTGGGTTGCCTTTGAACTCGCGTTATAATCTCTTTATCTGAGAGGTGGAAATATTTTTAAAAAATGAAATGAAGGAAGATCCCATAGATCAAATGAACCAGAACATGCCACAAAATTCATGAGTGTGATCAAATGTTAAATTTTTTAAAATTTATTTTTAAATACTTTAATTCCTAGCTATACTTGCTCCTTGTCTCCTTCATTCCCACCTCCCTTCCTTCTTCCCTTCCCTCCTGCTCTCATCCTTCCCCTTCCTTCCTAGGTCTAGTCTACTCCTTCCTACTTTCCTTTCTTTTGCTTCTGTTGGTCCTGTGGTTCCCTCTGTATCATCTGCTCTAGTGGAGTTTCAGGTCTCTATAGCCAACCAAGAGGCCCTTCCTTGGGTGGCCTGGTGATATGGGTACTCCCCTACCTCTGCCTGACTCCTTGTACCTAAAGATCCTACTGCCTGAAACTATTTCTCCTAAGATCCACACCAGCCCATGGAGGACACCTTAGATGTTGAAAACTTCCTTTAATGATAGTGTGAAAAAATCTCTTCCAGAGTGGCTTTATAGGTTTCTTCTTCTAGTATTCCATGAATGCACATGTTTGGCTTCTTTGAGGAGTCCCATAACTCTTGTATATTCCTCTTCAGTATTTTTGTCTTTTTCGACCTCTTTGCTTCCATCAATTTTTTCTGCCATCTTAACCTTCTAGTTCTGATATTCTGTTTTCTGCTTTGTTGGTTCTGCTGGTAAGATTTTCTGTTGAATTTTGGATTATAGTTATCTTATTTTTAATTTCAAGGTTAAACTCTGTATGAGGCTTTTTTCAATGGTTTAATGCATGGTTTTGTTTCTTCAAATGACTTTTTCATTTCATCTAGGTGCCTGTTGTGCCGTTATTGAACTCCTTTTGGATTTCTTCTTTCACTGTTTTGATCATGGCAAAGATCATGCTTTGAAAATTCCTGTCTTGCTTATTGAATTCTTTTTTTTAAATACATTTTTTATTATTTCAGCTCATACAAACTTAATAGGTACACCAGTTCCCTCCCTCCCTCCTCCTCTCCCCGAACCCCCTGCTCCCCCTCCCCTCACCCCTCCCACTCCATCCTCCCGTGCCTCCCGCCCCAATTCCCAGAGTCCTTTCTTGTGCATGCCTGACTCTCCTCTGGGCCTTCCTCTCCGATGACGTACAAGGACCCAGTGGCATTTCCCTGAACCCTTTCCTGTGTTCCCCTTAAGCATAGGAACACTACTGTGGCTGTCAATCCCTTGCCTCCGAGGATCTTGGTGCCTTTAGCAGATGCTAGACTTTGTGAGGTCAATAGCTTATTGAATTCTTGTCTAGTATCTCAGGGGTTTTCTGACAGGGATCCATTGTTATGGGGTTAACGTATTTTTGTAGGGGAGTTGTTATGGTGGTTTTTGTTGTTTCTTGTGGATTTACAGTATGACCCTGTCACTTTGTGTTTAATTTCTTAAATGTTTCTTGGTGTGTATTTATGACTATTATGAGTTAGACAGAGTTGCTGCATTTGAACAGCTATTGCTACTATTTACCTAGGTTTCTAAAGTGTTAGTCTAGGGTTTCTTGCTGTTATTTGTGGATAAGGTGATTATGCTAAAAAAATAAAACAAAACAAAACAAAAACATGTGGAAGCCTTACTCTTGTTCTGAGAGTGACAGAGTTTAGGTCTAGATTTGCCTGGAAGTTTCAGAATGGTGGTCAAGGGTTGTTATGTATGGTTTGGATTATATATTAGATCAACTTTATATTATGAAATAGGGTGGGTTTAGTAGCCAGGGATTAGAGATTTATATGGTATGGCAACTATTAATTCCTTCCAGCTCTGATAAGGTGAATGGTTAATGTCCTGAGGGATGGGCGTGCAGAATTTTGAGTGTGCTATATAGAGGTCTGAATCATAGGTAACTGTCAATTGAAATGACAGGGAAAGTAAAAGGAGTTACTTATCTTAGGGATGTGAAGATTCCCTTCTGTTTGATGGAAGGAGCTTTAAGGTTCTCAGTAGCAAGGTGTTTGTGTGTTGGTCCCAGATTTGTGGTTCCTGTGGACTCTTAAAACCTTGGTTGATGTCCTGTTGTCCCAGGGCCAGCCAGGAAACCCAATGCTCTGAAAGGCCCAAGCCAAAAGGCCAAATGATAAATTGTGGACTCAAATTTGTAAGTGACAGTAAAGTTTCTCCTGATATACCTATCATATTTACAGAAGTTTGGACTAAAATAATCTACAATAAGAGGTTATAAATAAATTAGAATGAAAATATTCTCATAGAAAATTATTCTTTTAAATACATTTATTAAACAACTATGAAAACTTAGAAAATAATAAATATTTTGATACAGAGTTTTCTGATTTATTTATAGCAATATAATCTTGGTCAGAAACAATAATCCTCCCTTTCACCCCACCCTGCTCCGCCGGTCAGGACGCACGCGCGCTGTCCAGCCGGACCTCACCCAGTGACTCTAGATAAGCCCCGGCCAGCGCCCACCCACCAGAACCCCAGGTCAGCCCAAAGGGACCCGGCTCTGACTCCCGCCATCCAGCTGGAGCTGCGCGCGCAGGGCCGAGGGAGGAGGAGGACCTCCCCCTGCGCCCGGGCCCTGCCCCAGCTGCCCTCGGGTTAAATAGCTCCATGCCAACGCCCCCATCCTCCCTTTCCCCACCCCGCTCTGCTGGTCGCGACACGCGCGGTCCAGTTGGGCCTCACCCGTGACCTATGTAAGCTCTGTCCCTGCCCACCCCCAGAACCCCAGGCCAAATAATTCAGTTTAGTGAAATTGAAAGATCTTAAGAGTTAAAACGACAATGCCAAAGTCAAAGTGCAAATCCATGAGAAGCAACACTCAAGTAAACAAATTTCCCACTGAAGAAATTAATCCCATAATGTTAGACTCCAACCAGAACAAACCCTCGGAAAAAGGCCAAGAAAGCCTGACCCAGGATAACGACTTTCAAAATATGATCATTACCATGTTCAATACTATGAAAGAGGAAATCAGGGAGGAATTACATAATCGAATCAATCGCTTTGAAGAGGAACACAACAGACATTTGGAGGAGTTGAGAAAAACAGTGCAAGAAACAAAAACTGGCATAGAGCAGTTAAAACAGACTCAAGCAGAGTTTAAAACTGAGCTACAAGACAACCCAGAACTCTACAGAGAGCCTTATCAGCAGAACTAACAAAGCAGAAAATAGAATTTCAGACCTTGAAGGTAAAGTGGGAGTACTAACCAGCTCAATGGAAGAGGTTGTTAAAGCCAAAAAGATACTTGAGAGAAATATGCAAGAGATATGGGACACCCTGAAGAAGCCTAATATGCGTATTCATGGAATACCAGAGTAAGAATCTCAAAATACCACCCCTGAGGAAATTTTTCAAACGATCATCAAGGAAAACTTTCCTCATATAAAAAAAGAGAGGCCCATCCATATACAAGAGGCATTCCACACCCCAAACAGATACTACCAAAACAGAAGAACCCCACAGCAAATAATAGTTAAAACACTCCACATTCAAGATAAAGAACTGGTGCTGAGAGCTTCAAGGAAGAAAAAAACAAGTCACTTTTAAAGGTAAACCTATTAAAATAACAAATGACTTCTCAGTCGAAACAGTAAAAGCAAGAAGAGCTTGGAGAGACATACTTCAAGTATTGAATGAGCAAAAATGTCAACCCAGGCTGATTTACCCAGCAAAACTCTCAGTCATGATCGAGGGACAAAGAAAAACTTTCCAGCACAAAGACAACTTGAAGGGATACATGTCCACCAAACCAGGCCTTCAAAAAATGCTAGAAATGATACTCAAGCGTGAAGAAAAAAACAGGCATATCCAAGAGAACAGAAGGCAAGTATAACACCATTAAAAGCAAAGCAATATACTTATAAAAACTACTAAACATAAAAATGTCTAGAATTAAAAATAGTTTCTCCATTATAACACTAAATGTTAATGGAATTAATTCACTGATCAAGAGACACAGATTACACTTCACTAACCACACATCTGATAGAACTCTGCTGTCCAGAGTGCACAAAGAACTTAGAAAACTAAACACCAAGGAAACCAATGGCCCAATTAAAAAATGGGCCCTGGAACTTAAAAGAAAATTTACCAGGGATGAAATTAAAATGTCTAACAAATTTCTGAAAAAATGCTCCACTTCCTTAGCCATCAGGGAAATGCAAATCAAAACTTCCCTGAGATATCATCTCACCCCGGTCAGGATGGCAAAAATCCACAATACAAACAACAACAAATGTTGGAGAGGATGTGGAGAGAGGGGAACTCTCCTACATTGCTGGTGGGAATGCAGGCTCATACAGCCACTCTGGCGAGCCGTCTGGAGATTCTCAAAGAAATTAAAGATTGAAATGCCATATGACCCTGCTATCCCACTTTTGGGAATAACCCCCCATACAGCAGAGGTTCACCTCGATAGCACAAGCACGACCATGTTCATAGCAGCACTGTTTACAATAGCAAAGTCATGGAATCAGCCCAAATGTCCAACAGTTGACGAGTGGATAAGGAAACAGTGGTACATCTATACAATGGAGTACTACTCAGCCATCAGAAATGATGAATTACTGGAATTTGCCGGGAAATGGATGTCATTAGAAATAATTATATTAAGTGAAGTATCCCAGACCCAGAAATTTAAGCGCCGTATGTACTCCCTAATAGGTGGCTCCTAGTACCAAACCCACCCAGCCCACCTAGAGACAGTAATTGCAAGGATTATGAATAGGAGGGATGGGGTAGGAAGGCCACACCAGAAACAAGGAGAGAAGGGACCATGTTACAGCAGGGAATATAGGCCTCCACCAAGGACTCAAATAAGTAATGAGACATCTGATTAAGTTCACAGACTTTTGTTCCTGATCATTTACTACTGAGGGGGTGTGATCTCACCAGAAGAGGAGGGCATATAGTCTGGCAGATAAAAAGTAACCATTTTGCAAATGGGTGATAGACTCCTCCCTTAGTATGGTTTCCCACTTTTATTACATCTACCTTTGAATGTGCTTTTATCACAAGACTCTAACAGCTTTTTGTCTCTGGCCAGGGGGTAACATACAATGCCCACCAGGATGGAGCGAAGGGCATTGCAGGAGCAGCAAAACTGCAAAAGAAAATCAACAAACCACAATCCCGAACTTCAGAGACTCTATATCAACCACCTAGAACTAGGCCAGCTTAATCTCTCCCCATCTTGAAGCTCAGGGAAATTTGCGGAAGAGGGGGTGGTAAGAGTGTAAGAGCAAAAGGATGGGAGGAGCAATGATATATAAGATACTCTATACTAGTTAGGGCTGAAGCAATTATAATTGGACTTTGCATGCCCTGCGCATTGTCCAAAACACTGTTGACCTCACAAAGTCTAGCATCTGCTAAAGGCACCAAGAGCCTTGGAGGCAAAGGATTGGCAGCCACAGCAGTGTTCCTATACCTAAGGGGAACACGGGAAAGGGTTCAGGGAAAGGCCACTGGGTCCTTGTACGTCATCGGAGAGGAGGGCCTAGAGGAAAATCAGACATGCACAAGAAAGGACTCTCTGGGAATTGGGGCGGGAGGCACTGGGAGATGGGGAGGGAGAGGAGTGGGGAGGGGGAGCAGGGGGTACGGGGGGAGGAGGAGGAAGGGAGGGAACTGGTGTACCTAATAAATTTGTATGAGCTGAAATAAAAAAAAAAAGAGCTTGTGGCTGGGGAGCAGGTCTGTCAGACAGTATCCACTGGACTGTGCAGAGCTGCCACCCCCAGAACTAACCACGCCGATGTGTGCTTCCGTAAGCCCTGCACAGTTAGGCCCATCAGCATTTCATCATGTTCAAGGGAAGAGCTCCAGCCATGCTGCGCTTCCCCAAGTGACTATTTAGGGGTAATGCCAGCCAGGAGAAAGGGACCTTCTTTACTCTACAATTTGCCCACTGGTAAGTCATCAGTGCTCCAGCAAGTGTTCAGGCACTTGTCAGTTCTGGCATCCCAGATTAAACCCAAGAACCACACGTGTGGAAAGATATGAAAGTAGGAGGGAGACTGGCTGGAAAGGAGAAAGTAAAGGTGGGCGAGATAACTAAGTGAGTAAGGAACCTCTGACCGCAAACCTGGCTGTCTGAGCTCAATCACTGGAAACGCGCATGGTGGAAAGAGAGAATTGACTTCTGAATGTTGTTCTTGATTCCTACCTGTGAGTGCATGTGTGTCCCCTCCCTTTCTCTCCCATAAATAAATATATCTTTTAATAAAAGAAGAAAGAATGAAGTGGGATATGGGGGGGGGTTGAATAGTAAGAGGTGAAAACATGAATTCATTGTATCTCTGTCTGAAAGTGCCAAGAATAAAAAATAGTAAAAAGAAAAAAAAAAAAGATTACAAACTTGGATTAAAAATCACAATCCAATCTGCTGCCTGCAGGAAACCCATCTCACCACAAAAGATAGGCACACTCTAAAAATAAAAGGCTGGTCAACAATTCTACAAGCTAATGGAAGCAGAAAACAGGCAGGGGTAGCCATTATGTTATCAGACAAAGTGGACTTCAAACCAAAGAAAATTATAAGAGACACGGATGGATGCTACATTTTAGTCACAGGTACAATTCATCAGGAAGACTTCACAATACTGAACATATATGCACCCAATACGGGCCCCTCCACATTCATTAAGAAAACCCTACAGTGCCTAAAGCAAGAAATCAACCCCCAAACAATAATTCTTGGGGACTTCAACACCACCCTCTCAACATGGGATAGATCAACAGGTCAAAAGCTTAACAGAGACACTTTGGAACTTAATCAAACCCTGAAAGAAATGGAACTTACAGATCTCTATTGAACTTTTCACCCACGCACCAAAGAATACACATTTTTATCAGCAGCACACGGAACTTTCTCCAAAATAGATCACATATTGGGCCACAAAACGAATCTACACATATACAAAAAAGTTGAAATTCTAACCTGTGCCCTATCAGACCACCACGGCCTAAAGCTGGACATCCACAACACATCAAACAAGAGAAAATACACTAACTCCTGGAAACTTAACAATATGATGCTGAATGAGAACTGGATTCAGGAAGAAATTAAAAAGGAAATTCAAGATTTCCTGAAAGTGAATGATAACGAAAATACAACTTACCAAAATCTCTGCGACACAATGAAAGCTCTTCTAAGAGGTAAGTTCATAGCTCTTAATGCCTACATCAAAAAAATGGAAGCATCAGAAATAAACAACTTAACAATGCAGCTTAAAGCTTTAGAGAAACTAGAGCAATCTGATCCCAAAAGGAGTAGAAGAGAGGAGATTAGCAAAATAAGGGGAGAAATATCTGAAATCGAGACTAAGAAAACGATAGAAAAAATCAACCAGTCAAAAAGCTGGTTCTTTGAAAAAATCAATAAGATTGATATACCCCTAGCTAAATTAACCAAAAGCAAGAGAGAGAAAACCCAAATTAACAAAATTAGAAATGAACATGGAGTTATCACTACTGATACCCAAGAAATCCAGAGAATTATAACATCATATTTCAAAAACTTGTACTCTGTGAAGTTTGAAAACACAAAAGAGATGGATGAATTTCTAAGTAAACACAACCTACCTAAATTGAATCAGGAAGTTGTGAATTATTTAAATAGTCCTATAACATACAAGGAAATTGAGGAAGTAATCTCGAATCTTCCCACCAAAAAATGTCCTGGGCCAGATGGATTCAGCAGAGAATTCTACCAGACATTTAAGGAGTTAATAACACCAATACTCCTTAAACTGTTCCATCAAATAGCAAAGGAAGGAACACTACCAAATTCCTTCTATGAAGCTAATATTGTTGTAATCCCAAAACCTAATAAAGATTCACTTAAAAAAGAAAGCTATAGGCCAATCTCTCTGATGAACACAGATGCAAAGATTCTCAACAAAGTCTTAGCAAATCGGATTCAAAAACATATCAAAAAGATCATTCACGGAGACCAAGTAGGCTTCATCCCCGGCACACAAGGTTGGTTCAACATACGAAAATCAATAAATGTAATTCATCATGTAAACCAGTCCAAAGTCCAAAACCACATGATACTCTCGATAGATGCAGAAAAAGCCTTTGACAAAATCCAACTGCCTTTTATGATCAAAACGCTGGAGACAGTAGGAATGGAAGGAACCTTTATCAATATAATAAAAGCTGTATCCAACAAGCCCACAGCAAGGATTATACTCAATGGGGAACAATTGGAAGTATTCCCACTTCGATCAGGAACTAGACAAGGCTGTCTACTACTCTCACCACTTCTATTCAATATTGTACTTGAAGTCTTAGCTGAAGCCATAAGACAAGAAAGGGACATAAGAGGGATTCAAATCGGCAAGGAAGAAGTCAAGCTATCCCTATTTGCAGTTGACATGATCTTATACTTGAGTGATCCCAAAAACTCCACCAGGAAGCTCCTGGAACTGATTGAGAAGTTCAGCAGGGTGGCAGGATATAAAATAAATGTGCAAAAATCAGAGGCCTTCCTATATGTCCAGAATGAAAGAAGTGAAAAAGCCTTGAGAGAAACAATCCCATTTACTATAGCCCCTAAAAAAATGAAATACCTTGGTATAAACCTAACCAAGGAGGTAAAAGACCTTTACAATGAAAACTTTAAAACCCTAAAGAAAGAAATTGCAGAAGACACCAGAAGGTGGAAAGACCTCCCATGTTCCTGGATTGGCAGAATCAACATTGTAAAAATGACCATCCTACCAAAGGCAATATACAAATTCAATGCTATACCAATTAAAATCCCAAAGCAATTCTTTAAAGAAGTTGACCAAATAATCTCAAAATTCATATGGCGGCATAAAAGACCCAGGATAGCAAAGACAATCCTGAGTAACAAAAACACTGCTGGAGGTATTACCATACCAAACCTTAGTCTATACTACAAATCCATAGTTATAAAAACTGCCTGGTACTGGCTCCAAAATAGACACACAGATCAATGGATAAGGGTTGAAGACCCAGATATAAGCCCACAAAAATACAGCCATTTGGTCTTTGACAAAGGGGCCCAAAGAATCCAATGGAAAAAGAATAGCATCTTCAACAAATGGTGCTGGCAATACTGGATCTCCACATGCAGAAGATTAAAGCTGGACCCATACTTGTCACTATGTACAAGATTTAATTCCAAATGGATCAAGGACCTTGATTTAAGGCCAGAGACTTTAAAAACCATAGTTGAAAGGATAGGGAACTCCCTCGAGCTGATTGGGCTAGGCCAACATTTCCTAAACAGACATCCAATGGCACAATCACTGCTACCAACTCTCAACAGTTGGGATCTTGTGAAATTAAAGAGCTTCTGTTCAGACAAAGAGATGGTAACAGGAGCTCAAAGGCAACCCACAGAATGGGAGAAAATCTTCACTAACCACATATTTGACAGAGCTCTACTGTCCAGAGTACACAAAGAACTTAGAAAACTAAACTCCAAGGAAAACAATGGCCCAATTAAAAAAATGGGCCCTGGAACTTAAAAGAAACTTTACCAGGGATGAAATTAAAATGTCTAACAAATTTCTGAAAAAATGCTCCACTTCCTTAGCCATCAGGGAAATGCAAATCAAAACTTCCCTGAGATATCATCTCACCCCGGTCAGGATGGCAAAAATCCACAATACAAACAGCGACAAATGCTGGAGAGGATGTGGAGAGAGGGGAACTCTCCTACATTGCTGGTGGGAATGCAGGCTCATACAGCCACTCTGGCGAGCCGTCTGGAGATTCTCAAAGAAATTAAAGATTGAAATGCCATATGACCCTGCTAGTCCACTTTTGGGAATAACCCCCCATGCAGCAGAGGTTCGCCTCGATAGCCCAAGCTCGACCATGTTCATAGCAGCACTGTTTACAATAGCAAAGTCATGGAATCAGCCCAAATGTCCAACAGTTGACGAGTGGATAAGGAAACTGTGATACATCTATACAATGGAGTACTACTCAGCCATCAAAAATGATGAATTACTGGAATTTGCTGGGAAATGGATGTCATTAGAAACAATTATATTAAGTGAAGTATCCCAAACCCAGAAAATTAAGCGCCATATGTACTCCCTAATAGGTGGCTCCTAGTACCAAACTCACCCAGCCCACATTGAGACACTCAAAAGTAAACCTATGTAACACAGTAATTGCAAGGATTATGAGCAAGAGAGATGGGGTAGGAGAGCCACACCAGAAACAAGGAGAGAGGGGACCATGTTACAGCAGAGAAAATAGGCCTCCATCAAGGTCTGCAAGTAAGTAATGAGAAACCTGGTTAAGTTTACAGACGTTCTTTCCTGATCTCACGAGAAGGGGAGCGCATATAGTCTAGCAGATAAAAAGTAATCATTTTGCAAATGGGTGATGGACCCCTCCTTCACTGAGGTTTCCTACTTTTATTACATCTACCCTTGAATGTGCTCTTATAACAAGACTCCAGTTTAACAGCTTTTTGTCTCTGGCCAGGGGGTGACATACAGTGCCCAGCAGGATGGAGTGAAGGGCATTGCAGGAGCAGCAAAACTGCAAAAGAAAATCAACAAACCACAATCCAGAACTTCAGAGACTCTATATCAATCACATAGAACTAGGCCAGCCTAATCTCTCCCCATCCTGGAGCTCAGGGACATTTGCAGAAGAGGGGGCAGTAAGATTGTAAGAGCAAAAGGATGGGAGGAGCAATGATTTGCAAGATTCTCAACAATAGTTGGGGCCAAAGCAATCATAATGGGACTTTGCATGCCCTGCGCAATGTCCAGCGCACTGTTGCCCTCATAAAGTCTAGCATCTGTTAAGGGCACCGAGATCCCTGGAGGCAAGGGATTGACAGCCATAGTAGTGCTCCTATGCTTAAGGGGAACAAGAGAAAGGGCTTATGGAAATGGCACTGGGTCCTTATATGTCATCGGAGAGGAGGACCCAGTGGAGAGTCAGGCGTACACAATAAAGGACTCTCTGGGAATTGGGGGGGAGGCACTGGGGGATGGGGAGGGCGAGGAGGGGGAGGAGGGGGTTTGGGGGGAGGAGGGGGGAGGGAGGGAACTGGTAAAAAATTTTAAAATGTATAATTACATTTTTAATAAAAAAAGAAAACAGTATTTAAAGAGATAAAAAAAAGAAACAATAATCCATGAAGACAATAAATGTTATAAATATTTGTAGTGCTTGATGGGTCTCTAAGGTGACCAATAAAACTTAAAATGATTAAATGAAATGACACTTCCCATAATAAAATGAAGGAATACAAAATATTAGTTGCAACACAATGGGATCTGTAAGATAGATTTTCTTTTCTTTTTTTTCTTTTTCTACTTTTTCAAGCATATTAAGTATTCATCCCAGCTTCCCCTTTTCCCCCTAATACTGTAAACTAGAATAAGAACCTATAAAAAAAAGGGAAGGAAAAAATCAATAGAGAAGACAGCCAATAAACCTATAGGTAATTCTCTATTGGTACCTGTTATAGCCATAGAATGGGCACTTACAGTGGGAACCTTTGAGTCTAAACCAGATTAGTGAAGGCAAATGCGCATATCAGTTGGGTGGCCTGAAGAGAGATAACTTGATATACCACAGAGGCCTGAGTACCCACAGGATTAGACAGGTCAGAGTGAACTCTGAGGTCCATAAAATCCTTTAAGAGAAAAATATGAAAAAGTATAAATTAGTGTAAAATAATGAACAACTTTTTTTAGCTGAAGAATAATATTTTTAGTTGGGGAGGTGTTATGCACTTGTATTCGCAGCACTTGACAGGCAGAAGCAGGAAGATTAGGAGTTCAAGGTCATCCTTAGTGGGTTGGGAGTTGGAGGCCAGTCTGGGCCACATGAGACCCTGTTCCACTAAGTCCATAAACATTGTTAGAAAATAGAAAAATCCTCAACAAACTTCCTCATAAATATGGCAGCAATCACAACAATCCAAAAGGATTCAAGAATTGAAAGGGGCATAGAACTATAAAATTAGAGGGAATTTGGGAGTTTAGAAGATATGGATATATTTCTTCAAAATACTGACATTGAAAAAGCTGCATGCCTAAAAAAACAATAAGCATAACAATAAAAACATGTTGCACACATACACATTTTTTATTATGGACCCAAACAAGGAAGAATAGAGTTATGAAATTTAAGATATATTATTTTCCTGTTTTTCTGAAATTTTCTTCTTTGCTCACATTCTTGAGAAAAAGCATAATGGAGTCCCTCCCTAGTCCTTTTCCCCAAAGCAAGTAGCTAAGTCATTATTAAGCAATCAGCAGAGAGAAGCATTTTCCTACTAACATTTGATCCCTGAAGGGTAGAAGGAATGATTAAGATAGTTGTCATCAAATGAAGGCAATATTCTGTTATCTTTTTTCATATAAGAAATCAAAATGATGTGCTCTTAATTTGCTTTTTTCACATATATCACAGAATGCTGAACATATGATAACATTTAATGAGTGAATTAATTTTTTGCAATGTTCAGTTGATGAAAACAACATTGGAACACTAAGGAATACTGATGGTAGAGATGGTGCTTTAAGCATAAGTGATGAGGTGTCAGGTGGAAGTTGCATTAAGCTTGGCACACATCATTAAACAGTGTCTGATATGAGCAGATGTTCAATTTTTCACAGTGAGGAGGTGGTTCAGGATATTCTGTCGTAACATAACATGATGAAATGGCATAATTTACCAAAAAAGTAAAATAAGCCATTTGTCTTGAAAATGGCAGTTGGTATCTGTTTGTGAAGTGCGTTGATAAGTTTAGATTTTTGTCTGAGCTAGTAACCAAAGATAACTGTGAAGAATAGAAATACCCCTTGTGTGTATTTGCTATTATCAATATTATATGGACAAATTACCATAGGTAGGTAGGACCTTTAATTTTCTGTTGTCTTTTATATAATTTAGAACTGATATTTCCTTGTATTTACTACTCTACCCTTTAATAGCATGTATGTCAGGAAGTTGTTTTTGAAACACCTCATCTTTTGCACACATTTTTCTTTTCTTATTTATTTATTCATTTTTATTATTTCCGCTCATATAAACTTAACAGGTACACCGGTCCCCTCCCTCCCTCCACCTCCCTCCACCCACCTGGCCCCCCCTCCCCTCTCCCCTCCCTTCCCCAAGTGCTTCCTCCCCCAATCCCCAGAGCATCCTTTACTGTGCATGCCAAACTCTCCTCTGGGTCCTCCTCTCCGATGAGGTGCAAGGACCCAGGGGCATTTCCCAGAACCCTTTCCTGTGTTCCCCTTATGCTTAGGAACACGACTGTGACTGTTAGTCCCTAGCCTCCAAGGATCCTAGTGCCTTTAGTCCATGCTAGATTTTGTGGGGTCAATAATGTGCACACATTTTTCTATGCATCATACTCTGCTTAGATTTTTTTGATTTTCATATCAACTCCTCATTTCTTGGTCAAAAAATGTCAAACTTTGCTTAAGTAGGTGCTTGGTAGGTGAGGCAAGGGTATATAAAAATTTGTCTTTCTTCTCAGATATTGATAAAGAAAATTCAAGGACAAAATTGTGCAGAACCCACCTACTAGTCCAGTGCAGAATAAACAGTATTCAAGAATTTTTCAAATCCAAAATCAATAAATGGAAAAATTGATACTAATTTCCAGCATACTGTTTCATGTTCCTAGTTTTAAGCCTTTCATTCCACATTGCACATTCTAATATGGTGTATTTTTATTTTCATTTTATTCTAGGAATTCTAAAATTTCTACTGTGACTTTTTGATCACTCACTGAATATTCAAAAGTGTTCTTTCTCCTAGTGTTTGTATATTTTCTGGCGTTTCCCTGGCTGCTTATTTCTAGTTTTATTTCATTATGATCTGATAAAATTCAAGAAGTTATTTTAATATTTGTTAAAACTTGTTTCTTATCCTAAAATATAATCAGTTTTGAGGAAATATCATAGGCTACTGAAAGTAAATGGCTGTAGAAGTTAATGGAATATTCTATGAATATATGTTAAAACTCATTTAGTTTATATTATCATATAATTATCATGTTGGTAGGAGAAGTGGTTCTGGATAACGTCTCCATTAATGACAACAGTATATTGAAGTCATTCAGTATTATCTGATTTAGGTCTGTCTGAGTCTTTACAATTGGTAGTGATTATTTTATGGAATTGAATTTGCAACATTTGGTTCTACATGTGTTTACAATTATTATAACCTCTTGATATTCTCTCTCTCTTTCTCTATCTCTCTCTCTTTCTCTCTCCATATATATGGGGATGTGTACAAGAGGACACTTGACTGTGTGTACTTATGGAGGCCCAAAGGTGACTTCTGGAATCATCCTGAATTGTTTTACCTCTTTACTGGATTGTTCTGGGATTTCCCAGACTTTGCTTTCCAGAGTCAGAAGTACAGTCCACTGCCATTTCCACCTAGTGTTTTTAATGTAACACTTGTCACCTGAACTCCTTTTATTTGCAAGGCAAAGACTCTAAATCCTGAGCCGACTCTCTAACACCTCATTTTTTTTTTCGGTTTTACAAATCGGTTTATCCATTTTAAGTTACTGAGCCAATTGTAAAATTATCTCTAAATTAAGATCAGAGAAAATCAAGATCAGAACACACACACACAAACACACATGCACGCACGCACGTACACACGCACAAACACGTACACACATACCTGTATATACATATGCATATACTTACATGGACACAAGCACACATCATATATACATTAGCACAAATCAACAGCTTTTCTTAGCAACAGCAAAGTAGATGAAGAATTAGGAAAATAATCTGATTAACAATGATAGAGCAGAGCACTGCAAAATAAATTGAATATGTTAGAAGTTGGAAATACTATTCATATAAAGATATTATCTAAATTAATGCTGCTAAAATGACCATGTGGCTAAAAGCAGTGTGCACATTCAATGGAATCCTCATCAAAATTCTAGTTATCTTGTAATCTGGATGAATTCATTGCAGAAATGCAAGGGTGGCACAATGTGTAATATATGCAAATAAAAATGTTACATAAAATATAAATAGAATCAAGGACAAAATACAAAATCATCTTAGTAGATTAAGAAAAAGTTATTGGCAGGATTAAACATTTCATAAAAGCTCTAAATAAACAGTATAAATTAAAAAATAATAAAAATAATATGTAATTAGATCTATTACATTGGATCAGGGAAAAACTAAAAGCATTTCCTATTTACAGGAATGAGACAAGAGTATTTTTCTATTAC
Organism: Typhlomys cinereus; assembly: GCA_023101885.1. Classification (NCBI taxonomy): domain Eukaryota; kingdom Metazoa; phylum Chordata; class Mammalia; order Rodentia; family Platacanthomyidae; genus Typhlomys; species Typhlomys cinereus. The sequence continues at coordinate 1,035,126 of JALPQD010000104.1, forward strand.
CACTCTTATTCTAAGTGCTTGAAACCTTTAGGAAACTAAACTCTCTATATGCAGATGATGTGACCCTATACTTAAAAAAGAAACCATAAAGTACTCAACCAGAAAACTCTTCTAAGTTTTTCAGCAATGTTTAAGCGTAAAAATTAACATAAAAATCAATAGTGTTTTGCGCTGAGGAGATGACTTAATCAGTAAAGTGCCTGCTGGGCGAGCATGAGATCTGAGTTTGGATCCCCAGCACCCAAGTACATAAAAGCCAGGCATAGTGGTGTGCAACTGTAACCTTTGCAGGAAGGCTGGAAGTAGCAGTAAAATCTTGGAAACTTATTAGTCTAGCCCAGTCGATGAATTTTAGGTTCAGTGAGAGACCCTGTCTCAAAAAATAAAGTGGAAAGTGATTAAGGAAGACATCTGGCATTGACCTTTCACACACACACACATCTGCATGCACGTGTGAACATATCCACATGGACACATACATCCATCACATACACATCAGCACAAAATCAATAACTTTTTCATGTAACAGCAATAAAGAATGTAAAAAAAATCAGGAAAACAGTGTGATTCTTATTACAGAACACTGAAAAAAACAAATCAAAGACATTGGAAGAGTAAATACTTTTCATATTCATGCATTATCTAAATTAATATTGTAAAATGGCTATGCTGCTACAGATTCAGTGCAATTCCCATTAAAATTTCAGTCTTCATATACGGGGAAAAGAGAATCCCAAAATTCACATGGAATCTTAAAGACCCTGAGTACCCAAAGTAACTAACCTCGAAAGGAAAAAAAAAGACAGTCTTCAAAGTATCATAATACGTGGCCCTATGTATCTGTTTGGAACAAGTAAGATGGAATAGAGGACCCAGAATGAAGTTGCATAGCTATATACGCTTGATTTTTCAACAAAGTGTATAGGATAGAAAAGTCTCTTAAAAATTGGTAATGGTATTGAGCTTGTATGATTAGGAAAAAAATAAAATGTGGGGAAAAAAGAAGGCAGAAATAATGGTTTTCTCTAAAGTATTTGAAGGCATATTTGTTTCCCCAACAGGCCAATAAAGGGAGTGTCTGCCTCTGGAAAAAAAAAGTGGTAATGAGAAAACTGGTTACACACATGTAGAAAAGTGAAAATTCATCCCTATCTCTTCCTTCCCATGCAAAAATTCAGTTTAAAATGGATCAAGGACATTAATATAATGTGTGAATTTTCAAAATTATTAGAGAAAAATAAAAACATTTCATGATGAGGGTATAGGCGGATGGTTTCTGAATTTGATCCCAAAAGCTCAGGAAACAGTGAGAACTCACAAGATGTAGTCTGTGTCTAATTGAAAGGCTTCTGCATATCAGAACAAGCAATTAGCTGAGAGAAGGGGCAGTCTACAGAATGGGAGAAAATTGTCAACTATTGGTCTGATGTGGGATCAATCCCCAGGACATAAGAAGAACTGAGCAACTCAATAAACTAATAACTCAATCAATATTTAGGCAAACTGGACAGACTCTTTCTATACGAAGTACAAATGACTAATGAATATATGAAAAAATGCTGAAAATCTTAGGACATTTGAAGACAATTTTGGAAACTTTAAGAAAGCAAGTTGATAATGTAGATAAAATGGCTAAATGCCCAGGCAGATGTAAATTACCAGGTGAAACTGAAGAAGATATTAAGGAACTAAAAAAGCATCAGATTTTAGTAAACCCTAGAGGCAGATGGTCCCAACCTCTATGATTTGTTCCAAGCTACAGAAAATGCATGATTAACTGATGTTTACTTGGTATTTTGAGACAGGGTCTAACTAAGTTGCCTAGTTTGATTTTTTACTCAGTTTGTATCCCAGAAGAGCATTCAACTCAGTCCTCCTGCCTCAATCTCCTAAGTAGCTAAGATTACAAGATCACAGTACCAGATCTGATTTAAATAAATTACACTTTTGCAGAAGGAAGCTGTATAAAATAATTTACATTGACAAAATGATATTTACTTTAGGAATATGATATTGGCTCAAAATTTGGAAACCTGTTAATCTATGTCAATAATATATATGTAACTAAAACCTCAAAAGATGGTTTCCATAGAAATTATAAAACTTCTCAACAAAATGCAACCTATCTTACTTAAAAAATATTTATTGGTGAAGGAGGCATGGAACCTGGGTTCAGGTCAGAGGAAAACTTTTGGAAGTCTGATTTTGTACCGTGTGGGCTCCTGTGTTTGAATTCAAGTTTCCAAGTTTGCAAACAGATATTATCCACTGAGCTACTTTTCTGGGTCTTCAATCTAGTCTTGATAAAAATATACTCAAGCAAAAATTGATGTCTATTTGTTCACATAATAAAATACATCATACTGAATTTATGTCGTTTTTAGTGGGAAAAAACTAGAGACATTTTTACTGATGTCAGAGAGAAACTATAGAAGAAAGTCTGGGTGAAAGTATATGGGAATACTTTTTATGTGTGTAAATTTTTATAAGTCTGAAATCTTTCAAAGTAAAATATTTAAAATATGGGTAAGTTAACAAGTCTCATAGTCTTTATTCATTCTGATAGCTATATCTTTACCAAATGTCCTATACATGTATCAAATGTGTCGTCTTCTCTTCCAAAAAGTATTTTGACATTTTTGCTTCTCTGGGTGTGTGTGTGTGTGTGTGTGTGTGTGTGTGTGTGTGTGTGTGTGCAAGAGGACACTTGAATGTGTATGCTTGTAGAGGTCTAACAGTGACATCAGGAAACATCCTGGATTGCTCTGCCTTCTTATTGCTTTGCTCTGAAATTTCCCAGACTTTGCCTTCCAGGGCCCCAATTGCAAGCTGCTGTCATATCTTCCTGGTGTGTTTTACCTGGGGTCTGGGATGGAAGCTCAGGTCCTTCTGCTTAAGAGGCAAAGGTTGTAACCCTTGAGCCATCTCTCTAGTCCACAGATAGTTCATAAAATACTTTACATGTAACTCAATGTCATGTAAGAGAAAAGTAGAAGTTTCCGGGTAGGGAAAACTAGGGAAGTCTGAAAGTCAGATAAAGCAGAAATATAGAAAGAGGTTGATTCCTTAGTAAAGACACTGAATATTCCACTGAATATGGAAGCCGGGATTTAATTTTTCTTGTTTTTTTAAATTTTATTTTTTATAAGCATGTGTGTTGTGGGGATTGTCAGATCTAAAGCCTGCTCTCTGGAGAATGACACATTAGCATCTAAAATGGACAGTTGTTAGGTGGATTCCTCCCTTTGGAAGTCCAGTTTTGCCTCTTGTCTGCATAGACAATGACAGACAAATTCCTCCCTCTGGGAGTTGAATTTACCTACTGTCTAGTTCTTAGATAGCTTTTGTTCTTCTCAAAACTGTTGAGATTAAAACTTCCCCTTACAGTTCCTTCCCTATACATTTGAGATATGTTAATGCATGGACCAGGTAACTCTGCTTTGAGACATTCATTGTCCATTGCCTTTTAGCAACCACGTGTCTGTCATGCTTGCTTTTAACTCTACCTAGAGACATCATGTCTGGTCCCACACAACAAATAGATGTCACTCCTGCCTTTTCTTTGTTAGCCTGAATGTATACATTTTACATAATCCTGTAAAGAATTTGGCCCTGCTCTTCTTTGATGTTTTCCTATAAATACTCATGTATGCTAAAATAAAATTGGCTTAGCGATGGAGGACATCCTAGGCTCCCTCTGACCTGATGCCTGATCAATTCCTACCTCTCCCACTTCTGTTTCTTGCATGTAAGTTGGGTTTATGCTGGTTCGTGGGCCTGGACAGTGTGTGTGTGTGTGTGTGTGTGTGTGTGTGTGTGTGTGTGCGCACGCGCATGTGTATGTGTGCGTGCATGTGTCTGTGTGTTTGTGTGTCTGTGTGCCTTGTGTATCAGAAAACACTATGTGTTCCTGTGGCAATCCAAAGATGACTTCAGGAATCATCCTGGATTGCTTCTACCTCCTTTTCGCATTGCTCTAAGATTTCCGAGTTCTTTCTTCCAGAACTGGAAGTATATAATCACCATAATTCTAGACACAACATTTCAGGATTAAATTGCATTTTGCAAAATGCCTTTCAACTAAAGTTGTCAGCAAGGAATGGAGGCACTGACTTGTTATCTTACCGCTTTGGAGGCAGAAAAGGGAAAATACCACAAGCCTGGTGTATATATCAACTTATAGGTCAGCACCACTACACAAGGAGATTTTGTCTCCAAAGCAAAAATAGCAAAAGAGCAACAGTTCTCATGGAACCTATGTTATGTCAAGAACCACTCCAACATTTTGGGTAAATAACTACAATATGTTGTTGTTGCATTGATTGGTCACTGCTTACTAAGAAATCATGTGAAAAGCATTGGAACATAGAAATGGAACTCACTCTAATTTTACTTGTAGATACTTTAAAAAATAAGCCTATTTGGACTATTGTGTATGTTTTCCATGGATGATTATAGTAAATTCACTCTGATTGAATGAATGGGAGAGAATACATAAATGAGTTAGTAACTGAGTATGTCTTAGCAAAAAGGATAATCTTAGATCATTGATAGATTCCTCAGGGACACAGTTGGCAAAATAAGTGGAAAGTGTGACATTTAGGGCCAATGTGACAGCCTTTTATATTAAAATAGAATCTATTCATCAAAGTTCTTCAGCAGGACATACTCTGATTGAAGAATAATTTTCAAATTATATAATATGAAAGACAAAGATGGAGAAAACTTAGAATCCAAATTAATAATAGATGTAGTAATTTGATAGATGCAGAAGAAAGAATGAGACTTATTTAAAAGATATTTCTAAGACAAAATTCATTTCCTTTATTATCTTGTCAGATTTGAGGGACCATCGTATATTGCAAACTTTTATTTCAATACTTAAAAAATTGTGTTGTCAGCAATAGATATTGGTGAGTGGAAATGGAGCTCCTTAGAGAAAAGAGAGAGAATGGAGCTGATAGCAACTGCAGAGCTTAGATCTGAGCAGTTGTTTAAATGTTGGGCACTTACTTGGGAATATCAAGACTGTGGGCAGGATGAGCGTTCAGATGCATAAATTCAGATTTGGGTGTTATTTACATGGAAGTGGTAGCTAAGACTGTGTGGAGGGCTAGTTCAAATGTGAGAAAGATAGAGAAAGATTGATAGAAATCTGAGAACAAAATATTGGTCAATTCTATTCCAAGCAAGGAATAAAGGAGCCATGGAAAAGGCAGCTGCAAAAACTTTCACCTAGTCAAGTGGATCAGCTTTTTCGCAGCTGCAAAGAAACCATCCACTCATTGAGAATTCTTGTAAGTCCTCTGAAATTGTTTTATGCACATAATCTATATCTGAAGCTAAACAATGGCAAGCACTAATTCCAAACTCAATAACTAATCCATCTTTCTTTCTAGGTGTGGTAAGAGACACAGAAGCTCACGACTGGTTAAACTATACTTTACTTGGTATTCTACTCATACCACCATATTTCTTAAATTTGTAAGAAAAAAGAAGGGGTTCTGTGCCACATAGACATGAAAACTTTTATTTTGAACCATATATAATATATATTACTTAATAAGGGAAAAAATTAACAGCTGTCCCATTGTTAGATAAATACGTTAATTTCGATTTGTAATACAGTACTAGTTTTATCTGAGGCATTTATACCTAATCTTTGGTTAGCCACATGCTCCTGAAGATATCATTATTCTTATAGGGAACAACAGACAGAAAGTTTTAGTATGCAGATGTGGGAAGAGGATACTCATAGGATTTTGAGGAGTTCTGAAATGTAGTAGAACACTACTATGAGCATAATTCAATCCTGCATATCTGTGGATTAATAGGTCAGTGAGCCTAATGGCAACATAAACTCATAAAATAAATTGCTACTTCCTAATAGTTTCTTGTTTCTATTCTAAAAATAGCAATGATGTTAATAAAACATGTGAGCTATCCTCATCAAAACATTTTTAGTTTGTGCCATTTTGCTCCTTTTTCTTCTGGAGACAAGGTTACTTTTCTGATAAAATTTGTGGTAGCAACTTAGGTTCTCTAAATGCTTTGGTGGAGGTGAATCCAGCATGATATTGTCGAAAGAGAATGAACCAAGTTAGGTTTGGGATTGATCTGCTATTTATCACCTGTCCGATGTTGGAAAAATACACTGAACATGTGATGATTAGCATTAATTGTCAAACTAATACTTAGGAGGCAGGCCTCTGGGCACGTGAAAGGAATTCTCTAGATTAAAGTTGGTTCTGGGAATACCTATGAGATTATCTTGATTTCACTAATTGAGGTCAGACAAGCCAGTCCATTATGGGTAGGATTATTCCATAGGCAGAGGATCAGGACTATATAAGAAAGGTGAACTGAATATGAATGCATTGGTTCAATGCTTTCTGCTTCTCTGCTCTTGCTGTGGATAATGATGTGACCAGTAACTTGAAGTTTCTGATACTGAGACTTCCCTGGAATGATGGATTATAACTTGGAATTGTGAGCCAATAAACCTTTTTCAACACACACACACACACACACACACACACACACACACACACACACGAACACCAATATATTCAATATATTACCTGAGAGTCAGATGAATTTTGTAATTAAAAAGCCATCAAATGTCAGTATGTACTATCTTTGAATAGGTGTATCAATCCTTTAATCATAGTTAAACCACACTAAAGGTCAAAACCACCTAATTTTTATGTCTTCAACTATTCTCCAACTAGTATAACACATTCAGAGGATTCAGAGAGCTGATTTTTTTTTATCATTTAAGGCACAAAAAATAGTGATTTCATTTTAATATTCGAGTGAACTTTCCATGGCATGACTTTTGACCTGTTGAGGAGAAATAGATATGATATCTAAATTGCACACAAATTTTAGTCAAAGAATTCTAAATTTTAGTTTAGAATTTAAATAACAAAAATAACACAAATAGTGGTTTTTGAAACTTTGTTTCCTAGCATCCTCAGTTATCCTCTGTTCTGCACTTGTGTGGGAATAAGATAAGATTGGAGAGGATACGATTCATTTTCCTTACTTCAGATGCTGAAATTCCATCTGATTTTAATGAAAAAAATCAATAAACTAACTTTTGCACAAGTAGAAAAATTAAAATAATTGGCATAGCAATCTTTTCCACTAATTCTGTCATCTGTATTGACTGTGGGTAAAATTTTAATAAAATTTGCTTTCATCATTTTAGGTGGCATATTCTTTTAAAAGCATTTTTATCCTTTGACAGTTTCCCACATGAATATAATGAAATTGTGTCTTTACACTCCTTATTATCTAATCCCAAATTCTCTCCTTTTCCCAGGGAAAAACCCTTCTTTTTTTCCAGCCAATGTCACCTCTGCTCTTCATGTCTTTTAGCATGTGTGGCCCTCTAAGTTTCCTCAATATTGGCTCCGAGTTGCCTCAATATTGTCTGGAGCATGGTCGATATATCAGTTTGTATACCATTAAGAAAAGTAGCTGGGGGCTGGAGAGATGGCTCAGGGTTAAGACTCTGTCTCGAAAACAGAAGGTCCTGAGTTAAGATCTCAGGTCCTGCGTAAAAAAAGGCAGAAGACCTGGCAGAAGTTACCTTGGTCCTTCACAGGGACACACAGTGCCCTCTAACACACACACACACACACACACACACACACACACACACACACACACACGAAATAAATAAATAAAATATTAAAAAAGAAAAGTAGCTGGAGCATAGTTTACGTATCAGTGTGTATACCATTGAGAAAGGTAGCTCCCCTTTCCACTGTCCGCATTAACCCTCAATAGTCTGTCAAAGAGGTGTGGAATCTCATGATATTCCTCCTTTCAGGGTAAAATACTGATAGTCAAATCTTGTGGAAGTAAACATAGCTGTAGTGAGTTCTCAGACACAGCAGCCCTGTCATTTCTAGAAGACACCGTCTGGCAGCACCTCTACACACACGACTCTTATTGCTACCTGACCCTCAATGTTTAGATGTGTTGGGCCAAGCAATCTATAGGAGAAAGCTTCCAGATCAGTCCACCTTATTTTTTCCATGTCTGGTGATCAATATGTGCAGTGTCTTCAGCACCTTCAGATTCTGAAGGGAAACGAAGAGGAATAGCAAATACTTATATTGTTTTTGGGGGGCTGTGAGACCTTTCTGACCAACACCTCTTCAGGAGGTGTTACATATCTGGTTCCGCAAATTTTGTTTAATTGCTATGGCTTCTGGTAGGAACATCTTAGGGCAGTTTTTGTTATTCTTTTTCTTCTGCTCACTATGAGCTCTTGTGTGCGATATCACTGCTCACATTTTTTTTTGAAATTTCCAGAAACCAACATATTAAAAGAACAAATATTAAGGCACAAAAATTTATCTTTTCAAACAGAAGTCCTTCTAATTGCTATGTTCTATGTTCAAAGAAACTTCTCCCAAATTAAAAACTAACCTTTTAAAATAAACATAGTTTTAACCTCTAAACTTTCTCCTTAAAGAAACTGCTTGTTTTCCCAGTAGAATGTTCATATTTTTAAATTGTATTTTTAGATAAACTCTTGATATAGAAGATCTACTCTGTATCATGCACACTTAGTGATCCTTATTCCTTTCTGGCCCTTGTCTGCATGCTATCCTCTCATCCCTCATCCTCTTCAATTTAGGTGATATTTTTATGCCTCTTTGCATTCCTACAGACAGTTATTAATTTAGAGATTGAAATTTTTTATAACAATGAGTTATGCATAAATAATCCCTTTTGCAGCCTAAAAACATAACCTTGACATTAAAACTCACTATTTTCTTTCTCTGAGACAAGCTGTTCATACTGTGGCAATTTTAAATTTGGAAATATAAGTCCAGTGTTTGAGTATAAGATATTTCATAATGTTAAGAATTGATCTTAAGAAATAGTTTTGTGTTCCTTCATTAATTTTGTCATTTACTGTCCTCACTCTGTAGTTGTTGAAGTATTATTACCCCTGTATATCCTTCTCATGCCACACAATGTGCAGAATAGTATTTTGCAAACATGTTTTGCTTACTGATTTGTAGTTTAATTGTATTTTTGTTAGAAATTGCAACCTGCTTAGTCTTACAAAAGCAGCTTGGAATTTGATGTTTCAATGTGATTGCCAACAACCACTATTAATGCTTCATGGATGTTTTAAATATCTTTTTTTCTGCCAGAATATAAAGATCACACTTATATTACATCAAATCTGATAGTTGTACTCTTCAAATACTCTTTTCCTCATTTGCATTTTATTTGTTCTCTGAAGAACTAATGACTAGATATTAAAACACAGGTTATAGGTAACCACCCATATGTGGACAGATGTATCTTATTTGCTTACACAGTCATGTAGGCCATTCTTTTTGATAATAGGACTTATTTATTTATTTATTTATTTGTGTGTGTGTATGTGTGTGTGTGTGTGTGTGTGTGTGTGTGTATCAGAGGGCACTGTGTGTCCCTGTGGAGGCCTAAGGGTGACTTTGGGACTCATCCTGGATTGCTTCTATCTCCTTTTTGCTTTGCTCTGGGATTTCCAAGGCTCTGCCCATCAGGGCTGGAAATGTAGGTGGATGTGATTTCCACCTGGCGTTTTTACTCTGGACCTGGGATCCAAATTCAGGACCTTCTGCTTATGAGGCAGTCTTATCCCCTGAGCCATCTCTCCAGCCCTTAGGACTTGTGTTTTTAATGTAACAAGTAAAACACAAATTTAAAGGGCTGGAGAGATTGTTTAGTCAAAAAAGTACTTGCTGTATAAGTACGAGGACCTGAGCTCAGCTCCCTAAAACCCACATAAAAATCCAGGCAGGTAGCACATGTCTATAACCCCAGCTCTGGGAGGTAGAGACAAGGGGATGCCTTGGGCTTAATAGTTAATCAATCTGGTCAAATGGGTAAAATCCACTTTCACTCACAGACCTTGTCTCTAAAAATAAGGTGGAGAGAGATGGAAAAAAACACATGACATTGACCTTTGGCATCCACATATACATATATATCTATCTATATCTATATCTATATCTATATCTATATCTATGTGTGTGTGTGTGTACATTAGTGCATTTGAATGTGTGTGTGCCTGTGGAAGCACAAGGGTGATATTGGGATTATCCTCAATTTCTCTTTCACCTTATTGTTGTGAGCCTGGGTCTTTAATTAAACCCACATCATACCATCCAGTGATAATCTGGCAAGTCAACATGCTTGGGATTCCCAGGCTCTGCCTTCTCGGGCTGAAATTACAGGCTGCCGCCTGCCTGAAGCAAAGATCTTAAACACTCATGTCTCCCCAGTTTATGTTTCTCATTTTTAAAGATTTACTGTAGACATTCACATTGTCTTTGTGATGACTTTTGCTATGTATACTCGTGGGTGATGTTTAAGAGGAAAGACTGACTCATATTTAACTTCATAGCAAATTGACAGCTTTCCAAAGTAGTGAATGATTTTAGGGTTCTGTGAGCAGCTCGTTAAAGTTCCTTTGCTCTATAGCCACCCAATTGTTAGAACTGTCAACTACTGGCTGTGACAGAAATTTCTCTCACATTTTTGGCTGTGCATGTACCAGAAACCTTTGTTCATGTCTTTTGTCCATTTTTATTTGCTATTTTGTTTTGTATAGCTAAAAATCATTTATATATGCAAGATATAAGACTTTAGTCAGATATATGAATTGTGACTTTCTTCCCCCATTCTGTGCTTTGCCGTTGTGATTCTTCATGTTTATAACACTTGTTTTTATTTTTATTTTTTTAGTTTTACAAGCATATTGAGTACTAATCCTTGCTTTCCTCTATCCTCCCTCCCTCCCATACTGCTTCTGTTCCTTCATCAATCTATTCCCCTCTCTCCCACCCTCTTTTTTTGTATTACTTGCCACATTTATCCTTACATATCCAGTAATCTTGTCTTTCTTGTATCTCAAATAGTACTATTATTCACTGTATCTTTATAATGGTTAGAGAATCTTATTGCTGCACTACCAAACATTTATTTGTCATGCTTATAACATTTTTAGTTTTTTTTTGTTACTTGTTACATTCACCCTTACACATCCAAGAATCTTGTCTTTCTTATATCTTAGGTAGGACTACTCACCATATCTTTATAAGAGTCAGAAACTCTTGTTGTTGCCCTATAAAACATTTATTCAGCTTTTACCCTTTTGAATTAGTTTTAGATTTTATGCTATACTTTTAGAGATCAAAAGGAATTGAATTTAATTTTAAACATAATACAAAAATATTTCTGTCTTTATCCTAGTTTAACCGTTATACTAATTGTCGAGAGTGATGTTAGGTATTTTTATGTGTCTTTTAAAATTTCACTGACTCCGCAGTAAGAATGTAAGAGCACAAGGATGGGAGGAGTAATGATATGCAAGATACTCCACACAAGTTAGGGCTGAAGCAATCATAATTGGACTTTGCATGCTCTGCACAATGTCCAACACATTATTGACCCTACAAAGTCTAGCATGGGCTAAAGGCACTAGGATCCTTGGAGGCAAGGGATTGACAGCCACAGTAGTGTTCCTATGCTTAAGGGGAAAACAGGAAAATGTTCTGGGAAATGCCACTGGGTCCTTGCACCTCATCGGAGAGGAGGACCCAGAGGAGAGTTTGGCATGCACATTAAAGGATGTTCCGGGGACAGGAGGGGGAGGGAGGGAGGGGACCGGTGTATCTGTTAAGTTTGTATGAATGGAAATAAAAAAAATAAATGAAATTTCATTGACAACATTGTTTTTCTCATGACTTAAAAGCTGAAGTCTATTGGGGCTGGAGAGGTGGCTCAGGGGTTAAACCTCTTCCTTGCAGGTGGAAGGTCCTGAGTTCAGATCCTAGACCTCACGTATAGATGCCAGGCAGAAGCAGGGGCGGCCTGCGTTTCTGGTCCTGGTAGGGCAGAGCCTGTGAACCCCGGCACAGAGTAAACAAGGAGGAGGTGGAGGCGGTCCATGGTGGTTCCCGAATTCCGCCTGTGATTGTACACACACACACACACACACACACACACACACACACGTACATATATACACACATATATATATACACACATACATGCACACACGCACACATGCACAATTGAATAAATAATAAAAAAATAAAATAAATGCTGAAGTCTATTGTAAATACCTTTTTGTGTTAAAAATATACTAAAATTGAATGTCTAATTTTTTAAATAGGATGAAGTATTAACAATTAAAACTCTAAAATATCTTTCATCCTATAGAGTGAAGGAGTTTTTATGAATTCTAAGTTAACCTCCCTTTTCCCTTAATCTATACTTTATAACATATTTTATTTATTTAGAGGAAGAGGGAGGGAAGGAGGAAGGAAGGGAGGAAAAGAGAGAAATACTTTGAGAAGGAGAATATTCATCTGTGTCATGATATATAGATGTTAGAGATAACTTTTTGAAAGTTGTTTTCTTTTTCCACCATGTGGGCCCCAGAGATCATCATAGGTCATCATGTTTATACACATGAGCCTTACTCCCTGAGTCCTTTGTAACCTGTACTTTCAGTATTGGTTCTTGTTCCTGAATTATTTTATTCTTGGTATCTTTGTATTATTACTGTATGCATATTCTTTGCTATTTTAACCACACCATAGTAAGTACTTGTTTTTATTGCCATTTGTAAGTGGTATTTAATGTAGTTTCTTCATATGTTTTAAATTTTCTCATCTAATGTAATTTGGTTACACTAATTAATGTGTATTTATTTGATTAGCTGATGTTTGTTTTTATATATTATTGTTTGCTTATTCATAGAATTACGCTTCATATTAACTTTGAAATTTTTCTTTATTTTCTATTATCCATTTTATATAAGAAAATGCAAGAAATTTTTCTATTGTACAATTTCTTCTTTTTCTGCTTTTTTTCTTTTGGAGTTCAATATCTATCTAGCACATGTGCTTAGTAGTAATATACAATCCCATATGGCACTCATCGATCAATGTCAATACCGTCTTCAAGTAGCAAATACTCTTTCTCTTTGTTTCTGCCCCTTTTATTCCTTCATCTCATCTGCTATTAACTTACAAAAGAGGAAGGAAAAAGAAGGAATGAAGGGAAGAAGGAAGGAGAAAGGAAGAAAGAAGAAAGAAAGGAAGGGAGAAGGGAGGAAGGAGGGAAGAGGAAGGGGGAGGGAGGAGCACTGGTTAATTTTAGCTCTCATTTTGCCTCTTCAAAGGTGGATCTGTGGGCATACCTATGAGGCATCATCTAGTTAAGTCAGACCTCTAAGAAAGCCTGTAAGACACTTGTCTTACGTGCATAATTGCTGTGGGAAAATCCAGTTCATGAGTGGAACCATTCCCTCCCTAAGCAAGTGGATAGGATAGAGGGAGACACATTTCTGACAAGCTCAAAAGCTAGAAAGCAAGTATACAGCACTGATTCTTTTCCATTCTCCATTTCTTAAGTAAGGCTGAAACTTCATTTTGATTTTTCAGGTGGATATATGTATGGGGCACAAGCATGGTAGCATGTGTGTACACATGTGTGAAAGTGAACATGTATGTGAATGTATATGCTGGATGGAGATTCAAGGTTGATGTTGAGAATCACTTTTTATTGCCTTTCCACATTATTGCTTTAAGTGGCTGGTCTGATTCCAGGTGAACATTGTAGGGTCTTTGATATTCTGAATTATGGTTTATTGTTGTTTTCAGTTTTGCTATTCCTGCACTGCTCTTGGTTGCATCCTGATTGGTTGTTGAGGCCATCTCCTAACCAAAAAAAGAAAAAAAAGAGTATTTAAACAAAGATCTTAATATAAGAAGAGACTCAAAAGCAGATGGAAGACTAGGAGTAGGACACAACGGTGAGGGGTTACTTGCCCATTTGCTAGTTGGTTACCATCTAACTGCCAGTCCCTATACCCTCCCTGACTGGGGAGATCAAACCTGTTCAGTCCCAAGTGAACAGGAAGGGAGTGAAAGTGAGCTGCATCAGATGTCTCGATATTTGCATGCAGTACATGACCGTGGCCTAATTTCTCTACTGAGGTGTGTTCTTTTGTCTCCTTCATTCTTTCCCCTCCTCTCCTACTTATAATCCTTTCCAATTATAGTGAGTAAATACAGAGATTTACCTTGGAGTATGTCATTAAGTGGGTTTGTAACTAGGATCCTCTTATTAGGGATCCTAGGGATTCTAGGGATTATGGTATCTAACTTTCTGTGTCTGGGATACTTCACTCGATATGATTTTTTCTAATTCCATCCATTTACCGGGAAACTTCATTAATTCATCTCTTTTGATAGCTGAGTAGTATTCCATTGTATAAATGTACCACATTTTCATTAACCACTCGTCAACTGCTGGGCATTTGGGTTGATTCCATGACTTTGCTATTGTAAATAGTTCTGCAATGAACATGGATGTACTCATGTCACTGTAGTAAATTGCTGCATTTGGGGGGATTATTTCCAGTAGTGATATAGCAGGGTCATACGGCATTTTAATCCTTTACATTTTTAGAAATCACCATACTGATCTCCAGAGTGGTTGTATAAGCCTGCAGTCACACTGTATATTTGCTTTTTCATATTTGTATTTATTCTTTATTTAGCTTTTTTGAAATTTACTTTCTTATTTTAAATATTTTTTAATATTTTTCCTAGTTTTACAAGCATATTAAGTACCTATCCCTGCCTTCCTATTTCCTCTCCCCTCCCTCTCCCTCCCCTCTCCTTTCATTAATCCATTCATTTAGCTTTTAAAACACTGTTGTTGATTGTTAAAGTAAAACAGGAGCTAAGTAGTGAGCACATTATGATTACAGGCCTTCATTCATTCACTGTGGCGAAGAGAGTGTATCAGGAGACAGGAAGCCATTTTCAGGAAAGTTTGCCTTTGACTCAATAATTAGGTATCCCTTTTCCTATGATCGGTGAAATATTGGCAAGCCTTCATTTAGCACACCTTTGAGAAAGCCACACAATGGCCCAACCAACTATGTGTCCATGCACATGAAAAGGTCTTCTCCTAGTGATCTAACACAATGATAACATCTCCAGGCTCCAGTCTTAGCTCTTGGTCTCCTTCACCATGGAAAGTTATCTTCTGGCCATTTTTCACGCCTTTGTCAATGTGAACTTAAAATCTTCTCCTGAACAATCTTTCTCCCATTGAAGCTTCTACATCTAGGGTTAGGACTGATAGTTCTTAGTGGCACTCCATATACACAGACTGGATATGCTGGACCACGATGGATCCTTATTTTTATTCCTTAGGGCAGCACTCTACTGCTCCTTTCTGACCACCTCGGCCCTCATATTTGTCACAGATCGCATTCTTCTGCAGAAACAGTTTTCTCGATGCACCATTATATAAATCTTCTAAGATTACAAAGAACTAATATATAATGTTTTTATGTCTCCTTTCTCTCTGCATCCTTCCTCCTCCACCAAAAAATATATATGAAATATGTCCACGGAGGAGCCAAAACCACCATCTGCTCCCCCCTCCTTAATCGCCTGTTCTGCTGCTTTGTCATACCACTCCCTTTTCTTGCAGTTAGAGAGAACTTTGTAAGCTTGAGAAATCTGTTAAAACTTTTCTCCTTTATTTGGATTGTTACCAGGTGGAACTTCAAGGCTAGTTTCCTGTAAGCTTTTTTCAGTTTCTCTTGGGCAGGCCAGGGCTGCAGAGGGGAGCAGAAACAGGTGCATAGCAGTGCGTAAAGCTCTGCCTCTTGCTGAAAATTATGAATTGTTCCACTGATTTTTTTTGCTTCCATTTGAATTGTAGGTTTTCTCTAATTCAGTGAAGAATGTCATTGGAATTGTGGGATGGAGTTCGTGTCAAATCTGTTGACCATTTTTGGTAACAGTCATTTTCACAATATAAATTATGCCAATCCATGTATATAGGAGGCCTTTTTATCTTCGAGTGTCTTAAATTTTCCTTGAAAGTTCTTTAACTTTCTTGGTTAGATTTATTCCTAGGCAGTTTTGAAACTATTGTGAATATGATTTTTTCCCCAATTTCTTTCTTAGGAAGTTTATTATTGTTATACAAAAAGGCTAATGATGTTTGTGTGTTGATTTTTTTTTTCCTGCTACTTTGCTGAAAGTGTTTCTCAGGTCAAGTTTTCTGGGGGTTTTTATGTTCATTAGTATAGGTTGATGTTCTCTGCAAAGAATAGTTTGACTTCTTACTTCAGCACTTATATCTCTTTTGTTTTTTCCCCTTGTATTACAGCTCTAAGACATCACTCTACTGAATAAGAGTGGTTGGACCTGCCCCTGGAGGCACTGCACATGCAGCAACTGTGTCCCATGTGCGTCAGATAGTGGCAGAGAGAAGATGAGACTATTTCTACATTCAGTGTTCTGACCTGTGGAGAGTAAATGATTAGTAGCCTGACATCTACAATGCCTGGCAAAACCCTGAAATCCATATCTGTGTATTCACAGCATGAAGGCCTCTCATGGGGTGGACTCCATGTGCTCATAAATGCAGAGGGGCTCCCTGGGTTGGGGTTCCACAAGGTGGATGGCCTCCTGTGTGCTCACAAGTGGAGGGTCTTTCTTGAGCTGGGTCTCCGTGTACTCCTAATGTGATTGACAGCCCATGGGCCAGGTCTTTATGTGCTCACAATGATGGCCTCCTGTGGGCTGGACCTCCATGTGCTCATGTTGTGGACTGCCTCCTGTGGGCTGGGTTGAGTGTGCCCACAATGTGTATGGTCCACCCGACTTCCATGTACCTACTCTATGAACTTAGTCTCATAGAAGATGGATCAAACTACTATTATTCAGCTTTATCATGTACTTTTAACCACATGGAACTGGGAACTCAATCATACTATCTAGATCCTAAATGTATTTTTATTGCTTACATATTATTTTATATTGTCCAATTTAAAAAATTAGGACATAGGGTTGGAGAAATGGCTCAAGGGTTAAGACTATGCCTCACAAGCAGAAGGTTCTGAGTTTGGATCCCAGGTCCCACATAAAAATGCCAGGCAGAAATGGTGACAGCCTATATTTTCAGCTCTGGTGGGCAGAGCCTGGGAAATCCCAGAGTGAAGTAAGGAGGTAGAAGCAATTCAGAATGATTATAAAATAAAAAAATTAGGACATAAAGGCAGGAGGTGGATATGCTAGGGAAGAGTCCAAGGGAAGTGGAAGGGAGAAAGGGGTAGCTTTGTAAAAGAGTAAAAATAAAAACAAAATTAATTTAAAATAGAGCTGTTAGAGTAAGCATCCTTGTCTCACTCCTAATTTTAATGGAAAAGCTTTCATATTTACCCATTAGTTAAGGTTTGTCATATGTATCCTTCACAATATTGAGATATGATCACCTATTTCCTAGTTTCTGTAGGTCTATGATCATGAAGGGCTCTTGAACTTTATCATAATAAAGTTTATTTATTGGACTGATTTTGTTTTCTGTTCTTAACACTATGTATTGTACTACACTTACTGATTTGTATATGTTAAACCAATTTGAATCCAGGAATGAAATTTACTCCAAATTTCCTAACTGAAACTCTAGAGGACACTGTATGTGTTAAAGAGTCAGTTACAATAATATTGGTTTATTTTAATAATGTACTCTTTTCTTTAAAACATTTTTTATTATTATTTCCGCTTACACAAACTTAATAGGTACACCGGTTCCCTCCCTCCCTCTCCCCCCAGCCCCCTGCTCCCCCTCCCCTCACCCCTCCCTCCCCATCCCCCAGTGCCTCCCGTCCCAATTCCCAGAGAGTCTAATGTGCATGCCTGACTCTCCTCTGGGCCCTCCTCTCCGATGATGTACAAGGACCCAGTGGAATTTCCCTGAACCCTTTCCCGTGTTCCCCTTAAGCATAGGAACACTACTGTGGCTGCCAATCCCTTGCCTCCAAGGATCTTGGTGAATAATCTACTCTTTCTATTAGGTCATCTAAGCTCAAAATCAGCAAAGATATCATGGAGGATAAGCTGTATTTTAGCTCAAATAGAACTAAAATATCTAGCTATTGATAGAATATCACATTGAATAGAACAAAATAGAAGGCTCATTCTTTCTGGCAGCCTACAGAACCTTCTCTAACATAGACCACATTCCAAGTCACAAATCTAGTGTAAGCAAATACAAAATACCCTTGAATTTTTACACAATAAATATAGAAATCAACAGCAGATCAAAACTGTAGAAAAACTTTAGAAACTGCACAAACACATGGAGAACAAACAATGTACCATTGGATAAGCAGTAAGCTATTGAAAAGAAATCAGGAAATGTAGTTAAAAGTTTCCAAAATCAAATAAAAATGAATGTAAAATAGAACTTACAAGAACCATTAGGGTAAAGTTCAGGAATTTTCAAAAAGAATGTCTGTAACTATTACTTTGCATTATTTTTAAATTCAAATTGTAATAAATACTTAAAATCTTCCCAACAAAAAAGTTCAGGACTAGATAGATTTACTGATCACATAACTTTAAATAAGATAAAACTAATACCAGTGCAACTAAAATTATTCTTTGTACTAGGAAAGGACACCCAAAATAAGAGAGATATAAATAGAAAAGGAAGAAATCATATTGTTCTTATTCACAGAAGACATGACAAGATCCTATACTTAAAATATCCTAAAAATGCCACCACAAAACTTAAGAGTTGACAAAGTCTAGCAGTAAAATACAAAGTCAACATGAAAAAACCAATAAATGCTATTTATAATAATAACAAAATTATTGAAAAGGAAATTATGGATAATACCATCCACAATAGTTTCATAAAAGTAAAATATCTTAGAATAAATATAATCATGGGACTAAAGACCTCTACAATGAAGTTTATGATAGTGAAGAAATTGAAGATCTTATAAGATAGGAAGATCACATATGCTCATGAATGAAAAGACAGAATTAATATTGTGAAATGGGTACCTGATAAAAGCACCTATAATCTCCATTTAAATCCCAATGACATTATTTAAAGAACTATACAAAAATAATATGGAAGAATCATATGGAATGCTCAATAGCTAAATTAATTTTAGCAAAATAAAAATGCTGTAGGTATCATCACTATGCTGAACCTTAAATTATATTGCAGAGCCACGTGAGCAAAAATAGGTCCTAGCACAAAAACAGACATGCAGACCAATAGAGTAGAATACCGGATACTCCTAATTTTTGATAAAACTCTCATCATGCTCTAGAGAAAAGACAGCCTCTTTAATAAATGATTCTGGGGAAACTGAATTTCTACATACATAGTGTGAAACTAGATCAATATCTATCATTCTGAACAAAGATATATTTTATTGCAAGATCGGAGTTTATGAAACCATTAAACAAAGACATATGTAAAATATTTTGAGATACAAGCATATGCATAAAAATGAAGCCCGGTACTGTGTGTGGCAGCCTGAAAATAATTTAAAAAGAGAAAAAGAGGTGAATATATAAAGAGGAATACAAAAATAGAAACTGCAAAGTGTTTTTAATAATATAAAAATGAAAATACTCCTAAAAGTCTAAAAGTGTAGTAAAGGAAAAAGAAGCACAGGGAACAAAAAAAGTAAGATAAAAAAGGACAGGTTTTGGAGCAGCTTCTTTGGGGGTTCTTAGCAATTGATGACTGCCAGTTATATGCATGGGGTGGAGAGGGTCCATGTTAGACAAGTATCTTCGAAGTGTGCCAAATCTGTCTTCACTTTAGTAGCTTCCCTTCTTTACATTTAAAGGGCTTGATAAGTGTTGTTCATTTTCCCAATATGTGTGGGAGTCCTTTAATGAACATTTTAGTGAATGCATATGCCAAGAGCTAGATCTAGGTAAATATCTGTGCTGCACGTGTTCCTTTTCTCCTACAGGCAATTGGAGAGAGGGAGAAGGAGAAATTAAAGGAAAGCATAGGTACAGAAAGCTTTCTTCTGAAGCAAAACATCTCAGGACTCTTGCTTTCGCTCCTTAGAATTTGACCATTTTAAAGCTAAGTGAAGTGTGGTGTGAGGTCAGTAATCCCCACTGAAAGGAAGCTTGTCTTCTCAACACTGAGGTTTATCTTCTTGCAGCTGAAGAGCTAGCACTCTAGACAGTGAGTTGAATTTCTTAAGAAAGTGGACAAATACTCGAGAAGCTAAAATTCAGATCAAAGGTACATATTCTTTCAATTAGAAAAATCTTAACTATGTGGAAGCAAAAGAAATTTGTGAGGTGATGGCAGGTTGAGCTAGTTCATCTTCACAGCGATGAGCTCATCATGCTGCCTGGAGTGTTCTCTTGAAATGGCATCCCAGGAGGATTCAGACCAGAAGGAGCTGGCTCCTGTGAGCTTTATTACCTGAAACAGAAATTAAGGGAAATTGAAGGGAAGCCTCTTCTGATTCTGGGGAAAACTAATACACTTAAAATAACCGTTGGCCTCACTTTTGCTTATTATAACAGCCAAGGACACTGCATCTCACTGGGGACTCAAGTCAATATTCTAATCAAGTCTTTTCCTGCCTCCTCTGATTTTCAATTAAGCTGGAGTTTCCTTTCATTCTCAGGATCTCTTTCATCTGGCTGCATGATCTTCTCATGTAAAAGTCAGAGGTTAAATTTCCAGGTTTGGTTTGCCAAGTTGTGAAGCAAAGAAGAGTCATCTACGTACATTTGGTCATCCTTTGAATATTCACACTGATAGGACAGTTGGTCTTCAGGAAACCTGTGTACAGTGTGGGAAAGAACACTGACAAGTTCTTATATGTATAAAAATTCTTATTCATTCAAATTTTGTCTCTTACCTCTAAAATGGTGTCATAGTTAAGCACGGGTGTTAACTTGACTGTTGAGGGTTTGGGTCCTGGGCACATTTGTGGAAAATTAGTAGTTGAGTTAAGCCCAGATCAAACCTGAAGGAGATTTTTGGATGATGATGGGGAAGGTCCAGGCTGTGGTGGGTGGGATTAGGCCCTGGAATAAATCACGGAGAACTGGTTGAGAGAGTCGGCATCCCTGTGTATATTTGGCTAGACATGCTGGTCTGGCAAGTATTGTCTGTCTCTCAGCCATTATGTAAAGATGGTGTGGCCAGTTCCCGTGGCCCTGGTGTTGGTGCATGCTCTCCCATCAAGCTGGACTACAGACTGTAACTGGACAATCAGTAAGAAAGTAAAACCCTTGTTCCCTTAAGCTGTCTGATGGTCATTTATCAGCAACCATGCAGGCGAACTGCAACAGAATTTGATATCCAGGAAGTGAGGTGTTGCTGATAAATCTGACTATGTGGATTTTGTGGCTTTTGAACAATTTTGCTGGACAAAGTTTGAAGACTTTGTGAATTGCAAATACCATTCTTCAGAGTTTAGTGGGCCAATTGGATAATGCTGGTGCTGAGAGAGTCATGGATTGTTTGGGCCCAATTTGTGATGAGAGGAACAAGGACTTTGGTAAAATTGAATTTAAAGACGATAGACTGGTTTGCTTGATAGAGGAGAGCTGTGTTTGTGGTGGCGAAGCTCTGGATGTGGAAAGGGCAGGCAGTAGAATAGTTGCCATTGTTGGAAAAATGAACATCAATGAAGGAAAACCTTGGGACTTGCACTGGGACAGTGGAAGAGGTGAAAACCACTATATAGCAATTCAGTGGTTTGGTTTGAAAACCCAGATTCCTTTAGGGGCCAAAAACTCAAGTTAAAGCCTTTTTTTTTTTTTTTTTTTCCCTTTGGAAGTTTGGCTGCTTAGAAAAGAGGTTTTTACAGAGTCAGTGTGCTAAAGTTCCTACAGCTGTGGCTGAAGTGGACTGGACCAAGCTACACTTCAGCCTCCCTGTGGCCCCCAGGTGATACTGTTTTTGGTGTACAATTACAGGCTTCTTGGAGAGCAGCAAAAGCTTGGCCCCAAGTGGCAGGCATAGAGTTCCTGCAAGGAAAGGTGAAGCTTATAGCTGCAGAGGTGAACCCAGAGTACTGTGAGATGCCAGAACCATGGGATGTATGCTGAGGACAGCTGCGAGTGGAGATTCAGCCTGGTTCAGAGAAACTCTGCTTTTACAGCTTTGAACATAAACAGGAACTGGGAATGCCTAGAAACTTTGAGCCACCATGACTACGTGATGAGTAACAGAAGATGGACATTGAAGTACAAGATGCAGTAATTTGCTGGGCTTTGGTCTCTTTTTTGTTTCTGCTCATACAAACTTAATAGGTACACTGGTCCCCTCCCTCCCTCCACCCCTTCCTGGACCCCCTTGTTCCCTCCCCTCTTTTCCCTTTCCTTTCCCCCCTCCCTCCCTATCTCCCAGTGCTTCCCCCCCATTCCTGGAGCATCCTTTAATGTGTATGTCAAACTTTCCTCTGGGTTTTCCACTCTGATGAGGTGTAAGGACTCAGTGGCATTTCCTAGAACTTTTTCTTGTGTTCCCCTTAAGTATAGGAACACTATTGTGGCTTTTAATCCCTAGCTTCTAAGGATCCTAGTGCCTTTAGTCATGCTAGACTTTGAGGGGTCAATATTGTGTTGGACATTGTGCAGGTCATGCAAAGTCCTATTATGATTGTTTCGGCCGTAACTTGTGTGGAGTATCTTGCATATCATTACCCCTTCCATCCTTGTGCTCTTATAATCTTACGGCCCCCTCTTCTGCAAATTTCCCTGAGCTTCAGGATGGGGAGAGATTAGGCTGGCCTAGTTCCAGGTGGTTGATTTAGAGTCTCTATTGTTCTGAATTATGGTTTGTTGATTTTTTGTTTCAGTTTTGCTGCTCCTGCAATCCCCTTGGCTCCATCCTGATGAGTATTGGATGTCACTCCCCTGGCCAGTGATAAAAACCTGTTAAATTAGAGTCTTGTTATAAGAGTATATTCAAAAGTAGATGGAATAAAAGTATAAGACTGTGGTGAGGGAGGGGTCAGTCTCCCATTTGCAAAATGGTTACTTTCTATCTGGAAGCCTACATGCCCCCCCTTTCTGGTGAGATCATACCCCATCAGTTGCAAATGATCAGGAAGGAAAGTCTGTGAACTTAACCAGATGTCTCATTACTTACTTGCAGTCCTTGATGGTGGCCTGTTTTCTCTGTTGTAACATGGTCCCCTCTCTCCTTGTTTCTGGTGGGGCCCTCCTTCCCCATCCCTCCTGTTGATAATCATTGCAATTACTGTAAGTATTACAGAGATTTGTCTTTGAGTGTCTCTAAGTGGGTTTGGTACTAGGAGCCACCTATTAGGGAGAACATATGGCACTTAATTTTCTGTGTCTTGGATACTTCACTTAATATAATTGTTTCTAATTCCATGCATTTCCAGGCAAATTGCATTAATTCATCATCTTTGATGGCTGAGTAGTATTCCATTGTATAAATGTACCACATTTTCTTTATCCACTCATCAACTGTTGGGCATGTGGGTTGATTCCATGACTTTGCTATTGTAAACAGTGCTGCTATGAATATGGTCGTACTCGTGGTATTGAGGTGAATTTTTGCTGTATGGGGAGTTATTCCCAAAAGTGGAATAACAGGATCATATGGCATTTCAATCTATAACTTCTTTAAGAATCATCAGACAGCTCACCAGAGTGGTAGTATGAGCCTGCATTCCCACCAGCAATGTAGGAGAGTTCCCCGCTCTCCACATCCTCTCCAGCATTTGGTGTTGTTTGTATTGTGGATTTTTGCCATCCTGACAGGGATGAGATGATATCTCAGGGAAGTTTTGATTTGTATTTCCCTGATGGCTAAGGATGTGGAGCATTTTTTAAGATATTTGTTAGACATTTTAATTTCGTCCCTGGTAAAGTTTCTTTTAAGTTGCAAGGCCCGGTTTTTAATTGGTCCATTTGTTTTCTTGGTGTTTAGTTTTCTAAGTTCTTTGTGCACTCTGGATAATAGAGCTCTATTAGATATGTGGTTAGTGAAGATTTTCTCCCATTCTGTGGGTTGCCTTTGTGCTAGAGTTGCAATGTCTTTATTGGAACAGAAGCTTTTTAATTTCACAAGATCCCATCTGTTGAGTGTTGGTTGTAGTGACTGTGCTATTGGATGTCTGCTTAGAAACTGTTGGCCTAGCCCGATCAGCTCGAGGGAGTTCCTACCCTTTCAACTATGGTTCCTACCCTTTCAACTATGGTTTTTATAATCTGTGGCCTTATATTGAGGTCCTTGATACATTTGGAATTAAGTCTTGTACATGTGACAAGTAGAGGTCCAGTTTTAATCTTCTGCATGTGCAGATCCAGTTTTGCCAGCACCATTTGTTGAAGATGTTGTTCTTTTTCCATTGGATTTTTTGGGCCCCTTTGTCAGAGATCAAATGGCTGTAATTGTGTGGGCTTATATGTGGGTCTTCAACCCTTATCCATTGATCTGTGTGTCTATTTTGGAGCCAGTACCAGGCTGTCTTTATAACTATGGATTTGTAATATAGACTAAGGTTCGGTATGGTTATACATCCAGCAGTGTTTTTGTTACTCAGGATTATCTTTGCTATCCTGGGTCTTTTGTGCCTCCATATGAATTTTGAGATTGTTTGGTCAACTTCTTTAAAGGATTGCTTTGGGATTTTAATTGGTATAGCATTGAATCTGTATATTGCCTTTGGTAGGATGGTCATTTTTACGATGTTGATGCTGCCAATCCAGGAACATGGGAAGTCTTTCCACCTTCTGGTGTCTTCTGCAATTTTTTTCTTTAGGGTTTTAAAAGGGTCTCTTACTTCCTTGGTTAGGTTTATACCAAGGTATTTCATTTTTTTAGGGGCTATAGTAAATGGGATCGAGTCTCTCAGGGCTTTTTCACTTCTTTTATTCTGGGCACATAGGAAGGCCACAGATTTTTGTACATTTATTTTATACCCTGCTGAACTTCTGTATTAGTTCCAGGAGCTTCCTGGTGGAGTCTTTGGAATCACTCAGGTATAAGATCATGTCATCTGCAAATAGGGATAGCTTGACTTCTTCCTTGCCGATATGAATCCCTTTTATCTCCCTTTCTTGTCTTATGGCTTCAGCTAAGACTTTAAGTACAATATTGAATAGAAGTGGTGAGTGAACAGCCTTGTCTAGTTCCCTGATTGAAGTGGGAATGCTTCAAGTTTTTCCCCATTGAGTATAATCCTTGCTGTGGGCTTGTTGTATACAGCTTTTATTATATTGATAAAGGTTCCTTCCATTCCAACCTTCTCTAGGGTTTTAATCATAAAGGGCTGTTGGATCTTGCCAAAAGCTTTTTCTGCATCAATCGAGTATCATGTGATTTTGGACTTTGGATTGGTTTATATGGTGAATTGCATTTATTAATTTGCGTATGTTGAATCAACCTTGTGTGCCTGGATAAAGCCTACTTGATCACCGTGGATGATCTTTTTGATATGTTTTTGAATCAGATTTGCTAAGACTTTGTTGAGAATCTTGGCATCTGTGTTCATCAGAGAGATTGGCCTATAGTTTTCTTTTTTAAGTGTATCTTTATTAGGCTTTAGGATTAAGACAATATTAGCTTCATAGAAGTAATTTGGAAGTGTTCCTTCCTTTGCTATTTGATGGAAGGATTTAAGGAGTATTGATTTTATTAGCTCCTTTAATGTCTGGTAGAACTCTGTGCTGAATCCATCTGGTCCAGGACATTTTTAGTGGGAAGATTCGAGATTACTTCATCGATTTCCTCATGTATTATAGGACTATTTAAATAATTCGCAACTTCTTCATTCAATTTAGGTAAGTTGTGTTTACTTAGAAATTCATCCATCTCTTTTGTGTTGTCAAACTTCACAGAGTACAAGTTTTTGAAATATGATGTTATAATTCTCTGGATATCTTGGGTATCAGTAGTGATAATTCCATGTTCATTTCTAATTTTGTTAATTTGGGCTTTCCTCTCTTGCTTTTGGTTAACTTAGCTAAGGGTGTATCAATATTATTGATTTTTTTCAAAAAACCAGCTTTTTGACTAGTTGATTTTCTGTATCATTTTCCTAATCTTGATTTTGGATATTTATCCCCTTATTTTGCTGATCTTCTCTCTTCTACTGCTTTTGGGATCGGATTGCTCTAGTTTTTCTAAAGCTTTAAGCTGCATTGTTAAGTTATTTATTTCTGATGTTTCCGTTTTTCTGATGTAGGCATGAAGAGCTATGAACTTACCTCTTAGGACTGCTTTCATTGTGTCCCAGAGATTTTGGTAAATTGTATTTTCATTATCATTTACTTTCAGGAAATCTTGAATTTCCTTTGTAATTTCTTCCTGAAACCAGTTCTCATTCAGCGTCATATTGTTAAGTTTCCAGGAGTTAGTATGTTTTCTCTTGTTTGTTGTGGATGTCAAGCTTTAGGCCGTGGTGGTCTGATAGGGCACAGGTTAGAATTTCAACTTTTTTGTATATGTGTAGATTCGTTTTGTGGCCCAATATGTGATCTATTTTGGAGAAAGTTCCGTGTGCTGCTGAGAAAAGTGTGTTCTTTGGTGTGTGGACAAAAGTTTGATAGAGATCTGTAAGGTCCATTTCAGTAAGGGTTTGATGAAGTTCCAAAGTGTCTCTGTTAAGTTTTTTTACCTGTTGATTTATCCCATGTTGAGAGGGCAGTGTTGAAATCCCCAAGAATTATCGTTTGTGGGTTGATTTCTCGCTTTAGACATTATAGAGTTTGCTTAATGAATGTGGAGGGGCCCGTATTTGGTGCATATATGTTCAGTGAAGTCTTCCTGGTGAATTGTACCTGTGACTAAAATGTAGCATCCATCTGTGTCTCTTATGATTTTTTTTATTTGATTTGTCTGATAGCATAATGGCTACCCCTGCCTGTTTCCTAGTTCCATTAGCTTGCAGAATTTTGGACCAGTCTTTTATTTTTAGGATGTGTCTATATTTTGTGGTGAGATAGGTTTCCTGCAGGTAGCAGATTGATGGATTGTGATTTTTAATCCAAGTTTGTAATCTGTTTCTCTCAATCGGTGAGTTAATTTCATTAACATTTAATGTTATAGTGGAGAAATTATTTTTATTTCTGGACATTTATTATGATTAGTGGCTTTTGTAAGTGTATTTTTTTGCTTTTATTTTTTGGTGGTATTATACTTCCCTTCTGTCCTCCTGGATATGCTTTTTTTTTTCTTCAAGCTTGAGTATCATTTCTAGAATATTTTGAAGGTCTGTTTGGTGGCTATGTATCCCTTCAAGTTGTCTTTGTGCTGGAAAATTTTTCTTTCTTCCTAGATCATGATGGATAGTTTTGCAGGGTATATCATCCTGGGTTGACATTTTTGCTCATTCAATACTTAAAGTACATCTCTCCAAGCTCTTCTTGCTTTTACTGTTTCCATTGAGTAGTCATTTGTTATTCTAATAGGTTTACCTTTAAAAGTGATTTTTTTTTTCTCTTGAAGCTCTCAGCACTATTTCTTTGTCTTGAATGTGGAGTGTTTTAACTATTATTTGCTGTGGCAAGTTTCTATTTTGGTCATATCTGTTTGGGGTGCAGAATGCCTCTTATATATGGATGGGGCTCTCTTTTTTTAGATGAGGAAAGTTTCCTTGATGATAGTTTGAAAAATTTCCTCAGGTGTGGTATTTTGGGATTCTTGCTCTGGTACTTCATGAATACGCATTTTTGGCTTCTTCAGGGTATCCCATAACTCTTGAATATTTCTCTCAAGTATCTTTTTGGCTTTAACAACCTTTTCCATTGAGCTGGTTAATACTCCCACTTTATCTTCAAGGTCTGAAATTCTATTTTCTGCTTTGTTAGTTCTGCTGATAAAACTCTGTTAGAGTTCTTAGTTCAGTTTTAAACTCTGCTTGAGTCTGTTTTAACTGCTCTATTCCTATTTTTGTTTCTTGAACTGTTTTTCTCAACTCCTCCATGTTTCTGTTGTGTTCCTCTTCAAAGTGGTTGATGCGGTTATTTAATTCCTCCGGATTTCCTCTTTCATAGTATTGATCATGGTAATGATCATGTTTTGAAAGTCCTTATCTTGGGTCAAGATTTCTTGGCTATTTTTCATGGATTTGTTCTGGTTGGAGTTTATCATTATGGAATTAATTCCTTCAGTGGGATATTTGTTTTCTTGGGTGTTTTTTCTCAAGGATTTGCACTTTGACTTGGGCATTGTCGTTTTAACTCTTAAGACCTTCTTTCATTTTCTGTGTGCTTTTCACTGAACTGAATTAGTTGGCCTGGAGCAGCTCCTGCTCTGACTGGCTGGTGGGAGGATCTGGGACTAGTGGGTTGCTTGGGGTTTGGGAATGAGCAGGAGGTATTTATCTAAGGCGCCTGTGTCCTGGCTGTACTGTGCAGGTCTGAGGTGGGTGGGGAAAGGGCCAATGTAAATATTCCAATAAAACATGCAAGCTAGATAACACGGAGAGGAGGAAGGAGGAAAAAAAAAGAAGAGGATAGATGAAGAAGAAGAATAGGATAAATAGGAAGAGGAGAAGGAGGAAGGAAAAAATGAATTTTGATTTAACTTGATGTTTTCTCATTGTTATAATGATTTTATTTGGGATATTTAAAGAAGACTTTCAGTTCCAACATTTTAATAACTGAAATTTTAATGAGAGATTATTTTAAATTTGTTTCTGAAATGTATTTGTATTTTAAGATATCTTTTAACACCTATGAGAATGAGGATTGAAAGTTACAGCTTAAAAATGCTATTGTTTTTGTGTCAAGTTGACAAGGGGTGGAGTGTCATAGTTAGGCACAGGTGTCAACTTGGTGGTTGAGGGTTTGAGCTCTGGGCACATTTGTGGAGAATTAGTGGTTGGATTAAGCCCAGAACAAACCTGCAGGAGATTGTCTAGGTGATGAGGAAGGCACAGCCTATGGTGGGTGGGTGGGACTAGACCGTAAACAGATGCATAAAATACTGAGAGTTGGTTGAAGAACTTGGGATTCTTTTGTACATTTGGCCAGACATACTGGTCTGGCAAGTAAGGATCTCTCAGCCATTATTTAAAGATGGTGTGGCCAGTTCCCTTGGCCCTGGTGTTGGTGCATGCCCTCTTGTCAAACTGTACTATAGATTGTAACTGGACTATCAGTATGAAAATAAACCCCTTGTTCCCTTACGCCATCTGATGGTCATTTATCAGCAACAATGCAGGCGAACTGCAACAAACGGTTCTGATAGAAATCAGCTACTGAGAATAGATGGTTCTAGCATCTTACATGCATTCATAGATGTATATAACTGTGTGAGGTAGAATAATTAGCTCTGTATCACAGGCCAAGAAACTCAGACACAGGTCTTTGTAACCATTTTTGAGTTTGCATGGGGCCAAGCAGGGATTTGATCCAGGCCCACTGACTAAGTCCTCTGGACTTTTCCATCATTTTACACTTACATATACATTAATGCATGGATGGGTGGATGGATGGAATTTGAGTCATGGCTTTGCTTTGCAGTATAGACTTGCCCTGTGTTGGTACTACCTCAGCCTTGTGCATGGGAGGATTCTATGCATGTGCCACCAACACTAGCTCACCCTAGACAAATTTTTAGTTGGGTATAAGAGTAGAAGACAGCAATAAGACTGCATGGAGAGTATAGTATAAAGGGATGATTAAAGCAAGGGGAATATGGCACCAACTTTCTTGTCTGCAATGTGTGTGCATGTGTGTGTGCATATGTATATGAATGTGTGTATGAAAGAGGGCGTGTGTGCACATGTACATATGTAGAGGCCACAGCTTTATATTGGGTACCTTCCTCCAGTGCTCTCCACCTTATCTTCTGAGACAGTGTCTCTCACTGAAGCTGGACATCAGCCATTGGCTAGGTTGGCTAGTGACAGAGCACCAGGGATCTTCCTGTTTCTATCTGTCCTTCATCACTCCTCCCTACCCTCTAGTGCTATGGTTATAGATGCACCATTACACCTGACTTTTTAACATAGGTTCTGTGAGTCCAAATTCAGATACTGATATTCCATGACAAACATTTTGCCAAGAGAGCCATTGCTCAGCTCATGTGGGACTCTCTAAGAACACACCAATAAGAGTAAAATAGTAGTTTAACTTTTAACTTTTAAAGGAATTGCTAGTTTCTTTTGCAAGTGGTTGTACCATTTTTGATTTCCTCCAAGGCTGTATATGAATATTCATGTGATGATTGATCTCAGTTGTCAACTTGATGAGCTCTTAGATCAGCTGTGGGAGGAAGTCTGGACTTTTGAGGGGATTATTTTAGATGGAAAGATCTTCCCACCCTGGTGGCACCATTCCTAAGCTGGAAGTCCTGGATTAAATAAAAAGGAGAAGGTGATGTGAGTGTGAACAAGCAAGCATCCATCACTTTTTTTGTATGTGGATCTAATGTGACTAGCTTCGTAAAGCTCCTGCCAAGATGGATTGTGATCTGGAATTGTGAGACAAGCAAACCCTTTCTAGCTTGCATCACTTTATCAACGTATTTGTTACAACACCAGGAAAAGAAAGTAAAACCCCTACAACTTCTCTATACTGCAATGTGGTTAAACTTTTAAGCAGCAGGCATTTAAATAGGAGTGCAGTGGTATGTTATTATGCATTTCAGTTACATTTCTCTCATGATTGATGTTGAGCTTACTGTTCATTTCTTTATAACATGCATTGTTTTTCTTTTTGCCATTATGTTTGTAAAGTTCTTTAGATTATCACTATTTCTAACTTGTTTATCAAATACATGACTACGTGACTTCTGAAAGTTTTCTTCTAGTCCTTAGCTTGTAATTTTACTTCTGTGAAAGTATTTTTCAGAGAACAGTCTCTCTTTCTCTTTCTCTTTTTCTCTTTGTGTTATATGTGCATGTATATGCATGTGTGGTCATAACAACCTTGTTTGTGAGTTCACGTGTGTGTGTGTGTGTGTGTGTGTGTGTGTGTGTGTGTGTGTGTGTGTATGTGTACATGTGCATATGGAAGCCAAAAGATTCAAGAGCCATCCAACTTGGGATTTTTTTTTTTTTTGAGCCAGGTCCCTTAGTAGCCTGGAAGCTTGCCCAGTAGACTAGGCTATAATGGATAATAAGTGCATATTACCATACCTAATTTGTATATGTGCATGCATACACATATACATTCCTGCTTGTATATGGGCATGTGTAGTCCAGAGCTCAACTCCCAGTGTTCCTCAGGAATGCCTCTTATTTCTTTTTAGAAAAGTTCTCTCACAGTGCTCAGGGGAACTTGCTGATCAGATTTACTAGATAGCAAGTCCCAAGACTATACACCTTTCACCCCATCCTTAGTACTAGGATTACAAGGTTGTAGAGACTACAAGATTATAGATACTGGGGATTGAACTGCAGTCCTCACGTGGGAATGGGAAAGAATTTTATTGACTGAACTATTTCCTCAGCCTCCAATCTTGATGAATTACAATTCACTCATTCTTTTTTGTTTTTCTGTGAGATCATTTAGAAATCTTTGTTTAACTTACATTATCCTAAGATTTCTTATGTAAATCTTCCTAACTTTGAATTTCCATTTAGATCTCATCCATTTTGAGTTTATTTATAAATTATAGATTGGGAATCTTTTTTCTGTATTCAACAATATACAGATTCAATGCTGTACCAATCAAAATCCCAAAGCAATTCTTTAGAGAGGTTGATCAAATAATCTCAAAATTCATATGGAGGCACAAAAGACCCAGGATAGCAAAAGAAATCCTGAGTAACAAAAACACTGCTGGAGGTATCACCATACCAAACCTTAATCTATATTACAAGTCCATAGTTATAAAAACAGCCTGGTACTGGGGCCAAAATAGACACACAGATCATTGGTAAGGGTTGAAGACCCAGATATGAGCCCACACAATTACAGCCATTTGATCTCTGACAAAGGGGCCCAAAAAAATCTAATGGAAAAAGAACAGCATCTTCAACAAATGGTGCTGGCAAAACTGGTTGTCCACATGCAGAAGTTTAAAACTGGAGCCGTACTTGTCATCATGTACAAGACTTAATTCCAAATGTATCAAGGATCTCAATATAAGGCCAGAGACTATAAAAACCTTAGTTGAAAGGGTAGGGAATTCTTTTGAGCTGATTGGACTAGACCAACAGTTCCTAAATGGACATCCAATAGCACAGTCACTACAACCAACACTCACCAGATGGGATCTTGTGAAAGTAAAAAGCTTCTGTTCCAATAAAGACATTGCAACTCTAGCACAAAGGCAACCCACAGAATGGGAGAAAATCTTCACTAATCATACATCTGATAAAGCTCTATTATCCAGAGTGCACAAAGAACTTAGAAAACTAAGTACCAAGTAAACAAATGGCCCAATTAAAAAATGGGCCTTGTAACTTAAAAGAAACTTTACCAGGGACGAAATTAAAACGTCTAACAAATATCTTAAAAAATGCTTCACTTCCTTAGCCATCAGGGAAATGCAAATCAAAACTTCCCTGAGATATCATCTCACCCGTCAGGATGGCAAAAATCCACAATACAAACACCACCAAATGCTGAGGGGATGTGGAGAGAGAGGAACTTTCCTACATTGCTGGTGGAAATGCAGGCTTATACAACCACTCTGGTGAGCTGTCGGGCGATTCTTTAAAAAGTTAAAGATTGAAATGCCATATGATCCTGCTATTCCACTATTGGGGAATAATCCCCCATACAGCAAAAATTCACCTTGATAGCACAAGCACAACCATGGTCATAGCAGCACTGTTTACAATAGCAAAGTCATGGAATCAACCCAAATGCCCGACAGTTGACGAGTGGATAAGGAAAATGTGGTACATTTATACAATGGAATATTACTCAGTCATCAAAAATGACGAATTGATGAAATTTGCTGGGAAATGGATGGAATTAGAAAAAATTATATTAAGTGAAGTATCCTAGGCACAGAAAATTAAGTGCCATGTGAACTCCCTAATAGGTGGCTTCTAGTACATACTCAAAGATAAATCTCTGTAATACCTATAGTAATTGCAGAGATTATAACAGAGTGGGAAGGGGAAGGAGGGCCCCACCAGAAACAAGGAGAGAGGGGATCATGCTATAGGAGAGAAAATAGGACATCATCAAAGACTGTAAGTAAGTAATGAGATATCTGTTTGGGCTCACAGACTCTCCTTACTGGTCACTTGTGTCTGATGGGGTATGATCTCACCAGAAAGGGAGGGTATAGAGTCTGGCTGATAGAAGGTAACCATCCTGCAAATGGGAGACTGACTCCCCCGCCTCGCAGCAGTCTCCTACTCTTATTGCATCTACCTTTGAATCTACTTTTATAATAAGACTCTATTTTAACAGCATTTTATCTCTGGTCAAGGGGTGATATCCAATACCAAGGGCGGCACAGGAGCAGCAAAACTAAAAAAAAAAAAATCAACAAACCATAATTAGGAAAATCAGAGACTCTACATCAACTTCCTGGAACCAGGCCAGCCTCATCTCTCCCCATCCTAAAGCTCAGGGAAATTTGCGGAAGAAGGGGTTGTAAAATTGTAAGCATCTAAAGATGGGAGGAGCAACGATATGCAAGATACTCCATACAAGTTAGGGCTGAAGTAATCATAATAGAACTTTGCATGACCTGCGCAATTACCAACATATCATTGAACCCCCAAAGTCTAGCATGGATCACAGGCACTAGGATTGTTAGAGGCAAGGATTTAACAGACACAATAGTGTTCCTATACTAAAGGGGAACACAAAAAAGAGCTCTAAGCAATGCCACTGAATCCTTACACCTCATCAAAGAAGAGGATCCAGAGGGAAGTTTGACATGCACACTAAAGGATGCTCCAGGAATGGGGGGGGGAGCACTAGGAGAAAGGGAGGGAGAAGGGGAAAGGAAAGGGAAATGCGGGGAGGGAGCAAGGAGATCCAGGTAGGGGTGGAGGGAGGGAGGGGAATGGGGTACTTATCAACTTTGTATGAGTGGAAGAAATTAAAAAAACCAAAAAAAAAAAAAGAACAAATAACTCTCAAGAGAAATTGAAAATTTAACTTATACACTAATGACTGGAGATAAATTAATTATCAGTGTATAACCCTTGTATTTAATTATTTCTTATTTTGCTGCTATTATAAACGATATTCTGAATAGCAATTTCTGATTAGCTGCTACATGAGTAGTATCCTCTCCTTTTGATTGGCTTGGAATGTGCCTCTCTTTCCGTCTTGTTAAACTTATTAATTCAGGAGCATTGTTAGATACTTTTTAATTTTTCTTCTTAACAGTGTAATGTATTTAATACTCAATCTACAGTAATAGTGTTACAACAACAAAAAAAAGAAAAAAATCTGAGATCTCACTGCTATTCAGACTACATAAAATCCTGGCAAGTTGTATCATAAACAGTGGTTGTACCATCAATGCATGTGTTCGACTAGGAAATAAAGACATGGAAGAAGGATATATCACAAAAGTATCCTAAGAAGGCAGTAGGATAGGTTTTACCTCAAATATTAATATTAAAACTGTATTCAAAATACACATTTGGCTGGTATGCCAACATTTAACATGCAGGAAAATTCCTATGTGATAAATGAAAAAAACACTACAGAGTCTATGTAAAATGTGAGCAAAAGCTGGCAAAAATGTCCATTGGCCTATTATTATTATCTATGAGACATGTTTTAAAACAGTTTTTATGAAAGTATCAGAAAACAGTTTGATTTCTGACCATTTATTTTCAAAAAATCAAAACAAACAAAGAAATCGAGATCGGTTTGTAATGGTTAGATTGCAGATAGATAATGCAAGCAAAAGGCAAGTTAATGAAATCATAATTTCTTTGACATCTTTTAGGAGTCTTTTTCACGTAAAACTAGTCAACGTATTTTTGAAAAAACATTTTAATCCAATTTTTTTTCAATTAAGTTAAGTTTGTTTATGTTTATTGCTTTTAATGTATTTGGACACACTAAGGATCCAGTATGATTTTTAACAGATGGGGCAAGAACTGTCATCCTTCGCTTTTTCCTGATCTTAATGGTAACATTTTACATTTTTAGTAAGACTTATGGTATCAATTATAGGGTTTTTATGATGTTCTTTACTGTTTTAGAAGTTTTCTTCTTATTCTTACTTTCCTGAGTGTTTTTATCTGCCTGTTTTGTATTTTTCGAGTGTGTTTTTAGCATCTCTTGAGGTGATCATTCAAGTTTTAAGATCTTTTAAGATCGTGTTAATATAATACATTATATTGATCATAAAAAGACTTGAATTTTTAGAGGTGATCTCACTTGATATGTTCATTTTTCCTTTAAAATTATATTTTATGTATTTAAATATATTTTATAGCATTAAATTTATGACAAATGTTTGATATGCAGTTTTATTTTTCTGTGGTTTGATTTTGATATCAGAGTATTGTGGTCTCATAGAAATCTTTGTAAACAATTTTCCGCTTTACAAACAGGATGCACAGAGGTAGCATTGCATCTCCCTTTAATATTTGATTATTGGAAAGGTTATTTAGTTTCCAAATATTTGAAGGATATTTCTGTATTTATTTCAGAATTTGAGGTTTACTTTGATAGCATGTTGACCAGAGAACATACTTCATATGGCTTGAATATTTTTCAGTTTGTTGCAAGTCATTTTAGGTACCAACCGCTGCCTATGTTGGTAAATCCAACATCCACACATGAATGAACAGAGTTGGGCTGGTGCTTTGTGGGCTTTGGACCTTGTCTTTTTTGCTCCTTTAGGGCAGCTTTTGTTTCTGTGGACATTGGGGAATTTATGCATACGAATGTGCAAAATAACTGGCAGTGGATCTCATGAAGAACCCCCTCTTTCTCTACCAAGTTTTCTTCCATTTGAAATTTTTCTTTCTCATCTCCATATCGCTTGGCCTCTCTGTTTCTCCAACTCAAGCTAATCAGAAAGATTCTGGACTATGCTTTGAATCACTATTCCATGTGCCCTTAGGACTCCCTCCAGATAGAGGCCAAAGCACCCAGAGGACGTGCCTCATTTCTCTTCCTCCTCTGGGCATCTTGCTGTATTTTCTGATTAGCTTGTTATTTTCTGTCCCAGCTGTTTCAGTGTTCCACAAGATGATTCTCTTGTCCACCACTACATATGGAAGTTCCTACTCCAAGCAGGGGAAAAAAAGCTTATAGAGCTTAATATCTTTGTATCTGAGTTTAAAAAAGCTGTCAAAAAGGATCAAGGATTAAGGTAGTAAACCAACAGACAGTTGAACAGAACAGAAAGCCACAGAATAAAGCTGCATAGACTTGGGCACTCAGAATTTGATAAAAATAACATTGCAAAGAAATGCAGAAGAGATAAGACTACTGTTATGAACTGATGTGGAATAGCTAGGTAACTCCATGTAACAACTCTACCTGGACAAAGACTGAGTGGGTTCAAACTCTATATTATAAAAGAGTTAGACTCAGAGGGAAGAAAAATTTAAGTTCTAAGATAAAATTTTAAACATCTCCTGAAAACTTAGAATTATTTTATGACCTTGAATTGGAAAAGACATTTCTAAATATTTCCCAAAGTCTAGAACAATAAAAATTCAATACTTCTCCATTGAACATATTTTGTCATCAAAGAATGTAAAGCAAATACAAGGTCCAAGAAATTTGCAGGTTAAGGAAAAGTGTTGGTATAAGCATTTGCTATGTTTTGAAGTTTTGAACCACGTGACTCTATTACCAATTCAAATCTAAGCACAAGAATGGTTTATGTTTCCTTCCTAGAGTCAAGCTTCTCTGGAACAATAATTAACTCAGCTGTTTACTTTCATTGTTGGCTTCTTTGAACTTAGGGACACATGTGTTTTTATTGTAGGAAATTCCATTTTTTGTTTCAACCAGCATGTCTTCTCTTATTTACCTTCCTCTTTCCACTGAACTTATGAATCTGCAATGCCTAGACAGTGTTCTTGATAATTCTATTCTTCTCAGAGTCTCTCATAAAAGAGAGTTCAAAGAAATAATATTACCTGACCATTTTATTTTGATCTATAATGTTTTCATATGAAGTTTAATTTTTAGCTACCATCCTAAGAAGATGTAAATATATGCTGATGGCTATGCTGTGTTCTCTAATTGATAAATTACAGATAATGGCATACAGATTGATGAAATGATGGAAGATAAATGAAAACTTCTTTAGCTCTTTTAGTCAGATGAGACCAGTGAAAAGAGTAAAAAGAAGGTAAGAAAAAAGATATTGATGTTAGTGATTTATTATTGAAGAGAAACATTTCACAGGTTTCCTGTGTGTGTAGGAGCCAGTGTAGATGCCCAAACAGAATGTCCAGCAGAAAGGATAAGAGCCAGTGTGGTATGGCTCACGGAATCTGGAAGATGTTTCCCTCAGCAAAGTGTGGGCTGTTAGTATATAACTTTAGAGACATAATCACTGAGTTTGGCAGCATGAAGGACTGTAGTGATTTGGTGAAGGTCCAGGGACACTCTGGAAGGTAGACACACAGATGGAAATGGACAAAGCGAGAGCTGCTGAACTATGTGGTTAAACTGCAACTCTAGGCAGCTTCCTGGGCTGCTTCATAATGAATTAAGCAGAGAACAATTACAATGGCCACAGACATTTACTATGGGGACCACGACCACAGTGTCAATAGTTAGATCACCTTCTTTTCTTCCTGTGGGATGAACTCAACAAGGAAAGGAAAAGGAAGCAGATTTTTCACTATTCGCGATGCAATGAAGCATTTGTAATAGATTTAGTTACAGCAAGTAAGAAAGAATGTGATAATCTTATTTGAGGACTCACCTTTGGTAAATAGTTGATTTACTTTTACTTTTTCATGGAATTTTGTTTTTAAGAAGGAAACATGATATGCTCTGGAATGAACACTGAGCACTGTCAGTCATCAAAAGTGTGGGGTAATTTGTCACTTTCATTGTATCACAGCCTGGTGTCAACTGAAACCTCATGTCCTGGAAGACAGAAGAGTTTAGGTCCAAAAGA
This sequence comes from Typhlomys cinereus, assembly GCA_023101885.1. Classification (NCBI taxonomy): domain Eukaryota; kingdom Metazoa; phylum Chordata; class Mammalia; order Rodentia; family Platacanthomyidae; genus Typhlomys; species Typhlomys cinereus. Next base: position 1,072,998 of record JALPQD010000104.1, read on the forward strand.
TGGAAATATTTTCACTTTATTCAAATGTCTGGCTTCTACATAATTTTTCCTCTTTTTTTTTAGCAGTGATGAGATTTTTGGACAGATTTATTTTTAGTGAGATTCAGCATTAGTTAATAAAATATTGCTTGAAATTTTTTTACATGTCAGTCTTCTATTTCAAAGAAGAAAGAATTCAGAAAAAAATTTTTTTTTAGTTTTTTAGAGTAGACCTGTTACATGTGTTGATGCCAGACCACTCTGGGTAGATGTAATAGAATATACCCTGGGAGTTTGCAGGCACCTTCTGCCAGTAAGCATGGATTTATTTCATCATGGGGACCAATCTTGCATCTGTTCTTTGAAGGAGAGAGAGAGAGAGAATATGATATTTGAATTGTTCATCTCCATGGAATATATATTTCAGACACACAAAACTTCCTTCAGGCTAAATAAATATTTTTGTTTTGTTTTGCTTTATATAACCACTGCATTTGTGTGTGTGTGTGTGTGCGTGCGTGCGTGCGTGCATGTGTGTGTGTGTGTGTGTGTATGTTTGGGTTTGTTTCTGTGTACTAAAGTGCACATATGTGTGTGTACTTTGTGGAGTACCATCTGGAATTGTCTTGGATTCCTCTACCTCCTTATTATTTTGGTGTGGAGTTTCCCAGGCTCTGTCTTCCAGGGCCAGAGTTGAAGGCTATTGCCATATAACCCTGAGTCACATATTATTAAAAAGCTATGTCTTTTGGTAAGAAAAATAGCAGTTATTTCATCAAATTGTTCTCTATTTGTCTTGCCTCAAAAAATCATTGTTGATACTCTTTTTGTCCATGTATCATAGGTATAATTATCATATTTTGTTTCCCAGAAATCTAAGTTGCCATTAAATTGAACAGTTAGAGATTGATTATTTCTATCAGAGATGATATTGTTGCACATAGGCATAAACTGAAAATAGAGTGTTAATATTGATCTTAATGAATGATAAATTTCTTTTAAATCCATTGCTTGGAAAGTTTTTATGACACTATTAAAAATGTCTAAACCTTTATCAATGGATTTTAAAAATGAAAAGTGCAATTTGCAAAATGACAATATATAAGGTTAAAATTTTCATTAGAAGACATAACTATTTGTAATTTGTTACTATTCTTTGACCATTTCATACATGAATACAAAAAAAATTAATGTCGCTTACACGCCTTCTTTCTAATTTACTCTTCTTCTTATTTATTTGTATTTTTACATGTGTGGATTACTGAGTTTCTCTTAGGTTGCCTGTACTGGAATGTGCCTAAGCAATCATTGGGGCATGAACATCAGCTCTCCCACTCTCACCCCCACTTGCAGCAATAACCTTAGATGGGGTGTGTGATCCCCCTTGACACTTGTCCTTTCATTGTGAAATGAGCAGCATAACTTTTTTTTAAAACATTTTTTATTATTATTTCCGCTCATACAAACTTAATAGGTACACCGGTTCCCTCCCTCCCTCCTCGTCCCCCGGAACCCCCTGCTTCCCCTCCCCTCACCCCTCCCTCTCCATCCCCCAGTGCCTCCCGCCCCAATTCCCAGAGAGTCCTTTCTTGTGCATGCCTGACTCTCCTCTGGGTCCTCCTCTCCGATGACATACAAGGATCCAGTGGCATTTCCCTGAACCCTTTCCCGTGTTCCCCTTAAGCATAGGAACACTACTGTGGCTGCCAATCCCTTGCTTCCAAGGATCTTGGTGCCTTTAGCAGATGCTTGACTTTGTGGGGTCAATAGTGTGTTGGACGTTGCGCAGGGCATGCAAAGTTCAATTATGATTGCTTCGGCCCTAACTTGTGTGGAGTATCTTGCAAATCATTGCTTCTCCCATCCTTTTGCTCTTACACTCTTAGCGCTCCCTCTTCCGCAAATGTCCCTGAGCTTCAGGATGGGGAGAGATTAGTCTGGCCTAGTTCTAGGTGGTTGATATAGAGTCTCTGAATTTCTGGATTGTGGTTTGTCGATTTTCTTTTGCAGTTTTGCTGCTCCAGCAATGCCCTTCACTCCATCCTGCTGGGCACTGTATGTCACCCCCTGGCCAGAGACAAAAAGCTGTTAAACTGGAGTCTTATTATAAGAGCAAATTCAAGGGTAGATGTAATAAAAGTAGGAAACCTCAGTGAGGGAGGAGTCAATCACCCATTTGCAAAATGATTACTTTTTATCTGCCAGACTATATGCCCTCCCCTTCTGTTGAGATCATACCCTCTTAATTGTAAATGATCAGAAACGAACATTTGTGAACTTAACCAGGTGTCACATTACTTACTAGCAGTCCTTGATGGAGGCCTATTTTCTCTACTGTAACATGGTCACTTCTCTCCTTGTTTGGAGGACCACAGCATAACTTTTTAAGATGAGGAAAAATACTGTCTTCATTTTTAAAATTTAATTACATTTCTAATGGTAAAAAATTTGTTTCCTGGCTAAAGTTAAGAAGGAATAACTGTCAGTCAGTCCATTACATTTTAGTATTACATTCTTAAACATATTGAGATATTTTTGAAAGCTCTCTTTTTTATTTTATCTAGTGAGCTGTTTAATGGTAATATGTTTTGTCTTTAGTATTACTAATTATGTGTTTTGCCTAACAGTGATTCTCAACAGTATGCTTTTTATAAAAGAGCAGGATCCCTTTTCTTTGAAGAAGATTAAAATAATCTGAAATTTCAAGTGTGCATGAAATAGAATAGTAGAATAAATCTCCATTTGCCTTTTGCTTGAATTCAGCATTTGTTAAACTTTTACTCATTTGCAGTGCCCACCATCTTTTATTTTCCTCTGTAGAAGTATGACATGATGTCATTTTCTCCTGTTGGCAGCAGGAACAATCTCACAGGAAAAAAATAAATATTCACATAACTATGATCTTATTACACTAACTGTGACTGCCTGGATCACATGATATGTCTTTGACAGTCAGATTTGTTTCTTTAACACTAAAGGTAAATTTTTTGTTGTCTTAATTAGAACTCAAACCAGGTTCACATCTTGACCTGGTTTTTCTTTCTCTTTGTTATTTCAGTATTGTCCTTTCTTCCATCTCCCACCTCCTTATTGTCTTCTATAGATAACTACTACAGAAACTGAGTTAATCCTTGAAAATATTTTCTCTCTGGATTGACATGATTTTCCCTTGTTCGGTGATGTTTAACTTTCTTCTCTACTCTGACTACAAGCTTGTTGAGATTCAGGTTTCTCCATCTGGCAAGAATATTTTGTCGATGTGCTTTGTGCTTTGCAATGCATGTCTGGCCTCACGTCTAATGAAGCTCTGATTTGACATATATTCATATAGATCTAGTTGGTTTCTCCTTCATAATTTTTTGCGTTGTACTTTCATATCATCCCTGTGTTTAGAGTGACTATTGGGTAAGATTGTAAGATAATGACTAAATTCTTTTTTTTTTCTTTCAGATTAGTTACTTAAAGATTTTCTGTAGAGAATAACTATTGTCTTGTTAACCATAATACATAGCTACTTTGGAATATATATCTTCCCCAAAAGTTGGAATGAAAATTTAATTTCTCTATTGACCATTGCTTCTATAGTCAGCTGGCCAGTTTGCTGTCTTTACTTTTACCTATAGAACCACAGTTGCCTCAGGCAAAATAACTGACCAACTTCTCTTTGCTTGTTAGATCCACTCAATGAGCGTTGAGTTTTTCTGTGGGGTTTTCAAGCTTTGCAGATTGAGTCCAGCCCTCTCTGAAGAAATTTCTGAAGTTATGTTCTAGGTCATACTGATAAAAACTGTATAGTCCTTGCACATCACTTAGCACTTACTAGATTTGTATTGGCCATACTGCGTCAAGTGCTAGTTTGTGTCACATCCCCTAACCAACCACATGGTCCTCAAATTGTAGTAGATTTTCATCTGAGTAAACCCATCTCAAGCTTGAAATGTCAAAACTGCATTTAATATATTTTACCTACCAGAATTTAGAGTTTAGGCTAACTTACTGTGAATGTTCAAGCATATTAACTTATAGTTTGGTAAATCATTTAATAAAATCCTCTTGTATATGTTGAACACCTCATGTCACTTATTGAATAACATAATAAAGTGAAATACAGACTAGCTGTATGAGCATGTACCATTAATATACTCAGCTGATAAGCTGAGATCTCAGACCTGAGGAATATTTGATACGTCACACTCAGCATCTTCAAAGTGTTGTGACACCTATTGCTAGTGTGGGAAAAAAAATCAACATTCCATATTGCATATTGCTTGTGCCTCATTGTGAAGTCAAATCCCCATAAGCAAAGGTCTATCTGTACTATCAGCTCAAAACACAAATTTAATAATTACTTGATTGACACTCTTTCCACTCAGTGGAGGTGTCAGGAGGAAAGTTTCTAGTTTTGAGATAGATAATTCAAACTCAATGCAATGGAAAGGAAACTTGATAATTCAAACTCAATGCAATGGAAAGGAAACTTATTTGAAAGCCATGGAGAGTAGCTTGCAGGACTTAAGAAGTTATGGAACATTAGGTATTCTGAAGAGTCTAAGGATTTCAGTTGGTTTTACATGTGGTCATCACTCTTTGTCTTCCTTCTTGAGTCCTTGACAGCTTCGTTCTCTCAAACTCTTCAAGTGGTGGTGGTGCAAGCAAAAGGCAATTCAAGATTGTGTCCATTTAGCATACGGATTAGCCTGACAAGAGACATGTGCTCATCTCTAGACCAGTTATTATCTTCCTGGGTCTCGTGCAAACTGTATAGTCCTTGCACATCGTGCAAACATTTGTTTCTAGGTATACAGGGTGATGGTAGGGGGCAGTAATAAGCTCCTACCTCTGTGGATGACAAGATAGGAGCGAGACATTCCTGTTTAGAGACATGGAGTGTTGTTTCTTTGAAGAAGGAAAAATGTTTGCTGTCTGACAAAATAGTTTCTGCTCCGTGTTTGTATCTACGACACACAAGAGAGCATTTGCTGAGAGCAGATGTTCGGCAAGGTATTGTGGGCCAATCAGTGTAATCAGTTGCTTGCTTCATGAGGTACATTTGGTTTGTAGACTCTGTTTTGATGCAACAGACTCTATAGAGTCATGCTGGTTTTATTGGCTGCCTGGGTTATGTAAATACTGAAGTATTCACATAATTGCTGCATTTTCCCTTAAAAATATCCCCACTCTGCTATACCTTTATAGATTTCTTAAAGCAATTGTTAAGCCTTCATAACAGAATAACAAACTTTTGTAGTACTAAAAATTGTGAGTCATCAGGACTTCTACATGGGAGTCCATCTTCGTGTGCCCAGGAGCTTGAATCTGTTTGGCTGGCTGAGGTGTTTGGTCATTTTCTGTGCTTCAGCATGAATGACAGTACACATGAAGATTAACAACAGAAAAGGCTGGGAAGATGGCTCAGTGGGTAAAAGCACCTGCTTGCAAGTCTACTGAACTAAATTCAATTCTTGGAAGCTCACATGATGAAAAGAACCAACTTCAGAAAGTTGTCCTTTCTTTTGCTTGTGCACATTACAGCATATGTCCATCTCTCTTTTCTCTCTATTAAATAAGCAATAAATAATAGAATAATTTTGATGTATCTTTTTTATTACTTTTTTGCCTAGTTATACAAGCTCAATAGGTACCCCCTTCTTCTCCATTCCCCATCCCTTCCCCCTGTGTCCGCCAGTGGACTCTTCCTCCTTCTCACTCTCCCCCCTCCTCACCCCTTTTCCTTCCCTCCTCCTCTCTTGATGCTTCCTGCTTTCTCCCTCCCATCCTCCAGAGCATCTGTTTATGTGGGGGCTGAGTTTCCCTCTGAGTTGTTTATACCAGTGAAGTATTCAAGACTCAGTGTCATAGCTTGGGGCCCCTTCTTGGACTGCCTGCTAATATGGGAACTCTATTATGACTGTTTAACCCCTTGCCTCTAAGGATCTGACTGCCAAAAGCCTTCTCCCCTGTGAGCCATGCTAGATTTTGGGGGGTTGTTGACATATGAGCCATTGTGCAGGTCAGGCAAGGTTGAATCACACTGTGGCTATACCCTGGCTGCGGCAGTCCTGACTTGTGTGGAGTATCTTTAGGCTCTTACAATCTTGATGCCCCCTCTTCCACAAGATTCCCTGAGCTTTAGGATGTAGAGAGATTTTGCTGATATGGTTCCAGGTGAATATTGTAGAGTCTTTGGTGTTCGAGTTGTGGTTTGTTGTTTCCAATTTTGCTGTCCCTGAACTGCTCTTCGCTACATCATGATTGGTTGGCCGGGGTCATCTCCTAACCAAAAATAAAAGACTGTTTAAATGAAGATCTTAATATAAGAAGAGACTCAATGGTTGATGAACGAATAGGAGTAGGACACATCAGTGAGAGGGGGTCAGTCTCTGTTTGCCGGTTGGGTATTATCTAACTGCCAGTTCCTATATCCTCCCTGATTGGGGAGATCAAACCTGTTCAGTCCCAGTGAATAGGAAGGGAAGTGATTTATCTTTAACTTTATTTTTAAAGTGAATATTTTAAAATTAATGGATATTTCTTTTTATTTTTTTAAACAATGAGAGATGACTACATAAAGTTTTTTGAACTAGTTCATTTTCTAACAGACTGATAATTACATATAATTTCCCAACAGTTGATGCTTTGAGTTTGCTATAGGTCATCAAGCAAGAAATTATGACTATCAACCCATTCTTTGCTATAGAGTCATTCATTCACACTCTAGGTGAAAATAGTGCTTCCCATTAAGGGTGGAGCACTTTGTTACCATTTCCTAAGCTCATCTAGACACAAAAATGTGATTTTTTTAAAAATAGTAAGTGCATTGCTAGAAGATTTTATGTAGACTTTTGGGCCTGTACATTTTAATAAATTATTCTTTAGCTTAAATAATATATTTGGAATTCTTATTGTCATCAGAAAAATATATGCAATATTTTCAAAAATGTTAATAAACGTGTGAACATCTTTAACATTTTTGTTCTTTTAATCATTTTTATATGTGTCATCAAAGGGAATTTCACATTTCAAAGGTAATGGTGCACTGAATTTATTGTCCCCTTCTCTTCCATCATGGTAAATGTTCACCAAGTCGCTAATGAGAGCTGCAGCAACATCACGTTGTTTGATGGCCTTAGAGGCAGAAGAATCTGGAAGCCAGCACTCAGTTCATTTAATTCATGGCCAAGCCATCTGTTTATCAACATTACTCAGCCAGACAGCCTGTTTCTTTCTCCTAGAGTCTACAGAGATGATTAACCTGGTTGAAGATTCCTGGCAGCTTTAATTTACTTCCTGAATCTTCCGCAGCATCCCAAATTCCCTGGTGCAACTTGGCAGGATGCTTGCAAAGGCAGAGAGGATCTTTTGGCAGAAGGAAAGTGACATAAATTTTAGCCACTGAGCACCACCAAGAAGAATTGTGTTCAGGGTTCTAGATTCAGAGGCAGAAAGTAAGTCCTCATGTAACTAAAATACAGAGCAATCAGAAAGGACTTCTGGTCTTCCTGCCATATCTTTATTCAATAGCAGCAGCAAGTTTAATCTGTCAACAAATAGTTTAACAAAGTCACTTTGGGATTAAGGCAGGTTTTTTTTTTTTTTTTTTTTTTTTTCCTGCTTTCTTCCCGATTCACATCAATTGACAATCTGGAGCTGCCAGTTTCATTCTGTTGGAAGGTGGAGACTGTCTTTGGGAATAGGCCCTGGGCCACCACTCTATGAAGATTTATTTTATGGCCTAGATAGCAGTGGCACTCCTGCCTGAGATATGCTGAATCTTCTCCAAGTAAGTCACAGGGTGTTTGCCCTTGGATTTGTGCTGGGAATATGAATGAGAGACCTGTCATGTTATTGTTCATCATAAGTAGGGTTTTAACCAGAATATCTGTCTGTCTGTCTGTCTATCTATCTATCTATCTATCTATCTATCTATCTATCTATCTATCTATCTATCTATCTATTGTGTGTGTGTGTGTGTGTGTGTGTGTGTGTGTGTGTATGTGTGTGTCAGAGGGCATTATGGGTGCCTATGGAGGCCCAGGAGTGACTTTGGGAATCACTCTAGATTGCTCTATCTCTTCTCTGCTTTGCTCTGGAGTTTCCCAGGTTCACCTCCCAGGATAGGAAGTACAGGCTGCCACCATTTCTTCCTGGCCTTTTTACATGGGATTTGGGATCCAAACTCAGGACCTTCTGCTTGCAAGGTAGAGATTTAACCCCTCAGCCATCTCTCCAGCCTTTAACCAGAATATTTGATCTTTGGACCACAGTGCTGCCAATAAGATTCCAGCTGCCTCAGTCAGAACAGGGATCAGAGTGAAACTAATGGTAGGAAGCAGGCTTGTGAGTCAGAAACTTTCTTGCTGCCAACATCACTCAGGCAATAGAATCTTCTGGAATGCAACTGTCTACCAGTGCTGATTGCTGTCCCTAAGCTGATCACTCACCCCAGGGTTATCATTCAAAATTCATTTCAGCTATGTGTGGTCTATGTACAGAACAACTGCATTTTGACATTTAGGCATCTGAGTTCTTTTTTTTTTTTAAATTGGCAATTGCACAGAAAAACTTTTCTGAGGATCATCTCCAATATAAACAAGAAAAAAGGAAGAAAGAGAAGTTAAATGAAAAGCCAATCTGAGATTACTGTGCTAAGTAACCACAACACCAATAGCAGTTTTAGGATACAACTTCAGAAGCCTGGATGAAACACAGTTTGGTCTCAATGTCAGTCCACACTGGTAGACATAAGCAAGTTTCTCCCATGATGCTCCCATTAACTGATACTTAATGAAAGTGTGAAGACAGGCAGTCATTCTTGTTTAAGACTTTCCCTTTTTTAGTGCTGTGTCTTTTGAGGGTTTAGATTGCATCTCTCTTGGGCTACTCCTTTTATCAAGATCTTAACCTCTCAACCTGTGCTCTGTGGTCCCCCTATTCCTTCTTCTACAATTGCTGATGGCTCAGGTGTTAAGACTTTGCATCACAAGCAGAAAGACTGAATCCAGATCCCAGATCCCACATAAAAATGCCATGCAGAAATGGTGGCAGCCTAAACTTAAAAAGCATACGATCACCATTTCTGCTGCATTCCAGCCTAGTAGCTAAGAAAAAATTTGACAAAAAAAGATGTCAGGCATATAGTAAAGATTTAGAAGATAAAGTAAGATTGTGAAGTAGGTAAGAGCGTGTGGAAAGCAGGTGGAGAAATGCCTCTCAGATTTCCATGTGTATGAGAATCATCAGAAAGTCATATTAACCATGAGTCAATGGACTTTATGTCCACAATTTCTTACCAGTAAGTCTGTGGAACTCAAAATTACTTGTTTGCAACAAGTTCCCAGGTAAGGCCCATCTTGATGTAACATTTGAAGCATGCTTTGAAAATTACCGGAGAGCAATGTGATTAAAGGAAGTACTCTGTGCTTGTCAATGCTCTGTGCTTGGTGCCAGGAACTCTGCAAGTCCTTTGTATTCTACTCATAAGCCTAACACCAAGGTTAAAATGATGACGCTTACTTTAGTACTAATGGCTGGAGGAGCTCGCACAGGTCACATGTCTTCTCTGGACTTCACTGTCGCTCAGAGGATGATCTTGGTACTCTTTGTTGTATCGATGATTTCTAGAATTCTGGGCATATGTCATTGAGATTTAAGTCAAAGAAATAATTCCTTCAAGATGGAAAGGAGCATGTTCCATGCTGAAAGTTAGATGGGGGAAAACAAAGCAGTCAAAAGATCATTTCTCTTTTTCAAAGATGATCGCCATTGTGCCTGCAAAGTGTGTGTGTGTGTGTGTGTGTGTGTGTGTGTGTGTGTGTGTGTGTGTTTGTGTACAGCAGTGGGTGTGCCTGTGGAGGCCCAAGGGTGACATCAGGAATCATCCTGGGTTGCTCTTCTCCTAACTCCTTTGCTCTGGGGTTTCCGAGGCTCCTCTTTTCAGGCCACTGCCATATCTACTTGGCATCTGCATTCAGGTCCTTTTGCCTGTGAGGCAAAGGCTTTAAACTCTGAGCCATCTCCCTATCCCCACTAATTCTTTTCCTAGTACTTGATTCCTTCTGAAGTTCTTATTCTATCAGGGCACTGAAAAGCTGACAGTCCAACTTTTCCTGCGAAATATCTTGGAACTAAGGCAGAGAGGAGGGCCCAGTGTATTCTGAAACCAACCTTGTGGTTTCTGTGTTCTGGATTTTTAAAAAGTGGAATAGTCCCAACATCCTAGTTCACACAATGCTCTATTAGCACATCTCTGCCATGATTTCCCAGAACACCCATAAATAAGAGCACCTGGGAATTGGGCCTTCCTCTCGCTATTTGACAGTGTTCAAAACCGAATTTGTGTTCTAATGCCCGTTACCTCTCCGTGTAAGCAAATGGTTCAGGTATCAGCGTGGTGGCAGATGCTCATCACTGGTTTCAAGACTCATGCATGTTTAAACCGTTTTACCTTGCCAACCTGAGACTCTATCTGCTCTCTTATTTAGGAGATATCCCTCCGAAGAAAGGAGAACTGAGAGGTCAGGTTAAAACTTCTGCATTCAGGAGCAAAGGTAGAAGTGGGTAGTGAAATGTCAGAATACGCTTATGTGGAGGGGAAATTGTAAGTGTCATGATGAAAGTGTGGTCAGGGGAGAGAAAGACCAACAATGAGAAGAAGGAGAAGAAAACATGGAGTCTGTCACTTCCTAGTTTGTAGGGTCAAAATAGCACTTAACATCTCATGAGTGCCTCTTGGTAGATGTATTTTGAATTCTCTTCTTGTTTCTCTTCCATTTTGGATGTAGTTTTATATATATATGAAAGCATTTTGCTGAAAGACTTTGAAAAACAGAATAAAAATACCCTGTGGAGTCCTAGAAATTATTTACGTTTTATTTACATTTTAGAACATTACAAAGCAACGAGGCCCTGGTCTTACTGAGGGACAAGACTCACCTAAGTTGCCACCTTCTGAAGCACGTAGAAGAAACAGAAGCCAAGAATCAAATAGGATGAGTAACTGGGGAATTCCCACCGAGCGTCATAGAGCTAAAGGATGTCTTCCTTAAGATCTTGCAGCTTTGTTTCTCAACTAAAATTAATTATTCTCCTGCCATGCTTTTTTTGTTAATCATTTCTCAATCTATAAGGACCTTTTCATTTTATTTTATGGCACCATTTTCAATTTTTAATACTGGCTACTGTGTGTCTAAGTGAATTCTGAGGGAAGCTGCTTCATTTGATACCTGGCAGTCCTGTGGATATCATCTTTTTCAAATATTCACCTTAAATAAAATTTTGGTTAGTAAAATTAATTTGGCAAGAGGAAAGGATTTAGACTATGATGAATTCAATAGTGTTAAGTCTGCAAGAAGGATGCTTTATTCAATTGCAAAGATTCTACCATAATGCTAACGCCATTATATTTCGGTTTGATGCTTGGAAGGGAACATTGATTTTGTGGCTTGAATATGAAGTGTCTCCTACAAACACCTGTGAGGAAGGCATGGTCCACAGGTCATGGTGCTATTTTGGAAAGTAGAAAACTTTTGGAACTGGAATCTTGCTGGGAGAAAAAGGTATCACTGGGATGTGACTTGCAATGTTATACCTGATCTATCCCTTCTCTCTCTGCTTGCTGTCAGTCATTAGATCAAGAACCACATGTTTTCTCAGCCATAATGCTCTAGTTAAATTCCCATAAATGAGAGTAAGACATGGGCTGAACCTAGTGAAACCACGAACCAGAACAAATATTCCTCCTTTAAGTTATTACCTTGTGCCTTTTCTTTTGTTGTTATTGTTGAACTTTTTTTTTTTTTTTTTTTTTTTTTTACTTTTTGTTAGTTTGGTTTTTTGAAACAGGTCTTACATATCCCTGGCTACTAATCTAGCTTGATATGTAGTAAAGGATGCTCTAGGAGTTTTGATTCCTGCCTCTACATTTTGAAGACTGGGATTACAGGTGTGCACCATTAAATCTAGTTTATCCAGTGCTGGGGATTGAACCCAGGGCTTTGTGAGTATTGGTCATTCTTCTGAGCTACATCACCAACTTCTTTGGTATTTTGATCACAATTACACAAAAGCTGGTTAACACGCTGGGGATTTAATATGAGGATGTGATATGAGATCAATTATCCTCATCTTTCTTTTGACTAATTGGACAAGTATGAGGAACATATGCAGAGTATACACAAACAATGCACATATGTTTTTGAATAACTTGGAATATGTAAAAGGAAGTAAAGTAACACAAAAATGGAATGAAGAATTAATCATGATTTTACATTCTTGCATTTTTTTTTTTTTTTTTTTTTTTTTTTTTTTTACAAATCTGTTCCTTTTCTTTGTAATTTTTGGAGACAGAGTCTCATTCTGCAGTACAGGCTGCCCTGAAAACTCACAATGCAGCCTAGACTGTCCTCAAATTCATAGCATTCATTCTGTCTTTGCCTCACTCCCTTCCCACCCCTCTGCCTGTAGTGCTAAGATTACAAGCATTCACTTGTATTTTTTTCTCAGATTTCTGTTCAGTATTTTCCTTAAATTTCTGTTGTCCACATTCTGGGATCTATTGTAAGTTTTTCATGTCTTGTGACAAAGAACTGATCCATAGCTTTGTGTTTTGGGATATGCTCCAGTAGTGAGAGGTAGAAATTTATTGCCCAAAGTCTGTTAGTCAGTAGATAACACCATTACATGTTTTTCTGTTTGAAAATCAAATTGTTTCATGTAAATTATTTGAAATAATTACAAATTATTCAAAGCTTTGTGCTGGTATAAATTCATAAATCTAGCAATTGGCCACAATGACAATGGAGTGATGATGTGGCAATACTACCTTGTTGACATTGAAGTATGCCATGTATGCTTAAAATTTCATCCCTAGGAAAAGGAAAGAGATGGCAGGTTTCAGAGCAGAGTTTTGCGTGCTTTGTTCTGCAGACAAACAGGACCTGCTCAAGAGAGGTCAGAGGCGAGTGATCAAAATCTGTACTTTATTTTCAATTTTTAATACTTCTGTAGGAAATATACACTTCCTTTCTGACAGTTTTCTTTTTGGCCTATGATGCTGTTTTGAACCTCTTTTTCCTTCTTTGTCATTTTGTTTTTGTCTTCTACACTGAATCCTCTTCCCTACTTTTCCCTTATTGATGGCAACTTCCAAGTCTCTGTTTTGAACCAGTCTACTTCTTACATTCTCCATATAGATGGTGGCATGATTTCTCCTGGCTTCTGTCATTGACCAAAGCTGGGTATCAGACTAAGATCTGCCGAGACATCTGTGTGCAAGTCCACCATATTCTTCTCTTCTAAGAGGTTCTTCATCAAGAACAGGGAGAAATGTCTAAGAGACAAATCCTTACACTCATGAAGTGTATATCCTAGAAGTTACACCTGAAAGTAACCAAGACAGCAAATAAATCACAGCATTAAGCAGTGATCAGAGAATCAGAGGAAGAGAAATGGTGGAGGGTTAACAAGCACTTTTTGATAGGTGAGTCATAAAAATCTCTCTAAAGAAGTGACCTGTGTGCTCATGGCTTCAACAAGCAGAAGGCTGGCTATGTAAAAAACTTGAGGTATAACAGTGAGACAAATAACAAAATAAAAAGTAACTGCTATAAATTTCTGAATGAAAAATACCTTCCTATATTCAATAAGCCCAAAAGAGTTCAGTTCTAGTGATAAGAACAAAATTATTTAATTCCAGTTATGATTATTCCTGTGCCAGTATCTAATACTCTGAAACATCTGAAACTTTCACAATAATTCATAGAACTTTCAGAATGGCCACTTGTTATTTTGTATCATTTTAATATTTTTACTAGCATTGCCAATTATACATAATGGCTTCATTATGATATTTCCATATGTGTACATCCATGGGATAGTGAGAAGAATGTGTATTCTGTAGTATTTGGTTGAAATGTTATATAGAATCTGCCAAGTAAATTTGTGATAGCATTTAACTCTTAGTTTCTCCATTTATTTTAGTGTATTTATTTTAGGGAATATAACCTGTATATTGGTGATAGTAGGGTACTGAAGTCACTGAATGTTACTATGGTGGTGTTAATCTCTGGGTTTATATCATTTGTGTTATAAATTTGATTCATCTGTGTTTGGTATACAAATGTTTAGAATTATGGTGTCATCTTGATCTTTTAGTCTATATGAAGTTAACTGGCTAGTTTGAAGTGCATCTTATTAAATATTAGATTAGCAAAAACTACTTGTTTCCTTTCCATGTTTTCTTGGAATATGTTTTTCCCTTCTAAGATGGTGTCTGTCTTTGATGTTAAGATGTGATTTTTTTTTAGAGGCAGAAAAGATAGATCTTATTTTTAAATTCAATTTTCTTTTCATTGAGGGGCTGAGATCATTAATATTCAGATCTATTATTAAATTATTTGAATTCTTGTCATTTTTGTTTACTTTTTAGTGTTTGGTGTCTTGTTTTTAATTTTAAATTTTTATTTCTTGACAGTTTCACACATGAATACACTGAATTTATGTCATTTTCGCCTCTTAATATGTGACCCTATCAGTCTCCCTTTTCCACTGTAAACCTTCTGCTTGCTAACCAGTCTTTAGCTTCCATTCACAGTTTTTGTGTGTGGTGTATTTTATTTCACCTGGATTGCCTATGCTGACATGTGCCTCACCACTTGCTGTGGACCATGAGTGATATAAATCAATAGGTATATGATTGAGGAAAGTAGCTTCCTTCCCCCATTTGGTACTGACCATCAGCAGTCTCTTGGGCAGGTGCGATGTCCTTGAGACACTTCCAGGGTGAAATGCTGATAAGTTAAATCTTGTGCAGGTCTTTTGGAAGTAACTCAACACTGTCTTGTTGAGAAGATACCAATTGACATCATCCCTTCTTACCCTCTGACTCTCATTTCTTAATCCTTGTTTAATCACTGCTCTAAGTTCTCCTATTTTTTTTCCCTCAGTTTTGTGTTTGTCATTCTCTTCAGTCTGAAAATTCTCTCAGTATCCTCTGACTTAGTGGTCACAAATTCCTAAATTTAGCCTTCTTTTCCAATGGAAATAAATTGTGACAGATCTTTGGCTGGAAATAGTAGTCTAGGTTGGCAGCTGTGTCTTTCAGAACTTGAAATACATCATTCCATGCCTGTCAGGCTTTTGCACTTTCTTTTGAGAAGGCATCTGTTATTTTAGTGGACCAACCTTTATATGTGACTTCATGTTTCTGTTTTGTAGCTCTCAATATAAATTCTTAATCTCTATATTTACTATTCTTACTGATGATGTGACATTAACAGTATCTTTTCTTGTCATACTTGTTGTTCTATGTGCCTCTTGCACTTAGATGGTTTGGTATTTCCTTCATTTGTGAAAATTTTCTAGTATCATCCTATTGAAAATATTGTTGCCTTTGACATGGAATTGTTCTCTGTTCCTTCTATGCCCATGATTGTGTCTATTTATTGTGTTCCAAAGCTTTTGCATGCTCTGTTCATACATTTTTAACATATCAATCATTGTCTTTTACTGATTTATTTTTAAGCCCTGATATTTTGCATTTCTCAAGATCAATTCCATTAGTGAGACCTTGTGTTGAGTTTTTTTTATTGGATTAACTGAATTTTTAATTTCTAGAATCATTTCACTATAGGTTTGTTTCAGGATTTCGGTCTCTTTACTTAATTTTTCATATTCTAAAATTTGTCTTCCTTATTTCATTGAGCTATTTTTTTTTCTGGAATTCATTCAAGAGTTTATTCATTTCCTCTTTCACTTCTTTGTACATTGTTATGGTTACTCTTTCTGCTGCCGTGAGACAATACTCATATGTAAACTAAATGAGGAACAGAAATTATTTGACTTTGGTTTCAGAGGGGATATAGTCATTTTTGTGGGAATCTCATAGTAAAAAGGCATGTCTTGAAGACAGAAGTAGGAGACTGCTTCAGATCACTGCTTTTATCAAAAGGCAGAAAGAGCAAGAATAAACTGCCCATTTCCTGTTATGTCCCTTCCTCCAGCAAAGCTCCATTTCTCAAAGATGCAACAACATTCTCGAACATTAACATAAGCTAAGGATTCAAACACATGATCCTGTGGGGGACAATCCACATTCAAACCATGACATACACATTTATTATCCTTTTGAGTTTCTTGAACTGGAATTTCATCAAAGTCACTCTTATTAGGAGGCATTACTCTGGTATTGGTCCATCTTGTAGGAGAGACGTGACTTTGTTTTTCATGCTACTTGTTTCACACTTGGGACTTGTGCATCAGGAATTTAACTAAAGGCAGCAAAGTTAACAGTGAAAATGTGGAAGCCATTACTTCGACTGGGTTACCAAGGATAATATGATCTGCATATACCAAATATTTCTAATGTTACAGGAGGAAAGCTCTTCATTTCTGTTCTTACCCAAAGGCCAGAATGCTAGTCTAATCATGCCTTAAAGATTTAAAGCTTACAAGCTCAAATTGTAAGACATTCAGTGAAACATCTGACCAGTACTCCTGAAAACTGTCAACATCATGAAAGCAGGGAGCATAAGAAGATGGCCAAATACAATATAGCATCCTAGTATTGAATCTTGGACTAGAAAAGGGAAACATCAATGAAATCCAAATTCAGTATTACAGTTATATAATAATAGTCTACCAGTGAATGGTTGTTAATTTGACAAACAAACGCATAGTTTCACAAAGTAGTAACAACAGGGAAAGCAAGGTCTTGAGTATTCAAGTACTTTTGCAAATTTTCTGTAAAATATCTGAGAATTAGCACTGTACTTAGAGAAGTAACCTTACAATGTCCCCTAAAACATTGAAGAACTATTGAGGAGTAAACTTACAATGTCCCCTAAAACAATTGAAGAACTATTGAGAATAAGAGCAGAGTTCTCCTTGCTTCTAATTTCCCACCCACACTGTGCTTTCTGCCAGAATCTCTATAGTGCTTCCATATTTATGCATGCCTGGTGGTTATAATTTTATTTTGAGACACTGGGAATTCCTGTAATTAAAAAGAATGGTTTCACAGAATTCAATTTTTAGAAAAGACTATTGGTTAAATATACTATGGTACAATTGAAAAATTAAATGTAGTTATAACAGCAAAATGATGTAAAGCAGGAAGAAAGAATACGAGAGAATTCAGAAAAAAACAATAAAAATTGTGTCAGCCTTGTTTGCAGTTATTGTAATATATTTCCACCTACTCCTCTCTCCTGATATCTATTCCACCTTTGTTTAGTACCCAAGGTCATTTTAGCAAGTCAGATCACCCACAGTCTGCCCTTGCCATTTACTGCCATTTCCCCTCTCTTCTTATTCTATCCTTTTATATTTTTCTCTCCTAAACTTCCTGCTTCTTGGGATCTCTGTGACTGAGCCTCTTGAGATATGGGACTATTCTGTTAGCTGATAGCACTATATTTATCTCTCTCATGGTTAGACTAGCATTATAGTCTTTGGGTAAGAACAGAAATGAAGAGCTTTCCTCCTGTAACATTGTAAATACATGGTATGCATAGGTCACATTATCCTTGATAAGCCAGCCAAAGTAGTGGCTTCCACATTCTCTGCTACTAACTTTATTGCCTCTAGTTAAATTGTTTTCCTCAAAATCAACTCACTAGGTCTAATCCACACCCAAGGAGGACAAAAAAGTAGAGTTGAAAGCGATTAGAAACGTGTATCTTTTGGAGAGGACATTTGTTGGCATGAATTACTTGAAGATTCTGTTGTAGGTAATTTTCTTTTTTTCTCCTTTTCCTTGTGCAACCCAAATACATTATTTTACAATACATGACTATGTTGTTATTGTGTTAGTCTAATTGTTTGAACTGTGGCCACTGGAGCTCTTTCATGTTGACAGTTGTGTTGTTTTGTTTGCCTAATGCTTTTATTTCTTTGAATATTTGCTGCTCTAGACTCAATGTATGTTTCTCCTGCTTAAAACCCCTAATCAGCCATTTCTCTAAAGATCTGTCATTCTTTTGGGAGATATTACCTAAAAATTAAAATCTGGCCACAAATTTTAGGTTTAACATTATTATTTTAAGTATGCCCTGGGTAGCTTTTCATACACACTCACCAACATTCCTCCTAAATGCCTATAGATAGATGATGGCTTCAATGTAATTAAACATTACTATAAACTAATATGTCTTCTAGAAAGATTGTATCCATCTATATGATTATCATTGGTAGGCACCAATAGTTTATAGTTCTGAATTTAGAAACCAAGTGAACTTAGTTATTCTGCCACATATACATCTCAAATCATCTCCACTGCCAATATATGAACTATACTAGTTACTCTGTGTTGCTGTGAGAAAACATTCAAAGTCAAGAAACTTAAGGGACAAAGGGAGAGTTAGTCAGCTTATGGTTCCAGAGGGAAGATACCGTTTTTGATGCTGGAAACAGCATGGCTGACAGCAGAAGCTGGAAGAGGCCAAGGTCACATCCATCTGAGAGGTTGAGAGCTGCAAAAACTGACAACTGCCAGAGCAGACGTTTCCGAAAGTAGGGTAGAGCTAATCAGCCTCAAGGCCACCCCCTGTGACCATCTCCCTCTAGTAAGAATCCATCTCCTAAAGGTGCCATACCTTCCCAAACACATGAGTCTGTGGGATACACATTTCAAACCATGACAGTCCACCTCTGGTCCCCACAGACTCATAGCCATCTCATTATGCAAACTGTACTCATTCCAACTGTAAAAGTCCCAAAACAGACTACATCAGTAGTCCCAACATAGTCCAAATGTCCAAAGTCCAAAACCTTTTGTGAAAGCAAAAGACAAGGTACATACTTCCAACATACAATGGCACAGAATAAACATTACCATTTCAAAAGGGAGCAATGGGGACATATCCATGAAAGATCAGTCCATAAAAAGATTGAAAACCAGGAGGACAAACTCCAAATCCTACAGCTCCATGTCCTACAGGTGAGGCTCTTGTTGAAATCATCTCAGTTCCAAAGGACTTGGGTTTGACACCTCTAACACAGCTGCCCTTAGAACACATCACTCGCTTGAGCTCCTTCCAGGGTACACCACGCTCCTTGGCAGATGTCCCACACTGACTCTGGCATCTCTAACATCTGTACTTCTCAATGGGAAGCCAGGCTTAGCTCCACAGCACAAACTGCCTTTCTTGGGCCTCTAAACTGCAGGCTTTCTGACACAGTTTCCTGGATTCCTACATTATGAAACCTTGGAGGAGGGATCCACCTCCTCCTTCTTTGATCTTTGATTCCTCCGAAGCCAGAATCACATGGAAGACTTTGACAAGTTCTCTTACGGAGCTGGGTTGGAGACTGGTCCCCTCGAATCACAGGTGACTCAGCTTCACCATGCTGGCAAGGATCTTTATCTCTCGTGGCCAGTTGCTTCAGGTGAGAGACACACCTGTCCTTCAGAATTCTGCCCTTTAGCTCAAATTCCTTCCTTCTTATGGGTGGGAGCCTTCTCTGAGGATTTTGCCCTCAAGGCAGGGTCTCTCCTATTTTAGGAATAAAGAGCAGACTTTGATTTACTAATGGAGCTGATCTGTTTAACAATAATCACCATTTTACTGTTCACCTCATCCTGGTTCAGCTCTTCAAATTTGCCACTCCATTTCTCTTATCAGATCTCATGGTTTTTGCTTATTTCTGCCTGAATCTTGCTCTTCTTTGTAATTCTGAACTAGAGTGCTAAAAACTACCTATGCCATAGGTCAAGACTATATCGCCTTGGAATAGTCAAATTTACTTTCAGGCAAGCTCTCAGGATGAGGGCAAAACTTAATCAAACTCTGCCAACACATTGCTCCATTTGCTACTCATCAATTTTCCATCATGGTCTCTCTGGACCATCACAAGCTGGACTTCACTACCTGCATCTCTTACAACATTACTATCTTCCATTCTCTTCCAAGAAAGACCCATTTGGCCCAATGTCCAAGATACAAAGACTTTGTCAGCACAGAGTCCCAAAATTCTCCGTATTTCTCTGGACAAACAGTTCCAAATGCCCACTAGCCACATCATAACAGCATATGACTTTCTGTGCTTGGGATACTTTTCTCAATATAACTTCTTTCAACTCCATCCACTTACCAGCAAATTTCATTAATTAATTTTTGTGATGAATATATGTACCACATTTTCATTATCCATTTGTTCACTGTTGGGCATTTAAGTCGAGTCCATGATTTTGTATTGTGAATACTGCAACAATGGACATGGATGTATATGTGTCATGATAATAAGATGAAGCATTTTTGACAAATATTTCCAGTAGTGTTATAGCTGGGTCATATAACATTTCAATTTTTAACTTTTTTTTAGAAATCACAGTACTGAGCTCCAAAACAGTTATACAATCTGTATTTACACTAACAATGTATGAGGGTTCCCTTCCACCTGCATCCTCTCTAGCAATTATTGTTGTTTATCTTTTGGATTTTAGCCATTCTTATGGGGATAAGATGATATCTCAGGGGAGTTTTGATTTGCAGTTCTTTAATGGCTATGGAGATGGGACATATTTTTAAGGTATTAGTTAGACATTTCAATTTCTTTTTTTTAATTATTATTATTATTATTTCTACTCATACAAACTTAACAGGTACATTGGTCCCGTCCCTCCCTCCATCTCCTTCCCACCCCCCTGTTCCCCCTCCCCTTTGCCCCTCCCTCCCCATCTCCCAGTGCCTCCCCCTCATCCCTGGAGCATCCTTTAATGTGCATGCCAAACTCTCCTCTGGATCCTCCTCTCCCATGAGGTGCAATGACCCAGGAATGTTTCCCAGAACCCTTTCCTGTGTTCCCCTTAACTATAGGAACACTACTGTGACTGTAAGTCCCTAGCCTCCAAGGATCCTAGTGCCTTTAGTCCATGGTAGACCTTGTGGGGTCAATAATGTGTCATAGCACAGGTCATGCAAAGTCCTATTATGATTGCTTTGGCCCTAACTTGTGTGGAGTATCTTGCATATCATTGCTCCTCCCATCCTTGTGCTCTTACAATCTTACTGCCCCGTCTTCCGCAAATTTCCCTGAGCTTCAGGATGGGGAGAGATTAGGCTGGCCCAGTTCCAGGTGGTTGATATAGGGTCTCTGATGTTCTGAATTATGGTTTGTTGATTTTTTTGTTTCAATTTTGCTGCTCCTGCAATCCCCTTGGGTCCATCCTGATGGGTATTGGATGTCACCCCCTGGCCAGATATAAAAACCTGTTAAATTAGAGTCTTGTTATAAGAGTATATTCAAAGGTAGATGCAATAAAAGTAGGTGATCGCGGTGAGAGAGGGGGTCAGTCACCCATTTGCAAAATGATTACTTTCTATCTGGCAGCCTATATGCCCTCCCTTTCTGGTAAGATCATACCCCATCAGTTGCAAATGATCAGGAAGGAAAGTCTGTGAACTTAACCAGATGTCTCATTATTTACTTGCAGTCCTTGATCATGGCCTATTTTCTCTGCTGTAACATGGTCCCCTCCCTCTTTGTTTCCGGTGGGGCCCTCCTTCCCCATCCCGCCTGTTTATAATCTTTGCAATTACTGTAGGTATTACAGAGATTTGTCTTTGAGTGTCTCTAAGTGGGTTTGGTACTAGGATCCACCTATTAGGGAGTACATACGACACTTAATTTTCCGCATCTGGGATACTTCACTCAATATAATTGTTTCTAATTCCATCCGTTTACTGGTAAATTGCATTAATTCATCATTTTTGATGGCTGAGTAGTATTTCATTGTATAATGTACCACATTTTCCCTATTCACTCATCAACTGTTGGACATTTGGGTTAATTCTATGACTTTGCTATTGTAAACAGTGCTGCTATGAACATGGTCGTGCTTGTTCCATCGAGGTGAATTTTTGCTGCATGGGGGGTTATTCCCAAAAGTAGTATAGCAGGGTCATATGTCATTTCAATCTTTAACTTCTTTAAGAATCGCCAGACGGCTCACCAGAGTGGTTGTATGAGCCTGTATTCTCACCAGCAATGTAGGAGAGTTCCCCTGTCTCCACATCCTCTCCAGCATTTGGTGTTGTTTGTATTGTGGATTTTTGCCATCCTGACTGGGGTGAGATGATATCTCAGGGAAGTTTTGATTTGCATTTCCCTGATGGCGAAGGAAGTGGAGCATTTTTTAAGATATTTGTTAGACATTTTAATTTCATCTCTAGTAAAGTTTCTTTTAAGTTCCAAGGTCCATTTTTTAATTGGTCCATTTGTTTCCTTGGTGTTTAGTTTTCTAAGTTTTTTGTGCAGTCTGGATAATAGAGCTCTATTAGATATGTGGTTAGTGAAGATTTCCTCCCATTCTGTGGGTTGCCTTTGTGTTGGAGTTACGATCTCTTTATCTGAACAGAAGCTCTTTAATTTCACAAGATCCTATCTGTTGAGTATTGGTTGTATTGACTGTGCTATTTGATGTCCTTTAGGAACTGTTGGCTTAGCCCGATCAGCTCCAAGGAGTTCCCTACCCTTTCAACTATGGTTTTTATAGTCTCTGGCCTTATATCAATGTCCTTGATCCATTTGGAATTAAGTCTTGTACATGGTGACAAGTACGGGTCCAGCTTTAATCTTCTGCATGTGGAGATCCAGTTTTGCCAGCACCATTTGTTGAAGATGCTGTTCTTTTTCCATTGGATTTTTTGGGCCACTTTGTCAGAGATCAAATGGCTGTAATTGTGTGGGCTTATATCTGGGTCTTGAACCCTTATCCATTGATCTGTGTGTCTATTTTGGAGCCAGTACCAGGCTGTTTTTATAACTATGGACTTGTAATATAGACTAAGGTTCGGTATGGTGATACCTCCAGCTGTGTTTTTGTTACTCAGGATTGTTTTTGCTATCCTGGGTCTTTTGTGCTTCCATATGAATTTTGAGATTGTTTGGTCAACTTCTTTGAAGAATTGCTTTGGGATTTTAATTGGTATAGCATTGAATTTGTATATTGCCTTTGGTAGGATGGTCATTTTTACGATGTTGATTCTGCCAATCCAGGAACATGGAGGTCTTTCCACTTTCTGGTGTCTTCTGCAATTTCTTTCTTTAGCGTTTTAAAGTTTTCATTGTAAAGGTCTCTTACTTCCCTGGGTAGGTTTATACCAAGGTATTTCATTTTTTTAGGGGCTATAGTAAATGGGATTGTTTCTCTCAAGGCTTTTTCACTTCTTTCATTCTGGGCATATAGGAAGTACACTGATTTTTGTACATTAATTTTGTTTCCTGCCACTCTGCTGAACTTCTGTATTAGTTCCAGGAGCTTCCTGGTGGAGTTTTTGGGATCACTCAGGTATAAGGTCATGTCATCTGCAAATAGGGATAGCTTGACTTCTTCCTTGCCAATTTGGATCGCTTTTATGTCCCTTTCTTGTCTTATGGCTTCAGCTAAGACTTCAAGTACAATATTGAAGAAGTGGTTAGAGTGGATAGCTTTGTCTAGTTCCTGATCGAAGTGGGAATGCTTCCAGTTTTTCCATATTGAGTATGGCTTGTTGTTGGCTTGTTGTATACAACTTTTATTATATTGATAATGGTTCCTTCCATTCCAACCTTCTCTAGGGTTTTGATCATAAAGGGCTATTGGATCTTGTCAAAAGCTTTTTCTGCATCTATCGAGAGTATCATGTGGTCTTGAAGTTTGGGCTGGTTTACATGGTGAATTACATTTATTGATTTGTGAATGTGGATGATCTTTTTGATATGTTTTTGAATCCAATTTGCTAAGACTTTGTTGAGAATCTTTGCATCTGTGTTCATCAGAGAGATTGGCCTATAGTTTTCTTTTTTAAGTGTATCTTTATTGGGTTTTGTGATTAAGACAATATTAGCTTCATAGAAGGAATTTGGTAGTGTTTCTTCCTTTGCTATTTGATGGAACAGTTTAAGGAGTATTGGTGTTTTTAGCTCCTTTAATGTCTGGTAGAACTCTGTACTGAATCCATCTGGTCCAGGACATTTTTTCGTGGGAAGATTCAAGATCACTTCCTTAATTTCCTCATATGTTATAGGACTATGTAAATAATTCCACAACTTCCTGATTCAATTTAGGTAAGTTTTGTTTACTTAGGAATTCATCCATCTCTTTTGTGTTGTCAAATTTCACAGAGAATAAGTTTTTGAAATATGATGTTACAATTCTCTGGATTTCTTGGGTATCAGTAGTGATATTTCCATTTTCACTTCTAATTTTGTTAATTTGGGCTTTCTCTCTCTTGCTTTTGGTTAATTTAGCTAGGGGTGTATCAATCTTATTGATTTTTTCAAAGAACCAGCTTTTTGACTGGTTGATTTTTTCTATCGTTTTCCTAATCTTGATCAAATATTTCTCCCCTTATTTTGCTAATCTCCTCCCTTCTGCTGCTTTTGGGATCAGATTGCTCTAGTATCTCTAAAGTTTTAAGCTGCATTGTTAAGTTATTTATTTCTGATGTTTCTATTTTTTTGTTGTAGGCATTTAGAGCTATGAACTTACCTCTTAGGACTGCTTTCATTGTGTCCCAGATATTTTGGTAAGTTGTATTTTCATTATCATTTGCTTTCAGGAAATCTTGAATTTCCTTTGTAATTTCTTCCTGAAACCAGTTCTCATTCAGCATCATAGTGTTAAGTTTCCAGGAGTTAGTGTATTTTCTGTTGTTTGTTGTGGATGTCAAGCTTTTGGCCATGGTGGTCTGATAGGGTACAGGCTAGAATTTCAACTTTCCTGTATATGTGGAGATTTGTTTTGTGTCCCAATATGTGATCTATTTTGGAGAAAGTTCCGTGTGCTGCTGAGAAAAATGTGTATTCTTTGGTGCATGGATGAAAAGTTCGATTGAGATCTGTAAAGTCCATTTCAGTTGGGGTTTGAATAAGCTCCAAAGTGTCTCTGTTAGGTTTTTTACCTGTTGATCTATCCCATGTTGAGAGGGCGGTGTTGAAATCCCCAAGAATTATCGTTTTGGGATTGATTTCTCACTTTAGACATTGTAGGGTTTGCTTAATGAATGGGGGGGGGCCGTATTTGGTGCATATATGTTCAGTATTGTGAAGTCTTCCTGGTGAATTGTAACTGTGACTAAAATGTAGTATCCATCTGTGTCTCTTATGATTTTTTTTTGGTTTGAAGTCTACTTTATCTGATAGCATAATGGCTACTCCTGCCTGTTTTCTCATTCCATTAGCTTGTAGAATTTTTGACCATCCTTTTATTTTTAGGATGTGCCTATCTTTTGTGGTGAGATGGGTTTCCTCTAGGCAGCAGATTGATGAATTGTGATTAATCCAAGTTTGTAATCTGTGTCTCTTGATCGGTGAGTTAATTCCATTAACATTTAATGTTATAATGGAGAAACTATTTTTAATTCCGGACATTTATTATGTTTAGTGGGTTTTGTAAGTATATTATTTTGCTTTTAGGTTTTGGTGGTATTATACTTCCCTTCTGTTCTCCTGGATATGCCTGTTTTTTTCTTCAAGCTTGAGTATCATTTCTAGCATTTTTTGAAGGCGTGGTTTTGTGGACATGTATCCCTTTGTCTTTGTGCTGGAAAATTTTTCTTTCTCCTTGGATCATGCCAGATAGTTTTGCGGGGTATATCAGCCTGAGGTGACATTTTGCTCATTCAATACAAGTATGTCTCTCCAACCTTTTCTTGCTTTTATTGTTTGCATTGAGAAGTCATTTGTTATTTTAATAGGTTTACCTTTAAAAGTCACTTGTTTTTTTTCCCTTGAAGCTCTCAGCAATATTTCTTTGTCTTTTTTTATTTATTTTTATTTTTTTTTATTATTATTTATTCAACTGTGTGCATATGCGTGTGTATGTGCGCGCGTGTCTGTGTGTGTGTGTGTGTGTGTGTGTGTGTAGAACCACAGACGAATTCGCGAACCACCAAGGACGCCTCCACCTCCTTCTGCCCCGGGATTCACAGGCTCCGCCCTACCATGACCAGAAGCGCAGGCCGCCCCCGCTTCCGCCTGGCGTCTATACGTGGGATCTGGGATCCGAACTCAGGACCTTCCGCCTGCAAGGCGGAGGCTTAACCCCTGAGCCACCTCTCCAGCCCCCTTCTTTGTCTTGAATGTGGAATGTTTTAACTATTATTTGCTGTGGCGAGTTTCTATTTTGGTCATATCTGTTTGGGGTGTGCAATGCCTCTTGCATATGGATGGGCCTCTCTTTTTTTAGATGATGAAAGTTTTCCTTGATGATATTTTGAAAAATTTCCTCAGGTGTGGTATTTTGGGTTTCTTGTTCTGGTATTCCATGAATACACATGTTCAGCTTCTTCAGGGTGTCCCATAACTCTTGAATATTTCTCTTGAGTATCTTTTTGCCTTAACAACCTCTTCCATTGAGCCGGTTAATACTCCCACTTTGTCTTCAAGATCTGAAATTCTATTTTCTGCTTCATTAGTTCTGCTGATAAGCCTCTCTGTTGAGTTCTGGGTTAAGGATAGCTTGTCTTTTAGTTCAGTTTTAAACTCTGCTTGAGTCTGTTTTAACTGCTCTATCCCTGTTTTTGTTTCTTGAACTGTTTTTCTCAACTCCTCCAAGTTTCTGTTGTGTTCCTGTTTAAAGTGATTGATGCAGTTATTTAATTCTTCCCAGATTTCCTCTTTCATAGTATTGAAGGTGATAATGATCATGTTTTGAAAGTTTTTATCTTGGGTCAGGCTTTCTTGGCTATTTTCCGTGGGTTTGTTCTGTTTGGAGTCTATCATTATGGGATTAATTCCTTCAGTGGGAGATTTGTTTTCTTGGGTGTTATTTCTCATGGATTTGCACTTTGACTTGGGCATTGTCATTTTAATTCTTAAGGCCTTCTTTCATTTTCTGTGCATTTTTCACTGAACTGAATTATTCGTCCTGGAAGAGCTCCTGCTCCAGCTGGCTGGTGGGAGGATCTGGGACGAGTGGGCTGCCTGGGGTTTTGGGGTGGGCATGGGAGCTTACCTAGGTCACTGTGAGTCCTGGCTGGACTGCACCCATCCCGGGCAGGTGGGGAAAGGGAGGAGGTGGCAGTGGCAGGGTGCTATTTAACCTGGGGAGCTGGGGCGAGTCCCAGGGGGTCCTCCTTGGCCAGTGCAGAGAGGGCTCTGGCTAGCTGGTGGGAGGAGCTGGGTCCTGTGGGCTGCCTGAGGTTTGGCATTGGGGGGGGGGAACCTTACCTAGGTCGCCCTGAGTCCACGTTGGACTGAGGGCGTCACAGGCGAGTGGGGAAAAGGGACATTTCAATTTCATCCTGGTAAATATTTCCTTTACATTTCAAGGTCTATTTTCTAATTGAACTGCTTTTATCTCCTTGGTGTTTAATTTTTTGAGTTATTTTGTGCACTCTGGATACTCGTCCTGTATCAGATGTGTGAATATTTTTCCCATTCTGTGGGTTGTCTTTTTGCTCGATTAACAATATCTTTAACTGAACAGAAGCTGTTTAATTTCATGAGATCCCATTTGTTAAGTGTTGGTTTTATTTCCTGTGCTATTGGGGTCCTGTTTAGTAAATTGGCCTAGGCCAACCAGTTCACTCTTTCTTCTAGGGTTCTTATAGTCTCTAGTCTAATATTAAGATCCTTGATCTATTTGGAGTTGATTTTTGTGCATGGTGACAATTAAGGGTCTAGTTTCAGTCTTTTGCATGTAGATATCTAATTTTTCTAGCAACATTTGTTCAAGATGCTGTTCTTTTTTCATTGAGTTTTTTGAGTCCCTTTGTAAAAAATAGATGACTAAAAGTGTAATGGCTTACTTCTGGATTTTCAACCCTTATCCATTGGTGTATATGTCTATTTTGGAACCAGTACCATGATATCTTTATTAATATGGATTTGTAGTATAGATTAAGGTCTGGTATTGTGATACTTCTGGCACAGTTTTTATTACTCAGGATTGTTTTTGCTATACTGGGCCTTCTATGCTTCCATATGAATTTTGAGATTGTTTTGTAATTTTTGTAAAGAATTGCCTTGAGATTTTGATTGGTATATCAATGAATCTGCATATTGCTTTTGGTAGGATGGTCATTTTTATGTTAATTCCACCAATCCAGGACTGGGGAGGTCTTTGTACCTTCTGGTGTCTCTGAAATTTCTTTCTTTAAGGTTTTTGAAGTTTCCATTGTACAGGTCTCTCACTTCCTTGGTTAGACTTATTTATTTTTTTAGGAGCTATGATGAATGGAATTGTTTCTCTTACGACTTTCTCACCTTTTTTTTAATGCTTTGTGTATAAGAAAGCCACTGATTTTTAAACATTAATTTTTTTAAATTATTTAGTGTGTGTGTGTGTGTGTGTGTGTGTGTGTGTGTGTGTGTATCGGAGGGTACCACGTGTCCCTGTGTAGCACCAAGGGTGACGTCAGGAGTCATCCTAGATTGCTACCTCCTTCTTGCTTCACTCTGGGAATTCCCAGGCTTCACCTACTAGTGTTGGAAGTGTGGGCCACTACCATTTCCACCTGGTGTTTTATGTGTGACCTCAGATCCAAACTCAGGACCTTCTGCTTGTGAGGCAGAATCTTAACCCCTAAGTCATCTCTCCAGCTCCCTGAACATAATTTTTTAAACTGCTACTCTACTGAACTTATTTATTAGTTCTAGGAGTTTCCTGGTCAAGTGTTTGGGGTTTCTTAAGTATAGGATCATGTCATCTGCAAGTACGAATAACTTGACTTTTTTCATATTTGTGTCTCTTTAATCTCCCTCTCTTGTCTTATAGTTCTAGATAAGACTTCAAGTACAATATTGAATCAAAGTGGTGATAGTGGACAGTCTTTCCTAATTTATGATTGAAGTAGGAATGTTTCAAGTTTTTCACCATTTACTATGTATGATTGTTGTATATAGACTTTATTATGTTGATATAAGTTCCTTCTATTCCAATTGTCTCCAGGGCTTTGATCATAAAGGGATGTTGAATCTTGTCAAAAGCTTTCTCTGCATCTATTGAGAATATCATGTGATTTTGGTCCTACATCTAAATATGAGTATGATAAAATAAGCACAGTAAGAAAAACAGAAAAGGCCAATATGAGTTAATATCTAACACTTTAAAGAAAGCTACAGAGTAACTGAGAAAATAAGGACAGGCTAAAAATTTATATGCCTATGACACCAAACTATCTAACATGTTTGAATGATTAGAGATAAAACCAGGGATGAGCCATGGGGAGTTATCCAGTGATCGATTATAAATAAAGGCACAATGACTTAAGATATATAGAAAAACACATGTAGTTCAGTTCTGGTTTCCAATATGTGAGTTAGTCCCTCATGAGTGTCTTTAAGTAGTTGACACTTAGTGGAAAGTCATCTGAGCCCTCTGAGTTTATGTCCTTTAAGTCAGGTTTAGGTGAAGCTTCTCAAGATAAGTATTTTCTGAGTTTTAGTTGATTTACTTTCAGTTTCAAAGACAGGAAATTGTAGTTGGGAAGAAAATATGACATCCTGTCATCATCAATGGTGACTGAGAACTTCAGGCTCTCACATTTAGGGATTCACCCATTCACTTACTGCCAGTCAGTTTATAGAGACTCTAGCTATATACACAAGCCCACAAAGTGACAGCAAGAATCACCCTGAGACAGTCAGGTGCAATTTCACTCAGAGCAACTCAGGAGAGAGAAATCTAGCCAGAGTCATGGATTAGCACATCATATGCTATGCAATTGGCAATAAATGTTAGTGTAATGTTCAAATCTCTTTACACTAAATGCAATACTTGTTTCTTTAGGAATATACTAGCTCTGCTGTTGTGAGACAATACTCAAACTCAAGCAACTTAAAGTGAGAAAGGGAGATTTATTCAGCTCATGGTTCCAGAAGGGCATACAATACAGTTCATTGTGGCAGAAAAGGCATAGCTGACTGGCAGAAGCTGGAAGTGGACTAAGTCATGTCCAGCATGGAGACTTAGAGTTGCAAACTGCAAGCATAGACTCCTCTAGAAAGCAGGATAGCACTAACCAACCTCAAACCTCATCCCCTGTGACTGTCTTCCTCCAACAAAGCTCCACCTCCCAAAGTTGCCATGAACTTCCCAAACAATTACTAAGGATTCAATGTGGAATGTAACAACTCAAATTCCAAACCATAATAAGGGGTATTTTTGGAAACTCTCAATCACTGTTATTTGAATATGTTTAGAGAATTTAACCACCTATTTTAAGAAACAATAGTCAAAGATTTCAAGTTTTCACTTAAAGCTAGGTCTATCAATCATAATTCCTTTTAAGTTAATTTTTTTCTTATTATGGTTATTAGCTATTCCTAGGTATAAAGTCTCACTTCATTGCATGTTATTTTGAATTTTGACACTGATTAATTGTGTGAGTATTTTTCATAGACTTATAGGTCATTTTTACATTTTTCTTTAGATTTAAAGTCTATCTACAAACTTTCCCATTTAAAAACTTTAGACTATTTGTTATATTATTAAGTTGTGAGGGTTGACAATAGATCAGAGTAGACACAGATTAAATTGAACATTGAGTGTGTATCAAAATGTGATTATGAATATAATTAAAAGGATGCAATATATTGGAAGTTCTATCCAGCATAATTAAAAATGAAATCAAAATTTTGTATATTGCAAAGAAAGAAATAAACCTCAACTATGTTCAGATGACATAGATGCACATAATAAAGACTTATGGAATCCATTGAAAGTTACTAGAACAGTAGAAAAGCTCAGTAAGTCCATAAAATACAAGATGCATATATAAATGCCAATAGTTTTTCTATGAAAAGTAAAGTTAATTTATAATAGCAACAAAAAGAAGAAAATTAAAAGTTTAGCTGAAGAAAGTAAAACTGAAGCTTTAAAATGTCCTAAATGTGGGAAGATATTTGAAAAAAATATAAAAGAAAATATATAAGTAAAAAATATGTAAGTAGTCCCTGTAGTCTTGGACCAAAGTTGAATATTGTTAAGACAAAAATACTGAAACTTATCTATTGATAGAATCAGTGTAATCTTTACCAAAATCCTATTTGGACTTCTTTAGAAATTGACAAACAAGACCTAAAATTCATTAAAAAATATTCAAAGAACTCAGAATAGTCAAACAGTCCTGAAAATAGCAAGGTTGAATAGGTCCTGATTTTAAAACATGATAGCACTGCAGTAATCAAGATAGTGTGACATAAAGACAGGTGTCTTGATAGTGGAATAGAATGTAGACCACAGAAACAAAGCATTGTGTTCAATACCATTGATTAATTTGGACAAAGAATCCAACAAAATTAATTGGAAGAAACTCAGCCTTTCTCAAAGGGTACTGTAAAAGCTAGCTATTTATATATCACAGAATAAAGTTGGATCCTTGCTTTATTCCACGCATTA
The DNA here is from genome assembly GCA_023101885.1 of Typhlomys cinereus. Taxonomy (NCBI): domain Eukaryota; kingdom Metazoa; phylum Chordata; class Mammalia; order Rodentia; family Platacanthomyidae; genus Typhlomys; species Typhlomys cinereus. Next base: position 1,104,301 of record JALPQD010000104.1, read on the forward strand.
AAAATTAGCTTGTATATAAATGAATAGTGTAAAACTAAGCCTTAGTAAAAGTGCATGTATATCACTCAGTAACTGGCTTGTTAGACATTAGATACAAAAAGCAACTTCATTTTCATCATATAATAATAATCTTTCAAAAGTTGGAGATGGTTAGCTATTAAAACCCTATCAGATTACAACTGAAGAAGATATCAGTTTTACTTTACACAGAGGCATGTAATCAATCCTTACAGGCCAGCAGTAGACTCCATACAATGTTTTGATAAGTTCCCTGGTTTCTGTTCTGTTGTATGTTTGACCTCCATCATGTACAAAGATGTTACTAAAGTCATGGTGTTCTAGGTATAGCAGTCATTTGCTTTTATAGTTCATATAAAGTAAACAGATTGTTTTTCTGATCTCAGTGCTAAGTAAACTTTGGATCTACTCCTTCCAAAGATATAGAATGCAGAGTTCATTAGATTTTCATATTCTTTTGCAAAGTGAAGAATGCCTTCAAAGTACTTAGTCAATTTATAAATATTTTATCAGTTCTTTCCACAGTAAATAGGAATTGGTTGTGCTAATGATGAATGTCTTTGAGATTAACCATGGTATGGTTGTGGAATCAGGCCTTCAAGATAGAAAGAAGCCGTCCTTGATGGATTATATATTTGCAACTAGGACAGTATGCATTTCTGAAGTGTAAGTTAAGTCTCATCCATCTTACAAAACGCTATTGTAATTTAAAAGTAATTTTCAAATATAACTGGGTAAGTAGAGACTAAAGATTGAAAAATGCTGTTTTCCTTACACAGAAGGTGAGGATTAGAGGGATATATATGGTTAATATCTATCAGATGTTGCTTTTTATGGGATGAGGCTGTGTTGTGATTGGTCACATGACAGAAGAATGGTAGCCATGTTTTTTTTTTTTTTTTTTTATAATACATTTTTCGGTAGCCATGTTTTCAGTATGTGGCAATTCACCTGCATGGTTGATGATAAAATCACCATTAAACAGCTTAAGGGAACAAGAAGTTTATTTTTTCTTACAATTCTGGTTTAGAATTGTTTGTCCACCTTGGCAGGAGAACTCACACAACACAAGGGCCAAGGAAGCTGGCCACACCATATTCATATAATACCTGAATGAGAGATGATGTTCACTTGCCCGACCAGCATGTCTGGCTAACTATACACAAGGATAGCCCCTTTCTCAAACAGTTCCCTTCATTTTATTCACCTACCCAGGGACTAGTCCTATCTACCATGGACTGGGCCTCCCCATCAACTAGACAATCTCCTGCAGATTTGCTCTGGGCTTAAATCAACTACCAATCCTCTACATATTTGCTCAGAGCTCAAATTTTCAACCATTAAGTTGACACCTGTATCTAATGATGACACAGTAACATCCCCTGGTTATAGAAGAGATGGACATGTGGGTATTTACAATGTTGTAACTACAAAACTAGTGAAAACCATGCCCAGGGAATCAGAAGAATCAAACCATTAATAGAGAGGATTAGACAGGAAGATTTCTCAGGAAAAGAGACATCAGTTTCAGGCTTGGAGGTTAGACTGGAGGAAGAGATTGTGTGTCAACAAAGAGAAAGGAAGGAGGACTTGAGTCAGAGTGTAGTGTTGACGACCATCACTGGTACATCTGTTGGCCATGATTGCAGTGGAAAGATCTGCAGGTAAGAGGTAAGTTGTAAGTAGTGTCACAACTTCACTAAACATACAAAGTTTTTGAAAAACCTTTTCTTTAGTTTTATGTAAATCCAAAGCAGTTCTTTAGATACGGTGTTAGTTTCATCTTTTCATCATTGAATAAGTATGGGACTGAAACAACTGAAAGGGATAAGGGGCTTAATTCAGTTTATGATCCTGGGTTATAGTTCATCATGGCAGGAGAGTAAAGACAAGAATGTGCTTACTCAACATAGAGAATGCTGAAAACAACCATGGCTAAGCTAAAATGGACTACTTGTTAGAGGGGAGGATAGAGAAAGAGATTTCTATTGATCATTTGGGGTTGAGAAGGAAAGTAGCATTAGGCGAGATGGGAGGAACCAGAAAGTTCCATGTCCCATAACACTACACCAACATTTCTTTTTTTTTAAAATTTACGATGAAAACAGTGTTTTTTTAATAATTTCATATATATACAATTTACTTGGATTTTATCCCCTCATTATCAACTCTTGTAGAAACTCCTCCTCCCAGCAAACTCTTTCTTTTGCCCATTAAGTCCCTCTCCTTTTTCTATATTATATTTCTGTGTGGCTCACTGAATTGAATCAGGGCTGCTTGCATGAATGTGGGTGAGCTTAAGTCAGTGACTTACCAATAGCTACTCTACTGGGGAATATGAATCCTCTTCTTCCAGCAACCATTGACAGCCAATAGCTCTACTGAGAGTGGTGGGGCATATTGGAGTGTTGATGGTTCGAACCTAGTACAGGTTACCAGAGCTGCTATGAATTAATGAACATGGCAGTCATGTCAAGATAGTATTTGCCACACCCTTGCCTGGCTCTTAAATTCTTTCTGAACTCTATTCCTTGATATTCCATGAACCTTAGAGGGAGAGGATACAGATGTCTGGTTTAAGGCTGAGAAAGTAAGAATCCCTTGTTTTCAGTTTTTTAACCATTGCAAATAGAAGTTTCTGTCATCCAGGTTGAAACAGCACTAATTTAAAAATATAAGAATAAATATTCAGTAGGCTATATAATACCATGTCCAATCAGCACAACAACAGTAATAGATCCTTCCCTCCTTTCCCCCTCATTCCTCTCACCCTGTCCCCTTGCCTAGAGGCTATGACTTCACTAGTCATGGCTTTTAACCAGGTTTCAAGAATCAGAAATATGTTCCCTCCTGAGGAGCAGCTCTCAAATCCAATTAGAAATCAGTTGGTGACTTTCATGATAGTCATGCCATTGTTGCACCAGTGTGCACATCTTGCCTGGCAGGACGGCACTGTGACTAGCAGGGTTCTTGTGTGTATAGAACTATTAATGAATTTTCTATTCCAGCAGTCTACACAGCACTTTCCTGCATACTTTCCTGCACTCTGTAAGCTAGCCAGTAGGGAGGAAATTTCTTGGTCAGTTTCAATTTGATTTTCCTCTGTCCTACAAACTATACAAATCTTCAAGTGAAAGTTAACCTTCCATAGTGTTTTGTGAATAGATTATCTATAGGCATATAAACCACTGAAATTCAAGGATACTTGTGTGAGCCAGGAATTGGGCAGAAAGATTCTCCAGCAGTCTACACAAGACAGATGAGATCAGAAAGACCTCGATTCTTTGATCATTAACAGAAATCTTTAGGAAAATGCTACTTTTCTTTGAGCTTCATTAAAACTAATTCTAACTTAGTTTTAAGAAAATATAGGATGGGAGGATTCTCATTTAACCTCTGGGTTGCTTTAAATGCAGACATCCTATCAAAGTAAAAGATAACTATGACATTGAAGAATCTAGTTTACTTTCTAAGGGGATGTATTGGATGTAAGGCTTTTCAATAATTCAGTTTAAAACAAGGCTGTCATTGAGAGAATAAACATTTCCATTCATTAATGTCAACCCACAGCAAATACCTGCAATGCACCTTCAGGTTAATTTTGCTCCTTCAGGCTAACTGTGTTCTTTGGTAACCTTATCTCTGTATTACATAAGAGGTTTGCTGAACTACCTCTCCTTTTCCTGTGTTGCCTCAAATGGTGTGACCTTGAACCTCTGCCTTCCCAGAGCGGATACTTCACAAGTCAGGGGAAAATTATCTGATCAGGTAGGTATCCCCTTCTCTACCTCCTCCACTCGTGCCATAGGAAAGTGATCAACCAGCAGCAGCAAGAGGCCACAGTGAACTGCACCTGCTAGGAGACATGAAAAGGGTGTTTCATGAATGAAGAGACTTGCCTTTCACCCTTTGTTCAATGCCGACTCACTGAAGAAAAGGTAGGGAGCTGGCATTTGAGCCTTTCAGATTCTCTGCTACTCCTAACTGTTTTCAAATGATGTTTTTTTTTTTTTTGAAACTGGAAGGTAGAAGAAAGAGAGAGGGGGGGGAGAGAGATTGAGAACCCTTCTATTACTTCTGGCTGGCTGGGGAATCCAGCGGGTGGATTTACATTTGCAGAAGAGGTTGCTTTTAGGCTGTGAGTATGTGATTTCCCAGGCTATATGTGATATGCTAACTTACACTATGGCAAGTAGATGGGTAAAAATTCAGTTTTTGTGTGAGTTAAAGAATTTAAGAACCATGTGGCAAGAACAAAAATTGTTACAAATACAGTTGATAAACTGACAAGCTTTCCTAACCTGTGGTCTTCTAAGGAAGTGAGACATTATCAAGCTCCTAAAAGTTTGTCTAAAGCATTTACAATGAAGTTTTTGTTGTTGTTATTGTTTGGCTTGAGCATGGGATTTTACCTATTCAGTAATAGTCAGAAACTAGGTCAGTAAATTGCCAGAATTTATAAATAATTTATCAACTGTTCATTTTCTGCCCTCAATTTTTCTATGGCAATATTCCAAGGCAATGAAAAAGTATAAAATGTTAGATGATAACTTCATTTTAATTTTGAAGAGGACAGGAAGTGAAACCACTTGATTGGAAAGGGATACCATAGGAAGAGAAGTCAAGGCTGGGATTATGATGAAAAGGAATAACTTGAGCTGATGTAAAGGATTTGGAAAGGAAGATTTATATTTTTAAAAAAGTCTAGAATGAGGCATTGAGTTTGGAAAGTTAGTAGCGTAAGGTCAGCCATTTACCCTCTAGCGGAAGTAAGAGGGTAAGTAAGGTGATGGATTAGATGGTAGGGACGCACTAGGTTCATAACTGTCTTCGAAGACAGAGTTAACTATGGAAAGATGCTGGTGTCCTTGAAGGTTTTGAACAGCAGCATAGCTTATTCAAATTGATGAATCAGACATGCACAAGAAAGGACTCTCTGGGAATTGGGGCAGGAGGCACTGGGGGATGGGGAGGGAGAGGGGTGGGGAGGGGGAGCAGGGGGTACGGGGGGAGGAGGAGGGAGGGAGGGAACTGGTGTACCTAATAAGTTTGTATGAGCTGAAATAAAAAAAAATAACAAGTAAAAAAAAAAAACAAAGAAAAAACCAAATTGATGTTGAAGTCCTTTCCTTTTTACATGACAGTGAACTGTATTTCTGTTTTCAATGATGCTTGATTCTCATACATTCTGATCACTCACTTTCTGCTCGACGATACTCAGAGCATGTTTGCCCTGAAGGATTACATAAAATCCTTCCCTGAAACTCTTTCATTCATTTGTACTTTATGATTTTCTCTGCCCTGGCCAAGTTGTTTAATCTCTTTTAGGGTGGATTATTAGGTAGTAAGGAATAGGTGTAGCGTGCTGCAGAGAGAGCTAGCACACGAAGAATTTGAGCCAAATTTAGATTTTTTGGGAATATTTGGTCTGAACCTAAGTTTAAGGACTTTCCTTCCTTGAAATCCACATACAATGCAGAATGGATATGGCAGTGGTCTGTAATTCCAGTCCTCCAAGGGGGAGTCTGGGAAAATCCAGAGCAAAGCAAGAAAAAGACAGAGTAATCCAGGATGATTCCCAATAGCCACCTTTGAGCCTTCATAGGCACATACGCCCAAAGCATCTTCTTCCTTTCTCTCTCTCTTTCTCTCTCTTTCCTGTCTTTCTTTTTCTTTTTCTCACTTTCTTTTCCTCTGTCATGTATACACACAAAATTGCAAAAATAAATAAATAAATAAAATGTTTAAAACTAGAAGTTTAGAGATAACTGCTTAGCTAGCAATTTCATTGTCTTAGAAGGCTTTTAGTTTAGAATGTAAATATTAAGTTAACTTTTCTGTCCTGGTACCAAAACAGGAGCACAGAGTGATGTCCCTCTGTTCATTTCTTTAAGGCCACTGCCTACATGGTAACCATACCATGTGACCTCACTGAGAGTCAACAACCAGGGTGGATGATTCTTTCTGCAGACACATTTTTTTTTTCTTCACAGTTATCACTTGTGTGTGCATATGACAGTACATGGGTGTGGAGATCAGAGGATAACTTGTAGGAATTTGTTCTCTTTCATTGTGTGGACTCCAGGGGTTCAACATAGTTGGCCAGACTTGGTGGTGTGGACATAAAAATGTGTGGACATGAACATGAAATCCTGTTTGTGAACTGACCTTAGTCATGCTGACTCTTGATGAATTGACCTGTACCTTACCCCTTAGTCATACTGACTTGTACTTCACCCCTTGAGCCATCCTTATCACCAATAACCAGATGTTTCATCCCGTTTGCTGGGTTTTCTCTGTTTGAAATTTGTTCCCTGCCCTATAAAAAACTCAAGTCCTAAGTGCTCGGAGCCACTCTTGCTCCCGAAAAGCAGGGTGACCCCAGTGCGCTGGTGATTAAAGCCTCTTGCCTTTGCATCGATTCTGGCGTCTCCGTGTCTTTAGTTGAGGGGCTTGATCAGGTGCAGGAACTTTGGTTCCAACTGTGGCAAGTGCCTTTCTTAACTTCTGAGGGTCACTTTCACTGACCTTCTTTTTCCCACTTGAATTGAGGGCAGAAAACATGGATTTGACTTTAATTCAATCTGATGATAGAACTTTAACTGGAAAGGGCCACTTCTGGAAAGATGTCCACCTTGAGCTCCTACTATGTAGAGAGCGAGGAATGCACAGGCTACTGATGCTTGTGCAGGAGACTACTTCACATTATGAGTCGAAGAGATCTAGTTCTGAATGAGTTTGAGATTAATTATTCTACTCTGGGAATGAATATTATCCCAAACTGGATACAGTGCCCACTTGTTTCTTAACTTGACATTTCTTAGAGAAAGACCAGCTTCACCTAACAAAATGCTCTGTAGATATCATGGAAGGTGTTTCTTTTTGCTTCATTGAGTCTATCTGTTAAAAAAATGATGTAGTTGTCCTCCCATTTACACTGATGAGGCATCAAGTCATAATGTTCAGCTTTGAATAAGATGCTGAGTTTTTGTCAAAGGGAAGATTCATGTCACCAATCTTACAGGGATTCATCAGGCCCTGGAGTCATTCAGGAATAATTTACTCAATTAGCAGCTCTGGCAGTTAATTGCTTATTTGTTCAAGTCTGAGAGAGAAAATGTGAACTCACTAGCAATTTGACTTCTTTGGAGATAAAGAAATTATATACATTTAACTTTAATGGTATTATTATTGCTGCATTATGATTCTTAGTACAAGTAGTTGAAGAAGCATGTGGGGCACTGAATAATAGCACTGCATACCCTGTCTTTGGGTATGAATATTGCTATTACAAAAATAGCTAACAATTATTTCACACAGTTATAATAAGAAACGAACTAAAATTGAATGACTAGGTTGATTAGACTAAGTCCTGTTAAATTTAATTAAGTCAGTAGGCAGCCTTTAGAATCTGAGTGCATTTGTTTTGAAAATACCTTTTCACCATTTATGTGTTTGTGTGTATGTAAATGTGGTAATCTCTCAAAATAAAAAATCTTACCAAGATTGACATAGTAAAAGTGTCATTCCAATTATCTGGATTTTCATCTGGGTAAATTAAGGAGTTCTGAAGAAGGTTCTAGATTGATTTCCAGAGGTGTTTTCATACGATGATTCTGCCTCTGAGTGGTTGTGGTACTTTGCTTGGTCATTTCTTTCTTCAAGTCTCACGTTTTTACCTATAAAATTAAGCCATTCTGTCAGTGACCTGGGGACAGAAGAGTAAGAAATACATGGGCTATATTCTTAAGGGGCAAAACAGATAAAAGCCTGAGGCACAGCAATTGCAGATGTGTAAGGAGAGCTCCAGGTGATAATGCTTGGCATGAAGAACACAAAAGAGAATTCTGCACCAGACAGAGACTAAGGACCACTTTCATTATGGATAAACAGGGAAGACTTCTGAGACACAGTGATGCTGGAGCTGAGACATGAACAGCAGGGAAAAGCAAGCCTATCAAAAGTAGAGGGGGGATTTTCTAGAACAACAAATGATAGAATCCTTGATGGCAGCAAAAATGGCTTATTCAAGAACTAAAAGAGATGAATAAATGGCAAAGAAGAGACAAAATGGGAGACTTAGAAGCCAGAGACAAAAGCGTTGGTTACTTCTGTGGAGTCCCAAAGCAGTGCTAAGGAGGTATGTTTTATTCTGATTACAGAGGCTTCTCTGGGGACACTTTTCTTCCCCTCCTACATCTCATCAATCCAAAGAATTAGTAGATGGGTCTGTAAGAATTATGACACTTGCTTTTTGAGCTAGGATCATAGACTGGCAGCCCACAGATGGAATCCAGCTGGCAGATACAATTTTATTTGGCCCACACAGTTTTTGAAAGATAGGAACACTTCATATAAAAAATCTTTCTTGTTTCTTTTTATAAAAAGGCATCAGATGATCTGGCAATGTGTAGTGGCAATTCTCTGCATGGCAAAAACTGGCTGGATTTGAGCTGGGATGTCCCCTTGATATGGTCTCAACTCTACCTTCCCTATTACAGCTTTTTGTAGACTAAGGCTGGTCCTTCACTGCTGGCCCCTGGCTTTAGAAGATCTATGTGGTGTTGAGCCTTTCCATATCTCATCATTTAGCAGACCATCTTTACAGTTAACAGTCTGTGAGTATATTCTTTTCCTTTAAGGTGGATTTTGTTCTACGTATTTTTTACTTCAATTTTTGGAATCACTTTTTCCATTTCTTAGTCCTTTTTTATTAATGTAGTCTAAAGGATGAAAAATACCATTAAAAAGATTTCCACTTCATCATTCAAAACCTGAATTCTTTTTTACCTGATTTTTTGGATACTTTCAAAAATGAGAACTAGCAAAATAGATGAAAATAGCTTCACATCAGAAATGAAATGGCTGAAAAGATATGCCTTAAGCCTTAAAACTGACAATACTATAATACCACACATAAAAAACATATAGTGGTCTATGCATTATCAAAAGAATTAAGTTATACAGCATAAGGAAACTTTTAAAAACTTGGTAGTTAAGAGAAGCCTTAAGCAAGACTGTGGGAGATCATCTAGTTGATGAGAGAAGGCCCAGTCCACAGTGAGTGGGACCATTCCCTTGGCAGGAGATAAGATGGAGCATGCTAATTCAGTAAGTGGCATTCTGTGAAAGACTTACAGGCTGGAGTAGCAGGGGGTGAGCCCCTCTCTAAGCAATCCTATGTATATGGTAGAACCTGTGTCCTTCATTCCTGGTACGGATATGCTTTGGTGCCAAATTAAACTAGGAACTTTAACTAAAACACAAGCAAGAATAAACTCCTTATTTCCATGAGTTGTTTGGTCATGAATTTATAATATGAAAAAGACTGGAACACATAGTACCTCAGATGAAGCAATTGACAGGGATTACTCAAAGGTGGTAGTGATCCATGGGATGGCTTCAGGTTGTATTAAAATCCCCTAAGGATATATGTTTCTATGAATGTGGATTTGAGCAAATTTTTTCTTAGGAGAGGATCTGCATTCCTCCAAATGAAGGAATATGTATCAGATTCTAATCCTGTCACTAGCTTTAGACCAGTGATAGGTGCCTAGCCTTCAATCTCACCCATCTGTTTTCTCTCATAGACGCCCCCTGCCCCTAATTCTACTTTATAACAAGGGAAGCAAGTGGAATGGCTTATGATGTGATTTTTGGGTAAGGAGATTGCATTATGTGAGGAGGGAGAGAGGAATTCATAGTGTTGACTGACAAAGTTTCTGTGATTCCTAATGCTCCACTGTGAATCTCCTTGAAACTCCAGAATCCGAGTCTTGCTCCATGGCCACAGGAGCTGCAGATATAGGTCATGGTATATATAATTCAGCTGAGTATGGGAGACAAACTCAGACTGAATCTTGACCTGCTTGAGTTCAGTTCTCCTCCCTATACTTGTTCTTGAGCACAGCTTGTCTGGGTAGATCTGCTGCACTGGATGATGAACAACCAGAGAGGAGATAGCACAATCTCTAAGGATAAGCACAGCAAACATGGGCAAGGAAACTAGCCAGTGTATGGTGTGCTTCCTATAAGTAAAGTAGGAGAAGAAACAGATAGGACTCACTTATCTCAGCATGGGAATCCTCCTGGAAAGTATAATGAATGCCTGTTTTTCCATGTCTCAGAGAAATGAAACGTGGTGGATACTCTTCAATGCAAAAATCAAATAAATAGGAAATACTGGAGGAAAAAGATGGTAACAGAAGGAATGGGGCAAGATATTATCCTCAAAATTTGCTGTCCCAGGAACAACTCTTTGCTGGCTCCAGTGCTTTTCCTTTCAAGTCACATTTGTATCCTTTCCCACCTAGACTGCTATTCAGATGCACCAAGCCCTCATTCCCACAAACACATTTGCTTCTTATATCCATGTTCTCTTTTTTCCTTCCTTGTTACACAGATTAGAATCTACCAGGCAGCTTTAACAGTACCATCTTTTGTGAGATTGACTTTTCTTCCTTGTGCTTCAGATGTCAAACTTGCCACTTTCTTGGGGGGAAAAGTAAAGCATTATGTTTTCTCTGCCTTATACATTCAATCTTTGGCTCTCAGTAGGATTTTTTTTTCTTGAAAAAAATATTCAGGGGCCTGTGACGTAGCTTAGTGAATATGGTGCCTATTTGCAAACCCGAGTTTGATCCTTAGAACTGCACATGGTAGAAGGAGAGAACTGATTTATTGAACTTGTTCTCTGACTTCAATCTTTGCACCATGACCTATTTGTGCATTCTCTGTTTCAGAAATGTATAAGTAAAATATTAAAAATATTCAATATTCTCTCATTAATACAAAACAGCAGTGACAGTAGCCAAAATATACTTGCGTCTTCTGTTTCTGCATCTTTTCATTTAAAGTACTATCATGACCTTTGGCTGAACTTCCTGACTTCTTCATATTTTTCTAGATTATCTTCCCTTTATCACATTGTTCTTTCTGGAGCCAGCGATGTTCTCAATGACACTTTATCCAAATGCCTTTTCTTTTTTTTTGAGATAAGTCTTATATGTCCAGGTTAGCCTAGAACTCTCTGATCTTGGACTTCTGATCCTTCTGCCTCTTCTTCCTGAGTACCAGGGTCTCAGGTATATATGACCACACTCACTTTATGCAGTGCAGGAGATCCAACCCAGGGTTTTGTGTGTGCTAGGCCAAGCTCTGATACCAGCTCACACAGATGACATTTTCCATTAAACTTGTTTTCTTTGTCATAATTGATCCTCTATCCCATAAAACCATCACTTCTCCTGTCTTCTCAGGTCAATCCTTTCTCTCGGCACTCAATCTCTCCAGTCTTCTTTTTTGTTTCCCAGTTAGCCCGTCCTTCCCATCCAGCCATTTCACATGGAGTTCCTTTAGAAGTCGACCCTAGACTCTTCCTTCTCCTTGATGTGTTTGTTCTCTTTCTGGAAAGTCATAAGAATTGCCACCTTTTCAGTCAGTGTGTCTAAGCTGATATTCTTGGTTCCCATATGCCTGTTCACATAACTTCCATTGTGTGTCTTGCTTATATGACTCTGGGTTTTTTTTTGTTGCTTATTTTTGTTTTCCTAGCGAAAGTGATTTTAAAACATCTTTCTGACCCAGGCAGAGCTGTTCAACCCACCTGTGAAGAAGCATCAGTTCTTTGTTGAACCTTCAATCCATCTCAGTTGGATATTTTTAGAAAGATGATAAAAACAAAGCATTACAAAAATAAAATGAGTACAAGTGACATAAAATACAGTCCTGTTTTCTATTAGATTTAAGAGCTATAAATTTGCTCAGTCAAATTGTTATTAAAAACTTCTAACTGCTTAGTAAAAGCCTACTTCATTATTGTCCTTAGGCTGCTGTGGACTAGCAGCAGATATTCCTGAAATCAAAAGAAGTTCTGCCCCCATTGCTTCCCTTTCTCATTGGATTGCAACTCAGATGCCTCTAATTTAGGAAATCTTTCCCATCTCCTTAAGTCAGTTTATATCTGTTTTTCATCTTCACAGCCTATGTGCCTCTCTACTGCAGTGCTTTATTATTTGCAGGACTGAGATAAAAACCTAGTTTTGTGTTTACTAAGCAATTACTCTCCTTCTGAATGCACCCCAGCCCTGGACTACTTTGAATGTTGTTTTATGTTAATGATATTTTTATCCTTCAGGTAAGGCCCATGTTATTAAGAACTGGGCTTCTTATTTTTATACTCACTATTGTATTTCAGTGTTTAGATGTGTATATAGTGTCTATAAAGTAACAGATGCTCAAATGATTCACTTGCTCCATGAAGAGGCAAGCCAATCGTGCACAAAGTCTTTGGTGAACACAGAGTCAATTGATAAACCTGCCCAAGGATTGGAGGCTAATTGACTATTAAAAAGATAGATAGTGGAATGGAGCATTTTAGGTATGGGTACTGGGGGTTTATAGGGCAGAGATGCATGAAAATATAGAACTTATTCCAGGAAAGGCTATATTTTGGAGTACCTGGAACTGAAGTATTAGTGGAATTGTTGCAGGTTTAAGCACCATTCAAATGTAAGCACCATTGAAGATGTCCTCCAGGAAGTTTTATTTGTGCAAGCACTGTGCTCCATGAATTCTTACTCAAATAACAGAACCCTGGACAAAGCAAAAGTGTAGCCTTTTATACACTTCTTGCCATATTTGATATGTTTCCAGGATGCTATCTATCTATCTATCTATCTATCTATCTGTCTGTCTGTCTGTCTGTCTGTCTGTCTGTCTGTCTATCTATCATACCTGTGGAGGATCAAGGGTAACATCAGAAATCATCCTGGATTGCTCTACCTCCTTATCTCTTTGTTGTGGGTTTCCCAGGCTCTGTTTTCCAGGACTGGAATTGCAGTTCACTGCCATCCATTTTTATGTAGAATCTGGGCATCCAAACCCATATCCTTTTGCTTACAGAGGCAAAGACTTTAACCTTGAGCCATTTCTTCAGTCCATGAATCCAGGTTTTTAGGTTACCAGGTGGTGTTCAGCACTGTGTAAAGGCAAGCACATATGGGCTTAGGTCAGCATGTGTGCATGTAGGCAAAACAGGACTGCATGCATGTTGACAGACATTTATCATAGCTGCATCCTCCTCCCTTAACTTGCAGGGCTCCTGCCCCAGTATAGAAAAAAGAACCAATATTGACTGTATGGATAGGGATGAGAAAAGAGACTGTGAGGTCTTAAAGTCTTTAGCTGTCAAAAGGAGGAGCTTAGATTTTGATCAGCTCTAGGAAAAAAGACATTCATTTCTATCATGGGAAATAGCAAGTCATTAGATAAGTTTTAGCAGTAGAATGACATAATTCGACATGATTTTTCACATCACCAGGGAAGCAATATCTAAAGGATTAGTGTGGGAGGTTTTTGCAGCATTCGGTTCCATGAGCCCCTGATTGACCATAGGGGACTGAGTGGAGATGGAGTCAGGAGGGAACAATGTGAGGATGAGGAGCTCATGTCTTGGAAATCTGAGCATGTAGGGTCCACATGGAGCTTGCTTCCTTTGGATGGTAGCTTTATTGACTTGGCACTCTGAGTTTATGGTTACTCTCACCAGGCTGTAGAGGGTGAGCTCTCTCACAGCTATCTTTTCTTAAGTCCTAACACTAACACAGTCAGCCTTACATCATTTGACTTGAAATGGTGACTATAATAGTTATACTTCATCTGCAGAGGGAACATGTATTGATCAAAGCTCATTTCCTTCACATAACGATAGGCAACGATAGCCTGTCATGCCCCATGTATATATATTTGTGCACTGACCTGAGGTCCCAGGGCCTGTCCATTAGAAGCATAACCATTATAATGTTGGACTTTCTGGATTCTGTAGAAGTGCTCCTTTGTTCTTCTTCCATCTCATTTCAGTGTGCAAGGAGGAAGCAGACAGAATGTCACATGAAAAGCAAAGCAACACACAAGTGAGGAGACCTGAAAATAAGAAGGAGTCCTACAGGGTAAGTGAAGGGTTGTAAGAGGAAAAGGAGGGATGATGGTATTGGGGATTAAGACGTGAAAATATCATGAATTCACTATATTCATGTGTGTAACACTAAAAAAATTTAATAAAAAAAGCAGGGCTGCACTGAAGTCAGGGTGGAACACCAGTCAGCAAACACTGCACACAGCTTTCTTGGTTTCTGCCATTGGTTAATAGCACCTGCCTTCATGCCAGCCCTTCAAGATAGCGCCTCCTTCTTAATTCCTAGTTCAGTTGTGCATTTCGTAGATGTTCTTTTTTTAAAAGGTGAATCCTGCTTGGTTTAAAAATTTCTAGAGTAGACTTGAAAGACTGTCATCATAATCCTTGTGGATATTGTGTGTAAATGGCAGGAGTCTTTGGCATAATATGTTGTACTGGCTTCTTCCTTCATACTATTCTAATTCCCTTATTCGTCACCTCTCCAGAGAACTTAAGAAGTGGGCTTGAAACTAAGACAGAATTATTCTCAGCTTCAAAGGAAATGTTTGAGGCAAAAATTGACAGAAACAGACAAGTTGTTTTGGCTTGATCTGGATGTGAGGAATTTACTACTTGGCCTAGGTCCACTCACTGCTGACTCTCTGGTTAAATCTGAAGTTATCCTCCTAAATCTGTATTGCCAGATAGTAAGATAAGTGATAGGTCATTGGGGGAGAGAAATGGAGTGCAACTCTGCCCCTATTTGGGCACCATGCGGAGGTTCATGAATAAAGAGAAACTGATGTAAGGGAGAGACTTAAGAAATAAGGCACTTATTTAGAGTCGAGGACTTAGTGGACAAGGGAGCCATAGTTTAGCCTTAAAGTAGGAGAGCATTAGAACAGAAGAGGGAACTGAAGTCAGATAGAACAGGGAGAAAACTGCCATGACGGTGTGGTGGTACTCATGCATACTGTCCTTTCCATCCCCAGCTGCTTCCTGCTTATCTTTGTGGCCTTAGGCTATTACAGGAGAAGAGAGGAGGAGACAGGTGGGCTTAGAGACAGAACTGCTTGGAGAGCAGGAGAAGAAAGGGACCCTGGTTAGGTCTCAGATTTTTATACTCTTGAACTCTGCTATGGAATTGCCTAGGAGTTATGAGGGAAGTGAAAACAGGAGGCGTGGTCTTTACAAAAATGTAGCTGAGGTGGAGGCTTTACAAAATGGCGACTGTGGCTAGCAACAAGGAGCTGTGTGCATGGGGGAAGTGAGAAACAGAGCCTAAAAGTCCCTAGGAAGAATTATGTCTCTTCCTCTTCCTCCTCTTCCTCCCCCTCCTCCTCTTCTTCTTCCTCCCTCTCCTCCTTCTCCTCCTCCTCCTCATCAACTGGATTTTTGTTTATTTTAGAGGAAACCTCCACACTGGAATTCTTTCTGCTTCTGCCTCAAGGAATACTTCTTCAGACTTCTTCAGCGGCCAAATGAGGCCTGTGCTCTGACTTCTTTCTGCTTCCAGCTGGAAACCAATCCTGACAAAGTAAATAAAGCCGTTCTGCTAGCCTCGGGAGGCAGCAGAACTGTCACTTCTTAAAGAAGAGAACCGGCAGATTGAGTCCTGGCTGCTTGGCTGTGGATGCTAAATCGTGTCTGAGCAAAGCCAGAGGTGGGCTGTGTTCTGATTCCTCTCCCTGTCTCGCAAGCACCAGCCCCACTGAGCAACGGATGAGTTTATGTCAGCAGCGTGGGATTCTGGGAGTGGAGGAAGCTGCATACCACACTGAAGAGAAGGTCACAGTGGCCGCCATCTACGTGCTGGGATTCTCCTGACTCATCAAGTTAATCAGCCTTAAATTCTTTCACTGCTGAAGCAGTACTTCATATTCAGGTTTAGACAAAGAAAAAACCGTGGGGAATCTAGACTCCACAAAAATGTCAAGATTTTTTTGATCTCAGGATGGCCTATCAAAATCCCAAATATTTCTCAGTAGGAAAGGTCGAAAGTCAAGTTTTCCATTTCTAGTCATTCTCCTTCAGAATCACACACTTTTTTCAGAACATAATGCAGCATAGATGTCCCTTACTCTGTGGCTCTGACACTGGGACCTTGCTGTGTATCTGCATCTGATATGTTATAAACTGTCCTTTCCATCTCCAGCTCTTTGATGGTGAGGGCTGCTTCCTACTCATCTTTACATCCTTAGGCCATTACAGGAGCAAAAGTCAGAATTTTCATTGTATATTTGTGAAATTACGTTTAATGCCATAGACTGCTCTGTAAGGCCTTGCAGGGATCTCAAGAAGGCCCAGTTTTTAATAGCTCTATGGCCTTTTCCTGGGAGGAGTCTTTCTGATAAGATCTGAAAGTAGATTCATTCCTCCCTGGGAATTCAGTCTAAGCTGTATTGAGTTATGTTGAACAGTTCCCTTTACTATGAAACAGATTTTACAAGGATCTCTGTAGCTAATCAAGCCTTTGCTAGTGGTATTTGTGTGGATTGGCTGTGTCCAGGTTCTTGGTGGTCTACAAAAGCACACATATATATCTAAGCAGTCAAAACTTTCTTTCAGAAGAAGCATAAAAGCAGAGTATACATGTCAGGACAGAGCAGTGGCCCAAGGAGATTTACTCAGGAGCCTCTAGTTTCTGCTCAGGGCTGCCTTTTATGGGTCCAGCGGGGAGAGAAGGTGGTTTCTGTTTTGGAGTGGGGCTGGGTTTCTGTTTTGATTGATAAAGTTACATTTCCAAAGCCTTCATTCATTCTGTAAATCTTTTCCTGTGATGTATCTGTTTTTAAGGTATGCATATCCAATTTTGCCCAAGACAATAGATGGATACCTTCCCTGGAAGTTCACACACGGTACAAGATCACCATGAATTCAGAATTAGTCCAGACTGGAGGGCCACAGGCCCTATTTGAAGGATGTGTTTGGGGACAAAAGGACTGTTGTTAAAAGTCAGTAGGGAGCTGCAGGTCAGAGTGATTGATTGCTTGTTTGAAGAGGAGTGTATATGCAACTCCATGCAGTGGGGAAACCCTAGGTTACTAACTGATTTGTTGGGAAAGAGACAAGACACAAGGCAAATAGAGTCTGACTTGTCAAGCTATCCCTGGGCTTGCCTGCCTCAGAGCCTGATAGGAGTCTAAAGATACAGATTAATTTTCTCAACAAAATATAGGATTATTAAGCAGGAAAAATCTTGAAAATATTTACGATTATTTTAAGATAGAAAACAAAGGGATCGAAGACAATAGGATCCAAGCAGATCATGTGATGAAGTTAGACGTTCTCGTCCCCAAAGGAATGGTGCCAAGTATTGAACATTAAGGAGAGAATGTTTAAATTTTAGAAGTTTAGACAAGAGAAGAGAAGAAGAGGAAGAAAGGAGGAGGGGAGGAGAGGAAGGAGAAGGGGGGAGAAGAGAGGGGAGGGGAGAAGAGGAGAGGAGAGTTCTTAGAAAGCTCAAATAAAATGTTGCTTACACATTTATCTGTTGGAAGTTTCATCCTGTTTCTGCTTGTGTTTTGCTAAAAGGAACAAAAAGAGAGACTAGATGTCTTTTGGGGAGAAAGAAGGAAGACCCCTCCCATGTGTTGGGAAATCTTCCAGGTAGATAAATTCCCCATGAGGTAGGAATCCTGCACAAGCGTTGATACACTTGATTGGTTGGCTTAAGGGTGAAGACTGAGATTCCAGCACTGCCAGGTGTGGCAGTTTGAATGTGAGCTCCCCACACAGGCTCTGTGTTTGTATCCTTAGTTGTTGTCAATGTTTGGGAAAGTGGCGTCACCTTTAGGAGATGAAGCCTTGTTGCAGGATGAGTTGTCATGGGCCTTGAGGTTTGGTGGTTCAGTCTTGTTTTGGCAGTTTGCCTTTTGTTCTCTCTGCCTTCATAATGTAGGCAATGACCTGAACCCATCTTCCAGCTCCTGCCTCCAAGCCATGCCTTCTCTTGTGGAATTCCTGCTTAATGGACTCTCTGTGTGCTAGAAAGGTGAGCCATATAACCTTCTTTTTCCCCTTAAGTTGTGTCTGAGCATTGTCTTGCACCAGCAGAAAGAAAAATAACTATAACACCTAGCTGGATTCCTGGCAACCTTTCATATTCAAAGCTGTGGGCATTTTTCTACCTTGGAAAAATGAGTCTACAGAAACTTTACAGCTGGTCAAACCAGAGCAGAAATAATACAACACAAGCAATGCTTCTATGATGTTCCTTGTATCACGAGGTGATGTGACTGCCAATCATGAGCAATCACATCAATCACCATTTATCAGTTTATTTCTGTGATTATTTGATTGATGTTTCTCTCAAGGGGATAGAAGCAGTTGTTCACCATTTTTTCACAGTGCCTCACAATGCCTGTTAAGCTGTGATCACTCAATAACTGTTGGACAGAAGAAAGGAAAAAGGGCATAAATAAGCCTTCATTACTTTCAAATTCTGTATCCATTCATCTACTGCCTAAGTGTCCAATCCAATCAGTTGACATTCTCCTGTGACACAGGATTTCCAGTCATATTTGTGTAAAGAAGAGAGGTCTCTCCGTGTTCCCTCTCCCTCATGCTCCCAGATCTCTGCTGCCTCTAGCAAATAAACTTTTTCAAGAGATTTTCACCTGTTTGCACTCTATCCAAGACCCACATCATTTCTCTGTGGTGTCTCTGTCAGTTATCCAAACAAGCACAGTGCAAAAATACTAATTGGAAAATTCCAGGAGAGCATGGTTTGTAAGTTTTAAAGTAACATTTCATATAATATATTGATGTGATTATTTTATTTTACTATTGTTCTTCCACTGTATCTAATTTGTGAGTCAAACTTTGTCATAAGTATGTATGGACAGGAAAAGTCATAGCATATAGACAGGGTTTTGGTACCATTTTGGTCTCGGGCTTCCGCTGGGGAACACAGAATGGATCTCCCGTGGATAAGGGGAGAATATTTTTTCCTTGGTTACCTTGAAAGGTACTGAACACAACTAAACTGCAGTCTTTGCTCCTAATTTTTTTTAAATGAGGCAGCGGCTTTCCAGGAAATAAAGATAATTTTGTCATTTTATATAAGTAGGCACTAGTTTGGAGACTGGGGTCCTTGAGAGACATCAAGACAGCTAATGTGTTATGAAACAGGGGTGCTCTTGATGCTACATTGCTCAGAAAAATTCCCCCATTGCCTAAGAAGCCATCTAGAGCAAATTGTAGGACATCAAATATTACTGGCTGCTACTCATTAAGTGCAAGAGATTGCTCACATCTTCAACCATTAAGAAACATTTCTCTTGTGTTTTCAGCTTTATCTTACTGAGGATTGTGGTGGGGGATCATGATACTTCACTGGGTTAAGAGCCACTAGAAAGGAATAGAAACTACAGGAGCCAGAGAGATGCTTTTGCATCCTCTAATAAATTACATCTTTAGTGCTACATTGAAAGCTACTGTTTCTCTTTCCTAATGTATGACTCATTTCCATTAATTCACAGCTAGACTGCAGGGCAGTGGGTTCTCTCATTGGATTTAAATAGTGGATACAGTTCCTTCTTGGTAAGTGAATCCTCTGATATTTTGATTTAGGGCCATAGTCATTCACTGAGATAGATGTAAGATGCACTATCTGCCATATTCACTTATCTGGCTACAACTAACTTCATTTTCTATTAAAGTAGTTTAAGTGGCTAGATATAATGGGTGCAATTAATGAAAGTGTTTTCACATTCAGCATTGAGATCTCTCATTGAGCACAGCAACCCATCTCATACCCCCTTACACAGATACTAAAAGAGAGAAACATGCATATTAATGAGGTAAGTTGGAGGAAGAAGGAGAAAGGAGTAATATGAATAGAAAAATATAACTCAGTTTCTCTATAGCTTATAGTTGAACAAATGTCTAGTGAGAGTCTTCAGAGCTGGTCCTAGCAGTCTGCAGAGGCCCCTGGCTCAGGCCCCTGCAAAGAGGCCAGTTAATGTGTTGCGCATGGTCCATCTTTTTAGAATCGCATCCCATAATTATCTCTATGATTCTTAAGTATGTTTATACATTAGTCAATAATACTTGTGACACAGAATTTGATTTCTTTCCAGGAATTTTTTAGTTATTTTGAATGAAAGTTAGGTTTTATGCTTTATAAATATATTTAAAGTATTCAGTAGAGTACTTCAGAATATTCACAGTAAATATCCTAAACGTAATAATAATTCAACAGAAAAATTTAACCATGATTCTTTCCCTCTTAGGTGTTATCAGTCTTTAAGATAAGAAAGGAAGATCTATATCATTTCAATTTCTTTGTGCTTCTAAAGTTGCAAGAGAAGATTTTATGAAAGTAAGCCCCTCTAAATAGGGATTCTGTCATATTAGATTTCCATAGCTTTTGAATGTAAAGATTCTGTGTAAGTTTCAGAATACATTATATATTAGAGATGCTAAAGACTTTTTGCTTCATCTATTTTACATTGGATTTTTTTAACAGACTCCTCTATCATCATGGTTTGTTTGTTAATTTTGCCTTTTAAATGATGTTAGACCACTACAAACTCATCACACCCCCAACACATCAAAGAAAGACTATCTCTAAGGACTATCCTTAGAGGATTCCTGGGACACAGCCCACTGTGGAAAGGGAATACTGATAGAAATACATCCTTGGAAACTCAGCAACGAGTCTCCATGAGGCAAAAGCTAGATGTTCTGATCAGTTGTCTCTTGAACCAAGACAAGAGTTAAATCAGTGCACTGCCAGAACATCAATGTGTAGCTTTTTATTTTATTTTATTCTTTTAGTGTTTCATATATGAATATAGTAGATCTAGGATATTTTCATATCTTAATCCCAACCACATCCTTCTCCTTTCCTCATTACAACACTTTTCCTCCTCAGTTATTTTCATGTTTTCTTGCATGTGTGATTTACTAAGTTTCATCCGAGTTGCCTTTGATGGCACATGCCTGAGCACTTGCTGGAGGATGACTCGTGTATCAGTGGGTGTACCATTGAGGAAATCAGTTCCCCTTCTTCCCATCAGCAGTAACTTTCATCAGTCTCTCAGGGCGATGTGGGGCCTCTTGAGATCTTTCCCCTTGTGTGGTAAGATGTTGATAGGACAAAGCCCATGTAGGTCTTAAGGAAGCATTCATAGTTGCAGGGAGTTGGGTGCAGCAGCCCTGTGAAGTCCAGAAGGCAATGTCTGGGTATACTCTTTCCCTCTTTCAGGCTCTTACAATCTTATTGTTCCCTCTTCCCCAATATTCCCTGAACCTTGGGGTTGGAGGGTACAGCTTAGATAGAGAGGGACACCTTTGATGAAATTCTGTTCTTTTTGTATATGCAAAGAGGAAGAATGTATCTGTAAGCACATGTTTCCCCTCCCTCCTTTCTGAATGTCCTTGTGTATAACAAAACGTCAAGGACATGTTCTCATAGTCTCTAGAATATCCTTTTCCCTTAATAGTAGTAGTCCAGCCCAGGATTCTCCTTTCAGACTTCTGTCTAGGGGTAGAAGCACAAACAAGTCTGAAGATGATCTCTATTTCCAGTTGAGTGCTCGGAGAGCCCATTCCCACTGCTTTACAGTGATGGAACCTCATCATCTGGTGATGTTGGGACACAAGTCATTCCAGTGAGTTCATCCCAGCTCTTGCCTGGTTTCTGACCCTCGACTGAAACTGATGCTGCATTCCGCATTTGCTCAGGATGGCAAGTTTAGGCTGCTAGTGAGGACAGATGTCTGTAGAAGTCTGTGGCACATGGGAGTTACCTGAAAGTGGCAAGAGAACTCTTCTCAAGGACTCAACCTGATGAAATCCCCACTGTCCAAGGACATTACCCTGTGCAGAGAGGGATTGGTCTGACAGTACACATTTCTTCCTTGTCATAGTTATATACAAGTGTCAGCTTGACAGTGAGGGTTTTGAGCTCTGGGCACATTTGTAGAGAATTAGTAGTGAGTTAAACCCAGAACAAATCTGCAGGAGATTGTCTAGTTGATGGGTATGGCCCAGTCCACAGTGGGTGGACTAGGTCCACAGTGGGACAGGTGAATAAAATACAGAGAGTTGGTTGAGGAAGTGGGCATCATTGTATATACTTGGCCAGACAACTTGGCTGATCTGCCAAGTAAGGATTGTCCCTCTCTTAACTGTTATGTGAATATGGCATGGGCAATTCCCTTAGCTCCTGGTCAGGATCTGTAACCAGAGCATCATAAGAGAAAATAAATCCCTTGTTCCCTTAAGCCCTTTTGTCATGATTTTATAAGCAGCATACAGTGTAACTATAATACTCCTTATTTACTTTGAAGATTATAATCTTAAATTGATATTGCAAAGTGATAGCCTGGTATAACTAACTGTTAGTCCCTGGCTTGACACTTTGTTACTGCCAGTTGAATAAGTGGGCACGTATGTGAAGAATTATAAAGGTATGGCAAGCCTCTGGACAAGCCTATATGAAATTGCTTTGATCGCATAAATGATATGAGAAGAAGCAGTCTGTAACGGGAAAGAGCATTCTTTGAGCAGGTAAAGATGGAGGGAAACACGCAGGCACAATTGGCACAATGGTGAAGGTCAGAGGACAATTTTCAGAAGTCACTTCTTTCTTTCCATCATGTGGGCTTCTGAGGAATGAGTTTAGGTTGCCAGATTAGTGAGAAGGTGCCTTACCCATTGAGCTGTCTCAGACCAATCCTTTATCACTTCAGTCTGAAACACTGACCTTTCTTGATCTTTTTCTGATGAGCCCCTTCCCCAATAGTACCTCAGTAAAGCAGGGTTAGCTTGTGCTTTTCAAAATGCCTGTCATCCAGTGATGTACTTGTAAATGTCACATTATTCATTTCAAACAAAACCTCACTATTGATGTGGTGAAAGAGAGGCCACCAAGTGCAAATGCTCAGATATCATGTGTGTCATGAGGGCAACAAGCATCCTGTTAAAGAAGCTTTATAAAGTGGTGGAAATAATGAAATCTGCATCTGTTGACCAAATGAATGGAGAACACAATCATGCCAGATAAGGATCATTTGGAAAGCTATTGCAAGATCTGAAACACAGGGGGGCCATTGGTAGGCACGATCTTTTACCGCTTTATGCCTGTGGCACATTTTCAGTGTTTCACAGTATGTGTGTCACATCTTCTCTCTTTTTTTTAAAGATGATATTCAGAGAAGTATAAATGATTTATTCATAGTTGGCCCATATAATAAATAAATATTATTTATTTATTAAGGTAACATTTCTAACTTCAGTCCATTCTTCTGTCTGTTGTATCATCTCCTTGATCTTTCCATGCAGTCACTTTGCCACCAAGTCCCTTGGGATCCACCTCTCGTGATCTTCCTGTCCTGTCTCTTAATAAAGCTCAGACAGGCAGAGATGTGGGGTAAGGTGAGGTCAGGAGCAGCCGAGTAGATGCAGGTGTGTGCCCTTACTTTCCTGAGAACAGCAATAACCAAAGAATTCTTCCTATTTAGTAGCAATACAGACAAGTCAATACTATTTCTAGCAAGCCTAATAAATAAGAAGGAACCATTCTGAAATGGCAGAGGCACATCGACACTCTATCCCACTAGTATCACCAAGAGTTCCCTATCCCTTAGGAACTTCCATTCAGACAAAACCATTAGTGGCCATGCTGTAGGAACCCAATATGAAGCAAGCTAGAGATTTAGTGAGAGACAAATGAAATGTGGATGTTATACATGAAGATTAATAGAAAGAATGCTCAGAGACAGTATGGGCTTCTTTATTTTTCTTGAATTACTAAAATAGTTTTTATTATTATATAAAGCATTCGAATTTCAGGATATTTACCTATAAATAAGAAAATCAAACATATTATCCAGAAATAATTAGCATACTGAAGGTCATACTGTAGAAATTTCTATTATTTATTTATTTATTTATTATTTTATTTTCCTAGTTTTACATGCATATTGAGTCCTTATCTTGCTTCCCTCCATCCCCTCTCCCTTTCATTCCCCTCCTTTCCCTTGCCAATCCATCCTACCCCCTCCTACTCTCATGTCTATCTACTTCTATGGACCCCAGGGTTTCCTCTGGCTTGTTTACTCTTTGGAGGTTCAGGCCTCTTGTGGCACACCAAGTTGCCTCTCTTTGGGCCACCCTTCACTCATCTAGCTTTAGTCCCCAAGGTTTCCACTATATATTCTTATCTCTCTTGAGTTCCACAGCAGTCTATGGGAGCATGTTGGTATGTCAGTCATTATGCAGGTATGATAAGGATAAGTCTCATTGCAGTGAGTTCCTAGATGCAGCAGTCCCACCTTGAATGGGATGTTTTGTCCAATGATGAATCTTCCCATCTTTAGGTTTTTACGATCTTATTGCTCCCTTTTCCATGAGGTTCGGGCTTCTTAAAGGAGAGTTTCTTTGCAGTGGATATAGAATTTTGGTAGTTTGTAAATTTTATGTCTGATGGTTGCCAAGGACCCTCTTAATCTCATTTTTTAATACTGTTTAAAGAGGATAGCCAACAACAAGATAGAAAATTAGAGAAATTTCTTGTGTAAACAAAGTGATAAGGTGGATTCATGGGAGTATTGTTTATTTTGGGGACTAAGAGCAGAGTGTTAAAAACTTGAGGTCATACAAACATAGCAAAGTAAGTCAATTTCCTAAGTAAACATGGTTTATATTACTGATGTCTTTTGGGAAACAGATATTGTTTTCTTTTTTTTTCTTTTTTTATTATTTATTTATTTTTCCCACTCATACCAACTTAATAGGAACCCCCATCCCTTCCCTCCCTCCACTCCTCCCCAGTACCCCTTGCTCCATCCCCCCTTTTTCCTTTCCTTTCACCCCGCTCCCTCCTTTTCTCTCAGTATCCCTCTCTCCCTCTCACCCCAATCCCTGGAGCATCCTTTAGCGTGAATGTCAAAGGGAAGCAGATATTGTTTTCATGGACCATTTGGATCTTATTCGTAGTATCTGAAGTTTCCTGAGTCCATTGTAGGATAAGTCAAACCTCTTTCTTATTCTTTCCTTTTCTTGCCTCCATAAATTTTCCTGTATTCTAACCTACCTCAAAAAAAGTCAACATTTCTGTTAGTTTTTTTTATAGAGTATTCACAGTAGAAGTCCTGACACACAGAAAGAAGTTCATCATGTCATGTCAATCTTATTTGTCGTCTTCTCTAGGGTTTGAGATCAGTGCGAAGTAAGTAGAACCACTTGTCATTTGATTTTCAAGGAACATTGGTCTTTGATAGATACATGCACAACCAGAATATTCTTTCTGAATTTTTAGTCTCAAGACCTACATTAAAGGAATATTAAAAAAAATGCTTCCTTACTCTACATGGTATTTACCAAGGAAATTGAAGGGCTAGTTAGAAAGATCTTTGCACTGGCAGAGGACAGAATGAGAAGTCTACTGTGATAGAGAATGTTTTATAACATTTTTCAGGAGGTGTTGATAATGTTGTAGTTTTGCAAGGCCTCTTGATGCATTATGTATCAATTTCATTAATTCCAAATTCATGAGTTTCCAAAATGTTGATATAACAGCAAACCAGAGAGAATAACTATATATTATGAACCTATTGCCCAATCTTATCCAGTTCTAATGTATGCTATATATGTATTTAGTTTAAAGTAAATGAAACATTGCAAATGTAAGCCTTCAATACCCTAACCTGAATGCTATCCATTCTTCCTTTTCTTCAACATGCCTTAGACTAGAATTCGGCATGTGTTGTCACAGCTGGAATATGAGTTTCCTGCTATAAGCTCTTGAGTTTGAATCCTTGGTGTGTGTTAATGTGTGGAAAGGTTGTGGCACCTTTAAGAGGCAGAGTTTTGTGGGAAGAAGACACATCATAGGGGGAAGGCTTTGAGATTTAGTAGCCTCCCTGTTTCCTTTCTGCTCCTTTGCTCTCTCTGACTCCTGACGGTTGTGATGACCTGAACCAGCCTCCTATTTCTGCCATCAACCATGCTTTCTGCTATTCATTTTCCACCATAATTGACTATATATCCTACCATAAGCCAAGTAAATGTCCTTTTCTCGCCTAATTTATGTATGAGTGTTGTCTCATAACAGAAAAACAACTGCAATGTTTAGTGATTTTGTTTTTTGCAAACCTTTCAGTTCTATCATACTTGGAGAACTGAGAAGTTAAAAAATAGGACATATTTGGGGCTGGAGAGGTGGCTCAGGGGTTAAGCTTCTGCCTTGCAGGCAGAAGGTCCTGAGTTCGGATCCCAGATCCCACGTATAGACGCCAGGCGGAAGCAGGGGCGGCCTGCGTTTCCGGTCCTGGTGGGGCAGAGCCTGTGAATCCCAGGGCAGAAGGAGGTGGAGGCGTCCATGGTGGTTCCCGATTCGTCCGTGGTTCTACACACACACATACACACATGCGCGCGCACATACATACACTTACACACGCACAATTGAATAAATAATAATAATAAAAAATAGGACATATTTATATATCTGATTACATATCTACATTTCTCTCTCTCTCTCTCTCTCTCTCTCTCTCTCTCACACACACACACACACACACACACACAATGATGCTCCTCTCACTTGAAAGTTTACAGTTGTGCATACCTGTGTAACTGCTTCCCTGGTCAGAATACAGTTTTTGAGGAGTTTAGAAGTCTCTTACAGGTCCCCCTCATAATCATCATCCCTTCTGACTTATGCCTCTGGTCACTTTTGTTACAGTTGACTGTTTTGTCCTTTTTTGTTTGTTATATGAAGAATCAGGAGCTATTTTTTTTCATGGGCATCTTATCTTCAACATTATATTTGTAGAAGTAATGTTCATTTTGCTTATTAGTAGTTCATTCTTTTCATTGTTGTGGAGAATGTTATCAATATTGCATGATGTGTGTGAGAGTGTGAGTGTGAGTGTGTGTGTGTGTGTGTGTGTGTATGTGTGTTCTCAGTTGAAGACTGGTGCGAAGCCAGAACTGGAGTGAGTCAGAGAGGTAGCTGGGGTACAAACTGAAAGGTGGCATTCACTGTCATATGGGTGTGAATACATTCATGACTCTGACAGTATGCTTTTGGTATTGAACCTCTCTTTGTCACTCTAGCACTAGTGGGGAGCATCCTTGCCCAGGCCTTCATGATTCTTAGCTCAAACCTTGGAGCAGAATTGATACAGCTCAGGGTCTGTGAATATCCAGCTTCTAAGTGCATTGCCAAACTGTTTTCCATACTGATTAACTTGATGATGTATTCTACAGTGTCCCAGAGTTCTAAGTGGTCTACATCTTTTCTGCATTTGACAACGTCAAGAACTTTGTTATAATTTATTGATCATTTAGAAGTACCTTGTATATTCTTGAGTCTTTTCTGACATTTTTTGTCTGGTTGCTTCTTTGTTGACTTATAGGGATTCATGCATATTTGTGCTTGTTTCCCTTTTCATTTTTAATAGCTATTTTATCTCGACTATTTAAACTTGTTTAGTGTATATTAATTGCAAAAGAGCCTCAGGGTTATTGTGAGTGTAAGTTGCTGGAAAGAACCTGCATCTGCAAGGCTGATTGACTGATTAGAACCTCAATTGTGAGGTTTGGAATATTGCAGGTCTAAAGTCAAATTGCCTTGGGCCATCTTTAGCCACCTTAGTTACCATTTATAATCCACCTCTATATGTTATCTACTATCCTGTGACTATTATGTAGATCCTTTGAAATGTACAACCAGACTTCTGGTTTTCACCAACCAAAAGGCTAAGAATGTTATCTGATATTATCTAAGGCTTGTCAGAGATTCTCTTTTCCATAACCTGCCTACCTGATGTTTCTGCCAGTGCATTTGAAAAGTGTTTTGATTTGTAGTTTTCTTTGTTCTGCTGTAACAAAACTTCCGGAAACTGCTACCACAGCAGAACACATGATATCTGGGAAAGCCTGAATATGTGTTCCTAGGTTATGGCTACTTATAACTGGGACCAGAATAAACAACCTCTTCCTTCCTTGAGGTAAGGAGTTGTTTTTTCAGTTTACACTGATGAAATAGTTCCCCAGGTAAATGTACTTGAGTACAAATCTGGCCATCTGAATTAGATTCTTGGAGCCCACATGGTGGAAGATAAGAACCGATTTCCAAAAAGTTTTCCTTTAATTTCCACATGCATGTATGACACATACACACGGTATTCACACTATCTCACTGGCTCTTCACAGTCCCTGCTGTACTTTTATGTTCCACTTTTAAATTCTACATATGAGAGAAAATATGTGGTATTTCACTTGACATATGATGTCCAGATCTTTCATCTTACTAGAAAGCAATGAAAATTTCTTTCTTCTTCATATAAATAAAATGCTGTTTAGTATACATAACATTTTCTAATTATCCATTCACTTATTGATGGGCACCTATATTAACTTAATACTTTGGCTGTTAATAACCATTATATATGGATATTTAGATACCATCATTATAAACTAACCTTGATCCTTGTTTCCTCAGAAGGGGTTACAGTGAGATCATAGGGTATTTCTATTTTTGACTTTTTGAAGAGATTCCATGTTGATTTCTATAGTAGCTGTACTAATTTGCATTCCCACTGAAGTTTGTAAGGGTTCCTTTTCCCTTGGCATCCATAGCAACACTCGTTTGTTGTTTTCTTGATGGTAGCCATTCCATCTGGAGTAAGACAGATTCTCAATGGAGTTCTGATCTGCATTTCCCTGATGGCTACAGTAGTCGAATATTTCAAATGTATTTGTAATCTATTTCTTTTGCATCCAAAAAGTATCTTTTCCATACATTTGTCCATTTGCTGAATGGATATTTTTTGTGTGTAGGTGTGGATGTATATGTGTGTGGGAATGTTTGAGTGTGTGCTGAGCGTGTGTCTGTGAAGGTCCAAGGGTGATTTCAGGACTCATTCTGTATTGCTCTAGTTCTTTATTACTTTGCTCTGGGGTTTCCCGGGCTCTACCTTCTAAGGCCAGAAGTTCAGATTACCACCATTTCTACCTAGTGTTTTCATGTTGGCTCTGGGATCTGAAATCAGGCATTTTTTCTTGCCAGGTGAAGGCTTAACCCCTGAGCCAACTCTTCAGTCCTTTTAAAGTTTTTGTATTTTCTGAATATCAATCCTCTTACTAGAGGATTCTGGGAAAGTTGTTGTTCCTATTCCGTAGGCTGTCTCTTGTTCCGGCACTGCTTCTTTCATTGTGCAAGAACAGGTTCAATCTTATTTGTCCACTCCTGTCAGTGATTCAGGGCTACTGGAGTCCTTTTCAGGAGCTCCTTTTCTGTGCCCCTTTTCTGTCTCTTCTCTTTACCCTTAGCAAGATGGTTCAGAGCATCAGGTCTCCCATTAAAGTCTTTGGTAAATATTGAGCACTGTTGTTTGTGTAAGATGAGAGGTAGAGACCTACTTTTATTTTTCCAGATGTGGAAATCCAGTTTTATGGTACCATTTATTGAAGAGACTGACTTTGTTTCCAAGTATATTTTAGCATCTGTAACAGTAGCTATGTAGGGTTATTTCCTGTTCTCTTCTCTTCCATTAGTCTATATTTTCTGCCATTGCTGTGTGTTTTTGTTACTATGTATCTTTAGTACAGTTAGAAGTCTGGTTTTATGATGCCTCTGGCATGCTCTTTATAATTGCTCTGGCTATCTAGGGTGTTTTGTGATTCTGTAACAGGCCTGGCAGGGATGGAAATATCCTAGAGAGACTCTCCTTCCCTTCAGCTATCTCATGCTGGGAAAGGGAAAAGACCAAAGGCTAGTGTTGATCAGAGAAGGAACTTACCTCCTGGAAAGAGATTTCACAATTCTGATTTCTCAGATCACTTTACTGGAGACACTGGAACAGAGACAATGGTGAGCCTGGCCAAACCCTTACAGGGACTCTTCAGACCGGTATGTAAATCTAAGCCTCATGTCAGTGCAGACTCTGGGGTGGTCACTGAATCTCTTTGTCTCTCTTTCCATGTGGTCACTTTGCGTAAACCTCCCTTTTTCTGCTTTTCCTATTGATTGTCTTACTGAGGATGTGTAACCTGAATTGTTGAGGATCATGCTGTGTCCAGTACAGTAACATTGCTATATTTTGGGATTTTTCTCTGGTTCTATAAAGAATTTCATGAAATTTTGAAGAGGATTACACTGAATTCATATATTATTTTCAGTAATATAGCCATTTTTGCAATATTAATTTTGTCAGCCCATAAAATGGGGAAGTCTTTTCATCTTCTAATGCCTTCTTCAATTTCTTTTTTTGATATCTCAAAGTTTTCATTATAGAGGTCTTTCATCTCATTGGCTACTTTTGTTCTTAATTATTTTTTGACATGATTGCGAATAGGACATTTTCCTGTTATTTCTTTCTTGGCATGTTTGTAATTAGTATATAAAAAGGCTAGTGCTTTATGTTATTTTTTGTATCCTGTTACTTTTCTGAAAGTGTTTATCAAATCTGATAGTTTTCTAGTGAAAGTATGTTTTAAGTATAGAATCGTACTGCCTATAAATAGGTATAATTTTACTTCCTTTAATATTTGCATTCCTTCTATTTCTTTCCTTTGATTTGCTACTTGAACTAAGAGTTTCTTGTTTTGCTTTAGCAAAAAGGCTTCAAACAATAAACTGACAGAAAGTGGAAACCCCTATGTCATTCATTTTTTGATATTTTATTTATTTACTTGAGAGATAGAAAGATAGATATATGGAGAGAGAGAGAAAGAGAGAGAGAGAGAGAGAGAGAGAAAGAGAGACAGAGAAGAGCAGACATTCCCTGAAAGGAGGTCAAAGGACAACTTTGGAAATCATTTCTCTCTTTCTACCATGTGGGCTTCTGGGTATAGGTTGCCATGTTTGCTAGTAGTTGCTTCTAAGCTATTTCACCTGTCCTGATGTTTCACTGCTGATTAAGGGAACTCCTTTCATTTTTTTTTTCTTTACTGATTTAAATGTTGGTTTTGACGTACCATATATATACTTTATTACATTGAGGCATTAAAAATAGAAGATAAAAACTTGTAGTCAGTTTAGGAAACAAGGAACACAAAAGAAGAAATTCCATCCTAGTTTTTGTTCCTAAACTAAAAAGAAAAAATAAGTCTTTAGTTTTGTATTTGCCTAAAAGCAGGAATGTCAAAAGGGAGCTCTAATTTCTTACCTCTCTTAAATGAATATTCCTGTGCAAAAGCTTGAAAGAACTGCATATGACAATAACTACAGTCCAGATCTATTTGGGTAAGCAACTTAAAACTTAACCCTCTAGATTTTCACGGGAAAAATTCATTTCAACTAAGCTCCCAAATGATCTCAGAGTTTATCTATTCAGAGCGGGAGTATTAGTGGTTCAGCTAGCTCCCACCTCACATTTCCCTAGCAACATTGGGATCAGCATTAGGTCAGTAACCTGGCCAGGATCCCTGCTCTTCAAAGGATTTAATCTACTTTGAGGTAAAGAAAGACAGGATCATCTTCAGGCTTGTACAACAAATGTTTTACCTAATTAGTCATTTCCAAGGTTTCTAGTTCTTTCAGACCTTTTCTTGTTTCTTTGATGAGTTTCTTGTCCAAGTCCTGAAATTCTCCACTCTCTTCAGTCATCTTCTCCTTGAATTCCTTGATTATTTTTAAGGTTGGATTTTTGAATTCTTTGTTATTTCAAACATTTTGATATCTCTGGATTCTTTTGTTGAGGTGTAAGGAAATTTAGGGATATCATACTGTTTGTTTGTTAATATTTGTTATAAGCTGTGGTGAAGTCTATGTAGGTCTTCTTAGTGAACATCATTCTCTCATGCACCCCCTTCTCAGCAATAAGATCACAGAAACAACACACAGCCATGAGAAGTCCAAAACAAAGCACATATTTAAATAATCTTCTAAATACATTGATACTTTACTCTGTTGAAGTTTCCTTAAATTTCCATTCTGATGGGATAAGGTTTTTTTTTCTTTCACTATCATACTTTTATACATGTTTCATTTAAGTCATAACTAAACTATTAGTATTAAAGCCTTTTGACGTAGATCAATAGTTGTTACTAATAAAGTCAGTCAGTGTTCCAGAAGACAATTCCACAACTTTGACAGAGAGTTGTGTTGAATTTGAAACATTGACAAGGCAAAATTGTTAGCCAACAAATATTCCTTTGCGATTATGCAAATGTCACTGATTAGGGTAAAGGTGAGTTGGATGAACAATAGCTGCTAAGGAGGATAAGAGGATTCCTTTCTGTGGTTATAGCAGGAACTTCCAAAGCATATGAAATGCCTCAAAAGGTGTAAGTTTTTGTTTGATACAATTTATCACAATTAAAGTATTCTTTTTAAATTTTTTTTACTTGGTTATACTTTAGGTCCCCCCTTCTTCCCCCTCCCACTCCTTCCTTCCCCTCTGCTGTCCCCCAATCCCATTTTCCCCCATCCTCTATTCTTCCCCCTTTCCTCTCTCCTTCTCCTTTCTTGGTGTTTCTCATCTGCTCCCTCCCACTCTCCAGAACATCTACTTACATGGACACTGGAGTTGTCTACACTAGTGAAGATTCAGGACTCTGTGGCTTACAGTCATAAGGGAACTCCTATTGAATCTGTCTAACCCCTTGTTCTAAGGATCCTACTGCCTGAAGCCCTTTCCCCTGAGGTCCTCGATAGTCGATGGGGGTTTGTTGATATTTCAGCCATTGGCACAGTATCTTTCTAACAATTTTTCTGCTTTGTTGTTGTTGGCATTGCTGTTCGAAATACTATAAATTCCACAGTGCTTGCAGGAAAAGGAACTTACTAAAGCTCATTATTTTAAAAATATTTGCTTTGATAGCCATTTACATAGGCAATTTAGACTGAAGAGATTAATTAGAGTTTAAACTTCTACCTCGTAAGCAGGGCATGAGTTCCGATCCTATATCCCATGTAAACATGTTGGGAAATGGCAGTGACTTGCACTTTTAACCTTGGAAGGCAGAGCCTGGGAATCCTCAGAGTCCACAGGCACACATGATGCCCTCTAATGCACACACACACACACAATAAATAAGTAATTCACCTTGAAAGGTGGTAAGAAGTTAAGATTCGATTAAAAGAGTATTCAGGAAGAGACAAGATTCATTATCATCTGGTTCATAAATATAGGGCTTGGATTTGGAAGAAAAGTCTTTGTTTCAAAAGGAAGTCATTGTGAACCTTTAGTAGTAAAGAACTTTCTCAGTGAAAGATGTAGTTGAATTACCTAAGTGTAGTTGAATTACCTAAGTGTGACAATCTAAGATTGGAATTATACTCAGTGATAAAGGACAGAGCATACTTCAAACCCTTGGACAAAAAAATTGAAAAAAATTAAGCAAAAGATAATTTGTTTACAAATCTCAATAGGTATTTTACAATGTTAGAAGATACCACCTGGTATAATTTTCTTTTTTACACATATTTTTGTGGATTATATTCTGGTGAAAGAGTTCTCCAATGATTAAGTAGAAAATATTTCTGTAAATTAATAATTTTATTGAATCTTGCTTTCATGCTTTACCTAATTTTTTATATAAAAATTCATTATTTCAGAATTTCATACATAAGTATACTGAATTATGATTTTTCAGATCTTTAACATCTAATTCCATCCCCACTCCTTATTATAACCTTCCTTCTTCTCTAACAGTTTCCCTCCTATTTTATATCTTTTCACATGTGTAGCCTGCCAAGTTCCATCTGGGTTGCTTCTGAGAGCATGTGCGTGAACGCTAGCTTGAACATGAATCATGTATCAGTGGGTATAACACCGAGGAAAGCGTTTTCCCTCTCCCCCTACCAGCATTAATCCTCAACAGTCTTTCAGGGTGGTGTGGAGATTTTTCTCCTTCCATGGTGAACTGTCGGTAGGATAAATACCATGTGGGCCTCATGGAAATATACATAACTGAAGTGAATTCATGGATGCAACAGCCCTGTCACATCTAAAAGAGAAAGTCTAGTGGCATCCCTGCTGACCTTCACGCTCTTACAATCTTCTGCCCCCTCTTCTGTGATGTTCCCTGAACCTTGGAGGTGGGCAGGTGGTTTAGATGTCCTGTTTAGGAATGAGTAGTCTGTGCTCACTGGTTTTCTGTGCTTTTGCCAGTTGTGATTTCTATAATAAATACCTTCCATTGCAAAAAGGAGTCTAGGCTGAGTGTTGAGTTTTCCAGTCTAGTGTGTATAATGACAAATATTTAAAAGTCAGTTTGATAAAATGACTTCGCAGCAAAACTTTCATAGTTTGTATTCCCTAGGGCCTATGTCCTCCTTTCCATAGGCTTTTGTCATGATTTACAGTACTGGGAATATGAAAAGTATTGAAAAGAAGGCCTTAAATACTTTCAGAAAGCTGTTGGTTGGCCCTTTGGCATTCATGCCACTCAAGACAGGGCTGCTGCATCCAGGGACTAATTACAATGAGACCTTTCCTCTCTAGATCTTTAGAATGACTGACATACTATCATGTCCCCATAGACTAGTGAGGATCTCAGGAGAAATAATTAAATGCAGTGGGAACCTTATAGTCTAGGGATAGACAGGTAAAGGGGAATGGAAGGGCCACTTGGTCTGCCACAGAAGCCTGAAACCCCACTAGAGTAGAAGATCCAGAAGGAACCCAGGGATCTATAGAATCAGACAGACAGAAAGAAGGGTTGGAGGGAGTGGAGTTGATTGATGAAAAGAGGGGACAGAGGAAGAAAAGGATGAAAGGGAGGAAGAGAGAAGGGATAATTACTCAATATGTTTGTAAAACTAGAAAAAATATGAAAATAGCTTCTACTTTGCAGGAGAAACTGTTAATAGAGCAAAAAAGCAAGCCAAGAAATAGGACAAAATCTTTGCTAACTACAATCTGACAGAGGAACACCATCCAGAACATACAAAGGAACTAAAAGAAATTAGACATCATGAAAGCAAACAACTCAATTTAAATGAGACTTGGAACTAAATAGAAGCTTTTCAAGGGAGGAAATTCAAATGTATAAAAAATACCTCAAAAATGTGTTCAATATTGATGATCATAAGGGAAAGGCAAATCAAATTACTCTATTATTTCACCTTACCCTATTCAGAATGGCTAAAATCAAGAGAATAAATAACAAATGCTGGTAAAGATGTAGGGAAAACAGAACCTTTATTTACTGTTGATGGGAATATAAACCGGTGCAGCTTCTCTGGAATCTCTATGGAGATTCCTTAAAATGTCAAAAATGTTAAAAATTGATCCCAAATGTTACCAAAATTCTCAGTAGCATAATATATGAATGCATTCACATTGGTATCCATTGGTATTTTTTAATTGGCTCAATTAAAAAATAGCAAGAATTTATAATCAGTCTAGATGCCCATCAACTAGTGAGCAGATAATGAAGATATGGTACTTATATACAATGGAATACTACTCAGCTCTCAATAAAACTAAAATTATGAAATTTACTGCTCAATATGTGAAACTGGAAAAGATCATATTTAATGAGCTATCATAGACACAGAATGATAGATGTTAGATATTTTCGATTGCATGCAGATGTTAACTTGTATGATAGTTAATCTTGGGTGTCAACTTGACCACACTTGGCATCAGCTGTCAGACTACCTGAACAGAATATACAGATCAATACATTACAATGCAAAGATCAGCCCTAGATCTGATTGGAGCCTCCCAGTAGCAGACAAGATAAAAGGAACCATAGGACAGAAGATTTTGAAGAGAGACTCTCTGCTTCTTCGACTCTCCAAGAATCCTCCAGCCTTCAGCCATCACCCACTGGCCTACTGGACCGAGCAGCTCTGAGCCTCCAAAATGTTTGTAGTGAATTAGGCTGCTCCTCCCTCAACATGTCCCTTCTGCCATAAAAGACTGTTTCTCCCCTCTGGAACTATAAGCTGAATACATCTCCCTTTCTCCCTTAAGTTGCTTGAATTTGAATGCTCTCTCACAGCAACAGATAAGAGTAACTATTACAACTTGGAGCCTCCAGTTTTGTATGCTTAGATAGGAATGTCTACAACAGTTAGTCAGCAAATAAAGCTTAGAGGGACTATTTAGTAGTGGGGGGAGGGGTAATATCTGGAATGAGAAGAGACCTTAGAAAGGGGATTGGCTGACCATAGCGGGTAAGAATGAGGCCAGGAGAACACATGAGGGGATTTTAAGGGAGGAGGCAGAGAACAGTATAGAGAACTAAGGTTGGTTTTGGGATCAGTGAAATGTTGGCTTTGTAATAAGAATTTGGAAATGTTTCTTCCTTTTCTGTTTTAAAAATGGACTATAGAAATGAAAATGAACTTCTCACAAGACAAAATGCAAATTCTAACAAACATCTTTTAAAAATGTTCGACATTCCTAGTCATTAGGTAAATGCAAATTAAAATCACCTTGAGATAAAATCTCAGTACAGTCACAATAGCTAAGATCAAAAAAAAAAAAAATACTGGCATGGGTGTGGAGAGGAGACCTTCATGCACTGCTGGTGGGATTGTAAACTCATACAATCCCTTTGGAGATTGATTTGGAGATTCCTAAAAAAGTTAAAAATTGAAATTCCATACAAGATAGCTATACTGCTCATGAAAATATTTCCAGAGAATACTACATCCTACAAAAGAGTCATTTGTACAACCATGTTCATAGTAGCTGTTTTCACAATAGCAAGGAATTGTAACCAACTTAGATGTCCAACAATTGACAAATGACTAATGAAAATGTGGAATATATATACACAGGTGTAGTAGTCAGTTGCCAAGAAAGATGAACTAATGAAATTTGTCAGTGAATGGATGGAACTGGAAGTCATCACAGTGAAATATCCCAGACACAGAAAGACAGATGCTGTATATTCTCCCTTATAAGTGGATCCTAGCATTAAACATTCAGCTTTATGTATTCAAACAGAAACTCTTACAACACCAGGAATATACACAGGAATGAGAGGTGTATAAGTTGGAGTGGGCCAGGATGACTCCAAAAGAGAAGAAACAAAAGAAGCGTGATAAACAGTTAAAATAAGGCTTTTATGTAAGAAAAAGCTTAAAGGGGAGGGAAGAACAGGACTAGATGACCATAGGGAGTGGGGTTAACCTCCAAGGAATCAAGTACCTGCTTACTAGCCACTAACCTTTCCCCCTACACCCTCTCAATGACAAGGAACTCCAGCAATGTAAACTAGTCTAAACAACAGTGGACAGGGAAAAAACTGATAGTAGAGAGGATAAGATACCTCAATATTAATCACAAACACCTGATAATAAATCTCTGTCTAAACACCTCTCATTTTATCTTTAGATAACAAAAGATCTCAAGACCCAACTAGAAAAAGCCTAGTGCAATGAAAGAGCAGTGAAATGACCACAACAACCAGAGTAGAGAGGCTGGTGACCATAAAATGCTTAGCCAGAATCAGGTCAATCAACTCTCCCTATCCTACGGCTCAGGGAATCTTGCAAAGAGGGGGTGGCAAAGTTGTAAGAACCTAAAGTCGGGGAAGTCCACTGCAGGCCAGGACATTCTACTCAAGAAAGAACTCCTTACTCATTACTGCAGTGATACCCATCCTCACCAGACTTGCACAATGGCCGACATATCAACATTCCCCCATAGACAGGGGGAACTCAGGAGAAATAATTATATACAGGGGATATCTTAGTAGCTAGGGCAAGACAGGTGAAGGGTAGTTCCCCTGTTAGTGGGTCTACCCAAGGATGGGTCACTTAACTTGCCACAGGAGCCTGAGGACATACTAGACCAGACAACCTGAAAGGAACCCTGGGACCCACCAAGCAGACAGGCAGGAGGGTGAGGAGGAGAGGGATGGATTGGTGAACGGAGGGGAGGATAGGGGAAGAAGGGGGCAGGGAGGGAGGGGGGAACTAGATAGGGACAGGGAAAACTACTCATAATATTTGTAAAACTAGAAAAATAAAAAAATAATTTAAAAGTTGTTGAGAAAGAATGCCTCAATGTGTTTAATTAAAAAAATGTTGTGAGTCTTTTTGTAAGGAATTTTCTCTGAATCTGATAAGTGAATGGAAGCCCATGAAGCACACTTCAAGGAATTTGGTCAGAGAACTAGGTTGAAACTATTGTTATGGTGGTAAAGAAGGAAGGTCTCATGAATTGAAAATGAAACATAAGAACAATTGAATGCAGAATGAAAGTATTTCTGGCTATGACTACATCAGAATATTTTCCAAATCCACAGGGAAGGCTCCTGTCTCTGCTTGCACTGATGCAAATAAATGTTCACATACACTTAGCTCCTCTCTACTCTTCTCCATCTCCTCAGAAATGTGATTTCTCAATCAAGAAATTGACAGATTAAATTTTGAGAGTTAATTACATGTTCACTCCAAATGATTCTCCTTCTTTAGGACATTTAAATTTGTTGTTTAGTTTATAACTAAACTATTCTCATTAGTTGTGAAAAGGTTGTCTTTCTTCTTTGTCACCAATAAAATCCAATTCTAGCATGTTGCCTTTCATGGACTGTTGGAAAAACAATCCCAAATCATGAGGTTGCTACACATTCCAAAAACAATTTATTTTTGTGTATTTTTGTTGCAGGGATATTCTTGGAGAAAGGCAAGGGTACACGATTCTGAGCTGGTTATGAATCGTTTGCCATAAATTATCACACAATGGATTGAAAGAACCAGATGTTCAGTACACTTCTTATTTTTGGGCATACTAAAAAGGAACTTATGGAAAAAGCTATTGTTAGTGAATGGTATGAAAATATGTACCTTGACCATTGAATTCATGTTGAAAATTTTGTTACTACACTCTTTGGAATATAAAATTTTCTACATGTCATGTATTTTGATCTTAATACAGATTCATTTTAATAATCATTTAATGTTTCTGGGTAGGTCCTTGGTAGTGTAGTATTCTTCCTGCTTAGGAAGAAGGTTTATTTTTTTTTATTCTTATGAATTTATGTTGATTTTTCATATAAAAGTCATCAAGATCACTAATTGATATATGCATATATCATTTATTCATACATATGCTACTCATTGATATATATCTACATACCTTTATATGTATACACATATATTTCAATGTAAATGATGCTTATTCTCTTCCTTGTCTCTTCTCATTTCCCTTTAAGAATAGGAAGGGCTCCTCAATAGTCTATGGGTACATGTTGGTATGTCAGTTCTTACGCAGGAGTGGTAAAAACAAGTCTCACTGCAGTGAATTCCTAGATTCAGCAGTCCTGATTTGAGTGGAATGTCTTGTCTAATGATGAACCTTCCTACCTTAGGGACTAGAGCTGGATGAGTGAAGGGAAATGATCCTATCAATCGGGTGGCCTGAAGAGAGGCAAATTGGTATGCCACAGGAATAGAGAAGCCAGAGGGAACTCTGGGGTCAATAGAAGCACACAGGCAGGAGGGTGGGAGGGAGTGGGATGGATTGACAAAGGGAAGGAAGGGGAATGGGAAGGAGGGGAATGGAGTAAAGCAGGGATATATACTCAATATACTTATAAAATCAGAAAGATAAAAATTAACAATGGGAAGGGCAGATACACTACAAAATATGAGAATCTTACTCATACGTGATCAATAATGTTTTCCAGTTCAGAATGTCAAGAAACCACAGCTTCTAGGATGAAAATTTGAAGTATCAGTGTAAGAAGGATGTTGTGGTAAGAAGAGTACCAACATGCTTCCAAGATTCTTGCTTCTGGTTTTATGTCTCATTGAGTAAGAGGAGAATTATGATAATAATGAATTCCACTGTGTAGGTTATAATACATGTCAGAGTAGAGGAATGTTTTTAGTTTTTTAGAATTAAGTTGAAAATTTTGGCAACTTCATGTATTCCACTGTGATCATGTTCATACCTGTTACCTTTCTTCACCTACTCCCACCCATCTTCTCAACTATAATCATCACCCACTGTTTTTTTTTGTATCAAAAACTATTTTATTTGGAAGTAATTTTTACTTTAAATCATGTGTATTATTCGAGAAATAACAAAACTTCACTTATGTAGCTCTGTCAAAAGAAAATTCCCACCATTGCCCAAGATAACATCGATCTTCCTTGATGAGTGTCAGGAGTCTCTGAATCAAGGATGAGCAATTTAATCCCTAGTTCAGAAGTACAGAACACACTTTGAGTTCTTCAGTATGCATAAAATTCAAGTGCTGGTATACAACTTAGTGATCACTGTGATTTTAAAACTTGTTTCTTATGCTCTGCTTCCCAAGTTTTTTTTTTCAGCTCATACAAACTTATTAGGTACACCAGTTCCCTCCCTCCCTCCTCCTCCCCCCGTACCCTCTGCTCCCCCTCCCCACCCGTCTCCCTCCCCATCCCCCAGTGCCTCCCACCCCAATTCCCAGAGAGTCCTTTCTTGTGCATGTCTGATTTTCCTCTGGGCCCTCCTCTCCGATGACGTACAAGGACCCAGTGGCCTTTCCCTGAACCCTTTCCCGTGTTCCCCTTAGGTATAGGAACACTGCTGTGGCTGCCAATCCTTTGCCTCCAAGGATCTTGGTGCCTTTAGCAGATGCTAGACTTTGTGAGGTCAACAGTGTGTTGGACAATGCGCAGGGCATGCAAAATCCAATTATGATTGCTTCAGCCCTAACTAGTATAGAGTATCTTACATATCATTGCTCCTCCCATCCTTTTGCTCTTACACTCTTACCGCCCCCTCTTCCGCAAATTTCCCTGAGCTTCAAGATGCATCACCCACTGTTAAAAGAAGCTTCTCTGACCCCTTAGTCACACTAGTGACTAGTGTAAAGATAGAATATAAATATTTAGATAGCGGTTTGACTACATGCAAAACACCAGTATGAGGAGTCACTTCCCCTCTGCAGCCTATAATCTCTCAGCTGTTGGCTTTTGACTAGATTTATAGTACCAAGCATTTATTTTTCCCATGGAGCAGGATTCAAATTCATACCAAAAGTGTTGTTGCCCTGAAAACAGTCAAGCTACTATTAGTTGTAACAGTCAGCATATATTGCCTGGTAGGATGAGATTACAATGTGCAGGGTGCACAGCTAGGTAAGACCATCATCATCACTTTTCTAACCCAATATCTGCCATAGCACCTTATGAATGCTTGTCAGTGGGGGAGGAAGCTTCTGGCTCAGTTCCAGCTCAACTTCTCTGTATCTTGAATTCAAAGTGTATGGTGTCTTCATCAATTGGGGTCTTATCTTCTACTTCTCATTGGCAATCAAGAAAAATGGCAATAGCCCGCATTGTATTGTTAGCCTCTAAGGGCTTCCTGACTAACATCTCATCAGATGATATCTCACCTGGCACTGTTTAAAACCCTTTGACTTCTGGGGCAGTGTGATCTATCCATGCAGGGTACTTCTTTTCAAATCTGCTTTTTAGTTTTTAAATTAAAAAAGTTTCTATCTGGCATTTTCTTTTTTTTTTTTTATTTCAGCTCATACAAACTTATTAGGTACACCAGTTCCCTCCCGCCCTCCTCCTCCCCCCGTACCCCCTGTTTCCCCTCCCCACCCCTCTCCCTCCCCATCCCCCAGTGCCTCCCACCCCAATTCCTAGAGAGTCCTTTCTTGTGCATGTCTGATTTTCCTCTGGGCCCTCATCTCCGATGACGTACAAGGACCCAGTGGCCTTTCCCGAACCCTTTCCCGTGTTCCCCTTAGGTATAGGAACACTGCTGTGGCTGCCAATCCTTTGCCTCCAAGGATCTTGGTGCCTTTAGCAGATGCTAGACTTTGTGAGGTCAACAGTGTGTTGGACAATGCGCAGGGCATGCAAAGTCCAATTATGATTGCTTCAGCCCTAACTAGTATAGAGCATCTTACATATCATTGCTCCTCCCATCCTTATGCTCTTACACTCTTACCGCCCCCTCTTCCGCAAATTTCCCTGAGCTTCAAGATGGGGAGAGACTAAGCTGGCCTAGTTCTAGGTGGTTGATATAGAGTCTCTGAAGTTCTGGATTGTGGTTTGTTGATTTTCTTTTGCAGTTTTGCTGCTCCTGCAATGCCCTTCACTCCATCCTGGTGGGCATTGTATGTTACCCCCTGGCCAGAGACAAAAAGCTGTTAGAGTCTTGTGATAAAAGCACATTCAAAGGTAGATGTAATAAAAGTGGGAAACCACAGTGAGGGAGGGGTCTATCACCCATTTGCAAAATGGTTACTTTTTATCTGCCAGACTATATGCCCTCCTCTTCTGGTGAGATCACTCCCCCTCAGTAGTAAATGATCAGGAACAAAAGTCTGTGAACATAATCAGATGTCTCATTACTTATTTGGGTCCTTGGTGGAGGCCTGTTTTCCCTGCTGTAACATGGTCCCTTCTCTCCTTCTTTCTGGTGTGGCCCTCCTACCCCATCCCTCCTGTTCATAATCCTTGGAATTACTGTCTCTAGGTGGGCTGGGTGGGTTTGGTACTAGGAGCCACCTATTAGGGAGTACATACGGCGCTATATTTTCTGGGTCTGGGATACTTCACTTAATATAATTGTTTCTAATGACATCCATTTCCCGGCAAATTCCAGCAATTCATCATTTTTGATGGCTGAGTAGTACTCCATTGTATAGATGTACCACTTTTCCTTATCCACTTGTCAACTGTTGGACATTTGGGTTGATTCCATGACTTTGCTATTGTAAACAGTGCTGCTATGAACATGGTCACACTTGTGCTATCGAGGTGAACCTCTGCTGCATGGGGGGTTATTCCCAAAAGTGGAATAGCAGGGTCATATGGCATTTCAATCTTTAATTTCTTTAAGAATCTCCAGACGGCTCGCCAGAGTGGCTGTATGAGCCTGCATTCCCACCAGCAATGTAGGAGAGTTCCCCTCTCTCCACATCCTCTCCAGCATTTGTCGTTGTTAGTATTGTGGATTTTTGCCATCCTGACCGGGGTGAGATGATATCTCAGGGAAGTTTTGATTTGCATTTCCCTGATGGCTAAAGAAGTGGAGCATTTTTTAAGATATTTGTTAGACATTTTAATTTCATCCCTGGTAAAGTTTCTTTTAAGTTCCAGGGCCCATTTCTTAATTGGGCCATTGGTTTCCTTGGTGTTTAGTTTTCTAAGTTCTTTGTGCACTCTGGACAATAGAGCTCTATCAGATATGTGGTTAGTGAAGATTTTCTCCCATTCTGTGCGTTGCCTTTGAGCTCGCGTTACAATCTCTTTATCTGAACAGAAGCTCTTTAATTTCACAAGATCCCAACTGTTGAGAGTGGTAGCAGTGACTGTGCCATTGGATGTCTGTTTAGGAACTGTTGGCCTAGCCCAATCAGCTTGAGGGAGTTCCCTATCCTTTCAACTATGGTTTTTATAGTCTCTGGCCTGATATCAAGGTCCTTGATCCATTTGGAATTAAGTCTTGTACATGGTGACAAGTACGGGTCCAGCTTTAATCTTCTGCATGTGGAGATTCAGTTTTGCCAGCACCATTTGTTGAAGATGCTGTTCTTTTTCCATTGGATTCTTTGGGCCCCTTTGTCAAAGACCAAATGGCTGTAACTTTGTGGGCTTATATCTGGGTCTTCAATCCTTATCCATTGATCTGTGTGTCTATTTTGGAGCCACTACCAGGCTGTCTTTACAACTATGGATTTGTAGTATAGACTAAGGTTTGGTATGGTTATACCTCCAGCTGTGTTTTTGTTACTCAGGATTGTTTTTGCTATCCTGGGTCTTTTGTGCCTCCATATGAACTTTGAGATTGTTTGGTCAACTTCTTTG
Organism: Typhlomys cinereus; assembly: GCA_023101885.1. Taxonomy (NCBI): domain Eukaryota; kingdom Metazoa; phylum Chordata; class Mammalia; order Rodentia; family Platacanthomyidae; genus Typhlomys; species Typhlomys cinereus. Next base: position 1,147,905 of record JALPQD010000104.1, read on the forward strand.
AAGAATTGCTTTGGGATTTTGATTGGTATAGCATTGAATCTGTATATTGCCTTTGGTAGGATGGTCATTTTCACGATGTTGATTCTGCCAATCCAGGAACAAGGCAGGTCTTTCCACCTTCTGGTGTCTTCTGCTATTTCTTTCTTTAGGGTTTTAAAGTTTTCATTGTAAAGGTCTTTTACCTCCTTAGTTAGGTTTATACCAAGGTATTTCATATTTTTAGGGGCTATAATAAATGGTATTGTTTCTCTCAAGGCTTTTTCACTTCTTTCATTCTGGGCATATAGGAAGGCCTCTGATTTTTGCACATTTATTTTGTATCCTGCCACCCTGCTGAACTTCTCAATTACTTCCAGGAGCTTCCTGGTGGAGTTTTTGGGATCACTCAGGTATAAGATCATGTCATCTGCAAAGAGGGATAGCTTGACTTCTTCCTTGCCGATTTGAATCCCTTTTATGTCCCTTTCTTGTCTTATGGCTTCAGCTAAGACTTCAAGTACAATATTGAATAGAAATGGTGAGAGTGGACAGCCTTGTCTAGTTCCTGATCGAAGTGGGAATGCTTCCAATTGTTCCCCATTGAGCATAATCCTTGCTGTGGGCTTTTTGTATATAGCTTTTATTATATTGATAAAGGTTCCTTCCATTCCTACTGTCTCTAGCATTTTGATCATAAAAGGCTGTTGGATCTTGTCAAAGGCTTTTTCTGCATCTATCGAGAGTATCATGTGGTCTTGGACTTTGGACTGGTTTACATGATGAATTACATTTATTGATTTGCGTATGTTGAACCAACCTTGTGTGCCGGGGATGAAGCCTACTTGGTCCCCATGAATGATCTTTTTAATATGTTTTTGAATCCGATTTGCTAAGACTTTGTTGAGAATCTTTGCGTCTGTGTTCATCAGGGAGATCGGCCTATAGTTTTCTTTTTTAAGTGAATCTTTATTAGGTTTTGGGATTAAAACGATATTAGCTTCATAGAAGGGATTTGGTAGTGTTCCTTCCTTTGCTATTTGATGGAACAGTTTAAGGAGTATTGGTGTTATTAACTCCTTAAATGTCTGGTAAAACTCTGTGCTGAATCCATCTGGTCCAGGACATTTTTTGGTGGGAAGATTCGAGATTACTTCCTCAATTTCCTTATATATTATAGGACTATTTAAATAATTCACAACTTCCTGATTCAATTTAGGTAAGTTGTGTTTACTTAGAAATTCATCCATCTCTTTTGTGTTGTCAAACTTCACAGAGTATAAGTTTTGAAATATGATGTTATAATTCTCTGGATTTCTTGGGTATCAGATTGCTCTAGTTTCTCTAAAGCTTCAAGCTGTATTGTTAAGTTGTTTATTTCTGATGTTTCCATTTAATGATGTTATACTTGCCTTCTGTTCTCCTGGATATGCCTGTTTTTTTCTTCACGCTTGAGTATCATTTCTAGCATTTTTTGAAGGCCTGGTTTGGTGGACATGTATCCCTTCAAGTTGTCTTTGTGCTGGAAAGTTTTTCTTTCTCCCTCGATCATGACTGATAGTTTTGGGTTGACATTTTTGCTCATTCAATACTTGAAGTATGTCTCTCCAAGCTCTTCTTGCTTTTACTGTTTCGACTGAGAAGTCATTTGTTATTTTAATAGGTTTACCTTTAAAAGTGACTTGTTTTTTCTCCCTTGAAGCTCTCAGCACCAGTTCTTTATCTTGAATGTGGAGTGTTTTAACTATTAATTGCCGTGGGGTGCTTCTATTTTGGTCGTATCTGTTTGGGGTGCGGAATGCCTCTTGTATATGGATGGGCCTCTCTTTTTTTATATGAGGAAAGTTTTCCTTGATGATCGTTTGAAAAATTTCCTCAGGGGTGGTATTTTGAGATTCTTGCCCTGGTATTCCATGAATACGCATGTTAGGCTTCTTCAGGTGTCCCATATCTCTTGGATATTTCTCTCAAGTATCTTTTTGGCTTTAACAACCTGTTCCATTGACCTGGTTAGTACTCCCACTTTATCTTCAAGGTCTGAAATTCTGTTTTCTGCTTCCTTAGTTCTGTTGATAAGACTCTCTGTGGCGTTCTGGGTTGAAGAGAACTTGTCTTTTAGCTCAGTTTTAAACTCTGCTTGAGCTTGTTTTAACTGCTCTATGCCACTTTTTGTTTCTTGCACTGTTTTTCTCAACTCCTCCAGATGTCTGTTGTGTTCCTCTTCAAAGCGATTGATTCGATTATGTAATTCCTCCCTGATTTCCTCTTTCATAGTATTGAACATGGTAATGATCATATTTTGAAAGTCTTTATCCTGGGTGGGGCTTTCTTGGCCTTTTTCCGTGGGTTTGTTCTTGTTGGAGTCTAACATTATGGGATTAATTTCTTCAGTGGGAAATTTGTTTACTTGATTGTTGCTTCTCATGGATTTGCACTTTGACTTTGGCATTGTCATTTTAACTCTTAAGATCTCTCAATTTCACTAAACTGAATTATTTGGCCTGGGGTCCTGGTGGGCGGGGAGGGCGGAGACTTACCTAGGTCGTGGGGTGAGGCCCGGGGGAGCGGGGTGGGGTGCAAAAGGGAGGATGAGGGCGATGGCGTGGAGCTATTTAACCGGAGGGCAGCTGGGGCGGGGCCGGGCGCAGGGGGAGGTCCTCCTTGTCCCTCGGCCCCTCGTGCGGCTCCGGCTGGATGGTGGGACGGAGCCGGGTTCCTGTGCGCCGACCTGGGGTCCTGGTGGGCGGTGCGCGGGGGGGGGGGGGGGTGTACTCATCAGCTAGGGCGCGGGGTTGAGGCCCGGCTGGACCGCACGCGCGTCCCGACCGGCGGAGCGGGGTGGGGTGCAAAAGGGCCTATCTGGCATTTTCTTGATCTTGATCCTTTGGCTACCCCATCATATTGTCCATTCCCTGCCTCATCCTCTTTTAAACCTTTTGACCCTTAGTTTTCCTGTGCTCTGAGGTAGAGAAACTTTGGAGATGCAGATAAGATCATTTAGCAGTAACTTTTCTATCCCATGATCACATAGTATAGTTATGCATCATTTAACTCTGCCATCACATAGTGTAGATGTGCATCTTTTAACTCTATTTGAAGGAAACATGGTCAAGCAATATTTTAATGGGGCTTATTTAAAAATTAAAAGGAAAAAGACAGAAATCACAGAGATACTACAATGCATTCTTCGAATAAAAAGTATTGGAATGGTGGAACTATGGTAAGAATGCAAGATCTCAGACATTTGACTTTTGAATAAATAAACTGGAAACTAGTGTTAGTTTTAAAGTGTGGGAGTTTAATCTAACTAACTGAGCCCTTGAAAGAGACTAAGCCTTTTTGGAAGAAAGGGTTATAACGTATGAAAAAAAGCTTTCTTCCAGCTTGATGTAAAGTACACAGACATAGTATAGCCTGATTGAGTACCATACAGAAGGAAATATAGATAGAAATTGAAGGTAGTCCCAGCTGCTGGCCAATATCAGAGTATGAAGGAGGATCTAAAGGGAGGATCTGAAGTCTGTCAGCATTCTTAATGAGCTTGGAAGAAGTCCCCACAGTTAAAATAGTTTGCCAAGTTTGTGTGTATGACAGACTTTATACATCTTGTATGTATACATATACATGTATGTACATGTGTGCCTATGCATGTGGAAACAAGAGGTTGACATTAAATATCTTCCTCTGTTGCTTTCCATCTTTTTTTTTTTTTTTTGAAAGAGTTTCTTGTTTAACCTAGAATTAGCCCAAGGAATGAGACTGGATGGCCAGTGAGGTTCTAGGGATTCTCCCATTTTTTCTCCAGGTGCAGCCATCCCTGGTTTTAATTTTTTTTTTGCTAGTGTGTATTTTGCGTGAGTGTGGGCGAACCTGTGTGCAATGTATACACAAGAAGGCACCCAAATATGTATAGCTGTGGAGGTCCATGAGCGAGACTAATAACCATCCTGGATTGTTTTACCTTCTTATACTTTATTCTGGAGATCCCCAGGCTCTGCCTTCCAGGGCTCGAATTGCAGACTACCGCAATATCCACCTGGCATTTTTATGTGGTATCTGGGGATCCAAACTTAAGTGCTTTGCTTGTAAAGCAAAGGCTTTAAACCCTGAGCCATCTCTTTGGTGGATGTTGGGGATCATGGCCAACTGAACCATCTCTCCAGCCCTCTGACCAACATTTTAATTTCAGTTTTGGATACCTAGAATACAAGAAACAGGTAACCATTATTTACCTTGACCTATAGATATGCATTATATGACCTTTAATTTTATGATAATCCTCATGTACCAATTAAAGTAATCAGCAAAGTATCTAAAAGCCTGATCTTTTATTTTATATTTTGATTATATCAGTGTGGAGAAAAACCTCAGGATGTTTTTTTCGTGTTAAAAATAGCTTGCTATACAAACATAAAGACTCAAGTTTGATCCGCAGAACCCATATTAATATACAAAGAACTGTGTGTGGTAGTGACCACTTGTGATCTCTGCACTGGGAAAGTGGAACTCACTGTCCACAAAACCTAGCTTACTTGATTGACAAACTCCAGATGAATACATGAAGATCTAATTTTTAAATGCAGGCTCATTCACCAAACTCAGTACTCCTAATGAGAGCATCGGAATTGCATATGGTTGAGAGTGTAAGGACATGCTCTTTGAATACTTTGTATATTGATGCTGATTTTGACTTTTAAAAACTTCTAAGATGAACAGTTTAAGATGCTCGTGCATTTTCATCGTTTTTCACCTTTCATTTTAAAAACTGAGTGATTGACTTACATTTCTCAAGTGTATTTACATTGCAATATTTTTATTATGAGATTTACTGAATCACACACAGCAGGAATTGGCAGACACAAACTTCCAAACTGTTTCTGCTGCCACAGTGCTGCCATTTCCTCAGGAGGTGCATTTCCTCAGGAATCTTTGTAAAACTCTGGAACGATTTTTAAAAATTTAAATTATAGAAACTTCATGATTATAATTTTCCTTCAGGGTTAAAGTTGCTACGTGGAATTTCATTATGGAATATCCGTACTCTTAAGGGATTCGGCACAAGGTGATGTTCCCTTATTTAGATCACTGTTATGGTCAAAGCAGTTATTCTGTGAGGCAAAGTATTTAAGTTCATTAAGAAGATAATATTAAAAATATGGCTGGTAACATGTTAGCAAAAGATGCATTATACTTCATATAAAATATAGTCCAAAATGCCACAGAAATGCATGGATAAGATTGATGATACAAACTAAAAATTAGTAGTCTGTTATCTTAAGACATTTGAGCATAAATATTTCTTGTAAAATTTAGACTCGCAGCCTACACAACTATTTGTTCAATCTTGTCTTATGGGACTCCAGAAAAACAACACCACGTCCAGATTATAATCTAATCTTTTTTTAATCACTTAATAAACTCTCATGTCTCACAGAGCACAACATCACATGCAAATGGTTTCTTATACATGAAAGGCCATCTAGAAAATCTACCTTGTCTCTGGGTTTCTTTTCCTTCTTTTTTCTTTCATGTGTTTGTGTTTGTGTATGTATGTGTGTGTGTGTGTGTGTGTGTGTGTGTGTCTGTTTTGAGACACTATCTTGGTAGGTAGCTCAGGTTAACCTTAAACTCAGTCGTTTTGCCTCAACTTTCTGAGTCCTAGGTTTACTGTCAAACACTGCTACTTTAAGCTCATTCTTTACTTGATATCTGTTGGTTTTGAGCTGTTAGACTTGAATAGTTACTATCTTCCGAGCAATTATGGTGAGCTGGATGGGCATAATTTTTAAGTACATTGTATCTTATTTCATTGTATCACAACCCTGCGAGGCAAATGTTATAATTATACTTTTTTTTGGCAGAAAAAACAGGCTAAGAGAAGTATGTGCATTTATTGAGAATTATGTAGCCAGAAAATAGTAGAGTTAGGATGCTTTATTGCTTCTCTTTGGCGTAGTGCTTCTCCATCTTGATCAACCCCAATGTATAGCTTCGTGAGCTATACATTGGGGTTGATCAGGTAAAACTGTTTCATGTACCTAAAAACTTGAGTTAGGTGCTAAATTTTTTGCTGTTGTTTTGCAAGTCCCAGATATCCTAATATGACAGAGATAGGAGATTCTCAGGACCCTGAAGGCCTAATAACCTATACCCAGCACAGCAAGAAATAAAAGAGAGTGGAAATACTCAAATATTCCAAAATGGACTAAAATTATGTTTAGACTACTATTACTCAAATATATGCAAAAATAAATTAGAAATGAGTGTTAGCTTATAGTTTAGCCATAATAAAACAAATTATGAAGTTAAAATTTCAAAGCAAATTTTAAAACCAGTACAATTCAAATGCACGGCATTAGCTCCATTCTAGAACACTGAGATACAGAAGCAAATGTTGGGAATCAAAATAGAGTATATTTTTCTATATTATATTTGTAGCCAAGGGGACCTATTGAGTATGATGTGTTATTATCATTGCTTTTGTTGATATTTTCTTCTAATCCACTGATTTTAGTCATTGACACATTATTTTGAAAAAGCAATATATAGCCAAATAAATTTGAAAAATTACCACTTACTGAATATTTCCTTTTAATTCTGTGCCAATACATTTTCTGATAATGAGAAATGTGCAATTTATAGCAATGAAAAAGAGATCCGTGTGCATATTCCCTTTGGAGCAAGAGTGTTATTTGGACTGTTTGAGGTTGGTTCTATGTTTCCCTGCTTACTACCTGATGGATAGTTAGTATCTTGGTCCTTTTCTTCAAGAACATCTGTTGTCTTTCTTTTCAGTGACATACTGTGATCCGACTGCCCTTTACTACTGCTATTCTGATAGCCAGGTCATGTGAAAATGAAATGTGGGAAATGGAACCAAACTTTTAACATCAGTCCTTTTATTGTTCCATGCATGAATATAATGATTTCATGATATTTTCACACCTTAGTTCCCAGTTTCATACTTCTATTCCCATTATAATCTTTCTTCTTCCCTTCCAGTCTCCCTCCTACTTTCATGCCTTTTTGCATGTGTGGCCCACTGGATTTCAAGTGGGTTGCTTTTGATGGCATGTGCCTGAGTACTTGTTGAAGCATGAGTCATACATCAGTGGGTGTACCTTTAAAGAGAGCATCTCCTCCCTTGCATCAGTATTAACCCTCATCAGTCTCTCAGGGAAGTGTGGTATCTTGAGGTTTTTCCCCTTTCATGGTGAAATGTCGATATGACAAATCATGTGCAGGTCCTGTGGAAGTCACACACAGCTGCAGTGAATTCACGGATGTAACAGCCCTGTTATGCCCAGAAGATAATGTGAAGCCATAACCACATCTCCTTAGTCTCTACAATCTTACTACTCTTTCTCCTCAAGGTTCCCTGACCCTTGGGGTGAGGGGTGGTTTAAATGTGCTGTTTGAAGATCAGCAGTCTGCCATCATCTATTTCTGCACTTTGGCCTTTACTGGGATTTTCTGTTCTCATGGACAGGAACGTCAAAGCAACACAACACAGATTAGCATCTGATCCAGTCTTGTCACTCAGATTCAGTTCCCTAAGGATGAACAATTCTTTTTGTTTGATAAATCATTGCAAAGGGTAGTGATGCTGAATAGTTGGAAATGATGTATAGGGTATTAGTATAATTACTGATAGAGTTACTATTATACTCTAGGGAATCAGTCTCTCTGTCTCTGTCTCTCTGTCTCTCTGTCTCTCTGTCTCTCTCTCTCTCTCTCTCTGTCTCTGTCTCTGTAATCTAATCTATTTACCTGTGTGTGGACAGCACACATGATTTGTTTCATTCCTTTTATCAAGAGCCTGAATACAGTCTCTCCATTTCCTGCTGTCCAATTTACTTTGCACTTAAACTCCATATTTGCTCTCTTGCCAAGTAGAACGTCTGGATCATTGTCTTCTGGACCATTGTTCTTTTACCTTTCATGGTTTGAATCTGAAAATGTCTACCACAGGCAGATGCTTTGAACATTTGGTTCCAGACTCCTGGTTGTCTAAGAAATGAAGAGTTCCCTTCTCTACTTACTCCTGCATCTGGTGGTCTGCTAGAGTACCTGAGGCCAACTGACCACGGACTGAAGCCAGGAATAATTGTGTGTATTTATTTAAAAGCTTTGTTAGTGCATGTGGAATGCTACAGAAGATTCCAGCCCAGATTACAGTTGGTGTTAGAAGTACTTTTATCTTACTATACTCATGTTCATCAGCCAAAATAGCCCTAGGCACTGTCTTTTCAGTGTTCCAGAATATTCCTTGGCCTTCACTTCACTGTGGTAACTGGTGTAGATATCAACACCTTCTCAAGAGGGACACACCTTCCCTTCCCTCTCTCTGTCTCTTTCTCTCTCTCAACTGGAGCACGTGGTAGCAGCGTGAGTCTCTGAGCATCTGGAGTTGGGGAAAACGTGGTATTAAGAGACCCACAGCGTTCCCCAAGAGATGCGTTGTGTGCAAGATCATTGTACATCATTAACTCCGAACAGCAATGGGCCACAAAAGAGCTGCTTGTCTTTTAGGAAATCCACAGAGGGCAACCAGTGTCTCAGCAATGATTCCCAGAAATGCACATCTCGTGGTGATTAGAGCCGGAGATGATGAGGCTCAGGCTTGTGCTGCTAAACTTAGAAATGGAAAAAGGAAACACACGCTTTAAAAATTTCAGAGGTTCAGAAAAAGCTTCCCTAGAAGCCCGTTTTACATTTTAGTGAGAAGAAAAAAATCAGAACAAATACCAGTTAAAACATTCATAAAGACTGCATTGTACTCAACAGAATTATTTTTTGAAAATGACAAGAGGAGGTGCTTAATGACACGTCATGAGCATTCTGCACCATCTTTCCAGGAAACACAGCAAAGCCTCTGCCTAAACGGGAAGCGTTTTGAAGAAACAGAAAGTTATTGGTTTTATATGTCCATGAAAGTAACAGGCACCATTAGGGCTGTGTGATTAGAAGTAGGGATGCTTAGATAACTGGATGTACTCTGCCATTTACTCATATTGATGGTAACTTGGGAGCCATCTGCTCATGTGAGAAAATCTCCCATAATTCACAGCCTAAGGACTATGGTCCACTCACTGTCCTGAGAAACGTCATGTTATAATTTCATGGCCTCTGCTTCTCAAGAATTGTCTAGGAATACACTGGAGTTCATGATGTTTATACATATATCTGCAACTAATTCAAATTGAACACAGGTAAACAACTCCCAGTGTAATAAGACAAAGACAAGCTGAACTAAAGGGTCAATTCTATGTCTTTTATTGTGAAACAATCACAGTTTCCCCTCCTTCCAATTTTTTTTTGATAACTTCCCCTTTACCAAATTTACTTCCATGTCACAATGAGCTTTTCTCAGATCATTCATTGCTTGGCCCAAGATTCTATTTCATACATTTTACTTGAGTGTGTCGTTAGGTATCACAACATTGTCTTGGATATTGAATGTAAAATAAATATATAATGAGTCAACAACTGGAGGCAGCCATAGGAATAATTTTGTGACATGCCTTCTCTGTGATTATAAAAATATAAGACTTGGCAAGGGAAGATAACATATTCAAAGTTGTATAACATGGTAGAGTTGGTGATGTGGGGTAGACATGAGCTTTTGGTGGGTATCCATTTTGTGCTCCACAGTAAATATGTAAGGCCATTTGAGATCTGAAATTAATTTATGATAAAAGACTTATTTGTACTAGTTTTTAGTATGCTACAGGATTGGAACTCGAGGAAACTGTGAAGTAGCATTTTGCCGACTAATTATGTGACCATCTATCAAACAGAAGAACTGCCTAATAGGTAATGATTTTTCTCTGAAGAGCTTTATCTATAGGAATATTACCAGGAGAATTATCTGTGATTGCATGTTAAGAAGTAGTACCTTCCCTCTGCTCTTTTTGAAATCTGCCTCTTGAGGGAATTTTCTAGAAAGTAATTTTGAAATGATTTTACAGATAGCATTTTAGAGCACTATAGCACTCTTTTCCTTTCTATCCTAATTCATACATACTTAGAAGGAAAGTAATTGCACGAGCTTGAGAGTGTTTTAGTATTTTTATCGGGGGAACATAAGCTTGCTTTTATTGAAGATGCTTATTCTCGAGAAAAGCATAACAATACTGAGGTGAAACTATATACCAGGACTATCTTTTCATTTTTAGCTTTCCACTCCCCTGAGATGCAACTCCAGCTAATCCAGAAAGATCAGGACACCAGAATGCCTTTACATGAATGCCTTAGGCTTCTGTATGTTTTGTGGGATTTTCTATAATGCTAACTCACAATGTTGCCTTGATTGAGAGCCTCGTGTGCCTACATTACTCCTCACTTCTTTCTCATGCACCCCACTCTTATATCTCATAGTCTAACTAAATATAACAAATAGCTAAGATAATAAAAATTAGATAGTGGTAAGGAATATAAGGATAGGAAGAAGGGACAAAAAGAGTCAGTGGATAACACTGGGCTTGTAGGTCACACAGGATTTTAAAACTAATTCTAAAGGCCGAGGGCTCAGGGAAATGGGCAGTTTGGGCACTAAGAAAGTGATGTCTTACATTCCCTTGACCAAACTGTGGACTAGCTTTGATTTATCTCTGTGTACATTAGATTTACATTGACAGTTTGGTTCAAGGATTAGTTAAACCTGATGTTTGGTATATGCTATCTTAAGTTAAAAACCATAGATATCATGATGTTGGCTGCAAAGTAAACACACAATGCCATGTCCCAATTCTTGGAATCTGTTTATATTACTGTAAATAGAAAAAATACTTTTTCCAGAGTGCTATTGGTTGCATTTTGATGTCAACTTGACAGTTGCAGACTGTTGGGGCACAGCTGTGGAAGGTTAAGGGTTAGAATGGCCCTTGAACAAGCCTGCAGGTACAGCCTATAGTGAGTGGTACTTTTCAGTGGTGGACGAGATATAGGAGGTGCAAGGAGGAGGGACTTGCTCTTCCCTTATCAGATGTGGACTTGCTGTGCAGTCTGCTCTGCGTGCAAGTTGTTTGCCTTAGAGCATCTGGCCTTCTTGGTTGCTGCTGCTGCTGCCTCCCTTCTTGGCTGACTTGGAGCTTCACCTTTTCCATCACGTTTTTGCTGTTCCCGCTGCCTTTGAAGCCTGGTCTCTAGGCCTTGCTGCTGTTTGCTATTCATTGTGGACATGGGAACCCAGTGTCTTCAACCCTTCAGAGGAGCAAAGGCTTGAGACCTTCTCGGGATCTTTTGGCTTTGTGGAACATTTCAGCCAGGAAAGAGGCTGCTGCGGGCGGCTATCTTGAAGGACACTATTTTTATTTTGAGTTATTTTTTAATAAACTTACATATATATTACATTCTATGGATTCTCTTTCTTTAGAGAACCCTGACTAATGCACAGAGAGCTTAAGAAAGAATCCTAAAATGAGGAATATTTTTATAAGTGAGAGACAGAGGGAGACTTACCATGTGCAGAAGAAAAGTTTGCATGAAGGAGCCTAAGGAGCTGAAGATGCTGACCTTGATGCTTTGGATGATGCAGTCAGAAGCAAAAGATAATTGGTCCTGAGTTTGATCTCTGGAATCCACATGGTAGAAGAAGGGAACTGACTTCCAGAAGTTGTCCTCTAGAAGCAAAACAAAAGAAAACAAAAAAAGTTGGTCTCTGAGTTTTTCTCTCTCTCTCTTTCCTTTTTTAGCCTCAAGTAAATAAAAAAATTACAATTGGCATTATCAATAGCTCAGTGATTCAGTGCTAAGCATAAGTTTGGTGATCCTCAGCTTAAAGAGTTAAAGGTTTTCCTCTAGAGGGCTCAGAAGGAACTCCACTGTGCTGGTACACTGATTTTAGCTCATTGATGTTGATTTTAAACATCTGACTTCAAGATTAATAAAAGAATATATTTATATTGACATTGTTACAGCCAGTAGTTGGAAGTTATAATGGACATAGGAAACTAACACAGGTCATTATGTATTTCTGTAACGTCAACTTAAGACCCAAGGATAAAATGAGCTTTACTTCTTCAATGCGGAATGGGTGTGGCTTCCAATGTGACTGTTCTGTTGGGTGTCCTGAAAATCAAAGGAAGTCAGTACCAGAGATGGAGTGTTTTTCCCTGTTCTTTGTGCTGAACCCATGATATTTTCCCTGTTCTTTGTGCTGAACCCATGATAATGTAATTGTATGTTCTCTTTTACTTGTGCTGTCTACTAGATCATTTCAATTTCTCCAGAAGATCTCTGTTCTATGTTTTGAAAAATGACCCCGACAGCTACTATGTGTATGTTGGAGAACAGTAGTAGAGGCATCTGAGGGATATACCATACTTCACAGCGGGAAATCAGATGGCTTGAGCTAAAGAGAGTGATGAAAGAAGAGAGGAAGAAATGGTTAACAGGAATCATTGAAGACTGCATTTCAGCTGAAGAGGTAAGAGGTGGATCAGATTTGACCCTTAAACTTTTTTTTAGCATTGTCATTGGTGAAGGTAGGATGAGTTGGGAGAAACAAGTCTGGTGGAAAAAATAATCAAGAGCTGGATGATGGTTCAACTGTTAAGGCATTTGCCTTTTTTTTTTTTTTTTTTAAAAAGGGTCCTGAATTTGGATCCCCAGATCTACATAAAAATTCTGGGCTGCCTGCCCATCTATAATCCTAGCCCTGGAAGGTAGAACCTGGGGGTCTCCGGAGCAAGCTGGCTAGCCAGACCAGCCCAAATGGAGGGCTATGGATTTAACTAGAGACCTAGGCTTACAACAATAAGATGGAAGAGCAGTCAAGGATGATTTTCATTGTCACTCTTGGGCCTACACTTGGCACATAGCCAAGAGCACTCAAGCACACATACCTGTGGCCTCTCCCCCAACATGCAAGTATGCACAGAGGCATCCATATGCAAACATACATGAAAGAAAGGAAAAATAATAAAGATTTCTGTTGATTCAATGAGATCATGATGGGTTAGGGAGATATTACTGATTCTTTCTTCTTGAATTATGTTTGATTGGAGTATTCTGAATTCCCATGAGGCCTGATATGTATAGCCCTGTTTTTTCCTGCATTTCTCTATATATGCCCATTACTTTCAGTAATTCAAAAATATCAAATTTTTCTTTCTTTTTTGAGCTAAAACAGGGATTTTATTGGAAAATGAGATTTTTCTCTCATTTTGGACACTTGGTCTGAGAGAAGCAAGGAAGAGCCAGAGTTTAGCCTTAATATTAGAACAGAGGAAATAGCTTAAAGTTAGAGAGAACAGGGAGAGAGCTGCCACAAGCACACATCAGAGTAGAGCCTGCCTTGACATGATCCATGACAGGAGAGCAGGGGGAAGAGGAGGGAGGCTGGGTACAGCTACAAGTCTTCATAGTCTTGGGCATTGCTAAGAGTGGTCCAGAGTGCTGGGGACCGGAGGGGTGGTGTTTTTGGTGATTCCCACAGGATCAGACATTCCTAAATTATCCTAGCCTATGAAGATATTTGATGCTTTAGGGAGAAGGGGCAAAGACCCATCTGGCTGCTTCATACTGAATGACGACAGATGAAGAATTGGAAACTGTCAAATATCCTTAATTCTAGGTGTCAGGACTTCCAGGGGTCAATGATAATGGGATTTTGTTCAGTCATTACCTGGATTCTTACTGAACTTATTCTGGAAGAAACGAAGTGAATAAGGAAGTTAAGTAAGCAAGGTCCACATAAAAAGATTAAAGGTATTATCATCAAGGGTCTAACAAACAAGAGATTGCATTGAGCTTGCTAATTTCCTGGTTTAGTTTATAAAATGACATTCTTAGTCTTTTGTTTGGTGGAAACCAAGGGTCTGTTTATACATTCTAAAGAATATACCAGGATGTTAAATCACTTATAGAAGAGGGCAATAACTGGCACTTAAGGGAACTAAGATCAACTCCTGTATTATATTAAATTTACTTGCCAGAATGATGTGGATTTGTCATATATCAAATCTTTATTTATTATGAACAAGTCAGTGGTTTCAGAGTTTACTAACCAGTACACCAGTTAATGTATGTGACTGGGCTGAAATTTGCAAATACACCTATGTGTGTAATAGAAGAAGACAGCTAAACTTTACATCTTTCTATAACCAAACAAGACAAACAGAGCACAATCCTTTGGAAGTGGATAGTGGTAGGCCACAGGATAACATAACTGTGAAGAAATTAGAAAAGGATTTTGGGATGCAGAAGCTTGGGGGATCTAATCCTTTAGAATCAGATTAGTGTTATTTATAGCATCTTATATAAGGCTTTTGATAAGATTGTTTTAATTATAAACTAATCCTCCAAGTTCCATTTCAGTAAATTATTTTTTCCCTAATTTACTAAATTTCCTATTTATTAAAATATAGTAAATAAATTTCTTTTGAAGATCAAGTGTTAGGGAAAGAATTAGTCCACTGTTTAACAAAGCTGTCTTTAAATTTAGATTTACTTTGTCACTTGATTTAAATGAGGTTACCCTGAATGTGTTGAAGCTAGGTTGTATGACAGAAATTTTAATGGTGTAGAAAGAGTTATAATGAGCAGAAAAAACGATGTTCATTCATGAAATGATTTGGTGTGTGCATTTGAGGTACATAGGAAAATGGGATCTGGGTACTATTGAGAAAACAGTATTTTGACACACTGTATGAATGATTAGTGGAAAGCAAACATACACTAAAAGCATCATGGTAACGAACACTATGTATCAAATTGAATCGAATGAATGCATAGAATCAGAGGATTTACAGGTGTGTCCACAGAAAGAAACAGGAAAAACTGGACAGCTGTATATTTTCACTAGTACCAAACAAGATGAGTGAAGGACAAGGGTAAAGTGTGACCCCTCGAGGCTAAACCACTCTTACTTGATCACAAAATTGAACTCTGCTCTTTTGAAAATGACAACAAGAAAAATTACATGGAAATTATTTTTAGAGCCAAAACTTGCACTGTGTTGGAAATTATAGGGAATGATTTTGAAAAATATTACAAATGTGAAACTATTTTTTTAGCTAAGACATTCTGTGTAGGAAATACATCTTTCATTTTCTCTTAGATACTGGTTAAGGTTGGAATATATAATATACATCCACATTCTTTCATCTTTTATATTTTATTTTGATATAACTTTTATCTATCTATCTATCTTTCTATCTACTTACCTACTCTCTCTCTCTCTCTCTCTCTCTCTCTCTCTCTCTCTCTCTCTCTCTCTCTCTTTCTCTCTCTCTCCTACTGGAATTTACAACAAGGAAATGGAAAATGTTGGGAGTTGAATCATCATGACTTTGGGATATGGATAGCTTTGAATACTTAGACTGATTTTCTTGCCTATTGTTACTTGTAAGTCTTATGAAAGACTGACATAGGGAATTGATGTAGAAAAGAACAGGTGGTCAGAGTAATGATTATTACAGTTTTATGAAATAGAGTTAGACACTGAATAGCCATGCATCAAAATATTTTGATTTTCCATATGTCCTTCTTCAAGCCTTATGCTCACATATTCATCACTGTTTCTAGCACGTCATCAGATGCAGGAAAGGTCTTAGGGGTGAATGCACAATCATAAATTCAAAACTTGAAAACCTTGCGTTTTGCTACTGAAACCGTCATACAAGTTGCAGGTGCAGCTGATGATTTTGTGTTTTTTTCCTTATTTTTTAAAAGAATATGTAAATAAGGAGACCCTTAATGGCCAAGACTTAGGATTCCCTATAATCAACGAAAACAGAGAAATTCTGTCTTCTCAATATCCAGTGCAAGTCCTGTTTCCAGATTTAATGGTTCAAATGAGTGTCAGTTCCCTGGGATCTGCCATAACAGCCTGAAGAGTAATGGGCACATTACGGCCATTTTCAGTCCTGTAAGTCATTTTAAGGTCGATATATTGGGACTAATAGACAATCATACTCTTAAGACTTATAAGTAGAAGTTGTATAAACCAAGTGTGAATTCTTTTTTTTTAACTTTTTAAAAATTTTTTTAACATTTTTTATTATTATTTCCGCTCATACAAACTTAATAGGTAGACCAGTTCCCTCCCCCCTCCTCCCCCTGAACCCCCTGCTCCCTTTCCCTCCCTCCCCGTCTCCCAGTACCTCCCCCCCAATTCCCAGAGAGTCCTTTATTGTGTATGCCTAACTCTCCTCTTGGTCCTCCTCTCCGATGACGTACAAGGACCCAGTGGCATTAACCTGAACCCTTTCTCGTGTTCCCCTTAAGCATAGGAACACTACTGTGGCTGTCAATCCCTTGCCTCCAAGGATCTTGGTGCCTTTAGCCGATGCCAGACTTTGTGAGGTCAATAGTGTGTTGGACATTGCGCAGGGCATGCAAAGTCCTATTATGATTGCTTCAGCTCTAACTAGTGTGGAGAATCTTCAGATCATTGCTCCTCCCGTCCTTTTGCTCTTACAATCTTACCGCCCCCTCTTCCGCAAATGTCCCTGAGCTTCAGGATGGGAGGACATTAGGCTGGCTTAGTTCTATGTGGTTGATATAGAGTCTCTGAAGTTATGGATTTTGGTTTGTTGGTTTTCTTTTGCAGTTTTGTTGCTCCTGCAATGCCCTTCACTCCATCCTGATGGGCACTCTATGTCACCCCCTGGTCAGAGACAAAAAACTGTTAAACTGGAGTCTTGTTATAATAGCACATTCAAGGGTAGATGTAATAAAAGCAGGAAACCTTGGTGAGGGAGGGGTCAGTCACCCATTTGCAAAATGATCACCTTTCATTTGCCAGACTATATGCCCTCCCCTTCTGGTGAGATCATACCCCCTCAGTTGTACATGATCAGGAACGAACGTCTGTGAACTTAACCAGGTGTCACATTACTTACTTGCATTCCTTGGAGGCCGATTTTCTCTGCTGTAACATGGTCCCCCCCCTTGTATCTTGTGTGGCCCTCCAACCCCATCCCTCCTGTTCATAATCCTTGCAATTACTGTATTACATGGGTTTACCTTTGAGTGTCTCAATGTGGGCTGGGTGAGTTTGGTACTAGGAGCCCCCTATTAGGGAGTACATATGGCGCTTAACTTTCTGGGTCTGGGATACTTCACTTAATATAATTGTTTCTAATGACATCCATTTCCCAGCAAATTCCAGTAATTCATCATTTTTGATGGCTGAGTAGTACTCCATTGTATAGATGTACCACAGTTTCCTCATCCACTCGTCAACTGTTGGACATTTGGGTTGATTCCATGACTTTGCTATTGTAAACAGTGCTGCTATGAACATGGTCATGCTTGTGCTATTGAGTCGAACCTCTGCTGCATGGGGGGTTATTCCCAAAAGTGGAATAGCAGGGTCATATGGCATTTCAATCTTTAATTTCTTTAAGAATCTCCAGACGACTCACCAGAGTGGCTGTATGAGCCTGCATTCCCACCAGCAATGTAGGAGATTTCCCCTCTCTCCACATCCTCTCCAGCACTTGTTGTTGTTTGTATTGTGGATTTTTGCCATCCTGACCTGGGTGAGATGATATCTCAGGGAGGTTTCGATTTGCATTTCCCTGATGGCTAAAGAAGTGGAGCATTTTTTAAGATATTTGTTAGACATTTTAATTTCATCCCTGGTAAAGTTTCTTTTAAGTTCCAGGGCCCATTTTTTAATTGGGCCATTGGTTTCCTTGGTGTTTAATTTTCTAAGTTCTTTGTGTACTCTGGACAGTAGAGCTCTATCAGATATGTGGTTAGTGAAGATTTTCTCCCATTCTGTGGGTTGCCTTTGAGCTCGTGTTACAATCTCTTTATCCGAACAGAAGCTCTTTAATTTCACAAGATCCCAACTGTTGAGAGTTGGTAGCGATGACTGTGCCATTGGATGTCTGTTTAGGAAATGTTGGCCTAGCCCAATCAGCTCAAGGGAGTTCCCTATCCTTTCAACTATGATTTTTATAGTCTCTGGCCTGATATCAAGGTCCTTGATCCATTTGGAATTAAGTCTTGTACATAGTGACAAGTACAGGTCCAGCTTTAATCTTCTGCATGTGGAGATCCAGTTTTGCCAGCACCATTTGTTGAAGATTCTTTTTCCATTGGATTCTTTGGGCCCCTTTGTCAAAGATCAAATGGCTGTATTTTTGTGGGCTTATATCTGGGTCTTCAACCCTTATCCATTGATCTGTGTGTCTATTTTGGAGCCAGTATCAGGCTGTTTTTATAACTATGGATTTGTTATAAAGGTTTGGTATGGTAATACCTCCAGCAGTGTTTTTGTAACTCAGGATTGTCTTTGCTATCCTGGGTCTTTTGTGCCTCCATATGAATTTTGAGATTATTTGGTCAACTTCTTTAAAGAATTGCTTTGGGATTTTAATTGGTATAGCATTGAATTTGTATATTGCCTTTGGTAGGATGGTCATTTTTACAATGTTGATTCTGCCAATCCAGGAACATGGGAGGTCTTTCCATCTTCTGGTGTCTTCTGCAATTTCTTTCTGCAGGGTTTTAAAGTTTTCATTGTAAAGGTCTTTTACCTCCTTGGTTAGGTTTATACCAAGGTATTTCATTTTTTTAGGGGCTATAGTAAATGGGATTGTTTCTCTCAAGGCTTTTTTACTTCTTTCATTCTGGGCATATAGGAAGGCCTCTCATTTTTGCACATTTATTTTGTATCCTGCCACCCTTCTGAACTTCTGTATTAGTTCCAGGGACTTCCTGGTGGAGTTTTTGGGATCCCTCAGGTATAAGATCATGTCATCTGCAAATAGGGATAGCTTGACTTCTTCCTTGCCAATTTGAATCCCTTTTATGTCCCTTTCTTGTCTTATGGCTTCAGCTAAGACTTCAAGTACAATATTGAATAGAAGTGGTGAGAGTGGACAGCCTTGTCTAGTTCCTGATCGAAGTGGGAATGCTTCCAATTGTTCCCCATTGAGCTTTATCCTTGCTGTGGGCTTGTTGTATACAGCTTTTATTATATTAATAAAGGTTCCTTCCATTCCTACTGTCTCTAGCATTTTGATCATAAAAGGCTGTTGGATCTTGTCAAAGGCTTTTTCTGCATCTATCGAGAGTATCATGTGGTCTTGGCCTTTGGACTGGTTTACATGATGAATTACATTTATTCATTTGCGTATGTTGTACCAACCTTGTGTGCCAGGGATGAAGCCTACGTGGTCCCTGTGAATGATCTTTTTGATGTGTTTTTGAATCCGATTTGCTAAGACTTTGTTGAGAATCTTTGCGTCTGTGTTCATCAGAGAGATCGGCCTATAGTTTTCTTTTTTAAGTGAATCTTTATTAGGTTTTGGGATTAAGATGATATTAGCTTCATAGAAGGGATTTGGTAGTGTTCCTTCCTTTGCTATTTGATGGAACAGTTTAAGGAGTACTGGTTATTAACTCCTTAAATGTCTGGTAGAATTGTGTGCTGAATCCATCTGGTCCAGGACATTTTTTGGTGGGAAGGTTTGAGATTACTTCTTCAATTTCCTTATGTATTATAGGGCTATTTAAGTAATTCACAACTTCCTGATTCAATTTAGGTAGGTTGTGTTTACTTAGAAATTCATCCATCTCTTTTGTGTTGTCAAACTTCACAGAGTATAAGTTTTTGAAATATGATGTTATAATTCTCTGGATTTCTTGGGTATCAGTAGTGATAACTCCATGTTCATTTCTAATTTTGTTAATTTGGGTTTTCTCTCTCTTGCTTTGGGTTAATTTAGCTAGGGGTGTATCAGTCTTATTGATTTTTTCAAAGAACCAGCTTTTTGACTGGTTGATTTTTTCTATCGTTTTCTTAATCTCGATTTCAGATATTTCTCCCCTTATTTTGCTAATCTCCTCTCTTCTACTCCTTTTGGGATCAGATTGCTCAAGTTTCTCTAAAGCCTTAAGCTGCATCGTTAAGTTATTTATTTCTGATATTTCCATTTGTTTGATGTAGGCATTAAGAGCTATGAACTTACCTCTTAGAACAGCTTTCATTGTGTCCCAGAGATTTTGATAAGTTGTATTTTCATTATCGTTCACTTTCAGGAAATCTTGAATTTCCTTTTTAATTTCTTCCTGAATCCAGTTCTCATTCAGCATCATATTGTTACATTTCCAGGAGTTAGTGTATTTTCTCTTGTTTGATGTGTTGTGGATGTCCAGCTTTAGGCCGTGGTGGTCTGATAGGGCACAGGTTAGAATTTCAACTTTTTTGTATATGTGTAGATTCGTTTTGTGGCCCAAATGTGATCTATTTTGGAAAAATTTCCGTGTGCTGCTGAGAAAAATGTGTATTCTTTGGTGCGTGGATGAAAAGTTCGATAGAGATCTGTAAGGTCCATTTCTTTAAGGGTTTGAGTAAGTTCCAAAGTGTCTCTGTTAAGCTTTTGACCTGTTGATCTATGCCATGTTGAGAGGGCAGTGATGAAGTCCCCAAGAATTATCATTTGAGGGTTGATTTCTTGCTTTAGGCGTTTCTTAATGAATGTGGAGGGGCCCGTATTGGGTGCATAAATGTTCAGTATTGTGAAGTCTTCCTGGTGAATTGTACCTGTGACTAAAATGTAGTATCCATCTGTGTCTCTTATGATTTTCTTTGGTTTGAAGTCAACTTTGTCTGAAAGCATAATTGCTACCCCTGCCTGTTTCCTGGTTCCATTAGCTTGCAAGATTTTGGACCAGCCTTTCATTCTTAGGATGTGCCTATCTTTTGTGGTGAGATGAGTTTCCTGAAGGCAGCAGATTGTTGGATTGTGATTTTTAATCCAAGTTTGTAATCTGTGTCTCTTAATCAGCGAGTTAATACCATTGACATTTAATGTTATAATGGAGAAATTATTTTTCATTCTGGACATTTTTTATGTTTAGTAGAGTTTGTAAGCATGTTGTTTGATATTTATGTTTTGGTGGTATTATACTTCTCTTCTATCCTCCTGGATACGCTTGTTCTTTTCTTCAAGCTTGAGTATCATTTCTAGCATTTTTTGAAGGCCTGGTTTGGTAGACATGTATCCCTTCAAGTTGTCTTTGTGCTGGAAAACTTTTCTTTCTCCCTCAATCATGACAGATAGTTTTGCCGGGTATATCAGTCTGGGTTGGCATTTTTGCTCATTTAATACTTGAAGTATGTCTCTCCAAGCTCTCCTTGCTTTAACTGTTTCCATTGAGTAGTCATTTGTTATTCTAATAAGTTTACCTCTAAAAGTGAGTTGCTTTTTTTCTCTTGAAGCTCTCAGCACCTTTTCTTTGTCTTGAATGTGGAGTGTTTTGACTATTATTTGCCGTGGCAATTTTCTATTTTGGTCATATCTGTTTGGAGTGCAAAATGCTTCTTGTATTTGGATAGGCCTCTCATTCTTTAGTTGTGGGAAGTTTTCATTTATGATGAATTGAAATATTTCCTCCGGTGTGGCATTTTGGGATTCTTGTTCTGGTATTCCATGAATGCGCATGTTAGGCTTCTTCAGGGTGTCCCATATCTCTTGAATGTTCCTCTCCAGTATCTTTTTGGCTTTAACAATCTCTTCCATTGAGCGGTTAATTCTCCCACTTTGTCTTCAAGATCTGAAATTCTATTTTCTGCCTCATTTGTTCTGCTGATAAGACTCTCTGTTGAGTTTTGGGTTGAAGATAACTTGTCTTTTAGTTCAATTTTAACCCTGTCTGAGACTGTTTTAATTGCTCTATACCTATTTTTGTTTCTTGAACTGTTTTTCTCAACTCCTCCAAGTGCCTGCTGTGTTCCTGTTCGAAGTGGTTGATACAGTTGTTTAACTCTTCTCGGATTTCCTCTTTCATACTATTAATCATGGTAAGGATCATACTCTGAAAGTCGTTATGTTGGGTCTGGCTTTCATGGCTATTTTCTGTGGATTTGTTCTGGTTAGAATCCCTCATTATGGGATTGATTCTTTCGGCAGAAGATTGGTCTTCTTGGGTTTTGTTTCTCGTGGATCTGCACTTTGACTTGTACATTGTTGTTTTGTTTTTTAGGACCTTTCAGTTTCTGTGTGTTTTTCACTGAATCCACCTAGTTGGTATTGTTACACTTGCCAGTTATTACTAGTGCTTGCCTTGGATTGGGTATGTTTGTGTATTGTTATTGTTATATCCTAGATGAGGCTACTAGGCTGTTAGTACCTCAGTTAAGTCAGGTTATGTTACCAGAGGGTGAATATTAGTTTGGTAGTGCACATTTACAATTTAGTATCTTGGTGAAATGTGGGGGTGAGTGGTGTACTCCCTGGAGTTGTATATTGTGGGGTGGCTGTATGAGAAAGTTGATCTACAGCTTGATACTTTAAAGGATCAGTAAGGTGAAAAGAAAAAGTTTACTTATCTTTGGGTTGGATGAGAAGAATCTCCCCCAAGTGATATACTGATTGTAGTGGAGTCCAGATGTATGGTCTGTGTTCCCTTTGTTCCTTAGAGTTTTGCTTGAGTTTCCTTTGGGCTCTATTGAATTCTGAGTAGCAGTGTGTCTTCCGTGGACCACGTGCGTAGGTCCCCGGTGGGCCAGAGAGGCAGAGGGTCTGATGTTGATGGCAGAATTCTTCACCTGTGACCTTGGGCAGCTGGCGGGGGCGGGGCGGGGCGGGGCGGCGCGGAGGGGGCTGGGGTTGTCTGGGCCGTGGCGCAGGCCAAGCCGGAGTAGGCCTGAGTGCTCGCCGCCTGGACGCGTGGGGCTCTGGGGTGGTAGGGCTGGGCTGGGCTCTCTCTCTCGTGAATTCTTAACTATGTAACTATTTAAGTGTGCATTGTTACTAAATAGGAAATAAAAGAAATTATATCCACTAAAGTAACCAGGAACACAATGTTTAAAAGGTAAGACAGAAATCAATTCAGTTCCACCACTTTAAAAATTATTTTTCAGTTCCACCATCTTAAAAGTCCAAAATCTATTAACTATAAGTTCATAAAAAATAAAAAAATACTTCCAACATTTTAATATCAAAGAATAAACTATTTTAAAAGGCATCCTCTGATGTCTCCAGCAAGAACGTATCAAATAAAACTTAATATCAAATCAGTAAAAATTAAGACCAAAGTTAAGGAGGGTAAATTCCACATCCTGTTGCATGTCATGGAGCCAAATCAGCTCTAAAATACTGGGCGACTCCATCATGACCACTTTACTATGAATGGTGTTCCAGCCTTCATCAGTGCATGTCCTATGGTTCAGGCATCTCCAACATCTTAGATTCTGCCTTGTAACTACAAGTTTCATTTTCATTTTACCTGCCACATGTTGACAGACATTAGTTGATTTCTATGAACTTCCTAAATTAGCACCCAAACCAGTAACGTACTAGATGGTTTTGGCAAGCTCTGTCATGAGGTTGTGATATAATTTGGCTTACTTGAACTGCAGTTCAGTCAGTTTCCATGTGCAGACTCTGGGAAAGTCTTTTATAAGGCAACCTCTTTATAATAGCAGTGATGAACTTCAGTCTGAACTTCCTAAATGGAGCTCTTGTCCTATCTTTCCTATCCCAGTGTAAAGTACTGGAGTTTTTTTTTTTTTTTTTTTTTTTTTTCTTTTTTTCTCCAATAGCCACAGCTCTTCTGGTGTCTAGACTCTCCTTATCTGAAACTTCAAGCCTGTTAAGACAACTCTCCTCCATCAAATAATTCAGTCCAGCCTCTTTAAATCAACTTTACCAAAGTAGTTGTTCTCCTGGAAAACAAAAACATCAAAAGCCAGGGCTAAAGTTGCATTTCTCTTTTTGGATTGCTGTTTTCTAAATGGCACATTAAACTCTGCTTATTGACTTTTCTAATCCACAAGTTTAATGTCTTCAAGCATTTTCCGCAGTTCTACAACAAAACAACTCAAAAGGTACAAAGGCCACATATTTAAGATTATTAGCAACACCCGAATTCTCTGATACCAAATTCCACTCCAAGTACTCTTGTATTGCTAATATGAATACATGATCACAGTATTTTAGGGGAGCAAGAAGGTTTATTTTTTCAATTAACATTTTCTAGCTACAGTTCATTAGCATGGCAAGAGAGTTTATACCAACATCAGGCCAAGGGAACTAGCCACACCATATCCTCACAAACTGCTAAAAGAGGAGCACACTGGTTTTTGCTGGTCAACATGCTTGTATGCCTGTGTATCAGTATGCCAAAGTGCTAAACCAACTTTTTCCGTCTTACTTGCCCTATCCACTATGAGGTAGGTTTCTCACGTCTATTAGATGATCTCCTACAGGCTTGGTCAGGGCTTGCCGTAACTACTAATTCTTCATAGATGTGTCCAAAGGTTCAGCCTTCAATTGCTAAGCTGACACCTATACTAAACTGAACATGTGCTGATGGTGTCTCGTTGTTTTCCATGCAATTTTCTATTAGCATAGGATATACTCCTTTTCTGGTGAGACAAGTATTAAAGGCTTTCGATAAATTTTTTATCAAGTCATTTCTTATTGTTGAGGCTGAAGAATTATATATACATATATAATTATATGTATATGTGTATATGGGTATTAATGAGATCAGCCATAGTATGGGAGGAAATAAAATAGAAATAGAAGAAATAGCTCCAGGATGAGCTACTTTTTGGTGAATAGTATTCAGTGTGTAAGAATAATAATTTTTCACATAGGTATAATATTTTTTATCAGTTGATCTATTTGTGATCACTTAGTTTGATTCCATATCTTTATTATCATGTGTAGTGCTGTAATAAACATGAGAGATGACATTCCTTTGATTTCCTTTCTTCTATTGTTGGGTGATGTAATTCTATTTTTAACTTTGTGAGGAACCTTTATACTATTTTCCATAATGACTTGACAAATTTACACCCTGGCCCAGGGGAGGCTGTCCAAAGTGTTAGCACATGGACTCAGACTCAACAGAAACTGTTCATAGTGTATCTCTAGAGCCCAGTCCACAGGAAGCTTCCCATGTTGTGAATACACGGATATTGGACTTCAGATATTGGACTGGCACTTTGTTGAGTTGGGCTACTAGTCATTCTAAGGTTTACAGGTCAGAACTCTGTGCATCCACATAGCCTCCTCCATCTCTGGCACTCACTGATGTACATGTGGCACAGTAGCACATGAGCAATGCCTCTAGGGGCAATGAAATGATCTATTCTAAATGTTTGCTATACTGTTTCTGATTTCTGCTCCATTTCTAAAGTTTTGCCTTTATTTTCTGCATTCTATCATCTCATTTCTAAGCTTTATTATTTCAAATTTATACTGTTTCATAGCATATTATTTTTTAATTTGTTTTAGCTCATTTAAAACTACTGTTCTCCTCCTAGCCAGAGATAAAAGGCTGTTAAAATAGAGTATATTCAAAGGTAGATGGAATAAGAGTAGGAGACCGTGGTGAGGGGGGGTCAGTCTCCCATTTGCAGGATGGTTACCATCTATCTGCCAGACTCTATGCCCTCCCTGACTGGTGAGCTCAAACCCCATCCGTTGCAAGTGACCAGGAAGGAAAGTCTGTGAGCTTAACCAGACCATTAGGATGGAGCCAAGGGTGGTTTAGGAACAGCAAAACTAAAAAAAAAAAAAACAAAAAACAAAAACAACAACAAACCCTAATACCAAACATCAGAGACCTTAGGTTAACCACCAGGCATAAGGCCAGCCTAATCTCGCCCCATCCTAAAACTCAGGGAAATTTGCTGAAGAGGGGACAGTAAGATTTTAAGAGTCTAAAGATGGGGAGGAGCAATGATATGCAAGATGCTCCACACAAATTAGGGCCGAAATAACCATAATAGGACTTTGCGTTACCTGCGCAATGACTGATATATCATTGACCCCCCAAAGTCTAGCATGGATCACAGGCACTAGGATCGTTAGAAGCAAGGGATTAATAGCCACAATAGTGTTCTTATACTAAAGGGAAACACAAGAAAGAGCTCTAGGCAATGCTACTGAGTCCTTACACCTCATCAGAGAAGAGGACCCAGAAGGAAGTTTGACATTCACACTAAAGGATGCTCCAAGGAGGTGGGAGGAGGGGGTACTGGGAGAAAGGAAGGGACGGGGCGGGGGCGGGGGAAGGAAGGGAACAAGGGGGAAGGGAACAAGGGGATCTGGGGATTGGTAGGGGGAGGGAGGGGACCAAGGTACCTATTAAGTTTGTATGAGTCGAAAAAATAAATTAATCAATTAAAAAAAAAAAAACTACTGTTCTCCAGTGTTACTTTTTGCCAGAGTATCTTTCAATTGCAGGTCTAGTTCTTCCTGTTATTTCCCTTTTACCCTGTTCTGAAACTTATCTGAAGACTCTCTTCTTGGTTCTCTCTGTGTGAAGGTGTGTGTGTGTGTTTCCAACTTTATTTCTTTAAGTGCAATTACTTATTTAGTTAAATTCTTGTGGGTATGAGAAGTTTTTCCACTTATATTTTGGCATTTCAATGAATACCCTGTTATTTAACTTTGATATTATGGCATATTTCATTTTAATAATTTCTGAATTTGTTTTTAAATTTGTTTTAAATTTAAATTTAATAATTTCTGAATTTGTTTTAAATTGAAAAAAGTATAATGAAACATTAAATAAAATTAATAAAAAGCATAATTTAAGTGAAACATTAATTCCATATATAAAAACCAAAATCTTAGTTACTGGAAAGACTAATAGAAAGCTTCCCCTTATCAACTAAGATAGTTTGCTGTGCAACCGCTCATGCAATCTCTTGATTGCTACTGGACAACTGCTTTCCTTCTGAGCCTCTGGAATTCTAGGATGTGATTGTGGTTGGGAGTCGATGTGGCCAGACCCCAGTAGGTTCCAGGTTGCATGGGTTTTGCTGGAGAGAGATATTGCACACTTGAGTCTGTACTTACATTCCTAAGTGACCCCAAATGAAGAGAACGCAGAACAGCCTGTTATTACTTTTCAGACTGCCCCATGGTATCTTCGTGTCTTCTTTGGCTGATGCTCATTTGCTATACTAAGCTTCAGCTGTGACTACAACTACATGCCAAGTTCTATAGATGAATCATACCACTACCAACTGTAAAATTAAAATGTGCTCAAATTTCTATCCTGCTAAAATGAATCACATTCAGATAGTTTCAAGGACACACTGTGCAGCCTGGGATGGTAATTGTCATGGCTAGATTTGGGTGTCACCTTGACAAGTTGCAGATTGAGTAGGACACAGCTCTGAAGAGTCATTGTTGGAGCAGCACCCTGAACAAACCTGCAGGTGCTTGCTTAACTGATATGCAAAACCCAGCTCTACTGGGTGGCACTTTTCAGTGGTGGACTGAATATCAGAAAGTGCAAAGAAGAGGGACTTGCTCCTCCCTTCTATGTCAAATTGCTGTTATGTCCACTCTTAGAGTGTTGCTGCCCTTTTCAAGCCTCAATTACCCTCTTTGTTGCTGTTACCTTTACTGGCTCTGTCCTTGGCTGACTCAGAGTTTGGCCCTTTCCACCTTCTGCTGTTCCCACTGTCTTTGGAGTCTGGTCTCATTGGCCTTGCCCATGTTCATCGCTGACATCGGAGCCCACGTCTTCAACCCTCCAGCAAGACAGAGAGGTTTGAGATCTTCTTGGGATCCTTCAGCTTTGTGAGACATTCTGGTCAAGACCAAAACAGCTATGGGTGGCTTCTTTGAAGGTTGTTACTTTTATTGTGAGTTGATTTAGTTAAGGTATTTATTTGTAATCATATAATTGATACATTTTATGGATTGATTCTGTTCTTTGAGGGGATACTGACTAATATAGTAGTCTGGTCATAAAGTGCTTGCTTAGTATTCATAAGGCCCTGTGTTCAATTTCAGGTACCATAATCAACAGTAATGAAAAAATATTCTGCGAAATCTTTAAAATATCATACTTGTAAATTCTTATTGAAATCCTGTTGTTTTATTTTTGTTTTAATCCAGGTTTTCCTCAACCATGAACTTCCTATTTTATTTAACTCTCTCTAACTATCTCTTTTTATCAAGCATGTGGTTTGAAGTTAGATTTCCTAGATTTGAATTTTTATGCAGAAGATCTTGGACAAATTAACAGTTTTTGAGTGTCTGTTTCTTCTTATTCAAGTTATTAACAGATTGTAGAATATTCCCAAGTTATTTGTATGTAGACAGTATCACACACACAAAGAACATGTAAGATTGGCATGCCTTTTTGTAATAACAGATATATAGAATTAATATGGATTATTCATAAAGATCTGTAGTATAAATTTTAGTTTTGGCACTTATTTTTATGATCATTAGTAATAATTTTGAATTATAGTGAAGTTTATTCACTTATTCATTCATTTTCTTTTATTCATTAATTTACACAAATATTAAGTGCCAAAAACTCTTCTGGTCCATGATGAGTCTGTAGAAAATGAGAGAAATATGATCTTACTTTCGGGAAATGTGATTTTTAATATCAATAAAATATAAATATTTTCCTAAGACTATCTCCAACAAATTTAGAATATAGCAATTTTTCACATATCTCTACTTCCTGTTTTACTTAACCTTTTTCCTTTATTGCATTTCCCATGCAGCATGCAGTAGAAATTTTGTTTCAGAGTATAATTTTATTATTTATAAATAAACTTTTTAGTGTAAGTGAAAGCACTCTTTCAGATAAGTTCATCCTTTCAAATGAGTTTTTATTCATCTTATAATTATGAAGTGATTGGACAGTTGCTAGAATATAAACCAATTGTGTGAATAAAGCATTTCTCAGCTATATTACACAAAAAGTTTATGTCCAGAACTTAAGACATTTCTTTCTAACACTTTTCTTTTGATTCTTTGTATGTTTGAAAGTCTTAACTTTTTCCTCACGCCTGGAATATTTTTCTACTTGGTATGAAATTCTAAGATTAAAACCATTAACCTTCAGAAGTAGGTTAATTTCGGTTAATTTCTGCATTTAACAGAGTTCACAGGAATTGTGCTAATTTTATTTCAAATTTTTAAAGGAACATTGTCCTTTGTTACACTGGATGCTTGTTTTAAGAGTTTTTCTTTCATTGTTGGTAACTACTAATCTCTTTTCTTTCTGTTGGTAACTACTAATCTCTTTTCCTTCCTAACTTTGAAATTGACCTTTTGGATTTACAGAGCATAATGTTCTTTATATTTATTCAAGTTGTTCTGTGTTCAATAGTTTATATTTATTGACTACAATTCTGTAGTGGGATGCTTCATTACTTGCTTAACTATTCACCTACTTAAAAATAGCTGAGTGATTCTCATGAAAAAAACACTTGTAATGAGTATTTATTAAGCATGTCTTTCTATGGACATCATCATTTTTCTGGTTTACATTTCAGAATTCACTTATTAGGCTTTCAGATATGGCCTGTTTAATTTTTTAAGAAACTGCCATGCTTTTCTCCAGAGTGTCTTTGCGACTGACTCTACCTTCTCATCTTCCCACCAGCATCAAATGAACATTTCTGCACATCCTTGTAAACAAGGGTTGTTATTGCATTTTATTTTAGCTGTTTTAATAGGTGTCAGTCACAGGTCATATGAGCTATAATTTGCAATGGTTAACAACTTTGAAGTTTGCTGTGTTTTATCTATGTCTTCAGTAAAATAGTGTTCATGGATTTCCAAACTGATTACTTAGTTTTCTGTGTGGAGTCTAAAAGTCCTTCAGAATGTCTAGGTATTTTTCTTAAATATGTGGTTTACACATATTTTCTACTATCCTTATATCCTTTATCCTTTCTTGAAGAGTCTTTTAAATTTTAATGAGATCTAACTTTCAAATTTTCTTTTTTATAGATTGTATTTTTAATTCGAAGTCAAATAACTTTTTCTAGTCCCATATCTGTCCCATATAGTTTCTCTTATATTTTTGAAAATGCTTGCAGTTTTTAATATTCAAATATTATCAATTTTGAGTTTTTTATCTCTACTTTTTTGTTTTGCATGTGTGCATATAATGTATGTTTGCCAGTGTGGATGCATCATGCCTTGTGCACATTCCACTGATGAGATAGATTTCCTGCTTGGGGATTTTAAAGGATGCACTCATATGGTGTATATTAATTGCTTCTAGTTTCTTTCATTCAACATTGTGTTATTTGCCTATATTTTCATGTCTAGCTTTGGGTCATTCACTGTATAACTAGTATTTATAAGCATACACTGATTAATGTACAAATTTCTACATCAAGATACATATTTTCCAATTTGTGATGGATATAATTAGTGCTGCTGCGATCTGAAATAACACACTTTGATGAGGTGTGAGCATTTCTGTTGTATAGCATTGTTTGGTCATAGAATAAGAACATATTTAGCTTAACTACACTTAGTTTTCTATTTAGTTTACTATAAACATTTTCTAACAAAGATTGCTAATTGCTTTACCTACTTGTCTGTACTTGATATTTTCAACAGTTTTGCATTTAGACAATGTTTATAAGTGCTCTCTTGCCAAGTTTCTAAGCTTTGTAAGAATTTCCATATTATTTTACCTGATCTCTAAAAAATTAAAATCCTCATGTATTCATAAAAACATATATTTTGCTCTATTTGAGAGTAAATTTTTAGATAATATTGTAGTACCCTAGAAATGTCAATATTTATTCCTAGAATTAAATAGTTTCTCTCTTTGGGGGGGAGGTGTATTCCTTTTTTTTTAAATTAAATGTATTTCTTGGTCATGTCATATACTCACATAATGAATTCTAATAGCTTTCACTCTCTCTTATGTCTATCTCATCTCTGTTAAGAACCCCTCCTGCCACCACCCACCCACCCACACAAATCCCTTTCCCACCTTTGGGTCTTTTTATTTTGTTTTGTGAGCCACTGAGTTGAACTAGGGCTATCTGTATCCCACGGGTTTGGAAATATCCTTTGGAGTTTGGTGGACTCACCAGTAGAAAAACAGCTGTAGACAATGAATCTTTTCTTCTAGGTCTGTCATCTGCCAGTAGTTCAGAAGGAAGGTACAGCGCTATGATTCCTTCCTCTATTGATGACTAAGTGTCAACAGGACCAGTCTTGTACGGATCCAGTGTAGAAACCACAGCTGGTGTGAATTCATAAATGCAGTGGTTGTATCATAGCAAAAGGATGGCATTTCGTAGCCCTTCTTCCTATACTCTACCAACTTTCCTATAATATTGCCAAGACTTAGATGAGATAGTATAAATATCTTGTTTAGGGGCAAATTATTCTCAATGGTATTTATTCTCAGCACTTTCGGTAGCTGTGAGTTTCTTCTTTCACTGCTGTTCACTAACAGACTGACTGATCTGATAAGGCTGAGAGCAGCATTTGTCTATGGATATACATATAAATCCTGCAATGGTTAAAATTCCAACATTGTCAATAATCTTGCAACATATTATCTCTAAGCTATATTTAGATTTTGTAAATTATTATGCAAGTGATCTACATTTTCAACATTTTCTCTCTAGTCTAAGTATCTGCACACATACCTGTTTCACTCCAAACACTGGCCCTTTTTGTGTTTCAAAAATATTCCTAGCTCACTCCTGCCTTTAAGGGATTGGCACTGGCTAGTCCTTCTAGGAAGCTTATTTTTCTTTGTAACAAATAATTTTCTTCTTCTAGCCTTGTATTATTTAAATGAAATGTTCTCCAGACTGATTCAACTGTTAAAACTGTTACTTACATAAATTTTTTGCTCTAGTTTTCTGCCTATTGTGGTTATCTGTTAGCTAATTTATTACCTGTCTCCATTGAAACACAAGGTTATGAGAGTAGGGAACTTGGCATCTTCATTTTTCACTGTATCTTACCACCCAGCTAATGACCAATGCATAGCAGGTAACTAATATGGATGAGTGACCGAATGAAAGAATTGATAGATGACTCTCCATGGATATCACATCTGTACCTCTTCTTAGATATCATTTTACTCTTTTATAACGGTATCCTGAGTGCTTGACATATTCAGTATTTTCAAAACCAGCAATAAAATGATTACAGCTGTGATATAGAAGAGGTTTAGTGAGAAATGTATGGAACTGTAAGAAAACATATTGAGTGTGGTAACTCAGTCTCAGAAAGACAAATACCTCATCTTCTGTCTAATATATAGATACTAGTATTAAACCTCCAGATTTGTGCAGCTTGCAACCTCTAGCCCAGAAGCCTTTGAAAAACAATGGTTGGTGGTCAGGAAAGAATGGCTATGGAATATTGAGCTCCACATAAGCCATGAAACCCTCTCTCTACGAGGACTGGGGAATTTAAGTAGAAAGGGTGAATATGCTAAAGGTTGGGCTTGGAAGTTTGCTCAAGGTGTAAGTTTTTTGCTTCATAAGCCAAAAGACTGAGTTCAGACTTCTAGCTTTGGAAGGTGGAGACTGGGAAATCCAGAGCAAAGCAATAAGGGTGTAGAACAATCCAGATTGATTCTGATGTCACCCTTGGGCCTCCACAGGCCCAAGATCTTCTCTTCTCCACATGCCTGCACACACACATACATATAAAAATACACAAAGTGTTAAATGACTTACCTGGATGTATAGGTAAGTCATTATCTGAATTTCATTATCTGCAAACCAAATCTGGATGAGCCTACCCTGTTGGTGAGGCTTCAGGTGAATTTATTGTAGTGCTCGAAGTACTCTACTTTTAATGATCAAGATTGCAGTTAATGTCTTCCCCATGCTCACTCAGAGTACAGCCTCTTCTCATCTATGAAATCAAATCATTCTGTGACTACTTTTTCCTTAGAATGTGAAGCTTTTCCTTTATTTCATTGTTCTCAATCTTTATGCACAAAAAACAGACTCACCTAGTGAGAATTCTGCTTGTCATGGTCTGAAATGCATCAGGGATTTATATTTACCCTAAGGCAGATTCTAATGAGATCAGTCAATATTTAATTGTTAATCTGGACCCAAGGTGGTAGTCTGAATCACTAAGAGAAGCAAAAAATGTACCAGAAAAAGTTTCATCTTTCTGTCTGAGCCCTGTTGAGAACATTTTGGCTTCAGATTGCTACCCTCTGTGTGCTAATTAGCCCGTGTTCTTGTCAGCAATACAATCACAAGCCTTCTGAAGATTCTTCTAACTAACTTTGAGATCAAGAAGGTCACGACCATTGAAGCTATTGAACAAGCATCCAGTAGATCATAAAAAACCCAACAGAAAGAGCTATGAAATTAAAAAATGATGAAATTTTCAGGAAGAGTCAAATTAAACTACCGTCCTAGTCCTTCAGGTAATGGGCACTCAGAAGTAGCTTAAAAACTTTTTGTTCAGAATTTTTGGAAAAAAGAAGGAGCAAAGGCTGGGCCCATTAGGATTTTTTGTTATTGTTTTTCTCTTGGCTTCCATTTTTAAGTGCCAGAGCTAAAGTTTTCTATCCACCCCGTTCTTTACCAGCATGACTAATGTTTTCCTCTAAAGCCTTTAGTGGGCATAGGGGATGGATATTTGCAAAATGCAGAAACAAGGAAATTACTGGCTGACAACCTGCTGGTCAGATGAGTGGCTGAGAGCTGCTCTCTCCAGCACTCTCTAGCCCCTTGGGTCACACGGAGAGGGATTAAGGAAGGAGGCCTTTTAGGAGCCAAGCCTTCCCTAGTAATTCTGGTGAACACAGTGTGTGCACCTCTTTTTTTCCCCTAAGACCACAGAGTGTAATTTCTCAGTCTAAACACTGTTTCCAGGAGTTGGTTTTAAGAAAGGCATAAGACAATGTTTGTGTGGATGGGATTGCACAATGAAAAGGAAAAGGTGGGGAGATATCTCAAGAATAAGAGAGCCTGGGAATAAAACGGTTTGGGTTCCAGTTTTCAGTACTGACTACTGACATTCTCTCTCTTGGGATAAATACTTCAACATCTGTAACGACGTTAGATTGATTGTAGCACAACTAGAAGGTCCTGTTTTACATTTTATTTGCCTTTAATATCACTTTTACCTTTGCTTTCTTGTTCTTTTAAATTTTTTTTTACTTTATTTATTTTAAGTGTGAGTGTGAGTGTGTGTGTGTGTGTGTGTGTGTGTATCAGAGGGCACTGTGTATCCCTATGGAGGACCAAGGGTGACTTCGGGAATCATCCTGGATACTTCTACCTTCTTGCTTCCCTCTGCGATTTTCCAGGCTCCAACACACAAGGGCCAGAAGCACAGGCTGGGGCTGTTTCTGCCTGGTGTTTTTATGTGGGATCTAAACTTAGGACCTTCTGATTGCAGAGGCAGTCTTATCCCCTGAGCTATCTCTCCAGCCTTTTTTTTTCCCCCAGCAGATTTAAACCCAAATAGAAATATTGGGTTGTTGCAGTTCTCTTCGGGGTTAGAAGGATCCATAGGCCCCGACTGCATTTCTCTGTGACGCCGGAACACAAGCCGGGCTCTGAGCCGACTGAGTCTTTCCCTTAGTTCCAGCACTGCAGCCGCTTCCAGCTTCTCCTGTCGCACTGGTTGCTGTCTTGTGTTGAGAAATACTGTTGGCTACTGCTGTCTCTATAAACAGAGTGTACATAAAACACAGGTTATAAAGTTTACACTGAAAAAAAGAGGGGAGGAAAAAGTGGGGAGATTTAGGCGTGGGACTTCAAGTTATTCATGTGGCCTTTCTCCACTCATATAATCAACTTCTGCAATGTTTGCCTTAGAAAAAATAAACGTTTTAAGTATTTC
Organism: Typhlomys cinereus; assembly: GCA_023101885.1. Taxonomy (NCBI): domain Eukaryota; kingdom Metazoa; phylum Chordata; class Mammalia; order Rodentia; family Platacanthomyidae; genus Typhlomys; species Typhlomys cinereus. Next base: position 1,182,434 of record JALPQD010000104.1, read on the forward strand.
AAAGATGGGATTTCTTTTTACTGCTTTTTAGGTGTGTATAGTGTGATAGTTAATCCTGGGTGTCAACTTGACCACATCTGGTATTAACTAAGATCAGCTGTCAGGCCACCTGAAGAGATTATCCACATCAAAACATCAATACAAGACCAGACTTAGATCCCCTTGGAACCTCCCTCTCTAGATCTCACTGAAACCTCCCAGTAGTGGGCCTGATAAAAGGAACTATAGAATAGAAGAATGGGAAGAAGAAGAGAGACTCTTTAGGAATCTTCTGGCCTTCAGCCACGTGGAGTGGATGGATATGACTGTCTCCAGCGTTGGCCGGCCAGCCCTTCTGCTTCCACCGTGAAAGACTGTATCTCCTCTCTGGAACCCTAAGGTGAATAAATTTCCTTTTCTCCTTAAGTTATTTGAATTTAGGTATTCTGTCATAGCAACAGTTAAGAGCAACTGCTACATGTAGTGTCACTTTAAAGAATGGAATGAGTTCTGTGACCTAGTACAGACAAGCGAATTGAGCATGGTCTCCTCTGTGTCATTGGGCACCATGGCATTATACTTTAAAGCAAACATTCCTGGCATCTTGTTCTGTTCCCATGCTTTTTGCTTTTGCCTCTATTCTCTCATCAAGAAATTGTGCTCAGATATTTAATTTCAGAGGGAAACAAAATGTGTAGGAAACCCAGGATGTTGCACTGTAAATCTAGCCAATTAGCATAAACACAGTTGTTCAGTAGGTATTGATTGTCTACCATGCATAAGATTTTGTGTACAACTTGACAGCACAAAAAGTAAGAAGGTATTTGTGACCCTTAGGTTGGTGTAACTGAGAGGGAAGAAAGCTAGTGCTGAGAAGGTGATGTCTTAGGCTCTGTCAAGACCAGTGGGTTTGACGATTGCATCATTGATCTGGGCTTGCTAAACAAAGTGCAAGGAAGAGCTCCTTGAAAGAGTCTCAGTGACATCTCAAAGGAGGATTATGGGAACATCCTCATAGATATGGAACAAAATGGGGGAGGGGGCTCTGAATTTGTCATACAGTAGTTACAGGACAAAAAGTAGACCTAGATAGACTTAGATGGGACTGTATAAAGTAGGTGAATTGTAGGGACGTTGTGAGTTGCAAAACTCAAGAGAAATTTCTGAGAAGAGATCGAGCCTGTCAATTCTGGGTGAGAGGGAGGTGAAGGTAAACAGAGCATCACAGACTTAAAGGGGCACAGGTGTTCACAGGGGCTCACACTGGCGAGATGCACTAGGGGTATAAGACTGGGCATGAGTTGTTGCAAGCTTGCCTGAGATTTGTGGACTGAAGCTGTGAGCCATGTTGTCACAGTTGTCTTGTAAGTGCTTAGATTTCACAATGTTTTCATAGCTGCTATTATAAGGACTCATCTCAGCTCTTTAGAAAAGCAGGAATGCAAATTGGTAAGGATTACTGAATTTTTCTCCATCAAGACTTATTCTGACATCCCAGTCTCAAGAAAGACCTTTTGTTGGATCCAAGAGTACCTAACATTCTACTAATCTCAGGAGTGATGCTCTGGGGTCAGTGAAATAGCTCATCATGTAAAGAGCCTGTCTCAAAACCTGGAAACCTGAATTTAATTCCTGGAAGTCCAAATATAGTGTAAAGGGAGAGCTGACTTCTAAAAAATGCCTCTATCTTCCACCTATTTTCTATAGGATATTTTCTTTCTTTCTCTCTCTCTCTCTTTGTCTCTTTCTCTCTCTGTCTTTGTTTCTCTCTCTCTCTGTGTCTCTAGTTCTCTGTGTCTCTAGTTCTCTCTCTCTCTCTCAGATATCTTTTGAAAACAGTGATGCTCTGGCTTTTGGGAGCAGTACATGAGCAAGATGTACCAAAAAGCCACATAAGCATGTTTCCCATCCTGGGGACTTCTCCATCAAGTACACTCCAGCTTTCTCACATTTTGCAAGAAAGACCCACATTTTCTAGAACTGCAAGTAAATGTAATATGTAGTTTCACTTTCTTACTTGAGTTTATTTGAGTCTCTGTGATGTTTACTAGAAAGCTATTGTTTATCTGTGAATTCCCTGTTATATCTCCTAGAGTAGGAAGCAATTTAAATGAATTTGTTGCATTAATAAATTCATTAAAATATTGCACTGGTTACTCTCTCTGCTGCTGTAAGACACCACTGAGACTCAAATAACTTAAGGGGAGGAAAGGGAGATTTATTCTGTGTATAGTTCCAGTAAGGAGACATAGTTCTTTATTTGGCTGGCTGGCAGAAGCTGGAAGGGAGCCTTAGTCAGGTTCATCATGGAAGGTGAGAGCTACAAAACTTCTTACTGCAAACTCAAAGAGCAACCTTTCCAGGAAGCAAGGTGGAGCTAATGAATCTTGAGGACCACCTTGTGGTTGCCTTCCTCCAACAAGGTTCCACCTTCTAATGATGCCATGACCTTCCCAAACAACTAAAGATTTGAATGCATGAGCCAATGGGGGATAAGCCAACATATCAAACCACGACAAATATCTTTTTAAAAAAATTACCATGTTGTCAACTGTGTCAATTGCCTCCTTCTTTGGCGTTTTTTTTTTTTTTAACCTTTTCCTTTTTAAAAGATCCCTTTATTCAATTCTTTCACATGCTGGGCTCTTTCTTAGAATGAAATGCTCTTGAATTTTAATTCCTTTCTGCTATTGCAGTATCTGACTCTTACTCTCCTAATTCTTTTACACTAATTCTTTACCCACAGTCATGTAACTTCATTATCTTTATTGACAGAAATCAGTAATTAGACTATTTCTCCTGTTTGTGTATGTGTGAATGTGCGTGTGTGTATTGTATACATGTATATCTTCAAATGCATTCACACTTACTGTGCATATACATATGAAAGACAGAGGCCAGTATCAGATATTATCCCCTATCACTACTTTGTGTGTGTGTGTGCACACGCACACGCGCACATGTGTGTGTATGGACATGTGTATCAGAAGATACTTGAGTGTGTGAATCTGTGGAGGCCCAAGTGTAACACTGGGCATTTTTCTTGATTGCTCATTGCTTTGCTCTGGGGTTTTCCAGGCTCTGTCTTCTGGGGCCAGAATGACAGGCCACTGCCATATCCACTTGGCATTTTCATTTGGGATCTGGGGATATGAACTCAGGTTCTTTTGCTTGTGAAGCAAAGGCCTTTACCTTTCGAGTCATTTGCCTTACTTTTCCAGTCTTTTACCTTATTCTCTGAAACAGGACCTCTCATTCAACCTGGAGCTTGCCATGCTAGCTGACCATTGAGGATCAAGAATCTGCCTATTTCTGCATCTCCAGTGCTGAGCTTATATGCACATTTCTCGATTTTTTCGGGTTCTGGGGATCCAAGCTCATATTCTCATGTTCCCACACCAAGTACTTTGCCTACTGAGTCATCTCCCCAGCCTGACTGTTCTTTATCGCTTAGCCCAGTGGAAAACTTTGGAGCCTTGTTTTATTTACTGCATACCATTTGTATTTAATAATTCCAAATTCCTTAATGCTCATGAAGCATTTCTCTCTGAACAGTTATCCTGGGGAGTCTCTTCCTCTGTTCACTCCTTAAGTGTTGATTTTCCTCAGAGACCTGTCCTTAGCATTTCTTCCTGTTTTCTCTCTGCATTCTTCCCACAGAATGATGGTTCCTCTAGGGAGGCATCCGACTCAACTCTAAACACTCTACTTAAGTGTTCACAAATTCTATCATCTTCCATCATTTCTAGTCTGCAAATGTTTTCTTTCTGAGTCAGGTAAATAAAAAGAATAGTTTAACAATCTTGATTTCATTTGACCTAGTAGATGCACATTCCCTTCTAATATTTTGGCAGTTGGCAACCTGGTTGGCAGCCTGGACCCATATCTACAGGTACTGTGTACTCACCATCTTATCCTAGCACACAATGCTATGTCTGTTGTCATAGTCAGGCACAAGTGTCAACTTGACGGTTGAGGGTTTGAGCGCCGGGCACATTTTTAAACATTTTTTTTAATTTATTCAGTTGTGCGTGTGTGTGCATGTATGTGTGTATGTGTGTGTAGAACCATGGGTGAATTCAGGATGCCATGGACGCCTCCACCTCCTCCTCGTTTACTCTGCCCCGGGATTCACAGGCTCCGCCCTACCAGGACCAGAAACGCAGGCCGCCCCCGCTTCTGCCGGCATCTAGGGGTCTAGACGTGGGGTCTAGGAGCCGAACTCAGGAAGGCAGAGACTTAACCCCCGAGCTACCTCTCTAGCCCCAACTGGGCACATTTGTAGAGAATTAGTGGTTGAGTTAGGCCCAGAGCAAGCCTGCAAAAGATTGTCCAGCTGATGGGGAGGGCCCAGCCTATGGTGGGTGGGATTAGGCCCTGGAATAAAAGACAGAAGGCTGGTTGAAGGAGTTGGCATCCTTTTGTATACTTGACCAGACATGCTAGTCTGGCAAGTAAGGATCGTCCCTCTCACAGCTGTTGTGTAGAAATGGTGTGGCCAGTTCCCTCAGCCTTGGTGTTGGCTTAAGCTGTCCTGTCAAGCTGGACTGAGAACTGTAATCATGAGAGACAATAAACTCCTTGTTCCCTTAAGCCATTTGATGTTCATTTATCAGCAACCATGCAGACGAACTTCAACATCCACATAGCATCAAACTTTCAACTGTTCATAGCTGCACTTCTCTCCAAACAATGAGGTAAATTTTCCTTTTCTTGGCAATCATCAGACATAGCAGTTTTTTTTCTTTTGTACTCCAATTATATCTGGGCATGAGTGTAAGCCTAAAGTAGTTTTGGGTACATGCACAATAAGACAAATGGTGAGCACTAAGTGAGTTTTTGGGGAAAAATTCCCTGTTTCCTATCTTATTCTTATGCATAATTCAATGCACATATGATCAAAGTTAGATGCATCATGGGAAGGAACATGAAAGTTAGCAAAGACTTCCATAATCCATGTCTGTCAATCAAAACAAAGAACACCTACATTATCCTGCTTAGCAACTAAATTCTTCCTTCTCTTGAGCCCCTTGAAAGGAAGTCACAGATACCTGTTGTCACTCTCGTGTGACACACGTGGCAATGTGTTTCTGATTTTCATGATCACTTGGCTTTTTTATTTTATTTTTCCATGTTTGTGTGTGTCAGAGGGTGCTATGCGTGCCTATAGAGGCCCAAATGTGATTTTTAGGAGTCACCCTGGATTGAGCTACATTCTCTTTGCTTTGCTCTGGAGTTTCCCAGGTTCTGCCTTCCAGGACCAGAAGTACAGGCTGCACCATTTCTGCCTGGTGCTTTTCATGAGATCTGGGATCGGAACTCAGGAACTTCTGCTTGTGAGGCAGAAGCTTAACTCAGCTATCTCTCTGGCTCCTCACATTGTTTTTGACTAATGCTTTATAAACTGTGTGCCCTAATTTCAGTTCCTTGAATGAAATACTGAGAACAAGGAAATGCCTAATGTAGACACTGACTACCAGTAGCATTTCTCTTCTTTCACTATATTAAACTCCTCTTCTTCTTTTTACAACTTAGATCCAACCATTCAGTAGAAGCCACCAATCATGTCTGTCATACATGTCTCCAATCCCCTCTCCTTATTGTTTCTTCTGTATCTGCTTGGCTTACAGTTCCATTACTTCTATCCTGTGTTTTTTTTTTATGCTCCTGAAAGTTTTCTTTCTCTATCAGCTACTCATGACTTTCTTTCAATGAGGTGTAAGTAAGCTATTTAGAGAAAATTGGGTTGATCGCTGCTATACACCTAATTATTTTTTCCTACTAAGTCATCAGAGACTAAAGGGAATCTCTTCCTCTATTATATTTAATTTACTAAGAATATCTCCTCATAAGTGGCAACTTTGGGCAATATTTACTTTTATAATAATGGGTCACCATTGCAGTTAATTCCTTTAATATAATGTATCATTGTGATACGTCATTTTTATTTCATTCTTATACTTGTCCTCTATTAGTACCCATTACCCACACAGCAATGAGCCAGTTTCTTACTTCAACTTCTAAAAATCAAAAACAATTACTTGTTTTTTAACTTGAATAATATTCCATATGGAGAAACCAGGGCCCAAAGCATTTGGATGGATGACTTGCCAATGATATTGCCCCAAGTCACAAACCTGGGGTTCAGCAACTCCGTGGCTCTTTTATTTGCTATTGTTGTTTCCACTTTGCTTTGGGTATGGTTTTCAATACTGAGTCATCCTGTGACTAATAGTGCTTCCATGAGGAAAAATAGATTCAAGTCTGTCTTGGATCTTGCAACTGGCTACCATCAGTCTTCTTTACAGTAAGAATGCAGACATGCAAATGTCTTTGACCCTACGAAATGCCTGCTTGCATTGTTGAAAAGAAACAGCTGAATTACTCTGAGCCAAGGTCAAGACATGACATCTCAGAATCAGAAAAGAAGAACCTGGATTTAACTTTGATTAGTTTATTCTGTTAATTAATGGAGTAAACTCAGATAATTATCCAAATAATCGAAACCAAGAAGAATATTTGTCTATATTTCAGGCATTAAAGACCTAGAGTTTCGGGCTGGAGAGGTGGCTCAGGGGTTAAGCCTCCGCCTTGCAGGCGGAAGGTCCTGAGTTCGGATCCCAGATCCCACATATAGACGCCAGGCGGAAGCGGGGGCGGCCTGCGCTTTTGGTCCTGGTAGGGCGGAGCCTGTGAATCCCGGGGCAGAAGGAGGTGGAGGCGTCCATGGTGGTTCACGAATTCGTCCGTGGTTCTACACGTACACAGACACACACAGACGCGCACGCGCATGCGCACATACACATGCATGTGCACACAGTTGAATAATAATAAAAAAAAAGATTTAAAAAAAAAAAGACCTAGAGTTTTCGGCTAACTTTCTCTATTTTTCTCTTTTTAAGTGTCATGTGATGATAGAGTCCTAGGTATAGTCTTGTGTTTATATCTTTTTGGGAGAACTAACTCTTTAGATCCTTCTAAATTGGTAAGAGGAAAAGTTCAAAGACATGAAGCCAGGTAAGGCTCAGTTGTATGGCTTAGGCAGCATGGGCCCACAGTGCCATTCCTGAGCTGCAAGCATATCTCTGGAGTTTGCACTGTTCCGTTTCAGTGGGATACTCCAGTAGTTCAATTGGAAGTGCCAACTGCTGCTCTGAGGGAACAAAGATGTTTTGTTTCTGATTTGCTGTGATCGCTTCTCTGATCTGTTGACTAACTGCTTCACTTAGAAACCCAAGTAACATTCCGTTATCACCTGATTTGCCTAGGGTTCAATTTCTCTCTCTTTACAGTGTGTGTGTGTGTGTGTGTGTGTGTGTGTGTGTGTGTGTGTGTGTGTACAAGAGGCAGTGGAGTATGTGTGCCTATGAAAGTTCAATGGTGACATTGAGAATGATCCTGGATTCCCCTACCTCCTTCTTGCTTTACTCTGGGGTTATCTAGGCCCTGCCTTTCAGGGCAGGAATTGCAGGCTGCTGCCATTTCCATCTGAAATTTTTACATGGGATCTGAACTCTGATCTTTTTGCATGGGAGGCAAAGATTTTAATCCCTGACTCACCTACATCCAAGTATTCAATCTTTCTAGAAGGGATTAGAATGAAAGAAGTTAGTAGGAACAATGCTGATAGGTCAACTGAACTGTAAACATAATTACACTGACAGAGTATCTTTGTTAAACTTTCATGTGTTCAAATAAGATGTTCGCTAAGTTTCAGGAGTTGCTTGAAATCTTACTGGAGATTCAATTTCTTTGTCTAGAGCTGTTGTGTTAAATATCTTCTTATAAACTGTTATGACCGTTTGATGACCAGAAGTAGTTTGTGTGGCGGCTAGGGATGGAGGTTCAGGGTTAGGGATCGGGAGTGTTACACAAATTAATGATTTTGGCAGATGTTGCTGTCCTTATAGCCTAGAACTGTGATCATCTTCCATAAAATAATCATACGATGGTTTGGAATGGAATAAGTCACATGTTATGTTATTTTTTTCTCTGGTCACATGGCCAAGGCATTTATAGGACAGAGGAAGATAAATTTAGCATTTCTTCCATATTCTTTAAGATAAATGTTATTTTGCTTTTAGTTATAAATGGGTGTGAGTAGTTTGTCTTTAACAATTAAATTTTATTTTTTCCATTATCCTTTCTTATTATAGCCCACCAATTTTTTGTATCTTTGATACTATTTATTTAGAAAAATATAAAATAAAATTTTATGGTTATTTGACCTCATTTTATTTTAGCTATGCTTTTTCTTTTCATGTTCTCATACCAAGAGATAAAATAGTTCTAGTGGGGATGTTTGGCTTCAATCAAGTACAAGCCTTTCCATATTCTTTTTAAACATTGTTTTTCAGAAAGACAATTGGGAAATGATTGTGAGTTGAGAGGAAGTAATGAGAAATGCGTATTCGTGATATTCATGACTTGGGTCTATAGAGTGGGCCATAGCATTCTAGCACCTTGTCATGGCTTTAATATGAGTTGTCTCTCCCAGGTCCATGTGTATTCATAGCTGTCATTAATGTTTGGGGAAGTAATGGCACCTTCAGGAGGTAGAGCCTTGTTGGAGGAAGCCGTATCATAGGGGACTTACCTTGAGGTTGGTTAGCTCTCCCTGCTTCTGCTAGTGGTCTGTTCTAGTAGTCCACAGCTTGCTCTCCCAGGCTCCGTTACGTCTGTGTTGACCTGAGCCACCTCCAGCTTCTGTCAGCAAGTCATGCCCTTTCTGCCATAATGGACAGAGGTATCTCCTCTCTGGATCCATAAGCTAAATAAAACTCCTTCTCTCCCCTCATGTTATTTGAGTTTCAGTGTTGTTTCACAGTAGCAGAGAAACTAACTGTGACACACCTCAAATGGTCCACATCAGGCACTGGGAGAAGATTTTTCTCTGTTTACAAGTCTATCCATGTGTCTGATTGTTTCTTTTACAAAGAAGAAAACTAAGCCTTACCAACTCTTCACTAAGTGTGCAGTCAGGTATATTTGCCCTTGTCTTGAATCCCATTGTTATATTTAAATCTTTTAAGTTCTTGTGTGTGTATTTTGCATGTTTGAATGGACATGTGTGTAGAAACTTGTACAAGAGGACACTTGAGTTTGCATGCCTGGGGAGGCCCAAAAGTGACATTGGTAATCATCCCAGATAACTCTACTTCCTTATTGCTTCACTCTGGGGTTTCCTAGGCTTTACCTTCCAGGCCACCGTAGTATCCATCTGGCAGTTTTTTTTTTTTTTTTTTTTACATAGGTTCTGGAGATCTGAACTCAAGGCCTTTTGTTTTCATGGCAAAGACTTTAACCATGTAGCTCAAGTCTTGCAACTTCTTTGGAAGGAACTGGTGATAATAGCCATTGTTCTAACAAGACCGAACAGGAACTAAGAGGATAGATAGCTCTCTGCCAGTGGTGGCACTCAGGGAAGGTTTCTAGACTTTTACTTAATCTGTAGTTGAAGCAAATAAAACTAACTTGAATGAGTAGCACATGAGAGGCTCAATTTATTTTAAATATCCAAGTGATATAAGAGCAACTTGCCCTCCCTTTCTACTTGCATACACAAAAGGACATCACTTTCATATTCTTTTATTCATGGAACTCTGACTGTATTCATTCTATATGCACAGATGTTCCATTTACTGCATGTATGTTTTTTGAACTATAGACATTTGAATGAAATTTGAAAAGTCATTTCCAGAAATTTTAGCAATGAATTTTTTTAGATTTTTTTTTATAACCCCTGGAATTTCTATTACTGTAGCAAAGAATCTTGGAGCCATGTGGACTTGAGAAGTTGTTTAGGCTAACTGCCCTACTCCACAAATGGAGAGACAAAAGGTGCAAATTTCAAAGTGAACTGGGTCTCTTGTCCATCATCCATGCCAGAACACAAGTTAGAACCAAGGTCCTGTCAACCCTGTGCAGTTTACCATGCTTCCTCTTGCTTATAAGCTCATGTAACTCATTTTATTAGCATAAGCAGTGTATTAAGTGTGAATTGCAAGAAAAGTTAGTGCATAACAGAATGCAGAGTTGCTGTAACTTCAGAAAATGTAGTATTTCCTCCCTCTCCCTTCCTCTCCTCCCCTTTGTTTGTCTCTATGTGTTCATGTTCATTCTCCCATATAATTGCCACAACTTGGGAGAAAGGTTACTTTTCTTACCATGCATATTTGTTTCTTAATATCACTAGGTGTTATCTACACTCATATCTTTCATCTTAGTGTCTAATTGTAGATTAATTGAAAGTTTCTTCTTTGAGGTTTATTTCACTAAGCATCATAATTAGATTCAGAACAGTGCAAAATCAATCAGTTTCTCTTTCTCCCTTCTCTATCATCTATCTCTTGCTCTTCTCTTCTGTCTCTGCATATCAGCACATACATGACATATTTGTAATAGGCATGTGTTTTAATGGGAAATACATTCAATATAGTTGTTTAATCTCACAAAGAGTTTATTGAGCATATATTTTGTAAAATAATAGGACTGTTCAGAAGTATATTTGCATTCACAAGCACACATTGAATTAGAATGCATGCCATTGCTTAGTGAGGTAGAATAAAGAGAGAAAGAGAGGGGATTAGAAACAGAATTTTTAACAGATATTTTTATGTGAAAAAGTTTTATTTCTGTTTGTCTGAAAACTCTCTGACATTTGAATGAGGACGCATAAAGTCATTGTGTCCTGTTTTATGATACTAAAAATGGCCTTCCCTGAGAAAAACATTGAGTATTGAGCACAAGGAATTTGATGTAATAAAATATAATAAATCTTGAACTCCAGCAACACCAGCTGAATAATGTATGCATAGAACTGTTGATAGGTGTGGTAGTTTTGCCAACTACAAAGACAAAAGTTCCCCTCAAGGACACATATTTCTTGGTAAAGTAGAGTAAAAATGTCAAGCTAATCTCTGACTTTTGTAATACATAAAATGAAGTGGTATTTCATAGCTTGTAAGCACATAGTGAGTGCTTGTATTTTCTACTGAGTATGACCTATTCTCTTCTGGTCTGTTTAATCCTAGGTTAGACGGAGAGGTCTGTACATTAGCTTGAATTGTCTGCTCTAGTTATTTTTGAGGACTCTAAAATTCTTTTCACTTTTCTCTGTGGTCTCTGTGACTTTTTGAGTCCCTCTTGCTACTTTTTGAAAATTTCTTCATTTCTTAATCATTAGTTTATCTTGTCTGTTATTACAAATTCAATCTATTAATCTCATCAATTTACTCAACCAATTGCAATTCCAAAGATGCCTTTGCTGTTCCTTTAGAATGCCACTGTTACTAACTTACCAAGCCTGTTCTATATCTTGGTTTATAGAATTCAAAAAAAATTTTTAAATTATTTATTCAATTGTGCGCGTATGCGTGTGTGCGCATGTGTATTGTATGTGTGTGTATGTATGTGTGAGTATGTGTGTGTATGTATCCGTGTGTGTGTAGAACCACGGATGAATTCGGGAACCACCATGGACACCTCCACCTCCTCTTTGTTTACTCTGTCCGGGGATTCACAGGCTCCGCCCTACCAGGACCAGAAACGCAGGCCACCCCCGCTTCTGCCCTGTCTTCTATATGTGGGGTCTAGGATCCAAACTCAGGACCTTCCGCTTACAAGGCAGAGGCTTAACCCCTGAGCCACCTCTCCAGCCCCTGATTTATAGAATTCTTTGAAGTCTATTGTTCTACATATTCATTTCTCCTTTTTCATATGTCTTTCTTCTTTGCCTCTGAGTACATGATATCTGTCAGCAATATGAAATGAGAGCTTCAATTAGTCACATCTTCATAACTGATTGTGACTGCGGCCGTTCACCCTGTGTTCTTATGTACTTTCCTATGGTAAAATGAGATGGGCAAGAATTAATATTGTAGGAGTTTCATCTCCCTAAAGAAGCAGAGAAAAGTGAATATTTTAAACAAACAAAAAAGGGTCTCTATCTAATACAGAATATCTTAATTAGGTCTTATCAAATCTCATTCTCAGAAGAGCACAAATGTTTCCAAGGCCAAAACTCATTCTTGTAATAATTAGTAACCCTATTTATAACTGAGTACCATTAAATGAGCCAAATGTAACCATGATTATACTATATCCTAATTTATGAAGTATTCACACTTTAATTTATAAGTGATTACCACAACAACAGCTCTTACACATTAACAGTTTTCTGTTTTGTAACTATTTTAATAACTTTGAGATAGGAGAGCTTTTTTGAAGATAGAACTTTTAATGAAATAATGATGAATTTTACCAATATGAATTTTAATCTAATATGACTTTTCCCTGTGGAATGTGGAAGGGGAATCCTGTTGGAGTGAGGAAAAATCTAAGTTTTCATTAGACTCTTGCCTTTTATACTAATGGTTCCCTTATTGCTCTCAAAAGATATTACAGCAGTTATGCAATCCTATTCAAGGGAATGTTTGAGTGGGGAGGAACATTCCATGACTTGGAATCATGCAGATTTCCATGAAGACTTTGTTTGTGTTTATCTCTAGAGCGGGGAGGGCGAATGGTAAAACCAGCATCCCTGCTCATGTGTTGTGTCCTCCATCATAGCTTTGTCTCTTGATCTACAGATTTCCAAAGACTGTCATTCTAGAGTATTCTATATCTGAGATTCTTCCTCTTTCTCCACATCTTTCTTTTATTTCTGATTTCCTCCTTCTTTTCCTCCTTCATTTCTTATATTCCTTTTGTTCCTACTCCTTGTAGTGTTGATAGTAGAACTCAGAGCATTGCACATGATAGGCACTGCTACTGAGATAGATCCTTTCTAAAATTAATTGTAAAATTAATTCCTTATGGCCTCACATGCAGCTTTTAGTTCCCACATTGATTTTTTCCCTTCAATATTTTCTTCTTTTCTGCCTCTTCTTCTCTTTCATCCTTTCTGATTTTCTCCTTCCTCCTTTGACTTAACCCATTCTTCTTTCTCTTCCTTCTTCAACTGTAGACTGAACAACCTGATGTGTCAGACCCTTTCTCTTAAAGATTCATGAAAAATTTCCTACTTTCATTTGTAACCAGTACTCCACAGCTAATGCATACATATCCTTTTTTTCTGTACAAAGTTATTCCAAAATACAACTATGCTTTCATTAGCATAAATGATATTTTATACTCTTTAGTTTGCTTTACTTTCATAAGCAGTTTTATTGGTTTTGATCTGACATATTTTATAAATATCTTTATGTAATTTCTCAATCAATCCAATTATAGCAAATACCTAAATCTCCAACAACACATATAACTGTACAGTATTTATGCTGTTGTTGTAAATCATGGAAAATAGTTACCAGGATTCACAATACATGAAGGAGCTATGACTTAGTGTCAGCACAAATGAGGACATGCACAGTACTATGGATAACAGTTTAAGTAATTCTTCCCACAGAGGGACAAAAAACTCCAGTAGAACTGGGTCATTAACCATATTGCAGAAAATAATTTTGGGAAGAATCAGAGCAAAGCAAAGTTGGTGAGTTTATTAAGGGGAAACAAGATGGTATGTGCTTTAGATTTATATTTGTGTGTGGGTGAGAGAGAGAGAGTGAGAGAGATTTAAAAAGAACGTAGTATGTACTCCCGATGATTTCCTATGTTTTCAGTGTAGTTGCACCTTAAATGTTTTAATAGCATATATCATATACAATTGTGTGGTTTTTAAAGCAGCGTTGTTCAAATGATAACATTTATGATCAAGTTTAAAGGATTAAGCAAAGTTTTGAAATTAAATTGAAAAAATACAAGTTGGTTTACTTATTTTTTTCTTACATTAAATTTTCTTTTGTGAAAGAAACAGCGAATAGGTTTTTATGAGGTGCATTGTTTAGGTTTAGAATAAAGAGAGTAGTGCTGATGTGCTTCATTCAGCTCAAAGAGCTCAAATATTCTGGCCTTACCTGAACATTGTTCATTTGTTGTTTTAAGAAAGGGGCCATTGTCTCTGTGGGCAATCTTGATCTCATCAATGTGTCCATTAGTCTGAAGAATGAGAGACATCTTTCCCATCCACGTTTCCCAACATTCCTCGTTTTTCTATCTTGTTTCACTCTTAAATAAAAAGGCCAAAGTCAAATCTTAATATCAGAAAAGAATAAATAATTCCAAGGTCAGAGTCACTCCATAAAGTCTGTGTTTTTTTGATCACTTAAATCTCTGCGTTCTTAATTAATGATAGGAGAGATTTTTTAATTTTATTTATTTAAAAACTGGGTTTATATCTTTGCTCTATCCCCTTCCCTACCCACCTCCTTCCTCTTCATCCACCTCTCCGTCCATATGTCTTTCAGAATGAAGTATTTTTGTTTGTGCATTTGTTTGAATACACACACACACACACACACACACACACACACACACACACACACATGCACATACACACGCATGCAGGCATGTGTGTGTATATGCACATGTGGTTTGGTCTGACCTTGTTTCCTGCTTCTATAGACCTAATAGTAATACATAATGAGAGGAGTTCCTTTTCACTTCTTTTCTGCTCATGTATACATTTGATCTAAAACAACATGAAGACGTCTCAAAACTTTATCTCAGTTTCACATCCCTTTGGTTGGGATCTGGTTTGCCATAATTGGAATTACAACCATAAGAAGCTGTACTGTTATTATTTCTTACAAATACTTGGAGAATGGACTTTTTCCACAGAATAAGGATGAATCAGATAAAAGAAAAAGTATCCCCGGCATGATGGATTTTTTCAGGTACCAGAGAGAGCAAACAGGAATAATGCTGTAACATTGACTTTCTGATCATCTCCAGGTCTGTTTTCTCCATTGTCACACAAACTGTTTCTTTTTTACAGTTACTGTGGGAGGTTGCTGGTATCAATGGCTAAAACTAGGAAGAAAGAGAGTCCAACCTGAATAGAGAGGCTACCATTTTTGCTGAGAAACTGAAAATTTTATAGACTAAATGGTTTGTTGAATCATGGAAAGATTTTGTTTATTTCTGGGGTTTTAAAAAAGATTGGTCTTGAAAAATCTGCAAGTATTTTCATTGCTTTAAAGGAAGAGTGAAATATAAAGATCTTTTTGCCACTGCTTCAATGTCCCAGCTGTTCTGTTTTTTACCTTAACTTTAGGACTCATTTCCAAGGTATCAGTATCTTAGTGAGTCCATTTTTCTTTACATAAAAATGTATTTTTATTTATTTGAAATATATATAAAGAAAAAAGTATATGTATGTGTGTATATATATATATATATATATATATATATATATATATATATATGAGAGAGAGAATATATACACCATCAATTATGGGTTGAGGTCATAAGAAAACCTTTAGAAATTAGTTTTCTCCTTCCACCATGTGGACTTCCAGGATTTGCGATTCCAAGTTTGTAAGCTATCTTGCTGGCCAAGTCCATGATTCTTATGTATCAGGAGTATAGGTACAACTTTCATCAAAAATATACTTGGCAGTATGCAAGAAACATGGGAGTGTTACTGGGTATCAAGTTTATCTGTCAAGGCGTAACCACTTCTCACAGGCAGGCCATTGGCCATTTGGGAGCAGGGACCAAATATTACCAGATCTTCCAATTTACCTAAAGAAGCAAGACATGCAGATTTTTAAAAAGTCATTGTCTGTAGCTTTCTCACATAAAAAAACATTCCTGTAGACCAAGTTCTATGGCAGATCACTAAATGATATCCCTTAGGAAAGTTTAGTGTGATATAAACTAGGCATTCAGGTTATTAATTTCTTTCTTGTAAAATATGGTGGTGTTCTACATTTCTTTCTTCATAATTGCCTAGTTTTATCATGTGGAGGAATATTTTTCTAAAGCCCACATTAAAAGTTGGGTTCTTAGCTCATTTTAAATAATGAGTGGTCTAGCCTGCTGACTTTCTGTCAAGGAACATTGGCTGTTTCCCCATCATTTTCCCTTCCTGGGTCTCTTCCTTCAAGTTCCTTAGTACAGCTTGGCAGCCTTTTCCCCTCGGAAAGACTATGTTTCTCATCATATCTTATCAACAAAGTCTTTGCACATTGTACTAATAACTCTTTGATTCTAGAGGGGTCTTAATTATAATCTTTTGGTAGCTCTTTGTAAATTTTAGATAAAACTGTACCTTTTTTTTTTTTTTTTTTTTTAATTTTTTTATTATTATTATTTATTCAACTGTGCACATGTGCGTGTGTATGTGTGCGCGTGTGTATATGTCTGTGTGTGTGTGTCTGTGTATGTGTAGAACCACGGACAAACTCGCGAACCACCATGGACGCCTCCACCTCCTTCTGCCCCGGGATTCACAGGCTCCGCCCTACCAGGACCAGAAGCGCAGGCCGCCCCCGCTTCCGCCTGGCGTCTATACGTGGGATCTGGGATCCGAACTCAGGACCTTCCGCCTGCAAAGCGGAGGCTTAACCCCTGAGCCACCTCTCCAGCCCCAAAACTGTACCTTTTGAAATAGTGTTCAATGACACAAATAACCAGGAGCCAGACCTCTTGGAAAGAAAAGCAGAATTTCTGAAGAACTTGGCCTTTCTTGTCTTAGGAAAGGATTGCATTTAAATCATTTCTGACAAGATGCTTCCTGGCCTTTCTCAGTGGCTTTTTTCTGAAGAATGAGAAACATTTGACTTTACTTGATTTACTCTGCAATGTGGCAGTTTTCTCTTGAAACCTTCTGAATACTCTGAAAAGACAAGCAATTGATTTCCATTCTAGGGAAACCAATATGTGATTATCTTCTATCCTACAATTCTCAGGCTAAGGAATTCCTTTGTATCAACCTTTTCAAATTGTATTTCTTGCTTTCTTCCCATGATCAATACTATTGATCTTTGTAAAATCCTCTTCAGGGCTCTAGTGAGGCAAAGTAAAAAAGGAATTATTCCCAGTTCTCTTCCCCATAGAGATTTTCGCATTTCTCTATAGAATGCATATCTTTAATGCTAAAGTGTTATTTTTGTGGCTGTAATAAAATTAAACCCTTGGAAAGTATCTTGCCAGAAAATCAAACATAGGTAATATCATAAGGTATGGATAGGTATTCTCTCTCCACCTTAACTTTCATGGCCTAATCCTAATAGATAAAGATCAATTGACTACTCATTTCTAGCAGGGATCAATTGACTATAAAATAGTTGATTTTGAAATGAGCAAGAATGAAGTGGCAGAGGAATGAAGACACTAAGAGACAAAAATCTCTATTTGTGACCTGAATAATTACAGATTGGATAAAAATCTGCCATTCTGAATTGTGGGATGATGGCAACAGTATTTATTATCTCTTTAGAATTGTAAATTGCATGTGTACAGAATAATTTCAAGAGACGGATGTTTCAGATATCCTATTCTCCCAATTAAACACCTTTGTCTATTAAAAAATAGAGAATCACTATGTCCAGAGAGAAAGAAGAGAGATCAAAGATTGGGAGAAAGTAATTTTGCAAATTGCATACCTGGTAATGACTTTTTTATTTATTAGTTCTTAAGCATCTCCTCCCCACTGCACAAAGGTACATATAAAAGGATTTGTTTCTCAAATTTGGTACTGTTGGGAGGTCATGAAATCAAGTACCTCGAGTCCTTGGAAATCTTCTCTTCAAGGAGGTTGTGTTTTGCTCCTTGTGATGAAAAGTGTGGCTTTGTCCAAGATCCTTGGAGGCAAAGGATTGGCAGCCACAGCAGTGTTCCTATACCTAAGGGGACCACGGGAAAGGGTTCAGGGAAAGGCCACTGGGTCCCTGTACGTCATCGGAGAGGAGGGCCCAGAGGAAAATCAGGCATGCACAAGAAAGGGCTCTCTGGGAATTAGGGCGGGAGGCACTGGGGGATGGGGAAGGAGGGGAGTGGGGAGGGGGAGTAGGGGGTACGGGGGGAGGAGGAGGGAGGGAGGGAACTGGTGTACCTATTAAGTTTGTATGAGCTGACATAATAATAAAAAATGTATTAATAAAAAAAAAGAAAAGTGTGGCTTTGTTTCTCCATGAGCTCCACGTGTGACATATCGCTTCATCACAGGCTCAAAGCAGCAGAGCTAACTGATCCTGGTCTGGGAGTCCCAAAACTATGAGCAAAAGTAAACCTGTTCTCTTAGTAAGTTAGTCATCTCAGTCATAATGCTGACTGGATGGCTAATTCACAGAGCTGTTATGCTAAATAGACTTATTAGGACTCAGCAGTAAAAACATGAACAAATTAATTAAATGGATAAGAAGTCAAAATAGAAATCAAACAAAACATACAAATGGAAAACACACAAATACATGTAGCATGCCAATGTTGTTAAGTGTTACACTGAGTATTTTTGAACGCAGAAATCACTCTGTACAATAATCTTGTAGAAATGCCATTATAAATTTGTCCAAGTCCAGAGAATGTATGCCACCAGCCATGTATCCTTATGTAAACTTCTGGAATAATAATATAGTAATATAGACTCATTAGCTATACCACAGGTACCCATTTGCTGGGGGATATCAGTATAGAAAAAAAATTCAGAGAAAGGCTTTGGAAACGGTCTGTACTTGTAGCTCAATTTTGTTTTTGAGTCTAAAACTGCTCTAAAAATTCTGTTTCCAAAAAGACCTTAATGTGTAGAACCTCTATTGTTCTACTAGTTGTATTAATGGATAAAAACAATTAAGGTTGAAGTGAGCAGCAGAAAACCTTGTTTGTGTTTCCAAATTGACTTGTTGTAAGGCTTGATAAAACTAAAATGCAAATACAACTGAGCAAATGGGCAGGAGATAGGATGAGCTTGCTCAGAATGGGAAAGATGCTAAATTCTGGTCCCTGTGGTATTTGAAAAGGTTCCTCTTCTCTCCTTTCCATTTGTAAATGTGAGTGCATTTATCATTCCCCTTCATTTCTCTGCATTTTCCTCCATGTATTTTTTATAAAGGCAGTGGTGCCAAGAAGAAAAGCATTAATGTATTAGTAGCCTGTTGTAAGACAATTAATTAAAGCTTTTAAGTTAGTATCAATTTCTCAAAACCTTCATAGGCAATGATGGGTGCTTTATTTCACTGATGCTCAGAAGTCTAGATTTATTTATGTGCAAAGGAAGAAAAAGAATATGCCTTGTTTTGGCTATTACTTTATACCACTACAATTGAGGGAATAATACTTTTGGATAATGAAATAGAAATCACCTCTATGAATGTCTTGTCTTCTTCCCTTAATCAGAAGCCTACAATAGATATACATTTAAATATTTTCAAGGCTGCAGCTTTGAATTGAATATGAGAGTTCTCTGCATCTTGCTACTTTCCAAAGTCAGACGAATAGACAATGAGATCTATTTGGTTCTCTCTTCAAAATTACCTTTCCTGTCATTCTAGTATTACGTGATGCTTGGGGTTTGGGATCTAGGTGGTTCCTCTACAGTCAGAGTCAGTCAAGCTATAAGAAAAGTGGTCCACACCAGTGAGTGTCCAGGAAAGTGTTTGGATTCTCTAATGGATTTTCACCTGCAACATAATGGGAATAGAATAAGTTTGGGTAAATTTCTATTCATGAGAGCTTTCCTGATGTTTCTGGACATTTGGGTGATTCCAGATAGGATATTTAAAGGCTGTAAGTCTTGCCATTACATTACGGGTGAGTTTTAGCCGCATTACTATTTATGGGCTTGTCCTCTGTGTGTCTCAGGATTTCACAGCTGCCCCTGTAGCTAGCATTCAGACACTGCTGCTATTTTCCTGCTACCTCAGAAAGTGTCAACAATTAGTAAAAATAATTTTAAAAAATGGCCAAGTGTGTTCATCAGAGTAAATCTTAAAGAAACATAGGTAAATGTTTTCCTTGATTTGTTGAGTCATCTATGAATGGATATATATCACAGATTATCACCCAGAGAATAGATGAGAGCTAGGAAAACACAAGGAAGTGTTTACCTAATGCACAAAAGGGAAAGATGAAGTGTATCTGCTTCTAAACCCTTGAACTTAGGTTATTCAGTAAAGAAAAGAGTTTTTCTTGGCTCAATATTGATGGTTCTGATCTAAGGTCAGGGGTCACAACATCTAATGGCAGGGTCCCAAGACTGTAAAGGATATCACATAGCAGAAGTAGGAAATGTATGTGCATGCATATGTACATGAGTGTGTATATGTGCTCATGCGTGTACACTCTCTTTGTAAGTCCACTAGTATTGAATAAGGGGGATTCACCAGCTTGATGCCTTATCGAATCTTAATCAGTTCCTAATGCTCAGATCTCTAAATACCATAACTGAATTATTTCTACCTATTTAACACTTACAATGAGATTAAACTCCAAAAAGAATTTTCAAAGGGAGCAAATCATGATTAATATTATATAGATAGATCATTGCTATCTTAATGCAAAATAAAAAAATAATGGTGTTATCAGACACCAGCCAGAAGGAGGTGGATGTGAGACTTTATAGCAAGGAAAACATACCTTTGCTAGTATCTAATTTTTGAATAAACTATATTATTTTTCAGTCTTGCATTATCAGTACCAGAAATTTCTAGTCCTTTATTCATTTAGCCAATTCTCACGCATTTTGAATCTAATATTTTGACTCCTTAATAAGAATATGACAATATGATTCTAACAACTTCCTCAATCTTCTTATCTTAACTCGTTTTTTCTCACACATTTTATTTTTTTCCTAATCATACAAGCTCAATAGGTACCCCTGTCCTCTTCCTCCCTCCTCCCCGCCTTAGTCATTCACTCTTGCATTCTCCCCTTTCCTCCTTTTCTTTCATCTCCCTTCCTCCCTACCCCTCTTCCTGTGCTTCCCCCTTCCTACCTCCCATCCCCTGGAGCATCCTTTTGTGTGAATGCCAAACCTCCCTCTGAGTCTTCCACCCTAGTGAGGGTTCAGGACACAGTGCATAGTTTAGAGCCCCTTTTTGGGCTCCCCGTTAGTATGGGAACTCTATTCTGACTATCCCTTACCTCTAAGGATCCTACTGCCTGAAGCCTTCTCCCCTGTGATCCATGCTAGACTTGGGGAGGGGATTCATTGACATGTCAGCCATTATGCAGGTCAGACAAAGTCCAATCCTGGCTGCTGTAGCCCTAACTTGTGTGGAGTATCTGTTTTCTTAACTCTTTTTAAGATTCTTGATCATAGTAATTGAAATTCAGTGATGGAATCCATGCTTGTTTTGCTCAGATGTGCTTTGCGTCAGCCATTTGAGGCAGTCATTTCCTTTTTCCTTGTTGATATATAATAAAAAGGTTAATTATGCATTAATATTTCAGCCTCATGTATATTTCATTTTTCTATTTTAATGTGCATGTATATATGGGGGTGCCCCATGTCTGTGTGTTCATATGGGTGGGTGTGCTCATATGTGCACATGTATGTTGAGACATAAGGTTGATATTAAGAGTCATCCTTCATCTCTCTTCCATTTTTTTTTGAAACAGGGCTCTAATCAAATGTGGAACTTGCTGATAGGATTAATCCAGCTAGCCAGCACCTCTCCACCTTCAGAGGCTGCAGTTAAGTTGGGTGGGGGTGGGGGAATGGTAGATCCTACTAAAATACCCACTGGTATTTTAGTGAGATCTAAGGATCTGAACTCTGTTCCTCTTGCTTTGTGTGGCAAATGCTTCAATCACTGAGCCATCTCCTGAGCCCTGAAGCCATGTTTTTAAAATGTTCCTAGGTCAGGAAACATGACAAAAATGTGCACTATTTTCTACAGCATCTGTGTTACAGCCTTGATGCTTTAAAAATGTTTGGTTTAGATAATGCTAGGGAAAAGCTTTTTGCACACGCTTTATTTTAAGCAACATTTTTGCTTTCCTCCTCCTCACCCCCACAGAGTATCTGTGAATTCCATTAATTTCCCCATTCTTAGCTCACTTTCCCTGACATAAGACATTTGGATTATACTGAAGGATGGTTGTATTTTTTTCTCTCTGTGGAAACGCGATTTCCATCATATGCCTCTGGCCTTTCTTGTCTCTACTGACTTTCCCATGGTCTTAATATATGGATTTGATGAAGCCCCATGTGGCAATTCCAAAACAAATTATGAAAATATGAAGTGAATGGGTGAGACTTTCTCTTTACACTGGAGGGTATTTTTTTTTTACATTTTTTCTAAAATGTTTATTCTAGGATTTTTAGGAAATATAGACAAACAAGAATCAAGTAACAAAAAAGTCTCAAGATCTACACATATAACACCTTTAAATAATTTAGGATGCTACATAGGCATTTTTTTCTTTTTTTCTTTTTTCTTTTCTTATTTTATTTTTTATTGTCTGAATCTTTTTATTATTAAAGTTTCATACATGAATACAGTGAATTTATGATATTTTCTTTTAAAAATTTTTAATGTTTGTTAATTTTTCCCAATCATACAAACTTAATAGGTACCCCATCCCCACTCTCCCTCCCCCTCTTCCCGGTCCCCCTTGCACCTTCCCCCCTTTTCCCCTTCCTTTCACCCCTTTCCCTCTCTTTCTCCCAATGCCTCCCCTTCCCTCCTCCCATTCCCTGGAGCATCCTTTAGTATGAATGTTAAACTTCCCTCTGTGTCCTCCACTCTAATGAGGTGTGAGGTCTCAGTGGCACTGCCCAGAATCCTTACTTAAGCTCCCCTTTAATATGGGAACACTGTTGTGACTGTTAATCCCTGTGGAGGAAGTATTTTGCAGTGATAGAATGGTACTTTTTATCACAGCAAACCCATCCTCTATCTCAAGAACTTTTCCCAAGAATACTTCACTACTGTGACATGACTCTATCAGTGTTCCACTTTTTCTGTATATCCAGATAAAATTATCTTAAACATGAAAATGGGCCCCTCCCCTCCAGCATTCCATTTTATGGAAACCCCAACCTTGTGGTATTCTCAGTCTCTAGAACTCTGCATGCTTTAGAGAATGTACAGTTACAGGGAAAACATCACACTGGCAAATCATCACAGATCTGCTGTTTTAGGGGGGTACAATGACCTATTTGAGGAACAAATAATGCTTTCTTATCTTGCCCAAAGCAGCATTAGTTCTGATGGCAGCTGATCTGTTTTTACTGCTTATTCTTAGAGACAGTACAGAGTTTGTCAATGGAATGTGAAATTTACACAAAAATGTAGGAGAAATAGATGAATGGAATATTGTACTTTCAAGAACGCTTCGAATTAAATAAGATATCTGTTTTTTTCTTACTATTCAAACTATCTTTTCCTCTCAGAAGGAAACCTCCCAGGGTTTCTTCTCTCAAATATGTGTGTATATTTATAGTTTTCTATACTTCTGAATGTGACTGCATAGTCATGTTGTTTCAAGTTTTGGCTCTTTTTCATCAGTTTCTTTTATAACTTTCCCAGAGCAATCATCCATCTATAGCCAAAGGTCAGAAATGGAACTGGCTTTTGACATTGCTAAAAGCAGATACAGTTTGGCCTTGAACTTTACATTTAAAATACCAGTTTGCTAGAGTACATTGAGGAATGCCCCTGTGGACTCATTATAGGCAGTGCTGTTTTAATTAGGGTCAGTCAACAGGATTGATGAGGTGTCAACAAGAGAAGCTTTGGTACATTGCATTTGTGGGCAGCACATTTGGCTATATTCCAAAACTCTGTCATAGATTGAGTATAAACTTTTATTTCCTTGGAAGGTCTGGAATCATTAATTGTGCAACTTCCAGTTGTACCATTTAATGCAAATAGTATGTATTTCAAAAGTACACATTAAATACTAAATAAGTGTATTTGGTGGCCATCAGAAATAAATTTCAAGCAAATAGAAATGTTTATTTTCTGATAAAAGTTAATATGGCATGCCCTAAAATAATAACTCACTACTTCTTGCTATCGAAAGCAAAATATAATTTACTTCAGATATCTTTAATTAGAAGGCAAATGTGTGCTTATTATAAATAAGATAATATAACTATGTATGAAAAAATTAAATTACCCTTTTCTGCTTTGACATTCTTGAAATCATGAAGCATGCATTTTATGCAATTATTCTTATTCATTTAAGCTTAAATTGAGATGTAGGTTGTTAGAAAAAAATGAGTTACTATTACCATACATGCTGTTCTTATTATATTTTTTGTAAATATAGCTCTCAAAAGAGTGGCTACAATTCCAATGTATTCTGTCCTGTTTCTAAATAGTTCCAAAATTAAAAAAATAAAATAAAATAAATAATAAATCTATACATTTATGGCTAATATGCTATTTTAATACCATTTATCCATTCACAATATTTTTGTATGTGTGTGTGTTTGTGGGTATATGTGTGTGTCTGTATACCAGAGGACACTTGAGTGTGTGTGCCTGTGGAGATCTAAGGATGATACTGGAAATAATCCTGAATTGTTCTGCCTCCTTATAGCTTTGGGTTTCCCAGGCTCCATCTTCTAGTCAAGAATGACAAGAAACCACTATTTCTATTCAGCATTTTAATACAGAATCTTGGATCTGAAAAAAATCTTTGAGACAAAGACTTTAACTCCCTGAGCCATCTCTTTAGCCCCACTGTATAATTTTTAAATCTTGTTAAATCTATTTGTCTTCTTATACATTTATCATTTCTTTGTGGCAAAAACAAAATACTTTTTTATCTAGGTTCTTGAAATGCATAATACATTATCACTCTCACTGGAATTTTTGTTTATTTTTGTGTCAACTAAAAAAAAGGGGGGGGCTGGAGAGGTGGCTCAGGGGTTAAGCCTCTGCCTTGAAGGCAGAAGGTCCTGAGTTCGGATCCTAGACCCCACATATAGACGCCGGGCAGAAGCGGGGGCGGCCTGCGTTTCTGGTCCTGGTAGGGCGGAGCCTGTGAATCCTGGGGCAGAGTAAACAAGGAGGAGGTGGAGGCGGTCCATGGTGGTTCCCAAATTTGTCCGTGGTTCTACATACACACACATACACACCACACACGCGCACACACACACACACACACACACACACACACACACACATACACAATTGAATAAATAAATAAAAAAAATTTAAAAATTTTAAAAGAAAGGAAACTAAGTAGGACCAGAAACTCAATGGACTCATACATAAGAGATTCTTTAAGAGAGTATTACCTAATTGACATGGTGACATCTTAGGTCATTTATACAAACCTTATCATACTTACATACAATAAAATAATCTGAAGATGTATTTGCCAAACAAAGTATGTCCTTCAGCAATGCAATGAATCACTTTGTGTGTGTATGTGTATACACATATATCTTCTCATAGATGAATGTATACAAATACATATGCACCAATTCTCATATGTAAATATGTGCACATACTATGTATTTTGCTTGTGTTAGCAACTTTTCTTGTCACTGAGGCACAAATGCACTACCAAAAGCAACTTAGAGGTGAAAATGATTTTCCTTTGGGCTAGTGGTTTGGTAAACATAGTGGCAGGAATGACTTATGGCTGTGGTGACAAGAATACAAGTTCGCGTGTTCATATCTGGGTCCTGTCGCTTCTTTCATGGAAACCCTACCTGAAGTCTCAATGCCTCCCAAAATATCCTGTCAACTGGGGAACAGGTGTCCAAACACAAGAACATGTATAGAACATTATAAGTCTAAACCATATCTCACCCCTTGATTCTATAAATCCTTAGCTAACTCATATAAAACACATTCAAAAGTTCCTATGGTTTTGCATTTCCAACACTGTTCCCTAGTTCAAAGTCTCTTGTAAGACTCAATGTGATCTTTGACTCATGAGTCACTGTAAGATTAAAAAAATACATACTTAAAAATACAATAACACTGAGTCTACATTCCTACTCTCAAGTTTAGGAAAACAAGCAAGTAAAGTTTGTGCAAAGCAAGCTGAAGCCAAAGAGGGAAGACACTACCGTACCCTGTATCATGTCCAGCATCTAAGATTGTGGTGGCATTATTCGTGTTCTAGCAGATGTGGGTCACCTTGCTCTCCATCTTTGTTGCATTAACAACTGTCTTTCCTCTGCCGACTTCACACAGTGCCTGCAGTTTTCATCAGCGGACATATTGCTTTAATATCCTGGGACCTCCATGCAACCTTGGTTTTATGCTTAAAGCTTCTTTCCAACTCCACTCAGGAGTTTCACACAGGAACTCTGACCCTCTGTATTTTACCTTTTCTCAGCAGCTTTCTGGAATCTTAGTATGAGCTTCTCGAACAATTTCAAATGCTTCGTTCTCACTCATCTTGTCCACAATATTAAACCCAGTCATGCTTCTTTCCCTAGTAAATTAAATGTTTTTCATATCTTTGTTCTTTCCCTCTGTAAATCTCAGAACAGTGGGACAACTAAGAACGTTGCCACAGCCTGAATGATTTGCAGTCTGAAGTTTCCTCCACCAAAAACTTAGTCTGTTAATTTTGAATTAAAACTCCATTTTTCAGAGCATAGGTAGAACACAGCCAGATTCTTTGCCATGAATCCTGACAGAGTCCTTGTTCCTCTGTGAAACTTCAGAGCCTGGTCTCTCCTGTCTATATTTCATTTAAAAAAGTTTTCAAATCTTCATCCAATATTTTCAGTATATTTGACTTTACTAATTGAGGAATTATGATTTTTTAAATGAAAACCTTTTAATGTCAAATCCACATTTAATACATCTAAGCATTCTTCACAGTATAAATCTTTTTTTTCATTTTTTTATTATTTCCACTCATACAAACTTAATATGTACCCCGGTTCCCTCCCTCCCTTTCTCCCCCCTACCCCCCTGCTTCCCCTCCCCTCACTCCTCCCTCCCCATCCCCCAGTGCCTCCCCCCAATCCCCGGAGAATCCTTTAATGTGCATGCCAGACTCTCCTCTGGACCCTCCTCTCTGATGACATACAAGGACCCAGTGGCTTTTTCCGGAACCCTTTCCTGTGTTCCCCTTAAGCATAGGAACACTACTATGGCTGTCAATTCCTTGCCTCCAAGGATCTTGGTGCCTTTAGCAAATGCTAGATTTTATGGGATCAATAGTGTGTGGGACATTGTGCAGGACATGCAAAGACCTGTTATGATTGCTTCGGCCCTAACTTGTGTGGAGTATCTTGCATATCATTGCTCCTCCCATCCTTGTGCTCTTAAGAGATTAGGCTGGCCTAGTCCTAGGTAGTTGATATAGAGTCTCTGAAGTTCTGGATTATGGCTTGTTGATTTTCTTTTAGAGTTTTGCTGCTCCTGTAATGCCCTTCACTCCATCCTGATGGGTATTGTATTTCACCCCCTGGCCAGAGATAAAAAGCTGTTAAACCAGAGTCTTGTTATAAGAGTATATTCAAAGGTAGATGTAATAAAAGTAGGAAACCACAGTGAGGGAGGGATCAATCCCACATTTGCAAAATGGTTACTATTTAGATCTGCCAGACTATATGCCCTCCCCTTCTGGTGAGATAATACCCCCTCAGTTGAAAATGATCAGGAAGGAAAGTCTGTGAGCTTAACCAGATGTCTCATTAGTTACTTGCAGTCCTTGAAGGAGGCCTATTTTCTCTGCTGTAACATGGTCCCCTCTCTCCTTGTTTCTGGTGTGGCCCTCCTACCCCATCCCTCCTGTTCGTAATCCTTGCAATTACTGTAGTTATTACAGAGATTTTTCTTTGAGTGTCTCTAGTTGGGCTGGGTGGGTTTGGTACTAGGAGCCACCTATTAGGGAATGCATATGGTACTTAATTTTCTGGGTCTGGGATACTTCACTTAACATAATTGTTTCTAATGACATCCATTTCCCAGCAAATTCCAGTAATTCATCGTTTTTGATGGCTGAGTAGTACTCCATTGTATAGATGTACCACAGTTTCCTCATCCACTCGTCAACTGTTGGACATTTGGGTTGATTCCATGATTTTGCTATTGTAAACAGTGCTGCTATGAACATGGTTGTGTTTCTGCTATGGAGGTGAATTTTTGCTATATGTGGGGTTATTCCCAAAAGTTGAATAGCAGGGTCAAATGGCATTTCAATCTTTAATTTCTTTAAGAATCTCCAGACGGCTCACCAGAGTGGCTTTATGAGCCTGCATTCCCACCAGCAATGTAGGAGATTTCCCCTCTCTCCACATCCTCTCCAGCATTTGTTGTTGTTTGTATTGTGGATTTTTGCCATCCTGACCTGGGTGAGATGATATCTCAGGGAAGTTTTGATTTGCATTTCCCTGATGGCTAAGGAAGTGGAGTATTTTTAAAGATATTTGTTGGACATTTTAATTTCATCACTGGTAAAGTTTCTTTTAAGCTCCAGAGCCCATTTTTTAATTGGGCCATTAGTTTCCTTGGTGGTTAGTTTTCTAAGTTCTTTGTGCATTCTGGATAGTAGAGCTCTATCAGATATGTGGTTAGTGAAGATTTTCTCCCATTCTGTGGGTTGCCTTTGAGCTCGTGTTACAATCTCTTTATCTGAACAGAAGCTCTTTAATTTCACAAGATCCCAAGTGTTGAGAGTTGGTAGCAATGACTGTGCCATTGGATGTCTGTTTAGGAACTGTTGGCCTAGCCCAATCAGCTCGAGGGAGTTCCCTATCCTTTCAACTATGGTTTTTATAGTCTCTGGCCTTATATCAAGGTCCTTGATTCATTTGGAATTAAGTCTTGTACATGGTGACAAGTACGGGTCCAGTTTTAATCTTCTGCATGTGCAGATCCAGTTTTGCAGGCACTATTTGTTGGAGATGCCGTTCTTTTTCCATTGGATTTTTTGAGCTCCTTTGTCAAAGACCAAATGGCTGTAATTTTGTGGGCTTATATCTGGACCTTCAACTCTTATCCATTGATCTGTATGTCTATTTTGGAGCCAGTACCAGGCTGTTTTTATAACTATGGATTTGTAGTATAGACTAAGGTTTGGTATGTTGATACCTCCAGCAGTGTTTTTGTTACTCAGGATTGTCTTTGCTATCCTGGGTCTTTTGTGCCTCCATGTGAACTTTGAGATTGTTTGGTCAACTTCTTTGAAGAATTGCTTTGGGATTTTAATTGGTATAGCATTGAATTTGTATATTGCCTTTGGTAGGATGGTCATTTTTACAATATTGATTCTGCCAGTCCAGGAACATGGCAGGTCTTTCCACCTTCTGGTGTCTTCTGCAATTTCTTTCTTGAGGGTTTTAAAGTTTTCATTGTAAAGGTCTTTTACCTCCTTGGTTAGGTTTATACCAAGGTATTTCATTTTTTTAGGGGCTATAGTAAATGGGATTGAGTCTCTCAGGGCTTTTTCACTTCTTTCATTCTGGGTATATAGGAAGGCCGCTGAGTTTTTTACATTTATTTTGTATCCTGCTACCCTGCTGAACTTCTGTATTAGTTCCAGGAGCTTCCTGGTGGAGTTTTTGGGATCACTCAGGTATAGGATCATATCATCTGCAAATAGAGATAACTTGACTTCTTCCTTGCCAATTTGAATCCCTTTTATGTCCCTTTCTTGTCTTATGGCTTCAGCTAAGACTTCAAGTACAATATTGAAAAGAAGTGGTGACAGTGGACAGCCTTGTCTAGTTCCTGATCGAGGTGGGAATGCTTCAAGTTTTTCCCCATTGAGTATAATCCTTTATGTGGGCTTGTTGTATACAGCTTTTATTATATTGATAAAGGTTACTTCCATTCCAACCTTCTCTAGGGTTGATCATAAAGGGCTGTTGGATCTTGTCAAAAGCTTTTTCTGCATCTATCGAGAGTATCATGTGGTCTTGAATTATGATTTTTTTTGAGGGGTCAGTTTGCCTTTTCCTGTGTCCTGTCTTTCCATGATTCAACTTGCCTATCTTTTGGTTGAATACTTTTTCCAGCTTCTGGGATCTCCAGATTCAGTAAGGTATTACTGAGAGTCAATCCTCAGTATCATTCAGAGAGGAGGAGAAAATTATTATTATTTATTCAACTGTGTGCATGTGCGTGTGTATGTGCGCGCGTCTGTGTGTGTGTGTGTGTGTGTGTGTGTGCGTGTGTGTGTGTGTCTGTGTATGTGTAGAACCACGGACGAATTCGCAAACCACCATGGACACCTCTACCTCCTTCTGCTCCGGGATTCACAGGCTCCGTCCTACCAGGACCAGAAACGCAGGCCGCCCCCGCTTCCGCCTGGCGTCTATACGTGGGATCTGGGATCTGAACTCAGGACCTTCCGCCTGCAAGGCGAGGCTTAACCCCTGATCCACCTCTCCAGCCCTAGATTTGGTGTTCTTATCTTCTGTATTATACTGATTATCTCATTTCAGTTTTGAACACACATCTGCCTTTTTCTAGAAATGGGATGTAGGTCAATATATAGTGCTCTCATTTAATTAACTTGCTACCATTCTTCATCTTCTCTGAATTTCAGACATTTCCATGGTTTCCTTCCATAAAATCAAGATATATAAGGCATGATGGGCATCTAGCATTCATATGTATTTATTCAAACTAACATTGGATATTCTCAACATCTATCATCACCGTCTAACATCTAACATCACTACTGTCTACACAGTATCTAATTACTCAGAGACGCATATTGGTGCTCATGGGTGTGTCTTTGTATAGTACTTCCAGGCCACCCCTCTAGATCCACCTCCATGAAAACCTTTCACAGTTCTGCAAGCCTAGAAACTTTCCAGACCTCACACTTGCCAAAAGAAAAAAATCTGCACAGTTTTGCTCCACTTTAATTTCTCCAGTTGGAAGCTGATTGACTCTCCCCTGGTTTAGAGATAGCACTGTCTCTCTAATATCCATGGTATGCATGTTTCTGTTGCTTCCATCTTTTCTCCTTACCTGTCATTTGAGAAATTCTTTCTCCCTCTTCTGACCTTTGAAAGCATTGCTTGTCATTATGTCTTCCCTTCCTGGTAATTTCTTTTGTTGTTGATTAATTTTCTTCCTCTTGCCTCCTCTAACATTCAGTTCCTCATCTTGATTTCTTCTGTTTCATAGGACCTTCCGTCTTCCCTGTTACAGTGTCAACTTTCATCACTATAGAACTCTAACATTTGAAGTTCTATTATTCTCTTATAATTTTGTCTTAGTTTCATATTTCATTGTTATAATAGATACCTGACTCAGACAACTTAGAGGAACAAGGGGATTTTTCATTCTAGTTCCCAATGAGTCCATCATGAGAGGAGAGTTAGCAGCAGGAGCCAAGGGAACTGTACAAAATAAATCCATAGTCAAGAGAGCAACATCCAGTGCTGCTTTCTACTTTGCCAGCTTTGTCACTGTACATAGGCAGGTCTTCTACTTCAATTAAGCCAATTAAGACAATCTCCTACAGATTTGCTCAGGTGTGTCTTAAGGAGATGATTCATCATAGGTGTTCTCAGAGGTTCATTTCTTAATTATCAAGTTAACAACTGAAACTGACTAGCAACGTGTGGTTGCCTATATCACGGTGTTCATGTGGATGTTTGTGACAGTTAGATACAAGTATCGACTTGATCATTGATCTCTTGATCTCTGGGTACATTTATAAAGAATGAGTTGTTGAGTTAAGGCCTGAGCAAACCTGTAGGAGATGGTGTAATTGATGGGGAAGGTCCAGCCCAAGGTAGGCGGGACTAGTCCCTAGGCAGGTGGATAAGACAAGGACAACTTGTAAAAGTCAGTTCTTTCTTTTCACAATATAGATGTCAGGGGACAAATCTCAGGTTATCAAATTTACCTGTAAGTATCTTTACCCACTGAGCCATCTTACTAGCTCTGTACCTGTATTTTTCAGCTTTCTCTTAGTCTCATATTCTAGTATCTAATTATGAACTGACACCTGCATCAGATGATTCATGTTAAATCAGGTTAAATGCCTCAAACCAAACTTATGTCTAATCTAAAACCCAGGAGAATGTTCCCATTTGTTCTTGTTTACTGATACATTTCCAGGATAAGTAAGGACTATTGATTAACTAACATTTATTTCAGTATCATACTGTTATAAATAAATGTATTCCTTTTATTGTTGATGGATATCTGTGTAGTTCCTGTTTTAAAATATAATTATGAAAGGTATTATTGCCACAATTTACCTTACTAATCCTCTTTTATTATTGACACATAAATCCTTTCTCTTGAATTCTGTCTAAGCATCCTTACTTATTTCTTTGTCATGTCAGGATGAAAGTTGTTGAGTTCTTGAAAAATAAGGCTTTACCACAAGTTGCAGATTTGAAGCAATCACATCTGTAAGATCAAAAGGGTAATGAAAGAAAGTCAGATAAAAAAATCACCAATCAAGGAAAATACTGAATGAGTTTTTCTCCATAAAGGAGCCAACTGGCACCCCCAGTCACAGTAACTGTTCATGCTGAACTGGTTCCACTCTGAACACTAAGAAGAGGAGCGTGGAGTGTACCAAGCTGTGAGACATACCATGAGAAGAAGGTTTTAGAAGTTTGTAGTAGATTTGTAATGCTCCAATCCATGCCTCTTACATTTGTTCACACAAGTGAAAAATCAGGATCACAAGAGCTGAAAGGCAGAACTTGGAGCAAGGTGCCGTGACCTAATGGGATCCAGACACTCCAATGAATGATCAGTAGAGATAACAGAGAATTGTGATGAGGGAACGTGAAACTGATTGCCTACACCTATCATCCTCACCATTGTCAGGGTCAGACATGCATGATCTTGGCTGCAATGTGGTTTTGGTACAACTTGCTGTAGTATTCTGATGGATTGGTAAAGGTAAACATGAATGTGTTGACCCTTCACATTCCCTAAATCACAAAAGTCCTGTTCAGAACACTTATTTACAAGGCACTAGACATGACCTTGCCATTTGCAAGTTGAAGAAATTTGATAGAGGAGTCAGTCTAAAAGTGATTTGTTGGGCACAGAAATCCTGTTTTGAAGGGCATATTGGTTTACCTTGTTCAAATTACTGAGATTAAGGCCCTTTTCCTCACCTATATAAACTATTTCTTTATATTGCTCATCTTAAATTTGTTTTCATTTTTGTAATATCTACACACATTTGTAGTTTAATTGTTCAGTTATGTGTTTTCACTCATATATCACTGTAAAAAGAACGTACATTTTGTCCTTCCTTTCTGTAACACACAGTGGAAAATAGCAGCAGATTAGGTACAAGCAAAAAAATGGACACCATGATCAGTTATAGCCCTTCTTCTTCTCTACCAGTTTATCTATTTTCTTCTCATTTTTCATGAGTGATCTACTGAGTTTTATCTGGGTTGTCTTTGGTGGCATGTGCCTAACATGAATCATCCCTCCTCTCAATCAGGGTTAAAAATCACCAGTTTCTTAGAAAGGTTTGGGACCACTTGAGTTCTTTGCCCTTTCATGGTGTTATAGTTAAATACAGGTGGCAACTTGATGGTTGAGGTTTTGGGCTGTGGGCACATTTGTAGAGGACTGGTAATTGATTAAGCATAGAGTGGACCTACAGGAGATAGTGTAGTGGATGGGGAAGACACAGCCCATGATAGATAGAACTAGTCCCCAGGCAGAGAATAAAATGGAAGAAAAAGTTTGAGAAAGGGGACATCCCAGTGTACACTTGGCCAGACATGCTGGTCTGGCAAGTAAGGATTGTCCCTCTCTCAACTGTTATGTTGAGATGGTGTGTCTAATTCCCTTGGCCTTTTGGTGATGCCATGTTCTCCTGCCAAAGTGGACTAAGAACTAAAACCTGTCTTAAGAGATTATCTTAAGAGAATAAATCCTGTGTTCATTTAAGCCCTTTGATAGTGATTTTTATCAGCAAACCAGCAACCATGCAAGTTAACTGCACGGTTTGATGCCAGAGGAGTGGGATGCTGCTGATAAATCTTGCTATGTGAATTTTGTGGACTTTGAATGGTTTTGCTGGACAAAGTTTGAAAATTTTGAGTCTTTGGGTTATAAATAATATTCTGTAGAGTTTAATGGGCCACTTGAATAATAGAAATGTTGGCAGAGTTGTGGATTGTTTGGGCCCAGTTTATGATGAAGGGAACAAGGAAGGACTTAGGCAAAGTTGAATTTAAAGATGATGGACCAGTTTGCTTGTTAAAGGAGAGCTGTGTTGGCAGCTTTGAAACTTCGAACAAGAAAAGGGCAGACAACAGAGACACTATTGACATTGGAAATATTAGTATCATTGAAGAAAAACTGGGATGAAGAAAACATTAATGCCAACATGTTGAGATTCAGCCAAACAGAGATTCTTCTGAGACTCAGTACCGAGAAGCCAAATCAGTTGTGATTCCGAGGAGCCAATCGCCATTTTCATGTTGTGGTACTATTATCCACATGGTACTGGTTTGGAGACATTAAAGATGCTAGAGGGAGGAGGTCATGGATTCTTCCTCCAAGGTTTCAGAGAATGGGGAAAGCCAAGCAGAGAATGGCAGGAAGTCTGCACAGAGGCCCAAGAAGGACATTTTGTGCTCTGGAGTTAAAGCCTGGTTTACCATTGAGAAGTGAAGATGGTAGAGATGACAGAGCCAATGGAGGACGTCTGCCAAAGAGAATTGTATACATAGGATGTATGCTAAGGATAGTTACCAGGAAGAAATGCTGTTTGTGCAACTTTGAGTTGTGAAGAGGAACATGGGATTGCCCAGAATATGTGAGCCACCATGACTATGTGATGAGTGACAGAAGAGGGACATTGGACTATGGGATGTGGTATTTGACTGGTTGGACTACTGAAAGAATTAACCCCATAATAATAGATTCCAACCAGAACAGATGCACAGAAAATAGCCAAGAAAACCAGACCTAAGATAACTGACTTCAAAGCATGATCATTACCATGATCAATACTATGAAAGAGGAAATCCAGGAGGAGTTAAATAACCACTTTG
Source organism: Typhlomys cinereus (assembly GCA_023101885.1). Lineage (NCBI taxonomy): Eukaryota > Metazoa > Chordata > Mammalia > Rodentia > Platacanthomyidae > Typhlomys > Typhlomys cinereus. The sequence continues at coordinate 1,217,139 of JALPQD010000104.1, forward strand.
AACAAGAACACAACAGACACTTGGAGGAGTTGAGAAAAATAGTTCTAGAAACAAAAATAGGCATAGAGCAGTTAAAACAGTCTCAGGCAGAGTTTAAAATTGAACTAAAAGACAAGTTATCTTCAACCTAGAATTCAACAGAGAGTCTTAGCAGAACTAACGAAGCAGAAAATAGAATATCAGATCTTGAAGACAAAGTGAAAGAATTAACCAGCTCAATGAAAGAGGTTGTTGAAGCCAAAAAGATACTTGAGAGAAATATTCAAGAGTTATGTGACACCCTGAAGAAACCTAACATGCACATTCACGGAATACCAGAACAAAAATCCCAAAATACCACACCTGAGGAAATTTTTCAAATTATCATCAAAGAAAACTTTCCTCACCTAAAGGAAGAGTGGCCCATCCAAATACAAGAGGCATTCCGCACTGCAAACAGATATGACCAAAATAGAAACTCGCCACGGCAAATAATAGTCAAAACACTTCACATTCAAGACAAAGAAATGGTGCTGAGAACTTCAAGGGAAAAAAAAGTCACTTTTAAAAGTTAACCTATTAAAATAACAAATGACTTTTCAATGGAAACTGTAAAAGCGAGAAGAGTTTGTAGAGAGGTACTGTATTGAATGAGCAAAAATGTCAACCCAGGCTGATATGCCCGGCAAAACTATCTGTCATGATGAGGGGTACCAGCACAAAGACATGTCTACCAAACCAGGCCTTCAAAAAATGCTAGAAAAGATATTCAAGCTTGAAGAAAAGAACAAGCATATCCAGGAGGACAGAAGGGAAGTATAACACACCAAAACCTAAAAGCGAAATAATACACTTACAAAAGCCACTAAATATAAAAAGTATCTGGAATGAAAAGTAATTTCTCCATTATAACATGTGTCAATGGAATTAACTCACCAATCAAGAGACACAGTTTACAAACTTGGATTAAAAATCACAACCCATCAATCTGTTGCCTTCAGGAAACTCATCTCGCCACAAAAGATAGGCACAGCCTAAAAATAAAAGGCTGGTCGAAAATTCTGAAAGCTAATGGAACCAGGAAATGGGAAGGGGTAGCTATTATGCTATGGGACAAAGTGGACTTCAAACCGAAAAAAATCACAAGAGACACAGATGGATACTACATTTTAGTCACAGGTACAATTCACCAGGAAGACTTCACAATACTGAACATATATGCACCTAATATGGGCTCATTAAGCAAATGCTATACGATCTAAAGCAAAAAATCAACTCCAAAACAATAATTCTTGGGGATTTCAATACGCTCTCTCAACATGGGACAGATTAACAGTCAAAAACTTAACAGAGACACATTGGAACTTAATCAAACTCTTACTGAAATGGACCTTACTGATCTCTATCGAACTTTTTATCCACACACCAAAAATTACACATTTTTCCCAGCAGCACACGGAACTTTCTCCAAAATAGATCACATATTGGGCCACAAAATAAATCTCCACATATACAAGAAAGTTGAAATTCTAGCCTGTACCCTATCAGACCACCATGTTCTAAAGCTTACCATCCACAACCCAACAAACAACAGAAAATACGCTAACTCCTGGAAACTAAACGCTATGATGCTGAATGAGAATTGGCTTCAGGAAGAAATTAAAAAGGAAATTCAAGATTTCCTGGAAGCAAATGATAATGAAAATACAACTTATCAAAATCTTTGGGACACAATGAAAGCTGTCCTAAAGAGGTAAGTTCATAGCTCTTAATGCCTACAACAAACAAATAGAAACATCACAAATAAATAACTTAACAATGCAGCTTAAAGCTTTAGAGACACAAGAGCAATCTGATCTCAAAAGCAGTAGAAGACAGGAGATTTGCAAAATCAGGGTAGAAATATCTGAAATCGAGATTAGGAAAAAGATAGAGAAAATCAACCAGTCTAAAGCTGGTTCTTTGAAAAAAATCAATAAGATTGATACACCCCTAGCTAAATTAACCAAAAGTAAGAGAGAGAAAACCCAAATTAACAAAATAAAAATGAAAATGGAGTTATCATTATTGATACCCAAGAAATTCAGAGAATTATAATGTTATATTTCAAAAACTTATACTCAGTGAAATTTGATAAGAAAAAAGACATGGGTGAATTCCTAAGTAAACACAACTTACCAAAATTGAATCAGGAAGTTTTGAATTATTTAAATAGTTCCATAAAATATGAGGAAATCAATGAAGTAATCTCGAATCTTCCCACCAAAAAATGTCCTGGACCAGATGGATTCAGCACAGAGTTCTACCAGACATTTAAGGAACAAATAACACCAATACTCCTTAAACTGGTCCATCAAATAGCAAAGGAAGGAACACTACCAGATTCTTTCTATGAAGCTAATATCGTTTTAATCCCAAAACCTAATAAAGATACACTTAAAAAAGAAAACTATAGGCCAATCTCTCTGATGAACACAGATGCAAAGATTCTCAACAAACTCTTAGCAAATCAGATTCAAAAACATATCAAAAAGATCATTCACGGTGATCAAGTAGGCTTTATCCCTGGCACACAAGGTTGGTTCAACAGACACAAATCAATACATGTAATTCACCATATAAACCAGTCCAAAATCCAAGACCACATGATATTCTCAATAGATGCAGAAAAGATCCAACAGCCTTTTATGATTAAAACTCTAGAGATAGTTGGAATGGAAGGAACCTTTATCAATATAATAAAAGCTGTGTACAAAAAGCCAACAGCAAGGATTATACTCAATGGGGAAAAGCTTGAAGCATTTCCGCTTTGATCAGGAACTAGACAAGGCTGTCCACTCTCACATATTGTACTTGAAGTCTTACTGGAGCCATAAGACAAGAAAAGGAGATAAAAGGGATTCAAATCAGCAAGGAAGAAGTCAAGTTATCTCTATTTGCAGATGACATGATCATATACCTGAGTGATCCCAAAAACTCCACCAGGAAGCTCCTGGAACTAATACAGAAGTTCAGCAGGGTGGCAGGATACAAAATAAACGTGCAAAAATCAGTGGCCTTCCTCTATGCCTAGGATGAAAGAACTGAAAAAGCCCTAAGAGAAATAATCCCAAGGAAGTAAGACACCTTTACAATGAAAACTTTAAAACCCTAAGGAAAGAAATTACAGAAGACACAAGAAGGTGAAAAGACCTCCCATGTTTCTGGATTGGCAGAATCAATATCATAAAAATGACCATCCTACCAAAGGCAATATATAGATTCAATGCTATACCAATCAAAATCCCAAAGTAATTCTTTAAAGAAATTGACCAAACAATCTCAAAATTTATATGAAAGCACAAAAGACCCAGGATAGCAAAGATAATCCTGAGTAACAAAAACACTGCTGGAGGTATCACCATACCAAACCTTAGTCTATACTACAAATCCATAGTTGTAAAAACAGCCTGCTACTGGCTCCAAAATAGACACACAGATCAATGGATAAGGGTTGAAGGTCCAGATATAAGCCCACACAATACAGCCATTTGATCTTTGACAAAGGGGCCCAAAAAATCAATGAAAAAAGAACAGCATCTTCAACAAATGGTGCTGCCAAAACATGCAGACGATTAAAACCAGACCTGTACTTGTCACCATGTACAAAAATTAATTACAAATGGACCAAGGACCTCAATATAAGGCCAGAGACATAAAAACCTTAGTAAAAGGATAGGGAACTCCCTCGAGCTGATTGGGCTAGGCCAACAATTCCTAAACAGACATCCAATAGCACAGTCACTACAACCAACACTTACCAGATGGGATCTTGTGAAAGTAAAAAGCTTCTGTTCAGATAAAGAGATTGTAACCCTAGCAAAAAGGCAACCCACACACAGAATGGGAGAAAATCTTCACTATCCACATATCTGATAGAGCTCTATTATCCAGAGTGCATGAAGAACTTAGAAAACTAAACACCAAGGAAACAATTGGGCCAATTAAAAAATGGGCCTCAGAACTCAAAAGAAACTTTACCAGGGATGAAATTGAAATGTCTAACAAATATCTTTAAAAATGCTCCACATCCTTAGCCATCAGAGAAATGCAAATCAAAACCTCCCTGAGATATCATCTCACCCCGGTCAGAATGGCAAAAATCCACAATACAAACAACACCAAATGCTGGAGAGGATGTGGCAAGAAGGAAACTTTCCTACATTGCTGGTAGGAATGCAGGGTTATACAACCACTCTGGCGAGCCGTCTGGCAATTTTTTTTTCCCACTCATACAAAGTTGATAAGTACCCCATTCCCCTTCCTCCCTCCACCCTCACTGGATCCCCTTATTCCTTCTCCCCTTTTCCCTTTCCTTTCCCCCCTCCCTCCTCTCTCCCAGTGCTCCCCCCCCCCCATTCTTGGAGCATCCTTTAGTGTGAATGTCAAGCTTCCCTCTGGATCCTCCTCTCTGATGATTTGTAAGGACTCAGTGGCATTGCCTAGAGCTCTTTTTTGTGTTCCCCTTTAGTATAGGAACACTATTGTGGCTATTAATCCCTTGCCTCTAAGGATCTTTGTGCCTGTGATCCATGCTAGACTTTGAGGGTTCAATGATATATTGGTAATTGTGCAGCTCATGCAAAGTCCTATTATGATTACTTCAGCCCTAACTTGTATGGATTATCTTGCATATCGTTTCTCCTCCCCATCTTTAGGCTCTCACAATCTTACTGTCCCCTCTTCTGCAAATTTCCCTGAGCTTTAGGATGGGGAGAGATTAGGCTGGTCTGATTCCAGATGGTTGATGTAGAGTCTCTGATTTTCTGAATTATGGTTTGTTGATTTTTTTTTTCAGTTTTGCTGCTCCTGCACTGCCCTTGGCTCCATCCTGATGGGTATTGGATGTCACCCCCTGGCCAGAGATAAAATGCTGTTAAAATAGAGTCTTATTATAAGAGTAGATTCAAAGATAGATGGAATAAGAGTAGACCACTGTGAGTGTGGGGAGGTCAGTCTCCCATTTGCAGGATGGTTATCTTCTATCTGCCAGACTCTATGCCCTCTCTCTGGCAATTCTTAAAAAAGTTAAAGATAGAAATGTCATATGACCTTGCTATTCCACTTTTGGGAATAATCTATCATACAGCAAAAATTCACCTCAATGGAATAAGCATAAGCATGTTCATAGCAGCACTTTTTATAATAGCAAAGTCATGGAATCAACCCAAATACCCAACAGTTGATGAGTGGATAAGAAAAATGTGGTACATCTGTACAATGGAATACTACTCAGCCATCAAAAAAGATGAATTAATGAAATTTGCTGGGAAATGGATGGAATTAGAAAAAATTATACTGAGTGAAGTATCCCAGACACCAAAAATTAAGTGCTAATAGGTGGATCCTAGTACCAAACTGACTTAGTGACATACTCAAAGATAAATCTCTGTAATACCTACAGTAATTGCAAAGATTATAAACAGGAGTGAAGGAGAAGTAAGGCCCCCCAGAAACAAGAAAAGAGGGGATCATGCTACAGCAGAGAAAATAGGCCACCATCAAGTACTGCAAGTAAGTAGTGAGACATCTGGTTAAGCTCACAGACTTTCCTTCCTGGTCACTTGCAATTGAGAGGGTTTCATCTCATCAGTCAGGGGGGGGCATAGAGACTGGCAGATAGATGGTAACCATCTTGCAAATGGGAGACTGACGCCCCTCTCCCTCACAGTGGTCTCCTACTCTTATTCCATCTATCTTTGAATCTACTCTTATAGTAAGACTCTATTTTAACAGCCTTTTATCTCTGGCTTGGAGGAGACATCCAGTTCCCATCAGGATGGAGCCAAGGGTGGTGCAGGAACAGCAAAAGTGGAAAAACAACAACAAACCATAATTCAGAACATCAGAGACCCTACATTACCTGGAACCAGACCAGACTTATCTCTTGCCATCCTAAAGCTCAGGGAAATTTGCAGAAGAGGGGACAGTAAGATTGTAAGAGCCTAAAGATGGGGAGGAGCAATGATATACAAGATACTCCACACAAGTTAGGGCGAAAGTAACCATAATAGGACTTTGCATGACCTGCACAATGACCGACATAGCATTGAGCCCCCAAAGTCTAGCATGGATCAGAGACACTAGGATCCTTAGAAACAAAGGATTGATAGCCACAATAGTGTTGCTATGCTAAAGGGGAACACAAAAAAGGGCTCTAGGCAATGCCACTGATTCCTTACACCTCATTAGAGTGGAGGACCCAGAGGGAAGCTTGAAATTCACACTAAAAGATGCTACAGGGATGGGGGGGGCACTAGGAGAAAGGAAGGGAGGGGGAGGAAAGAAAAGGGAAAAGGGGGGAGGGAGCAAGGAGGTCCGGGGAGGGGTGAAGGGAGGGAGGGGACTGCAGTACCTATTAAGTTTGTATGAGTGAAAAATATAAATAAATTAATTAAAAATATAGAAGGGAAGGTACACTATCTAACTTATTCTAAAAATCAGTATCCCCTTGATATCAATACCAGATAAAGACATACACACAATAAAAGCTGCAGACCAATTTCCTTGATGAACATAGTTGCAAAAATTCTCAGCAAAATAATTGCAAATAGAATTAAAGACCACAGTTGAAGAATTAAATTAAAGAAGATAATATATATCAGTAACATTAGTTTTATCACCAGATGTGAGATTGGTTTACTGTATAGCTGGCAAGAAATGTAGCAACCCTAGCCAAACAATTCTTAGGAACTTAAACAACCTAATAAATGAAAAGACTTTTCCAATGAAAACTTTAAAAACGCTTAGAAAATAAATTGAAGACACTAGTGATAGAAAGACATTCTATGTTCTTGGATTGGAAATATTAATATAAAAATGGCCATATTACAAAAGTAAGTCTAAAATTTCAATGTAATCCCCATAAAATTCTGGTGACACTCTTCACAAGACTAAAAATAGTAATAGAATTCATATTAAAACACAAAAGATCCCAAGTAGTCAAAACATTCCTTATCTGAAAGAACAATGGTGTTGGTATCACAATACCTGATGTGAAATTACATTACAGATCCATAATAACATAACAGCATAGTCCTGGCAAAGAAATAGGCCATAACCAGTGCAATAAAATGAAGGATGTGTAAATAAACCAAAATAGCTATGGGCAGCTGAAATTTTGTAAAAGTGTCAAAGGAGCATGCTTAAAAAAAGTATATTAACAAACAGGGGGGGGACTGGATATCTATTTGTAAGTGAATGGATTAATTTAAACTAGATCAAAACCTTTAATATAAAATCTAGAATATTGGCACTCTTAGAGTAAGACTACAGAAAACACTACAATACAAAGGTACAGGCCAAGACCTTTCTGAAAATGACTGCAATAGCACAGGAAATAATCAGAAGAACTGACAAATAAATTTACATAAAAATCCATAACTTTCCATGGCAAATTAAATCACCCGCAAAATGAGGACAGCCTGCAGAATGACAGAAAAAATTTTGGTCACTATTTTCAGACAGGAGTTAATATCTAGACTGTATGAAGAACTGCAATCATTAAGCACAAAGAAAGTCACTTAACAATCAATATTTCAATATCCTCGGCCATTAGAAAATTGCAAATTAAAACTATTTTTCCATTTTATCCCCATCAGAATTATTATTATGGTAACAAATGTTTGCAGAGACTGTTGTTGGGAGTGTAACCTGGTGAAACTGGTGGAAATAATTTTTAAGGATGCTTAGAAACATAATTATAGCACTACCATTTTAATTAGCTATACTACTTCTGGGTATATACCAAAAGGTCTTTACATTCTTCCATTGCATTATATTATTCATAAATGAGACCAACTTAGATGTCCATCAACAGTTGGATGAAAATTTGTTACATATAGTTGATTAAATTTTAAACAATCATAAAGAAAAATGAAATCAGAAATTTGCAGAAAGCAGATGAATCTGCAATGATTATATTAAGTGAGGCAATCCGGACTCAGAAAGACAAATGTCAGGTTGTCTCTCACATTTGTATTCTAGACTTTAATTTTTATATATGTGCAAATGTGTGTTAAGTGTTATAGATCATGAAATTAAAAAGGATAATAGAAATATAGGGTTTAAGTAAGAGAAGTATAAAAATTTTCTAAGGTACTATAATGCATGTGACACAAATATAGAAAGAAAATTGCCGGGAAGGGGAAAGGAGTAAATGCGGAGGCAAATTTGAGGGAAAGGGATGGAAAAAGATCATCTAAATGGAAATATATATAGAACTTGACATAATTAAACCCAATATTTTGTATTAAAAAAGAAACATAGAAAGAAAACAATAGAAGAAAGAAAAAAGAAAATGGAAAGAAAAAAGGAGGGCAGGAAGGAGGGAAGGAAAGAAGGAAGGAAAAAAGAAAGGATAATGAAGGAGCAAAAGAAAAGGGGAAAGGAAAGAAAAAGAAATGCACATATATACATGTGTGTGTATATATATGTGTATATATAGAGAGAGAAAGAGAGAAAGAGAGAGGCAGAAAGAGAGAAAGAGAGAGAGAGAGAGGCAGAAAGAGAGAAAGAGAGAGAGAGAAAGAGAGAGAAAGCGAGGGAAGGAAGGAGAGAAGAAATAGGGAAAGAATAGCCCAACAAGGAAAAATATTAGTCAACTTAAGCAGGAACCCTTGGAAGACCCCTGGAGGGTTCTGCAAATTGGTGTATGCTTATGTTATGTATTGACTTTTAGATTGGTTCTGATACTTGGAAGAATTCGCTCATCATATTTTTCAGAGGAGACATTAGCTATGATGTTTGTGGTGCCTCCCCCTCATGCCAGATTGTAAAGTCATTGCTACCTTGCACATATTTCCTTTTTTTTTTCCCCTGGGAACCTCTGTTACTGTGGAACTGAGAATTTGAGAGCCATAAGGAACTTTAGAAATTATTTTAATTCAGCCTTCCTAATGTACTGGTCTGAAACCGAAGCCCAGATTACTCAGGAGACTTCTCCAAAGTCACACAGCTGGTTAGTGATAGAGTTGCCAATACAACCAATGTAATTTGGATGCTAATTTTTAGAGCAGACTTTTTTTTATTCAAAAGAAATTTTAGTGGGTACAGATTAATTCGATCCTGAATATTTAAACTAGAATGGAAATTTTCAGATCATTAGTTCCTGACAAGAAAATACTTGATAACTTTTAGCTTTCTATATGAAACCCCTAATACATAAATCTTGATGGTAACCCCTTGAAATAACTCAAAATGCTGCAATGCATTCATCCATCTCTAGAAAAGAAAGCTTTCCTCCAGTTCTTAAAGAAGTTTATGTATCAGAAAAAACTTTCAACTTCTTTGCAGTTGGTTGTAATAAAATCTATCATGCATGGATTCAACATTGTCAGCTGATAGCTATGCAATTCCAGAAGCTTCAAAAGAATCTGTGGCTGCTCCACATGAAGATGCATCTTCCTTTTCGAGGCCTCATTTTCTATGTGGGCAGGTTGGATATATCATGTAACAAATAATGGACATAAGCAATGGTTGCATTATCTGACTCTCATTTTAGTTCATTTGATCAAAACCACTATGAGCAACTGGAAAGAAAATAGCATTTGTAGGATTAACCTAATTCTAAGGTTTCTACACAGATTTCATGTCATAGTGATGTATATGATCTTATGAAAAAAGCATCTCATTTCAATTCTGCGAAAATTCAGGATGGTTTTTATATATGGGGTCATATCTTACCCAGGTCTGGATATTACACATGCAAGATTCTCAATAAATAAGAAGCTATGTTTTAAATATTTCATTAATCAGATCTCAGTGGGTTCTACCTTATTCTCTTATATGGAAGTGAGAAAATGAGTAGATTTTGTCATAGGAATAATTGGGTATTTTTTCTTTTTTCCTAGATGGACTACAGCAGTAACGAAAACTTGAATAATTTAACTGCAACAGAATGTTCATTCGCCAAGAAAAAAATGCTCAGTTAATTTTAACTATACCAAGTATATCATTTTTCAAAAAATTAAATTCACAATGCCAGCAGCTGTCAATTTGTTTGGGTGGTAAAGTATTCTAAATTGCTGGTTTTATGAAGACAGAAAAAATAACATTAAAACCCTAACACTTCCACAACTCTTTACCGCTGCTGAGAAATGAAATACAATGAAGTAATATGCAACAGCAAGCATAGGCTTAATAATTAGAGTGCCTGGAGGTGCAGAGCATTTTCTCTGACTGAAAGTGACATTTGTCCTGAAGGATAAAATGTTCATGGAATAAAAAGTTAAAAATCTCCATTGATGCTTTTAGTAACAATGAGTTCCCTGCAAGAATGTAGTTTACTTTATATCAGACTTAACCTTTCCTGGAGTCCCCTCAAGGAAATATAAATAACATGGAGAAAAAAAATCTGGACCATTAAACCCCATGGTGTTTTGGAGATCAGTTCTCTTGTGAAATAGTACTAGAGAAATAAAGAGAGCCATCATAATTGTCAGCCATTTCCAGTTTGATATGTATCTGGTTCACAGAGCAAATGTCCATTAAGTAGCATTAACTGTGAGTTCAAGGATGATGTGTGATTTCACTTTTAATACTGAATTTCTGGTAGACCTAAGTTTATTTCTGCAGCTACGTCTTTCACTTGAGCTGAAGCATGGCTATATTTTTAAACCTAAAATTTAATAGAGCAGAAAGGATCGCTCAGTTGGTAAGGTGATGACTATGTAAACATGGGACTCTGAGTTACAGCCCCAGAACCCATGCAAAACATTTGGGCATGGCGACACATGTTCACTGGGGAATAGAGACAGAAGGATCCCTGGGGCTCATGCTTAGCCAGCCTCACCTAGTCAATGAGTTTTAAGCTAGTGAGAGACCCTGTCTCAAATGAGATGGATGTCTTCTGAGAATCACACCTGAGGTTGTCCTATAGATTCCATACTCACCTGGACACATGTGGACATGCACTCACAGATACATACTTACACAAAAGTTTTAATAAAGTATAATTCATTCATGGTAAAGTCCATTTAAGCATATAATTCTGTAAATTCACACATATACATATCTATGTAGCTCACACCTGTCATGATGCACAGGATATCTAACACACCTAGCCAGTTGCTGTCCTTTTTCCCTGCCCCAGGCAACCATTTTGTCATAATATGTGCCTTGATGGCTGGCTTCTGTTGCGAAGTTCATATTTTTGAGAGTCATTCATGACATTGTGCATATCTTTTTTCTTGCTAAGTAGTATTTCACTTATGATTATAAAACATGAATTTTTCCATTCATGAATACTTTTTTGGGTTTTGGTTTCTATGAAAATTCATGTAAAGATGTTTTGTGGACATGAGCATTCTTTTTTCATGTAAATTCTTAGCAATAGAACTTTTGTGCTATTTGGAAACTGCTTAAATTTGTAAGAAAATAGCAAGTAATTTTCCAGTGTGACATATTTGTAAAAGTCTGTGACTTGCCTTTTTATTTATTAACAATGTTTCATCAATATATCTGATTTATCATTCTCTTATGACTCATACTTTTCATGACTTATCTGTGATGTCAGAAAAATATGCTATTCACTTCTAAAAAGAGTGTGGCTTTATTTTTTAATGTTTGGACATGTGAGTAATCTGATCAGATATTATATATAAAATGAGATAAGGAAATTTTTATTTTTTAAAAATACAGACCCTTAAATTGTTCAGCATCATTTGCTGAAAACTTATCTTTTCTTCATTGATTTGTTCTTTATGTACGTACACACATAGTATAGATGTACTTTGATTATAAAATGAAATGTTTGATTCTCTAGTTTTCATTTTATATAATTATATTGTGACTTCAAATAAGCTTCAAAATCAGGCAGTGTGATTACTTTTCCAAGGTTATACTTGGAAATATATCTATATATAGATATATTTCAATATATATTTCAAAACAAGTTGTGAAATGCCTGTTATGATTTTAATGGGACATGTGTTAATTCAGGAAGAGTTAGTACTTTCACACAATATTGGGTGTGTCTGTACCTAATCATAACATCCTTAACACATCACACAGTGAGTTGATGGCAGAGATAGAGGAAGTCAAGCACATAAGACACACTACTGATTTGGTCAGTAGTGTTGCCAGAAGTAAAGGACACTGCTGAGTCATTCCTCCAACACTCCTAAATGTGAACATACCACATTATACCCTCAGCACACTCATGTCTGATGCAGTGTTTTAGTGTATCCTGCCATTTGGTGGTCCCTCAGAGTATTCTTACTTCCTTGAGTCACTTAGAACACATTATTCTAATTCCAATAATAAGTCTTTGTATAGGTCACTATGCTATTTGCTGTCTAAAAAAGACTAAGTTCCTACACAAAAGACTCCAGGAAACATTGATATAAGAATGTCCTTGCTCTGGTCTTTGCTTGGTCCAAAAACAGATGGTGCTGACACAATGTTGACTGCTGCTCACTGAGGAATGTTGTTGTCCAGGTAGATTTTCAGGCAGTTTCATTGTTCCTCTATTTTACAGGAGAGTGAGGAAACATGAATCCAAAAGTCTACAACACAGAAGAACAAATTTTTCTCTTTTCTTCATTATAGCTGGAGTTGGAAATCTTCATTTGAGTATTTTTCCTTTAGTTGAACTTGTCATTCCATTTTATCTTCAGGTGTCCCAAGAGGAGAACTTGAAACAGACTCCTCTTGCAATGGATCATCTGCATGCCCGTGACCTGTAAAGTAATATCTGGTGATAAGATAATCAAAATGTTTGGTTGAATATGCAAAATAAGTATATACTACCCAGAAACCCTAAACCATCACACAGTAACTTTACACAAAATAGCACAGTGATGCTGATACACTCTGAGTAAACACACAAGTGACTCTCAGGCTTAAAGATTTCCATGCACTTTCTATAAGAAGATCTCTTCAAGGGAGAGGTGAGGCTAAAAACTGACTCCATAGACAGAAAAGATTTTTGTGCATGTCTCTCATGGTGAAGAAGATTTTTCTTTTCTTCTTCTCCCTTTTCTCTTCTTTACTATGGGCATTTTGTCCTCAGAGTACCATGACATTTTTCTTTTCTTTTTTTTTATTAAAAATTTAATTATACATTTTAAAATTTTTTACCAGTTCCCTCCCTCCCCTCTCCTCCCCCCGAACCCCCTCCTCCCCCTCCCCTTCCCCCAGTGCCTCCCCCCCAATTCCCAGAGAGTCCTTTATTGTGTATGCCTAACTCTCCACTGGGTCCTCCTCTCCGATGACATATAAGGACCCAGTGGCATTTCCATAAGCCCTTCCTCTTGTTCCCCTTAAGCATAAGATCACTACTATGGCTGTCAATCCCTTGCCTCCAGGGGTCTCGGTGCCCTTAACAGATGCTAGACTTTATGAGGGCAACAGTGTGCTGGACATTGCGCAGGGCATGCAAAGTCCCATTATGATTGCTTTGGCCCCAACTATTGTTGAGAATCTTGCAAATCGTTGCTCCTCCCATCCTTTTGCTCTTACAATCTTACCGCCCCCTCTTCCGCAAATGTCCCTGAGCTTCAGGATGGGGAGAGATTAGGCTGGCCTAGTTCTATGTGATTGATATAGAGTCTCTGAAGTTCTGGATTGTGGTTTGTTGAATTTCTTTTGCAGTTTTGCTGCTCCTGCAATTCCCTTCACTCCATTCTGTTGGGCACTGTATGTCACCCCCTGGCCAGAGACAAAAAGCTGTTAAACTGGAGTCTTGTTGTAATAGCACATTCAAGGGTAGATGTAATAAGAGTAGGAAACCTCACTGAGGGAGGGGTCCATCACCCATTTGCAAAATGATTACTTTTTATCTGCTAGACTATATGCCCTCCCCTTCTGATTTTCTAACAAACATCTACCCCTTCTATGGAATTGCTTCTTAGCTTTTATTCATTTAATTGGGAATGATTTTGAAAGACCCACAGCCAGCTTAGTACTTAGAAAGTGAAGAGGGAACATATATATCTTGTTGATGTTTTCTCAAAAGTTCCCTGGCCATTTTGATGTCTGGGTAGAAAGAAGAAATGTCGACCCCTTCGAATCAGAGGCTCTGGCTGTGTAGAGATTGGAAAGAAAGCCTGGCCTCACAGCAAGATGAGCAGAGCTCAGCCGTTTGTGTTGTTTGTTGTCTTAAGCTTGCCCAGTATGAAATCTGCCTTTGTCTCCCGTAACTTGCCCCTCATTTATCTACACATTTTCCACTTTAGCCATTGCTTTGATGGATAATGTGTTCATAGGAATTTTTACAAATGACTTCTGAAAGAGCTAGCAACATGGCTGAGTAGAAGGACGTATTATAAAGGTAAAAGCTCCATCACTGTTGGAAAGGGAAGGATAGAGTGTCTGGGAGCCAGCAGACCGAGTGATGTATCCTTCCTGGGTAGACGTTGATGTGCTTTGATTTGGTAGTGATGTATTTTTTTTTCCTAGATCGTGAAAGGTGCCAGCGTAATTACCAGGAAGGAAAGGCAGTTCCTGTTCAAGAGGCATAAATTCAAATGCCTTTAGGGGCAGACGAGCGATATAAATATGCAAAATGGAGGGAGTAGGTGGAATATTAAAAGGGTCTATGGCAAACTGGAGAGTGTGTGCCTGCTCAAAGCCACTCAAGCTCAAAATAATCTTTTAAAAGCTCTTCTGTCCAAATAAACAAAAATCTTCACATAGAACAGGCTTTCATTTTCGACCTCTGGGAGTGAACATCCCAAACATAAGGTGTCTCAGGAATCCTGCATTGGGTAGTTGGGCAGAGTTGTGAGGGAATTGGCATCAGCAGCAGAAACTGAGGAGAAAGAACTTGTAATGTCACATCGAGGGCCATCTATGTTCATGGAATGAGTGTGGGGCTTCTCCTGACTTGTTTGCATAGGTGGAGTGACACTACAGTTTTTTTGCATTGGGTAAAGGGAGTGGTTTTGCTGCCAAGAGATTGGAGTCACGATGCACAAGTCCATGTGAGTACAATGAGACCCTAAGCCAACAAAGTCACTGTGCAGATGAGTGCTGCATGAAGCCTATCTCTGGGGAGTGATTCTCTCCCTGGGAGGACGTTAGGTATGGAAGTGTGGGCAGATAGGAGATTCTGTTGGTCATGGCTGGGGTTACTGTTGGAAAACTTGGGATTTCCTCCTCTTGTCTGGGTGAACAGCCTGGGTCTTTCCCAGGCTGGATCCTCTTCTGTAGAAGAATGTCCCTGAAATAAAGTGAGCCCAGGCATTTGCTCTGGACTTCTGTAGCTAAACAGATGGTGTCTTCTATGAGCACTTTTTGTTAAAAAGAAAAAAACAACTAAAAAGAGAAGATACTTATATCTGTAGAAATGTTACTCAATATTAAAAAGAAAAAAGCACACTGATCTATCTTACAACTTCTAGCCAGAATTTGTTAGGCTGCTTCCATAGCAACCCCCCCCCCCAGAGAACGTATTCACAAACCCCCACCCGATTCCTCCTCATACTCATCTACCTGACAGTCACCATCCTGGTGAGGCTGTCTCTCTTACATTACACCCACTATGTGAAGCTCCAAAGCAAAGAGACAGAAAATAACATCTTCTACCAATCTGCTTGTCATTTAGAAAAAGCTCACTGTATAAATGTCATGGAAACAAGCTGTTCTTGCCGAAAGAAAAGAAGAAAGCCCTTGCTTCACTTGATTCCCTTTCAATTTTAATCTTCCTAATAAAAGGGTAAAGCAAAGCAAATGTTAAGTGTTTGAAAGCAAATATCTGTAGAGACTGGCCATAGTGTGGTACAGCTACATTCAACCAACTAGTTAGCTGTTTTCATGCAGCAAAAGCTTGGAATCAAGTTCTGTAGAGAAGATCAATGGCTGTCCAAGACAGTAACCAGACAGTACTAAGAACTCAGAGAGAAGACATTGATGTGAGATCGTATGTTTTTCCTAATCAGAACTAAGGATCCTTACTAAAACACCACCTTAAAGAGCAATGTGTTTCCATTCAGTTAGCACACAATTAAAGACACACATATATGCATTTCACCGTGCTTCAGTTTTTGGAGAGATTGACAAAGCCCTGCTCTGTGTTATGAGTAAGAGGCCCTGGATGTTCTCAGCTGAGGAGGCTAGGATGTGTTAAACTCTCAAAGAGATTCTATGAACAATCAGCACAAGCAGAAGCAAAGATTGTAGAGAAAACAGCATCCAAGCAAGGATTCTTATAGCAGGATGGATGAGGGGAGGCAAAGAGAGGTTCAGAGACAACATGTAATTATAGTGTACTGTTTGTGTACACTGTACCAATTCCCAAAAGTTACTTGTTTTCTGACCCCATCAGTGTGCCATGGCATCATATATACCCCCTCTTTCTCCTATCTCTCTTTTACTCAACTTCAGTACCAATGAAACATAGGGCTCTGGGTTGGTGGCTGTGGGGAGGGGGGACTCCAAGCAGAAATTCTAATTTTCCTGTTAGGACGCATTTCTTTTCATGTAATTCCAGGACACTTAGTTTCTATTAGGTGAAGGAGAGCAGTGCAGACTGACTTGTGGAGAGTCGATATAGATAAAAGTCCTAGGAAGTGTGTAAGAGCCACTGGGCAGATAATTTATCATAGGACAATATGTATCATGCAAATAAGGCCTGTGAAAATGATGATCCTTAAGATAAAGGTAGTCCTTGTTGATCAAAGTTCAGACCTGGTGAAAAGATTCTACTGCAGCTTGCCACAGTTCTGTCCTGTCAGGATATAGGATTCCAAGACTAGCAGTTTTAGAATTTCTGCACCATGCCTAGAAAAATTCCGTAATTAGGAACTGGCTCCATTTTTCTGGTCTCTTAATTATTGGCTTTCTTTTCCTCCATGTAAATGAAAACAAGAACAGTAAGGGGAATATTTGGCCCCAAATATTGAATAACATAAGCATAGTCCTCTCCAGTCTGGAGCAGTATGTATTTCACTAGCCACTATCTATATTCTAGAATTTGCAGATACATATGGTGATGCAAGCTTACTAGGAAAGTAGCAGGAACAATATGTATACCTGGGTTGAACTATACAAATCTGCTTAGCAAAGGATTTAGAGAAGCTTGATTATAGGAAATAACTTCAGTGTCTCTGGAAGAGAAACTTCCAGAAAGTGAGAAATTACGCATGATAAATTAGACTCAACATGTCTTAAGTCAGAGATCAATGAAAGATCAGAGACTCTAGAATTCTGTCCCTGGAGGACATGTGGCTATCAGACTTTTTATAGCTTGCCACCCAGAAAGCCCTACTAAGTGATTCAAGAGAAACAGCAGAGGTTCTCATATCCTGTTTACTTAGAAAGAACTAGCCTCTGTGTGGGAGGTGCCAGGCATATTCTGACATAAGTAGCAGGCAGATGCCTCTTTTTGTTATTGAGAATTTGAATCGCCTTCTCAGGTCTGCCATTTGTTCTTGGGACTGATGACACCAAGATATATCACCAAGACAAATTAATTCATGGATCACAAGATTATGCACTTACTCATAGCAACTAGGGTTGCATCTGCTTTTTCTCTACCTGGAGACATCACGTCGGGTCCCAACTAAGTGTCACTTCTGCTTTTTAATGCTAACCTAGATAAGCTTTACAATGTATATGTTTAAAATAATCCTATAAAGAATTTGACCTGCTGGTCTCTGTTTTATTTTTTTTTTCCTTTATATACTGGTGTTTTCTGCAAATAAAGTCAGCTTGGATGAAAAAGGATATCCTAGCTCCCTCTGACCAAAGCTAATTACTACCACTCCCACTTCTGTTGCCCCCATGTAGTGGGGTTCATGCAAGTTTGTGGGCCTGGACACCTCTGTACAGTCAAGAGGAGAATTACTACAAAATAGCAAGCCAGAACTTTAGAAATGGGTCCTCCAGTGGGGGCACCCATGCAGCCAGCAAGAGACTTACACCTGTGCGAATCCCTCAAGAACACTAGGCATCTAGGAATGGGTTCCTGGAAGGAAACGGCTCAGGACATGAATCTATCCAGTGAGTGATAAACAAAAAACTGAAGAATTCAGAATTATCATTTAGACACGGAATTGGTGATATGTAAGAGACTTTTTTTTTTCTATTTAAAGAATTAATAGTGGATCATCTGTGTAGTGTCACAATTCATTCTACAACATACTTTTCTGATGATGCTGGAATTTGGGCAGAATATTTTGGGATATGAGCTATTGTAGTAGGCAGAAAAGAAAGGAGAACTTCACAGCAGACATTGGTAAGGAAAAAGGCAAAAATGAGAAAAACTACGAATGTTTTGTGTTCATGAAAACATGGTTGGGCTTTAGAATTAGCTGGGTTGGATCCTGTGTGGATCCAGTGAGGAACTTTGAATGCAATTCATCTCATGAACTATATCTTCTAATATGTGCAAGGATGACAACAATGTTTGTATTTCAGGTTTAGCTTTAGGATTATGTGATAAGGATTATGTGACATTTTGTTTAACATAGTTAAAAGTTATTTACCTTTGGCCAGCAGATAAGATGCCCACTTACAAATCTGATGAGTTCAAACTCTGGAAGTGCACATGGTGGAAGAGAGAGCTGACTTCTGAAAGTTGTTTTCTGACCTCCACCAGTGCCCCATGTCCACATATATGCATGTGTTCTCTGTCTGTCTGTCTCTTTCTCTTTCACTCAACCAGTTGACTACTTAAACAGTTATTCTTGCTTGAAGATTAACAAATATATGGGAAAAATAATGAATTTGTTTTGACTAACAATTAACAATTGCCTTATTTTGATATTGCAGTAACTGTATTTCTCTATAGTGCTTTATGAAGAAAATAATGTCATGCAAAGGTCTACTGTAATAGTTAAGAAATTTGAATATGGAGTCAATTATTAAGATATCAGTATTGAGTTAATTCTCATTTTAATGTAAAACTCATTTTATATGCAAAACTAAATTAGAGATATATTTAATATGCTCATGGCACTTTTTCAAATGTCAAGCCCAAGAAAATTTATAAATTAAATATAATTAAAGCTATAAAGTAAAAACACTCAAATTATAAACATTAAAGAAATACACTAAAACAAAACCAAAATTATCACTAGTATTTAGTATTAAAAGAGTTTTGCTGCACATTTTTATCTGTATTTATTCTTATTGATTTTTCAGTTTGGATAAGCCAATGAGCAGATGACAATTCAGCTACATTTAAGCCTATTCATAAAATTAGGATGTACAAAATAATAGCTTCAAATAGTTGGCTAATTCAGGAAAATCAACTTACAGTGTAACATATTCCATCAATGAAAAATGTTAAATACTGTGTGTTATTTTTGCCACTGAAACAAAACGTCTGACAGAAGCTTAAAGGAGTAAAGGTTTACTTCTGCTCACAGCTTCTCCTGGCAGAGAATGCAAAGCAAAGCAGCTTTTTCCCTGGTGGTGGAAATATGAGGCATTAACTTGTTCATCTTGCAGGAGCTAGGATACAGAAAATTAGATGGGAACCAAGCTTGCACCTTAGCTCTCAAGCCAGCACCTTAACTTCTACTTTTAAAAATTCCTTTTGTGTTTCATGCATGAATATAGTGACTTTATGGTATTTTCACACCTTAATCCTCAATCTCATGCTCCCTCCAATTCCTATAACCACTTTTCCTCTGCCAGAATCTTTCCTATTGTCAAGTCTTTTTGTATGTGTGGCCCGTTGGGTTTTGCCTAGTTTGGCATTGATGACATGTGCCTGAGTACTTGCTAGAACATGAACATGTATATACCATTGAGGAAAGCATCTTCCTAGCTCTCACCAGTCTCTCATGGAGGTGTGTGGCCTCTTGAAATGTTTCCTGTTCCACAGTGAAATATTGACAGTACAATACCCATGCAGATCTTGTGAAAATACACACAGCTGCGATGATGAAATCATGACTACAACAGCCCCGTTATGTCCAGAAGACAGTGTCTGGCCACACTTCTGCCCCACTTCAGGATCTTATAATTTTACTATTCCTTCTGCCCTCTTCCTTGATATTCTTTGAACCTTGTAGTGAGAGTAGGGGTGACTGAGAGGTCATGTTTGGGGTGGAGCAGTCCTCATTCATTTATTTTCTGTATTTTAGCCAACGGTGCTTTTCTGTAATAAATGCCTTTCATTGCAGAAGGAAATTTCTACATTGAGTGGTGAGCGTCCCTCAAATCCATGGGTATAATGACAGTTGTTTTAAAGACACTTCTCCTAGGTCCTGAATCATCCCCTTTCATAGGTTCTTGATCTAGTTTATATATTAGGAACATGATCCCTGCTGAAAAGTGGGCCTTAAACCTGATCAGAAAGCTGTTGGTTGCCCCCTTGACATTTATGACACTATTATACTGATTATCATCTCTTGACTAGTGATTGTTATTGCAGTTTACAGCTTTTACAGATTGATGAGACTGTTGATTTCTTTTGTCTCCTGGTAGCTTCCATAGTACTCTCTGGTACTATGAAAACTATCCAGCAAGGAGGAAGCTTCCAGACAGACCAGTTTTAGCTGGTGTTTCTATCCATGATCTGTGATCCGTCCACATGTGTTTCATCTTCAGTAAAAGGGACTTGCCGTTAGTTTTTGGAGGACAACAAAGAGAAATAGCAAAGACCTATGCTTTTTTGGGGGAGTGGGAGCTTTGAAACAACTTTTCAAGAAGTATCATATACCTGCCACTTTTAGTGCTGTTTAATTACTTACAGGTTCCAGCCAAAGCATCATAGGGTGTTTT
Source organism: Typhlomys cinereus (assembly GCA_023101885.1). Classification (NCBI taxonomy): domain Eukaryota; kingdom Metazoa; phylum Chordata; class Mammalia; order Rodentia; family Platacanthomyidae; genus Typhlomys; species Typhlomys cinereus. The sequence goes on from JALPQD010000104.1 coordinate 1,237,833, forward strand.
AGTTTTACCCTATCTTCCTTTCTCTATGTTCTCAGTTTTTTTAATTGACTAGTCAAATTCCCTTATCTTGTCTTGCAGTTCTTATATTCTATTTTCCACTTAGTTTTTTTTATTTTTGAGATTTGATACTGAATTCTTAATTGAACTGTTTGAATTTTATTTACATTTTTATATCAGTTTAAGTGTTTTCAGTGTTTCTGTGTTTGTCTTCAGATCTTTAACTATTTTTCAACCTGTGTTTAACTATTTGTTTGTGTGTTTCTGGCCTTCTTTTCTGTATTTATTGAGTTTCTTTACATATTTGTTTAAATGTTTATGTTTCCTTGGAGCTTCTTGATCATATTTCTAATCAATCTTTGGAATACATTGTCTTAATTGTTGCTCTCTTGATTACTATCTGACCAATTCTTCTCAGTGGGAAATGATGACATGGAGTTTGTGTTTTAGGGAGGAGGTATATTTTCTTGGTTACTTATCAGCTTGGTCAACACTATCTCTTTGGTCCTGCTATTACCACATGCATGGGTCTCCTCTTGGCTAGGTTTTATAGTATGTCTACAGCTTTCCTGAGCAGATATCCCAGATTCCCAGAATTTTTAACATCCTTTGATGTTTATGTAATTTAATGTCTTAGTTTTACATTTTTTCACCACAATAAACACTTGGCCCAAGCAGTTTATGAGAAGAGAGTATTTTGTTGAATTGACTTTTCAGTCCATTATGGCAGGAGAATTCTTGGGAGCTCAAGGGAACTGGCCATGTCTCATCTACTACAAGCGTGTAGGACCAATGAAACTTTTTAGCTTGCCAGCTTGCCAGAACTAGTTCTCTCTCTTTATTCACCTGCCTAGGGGATATTCTCACCTATTATAAGCTGAATCTTTTCAAAATCATTCAAACAATTAAGACTCTCCTTTGGGCTTGCTTTAATTAGATAATTCTTTAAGAGATATGTCTAAAGTCTCAGTTCTCAAGTGCCAAGTTGACATCTGAAAGTAGCTGCTGTGTTTGCACTCAGCTTAAATCACCTTTTCAGTGATTTTCTGCAAGGGAAATGCTGTACATTGGCTCACAGGGCTTTCTCTGAACCTTCTTTAAAAACTCCATGACTATCTAGTGACATCAAGTTCTGGCATCTAGCAATGTAATAAGGTTCCCTTGGACCATGGATGCAGTAGACTACAAGTGTCTAGGCAGCCGAACCTGGAAAAACGTTTATCTGCATGACCATTTTCCGTAAGTAGACTCAGAAGCTTTTTCAGCTAAGGCCCTTTATTTCGGTTCTCTCCTATCAGAGGAATATCTTTCAAGACACGTTTTATTTTTATGTACTGGATTCTTTGAAGGCAAGAGTCTCACCCTCAAAGAACCTTTCTTACTTTCCCAGTAAGAAGTACATGTGTTGTTTTTAATGGAATTGGTCTCTTTAGCAATTGCTATAAGACTCCCTTCCACATTTTCTTTAGAAATAATGGAATTTTGCCTACTAGTTAACAGACTTCCTCAGATCTTAACTTGCAGGAAACTTGAGGGGTGAAATGCCTACACACTTCCTCCAGTGCTGGAAGCAAAATATGATTACCCTCCTCTCTGTCTCTGCTTCTAAGAGTCTGGTGTTTCTCAGCCCTGAAGCAATCCCACTTCCTTTTGTCTGTACTGATAAGGAATCCCATATACCCTGCTTTGTATTTGACACTGCACTCTGTGTATATGAAATCTGAACTTCCTAAGTAGTCATGAAGCACCATGAAGTCAATTCAGAATGGCGATGTCTGAGGTCCTCTGTTTACAAATGTATGGTATGTTGGGCATCTACAAGTTATATCTGCTTTGCCTATGCCAATCTAGTCTGTTAAAACTTTTAAATGCATTCACCCTCTATTCCTGGCCAAACTACACATTAGTCATATCTTTCTACTGTACTTATTATGTTCTCTTCCCCTCTCCTCCTCTCTTCCTTCTCTTCTTGCCTCTCATCTTTTCTTCTCCTTCTCCTTTCCCCCTTCCTCTCTAACTACAACAAATAATAGCATTAGGCATACAACAGCCACATCCTGAATGTTACTTTCTTAAAATTTCTTCCTTAATAAATTAGCTCTTCTGTTTTGAATCTAGCCTCACGTAACTGTTGAGGACATGAGGGGAACAGCCAGAGTCATAGCTAGAATGTAATGGCATGGCCTCACAATCAGTGTTTACTGTCAGTATTTCTGCTGATGTTCCAGTCATCTGAACTGCCAGCAGAATGGGCAGTTAATATCTATTGAGGAAATCCATGATATTTTAGGACTTTTGAGGCCACATCTCCAGTCTCTTCCACATGCCTTCTTCAAAACTGTTTCAAAGGCCTAAGATCTTATGATCAGATATATCACATAAAATACCCTACTTCTCAGTACCAACTTTCTGTAGCACCTACGTTTTCATTGCTATAACTAAATATCTGATCTAAACAACTTAAGAGATGAAGGATTTCCTTTTGCTCACAGTTTCTGAGGAATTTTAGCTCATCATGGTGGGGAAGACAAAGCAGAGGGCTTTATCCATGGCAGGAGGAACATGAGGCAACAATTTCTCCAAATGGTGACAGAGAAGACCCAGAGAACCAGACAGGAACCAGGCCTGGACTGTAAACTTCAGAGACCCTCCCTTCCAAGGGTCTGTTGCAGTTACTCTTTCTGTTGCTGTGAGACTCAGACTTATGCAACTTAAGGAGAGAAAGGGAGGTTTATTTGTCTTATGGTTCCAGAGAGGAGATGTAGTTCATTATGGTGGAAATGGTATGACCGTCTGGCAGAAGCCACTGAAGTCACATCTATGATGTAGGCTGAGAGAGCTACATATAGACAACTAGCAAAAGCAGGCTGAGGCTAACCAAACTCAAATCCCATCCCCTAATCTCATCTTCCAGCAAGGCTCCACCTTCTAAAGTTGCCCTCACCTTCCCAGATATTAACATCAGCTAAGGATGTAAACACCAGAACCTGACATTCATGATCCCACTCTATCAGCCAAGCGCTACCTCCAAAAGGCTATATAAGCTTTTGAAATCATATCCCTAGCTGGGAACTGAGCATTTGAAACATGAGCCTGTGAAATGCATTTCAGAGTTGAATAGTAACATACTAATTTCAATAAAATATCATGAATAATGACAAAGCTATTTTGTTTTTAGAAATAAGGATAAAATGGTAGTGACATTGAAATAAGTATTTATATATAATCTAATTATTGTTGAAATGAGAAATAACCTACTTTTTCATTGGTAAGTTAGTATTGTTACTAATATAATAATAGCACTTACAAAAAATAAAATCTGAAAAAATGCTTTCAATATGGGTAAAATATTAATACGTGATTTAAAGAAATATGCTGTATTTTTAATTTTCTTGATCATATGATGGATCAGTATTCTTACTGCTGTGTTGTAAAAACTCAAACATTCTTTTATTTAATGTGCTAGGATATTGTTTGGACCTTTTGGAGAACATGATTGCACACTTAAATGAAAGCGTGTGTAGTCCCCAAAATCATTTCACAGTTTCCATTTTATAACTATTCCCCAGAAAGTCTGACATGGTGTTTAGAAATTTCAATCTATACAACTATAAATTTAGTTAATTTAAGGTTTCACAATGTCCTAGTTTAGTTTTTCTTGATATGACACAACACATAAACCTGCGAAAATTATAAGGAATAGAGGTTTATTCTAATTGGCAAGTCTTTGGGCTGGGAAGTCCAAGATCCAGCAGTCTCATTTGTAGAGGACCTTTTACTACTTCCAGAATGGCAGAGGAGTGTAAGAGCAAGTGAGGTGCATGCACAAGAAACATCAAATGAGTTAGTCAATTGATCTATAACAGCCCAGTCTCATGGGAAACACACCCATCCCATCAACTCCTAAAGGCTCTGTCACCTCTTAATACTAATATATGAGGAATAAAGCCAAGCATCAGATGGGACAAACTGCTATCAACTGTAGCACTGAGAAATTAACCAGAGTTCTTTTTTTCAAAGACTGAAACATTTATTTCTTGGGATGATCTTCAGTCTGGATCTTGATAATGCCCCTTTGTCTGTTTGTCTGTTTGTCAGGTGTCTGTCTATGTGAGGTGTTGTGCGTCCTCCTCTCAGTTACATACTGTCAGGACCTCAGTCTTTCAAACACACAGTAGCTGTCAGTGTCACACGGGAAACATCCTACAATTCTACATGAATCCAGCTTCAGAAAGCTTTGCTTCGGTCTGGCACATAGATCATTGCATCACTCCATTGCCAAAGTGTGGTGCGAAGAACACTGTGAGATTGTGTCAGGCTACATGTCTAGGCATAACATGCAAACATTTTGTCTATTCCCAAACCATGGCAGATGTGGGGAATGCTTACAATGTACCATCCCCTGAGACCTTTCCAGGAAATGAGACACATATCTCTGCTATTTATTGCCACACCTGTCTGTTGGTACTATCTTATTTCTGGATCCTAGCCTGAAAAGGATCAGATTACAAGGCTCATTGTTCAGTAAATATAAATATTTAGTACCTTTTTTCACTATTTAAGGTTTATTCCACTATTACTGTAAGGTACTTCAAACAACTTATTTTAGTTGGTTTAAGTCAACTGATATAAGGGAAAATATGACTAGAGTTTGATGAAACTAAGGTTAATGTTTCTATTTTCTTTTTTCTTTTGTAAGGTGAGAGCTTTATTTCCTTGCTTAAGCTCCGGCCCCACATAGACCCGATCACATACAAATGCCATCATCCAAAGTTTTTTTATTTACCCTGTTGCTTTTCAGTGCCACAAGTGTTATCAACTACATGTCCACAAATATGTGGGTTTGTTTATATCATCTTTTCTCTTTCAGTATCCTGCCTACTCCACAGTTAGTGTTGCATTGTCTTTTTGCACTAAAACTTTGTAAGTATGTTTGCCTATGGAGGCCCAAGAGTGACATCAGAATCATCCTGGATTGCTTTACCTCCTTATTACTTTTGCTCAGGTTCTATCTTCCAGTGCCAGAATTGCAAGCCACTGCCATTTCTGCCTGGAGATCTGAACTCAGGTCCTGTTGCTTGTGAGGTAAAGGTTTTAACCCCAGCTCTTGCAGCAATTCTTTGAGAAATACTAAATTATCTGCTAAGGTATTGAATGAGATCACATTTATGCATGATCAATTATGATCATAGCATATGCCTCTATTTTAGTCTTTAAAAAAACTTAAAATTAATAATTTTTTGAAAAATTTCACATTTCATTAAATTCATTCCTATATATTTCATATAGTTAATGCTATTGTAAGCTATCTTTTAAGCATTGCAATTTATTATTTGTTAATATATAAACTAGGGTTTTCGATATTAATTTTTAGCCAGGGTATATATGACTTTCTTAATAATGTTAGAATTTATATTTAATTATGTACATAGTCATATTTTCTCTTTAAAAATGATACTATATCGGTAGCTTTATATTTGAGATCTTATAATTAATTTTATTTTATCATACTATGATGTTTATAAAAACGTTGATTAAAATTTCCAATAGCAAGTATCCTTGTTCTTTTTCATATCATAAAGGGTAAAATTTTTTTAAAAATTTGCTGTTAAATATGATATTTACCTCAGGTAAAATATCCTTATCTGAAAACTCAAAGTCTTAAGTTGTCCAAACTCCAAGTCATTTTAAGTGCTAATATGATATCATAGGTGGAAATTCCCACACCTAACCTCAGATGATAGATTGTAGCAAAGAAAGTTGTGACATCAAGTGTTACTCATGTACGGTCGGTCATTTGGTTTTGTCTACTTCTCACTGGACTTTAAATGACATGAGTACAACAATCATACATCTACACTTCCATATCCAGAAAGTTGCCATAGTGCTTTATGAAGAGCAACATAGAAATCCTTCCTAAATTGCACACACTTGAATATGATAGAGCAGGATATGGAAGGGAGTGAGTCATTTTCACAAGGCATTTTCACTCCCCGTGTCTGATATTTTCACTCTCTGTGTGACCTGATGTTCTTGCTGTAGAGTGCCTGACTTCTACCTTGTTAGAAAGAAAGCAGAGCCTTGGAGAAGGAAAAAGAACCAGAGATAGGCACTTCAGGAGCTTATGGAAAATCAGCTTTCTGTTTTTGGCAGTCCTTCATTATCATTCTGAATGGTCTTTAGAATCAGACAGACCTGCCTGAATCCCACTTCGGACACTACGTGGCTATTTGACATTGATAAAATTGGTTAAAACAATCAAGTCTCAAGTTTCTTCATCTGAAAGCAAAACACAACAAAACGAAATCAACCAACCATTGTATACTTTATTGGGATGTGAGCCTCAGACTGGTTACTACTGTATGTGGCATAATGAATAGGATCTGCTCTTTGCCAGGGGACCAGGAGAGCACACTTCCCCAACTAGACAGTGCAGCATGGAGATGGGGAACAAATGAAAACAAAGCAGGACCACAACTGGGAAAATGTCACATTCTCCTGAAGATTAGCGGTATCACATCCTAGTCTTGGAAGACTCACCATCAGCCAGCACTGCGCAAGCACATCTCAGACCAACCAGGGTGTCTACAGGCTCTTAGCAAAACTCAGATGTCTTTCCTTCACTGGGGAGTAGGCTGATTATACCAAGCTTCCAAAAGAAGGAGTATGGCTCCCTGACCCCTGAGTGGGGGCTGTCTAGAGAGAGTAGCCGTCTCCTCACGCTGCCAAGAGCTGAGAATGGAGTTCCTTGTATTGCTTCTCTCCTGTCTTCCTGCTCTCTGGCTGCTCCTTCCTTGAGCTCTCTGCTCACAGATCTGTCTCCTGCTTATTCAGACCCCCAGTTTTCCTTTAGGAACCTTAAGACCTTCCATACCCTATCCCCAACTTCTCATTACTCGGATCTTTAACATGCTGATTAACACTTTCTTCAGTTAGTTCACACCTCCAGCATCCTGGCTGCAGGGATCTGGGATTGGAAGGGTGAAGACTGCTAGTTTGTGCACATTCTGCTCTGACATCCTCAAAGGCTTACTTCATATAACAGAAATCCTAAAAGTTTTTGGAATTTCCCAAGATGTGAGGGTCGAATATACCTAGGCAGTAAAAAGTTCACTTCCCCAAAAACACCATGCCCACAACAATGTATTATTTTTAATATAGTACTGCTTTACTCTCTTTTACAATTTATTTTGTTACTGTGCATGTATTAGGGAGCATGGTTATGCCATAACATATATATATATAAAGGTCAGAGGACAATTTGTGGAGTTAGTTCTCACTTTTCACCATTATGTGGGTTCTAGGGACTGAATTCAGGTCATGAGGATTACCTGGCAAGTGCTTTTTTGCCTGCTGAGCTATTTCATTGACTCCCATTGCATTAGTCTTTTTAATATATTTTCTGATGCCACATTAAAGTTTTTTACATGTAACTTTGATTGACCCATAGCCTATATTTAAGTTTTCTCTGCCTACTTCTGATGTTAAGATCATATTCCTAGTAGATAAATGAGCTGGTTAACTTTGTAGTATTTTAATACACATTTTACTTTATGTAAAATGCAAATTTTTTAATGTGTGGTGTTTGTGAGTGTGATTGATGGTTTGTTAGATTTTTATTTTATTGCATTTCTGTTTATTTTGTGCTTATTTTTCCATTCATGTTTGTAGTTATTGGGCCAATATTAGAAATACTCATCTTTTTTTAAAAAAAAAAACAAAACTTTTCCGAGGCTGGAGAGGTGTCTCCGGGATTAAGCCTCTGCCTTGCAGGGGGAAGGTCCTGAGTTCAGATCCTAGACCCCACGTATAGACACCGGGGAGGGGGGGGAAGCGGGGGAGGCCTGCGTTTCTGGTCCTGTAGGGTGGAGCCTGTGAATCCCAGGGCAGAGTAAACAAGGAGAAGGTGGAGGCATCCATGGTGTTTCCTGAATTCACCCGTGGTTCTACACACACACACACACACACACACACACACACACACACACACACTCGCACAATTGAATAAATAATAATTTAAAAAAACTTTTCCTTAATTTTTTAAAATAAGGCCTAATCTTCTAATCTAAAGAGGCATTAAGGTCTCATGTGTCAATATAGTTTTAATCAATGACATACACACACACACACATATGGTGATTAGTATATGCAATTAATTCAGCAGACTTCCTCATAAATTTATTGTGATCAATCAAAATTCTCTTTTATAATTTCCAGTTTTTGTCCTGAATTATATCATTCTGAAATGAACATTGCTACTGCTTATTTTGTTTATACCAACCTTAATTCCTTATAATTTGGATTTAAACTTGTTCCATCATTTTATCTTACATACTTTCTGGAAAACATATGGATGCATTATGCTTCTATAATGATTTCCATGATCTTTTTAAAAAGTATTTTTTGAGAGAGAGAGATAATTGTTTTCGAGCAGCTGCCTTACCCATTGAGGTAGCTCATAGGCCCATGTTTTTTATCTTTTAAGTGCAAGTTCAGACACATAATTCTCATCAGCCCACTGTCCATTATCTTATTTTGCACTACTTTGTGCTTTTCTTACTCATTTTTATCCTTTCTTACTACATTTTTGTTCTTTCAAAATTATTTTTACTTTCAGACTTCTAATTGTTAAAGTCAACATTGAAAGCACATGGTTACCTATATGCTTCTTTATATATATACATAAACAAATTTTCTTTGCCTTTGTAAAAGTTTTTTCCTCTAAAAATATTAATTTTCAAAGGCATTATTCTACTTCTTGCTAATTTTTCAAGTCCTACATATTATTTGTACAATGATTCCTTAAGGTAGCGCTTTCTGGAAAGAGGAGGAGTTCTGTGAGCAAACCATAGGTGCCTCAGTATTGGCTGTTTGCTTCCTTCTAGCTTTCCATCCTCACAGCAACCGTGTATGAGCACAGTAAAATCCTTGTCACCAACACTAAGTCAAGTGACTTGTCATCCTTTGAGAGCCTGAGAAAATATGTTCTAGAACATATAGCAGTAGTATGAAATTAAGGCCTTGGAAAAATGAAATCAAATGTGCCTTAACACATGCAGTCAGACACGGAGATGTATTTCTTTAAAATGTGTGTTTTCCTTCTGTAAAGTGAAAAATATTATCTCATCATGTAAATGTCTTTAAATCGATTCCCTGTTACTTTACTTTGAGGAATTTTCATTTCGCACAGCAGAACAAGGTTCATTACAGACTTGTATTCCCCATGAATCCGCACAATATGAATGTATAACACATTCTGCAGTAAAACAGAAGTGGGACATAATGAGATGGGAGAACTAGCCCCAGTCTGACTCGGAAGTGTAAACAATGACTTTCAACGTGAAGATCTCAAAGACACAGGCAGGCTGCTTCTGTAGCCCACCCTTCAGGGACAGTGGTCAGCACAGGGAAAATATGGCTTTTAGACAGAATAATGTAGATTTACAATGAAGGATTTTTGATGTGTACTGTGTTGAATGGTTTTCACTATAGAACTTTGATATCTTTGTTTCTTCCTCTGTGGCCATGATAGAGTGATGATACCTTTGTTTCTGTATCAGCTACATCATTTGTTCATAACTGAAGATGGTCTCCGGCAACAATCTGTTCAGCAAGTGAGCTGCCACTTGCCCTGATGATTAGAAGTTAATTACTGGACCCCATTTAGGACAAAGCTCGTATGATGGTGGCAATGCTTGGTTTGTTCTTTGATACTTCTATCGTGATGCATAATCATACAATCAATGTTCCACATTTCCACTTAAGTTAGTTAAATAAGAAACTTAGAAACTTTCTATTTTATAAGCTTATCAGTGAACACTAGATTTCTTTGTTTATGAGATTATTTTACGCTGCTCTTTGACAGTCTCATGTGTATACATAATGCCTTCTGATTATTATGCCCCTGTACTTCTTGCCTCCTTAACATTCCTATCAGTTACCTATTCTTCCCTACAAGTCCCTTTTCCAGATTCATGACTTTAGATTTTGTTTTGTGACCTATTTAGTTTCACCCAGGCCATTTGTGTGCCCACTGGCTTGTAACTCTCAAATGGAGACTGCTGAGATCACGTCTGAAGATAATGACACCTCCTTTTCTTGAATCTATTAGTAACAAATAATTTAGCATCAAGGATTGGGAAACCTGAGTCCTTCTTCCATCCATGCCTGGTTCTTGATGGTCCCACTGTTATATGGATCCAGTGCACATATTTGCAGTTGCTGTGAGCTCCTTATTTCATTTATGCCTATCTGTCTACCTATCATGGCCCCAGACAGTACTTTGCAGGCTGCTGGGTATAATACCCAGAAGGTGGCACTTTAGAATGCTTCTTCCTATCTTCCAACTTTTTACATTCTTTCTGTCCCACCCCATTTTTTTTGCAATGTTCCCTGTTCCATAGAAGGGATGATATAAATGCTTTGTTCATGTTTGAACACTCATCCATCACTCCTTCTCAGCAGCTTGACTAAATTATTCATCATAGTTCAATAAGAAAGGCTTCTCTGCTTAAGGCTGAAAGTAGCATTTGTCTATGGGTATGGACATAAATATTTAGAAAGCAGTCTGACAGAATGTCCATGTAATTAGACAACAGTATTCAGTCCCTGTCTCAAAGTCATATGGTCTTCCGTGCTATAAGTGATTGACCAGGTTTATACTATGAGGAATGGATTATCCTGTGGAAAAAGCCTCATATCCAATGAGAGTCATTGGTTAGCCCCATAATAGTAGTGCCACTATTGTGCAAGAGGACACTTCTTATCTGATAAATTGATAGGTTCACAGCCATGTAAATCTGCTGATTTTTTTCCCCCAGTAGCCTGCATAGCAATGTCTGGAACTATGATAGACAACAGAGAGGAAGCTTTCTACTCATATCCCACTTGATTTTTCTATATCACTCAACTGAGGTGTGTGGTGTCTTTAGCAATTTTCATTGCTTTTGAGTGACTTTTAAGTGATAAAATTAGCTACCAGGAAAATAATTAGCTCATAGTTGAGTGTGGTGGTAGAGTCCTATAGTACCAATACTTGGAAAGTTGAAGCAGAAGGATTGTGAATTTAATTCTTTCCTAAGCAAATAAAAAATTCATTTTATTTATAGGTTTATATTTTGAAGCAGGCAGAAAACACCAGGAAAATTTAATGAGTTATAAGGCACTTACATTTTATATAAATAACACCATAGAAATCGTTAGGTATTGACTGTAGTCTAATCATCTATAACATGGAAATAAGCTTATATTATTGAAAGGATTAGGTCAGACTTGTCTCTAAGATTTCAGAAAAGCTACCATGGATGGCATGAAGAGTCTCCAAGGAACAGGTGAACTGTAACGTTAGTAAAACTGCTATTTACCCTCCTGTCTGGCTGCAGCGTGTGGCTACTGCCTGTCTGTGCTGTGTCTAGCTGGACACCAAAGTAGAAAGATTTCTGATATGACATTCCTGACATGGCTGGAAAGAGCAGGTCTAGTTTCTCCTGATCAGTAGTGTCACACTCCTGCCACTCATAAGCTACCATCTAGGAAATGTCAACCTTGGGGAAGGCAAAACCATTGCTAGAAAGAAGGGCATTTTTCTGAGAGGAAATCCAAGTATGTATAAAAGTCAAAAGTATAACATGTCCTTTCTATTTCTGTGTTCACTGACTCACGACGTATTTAACAGCAGTACTGGACAGTATTCTTGACAGGGAAATATATTTATTTTCCCCTAGCCTGATAAACTGAAAGATCACACTCACCAAGAACTCCAGCAGTAGTGACAGAGTGATAGAGAGAAATTCCTCCTTGCATACTTGTTCCTGGGTATCCTGATCTAATGACACCAAATGGCCAGTTGGATTTTTTTTCCTTAGCAGAATGACATGGCACTTTGTTTTGAAACAAAAATGATAATAGTATGTTTTCACAGAGTGGGAGAAGTTAGAGACAAGACTCTAAAGTAATAGATTTGGAAAAGAAACATTATCCTTCATTCAAATCTTAGGTGACCTTTCCTGAACTCCCGTACCTTTACTGTTGAACAAAGTGTTATTCAGAATCACAGACAAAGTCTGTTGATACTTGAATGCACATTAAATAGCTGTGAGATGATCTGAAAATGAATACACTAATCCACAGTCTTTGTTGAAGAATGAACTGTTAGGTTAGGGGGAGACTTTGTACTTTGTATTCTTAAAAGACTACCAGGTGTTAGAAGTTACAGGAAGATAGATCACAAAGTTTAATTTTTGCTGTTCTATGCTTAATACAGCAAGGAAAGATAACGACCATCATGAGGTCTGAACACAGCTTTTTTTGCATCCTACTAATAATCTGCATCTTTTCCTACTCGTATGAGTGGACAGAGGGAAAGTGGGAAGGATTCATGTTCAAGTAAATAGAATGAGAAAGAGGCTGAACACTGATCAGATTCCACTTTCCCATGAATGTGTCTCAAGAGTGGACAAAGTAATTTGGGAGGGATTGTTCTGGTTTGTTCTTTTAATAAGAGAGGTGCTAAGTCTTAATCCATCTCTTGTGGTTTATAAAATCCCTACACAATGGTTTTTTCCTTAATTCTCATGCACTTCATGAACATAAAGAGTTAATGATTGCAGACGCTCTGTTGGAAGAGTGTCTTGGGAAACAAACATGTAGAGAGAGGAAAAAGGAAGATGAAAGCTGCACAAAATTTCCAATTTAACATTTCCTGTTATGCATCTGGCTCACCTCAATTTCTTTAAGATTCTTCAAGGTATTTCTAATAACTGATCTAGATATTTTGTGTAAATGGGAAAATGGAGAAAATTATTGAGAAAGAAATTATGATTTACAATAGCATTCCCTGGCTGTAAAGAAGCAGGCCAGAGAGTGGCAATGTGTGAGAAGACCAACAGAATTCCATTCCTGGTGGGCATTCAAAGGGCACAGTACAGATAAAGACATGTAAGACCACAAAAGAGAAATCATCTTCACAATCCTCAGGATAGCTGTCTAATGTTCAAAGCCACTTGAAAAAGGACTTGATAATGTATGGAAAGTGGACTTTACTTAGCAAATCATGGCCAGAATGTTTGTGGAATGAGTGAATTCCTTCTTCCTCTTTTAAATTTTGATTATCTAGCATTTGAAAAGAATGAAAAAGACAAAAGATATTTTAATAGTCTTTAAGTATTTTTGTATCGAAGAACAGAAAAATGAGATTAATACTGAAAGGCGAAAGCATGTTTTATCCAGATGAGCTACAGTGAAGAGGAGGAGAGTGAATCTAAGGCAAAAAAGTTAGAATTAAAACTCATTTTCTCTTCTCTCTTCCTCCACAAGGGGAGCAACACATTATTCTTTTTCTAGTCTCTTAGTATTCTGGGGATTGCCAAGTGATCAGTAAGGTGATAATTAAGCTTAATTATCTCTACTCTGCTTTTAGTCAAAACAGAGGTAGAAATTACAAAAATTAGCTACATCAATTATAAGAACAAATCATCTTTTCAAAAATTTTCTTCTTACATCCAGTGTTTATACCAAATATTTGCTATATTCTTGTATGTGATCTAAAATATGCAAAAATAAAATTTAATTTTATCCACAAAATAGAAATCTTGCTAAGACAGGATCTGAGTTTCATTTAGCTCAGCAGGATGCATCTGGAAGTACTGCTCTGATTATTTATTTCTAAAACTCATTTTATGTTTTATAATTGTATATTTGTGTGTATGATGTTTGGGTATGTCAATACAATGGTGCAACCATAAAGGTCAGAGGACTACTTAGTAGAGTCAATTTTCTTCATCCAATTTCATCCAGGTATTTATATAGCAAGTGTATTTACCCACTGAACCATCTCGCTAGCCCTGCCTTTTGTAATTAAAAAACTTCCAAAGTCATGTCACACACACACACACACACACACACACACACATATGATATATGAATGGACATTAGTTTATGTAGTGTGTTTATATTTGATGTATGAATGAGCTTATGCATATATATATATATGAATGAACATTAATTTAAGCTACTCTGTGCAGTTAGTAAATGGTAATCAGGTTTCATGCAATTAGACTTGGTCTTAGAAGGAGATTATCAATTTTCATAGTATTGGAGAAGAGATATGGAAGTAAATATTTCAGCTGAACTGAATGGATCAAATACATGGATCAAATATGTCTCTGTGCTTCATGCTCAAGGAGATGGCAATGCTAGCAACTAGCAATGCTTTGAGAGTGACAAGGATAAAACAAAGAGGACACACGCCTCCAGAAGAGACTTAACATGAAACAGTACTTTTCAGGACTAGACCAACATCAGCAGGATGCCTTTAGAGCTAAATAAAGCCTCACTTTTATGACCCATTGTCCTGTCATCTCAGCTCTCCCTGCAGACTCTGGGGAACAGTTAAGTGTGAGGAAATATCACCCATGTGTATTTCCTAAGCATAATCCTTCCAAACCTAGTTACCTCTTATAAATTTGCACAGAGCTGGATTTGCAGCCTTGAATATACAAAATACCCAGCTGTACATCATAAAAATTTGTAACAACTGCTCATAGAACATTTTCCAAATGCCATTTACATGTAGGAGACACGTTAGTACAGTGAGGAGACTATGTGCTAGGTGATGTGTGAGGTAAACCCATGTATATTTCTTACTGCTGATGGGTAGAAACACATGCACAAACATATGTATATATATTAGACATGTATACTGCAAATGTTTAGAGTATAGGAGAGCCCTTCATTGTAATGAAAATATTGAGGCTGTGAACTCACTAGTTTAGACCTATGGCTCTGCAATATCTGTTCATGGACAGTGGTTTCCCTGTGATAGTTTCTTCATGTACATTTGCTTATAAAACATGAGTAAAATAATTGCTGAAAGCTCATTTGTCCCTTGTTTGTGTATACTCTGATAATATGCACGAACTTTCTCCATTATTTGGAAGCAAACAGATTAAAAGGAAGATATTTAAGCAGAAAAGAATGGTACACTGAGTAGTGCCCAAGTGTAATGATGTTAATATTCACGGAGGAAAATCTTCACAATAGGGCATGAAGAATTCAGTGTTTCTCAAACTAGGGACACTTTTGAGAAAATTGTAGTCTATATCAGATGTTGATTAGTCATTTCAGTCTTGAAAAGAACATGAGAAATCAAGTTACAGAAATTCGAGACCAAACAAGTATGTGCAGAAATTAACTTTTTTATTATATATCATATAATGTAGTAGTAAAGTTTGTTTGAAGTGCATGAATAAAAAGTTAGTGAAATTACAGGAGGAACAATCTATATAGCAATAATAGGTGCATTCCCTGTGCATCTGAAAGGAAAAAAAGAGTTTTCACTCATATTTTGGCCTAAAACTTAGTGTTCAGGTTCCCAAGATTCTGACATCAGAACCCGGATAACGCTGATTAGAACCATAGGGGCTTTACAATAAAAGCTAAAATATTGACCATATGATGGCAAAAAGTCTTATTCTGTGGTTAACTTATTCTCTTCTAGCTACTCTCTGATGAAGTTGGTGGCGCTGTAGAGGAGGACCGCCGCCGCCTGGAGGAGGACCGGGAGCGCTCCGCATTGTAGGTGACATGTTTGTCATAGTTCTCCATCTGAGCCTCGATGAGGTCCCTCTGTTGCTGTCTGATGGTCTGGCTGATGAGCCCGGGGAGGGCATGAATGCTACCAATCAAAGTCTCTAGTTTTGTTTCCAGGGTGACAATCCTCTTTTCAAAGTCTTCGCTTCTTTCATTTAAGTCGGAAATCATGTCATACATGATATTCTGGGTCTGGAAAACAAGGTTGAGAAGGTAGAAATGGAAGCAAGAGGTTTAATTACCCTAGCTTTGGATGCTAACAGTTCAGTTACCTAGAAGTCATTATCTGCTCAGGGATAGAATTTAGCATTGAATGATCTTGAGCATTAATTTGGTTCTGTTTTAGAACATTTTGGTGTGGTTTCCTCTAGCGATATACCTAGTGATTTCAGATAGTATAAAGATGACTAGAAATGGTTCATATTAACATTTGTGTGTGTTTTAAAGATTCTCCTACAAGTTAGCACATCAAATTAATTTTTCAACATGTAAATATAGTATGGCATGATCTGATTTTGAAATACCAGAGTTAAGTAACAAAAAGTGCAGATGGTAGTGTGATGGAAAAAAATCAAAGGTAGATTATGAAAAAAGCTTAGGATTGTGTTGATCAAGTAATTTAGTTATTTAAAGCAATATGTTTTTGTACATCTTTTATACCCTCACATTCCAAACTACAGTCCTTTCTTCATGGACCTAAAATGAAAATAAAATTTCCAAGTTCTCAATAATAATAATTCAGGGAGAGTCTAAAGTTACTACTCAGAGCTAGGGATGTAGCTCAGTGGTCAAACACTTGTCTAAAAAAATCAAGCCAGTGTATGTACTCTACATACCACATAAGTAAAAGGTTACAGGTCATTTTTTGGTATGCTTTATTCAGAATTAAGTGTTTTGAAATAGGAATATGAAGTGCTTTCGATGGGCATTAGTAAACTAACAGCAATGTTTGAGTACTATATATATTTCCTACAGTAATCGAGAAACTGGGAAAGGGGACTCCAAAGTCAACCACCTCTGAGGCAGAAATGGAAAAGGGTTGGTGATCAACAGGAAAGGATTGGAAAGCTACACTTAGCCTGGTAACCACTGTTCCCGAGTCCAGGGTTCCTTCCACTCCATTTTCTCCTTTATCTTCTCCTGCTTAACAATGTCTAAAGATGATAGATGAACTGATTAAGCAAAGGAGTTATTCAGAACACAGGCATTTTGTTTCAGTTGGCCATGGACACAGTACATTAACTTCCTTTTTACTATCTAGTCATGAGAATATGTGAGCAATATTCATTCATTCAATATCGTTATAGCAAGGTCAGTCCTTAGTCACGGTTTGCATGCCACTGAGGAAATAATTACACAGAGGTACATCTTGCCACGTGGCTATGGGAGGGGTTGTATTAGTGCTAGGTGTTAAACCCAGAGTGAATCTTGTGCATGTAGGGCAAGCACTCTACCACTGAGTCATATTCCCAGTCCTTAAGGCACTTTTAAGGTAAGAATATTCCTTATCTACATCTGATTTTCAAGTTGTTTGTTTTTATTTTTTAACATTTAACTTAGGAGTAATACAAAAATCTACCTCAATCAAGAGCCATAATAAGGGAAAGTATTGCACATATCTGTGCTTCTCAGCTAACTGCATGCACATTTTCTCCACAGGTGAGCCATCAAATATATAGTAGGCGGTAATGATATACCTAAAATGAATATAATTTATATACATTCAAATACTTTATCAACATGCTTATGTAGTATGTGGTATAATATACATAAAATGAATATAATTTGGATACATTATTTAACAACACAAGGCCAAATGTGTCTTTTTTTTAGAGAGTATAACTGTAGTTTAGCAAAACAAGCTTATTTATCAAATATGAATAGGATTTTTTCATAAAGCATATTTGTGCCAAAAGACTGAACACTTTTAAGTACCTTTTATTCTAGTTAAACTATCTTAAGAGGATGTAATGTTTACACAATTGATAAATATTCACATTTAAAAAAAACTTTATTTATTCATTTAGTTTTTTTTTTTTTTTTTTTTTTTGTGTGTGTGTGTGTGTGTGTATCATGGACACTATGTTCCCTGTGAAGGACTAAGGTGACTTCAAGAATCATCCTGGATTGCTTCTACTTCCATCTTTCTTCACTCTGGAATTTTCCAGGCTCTGCCACCAAGGCCAGAAGTGTAGATTGCTGCTGTTTCCATTTAGTATTTTGACATGGGACCTGGCATCCAAACTCAGGACTTTGTGCTTGCAAGTTAGAGTCAAACCCTGAGCCACCTCTCTACCCCAAATATTCACATTTTTGAGAGTAGATTTTACTTGTGGAAGAATAATAAAAAAGTCAGAAAGAAAGTGGTATGCTAATTAAATAATGAAATGGAAAAGATCATAAAAATGAATGTAACATTTTTAATGCACTTTTATTATATAGTTCCTGAAGTCTTCAGAAATTTCAGTACTTACAATGTTCAGAGATTACTTGAAATATAAGCAGTATGTAAAGTGCACTGATGTTATTTAAACTGTTAGCATAGGGTCTGAGTAGTGTATGAGGGGAAAGAATATATAAAGTAAGAGTTTCACAAAGCTGCTACTAAGGGGGACCATCATTTTAGATGTCTATGCAGCGGTTACTTCCAATGGATGCAGCCACCAGGGCTGGACACCTCAGAATTACCTTTGCCAGATCCACCAAGGTATTTGCTTGGTCATTCAGTTTCCTCTGTTCCATTTTTACACTTCTTAATCTAAAAGACAGAATCTGAAGTCAGTAAAGTCAGTCTTCTTTCTCTGACTGTGTTACTGCTTTCAAAGAGCATGCACAAAATCGACAAGAGCAAATAACTGCATGGAAAATGCCTTGAATATTTGGGGGTAAAGTCCATACTGGTTATGTATCTGGTAAAATGAGAAGCATGCTTCCCCATCACCGCAAAAAAGAAAGGAGAGCAAGAGATGAGATGTCCTTAGGACAACTATTAACCAGGTAAGTTAATTCAGAGAGGCTCATAAGGATTTAACCACATGAGGAAAAGCCAAAACATTCCTTAAAGCCTCAGTATAATAGCAAATAGACATAGGAAGAAATGTGCAAAGCAACTAGAATTTCATCATGTTGGAGCAATGAGCACCTTCCTATGCCTACGTGACTAGATACAGGTATTAACCCTGTTTAGTCTGAAATGAATTGGGTTAGGTATTTGAACCTGATGAAAACACAGTGATAAGTGAGATTCTTGTTAACAAAAACAAAACTTTTATTCAACCAGCAGCAAGATAACTCAAAACACAGAATTCTCTTATTCTTTATTATAGTATATTTTCACTTGACTTTTACCTTAAACTGACATTGAATTTGAAGGTAAGCCAGACTATTTCTTTGGGAGAATCTCCTAACTTTCATTGTTGGTAAAAATAAAAAGACAATAGCCTATGGACAGAATTTCTACTTGTAAGTTGACTTCAATTATTTTAAAATATCATTGTGTGGACTTGGTTGATGTTTACAAGTCTCTCTAAATGAGAACTCCATTCTTTATTATATTACTCTCATGCTTATTATGTCCAAAAAGTTAAGACTTTACAGGAAATTACAGTTCAAAGCCTTGTTCCAAAAAAAGAAAGAAATCAGTACTTTTGAGGTGTTTAATGAAAAAGGAAAATGGAATATCCATGCTAACCTCATTCTGCTTTGATAATGATTCATTTTATGAAATTCAGCTTTAATGGAAGAAGGAATTATTGTTATTTTCAATTTCAACTGTAGACAACTACATAGGAGTAAAAACTCATAGGGCAAGATTTTACTGCCAGGGAGATTTCAGTTATTAAGTGTTCCTGACACTGAGTGATTTTGCTCTGAAACTAAGATACCTAGTACATCATCCAAGCTACCTTCCATGAAGATTCAGTTCCTTCAGCCAATTAGGGTTTAACTGACACCCATCTACAACCTGAGGCTTCACTAAACAGCTTAACTGTATAACTCCTCTTTACAACTGTGTGTTCACTAGAGTTTTGGGAATAACATTAACCGGCTTCTTATGTTATTATTATAGCAGTGCAATAAGTTCTAGTCATATTTAAATTCAATGGACTGTTGAAAAAAGTTTCTCTAAACACTGACTAGGGTTATAACTCTTAAAATCTACCTTCTGAAAATAAGTAAAAAGCAGCAGAAATACTGCTGGACTGATACCTGGTAAGGTATTTTCAATTTCCTTAAGTGATACTTGAATATAAGATATTAGCACTTAACCATATGAAAAGATAGTTATCCCCCTTAATATTTTCAAAGTCTGGGTTAGTGCAAGAAAAAAAAAATGTGTCATGTGGATCCTATCACGTGTCTATCTTCTGATAACTGCTATTTTCTCTTTCTTAAAAGGATGGGCAGGAATTCAACTCATGTCTTCCAAGTCTATGGTTAAAACTTAATACCAAAATTTCAACTATGCTACCTTTGCTCCCATGCTTATGGGGAATTAAGATAGGAATTTATATTGAGTTTTCTTTTAAAATTCAGTACAGGACTGGAGTTTGGAACTTTGAACCAGATACCCTCCACCAATCAATAAGTTAGAACTTTGCTGATCAGGTAGAAGTAGGAACTTCACTGTAAAGCAAGGATGCCTAATGGCTTTTAGTGGATTTACAAATTATGTCTGACAGTAGAATTTTGCCCATTGTGTCTGTTTCTAACAAAGAAAGATGATATAGAGTAGCCCTGACTGATGTTCCTTTAGCTCCCTGAACTTAAATCATCTGCTCTTGCTTAAACCACCTGTGGTGTTGAAGAGCAGATAAAGAAAGCCTGCTAAGACTGCAGCTGCCGGAATAAAAGGTAACATGCACATATATAGTACACTTTTTCCCCACAAAAAGAATAAGGAACACATGTTGATTTCTTCCTTGTGAACTTCACTTATCACAGGAAAATATCATGATTTTGGATCACATTTCCATAGCAGCAATCAGACTACTGAAATTCACAAATCAAGGGTCTGCTTGGGTGCATGCAGCCAGTAGAAAATTCTGCAAATGTTGACAGGAGCAGCTCACACAACTTACTTCCGAGCTCTATTTTCATTTTGTTGAAATAAAAAGACAAAACAAAAGAAAAGAAACTGTAAAATGTTTTGGAACAAAAATAACAATAGTGTGGTGTTCAGTTGTGCACAGGGGGCTCGATTCATTAGCTGGAAGATCCTGTTATGATTCTGGGGGCTTTCGGTCATTCAATTGCATCCCCATCCTTTACAGCTACTGTGCTTGGCCTACCTGAAAACACTCAGCTTCCTCATGAACCAGAGTTCAGAAGGAAGAACATGTATAAGGTAAAGCTGGCCTCTTCATACTCAGCCTTCAAATAAGCCAGAGGAAATTTTTTTTCTTAAAATGAGATGATAAAATTGTTTTTTTTTTCTTTGAGAGGGAGAACATATCTTTTCCAAACTGGGGCTCCTCAGGATCCCCTTTAACAGAAATTAAGCACAGATTTCTTGGCTTGAGACAAGTTCATGTTGATTGATGGCTCCATGGTTGAGACGGAAGAATGATAAAAGTTAAAGCTGCTACCAGAAAAAGGATTGAAAGTTAGAGAGAACACTTCATGGCATTAAGTGACAATTCAAAAAGACAGGTACATTACAGAAAGAGGGTGCTGGCCTAGAGCATTCAGCACCACCAGAGACTGGGGAACTTACATGTTGGGAAAGAGGTTACGAAGTTTGGAAAAGAGAATGAGAATTGAGCTAGAGCGGGAGGTTGGCAGAAGAGGAAAGAACTGCCAAAATGTTCCCAGGAAAAATCAGAGATGAGCAGAGGCCAGGAGAGCTCCAGCAAATGAATTATGAATTTCTGTTGAACTAAGAAGGTCTGGTTCATCCAGCGCTGACAGATGAGGCTACGGTGTTCACTGGATGCAAACAGTGGGCAGTGAAGGCCCTGCCACGAAGAATCGAGCCCTGTGTGCTGTCCTTCATGACTTTACTTCTCAACTTCCCACACTAAGTTAACATGAAAGGTAATTATGCATGATTAGAGTCATGTAGTCAAACCCAGCCCATGTAAACAAACTCACTCTGCTACCCTTGTTCACAAACTTGAAGTGTTTCCCCCCACCCCCGCCCCTTGCAGCCAGCAAAGGAAACCCACTAACCACCAGACTAATTTAAGAGCATATTTGAGTTGTTGAAGCTCCTCTGCTGTAGATGTACACATAACATCAAAAGAAACAGTGTAAGAATGTCTGGTGGAAGAACCACTGGCCTCCTCTGTCGCTCTATCCAGAGCAGCTTGCTGGAGGGCTTCCCCAGTGTGCCCTAGGGACCAGGTCAACATGCTCTGGAAGGCACTTCTGGCACTTCCTGTTCTTAGAATTAGCTTCCTTCCCTTAAAGAACTTTTTATGATATTTTGTCATAAAAGAAACAGCAAAGCTGAAAGAATTTTATAGCAAACAGACGCTCCTCTATTCTCCCATTTTATTTTAGTGTGAATGTACTCAGAACTGAAATATATGCTAACACAGAATTAATAGCCTGTCTTTAAGCATAGCTACAGACTACATTACAAAAATGTCATGTTTTAGATTTGTTATTTGAAAACTTATCAAAAAGAAAAATCAAATATGATTATGCTTTTAAGAGGTTACAGTGATAGGAACACAAAATCCTGGGGAAACATGAAGTGTGTCATTCAACCCATGCATCAGGCACACATACTTACTCCCATGTCATCTTGTACCCTCCACCTGTGATACATGCATCTCACACCCATGAAGGGGAAGTTTCTTTTTATTATATTCAAAATAGATTACAATGAAAATATTAAACTTAAAAAGATATTTTCTCAGTGGTTTGGCACAAACCCTTATAGGTTAATTACTGTGCTGCATGGCTTGGGGGATACAGTTACTATATGGAGTCATTACAGGTAAGTTCCCTGGGAACAGGGCCAGTCTAGATAGGTCCAAGCACCTCCTGAGAACTTAATCCCTTAGGCAGAGAATAATAAGAATGACAGGGTCTAGACTGGTGCTCCGGGGTTGGTAGCCCTAGGTTAAATAAAAGCAACTGAGTTCTTAGGAGCTAGCTCTATTATCATTTTCCTCGCTGTTCTTTTCACTGAGTTGAAAAGTACAACCTTAACATTTCCAATCCTACTTTTTACTTATAATGGGAAGGGTCATGGTTTTCTGTAAAGTCACAGAGTTAAAGCAGAAACGCCATCCTCTTCTTAGGGAAATGTATTGATGGCAATAAGGATAGGTGCACGAGTCTGTGGGCAGTAATGACAAACCAACTGATTCTACTGTATGAGCACAGCTTGCTCAGTTTTAGATCGCAGGGTTACTTAGGTTTCATTTGCATTGAGAAAGGTTTCTGTTTCCATAGAAATGTGAACATTAACATAATTCCAGCATGGTTTGGACCTTTTAAGATACTTATCTGAGCAGAGCAATGGATGGACAGGTAAAAGATCAAAAGATTTAGGGACTCTCCACAAATGTCAGTGCCATATTCTGTATGAATTAGCAAAATGTGCAAAACAAAAGTTTAAGCCTCACAGACTTGTTTTCTTCACTACTTGGGTCTGGGGAGGCGACTCTCATTGCATACGCAGTGATCTCATTTACCCCACTTTCAACTCTTACTCTTGTAAAAAAACAACTTTACTCTCATAAAGAAAGCCACTTTTCTGAGCCACAAATGTGACCATGCAGAAATGGCGTTAAGAGCAAGTTGCCATCACAGACAAGAACCATATGAACAATACTTACGGTGAAGATGCTGTCAGTCTGGAGAGAAAGATCTGTTTCCAAGTTATCACTGAATCTTACAAGGTACAGAGTGTTATCTTATAATAGTATAATAATTACATCATAATGAAATGTCATGAAGGACTAAATAAATTGGATAAAGACAACCTAACTAATGTTATAATAATAAGAGAAAATAGAACCGCAAAAACCCTAAAATGTATAATGATTACACAGCATCTCCAACTTTCTGATTAAGAATTCATTGAATACTCTAGTACTAAGACAATAGATATATAATAGTCATATAAAGTTGTTTGATTGTATGTAAAAAAATTCAGATACATTATATAATGTTAACTTTTCCCAAGATTTTGCAGTGGATATGTTTAATATTTTAGAGCAAACTGTGTAAATAAATATAATAAATGAAGAAATACAATTTTAACAGAAACTATTGGTTCCAAAGAGAGAAAATGAGAAGACTAAGTGATTTTTTTAACCATAAAAGGAACTAAACTTTTCTCAATATTGATTGTATTATTAGATTTTCAGATGGTGTTTTCTGAGAACAATGTGGCAATGGCTTTTTTTCTCTTCCTCTGTCATGAAGGAAGAACCAGCAAGTGAGAGAACCAGAAGCCAAGAATGAAAATATCAAGATGAAAATGAAAACAGGTACTTACTGATGAATAGCTTGCAAGAATTTTCGTTGATGTTTTCTTACTTTTGCATGATCTATCTTTTTTACTAGCTTTGTGTTTTTGTAGATTAGCCATGTTTCCCTGAGTACATTGGCAGCTGCGTTTTTCACCTGTTCAGAAAAGAAACAAGAGGAGCAGTTGATAAATTCTAGAGCAGATTTCTTTATACTTGCTGAAGGTTGCATTTTGCATTCTGGGCATCAAGGGTTCTAGTAACAAGGATTCAAAAGACTTATTTTTTTCTGGCATATATCCCTTTATAGATATCTATGTATCTGTCTGGGAATGACACCTCAATGAAATAGTATAGAGGTACTATTGATTTTCTGTGTCAAATTCTATCTTGCTCTATCAGTATTTTTTTTTCAATCCAGAGATGGTGAGACTTCTTTGCATTGCAACTGTGGTCTCCGTCAGCTTCCCCAGAGAAAGGAAAAATGCCAAATGGTCAAGAGTGGTTTTGTCCTTCCCAAGCTTGCTCGACCTCTCTAACTGTGCACTGCAGCTGTGGCATGTTCTCATGGCTGAGTGTTTGAGCTCACAGTGATTAGCGGCGTCAGCGCACTTCAATTCACAGGGAATATTACCATGGTTTTGTTGGAGAAATGGGAAGGAGGAAAGCATTGCAGTGCCATTGCTGACACCTACCACAGCTGACACAAGGCTCCAACACTTTATGCATTCACTTGCTTTCCTGATTAAAAATCTTCAAAAAATTGTGGAAGGTGATGAAGGCCTGGGCGGGGTAGTCCCAGATTCTTTTTCTAGCTCCATCACAGGCACTGAGGATTTTGAGCTTACTGGTAGTTACTTATCCCGTCACAAAGAAAACCACAGACTGATAGGGTGCTGGAAAGATGAAGGTGACACAGGCAGAATTGGGAGGAAGACTGAAATATTACTGGAGACTGGGAAGTGGGTAGTCATTTCTTGAGTCTGTACAAGCCAAGTGAAGTCTAGGGAACTTGTGAGCCTGGATGGAATTTAGTTTTGCTTTGCCAGGCAGAAATGGCTGTGGTCTGCACTTTTGGCCATGGAAAACAGAACCTGGGAAACCCCAAAGCAAATCAAAAAGAAGGTAGAGCAATCCAGAATGATTCCCAAAGTCATCCTTTGGCCCCCCACAGGCCCCCACAGTGTCATCTTCTATGCACACATTTGCATGTAAATAACCACATCTACACATGCAAAAAAATCTGGTTTTGTCTAACATGAGAACATTAGATACATGATTATTAAAATCCTGTTAATTTCTTAGATTTATAATAAGAAAGTCCAATAGAATTATAGTATAACTATAGTACAGAGCTTATATTTATATGTTTTTTCACTTTTGCAAGAAAATGTAATGTTTTAGGACTAATAGTACAGAAATCTTTTCTTTTTTTTTGAGTGAAACTGTATTGCAAAACTCCATTTTAAGAAAATGGATGGTTGATTTCAGATAAGAGCTTTTTGGGTGTCTCTGATTCTATATACACTGCCTCTGACTACCTACGAGACCTGCATGGTCTTCCTCAGACCAACAGGAAAACAATGGAAGAAGATACTGAGCACAGCCTGTATACTGCATTGCACAGCCTGCACACAACAGTAATGTGTCCCTTACTCCCTCAAAAGGCTTTGGCGGCTCCATCTTCATGCTGTGCAAACACCTGTCCTAGGCAACAGCAGGAGTCACCGTGTAGAGGGTTCTTCCAAATGATCACTTGTCCTTTTCAAAGGTAAAGGACTGCATATGAGGAGGAGGTCTGAGTACCTTAACTGTTTTTACAAAGCAAGTAGTGGAAAGAGACTGGCTGGCAGTCTCCACTGGACACAGTTCTGTCACAGCTGGATTTCCAAGCTGAGCGGCTATGGAAGCCTGATGATTGGTGAGCAGCCTGGATGGATGTGTTCTCCTTAGTTTTACCACATCAAGTGACAATCAGAGGAGCCTGGGTCTCAGACTCTTCACAAAGGTAGAAACCCAGGCCCCAACCAATGGGAAAAGAACACGGCACTCAATACAGTACTTGATTTCAGTTGCATTTCCATCTACAAAGAGTAAATCTCAAATCATCTCTAAAGTTGATAAGCTTTGAAGAAGGTGGTACACTGCTTAATTTGGGTGTATTTTAAATGTTTATTTCTCATTGGAATGGCAGGCTATGGCTGAAGGGAATCTCAGTTCAGCATGCAGTGTGGTCGGTGAGTGCTGAAGGTACAATCTATCTTCTCTTAGTGCTCATTGCAGCTGACAGACTTAATGAAAATGAGCCCCTGAATTTCCTTTTAAAACCTTGAAATATGTGAAATGATTTTGAAACATCCCATTTCTAACTCCCTAATAGGTTTCCAAACATAAGATTAGTCTTTCAAACATAATATTTAACCATTACTTTTCAGCATGAAAAACACAAAGTGACATATTCCAGAATTAAGCAACAGAACAGAAAGCAAACTCTGCCTGTCACTTGGATCCATTTCCAGGAGATGGCTGCCTTGCCACACTGAGGCCAGAGAGAGCCCGAGAGATGTTTGTGGGCAGACAGGTTTGAAAGCACTTTCATATTTCACAGGATTGAACAATGGGAAATTGATACATGAAAGTGAGAGAGAGGTAAACTTCCCAGAAAACTTGAAGGAAAGTGAGTCTTCACATTTGTGATCATTTAGGCGAGTGGAAAGTTGATTCAGAAGGAAAGTTTCCTCAGGTAAAAATTGAGTCGTGTGTGTGTGTGTGTGTGTGTGTGTGTGTGTGTGTGTGTGTATGCGCGCACGCGCGCATCACTGTGTATTCCAGTGAAGGACCAAAGGTAACTTTGGAAATCAACATGAACTTTGTCTATCTCCTTTTTTTTCTCTCTGAGGCTTCTCAAGGTTCCACCTTCCAGAGATAGAAGCGTAGGTCCCCACCATTTCCACCTGACATTTTTACAAAGGATTCAGGATCCAAACTCAGGTCCTTCTTGCAAGGCAGAATCTTAATTCCTGAGCCATCTCTCCAGCCTTCCATTTCATTTTTTGATACTGACTGAACTGGGAGCTCACAGATTTCCCTGGGCTGCCCTGCCAGTGAGCTATGATCCTCTGTCTCTGCCTTCCAAATGCTAGGATGACAACTATATGCCATTGTCTCTCCCTAAGCATTCTGTATTCCAAACTTAGGGCCTTATACTTACACAGCAAGCAACTGAATCACCTCCACGGACCTTAGAGGCCTTTTAAAATTAATCAATCTGAGGTCAGCATACATAGGCCATTATCCTTTGTTTTCTTTCATTCTCCTCCTCCACTGCCCACTCCCACAACCCCTCCCCTCCTCCAGCTGATTCTCTTCCTTCCCCAACTTACTCTTTTTTCATGTAAGCTCTAGGGGCTGTACCAGGGCACCTTCTTCCCAGGTGAGGGATGGCTTGTTTTACCAGCATCCCCCTCCCAGTTGTTTATAGCAGATACCTAGTACCTGAAGGAATGCTGTGATTGCAAATGATGTAAAGTTATGTGGTCTCTCCCTGTTCTGTTTTAACCCACTCAGCTGGGTGGTCAAGAACAATGTTAAAGGTGCATAAAGGAAGCCATCTTGAGACAAGAAATGCAAAGAGTATAATAATGTAACTCTGTAATTGTGTTGTTATAGATTTTCTCAGTAATTCAGAACTACCCTCAGTAGACATTGGCGTGTGTAATATCTCTCATGGCGCATTTATCTAGCAACTTTAAAAAGACTGACAGTACTCTCAGAATTGCCAGTTTTCAAGTTTCATTCTAGCACAAAGGTATTCTGTGAATCAAGTCTTGGTTCATTCCTGAATAGTGATACTATTTCCAAAAGATGCAGCATGGTAAATAGCGGGTTCTATTAGATGATTAAATGGTGGCCCTGTCATTCTAAGCCATTGTGTTTTTATTTTAAATCTTCAACTGTGTACATGAAACCCGTGGGTCAGTTCTGAATTCTCAAGTGTCATATCAACTTTCATAGAACAATCTCCCACAATGCTATGCAGGACAAATTGCGTGTTTTACTTTAAATGCAGTGTTTTATTTGGTTAATGTAGTTATACAGAGAAATGATTTTGGTATAAAATTGTTCCCTTGAAAATTTATACATGATGAATAATTTTCCATTGAAATCATTTGCTATAGTAAGACATGTGCCTGAAGGTATAAAAGTTATTTGGGCTCATAAACCATTCTTTTAATCCTCAGTATTACTTTGTATGGAGTCATTTTCACATTTATGAACATCCATGGCCACCATTACTCCTGGTAACCAGTAAAAAAATTCTCTCTCTTATGGAGTACTTTAAGGAATATTTACAATTTTCTCATCAATGCATAGTATTTTTGAATTTGGATTTTTAATCTTTCATCTTAGCAAATATATATAAATCTTTTTTTCCCAGTACTGAGGACTGAAACTAGGGCCTTGTGTTTTCTAGGCAAGTGTTCTGCTATTGAGCTTTTAATTCTAATTCTAACTTTTGAGTTTTCCTCAGAAATCATCAGTCATAGTTAAGCACAGGTGTCAACTTGACTGTTGAGAGTTTGAGCTCTGGGCACAGTTGTAGAGAGTTGATGGTTGAGTTAAGCCCAGAGGAAACCTGAAGGAGATTGTCTAGCTGATGGGGAAGACCCAGCCTTGGTGGGTGGGATTAGGCCCTGGATAAATCACAGAGAGCTGGTTGAAAGAGTTGGCATCCTTCTGTTCACTTGGCCAGACATGCTGGTCTGGCAAGTAAGGATTGTCTATCTCTCAGCCTTCATGTGGTGATGGTGTGGCCAGTTCCCTCGGCCTTGGTGTTGGTGTGTGCTCTTCCTTTAAGCTGGACTGGGAACTGTAACCAGACTGTTGTAAGAAAATAAACGCCTTTTTCCCTTAAGCTGTTTGATGGTCATTTATCAGCAATGTTGCCGACTGACTGCAACATCATCCATACTTGATTATTGAATATTTATTTTAGCATTCTTATTTACAAAGTTAAGATTAGTGATGACTCTGGGGCTGGAGAGGTGGCTCAGGGGTTAGGCCTCTGCCTTGCACGCGGAAGGTCCCAAGTTCTGATCCTAGACCCCGCGTATAGACGCCGGGCGGAAGCAGGGGCGGCCTGCGTTTCTGGTCCTGGTAGGGTGGCCTGTGAATCCTGGGGCAGAGTAAACAAGAAGGAGGTGGAGGCATCCATGGTGGTTCCTGAATTCGTCTGTAGTTCTACACACACATACATACATACACACACACACACACATGCATACACGCACAATTGAATTAATAATAAATAATTAAAAAATTAAAAAAAAGATTAGTGATGACTCCATTTAGAATCTCCATAAGAATCCAAATGGAATCAATTCCCAATACATGATAGTCATTGTGAAAAATGACAAAAAGGAACATAA
Organism: Typhlomys cinereus; assembly: GCA_023101885.1. NCBI lineage: Eukaryota > Metazoa > Chordata > Mammalia > Rodentia > Platacanthomyidae > Typhlomys > Typhlomys cinereus. The sequence continues at coordinate 1,267,276 of JALPQD010000104.1, forward strand.
GGTATCTCTCATTTCATATGCTGTGTTAAGTATCATAATAGTTCCATATCACAAACTAGAAATTTGTTTTATTCTAGTGCCATTGTAACATTTATACTTTTAATTAGCAATATCTAAAAAATGTATCAGTCAGCAAATCAACTTGCCAAAAGACTCACAGTATATGCAGTCAGTCAATCCATGTTCAGAAACAGTAAGGAGACAAGAGAATTATGAAAACACAATGGCATCTTGTGGGACAAGAGCCTGGAAATCTGAAGCATATCTCTTCCAAAGCTCCTAGCAACATGATTCTGCCTGCAGCATTACTTGAAGTGTGACATTAATTTAATTCATGAGAAAGGTGTAATCTTCATAGTAAAATAACATGGATTATATAGGAAGCTTAATAGAAATAATTTTTTGGCATGATAAAAATATGTGGCTCTTATACACAAGCTTTGCAGAGCAGAAGCTTATTGGCCAAACACCTGATGAAAACATGTGTGATGACTCCTACAGCAAAGGTGATCATCTCATACACATGTATGTTCATTTCTTATTGCATCTCTGATATGAAAAATAAGCCCAATCTCCATTCAGTTACCCAGCTATCACTCTTCCTCAATGAGAAAAGCTCATGATTCTTGAGAATGGAAACAGGAATTGAAAGAAAGCAAGAGAAATTGGAGAGGAATAAAAGAATTTTGAAAGGGCAAACCTAGGCCAAAACCTAGATAAAAACCTGCAGTGAACATGCATTAGCTATGGACACATCAGTAGGGCAACTGGAATTCATGCTTCCTCTTCCCGTGTAAGAAATATTTCCAAATAGAAAATGATGCTGCATTGAAAATATTTATCAAACTCACCTAAATCACCTATTGACTTATTTAGATTATTGAGATTTTGATATGACAGCCAGGCTGGGCTTAAGTTATCTTCTTGTCTTTAAATTTTATGGGACAATAAGTGTGTGCCACTATGTCTAGCTAAAAAATCACTTCTGTACATATAAGGTAGATCAAGAATAAAGGAAAGCACTGAAGGTTGGAACTCTGCCTGATACTTTGCTGATTCTTTTGTGAGTACAAATGACAGTGCAGTGACAGCCTGGTGGGATTCTACTTTGGGTTATGATGATTGCTACAAAATAAGCGTTAGGTATTTTTGACTTTGGTATTTTGATGTTTCAAGTAACAATTCAAAAAGTCTAGAGGTTTAGTGGAACAAAAATACTTTTTTTCCTTTTAAGGCTTTCTACCTTGGTACAATGACTGTGAGCAGGCTAGCAGACATCTTCATGTCTTGGTTACCATGTTGCTTAAATCTGCCATAACAGCACTTCCCTCATGGGAATGCTGAGGATGAAGTCAGTTCACACATGTGTGACACATGGAATGATACCCAACAAAGGTGAGTGTTCTGTGTAAGCAGCACACTGTTGTGTCTACTGTAATTCTCAGAAAGTGCTCTTTTAGGATGCTCTGCCATTTCCAACGTATCTGTGATAACCCCTACTTGGGGTTTCTAAAGCTGTGGGCTATTTCTTACCTGTGTTAGCGATTCTTGTCTTTAGAATACTGAGTTGCTCAAAGAAGTACAGTACAATTTCTTTCAATCACCTCCCTGTATAAGTTCTATTCTCTATGGACAATATATTCTTTCCTTCCCACTCTACTATTGATCACTTCTCACATGCTATGCTTATCATGGTGTGAATGTGGGTTGTCTCCCACAGGCTGTGTGTTTGTATCCTTAGCTAGTAATAATATTTGGAAAGGTTGTGGCATATTTAAGTGGTGGAACTTTGCTGGAGAAAGGCATATCGCAAGAAGGATCTTGAAGTTTGGTGGCCCAGCCTTGCTTCCTCTTGTCTGCTATTGCTCTCTCTTCCTTTGTGATGACTAAGTTGACATGAACTGGCCTCCTGCTTCTGCTTCCAGCTGTGCCTTCTGCTATTCCATGCCTGGATAGTCATAATGGACTATATCCTTTCTGAACCGTAAGCCAAGTACCCTTTTCTCCCTTAAGTTACTTGAGTATGAATACTGTCTCAAAGCAATAAAAAAGTTACTGCAATGGCGCTTGAATGTTAAATAGATTTATTTGTTTAGATTTATGAGATTATGAGATCTGTTTTGATTTAAATACCTAGTTATACATTTTTTAATTGATATAAAATTAGATAATCTATTCTCAACATGTGAAAAAGTAGAGCCAATTCCAAGAAAGTCTCAATCTTCAAACCATGGCATTGGAGCTAATGATGTCAAAATGGAAATCACATCTCCCAGACAATGAAATAAGCACAATAATATTTTGTTTGTGGAGATCAGGATGTCTACTTACTCTTTTGGTCAGCTGAGTATCCATCATGAAATTGTGCACATGCTTTTCTGCTTTGGTAAGTTCTAGCTTTCTTGCCACTACAGCTACCACCAGGGCTGTGCAACCTGCACCCTGAAAGCAAGGAGAAAGAGAATCCGAGGACTTAAAAAATTTTAGCCACTTTAGCATTTGATTTGTATCAAAATGATTACATTTCTCAAGATAAAAAGTATATTCTTCAGTTTCATCCTCAAATATCACAGAAAAATATGTGGTGAACAATTGTAAATAACATTCCTGTAAGGTTTAAAATCCCCATTTATCTATTTTCATTACTCAAGCATGATACTGACTGAAACAAACATTTACCATGAGGAATAAATAACAAAAAAGCCACTTGATGAATTTTCAGAGACTTCTTTAAGAAAGACAGGAAATCTGTTATATACCTATAATTACATGTGCCATAAATAAATTAACATAAATTCATAGACTAAAACTAAATTATTCCTTTAAAGAATTACAACCCACAATCTCTTTAAATGCAGGTCAACTGGATACCCTACAGTTGAGACAGGTAGACTAAGTTAGTGTGCGTACAGTTGTATATTGTGGTCTGTGTGAAAGAAGGGATCATGGAAAAACACAGTGAACATGCTGGACAACACAGATGCATGATGAGCCGAAAGTGAGGAACAATCACCCCAAAGTTTTAAAAAGAAGCCCACATGGTAGGAAGAGAACTGACTTCTGAAAGTTCTAAAGGTTCCACTAACAGGAGGAATGGTAAGAATCACCTTCATTTTGAGGAAAGTAATAGTGTTCAGATCATAGGCCATTTAACTGATCTCACAAAAAAGAAGTGGGACAAGACACCGTGTGGTAACCTCAAGAGTCTAGGATCAAGGACTATTCAGTCAGAGTTGTGATAGATGGGGACCGTCTTTGCTGAAACCTCAGAAACACATGCAAGGCCACCCTCCCACAGCCACTTCACCAGCTTGAGGCTCAGCAAGTCTCCTGCTACATAAGGCAGCATGGCAGCGCCAGTGAAGGGAAGTCCCATGCTTCCCAAGAGAATACCAGTAGGTGGCAACAGCAGAGTTTACAATATTGGTGAACAATAAATGGAGGAAAAGGGCAGTGGTGGGAATCCATGTGAGAGGAGCACAAACAGAAGTATGTTGGGATCCTTCAGTTAATGCGTATCTCTCTTCACTAGTTCATAATTGCATCCCCTGATGTAGCTAGAAATTTGAGCCAACAGTCTTACATTCCCACAAGATTTTCTTGATTACCAATAGATCTAAAAAAAATCACAAGGAAAAATATCAACTTTGACTCTTTGAAATATAGTGCTCGACAGCTTAAATATTCTAGAACGAGTAACCTATTGACTACCCATAAAAACTTATGATTGTTTTAACAGATGTGCCCAACTTTTTGACACTGAAACCCCACATTGCCATCCATAAAGTCCATCCTCAAAAATCATGCAGTGAAGCCACGACAGCAAAGCAAGAGCACTGGGGGATGGCTTGGTGGTTAAAGCACTTGCTATGCAAGCAAGACCACTGCAGTTTTGTGAACGCTGGATAGTCATGGCTCACTCCTGTAATTCTAGCCTCTGAAGACAGAGACAAGTAATCCCAGAGCAAACAGGCTAGCAAGACTTGCTATATCCATGAACTCTGAGTTTGATTGAGAGACCATGACACAAGGAATGAGGTGGGGAGTGATCAAGAAAGATTCCAGACATCAACCTCCGGCCTCAGCATGCACACAAATGCATGGACAAATGAGTACTCACATGCATGAGCGCACACATTTAGAAAAGAAAGGGCTCAGCATGTTTTAAGCTTATAATTTGGAGTTGGATCACATTCATAACTATCCTTGGGCACATGCAGTCTGTGTGCTGCAAGTTGGTTAAAATTTTATTTGTGAAACATATAAAGATGCAACATAACGTTTAAAAAGCAAGTTAGAACTGTGCATACAATAGGGTCCTATGACAGGAGTAATGGGAAAATGCTGGAAGGTAATCCACTTATGAGAAGTCATCTTTGAGTAGCTAGAATATTGGTGACCTTTTATACTGTGCTTTTGTATGGGCCACAGCTTCCATAAACAATACATGCTCTTTTATACTCAATTATACACTTAAAAATGACAACAGTACTCTTAGATGTTTTAAAACATCTTTTGTTTTGGATTCTTCTGGTCCTTTGATTAGACTTTGGATGATAAACTTTAACAACCCCCTTGCTTTTATTTCTCCTTCATGTCTCTGTCCAAATGACAAATGAGACTTCCTTTCCTTATTTCATCAGGCTGTTATATAAATGAAACCACATAGGCACTTTTGGAAGTTCTTGAGGTAGGACCCCCTCCATGAGGGGTACCTCTAATGTCACACCCAACAAAGACGCTGTCCATCTCTGATACAGCTAGAGAAATGCCTAATGTTTCTTCCCTCCTGGAGAATGAGAAATTATGTGAACAGGAGATAGAAACTGATGGGAAGATTAGGGACAGGGATCTCAAGGGCAACAGTTCTATTCCTGACTTTAGCAAGAAGCAAAAATGTCCATTTTTTTCTTCTCTTCAACTCTTTTCTAAATAATATCTCTACTGACCCATTACTGTCTATGCTTTCTATTAATAACAACTAATTTTTTTCTTCTTTTACTGCTATCTATACAAACAAGAGTCAGGAATGTTAGCCATTAGCCATAGCCAGGCCATTTTGCCAAATTCTTTCATCCTGACTGGATGATTCCTTGGTGATTCCCAGAATCAAGCACAAAAGTCACCCTAATCCACTTCTAACTTATCTATTCATACCGCTAACTTCCACATCCTAAAGACCCTTTCTTTAATTCCCACCTTGTACTGCCCTATTTTCCTAGGCAGTCGTTAGCAGGAGTGAAGTCCAAGCACCTACCCTCTTTAGCTCTCTAGGATGAACTAACAAGATTGCTGTGTTAGCACTATTGAACCCACAAAGTCTAGCATTTGCTAAAGGCACCAAGATCCTTAGAGGCAAGGGATTGACAGCCACAGTAGTGTTCCTATGCTTAAGGGGAACACAGGAAAGGGTTCAGGGAAATGCCACTGGGTCCTTGTACATCATCAGAGAGGAGGGCCCAGAGAAGAGTCTGGCATGCACATTAAAGGATTCTCCAGGGAATAGGGAGGGAGGGGTGAAGGGAGGGGGAGCAGGGGGGTCGGGGGTAGGAGGAGGGAGGGAGGGAGGGAACTGTTGTACCTATCAAGTTTGTATGAGTGGAAATAATAAAAATGTTTTAAAAAAGATTGCTGTGTTAGATGAAGGAGGGCATGAACAGTATATGCCAAGTTCTATAATCCACTTCGTTTAGAAAAAAGACAAAATCCTCATCACAGTTAGCTAACTTATAAGGATATTAAAAAATGATGAAAAGAGACATCAGAGAGACAGATGATGGCTACCTTGATATTTTGTGCTATGTACACAAATCAAGGGGATAAATTTTACAGCTGGATCCTGATGAAGGAAAAGAAAGACCCTTAGAGTTATCTGCTTCAATTCTGTTGACATTTAGTTGTCCACCCCAAAGTCTAAATAGTTATGGGAGACCAATGAGGGGCGGACTGGATCTCTGCCATCACAACCATCTGTCTGCCCCGTCTCTGCGTGGCTTGCATGTGCTGGACTGACAAGTCCACCTGTTGCTGATACGATCCAATTGGTCCTCAGTGGGAGCAGCAAAGCTTCTTCAGGAAGTGAAGAATGAAGGGAGGAGCTGCTGATTGCTAGTGATGGCTAGGAGAGGGCAATTGGCACAGAAAGTGAATACTGTTGTCCTCTGGCAGGTAGCCACTGCTGAGGTCCTTATGGAAAGGAATCAAAATTCCAGTAGGAATGGAAAATCACTGGTAACAAGCCTGTGGAAGCCAGTTTTTCTTCCTGCTTACTCCTGGACTTTATTCTTTCCTGTTGCTGGACTGTTTCATGGTGAGCATTCTTGCATTCACCCAGTGGAGTGTGCTTTAAATGAACACTTTGGTGCAATGCAAGAAGCAAGTGGAAAAACTGTTCCCTGGACTTCTGCTCCATTATCCTAACTATATGACTTAACTGTAACTCCAGAGGCACATAGAGACATTTTTATCCAAGCCAGTGTAATGGAGTACACTTATAATCACAGATTTGGGAAGCAGAGGTAAGACAGCCAGGAGCTCAAAGTCATCCATAGTTACATAGTGAGCTCCAAATTGTCCTGGGTATACGAGACCCTCTCTCCAAAAACAAAAAGCAAACAAATAAAACCCAGCTTTTCTGTTTAAATACAAAATCCCTTTTCTCCTTGTATTTTAGCATTCTTCTAATTAAGGAACCTGCAAACTTATACCTCTCCAGGCTTTTATATCCTAAGAGAAGAACTTGATTTGTGAAGAATAGTTTTAAGAAAAGTAACTTTTTTCACTTACTTTTAAGGGCTATACAAAACAAAAATGGCCCCCTTCCAAAAATGTTCAAGGTTCACAGGAAATTTCTGTTCGAAATATTAGTAGTTGCAGTAACTGAGATAAAGGCATAGTGTTATTGTCTATTCTGCATCTATTTCCAGGGCCATATAAAGTGAGTAAGAATGAAAGTAACTATGCTCTTTACAACATTTTCTCCCACATCCGTCACCACCACAACCCATGTGGAAACAGTTGGGACGAACATATGTTACTCTTTGGAATTAAGATCGCTGTATGCCTTTAATAAGATGAGTCATATTCCTTTCACTAAAGTTAGAAAATAAATCCTGGAGACTTTTCTCCCATTTTATTTCTGTTTCTTAAGGAAAACCTGAAGAAAACGCTTAAGAAGCCTCTTAGACACCCAAAACCAAGTGGAGAAAAGCATGTTTATGACTCCATAGGTAAGGTTTACCTTAGATAATTCATCATCTTTCCCCCTAACAGAGAAAATGTCAAAGGAGAGAGAGAAAGGGAGAAATGAAGAATAGGAGAAAGAGATAGCTTGCCTCAGAAAAGTAAGACCTGACAAGCAGTGCTAGTGCTCATTACCCTAATCAGATCAAGCTTTGCTGACTAGTGACAGACAGCCTAGAGGGTCATTACTGACACCAAAATAAAATGAGCTTTCTCACTCTATCTGCCATTGTTGCAAAGGACTGCTAAGCTGATACCTAAAAATTAAAAATTCAGGAAGCCAGCTTCCCTAAAATTGTTTATAGCTTAGTGTTTGAAAAATACAAGATGCTAACACATTTTTACTGTAGATCACCTAATGATGGTAGACTGTGTTTCCAAGACTCATTTTGAAAAACCGCTCTGGAATTAAGATGATCATTGGGAAAACTACCAAATTCCTTCTATGAAGCTAATATTGTCTTAAACCCAAAACCTAATAAAGATACACTTAAAAAAGAAAACTATAGGCCAGTCTCTCTGATGCACACAGATGCAAAGATTCTCAATAAAGTCTTAGCAAATCGGATTCAAAAACATATCAAAAAGATCATTCATGGGGATCAAGTAGGCTTTATCCCAGGCACACAAGGTTGGTTCAACATACGCAAATCAAAAAAAGTAATTCACCATATAAACCAGTCCAACGTTCATGGCCACATGATACTCTTGATAGATGCAGAAAAAGCTTTTGACAAGATCCAACAGCCTTTTATGATCAAAACCCTAGAGAAGGTTGGAATGGAAGGAACCTTTATCAATATAATAAAAGCTGTATACGACAAGCCCACAGCAAGGATTATACTCAATGGGGAAAAACTTGAAGCATTCCCACTTCGATCAGGAACTAGACAAGGCTGTCCACTGTCACCACTTCTTTCAATATTGTACTTGAAGTCTTAGCTGAAGCCATAAGACAAGAAAGGGACATAAAAGGGATTCGAATCGGCAAGGAAGAAGTCAAGTTATCTCTATTTGCAGATGATATGATCCTATACCTGAGTGATCCCAAAAACTCCACCAGGAAGCTCCTGGAACTAATACAAAACTTCAGCAGGGTGGCAGGATACAAAATAAATGTACAAAAAAGAGTGGCCTTCCTATATGCCCAGAATGAAAGAAGTGAAAAAGCCCTGAGAGACTCAATCCCATTTACAATAGCCCCTAAAAAAATGAAATACCTTGGTATAAACCTAACCAGGGAGGTAAAAGACCTTTACAATGAAAACTTTAAAACCCTAAAGAAAGAAATTTCAGAAGACATCAGAAGGTGGAAAGACCTGCCATGTTCCTGGATTGGCAGAATCAATATTGTAAAAATGACCATCCTAACAAAGGCAATATACAAATTCAATGCTATATCAATTAAAATCCCAAAGCAATTCTTTAAAGAAGTTAACCAAACAATCTCAAAGTTCATATTGAGGCACAAAAGACCCAGGATAGCAAAGACAATCCTGACTAACAAAAACACTGCTGGAGGTATCACCATACCAAACCTTAGTCTATACTACAAATCCATAGTTATAAAAACAGCCTGGTACTGGCTCCAAAATAGACACACAGATCAATGGATAAGGATTGAAGACCCAGATATAAGCCCACAAAATTACAGCCATTTGGTCTTTGACAAAGGAGCCCAAAAAATCCAATGGAAAAAGAACAGCATCTTCAACAAATGGTGCTGGCAAAACTGAATCTCCACATGCAGAAGATTAAAGCTAGACTCGTACTTGTCACCATGTACAAGAATTAATTCCAAATGCATCAAGGACTTTGATATAAGGCCAGAGACTATAAAAACCATAGTTGAAAGGATAGGGAACTCCCTCGAGCTGATTGGGCTAGGCCACACAGTTCCTAAACAGACATCCAATGGCACAGTCACTGCTACCAACTCTCAACAGTTGGGATCTTGTGAAATTAAAGAGCTTCTGTTCAGATAAAGAGATTGTAACATGAGCTCAAAGGCAACCCACAGAATGGGAGAAAATCTTCACTAACCACATATCTGATAGAGCTCTACTATCCAGAGTGCACAAAGAACTTAGAAAACTAAACACGAAGGAAACTAATGGCCCAATTAAAAAATGGGCCCTGGAACTTAAAAGAAACTTTACCAGTGATGAGATTAAAATGTCTAACAAATATCTTCAAAAATGCTCCACTTCTTTAGCCATCAGGGAAATGCAAATAAAAACTTCCCTGAGATATCATCTCACCCCGGTCAGGATGGCAAAAATCCACAATACAAACAACAACAAATGTTGGAGAGGAGGTGGAGAGAGAGGAACTCTCCTACATTGCTGGTGGGAATGCAGGCTCCTGTCTGGAGATTCTTAAAGAAACTAAAGATTGAAATGCCATATGAGCCTGCTATTCCACTTTTGGGAATAACCCCACATACAGCAAAAATTCACCTCGATAGCACAAGCACGACCATGTTCATAGCAGCACTGTTTACAATAGCAAAGTCATGGAATCAACCCAAATATCCAACAGTTGATGAGTGGATAAGGAAACTGTGGTACATCTATACAATGGAGTACTACTCAGCCATCAAAAATGATGAATTACTGGAATTTGCCGGGAAATGGATGTCATTAGAAACAATTATATTAAGTGAAGTATCCCAGACCCAGAAAATTAAGCACCGTATGTACTCCCTAATATGTGACTCCTAGTACCAAACCCACCCAGACTACCTTGAGACACTCAAAGATAAATCTATGTAATACCTACAGTAATTACAAGGATTATGAACAGGAGGGATGGGGTTGGAGGGCCACACCAGACACAAGGAGAGAGGGGACCATGTTACAGCAGAGAAAATAAGCTTCCATCCAGATTGCAAGTAAGTAATGAGACACTTGGTTAAGTTCTCAGGCGTTCATTCCTGAACATTTACAACTGAGGGAGTATGATCTCACCAGAAGGGGAGGGCATATAGTCTGGCAGATAAAAAGTAACCGTTTTGCAAATGGGTGATTGACCCCTCCCTCACTGTGGTTTCCTACTTTTATTACATCTACCTTTGAATATGCTCTTATAACAAGACTCCAGTTTAACAGGTTTTTGTCTCTGGCCAGGGGGTGACATACAATGCCCATCAGGATGGAGTGAAGGGCATTGCAGGAGCAGCAAAACTGCAAAAGAAAATCAACAAACCACAATCCAGAACTTCAGAGACTCTATATCAACCACCAGGACTAGGCCAGCCTAATCTCCCCCCATCCTGAAGCTCAGGGACATTTGCAGAAGAGGGGGCAGTAAGATTGTAAGAGCAAAAGGATGGGACGAACAATGATTTGCAAGATACTCCACACAAGTTAGGGCCGAAGCAATCATAATTGGACTTTGCATGCCGTGCGCAATGTCCAACACACTATTGACCTCACAAAGTCTAGCATCTGCTAAAGGCACCAAGATCCTTGGAGACAAGGGATTGACAGCCACAGTAGTCTTCCTATGCTTAAGGGGAGTACAGGAAAGGGTTCAGGGAAATACAACTGGGTCCTTGTACGTCATCGGAGAGGAGGGCCCAGAGGAGAGTCTGGCATGCACATTAAAGAACTCTCTGGGGATTGGGGGGGGGTCACTGGGGGATGGGGAAGGAGGGGTGAGGGGAGGGGAAGCAGGGGCTTCAGGGGGAGGAGAACGGAGGGAGGGAAGTGGTGTACCTATTAAGTTTGTATGAGCAGAAATAATAATAAAAATATTTAAAAAAGAAAAATAAATAAATATAAAGAAAGAAAAATACTTAGTTTTCTTTCTAAATATAATTTTGGGCTAATAATGTCTTAACATCAATGGATTGTTAACTTTTTATCATTTCTAATATATTGTCCATTGATAATATTTAACATGTTTTGTAGACACAGAATTGAAACAGACATTGTATTCACTTTCAATAAAAAGTGTAAAAAAAAAAAGATGATCATTGGAAGACGAGCCTATGAGAAATAGACATTGTTTGCCATGCGAGGGACAGATTTGGATTATCCCTTATGCAAAAAGCATCTTCTGAAGAGTCAACATAATAATGAAATTTATGATGTTTAAAAATTTTCAGAATCCTTACCACTATGGTTAGTGTTCTGATAAGAAACAGTAATATTTAAAGTATTCCTGTCTTAAATTATCCTCCTGTGGATTGTATCCACTCCTAAAAACAGGAAGCTACAGTTTAATAGCAAATTTAGAATATTTATTAAATAATTAAGACATATCAAAAGATGCTTTTGAAATATGCTTTATACTCACAGTGAATAAAATAGATTTAAAGATAACTTTCATTCTAACACACAAGTTTGCCCTTCAAAAATAAGGCAAAATGAGCATCTGTAAATATCATCTGTATTTTTGGGGGAGGTTGTCTTTGGGATTGATTGACACCGCATTTTTAAATCATATATACATGTTTACTGTACTTGTCTGATGTAAATAATTATACTTTCGTAAGAAATATATAGAGCAATCAATTTTGGCAAATAAAATTCTACAAAATACTCAGGTTTAGTATTATATACCATTTGAAGGCTGCAAGGTTTCCTTGGGTCATAAAAATATAAAATAATATTATGGAGAACTCATGCACTGGCTAGTGGCTTGATCAGGGATTTAGTTTTAGGAGTGAAACGTTCCAAACTTCTTTTTATTCTGTACAAAATATAGATTACTGCATGTAGCAGCATAAGAGTTCAAAGTGTTATGAACTGGGCAATCTGTGAACAAAATTACTATGAAGAAGATGGAAATTAAAATCACCTGCATCTGAAGTGGTCTTACTTTCCTTTTTTTGTCAAGTCTATGGTTGTACAGGTCATCATTAAAGAACCACTGTAATGTACATCCTAAATATCTATCTTTAAAAGTTTCTATGCCCCTAAACCAGTCATTCATACTCCGAAAAGTCAGAATGCCTGCAAGAGTTGTCATCATCTTGCAGAAGTGGAAGAGCAAAAGGTATAAATGAATGACATTTCCAATATAAGATAAAAGGCATGTTTATCAAGACGGTTCCAGAGTATTGCAGATTAAACTTAATCCAATGTCCTTGGTTTTCAAGGACAAAAGACCTCTGGCAAAGATTCAGCTTTTTAAAAAGTTGTAAATTATATCCAGTATAATGGCAAGCTATCATTTGTCAATTTCAGGGAGGCTAATTTCCTTCCATTTACTTAAAAAATAAAAACAAGCTAAAAATAACAAACTAATTTCCTTCTATGTACTTTTTTAACTGCAAGTCTTTGTAAGTGTTAATATTTAGAGCAATTTTACTTCCAAAGGAAATGAATTACACAATGGTGCAAATTCTATTAAAATTTTGTAAACACAAGAGCAAGAAAATTCAAATATTAAAAGACAGCAGAAGAGCATAGTACTCCAGAGATAATATTGAAGATGAAGCAGGAATGACCCTATGTTTCTTAGGCATATTATAAGTTGTATTTCTTTTCAACAGATTATTAAAAGTCAGAGCTGAGAAGGAGAAGAGAGGCAGACAGAAATGACTCATGGGAAATATGACAGTACATACTTTACTTAAATGTGTGCTACAAATGTCCAAATTGCAGGCAAATAAACACAGAAATAGCAAGTCAATTTTGGCTTTGATAACTCAAAAAATCACTTACATTCCTAAAAATTGAAGGAAAACAAATGCAAGCAAAATTTGTAAACTTAATTCATCTTTTGGAAACTAGCCTTTTATGCGTGTGATCATCTCTTTTGTGTCTATAAGATTATTCAAATGATTCTTTATACTAGCATCTAGTTAGCTGATGTGCATTTCTCTTGATCCCTAGAGAGTTATGTGAGATATAACACATTCCTAAAAGCTCACCCTGAAAGATGGCTCAGATGCAAATTTGCTTGGACTGGAGAATGAGTCAATATACTTTTCTGTCCTAGTCAGACACAAATGTCAACCCGATGGTTGAGGATTTGTGCTCTGCGTATCATTTGTAAAGACTTGGCAGTTGAATTAACCTCCAAGTACGACTGTACTGCAGCAAATTGTCTGATTGATGGAGGACTTCATCCCATGGTGGGTGGTGTCAGTCCCTGGAAAGGTTCATAGGACGTTGGGAACTGGTTAAGGAAGTTGGCATTCTTCTGTATATGGCTAGACATGCTGGTTTGGCAAGTAAGGGTTATCCTCTCTCATCAGTCCTACAGATATGGTGTGTTAGCCTTAGCCCCCTGTATTGGTGCAATCTCTCCAAAAGCAGGACAAGGAAATGTAACCAAGAATCATAGGCCACAATAAAACTTCTTGTTCCCTTAGCTGTTTTGTCATGAATTTATCAGTAGCAATGCAAGTTAACTGCTATACTCTCCAATGTACCTCTTTAAAGGTTACTCAGAAATGGATGATTTTTCTCTGTGTAAGTAAACTGTTTTTAATCAGGTCTATTAAAAAATAAACCTGTATCTTGTAAAAAAAAAATAAGAGTTCCTCAGTGGAAGAATACAGGGGCGGGGAGGGATGATGGCAGTTGAAGTTTCACAATTATAGAATCTTTTTGACCTATATAGCTTGAACAATGCTTAGAATTTCTTTCCAAAAACAAAGTAAGATCAATAATAGAAACTAAGTAAGGAAGCAGTTTAAGGAGGTAAGCAAGTGATGTGTGTTGAGAGGTGAGACTTTGACTGAGTGGCTGTCCAGGCAATAGGGACACAGTGGTACTGCGGAGAAAGAGAAGAATCACAAGGGACCCAGATCCAGAAAAGGTTCAAATGTAATTCGCCTCTGACACAAAGGTGAATGAGTCTATTTGCTTGAACCCTGAGTCACCCCTTATTTAAAAATAAAAGGACTACATCTTGCCAAAAACACAAACCTAAAGAAGTTGTTTCTGAAAAGCGCTATGGAAAGCACAAAGGAAAACTCTGCGATTGCCAGAGCTGTTTTATTTGTAGCAGTCCCTTGTGGGCTTGTTATGGTACTTCCCAAAAAACATCTATATATACTTTATTTTCTAGTGTTGTACAGAATGTTATTGTTTGAGGAAAAGGGGGGGAAGAATACCAAGCATAGACAGATAACGGGCTATGCCGAATATAATGAAAAATATTGAAATTTACCATATTTCACATAAACACTTTTTATTTCATAAGAAAATAATGTTAGATTATACCACCAAATGATAAATTTCATGATTGGGGCTTGAAATGGTCACCATGTTATTCCTGTTGATTTCAGAGCTGGCTCAGCTGGCTTACTTAACCTGATTCAACTCCATGAAGGTAGTAGTTCGATCCTAATCTAGCCATGAGACAGGCATTTAGTATTTGTAGCTAGTTAAGATACTGTGAACAATTTTCCTAAACACGTGCTGAAAGTGACTTCACTGTGCAAGTCCAGCACTCATGGGAGCAGACATGATGGCCCTGGGTTCTTTTCCGATAACCAATGGGTGGACGGACAGGTCAGAGGTTGTGACATTCTGGGCACTTCCACTGGTTCACATTTTAATACTGGCAAGAACCAAAATGTGATTCACAAAATTCATAGAATTATATCACAAGATACATTTTGCTGTAAACAAAATGTAAAATGTAGAGAACAGACAAAGACAAATCAACTCATTGGAAATGATATACCATGAATGTAAAACCATCTCTGGCTTATATATTTAGAAAAGCTCACAGCACAGCATGAAAACTACCTGCTTGGGTCTCACTTCACACATCTGAGACTGTTAGGGAGTGGCAGGGAATTGAGGAAAGAATGGGACAAATTTTGAAGTGCAGGCCTTTCAATTAAGCAGCAGAAATTCCCAGTGGTGACTATGGATTTCAGCGTTTAAAGTTCAGCACGTAGCCGTCACAAGCAATTGCCTATTTTTGCCTCAATAGGCTAGGACACACATACTGAAACTTCTGTCTCACATGTTCCCTGTTATCTTACCAGGTAGAAAAGACCACGGTACAATCTCTCACTGAGAAATGAAAGAAAATGAAGACTGACTGCTAATGGAAAATTTGCATTCCATTACAATTGCTTGACTTCCAAAATCCTACCCTGCACGCAGGCATAGATAGGACTTTCCCTGCCCGAGTAGATGCATGATGAGGTAAAAAGGTGAAGCACAGTAATCACACGCAAAGACTAGCAGTCACTCTCACTCAGCCATAACCAACAGAGAGAAAAGTTATTGCTGTCAACCACATTGATCCAAGGCAGTTGTTAATGACATCCTGTTGACCTAAAGGGAATAGAACTTTGGGGCAACCAGTTCTGTTCTGATCTGCCTATCATCCCACTGCAAGGTGTACGTCTACATTATTAAAAGTTTGCTCGATGTTTCTCTTGGTTTCCACCATTTCTTTTTCTGGGGAAGCACTCTTATGTTAGCGCCTTGCTCACGGATGACAATGTTTTTCTAGTTTGCTACCAATGACATCGACAAAGATAAGCAGTGCTAGCTAAACCACATGTGGGAGGGCCAAACAACAAGTCTGAAAGAGTGCCCTATCACCCATCATTGCAGCAAACCTTCAAGCGTCCTGCAAGTTTGGCCTCCGGTTTCTGCCTCACAACACCCATGCACCCATTGTGCCTGTTCACTCGCCTTCCTCAAATAAACAGCCATCCTTGCCTCACTGCCTTCACATAGAATGCTCCTCTTTCACTGGCCATTCACCCTTCTTATTTCAGTTTGAAAGTCAATTCTCCAGGGACCATTGCTCTGAGCAGACCTCACTCCTACTCACCAGGCTCCTGAACAGTTGAGGATTTACTTCTTCCTATACTTGCAGTTAAAAGCAAAAATCATTTGTCCATTACTTTTTTAATATAGAACTTTCCCTATAATATCCATGAAAGCAGGGAGGGACAGACTGGGTCTACTCTTGCATTCCCAACACAATTTTTAGATAAGTGCCTTTCACCTAAGAGATGTTCATTGAAAGAATAAATAAATTATGGAATGTAAGATAGACCTTCAAGGCTTCGATACATAGTAGTTTGGAGCAAATGAGTAGTTTACAATCATTTATACGTGTGAAATGAATGTTCTTGGAGCTTTCCTGATTGTAAAAGCGAGAAATGTTAAGGAAAAAGGACACTTACCATGATTCCAGTAAGCAAACAGACTCCTTTCCCACAATATGTGTTAGGTACCATGTCACCATAACCAATAGAGAGAAAAGTTATCGATATCAACCACATCGCTCCAAGGAAATTGCTAGTGACATCCTGTTGATCATGGTACCTGGAAAATAGCAAAGAAAGCCAAGCCTTTATAATTAATATGTAGTAGAGCTGGAAAGAATAATCTTGTTGTTGAATTGACTGTATCTCTACAAGCTATTCTGCTTTGATGTTCTGATGGCTCAAGTTATATATAAATTTGACATCCTACCTAAGCAATCTAGAGATATTAGACATTGCCTTACCTTTAAAAGTAACCTTAAAAAATAAACATGTAGTATGAAAACTGACTTGCTCACAGGTACAGTCTGACATACACATTTTACTGTTCTCAGATAGGACCTTAGCACTCCTCTGTCCAGCTGATATACCAGGCCTTTGAGACAATGTACGTGGGTCCAATCTCATGCCCCCCCCCCCGCCACACACACACACAGAGGTGTTCTGCTATTTCCTGGGCTGGGACTATGCCACTACTTTATTGCTCTGATAATGGCTAATTCTTCATTATCCTTCTAAATACATTTAGGTCGAAGAATGTAAATACATTGCTTGCCATAGCTACAAATAATACACAAGCCATGTGGCTTGTTACTTAGAAGAATCTGCTTGGGATCCAAGTCTGTAGTCACAGGGCAACATGCCCCTCTTAGGCCCCTACAGCAGTCAAACCCCAACTTCTGCTCACCGGCAGAGCTACTTGCTCTCTATCTGCCTTCCTCTAAGGAACGCCTTTCCTTTCCATCCCTCGAACTCTATATAAGAGGGCTTTACTTTTTCCATTTCTTGCTCTGCTTTCCAAAGAAAATGAAAGCTAAGAAATGCCATTTATTGCTTGTATTAGAAGAAAAGATGGAGCCTGGTGAAGGAAGAAAAATTACAGGGGGTGGGTCTTGAGTTTTGGTGGCCGTGCAAGGCTATCTGTGCCATACAACAGTCCTAATACTAGTAACATGCTATGGACACAAGTACATTTTCACTTATTTAGTGTATCCAAGAAGCTACACACAAATAACTGCTGCTGTACTCAGCTATAAAAAGAGCTACACAGCTTCTTCAATCTACTCTGTTTCAAAGCAGGATCATGTACATGTATATCATATCGATTCTGTGCTCAGCTGGTTCTCAGACATTCATTTGTGCTTTTTTTTCCACTTAATATGCAATGCTTTTTCACCTAGACCATCTTTGGATCAGGTAGTTAATTCTTCACTTTCATTGTGTCAACAAGGTATCCCATACTTTCAGCTCATAGACTTGGAGAAACACATTGAGTGAAATCTTCATTTTTTAGAGTTATAGGCGATGCCACTGAGTCCTTACACCTCATCAGAGAGGACTCAGAGGGAAGTTTGACATGCACACTAAAGGATGCTCCAGGAATGGGGGGGGGGCACTAGGAGAAGGGGAGGGAGAGGGGAAAGGAAGGGGAAAGGAGGGAGGGAACAATAGGGTCCAAGGAGGGGTGGAGGGAGGGAGGGGAATGGGGTACTTAACAACTTTATATGAGTGGAAAAAAGATATATAAAAAAAGAAATCATTTTTTAATTACTTCTACATCACCCATGGAAGTACCAGAACACTTTTCTTCCGGGCACTTGGTTTTCCTTCAGAGCAACCATGCAAAGAGGAGTTTGAGATGTAGTACTACAGACTGGTGTTTCTCGGGCTGCATGCTCTTGATTTTCACTTAGAAGGAAATCTCAACTTGGGTATGGAATTTGGCATTTCATCTCTTCCTTCAGTACTTTCTGTTTGGTTTTCAAGATTTTGAGCAGTGCAGACCTGAAACCTTTGCTGGAAAACTCAAGCGAACTAACTCTCTCCAGTGTGCTCACCTTAATAAGAATACATCTTAAATGTGTAAGCAAATGCCTCCTGTCTCATCTGGATGTCAAGCGACCCAGAGGACGATGCCACTGTGTTACCAGTAAATATGATACTGAGTCAGAGACTGTAAGTCCATATTGAAAGAAAATAAAGGGCAAATATGTTTCTAGAATTGTTATTTGTAAGCTTGGTTTCAATGATGAATTGCCTTTTTTATTTTTGAAATGAACCTGTCTTGAAAAGCTACTCAGAATGGAAAAATAATTTCTTACTGATATTTATGTTACATTTAGACAGACAGTTGCTAGTAGTCAAAATGAGGTAATTAAGAATCAAATGACAGAGGAGAGTTAGGCATACACAATAAAGGACTCTCTGGGAATTGGGGGGGATGCACTGGGAGATGGGGAGGGAGGGAGGCGGAGTAGGGGGTTCGGGGGAAGGAGGAGGGGGGGAGGGAACTGGTCTACCTATTAAGTTTGTATGAGCG
This sequence comes from Typhlomys cinereus, assembly GCA_023101885.1. Classification (NCBI taxonomy): domain Eukaryota; kingdom Metazoa; phylum Chordata; class Mammalia; order Rodentia; family Platacanthomyidae; genus Typhlomys; species Typhlomys cinereus. Next base: position 1,286,040 of record JALPQD010000104.1, read on the forward strand.
GCAATAATAATAAAAATGTTTAAAAAAAGAATCAAATGAGACACAATTAGAATAATCACATGATTACTTTCTTCACAGCTCCAAAACAAATATCCTATTAGATGCATCAGCATGATGACACTGGTACCTACAACCTCAGTGCCAGATCCACACTACTGTAAATGATTAGCACAACACAAGAACAAAAGAAATATGTAGCATTTCCTACAAAATTCATTCCACAGACTATTCAGACAATACTGCCCTTCTTCACAAGGAAAACCATTCTGAGAAAGGTGTGAAAAATAGTTCAGACAGCAGACTCTAATTCCTGTCAATACGAATGCTGATCTAATGAAAGCTACATTAAACAATGTTAAAGTTGGGCAAGGATTGCCTTGTGCTCACAAGCTTTTAAGACAAAGCAACAGAGGTTCTTGGTAAAAGACCCTTGGACTATTTTATAACACTCCTAGCACTCCATACTTTTAGAAGGAGACTGTGAATTAGCTTTAAGGTGCAAGCACCTACTCTAATGTGTGTGTGTGTGTGTGTGTGTGTGTGTATTTATGCAATACAAGAGGGCACTTGAACGTACGTGCCTGTGGAGACCCAAGCGTAATATCAGCAATCATCCGGGATTGCTCTACCTCCTTATTGCTTTGCTCTGGGGAGTCCAAGGCTCTGTCTCCCTGGCCTGGCATTACTGAATGCCTGGGATTTTAAGACCTGAGATCAGAGCTCAGGCCTTTTTATTTGTGGCAAAGACTTTAATTTCTGAGCCATCTTTAAAGTTTTTAAAAAAAGTTTCTTAGATTTTATTCCTTATTTGTGCTTTTATTCATCGTTTAATATTAAGAACCACTGTTTCTTAATATTAAAATTCACAGTTTAATATTACACTGAACATTTGCTAAAATGTGACCTTTGCTGTGGAAGAGGTGGTCTCTGCCCAGCACTCCTGCCTTGCCTTAGCTCCCCATGGCACACCCGGCAACTACACTGCCGCTTGCATCGCTCTTCTCCATGCTGTGCACAGCTTCGGTCTGGCATGGCACTCCAGGCTTGTCCTTTCTCTGTATCCCCAGAGCATCCTGAACATGTCTCTAACTCATTCGATAAACATTAACGTGAGTCACAAGACATGGAATGTATAATTTGTTCATCTGCAATGCCCTTGGAATCAAAATCAGGAAGAATTTGAAGGTAAAGACTGTCTTATTCAGTGCTGCACCATTACACAATACTTAGAAACATAAAGGAAGTAACTGATGCTTATTAAATCAATTAATGTGACAATGAGAACTTTGTTCTCAATCTGAGCCTTTCTAAAGCATATGCTAGGCTTTCACCATTGCATATAGATTCAGCAAACAGATTCACATGATTTTTGCTCAGTAGTCAACATGAACTGTTTGTCATGCTATATTCTAAAATCCACACAAAACTAATATTTTTACATATATATGAAATAATTTCACAGTGAAAGTTAAAGGCTGGCAAACTATGTCCATGAATCTTTATTAAACTTCCTATCAATACTGAAAATGGCAAAAGTATTTCAAATGCCAGCTCAATTGTAGAGTTGGCTATATAAAGAACATTATTATAGAGATTTAAATGTGTGTGACCAATGCACCATCTTTTCTCTCTAACAATTGAATCTAACAATTTTGTGTGATATTAATTTTATAACAAGATAGTAAAAAGGTATAGACTTGTAGCAAACAGAGGCAGTAAAGGGAACATCAGACAATAAGACATAATGCATTTTTATATATGAAAATGTATCTTGCCTTCAGTCAAGATTGGGGCTATCATGAAACAATTTTTTAACAATCTGGTAAAAATTTGGAATAATGTTTAACAAGATTCTAGTCAACTAGAAAGAAAGGACAATGATTTTTGAAAGATGATAAACAAGTACAATTCATATATCTGTGCCATTTCAATGCCTAAGGAGACTCCTGCAGATTATAGCACAGAAAAAGAGGCCAGGCAGAGTTTCGAGCCTTCCCTGTGCCTCAGGATGGAGCTTGAACTCCTGAAGAGGCCAGGAATTCATGAGGCCAGAAATCAGACGGGAGTTCTGCATGAAGAGCTGTGTAGAGGGGTTGCCTTGACTATTTCACCAAGTACTACAGTACTTGCATGTAAAACTACTTACAGATGGAGGGGTAGAAACACTGTACAGAAAGTGATAGCCACACGAAGAGAGATTGCAGTAAATGATGCAGTATCAAGTGGATGTACAACTGTGTTGACTTAGGCACGGTAGACTTAAGAACACAAGCATGTTATATACCTTTAAAGAACCCTTGAAATATAAACTAAAGAATAACTTATAACCCAATATGTGATGTAATAACAAGACTCTAAAGAAGGCAAAGATCAGGAGGGTGGGGGAACACATTCAGTGGATAGATATAGTTGTAGAACAAATCCATCCAATCGTATCTTCAAATGATATTAAACATAAGGAGCTCAAATAGCCCCAGTTATATTGACATCAACCTCACAGTGGATAGGCAAGGAACAAGGCTGATAACAGAAGAATGGAGTGAGCCAAAGGAAGTAGGATGACGGCTTCACAGGTACTTGCTACTTCCAGACACCAAGAGAAAGGGAGAAAGTTTATTTTCTGGAGATAAATAGCCCACTTGGATTCAGGACCCAGGACCCAAATAAGGAACAGAAGAAATGTTTGGAACTGAAAATGATGGGAGCTGAGTTCAGGTTTTTAACGAAGCAGCAGCATTCCTGCTTTCTTTCATTCACTTGCTACCCCTGACTCATATGAGAACCATGAGAACCTGTAAATATGGAGAAAGACTGTTTTGTTTTATTTTTTTCTCCAGAGAAGCAGAGAGATTACTTCAGGGAAAAGATAATGATATATTCACAATCAAGGGTTCAAATACTTCCTGATAAAATCATCAGTTTTTACTCTATTGAGTTATACCGGGCCAAAATCCTTTCTCTTAGGCAGGGTTTCCAAGTGGACTCTGATTTCTACACTTAAATGTAAAATAGCAGCTTATATTCAGCTTTCTGAAGAAAAACTATAGGCAAAGGCAGGAAGGGAAAAAAAGAAAAAAGAGAATGTAGATAAGAAAAGAAGAAACTTGACTTCAAACTTTGTAAGTTACATATAGATGATCTCAGGGAACATAAAATGGGGAATGTGGGGCTGGAGAGGTGGCTCAGGGGTTAAGTCTGTGCCTTGCAGGCGGAAGGTCCTGAGTTCGGATCCTAGACACCCCCCCCCCCCCCGTATAGACGCCAGGCAGAAGCGGGGGCGGCCTGCGCTTCTGGTCCTGGTAGGGCGGAGCCTGTGAATCCTGGGGCTGAGTAAACAGGAGGAGGTCGAGGCGTCCATGGTGGTTCCTGAATTCGTCTGTGGTTCTACACACACAGGCACATACATACACACACACAAATACACGCACAATTGAATAAATAATAAAAAATTAAAAAATTAAAAAAATAAATAAATAAAATGGAGAATGAAATTCAAATTAGAATGAAACCTTAACATTAGTACAATTAGACTGTAGTTAACACAATAAGACTGACAGAAAAAAGATAAAGAAGAAAAAGGAAGAGCAAAAGATATAATATGTGAGAAATAATATATAGTGCTTTAGAAGGAAAAGTGGAGCGATGGAATGAGGAGGTACTTTCTTCAGCAGGAAAACTGGAAGGCAGTCATCTTCTTCTAAATGAAGTATTTTCAGACAATGTGTATATACAGTAAAAAACTAAGCCATGAAATATCACTGTAAAAATGTAAATACTAAGACTCAAGAGAAGATACTAAAATGCTCAAAGAAGAGAAAAATAGACCAAAGCTTAACATCAAACATTGGTTGTTTATAATAGTTTTAACTAGCATGTATGTTGGAGAGGAACAATCCATTTCTCTTGGTTTTGTACATGGAAAAAGATGGAGCATCTAACAGGACAAAGAACTGCAGTGGTATAATCCAGGCCCCCACTCTGCTTGGCTTGCACACAGAGAAGGTGTAAGTGATTTCCCATGTGGTAAGCTTACTTGGGATAGGGATGATTTCCCTCAAGGGATGATGCACACCTATGACTCCATCAAATTCCATGGTGAACCAGGAGAATACCAGGCAGCCCCCTCACTATAGGTCAAATGGGCTCCCAATGTCAATGTTAGTAAGGTGGAAACTCCATGTCTGCCAATTGCAGACTCAGCGATATGACCAGAACATACATGATACTTTCAAACATGTGCACGTAGCTGTCATTTAATGTTTTTTAAAAAGCAAGTGACTCAACTAACAACACATATGCCTACAAAGAAGTGTGCTCAGCTGTCTGAATTTAGAAGAAAATAGCAGAGTGCCAGTGTTTCAGAAAGAAGAGGTGACAGCCATACCCCACTCTCCACTGCTGTCCATCATACATGTCCACTGTAGCTCCACTAAATCATCTGGAACCCACTAAGACAATATCATCCACAACCTTGTCCTCCAGCAATCAAGCAAGCCCCAGTCTCCAGAAGGAGTATTGTTATTTAGGAATACATATATTTTAAAACTTCCAAGTTCCCAGATAGTTTTAAGGAGTTACCAAATTTTGAATGTCTCCTTTAGCCTTTTTTTTTTTCAAGAGAAGTCTCATTTAGTAATGTGCTGAATATCTATACATGTAAAGGAACTTTTAGAGGCACTCAGAATATGGAGATGGACAATAATTGGCATTCATAAGCAACTTAAGATATAAAGAAAAAATGCAATCATTAAAAGGCAATATGTGATTTGTAACACAAATATGGAAAGTAAAAACATATCGGAAAGAAAAACCATATAGAGCAGGTTAAAAGTAATGACAGGAATGTCTAATAATATGCTAATACCTAAAATTGTAGTTTCAGATTCAAATAAAATCTAAAACCCATTAAGTCCAAATAGTTTACTGAAAACCTGAGGTACTCTAAAGTATAAATACTGAAATTTGATTCATAAAGAGACTCTGGAAACAGTTTGCAGAAAGCTAATTTGGAGCAGAGAATGTGACCTGCTGTACTGCACATGAGTTTCTCTGATCCTTTCCTGTGCTCTCCTTTCCTGTGCCTCGCTGATCATGAAACATAAACATGGCTTTTGGAACTTGAGGATCCCCAGAGACCTTTTTATCTATCCATCCATCCATCCATCCATCTATCCATCTATCTATCTATCTATCCATCCATCCATCCATCCATCCATCCATCCATCCATCCTTAAAGAACTGGTAAGTTAATAAAAGAGTAAATGTAGGCAGCATAAAACTACTTCTAAAGCACAACTTTCATGTAGGCCTGAGTCAGTCAGTATAAGCGTTCCTAAATTACATAACTCTTTATTCATTTTATATGAGTTTTTTACCTTAATTTTATCTTGTTCCTTAGAATTTACATACTTGAAAATTTTTTTCTTCTCTTTTGATTTAGGGGAAATGATCTCTCTCTCTCTGTCTTTCTCTCTCTTCAAACCCCCTCTCCCCTATATGGTTCTGAAAAATCTGTGATTTCTCATAGATTTCTTTCTACCATGATAAGCAGTTTCATTCATCCTTTGCTGGCTGTAGGAGATTTGCCTTTGAGTAGAGGCCATCAGTGGATATGCATTAAGCAAATAAGCCAAACTTAAAATAAAACTCAAACTCCTGAAAGGAAGAGGGGGATGATAGAACACAAACAAGTTCTCAAACTTGAAGAATTACACTTACATTTCCCTGAAAAAAATGACAAATATGCTTATGGTCTGGTTCAATTTTTTACTAACACATTTTTATTTATGTGAAAATTAGTGACCTCACAATGTGTTCTCTGCCAATATGTTAATAGCCTTAGATCTGATAACCATATAATTATTTGATTATATTAAAAACCTTCAGGACTAAGGGTGGCAGTACATGAATATCCTCTTAATAGACTTAAAAATACACGGATACATGACACAGTGTTCACTAGGTAAAAAGTATGTTGTTCTGGGAATTTACATGCCACATGGGCAATCATAAAAGCCAGTATATTTTTGTAAAATCTTCCAGTCTAACAAGTTCTGATTTCTCATAATTTTTTTTAAAACATTTTATTTTTTTTTAATTATTCAACTGTGTGCATGTGCGTTTGTGTGTGTGTGTCTGTGTATGTGTAGAACCACGGACGAATTTGCGAACCACCATGGACGCCTCCACCTCCTTCTGCCCCGGGATTCACAGGCTCCGCCCTACCAGGACCAGAAGCGCAGGCCGCCCCCACTTCCGCCTGGCGTCTATACGTGGGATCTGGGATCTGAACTCAGGACCTTCTGCCTGCAAGGCAGAGGCTTAACCCCTGAGCCACCTCTCCAGCCCTGATTTCTCATAATTTATACATTAGAGATATTAATAAAAATTAAATGTGGGGGCAGGAGAAAGAGTTCAGGGTAAAGCCCTTGTCTTGTAAGCTAAAGGACCTGAGTTCGAATTCCAGATCCCACTTAAAAATGCCAGGTGGGAAATAGCAGTGGTTTGCAATTCCATCTCTGGAATTGCACAGGGGAAACCCAAGAGCAAAGCATTAAGAAGGTAGAGCAATGCCAGATGGTTTATGAATTCACACTTGAGCTTCAGCAGGCATACACATTCAGGTGCCTTCTTCTACACACAGGCACACACATACACCAATACAAAACAAAATGATTAGATATCTGTCACCATTAAGCCAAAATATTTTGTGTTCATATTTAACATGGATTTAGTTATAAGCTAAAAAATTACAAAGACTATTTTCACATATATATGAAAGACCTAATGGGTCATTACAGAATCAAGTGTGAAATAGAATAATTTGCAAGGTAGACATGTCCCAAGCAAAACAGATTTTAGATTAACTTTGGCCTCACTCAGCAGCTAGTGAAAAAACAACAACAAAAAAATGAAACAAAATAAGAATCAGTGAACTTCCTAGGATACCCTGAGAACAATGCTGGCTGGGCCTCTGCTAGGGACTGTCAGGAAGTCCAGAGCAGGCTTGATATGGAAACACCTGGAGAGCCTGAGGTGCCTCTGAAAACTATAATCCTGGCATTCTAGAGCAGAGACAGGAGGATTTTAGCAAATTCAAGACCAGCTAGGGGTACATAGCAACCTTATCTCAGAAATAAAACAGACTAGCAAGCAGCAAACAAACAAACAAAAAGCTCCAAACAATGCTGCCTCCCTAGAGGAGTGAAACTACAAATTCTTGCATGTGGCACAAATGCCAGAGGGCAGCTACATTCCTAAACCCCTGATGGGTCCTAGGCAAACTGCCCAACAGTGTTTAACTGGGAATGTCTAGCACTTCTCATCAAAGTTTCTTGTTCCTTCTGTGTCTTCCTAATGCCCAAATGTTATTTATTTTAATTTTCTGGGTAACTTCTATTCATGTAGCTCCTTCTGTGTGCCTGGCACCGTGCACAAGCTGTGAACTCCCCCAGAGGAAGTGGAAGCTCAGTAGAAATGGAGTATCGTTTAACCAGTCTGAAGACTCCCTTTTCTAAATTCAATTTTTCAAGTGCATAATATAGTTTTTGTTTGCCACATGACAGGCTCCACTGCTAGAACAGAGCGTGTCTGTTGTGGTAGAGGTGGACTCTCCCTTGGAAATACTCATCAGAATGTTCCACAAAGGAAACAGACTAGCTGGCCATTTGCTGCATGTCTCAGAGGCAAAGGGCAGTCGCTAGGTGGCAGTGCCACACAGTTTATCCTAGCCTTCATGCCTCTGCCCAAGCGGTATGAGGGTTTTCAGGATGTGTAGGAATGCTCTGCAGTCAGAACTCTCTTCTGGACACAGGAAGCAAATAAGCCTGGCCACTATGTACCCAGCAGACCTGGGAGGTTATCCAGAGTGTGCCAACTCTGCACGGTGGAAGATGGGAGGTAGGATCTGTCTGGATGCTGACCTATTCTAGTCCCTGTCTGAGGTGGATTGAGGTTGGAACACAGCTTCTCATTTTACCCAGCAGAAACTCTCACCCCTGAAAAAGAGAAACTCTTCCCAGATGTTTCAGACTTGGTCACATTGTGACACAACCAACATGTGAGTGAGACAGGGCAAGAGGGCAGGAGAACTCATCATGACTCAGAGGTACCACCCTACCCGACTCAACTCTGTGACCCAGCGCAAAGGAGTCTAAGCCTCTGAAGCTGGTTTTCCTCTAACAGGAGGATCTGACCATGTGCCCAACCAGGTGTCTTTTACAGTGCATCATGGTAACAAGGTGCAATTGAGAGAGGGGGGGAGAGAGAGAGAAACAGAAAAAGAGAGAGGGAGAGGGGGGTTTCTGCGGGGAGCAAGGCTGCTTGGATACTGTGGAAGTGGACACAGAGGAAGGGCATCGCTTTTGGAGGCAGCAGGCCTCCTCCCTGCATGGGGACAGCTGACATGACAGTGGAACACAGCCAAAGCAGACCTGGGCTCTGTTTCCTTTGCACAGTCCAGAATCCCCTGCTGCCTCCATTCATGACCACAGCAACTAGAACTAAAACCACAAAGAAGGCTAGAGAAAGAGAACAGAGAGAGAAAAGGTATGTCAGAAGTCAAAGTGACAGGGGGCATTGCAGTAACTCTTCTTTCTGCGGCTGCAAGACAACACTCATATACCACTTATCTGGCTCACATTTCAAGAAGGGAGATTCAGTTCATTATGGTGGAAAGGCAGGTGACAGAGGCTGGAGGTGACCAGTTCAGGTCATGGCAGCCACGCAGAGGCAGACAGAAGCAACCTTCTAGAAGAAGCAGGACCAGGCTTCTAAACCTCAAGGCTGTTGCCTGCGAACGTTGACATGACCTTCCCAAATATTAACACCAAGGATGCAAACACATGATCCTGTTTGGAACAACTCACATTCAAGTCATTGCGGGGGAAGGAGGGGGTGTTGAGGGCAGATCCACCACAAAACAAGGAGAACAGGAGGAAAGATGTTCGATATGAAATCCTAATGAACGACAAAGCAACTCTCAACCTTCCTGTGTTATTCCACTGCTCCTTCCTCTACCAATGCTATGCTTGACCTTCATGTCAGCAGGCACCAGGAGGCTTCGTGCCTGCTGTGGATTGAATTCGTGACAAAATTTTGACACAGCTTCTGTTAGGGCTTTCAATCACCTGGAAAGACTATGTCCCACTGACCCAAATCTATCCACTCTAAGTGGCCACAGCTAACTTTAGATAGTCTGCATGAAATCATTTTTAAATTTAACATTTTAAAATGCAGCTAATGAAAATGACATACTGTATGAAGAGATGCTCCAGCCTCCAGCACCTCTCGGTTCCAGGCAGTGGTCTCAGGGTTGCAGACCACTCCAGAACATCCCTGCTTGATTCTGAAGAGACAGCCAGGAGGCAGAGGCAGATAACAGAGCTGCTGCCCAGCAGAGGAGAGCTGGCTCACAGGGGCACTCAGCTGAAGGTGATTCCAGCAAGGGTGGGGAGGATCACAGCCTGTCAGTGTTCACTAGTGGAATATTATCACTTCAATCCTGAAAATTTGTCTCAGAGTATCAACTAGTTAGCTGTTCCTCTTTGGACAGTGTCATAGTTACCTGCGTGTTGCAGGTAGATTCACAAGCAAATAGCTTAAGGGAATGATGGGGTTTTATTCTTTCTTATGCTTCTCAGTTATAGCTCTTAGTCCAGCTTGGCGGGAGAGTGAATAGAACACCAGGAGCCAAGGGAACTGGTCACACCATATCCACAGGATTTCTGGGACAAGGACAAACCTCATTCAGCAGATTGCAAGTGTGTCAAAATATGTTGAAAAATGCCAACTTACTCAACCCGCTTCCTCCCATTTGATCCATCTGTCCAGGGGATAGTCATGCCCCCCATGAGTTGGGTCTTCTCACATCAATTAGATGATCTACTGCAGGATTTCTCAGTGCCTTAACTAACAGTGCTTCAAGATACACCCAAAGCTCAGCTTTCAGTTGTCGAGTTGACACCTGTATGCAATGAGCACAGGCAGGTAATGAACTGTGACTCAAACACTATGAACTGAACAAAATACACGTCTAACCTGATGGAGGAGCAGATGACCCTCACAGAGCTCAAATTCAGCCCTCTAAAGACCTTTGGATGCCTTACACTACAACCAAGTTCCTCCTAACACCCTCACAGACATCTCAGAAGCAGATTAAACTAAATCCAGAAAGCATTTTATATAAACAAATAACGAAAGAGGAAGAAGATGAAGGAAAGAGAACAGGGTGTTAAGAAAGTAAAAGACATGGGCTAGAACAGAATGGAAATAGACAGCGGAAATGAATGCAGATAAAACTCAAAATATATAAACTGTCAGTTGCAGGAAATCACTCCACAAGCATGAAAGTTGAAAAGCATTTTAATCTGATAGTTAATCATTTTCTAGCACCATGCCCAAACAGATCATGCAACTGTTTTGTTGTTGTTCCTATTGAAGTTTCCAACTGTTCTAGGGTAATGAGGATAGAGTCAGAGATGACAGAACAAAATCTTTCATTGTTCTAATTTTTTTTATTATTCATTCGTGCGTGTATGCATGTGTGTGTGTGTGCTCACGTGTTTGTGTGTGTGTGTGTGTGTGTGTGTAGAACCACGGATGAGTTCAGGAACCACCATGGACCGCCTCCACCTTCTCCTTGTTTACTCTATCCCGGGATTCACAGGCTCGGCCCTACCAGGACCGGAAATGCAGGCCGCCCCCGCTTCCACCCAGCGTCTATAAGTGGGGTCTAGGATCCGAACTCAGGACCTTCCACCTGCAAGGCAGAAGCTTAACTCCTGAGCCACCTCTCCAGCTCCCTTTCATTCTTCTAAAGGGTTGAATATTTAGGATTTTGAAATGACCACCAAAATTAGCCCCTGGCTGAAGTCTCTCACCTGGAGAAGCAAGGGGAGGAGTGGGCGCATCAAACTCAGCACACGTTTTGCTAAAGAGAACTAGAATGTGACTTGCCAAGTTGGTGAGACCAAACTTTTATATAGGAAACTAAGGAATCAGCAGCAAGCAAGAATCCAAAGGGAAGCGGGGATGGAGAAAGAGGGTCCATTCTTTGGCACTTTGGTGTTTCTGCAATGGCAGAGGCCAGCAAACTCAGAATCATGAAACTCAAGGAAACGAACCCAGGAGCTAGTCTCCAGGGTGCAGTGCACGCCAGTCATCTCTTCAATATTAGCGTATTCCAGTGATGCGACCTGGTGAATTTCTACTCCTATTAGGTGGTAGAACCCAAATGTGAGCCTGCCATCCCAGAGCCACTTTCTATTAAAATGATGAGTTCAGGATGATGGCAATGGCAGCCTTATCTGAGTACAACAGGTGGATCTAATAGCACTGAACACAGATGTAGGGAACTTAAATGACAAAGGGCTAGGTGTGCAGGTGACACTCAAAGGATCAACATCACTTTCTCCTCTCCCTGTGCCAGAGCAGGCTAAGAATGACTAATGCATGCAGCTTGGTAACCACAGGGGTATGTGAGAAGTCTAGAAATAAGGATTTATGTGTGTTCTACATAGACTTGCTGGAAGCTTATAGAAAAAGACATGACCTAGAAACAAAAAATTAGAGTAGGAAGCATGATCTATATTACAGCACTCTCTTAAAGAACTCTGTGCAACAATAATGAAAAAAAAACAACTGAAGGCTAGTGCTGAGATAGCCACATGTAGTGCAGTGTGCTTGAACATGACTTCTGCCGATGGGAATTTTTAACTTTCATTCCAATGTAAAATTAGTTTAAATATCTATATGGAATTACTGACTGTTCTTCTGGAGAGCAGGAAGAAAGGGTTAAGTCATGGCATGAAAGGCATGGAATGAATGTCCTCAGATGACTTAAAGAGTAACTGCTATTGTTTTTAGTGTATTTAGAATATTTACTAAAGATTTGTTTGAACACCAATTAATACAAACATTATTGATAATCACTGATATTGATAATTGATACTGATAATGTCTGAGCTGATTTGCCCAGCACATACTATGAACTGTCAGCCTCAATCTTTCCCCGCCCCTGGTCATAGTTAAATACAGTTGTCAATTGAAGGTTTGAGCTAAAGACACATTTAGAAGAATTGGTAATTGATCCCTGGGCAAGTCGGAAGTAAATGTTCTGATTGATGTGATTGATGGGAAGGGCCTGGTCCATAGTGGTGAGACTAGGTCCTGCGCAGGTGAGTAATATGCAGTAAACTGCTATTTAAGGAAAGTGGCATCCTTCAGTATACTTGGCCAGACATGCTGGTCTGACAAGCGAGGACTGTCTCTCTCTTAGAAGTCTTGTAGATAAGATGTGGTTATTTCCTTTAGTCCTTGGTATTGTTGTGGACTTTCCTGCCAAGATGGATTAAGAATTGAAAGTGCAGAAGAGTACAAGATCCAGAGGAAACCTTGGGACCCACAGAAGTGATCAGGCAGGAGGGTGGAAATGAATGGGATAGATTGATGAAGGGATGGAAAGGAGGGCAGGGAAGGGGGAAGGAAAGGAGGAAAGCAGGGATAAGTACTCAATATGCTTGTAAAACCAGGAAAGAAATTGAAAATTATTTAAATAAGAAAAAGAACTGAAAAGCAGACAATCATAACCTAAAATAAAGTCTCCTGTTTTCCTATAAACTGTTTTGTTGTCAACCTATTGGCAACATCCAGAGCAACTGTAGCACTTTGTGCATGTGTGCATGTGTGTGTACACGTGCATACAGCACAATAGATCCAAAGTTCTAATCTTTCATTATACATAACTCACGAAGCATTTAACTTTTGTTTTTGAGTAGAAAGGATACTGCTTGACTTGGTAGCTCCGAAATGGAGTCCAGTGCTTGTACAAGGAAGTCCTAGGCAGCAGCAGTCACTGCACTCAACGTAATGCATGGGAGAGGAAGAACAATTCTTTCATGAGGCTTGGGGGGTGGCCTTTCCTACCTGGTTGCCTGGTTTCTGACTCACTTGCTGAGCCGAGAAGTGCCACATCACAGGTCAGGCACACGGGGGTGTGCTGAGGCTTCAGGTCAACATAGGGGCCAGATGTGGGCAACTGCCCTATCTTTCCTAAGTGCACTGATGCAATACCCAGATGTCTGACCTCCACGTCCAATTCTGAAACTTGTATCTCCAAAGACTAAGCTGCCCCAAATCATAAAATTCAGAGTTGTCCTTACCTGGGCCTCATCCCAACAATGAACGGCCATATGCTCTGGTAGATAACTCTTCAAATGTTCCCAAATTGAGCCAAATTTCTTGGCCTGGCTTCTGCTTGCCACTTCACTTTTAATTCTTTGCATGCTGCAGTGCAGGTGAGGGACTTTCTATTCTCGGGATACACGTTGCTGTTTCTGGGAAGGGGCTGTCTTTCTGGCTCGTGCTAAGACCCTTTTAACTCACATTCTTGCCCTTCTATCATCCACATCACTCTTTAACACTGTCAGTCTCCTCCTCCTAAGACTGGGCTAGAGCTTATCAGTGGTTTAGTCCCATGGTACATGGAATTAGCCCTACTAACTTTATACCACACTTGTCCAGAGGGTACTCAGTGCATCCTGCTCAGAGCGGTATGCCCTGTAGAGTGATGAAGTGTGTCTGCATGTTCCCGATAAACTCATGACCAAAGAACCTAGGGGAACAAGGGAGTTTTATTCTTTGTTATGATTCTCCATTAGCGTGCTTAGTCCAGTTTGGCAGGAGCGATCACACCAACACCAGAAGCCAAGGGAAATGGCTATACTATTCACAGGATTGCTGGGAGAGAGACAAATTTCACTCACTACACTGCAAGGCTGTCAAAGTAAGCTGAAGGCAAACTACTAAGCTAGATCCTTCCATCTTACCTACCTGCTCAGAGAATGGCCTCACCCACTATGGCCTGAGTTTTCCCACATCAATCAGTCTCCTGCAGACTTGTTCAGGGCTTCTCTTCACAATTTTTCACAGATGTACCCACAATTCACCCTTCAATTGTCAAGTTGACACCTATATCCCCATCTAGAACAGGTAGAGAGAATAATGACTGATTGACGTGTAGAGACCTAAAAATAATTCAGTGACTAAGTGAGACAGTTCCCATTCCCACTATCTTATTCTGGGGCTCAGGTAACAAAGACTTGCCAGACATACTGTGGACACTTCTGCAGTCGCCAGCTTCCCCTTCTCTGCCTGTTTGATCCTCCCCTTCTAAAACATAAATCTATGTCACTTTGCTTTATAACCTTGGATGGGTCTTAATTGCTTAGAAGGGCAATCTCATTAGCATAACATCTAAGGCCATCAACGGTGTAGATTGCGCTCACCTTTCCTGCCAGTTTTCCCAGTGTGTCCAATTCCGCTGCTCTTGTTCCTTGGCTTCTAACTGATCTTTGCTCATATTCTATCTTCCAGTCTACACATGTGACAAGCATTCCCCGTTTCCTTCAGCAGGATCCATATATACAACAGAGCCCTTGTGATCAATTACCGTTGCACTTTGTTGCATGTCTGTCTCTTCCACTAGTCATTGAACATCTACAGGGGAATGTCACTAAAATCTCATTGACCTAGTCAACAATTGGCTCTCAGAAGGAGCCTAAAAATGTTTGAATAGGGAATTAGGAGAAGTCAGAATCCTGAAAACCTCAGTTATGAAAATTAATTACTTGTATACAAACATAAAAGCAGTGTTATAGTTACTCTGCATGTGGCTGATAAAATTATGGCAAAACAGCTTAAGGAACAGGAGTTTTACTCTCTCTTACAACAGTTTGGTTATAGCTCCTTGTCCAGCTTGGCAAGAGAGCACGCACCAGTGCCAAGGGTTGAGGGAACTGATCCCAACATATCCACATAGTGGCTGAGAGAGGGACAATCCTTACTTGCCAAGCCAGTATGTCTGCTCAAGTATACAGAAAGATGTCAACTTTCTCAATCAGTTCACTCCATCTTATTCACTTGCCCAGGGACTAGTCCTGCCATCCTAGGCTGGGCTTTCCCCATCAGCTTGATAATCTCATGCAGGCTTGCTCTGGGCTTCACTAAACTGCTAATTCTGAAAAGTGTGCCCAGATCTCAAACCCTGAATCATGAAGTTGACACCGTATTTAACTATAACAAGCAGTGTAAAGCAAACAAAACAGAGGTATATTTTTGCCCTATGGGCAAATAGAAAGATAAATATATTTCTTGGAATATTCACATCCACAGTTTAATCTGTAGGTTTTTGTTTTGTATTGTCATCAATTTGTATTTTGTTAATTGTTAGTGTGAGCTGCAATTAGAATAGATGAATAAATTCTAAGGGAAACTGCATTTTATATTCATCTTAGATCAATAGTTTCAAACATATCAAATTAGTTAAAAATTATTATCAGCCCCTTCCTTGCTCCAATGTAAAAGAACAAGTTCCTTAATTGTGGTATATTATGTTCCAACTATCTGTTGACATGTGGTCCTGATGCTTTTGTTTTTATACTTATAAGTGTAGAAGTGAAGAAGAAAATAGTCCCCACAGAATGCTAATGTAGCAGCCTGTAATGACTCTAAAGATATTATTATGTGTTATATTGAAAACTATGTGGTAAATGTTAGAAAATCACCTGTAAAAACTCCCAAGCTTTTTCTGTACCAGTTATTGCAGCAAATAAGGACGTCCCTCAATCCTGAAGGCTTCAATAACTACAGTATCTACAAGACTACAGATAAAACAGATCTACAGAAAGGGAAGACACTGCAAGTGCATTTACCTAATTTAATGACAACCAATTAACAAAATAACCAAATTTAAGTAAACCAGATATACACATAAGATCAAGATAGAATCTAAAAACATGACAAAACAACAACAAAAAACTATCTCATAGTAAACTAAGGCAAGCAAACAAAAAATCATAATAGCATATTGTTTCTTTTAGTTCAGAGAGAGACTGTTAGAATACACTAGTCATTAAAATTTATAATTCTTCTTTCAGAGGTTATTTTTAATGAACATTCATTGTCCATTTTCCTACAATTAGGTCTGATAAATGGGTCTTAGAAGTCATCTAGTTGAACCTTCTTATTTAAGAAAAATAAGACCTAGAAATGTGAACTAATTATCAGTAAATCAGTTTGAATTCAACCTCTGTTTGCCATCTTTGTAAACTTGAGGCCCACCAATTGGCATTCATGTTTCATTAGTGGCTGCCCATGGATCTATTTCACAAATTATTTCTACTATAAAAATTTTAAAAGTTTCTAAAATCAGTACCCTTCATTAAATTGCTTTACTGAGAGCCCTTACAGTGATAAAAATAATTTTTGTAAAATCCATTTATTCATAGAAAATTAAATATTTCATGCAATGGTTAATTTGAGATCCCTGTGTTCTTTTTCAACTGTTCCTTCTGACTCAGGAAGCTAGATATTCCTTATGTAATCCCAAGGAAGCAGCTCCTAATGATTCAAAAGTTCTTTCTTCATAAGAACAATGAACATTACATGATCAGACACTGAAAATAATGTGCAATACTTCCACTGAAGCAGAAGAAGTTGAAAATGATGGTTAGTGCTATATTACAGATTCCGTGTTCTAAAGCATTTTGATAACCAGTTGTTCTTTTATTGAAACACCTTGCGAATCCCTTATGCTGGGCTCAGCAGGTGGTTTAGTGGGTAAAAGTGTTTTCTGTGCGCAAGCCTGACAACCACAGTTCAGATATGCAGAACTCACATAAAGCTGGAGACGTGAGCAAGCATACGTAATCCAGTACACTAATAAGAA
Organism: Typhlomys cinereus; assembly: GCA_023101885.1. Lineage (NCBI taxonomy): Eukaryota > Metazoa > Chordata > Mammalia > Rodentia > Platacanthomyidae > Typhlomys > Typhlomys cinereus. The sequence continues at coordinate 1,302,766 of JALPQD010000104.1, forward strand.
ATGGAGAGTGGAGGCAGGAAGCTCATAGGCCAGCTAGCCTGATTTCATGGTGCTAAGGAGACCAGACATAACTCAGGCAGAAAGATATGTCCAACACACAAGGAACATCCTCTGACTTTTATAAAACATGCATGTTTTGGCATGCTCCCGTCTGCACCCAGATACACAAACATATACATTTGCTTATATACATTCACACCACACCACACAGACATACCACATATCAGACATGCACACCACACAGTTCTTTACATAGGCATCTGGATCCTCTCAAGAAGTTTGGGTTTTACTCTTATAATCTCTGTGATCATGTGCTCTCTTTGTCATCTGTTCCGTCTATAATAGTATATATTTATCATGCTTCCCTCCGGAGTAGAAATACTAGAGGTGAGTTCATAGTATGGGACTTCCATCATTTGCCATTCTTAAACCCCTGCTTACAGTGTGTATCAGAGTAGATCCTCACGAGATGGACAGGATGGGGGTGGGAACAACAGCTATCTCAGAAGCATGAGGGTGATGTACATTTCTGAGGAAACTTGATGCCTAACTGGTAAATGGACTTGGAAAATTTCAGCTGACATTGGTTAATTCCTGATAATTTAACTCCAAATAACCAGGTATTGTGTGCACTACACCATTTTTATTCTTTTTTTTTTCTTACTTATTCCACAAACCAAATGAAAATGTTCCCTGTCTTCCTGACTTGTGAGCATAGCGCAGAACCTGCTCTTTCTCTACCACTGGCCTGCACACACATGTGCAGTCATGTGTGCCTGTGGGTACTTGTTCTACTGCAAAGTGATGCACTGGAAGGCATCACTCCCCGCATGACATAGCTGCGATCTCTTATTTTTTGATGGAGTCATTCTTACTGCTTTGTTTATCTGCTTGTCAGGTTGTCACTAACTGCTGATACTCTCACTCCACAGCTTCCTTCCCTTTTAAATCCACAGCTACTTGAAAAATAGGGTTCTGGGCAATATTACAATACTGTCTGATGGAAGGCAGAAAACTCTCATTAAGACCGCCAATTATTATTTTTTTCTATGAATAAATCAAATCAGCTTTAAAAGCCAGTATTTGGGGCTATTCATTCAGTCTTAATTTTGCTTAGTTGGATTTTGGAGGGACAGGCTATTGGATAAAAGATCACTGGGTATGAATTGGGGTGATACAAGGCTTCTTCGGCGAAGCTCTTGTTTTAGATATGTTGCCATACTGGCAACCTATTAACAGAGGGACACCTGTGTGTGCTGTGACCACCTGCTGAGTTACAAAACACGACCAGAGTGATATGAGCTCAAGAATAATTCCACTTTGGGAAATCTGTTTCTATATTGATACACAGTTTGGCAGGCTATCAGCCTCATGTCATCATGTAGTTTTTCCTGGGATGATACTTGCTAAAGCTAGAGCATAAGAAGGGGAAACAGGATGGTTTTAGTTTAAATTCAGTTGCTTCTGAAATTTGTTTGCCAACTTCTCTAGATTTTTGTTTGAGCCATGAAGTTTTTTTACCTTAAGATCAATTATGAAATCTACTAACACCTATTTTGTATCACCTTATATGCTCTGTTACTTTCAAAGTCTATGCATTTTAGAAAGAAAGCTATTCACTAATTGTTTGCTACTAGGTTCAATGCATGCATACTAGATAAGGACTGTAATTGCTATCATCTGTATTTTTGTGTTTACATGTCCCCTTAAGTGGAATCCAACAAAAGGGAACAGACTATGACATTATGGATCCTTACTATGAACTGTGTGCACCATACCACTACCAAATTTCTGTTCAATATTCTGTGACTACCCATCATATTTCTATTATATTCTTATGACATTTTCCATTGAAAAGGATCGAAAAGTTTAAGCCTCTCAGTTAGTAAGATTAAAATCTGATCTCGGCATAGCTCAGGAGAAGCTTGAGAGTCAGTTATGACCAGCAGTTGAGACTCTGCTGCCGCAGAGTTATAAATGCACGTGTGGGAGGCGCTTCCTTCCTTGGATGTTCAGCAATGTATTTCCATCTGCTCTGGGAAGCACAGGTGATTATGATGCCTTTGTTTTTTGTTTGCTTTAAAATACCATATTTGGGGCTGGAAAGATGACTCAGGGGTTAGGACTCTGGATCGCAAGCAGAAGATCCTCAGTTTGGATCCCAGGTCCCACGAAAAATGGTGGCAGTCCGTACTTCTGGCCCTGGTAGGTAGAGCCTGGGAAATCCCAGAAGTAGAAGCAATCCAGGATGATTCCCAAGTCAACCTTGGTCCTCCAAAGGGACACACTGTGCTCTCTCTCTCTCTCTCTCTCTCTCTCTCTCTCTCTCTCTCTCTCTCTCTCTCTCTCTCTCTCTCTCTCTTTCTCACTCCCCCCTTCATATGCTGCTACTTGTACATGGAGGATGTGGACATCAGAGGGCAACTTCCTATAGTGTCATCCCTCCTTCCATCATGATAAGTCCAGGGACTGAACTCAGGTCACTCAGTTGTATAGTAAGTGTCTCTTACTTGCTGAATTATCTCATCAGTTTATTCCTCCTTCTTTTCTTATAAAAATGATTTTCAGAGGTTATTAGGATATCAAGTCTACCATACTGCTGAACACATGAGTTCAAATTTCTTTACACACTTCTGTCTTCTTTAAATTTGATTGAAGAACATGCACTGTAATGTCTAAGTTTTCATCTATAATCTGTGGGAATCAAACTCAGTTGATCGCATGGTGGTCTGTAATGGCACTATGGAAGGTCATTGGATGAGTCCCTACCAGTAAGCTCACTGCAGCATTCAGGCTGTTAAATATATTAGGAAAATGAGATCTTCATCAGGGTGCAGGTTTGGTTGCCTATTTCATGAAATTTATAGGGTTACCAGACAGAGAAATAAAAGGATGCATGCAGAAGGCAAAAAAGGCAAGAAGAGAAAAAAAAAAAAAAAAAAGGAACCAAACAATTTCTTTTGATCAAGTAGTGACAGAATGTTAGGGTATATCTGAAGAAAGTTGTCCCTACTATTTCTCCCAATAAACTGGTGCAGGAGAAGGTGTTACTGAAACTGTGTTTGAAGTTGATGCGGTAGTCAGTAAAGCTAAACTAGCCCCTGTGAATGCTGGGACAATTCCCAACCATATTCTAGGTGAATATTTTTGTCAGTGAGGACTGAGATTAGCCCCTAAGCCTGTCCTCCATCCTGTCTCCAACACATCAAAAGATATAACAGGAATATTGTTTTCTATTTCTGCCATATCCTGCCTCCAGAATTCAACTCCTTCTCTTATCTTAATCCTCCTAAATGCCAGTGACCAGGCCAAAATTCCATCCAGCTACACAGAATGATGGAGTCAGTCCATGCAAAGGACCATCCAAACCCAGCTGGAGCTAAGCACCCCACACAAATCTCTCAACCTCTGGGGACTGGAATTGTGACTCGCCCACATGTGGGGCCATCGGTATCATCTGTGTATGCTCTGCCAGTCACACCTAGATCACAGCATTCATACCCGGCAGAATGTTCCGGGTCTGTTTTCTCTTTCCAAGGGAGTAAACAAGCCTCACAGTTGCTTCAGCAAGATGAAAGAAAGAGATAAAGGTGAGAGGAAATACAGGAACACCTTAGCTGGGGGAAACGCCTCTGAGTTTGCTTTTAGTTTAACTGGTCAAAACACATAAATATGATATTATGCTCCTAGTATTTTGGAATAAATCAAATATGAAATAAACATCACTGGGGAAAAGGAAAAAAAACAAAAAGATAAAGCTCAGGAGAGCTAAAACTTGCACTGCTTACTCAGAAAGTCGGAGCGCTCAGCAGCCAAGCACATAGACGCCCGGCCCCTGCCTCCTCCTTGTGGCCTTCCAGTAGGATGGAGGTCCTGCCGGGTCTGCGACTCCCACAGAAATTTTAAGTCTTCCATCTCAAACCAGGACCATTTTGTATTTGAAATACTTTTATCATCTAATATTTTTGGTGGCCCTCAAACCATCTACTTTTACTTTTACTTTTACTTTACCTTCTACTTTTAGTTCCTTTGACCGTCAACCTGAAAGGAGATTGGTTTTGATTGAATGAACCAAGTGTCAGGTGCTGCACCTGAATGAGAACTTCAAAAAGTTGACTGCATCACCAGGGTCCATCATGCTCTTGTCTATCTCTCCCCTCTCTCCTCGGTTCCTTTCTCTTGTTCCCTCTTTTTCTCTGTAGCTGACACTTATTTCAGTTTCTAGACTGACTCTATTGTTTCAGTAATAATCCTGTTTTAGTCTGTATCAAGTTCACTACATTTTTGATGCTTCCTTGGATAAACCTTACTAATTTTCTTATATCCAATTCTATTGTCTTTGTGCCTGTTTTCCTCATTCATAACTTTCTTTAGACAAAAGATTTGAACTTAAACCCTAACTTATTTTTTTACAATGTGCGTGTGCACGCACACACACAAACACACATGTTCGTAAACACACATACATACAAACACATTATAGAAGGATTTAATCACAACAAAAATCAAAATACATGGTAGGAACTTGAAAGTGAGCACTGAGTAGTAACTAACGTTAAATGGAAAGAAAATGCAACACTTCGATATCACTAGCCACTTTTCAAACCCACTTCTGGCTCGTATGGATCACATTGGACAGTCAGAAACAACATTGTCGCTGCTGAAGATGTGAACTATCAGATGTCATCTCTTAGAGAAGATCATTTTAAAGCATTGGTGGATCTGGTGGAAACACTGGAAGTTGGAATGCATGAGTCACTGACTTTTTCCTTCATGCATAAATGCCTGCAGTTAACAAAATAAAAAAAGACTACAGAGAAGCTTTTCATTAAATTAAAAATAATAGATATAGGCAAAAGGATGCGAGACAAAAACAGACTGTCTCTACTCTGTAGGTCAAGCCACAGTTTCAGGGAAAGTAGCACAGGTCAGAACCTGTGTCGCTGACTTCATGGGGTTGACTGTGACACTTCGCCATCAAACCACACGAGGAACAAATGAAGTCAAGATTGTCCAATTGAAAGAGTTCTCTACCCTCCTGGTTTTGCAATAATATAATGGATCTATAAGAGGAAAGATTAGAATCACTTGAACATCTATTATCAAGTCTGCATATACAGAAGAAATTCTAAAACAGCATATTAGAGCTTATCTCAAAGAAGAATATAAAATATTCTTAAATTCACTATGCCATTAAAGCAACTAAAGCTCTATATGAACATACAACATTAGAACCTCTTCGATACTTACACCCCAAAGCTGATCAACCCTACTCTTAATATCTGCATCTGCATTTGTAGCTAGTGCATGACTAGCTGCAGGATATCTTTCATATTTCCAGTAAGAGTTGACTTTCACTCCATTAGAAGAAGAACGGTGAAAGGCACACAGGCAAGCAGGTGCAGATCATCAGAGATAAGTCACAAACCTAGGAAATCTGTGGTGATCTTTACATAAAACTTGGCCAAAGTTAAAGGGCCGTGCTCACAGCATCCTAGCAGAGGAGTGGTGCTACCCTGAAGACGACCCCAGAGTAAAGGCCATTTCTTTGTAGTAGAAATTACTAAACTTTAATTTCATTCAATCAAGAATCCTTAGAGTGATTGTGTGGACAGTGACAAATAGATGCATAAAGCATGACAGGCGTATGTAGCTCCATAAGTGGAAAGATTTGAAAATAGGAGGGAATCTGGCAGAGGAGATGAAGGGTTGTAAGAGGAAATGGAGGGGGGATGGGACTTGGACTAAGGGGTGAAATTGAAAATATTATGAGTTCACTATATTTGTGTATGCAACATTAAAAAGGATAAAAGAATGGAGGAAAAAAACAAAAAATAAATGCTCCTAAAATGTATAAGAAAATTTGTAAGTTATAATCTAAAATGTATATCTAAGTAAGTAAAATTTAAAGTATCTAAAATAGCATGAATAGTGGGAGTTATTTCAAGGCAGAAAATTCTGTTAGGCTTATACTTGGGTCTTTGATCAAGTTACATTTTCTTCTCTTTGTAAAAAAGATATTAAGAGTTCCATACACCTGCCTAGTGAATGCTACATAGGCATTTAAAAAATGCTTCTAGATTTTTGCTTTCTTATACAGTATGCAAAGAATAAAGTAGCCTTTGCTTTTAATCCCACAATAAGAAAAGATGCAAAAGTAAAAGCTAATGAGTATTCTCAGATTTAACAGCAACCAGAGATCACAGGACAAATTGTCTCCCAAACTAGAGATAAGGACATACGAATACAGTCTACCAGGAACCACATTTAAAATTCATCTCGGAAAGTAGCTTTTAAAACAGAGCTGACCAGTCCCTGGAGTCTAAGAAGCAACTAGCCAGAGACACGAAAATTCCCAAAAGACTGAGCCTGGGAGAGGCTAGCTATACTGATACCTACCCTGAACTTGCCTGCAGCGGGGAGAAAAATAAAAGCATGTGTGACAGCAGTACTGGCGTCACCCTGACAACTGCAAAATGAGCTCTAGTCACAGCTGTTCAGGCAAGCCCTAAGCCAACCTGTAGGAGACTGTCTAATTGATGGGGAGGACTCATCCCCTGATGGGTGGAATTTCACTGGGCAAGTGGGGGCAGATGGAAGACCAGTTAAGTTCCATAGGTGTAAGCTCACTATCATGCTTCTTTAGCTGGCTCAGCGAGTTGGTATTCTTCAGCATATTTTGGACAGGCATGTTGTCTGGCAAGGGAGGTTTGCCCCTCTCTCAGCAATGGATAGGGTGTGGCCAGTTCCCTCCACTCCTAGTGTTGGTATGAGCTCTGGACTATCAGATGTAACTAGACAATCATGAGCCAGAATAAAATCCCTTATTCTTGCTTTGTCTTTAATTTATCAGCCACCTGCAGGCAAACTACAGCAGCAGCCATTTAAGAAGGTCAGAACATTTTGCTCTCACCAACAAAAGCCTGTGCTCATAGGAAGGTACCTTATCGTGACCTAGCCACCTTGATCTTCAGGAAGTGTGACCAAGTCTGGAGAAAGAACTAGTAGACACTTGAACATCCTCTAGCGAGGTTTTGCTTAAAGGAGCGTGTCCAAATTCTCGCATCTCTGTGCCTGAAATGAACTTACATATACTGAAAGGAACAAGACATTCTTTTATCCAAGCTTACAACTTCTGGTGACAGTTCATCTTGGTAGAAGAAACCAGCACCAGAAGCCAAGGGAAGCTGGTCATACCACATCAAAAGCAAAAGCAGAAGGGGCGGGGACCAACGTGCATCAGCTTGCTGCCAGCTTTGCCGGTCCACCAATTACTGAATCAGCTCTCTTCATGGTATGCATTTGTCCAGGGAGTTGTCTTATCTACTATGCCTAAGTCTTCCTATACCAAGTATGGACTAAACGATTATCTGAAGAGTTGTCTTAACCAACAATTCCTCATAACTGTGCCTAAAGACTCAGTTCAGTTTAGGTTGACACTTGAAAGTAACGAACACAGGAGAGGAAAAAAGATGACTAAAAATTTCTTATGAAGGTTGCAGCTCAGAGACCAAATCACAGGACTAGAGGATGCTTGTGTGCTTGACTGGCAGGCCCAGGAGGCCAAAAGTTAGCAAGAATGGAGGAGAAATGAACAGCACCATCTATTACTGGGATTTAATTGACACTTACAGGGCACTGAATGCAACAGCAGCAGTTCTCTGGATTTTCTGCTCAAATTCACACAAAATATCCATCAAGACAGACTCCATAAAGGTCCCTTAAACATACTTTAAGAAATTGAACTACAGATATCATGCAATATCTGCTTTCACATGACAATGAAATTCAACTACAAAATCCAGGGGATTAAGCAACTGCAAATAAAACATGAGCGACTTAGAATACATCTCCAGAAAATGTAAAATTATTTTTGAACTAAGTAGCAATGTAAACAGTTCATCAAAATTTGCAAAACACAGTGAAAACAGTGCTCCAAGGATGCATGTATGCCAGAGCTCTGAATCAGTTCTGGGAGCTGCCACTGCAAGAGACTTATAAAAAAGAACAAGTTAAATCCAAAGTTAGCAGAGTTTAGAAAAAATAAACAAACAAAAATTGACAAAGGAAATTAACCTGTTGTTTGCAAAGAACAATACACCTCACACCGGATACGTTAAGATGAGGGAAGACAAAAATTACAAATATGAGGAATCAAAAAAAAAAAAAAAAAGCGACAGGTCCCGATTCCCTAAACATTAAAAAGGAAATAAAATTCAAGAAGGAAATTATGCTCTTAAATTGGATAACCTTGTTGAATAAGCCATTCTTGAAAAATGCAATTTTCAAATAAAGACCATACAAGACAAAAAAAAATCTTGGTAGAAGAAACCAAGGGAGTGGTCTTATCTTCTATGCCTAAGTCTTCCTATATCAAGTATGGACTAAACGATTATCTGAAGATAATTAGGTCAAAAATCCTTCCAAAACAAGGTGAAACCTCCCCAAAGTAAAAATCTTTCAGAACATAAAGCACAATATTCAGATGACTTGAATGGCTAGGGATCATTCTCAACATGATACTGAAAAGAAGACCTCAGGGCACACCTAAAAGGCATCAAATTGGCCTGTGGGTCTGCCTTGGAGAGAGACTGTCTTGACTGCAGTGGAAAGACTCAGCCCACTGCGGGTGGTGCCATTTCCTAAGCAGGGGATTCATAGCTATGTAAGAACTAAGCACAACCCATACACGGGTTCTTGCCCTGTACTTTGGACTGAATGTAATATGGCCAATTCCCCCACATTCCTCCCTCTGTAACTTCCCAAAAATGATGGACTGTAACCGTAACCCAGAACTGCCAACCAAATAAATTGCTTTCTCTCTAACTTGCTTAGGTCAGGTACTTTCTTGAAGCAAAGAGTAATGAAGCTAAAGCAACTACACTGATAAATTCTCTCCTAAATATGAGGAATGAATTATATAAATTCTCCATAACATCTTCTAGAGTTAGAAGCAAAGAAAGCAAACTCATTTGTTTGGTTTATTTAATTTTTATACATTTTGGCTTTGCACATGAGTTATTCCATGAGTATTATGTATGTATACAATGAATTGTACAAATACAATTTATATCATTTTCACATTTATTATCCAATCCCATATGCCCTCTTCCTACTGAGAATCTTTCTTCTTCCATAATTTCACCCTTTCCTAATTTAACCCTTCTAATTTCATGTCTTTCTGCACTTGTGATCCACTGAGTTTCATCTGGATTACCTTTAATGGGATGTATTTTGTTGGAGCATGAATCATACATTAGTGGGTGAGTGTACTAAGGAAAGAAAATCCCCTTATCCCACATTCAGCATTAACCCTAAAAAGTAACTAAGGGAAGCGTGGAGCCTCTTGAGAGCATCCACCTTTCCCTGCTGGGATGTTGATAGGCCAAATCTTAAGCAAGTCTTGTGGGAGTCAACACTGACTGCTACAGTGACTTCAGGGGTGCAACATCCTTGTCGTATTCAGGAGATACTGTTTGGCCACACCCCTCACCCTCAGACCCTAACATTCTCACCACCTCCTCTTTCAATGATGTTCTCTGAGCCTTTAGGCAGGAGATGATTTAGATGTCTTGCTTAGGAATAAACATTTCATCCATAGTCACTTATTCTCTGCATCAAAGGAATTAAATCCATAGATCAGGATGACCCTAATACCCAAAAGAAAAAAAAATCACACCAAAATAAAACTATAGACCAATATCCTTCATGATTATGTCACCAAACTTTTTTTTCCTCCTCTGGGTCCTCCTCTCCGATGACATACTAGGACCCAGTGGCATTTCCCTGAACCCTTTCTCGTGTCCCCTTTAAGCATAGGAACACTACTGCGGCTGTCAATCCCTTGCCTCCAAGGATCTTGATGCCTTTAGCAAATGCTAGACTCTGTGAGGTCAATAGTGTGTTGGACATTGCGCACAGCATGCAAAGTCCTATTATGATTGCTTCGGCCCTATCTAGCGTGGAGTATCTTGCAAATCATTGCTCCTCCCATCCTTTTGCTCTTACAATCTTACCGCCCCCTCTTCCGCAAATGTCCCTGAGCTTCAGGATGGGGGGAGATTAGGCTGGCCTAGTTCTATGTGGTTGATATAGAGTCTCTGAAGTTCTGGATGTGGTTTGTTGATTTTCTTTTACAGTTTTGCTGCTCCTGCAATGCCCTTCACTCCATCCTGCTGGGCACTGTATGTCACCCCCTGGTCAGAGACAAAAAGCTGTTAAACTGGAGTCTTATTATAAGAGCACATTCAAGGGTAGATGTAATAAAAGTAGGAAACCTCAGTGAGGGAGGGGTCCATCACCCATTTGCAAAATGATTACTTTTTATCTGCTAGACTATATGCCCTCCCCTTCTGGTGAGATCATACCCCCTTAGTTGTACATGATCAGGAACGAACGTCTGTGAACTTAACTAGGTGTCACATTACTTACTTGCATTCCTTGATGGAGGCCTATTTTCTCTGCTGTAACATGGTCCCCTCTCTCCTTGTTTCTGGTGTGGCCCTCTAACCCCATCCCTCCTGTTCATAATCCTTGCAATTACTGTATTACATAGGTTTACCTTTGAGTGTCTCAATGTGGGCTGGGTGAGTTTGATACTAGAAGCCACCTATTAGGGAGTACATATGGCGCTTAATTTTCTGGGTCTGGGATACTTCACTCAATATAATTGTTTCTAATGACATCCATTTCCTGGAAAATTCCAGTAATTCATCATTTTTGATGGCTGAATAGTACTCCATTGTATAGATGTACCACTGTTTCCTTATCTACTCGTCAACTATTGGACATTTGGGTTGATTCCATGACTTTGCTATTGTAAACAGTGCTGCTATGAACATGGTCGTGCTTGTGCTATCGAGGTGAACCTCTGCTGCATGGGGGTTATTCCCAAAAGTGGGATAGCAGGGTCATATGGCATTTCAATCTTTAATTTCTTTAAGAATCTCCAGACGGCTCGCCAGAGTGGCTGTATGAGCCTGCATTCCCACCAGCAATGTAGGAGAGTTCCCCTCTCTCCACATCCTCTCCAGCATTTGTTGTTGTTTGTATTGTGGATTTTTTGCCATCCTGTATGTCACCAAACTTATGTCATTAACACCAAAGTGTTAATGAACTGAAAAATGTAAAAAAGGAATTTAATCCATAATTAAATTCAGTTTAATATTTGAAAACCAATCAAATTAATATATCTCATTGACAAGTTAGAAGGGTAACGTGGTCACATCAATACTTGTAGAAAAGACATTTGACTAAACTTAATGATAGCAAAGAGCCTCTGCAACTGGGAACAGAGAGACCCTCATTTAAAAAATCTAAGAAAAATATCTCCTGCACATGTATTACATAAGGCACACTTAAGAAATCTGCAGCTTTCCCGCTATGATACAGAACAGACTACAGATGGCCCCTCTCGACACTCTTAAACAGCAGTGTACTGGAAGTTCTAGATAATGAGATAAAAAAAACAAAATGAATTTTTAACCAATTTAGAAGGAAGAGATAAAGTATATTTTCACAAATTCTATGAATTTCTATATTGAAAATTTTTATGAGCAAAGAACACTGGAACTAATAAGTTGTTAAATAGCATTGTAAAATACAAAATGGCACACTAAAGTAAATTACTTTCCTACATAACACTAAGAAAAAGAGGGACATGGAATTTAAAAAGTCTATAAGTTAGCATCAGACAAATGAAATATAATAGTTAGAAGCCTAGCAAGATATGGGCAAGACTAACGATAAAAACCATAATATATCATGAAATGATTCAAAGAAGAGCTAAATGAATGAATGAATGAATGAATGAATGAATGAATAAAACTGCAACTCTAAAAAAAATCACAGGAATAAATTCACTTGATTCAGACTTAGAAAGAATTGTGTAGATACATTCCAACACAAAATCAATTAAAGCTCTTAAAGCATGATGGAATTCATTAAAATTACAAATCTGCTCTGTTTAAATATACCATTGAGAAGATGAAAATCCAGACCACACACACATCAAGAAAATATGTACCAAACATATTTTGTAAAGAACTGGTACCTAAAATACATAAAGAACACTTTACAGAACTCAAAACTCAACAGTAAGAAAAGGAATTGCTATTGGTTTTAAAAAATGAGCAAAAAGAGGTGAACAAATTATTCACTTTAGAAGGTACACAGATAGCAAATGAGCAGATAAATTAGTGTTCAACATCTTAAGTCATTAAGAAATTAAATTAAATCAATGATATACCAATACACAACTATTAAAAGATCAACACACCAAAAAATTCACATCGTCATGCACATGGAGCAAAAGTCACTCGGAACTGAGGAAAATGCAAAATGGCAACAGCCACTTTGCAAGACAGTTTGTCAATTTCTTATAACACTAGAGATATACTTAGCACAGGTTTCAGTCATTATCTGAGGCATTTACCCAAGTAAGTTTGACACTTCTACTCACACAGAATCACAGAAGAGATGTTTATAGCCGCTTTTATTCATAATTGCTAAAATGTGGAAGTAACCAAAATGTCCTTCAGTAAGTGACTGGATTAAAAAGTGTGGTACACCCAGACAACAGAATAATACTATTATTAATAAAAGGAAATAAGATATCCAGTTACCTGAAACAAGGATAAACTTTAAAAACATATTGCTAAATAAAGGAAGCCAATCTATAATGGTTCTGTGCTACACACTCCAACTACATCACATTCAAGAACAGGCTTTTGCCTGTTTTTTTTTGAAGACAGGAAAAGAAATGGTTACAAGGCATTGGGGATAGGGGGGTAAATGGAGAAGGGAATAAGATCACAGGGGATTTGAAGGAAAGTAAAACCAGTCTGTATAAGACTATGACAGAAGACATGCCATTGTAATTTGTATAAATCCATAGAATATATAATACCAAAGTTAACCCTAAGATGTCAACCAGCCAAGTCATTTCACTTGATGGCATGTCAATGTCACTATAAAGCCCACAAAATGTATGCATTCTGAGGCTGGATGCTGAGGGTGGGAAAGCATGAGAAAAGGATAATTGGTTGGATGAGAGGTGGCCCTTGAGGGTGTACAGGGTGGTCTGGCTCAGGGACAATCATGGGGCGATGATAAGTATGGCAAGTGCATGTAAGGCTATCACACTGCAGCTCAAAAGCTAAACATAAATCAAAGCACATATCTCAACACAGCATGGGCAAGGCAAAGAGATCAAGGGTAAAGAGAATTTTTTCCCACCGTGGCAGAGAATTTAAAACACTTGCACTTACAAAGGTTACTGACCTCTAACTGCTCTGAGAAGATGAAAACTCAGACCACATACACATCAAGAAAATATTGCAGTTTTGTTATAAGAGCACATTCAAAGGTAGATGTAATAAAAGTAGGAAACCTCAGTGAGGGAGGGGTCAATCACCCATTTGCAAATGGTTACTTTTTATCTGCCAGACTATATGCCCTCCCCTTCTGGTGAGATCACACCCCTTCAGTTGTAAATGATCAGGAACAAAGTCTGTGAACTTAACCAGATGTCTCATTGCTTACTTGCAGTCCTTGATGGAGGCCCATTTTCTCTGCTGTAACATGGTCCCCTCTCTCCTTGTTTCTGGTGTGGCCCTCCTACCCCATCCCTCCTGTTCATAATCCCTGCAATTACTGTAGGTATTACAGAAATTTATCTTTGAGTGTCTCTAGGTAGGCTGGGTGGGTTTGGTACTAGGAGCCACCTATTAGGGAGTACATATGGCGCTTAATTTTCTGGATCTGGGATACTTCACTCAATATAATTGTTTCTAATGACATCCATTTCCCGGCAAATTCCAGTAATTCATCATTTTTGATGGCTGAATAGTACTCCATTGTATAGATATACCACTGTTTCCTTATCCACTCGTCAACTGTTGGACATTTGGGTTGATTCCATGACTTTGCTATTGTAAACAGTGCTGCTATGAACATGGTCGTGCTTGTGCTATCGAGGTGAATTTTTGCTGTATGTGGGGTTATTCCCAGAAGTGGGATAGCAGGGTCATATGGCATTTCAATCTTTAATCCCTTTAAGAATCTCCAGACAGCTCGCCAGAGTGGTTGTATGAGCCTGCATTCCCACCAGCAAAACTGCAAAAGAAAATCAACAAACCACAAGCCAGAACTTTAGACACTCTATATCAACCACTTAGAACTAGGCCAGACTAATCTCTCCCCATCCTGAAGCTCAGGGAAATTTGCGGGAGTGGGGGCGGTAAGATTGTAAGAGCACAAGGATGGGAGGAGCAATGATATGCAAGATACTCCACACAAGTTAGGGCCGAAGCAATCATATTTGGACTTTGCATGCCCCACACAATGTCCAACACACTATTGACCACACAAAGTCTAGCATTTGCTAAAGGCACCAAGATCCTTGGAGACAAGGGATTGACAGCCACAGTAGTGTTCTTATGCTTAAGGGGAACACAGGAAAGGGTTCAAGGAAATGCCACTGGGTCCTTGTACGTCATCGGAGAGGAGGACCCAGAGGAGAGTCTGACATGCACATTAAAGGATTCTCCGGGGAATTGGGGCGGGAGGCACTGGGAAGTGGGGAGGGAGGGGTGAGGGGAGGGGGAGCAAGGGGGTCGGGGGGGGGGGAGGAGGGAGGGAGGGAACAACCGGTGTACCTACTAAGTTTGTATGAGCGGAAATAATTATAAAAAATGTTAAAAAAAAGAAAATATTTACCAAACATGTTTTATAAAGAACTGGTGCCTAAAATACATAAAGAACACTTTAAAAAGCTCAAAAGCATGGGTTTCATAAATCTAGTTGCTATCATTGTGGGAAAGAGGGGAGAGTAGATATTGGCTCTAAAGAAGAGAAAATAGACCATTGAAGGTAACTAATACTGATATGAACCCAAGTTTAGACATCAAGCCAGAACTACAACAACAACAACAACAACAAAAAGGTGCAATGGCAATTGAAGAGAATATGCTACCACTGGAAACCGACATCTCAAAAGGAGAAGTGTCTTTAAGATCAAAGCAAACCAAAACTGTGAGTTATCTGGACAGTCCAAGGTAGGCAGGGAGAGACCAGCCGGCCAGATTCTCCTCAACACCTCACAAACAGGTTTGCTATACCCCACTAAGAGCTTGACAAAAAGAAAAAAAAAGTCAAATATGCATATAGTCTTCCTTAAAAGTTTTCAGAAAGTCATTAGTGTTAACACTGATTATTTCTGCTTTGGCAAAACTATTTCATATGACCCTTAAAGATTTCTACGTTTCAAAATTATGTTTATAATCAATGCATTTACTACTTCTATAGATAAATTTTTATGCTTAGGACACATTTTTAAAAATGTTTTCAGAAGAAATGTTTTCCAAGTATAAAGAATATAATTATACTTTGGGAGGTAAGTATTCCTGAAGTATTGAAAATATGTTTGAAGAACTTGAATATTTCTTTAAAATACAAAGCAGATTTCTTTAGTGCTTGTCTCTTTAAAATGCTTATTGTGCTTTACAACTCTTATTAAGACATGTACTTTCATTACTTTAAGATTAAAATTCACATATAACAGAGAGCAAAATAAAAAACCACAGCCCAACAAGAGTGCGCCATTGTATTGAAACTGAATATGGAAGAAACTATCATTTCTTCCACTGAGTAAGTATGGAAGATATGAAAAGTAATAGAAAGACAGAATAAAAAGAATCCCACGAATGAAATGAAAAGAGCACAGCTTACTCCTGAATCCCATAGTGCTTCATTAGTTCTTGTTATCTTGTATATGATCTTTTATCGGTGTGTGTACTTAGCTCATTGCTAAGACAAAATGACCATCATAGCATATTTGAATTTTACCAGAGATACATAAAAAATAAAAATACTGTTTTCAAGTTCATGCTACTAATTTATCTCTACAAGGATAAATGGATAAAATACCTAAGATGGATTACTCTTTTCTGAAGACCCTAACTGTCATTAAAACATTATACAGAAGTGTCTATGCTGCACATCTTCAGTGTCCGAAGATCCACAGGTTATTGTGTTCATTTCTCATGCTGAGAATAAGCATTCCAAACCAATTTTCAAAGGTTTTCCACAGAAGAGGTGTTTTTTTAACTGTAGAAAACTTAGTAATTTTTATGAAAGCTAAAAGAATGTATTTTAGGGGAAATTAGCACACAGGTGAGGAATATGGTTCTTTGAACTCCAAATGTAGCATAA
Organism: Typhlomys cinereus; assembly: GCA_023101885.1. Taxonomy (NCBI): domain Eukaryota; kingdom Metazoa; phylum Chordata; class Mammalia; order Rodentia; family Platacanthomyidae; genus Typhlomys; species Typhlomys cinereus. The sequence goes on from JALPQD010000104.1 coordinate 1,318,978, forward strand.
GCTTTAGGATTTGGATGCTATAAATTTCAATCACCATTACTATTATTCAGAGTTTGTTAAACAAAAATGGCGTGGGTTTAAGAGGAAGCTAAAAGCCAGACAGCACTTAAATAGCCACTTGGACCCCACTGTCAGTTGTAATCCATCAAACTCAACACATGGGGTTATAACGCTGGCCAACCTAGTCTCCTACGCAACTCTATTTAACTTATATCCCTTTATTTTTCTTTTTTACTCTCTTGTAGTATGACTACAATATTTCAAAGAAGTAGACAGAGTCTTGATGTACCTATGGAGGGAAGAAGAGAGAACCTGGTGAGCTACAAGTCAAGAAAGATCCAGGCCAACTTTGCTGTTAGAAAGGGTTTGGAAAGGGGCTGGAGAGATGGTTCACTGGTAAAGCCTTTGCCTCACAAGCAAACAGACCTGAGTTCAAAACATCAGATCACACATAAAAATGCCTAGCAGACATTGGTCCTGACTTTAGTTCTGGTTCTCACAGGTAGAACTGAAAAACCCCAGTAAGGAGGTATGCCTTATTCAAGATGATTTCCAAGGTCACCCTTGGGCTCCACAGACACACACACACATACTCTAGTGCCCTCTTGTAGGACATTTACACACACACACATATGCACACACAGACAGAGAGAGACAGAGACAAAGACAGAGAGACAGAGAGAGATACAGACAGATAAAGGCAGAGCGAGAGAGAGAGAGAGAGAGAGAGAGAGAGAGAGAGAGAGAGAGAGAGAGAGGAGAAAAGTACAAGATGAGACGGTAACCGTGTCTAAGGGTGACAGAGCAGAGTGTCTTCTGGTTGGTGCGGCAGGTGACTGGCAATGGACATATTCCCTCTGGCTTCTTTGGAAGAAATCATTTAAAAGCTTCCTGTCCCAGAATGAGCAAACTTTTCCTGTAACCTAAAGACTATGAAACCTTCTGTCCCTCTGATAAGAGTCTTCTCAAGGCTTCATCCCATGGAGCGGGGGTAAAATTGCAACTCAGAATGGAGAAGCCATGAAAAGATGATTCTAGCCTTCTCCCTCTAACTGTTCACCACATAAGTCTAGAAGAGCTTTGTTTGGATATTTATTTTCCATCCCTAACAACTACTAAAATGACTGTATCAAAAACATAGTTCAAATCAATGAACTTGGGTCACTAGCAAATAGCAACGCAGCAGATACTCATATTTGGAATAAATTTTAAAAACTCAAAATGTGATAGAGAACCAGATGAGAAGCCTAAAAACACAGTTTAGAATTAATATCAATTTTAAATAATACAAACTCTTTAAAAAGAAAATGCTTCTTAATTTATGCATTTTGATATCAACCTGATTTTTATATCAACGTAAGACCAAAAAAACCCCCCAAAAAACAAAAAACCAGAGCTACAATGTAGGAAGATAGGCATAAAAATCACCAACAGAATACTAGAGACATAATCTAAACAAAATAGAAGAATTTTTCCATGTGATGAAGTAGGACTTATTCCTGGAACCCATCTATTTTATCATCTCAATAGATACAGGAAAAATACTTCACAAAATTCAACATCCTTTCATGACAGTAAAACAATTTATGTACTATAACTTCAATAACTTCAAACACTTTGCACTAAAAGGATTGAATATATTCCTTCTAAGATCTGAAACAAGACAAAGTTGTTCATTTTTGCAACTTCCAATCAATGTTGAGTTTCAATGATGGAAACCAGTGAAAAAAACAGATAAATGTCACTCATACTACAAAACTAAGAAGCAAAAATGTTTTTATTCTCAAATGTTATTTTATACATACAACCCTCTGCACTAATAAAAGTATAGATCAAGTAACATTGGTTCAAGATTTTAAAATTAATTACATGCTTTCAATGAAAAATCTGAAAGTAAAATTAAGAAAATAATTCAATTTAAACAAAACCTTGCTTTAAGTTTGAGTAGTGTGTTAAGCAGTAGTGAGATTGGACATCCCTGTCAAATTCCAGGTCTTATGAAAAAGAACAACTAATATAATGGGCAATCCTTCTGCACCTAATTTGTTCAAGATTTTTAACATGATGGGAAGCTGAATTCTGACAAGTGTGTTTTCTCCATTGTTTAAAAAGATCAGATCTATAATACAATTCACGTGTCTTATCTCTTGCTGTACATGCAAAGGAAAACAGATGTATCATATGAAAGTGATAACTGCATTGCAATGTACACTGCTATACTCACAGTACTATGATGCCCATCAATGCATGAGTGTATAATGAAAATGTGTTACATGTATGTGATAGAATATTATTCAGCCACCAAAGTCATATCCTACCATCTTCTGCAAAATAGATAGAACCAGAGGATGGTATGTTAAATGGAATAATGGAACACAAAAAGACAAATATCACATAAATATCCTAGATGCTCTGGAAAAACTACCTGTATGTAGAATCACCTTTCTACCATTACAAAAGGTTAGAAATTGTAGGAAAGGAAATGGAGGATACAGAGAAGATACATAATGGGTACTCAAAATGCAGTCTGACAGAAGTAGAAAGTACTAGTGATCTACAGCACAATGGAGTAGCTGTATTCCACAATAACCTGTTAACTCACGGAGAGCTGAAACTGCACATGGTAAGAAAGCTGTCTACAAAAAAAGATTAAGGATATAGAGCTCAATGGCAGATAACTTGTCTCCTAAGACCCTAAGTTCGATCCCTAGCTAAAAAAGATTATATAAACATAAAGTAATGGCAAGGAGACATAAGCAATGATTTTTCTGATTTAATCCATATACATATTATATAGACCTATTGAAATATTATAATGTACCTTGAAGATATGTATAATTATATATTGATAAAATTTACAATACTTACTAAGGGAGACATCTAGTTTTTCTTAAATATTGCATATATCTATGTATGTATGTATAGGGTTTCCTACTCCAAAAGTTATATGCAATTAGAATAAAAATAAAATAGATCACAATAATATTTGAGTAGGCAGATGATGTTATATCTGTACATGAATATTATATGATGTATACAAGTACTGAAATGTTGCACAGTGTACAATAAATATGTACAATGTTATATATAAACTAAAAACGTAAAAAATGCCAAGGATATGTTTATTAATACACTTAAAAAGTTAAAGATATATACTTCAAAAAGCATAAAAATACTTTAATAAATGAGGAGGAAATAAATAATAGCAAGATACACGATTATCATTAATCAGTAGATTTGATTTTTTTAAACTGGCAGTATTACCAAAATTGATCTACATAGTCAGTGCAGACTCACAGATTCCAGTTGTTTTTTTGTAGAAGCAAACAGGTTGATCCTAAAATTCACATGGACTTACAAGAGGCTGGGTAACCGAAAAAATCCTAAAAAATGAACTAAGTTGTACACTCAATTGTCACCATTTCAAAGTTTAACACTAGCAACAACAATCAAAACAAGTGGTATAGACAGCATCTACATAAGGAGAGACAGAGATCAACATGGCAGAGCTGATAGTCTAGAAATAAACCTATAGATCTCTACACAGTTAATTTTCAGCAAGAGTGCCAACACACTCAATGGAGAAAAGAGCTATTTAACAAATGGTCTGGAGATAACTAGACAGGCACTTGCAAAATGAGTTTGGGCTGTTATTATACATCATATACAAAAATTAACTCAAAGTGGATGAAAGGCCTAAGTGGAAGAAATAAAACACAAACCCCAGAAAAAAAAATAACAGGATAAATATATGAGAACCTGAAATTTTTTATGAATTTTTAGGTATTATACCAAAATCATGAGCAATAAAAAATAGTTAAATTGGAATTCATTACGTTAAAAGTATCCATTTTTTCAAAAGAAACCATGAAGAAAATATGCTTTTCTACTACACGAACTTACTGACACTTGTTTCAGACTATCCACTCTGCTATCTATCTGTTACTCTGCATGACTTTTAGTTCATTGATAGTTTAATTGATACAATTCATGTCTTGTCACGTCATGTTATCCAGCAAATTCACAGAAATGTAAATATTGCATGGAAGAAAATATTTATCATACATATGTATTTATTTATCATATATATCATATAAATAGACTTATCATATATATAAAGCCATATATACAAACATATATAAAACCAAATTAAAGTATAGGTAAAGCACTTAAATAGCTATTTCTTTACATGCATTCAAATCACCAATAGGCACACACAATAAGAAATGTGTCATTGTCTCTAGGGGAATATAAACGAAAACTACACTGGCATGTCACTCCTTACCATGCAGGATGATGAGAATAAAATATCAGATTGTAATCAGTATTAGCAAAGGTGAAGACACCCAACACTTGTGTACAACTTGCAGCAATGCATAATTGTGTAACTACTTGGGAAAACTGTTTGACAATTTTTCAAATGCTTAAAAATGGAAAATCATATGACCAGGCAATTCCACTAAAAAAAGAAAACATGTCCACACAAAAATTTGTGCATGTGTTTTGATAGTAACAATATTCATTATAACCCAAAGGCAGAAACAAATCAAATGCTACCAACAAAGAGCTGAACAAAAGCTGGTGTGCTCACATAGTACAATACAACTAGCAGTACAGAGAGATTAAATACTGAAACATGATATAACATGAATCACCCTCGAGAATATCACGTAACTCCACGAACACAGGAAGACACAATGGGAAGATCTAGAGAGTCAGAAATTAGTTAGTGTTAGGGCTAGAGGAGGAATGGGATTTCTGGGTGAAGGAAAATGGGCATGGCATGGTAAAAATTCTCTGACATTGATTATAATGATGGTTGCAGTATTTACATTTCTGTGAATTTACTGGATAACATGGCGTGGACAAGGCATGAATTGTATCAATTAGACTATCAATGAACTAAAAGTCATGCAGAGTAACAGATAGCAGAGTGGATAGTCTGAAACAAGTGTCAGTATGTTAGTATAGTAGAAAAGCATAAAAATCATTGCAATTGAGTCTAAAAGCTGGGAGGAAAATGTAAAAAAAGACTATGAGGAAAGATAACAAGAAAGGGACTTGAAAGTGACAATTCCACCTGAGAATGAGAACCTTTGAGTTTTGCCTTCAAAGCAACTAGAAGAAAAAACTTAACATCCCTCTCTCTCTGCAGCCTGGGTACTTTTTGCTCAGAAGACCACAGGTTCTATGTCTTGTGTCCCACCTCTGTGAGCAACTGGGTCAGTATTTCAGACTTCTTGACAGGACTGCACAAAGGATAACTAATGTGCAGTGTTGTCTAGGTCTGAAACACAGTAACTCTTAACACAGCATGTCAGATTTTTGTTAACAGTTGTTTATTACATTTGCAAGTAACTGTTTATTGTTTCCAAAACTATGATCTTAAACTATGTTAAATATTTGGAGTAGACCTGATTTGCTGTAGGCATGATTTATTAGATGAATAGGAAGAACGAAAGTGTTTTGAAACAATTGGCTTGCTGCTATTGTAAATGCTTCTTGTCAGGCATTTGAAGTACTTGAGAAATGAGCTTGTTAATGATAACAGAACTAAACTACTAAAAGCAATTTAATTAATCAAGCTTACAAATAAGTCTATTTAAGAATTTATTCTGATAAACTCAAATTAACCAACCATTAGTAAGTCAGAGTGCCACTTTTGCATTATACTATGTTTATGAAGAACATACTGATATTCATATCTGTTACTTAATTTCTTATGGGAAAGTAGATTTTAAATATATAACATTATATAAATGTACTGAAATTTACAATGTGAGTAAAATTTGATCTTTTAATGCAGGAAAGATCTCATTCAGATTTTCATGAAATGCTAATTGCGTTGGTCATTTTTTAAATGATGCCTTTCAAATTCAGAATGCATAATAAAATTAGAAGAATTCATTTGGATGACTGAACAAATGATTTAGAGTCTCTACAAAGTACCAAGTAGTGTTCTCAGTAGTTACATAGCAGCTACTAAAAGAAATCAAGTTGTCCTTGTGGAGCTAGGGTACTGGCAAGTCAGATAGCAACAAATATATTAAGATATTCCATAATACAAGAAAACAAAGTAGCCGAGTGATTTAGGACTCAGATTTGGGAGCTAGATGGCTGAGTTTAACTTCCAGCTCTACGTGTAATACCATGTTGATCTCCATAAGGGATTTAGCCTCTGGGCTTCAGCATTTTTGTTTGTAAGCTGGAAATATAACAGAAATACACTACAGGATTATTGCAAAGCTAACAAAATTAGTTTGAAAGCACTTAGAATAATGCCTGGCATACAGAAAAATAAGGTGGGCATTAATTTATGGAAAAATAACATGTGCTGGGGTCTGGTGAGAGGGCTCAGTGGGTTAAGGTGCCTCCATACAAAATTGGCAAACTGAGTTTGATTCCTGGAGCCCACATGATGGAAGGAGAAAACTAACTTTTGAAAGTTGCCATCTGACCTCCAAATGTATGCTCCACACTGCTCTCCTGACCAAGTAAATAAATGAATGACCAAAGAAACAAGATGGCAGGTGTTACCAAAGCAACGAAGTGATGTCTCCAGAGAAGCAAAGTCACTTCAGTGTTGTCAGGACCCACCTTCCAGAGAAGGTTAAACCGAGCTAGCAGATGAATGTCAGGAGGAATGGTCAGGGTGTATCTGGAGCTTGCATTAGAAAGAGGAATGGTCCTGAATGAATTAGAAGCAGAGGGAAGCGCAAAGGCCCCGTGGCTGGGGAAGGATTGATGAATGTGAACCAGAAAATCGGAGCACGGGGAGATTGACAGAAGACAGGTCTGCTGTGGCCTTCTCCTATGTTCAGAAAGTTCATGGAGTCCCCGGATAGTTTGATTAGAAAAGTAGCATGGAATTACTTACATTTCTTAAACACTGCTGGTTGTTGGGTACAATAAGAGTGGCCAGAAGTCCAAGTAGAAAGCATTTTGTTTTGTTTTGTTTTACTACTTAAAGAGTTGAGGGTCTAGTGGCCAAGGGAACCATAGTTTAGCCTTAAGGTGAGACAGCATTAGAATAGAAGACATAGGGGCTGGAGAGGTGGCTCAGGGGTTAAGCCTCTGCCTTGCAGGCAGAAGGTCTTGAGTTCGGATCCTAGATCCCATGTACAGATGGCCTGCGTTTCTGATCCTGGTAGGGTGAAGCCTGTGAATCCCGGGGCAGAGTAAACAAGGAGGAGGTGGAAGCAGTCCATGGTGGTTCCTGAATTCATCTGTGGTTCTACCACACACACACACACACACGCACAATTGGATAAAAAGTTTAGAATAGAAGACATAGCTTAAGGTCAGAGAGAATAAGGAGAGATCTACATGGTAACAAGGCAGAAGAAAGAGGCAAAGGGGGACAGGCAGAGAGACCAGAGAACTTGGACAGCAGGATAAGATGGCAGAATAAAAGAGAAGAAAACTAGACACAAATACTAGACACAGATACAATGCCCGTTTTCATGCTGATTTTTTCTTTCAAATAAGAGGCAATGGTGACCTTAACAAGAATGGCAGCCAACAGCACCAGAAAGTGAGAAAGTGGATGTGTTAGAGATTATTCATAGGAAGACCCAATACAGTAGGGTGTGTGGTGGACAGAAACAGAAAGCAGGCCTTGGTATAGGACTGTGTTTGTCTCCTTCAGCCATAAGCAGGGTCTGGGGACAGAGACACTGATTTGAGAAAAGCTGAGATTCTGTCAGGTAAGTAAGATGGAAGACACAGAGAATGTGCATGTTAGAGGGATGTTTGCCATGGGTCATGGAACATAGCTGGGAAGCTCAACTGTCTGAAACTTCATGTGGGTGAACTACTTAGAAACAGAAAGTGTACAGAATTAGAATCTACAAAAGGAGTCTTCGAGAGTTGAGGTGCGCTAGCTAGATACATAGGTGTCAACTTGACAATTGAAGACAACTCTGGGCACAACTGTGAAGAATTAGTAGTTAAGACAAGCCCTTGAGCAAACTTATAGGAAAACAAGTAATTGATGTAGGAACACCCAGCCCATAACAGGGAGAACCATTCCTTAGGCATGTAGATAAGATGGAGGTTGCTGGCTCAGGAAATTGACATTCTTCAGCATTCTTTGGCAGACTTGCTATCTGGCAATTTCTGTAAATATGGTGTGACTAGTTGCCTCAGCTCCTGGTGTTATTATGAGCTCTCCTGCCAAGCTGGACCAAGAACTGTAACAGTTAGAATTCCATTCATAAGAAAGAATAAGCTATGCATTTATCGTCAACATGCAGGCAAACTGCAACACAAACGACTTACTACTCCAAATAGTGTTGGAGCAGCATGAGCACTGTTCCCTAGGAGTTAGGACATCAGTCTCAGGCTTGCACTAAACTGAGCTGCACGTGTGCTGTCACTTGAAGCCCAGGTGACCTGTCATGGCAACAGTGATGTAGGACTCCTCTGCATTGACATCAGAACACCGGCTTTGGAGGCAAAGACAGAAGTCAAGAGGGTGCTGTATGGGCAGCAAAGGCACCTGCAGTTGTGACCCTAGCAGTAGAGATGGTTGACAAAGGCTCAAGGTGTGAGGCAGAGCATGCTGGGAGGAGAGCAGAAGCCTGCGGCAAGGAGAGGCTGCAGCAGGAGGGGGCTGCAGCAGGAGGGGGCTGGGGTATGTGGGTATGAGGTAAAGTGGCTGCTGAGAAAGCTTCAGCAAAAGCAGTATCCTCAGAGGCAGGCGGTGTGGAGTACAGAAGATAACCCCACCCCAACATCTGACCTACCACTATCAAAGCCTGAGAACATTACAGGAAATAACCAGGTTTTGTTCCTTAGGGTTGTCTTGATAACTAAAGCATATTTTGAAAATACCTGAATCTCTAAAGGGGAAACACTTTAAAAACATGCAAAAGTTTATTTAAATCGTTTTTTACAGGTACAAGTAATACGCACATGAACACTTGAAAGAACTTAAAAGTTCATTTGTCTTTTGTTGCTAATATAAGTACATGTTCAAAAACAGTTTGGGAATAAGGGGTTTGTTCCGGCTTATTATTCTCAGCTACAGTTTGTCACTATGGCGGGAGAGTTCATCTCAACATCAGAAACTGAGAGAATTAGCCACACCATATCCACACAAGGAGCTGAGTGAGGAATACACGTTCTTTCTGGCAAGTACGGCGCTTTCTAACCAGTGCATCTCTCTATGTCACCCACCGATCCATGAAATGATCCAAGCTACCACGGGACAGATCTTCCCTCATCCACCACACAATCTCCTACAGGCTTACTCAGAGTTTGCCTTACTACCAAGTCTTCACAGATGTGCCCGAACACTCTGCCTTTGACTGTCAAGTTGGCATCTACAACTGTCACACACTGATTAAGAGTGTTTCTTTGAGTTGCTCTTCACATAAGAGTTTAATCAGTTCTCATCTATCATGCTAAATTTATCAACTTCCTAAAAGCCAGGTGTGGTGGCATATACCTGTATTTTCAGCACTCAGAAGGCAGAGGAAGGGTGAGACGATGTGTGAGGCCAGCTGGGCTGCACTATAAGACCTCATCTCACGAAAACACAAGAGACAAAGGAGAATAAATTACTACCTTCCTGAGCCTCCAGAGCATCCATACAAAACAGTTATTACTTTGCTCCATTTCTCAGATGAGGAAACAGGGTCCCTGGATCCCCAATTGGTGGAGTGGAAACTTAGTATCCAAAACTAGGTCGCCACTCTAAGACAGGATGGGTGCTTCCCTCCGCCACCTGCTGCCTGTCTTCTACCTGGTATATAAAAGATGCTCTGAGCAAAAAAAGACCAAACAAAACCATTTAAGTCACTCAGAGACTTATGGGTAGAAGAAAGCTTAGGCAGCTTGTGTTTGCTGCCAAGGCACATAGAATGTCAAGCTCACTGTAGACAGCTAGGAAACCAGTCTTAACTTTTACCAAATCTCAGGGCATACTGTGTACTGACTCCAGAAACACATGCTTCTAGCTGCCATGATTGATCCCTTCCTCACAGCCTGCAGCTCTGCCATTGAAATCAAGTGCATCTGCCTTTGGAAGATGGTTCTATGAAGATAGCCTCACCAACAGCAGGGAAATATAAAAAATATCCTATCCAAGACCCTTCCTTCCTTCAGTCTTTTCCTTTTGCATCCTAGGAATTTTCTGTGCCAAAATGCCAACAATAATTCAATATAGTCCCAAATCCACTAAGTGTGGTCTTTCCCATTGATTTCTTTTTTTATTTAAACTTTATTATTTTCTATGCCTGAGAGAGAGAGAGAGAGAGAGAGAGAGAGAGAGAGAGAGAGAGAGAGAGAATCAGAGGGCACTGTGTATCCCTATGGAGGACCCATGTTGACTTAGGGAATCATCCTAGCTTGGTTCTACCTCTTTTTCGCTTCTTTCTGGGATTTCCCAGCCTCCACCAACTAGGACTGGAAGTGCAGGCCTCCACCATTTTCGCCTGGCGTTTTTACATGGGAACTGGGATCTGAACTCAGTACCTTTTGCTTCTGAGATAGAGTCTTAACTCCTGAGCCATCTGTCCACCCCACCTAATTTGTTTCTTGACTTGGGGAGGGGAGATCAAGGATCAGGAGCATCAAAGATGTATCCTTGGGTTGCAAGAATAGCCGTTCCTTGGGGATGTGTGTGAAAGAGCATGCTGTCCATGGGTCTTTGGTTTCTCTTTCTGAGATTGCAAATAAAAATCACATTGAAGGGCCCCAAACTGTCCCAGAACACTTAAAAATCCTCTCCACCCATGTTATTAACTCCTCCTCTAGGACAAGAACTTGTGCAATCACTTGAAGGGATCACTAAGAACTCAGTAAGTTATAATAGGGCATTAAGCGTCTCAAGTACTGGCACTGACAAAGAAAATAATGGCATAAAAAACTGGCCACAGAGTTCAAGCCTCTGCCTTATGTCAAATGTACATGAAGAGTTTTAAACTTACAATGGAGTATCTTTCAGAATCTGTGAAATTTCTTCAATTATCTTTTAAAGCCCATCTTGGTTACTGCAGAAATACACAAAACGAATCTGACATCTTCACCCATTGCAGAGCAAGCAGTTCATGCACCTCTCGCCATTGTGCCTGTGCCCTCACCAACATGACGTCAAAATTTATGAATACAGCATGTATTTAGTGTTCTGAGAGTCTACCTAAGAGGTCAGAGAAGAGTTAGTTGGCAGGGTCACAGCAAGTCATGGTCTTTGAGGTCACTCGAGCACAGATCTGAAACCTGCCCTCTGCACCCACCTAATTGCCAGCTAACCAAAATTGTCCCTTCTGCTTTGTAGATGAAACACAAGGAAAATTTGTGCTTCTTTCACTCCCAAAGAGACTTTTCAGTAACTAATTTTCCTAATTATACTCTATTCATTTTGCCTCTCGTGTGTGTGTGTGTGTGTGTGTGTGTGTGTGTGTGTGCGTGTGTATACAAGAGGGCACTTGAGTATGTGTGTCTGTGGAGGACCAAGGGTTAACAACAAGGACCATCCTGGATTTGCTCTAGGGTTTCCCAGGCTCTGCCTTCCAAGATTGGAATTACAGGCTGCTGTCATTTCCTCTAGGCATTTTTTATGTGGGATCTGGGAGATCTGAACTCCAGTCTTTTTTCTTGTTAGGCAAAGGTTTTTAATTCCTGAACCACCTCCCTCAAACCATACTTTATATCTCAATGTCATGGAGCACTGTGAATCTGATTTTGTATTTTATTTATATCTTATACATAAATCATAAAACTAGTTTACTATGTCCCTCAAACTTTGCTCTCCTTACTGCTGTAAACCTTAAAATCCTTGTTTGTAGTTTCTTACAGAAGAAAAAAACTTTATTCATAAATTTTGCCTAGGCTAAATGAACATACAGAAGACCAAGTCTTATGCTTGGGTCGAATAAAGCAAATCTAAGCACTGAAGAGTTTAGAAAACCTGCTATTTATAAGAAGGTAGCTCAGTGCAGGGCTAACAGAGGAACTGGGACCGTCAGACAGAAAGCACAGTCCAGCCCTAGAAACTACCCCTTTGAACTGCTGACTGGATAAGCAGTAGGAGCAGTAAGGAGCAACACATGTTCACGGCCCACTGATGTCTGTCATGTCACACAAGGGGCAGAAGGAGGGAAAGTACACCTGTCTCAAGTTCAGATGCTCCTGCAAACATGTGAAAACTAGCATCTTCCCATTAGGTTTTCTTCTTGGAAACATCAGTTGTGCCGCCTCATTGAGGCTTTTCTGGCAGAAGTCATGCTCTCATCAGAAAGATGGAGAGGAGAGTCAGCAGTTCTTTCCTGTCTCTCTGGTCCCTGTTCTTAGCTGCACTCACCTTCCTGGATTACGGACACAGACTTAGTCTGTATCTCGGGTTTTCACTCACATCCAAAACAAAACAAACAAAAGTTGTTGTCAGAACTGCAGTCTTTGACTCTCTCATACACAGCAGGAAAGATTAAGCATTCTCAAACTGCCTGAGCCACCATTATTTCAGGAATTTTTCACTGTTGACAAAGCATTCATGTGCATCACTCTGACAAATACACAGAGGAGAAGAATGCAAGTGGCCTGCCTTGATTCTTGCTTAGGACCTAGAATAAAGCCTTGTACAGAGCAAACTCTAATCTGCAGGTGATGGATGGATAAACAAGAGGGACTGAAATCACAAAGGACCTTGGCCTTAGGAACTTCCATCTGTGAGATCCAACCTGAACAGCCATAGTAATATTATTCCAGGTAGATAGAAAAGAGCAGTGCCTATGTGGATTAGAGACAAGTATTTTATAAATGCATGCAGAAAAGTACAATGCTTTTCCAAATCTGCACCTGAAGAGTTGTTCACTGTAAACATATACTTGATCTACTGTGAACATCATCAAATATTTGTCTCCAGTAAACTCTGGTGTCAGCATGATTCTTATCTAGGACTCAGTGTATGTGGGCAATTGTGAGGCAGGTAAGTAAAAAAAACCCTCAGATTTAGTCATCCACTAAAAACAATTTGTGGGAGAATTTGAGAATATTTGAAAAAAAAGTTAAATAGTTCAGGGATAGAATATAGTTTTAAAAGCTATTTTGCTTGAGACAGAGAACAAAGAAAGAGAGAAAGAAAGACAGAAATACATGTACATACAAGCAGAGGGTCAGTTTCTTCTTTCTACCATGTTGATTTCTGGGAACTGCTCAGGTTGCTGGGTTTGTAGACAAGTATCTTACCCATCCAGCTGTTTTGCCAGCCTTCAGAACTGACTTTCTAAGGGTTACCCAGGATGTCACTGAAGGTTTCAGACATGGATTTATGACCCAATAATAGGACTCAAGAATCAAACTGACATCCAGACAAATAAACTTGAAAAGTCCTCCTGTTGTTAAACTTCCAAAGGGTAACTTTGGACACCAGGCCATGTCTACTTTACCACTGCTGGCCTTGTCCTACAGATTAAGGAATGTGGGATGCTTCAGACATGCAAAGGAACTATAATTGCTAATTGAATTGGCAGTTGTGATATTTTGAGATTTATTAAGCTTTGTAATATTTAAAACTGTGATGGATAAACCGTTTATTCATAGCATGACCTTGGGGAGAACAGATTGTTGTGACTCTCAATTATGAATTAACAATCTTGTGATTTTTATTACCAAACTGTGTCTACCTTCACATTCCATAGCACAGGCACCGAGGTCATCTGATGTGAATTCCCTTAACTTGCCTTCTTCGCCTTGAGCTTTTTTTCATATTCTCCACTGTGATCATTGAGCATCTCCCTGACATCCCAGGACAAATCTCACTACAGTTTTGTCTATATGCTCCTCTGTGTGAAATACTATAGCTTCAAAGCCAGAAACACAAGTGAGCATTGTACCGTCCTTTGCACAACCTTCCTGACTCCTCCATGTTGCGGGGACATATAGAGTCATTGAGTTCTCTCCCTCTAGCTGATCCCCTGCTTCCAATGCCAAGGCCTCTGCCCCAGCTATCCTTCTCAAGGGGTAATGCTTCCCTGAAGAAGGAGCAGCATCAAAGTCACTCAGACACCTAGCACTCTGAAGCCCTCTTTGGTGACCTTAACAGAGTTTCTGAAAGTGTGAGATACAGGCAATGGCCAGGCAGAATTACTAGGAGGTTACTGGAGATGAATTTAGTTAGCGTTAAAAAACTCAGGACCTAAAATTATTACATCTACTAGAAAGTAGATCATTTTTGTTTTGATCTTCTTCTGATTCGTCTTCTATATCTAAGTAAAAGTGACAAGTAGGGGCAGGTAGGTCAAGATCCTTATCTGATGTTTACTATCTTCCTGTGTGGCCAATACACAGGCTCCATTCAGAGCAGGGCTGAAAAAAAAAAAAAAAACAGGATCAAATCAGAATTTAATGAGTGCATACGGTGTTGAATCTACTTATGAGTAATTAAACTGTGATGTTTGCCAAAGTCAGGGTCAATTCTCTTTTCACACAAGGGTATTTAAGGAAAATAAATACTAATATAATGAGTGTTCTAATAAAAACAATGCATGTGGCACAAACAATTCTGGGAGGTGTTTGGTGATGGACTTCTGAGACAAAACCCAGACTGGAGAATTGCCTGTCATCGCCCTGAGCTTCATTTAACTTCCAACTACTTCTTTTAATTCTTCATGTGGAGGCGCAGCTGTCTGACCTGACCCTTCAGCCTGCCCATTGCTGCCTCTTCAGTCTGGTCTGTGCCACCTCTCTGGTAGGACTTCTGAATTTTTTCTTCTTCTTTCATGTATGTATGTATGAGGTGTGCGTCTGTCTGTGTGCTTGAATGTGGATTGGTACACATGGGTATATATAAACCCACCCGTATATGTATACAAATTCATTTGTGTGTGTGTGTGTGTGTGTGTGTGTGTGTGTGACTATGAAGGACCAAGGGTGATATTAGGCATCATCTTGATATTTTTTTTCTTTATTGCCATCAGTCTGGGCCTCTAATTAAAACCTGAGCATCCCTTTAGGTTTACCCTGGCTAGCCAGCTTGCTCTGGGAATTCCCAGGCTCTGCTTTTCAGGGCAAGAATTACAGATAGGACTCCACACCTGCCTGACCTTTTTAGCTGGGATCTGTATCCAAACTCAGGTCCTTTTGCTTGTGCCAAGTCAAAGGCTTTAACTCCACTGAGCCATCCCCCTTGCTTCTTCTTCTTCTTTTTTTTTTTTTTTCTCTTTTTATCTCAAGGCTCCTAATCAAGTATTTTCTTCTTTACAAAGCTTTTTTTCTCAACTTTAAAATGATAACTTGATTATCTCCATGCCTGTATATTTGGAAATGATGATTAATTCTCTCTTACAATGCAATTTAATGAATGTACTATATTTGCAAACCTGGAGTGCCAGGGGTATGCCACTCTCATCCATACGACTCCCTACCCATGTAGAAATGTCAGGGCACATTTGTAGGCAGCACATGGGAATTTTCCTTCTTACCTTATTCCCTAGACCTTGTGTTAGATTTATTTTCCCCCTTTTCTCCTATTTTTTCCTTACCTCTGCCTTTTGGAAAGTCTAGTAGCATAAGTGAGAGCAACTGTAACTCACTAAAGAGAAGACAGTATGAAACACTTCTCGGCTTTCTCTAGATGTTGTTCTTTATTAGTCTCCTTTGTTAGGCTCCTGCCATTTAATTCTGTTGTCTTGTTCATGTCTTTTGTTTTCTAAGGGAGAAGTGTTGGAAGTAGTGCTCTAGTAAAATTAAGAAAGATCTAAGTTACTCTTTGGTTGCTGTGACCAATATATGACCTAAACAGTTTAGGTAAATAAGCATGCTTAACATTCTTGGTTGCATACCATTATGGTGACAGGACAAGTTCATACCAACATCAAGAGTTAAGGGAACTGAACACACCACACCCAAACTGGAGCACATTTCCCAAATCATCACAGATCTCAGTTTGTCTGCCTGAGTCCGGGTGAAAACACAGAATTAAACCAATATACATGAAATTTTTCCATCAGGAATACTTATATTATCCCTTAACAGGTTTGTACACACATAGTTTCCTTGTGATATCATATATGTTTAGATCCAGAATACCCAGGACTCTATGCAGAACAGATCCAGCAGAGTTAAGACAACTTCAGACTATATTGGAAAGGCATGAAAACCTGCAGCATTCAAAATACCAGCACTTTTGAGAAAAAGGCATCAATCGTTGCAATTTTCCCTCATATCCTGGGTCTGTGTTAGATCACATCCTGGACTCTGCTGAATGATCTGACTTGAACATGGAATGAGTGTCCACCAAAAAGAATGAGGATGAAAGGGTGTCACTATTCTTACCCATAGGAAAGCTCTGGGACAAGGCAGGTTTGGCCAAAATAATCCAAATCTACTTCCTTTTAAAGGACAAAATGGCATGAAGGAGGAGGAAGGGGAGGAAGCATTTTCATGACCAGAACTTGAAATCATCATTGGAAGCCTTCCTCACCTGGACTTTCTTCAATGAACAAGTCAACCAGGCAATACAAATGGGAGAGGAGGGGTCATGTGAACTGCCTCTATACACCTCACAAAATTTGATGGGCTTTTCCCCCTTGGTTCATTAACATGCTCCCATTCTCAGGAATGCTTATCCATTCTTTTTTTAAAATTTATTTCTTCCACTCATACAATGTTGATAAGTACCCCATTCCCCTCCCTTCCTCCCTCCACTTCTCCCTGGGTTCCCTTTGCTCCCTTCCCCCTTTTCCCCTTCTTTGATAAATGGTTTCCACTTTTATTTCTAACCATATGTTCCCAATGCAATCATTTGTCCTGGGAAATGAAAGACTGGAATCAAGTAAGACCCCCCCACATCTACTCATCTTCACTGTTTGCTGACTTCCATACCTAACCCCAAAGACCTGGCTAGCTCTTTCTTTGTAGTTGTCTCTCCTGCTATAACCCACAGCTCATTTGCACTGTTATTCTTTTAGTTATAACGAAATGGTCCTGAAGATTCTTTCTGAGTCCATTTACAAATTCTTTTATTAACAATACTAAACCCCCTAGAAAGAGAACTTATTTCCACAATATGACAAAGGCAATTATGGTATTGTAATATTTAATTATATAACAGCAACAAAAATTATCTTATCCCAACGCTACTCTGAACCAGTACCACACAGCCCTTGCTTCACAAGAATGCTCTTTTAAGAATGTACATTTTTCCCTAGTGAAATGAAAGTCATTTTGCCAATATTCAGTGATTTTGGCTCCAAGACCTGTCTCACCACAATGATTAGATTTTTCTCTCACTTTCTAAAATATGCTTATGTTTGAAATTTGTTCTTTGACAATTTCAATCATGCATGTGCACATGGAGCAATCTCATCCCTACTTATCCATCCTTCTTCCTTGGGAATCTCTTCCTCAATGTCTAAGTTTTTCTTTGTTTTTGTGACCTACTGAGCTCAACCAGGGCCATCTATGTGACTGTGGGTTTGTGGTTATCTATGGGAATGTGACTGAAGTCAATGGCTTGCCCTCCTCTGAATGCATTCACTTCATTCATGAATGACTGATTCACTTCATCAGTAAGGTGCAGGGCGCCCTAAAAAGTTTCTCTACCTGTGAGTGACTGATGACCAGCCTGGTCTTCTATAGCAACTGAGCCGCAGTAACTGAAGCAGATCTGCTCTGGGATGCACTGGCTGTGTCATGCCTCAAGTTTGGCATTTCACAAGCTTCTCCTTATCTCCTGGTGCTTATGTGCTTCCTGGCCCCTTTTCTACAATGTTCTCTGACCCTTATGAAAAGTTATCTGTATTGTAAACCAGGATCAGAGCGGTTAACACCCAGGAGACTAAATTCCTAATGAGACTAGAACAATTCATTGCATTGCATTTTCTTTGAGTAGACATAGTATGTACATTTGCTTAGCATACATAGAAGAAGCAATTCTCTAACAGGTTATTTGGCTTATGGGTACCGAGGGGATGCATCACTTGTACTAAGGTCAGTGTTTATTCACTGGTTACCAAACATTAATCCTAGAGAATATTGATGGGGGAGAAGGCTCTTACCTACTTATTTTAGATGTGACAAAATATAAAGCCACCGTGTACCCAAAAGGGAAATTAGAAAGCTTTTTGTAATGTATAGTACCACACTGTACTTGAAACAAAAGAAAGAAATAAATGAAGCCACTATAAAGCATAGGTCAGGAACATGTGCCATTCCAGGCTGGTAAATGTTTTAACTACAAATTGCCTCTGCCACATATTCCGTTCCCCCAACAATTTAAGAATGCAAAAAACTGTCCTCAGCTTGTAGATTTAAGAAATCAAGTAATGGTCTAGATTTGACCCAGGCACATTCTGCCAGTTACTGTTTTAGCTAACTTAGCAAGCTGAAAACAAAGTTTTTATTTCCTCATTTTTTACTATTTGTTTCTCCAAAAATTGATCTGTAAGAAGCACAAATTACAACAGAGTTTCAATATGATAAAAAAAAATCTCTTTTAAAAAAGTAAAACCACGTTAAAAAACCTGTCATGACTGAATGTGAGTTGTTCCCCATACGCTCATGTGTTTGCATTTGTAGCTAGTTGGTGTTTGGAGAGTTCACGGCAGCTTTAGGAAGTGGAGACTTGCTGGAGGAAGAAATGTCACAGAGGGCTAACTTTGAGGTTAGCTAACTCTGCCCTGATTCTGTTAGTAGTCTGTTATAGCACCCTTCAGTTGGCTCTCTCAGTCTCCATGATGGATGTGACCTAAGTCACCTCCAGCTTCTGCTGCCTGGCATGCCCTCCTCACCATAATAGGCTATATTGCCCCTCGGTGCCCTTCTCCCTGTTCTCCCCTTAAGTTGCTTGAGTTTGAGTGGTATTTCACAGCAGCAGAAAGACTAGCTGAAACAAAAATAATGTATAAAAATGTTATCTTTCAATGGGTATTTGAACATACCATGCAACATGGTTAGTTAAAAATATTCTTGTATGAAGAACTTCATTATGGTGGTTTAATACTCACCAGAGCTGTGATGAGAATTTCACAGAAGTTGGGTTTTTGTTGGTTGGTTACTTGGAATTACTTTTATTTATTTTTTCTCTTTTTTCCTTTTTAAGTTTATTGTTTCATAAAAAGATTTTAAGTAAGAGCAGGTTTCACATTGTATCAGAGCAAAATTTTCAAACCATAAGCAGAAATTGCATTGCATTACTCAGCACATGAAGACACAAATTCAAAGGAACCCCACTCTACTAAAAAATGAAATCAAATACACAGTTCCTGGATATGAGAACCATGACACCACACAAATCTTTCAACACTGTAGGCAGAATTTGTCACACAAATATGTGAAAAATCATCCTTTATCAAATCTCTAGCTGTCTCTGCTATGGTCACACCAACATACCCAACCCTACTTTTGAATCCCACACCATGAAATTTATTAGCTGGTCCAAGCATCTCAGACCTATAAGTATCTATAATAAACTGAGCATGTACAGCCAGCAAAATTGATAATCATATCGAAATTCCAAGCCAACTATTTCAGAAGAGAGTTCAATGCTAGTATCCGCATATAAGAGATTTATTTTCTGTGTCTGTGATAAGTGGCTTAATATTATATTTTCTACTAGGTCCATTGATTTGCCAGAAAATTCTACAATCTTATCATTTTAATAGCTTAATAGTATTCTACTACGCATATGCACCACAGTTTCATTACCCGTTCCTCTGTTGATGGGTTCTTGCTATTGTACAGAGAGCTGCAATGAACATGGAAGAACAAGTATTTTGTCAATATTATAAAAGTACAATCCACAGAATGGGAGAAGAGTTTTGTTAACTACGAATTGGACAAAGGATTAATCATAGTTAATGGATTGGATCCCTGACTAATTTGAAATTATTTTTTTCCAGATGAGAGGCAATGATTAACTTTGATTCTTCTACTTATAGACAGCCAATTTTCCCAACAGTATTTGTTGAAGACGTTGTCCTTTCCCCAATATGCATGATTGGCACTTTTGTTGAAAATCAACTGACTATAGTATGTGAGTGAGCTTATGTCTGTGTCTCTCTCTTCTGAAGGATGGAAGTCCTCAGGAATTCCACAAGCAGCAGAAATGCACTTGTATTTCTATTGTTAGAGGCTTTCAGGTCAGAAATATCCATGAAACTAAATGCACAAGAAATATTGAGCCAAACAGCAAAAGGCTACCAGAAGCAATATTAAAACACGCTCTACTGCAGAATCTGTCTCAGGCACTTAGCAGCACTAGAGAATCTGATTCAGGTGATCACCTACACTTCAGAACATGATTCAGGAGCTCGGCTCACCATAGAACCTGGGTGCTCAGCTGCACTACAGAACTGACTGAGGTGCTCAGCTGCATTGCAGAACCTGGCTCAGGTGCTCAGCTGCATTCCGCAACCTGACTCAGGTGCTCAGCTGCATTCCACAACCTGACTCAGGTGCTCAGCTGCATTGCAGAACCTGGCTCAGGTGCTCAGCTGCATTGCAGAACCTGGCTCAGGTGCTCAGCTGCATTGCAGAACCTGGCTCAGGTGCTCAGCTGCATTGTAGAACCTGGCTCAGGTGCTCAGCTGCATTGCAGAACCTGACTCAGGTGCTCAGCTCACTGCAGAATCTGACTGGGACTTTCAGCCCCTCTGTACACTTTCTGCACTTTGGAACTCCGTCACTGACAGCTCTTTCTCAGGAGTCTCTGTCCTCCCTCTGTAAATTCCACCAAACACACTCTGGTAAGAGAATGTCCTGGGAGCAACAGACAAGATGAAGCCTTGTATGCTTCAGCTACTCCAGGAGGTTAAATGGAAATTTTTTTCAGGCTGACCACATAGAGGACATTTTGTGTGTGTGTGGGTGTGTGTGTGTGTGTGTATCAGAGGGCACTATGTGTGTCTGTAGCAACCCAAGGGTGACTTTGGGAATCATCCTGGATTTTTCTACCTCCATTTTGCTTTACTCTGTGATTCTCCAGGCTCCATCTTGAAAACTGAAAGTGCTGGTTGCTACCATTTCTGTTTGTTTTTATGTGGGATCCGGGATCCGAACTCAGGTTCTTCTGCACAGGAGACAGAGGCCTAACCCCTGAGCCATTTCTCCATCCCATAGGAGGACACAGTTTTCTATGTCCACTACTTTCCTAGGAACACCTTCACTGTTTATTATATAAATAGGGCTTCAGAGTCCCAAGTCCTATGTGTGTATCTGCAAGTCTTAAAATATCTAGCAAGTGCTATTTTTATCACTGCTTCACAGTTACTTCAACACCCAGTTCTTCATTATCCAATATTAACTTACTAAATCATAAAGTAATTACTTGAAAATAAGCCAGTTTCTAGAAGATAGCAATACTAACATATGTGTATATATAAAACACACACTGTTCTCATTAATAGTATGCTTTACAAGAAACCTTGCAGAGTTAAAGAATAATACATTAAATCATCCACTATGAATGTGCTGCCTTTTATTATTTCATGGGTTTACATCTATGGAGAAACATTTGTCCCACAGACACTCATGGAGCTACATCAGTTGACTATTCTTGAAATGATAGAAGACAGGCAAAGTTTACATGACTAATATTATTAAAGTGATCTATATGCTTATCAAGACAGTACCAGATAATGCTTTTACCATACAGGAATTTGAAGCAGATACAACTTTTAGTTCTATCTGTACGAGGCAGAAAAATACCACAGGCATTCAAGAATATCTTTAAGTTGAACTTAACATGATCATAACAGTTTTGAACATACGACAATGACCGGTGATTGTAATAGTCTTACTTGTTCGTCTATATCCTGTCCCATGAAGATAAGAGCTAATGATCCTCATAGAGTGAAAGAACAGTGGCTCAGATGGTGAAGTCAGTGGTGGATGGGATGAGCCACAGGGTTCACATGATATTATGAACACAGACTCTTTAAACAGGAATAGAAAACCTAGCAGACTGGATTCCCACTTCACTGGCACCTCAGAACTTTTTATAACCCATTTTAAAAAAATAGATTTAATATTGTTTTATGGTTGTTCTGTATATGTCATTTTCTTTACCCCTTCATCCACTTTATCCCCTGATGGACATCTAGTTTGATGCCATAAACAAATACCATATGTTCTCTTATACATAGATATAAAAAAAATCAATCTGAATAGAGAACAATGATGAGAAAGCCAGAGAAGAGGGGAAGTACATTAAGTTAGAAGAAGTTAGATGATGGTACCAAAACATATAAATGTAAGTTACAGTGTTTTCACGGCACAACAGTGTACCTCAGTAGTTTGTGATAATCTATTGACTAGCAGAGGGAGTGTGAAGGCTCCAAACAGAAACTGATTATGAGCTAAAAATAATCAGTTTTATCTGATCAACAAATATTATAAATATGTATTGAAAATTCACACAATTTATAAACATGAATAATTATTGTGTCAATAAGATTTTGGTAAAAATGTTTGGTACTAGAAATGTTAACTTTTCTAATACTAATGTTAACTTTTCATAACTAATCATTATGTTTCAAACATCTACTAACCCATAAAATATGTACAATTAAATTAATAATTAAAAATGATCTCCAAAGAGTTTGTACCAGTTTACACTCCCACCAGCAGTGAATAAGTGTGCCTTTCCTTCCACAACTTTAAAAGAATTACATCTTATTACAAAGACACTTACTCATCAGTGTTCATTGGAGCTGTATTCACAATAGTGAAAAAATGGAATCAGACAACATGCCCATCAACAAAGGAATGGATAATGAAAATGTGGTACATCTACATAATGGAATATTATTCAACCATCAGAAAGGATGATATTATGGGATTTGCTGGTAAATGGATAAAACTGAAAAATTTAATATTGAGCAACATATCTCAGACAGAAAGTTAAGCACCACATGTTCTTTTTTATATGTGGAGGCTAGTACTGATATCCTTGTCAATGTATTTGGACTGGAATTACTGTAAGAGCAAGAAAATTAGAAAGAGACAAATGAGTGGGAAGGAGGGAAGTAATGGTTAGGAAACCTTCAAAAGGGGAGATTTCCCTACTGAGAAGTAGGATGAGGGAGGGAACAATTGGGAAAATTATATAGCAGGAAATGAGAGATAGGAGGGTCAAAGGGACTTATAGAAAAACCCTAAGATCATGGGAAATAACTTCAAATAACTTGCTGTGCTAGTAGTATGTTAAAAAATGTCTTTTAAAGAAAGGAACTAGAAATGGCAGTCCCTATGCAGAGGAGTGTAGAGTGAAGAAAACAAACAAAAAAAGCCCTGAATTTATCCACCTGGAACCCATTGACAAAATTATGCTAGAGGTAACAGGAATGTGACCCTTCCTGATCAAATGTTGGTCAAAGGCCTCCAAACATTACAGGCTTTTTGCCATTCCTCTTGATTGCTCTCCAAAATACAGTCAGTAAGACCCTATTACTGAAGATGCAACACACATGGGTCACAGAACATGGGCAAAATACATCAACTAGAACTGGTCTGAAAACTTCCTCCTTGTTAGATAGCTTATACAGTACCAAGGAATACTGTAGAAGATACTGGGGGAGATAAATAATCACAGGCCCCATCAACACATGAGATCTTTATGTTGCAATAAAAATCACCATGGCAACAGGTAAACACCAGTGAAATAGTGAGATGAATATCAAGAGACCAACCAACAGCTATCTGACTGGACTCAAGACCTGTTTGTCAGAATAGAACACATTCCTGTTACTGTTAACTAGAATAAGAACCTAAAAAAGGGAAGGAAAAAATAAATAGGGAAAAACAAGTCAATTAACCTATAGGTAGGAGGACAGTACACTTAGCTCTCAGCCTAGAAATCTTCTATGAGAGTGGTGGAGAATCTCAACACCCTGACAGGATGCAGTCTAGGGCAGTGGAGGAATGATGAAGTGGACAATGGTGGTTGGCCATAATTCAGAGTGCTTGCAAGTCAGCAGGGCTCACCTAAAATGAGACCAACCCAACCTCCCCATCCTAAGGCTTTGGGAACCTCACAGAAAAGGGGAAGTAAGAATATAAGAACCTAAGGATGGGAAGGTTCACCTTTGGATAAGATATCCTCAAGACAGGGATGCTGTATCTCAGAACTCACAACAGCGAGACTTGTCCTTACCAGATCTGCATAATGACTGGCATATCAGCATGCCCCCATAGAACATCATGATAAGTGTAGGAAGATGCTCCTATCAGTGGGGTGGTCTGAGAAGAGGCACAGAGGCCTGAACCCCCATAGAAATAGATGGATCAGAGGCAACCCTGGGATCCATAGAAGCAGACAGGCAAGAGGGTGGGATTGATGGAGGAATGTGAGGGAGAGATGATGGAAGGAGGTAAGGATAAGTACTCAATATGCTTGTAAAAAGAGGAAAAAATTTTTTTAAAAAGTTGACAGGCCCAGAGGGATCCCTGGGGCCTATGTAAGCAGGTTGGAGGGTTGGATCAAGTGGGATGGATTGAAGAAGGGAAGAGAAGTGGGATGAGGGGAGGAGGGATGGAGGGAAGCAGGGATAAGTATGTAATATGCTTGTAAAATTAGAAAAACAAAATTAAAGAAAAAAATGTGGAGCTAGCGAAATGGCTCAACAGGCAAAGGTGCTTGTGTGCAAACTGGCAACCTGAGTTTAATGCCCAGAATCCAGATGGTGAAAGGAAAGTATGGACTTCCAAAAGTTGTCTAATCTCCAAATATACAGGACACTATACTCTGTCTCTCTGTTTCTGTCTCTGTCTCACTGTCTTTCTGTCTCTGACTCTGTCTCTCTCTCTCTCCCCTTACTTTTCTCATGTAACGAACAAAATATTTTGAAAACAACATCAAGAGGTACAGTAGACAGATAGTCTTAATAACAGTAGTCAATACGAACCTTAACAGTAGTCAACACCAATCTTAATAACAGTAGTCAACACCATCCACTTTCAGCAAGCCAGAAGTTCTATGGACTATATTGTACTTGGAGATCCTCTCTTTAAGCAAGGAATCTAATCTGGGTGGTTTTTCAGAATGATTTCTCCTAAACCTCTAACATGGTTTTGTTCAAACATAGAGAATATATGCTTCCTGACAAGCACAGTCATATAAAATATCAGGAGGTGCATGGCTGTGAACACATTGTACCTTACTCTGTGACTCCCAAGTTTACCAAACATGACACTTACAGGAAGTTTGAAATGAGCATCTAAAGCAACATCATTAGAAACGAAAAATCTGCAAAAAAAAAAACCCCTTAAATTTATATTGCATTTTCTTTGTTGGAATATGTCCATTCTGTATAACACAGATGATAAGAGAACTGTCAGGCAGTATCTACTCAAATATCTTTTGCCTTCTGAGCCAGTGTAGAGTCTGAAAACAACATACATTAAAATCACACAGCACATCCCCGTTGGTCGTGCTGACACACTGTGTAGTCATCTGGCCAACCCTAGGGTAGTACTACTCTTGCAAGGTCATGAGTGTGGGCAGTCACAAATCCAGCAAAGACACACCAGGGGAAGTACTTGTTTGCTCATGATGTCTAGCTACACCCCTGAAGCACATTACACAGCTGGGCATTTGACTGGGAAGAAAGCTAAGGATCAATCTAACCAAGAATTGCCTCAAATGGAAGAGAAATAAAAAAGAACCCTAAACACCCCAAAGGAAGTCTGGAAGATCTTCGTCCTCAACAATAAAATGGCATACTCCCAGCTTTACTCCTCATCGCTGCCACCATCATCAAAGCAAGACAAGACTACAAAGATTTTTTTAAGCAGGGTTGAAATGCAATGACCTGTGTTCCTCCTTCATTTCATGTTATTAGCAAATGGTGGCTACTAGGGAGACTTCAGAGAGGGAAAAGGGCAGCCCAAGAAGACATGCAGAACAACTTATAAGAAAGTGCGATTCAAGGAGCCAATCTGTGTATAATGTGTCCCACAAGTTTTTTCCCTATGAAGTTTTGGGAGTCAGTGCAAGACCTCTTCAGAACAAGGCAAGCCTGCATGGCGTCAACACATTTGTGAGATGCCAGGAACAGAAATGAAAAAAGAAACCATATATGGTCTGGAGAAATGGCTCAACGGTTAAAGTATTTGTCTTATAAGCAAAAGAAACAAGTTTGGATCCCTAGATCGCATGTAAAAATGCGAGGTGGATAGCATGGTGGCCCGCAATCCTGGCCCTGGAAGATGGAGGCTGAAAAACACCAGAGGAATTAATGAGGTGGAAGAGCGATGTAGGATGATTCCTAGCACCGTCTTTGGCCATCACAGACACACGCACTCAAGTGTCCTCTTATACACATGCATGCTCCTCAGACACAGACATGAAAAGAAAAAAAAGAAAGCAGAGAAAATATTTGCAAATCACTTTCCTGACAAAGGATTTGTAACTAAACTACATAAAATACTCTTAAAATACCCATTTAAAAATTTTAAATCACCCATTTTTAAAAAAGGGCAAGCAATAGTGTGCTTACCTTTCCAAAAAAGGTGTAGAAAGCTAATGATCACATGAAAAATTGTTCAAATTCTTTATTCATTGGAATATAGCAAATGCTCCTTAGAATGGCTACAAGATTAAATGAATGTATACATGTAGTTTATAGACATATATACCACACAGAGACATATATATAAAACACATGACTGTGGATGACATTATCCATATCCATATAAATAGATATGAAATATTTGTATGTGTACATATATAAAATATTATGTCATACACATATGTGTACTGACAATATTGTCAAAGAAGTGGTGAAACTGGGACCCTCATATACTCTCATACATTGCTGATTACTGCTGGAATTAAAAAAATGATACAATTTCCAATATTTACCTAGGGGGAACAAAGCATGTTTGCTCAGAGATGTCATGCAAAATGTTTTGATAACTCTTTGATCAAGAAATCATCCGAATGCATATGAATTAATGAATAGCTAAGCAAAATATAGCATATTCTTACAATAGAACTGGTGCCTACATATTGCCTATAAATTCATGATCAAAGAGTGTAGGGGATCAAGGGCATTTTATTCTTGATTCCCAGTTGTTAATCAAGTTTGGCAAAGGAGCTCATACCAATATCAGGAACCCAGAGAACTGATTGCACCACATTCACAGGGATTGCTGAGAGAGAGGCAAACCTCACTCGCCATACTGCAAGTCTGCCCAAAGTATGAAGAATGCCTAACTTTACTAAATCAGTTCTCTCCATCTTATCCACCTACTCAGTCCACCCACTAGGGGCTGGGTCCTTGCACATCAACCAGACATTCTCTTGCGGGGCTTGTTCAGGTCTTGCCTTAAGTACTAACTCTTCCCAAATGTGCTCAGAGTTCAGATTTAAATAGTCAAGTTGATAAATATAAATCTAACTAGCACAATAGAGCTCACTGTTAAAGAAAAGCACATTCATTTTGATATATACTCTGTAATAGACAAATATTGAAATGTTGAAGCTAAGTAAAAGAAGTCACGTGAATGTTTATATAGTCACTTCTCGGTATCAGTGGGGGAATGACTTCAGGACCCTGTGACTACCAACATCCGATGTGCAGATTCCTAACATAAAATGACATAGTATTTGTATATAACTTATGTATGTTTTCAATATTTTTATAGATCACTTACAGCACCCAATAGAATGACAGTGCTTATGATTACAGCATAATGGCACGAAAAAAATGTCTGTACAAGCTTGATATCGATACAGGTGTTCCAAACATTCACAACACGTTTGGTTAAGCAATCTGCAGATAGTCAGTTACTAACAATGTTATATAATCTCTTTTATCTGAAGGCCTCAGAAAAGCAAATGTATTGAACCAGGTAGCATATTACTAGTCAGTTGGATTAGACCATTTGGGAGCAGGGGCCTAACACACAAGAGCATTAATCATCCTTTGGGGTGAACAAACTGTTTAAAAAAATATTGTGGTAATGGTCGCACCATTCTATTGCATTATATATTTCAAAATGCATCACTAAAGTAGGTATAATGCTAGAAACACTCATTTATATAATATTCAACAAAATGTAGTATTAAACCTCTTGGTGAACTTTTATTTCTATTATTCTGTATTTCTTTTTAACAAACATTTATTGAATAATGGCTAGCAAATCAAAATGACCTTGACTTCAGCAATATGCTGAATTTAAATATCTCATTGACTATCCGTGCATTTTTCCAGTACCTCTGAGCATTTGGCAGTCATCAGAATATTTATTAATCCATGGGATTTTGATTCAGAGACAAAGCAGGGTTGGAATTAGCTGGGTGGGAAAGTTAAAGTCTGACTCTGTCCCTTCTAGGACTTTA
Source organism: Typhlomys cinereus (assembly GCA_023101885.1). NCBI lineage: Eukaryota > Metazoa > Chordata > Mammalia > Rodentia > Platacanthomyidae > Typhlomys > Typhlomys cinereus. Next base: position 1,347,266 of record JALPQD010000104.1, read on the forward strand.
GGACCATCCATGTACTAGATAGGCACTGGTGAATGGAGCCACAGCTAGTGAAACAGCTGCTCAAGTTGCCCTTCTTAAGGGGAAACAGCCAAGAGACCACTTGACAAACAGCACACGCTTTCTTACCCAATGCCAGCTCTGAGATGTAATACTAAAGTTGCCCATTCTCTCCAGTAAGTCACCAAATCCATTAACATGGACTAGAGTTATAAAAGGTAGATTTGTTTAAACTCAGTGAATGACCAAAATGTATACTTAATTTCATGGAAAGGAACTTTTTGGTATGGATTTTGTCTATTTTATATGTGTTTTCAGTAAGGAAATGCTACCCAAAAAAAAGCCCAGGGAGATAGGGTAAGGTGCCTGCTTGCAGACGTGGTGACCTAGTTCAATCCCTGGAGCCATAGGGTAGAAGTAAGACCTGAAAGTTGTCCTCTCACTTCCACCCAAGCACCATGGCAGGCACGTGAGTCTTTTCTCACTCTCTCACGTCTCTCTCCAGAGACCACATGAAAAGCTGTAACTCCGGAGGTGCAGGAACGCAGCGGAGCCAGGAGATTCACTAGGGTTTGCCAGCCACCTGTATGAGCACCTGCCTCAGGGAATAAAGGGAAGAGTGATAGAGCAGGACACACAACATCCAAGTTCACAGGCACACACATGCTCCAGAAGTGGAATAAAGAAAGTCTGCTGGAAAGTAGGAAACACTTAAGTTTTCTCCAGTCAAGCTCTATTTTAGTTTAAGACGTATAGTTCTAAAACTGAATCATATGAGTTTGCTGTCCAAGACGAGATGCACATACCCTGGCTAATCATTGTATATGGATGATGGGGGGGAGGATTCCTCAAACTGAAAGGCACTTAGGACTCATTTCACAGAGTCAGAATTTAGCATAATCATGAGGATAGATGCACCTCCATGAACTGACAGTAACATGGGTTGAATTCTGCTGATCTTGGATCCTTGCTGGACCTTTCTGCTTTTTTCTTTCATGTATGTGTATATGGGGTGTATGTGCATGTATGCATGTATTTACATGTGGATGTAGGTAGGATGGGTGTATGTAAGTGCACTTGAGTGTGTGCCTGTGGAGGCATAATGTTGCTGATAAAATCAAAGCAAAACAGCTTAAGGGAACAAAGAGTTTATTCTCTCTTATAATAGTCTGGTTACAATTCCTTGTCCAGCTTGGCAGAAGAACATGTACCATCACCAAGGGGCTGAGGGAACTGGTCACCCTATATCCATATAGTGGCTGACAGAAGGACAATTCCTACTTGCTAAACCAGCATGTCTGGCCAAATATACTGAAAGATGCTAACTTTCTCAACCAGTTCCCTCCATCTTTTTACCTGCCCTGGGCCTAGTCCCACCCACCATGAGCTGGGCCTTCCCTATCAACTAGAAAATCTTCTGCAAGTTCACTCAGGATTTAAGCACTATTTTTTTTTTTTTTACAAATGTGCCCTGAACTTGAATCCTTGACCATTAGGCTGACATCTGTACTTAAACTCTGATAGGTGGTATCAGGAATCAATCTACCTATCATACTGTTGTGACCCTGGGTCTGTAATTATACGTACAGAACACCATTAGGGCTAGTCTGTGTAGCCAGCTGACTCTAAAGATTCCAGTGCTGCCTTCCAGGGCTAGAATGGCAAGCAGGCCACCATTCATGCCTAGCTTCTCAGGCAAAGACTTTCATTCCTGAGCCATCTCCCCAGTCCAGGATTTTCTGCTTTTAATGATCACTGATACCATGTCCAACGTTCATTTATCAAATCAGGATATAAAAGCCCCTTGCTCCAAATATTACCCTCCACTGTCCTTGCCTGTTCTTTTCGTAAGATTTTAATGATCAATTTCTCTGAGCCATGGCATTGAGCATTGCTTGTCACAGATACATGATGAACACTTCCAGAGTGCAGACTTTTATAACTTAAAAGGGTTCATTTTAAAGCTGTGACTCATTTATGAGCCTAAAAATGCTATATCCAACTATGTGAATCAGCCCCTATAAGTGTAAGTTTACAAAGTATTGCATTACCACCAACCCCAAATTGCAAATTCTTGGATGAAATGCTGAGAATTTACTTAGCAACAGCTAAAACTTGGAGAGTTAAGAATACTGTATTATTTGGAATTCTGTATTAAATTCTGATGCCACAGGAACCTGTGGTTAGTGTGACATTGCATATTTCACATTTATATATTTTGAAGAAACTCATTTGTGACAGTTAAGCACAGGTATCAACTTGACAATTGAAGGCTGAAATTTTGAGCACAGCTCTGAAGAATTGGTAGTGCAGGCAAGTCCTAAGCAACCCTATGTGAGACTACCTAATTGACCTGGGAAGATCTAGCTCATCATTGATGGTGGGACCATTTCTTGGGCAGGTAGATAGGAAGAGACAAGCTGGTTCAGCACTGTGGTATACTTCAGCAAACTTAGACTGGCAGGTAAGAAGGTTTACCCCTCTCTCTGCAATTCCTATGCTATAATCAGTTCCTATAGTCAGTTCCTTTGGCTCCTGATGTTGGTATGAATGCTTCTGCCAAGCTGGACTATGAACTATAACCAGAATTCCAACTTTTTATTTTTTTTATTTTATTGATTTTTTTTATTTGTGTATGTGTGCGTGCATGTGTGCGTAAGAGCATGTGTATGTATCAGAGGGCACTGTGTGTCCCTGTAGAGGGCCAAAGGTAACTTTGGGAGTCATCCTGGATTGCTTCTACTTCCTTGCTTCACTCTGGGATTTCCCAGGCTATCTCACCAAGACTGAAAGTGCAACAACCCTCCCCCACCGCTTCACCTCTGTGCTATTTCTGTCCAGAACCTGAGATTCAAACTCACGACCTTCTGCTTGAGAGACAGATTCTTAACTCCTGAGCCATTGCTCCAGCCCTATAACCAGAATTATAACCAATAATAAAATACTTTGGTCTCCTAAGTTGTCTGCGCATGTATTTATTGTCAATATGAAGACAAAAATGCAATTCTCAATCATGAGTGACATGCCTCAAATTTAAGTAAATCTGCAGAAAACAGGCATCCTTGTTTGATGTCTGATTGGGGCTTGGAGGGAACAGGTCTTTGAATAGGTATCCTACAAATACAAAATAAAAGCCTGGATGTAAAACCAGGAACGTGAGCCCACATTGTGAAGTGCAGCCTCCTATTTCAAATGGAATCTTATATCAATAATAAAAATCATAAATAGAACAAGTGAGATGCTCACGTGCCATTTATCACTTCCTCTTTGAAAAACTGACATATATATTTAAAAAAAAAATCCTACAGAGAAAGAAAATAAAGAAAAAGGAAAAGCTAAAACTCATTTTTTAAAACAAAGAAGGAATAATAGAATCCAGATCATTTAAGTACAACCAATCTTAAGTCTAACATTTCAAAACATGCTCTAAAGAGAGAAAGAAAGAAATGTAAATGATTTGAAATGAGCAGAGTATACTTATGCAGAAGAAGGTGCTACCGTAATGAAGGATGGATTTAGTAGATTCAAATAACTGTTATTTCCTAAGGGGAAGACTCATAAATGAAAGTATTGAGTATTCATATATATATATATATATATATATATATATATGACATGACTCAGGAATCATATTTCATAAAGAATGGAATTCCCTATCTATTAATTGATGCCAAATGGATAAAAAAAAAAACACTTGCCATAAGACAGGAAATTCTTCTAATACTATGAAAATTCTGTTCCCAAGTTATCTAGACACGATTATGAGAAGACAATCAATTCTCATGCTAAAAATCTACTTATGTGCTTCTGCTTTATGGAGCTTTATTATGGGAATGATTTCATTGTAATATTCCTCAAGTCACCAAAAAACACAATGTAAAAGCCTGTTAGTGATCAGGTTAAAAAAGAACAGTTTAGTTGAATTGCTCCAATGGAAGACACAAGAAAAACTTTTAATGCACTGAATGGTAGATTTTCTAATCACACTGGAATTGAAGTCTCTTGGTCTCATGTTATATTTGATAATTTGAAAAAATTAATAACACATTTATTTTCATCTATTAAATTTTGCTAGTGTAATTCAATTGATTCATTAAAATTGAAACTCTAGGCTGGAGAGATGGCTCAGGGTTAAGACTCTGTCTCTGCAAACAGAAGGTCCTGTGTTCAGACACCAGGTCCCATGTAAAAACTCTAGGCAGAAACACCAACACAGGGTAGGGGTAGAGGGGCCCACACTTCCTGTCCTGGTCAGCAGAACCTGGAAAATCCGAGTGCGAAGCAAGAAGGAAGTAGAAGCAATCCAAAATGATGCCCTAAATCACCCTTGGTCCTCCACAAGGACACACAGTGCCTTCTGATACACACACACACACACACACACACACACACACACACACACAAAATAAAATTAAAAAATAAATAAAAATGCAACTCTAAGAAAAAACTGTTCAAAATACAGTCCATTGTTTACTCTTGTACTCACCCAAAATAAATCATTTAAAATTTATTATAACTAAATTTCCACCCTCAGTTTAACGTATATAGATTAAACCCCATTTAAATACACTTAGAGATAAAAACAATAGAATTAATTGGATGACCATTAATATCTTAACCACAATAATCTACAGTGACTGAAACACTCTGATATCTCCAATTTATTAGAGCATCACAATCTTTGCTTTGCTTTCTTTTTCTTTGCAAGGAAATTCCACCCCCAGAATTCCAATTTACAAACTTTCAGTCAAAGCAAAAAAGAATGTGTTGAGCACAAAAGCATTCCATTTTGTTAATTCCTAAACTTCAGAAAATGAAATCCCTTTCCCACCCCCCTATTGAAACTTCTGGATTGACATAAGCCAATAGCATGTCTCAGAAGATGCACCCACATAAACATCACTTTCCCTCTTGGAAACTCCTGATGCACATTCACATACTAAATGTTTCCGAAATCCTTGTATCAAAAAAGAAACAAAAGAGAGAAAAGGGGACATGCTGTCCCTTTGTAGCACAGCATCTGCATGCACAATTGTGTCCCTTGCACAGCAGTGACTAACCTCTAGGAATGAGTCAGCTGGCACATCCAGGTTGACCACTACCCATGCTATCTGAACAACTGACAGCAACTTATTAACAAATGAAGTCTATATAAACAATGCCAGATACTTGCCTCCTCTACTTCCTATTTCTTACCAAAATGCAAATAAATATGTATTTGTATGCACATGTGTAAAAAATATGTACAAAATATAAAACATAAAATTATAAAAGGATAAGCAATATACACACATACTTACATATATGTGTAAACACATACTCAAACACAACCCACAGCTAAATCAGTATGGGTACACATGCCTGGGGGAAATATACCACCATGAACAGATGCCTCCAACAAGATGCCTTCCTCATGAGTAAAGAACGTTTTTAAGAAACCTCTAGAAGCTCTGTGCCTGGCAGAAAGATAGGGAGAGGTTTGCAACACACACTTCTCCAGAAAACTGTCTGAATCTCTCAAGCTTAAAATATCCTTAGAATTTTTTAAGTTAACTTAAAAAGAGAAAATTTCTGTCAGGTGTGACTGTTTCCTTTTAAAATAGAGAGAACTAACATGGAAGAAGAATGAAACTGTGTGGTTCATTCGAATCAAATTCTAACCCAAACAAATAGGAGAGTTGTGCTTCAAAGAAGTGTTGAGTGCCTTAGTAAAGAAAAGACGGATAAAAGCAGGAAAGACCGATGGATTGAAGCAAGAAAGGGAGGAAGGGCGGGAGGGAGGAGGAGGAGAGGAGAGAGACAGACATGGTGCAGGAAGATGACTGGCAGAGCAACCAGTGAAACACCAAGAAACATGGAGGGGAGTGAGAGACGCTGGAATCATCACAATAAACATTCGGATTTTGGGGAACAATATTTTTTAGATATATCTTTGAATCTTAAAGTCATAATCTAGATTTTTTCTGAAGTAAATTGGAAATGTACTGAAAAGTTCACTTTGAAAATCTATCACAATGTAGGATAATGACTATTTCCTTCTACTTTTGTGTAATTATAAAATATTAAGCTGGTGAATGGCTTATCAAGTTATTTAGCTTATAAATGAAAAAGCACAGTCAGGAAGAAATAAGGTGCCCAGCCTGAGGCCACCCATCCTCTGCACTCCTGCTCCTGAGCCTGATGCCTATCCCGTCCCCATAGCACCATGGCTTGGTTGACTCCTTCCATACATTGCTGCTGGTTGCAGATATATCCTGACTATGAAGGAGACACCTCTTGATTTTTATTGCCTGTAAATATTAGATTCAGAATGTCCATCATGTCATAGTTCAAGATGCTGAAAACAAATCATTTAGGCTGATGTAAACTGCCACTGCTTGCCTCAAGCTTTCTGTATTTGAGTAAAAACAAAGATGAACCACTTTTAGAAAAGGCGGTTCATAGCTTGTACCTCAGTTTCTTTCTGACACTGTGATATAACACACTGGGAAAAAAAAGCATCATGAGTGGAAAAGGTCTTATTTCAGTTAGATAAGAGTCCATTTTTGCAGGGGACATTACAGTGGCAAGAGTTTAACAAAGTAGTCACACAGTGCATGCATTTTAATAACAGAGAGGGAGCAGGAATGCATGCTGAAGCTCAGCACCCTTTATATACAGCCCAGGATCCCTTCCCCAGGGAAAGGTTTTGCCCACAATTAAGATGGGTCTTCCAACATCAGTTAGGATAATGAAATAATCTCTCATAGTCAGAGGAAAACCTTTATCTAGATAATCTCTTACAGGTAGGCCAGAGGTTTGTCTCCTAGATGTCAAGTTGACAGAATGTTAAGTATCAGAACATATGATAGCAATTTTAAGGCTACTTTAATTGGTCTTGGGAAGCAGCACATATGTGGAAATATTGTTAAACTATTCTGCTACCACCATGTCTTCTACTGTTATGTTGTTGAACATATATTTTGATTTGAACTAATCTTGAAATCTAAATAAGTGTGTCTATTAAGTTTTCAATATTAATTCTTCAACCCTTACAGACTCCAGAAAACATCAGAAGGCTTAACATACTATGGTTGCTAGATGACAGAGCACAGACATTAAGAGTCTACCTTTCTTCATTAAAAAAAAAAAATTGGGACTGAGGATATATCTCAGTGGTAGAGTGCTGGCCTAGCATGTAAAAACCCTTGGTTCAATCTGATCTCTCTTGTGCTAGTTTAATCTTGACTTTCTCAATTGAAGTTACACAGATACTTACTACCTACCCACCATTACATGGTTATTTTTACTTAATGTCATTAATAGATTTTGTTTATTAAATGACCAAGTAACATTAATAAGGCTGTAGTGATTAATTCAGTATAACAAAAGATAAACGAGTTAACAAATAGATATTTTAATTCCTCAAATGCTACATTCCTGTGAAGGTCTACAAAAGACTCTGACACATATCATTTAAAACTAGTCACACACAGAAAAAATGACAGTCATGGCAGGTGGGGTCAATATAATATGCTGCTTGTGGCTCCTTTTCTTAACCTCCCAAAAATAACTATAAATAATCTTTATGAAAATAAAAAGGATAAATCCATAAAAAGAAAATGAGCAAAAAACTATTCAAAATCATATCTTTTTATTTATTATTTACTATTTATTCAATTGTACATGTATGCGTGTGTGTAGAACCACGGACGAATTCGGGAACCACCATGAACCAACTCCACCTCCTCCTTGTTTACTCTGCCCCGGGATTCACAGGCTCCGCTCTACCAGGACCGGAAACGCAGGCCACCCCCCGTTTCCGCCTGGCGTCTATACGTGGGGTCTAGGATTTGAACTCAGGACCTTCCGCCTGCAAGGCAGAGGCTTAACCCCTGAGCCACTTCTCCAGCCCCTCAAAATCATATCTTATACTGAAGAAAAGCAGAATTCTAGAACAACAATACTGAAAAATCAAGCAGAAGTCTAGAACAACAATACTGAAAAATCAAGAGGTGGCCCTGGTGGTTTCGGGACAGCCCAGGACTCAGGCATTTTCTCCCTGAAGGTGGGAACAAGGACAGAATTTAAGTGGGACAGCAGCATCAAAGACTGCAGGTCAGTTAGATGCCCTCACTCCCTGCTTGGTTCAGGGCATGCTAAAGCTCAGGATTAAGTGTGGAGAGGACCGGGCAGGCTGTAGATTGCCTGCAGGGACCACTGACCTGGGGAGAAGAGGCCTGCACTGGAACAAGGTAGTAAACCTTTGCATATTAACTGTTCAGCCTTCCTTCTAAAAGCGATCTCTAAAAGCGATCATCTGGCCTTTTGCCTTGGTAGGGTACCAGGAAAGACTGCTCACCAACCTCAGAGAAAATAGAAAATGTTTCTTGCTCACCACCCAACTCACCCTAGTGGGGGCCCACAGTTGGAAAGTTCAGGTACACACAGAAAGCTTCCAAGTGGCTCTTTAGTGTCTTACTTCTCAGTATGAGATGGTACCCAAGCACTTGCGGAAAGCTTCTCAGACAGAAGCTAAAACAAAGAGAAAACAGACAAAACACAAAGAGAAAAAAAACACAAAGACTAAAACGAACTATTAATATCTGCAGAGAGATAAAATGGTATATAAACTTGAAAAAAAGCATAAGACTATGCAAAACAAAGGAGCATTTGTGTATTGAAATAAGACATTGGGATTTAATACACAGTACAGAAGAAATTAAATCCCAATAGAAAGCGTATGTGTGTGTGCTTGTGTTTCTTGTACTGGGGATTGAACCAAGACCTCAAACATGCCTCACAAAAACTCTACCACTGAGCTATAATCCAGTTCCCAATAGAAAGTTTAAAGATAAAACTGAGCTGTCTTCCACTATAGGAAGCAAAACAACCATTTCAAAATTATTGAAGAAATAGAATTTGAAAAAAAATCAGAAAAATGAATATAAGGAAGTCATAATATACATACAAGAAAATCCAGGACCATCAGGAAATTGAAAAAATAAGAACTGAAGGATATGAATTTTTAAGACTGAAAGTGTCCAGAGTTAGTTCCCAGGACTGTGGTTGAAATAAGTTCACTCCTAGAGAATGACAGTCTTTAAAGCTTTTAGAAAATGAACCAACCAGAGGTTCAAAAATGAGAATGTCAGACTGTGGGACACTATACAGAGAAAACCAAAGCTTTTTAATATTCTGAAGATAAGTGGCTACAGTCAGGAATTGTATTTGCCACTAATCTATTAATTAGCATAATAAATGAACACATATCACCATATCTTCATGGACACTCTCCCATATACCACCTTCTCTTAGAAAGTACGGAAATGGGGATCTGGCACGGTAAATTCATAAACTCAGAGAGCCACATTTAAAGAAGACACTCAACATATTACAATGCCAAGAAACCCCCAAGAAGATAGAGAAGTGGTCTGAAAGATCTTAAAAGACATGCTTTGAGCTAAAAAATGTTATATTGCATAACAGAGGGGAAATGATATTTATATAATAGGGAGTAATTTAGAGATTATTTAGTAGTAAGCACACATTAAGCTAGGCAAAAAGTAAGAAAAACTAAGAAACAGGAAACAGTTATTGATTTTAGATAAAATAAAAAGTTGTGCAGAAAGGAAGAGTTCTCGAATGTGGTTCACACAGTCATTATGGTAGAAATCTGTAAACATGGGCTACAGACTATTGGAATTTATAATTGCAAGAAGTATATGTACACATGGAAGACATTTGGAGGTGCTGAAATTGTGGCAAGGAAAGTGAAATCCTGACAATAGAAAGGGAACAAGAACTTCTTTTGATGTAGCAATGGGAGCAATTTTCCTTAGAACTACAAAAGCAATTACAAAGCAGAAATGGGGTGGAGGATGCCTGCTGTTGGGTATTTATTTATTTTGTAGCAATTCTCCCACAGCTCTCTTTCTATGCACACATATAGTTTCAAATACTAAACTATAAAACCTAGTTCTATAATGACCCACTTCTGAGCATTCAATAATCCTAGAACCTTCTAGATCATGCCGATCTCTCTTGTACTAGTTTAATCTTGAATTTCCCAATTGAGGTTACACAGATACTTACTACCTACCCACCATTATATGGTTATTTTTACTTAATGTCATTAATAGATTTTGTTTATTAAATGACCAAGTAACACTAATGAGGCTGTAGTGATTAATTCGGTTTCTATGAATTATCTCTGATAGCTGACAACAATCGTTTTGCTCTAGACAATCAGAATACTTTAGACAAAACCAACACATGCCTTTCTCCAGATTTCTAGAAGTTCAACCAAAACAACACCCACATCTTTAAATGATAACAGGCAGTCATATAAACACTAGTGTGAACAGGTTCTATAAGCAACAACCCACCATAATATACTCTCTGAAATGCAAATGTGTTATATCAACATTGTTGCATGCTTTTCCTGATATATGCTAATAATAACCAATACTTAGAAAAAACAGCTCATTTAAATAGCATTTCCAATTGGAATTGCCACCCCCCTACATACATATAGACACAAAAATCTCAATCTCCAAACTGTGACAGATTATAAAAACATCCACTTATTGAAAAATGAGCAAGTCTGAAAGAAAAATATACACAACCAAGTTCTTGTTTCCTCCAAGCCCTCTTCAGCAAAGATTGTTATAGAAAGAAACGCCAATAGCAAACCCAAAAGTATAACATTTAATGGTCCCTCTCTATGTCTGAAGATACTGTATGGCAAATTACATTCTCAGGAAAAGAAGCAACTTACCTTTCACAAGCTCGGACAGTCCACGCAGCAATTATCCACAATGAGATACTAAAAACCAAGAGCACAGTTCCCGGGCATATAGTCATTAAGGTCTTCATAACAAAACGTGTGTTGAAGTTTATCTTATTAAGTGCTCCAATGCTTCTAGAGGAGGCATCAGTGAACAGTTTGCTATGTAAAAGCATGACTCTGGCAATCAGATAGAGTCTTAAGAACATTGGTATAGATAAAATAATATCCACATCGGCGGTGGTTGTGGATGGGGCATAGGAGAAGGCAAGCCGGGCTGTCCATGTGAACGTATAATTCCCAGGTATGGGATGAATAGCACACACCAGTATTTCCAAGCAGATGAAGAAAATACGCTCATAAGTCATGGCTATTCTCCAGTCATCTGCTCCATTGTCCACCATGAATAACTGAAAAAATAAAGTAGAAAATCAGCTTCAGTATGGCATGAATGGTCCACAAGTGTTAGTGCAGATAAAAAAGACATCACAGGTGACTCTTAGCAATTGGACAAGTTAAAGCTTATAGCTTCTCAATCCTAGCCAGGTGTACTTTTTATAAAAATGGGCAATGGAACCAAAGGACACTTTCATCCTACCAAAAAAAAAATAACAAAAAATTTGCTACATAAAAGAGTCCTGGACAATCATATCAATAGTATCATTTGAAAATAAAGAGCTTGGGCTCCCTCTGGCCTGTCTTCTCTATTTTTTTAAGGAATCCAGGATGAGTATTCAATATGCTTGTAAACCTAGAAAAATAAAATACCTCAAATAAAAAAAGAACAGGTTTGGGACTTCCCAGTAATGACCCCTCCTTAGATAGAGCAAAAATGGATTTGCTTTGTAACAAGTTGTTCTCCTCGTCTAGAGACAAGATTTAAATCCTTACACAATTCTATTTAAGTAAAATCTATTTAGGTGTCTCTGCAATCAGTTATGCCCTATAATGCAACAACACATTAACATTCTTATAGGAAATCTTATTCTAGTCTCAGAGAAAAATCACAAGAAACTACAAATAAATGTGGTAAAAATGTTTCTTTTAGCTTTCCTGATGCTATTTTCTATTTGCTGAAAAATATTCATTTGTTTCTGATCTCTCTTTAATAAAGATCGCTTTTTCCTAATTTTGTCATTTCTTGTACCACAGTTAAAGAAAACCAACTAAAAAAAAAATGCAATGCCTTTCTCTCTTCTCTGGCTGTTTGTAAACAAGTGAGCCTGATCCTGGCAGTCTCTGAGCCTCCAGAGGCATTTGAAAATGTGTGCTTGCTTTTCTGGCTGCTATGATGGCTTGTGGGGGCCACTGGCATTTCAGTCCAGGAAGCTGCGGGAGCCAACCATGCTGCGATGCCGGAGTCCCACGCACTGGGAAGACCTGTCTGCCCAGATGCCAACAGTGCCCCCCCACCGAGAAAGACGTCATGTTCTCTGCCTTCTGCTAGGTAGCCAGCTAAAGAAGCACTGGATGGGAGCAACCCGAAGGAGACGGGGTCTTCTTGGCGAGGGACTGGAGAGCGGGGATGGAACAGGCGTCTGTATGCTGGGTGACTTTCTGGAGACAGGAACTTCCCTGTGGGGTCGCGGCAGATCCCCGTTCTGGCCTATTCTGTGCTTGATGGTTACTTTCTGCAATAAGATTGAAACCGGTCACTTTCTTGGTGTTACTTTGTAAAAAATGGGAATTTGAGGGCAAAATCTATTTGTTTTGATATCTGATTCAAGGGAATGGAAAACCAGGAGCTACTCTTATCAAAAACATATTACAATTAGAATTATCTACTTTATTTACAGACTGGCTCTGAATGAAATGGACAGTTTGCAAAGCTGAAAGTTATCCTCAAAGGTGCAGAGAATCAACAAGACCCAGAATGGTCTTCTAGAGATTCAAGGACTATGTTTACTCTCTGCATAGTCCCTACACCAGTGTCAAAACTACCTTCTGTTTCCAGTTTCAGCCACAGACATACTTGAATTTGCATGCTTTCTTCCTGTTTCCTGTGTATCGTGATTCGTGTGTCTAAAGCACTGTCACAGTAAAGTCCAGTTGTTGCATTGCAAACCCACAGAAGAACACACAAACAAGTTCCTTTCCCTCACAGAACACACAAACAAGTTCCTTTCCCTCACAGAACACACAAACAAGTTCAAATCATTACCATTTGCTAAAAACTGTCCTAGTTAGATATATAGGTGTTGCCTTGACAATTGGAGGCTGTGCTCTGGGCACACCTGTGAAGAATTAGTGATTCAGGCAAGCCCTTGAGAAAGTCTGCAGGAGACAGTCTAATTGATGTGGGAAGACCAAGCTCATGGTGGGTGGACCATTCCCTGGCAGGTGCGTAAGATGTGGAAAGCTATTTCAGTGAGTCTGGCATTCTTCAGCACACTGTGGCTGACATGCCGGCTGGCATGTGAGATTTGCCCCTCTCTCAGAAGTCCTGTGAATATGACATGATCCACTCTCTTGGGTCCTGGAGTTGGTTATGAACTGCCCTGCCAAACTGCATTAAGAACTGTAACCAAAAATCTTGAGAAGAAAATACCCTCCTTTCTTAAGTAATTTTGGTTGTGAATTTATCAGCAACAATGCAGCAGACGCAACAAGAGAAAATGAGAGATACAAGAAGACCAGCTGAGCTGACTTTTCTGTCTCACTTAACTTCTCACACATTCCTGGGTAGACTCTGCAATCATCCGCACACCAACTACTCCCACGAAGGTCACTAAAGATATCTTCATTATGATATCCACCCGCCCATCTTAATCTTTACCTTACTTATCCTGTCATGCCTTCCTTCCGGAAAAAGATCTCTTCCCTGAGCATCCGTGACTCTCTGCTCTTTTCATGTCTGCTCCTCTATGTGACCTCAGCCTCCTCCCCCACCTTGGTGTCATGGGTAGGTCATTTCAAAGACTCTCTGCATCTTCCTGTGTGATCTCATCCTCAACTATCCTTTATCTGATTTCTCCTTTTGGAAACCATCCCCACTGTCTAGCAACCTCTTTAAAATGTGAATTGCATAACCTTATTACTGTCAATATCAATACCATTCAAAATTTCTCCACTGCCTAATGGTAAAGTCTAATGTTCACCCACAGTGTCCAAGGTTCTCTACTGGTCTGGTTTTGTCGGCCCCTCTCTCCAACTTTACCACTTCTCTCCTTACATTTCCATGTGGTTACAAATTCTAGAACACACTACGTGTACTTCTTTTCCCATCTTCTGCATTTTATCTTTTGGCCCAGAAAGTTCCACTTAATCAAGTTCTGATTTGTTCAAGGCCACATTTCACACCATCTCCTTCAGAATGTCCTGCACCCTGTCTGACATGATCCAAGTATGTATTTCCTATATATGCCATCACAGGGGGCAGTGGGATCAGTCCCCCTCCCCATTTGTCTCTGAGGCTCCTTGAAGGCAGGATCCCCACTGATCTAGCACAGAGTAATCAATGTGTGTACAACTGCCTTGGAACATCTCATTTGATAACGACCATCCTGATGAGTATACATGTCTTAGTGTTCATTCAAGGTACTCAAGGAAAAAAGACCACCAAAATACAAAACAAGGAAAGCCTACAAGATTCTCCAAACAGAGAGAACACAGAGATAATAAGTCATCTCAGATGCACAGTTTTTAATTAAAAAGGAAGTCCTGATAACTTTCTTTTCATTAACTTCCATAGAAAAGTATACTATTTCAATTCTTATTATGAAAGGCTTCAGCATTTGAAATTATCTCAATTTTTGTTTTATTTTACAATGGATATCTAAATAGTAACTTGAGGGAGAAATATTTTTTCCTGCTCACCACCTAATCCCACTCTCAATGTTGCTTTTCTTTATTATCTATCCCGAGTTTTAATTGCTGGATACCACTGCTGAGCTACATCTCTACCGTAGACTTTACAATAGACAGAATGTCTGCCTACTGAAACTAACTTTTGCCAGGGAAAGAAAAACAATGTTGAAAATCAGACTTGGAGCAATTTGATAAAATAATTATGTCTTTGGACATTGTTATGGAATAAACGAGAGATGAAATAGAGAGTGGTAAATCAGAGATGGCAGCAGATGTGGTCACTGGGGAAGCCTTCTACAGAGCCACCACTCAAGGAAGGCTCTGGCCAAAGAACATCCACTCCAGGGCACATAGCACGTACACAGCCCCTGGCTTTACTAAAGTCTAGCATGCTAGTGCTGTAAAGGAACAGCATAGTGGGCGAAACCTAATGACCACGAAGTAAAGAGAAGAAAGAGAAGTTTGAAGATAAGGTTTCATGAGTAGACCTTTCAGAGACAGTACTGAGGCTGGATTTCATTCCAAGCACACAGGAACCTGCTGAAAGTCCTAGAGAGGAAAGTAGCATGAGTTGATCTGTGGCTTACAAGGCTCATCTTCACTGGTATGAGGGATCTGGAGTGAAGAGAACCAAGTGTAGGAGGAATGATACAAGTAAGCAAGCACTGTGCTTTGGCGTAGACGGAGTGAGTATCCCTGTGACCTGGACCAGGAGTTGTTATAGAAATAGAAACAGCAGTTACATAGGCTTGCCATCTTGTTAGAATTTGCTGATGGGCTGAATGTGAGAGAAAAATAGGAAGGAAGAAAAGGAAGGAAGGAAAGATAAAAGAAATGAAGGAGAGGGAAGGAAGGAAGGAAGGAAGGAAGGAAGGAAGGAAGGAAGGAAGGAAGGAAGGAAGGAAGGAAGGAAGATAAAGGATAGATGACTACTGAGTTTCTACATGAGAACTGAAGGTGAAGCTGTTTCATGAGAACATTTTCCATATTCTACAGGTGGAGAGGTAAGAAATGAAAGCCTTAATCATGAATACCTGAGTATCGATGCTAAGTATGTAGTAAGATATTCAAGTGACACTAAAGAGCCAAGACTATTGAAAAAATCTGGGAGGCATCAATATTTGAATGGTTTATGAGGTGAGAGAAAAACTAGAAAAAGTAAAGAGAATAGAACAAGACAGTTCACAAGGCCAAGTCTTGCAAAACCACAAAGGTGGAAGCCACTGGGAAGGTCAAGCATCCAAGGACTTGATTGTAGCAGCCTTGAAGCATTATGAAGAGAAAATGCCATCCTCGGAGTCAAGGGCATAGGTGGTCAATTGCAAACCATAAAATAGTATTTAACAGGTTCAGAAATGTGTTAATGTACTTAATAATCTCAGAACAAAAAAGCATTCTAAACATTAGTCTTTCAACAAAGTCATGCATTTAGATCCAGATGCAGAAATAACATACTCTACTTTGTATATTCTCTATAATATAAGCAATCTGTTTTAAACTCAGAGACAGGAGAGCCAATCACAATGACTCATATTAAAGTATATGTTGTTATATATGTTCATTTTTTATCCTGATGTTCTTAAAAGAAGAACTATTTTAGGGAAAAGGCATAATAGCAGTTTAATCTACTTTAAACTAGGGTTATAGACAATAACCTTCACCAGAGGTCAAAAGTAACTTGCTGATATAACAAAGAATGATATGTCCTCAAAATATGTCTTGCAGCAAGTTTCAATTGGTCAGAATAACTGCTTTAGATCTATCTACCAAGATAGCCAAAACATGATATACCTCATGTTTTTTTAATCTATGGATAATGGACACTATCGTGGTTTCAATGTGAGTCTTCTACAGACTTATGCGTTTGAATCCTTAGCTGTTTTTTCGGAAAGTCATGGCACCTTTGGGAGGTAGAGTCTTGCTGGAGGAAGAGATGTCACAAGGGGAAGGCCTTAAAGTTTGCCAGCCCTTCCCTGCTTCAGCTAGTCAGTTCTTCAGTTTCCAGTTTGATTTTTCTGCCTCCATGATGTCTATAGTGACTTAAGCTGCCTGCGGCTTCTGCCAACCAGCCATATCTTTTCCACCATAATGGACTACATCTCCCCTCTGGAACCATAAGCTGAATAACTCTCCCTTTCTCCTCTTAGGTTGAGCCTGAGTGGTGTCTCATAGTGGCAGAAAAAGTAACAGGTGCAGGTACTGAGAACTCTCAGTGGAGAGGACTCTGAGTAAGCAGGAGGGTAGGTTACATGGTCAATCGTGGAGATCAGGTGGCCTGATGGTATGGAGACAAGGGGCTCAGAGGCAGGGCCCCACCTGCCTTTCATTAGTGCCTCAGTAAGTCTGAAAGATCCTGGGTTCAGGAGCAGCACATTGCACATCCCAGGTTTCCAACCTAAACAGCCGTCCAGGGCACTGCTCAGTACAAAACTGGACTGAAAAGTGTTTGCTTTCAATTTCGTTCAGGTGTTCATTTTGAAATTCTGAACAGGAAGACGAATAACAGTGGAAAAAGCAGCTATAATTGATTTTTAAACAAATTATTAATTAAAACCATGTGATGTGAACACATAAAGTCAATGGGACAAAACAGAAACTCCCAAATATATTTAGTACCCTGGGAATTTCTACTATTAGTAGGAAAGTACCATTATTGGAGAAAGGTGTGAAACAACAGAAAGCTGAACCTAGGTCTCATATCCACTACACCAACAAAAATTCTAAACATAAAAAATTTCTACACATATACACTAACATTGTAAACAAATCACATAAGAACTGTTCTGGGGGCTAGAGAGATGGCCCAGGAGGGAAGCCTTTGCCTCACAAGCAGATTCCAGATCCCATATAAAAAACTGGGTAGTATCCTGTACCTCTGACCCTGGAAAGAAAAGCCTGGGAAAGAGACCCCAGAGAGAAGCCTAAAAGAGGTAGAGAAATCCAGGATAATTCCCGAAACCACCCTTGGGCCTCCACAGCCCCATGCACACATGCATGTGTGCACGCATGTATACACACACACACACACACACACACACACGACTACACATATCCCCACACATGTGCATACTGGCACCTACATTCATGCAAAAAACATTTTTTTTCTGTATGCTCAGAGAAAGAAGAGCTTGTATATTAAGCAAGCAAATGGTGTGCAGTTGACTCCATAACACTAAGGGTTTTTTTTTTTTTTTCTCAACTAGGCCAAAAGCAAGTAAAAACAGATATCAAAATAAAACAAATAATGAGGAAAATATTTTCAGACTATCAAAGAGAACTGTTTTTCCAAATAAAAATTTTTTCTTAGAGATTAACAATACAAGAGAAAATAAACAAATATAAAATTATCAGGAATAAAGAAGTAAACATGGTTCTTAAAGCAGTTTAAAATAAATTATAACTAACTTTAGTCATGAAAGGAGAATGAAATACCATTTTTTAAATTTATTATGAAACAGGTGACCAGGCCCAATAGTATAAATCTGCAATCATAGCTACTAGGGACACAGAGGTAGGTTTGCTGGTTTGCCTGAGCTACACAGTGTACTCAAGCCCAATCCTGTTTCATTAAAAAAAAATCTGGAGATAATAGGGCTTGCTGTAGAGTACTTGCCTAGCACATACAAAGCCCTTGTAACAGAACAACACAGATAAAAGAGAGAGAGACATATATGGAGACAGAGACCTAGAGAGAAAGGAAAGAAGGAAGGCAGGCAGGCACGAAGGAAGTTTGGTTGTAAATATTTTATAACATGGAGTACTATTGAAGCAGCAAGGAAACATAGGAAACACTACTTACATGTACTGTAAGTCAAGGTAAAAATCAGGTCAAACCCTGATGAGGTCAATTCATCAAGCCACATACACATTAGCATGGCCTTTTATTTTCTTTATTGCATTAAGGGAGGGAAGGAGAGAGAGGAGGACAAGCAGGCATGCACGCCATGGTGCAGCACTGGGAGAGGTCAAAGGGCAGCTTTTAGAAGTGAAATCAGTTTTCTCCTTCCAACATTTGGGCCTCTAGAGATCGAACTCACACCACAGGTTTGTGAGACCTATGCCTCTCCATTTGTTAGTATCTATATATTTTTCCAGAGTGACAAATAACAAACAAACATGATTCTTTGCAGGATTGCTTACATATCAGCAAAAAGTTAAGAATGATTCAACTGCTTTAATACAGAAATGAGCTAAAAATAATTATGGGTGTCCACTGAATACAATATCAAAAATTGACTACAGACTTCAGTAGTCATAAGTACTTAGCAATTTTTGCTTAAATTAATGTATATGCTATATTTATATGGTTTTGTGAAAAGGAAAACATATCTGCATTTTATAGGCATAAAGACCTCTGAAACAAGATTTCAAGGAGTACTGGTGAGAGCCACATGGGCAGATGAGCCAAGAACCTGAGTAGTGGAAAAGCGCACTAACTAGGCAAATAATCTTAAATATGTTTGCTTTTGGAATCATATGACTAAGGTTAATTAATATTAAAAATGCATGAAACTGATGTTAAGAGAAATGATGATGATGAAAAGGAAGAAGAATGAACAAGTCCCCAACAAATGTTGCCAAAAACTAGAAAGTACAAAGAGTTGCTGCAAATGATAGTACATGGAATCAAATATATAATCCAATTTACAGTGAGAGTATTCTGCTTTGCATGGTGAAACCTTGAGCCATTACATTGCATAACAGCTTTCAACAGCACGAACAAAAATAAGATTTCTTGGTTAACCTTTAAACCAGTACTCAGTGAAACCAAGTTCTTTTTCAATTTACTGACCGAATGGTTCTATCAGTAAGGCTCTATGGCTGCAAAGATTAGGAGCGAAAGAAAAGCATTTTATTTACATTTATATTGAAAAGTGTAAAAGTTCCCTAAAATATATGGTGCTGGGAAGAGAAGCCTCAGAGGAGGCCAGATTATGGACTAGCACCGGGTACCTAAAACCAACTTCTATAGGAGCTTTCTGAGATCTTCATATAACTCATTTCTGTAAACTTCTGAATTGGGTTTTAAGATACATTAGGGATAACTCCCTCCCTTAACTTGTGTTGATCAAACAAACAACAAAACAGACTCTTCCATTAGAAAGCATGTTCTGAGCAAAACCCAATGATAAAGCCATTAGAAGAAGCAAGATAATTCAGAGAGGGTTTTCTTTATTCTGTTATTAACAAGACACAGCCAACCAAGAGTTAAACCATAATCCCAAAGTCCCAGAAACATGGTCAAAGGATAATCAAGGAAGGAAAATTCTTAGGTGATCTTCCTCATACTTCCCCTAATACCCCAGGTTCAGAAATGCAGGAGGGAGTAAGAAGGCAGGTAAACACAATACTTGTCCAGCCAGAAATCTTATTGTATTTCCTTTTTTGTTTTACTTCATGCCATCTTGAAATGATTCTGAATTCAAAAATAAAGATTTCAAAATGAAGGCAGTAAGGTATGAATTGCTAAAATGCCTCTGTCTCTGGGAGAAGAAGGGAAACCAAAATACAAGTAAGCAAGCAAAGCAAAACAAAAATATTCTTGAGTATAGGAAACCACAGCTCAAATCCCAGATATTCTGCAAAGCTGTCACATACATGACCTTGGAAAGAAAAATTCAAACTTTCCTGACCTAATTTCATCATTCATAGAATGGAAGAGATGATGTGATCTACTGTCTCCCAGGAAGGATGTCTTCTGTGTGGTCAGTGCTATAAAGTGGTTAACCAAACACCATTTTCCATGTATCCTTCTCCCCTATAGAAATATCTACTTATCCACACCTCTTCATAGTGATGATGTTGTGCAGTAGGGTTTTCCTTTTTTCTTTTCTTGACTCTTAACATGATACACAGTTCTGACCTCAAGACATAAAAGCAAGATGGCTAGACACAATAGCAGAATGTCTTTGTTTGTTTTAGATATTCAAAAAGAGACAGATATGGCTGCATATCCCTCTTCCTTACCTTCCTCCTACTCTAAAAAAAGTGAGACCTGGATCTGCAGCAAACATCTTGTGGCCCAAAGGGGGAAAAATAATTCTCAGGAAACACAGCAAAGGCTGCTCTAATTGCTGAACCCAGGAAACCAGCAGTCACCTGTACTACTTGTTTAAGCGTCTATCAGTTGGGCTTTCTATTATGCAGTTACTGAAAAATATGCCTATATTAGCACCTTTCCAATTGCTGTGTAAACATCTAAAAAAGACAAAGAACACTTATTAACTAAAATACCTTACAGTATTTAAAATAAAATGATATGGTTTTTAAAATGCCTTGTGATATTTAAAATGATAAAACCACTGAGTAGTAGAGTTGTTTTGTGGGTGAGTGGCTTTCAAGTATCAACCAGCTTTGCTAAATATCTGTTAGTGTGACTCAACTGGAACACACATGTTTTAGAAACAGAGATGCTTTGACCACTTCTTATCTGAGTGGTATGGGGCAGTATACCTGATGTTTCCAAACTTAAACATACAAATCTACAAAAACAAATAAAAATACTAGCAACTTCACATGAGGATCCACCCTGTGGATGCTCATGAAAGTGATCCGTGAGTAAGGGAGAATATTAAATGAACCCTGAAGAGAAGTGGATGAACTAAGTGATAAATTGTGCTTTCAAAGGAAGAAACAGCCATGGAAAAAGAGGAAGGGAAGCTGACAAAAAAGTAGAGCAAAGTCAATACTGACAGGAAGTCCAAAAATCTATAACCTATATGACCTATGAATATTTCTAAACAGTTCTTGCCAACTGCTGAAGCAATCTGATTCTCCTCCTATGACCTAATCAAGAGCTTTGTCTGAAGACCAAAATCTTAGAATTATCCACTTGGCTCCAAAGACAATTGAGATTAACATAAATTCAGTATCATCTGCTCTTAAGATCTAGTTAAAATCAGCTTGACCCCTCTCACTAGGTTCCTTGCACCTGTGCCCACCAAACTTCCAGGTGTTGATCCATTATTTGGTAATAATTCTCACCTTGCATTGGAATCTATGAAAAGTAACTCTAAAGAGTGTTTATGGACTTCTCCAGAAAGATGGAATAAATACCCATTTTTCCTGCTTTGCTTCTCTCAGGAGAACTGATATGACCGAAAACAACACCTCCACGTTGCAGGATCCGGAGTCAGATCTCATTTTAATTGTGACCATCCCAATGGTGATTGATTAGCTCTATGACCCTAGAATAATCACTAAACATTTTCAACCAAATTTATCACCTCTGAAGGAGGTCTAGAAGGAGTGTTTATCTCATGGGACGAAAAGATTAAGTGACATCATCCATGACACACGCTTCTTTTATTATAGTTTTTTTCAGCACTAAGTCAATGGTTGATATCAAGCAAGTATAATCTTAACTAGCCAAAGGAGAGTGCAAAGAAGAAGGCAGAGACCAAGGCATAAACTGCAGTTACTGAAACAGATGATCACCCAAATTAAAGGAAATGAGCATTTCAGAATCTGCCCACAATCATGATTTTACTAACTCTTCACTGCCATACTTGTATATACATAATGGTGAGCATTTTCAAGTCATTTCTGGAAACAGGGAATCAACTAATGGGTACTCAATTATAAGTGAACCTAGAAACCATCAAAGTCATAATTAGTTAACTGCAAATATATTTGATTCCAAAGTTTAACCCACAATGATAAAAATTGTATTTTTATTTGAAGTATTCTACTAAACTGCTATATCATTAAATATATTATCATCATTTTTTGTTATTTTAAGAACTTAAAAGTGAGTTAAAAGTCAGTTTATATTTATCATCACATTTGCCCTTCTGAGAGTCTAATTAGAGTACAAGCAATTGAAAGGATTTAGTCATGGTCACCCCATGAGCTAGTGAAAACTCTGAAGCTAAAGTTCAGGTCTTGTACCATTCACCTCATTTGATGGAAGCATCAAGCAGACCGAAAGAGGTGGAAGGAAATCAAATATTTATAAAACAAATAGATGCTTAACCCCTAATCTCCATTATGATTTCTGCAATGTCATATCTAACTCCCTGATGTTCTTAGAAAATCCCTGATTCTCTGACAAAAGCAAATATTGAAATAAACTTTATTATGCTGCACTGTGCGAAAAGAAAAAGACCACATCCTAGTTTAGGCATTCTTTGTGTTACAACCTCAGTTGTGTAGAATCTCACATTCCACACAATATTTGAGATTAATTTCAAAGATCTACTCAAAGCATGCTTTACTTATGGCATTAAGACTTCCATAACTGTCTAACTCCATGTAAATATGATACATATAAAATATACAGCTACATAAGAAGGTAAGTATTATTACAACTCCTCATTTTAGAGAAACTGAAGCTCAAAGTTTAAGAAACTGGTCAGATTATAAGGATTGAAACATAGAAATGGATATGAACCCCAGAAATCTGTCCATAAAGTAAAGGAGACTGCCACGTGTCACATACTTAACTATTTATAAACCAGTTTTATGAAGAACAAAGAGATACTACCATTGACAACATTAATGAAGCCCATTTTTTGGTGGTCCAGAGCCTTTACTGTCAGCAAGAAAAAATAAATAAAAGCATACAGTGGGGAACGAAACAGCTGATTGGAGGAAAAGAATTATATCTAAGTAAATCTGTTGAAGAAGTACTGACAGAGAAAAACACGCACATAGAAAAAAACACGCATACAAAAACATATGTATACACACTCACACTTGCATTAGAGTGACACTCCAAAGAGCCCTTACAAACAATTTTACATATTATGGTCAACAAAGAACACAACACTGCAGTCTCATGGTCCATACAACAGTGCTGATCCCAGCAAAGATTATGAGATTTAACTGATCATTTCATGAAGTTAAGGTTATGTACAAATATCATATCAGATTGTCAAAATAAAATTTGATGTGGATAGCTAATTACAATCTTTAAAGCACCAAAACAAAACAATGTGGAGTCCATTTTGCAGGGGTCTTGTACAGCTACTTCCTCATAAAAGAAACATTTTCTCCACTCACAAAGTTAGCATAGCTTATAAGGCTCAACAAGTTTACAAAGTTAAAAGTTCCAAAAAACCCTTTCCTAAGGTTTAAAAAGCAGCAATTGCTAGGGAGAAGAGACTTTGCAGTGGCTTGCTGCTTTAAGGTGTGTAGGGAGCTCCAGGCATGCAGCTTACATGGGCATTGCCCTTGCTAGGTTTTTCTTGTAAGACATCTGCCTTTGTGTCACCCATGGTCTCCATTCTCCTGTAAGTAACCTCCACCTAGGTTCCTGTAAGTAACCCTTGCCCATGATCCTACATGAAACCCTCACCTATGCTCCTGTGAATAACCTCCACCCATGCTCCTGCTAAAGGCCTCATCCTGGCTCCTATAAGCAACCCCATCTGTGTCCCTGTAAGTGACGCTCATCCATGCTCCTGTATGAAACCCCTATGCTATAAGTAACCCTCACCTGTGATCCTATAAATAATGCTCACTCATGTACCACAGTTTGTCTGCATTGTTGCCAATAGACAAATTCATGACCAATCAATTTAAGGGGGAAGCAAAGGGTTTTATTCTCTTACTATTGCCCAGCTACGTAGTCTTAGCTACATGGCTTGGCTAGAGAGCTCATACCAATACCAGGGGGAGAGGGAACTTCCACAACACATCCACTACTGATAGAGGGACAATTCTTACTTATAGACCAGAATGTCTGACCAAGTACACCAAAGAATGTCAAATCCCTGAATCACTTTCCTACATCTTACCCACCTACCCAGGGAAAAGTCCCACCCACCACGGACTAGACCTTCCCCATCAATTAGATAATCTTCTACAGGCTTGGTCAGGGTTAACTTGATTACTATTCTGTACAACTGTGCCTGGAGTGCAAGCCATCAGTTGTTAAACTGAGGCCTATATCTAGCTATTATAATCTGTAAGTAACTCTCACCCATACTCCTTTATGAAACCCAAAATAACTTATTATTGCAACACCTTAGATTTTATTTTTTCTACTTTTATAAACATATTGAGTATTCATCCCAGATTCCCTCCCTCTCCTTTCCTCTCATTTCCTCCCTTTCCATCACCATTCCCTCCCACTCCCTCCCATCCTTCTGCTTGTATGCATCTATGGACCCCAGGGTTCACGCTGGCTTGTCTACTCCTGTGAGGGTTCAGGCCTCTGTAGTATATCAAGTTTCCTCTTTTCAGGCCACCCCACTGATATGTGCATTTCCCTTCACTTATCCAGCTTTAGACCCAAAGGTTCCCATTCTATGGGTATAAAAACAGCTACCTACAGGGCAGTTTGATGTACTGTCTTTCTACCTATAGGTTTATTGGCTGTTTTCCCTATTGATCTATTTCCTTCCCTTTTTTTAGGTTCTTGTTCTAATTTAGAGTAACAGGAATGTATACCATTTTGACAAGCGCAGCTCTTGCCAATCACAAAGCTGTTGGTTGTTTCCTTGGTACTCATGCCACTATAACACTGGTGGTCACCTGTTGCCATAGTGATTTATATTGTGGGATCATTTCTTTGATTTATTATCACTATTCAATGAGGTAAGTAGACATTTGTTCACATCACCCTAAGAAAAATCACACAACTGGGGGAGGGTAAAAAATATTCTAAACATAAAGATTGAAAAACATTATCAAGGAATGTGTTATAGTAAGATGGAAAAAATCAGAAGAAAAGCTAGATTGCAAAGAAAACACAAGAATAAGACTAAGCAATAACTGTAAATCATTAGCATATGGAGAACGACTACATTGAAAGAGATTGGCAAACAACGCATAAGTAAATTCTGGCTATAAATAATGCAGATAGATGCAGAAGGGGATGGGAATGGAGAGTACCATAGTCTGTCATCTTGTGCAGAAGGACAAAAACTCTGATTAAATTTAAGCATAGTTAAGTACACATATTTGCTGAAAATAAACAAATCAAAAGAAATCATTGAACTAGGGGAAATAACTTCTGGAACCTCCAAAGTGTGGGGGAATAAAATCAATTTTGAAAGTATTTGATAAACTGATGAGATAAATGCTTGCTGTGCCAAAGCTAAGACCTGAGCTTAGAACCCACATGAAGCATCTATGAGTCCAATACTCTTATGGAGAGAAGGAAGAATCCCCAAGAGCTCATAGCTTTGTATGCAGTGGCAAAACACCAACAAAAGAGAGACTCAGCCTGAAAAACAATGTGAAAGGTCAGGACCAACACCCTAGGTTGTCCTCTGACTTCCTCACACATGTGGAAGCATGGACACTCACACATACACACATCATGAACACACACATATACACACACACCATCAAAAATAATAAAAAAATTTCATGACACTACCCTGAATAAATGAAGAAATAGAATCTGTAGGATGGCTCAGTGGGTCAAGGTCTTTGTTGCCAGGCCAAATGACCCAAGTTCAATCCCTGGAATTCACACAATTGAAGGACAGATCACTTTAGGCAAGTTGTTCTCTAACTTCCACATGCACATTCATGTGCACACGACATGCAACAGACAGACAGACAGACACACACACACATACACACACACACACACACACACATGAAAAATTAAGAACTCCATAAATAGCACCATAAAAGAGAAAAAGAATATTGAAAAAATAATAAACTCAAAATAATATCAAGATAAATACAGACATAACACCTGCCATAAAAGGGACATGAACTAAAGTATAAATCAACATATAATGTTGAGTGAAAATAAAAAGGGAAGTTGTAAAATGCTAAGTATGGAGTAGCATTACATGAAGAGGAAACACTGCAGATGTACATCATTTACAATACAATCTCATTTAGTGAGTATGCAAAAACACTAAACAAGAGAATACACATAAACTCCTAATAGCCTTTGCCTCTACCAACAGAGGAGGGGAAATGAGAGTAGGAAGAAAGTAGAAGGCTATCTCAGTTCCAGTTACAATGTTCTTTTTCCCCTTAGGTAAATGCACTCTAGGAGAGGAAGAAATGACACACTTCCACTTGTGAGAAGCAAAAAGCTCAATAGCCTGAAAGAGCAAAAACATCTAAAAACGACAGGATTCCAGGTTCAGCCTCTCCCTCCCAGATGCTGGTGGTGGCCTTTCTTCTTCCCTCTCTCATGTACCACCAAAAAAAGAAACTCTTTTGGAACTGAAGCCTGGGAAGAGAGTGAGAGAAAAGAAAGCCACAGGAATGGTTCTCAACCTAACTGATCAGAGCCTGGAACTGGGAACGTACTCCTTAAGCAAGTTCTACAAAGACCTAAAGTCTAAGAACAAACCTCAGTGAAGCCCTTTAGCTATTTCTATTTTTTTTTCCTAAACCAAGCCCGTGAAATTAGTTAAAATACAGCATTATGGAGCCTGTTCATTTCACTTCAATGATAACTGAGGTTAAACAAAAATGTGCTCAATTATAGTTCATGTTTAATTTCAAAGCTTCCTTTTAAAAACATTCTACTTCATTATTTAATGACTGTCATGGTTGTTTTCAATAGTTCCCTGATTTCTTCCTTTAAATGACAAAACAGACATTAAGTGGCAAGTGTGTAGCAATTCAAAAGGTTTGTAATTAAGTCCAAGTCACAGGGTGAGCTCTGTGAACCCACACTGGGAAGACCTGTCAAGGATTATATGAGCAAAAGTGAATAAGTGGTATCAATTTGTAGTATGGGGATTAAAAAATTCACACAATTATTTTTTCAGTGCTCTATTAAAAAATAGACCATGGAATGGACCACAGAGCAGTTTGGTTTCTTCAGGCTCCATTTTTCTGACCTTGCACTGAGGAATGACATGCCCAGGGAATATCCATGATTGCTAAATGGCCTGACATAAAGTACTGTGAGGTTAGAAAAAGTTTACCAGGGAGACACTTGAGTTGGGTATAAAGAAAACAGCAATGCATACCAATTCAGTATACATCATAGTGGTGATGTTCATGGGTTGTTTGAGCTCACTGAGAAGCTGGCTCTGAAAGTGGGGCTGCCCCCTTATTGCTGATCTAAACATGTTCATGTCATGTGTCCTCCAAAATTCTCTGTCTTGTTCAGACTGGCCTCCCCATCCCAACTGCATAATGAGGAGAGGGGGAAACGGCAAGCAGTTATGGGTATTAAAATCATTGCATTCTTGAGAACAGCTAGAAGGTAAACCATTTCCAACAGATAAGACCGTTGTTTAATCCCTATGATATCAAAATGTTTATGATGGGAACCAGAAAGTGGAGGCTCATCTATGGTGAGGAAGAGGACCCTCCAGCAGGGTCTGTCTCAGTGAGGAACTTCGGCTGAGTGCCCCAGCATCCCTGCTCAGTTGATTCTGGAAGGCGGTTGCAAACACCTCATTAATGATGTCATCTATCTACTGCTATTACACCTCACCCTCAGGGACACTCTGCTCCAACTAGGACCTCAGGGTGGGAGCTCTAGCTGGCTAACTTGATGGGATGTTTCCAGTTGAGTTCTGCTAGACATCTGTAAGCCCCGGCCACACTTGATGATGTCATTTTGTTTGCTCCCTTTATCTGGATACTGCAGTTATCTCTGCTGGATATTGTAAGCATCTGAGCTGATGACTATTTTGCTATCTATGTGCTGATTTTCTCTGTCTACTACTTGAGTCATTCTTTTACTTCAACAAAGCAGAAAGACATAGATCTTTAAAGTATCTTTTAGGGAAGAGAGTTATTGATTGGGGTAGGAGGGACATGAGACAGAGTAGGAGTAAGAACAATCATGATGCATTACATACATGTATTAAATTGTCAGAGAACACATTCAACTAGTAAAATATTACTAAAAACACCAGATACTTGAATTAAATACTAAAAAGGGGGGATAATACCTATGTATATCTTTAATACCTATGCATATCTTTAATGCTGTAAGACATTTTACAACAACAAATTCAGTACATATTTATTAAAAAAACTTTGGTAGAGAGATATCTGTATGCAAAGAATCATGATGAAGATAATTTCCTTCATGATTATTTTTGAAAGTAATATCTTTATCTAGGTAATTATGAGATTTTTTCCACACAGATTAGTGGACATGGTTACATATTTCAGATGGCAGAAAAGTACTCAACACATGCCTTCTATCCTAACTCTTGAGAGACAAAGCCAGGAGATCATGAGTTTGACGCCACTGTGAAACAAATATCAAATTTAGGGCAGTCTGATCTACTGGTCCCAGAAAACAGAGACTGACTTAGTGGCATGAGTTGTCATGTATGTCCACAACCCTAGGTTCCACCTGCAACACTGAAAAAAAAAGACAGAACAAAGCAGAAAAGGAACTGTAAATAAGTAGACACCAACCCGTACTTGCTGCCCTGTCCTGTAGTCATGACAGACATTATTAACCAATAATGTCCTTCCCAGTGTAGCTCTTCTGTGGCCTTAAAAATCATTTTTAATTTCAGTATTGACTTCCACACAGGTACAACAAATTGAAGGTAAAGCTGTCAAGTAAAGTGAGAGAAGAAACTGATTGGCCATCATCAACTAGGGCAATGTATTTAATATTACTATCAAGATTGTTAGATATTTCTCTTTGGGCTATTATGCCACTAAATTTCTGAAAAGATGGCTACACTGGATAAGTATGTCAAAGAAAAAGCTGTCAGTCCTGAATTAGGGTACTAGGTTAGCCCCCCATAGCTGAGCAACTCCATGGCACAGTCTTAGACTCATTCAGATTTTATTACAGACATCAGCATTCTTTCCTCTCCTCTGTTTCACTTTCATGGGTAATTGAGTACTGGCCTCTATCCCATCTCTGTTCTTGTCCTGAGGGACAGATTAAAAAAGACTAAATAAGACATATTTTATAGAACAATTAATTATGGATAAAGATTATTCTACCACAGTCTCCTTGAATTAACTGTGGTGAGCTGAAGGCAGCATCATATGAAATTCAAAGGAAGCTATCTACTTTATCTACATTAAACTAAGTCAAATGTTTTATAAGTTTTCAAAAGGAGGTAACTTTGTTTTATGGTCAGAACTGAAATATTAAACAGTACAACTTTTCTCCCTGATCCAGATAAAATTATAACTAGCCATGTTATAAAACCTAAAGAACATTTGAAACTACAGATCTGAAGTTCTGAATTTGATTCCTAGCTTTCCTACTCTCTAACTGAATAAAAATTATAATGTAGATCTGATAAAATAATGTGTCTGATGTACTTAGCACAGCGCTTACTCACAGATGGTATACTGCATATTAGTTATTCTGATACACATTAGTGCTTTATTTTGAAAGGAATAGTCATAAAGCCTGAAGATATTGAATTCTGAATAATTGTCTACACCGCTCACACTGTTGGTTTCCTATATCAATGATACTTTACTTCAAAAGCATTCAGGTCCAGTCTTTTAACATCTTCCTTTGCTTATGCCTTGTCTCAGACATATTTATTTTCCTTGAGGAATATCAGCTTCTTAGCATCATTATCTTTAACACTATATGCAATATCTGCAAGACTAACTAAATACCATATAAAAGAGAGAACAAAAAGACTTAGACCCATAAAAGAGTCTAATTTGGGGGGTAGAGTTTGCATGCCAAGTTGGGATGCGATGCCAGGATTGAGAAGAGCCAGAAACTCTGCTGGGACAGACATCAGAAAAAAAACATAAGAGATCATAGGACAGCTAGAAATCCAAGAGAAAGAAAGAGGGAGAAACTAATGAAAGAAAGGAGGGAGAAACTAAGGAAGGGAGTGAGGAAGGGGGGAGTGAGGAAAGGAAAGGAAGGAGGGGAGGAAGGGAAGGAGGAGAGGAAGGGAGGCAGGGGAGGGAAAGAGAGAGAGAGGGGGCAGGCACTAAATAGTGGAAATGAGGATCCAGTAACCTGGGCCTGGATCAGGGAAAGATCAAAATCATTTCCACATTAATCCAGGAGGCTCTGATTTCAAAAGAGATTGGCAACCAAACCTAGGCAGTAAGACAAGCTCACAGTTCTTACAACCTTTAAATTCAGGTGGAGACCTGGTATGGGAATGAATTGATAAAATGTTAGCCAGAGAAAGACAGAGAGAGAGAAAGAGAGAGAGAGAGAGAGAGAGAGAGAGAGAGAGAGAGAGAGAGAGAGAGAGAGAGAGAGAGAGAGAGAGAAAATTAATCACTGTGGAAATTAAAAAGGAAATGTTGCAAAGGATAGCTGAGCAAATTGGAAGATCACTGGGAAAACTCTATAAATCTGTATTCTATGAGATAGAACATCTAAAAAAATGGAAATTTTCACAGATGCTTATGATTGCTACAATCAAATCAGAGGACATAAACAATTGAAACAGACCCAGAGAAGCAATGAAATTAAAGCAGTAAGGAAGGGTCTCACAACAAAGGAAGGCCCAAGATTGGAAGAATGCACTGAGAAATTCTTCCAATCCTTTAGAGAACTAACACAGATATTCTTCAAACTATTCCCTAAAATAAAAAGGGAAGAAAGACTACCAAATTCCTCCATGAAGTTAGTATTATCCTGATAACAAAACCAAATAAAGACATGCAACAGCAAAATAAAGATAAATTTCCCCAATCAAATGAAATTCTTGAGAAACAAACAATACATTAAAAAGATCAAATGCCATGATCAAGTTGGTCTCATTACAAGAGTAGTTCAACATATGCAAATGAATATAAATAAAACATAACACACAAATTGATTTAGAACAGAAATCAGAAGATCATCTCAAGATACAAGAAGGAAAAAAGCCTTCTACAAGGTTCAGCATCTGTTCATAAAACCCCTGAGGAAACCAAAAAGAGCATGCATCAACATAGTAAAGTTACATATGACAAATCTGCAGCTAACATTAATAACAGTGAAGAACTTCAAAAATAAGGAATGATGCAAGGATGTCTGCTTTCTACAATCTTTTTAAATATAATTAGTGCTTGAATCTGAGCCAGATCCTTAAACAAATAAATGGATGCAAACAGGGAAGAAAGAAGTCAAGTCATCCCCACTTGCAAATTCTATTATCCTGTACTTAAAAGATCCTCTCAGAAATGATAAATAATAAAGGACACAAGAATAAGTCCACCAGTAGAGTTTCCTGATGTTCAACAAGAGTTCCTAAAACACAATGGAGAAAAGAGCTCCTTTAATAAATGGTACCAAGAGGCGGTAAGAGTATAAGAGCAAAAGGATGGGAGGAGCAATGATTTGCAAGATACTCCACACAAGTTAGGGCCGAAGCAATCAAAATTGGACTTTGCATGCCCTGCGCAATGTCCAACACACTATTGACCTCACAAAGTCTAGCATCTGCTAAAGGCACCAAGATCCTTGGAAGCAAGGGATTGGCAGCCACAGCAGTGTTCCTATGCTTAAGGGGAACACGGGAAAGGGTTCAGGGAAATGCCACTGGGTCCTTGTACGTCATCCGAGAGGAGGGCCCAGAGGAGAGTCAGGCATGCACAAGAAAGGACTCTCTGGGAATTGGGGCGGGAGGCACTGGGGGATGGGGAGGAAGGGTTGAGGGGAGGGGGAGCAGGGGGTTCGGGGGGAGGAGGAGGGAGGGAGGGAACTGGTGTACCTATTAAGTTTGTATGAGCTGAAATAATAATAAAAAATGTATCCAGGAAAAAAAAAATGGTACCAAGAAAAATGCACGTCTACACAGAAGAATGTAAGCAGAAACTTCACGCTGTATAAGAATCAACTCAAGGGGCTGGAGAGGTGGCTCAGGGGTTAAGCCTCTGCCTTGCAGGCGGAAGGTCCTGAGTTCGGATCCTAGACCCCATGTATAAACGCCAGGCAGAAGCTGGGGCGGCCTGCGTTTCTGGTCCTGGTAGGGCAGAGCCTGTGAATCCCCGGGCAGAGTAAACGAGGAGGAGGTGGAGGCTGTCCGTGGTTCTACACACACACACATACATACACATATGCACACACGCATACAGGCACAATTGAATAAATAATAAAAAAAGAATCAACTCAAAATGGATCAAAGACTTTAACATAAAATCAGAAATATATATATGGAATTTCTGAAAAAGGATTCTAATTGCACAGGAAATAGTCATAAGAAGAAAATCTATACACTCTACATCTGACAGTAAGTTAACATACAGAATCTATAAAAACTCAGAAAATAAGCTCCTAAAACAAATCAGTTAATGAATACATAGGCAAATAAGTTAGTTTTCAAAAGAAGAAATACAAATGGTCAATAAATACATGGAAAACTGTTCTACATCCTATCCATCAGAGAAATAAAAATTATAACTACCTCAAGATTTTCTTACCCCATTTAGAATAGTTAATATCAAGGAAAAAAATGACAGAAAATGCTGATAAGGGTGTGAGATTAGTTATATCTCTAGTGAGAATGCAAACAAACGCAGTCACTAAGGAAATAGGCATGGAAACGCCTCCAAAAACTAAAAATAAAATGACCATATGAACACAGAAGAACGTTCAACCTGAAGGACTCTAAGTCAGAATACCACAGAAGCATTTGCACATCTATATTGGTTGCTGCACTACTCACACAGCCAGGATACAGATTGATCCAAATATCCATCAACAAGTGCGTGAATAAAAAGCTGGCATATATATAAAAAAGAATTAAATAATTTTGTTTTTGGGAAAAAGGATGGGAATAGAAATCATTATGCTAAATGAAGTAAGTCAGAGACAAATCTTCATTTCTCTCATATGTGGAATCTGTATTTGCAGATATCTATCTATATATGTGATGTGAAAGTCGAAATAGGACTATGTATGGTGAGGAAAGTTTTTAAATGAAGGGGAAAGGGAGAAATAGAGAGAATAAACAAGTCAGAAATTAGGACAAATTCCACCTTTTCTCTCATATGGAAAACCTAGATAAATGTCATACATACACTATGCTACATTGCACACACACACACACACACACACACACACACACACACATACACACACACACTCTCACATCAGCAGAAGGGGAACTATTTGGGGGAAGAAAGTAGACCAAGTAGGAGCGAGGAAGCTAGACAAAAGTGGGTGATGAGGAAAATATAAACAGAGTAAAATGATATACATACATGAAAAATACCATAAAGAAATTCATTATGACTAAATATTTGCTAAAAATAATAAGAAGAAGGAAACAGTATCTACAAGTATGGACTCTATTGCAGACAGGGGGTTCAAATTTGAAAAATAGGATAGACTAAGAAAAATCTATTCATGCACTTCACATAAATACATAAAACCTATGCAAACTGTTCTTGCATTAAAGGTCACAGGCTGGTTAAGTTATTATAGCTTCACACCTGGGTAAACTTTTCAAGCCTATCATGTCTGCTACACTCAAGATGGTTCATGCATGGGCAAGAAACTTGCTCAAACAATTTTTTAAGCTAAAGACATGACATTAAACACAGCGGATCAGAGAAAAAGTCTGAGCATAGATAGGCATGATTCCTGTGAGCTACTAATCCTCAATGGGGTCAATTTCCAAAGGTGGAGATCTACCCAAAGGACAAACACCATCTGGCTGCTTGTTGAGATGGGAAACTACAGAAATTGCCAAGAACATAGGTCTCTGATTTCAGAGAGGAAGAACACACTATGGCAAGGGGCTTTTTATCCCCACTAGGCTGCTTGCTCTGTCTCTCATGTCCTGAGAAATGGGCATCTGTGTAAGTGGTCAGAAGCACAGTTACCTGTGGAGCATTCTCATGTAAGCATACAGGAGCACAGAACATGAATGCCAGTGTGAATAAACTCAAGGTAAGAGTTACTATTTTCCCCAGATGAGTAATCATCTCATAAAGATACTTATACATTGAATGCTCCTGCCTTGCATTCAAGCTGGGAATATCCACTACATACAAAACCACATTTAATAAAACACTTCAATTGGTGTGTGTCACATATAGGATGGAGGCAAGGGCACATCTGAGAATTGGAGGTTGTGAATTTCCAGGATGTTCATCTTTAAGACTAAGTGCAAAGTTAGAACACCTGGTGGAAGGAAGGAAGGAAGGAAGGAAGGAAGGAAGGAAGGAAGGAAGGAAGGAAGGAAGGAAGGAAGGAAGGAAGGAAGGAAGGAAGGAAGGAAGGAAGGAAGGAAGGAGAGAAAGAGAGAGAAAGAGAGACAAAAAGAGAGAAAGAGAGGAGAGAGAAAGAAAGAAAGAAAGAAAGAAAGAAAGAAAGAAAGAAAGAAAGAAAGAAAGAAAGAAAGAAAGAAAGAAAGAAAGAAAGAAAGAAAAAAAGAAAGAAAGAAAAATGTTAATAGGCCATCAGGAATTGCCAGTGCAAATGTGTGTGAATCATGTTCTACTTTATTGACAAATGTTGAAGGAAGCTGTTTGCTTGAGAATAGCTACATGACACAGAGCAGCAGAGTCAGACAGTTGTCTTCCTGAGAGAGAGATTCTTGCTTCTACGCACCAGCAGGATTTTAAGAAACAGAGGAAGGAAGGCTTCCAGGTTATAGGCATGGAACACTGTGGTATCCTTTGGAAACTGCAAGCAGCTCAGTAGTGCCAATGAAGAAGTCATGGGATTTAGAAGAGAAGAACAGGGATGAAAGGTGTTGGCAGGAAGATGGGGTCCAGGCATGCGAGGCTTGAGAGGAACTGACTTCAGGATCAGAGAGTCAACAGTTCATTTCAGAACTGTGAAATCATGAGTGTGGACTAAAGGGAAGTAAAGAAAGGGCAGACATCACAGTGGACCCCAGAAACATGATATGAAAACAGAATAAGAAGGGCAGTAGCCAAGATGAACTCTACAAAGAGCTTCTGAGATGAGGACAAGCCACATGCTTACATTTTACCTTAGATTAACAAAAACAGATAATTGCACAGCACTTCATAAGTGCAAAGGTATTGCTACTTAAGATGAGACAAAAAGAAGGAAGTTGGGGGCTGGAGAGTTGGCTCAGGGGTTAAGCCTCTGCCTTGCAGGCGGAAGGTCCTGAGTTCGGATCCTAGACCCCATGTATAGATGCCGGGCAGAAGCGGGGGCGGCCTGCATTTCTGGTCCTGGTAGGGCAGAGCTTGTGAATCCCGGGGCAGAGTAAACAAGGAGGAGGTGGACGCGGTACATGGTGGTTCCCAAATTCGCCCGTGGTTCTACACACACACACACACACACACACACACACACACACGTGCACACATGCACAATTGAATAAATAAATTAATTAATTAAAAAAAGAAGGAAGTTGGTTTAAAGAAAAAACTAACCCCTATAAACATAACAGATAAACATTAAGAATGATATGATAAAATATGCTATAACATATATGACATACATGGTATATTATTTACATATGTTTTATACACTACAGATTACAAAATATTGGACATATATTACATCATAATATAATATGAGGTATGTCAGTATACTATATAATGTAGTGCATGTAGATAACAGATTTATTATAGGAGGACTTGAAATACTCTACAGTGGAAGTAGCCACAGGATGCAGCGATGTGAGGGAGGGCAGGGAAATGAACCAGGAAGAAAAAAGCAAAGTCCTCCTGGGAAAATCTAAGTGGCACATGGTGGCGCCCTCCCTTAACAACAAATCTAAGAGAAGACAAGAAGGCCTGCAGGGTGACAGCAGCTGTGACATGGTGAGCCAGGACCTGGAGGACTTAAAGGAGCCGCCCGGCAGTCGACTAAGCATGAAAGAGATTGTGTGAAATATGCACTAGGAATATAAATCAGTGAGCAAAGTGATAAATTATATATGTTGGCAGAACCCCAGACCATAAGAAAACCAATAAATAAAGAGTTCTTACTACCTGACACCTGAATTTGTGATAATTTGAATGATAAAGACGGCTAGCTAGCTAGTGCACTGTCAACTATAGGCACAAGGGAGATGGCTCAAGGGATAAAGAATTTAGCCCACAAGTGTAAAGAGTAGAGTTCAGATGCCAAACAGTCATGTAAAAGTTAGGCATGCATGGTAGTCATCTGAATTAAAAAAAAAAAAAAAAAAGTAGTTAGGCGGCAGAGACAGTGGCTCCCCTGAACAAGCTAGCCAGCTAAACTGACTTGCAAGTACTGGGTTCAATTGCAGACTGTGTCTCAACAAGTAAAATGTAGAGCCATTTAGGAAGATGCCAATATCAGTTTGGGTCCTCTGCATGTACACAGTTACGCTTATACATGTACATCCATGTACACACACATACACACACACATACACACACACACAGGTCAACTACATAAGATCAAGATTTTCTTCAAAATATAAAGAAATGAGCTTGATTTCCTGAATGAAGTAACTCACACCCACAGTTTCATGAAGCATCATACACTATAACTGGAAATGTCCAGCTTTTCCAAAAATGCGTTTCACAAGTATCAAGAATGAGACATGACTGATCCGTCCTCACAGCCTCACTGAAAATAACATGTAACCCTGAGGCTCCAGAAGACTCTATTATAGCACTGTGCTCACGCTCGATGGCGTCGGTCTAGATCAGATATGGGATTTCACCTGGGAAGCTTGAGAGCCGTGGCTGAGGCCTAACCCCTACAGACCTGCATACCCAGGCTGCCTCAGCCTGCGCCTTCACCCACCACACCCCGACGAATGTGGACACCACAAGGAAGCCGCAAAGGCAGAAGGGAAACTTGACCATCTGTTGACAGTTCTTGACTCGAACTCAAAGGTCAGCAAACTTTTTCCTGTGGAGGACCAGAGACTAAAAGCTTTTAATTTTGTCTGTCATATTATTCAATTACATTATTGAAGCAAAAATGAGGCAATAAACAATACTCCTTCAATGTGCAGTACTAGATGTCAATGAAACTGTATTTTTAAAACTAAGTCGGTCACATTTGTTGACGGAAGGGCACTGTGGTTTTGCAATCTCTGGGCTGATTAATTAAGTGTTTGCCCTCTCCAATCCATATTCTTGCCTAACAGAACTTGGTTCTGTTCCCTCAGAACAAACTCGATTGCTATCCCTCATTCTCATTGGAGAAACTCCGACTCTGGACTTGGCTCCCGTCCTTCAGGCCTAAAGTATTTGCTAGTAAGAACAAGGAAGGAACGAGGGGAGGAGTGAAGATTCACTGTGCACCTAGCACCACTGTGCTGGTTCCTCACTGACTGCTCGGTACCTGCTCATGAGATGTACAATCATCATCCTACAGATGAAGATAATGAGGCAGAGATGGTGATAAAGCCAAGTTCACACCCAGGTCTGGATGGGTCCACAGCCAAAGTCCTCCCTGTGGTCTGAAGTCAGGAAGCTTGTGTGTAAGCTCTGTCCCTACACAGTCCTCTATGGTGCTTCTGCGTATTGTCACTAACTACACTCTGCTGGACAGCAACAGGCCCAGTCAATTGACTTGTCACTTTCAAGCAGTGGACTTCATGAAATTCTAGCCCTCAACATAAATACGGGTGCCATTGAGAAGTCACAATCCACCACGACTGGAAAATGGTATGTTTACACCTACTAATCAACCCTGTGATGATGGTGGCATACCCCAGGGCTTTGAGAACAAGCACTGATCATCACGCATCCTCAGCAAGGTCTCAAAGGACCAGAGGCAGACTGGGAATCCTGACGTGCCTAGTAGTCTCAAAACACAACATGTGTTTCCCCAGAATATTCCCAAATGAAAACAAGGTTGGGAGGCTGACAA
The DNA here is from genome assembly GCA_023101885.1 of Typhlomys cinereus. Taxonomy (NCBI): domain Eukaryota; kingdom Metazoa; phylum Chordata; class Mammalia; order Rodentia; family Platacanthomyidae; genus Typhlomys; species Typhlomys cinereus. The sequence goes on from JALPQD010000104.1 coordinate 1,385,458, forward strand.
CAAGGAAGGGAAGGAGTGAGCTAGGGAAATACATCCTGCAGGAGTCTCTCTCTCTCTCTCTCTCTCTCTCTCTCTCTCTCTCTCTCTCTTGTCTGTCTGTCTCTGTCTCTCTCTGTTTTCCTTTTTGCCCCTGCTTTCATGTGTATTTCTACCCCAACCCTGTTTTCACTATTTCTTTTATTTTTATTTGTGTGTGTGTTTGCGTGCGTGCGCGAGAGGGTGAGCAACTGTGCTTATGCAGGCCTAAAGTGACACTGGGAATCATCATGGATTGTTATAACTCATTGCTTTACTCTGGGGTTTCCTAGCTCTACCTTCCAAGTCGTGATAGCAGGCCACTGCTATTTTTATCCCAATGTTTTTACATGGGATCTGGGGATCCGAACTTAGGTTCTTTTGCTTTCAAGGCAAAGGCTTTAACCCCTGAGTTATTTCTCCAACTCTTTAATTTTTTTATTTCAAGACAGGTTTTACTAAGTTTCCCTACCTAGACTTGATCTCACCAAGTAGCTGAGACAGGCCTTGAAATTTCCCTCTCCCTCCACCTCCTACCTCAGGCTCCAGACTTAAAACATGTTCTTTTATTTCACATTGATAATGAGGACTAGATTTGTACCAAAATTTCATTTTGCTTAAGAAAAATGGCAAAACTACTTGGGTCCCACTGGGAATGTACAGGTCATCACTTGCACCAACCAAAGAAAGAAGAGATGGGAAATTAATAAAAAACTTCCATTCAGCTTGGGGATACAGCAGAATACATACCTGTATGTATGCCTGAGGTGCCAGAACCCTTCCCAGCCCACAAGCCTCCTGGCCCTACTGGATTATGTTTCTGTTCAGAAACATATTGCAGTTTGGGTCCTGAAACATAGTTTCTTCTCTCGCTTCACATGAAGCATTTTGTAGGGCTGCCTGGCCTCCTGCAGGATGATGTGCGCTGCAGAACACGCGCTAGTGTACCGACTGTCCACCAAGGTCCCCACACAGAGAATTCTAACATGGGCTTCAGACAGTAAGTCTGTGATGAGACATACTTAATGGATAAAGTCTTTCTAAAAAGCTGCTACTGAAGCAATCTGTGTGTTCCATATCAGACTAAAGGTGGCAGGGAACATGACAGCAAAGTGGGTTGGATCCTTGTCCTCCGATACACGCAACACCCAAGGTACACATCACAAGATGTGAGGCAGAATGTGGCCATAACACAGCTAAAAAGGACAACAATTATCTAAAAGTACAAAAGAAACTGGAAAACAGACATCTGAAGCTAAAGAAGAAAATAATACAGACAAAAAAATCTTAAGTTAAAAAAAATCCACAAGAATGTATGAATACGAAATTGAGGGGGGTGGTTTCTATCTCTGAATATAATAAATTTGGCCCATTAGAAATTTTTTTTCAAAAAGTGAGCATATCACAGATTTCTCTTTATATCATTATGGCTTAAATATTGGTAGTTTGCTCAAGCACATCCTTATTAAATATCCTCTATGATATTGCTGTATGAGAATAAATAGTTAAGGTAATGACTAAAATAATAATGAGAAAGAATTAAATGCTAAATCAAAATATTATCAACAGCACCACTGAAATTTACAATGTTGTGATTAGGCCCTAGCAGTCTGCTAAACTTAAATCAATAATGTAGATAACTACACATAAGTACAGATGTATGTATGTACATGTGCATGTATATATGCATATTTTTAGATAGTCTTAGCTCCATTTCTTGTTTTTCAACTAGAACTTTTTTCAATTAAGGGATGTTTTTCCTACATGAAGCCAAAACTTTTAGTCTCAAAATTCTATAGCTAAAACTACATAAATTAAATTTCCCATAAGTAGCTTTGCTTGGGTAGGCACCCACAACTTCCACATATTAGAAAGTATTGGCTAAATATAACATCATAGATCCCATGGAAATCAGTTTTATAGTTTGTATTATATACATATAAGCTCAATAAATACTCTAATAATTATGTCTCAACATCTTAAATAATTTGTGACCATATAAATAAATTCAATGCTGGGAAAGTTTCCCTCAATCACTTAATAAAAAATTAATAGCTTAAGGATTGCTATTCATCTAGTATCTACCTCTTGTAACAACTGAATGTACTCATAAGGAAAATGCTATTCAAAGTCAAAACCATGATAAGCATATCTTCTCCTGAAATTCAGTATTCTATGTCAAAACTATTATGCAAATATTTATTAGATTTCCTGTGGGACCAGAAATCTTCCAGCTGAGATGAAACAATAAGCCATATGTACTCACATCCAAACAGCAAGACCTTTTGAAAAGGAACCCTATGTCAGTACAAAACAGCTATTACAGAAAACTATATAAATGGGTGATATGCTCACAGTATTCAAGAAAGCAAAGGAGAAATTGTTGTTCTGTGATCTTAACTCTGACAACGTGCATGATAAAGTTCAAAATGTGCAATCTAAACCTCAATGTATGCTGTGAATTCAAAAACAGAGTCTCAGACTAAAGCAACAATAGAAACTCTGTGCTTCAAAAGTATAAAATGCACTCAAGCAATGGCTATTTGCAATAAAATGGGCAAAGGATTCAAGTTCCTTGGCAAAAGGTAAGCTTACACTGGAAAAGAAGCATTTTGAGATTACTTTTCCAATGGATACTCAGAAATCCTCCCCCAACACTGTGGTAAAGAGCAGTGACACATTAATAGGCAAAAGTCTCTTTAGAAGTGAACCCAATGCATCTAAATAACCTGTAGACCTACAGTATATACACACAGAAGTGCTACCTATTGCTGTTGATTACATGTTTGCCTTGGGCTGTTTCCTGCCTCTCTCCTTCCAGTGGGGGTTTAATGCCAGAATTTTCCATTATCCAAACTATTCCCTATGCTTACTTTTCAAAGTGGCTGCTGAACTCTTTTAAGTCACCAGGGTCCTAATTAGTGGCGAAGAGATGCAGTCTGCTGTGTGACCCGAAGGAGTTAACTCGGTGCGGGAAGGGAAAGAAGCCAGCCAAAGGATAGGCGAAAACTGCAAGCCTGAATATGTTAATAGTTTAACACTCATTTGCAGATAGGAAACCCCAGCACCCAAAAATTGTTGCTTCCTCAGCACCCTCATAGGGAGACTGAATGAATTCTGCTTAAGTGAAGTCTTTAATGGAGTGGAAAGTTCTCATTTAAACATAATTGCAAATGAAAGGGTTAATGGACTAATGAGCCAGCTTTAAGTGTCTAACTTCTTCTGAGATAAGGAAGAGAAACATTCTCTCTGTTTTCCCAAAGCCTGGAGAGGCTAGGTTCCAATTCCTCCCCTCTCACCCCCAACACACTCTAGTGGCAGGGGAATAACCTGTCATCTGGCTCAGGCAGCCCCCTAGATAGTCCACACCTGAGTTCACCTAATGCTCAATACAGGTACTCCAAAATCTGCTCCATCCAGACAAGGAGAATCAAATTCAGAGAGTTTAAGCAACCAGTCCAAGGTCACACAGCTAATTAGTGGCAGAACTGGAAGGAGTCCAGACAGACTGGCTCCAGAGGCAGTTCTCAAAACCATGAGACTGTTGCAAAAACAAAACAAAACAAAACAAAAAACAATAAACAATCCTGAGGAGCAACACATTCCTGAGCTCAGCAGGCAGTTTACAGAGAAACATTTCAAACTTTGCATGTGGACCAAACTTTAATGCTTTTGTGTTATTTCCATGTAAACTTTAATTACTAAAGAGGGATGCCCTTTCCCAAAAAATACTAATATTAAAAGTCATGGAGGAAAAATAGTGTCTATACAATTCCCCCAGATTTATACAGCACAAGACTCAAAATCCTAGCTGACATATTAGACCTAGACACTTCAGAAAAGGAGCCATGCAAATGTTCAAGAGGATAATTTTACAGATGGCAACTTTTTAAAATAATATCCTTTAACTCGAGAATTTCTCTCTTTATAGCTTTCTTTAGGAAATCATCAGAGATACTCTGAAAAGTGTTTATCTCCAAGGCTATTCTATAAATAAATAAATATTATTTGTCATTTTTATTTAAGTGTCCAAGAATAAGGAAAAGATTTTAGTTGATGATATCTACAAGGCAAGAAAAAAATCTACAGCTATGAAGAATGTTTAATGACTTAGGAAATACATGATGAGAACTCAAAATTTCTTTTTTTATATAGATACATAGTAAATACCGGTCCATTTACTCCATATAAATACACTGTAACAGAAATAGTGGCAGGGGAGCCTTACCTAGGTGGTAAGGCTAATTTCATTTCTAGTCCTTTTAAATAATTCTTATGCTTTACAAATTTTGTAACATGAATAGTTAATAATTTTATAACCTAGAAGAAGAAGACAGAATTTAAAAAAAAAGAAAAGGCATCAGATCGTGCAACATATATGGTAATGCTTAAAATTAGAAGCAAATCAGTCTTGTGTCCTTAGATATCATTAATAGCCTGGGCAGTCATGGGCACTGCAGTTCACTTAAAATATGTAACTTTCAGCAAAGAACACACAGCTCTCATGATATTTTTGTAGCAAGAGTAGAGAATGGGAAGGGTGACTAATAGGCACAGGTCACAGAGTTGGTACTCTTAGAAAGGTTATATCGTAAGCATCACAGAAAAGCAAATGATAAGCACAAAAACTAGATGTAATCCTGACCTCTGGCTTTGGCTCATTCATTCTGCAGACCTGAGTTTCAAATGTATACTTTTGAGCCTTGCAGCCAGTGGAAAACTAGGAAACACTCTCATGTGTCAGTGGCAGGTATGAGATCTGGCTAAGAAACATTGATATGGCCCATATTTCTAGATCACTCTCAGGGTGACTACAACTACTTGCCAATTCCATAGACCATTCACTCACAAACCTGTCTACATTTGAATAAGTGTGTGTCACATAAACATTTGGAGTTACGATATCAAAAATCTGGATGGTTTGAAGCATGGCTCTGAAATTAAGCAGCTACTTAACAGGGTTCATAAATGTAAAGCTATTCATTTAGTTCAATAAACATTTTATAAGTGTCACTTGGCAACAATTTCTATGAAGCAATAATCATTTTAGATCAACAATAGCCATTAACACACAGCATTCTAATGTGAAGAGAAATCACTGCACGGGCCGTTCCTATCTGAATATACTAAGTTCATTTCAGACCTTCTCATGGAAAGAAGAAATTCAGTGGAATGGAATGTGGCCAGAAGAATGGAGTCAGGAATATTCAAAGAAACAGAGCAAGGGCTCTTCAGATGAAGGCCGTTAAAGCGACCGAAGAAGGCTCCCGTGAATGTTTGCTCTGTGATCTTGTGAAAGGAAGAATCAATTTATTCTCCTGTCCTGGAAATTACAGTTCGTCTTCTTTCTCCACCACTCCACCAGAACTGCTCAGCAAGGTCAGCAGTGACCTTCAGCTTGCTGAATCACAGAAAAGCCCTTCTGAACTCCGATGAACAAAGCCAGGCGCTGGTCAACAAGGAGCACAGAGGTCTCCTCTGTAAGCCACCTCTCCTTGTGCCTCCTCACCTCAGAAGCAATTCTGTCTGCCTTTTTTTTTTTCTTAGTTCCTCCTTCACTCAACCTCTAGAAGTCAGAAAGTGAGCTGATTGCCTCTCCACATTCCCATTTTACTCTTCTCTCTCTATGATGTCATCGATTCTTGCAGGCTCACATAGTTTATGCTGATAACAACTAAATTTAGATGTCTACTACAGCCCTTTCCTTCAAACCTCATATACTCATATATGCAATCAGCAGCATTTCAAATACAGCATGCTGAAAAAGATCTGTGATTCCACATCCCACCCTTCAGTTCTTCAGCTTGAAGTTTCACTCTCAGTTGTTTTGCAGCACTGGGGACTGAACTCAAGACTTCATCCCTTTGACCTACATCCTCAGCCTCACCCCCCTTGCCCCTCCTCTTTTTTTTTTCTTTTGAGAAAGGGCTTTGCTATAAGGCTCAAAGAGTCTTCAACTCTGTACTTAATATGAGAAGGCTTTGAACTTATGATCCTCTAGATGATATCAAACGTGTTCTTGTTGGGTGGAAATTGGGCAAAAGGGTGTTTATGATTAGTCCCTTCTATGCAGTTTGAAGTATTAAACTAGTTGGGGTGAAATATATTCTGACATAATCCATGTTGTATTATAACTGAATGATATAAGTTATCTCTAAAATATCTCCACAAAATAACACCACATTCTGACCAAATATAACTTTCCTGACACCAAATCAACTCAGGTTCCCCTGCACTTTCGGCCAAGTATGTCCTGAGACAACGACAGCCTTCAGCACCCTTTCCTTTGGGATGGAAGCTAACCAAGGCTGCAAGTGGTGAACTGAATGTTCCACTTCTGTCTGTTTGCAATGCTGTTGTCTAAATACACCAGCGCCACTTTATTTAGTGTCATTCCCATTAATAATGCAGAGATCTTTACACAGGCAGGTGGAGAAAAGGAGTCTTAACTGATTTCATTACTACAGACTATATACTTGAAGTAAAAAGCTTCCAGATCTGACTGTTACTGAGCTGGACATGAAGAGTAATGCAGACATCAGCCACTGGACTGAATCCTACATGAGAAGAAGCAAGGGAGTTTCCCACCCCTCCATGCCCTCAACCTGCAGCTATAATTTCCATGTATCTTCACAGTCACAGCAGACACCTAAGGCCAAGCTAAGATCATTTCTCACTTTCGCTTTCCTTTGCAAATGCTTCTAAAATTTTGAAAATAGAACAATAAAATTTTGCTAAATGTTTAAATTCTAATTTACATCTTTCCAAAGATGTCTAAAAATCTAGGAAGACTGGAAAATGCACTGCTAGCATTATAAAATGATTCCAATAATTCTATAAGTTAAGGAGTTCTACACTTAAATGTTTTTACCCCAAACATTTTTTCTGAGAGATAATATACATTTTTAGTCCTTAAAAAGCCAAAGATAATAAAAATTCATTTCTTAAAATGTCCAGATTAGGGCTGAAGAGATGGGTCAGGTGTTATGACTCTGCCTTGCAAACAGAAGGCCCAGAGTTTAGATCCCAGGTCCCAAGTAAAAAACACTAGGGGGAAGTGAAATCACCCTTGGTCCTCCACAGGGAATAGATACACACACACACACACACACACACACACACACAAATAAATTAATTACATTTTAAATGTCCAGATCAGCAATGCTGTGGAGGAATAATCTATGACAAGGCAGAAACAGAAACTGATTTTTCTCTGAAGGATCAACAGGTGCTGGTCTATGTTCAGGGTCTTCTCATGCCAGGCAAGTGTCTCAGCACTCACTGAACTATACCCTTGGTCTAATAATCTTACATATAGATATTTATCATATACCACATGTTTTATATATGAAGATAAACTGTAGATAAATATCACATGCAAAATATTAATATTTAAGTATTGCTACTAACAGCAATGAACCTAGGCAACTCTCAAATTAACTATCAAGATCTGATAAAGCAATTCCCTGTCCATGAAAAAAGAAAGTCCATGGCTGCTGAAGAGTGAACAGGTTTCAAGATGGAAGTCTCCAAGGACACAGTGAAGAACAGAAGCAAGGTCTGTTCTGTAGGTATATAATCTAAACATTTCTTTGGGAATTCTGGAAGGATGCATATGAAGCATGAAAGTATGACCTCTGAGAAATGGAAGTAAAAGTAAGTATGAATACTATGCCTCATGCTTTCTTTTAGACTCTGCTGTGTTGTTTGGATTGTTTTCACTATGTGCATGTGTGAATCTACAGAAAGAGAAATGACTATATTCAATATTCTCTGTATGGTCTCAAAGCCTCTGGTTGCTCCCAGGAGAAGTGGGAAATTTCCCAGAAATCTCAGGGGAACCACAGAGCATAACAGTCATTTAGAAGTTATCCCTCTTCATCTGTCCAGGAGACATTGCAATTCACTAAAACTCTTCCTTCACACACTCCTTCCTCCTCTTGGGTGCCTTGGTACACAAGCGAAATCTTAATTTCTACCCTCCTAGTCACACAGCTACGTATCCATGCCTGAAAAATTAATTTGAAAGAAATGAGTGGTAATTCTACTGAAAAACACGCAAAGGTGGCAAAATTGCTCCTAGCTACAACCCTAACCACCTGGACTCTACCCCTGGACTCTATAAAGTGGAAGGAGGGAACCAATTTCTGGAGTTGTTCTCTGACCTCCACATGTGTGTACATACGCCTGCCACTCCACCTCATATCCTTCTCTCCTAAATATTTAAGAAAGAACCAAAGTCTTAACATATAAACACAAAGAAAACTAAGTGTTTTCCCTAATACTATTTACTCATCTAAAAATTATATTACAAAGTAAAAGTAATTTTGCTTTCCAATTTAAAGTATTTCACCTGCTGTTCTTCAAAGTAAAAGTAAAATAAGATTAAAAAAAATTTAAAGTAAAATAAGAACCAAAAAGACTGACTATGAGTCCAAAGGGCTTTCTTACTTTACAATATTGTATTTTCAAATTTGAAAATACTAAAATACACTTTCTGCTAAAATTGCTGCCAAAAGAAAAACGGTAGCACAATAACGTTGAAATGAAGTAATAAGGGCGGAGGAAATAGCTCTGTGGTTAAAACTTTTTGCCTTGTAAGAAATATGATTTTGAGTTGCCAGACCCCATGTCAAAAATGCTGGGTAGGTGTGGCAGCCGGTCTATAATTCCAGTCCTGGAAAGCCACGTCTGGAGATCCCCTGAGCTGGCTAGCCAGATTGACTTTAATGTTGTGCTCTGTCTGAATTGAAGTAGAGACCCAGGCTTACAACAATAGGCAGAAGAATGATGTAAGATGATTCTCCATATTATCCTTGGGCCACCACTGTCACACACTCAAGTGCATTTGTATACATCTGCCCACCCACACTCACACACAAACAACCATTCACATACAAACACACATGCATGTTCCCCATACACGCACACAGCGAAACATTAGGGGAAAAGAATGAAATCTATAAAATCTCTTAACGGGAAAATATCATTTTATATTTATTTTATCAAGGGAACATCTCCAGTTCTATCTCAAGCAATGAGGGCAGAAAAAAGTCTCTAGAATCACGCTTCTGTTTTTCCTATTATTCAACCTTGGGAAGTGAGACTGAGAGCTATTCATTACGTATTAAGGAAAAAAAATCAAATCATAGAGAAAACAATTTTTGTAGTATCTTTCCTTTTTTTAGATCATAATTTACTAGCATTTATTAAATTTAATTTATGCACTCATTTATCTTCCTCCTTGTTTCTGATATAGAAAGCTAGGTCAAATATGTATTTGAAAAAGTCTAATCTACTTAGTCGAAAATCTGCTCTCATTTTAATGGATCTCATATAAGTATTCTGACCAAAAAGTAATTTCACTTTGGTTATGAAGAGGTAAAGTAATTAGTGAAATGAACAAACTATACAGCTTGGGCCTTGAGCTGTCTGTGGTCCTGAAATCTAGAGTTGTATTCTAATAAAGCTCCCCCATCAAACGCTTTCAATCCAAGCACTTCCGTCAGTGATTCACCTGTACCATTTCCTTTGGCCACAGTGTGTGTAAACGTTTTCTAAAAGGTCACACTGACTAGCTTCCAAGGTTCTCATGGAAAGGTCAGGGTCCAGTTATCTTGTGTAACTAATTCCCATGGACAGAGAGCCAACTAGAATATTTGTCCTATATAGTGCCAAGGGAAATCATATCATACACAGAAACTCACACGAGCAGCCTGTGACTATTTGGTCAGCATGCTGATATGATAAAAATGAAAACTGTTCTTTTAAACTATATCCTACATTTAAGGATATGCTCTGAGTGGTAAGGTAGCTCCTGCATTTACTTCCTTAACTCAGAGCTAAATCACTATATTTGGAATTCATTACTATAAAGTGAAAAGTTACCATTGCTTAGAGATTTTTATGAAATAAATATAGCATCCATAGGGACATCAATAAAATTAAAAAGAAAAGTATTCAGTATTTTCCGTGAATATACATATATCATATGCTTGGTTCCACTCAACTTAAGAGCAAAGTATTATCTTCTTTGAATAAATGGGAACCTTTCTACTTTTTTCCTGGTTGTTATTAATTTCTACACCAAGGCCTTTATCATCTTATTTGTGTATGTTTGTGTGTGTGTGTGTGTGTGTGTGTGTGTGTGTGTGTGTGTGTGTGTGTATGAGAAAGAGAGAGAGAGAGAGAGAGAGAGAGAGAGAGAGAGAGAGAATGTGTGTGTGGGCGTGTGGCTGTACAAGAATGCACTCGAGTGTATTTGTGCCTGTGGAGGCTCATCAGGAACCATCCTGGATTACTTTACCTCATTATTGCTTTGCTCTCAAGTTTCCCAGGCTCCACCTTCCAGAGCAGAAATCTCAGGCCATCGCCATTTCCATTTGGGATCTGAAGATCTGAATTCAAGTGCTTTTGATTGGGAGGCAAAGGCTTTAACCCTTGCACATCTCCTTGGCCTTTATATTTTATTTTTAAGAAACACCTCAGATGAGAATTCGGAGCTTCGTTATGTGGGAAAATTCCTTTAAACAAAATATACACTAAAAAGGCTGCATCCAAAATAACTAAATATCATTACCCAAGCCTCTATCTACAAGTCATTATCAGTGTGCTGGGCTTAACTGAGACATAGCAAATAAATAAACCTAACTTCAAAACCTAGCTTTTTGTGATGTCTGCTACTCAGCAGTAACTGAGATCACTGGGCATATGCACGAAAAGGGCCAATCTTTGTTCTGATTTTTCTTATCTTTGCTGTATATCAGCCTTATTAGGCATTTGCATAACAGCAACAGAAATCAGCCAACAAGAGGGATGCTTTAAAGCACAAAACACTTTATAAAACTTACTACACAGTTCAACAATTCTCATATTGTTTCAAAGTTTTAGGATATATAACTAATATTTGGCAGTTTCTCTGAGACAGGTAAGTTATTTCAAAACTCTATAATTGATAAAAGTCACTGTTTTTGAGAAGATACATTGTTCTTAATGATAACATAAGCAAACATTCACTCCTATGAATGCCTGTTTAGCTATGTGCTTTTCAGAAGGAGCAGTCAATACTAGGAAAGTTTATGTTTAATTAAAAAAGAATCAGCTAGGTCTCCCATTTCTGAATAGATAAAATGAAACCACTCTAATCTTGAAGCAAATTATTTTTAAGTTATTCAGCTCTTCTCAGAAATATGTAAGGTCATTCTAGTTATATTTTAAGCTTAACCTATTCATATATTAAACTTTTAGACTTAGAAGGGGAAACCACATAAAGAAGTATCTGTGTAGCAGAACTCTGGACAGACAGTAGCAGAGTGTGGCAGGACACTTGGTGGATGGAAGCTAGGAGAGGGTCTGCCCTTCTTGTGGGCAGTCTTGCTGCTTGATCTGCCAAAGCTTCTCACTTCCTCTGACTGTCTCTATGTGTAAAAAGAAGCAAAAGAACACTCATCTTCTAACTCTAATATTCTCCAAGTTAAAATGACCCATGTTTAAATTACATCACAGTATATCATCTTAAATATTTGAAAGGATCACAAAAATTCCCCATCACCATGTCTGAAGTAAAAAAGAATCTATATAAATTCTCTAAAATTGGAAAGGAAGTCAGCCATATGTGCCTTATTTTACAAGTGAAAAGGTATCTGTTCCAAATACTGTTACTTTTTCTATTTGCACACCCTAATCCCATCCCTTCAAAAACACACTTTTCAGAGTTTTAGTCAACAGGAAGGCAAAATGGAGAAACTTCTCCCTGTTCACTTTAGACTATCTGTATTTTTATTTTGTTAGGCAATCACTAAAACTGGTTTCTTCCACCTTTAGTGTTGTATTGGATAACTACTAATTTAAAATTAATTTCAGTTTACAGTAAATTATGTGATAAATACATACGAAGCTTAAGCTTTAAGGAGGCCTAAATTTGAAGGTTTCATAATCCCAACAAATGCCTAGCAGTGTCTAAAAACATCAAAAAAATACTTATTTGTAAAATTTCTAAGTTTGAAGATCCTAATCTAATTTTTGGAAACTTTAGTTATTTGAAGTCAAAAACTTTCATACTCATTTTACTGTGGGGTGCTATATAGCAAAGCATATGTTGACCAGGTGACCCATATGTCTGTTAAAGTAACAGACAACGCCAGCAGAGCCAAATCTAATAGAAATATATATATATTCCTGTCAAGATACCTTATAAGGGCAGTAGCCTTAACTTTTAAATGACATTTAAAAAATTTAGTGACTAAACTTGTATGTATACAGTCTGTAAAGATTAAATAAACTGCTGCAAAATCTTGACTATATAGGGAAAGGTCATTTTTTTCCCTTGCTGATCTGGGTTATTATTGCCTTCTTTATATTGCATTATAAAGACAACAAAACCGGACAAAGCCATCTACAGTAATTCACTTATTAACAAAAGTTGTCTCAAGAACACGTTTACTGTATGGAATCACAACAGTGTATAATTGATTCTAAAAAAAAAAAAGGAGGATCTACCTTAGGAAAACGGGAAGTCTTAAAACTTTAGCAAAAACATCGCAGAGTTGATTGTATGTTTACATGCTGCTCTGCCTTGTATGATTTAACTTCATTGAAGTGTAGGTCAGGTACTGACAGAACACATCATGTGTCTTCTGTGACCTCCAACCAAGGGCATGACAACTAGAGAAAAGCCCCTACTGCCTAGCGTATTCCTCGGGTTGCCTGCACTGCTTTGGATCGTTCATAAACAGCCGAACCTACTTTACCTGTATTTCCCTGGCGTGGTACACGATGATCAGACCGAGCAGGATGATCGTGGAGAGACTGATAAGGCATTTCAGAGCTAAGGAATACAGCGACGCCTGCAACACAGTCAGACCAGACACTTTTAAGAAAGCAGCACTTTTTAACCACCCTCCAGGCCACTTGCAAGTAGACCTGGATTGATCACAGGGGTGAGGGGCAACTGTCTGGGTTCTGGGGTGCAGACAACCGGGTTTCAAAGCCAAGAGAAAAAAGGGCGGCTCGCCGCTTGACTTCAGGGTCTGCACCACCATCGACCGAAGCGCAGCGACCGACTCTCTAAAGTAGAGGAAGTTGCTCTGGAGTTGAAGCACTTTTTGCTGAAAGGTGCTTTCTAACCAGGAGCACCTGAGAAGAAGGCTCACGTCTCCCCCCACCACCCTCCCCAAAAAAGAAACTCCGGGAGTCACTTGTTTAACGTGCCTGAGCGCGCTAGGCACTCGGAGCCGAGGAGAACTTTGCACGCGGAGAGCTTTCCGCTCCGAGTCGCCCAGCACTCGAGGGGTGCGAGTCCCGGCCGAGCCCGCTGCGCTCCGGATGGTCCCAGGGAGATTCGAGACCCTGGCAGGTCGGGGGTTCCCGCCAGCGCCCATCCCAGCCACCCGGCGCCCGCTCCGGGAGGGCGCGCGCGGGCTCCCGCCTGTACCTTGTCGTAGGCGCCCCACGACAGCTCGGTCTCGATGACCATGACCACGATGCCGAACATGCCGAAGATGAGCGCGTAGTCGCTGAGCCGCTTGCGCTTCTCGAACAGGGCGCGCCGGTGGCCCAGCTTGTAGCCGATGTTCTGGTTCTTCTTTTTGCTGGACTTGGTGCCGCTGCTGCTGCCATGCCCGCTGCCGCCGCCGCCGCCCGTGCTGCCGCCGCCGCCGGTGCCGTAGAGCGCCAGGTTGTTGGAATTGTTGTGCTCCGGCTTCGACACCACGATCTCCGGGGCTGAGGACGAGGCGGCGGCGGCGGCAGACGGGGAGGACGCGCCGCCACCTCCTACGACGGACGCCGGGGGTTGCAGCGGCTGAGCCTCCGAGTCCATCTCGTGCAGGTTCCGGCGGGACGCGCTCAAGTTGCTGAGCGGGCGCATGACGCCCCCGTTGTACCTGCAGCTGCTCATGGCTATTTCGGTGAAGGGGTTGCTCTCGCGGCGCGCCTGGGGCTGGTGGTGCGGGTGGTGCGCCGGGTGCGGGTGGTGGTGGTGGTGCGAGAGCGGGGGCCCGGAGCCCAGGCTGCCCAGGCTGCCGGTGGGGCTGGCGGCGGGCTGCAGGCTGTGGCACTGGTGGTACTGGGAGGCGGACGCGGGCTGCTGCGCGTACTGCTGCCGGAGCGCACTGGCATGGCTGGACGGCGTCAGCTCACTCACATTGAGCTGACTGCCCCGGCGCGACGAGCAGCAGCAGCAGCAGGACGAGCCCGACAGCGGCGAGGAGGTGCGGGTCCGGAAGGCGCCGCCGGGCGAGGAGGTGCGGAGCAGCAGGGACAGGTTATCCCCCGCCCCCGCCCCCGCCGCCGGGGCACCGGAGGAGGCGCAGCTGTTGCACCGGAGGCATGGACTGCTACCGCCGCTGCCCGGCTGCTGGTGCGCGAGGTGCGGGTGGTGGTGAGGGTGCGGGAGGGGCGCGAAGGGCGGGCACGGCTTGTCCTGGCTCGGTGGCTGCTGCTGGCAATGCAGGTGTGAGGAGCGCGGCGGCGGCGGCGGCTGCTCCGGGAAGAAGCCGCGCTGGAACTGCAATGGGGTTTCCATGTCAGGGCTGTTAAAGCTGCAGGGAGACCAGGCGGTGGTGCACCCTGCGCAATGCGTTATGGTCGGGAGCGGGGACTCCTGCTGCTGGTGCGAGGAAGGGCCCATGCCGGCTCCGGTAGAATCCAGGCGGCGAGTCCGATTGGTTGGGCGCACCAAAACAATGGGCATGACATCACCTGCGGGGACCAAGACTGAGTTTGCGGCGCGCGCGGCTTAGGGGAGCGAGTGTGAAAGAGCGATGGGGAGGGGGGAGATCTGCAGAATGAAAACCCCCGGGGTCTTTGGCCTGATCCCGCCTAGGCGAGGGCGCCCAAGGGAAGGGATTCCACCTGCTGATTCGGCGCGTCCCGGAGCATGACTAAGAAGACAGAGATCCCCACGCATGGCAGCCGGCTGCAGGGCTGCAAAGGAGAGGGGCGCCTCTCCTAATGCCGCCGCCCCCTGCCTGGTGCCGTACGCGCTAGCCCAGATGACCTGCCCGCGGCACTGCAGCACGTTTGGTCACCACTGGGCCCTGGGGCAGACGTGGTGGTGCGAAACCCGAGCCATTCATCCGCCCTCTTGCAGCGTGGGACTGCATGACAGCACCCGCTCGCCCCACTCCCGCCTCTCTCCCTGATCGTCCCGCGGAGAGTGGGCTGCAGGCTGCCGGCCAAGCAATTGCGGGGGCCCCGGTTCCAAGCGGGTGGGGATGGGAACGTTTGACCACCGGTGCGCCAGTGTATCAGAGTTGCAGGGCGATGGGAAACCCTGGAGGGCTGAATTCTGGCTTGGTCGCTATGGAATCACCATCGACCCGGAGCCAGGAGCTCCCGGTGACCGGGTTTCAGAGTCCCTTAGTCGGAATCGGCTGCGCGGCGGCGCGGGGAGGGTTAACTGCCAGGCGCCAGGGCTGGGGGAGGTGGGGGCGGGGCCGGAGGAGGGGATCCCCGCCGTCCGCAGGGGGAGCCCGCTCGGGCTTCCCGGGTCCCCCTGGCGGGGGCGGAGGGCTTTCCCCGCTAGCGCCCGCTCACATTTGCGCGTTCTCCGGAACATGAGGGGCTGGCGCCCCCGGCCGCCGGGTCCTGGCTGCGGCGCTCAGGCCGTGCTGCAGCCGGAGTGGGTAGATCCAAAGGCTGCTACTTCAGAGGTGGAGAGATGGCTGCTCGTTCCGGGGTCTGGGGGCAACTCAGCCACCGCAGACCTCCCACTCCTCTGTTTGCGCTCTTCCTCCACACCTGCAGCACAGACACAAAGCAAAGGCGGGTCACCATTGCACAGACCCTGAGCATCTTCCCTGCCGAGGCTACCCTGCAGCAGCGGCTGGGCAGGTGGCTGGGCGCAGGGTGACCGAAGCCGGTAGTCACAGTCTGGGAATTATTAATACTGAGATGATGACTCGGACTGAATAATCTCTGTCCTTGAACAGCGAATTTTGCTGCACCCGGGTATAATAATCATTCCATCTCTAATAAGCCAATGAAAATTGCACTTTGAAATTGCGGTGCTGTGCTCTGGGAGTTATACACCAACAAAACGGCAGGGGATCCTTCGGAGGGTTCTTTGTTATTGCTCCATTTTAAGCCTTTGCATTTGCATTTCTTTGGGAGAATTGAAATTCCCGTCCTCCTAAAGTAAAATAAAGATGAAAAAAATGGTCATTGAATATGCTTCGTTTTTTTAAAAATGTGTTTTAAAGCATGGATTTTTGTCATAGAATAAATTAGACCAAGAAATTAGGGTGAAAGCGGATCACTCTCATTAGGTAATTGGAATTCTCAGCTGGATCCAATTTCTTGATGTTCTGCTCCGCAGCTGAGTTGCTTACCTGGTATCTGCTAGTGTGTGTGTGTTCAATGTCATTGGGTAAATAATTTATTTCAGGATATTCTTTGGGTATGTATTAAGCAATTGAAATTTTGTGTAGAGGCAAGTAAATAGATTTGGGGGGCAGGAGTAGGGTTTAGAACAAAAGTCCATGATATGAAAGAATGAATACTTCCCTGACTTGAATATTTTAATGGTCTTGGTGAAGAATAGATTTTAGTGGCTAAAAAGCATACATATTATTCTTATAATCTATTATGATTTTTTTGTTTTTGCATCTACAAAAATAGGAAAGCAATACAATGTTTAGAATGGTTGAATTAATTTTGAGGGCAGCTGATAATGCATACATAGTGTAAGGAGTGCTATTGAAAATATATCAAGTGAGAGGCCAGAAAGTAAGGTGCATAAATTAATTCCCCAGAAGGCCATGTAGTGGAATGCTGTCCTTCAAAAATCTGTCCTTTGGCCTCCACAGATGTACCCTGGCATCCAGGCTCACGCAGTTTCTTCCCCCTCTAATAAAATTTTTAAAAATATTTCAAGTGATGGGCGTGGTTTCCCATGCCTGTAACCCTAGACTTGGAAAGTGAAAGAAGGAAGATCACTGGGGCAAGACTATCCTCAGCCACATGGTGAATCTGAAGCTGGCCTAGGCTCAAAGAAATATAAGGACAGTTGTGAAGGCACATTACTGTAATCCCAGTACTGGCGAGGCCAATTCAAAGCTAGCTTTGTCTTCTTGTGAATTACAGTCAGGCAAACACCCTGGATTTAAAACATGATAATTCAAATGATTACATGGAACAGAAAGATGAAGGGGAGTGTCCCCACCTATGAGTCTCCTCACAGAAGAACCACTTGTCCTGCCTCAGAAGCCTGGTCACCTAACGATCTAAAGATCAGAGGGGAGCCCTGTGGCCCACACAAGCAGACAGGCTTGGGGATGGGAGATAGAGGGATGGATTTGTGAAGAGAGGAGCAGATGGGAGAGGAAGTGGGGGAGGGAAGGCAAGGACAACCACTCGTTTTGTTTGCTTAAAAGGAAAATTCTTAAGAAAAAACACTAAATTACAAACCATTTGCCTTCTAGACTGAAAAAAACCTCAAACACAGGATCCATTAAATATTTATTATTTCACTGCATGACTGAGTGAAAAGTCTAACTTCTTGCAATTGTAAATACTTCAAAGCACTATATAGTCAATGAATATGTGCATTCCTTGTTAATAGATTTAGATGAAAGATTACACAGACTTCTCCCAGGCAGTCACTGTAATTGTTATATGTATATGTATTGTAATTGTATATGTTAGGATCTAGAGTTGTTAAGATGCCAGAAGAAAATGAAATCATTCCTTGTGTTAAACTGACTTTCTCCAATATCAAATTCAAGGCTTCAAGTGGAGACTCCCTAAATGAAATATGGACAATGTATTGAGTCTTTTGAGATTTATGCATATCTTAGTTTGGAATAAGTTATAGCATAAATTAATTCTGTAGAAACAGAGTATTGCTGAGGCTTAAGATGAAACTGAATGCACAAATTGAAGAAAAAAAGTGGAGATTTGGTCAGCTGCTTGAGAGAATGTCAAGACACCAAAGTTCTGACTGTAATTCAACCTAGCTTACATTTTTTTGAAATTTCATAAAATAATAATGTGAAAGTCATTATGACCAAAGACATAGGAGAGCAGTCAATCATACACTTTCTGTCTTTCCATTGAGTAGTAAGCACTCATTCAGACTAACACCTTACTAATATGTATGTATTTTGGAGACTGTGAGAAGCTTCTATTTGAATGACTATGAAAATTACAAGAATAAAAATCTGACTACTCTGTTGAATTTCGAGTATTAATGGTCATAACTATTGTTAGGGACATTTTAGTCTAAATTATGATCTGCAAAATGGAGATGGGAATAAAACCTTTCCTGCTTTTCATGAGAGTTGTTGTGAGATGCAAGTGAAACGATACACAAGGAATTGCTTTGTAAACTAGAATGTGCTATTTACTGAGGCTTTTAAAAATGACTTTCTATATTTGCTTGTGTATGCTTCTAGCTGCTGGGATATCTGTTCATGTAATCTATAGACAGGAAACCATTCAAGAAGTTCTTATTTACAACAATTCTATTTTTGAAAAATAAAATCATTTTCAAGCTTATGTTCAGTTTTTTAAAGTATGTATACTATAATTTTGGAAAAAAACATATAAGAGTACATACAGTATAACTAAGCAATTGGAACAACAAAGACATTTATTTCCATATGGATAATATTTTCCCGACAAGCATCTAGATATATTTCTGAGAGTAGGTTGAGAAGAAGCAAGGGAAGAAAAGGAGGAAGTTTTTGAAACAAGAAAATCATATTGATGTCTCTTTGTTTTATTAAGGAATGTAAATGCTGAAATTTCCCTAGATTAACACCAGAGGTCACAGTCATCCACAAAATACACTTGAAATCTAATGAATTAAATAACTATATTTCCACCATAATTGTTTGCTAAATGTTTCTATTTTTTTTTCTTATGGCTGATAACATTGGCTTTCCCATTTTGTCGTATGTCAAACCTGTGAATACGTATGTATGTGTAATAACCCTCACTATCTTAACACTTTTGCCAAACCTCAGGGACCTAAGTTTAAACAAGTTGTTTGTACTCCACTTTCATATTTTTTTCACACTTTTGCTACTTTTAATAATTTTCTGCACAAGAATTGCCCGTACTTCCTTATGTGCAGTGCCTTAAAAGCAGGATTCTCTTAATCTGGCATTTTGGGTTTATTGGTTTATTGGGTTTATTTCCATTTGGGTTTATTTTCTAGCTGTAAATCCATTTGTCATTTACTCTGTCTTAATTTCCCATTTGGTACAAAGTAATATGTACTATACATCAGGGGATAAGATATATGCTAGACAAATGTAATGAAAAAGCTCATTATTTTTCATGGCATTTTGCCTTCACTGCTTAGTGTGATTCTTCCTCAGAAATGTTCTAATTAGTTAAAATATTGCATGCTTTCTTTCACAAACAGAAGTCTCTTAATGAGTGCTGTTGGTTGGTGCACCAGGGCTACTCGATCCAGAGATCAAGGTATCCAGCTACTTTCTGCAGATAATTTCTTCTTAACATATACATTCTTCGATCTTTAGCAGAAAGGAACCTTCCAAGCTTGATGTCCATACCACATTCACACCTGCATTCATGGCCACACCACACCAGAAGGAAATGGATCCCCTCTGCCCAACATTCCAAATGATTCTCCTCACATATCCCACCTACTTAATTTAATCTGCACGTCCAGCTTTCAACTCTACTTACAAATGATTAAAGGGAAGGTATACCAAGGACTCCTGGAACAGAGACTGTTGGTAAACAGAAACTATTCAAACGAACCACATCAAAATTTGGGAATCCCAAAGTAGAATATACACAATGAAAAATTCACATAGGACCTCAGAAATAGACTAAGAAAGAATCAGTAAATGTGAGGGTAAACTGAGGATGATTATACAGTGTAAAGAACCCAGAAAAATGTAAGACACTATTAAGTGATGAAGTAGAAAAACCATAGAGGAAAGAAGAAATGGAAGCACCAAAACTATTCTAAGAAGCAATGCCAAAAAATCCAAATTTCAGGAGATACATCAATTTCTCATGCAAGAGGCTTAACAAACTGCCACAAAGCATTGCATATCAGGTTATATTAGAGTCCTAAAGTTGAAAGTCAAAAAGAATGAAAAACGTTTCAGAATTAGCAGAAGACATGTGGCAAGCCAAGTATAAGGGAACTTCAGCCAGATAAACATGTAACTGCAAACCATCAGCAACGGTGGTAGCACAACAGGGGACTATTAAAAACCATGGAGGGGGTGAGAGAGAAGGTTGAAGACTCTTATATCTAATGAGAGTTTTGAGCTATGAAACAGTATTAAAAGTAAAAATGCCCCCAGAGATACAAAAGCTGAATTTGTTACTCACACTTTTCTTTATAAGAAACACTAAAACCTCCCTCTTTCGCCCCACCCCCCGCTCCGCCGGTCGGGACGCGTAGGCGAGATCCAGCCGGGCCTCAACGCGCGCTCTAGGACCCCAGGTCAGCCCACGGGGACCCGGCTCCGACTCCCGCCATCCAGCCGGAGCCGCGCGGGGGCCCAGGGAACGAGGAGCACCTCCCCCTGCGCCCATCCTCCCTTTTCGCCCCACCCCGCTCCGCCAGTCGGGACACGCACGCGGTCCACCCGGGCCTCACCCCGCTCCCTAGGTAAGTCCCCGTTCAGGCCCCGCCCACCAGTACCCCAGGCCAAATAATTCAGTTTAGTGAAATTGAGAGATCTTAAGAGTTAAAATGACAATGCCAAAGTCAAAGTGCAAATCCATGAGAAGCAACACTCAAGTAAACAAATCTCCCACTGAAGAAATTAATCCCATAATGTTAGACTCCAAAAAGAACAAACCCGCGGAAAAAGGCCAAGAAAGCCTGACCCAAGATAACGACCTTCAAAATATGATCATTACCATGTTCAATACTATGAAAGAGGAAATCCGGGAGGAATTACATAATCGAATCAATCGCTTTGAAGAGGAACACAACAGACATCTGGAGGAGTTGAGAAAAACAGTGCAAGAAACAAAAAGTGGCATAGAACAGTTAAAACAAACTCAAGCAGAGTTTAAAACTGAGCTAAAAGACAAGTTATCTTCAACCCAGAACGCCACAGAGAGTCTTATCAACAGAACTAATGAAGCAGAAAACAGAATTTCAGACCTTGAAGATAAAGTGGGAGTACTAGCCAGCTCAATGGAAGAGGTTGTTAAAGCCAAAAAGATACTTGAGAGAAATATCCAAGAGATATGGGACACCCTGAAGAAGCCTAACATGCGTATTCATGGAATACCGGAGCAAGAATCTCAAAATACCACCCCTGAGGAAATTTTTCAAACGATCATCAAGGAAAACTTTCCTCATCTAAAGAAAGAGAGGCCCATTCATATACAAGAGGCATTCCGCACCCCAAACAGATACGACCAAACTAGAAGCACACCGCGGCAAATAATAGTTAAAACACTCCACATTCAAGATAAAGAACTGGTGCTGAGAGCTTCAAGGGAGAAAAAACAAGTCACTTTTAAAGGCAAACCTATTAAAATAACAAATGACTTCTCAGTCGAAACAGTAAAAGCAAGAAGAGCTTGGAGAGACATACTTCAAGTATTGAATGAGCAAAAATGTCAACCCAGGCTGATTTACCCTGCAAAACTATCAGTCATGATCGAGGGAGAAAGAAAAATTTTCCAGCACAAAGACAACTTTAAGGGATACATGGCCACCAAACCAGGCCTTCAAAAACTGCTAGAAATGATACTCAAGCGTGAAGAAAAAAACAGGCATATCCAGGAGAACAGAAGGCAAATATAACACCATTAAAAGCGAAGCAATATACTTATAAAAGCTACTAAACATAATAAATGTCTGGAATTAACAATAGTTTCTCCATTATAACACTAAATGTTAATGGACTTAATTCACCGATCAAGAGACACAGATTACAAACTTGGATTAAAAATCACAATCCATCAATCTGCTGCCTGCAGGAAACCCATCTCACCACAAAAGATAGGCACGCTCTAAAAATAAAAGGCTGGTCAACAATTCTACAAGCAAATGGAAGCAGAAAACAGGCAGGGGTAGCCATTATGCTATCAGACAAAGTGGATTTCAAACCAAAAAAAATTATAAGAGACACGGATGGATACTACATTTTAGTCAGAGGTACAATTCACCAGGAAGACTTCACAATACTGAACATATATGCACCCAATACGGGCCCCTCCACATTCATTAAGAAAACCCTACAGCGTCTAAAACAAGAAATCAATCCCCAAACGATAATTCTTGGGGACTTCAACACCGCCCTCTCTACATGGGATAGATCAACAGGTCAAAAGCTTAACAGAGACACTTTGGAACTTAATCAAACCCTGAAAGAAATGGACCTCACAGATCTCTATCGAACTTTTCACCCACGCACCAAAGAATACACATTTTTCTCAGCAGCACACGGAACTTTCTCCAAAATAGATCACATATTGGGCCACAAAATGAATCTACACATGTACAAGAAAGTTGAAATTCTAACCTGTGCCCTATCAGACCACCACGGCCTAAAGCTGGACATCCACAACACATCAAACAAGAGAAAATACACTAACTCCTGGAAACTTAACACTATGATGCTGAATGAGAACTGGATTCAGGAAGAAATTAAAAAGGAAATTCAAGATTTCCTGAAAGTGAATGATAACGAAAATACAACTTACCAAAATCTCTGGGACACAATGAAAGCTGTTCTAAGAGGTAAGTTCATAGCTCTTAATGCCCACATCAAAAAAATGGAAACATCAGAAATAAACAACTTAACAATGCAGCTTAAAGCTTTAGAGAAACTAGAGCAATCTGATCCCAAAAGCAGTAGAAGAGAAGAGATTAGCAAAATAAGGGGAGAAATATCTGAAATCGAGACTAAGAAAACGATAGAAAAAATCAACAAATCGAAAAGCTGGTTCTTTGAAAAAATCAACAAGATTGATACACCCCTAGCTAAACTAACCAAAAGCAAGAGAGAGAAAACCCAAATTAACAAAATTAGAAATGAACATGGAGTTATCACTACGGATACCCAAGAAATCCAGAGAATTATAACATCATATTTCAAAAACTTATACTCTGTGAAGTTTGACAACACAAAAGAGATGGATGAATTTCTAAGTAAACACAACTTACCTAAATTGAATCAGGAAGTTGTGAATTACTTAAATAGTCCTATAACATATAAGGAAATTGAGGAAGTAATCTCGAATCTTCCCACCAAAAAATGTCCTGGACCAGATGGATTCAGCACAGAGTTCTACAAGACATTTAAGGAGTTAATAACACCAATACTCCTTAAACTGTTCCATCAAATAGCAAAGGAAGGAACACTACCAAATTCCTTCTATGAAGCTAATATCGTTTTAATCCCAAAACCTAATAAAGATTCACTTAAAAAAGAAAACTATAGGCCGATCTCCCTGATGAACACAGATGCAAAGATTCTCAACAAAGTCTTAGCAAATCGGATTCAAAAACATATTAAAAAGATCATTCATGGGGACCAAGTAGGCTTCATCCCCGGCACACAAGGTTGGTTCAACATACGCAAATCAATAAATGTAATTCATCATGTAAACCAGTCCAAAGTCCAAGACCACATGATACTCTCGATAGATGCAGAAAAAGCTTTTGACAAGATCCAACAGCCTTTTATGATCAAAACGCTAGAGACAGTAGGAATGGAAGGAACTTTTATCAATATAATAAAAGCTGTATACAACAAGCCCACAGCAAGGATTATGCTCAATGGGGAACAATTGGAAGCATTCCCACTTCGATCAGGAACAAGACAAGGCTGTCCACTCTCACCACTTCTATTCAATATTGTACTTGAAGTCTTAGCCGAAGCCATAAGACAAGAAAGGGACATAAGAGGGATTCAAATTGGCAAGGAAGAAGTCAAGCTATCTCTATTTGCAGATGACATGATCTTATACCTGAGTGATCCCAAAAACTCCACCAGGAAGCTCCTGGAACTAATTGAGAAGTTCAGCAGGGTGGCAGGATACAAAATAAATGTGCAAAAATCAGAGGCCTTCCTATATGCCCAGAATGAAAGAAGTGAAAAAGCCTTGAGAGAAACCATGCCATTTACTATAACCCCTAAAAAAATGAAATACCTTGGTATAAACCTAACTAAGGAGGTAAAAGACCTTTACAATGAAAACTTTAAAACCCTAAAGAAAGAAATTGCAGAAGACACCAGAAGGTGGAAAGACCTCCCTTGTTCCTGGATTGGCAGAATCAACATTGTAAAAATGACCATCCTACCAAAGGCAATATACAGATTCAATGCTATACCAATCAAAATCCCAAAGCAATTCTTCAAAGAAGTTGACCAAACAATCTCAAAGTTCATATGGAGGCACAAAAGACCCAGGATAGCAAAAACAATCCTGAGTAACAAAAACACAGCTGGAGGTATTACCATACCAAACCTAAGTCTATACTACAAATCCATAGTTATAAAGACAGCCTGGTACTGGCTCCAAAATAGACACACAGATCAATGGATAAGGATTGAAGACCCAGATATAAGCCCACAAAGTTACAGCCACTTGGTCTTTGACAAAGGGGCCCAAAGAATCCAATGGAAAAAGAACAGCATCTTCAACAAATGGTGTTGGCAAAACTGGATCTCCACATGCAGAAGATTAAAGCTGGACCCGTACTTGTCACCATGTACAAGACTTAATTCCAAATGGATCAAGGACCTTGATATCAGGCCAGAGACTTTAAAAGCCATAGTTGAAAGGATAGGGAACTCCCTCGAGCTGATTGGGCTAGGCCAACACTTCCTAAACAGACATCCAATGGCACAGTCACTGCTACCAACTCTCAACAGTTGGGATCTTGTGAAATTAAAGAGCTTCTGTTCAGATAAAGAGATTGTCGCACGAGCTCAAAGGCAACCCACAGAATGGGAGAAAATCTTCACTAACCACATATCTGACAGAGCTCTACTGTCCAGAGTGCACAAAGAACTTAGAAAATTAAACTCCAAGGAAAACACTGGCCCAATTAAAAAATGGGCCCTGGAACTTCAAAGAAACTTTACCAGGGATGAAATTAAAATGTCTAACAATTATCTTAAAAAATGCTCCACTTCCTTCGCCATCAGGGAAATGCAAATCAAAACTTCCCTGAGATATCATCTCACCCCGGTCAGGATGGCAAAAATCCACAGTACAAACGACGACAAATGCTGGAGAGGATGTGGGGAGAGGGGAACTCTCCTACATTGTTGGTGGGAATGCAGGCTCATACAGCCACTCTGGCGAGCCGTCTGGAGATTCTTAAAGAAATTAAAGATTGAAATGCCGTATGACCCTGCTATCCCACTTTTGGGAATAACCCCCCAAGGAGCAGAGGTTCGCCTCGATAGCACAAGCTCGACCATGTTCATAGCAGCACTGTTTACAATAGCAAAGTCATGGAATCAACCTAAATGTCCAACAGTTGACGAGTGGATAAGGAAACTGTGGTACATCTATACAATGGAGTACTACTCAGCCATCAAAAATGATGAATTACTGGAATTTGCTGGGAAATGGATGTCATTAGAAAGAATTATATTAAGTGAAGTATCCCAAACCCAGAAAATTAAGCGCCGTATGTACTCCCTAATAGGTGGCTCCTAGTACCAAAACTCGCCCAGCCCACATTGGGACACTCAAAAGTAAACCTATGTAACACAGTAATTGCAAGGATTATGAACAAGAGAGATGGGTTAGGAGGGCCACACCAGAAACAAGGAGAGAGGAGACCATGTTACAGCAGAGAAAATAGGCCTCCATCAAGGTCTGCAAGTAAGTAATGAGAAACCTGGTTAAGTTCACAGACGTTCTTTCCTGATCTCACCAGAAGGGGAGGGCATATAGTCTAGCAGATAAAAAGTAATCATTGTGCAAATGGGTAATGGACCCCGCCCTCAGTGAGGTTTCCTACTCTTATTACATCTACCCTTGAATGTGCTATTACAACAAGACTCCAGTTTAACAGCTTTTTGTCTCTGGCCAGGGGGTGACATACAGTGCCCAGCAGAATGGAGTGAAGGGAATTGCAGGAGCAGAAAAACTGCAAAAGAAAATCAACAAACCACAATCCAGAACTTCAGAGACTCTATATCAATCACATAGAACTAGGACAGCCTAATCTCTCCCCATCCTGGAGTTCAGGGACATTTGCGGAAGAGGGGGCGGTAAGATTGTAAGAGCAAAAGGATGGGAGGAGCAACGATTTGCAAGATTCTCAACAATAGTTGGGGCCAAAGCAATCATAATGGAACTTTGCATGCCCTGCGCAATGTCCAGCGCACTGTTGCCCTCATAAAGTCTAGCATCTGTTAAGGGCAACCGAGACCCCTGGAGGCAAGGGATTGACAGCCATAGTAGTAATCTTATGATTAAGGGGAACAAGAGAAAGGGCTTATGGAAATGCCACTGGGTCCTTATATGTCATCGGAGAGGAGGACCCAGTGGAGAGTTAGGCGCACACAATATAGGACTCTCTGGGAATTGGGGGGGAGACACTGGGGGAAGGGGAGGGGGGAGGGAGGGAACTGGTAAAAAATTTTAAAATGTATAATTAAATTTTTAATAAAAAAAAAAAAAAGAAACACTAAAAGCTTTCCAGTATAAAAAAGGTAACACCAGATAGTAATATAAATCCACAAGAAAATGCAAGGAAGGCAATTATGTCAAAAGTTGTATTTAAAAAATCATACTTTGATTTCTCCTAATTTATGTAAAAGGGATTTCATAAAATAACATAAATAGTAAATGATACAGTTAATATTATAAACTTTATGAATACACACTTAATCTCTTATTTTCTTGGCTTCTTTACAGTAACATTGAAAATAGCTATTGTGATATAGTATTTGTTTTATGAAGTGTATTCAGTTGAAATATATATACCAATAATGACACAGATTAAAGGAGAACATAGATATGTTTAGAAATAAGATTTCTCTATTCCACTGAAATTGTTAATATAATCCAGAAATGGTTCTGATAAGTTACAATGTATAGTATAGCCCTTGAAAAGAAACCAATGAAAAACATTGTAAAGAAAAATAAGTAAATGGATTTAAATGACATAGTGGAAAATATTGAGGCAAGGTAAATAAGTAAAGAAGAAAGACAACAAAAATACAACACATGAAACAAAAAGTAAAAATTACAAATACATGCATCTTCATCACTAACAACATTAAATATGACTAGATAAAATAAATGTAAAGCAGAGATATCTATATACAATAGCTTAAAACACAACTCTGAGCTCTTCTTGAAGCATACTTTAGATACAAAATTACAAGTCAACTGAAAGTTACAAGATATGCTATATAAACAATCACTAGACAGCTGGAGTGACTCTACAATTTAGTCAGAGTAAACTGTAAGAAAAAAGTTAAAACGAGGTAAAGAGGACAATTTTGCATAGGAAAAGTATCATTGATCAGGAAAGTAAAACAAATGCATAGCCGTGTGACAACAAAATCCAGAGAGCGTGAGGTAAACAGGACACTGAAGGGTGGATGGGAAGGAACACAGGGGAAGTTGCTTCTGAGCAGTACACAGTTCTCCCCATTTCCCATTCTTAGGAAGAAATTGTTTACACAAGAGGTTTTCATCTTTGTTCGTATTTTGAGTCAAAGTAAAGGTCATGTTTAATTTAAATTTATTAAATACTTGGTTGAAAGAAACAAATACTTTCTTTGTAATCCCATAGACAAATGGCAAAGATAGAAACCATATGCAGTTTCCAAAGAGAAATCACATGAATTGAATTGAACTATTGAAATAAGATTGAACAGGGAGCTTTGCTCTCCTATTTCTTTTACGGGAGATTTATGCATGCTTTCTTTCACAGAAGATAGAAACTACACTCTTTTGCCCCCCTACCCACATCTTTTAGATATTTAGAAATATTTCTTCATTAATCTATAGAGGTGTTTCTCGCGTTTTTTATAGACACATGAGACTTTATTATGTGGCTACACCAATGTCTAAATTGCTTCCAAAGTTTTATAGTATAATAGGAAACCAGTTGTTTGGGTTCACGTCCATAGTTCTTGCACTCAGGAGGTTGAAACAGGCATCAAGGCCAGCCTGGTTTAATAGAGAATTCTAAGCCAGATGGAGTCAGAGCAAGACTCTGTCATTAAATGAGCAAGCAAACAAGTTAGAATAGATGTTCCTGTGTATTCTCAAAGTGGTCTGAAGTGTCTTCAGAACAGAATCTTAGAAGTGGGACTTCTAAGTCAAAACTTGCATACATAATACTTAATGCTTGATAACATTTAAGAACATAGTCCCATATCAGACTTGCAATGGTACACCCTAAAGATGGAGAATCTTGGTTTGCAGCATTCAAACATGTTCTAGACATGCTTTTCTTCTTTGTCCCTTTCTGTTAAGAACCAGCTCTTAGTGAGTTCTCTGAGTTCTTCAAGCAAGTTATTGAATGTGAGGGTATTTGGGGTCTACTGAGACTTGCAGTTGGTGTCAGAAGTAATCTGTCTCAGTGGAAGCCCATCAGAAATTAAGTTTGTATTTCATGTCAGAAGTTTGTGCAGCGTGGCTTCTGGAGGGCCACACCCTTGACCTTGCTGTTAAACAATTTCTAAGAAACTTGTGTTAAAATCTCTGGAATAAGAAAAAGATAACTGGAAATTGCAGTTCCAGTGCAGCACAAAACATGACATGTAAACTAGAATACGCCAGTGGATGGCTTGAGTGTTTTGGGGATGTAAATAATAAAGAGAAAAAAACCACCTATGACCATATACATAGGAGTCACTCATACTATCAAAAAATTTTATCCTATGGAAGAAATTAGGGCATTATTACATAGTCTCTCAAAACACCTTATACAAGTTGCAAGTGGGCCATACAAACCATAGGGAGTCATTCACTATTGGGTTTTTTACACACACACACACACACACACACACACACACACACACGTCTTTTTCTTGTGATAGTTAATTGTCAACTTGAA
Organism: Typhlomys cinereus; assembly: GCA_023101885.1. Taxonomy (NCBI): domain Eukaryota; kingdom Metazoa; phylum Chordata; class Mammalia; order Rodentia; family Platacanthomyidae; genus Typhlomys; species Typhlomys cinereus. The sequence goes on from JALPQD010000104.1 coordinate 1,414,472, forward strand.
AAGATCCAGAATCATTGAACAGACAAATCTCTGGAAATTGAATAAGGGAGATACATCTGAATGCAAGTGATGGCATCAAATGGGCCAGAGTCCCAGATGGAACAAAAAAGGAGAAATCAGGATGAGCACAAGCATTCACTGCTCTCTGCTTCCTGACTGTGGATGCAATGTCACCATCTGCATCCTACTCAGAATGCCATGATTTTCTTGCTGTATCCTCTCAAACTGTGAGCTAGAATAAACAATTCTTCTCTTAGAATTAATTTTGGCAGGTATTGTGTCATTGCAATGAGACAAGTAATTAATATAGCTCTTAAATAACCACAGTGGTGAATTATAGTCCTAGATTCAACAGAAGATGTCCTAGATTTAACAAGGAGACGTGAGCATTCTCTCTGACACTCTGCCTTCATCTCTATACCTTTCTTCCCATTTCCAACTTTCAGAAGAATAGGCCATGAAACCCTATACCTACCTTTCGAATGTAAACTCAAGAGTCTTATGAATATTTAACAGTCCCTCCAAGTAGTACATGTGTTATATTTTCTAAAATTTATTTCTTTATTTCATGTGTGTGTATGTTTGTCTGCATCTATGTGTGAGAATGTACAAAAGTGTGCTTGAGGGTGTGCTTGTAGAGGCTCAAGGGTGACTGCTGAAGTCATTCTGGATTGCTCTACCTCTTTAGTGTTTTATTCTGGAGTTTCTCAGGCTCTGCCTTCCATGACCAGAAGTGCAAGCTGCTGCCATTTCTGTCTGTTATTTTCATGTGGGCTCTGGATGTCTGAACTCAGGTCCTTTTGCTTGCAAGGAAAAGGCTTTATCCACTGAGCTGTCTCACCATCCCCTACATGAGTTGTATTTAATGCATCATCCTTGAAATATACACACTTCAAGTATAATTCATTTCCAGATGTGCACACTTACGGTTAGTGCTTATTGAAACAGGGAAAATATTGTATACCTCAGTACAAACATGCCTAAGAGTTCCATAATATAACATTCACTTCTAAGTAATGCATATTTCCAGAATTTAACCAAAGACTAAGAATAAACAGGAGCCCTAAGGATTCCAAATCAAGATCAAGAAGCCTATGGTGCTTAATCACAAGGGAGCCCTGTACTTCTAGTAATCCTGATTGATTTTTCTGACCCACTGCATATCAAAAAAATCTCAAAATAAAATCAAGAAGAAAGACTTACTGAGTCTGATAAATTAAAAAGCAGCAAGACATGGTGATGTGATAGCTTGAGAAACTAAGTACATTTATAAACAAAATGCAATGCACATGCATATTCAAGCAACATCAGAACTCAGAAAAGCTATGGAAGATTAGTGATGTTTCATATATGAGTAAGCCCATCCTGGGCTTCATGAGAAAACTGTGTTTTGCTATGTGATGAAGAAAACTTTAAATTGGTGTTGTGACTCATTCTTATATTCCCAGTCCTCAGGGGGATAAGGCAGGGGGATTGCTGCGAGTTATAGGACAGTCTGGGCTATACTGTGAAACAAAAGAAAAAGAATCCCTTTTTCCATTTTTATTTATTTTTTCTACTTTTACAAGCATATTGAGTATTATCCCAGCTTCCCTCCCTCCTATCCCTTTCCTTGCTTTCACCTTTTCCTCCCATTCCATCACACCCTTCTGCCTGTATGCGTCTATGGACTTCAGGGTTCACTTTGGCTTTTCTACTCCTGTGGGGGCTCAGGTCTCCACAGTATAACAAGTTACCTCTCTTCAGGCTGCCCCACTGATATATACATTTCTCCTCACTCATCCAGCTTTAAACCCAAAGGTTTCCACTGTGAGTTCCCATTTTATGGGTATGACAATAGCAGTCTACAGAGCAGTTTGATGTACTGCCTTCCTACCCATAGGTTTATTGTCTGTCTTCCCTGTTGATCGATTTCCTTCCATTTTTTTAGATTCTTGTTCTAGTTTACAGTAACAGGGATGGATACTATTCTGATAAGTGGGTCCTGAGTCCAATCAGAAAGCTGTTGTTTGTCTCCTTGGTGTACATGCCACTATTACACTGGTGGTCACCTGCTGCCATGATGATTTATATTGCAGTTTACAGATCTCATGCCATTGATGGGGCTTGTGTTTATTTATTTCTCCCAGAAGCTTCTACAGTAGTCCTTGGTATTGTGTAAGCTATCCAGCAAGGAGAAAATCCTCAGACCATTTCCAGTGGATGCATTTTGACCATATTCTGTAATCTATTTGTATTGTATCTTCAGTAATGGGAACTTACTGACAGTTTTTAGAGAGCAACCAAGAGCCATGGCAAAGGCCTATCATGTTTTGTAGCCTTTAAGACCACTCTGACCAATGTTTTATCAGGAAGTGCCACATTCCTGTTACTTCTAGTATAATTTTGTCCCTGAGTTCTAAGTGGATCCGTTCAGGGCTTTTTTCCCCTTGCTTTCGTCACTCTATACACCTCTGAATAGGGACTGCTCATTCTTATTTCTTTCTTTAAAAGACATTTTTTGACATATTACTAACTTAGGATGGTCCTTTGGGGTTGCTTCTCACAATCTTTGGGTTTTTCTATGAGTCCCTCTGTCCCTCCTATCTCTCTTGTCCCTCCTGTCTCCCATCCCCTCAAAAAAAAACATTAAAAAAAATTTTAAATTTCATTTTCAAAGGAAGTATCTCAGTGTAAGCACCTGAGATGGGATCACATTGACAATATTTGCACACAGAAATTTCAAAATGACTTGTTTTTCCCAGGTACTTAGAAAAGATTGGATTAATAAATACTTCCTTTTTATATTAAGCTATTCTTCTCCATTCTTTTCTAAGAATAATAATTCATTTTTCAGCAAGCAAGTCTTGGTTTCCAGGCATTTACTAGTAGTTGTGCGTACTCAGACTTAACGCTGAGTTTGGACTTTTAGATTACATATGTTGTTGACCTGAGATCTGTGAGGAAATCTTACTGGAAAGAGTCCATCCTCTAAATTCCAACAACTGTCACTCTAAACTCACCTTTGGTACTTATGCCACAGGATTACAAGGGCTCAGGTGAGTTCTATACTTCTTGACATTTCTCTGTGTCTGCAGTCACTGGTGTTTTTCGGGAGAAGCTGTAAGCAGTGTGCCTGTTTAACTTCTCCCCATATGCTCCTCACAGCCCTTTGACATTCTATACGATTAAATGACTAGGAGAACTGGCTAAATATTATTCTGGCCATATCATACTAACTATTATAAAAAGATTTTAGTTTCTGCTTCATGTCCTATTTTAATTATCAGCAGAAAATTTTTGTATGGATCATGGTTAAAATTGAAAAGGTTAAAATTTCTTAAAACTTTTCTAATTTGGTCATAAGCTAAATCTAAGAACAGGAAAATATAAACCATTATCATTATTTTACAAGAAAAATCTTTCTGACTAATGTTATATTTTTATAGAAATCCTTTAAAAACTTTCCATAGCATCTTATTTTATAGTCAGGTATATTTTCTTTTCTAATTGCTCTGAGATGATGAGATCACATCCTGAATATTTTGATTTTGGAGTGAATGTTTTTCTGAGTCATAGTAGACTTCACATACATTACAATGATCTCAAACCAGGAGTTAGTGAAGATCTGGTTATGTTATGCAAAGCAAGTTATCCAACTCCAGAACACTGTAATATACAATTCCATTTCCAGCATTTGTCCCAATCTATCTCCAGATTATGTTTAATTTCTAAATACTTTCTATGTCATTTTTTTATTCATGTGGATCACATTTTTAGGTTAGTGGATGACAGGTAACTTTTATTATTATACTAACACATATCAGTCTTGCTTCAATTGGAAACATTTTTTCCCTCTGGTTAGTGAGATGCTACTTACAATAGAAGATTCAGAAACATTACATAACTCTGTCAACAGATGACTGAGTAAAGAAAATACCTGTGTAGACAAATGTATAGCAAGATACCATGTCACCTTGAAAAGCAAAGGAATCCTCCATCTAAGACAGCATACGTGAGACTTGAGGACAGTATGTTGAGTGAAATAGGCCAGACACAGACTGCATTGTTTCACTAAAATGTGGAACCTAAAATAGTCAAACTCATAAAATCAAAAAGTAAAAAGAATCAAAGTGAATAGAAAATAAAATGATAGTCAAAGGGTTTTAAGATTCATTGAACAAGGATCAGTAGGTTGTGAAAGTTTAATGTACAGCAAGGTGACTACATTGTATTCTTGAAATGTGCTGATGCTATATGCATTATTACCACAGAAATTCAAATTGAACTGTGCTACCATGGATATGTTTATTAACTTTATTGTGTCAACTATTTCAAACTGTGCACATATATGCAATCATGTATACTTCAAATATACATGATTTTTTTCTTTCTAAAATATGTACTATATTTTTGTTACTCCTTATTTTAATGGAAGATAGAAGCTGCTTGAGAAAGCAGATTAACCATGGGGCATAACCTACTGTGCATATTTAGAAACCTTCTGATCAAAGATATTTGGTATAGAGCTAGAGAGATGACTCAGGGGTTAAGATTCTGCCTTACAAGCAGAAGGTCCTGAGCTCAGATCCTGGATTCCACATAAAAAAATATCAGGCAGAAATGCATTGCCTGCACTTTTAGCACTGATGAGCAGAGTGTGGGATAATCCCAGAGTGAGGCAAAAAGGAGGTAGAAGCAACCCAGGATGATTCCCAAAATCACCCTTGGTCCTACACAGGGACATATACCCTCTGACACACACACACACACACACACACACACACACACACACTCTCTCTCTCTCTCTCTCTCACACACATAGATTAATAAATACATGTGACTATAAGTTATGAAATATTTGATAATACATTGGAATTTGGTTGCCAAGACATTGGGTTGGGATAAATTAAATAGAAAACAAATGATGATTTGTTTCTCTCAGCTGATTCAATGTGTATGTGTGTGTATGTAAGAGAAAGACAGAGACAGAGACAGAGAGCGCACACATAGACAAGACAAAGTCATGGTGAGCAAATGTAGGTCACAGGACAACTTTGGGGAGTTAGTTCTTGCCACCCATCTTGTTGAGATGGGATTTCTTGTGCTTTTACTGTTGTGAGCATATTCCAGGATAGTTGGCCCAAGAATTTCCAGTACTATACCATAGTACTATTTAGTACTCCTGTTTTGATTTTTTTTTTTTTTTTGCATATGGGCTGAGTAAAATAGTGCACTTGAATGTGTATATCTATGAAGGCCCAAAGGTGACCTCGGGAATCATCCTGGATTGTTCTATCATTTAATTGCTTTGGTCTGGGTTTCCCATGCCCTGCCTTCCAGGGTGGGAACAATATTTTTTACATAGTATCAGGAGATCTGAAGTTAGTCCTCTTGCTTGTAAGGCAAAGGCATTAACTCCAGTGGGTAAACTATAGAATATAGAGGCTCCCCATCTCTTTTGTCTAGCACCAGTTCCATGCAATCCCTCTGGGTAATGTCATATCTGACAGAATCTTTTCTTTCCATCACAGAGTGTTGTTAGGCCAGCTATTGTGGAGACCTAGAGGAAGTAGATAGTACTGAATTGAGTTCTTCATTATCACAGTCCTTACATAACATAACTTTCTAACATTATCTCACCCTGTCTTCCAACTCTTCCATTCTTACTGCCCTCTCTCTCTTTAAGGTTTAAGGTCAGAATATTTTATCATACATAGTAACAACAAAGAAAACAGTAAACAGCAAAAGGATATTGTACTATATACATTAATTAGTTTTCCCTCTTCTTTTGTCCACTCTAAGGAAATCAAGTACTTTTATTAAAAACCAGTCTTATTTAAAAGGTGGGTGATAAACTGGCCTTTGTGGTTTGGAGACCTAGGCATAGTTTGCTAGCCTAGGTATGTTCAGGGGTCTTGTCTGAAATAAATTTATAAAGCTCTTTGATTATAAAATCATTGAAAATGATAGAGGATATGCTAATTTGGAAGTAATTTATAGATTTATAGGAAATTGACACAGTTAAGATTCATCTGCCAAGGAGGTCTATGAGCACAATACTGCCAGGTTCTTTCACTTTAGAGAGAAGAATGAAGTTCAGCATTTTTTATTAATTTTCCAATTTCTAAAACTTTTTGTAGTATTTTTTGGAAAGTACAAAACAATGAGTTGGGCATTTGTAGTGCTCAAAGACATTCCAAGCCAGCAATTGGCTTCTTCTGCTCAGGACTATGAGGAACTGAAACTCCCTTATTAGACAGTGATAGAGAGATTGGAAGTAGCAAGAAAGTGTGCCTGGGAAGGCAGCCGGGATTTCCTGAGTTAGCATACCTCTCCTTCACAAACACTGTACTTAAAGGTGGCAAAACCTTAACAAGAACCAGCTGTCTATATGATCTCTAGAAACAAAACCAAGTGCTGTTTTGGAAAGAACCTTCATAACAATACTTCTTCCTTGGCTTTGACAGAAGGACAACCTCCACTAGTGGAAGTGCTTAATAGACGTCTTAGAGACACAGTCATAGCAAAGCTTGCCATGGTGCCAAAGATGACCACAATACTCTATTTCTATTGCTGTTGAAAATGGAAAGGCAAGTGAGGGAGGAGGTAGAAATATGGTGATTTTCAGCAATTGTCCCAAAGCAAATGAGACCCTCCTTATCTTCTAAGAATTCATACTTTCTTATTTCTAGACTTCATTCCTCACTTTTCTGAGATACATCATTTGGTAGCTTGTAAGAAAAGATTTGCTGAAAATCACCATATTTCTACCTCCTCCCTCACTTACCTTTCCATTTTCAACTGCAATAGACATAGAGTTTGAGTTTCTATGGTCATCAACAGAGCCTGGAAATAAGGAAACACTAGCTTCCATTTCCAAAGAAAACTTAATCCAAAGAAAAATGTGAGTTCCCAAAGCTGTAATTTTTGGTCTTCCATCAGTCATGTCCATTTCTGTGGGTTGATTCTGGAACCTTAACATCTCCATAAAGAAATGAAAAAAACTGCACATGAAGAAAGATTTGCATTCTGAATTACAAAATATTAATCTGCAAAGTGAAAGTAGGACTTCTTTTATGGAATATTATGCAGACAACTCATATACATACCAAAAATTATTAAAAGAACCGTTAGAACTGTTAGACATGACCAGAAGCCTTTGTGTTATTTTATACCTAGAACAAGAGTAATGTTTTCCTATTCTTAGATATGTATGCATGTGCAGAAGAGATCACTGGCAGCTAAGATCTACTTTATTATCTTTGTCTGTACTTATTGCTAATTCACCAAAGTCCTTTTAGTTCCAACTAGTCTTCAACATTAGGATGTAAGATGGAAATAACATTTAAATAATTTGTGCTCACTTATCCAATTACGCATGAAAAATAAAAAGGAAAGCACAATTGAGAATATAGATGTGAAAGCACAATGTTGGCTTAATGGACCTTCAAAAAAATCTTACTCATAAAAAGTCTTGTGAAAGGTACTCAAAGTGCATAACTGGTTGATTTTGTTCAAGGAAATAACTTTAAAGCTTTTGAAAAGAATGAAAATGTATCCATCATCTCTAACTGGGACAAAGTCAATGCGTTTAATCTTTTATTTCCAGTGACTGGCATTATCAAAGGTGCAATTCGGACATGTAGACTTAATTTTTCTGTGTAATGAGTAAAGTCAAACTGAAGGGTAAAAAGAAACCTTTAATATGGGACTTTAGTTGCTCCAGAAAGAAAAACCTATCTGGGTTGAAGTAATAAATTCCAAGTCAGTAATGGTTTTTTTCTTTTGCTTGGAATGAAAGAGCTATTGACTAATCATTCACAAGTTTCATCTTGAAACATGTAGAAGTTAGCTGGTCTTGTGGTAATGAGATATTTGGAATTATACATGAACTCCAAATATTTCTTCAAAGCAGCCCCTACCTGTGCTGCCATAGCCACCCAAATAAGGAGGCAGAGGAAACTTTTCAGAGGAATTCAAAAACTGCTAACTCGGGCTCATGTGCTATGTTCACCTTTTCCTGGCCATCTTTGCTACAAGTAGCTGCATATCCATTTATTATTGCAAGCCAATATTCTATAGTTTCACAGGCCAATATTTTGATGTCACCAGGTGAATGCATTTTAGGCACCTCAACTCCTGTGAGTCTCATACTGGCTACTTGGACATGAATCATCTCCTAAACTCTTTATCTTTTACTTACCTCTTTTATTAATCCCTATCAAAATTATGTCCAACATCAGCCCTAAATGTCTCACTCTTTTTGACTTACTAACCTTTCAGTTTTACCTTGCTTATAGTAACTGTTTCTTTACTCCTCCTCCTCCTCCTCCTCCTCCTCCTCCTCTTCCTTCTCCTCTTCCTCCTCCTATTCTTCCTCTTGTCCCTCCTTCCTCGGAGTCCCAAGGGTAACATCAGAAATCTGGATTGTTCTACCTTCTTATTGCTTTGCCCTGGGGTTTTCCAGGTTCTACCATCCAGGACCAGAATTACAAGCTGTCATACTGCCTGGCATTTTTACATGGGATCTAGAGAGCCAAACTCAGGGTTTTTTTGTTTTGTTTTGCTTTTGAGGCAAAGTCTTTAACTCCTGAGCCACCTTCCCAATCCCATTAAGTATTTCTTAATTAGTCTTCTTGCTTGCACTCTTGCTCTCTCTATTGTATTCTCTGGAAAGAGGCTTACAAGAAATACCAAAAATCAGATTGCATCTTTCTAATACTTGAAGCCTTTCCATGGCTTTCTCTCTGACAATAAGTGTCAATGTTCCTACCATAGTTTAGTTCTCCAGTCTGGACTCTAGGTCCTGTTGTAGTACTGTAACCCGTTACCACAGTAATGCCTTAAGAACTTCCATTTTAGAGCTGGAGAGATGGCTCAGGGGTTAAGACTCTATCTAGCAAGCACAAAGTCCTAAGTTCAGCTCCCAGGTCCCACGAAAAAATGTCAGGCTGAAACTGGTGGCCTGCTCTTCTGGACCTGGTGGGAGGAGCCTGGGAAACCCCAGAGGAAAGCGAAAGGAGGTAGAAGTAATCCAGGATGATTCCCAAAGTGATCCTTGGTCCTCCACAGAGACACACAATGCCCTCTGATACACACACACACACACACACACAATATCAACAATTAAGAAATAACAGTAGGGGCTGGAAAGGTGGCTCAGGGGTTAAGCCTCTGTCTTGCAGAGGGAAGCCTGGAGGCCTGCATTTCCGGTCCTGGTAGGGTGGAGCCTGTGAATCCAGGGCAGAGTAAACAAGGAGAAGGTGGAAGCAATCTATGGTGGTTCCCGAATTCATCAGTGGTTCTACACACACACACACACACACACACACACACACATGCATACACACAATTGAATGAATAATAAATAAAAAACAATTAAAAATTAAAAAAAAAAGAAATAACATATTTTATTCTAGTGGTTACTGACTGAATGGTTTCTTTAATGTGGAAAGCACTTTTTGTTTTGCAAATGGCTGTCACCCTCTCCCTGTGGGCTTGGTTTCAGTGTTATTTCTCAAAGTGGCATGCTTAGAGACCAGGTTGAATCAGCTGTCCTGCCACTCTCCTCACATGCCCTGCACCATTGTCCCTTGCTTTTCTTTTTCCACAACAACAAAGAAAAATATTTTTAATGCATGTGCTTGCCTTTTCTTTCCTCTCTACCCTCTAGAACCTAAAGTTCATGATTGTTTGTATAGTAGGTATAATATTTCACTAATGGTTCATCCTTGCTGTAGCAGATGAACACAGACTTTGGAGTGGATTAAACAGTGAGATAATGGCTAAGGTTAAAACACAATAGCTAAATTATTTTGGTATTTTTTATCTCTTAGGAATTCGACTTGCCATTGAAATTCATTATTTGATTCCTTTACAAGGATTCATAACAAGGCTTTTTTTTTTTTTTCTTTTTGTGTGTGTCTGTGTGCATGAGAGGACACCGTGCATTCCTGTGGAGGTCCAAGGGCAACTTTGGGAATCACCCTGGATTGTGCAACTTCCTCTTTGCTTTGCTCTGGAATTTCCCAGGCTCAGCCAACAAGGACCCCAGGCTCCACCAACCAGGACCTAGAACTGCAGGCCATAGCCATTTTCTGCCTGGCATTTTTACGTGTGACCTGGGATCTGAATTCAAGACCTTCTGCTTGTGAAGCAGAGTCCTAACTCCTGAGCCATCTCTCCATCTCAGAAGTATATTCTTTAGAAAAGTTCCCTATTCCCTATCTTATTCTTATGCATAATTCAATGCACATATGATTAAAGTTAGATGTATCATGGGAAGGAACATGAAAGCTAGCAAAGACTTTCAAAATCCAAGTCTGTCAATCAAAACAGAGAACCACCTGTATTATCCTGCTTAGCACTAAATTCTTCCTTCTCTTGAGACCCTGAAAGGAAGTCACAGATACTGACTGGATCCCTTAATGTTCTCTCAGTCATGTGACCTGCTATCACTCTTGTGTGATGCACATTGTGACAATGTGTTTTTTCACGATCATTTTGGTTGCTTTTTTATTTCACTATGTGTGTGTGTGTGTGTGTGTGTGTGTGTGTGTGTGTGTGTGTGTGTGACTTTGGGAATCATCCTGGATTGTTCTACCTTCTTTTTGCTTTTCCCAGGCTTTGTCTTCCTGGGTCAGAAGTATAGGCTGCTTCCACTTCAGCCTGGTGTTTTCACATGGGATCTGGGATTGGAACTCAGGACCTCCTTTTTGTGAAGCAGAAGCTTACCCCATGAGCCATTTCTCCAGCCCCCAATGAGACTTTTTAAAGACCAAGATATTATTTGACTTTTCTGCTTTCCCAATAGATTATGTATACAAATGTATACCTATGTTTGTGATGACTCTCTATGCCCTTTTAAAAGCCAGCTCAGTCAAAGTTCTACTTAAATTCCAGTTTCTTTTTATTTTTAATGGTTACTTCTTATGTAAATGTACATTAGTATTATGTTTTATGAAGTACTTTGCAAAATATGGTAGACTACTGGTTATTTTGTACATAGTATTGATAACATCAATTAATCACTTCTGAATGTTTTCAGCAGGTCAACTTCAATTGTTTTTATCCGTTAGGTTTTAATTTAAAAATTATCTGGGGTTGTGTGTGTGCGTGTGCACATGTTCTTCTGTGTGCCGCAGTGCACATGAAGGTCAGAGGACTACATTCAGAAGTCAGTTTCCACCACTCACCATGTTTAGTCACAGCCTCGGATGTCAGGCCAGAAGCCTTAGGCTGACTTTCCTGTCGCTACCTCATCCTGCTTTATATATAAGTTTGGCATCTGAACTCAGGCCATTAGGTTTGAATGACCAGAACTTGCACCCACTGAATCATCTTCTCAACCTCTTCCTCAATCAGCACTTGTATCAAGAAAATGTTTCAGTTACATTACTTTCCTTGATTCTGAAGGCTGTTTTTTACTCCCAATTTCTCATAACTTGTAATTCTTGCAGTTCTTTTGATTTGCAGTGTTTATGCTCCCTTCTTAACCATTTGCTTTCCTTGTCCTTCTATTAATCTCTTTTTTTTTACATTTTTAAAACTTTTTCTCCCACATTTTATTTTTTTTCCTAATCATATAAGCTCAATAGGTAAAACTAAACACTAAGGAAACAAATGGCCCAATTAAAAAATGGGCCCTGGAACTTAAAAGAAACTTTACCAGGGATGAAATTAAAATGTCTAACAAATATCTTAAAAAATGTTCCACATCCTTAACCATCAGGGAAATGCAAATCAAAACTTCCCTGAGATATTGCTGAGATATTCCCTGAGATACATTGCTGGTGGGAATGCAGGCTCATACAGCCACTCTGGCGAGCCGTCTGGAGATTCTTAAAGAAATTAAAGATTGAAATGCCATATGACCCTGCAATTCCACTTTTGGGAATAACCCCCCATGCAGCAGAGGTTCACCTCGATAGCACAAGCACGACCATAGTTCATAGCAGCACTGTTTACAATAGCAAAGTCATGGAATCAACCCAAATGTCCAACAGTTGACGAGTGGATAAGGAAACTGTGGTACATCTATACGATGGAATACTACTCAGCCATCAAAAATGACGAATTACTGGAATTTGCCGGGAAATGGATGTTATTAGAAACAATTATATTGAGTGAAGTATCCCAGACACAGAAAATTAAGCACCGTATGTACTCCCTAATAGGTGGCTCCTAGTACGAAACCCACTTAGAGACACTCAAAGATAAATCTCTGTAATAACTACAGTAATTGCTAAGATTATGAACAGGAGGGATGGGGTTGGAGGGCCACACCAGTAACAAGGAGAGAGGGGACCATGTTACAGCAGAGAAAATAGGCCACCACCAAGGACTGCAAGTAAGTAATGAGACATCTGGTTAAGTTCACAGACTTTCTTTCCTGATCATTTACAACTGACGGGGTATGATCTCACCAGAAGGAAAGGGCATATAGTCTGGCAAATAGAAATAAACCATTTCGCAGTTGGGTGATTGACCCCCTCCCTCACCGCGGTTTCCTACTTTTATTACATCTACCTTTGAATATACTCTTATAAGGAGACTCTAATTTAACAGGTCTTTATCTCTGGCCAGGGGGTGACATCCAATACCCATCAGGGTGGAGACAAGAGCATTGCAGGAGCAGCAAAACTGAAAAAAAAATCAACAAACCATAATCCAGAACATCAGAGACTCTATATCAATCACCTGGAATTAGGCCTGCCTAATCTCTCTCCATCCTGAAGCTCAGGGAAATTTGCGGAAGAGGGGACGGTAAGATTGTAAGAGCAAAAGGATGGAAGGAGCAATGATATGCAAGATACTCCACACAAGTTAGGGCTGAAGCAATCATATTTGGACTTTACATGTCCTGTGAAATGTCTAACACACTATTGACCTCACAGAGTCTAGCATTTGCTAAAAGCACTAGGATCCTGGAGGCAAGGGATTGACAGCCACAGTAGTGTTCCTATGCTTAAGGGGAACACAGGAAAGGGTTCTGAGAAATGCTACTGGGTCCTTGCACCTAATCGGAGAGGAGGACCCAGAGAAGAGTTTGGCATGCACATTAAAGGATGCTCTGGGGATGGGAAGAGGAGGCACTGGGGAATGAGGAGGAAAGGGGGAACGGGAGGGGGGCACAGGGGGATAGGGGGTCGGAGGGAGTGGGGGACCAGTGTACCTGTTAAGTTTGTATGAGTGGAAATAAAAACAAACAAACAAACAAACAAACAAACAAACAAACAAACAAAAACATTAGGGTCTCATTGCATAGGCCTGAGCAAAAAACCATAGTCTCAGTCTAGGAGTCAAAATACTGCCTTCCAGGTCCTGATAGTAATATACTTTTAACAAATGTCATGTATCTTTTAGTTTTTAAATTGTTCCACATCTTATAGGTTAATAAAAAAAAAAATGATAGCAAGTACTTAGGTCCAGGTCAATGAAGAAGAAAACAAGAGCCCAGTGTTTTTGAGAGACTTAAAAATGGTAAAATATTACTCGTTTTCCACTCAGACCTCATAATTAATTTCCTAGAAATAATCATTACTAAAGTAAAATATATATTGTTTTAAATTATAATAATAAAATATAATGATTGTCATGCCAAAAAAAATTTCTCCCACATTTTATTTTTTTCCTAATCATATAAGCTCAATAAGTACCCCTGTCCTCTCCCTCCCTTTTCCCCTCCCAGTTGTCCCCCATTACACTCTCCTTCCTTTACCCCTTCCTTTCACCCCCTCCCTCCTCCCACTTTCCCAGTGCCTTCCCCTTCCTCCCTCCCATCCCCTGGAACGAACATCCTTTTGTGTGAATGCCAAACCTCCCTCTGAGTCCTCCGCCCTAGTGAAGGTTTAGGACTCAGTGGCACAGCTTAGAGCCCCTCTTGGGCTCCGAGTTAGTACTGTTTAATCCCTTACCTCTAAGGATAGTACTGCCTGAATGAAGCCTTCTCCCCTATGATCCATGCTAGACTTTGGGGGGTCGTTGACTTGTCAGCCATTGTGCAGATCAGATAAAGTCAAATCCTGGCTGCTGAAGCCCTAACTTGTGTGGAGTATCTTGCATATTGTTGGTCCTCTCCATCTTTAGGCTCTTACAAACTTGCCACCCCCTCTTCTTCAAGGTTCCCTGAGCTTTAGGATGGAGAGAGATTTGATTGGTCTGGTTCCAGGCTTTTCACCTCTTAATTAATTTTCACCCAGTGCTCTGCCATGTCTCCTGGTCATTTCAACATGTATTCTTTGCCAGAGATGAAGGCTTCATCCATATTGTGCAAAGACCAATCCTATCTCTCTTAACTTTGTCAACATCTCGTCTGGGTCATTTTGTTTTCATCGTTTGGGGTGCCACCACAAACATCATACAGTGTAGTAGTTTCATGCTCATGAGAGTTACAAGTCAGACGAAGGACTGTGAAACATGAATAGCTCTATAAATGGCATTGATGCTCTTAGAACTGGAGGCCTAACTAGATGGAAAAATATGGAAAAATAAAGAATTACAGAATTAGAAGTATTTAAGAAATTCGTGCAGCAACTAGAAGTGATTATGTAAGGTACATGAGTGTCCTTCAAAGAGCTTTTAAGTATCCTAAAAACTAAAGACAAATAGACCCCAACCTAGGTGTAGAGGAATGTTTTCTGTTTTCTGAAACCTTTTTATGAATGCAGACTGTCATGGTTTGAATGTAGGTTGCCCCTTCTCAGGCTCATATTTCTATCTTAGCTGATGTTAAATTTTGGGGAATGTAGTGGTATCTTTAGGAGACAAAGACTTGCTGGTAGAAGTCACCTGATAGCAGATGGTCCTTGAGGCTTTAGTAACCCATTTCTATTTGCAGTTTGTTCTTGCTCATTTTGTCTCCATGATGACTGCCATGGCCCGAACCAGCCTTCCTGCTTCTGCCTCCACATCATGCCTTCTATGATTCTCACCATAATGGATTACATCTTCCCTCTGGAGCTATCAGTCAAATGAAACTCCCTTTCTTCCTTAAGTTGTGCATGAGTATTTTCTCACTACACTACCCACAGAAAGACGGGGATTAGAATCTAGAAGAACTGGGGTGCTCAACAATGGTAAAACTGCATTTAATCCAATGGGCTTACTGGTCCTCAGATTAGTCACCATGGAAACACATACATTTCATCAATTTATCTGTTCTATTCAAATATTACTGCTTTATAAGCAAACGCGTTTGTGTGAATTGGATTATTCTCATAATGGGTTCACAGATTTTTACACTTGAGAAAGAAAGTTCAGAATTAAATACAGAAATAAAATAAATCAAATGCAGAAATAAAATAAATCAAATGCATAACATTAACACTTCAGTGTGAAGGTCATAATAAATTTTCTACTTGTTTTTTAAAATCTTATAATATGTGAGAAATTTAGCAATCATAGAAAATCTGACAGATTATCCATGAAGTCAAGTTGAGAATATAAGACACTAGACTTTTTAAATCAAGTTGGAAGTAACTATAAATGTATATGTAGGTATCAGTGTTATGAATTATATCCCATGTGGTGGGTCTGAATGTTCTGGTCATCTCCAAGAGGTGAGACTTCTTAATCCAAGGATATGATATACAATAATCTATTATAGGGTATAAGAAGACCTAACTGAAATTAGCAGATTATTTTCTAATTAAAGCATCAAGCAGCTTTAATTACAGTAAGAATTTGGAATTAGAAAGGAATCCATGAAATTAAAAACAAGTTGAGCAACCTAGTAGCCTAGTTACATCAAGAGTTATAAATTAGGAAACAAGTTATTCTTCTTAAATTTAGACTGCTATGAAACTAGTTATTTAAAAAATTGAGAACTTATGAAAATTAATATTAATTCTCTGGGCACACCTAATAGGTGTTCTCTAGATCAAGATTAATCTCTGCCTCATCAAAAAATTATCTTGGTAGTATGTGGAAAAAGCAATCTAAAAGTGGGAGGCACCATTCTCTGAAATGCATAAAGTAGAAAAAGCAAGCTAAGTTTTGCCAAACATGCTTACATTTGTCTTTTCCTTTCTACTCTTGACAGTGGATGTGAGGTGATCAGTATCCTTGGCTCCTGCAGCTATGATTTCCCTGAATGAGGGAATACATGCATTTATCAAAGAAACTTCAAATGAAACTGCGGTGGTAGGGAAATGAGTCTTCAGAGAAAACAGACCTGTTCATTTTCAGTTGTATAGAAGTGGTCCAGTTTACAAGGAGGACCCTGGAGGCAAGGGAATGATGACAAGTACAAGGGATTCAAATATAGAAAAATAGTCCTCTTGGACATAAAATTTAATCAATCCAATTATAAATTGCTCAGTAGTTTTTCTGAAACCTTAAACTTAAAAGAATTTGTATTTATAAATCTGAAAGAAC
This sequence comes from Typhlomys cinereus, assembly GCA_023101885.1. Classification (NCBI taxonomy): domain Eukaryota; kingdom Metazoa; phylum Chordata; class Mammalia; order Rodentia; family Platacanthomyidae; genus Typhlomys; species Typhlomys cinereus. The sequence continues at coordinate 1,430,831 of JALPQD010000104.1, forward strand.
ACATAAATAAAATGATTATTTTCAAGAAATTATTTAACTCTCCCTAAATTCAAATTCTTTGGATAAATGTAATCTACAGAAATACAGAATATGTCACTTGGCAATTCTGTTTATAATGTCACCTAAATGGAAAACATCATAAACCCCCTTGATAGGGAGAGTAAACTGAACAGACTTTGCTTATATATAAAACAGATTGCCCAGAGGAGCAAATAATGTCTGTGATGTCACTGTGCCATGTTGTATTTGCGTGTATCATATGAGGATCAGAGGACAACTTTCCTGTGTCTATCCTCACCTTCCACCTTCTTTGAAAGGATTTTGTTTTTCCATTGGGTGTGGCAGGCTAGCTGACCTGTGAACTTCCAGCTGTTCTCTTGTCTCTTCTTATATTTCTCCATAGGAGCACCGGATTATAGAACTCATGCTGCAGGTCTGGATTTTACATGGGCTCTGGAGATTCAAATTCAGGTCCTCATATCTGCATGGAAAGTGCTTTTACTTACTGACCCATCTCTCCAGCCTTTGACTTTGTCACTTTTATAAGAATCATTATTTCATAAGGGAAATTTAAGCTTACAACTACATTCAATGTAAAAAAGATGGGACATTTAGAATGAAAGGCAAAGCTCAAGTCCAGCACGAACAGGCTAAAGGAGAGGAAACCTCATTTAGGTTCTTATCAAACTTAGTCTTTTAACATTTTGATCTGTCTTTCTTATTTTCTTTTGGTGGCAGATTTGCCAGATTTTCCTTCAGTGCTCTAGTTTTATCTTTATCTCCCATTACTCCTTTCTCCCCACTCCAAATGTAGGGTACATATAAGGGAAATTAGTTGACAACAATGCACAGAAGAAAATTTACAAAAGGATAGGTCTGTGAATTCTGTAGAGGACCGTTACAGTTAGCCTGCATATTGTTGATAAATGGGCAACTGAACAACTTAGGGAAACAAGAGTGTTTTATTCTTTCTTACTATTCTTGTTACAGTTGGTTACAGATCTACGTCCAGCTTGACAGAAGAACTCATACCAATACCAGGAACTGAAGGACTAGCTATGCCATGAGATTTGTGAGAGAGGGGCAAAGTTTAGTTGCCAGAAAGCAAGGCTGACAAAATATACTGAAGAATACTACCTTACTGAACTAGCTTCCTCATCTTATTCATGTGCCCAAGAAATGGTCCCAACCAACTGGCTGGTTGAGTTGTTGCACATCAATAAGATATTCTTCCACAGGTTTAATTGGGGCTTATCTTAACTCTCAATTCTTCACAGATATGTCCAAAGTTCAGCTCATGTCAAGTTGATATCTGTATCTAACTAATATAATGGACAATTAAATATATAGAGGCACTTAAAACCAAAATGCTGCATGTATGGCTCTCAGATGGTGTCCTCTGTCCCCAAAACGTTCAAAGGTACTTGAGGAGTAACTTCAGCAACAATGGTGATGCAGCTCTGTATCTACAAGGTCATGAAGCAGGAGACTAGGAGTTTTGAAGATCTTAACTTTCTTGGGTTGATTTAATAACTCACTAGGACAGTTAATGATCAATATTAATTGCTAACTTGACAGAACCTAGAATTGCCTAGAAGAAATACCTCCATATATGCGTATAAGGGATCATGTAGGTTACTAGTGGTTACCCATCTTGACATACAGTGAGGTCTTAGACTGAATAAAAGGGAGAAAGTTAGAGAATACATTCTTTGGGCATTTTAAACATAAATGCAATGTGGCAAGCTATCTCAAGCTCCTAAGACCATGATTTATCCTCCATGATGGATTGTATCCTTGAATTGTAAGCTACAATGGAAGTTTTCTTGCTTAAGTGGTTTTGTCAGAAATTTGGTCATAGCAATGAGGAAAGAAACTCAGATATACACACATTTTTCTGACAATCTTGCCAACTATTAAAGTCTTTCATATACTTGGCTTTAGTTTCTGGCAGGAATTGGGCATACTGGAGGGGATTTCTCTTTGTCTAACAAACTGTTTTCTGTCTCTGAAGGTAGAGTTTGTTGTTGCTGAAGAGACTGGCTTATACTATGCACATAGTGAACCTTCAGAATTCTGTGCTAATTGACAGGTGATCTCTATCACATTCATAGTCTTTTCTGCTCCAGACTATAAGATTCTAGAAGGTAGAGTATAATTTGTTCATGAGATCAATATTAGAGAGTGACATTGCAAAGTCATACAGGTGCTTTGGAAAACAGTATGGAGGTTTCTCAAGAAGCAAAAAATTGAGTCACACAGCTTGGAATATCTCCAAAGGAATTTAAATCATATTATGGTGACACATGCACAACCATGTTTATATCAACTTTATTCACAATAACAAAGAAATGGTATCAGCCTAGAAGTCTGACACTGGACAAATGCATTATTGAAAATGTGGTACATATACACAATGGGATACTTCTCAGCTGTCAAAAAATGAAATTATGAGATTTGCTGGTACATGAATGGATTTGGAAGATAAAATATTGAGTAAAGTATCTCAGACATAGGAAGAGAAGGGCCATATGTCCTCCCTTATAAGTGAATGCTGACACTAAGCCTTCAGAATGATGAATCAAAATTAAATCTTTGTAACAGCCATAATTTGAAAGGAATATAAACTTGGGAAAGAGGGAGGGGCAAACCCTAAAAGGGGAGGAGAGAAGAAGGTGCTTAGAGACACAGTCAACTAATTGCAGACTGATGACCATACAGGACCACCTGAAGGTAGGAAACACAAACCCGGAATTATAAATAAAGTCAAATATGTAAGGGAGGGGATATCATGGATCCAAGGTAATAACAAGTATCTTAGTAATATCTGTAGATGCTTGATAGTAAGTTATTATCTGAACACTTACCTTTATACTTTTAGATCAAAGAAGTACTTAATACCCTTCTGCAATAGAGGAAATACAATACAGAGAACCACAACAGGCTGAAGTATGACATGAAAGCAAATCCAAAAAGCTCAGCCTAAAACAGGACATTTAAATCACCCATTACCACATGGCTCAGGGAACCTGGCAGAAGAGGAGCAGTAAGAACGTCAGAGTCCAAGGGATGAGGAGAGAAATACTCCCAGACAGAAGCTTCCATTCGCATCAAGACTGTCACACCCAAGAGCTCAATGCAGGAATGCCTGCTGCCTCCATATCTCCCCAGCATCTCACCACAGAAAAGCCAGAAAAGAGAGGCTCTTGAGAGATGTGCAAGTCATGAAAGGGGAAAACTATTAAGTCAATGATTAGCCCACTGTGGACTAATCCCGAGAGGCGCCCCCAGAGGATACCCAGACACATGCCAATGCAAGTATCCTAGATCAGACTCAATAGAAGGGGGTAGGGAAGTGGGAAGAAGATAATGGGATGGAGGGAGAGGAATTCAAATGGGAATGAACAAGGAGTATGGCAGTAGGAGAATAAAGATAAAATCATTATTCTTGTAATGAAAAATTTTAAAAATAAAAATATAGAAAGAAATTAAACATTAGAATTAGAAGAATAAAAAATTATGAAATGTAAACTCCATTTCCTTTGTATTCCCTAATTACTTAAACATTTTTCTCTTCTCTGTGGAACTTCAGGGAAGAGTTGGACTTAATTTTCCCACAAACTCCATTGAGTAAGTATATGTCTTAGAGTTGAGCAAGTAGTTAATATCCATTGAAAAAAATGAAAAGCTAAATTTAACCAGTGGGTGTTATGTGAATTAAAGACCACTCTGCATTTAAGAACAAAGTGAATGTTTCTCAAGAAATTCAGTCCTGTTACTTACATTTAGAACATAAAATAAATTAATTGCACTTGAGACTGATAATGTGTGTGGAACACATACTTGAACACCTTATTTTCTTATTTTATTTCATCTTATTTTGATATTTATTGAAATACATCTTATGTACCTCAGGGTGGCCCCAAACTTGCTGCAACTGAGGATACTTTGCCCTCCTGATCTGCCTGCTGCCACGCCATAGACTGGCATGCACTTGCATGCACTACTACACCCAGCTACTTGGTCAACTTTTGAAGAGGAAAATTAATCACTGTTTTTATGCAATCAGTATTTGGAAAGTACTTGAGGGCACTTGAAAGCAGTTGGTTTCCTTAAGTAGATTAATTATTTATGCTATAAATTTGCATAGTAAATTCTGCATAGAGCATAAAACCTTATGTTATCACATCCCCTTAGCACCACACATTTTGCATTAGTAGAATCTACATGGATGAGATTTGTTTTCTGAAATCTTGTTAATATGATAAAATGCCATGATGCCCTGCCTGGACTTCCTGTGACTGTCCCTGCATGTGAAGGCTCACTCTATGTGAAACGGCCATCTTTACACGGACAGGGAGGAACTCAGCTGTGGTCCCTCAGTGACTTGGTTTCCAGTACTGGCCTCCTCCACTATACACAGCTCCCCATGGCTTCTGCTTCTAGCTCATCTACTATATATTTCCAAACCATGCGCTACTCTAGTTCTTCATTTAAGCTTTTCTTTATTCACTTAATTTATTTTCTCTGCCAAGACTACCTTTGGTTGTTCTTGATGGCTCAACATTCTGTCTCACCTATGATTTGTTGATACCTAGAAATTAGACTACTCCATCATGTATTGTTGCAGTCATTAAGATTCCTGTTGGCTCTGCAGTACTTCAATAAGTAAAGAACAGGAAACAGAAAGCAGAAAGGTAACAGGAAACAGGGTAGAGTGGTAATTCAGGATGTAGAAAGAGGTCTGCTCTGCAAATAAAAATGTGTGCATAGTCATCATTGTCTTCCCACTTTGCCATCTACTTAATAAACACTGAACTTCAGTTAATATTCTCTTCATCCAGTTGAGATATAAAATTGAATAAGCCAAGGTTATCCATATGACAGGGAATTCAAGTTTAATGGAAAAGATTCTGTTCATAGCTAAATTACCACATGAGGAGGAGTAGCAAGTCATCCAGTGCCCCCACGAGCCAGACACTACAGCTGTTGAAGAATCTTTTGCCAAGTGGCTTTTGAACTGCTGCTGAGTGGCTGACTGGGAATTTGTCAAATAGATTGAGAGCAATCGTCTCAGAAAAGGGTGCAACTTTGTAGAGGCATGGAAGTATGAAAAAATTATATGATGGCAAAGGTTCACATCAAACTGTTATGTAGCGTAGAACATTTAATATTAGAAGGAAATGAAGCAAAAGGAATGTTATATAGGATCACGGAGCTCTTACTAACACCTCTGAATGCTATGTTGTGAGAAAGAATGCCTCAGGAAGTTCAAGGGCTCACCTTTCAGAAATGTTAATGAATATCTATATTAAGATTGACATTGCTGGGAACTAAAAAGGGTCTTGGTAGTCAATATTCTGCTAAAAGTGCGTGTGTGTTCACTTATGTGGTTAGGTATGTGCAAGTGTGTGTTTGTGTTCACTGGTGTGAGGGTGTGTGTGTGTGTGCATATGCGTGCTCACTTATGCAAGGTTATATATATATGTGTGGATGGAAGCACTTATGTGTGTGTGAGAGAGAGATAGAGACAGAGAGAGATAGAAAGACACAGAGGGACAGAAGCGGGATGGGGGGCGGACTTGTTGATAAGAAATATCTCAAACAAAATTCACCCCAGGAACTGCTTAACTGACACTCAGTAAATTTGATTCAACAGGCAGAAGCATGCCATATATTCGTAGAAAGAACAGCATAAAGTGCTCACTAGAGAAGGTATATTTCAAACCCTGTAATACAACAGTACCTTGCAGATGGCAACAGAGCATGGTGCCTCATGGGATGAGGGAAGGGAATGAAGGCTGTTGCCTGCACAGAAACTGGGCCCATTAGAACAGTCAAGAGAACTGAAAACTTCTGAGAGCAGAACACAACAGCATCACTGCCCTACCATGCCCAAGGCGTAGGAAGGGAGCAGACAGAGACTAAGGGAGAAGAGCACTGGAAGATTTTAGATACTTAAAGGTATTAGATTTGCCAGTAGGCTAGGAACTGTGGCATTCACATCCCCCCCAAATAAAAGGAGAGTCATGATGGAAATTTGGTCTATACTAAGAACTGTTATTTAGGTGGTATTGTAGGGAAGGGGATACAGATACAAAGGCTGCTTGCTTGCCAGAATGTTGGAACATTCCCAGTAAGAAATGATGAGAGTGGGAATGAGCGAGAACAGGGCAGGGGTGACATAATTAAGAACTGTTTAAGGCAGAAGCATGCATTTCTATTTTACCAATCGCAGGGCACTTTTGATTAATGTCTTCAGGTACTCTATTCTAGGGCTGGCAGGATGAGAGGAATGATCCCAAGTTTCTGAAGGTGACCCTTGGTTTTCATTTATGGTTGCCTAAATCTAGCTGACCTTAATTGTGAAGTATACGATTCTCCCTATCATTGAGGTTTCTTCAAAGCTCAATTGCCCACAAGAGCACGAAGTAGGATAGAGCACCTTGCAAGTCCCAGGTAATCAGGTACTGGGTAGTTTTTACTGGGTTCCCAGACTATACATGCAAATAGTTGTCAATCAAACTAAGATCTTGCTACAAATAATTTTCCTTTCTTGCTGATAAAGCTGTACTTATGGTGTCCATAGCAACAGTGAACAACAGTGAGGAAGAGCAAGGGCAAACTTGCCCCTAAACACCCCAGCTAAAAATGCTGTGAAGATGTGAGGCAGAGTGGTAACTGTAATTTCTCTTTTCTTACTACTTCATAGTTCCATCAGTTTCTTAGCTGCTTCTATCCTCCATAAAGTCTATTCCATAACTCATTGCATGTGTGCTACTATAAAATTTGTGTTAGATTCTAGAGTATGACAGATGATGGCCATTAAAGAATCCACCTAGCATGACCCAGTGCAGTCATGTGAAAGATTCAGCCGCAGCTGGCACACCCTGGAGATATAAATCGTAGTAATGGAATACCGCAGAATAGAACTGTGGGTAGACCAAGGGCTTATGAAGAAAAAAAACCCAAATGCCACCCACAAAGTGGCTGTTACATTGACAACGTTGCATAATAAAAGGTTCTAAGTGTTCCCACAACAATTGGAAAGAGTCTTGGTCAAGTGTTCCATATTCGTGAATGTACCAAGTCCTCAAGACCTACATCTATACCAAAGGCCCTTTGCCGCTTTGGTTAATTGGCTATTCTGACAAAGTCCAGCCAGTCAAGCACATAGGTTTGCCAACTCAGGTGGTAGTATTTCTAAAAGGGCATTGAATTTCAGAATGTTAATAGTTTTCCCCGTCATCATTATATTTTCATAAGTCTCTTTGGCTTACTAAGTTGTACCAGATGAATATTCTATTGCCCAAGTTCTTCCTCATCTTTAGACCAAGAGATGATATAGCAGCAAAAGAGAAAGCACTGGTTCTTCTGTGTTGGATTCAACACCAACACCAGAAAATCATGCTTTTGAATTTAAAAATTCAGCTTGACCTAGATTTTAATCTTTTGACTTTGAGGTTTCTGTGTCATGTGCAAGTCACATCCCATACAGTTAAGATATCCCTAGGCTTTTACAATTCCGTTAAAACTAGAACAGTTTTCACAATAGACTTATATTTTTCCTCTGTGCTCTGAAGTGGTGCAATTATAGAACCTGTATTAACAGATCAAAAGGCACTATAGCAAAATGTTTCCCCAAATCCCATTGTAAAGTGATATATGCCTTGGTTCTGGAAAATGTGACATTCTCCTTCTACACAGATCCTTCAGAACAAGATCAAATTTTAAACATCTTGTTAAAGTAAGGTAAGTGAGCAAATCCAAAGTCGTAATGCATTAATACCCCCCCTAACTTTGTTTTAATTCACCGTTCACAATTTGTCCACAGGGAAAATCCTGGAATCATTTGTCTTCTTCTCACTGGGTCAGAACTAGGTTATTTTGTTTTAGGTTCCAGGAAAATATGGCATTTAATTGACAGTAAAAGACATTGTTTTCTTTTCTGCTTTCAAATTTCAGTGTACATGCATGTGAGTGTGTGTATACATATGTGTGTATGTGTGTATGTGAGAGAGAGAGAGAAATTATTCTTGGCTTCTTTAATCTGTCCTTTTTTGAAAAAGTGTAGTAAGAGGAGCTGGGTGGAATAAGAGAATATCTCATTTTTGTTGTATGCTCCTTTAGGTTTTACAATAGCACCTTCTATTTCATGAGTCAGAATCTGCTCTTGCTAACAGAATTAAATTTATCTGGTACACACATATACTTAACGTACAGAGTGTTAAATCACATTTTCACATGGTTGATGGAGAGACAAGAACAAGACAAAGGATTGGAATGTACATGTTATTGAAAGAAACCTCTAATTTCTATTTAAATAAAGCATCTTTTGTGTGAACTGCTAACTAGGCTTCTGAGTGTAATGTAGGAAGGCAACCAGATACACATAGAGAGAAGAACTCTTACAGAATCCATAAAAGGCAAGGCTCAGTTACCCAGGGTTCTTCAGAGAAGTTGTTGAGGAGCCCAGATTTCTAGATGTATCCTTTTTTTAACCCAGAGTTATGAACACATGTAGGAGCATGAGTCTCTCCTGGAGGCCTGTGATGGCTCATGGATACAAAATAAGGTCCATAGCCCTTTGTCTTCCTGGTCTTGCAGAAGCATCACCTTATGAATCTCCTGGGAGAATGAGTCAGTGGCCCACAGCTTCCATTCCTCTAGCACTCTGTGCACCATTTCCTTTCCGAAGACCATGTGTGATTCCTCTAAAATATGCCACACCTGAGTCGGCAAACCTATGTGCTTGACTAACTTGACTTGGTCAGAAAAGCCAATTAATTGAAGAGGCAAAGGGCCTTTGATACAGATGTAGTTTTTGAGGACTTGGTATATTCATGAAATGGAACACTTGACCAAGACTCTTTCCAATTGTTGTGGGAACACTCAGAACCTTTTATTATGGAACGTCGTCAATGTAACACTCATACTTCTTGGCTCTGTCCCCCTTCTTTGTTTTTCAAAACCAACAACATGATTTGTATTTTCCTTCTTCCATCATCAGATCTGATCTCCTTCTGATTACAACCGATTGGTCTGGCCACTTTCAAGGATGTATGTAGTTAGGTAAAGCCCACAGGGGAATCCAGAGCCATCTTCTTAAGATTGTTAATGCTAAGCACAACTTCGTAGATCATCTTCCTCACATAAAATAAGAGTTCTAATTTTCCAGCGATTAGTAAATAGGAGCCATTAGTTTTCTCAACGCAATGCTACTTAATTCAAGTTTCCTGGTAGTTAATCCAATATATAAAGAATATGTAATAAGAGCTGTTCTTTAATAAACATAACAAGAGATAATATAATAACTATTATTTTCATGCATTCACTTTTGCTACATACTCTTTAAATACTTTTAATCTGTTAATCTGGATGCTAGCAAAACTAGGTTTATAACAGTTTCTACGTTACTAGGCTATAGAACATAACGTGCATTCACTTGCATGCTTACTGGTTTAAATATTTTGCTGTGCTTAAACATGTTTCTTTTTTCTGTGTGCAAAATGTTTCCTGTCAAGTTTGACAGAAAAGACAAATCATAGCATATAACACAGTGAATATGAAATTAACATCAGCTGTAAAATTAATGTCAAATATGAAATTAGTGCCAACTCAAGGTGAATGCAGCATTTGGTACTTATGATGGCAACAGTGCTCATACTATTTTTAATTTCTTGAGAGATCACTCTGGCATTTATGTTGAAAGTTTGTAGTGGAGTAGTAGCAGCAACAAGTTCCAGACCACAAAGATGTGACTTCAGTCTAAGCTAGTACTACAGACTAAGAGTCTTTACTGTTAGCATCTGGGCCTTATATTTCCTCATAAAACGCTTTATATTGATGACGATGATGTCATTTACTAATTGTACATAGAACATAGAGCGTGATCATCATATTGTATACACAGCAGAGTACTTAAACCAGTGACTAATGTGAGTGAAAGTGCTTGTGCTCTATAAAGTTTTATATGACAAAAATTTTGTAAGTCCAGTGTTGCTAAGACCTAAAGCAGCAGATTAGTAAGTTTTTAAATGAGTATGCAGTGGAAATTAATGCAAGAAAATATATAAGTGAGGTCTTCTGGATGTTCATTCTGAACACTGCTTTGCTTAAAAGAAGCATCATTATTTTATTCCTGAAGTTACCCCAGTCTCAGATACGTACTCCTTACAGACAAAGTTCTTCATGCTTGGACTTTTTGCAATATTCTGCTGAAGCACTTGAAAAAGCAGCTCTTGTCTGCTGGGACCAGGTGCGTAAATGTCATATATCCCCACAGTCAATAAAAAGAGCAACATGAAAAAAATTTGGTTTGCATTCTTTGAACTATAATGAGTATCTTCACTTGTAAAATGAATTGATATAATTATATGAGATTTTGATTTTTAACTGGTTCTGAAATTTTACAGCTCAAAATTTGGAATTTGGGTAAGAATTCTAAGAATTTGGGTAAGAATTCTAAGAATTCGGGTAATCCAAAGAAGGAAGTGTGGAGCTGGGTGTGTTTTTAAAATTGGATTGAATTAATAATAAAAAGATCCTGTTTTCACTGAAAGACTACTACAAATAATACAAACTTTCTACCTATTATTTAACATATAAATACATTATTTCTCTTCAATTTAGCTAGTTAATATCTCATTTTTATTTATATTGATTGATAAGTGAAGTTATTGATTTAAGATTATTTCTTTTTCTTCAAATTCCAATACCCTATTTTCTTGTTAGCTAACTCTTACTACAGAAAGATATGCTTCCTTCCTCCAATTATTCAAAATAAACTGATTGTGAATAAATAAGCTAATTGTGAAATATTGTCAATAAGTCCGAACTTGAAAATGAAATGTTGTCTTATTTAAAGAATTTTGCAATAGGCTTTATGTTAACAGGATATGAAATGGGGCATCCTGTGATCTTAGAACATTATTTAACACATCTAAGCTAAAGAAACTAAGTAATAGAGCTTGCATTTCATGAAAAGAAAAAGTAGATATATCGCCATATATCATTACACCAGAGAACCGATGTAAGGGAAGGCAGAGATCCATTGTAGAAAGGAAATTTCGTGGAGGAGCTTCCACAGCTAAGAACGCTGAATTTACCCTTCCTTCCCCATATTTCCATTTCTGTGCTAGACTGTCAAGGTGGTCTCACAGGGCTGCTCACAGACACTAGGGCTTTCCCCAGAACAGGAGACCCACACCTCCTTCAGTTCCGCAGCAGGCATCATTTCTAAACCATAGGAACATGAAATCCAATATGCTGCTACCAGAGAAGATGGGCACAGCAGAGTGTGGGAGCCTTGGTGTTCCAGGAGATGAAAGGTGGGAAAACAATATGAACAAACCCTGAGGGTAAAATGAGAAATAGGAACAAACTGCCCGTCTGTGGATTTAAAAAGCAGGAGTTTCCAAGAAGTCACTCAATGCCAAAGAAGACATCAGGTTTGAGTCACGCTGAAAACACCCTCTATGTAAGTATGTGGGGAACATGGGCAGGTACAGCTGGGGATAGGAAAAGCAGAGGAGGGTCATTAAGGGCCCGTTAAGAGTCAGTACGACCCCAACAGGGTCTTGGCAGTAGATTAAGTGTACCAACATTTCCTTGTTCTCCGTGATGGTAAATACTCTATAGTGAAGAGAGTGGAGAAAGAATTATCAGTAAATGTCATAGTTAGGCACAAGTGTCAACTTGACAGTTGAGGGTGTGAGCTCTGGGCACAGTTGTAAAGAATTAGTTGTTGAGTGGGGCCAGAGCAAACCTGCAGTAGATTATCTAGCTGATGGGGAAGGTGCAACCCATGATGGGTGGGACTAAACTCTGGAATAAAATACAGAGAGCTGATTGAGAAAGTTGTCATTCTTGTGTATACTAGGCCAGATATGCTGGTCTGGCAAGTAAGGATCGTCTCCCTCTCAGCTGTTATGTAGAAATGGTGTGGACAGTTCCCTCAGCACTGGTGTTGGTGTAAGCTGTCCTGTCAAGCTGGACTGAGAACTGTAACTGGACAATCATAAAAGAAAATAAATCCCTTGTTCCCTTAAACCATTTGATGGTGATTCATCAGCAACCATGCAGGCTAACTGCTACAGTAAAACAAAGAAATTTTTTTAAAAAAACCTCTCTTTCCCTTATTACTTTCTGCAACCTTATGCTCTCTTTTGAGTGAATGGAAAAAGGAAATAGATGAGAGTGGAGAATAAACAGATCATACACCCCACCACTCCAAACTTTGGCTGTGAGGTCAGTAGTCAGGCAGATGTGCAAAAGAAGGGCATGATTATAATTTGTTATGTAAATTGGACTACATTATTTTAATACTCACTAATAAAACACTATATATATAACATAGAGAAAAAAAATCAAAGATCTTCCTGAGGTAACATGTAGATACAAAGAGACCAGAGTTGGAAGAGCTAGAAGGAGAAATAATGCTATATTAATTAGTTACACTCTATGAAGTTCACCCATTGCTATGTCAGTTAAATGATTATAATTATTTTTTTCTTAGATTACTCATTTTTTTGTGGCTGTGGGGAAAGGAGATCTGTTTATTTTTATGTGCTAAAACTTCCATTTGCGGGGCTGGAGAGGTGGCTCAGGGGTTAAGCCTCTGCCTTGCAGGCAGAAGGTCCTGAGTTCGGATCCTAGACCCCACGTATAGACGCCGGGCAGAAGCGGGGGCGGCCTGTGTTTCTGGTCCTGGTAGGGCAGAGCCTGTGAATCCCGGGGCAGAGTAAACAAGGAGGAGGTGGAGGCGTCCATGGTGGTTCTACACACACACGCGCGCACACATGCATACACGCACAATTGAATAAATAATAAATAAAAAAAATATTTAAAAAAAAAAATTCCATTTGCACCTAGAGAGATAGCCTCTGTCTCACAAGCAGAAGATCCTGAATTTGATTCCCCAGATTCCACATAGAAACTCCAGGCAGACATGGTGGCAGCCTGAACTTCTGGCCCTGGAAGGTGGAACCTGGGGAAACCCCAGAGCACAAACAAAAAGAAAGCAGAGCAATTCAGGATTGCTCTTCAGCCTCCACAGGCATACATAATCAAATGCCTTCTATTGCACACAGACACACATCACACATGCATACATGTGCATTCACACAAAAATAGAAACTTCCATTTAAGGAGCGTAAGTGGTTTGGCATTTTCTTCCATTCTTCTCAGATTCTTTAAAAAGGGAAGCAGGTTGGGCTGAAATGTCACTCTCCAACATGTCTGAAGAAACATTTGATTCCTTCCCCTAACAATCAGTAGAATGACAGGGCATTTCTGCCAGCAGACTGTCTGTGTCGTGAGTAACACATGAAAACATTACTGAGTCAGGCACAGCACATGTGATGCTCCAAATCATACTAGGCTTAAATTTATTTTAAGATAAGAAATGGAATTTTGGTATGATAATGGAACATTGTAAAACATTATAATTTACCATAGTCGATTTAGAAGCAAGAACAATTGTGCTTTCTTACATTATGCTTAACGGACACTACTTGTCAGCATCTGATTCTGTAAAAATTTATTTATAATAATCATAAGGATAGAGATTTTCATACGAAGCAGTGATTTTCTATCTAACAGCTCACTTCAGCTTCAATATATATCTATGGCCCTGAAACCAGTTTCCTTTATTTCTCTGAGCTTCCGGCTATGTTGTAAATTACTGCCTATGAGAAGGTTCATTTCTAGGTGGAAAGTCCACAGTGCTAAGGGGAACACTCGGCTGATGATAAAAAGGTAGCCCTGAAAGCTGGGTCTAAACTGCAGTAAGTGGAATGTGTGTGGCTTCTGCTCCCTATTCCTTCCCAGGATTTACGGGGATTACCTCATCCCTTTGACACTTCCCTGCAGGGTACCTCAGGTCGTAGCTCATGGTGGAGCTGCCCATCCCATTCATAAAGAAGAAAATGATTGGAACACTGACTGTTATGGGACCAGTGGATTTAGCTGCTTCAAAGCCAAGAATCACCCTTGCTTTTCAAGGTCACCCTTGACATCTTTCCAGTAAGCATCCATCTCTGGAGAAAATATCTCTGATTCTATCTATTCACCTTCAGTATTTTCCAATAAGATCTGTATATTTTGACAGTGCACAAGAGAATAGAATGTTACATATATGGAATGGCATGACAGATACCTCACTTAATATCACAATCAGCTCATCATTTCTCAATGGCATGTTCATGTTTCAATGTCCAAGGTAAATAGTTAAAAGGAAGACAGTTGAAACATTAGAATAACAAATGTTATTTATAACAAATTTGTGATGCAAACATCATGAAAGACAGTAAATGTAACCATAATTTATATATTTAGAGTACAGTCCTGAGTAAACTTTATAGAAACACAGTTACAGTATCTGACAGTCAGGGAACTATGATACTATGTAACATGTTAAACATGGTTATCAGGTTTCTAGGCAAGTCAGCTAAAAGCTGACTGTGTGTCCTGGTGAAGCAGAATCAAATGAGAAAAAAACAAAAAGTATATATACTCTCAAAGAGAGAGGAGGAGCTTCTGAACTGCACAAAGGAAGTGCAAAGATACCCAAAACTATAGAGAAAAGGACAGAGGGTTCGTGATGAGAAGTGAGTCATCTGTGCTGCTTCATGGTAAGGGCCGAGAAGCAGACGCTGTTTCCAAAGTTGCCCCAGGTGAGAGACGGGCACTCCTGCCATCAGGACGAGCCCACCCATAGCTCAAATCCAGCTGCGCACTTTCCTGAGACAGAGACGCCTCCAGCAAATGTGTCAGCAGCAGAGAGAAGTCCGATTTTCTTGTGGTACATGATTCAGAAGGTGAAGTCCAGGCACCACTCTCTTGGGAGAGAATCTGAGTTAAAAACTGAGCTACTCCAAGAGCTTGGGGTCCTGACAACAGGAAACAATCACAGGTCAGAGGACCCCAATTTGCATGGCCACAGCCCAAACCCAGGGAAGGCTCAGTGGAGGTAGCTGCAAAGAGCCGGAAATCTGAATACTAGGAAGTTAGGGAGGACATAGTAGAGATTGAGCTCTTGGTCTTTATTTTTACAACAGTTGAGCAACATTTTTACTTTGTTGTATATTTTTAAACTAAAATATTTCTTACTTCTATATATTCAATTAATTTTCCTTATATATTTTTTTCATTATGGGGCAATATTTTTTCTTTTCCTTAGTTTCTTTTATTTTTCCATTTCTTTTGAGACTGGATCTCATGGAGCCCAGGCTAGGCTGGAACTCACTGTGTAGCTGAGGAAGATCTAGTGTTCCTGATATTGCCTCTACCCATTGAGTGCTAGGATTATAGGTGTTTGCCTCCATACCAGACCCCCAATTTTTTTCGATAATTTTGGATCATGTGTCTATGTGTTTACTCTTTCCTGTCCCACTTCTACATTTAGAAACATTTTAATGTTTTATCTCTTTTGCATGTATGTGTGTGTGTGTGTGAAAGAGAGAGAGAGAGAGGAGGAAGTGGGTGTATAGGAGACATAGCACTCATGTGGAGGCCAGAGGACAACTCAAGAATCAGTGTTCACCTTCCACCTTGGTTTGAGATGGTCAGTTGTTGTCTGTTGCATATACTAGTTGAACTGGCCTGAGAGCTTCCAGGGATTCTCCTCTCTTTGCTTGTCATATCACAGTTGGGCCCCAAGATTATACAGTTTCATGTGGATCTGTGGGATCCAGATGTAGGTAAGGACACTGGTACGACAAGCACCTCATGCATCTTTTGTTTTTATCCTACTGTTGTTTTCAAAATTACTCAATTTTTATTCCCCTTGTTACATTTACATAAGTTTTGGAATATTTCATTATTAGAAAGTCTTTTTCTTCTTTTTCTCTTTCTCATGATTTCTCATACTATGCTTTTCTGTCCCATAACATACTTTGCACTCATATTTCTCCTTTCCTATGTAGTCTTGATGCTCTTCAGTTTATTTCTGTTTTATGTCTCATTCTCTTATCTCATTCACTACTGCTCATATACTTACTCTAAACATTTAAACTTCCCAGTACATCTTACAGTAGTTTACCATTTTGCATTTTGTGTTCATTAGTGATGCAGCCATTGGTTTTAATGTTTATGCATCTTGTATGTATGTATGTGATGTTGTTGTTATAACATGTTGTTTTTTTCTCCCTGAATCATATTGTAACTTGATGAGCCCCGAATGAAACCAGAAGGTATGTGCAAGCAAAAAGATGTGCAAATTCTACAAAAGAAACATAAGAAAAAGAAAAACAGAAGGCTGAACATGATTCCTTATCTTCTGAACTCAAAGGCAGTGACTGAGGCAAAATTCAGATTCCAAAGGTTTACTGGCTAAAATGATAAATAATATGAAGGTGTGGAGATGGTTCAGTGGTTTAAAATCTTTACCTAGAAAGCAAAAGAATTTGAGTTTAGATCTCCAGATCCCATGTAAAAACATTGAAGTAAATGACCCCAGCTTGCACTTTTCTTTCTAGAAGGTAGAAACCATCAGAGCTGAACGAAAATGAGGTATAGCAATTTTGATGATTCCCAATGTCACCCTTGGGTCTCCACAGGCACACACAAACACACTAGTGCTCTCCCATTCTCACACACACGCACAAACACACACACTCACACAAATGGCAAAGTCCTGAAAAAGGATACAAAAAAGAGGATGCATCCAATCCAGGACCTGGAGAAGAAATAGTTAGCAAAGTTGATGAGGAAATTAGCAATCCAAATGAAAAGCAGAAATGTTGAAAATGAAAATTTTCATGAAACAAAAAATAAAATGGAAAACATCACCAAGAAACTCACTAAGCAGAAGGAAGAACAGAGATGGAGGAAAAGGCCCTTTCTTCAGTCAGTAAGAAAAAAAGAACTAAATGAGCATGACCACAACATGATACAGCCAAGAAACCAGAACTAAGAATCTATACGTTGAAACAAAATAGCATAGCTATTCTGTTATATGATAAAGTAGATTTCAAAATTAGAAAAATAGCTACTACTTATGAACAAGAAGAATCTGTCAAAAAGATACAACCATTGCACATAGATTTGCACCAAACTTTGGAACTCTAAATTTTGTTTAAAAAATCACTAATGAACAAAACAGTTCAGATACATACTTCTTCAACATTAATGGGTGATTGTAATATTCCATTCTCCTATCTGGAAAGGCCATGTAAAATTTAACAGAGAAACTACACAATTAAATTACTCCACAGAGTAAATAGACTTAACTAACATCTAAACCAAAATATTTAATGCTTGTTAATTAATGATAACTTGTTATATTTAAATATGAGTAAGCATCTAAATATTTAGATATTCAGCTAAAATATACAGAATACACTCTATTTTTAGTCTATTGAACATTTTCTAAGAATGTTCATATTCCTGGTCACAAATCAAGCTTTACTTAGCTTAGTCAGATCTGTGCCCACAACCTAAGGACAATTCACAGCTGCTTGAACTGAGCAATCTAAAACTCCAATAGAGTACTTGGTATCTGTTTACTCATCTTTCTAACAGGCCATTCAATAGTGACCAGATTTGAAAGTAAGAGACTTTTTGGCACCTACATATCACAGTGCTATGTTTTCTGCTGTTGCATATTTAAGCGATGAATAATAAAAATGGCATGAGCCGTCCAAGATTTTATAACAAAGAATCTGTGATATCCAAAGTCAGAATACTTAGGAATGTAACTACCTAACCAAAAGTGAATTTTAAAAGATCCACTAGTAAAATCCCGAGGCTAAATGATGGGAGCCTCATAAAAGGTGCATTTCCTTATCTAGTGTTTAGACATCCCACAGCTTCTGACTTTGTGAAGTCCTGACAAAGTCTACTTTCTGGTATTTTTCCAAGATGTCAGGGTATATGGCTAAAACTCTAGAAAGTTATACTAGCAGCAGAGTAGAGGTGATAAGGGTCCCTAGGAAGAGAGCTGAAAATTGAAATAGTGAAAGAAATGTAGGAAGAATGATACCTGCCGAGAGGCCACTTCTGGAAAGACTTGTGTCACAGGGTTTTATCATGAGCTCAGAACCTGGGGTTTATTCCAACAGACATTTAGTAAATGGCTGCAGTGTTTCAAAGCACACCCTGAACTGTTCCTTGCCTTGGCAAGTGTGTGTATGTATGTGTGTGTGTGTGTGTGTGTGTGTGTGTGTGCGCGCGTGCGTGTGCGCGCACGAATGCGTGTGTACACTCAAGCGTGAAAATCACATACAGGTGATTCACATACAATTCACATACACACATTACTTATAATGACATTGTCACTGTAGTATGTTTTAAGTGGTTGGGCTATATAATGTTATATATTAGCTATTCAGGCAATTTTTAGCAGGACACATTATGTATATTTCCCACATGGATTTATTTCTAGACTCATGCTGATAACTTACCACATAGTACAATTCCAAATCCATACCAAAAACTGAAGTGCATCTACCATTCCAGAAAATCCTCCTGCTGTGTGCTTATAGGTCTATTCCTCCCGAGGGCAACCTTAGACAGGCTACCCTACCTCTCTGTACCTAGTCTTTGCTGGCATCTGTAAACTGAAGAGGTTAAACTAGCCTAGTCATTTCCAGGACTGGTTTAAGAAGTCCTAAGTTTCCTATGAGGTACCTTATGTGCTATTTGTGAGGCCAGAAGGAGGCTCAAGTGACTGTTGCGTCTTGGAGAGTAGCTCTGCTTATGTAGGGCACTATGCATTTGGACTTCATACAAGATGTCACTGGGGAAAAAGATTTTCACTAAAAGTAATTAGCCCATACCTACCCCATTTATAAGGTTATTGTTGTACTTAATAAACTGAAGACCTACTGATCAAATTCCACTATGGAGGCTTGGGAAATGTGATGCAATACTAAAATGGGTTACACTCAAAGGACACACTGTGTTAGGCATATGATGAACATC
Organism: Typhlomys cinereus; assembly: GCA_023101885.1. Lineage (NCBI taxonomy): Eukaryota > Metazoa > Chordata > Mammalia > Rodentia > Platacanthomyidae > Typhlomys > Typhlomys cinereus. The sequence goes on from JALPQD010000104.1 coordinate 1,449,755, forward strand.
TTTTAATGAAAGTGGAGTTTCTTACTGCTATATGAAGGTTACAGATAGCCTCTTAATCCTTCGTAAATATAAGTCTAAGCCAAATGGTATTTTTTTGTCCCTCCAAGCTTTACTATTATGTTAACCTATAGTTCCTACAAGTTTCCTTATTCTATGCATCTGCTTATCACAGAAATAGCCTTGCTTCTTGGTTTTGAATGTGCCAATGAAGTTATACCACAGATTGTTCTCTATCTTGCATCCGGAGAATTCCATTTCTATTTCACTGCATCATTCTGTTATACATCATGGAAGCAGTGCTATTTTATTTCAATGAATATGTCATGTCAAAATATTTGATAGTTGTAAATCAAGCAAAACATGGGAATTACAATATTTCTTTGAATTTTCACTGCTGATGGAGTACTTACTATTGCAGTCTATATTTAAACTTTTGCTTTTTTTCATGAAAGGTGAAAACACAGTGGAATTCTATATTTAAAGATAAAGCACTAAAAAGAACAATGAAATATGAATATGAGTCAGATACAGTACAAATATTCCTACATTAAACATGTAAGTGTGATGAAAAGAACAAGAACAAGATTGTTTCTGCCTTCCATGGATAGTGCAGAATAAAGTTGCTTATGTTACCAGTGTTCTGTGATGGGAATTCTTTTTAAGTCTATAATAAAAATGTTCACCTGATATTTGAATCCTGATTATTATATGCTAGAAATTGGTAGAAATGTTCCTTGGAATTCATTAAACTCATTGAGAAGAGCAGTTTAAGAGAAATGTAAAATGAAGCAAATGGACTGTGGCAGAACAAGGGGGGGGCAGAGTGTTCCAGTCCTTAGAGCAAGGGAGGTTGGGTGCAGTGAATCAGTGCTGTGAAGATTCAAGTTGACTAGGTTGGGTCATTGCTCTCTTGTAATTCATTGGCTTAAGAACTCACTAGTCACACCCAGGTATGGATAGCAGGATAGGATCACAGCTTTGCCATCTTGTTGGAAACACCTGCCTCACTCTCATGTTTGGGTATGCTGGTCTCAGGTCAGTTTTGGCTTTTGTGAATTTCATCTTTGTGCTTTGAGGATTGTGAAAAGTGCCTAAGAGTCCTTGGCATGTGGCAATTTATCATTTTATAAAGGAGTCATTTTGAATCTGTCGCTTCAAATCATAATAAGCAAAAGGGAGTCACTCAGCAAGTAAGTGGATCTAGTCTGTCTCTAAATGCCTATGCTTCAGTCTGGTGATTATTCTTCTATATTCTCACTGCCTCCACAATAATAACTCTTTGGTGATAAAAATCATATTCCTGAAAAGAAATCTACTGATTCAGTGGTAAAAACGAAGGGAAAATGACATATCAGAGACATAGTTCTTAGCTAGAAAGTTAAAAAAAAGTTTGAGAGTGAGCATTTGTACTAGAAATGGCTAAATGACAGAAAGAGTAAAAACAGCCATTGGTTTCAAGGGCCCAGAGGAGAGGGGCCAATAAGGAGAAAGGTGAATAAATATACCACTGCGCACTTTGGGAAAAGTGCAACTATTCTTCCAACACTGTAGTGATGGATGTGCAGCAGTATGTGTTTCTCAGAAGTCATAGAACTGCTCAACACAAAGTTAGAATCCAATGAACACGTACGTGGTCTTTGGTTAATAATAATACATCAGTATCGGTTCATCATCTGTGGCAGTTTTCAACACTACAAGACATTCATAAATGTTTGCAGAGTATGCGGGGCTTCAAAGAACTTTGCATTTTACGACTTTTTTCTATAATCCTAAAACTGCTCTAGAAGTAAAGCCTATGACTTCAAAAAAAGTCAGTTAGGAGGGGGCTTCTTCTCTTGTTTGGGTCCACACAACATGGGAAGCCACATAGATAACAGAGAAATTTTTTTTAAAAAGTTCACATAACCATTCCAATAAGTGCTAATCAATCCTTGTACAAAAGCTGCTCATCAAATGAAAAGTGATAAGCTTATAAGCTTATACCATCAAACCATTGTTTAACCCACATGAGGGTTAGAGGGTCACTTACCTGCACAACATCTCTTCAGACTTAGAGAGAGAATATTCATACATTAAAGGAAGATGTGTTTTTAATTGTGCATGTCCAAAGAGAAAACCATACTTAGAATCTAGAACAGCAGAAGAAAGAGCAAAAACCAACTTCTCTGATATGTCAGTCTCGTCCAGAGCTTAAGGTCAACTTCCCAAGCTGCTTTATCTTAAAAGTCATGTTCTGTGTTGGACCTGCCACCTCCATCTTCATCTCTGTCCATACATGGGCACATTTAATTCTTTTTGTTAACTTAGATTACAAGCAAAGGAATATAATGTAATATAGGATTGAGTTTATTTTAGTGACTGATTTTTCATTGCTGTATGTGTTCTGAGCTAAAATATCTAAGACTGTCAAGAAGTCTGAAGAATTCAGTTGATTTTTTCAGCTCTAGCTAACTGCTGTGAATGTGAATAAATATTCCTTGAAACCAATCATCTGAGGATTCTGAAGAGCCTGTGAAGGTTCCCTTGTGAATAGGAAGGTCTTTTCTTTGGAAAGTGACAATGTTCAATGTCCAGGCAGAAGGAAAATGAAAAGTCTATTGATTTATTTTTTTCAGAATACCTGTTTGAATACTGAAGCTAAGTGTACTGCAGGAATGTACGTGGAAGACAAATGGACAAAGGAAAATATAATAACAACTCAGGCTAATATATTTTTTCCTACAGAAATCAAAACAAGATTCCAGAGAGGTAGGGTTGCCTATAAATATAATAACAGTACAGGCAAATGAGAAAAAAACTGTTTCCAGTTAAAAATATAATTAACCAGGCACTTTAAAATTATGGGCAACTTGTATTTTCCAATCCTATCATAGAGCTTCCATGGAATACATACTGTTACTGAGGAAATTAGCAATGCTACATAGCAGTAACATTAAAGACATCATTTTGAAAGCACCACATAAAATAAACATTGCCTTGAAAACTGGGTGGTTGCTAGGAAATAGTGTTAAGTGCAGCCCTCTCCAGTTATGTCTAATTTTTCCATTTTATATCTTCCTCAATCATTAGGGCTTAACCCCTACAGGAATTTACATGAGCATAGCTTTCATGCCTCAGCAAATATAAATTTTCCAGGGGTTCCATTCGGCCCTTAGAAGGCTTTAGGTATTAATGCTAAGAATTTTGGGCAGGGTCAGCTATTCTGGAAAAGGGTAATGCTTGGGTTCTTGACCATATGGGGGTTTGTACCAGACAGGGGAAGAGGGAACTAGGCTGAGCCATGTGATAATTTATCTATTTTTCCCTTTCAACAGAATGAATGGAGGGAGAAAAGGCTTAGGCGTAAACCAAATCAAGAGATTTGAGTTGTTTCAAGGAGAAACAATTCATTGCACTAGTTGCCAGACTAAAAAATGTCTGGAGAGCCTGCCTGTTTAGAGAGCCAGAGCAGGAAGAGAAGAGAGCATGCCAGCAACTCATGCCAAGGAGCTGGAGAGAGCTGGGGCAGACTCTCTCCTGTGGTTGAGCATTTCACTCACCAGGGGGCTGAGAAACCTGCAGAGATTTTTCACCTCTCATCATGGGTTTCTAGATTTCCTTTCCATTCGTTCTACCTACCCACTAGAGAAAGGTCCCTCACTCACTGAGATAAACAAGGAGCTGTGCCTAAAAGGAGACGATAATTCATGGTGAGATTGGATTTTCCTTCTCTCAACATGAATAGCTATTGTATATGCTGTACTTTGAAGAGTCCAAAGTAAAGTCACCACACTCATTATCTTATCAAATCTCCCATTACTCAATCGCTTCTGTGAGATGGTGCACAATTTCCCATTTATACACAAAGAACTGAGATGCAGAGACGTTCTAAGTGATCCGATGTTTCAAACAGTAAAGGAGAAGAGCAAGAATTTGAAAAATCCAGCTCAAAAGCAATGAAAATGAAGCCAAAGTCCATTGTTGCTTCATAAGGAAACAACTTGCTAGTACTTTATTAATAACATCAATAAAACATACATCTGCACAGAAGTCCAGGTAAAACAAAGCTTAAAGGAAAAAAAACTTCTATTGATGAAAGTCATAAAATGGGTAGACAGCATGAGAGTGATTTCCCAAGAGTCAGCCAAGAACAGTGAATAGGAAAAAAAAACTTTTAAAAGGAAAAAAATTAATTTCCTTGGCATATACATAAAGAGTCTCTGCCAGGGGGTGGCTGCCATGGGTAGACTCTTACTGGACAGGCTCATATTCACTGTCCTGGTTATGAAAGGCTGAGGCTATTATTTTATAAATCAATCATTGCTAAAAGTCATTTAAATGTCTTCAATCTAACAAAAAACCTTCATCAAGCACAAATGAGCTAGTGAATTAAAGGCTATTTTATTCACATTTTTACTTGATACTTTTAAGTACCATATAATATGTCTGGATTTAGTCATTTTGAGTCAGTCCCATTATCATTTTAGGAGGAAATTTACCAATGCCTAACATTTATGTATCTATGTATATATATTTAAAACAAAGATAGACAAGGTCACCTTAAATAAAGCAATGTTATAGTATGAACCTCTTGCAGCCAATTCCTGCACAAAGGTGCAAGCAGCTAGACTCTGCGTGAGAAAGTTTCCCTGTTTCTATGATTGTGTGAGACAGGAAGCTGTCAAGTAGTAGCAAAGGAAGAGAGACTTTGATTGATGAATAAACTCAAACACTGTGATGTATTGTACAATAGATGGTGCTGTACCTCATTTCCTGATGCACGCTTGCCTCCAGCGAAAGGGAAATGAGTTTTGCTCTAACAACAGAACATTTCACTAGACACAGGCAGCACAGCTAATGAACACAGAATCCTGCTTCTTATAGCATGCTCAGCCTCTGCTTCTAGCTACACATAACAAATAGGCACTTGAATTTTATCTGCCCACATTTAGAAAAATCATGAATTTAAGAGTGATATCCATATCTAATATAGTCATCTTTTCATAATTCTCCAATTTTCTCTATACACATTTTAGTAAACGGAATCAGAAACAATTTAACCTTCAGATTATTTCAGTGGGGGAATCCCACACAGAACCCCTTTGCACTGAGTTCTTAAGAAGAAGACATATGTTAAGCAGTCCTAAGTTTATCACTGAAAGGACAGTTTTAGTTTTTATACAACTCTCATATTCCTGCATTTGAAATTATTGTTTCAATAAAGAAAACAAAGTTTGTCATTTCTTCACTGACCTTCCACAACCTCTTCCCAAGACAGCCTTGTGATTGGGTAGGTTGCTGACTCCATTTGCCCCCTGGAATGCTGTGGATGGAACCCTGTAGATCTGAGTTCTAGGATGGTTTCATCCTGTTTTCTCTCCCTCTTCTTTTTCTCTTGTGCTTAGTGTGCAAAGATCACACAAAGGGATTTCCCTGGTGATAAAAATCTCAGTGGGTGAAACGTAATTAGATCCTTCACACTATGACCAGAACAAAGCCCACCAGCCATGCTCCATGTCGTCTTTCTCATTTGGGCATTGATGTTATTAAGTACAATCTGGGTGGACATGAAGGACAGCAATGTTCAATGAGAGGGAAATGACAATCTGGCTTTCATGTTGACCCCATCTGGCTGAAACGTTGTGAATCGCATGCAGAATAGTTCAAAACAGTGAGTGGTCAGGTCTAAAGTCAAGGGAAATGGTTCTTGGAACAAGCCTTCCTTGAGAAAAGCCCCACGTGGACTGAGTGTTAAAGGGCAGCGGACATGTTCTCTCCATCCAGATACCTTTCAAAATCCAACCTATCCCTTGAAGGTCCAGCCAGACTCCTGCTCATCTGTAAAGCTATTCTGGATGCCATGCCAGCACATGCTCCTGTTTTCTTCTTACTCTGCATCAGAAGCACTCTGCACTTCTCTTGTGCCATCAGTAACATTCTTTCTTGTATTACACTTGTCTGTGCTTTATGACAGGCTCATCCAGACAGTTTTCAGCTTTCTACAGCCACGATAGCACCAATTTGACAGGATCTATAATCTAGGGGATTATAGCTCTAAGAGATAAACCTCTTCACATGCCTGTGAGGAATTATCTAGGATAGGTTGACTGAGGTGGGAAAATCCAATTTACCTGTGAGCAGCACCATTCTATGGCTTGGGGTCCTGACATGAATAAAAAGAAGAAAATGTGCTTAGAGTTAGCATCCCCCCAGCTCTCCCCACCTCTGTCCTGATTGCAAATGCAATATAACCAGCAGCCTCACATTCCTGCATCATGCCTACCCTGCCATAGTAAACTCTTAATGACCGCCTTAATAAACTCTGCCTTAACCCTCTATTATATGTTCTGGTTTCAATATTCAACTCTGGTGTTTCCTTTAGAAACACAGCTTGCTTGTATCAGGATATTTTATCACAGCAAGGAGATAAATAGTTAATATACTCGCTTATCCTTTCTACAAGGTAATAATCCAAGCAATTGTCCTGACCTTTCTAATATTTGCGAAATACATGAAGAAGCTTTACTTAATAAATAATGAACATTGGACTCAGAGCACAAACCTGCAGTTTGTATATTGGTTTGTTTTAGAATTATATAAAACCCAGGAGAAAAACTCCATTCTAAAAACCTTGCTGTCATTTTATTTCACTGCTTCCCATGAGTAATAAAGCTGAACTCTGGACTTATCTTTGAAGATTGAGTTTAGTTACGTCATGAAATTTGACTTCTGGCTTGAATTTACTGTTTACCTCTGACATTTACTCACCAATCTTGTTTGCCAGGTGAAGCATTTTAAAGGACTGTGCCAGATCTTAAATGGTCACAGAGGAAGAGGTACAATTGGGAAAAATCACCTATACTAAGTATATTTGACGTTTAGTTTAATCAGACAATAGGATCAATTTAATTTTTCACTTCTTTGGGCCTCAATAAATTATTAAAATGAAATATTCTAGTTTCTTTAAGTATTTTGAGTCCTGGAGTCAATAGCTAATTCTTTTATACAATAACCAACCTTTTGGCAGAAAGGTGTTATACAAAAAAAAAGCTATCTACAAATTGAAATTAGCAAAATATCTTTTCCTCTTCAGTAAGCAATATTGTAAATTATTTGAAACAGAAACAAAGTTACATTTGCAACAATCTATCTGAGAAGGAAAATACTTTCTGATAGGTAGTTTTCAGACAGTGTAGACAGGTTGGGAAGGTCTTTGAAAGTTGCTGCAGGAATTGACACCAATTCCCCTACTGATATAAGATCGCCAACTTCCCCATCCCTTTGTTTATGAAAGGATATGCATATGAACTCTTCAAATGCAGATGGAGATGAGCTCCTCAAATACAGAAGAGTTAAATCCCTCAAAAGAAACAGCTCCCCTAAGAAGCTGACCCAGCTGGGCCCCTTGATATTAACAGACCAGTCAGACAGAGAGGCCTAAAAAGTCCAATCAAGTTTACGGAAACTAAAACTACCCAGTGAGTGAAAACCATCTTCTTGGGCTTGCCCAAACTTACAAATACCCCTGGCCTTGCCAGTCATCAGACGCTCCCTTACTCCTCAGAGACTCTGTGTCCATGACTTCCTTTTTTCCTATCCTTTAATAAACTCTGCCTTAACCCTTTACACGTGTTCTAGTTCCAGTCTTTGACTATGAAGCACAAAAACCTACGTAAAACCCCTTCAACAAATACATCCTGTGGTAAAAATTTTGTGGTTCTCACCAACTCTTTCTTTTTTTTTATTTCTTTCTTTCACTCACACAAAGGTGATAAGTACCCCATTCCCTTCCCTCCCTCCACCCATCCCTGGATCCCCTTGTTCCCTCCCCCCTTTTCCTTTTGCTTTATGCCCTCCCTTCCTTTCTCCCAGTGCTCCCCCCCCCATTCCACTAAAGGATACTCACCAACTCTTTCTATCCATAATCATCACGACACCCTGGCTATGGCCAGTGTAATCAGAAAAATCAACTCCCACCTCAAAGGAAGAAGAGGTAATTTATTCTAGAGCCAAATATGAGTGACCATGCCTGGGAACACAGATTCAGGTTGCCTCAAATTTCATGTTCTGCTGTGCAGTTTCTTGGGGTTTTATAATTATAGAACAAAGAAAATTATACATCAAGACTTTCCAGATGTGTTGGTGGAAACATCAGATAGGCAGATTAGAGCAAAACAGAGAGATCTGTGTTATAAACTATAGATGTTATCTAATTAATAAAGGTAGTTTCTGTTGAGCAAATTGGAGCTAGGAAGTTTCATGGGAACCACACTCAGCGCACAATTTCAGGAATAGACTCAAACCCTCACCTATAGCTTAAGTTGGCCCCCAACATAAATGGACTAATCAGACACAAAAATACTAAAAATGCCCATTTAAAGAAAATAAAAGTAGGCATTAAAAAAAGCCACTTTTCAAGCCTGCCTAGACCTGTTAGTACACTGACCTTTGCCCCCTTGGCGGCTTCCTCTCTGCCCTTCTTAGACTCAACATCCAAGAGTTCTTCTCTTTTGTTTTACTATCAATAAATTCTGTTTTAACCTCTCCCTGTATTCTGGTTTCAGTTTTCCACTCAGGAACACAAGAACCCTGAAAAGAAATCCAGTTTCATAAAGACATTCTTATCCTTTTGGTGGGGGCTGATGGTCTGCTTAGTAACCACATTTCTAAAGGTTTTAACTGATAATCACTAGATGTTAGGACAGACACAAAGGAAGACCCAAGAATGGCTATCTAGGGAGTTCAAAGACCACCCAAGATAAAGCATAATTAGGCTCCGAATCTACACCATTCTAATCTTCTGTATGGCTATGGGGATTCTGCTCAGTGCAGCTTCTTTTTAGGAATTTACTTTCACACCAGCTTCATGCATTCCATAGCAGCACTTCAATCTAAAGAGTGTGTTCTCAAACTGTCTGGTATATCAGGCCTGTAATACTGGGATGTGGGCATTTGCTGTCATACATTTACTGCCCACACATATCACCTAAGATGCCATGGAAGAAATAATGAAAGGAAAATAAATTACAACCCAGGTACAAGCATCAGCTACAGTGATGAACTTGATAACACAAAAGCTTATCATTAATCTTTCTCTCTTCATCCCCTTCATTCTCAAATCATCTACTCTTTTTTCCCTAGGATTCCTTCCCAGGTAAAACACCTGCGTCTCTAAAGCTGAACTTCAGCAACACTAAGGATAACTTGGTACTGCTATTGGTCATTAAAAAGACTTAATTCTGGAATTTTGAAACTTATCACTTACTAGTCACAGAGTAATTGAGACACCATTATTTATAGTAAAAGTAATGCAAATAATTTAATTGCTATTGGACAGGAAGCACAACAACCTCTACAGTGTTTACCTCGCTTCCCTAGTAGCTTTGGGACATTTATTAGCAATGCCGAACTATACAAGATTCTGGCTCCCCCTATCATATTTAGGCAGTTTTAGAGCAGCCATACTGGGATGGTTTCTGAAGGTTTTGGAAGGTCATTATCCCCCTACTGCTGGGATTACCATGAAGGAACACACTCTTCACCAACTTCCCCAACCCTTTGTTCATGAAAAGACAAGGAAATTATTCTCCATTGTTGCTAAGCCCTACCATGAGGTAGGCACAAGATCATTTAGGTTGGTCCCCAATATAAACAGATCAATGAGATGTAGAGGACGACAAGCTCCAATCAGGTTAAGGAGACAGGAGCTAATGTGTGTATATATATATATATATATATATATATATATATATATATACACCTGACCCTGGCAGCCATCTTTGGTGCCTGCTCCTCATGGCATTCCATGTCTGGAGTCTAATAAGCTCCGCCTTAATTCTCTACGTGTGTTATAGTTTCAATCTTCAACTCCTGAACACAAGAACCTGAATATATACAGACTCTAGGAGAGAGATCCCGTAACATGTAACATTTTCTCTCTCCATTTCCTTCTCTCTTATCATGAGGTCATACCTTGGTGGCTCTGTCCTTTCCTAACCATGTGCTTATAGCGACATTCAGTCTTGTTCTGCATCTTAAACTATCTCCTCTCTCTGATGTTCTCCCATTAAGGGTATGACTTCCTCCTTGTCTCCCTTGGACTGAGGGTCCAAGAGTTTCCTTCCCTTTTTCTCTCATTTTCAATAAAATCCCTTCTTTAACCGATAGGTTTTATTCTGGTTTCAGTCTTCAGTTCTGGAATAAAAGAACTCCAAAGAAATAAACCCACCTACAAAAGGGATGTTGGTAATACCTAATATGCATCAGAATTAATTACTTTCAGCTGTGATAAATTGGGGTGGGCATGAAGCAAGCTTCAAGGAGAAGGAATATAGTTTCTTCTCTAGGAGAAAATAATTTAAATATGAGGGCTATAATACCCCCCCACACACACACAAGGGAAGGAAAAGTGAGGGGAGAGGGAGAAACAAAAGGAAGACAAGGAGAGAAGAGAGATAGAGACAGAGAGGCAGGGAATACATGTAGTAATGGACAAAAGTGTATGGTTCATGAGAAGGAATGAAGGTCATGGTCAATGTCTTGGGAGGAGCCCATAGATACAACCCGTTGGCTTCAGTGATGGACAACACTAAATAAGGTTAAGAAGATGAGACTATCTTGACAGTATTGAAACTTGAGAGGGTAGGAATGTTAGAATGGATGTATTATATACAATCAGGAAACTCCTGTCCTGAGTATTTTTCCAGAAAGGCATAAGCAAAGTCCTTTCATCAAGATATTCAGGCATACACTGGTGAAGGAACAATGCCATTGCTATATGCAATGAGGGCTGTGCACTTTGGGCCTTAATTTATAGTTGGAGATGCTACTATGACTTTGGGCTTTAATCATACAAGTGAGGGTGATTATACAATGGTAGAAGATGGGTAGCATTTCATTATCAGAGGTAAGATTGAAAAATATAATGGACGCAAGGCCTGTCCAATGCGGTGTTGATACGGGGTCCCTCTGGGGTCTTTTTGTGTTCTGATTCTTGTGTTCAGGAGTCGAAAAGAATTAAGGCAGAGTTTATTAGAGGAAAGAACAAAACATTGACCATGAGTGAATCCATGAGGGGCAAGAGAGCCCTGGAGAACTCACAGATTTCAGGCACGGAATTCATGAAGGGCAAGGAACTGGAAAGGAACTCACAGGCCTCTAGACATGGAGTCCCACGAGAGGCAGGAAAGTCAAAGATGGCTGCTTAGGATCAGATATACTTATAGGATTAAGTAAGTCTGGGAAAAATGTCTTCCTCATTGATTAGCTCCAGTTTCTACAAATCTGATTGGACCATTTAGTTCTCTATATTTTGTTGGTCTGTTCATATTGGGCCCCAATTCAGTCGATTTTGTGCTCAACCTCATGAATGGGGTTTATCTGCAGTGAAGAACTCATCTCTGTATCCTTTCACTAACTGAGGGTTGGAGGAAGTTGGTGACTTTATCTTTGTGGAGAAATAAAATTGGAGTGTGTTCCTTCAGGGTAATCCTAGCCCTGGAAGATAATCTTCAAAAACGTTCAGAGACTGTCCTAGTATGGCTGTTCTGAATCTGCCTAATTATTAAAAGCAATATGTATGTAAATAATAACTAGTTTCTTACTTCTTGTTTTTAGATCAAGAACTAACAGGCAGAATTCTGCCCTCAACTATTATATTGGAATAAATTGGGGGTCTTTATTCAGGCTCCAGACTCTAAACTCATTGACTGATGTGGAAATTTGGGAAAACATAGAGATAATAATGTTTTCTTTAAAACATGAATGGATGTCATAAACTTTTGTATTATCCTTCTTCAATGTAAAGATAATTACAGGTTACTGTGCACTTGACAAAGCATTATACCAGATGTCACAAGAATTAATTGTCAGGAAAGGTATTGCTAACAGAACCAATCATGATCACAGTCAGAGAGCACATGAAGATCTAACTCTAGAAGAACAAATCATGATGACGGCTTCCTTATCACAGTGTAAATTGATGGAAGATGAGCAATGAATGTCTTTCTACTTCGGATTATTTTAGGTTCTCAATCAATCCCGTGGATATTTTCCTGATCCCTAAATTCATAACTGGGCTACATATTGATAATAAATAACAGAACTCTTACTTTGCCTTTCTGGCCTGTGAAGAATGAACCATTTTTAAGAGCCAAAAGTAAAGTTCAGTAAAATAGTTAACTAAAAAGCAAAGTGATTCCTGAGACAGTACCAGTACCAACAACTTAAAGGATGTAGGATGTTCATCATTATTTATTATGTTCCCATCCATTTATCTATTGACCACTGAAAAACCAGTTAAAGCCTGGTACCTGAGTATGAGCACCTGTATGAGTATGAGCACCTGTAAAGGTGACCTAGTCTTAATCACCATTGTGTGTTGTTCTTACCACCAAGATCACCATCCACTCTGATACTTGGCATGTAGCTATAAAACTGGCAAATGCTCTATACTAGTAATTGGGTCTTAATCCTACTGGTAGGGGAAAGCAAAAGCAATTTGCTTTTTTTTTTTTTTTAGTAAATAATACACAAGTTTACACTCACTGTCTTGTTCTGGCACTGTGGCAATTCTACTGTGCTCTGTTAAATTGTGACATAGAAAGGTTAGATCACCTTGGCCCACTACAGAACATTAGTTTGCTTTATTTCATTGGTGACAACTAACTTAATAAGAAACAGTGCATCCAGTGGGATGCGACTCAATTCCTCTGTCACTTAACTGCCTTAGCTCCAGATCTACTCTTTATCTGTTTTGTGGTAATGAACAAGAAGCATTAAGCAGTAATCCTCGTCAATAGAGGGCGCTAAAGAGACGTTGCAGGAAAAAAAGGGGTTTCTCAGGCAAATTGGTGTATGTTGTTTTGCTTCTTGCTCATACTGTGAAACTTGCAGTGTGTGTGTGTTTTTGTGTGTGTGTGTGCGCTTGCATGTACACCTGTGATGCGTGTGCATGTACGTTTGTGTGTGCGTGTGTTGTATGTGTGAAGACAACCAAATGTGCTTTGCTATATCTCTGCCCCACCTACCTGCCACCACACAGTACTTCAATAAGCGTGAAGTCTCAAACCAGGTGTAATAACCACCTTGCTGAGTTCCTCTAGAACACAAGGATCACTGGTCTTATGCTATGCTTCTAACAATCACGCTCTTGTTGCTTGAATTTCCTGTGTCAGTCTATCCACTGACCTTTGCCCATAAGCAGCCTAGATTATGTCCCATGGTCCTTTCCACATGGACCATTTCTAGTCTGGACAACAGGAGATCTAGGGGATATATTTACACCTGTTTCAAGAATTGGCACTCCTCTTATATCATTCCTACAAAATTTGTTTCCTACTCACATATTGTTCCTCCTTCCTAGAGAATTATTTAGAATTGATTTTAACTTTTTAAATTTTCTTTATATAGCTCAGAGCTTCTGATATTAAGGTTTCTCTATTGAAGTTACTGTGAATTTTTGTATCATTGGACTCTGATGGATATAATCTTACAAGACTTCAGGGGTCTGCTACTTTTGGAAATAATTTTGAGGACTAGTAGTCAAATGACAGAGTAGGACATTCTATCTCAAATCCTTACATCAGAAAAAAAAGGCAAGAGAAGAATGGACTCTGCTTTGGACCTGGGCTGTGGTTTAAACTGTTTTCCCTCTAACAGAAATTCTACTGTTAGTAGCACAGACCCTGGGGATTAAGGAGGACTATGCTTTCCATAGGTGAGATTACTTTACACCTGCAAAAATGGATTCTGACATGCTATTCATCCTTGGATAAGATGAAGCACATGATTATGAACACAATAAACTATATGAATCAAACATTATATTACTAAAGTACCTGTCCTGTACTGGTTATTATAAGATTTACCCAGTTGCCCAGTTGGACATGTGAACAGACTTAGTGGACTCTACTACTATATTACAGAAACACCAAGGTAAAGGTTAGGTCTACAAAGGTCCAAAAATCTTGGAGAAATTGCCTCATTAGGTGATCCAGGCTCCCATGGACCTTCTACCTCTACTCTACTAAATTCTTTTCACAAACACATAAGGCCTCAAGAGAAATTTCCTAGAGCCAACTAATGGGAACGTATACCTGCAAAGCAGTCAATGGGTTGATCTAGTATGTTGGCACTAGATTATAAAAGCATATGCCTGAGGATAGTGATGAAAAGGAATTCCTTCAGTGGACAGAATTTTGATAGTATACTTGGCTGCCTGTTTCACAATGTTCAAACATGGCTTGAGTGTGACTGTTCCTTATGTCCTGGGCTTCATGAATGTCTTGTCTTTTGGTAACATGCCTAAAAAAGATATATGAGAATTGAGATAAGAAATTTTAGGGGAAGAAATGGATATGTGTAGATCCATGGCAAGCAAGAAATAGTGAACTTTGCATTCTTTCTTGGCACCCAACAGAGATCATTCCTTGTAGAAAGCACTTAGCAATTAAGTGTCCAAGACGAAATGTGCTAATGATGCCAACCAGCATTTTTTCACAAACTCTGTAATGAATGAAACTCTTAATGACAGCCAGGGCAAAGATAACTGGAAGGCATGCCAGAATCTAACATGGTCTCTATTTCACTGAGACTAATCTAGCTATTGTGCCTGCCTCCATCTTTCAAGGAAGAGTCACTTGTCCCTTGGTAATAAGTTGGACTCCTTCAACACAGAGTGATTCTTCATTACAAGTAAGTATTCAAGAGTTTACCTTCTCTAATCATCACCTACTTATAAGAATGCTTAATCTATCACATGGATTACAAAACATCTCCCCAAACAGTAAACATTTTAGGGTTAATCAGATTATAAAAAACTGGCATGTGATCAAGAAATCTACCGATCTTACTACATACTGTATCATTCCAAACAAGCTGGTCATAGGGAATAGTAGAGTGACTTGTCAAAGACTCAGCAAGGTTACACCTCAGGACAAACTTCATGAAAGCATTGGCAAGCACAATGAAAATGAGATGCATGTAGAGCCAATATCTGAAAAAAGAAACTGTGTTTGCAATAGCTGGAATATACACATCCAGGAACATAGTAAGTTTTTACTACAATTATGACTAAAAACTTGTATTTTCAGCTCTTGATTAGTGGATAAATTGACAAAGAAATGAATTACTATGATAGTGGGTTAATTTTGGATATCACCGGAGCTAGAATTGTTGCTCCATCAAGGGCAGAGAAAATACATCTAGAACTAATAAGATATATTGGTATCTCTGCTTCTTCCTTGTCCTGTGATTAGACCGAACAACCAATTGCAGCAAGTATAGTTCATCTATCAGATGATCTTTCTGACAAATTGTAAAACTGATCCCTCAAATTCTAAAAGTCAGGAGTATAACACATCATTTTCCCTCTTCCACCTGTTCTTTCTGGTGACTTTCAAATTTATTCAGTAGCAATATTTTCATTTTAATCTTCTCTTTCTACAGTGTTCCAGATCTAACCAATTCCTACTTTCTAGTGAGCTTTTATATACTATCTGCATAATCTTATTAAATTTGCACTGCAATCTCACTTAGGATTTTATTCTTCTTGTGAAAAAGGTTTGAAATGGGCTCCTTGACAATCGCCATACTTCTGAGATTAATTTTCTTTCTTTAGTTGAGATTAATTTTGTTAAAGCATAAATAAGGTACCATCATTCCCCTTGACTGTAATGGAGGCTCTCGGTTGTCAGTTTCAATGTGTTTGCATTCAACCTATGGCATCTCTCTGCCTTTAGAAATTTATTTCCACCAGCTCTTCTTCATATACTCTACTTCACCATAAACTTGGGCTGTGTCCTGTAAGTGCAAATGACAAGGTTTCTCAGCCGTTTGGAGCCTAGTGACCGAAATCTTGTTCTAAGTCCTTGTGCTCGGACACCGGAGTTTGGCTTTGCTTATCTAAAATTAATACTATAATTAATAACTACCCGAAAAATCTTTCAAAGATCTGAAATCCATTTGTATATGCAAAGGACTAGGTAGTGTCTTAAGTCTTGTAGGAGAGCAGCACATACTGTTTTACATACCTCTTCTTTAATCTACGTGTACCAAAAATTTTTTGGAACCAGGATGGTTGCCAAATTCAACTTGCCTGTTGGTCAGGATCCCAAATTGAATTGTCTTTTTGACAAATTGGTTTCACCACATTGGTGTAGCTCCAAATTCACTGCTTCTGCACTCTGCTTAGATTAGTCTGTGTGAATGTTCTTATTTATGAAGCCTACTTTGGTCTTTCCCTTCCTCATGTCTTCCCTTATATTTGAACTTTCACAGTGCTATCTGTCATCTCCTGGGTACAGTCAATACAGCCTCTCTAATGCAGCTAACACACAGGACAATTAATTATTGTCACAGTCAGGCACAGGTGTCAACCTGATAGTTGAGGGTTTGAGCTCTGGGCACATTTGTGGAGAATTAGTAGTTGAGTCAAGCCCAGAGCAAACCTGAAGGAGATTGTCTAGCTGATGGTGAGTGAGATTAGGCTCTGGAATAAATCACAGAAAGCTGGTTGAGAGAGACATGCTGGCAAGTAGGCAAGTAAGGATCGTCCCTCTCTCAGCCACTACGTAGAGATGGTGCGGCCAGTTTCCTCGGCCCTGGTGGTGTATGCTTTCCCATCCAGCTGGGCTGAGAACTGTAACCGAACTGTCAGAAGGAAATAAACCCCTTGTTCCCTTAAGTCATCTGATGATCACTTATCAGCAACCAGGCAGGTGAACTGCAACAATTATCTTTTGGCTGTTGTATTAATGAAGAGACGCTCTGTTCTCAGTTCTAGCTGGATTGTAAACTTTCTACAACTACTTCAAGCCAGAACGCGCCATACTCCCCAGCACATTACTTCTCTCTGTTGTCCCAGAACTCTGAGCATCAACATTGGAGTCAAACAAGTTTGCAAAGTCTTTTTTCCCAAGAAGTATGCATTGTAAAAAATAATTCTATTTATATATTAATATTTATTGATTGATTGATTTTGGGTTTTTCTGTTTTTTATTTTCTTTAATTTTTTCATTCTCTTCTATTTTTTAATATTACATACATTAACATAATTAATTAATATAATGTAATTAATATATTTTATAATATTCTCACCCCTCAGGCCCAAATCCCAGCCCACCTTCTTTTCTCTTAGCAATCCTCATCTCCCCTGCAAGACTCCTTCCTATTTCCAAATCTTTTCACTTGTGTGGCCACTTTGTTTCAAATAGTTTGTCTTTGATGACATATGCCTGACATGATTCGTGTTCCAGAAAGTGTCACATATCATAAGGTATACCATTTAGGAAAGCATTCTCCTTTTCTTCCCTATCAGCGTTAGTCCTCATCTGTCTCTCAGAGAGCTGTGGAGCTTCTTTATTTCTTCCTGCTTTCCTGGTGAGGTGTTTATAGACAATTTGTGTGCAGTTTTTGGGTAAGTGCATATTTTATATATCAAACCCTGCCATGTCCAGGAGATAATGTCTGACCACTGTCCCAATTCAGGCTCTTACGATCTTGACTTCCCCACTTCTACAATGTTCCCTGAGCTTTGGTGTAGAAGTGGGTGAGGCTTATATGTTCTGTTTAGGGCCAAGCAGTCCACATATTTTCTGTATTTTGGCAGTTTGTGCTTTTCAGTTATAAGCACCTTCTTTTGTAGAAGAGGTTTTTAGGTTGAGTGCTAAGTGCTCTTCCATTCTATGATATAGAATTTGTAAATAATAGGTATTTACAAAGCAATTTGGTGCTCTGTCTTTTTAGCTAAATATTCATAATTTACTCTTCTCTTGGGACCTATGTAAGGAACCTTTCATAAGTTCTTGTTTTAGTTTAAAGTAACAAGAATGAGTTCCATTCTGATAAGTAAGCTTTAAATCCAATCAGCAACTTGTTGGTTGTCTCCTCGATATTCATGCCACTATTACATGGATGGTCACCTGTTGCCATGGTGATTGTTATTCTAACTTGCAGATTTCACAGATTGATGAGACCTTTGATTATTTTCCTCCTCTGGCAGTGTCTACAGTATCCTCCAGTACTGTGTAAGCTATCCAGAGCAGTTCTACCTGGTGATTTTTGGTGACCCATATGTGTTACATCTTCAATAATAGGGCCTTACTCTAAGTTTTTGGAGGGTAACCAGGAGCAATGGTAAAAGCCTATATAGTTTGGGGACCTTTCTTTTTTGTCAGTCACCATGATCATTTTTTATTATCAAAATACTAATATACAGAACCTATTTTTCTGTTATAACTGTTATTCCAGTTGTTTTAGCTCCTCTATTAGGTGAAAAATCTTATGACAGAAGATCTGTTTTTATACACTTTTGGGACAGTATTAGATGTTGTACCTGGTTGTAAATTATTTAACTTTGATAATATGTAAAGGAGATGCTATGGGAGAGTTCATATGCTCAGCTTAGAGAAGTCCCATCATCACTTTGCCCTCTAGCTAAACCAGCTCCAGTGGATGCTTCACAATTCTCAGCAAGGTAGAAAGAAACTAATCTCTGAAGTCTGACAAATGTAGATTACTGTTTGGGTACCAGTTGGTGCTGGATATTGGTATTTTAAATCTTAAAAAGTGTTAGATTGTGGTTTATACTGCCCAAAGATCTTGATAAGAATAGCAGAGACCATGCACATAATGTGTTTTGCATTTACTATATACCTAATAAAACTTTGTTTTTTAGTCAAAGACTCCAACTTGTTTTTTAAAGACCACAATAATTTTTAAAAATTAATCTGTGGACTGTAATCTGCCCAGTGTGGCTTGATCAATGCTATTGTGTTTATTATGCTGCTATTGAGTAATTCCTTATACAGGAGGGAAAATAGGACTCTTGTTAGTCTGAGATGCTGCCTAGAGCCAATGTCAAGTTATATAGGTTGTGCAGATTTTTAAAAACCAATGTTAGAGACAATGATCATGAAAATTATGTTTTATGCAAGAAATAGAGGCAAGAAAATGAGGAGATTTTATTTGGAATTTTACTTCGGAAACAAGAGCCAAAGCCTGAAGGAAGAAGCCATAAATCCCTCCCCAAAGAAAAACCCGTTATAAGTAAGCTGAGAAATGCTTTACTATGAAAAGAGCAGGAAGGGTGAGTGCTAGGGAAGCTGGATAGAAATTCTTACTCTTGGATGGATTGTTACCTGGATTTCCAGGGAGGAGCCCAGGAAACTGGAATCTTATAGTACATATTATTTTCTGACATGGTCCTATGTGTAGATCACAAGAGATGCTAAATATATGGGTAGATTAGTGTGGAGATAGAGCCACAAAATACCATACAGCCTATTTGTGCTGCCACAGTGTCTCAAAGTGACACATAGAAGTGGTTGAGAGAACTGAAATAAAGTTTAAGTTGAAACAAATTCTAAAGACCACATGACTGGAGGTGTTGGTGAGATCATAGGGCACGGGGATGGGAACAGTAGAGACAGCAGTGGGTGGGGGTCCTTAGGACAGAAGACACAGAGGATACCTTATAGGGTTCACTGATACTTGATATCTTGGAACATAACTGAACTTCAAGAGAGAACAGAGGAAAATGGCCAAGAGAATTCTAATAAACTGGGTTTAAGCTTTTTTACTTGAAATATTTTTTTAAAATATGTAGAATTGGCTGCTTCTTAAATAAGAAAAATTTATCTCTTCTCCAAACTAATTGAATGAATCACATTTCTTTTAGTTTATGAATAGATTTAGGAATGAGTCTGAACACTGGGCCCAAGTTTATTAGGGTATGGACCATCTTTGTGCCAAAGTCATTACTTCAGTAAAAGCAATGTGACCTGAGACGAATCAATCAGAATATTTACTTGTGCATGAATGAGAGCTTCCTTATTTTGTATAGCTGCTGATAAATATAGAGGAAGCAGCCTATGAAGTATCAACTGTGAAGGAAAGGGGGATGGAGGGAGGATAGAAGAGAAAAAAAGGAAGCAATGGAAGAAATAAGGAAGGGAATCCTATAAAGAATGGAAGGGAATGAGAGGGAAGAAAATTCTTGGTGACATTATTAAGCCATTGAATTAACTCTTGGACCAACCCCTGGATCAATTACAATGATTTTCTTCTATTTATCATTTAGATTTAATTAGTCTCTGATACCTTCCACCGTGGCTGCCCTAATTGATCCTGATGGTGATAAAATTTGATACGGTGATATTGTGCCAACCTACTGTAGAATGTCTGTCCTGAAAAATCACTGTATACCTAAAATGAGATCATGAAAGTTACAGAATTTTTTTTCACTCTAAAGACTTAAATGTGAGTTTTCCCCACAGTTTCATATGTTTGAATACTTAGTTGATGTTTGGGAAGGTTACGGAAATTTTAAGAGGTAAAGCTTTGTTGGAAGAAGGCATGTCACAGGGTATAGAAAGAGGGCCTTGAGGTCGGTTAGCCCTGCCTTGCTTCCACTAGGAGTCTGTTTTGAAAGTTTTGTAGTTTGCTCTTAGTCTCCATGATGTCTGCAGTGACTTAAGACACAGGTTCTGCCTACCGGCCATGTCTTTCCTGCCATAATGGACTGTGTCTTCCCTCTAGAACTGTGAGCCAATAAATCTCTCTTTTCTCTCTTTTTAGAGATTTATATTAAAACAATTTATATTCCTTGTACTTGAGTGTTGTCTCATAGCAGCCAAAAGAGTAACTGCTACAAACACCATTACTAATTTTTAGCTTATGAAATACAAGTTATGAAATTTTAGAGAAGAAAACTTGGAAGGTAAGAAAATTAAATTCCTAATCAGGATTATTATTCTTATTACTTTAGCATTGGAGATCAAACCCTAGACCTTACTTATGCTAAGCATACACTCTATTGCTGGGTTACACCTTGTCTTCAGGATTACTTTTGTAACCTATTTGTGATATTATCATAAAATCTTGGGTCCTTTTTTTTTTCACATAATGTATGATTGCAGGAATAAACTTTATAACCCTAAAGTCAAAGATCTGCTTGTAAAACTGGCTTAAATTCCATTTGTAATCTCCAGGTGAATGATCATTTAGGGCTATGCTGGGATTGTTATTGTTGGGTTTCAGGCCTTTTCTGCAGCTGTCTTTCTATTTCAAAAATCCGTTTCTGGAATGCATTCATAAGCAACTATGGCTCCTGTCTCCTCCTGATAGCTGCAGGATAACTTTACTCGCTTCTCTGATGTCTTTTGTGCCAAAGGCTATGTAAACTAATTTATGTGGGAATCCCTCCACACACCCCTGCTGTCTGCGCACTAAAATCCTGTAAGATTCAGAAACTCCCTTTGTGCTTCAGAACTGAAGTGTCTGCCTCTCCCCTCAGGACCCATCTGGCTGCCTGAGGCATGATGCTGGAATCTCTAATGAAGTGCTGAAGACTTCACTTCAGCCTCCTTTCTAGGAACATACTTACTATCTACTAGGGGTTTGTAGCTGGGCAACCTGCAGGTACTGCTCTGGTATGTGGCCTGAAGCATAGGAGGGTCATGAAGATATATCAGGATACCGAAAGACTGTGACTCTTTTTATACTACTCTTGTGAGGGTAAGAACTTTGTGGAAGCAATAGACAGGAAAAGACTGGTCCTTTTCTTGAGAATACTTCTGTACCTTTTGCCCAGAAAAGCCATTTCCACACACTAAGTAGCATCTTACCTCATACTAAAGAACTTTACCAGTGTTTGTTGGCTTCATTTCCTGAATCTCTTATGATGAATCTTCAGTAAATGATGATGACGACACCAAGGAGTACCTACCGACCATTCACTCTTTGCCAGGTACTCTAAACAATCGACATAAACGATCTCCTAGTTTTCATAGCAACCATACAAAGTAAATGCCATCATGTTGCAGCTCTATCATTTTTATTTATTAGGGAAGGAAACAAAGATAAAGAAGTTAAGCAATTTGTTTTGGTATTCAGCTAAAGGCTCATGCTAGCAGCAATGCTATGCACTTCATCTGTCATATAGCACCCTTTGACTTTAAAACTTCCTATCTTACTACAAATTCTTTATATATATTATTTTAATGACCAAATCAATATTAATTTATTTATATAGGCAAACCTTCATTATGAAACATTATCACATTCTTTAATAAATAATTCTGTGAATGTATTTATATAATTTATTTAGCAGCTTGGGGAATACATTTTCAGACAAAAATAGAATTATGAACTTCTAAAAGTCTAAGATTATTTTAAAACACTTAAATTATCTTCTAAAAGTATCACATCAATTTATAGCTATAGCAAAAATATAGGAAAATTTTTCTTTAACCAACTTTATCATTAGTTTTTACTGTAAACTTTCATTAACTTTTTATGCATGCTAAAGAATGATATTAAGTCATTCTTTTTTGGCTTTTCAAAATAGCTCAATTATTTATTTAAAAATCATTTCAAATTAGTCAAGTAAATTACTTTTAAAAATCTGAGTGTTGTATATCTACTAATTCATCAATACAGTGCCAAGTAACTAGCTGAGGAGCAAATATACATAAAGAAGGTACTGAAATAAAATAATTGCCAAACATGCATATAAATACAATTTTGTCTGAAACAATTGTTTAATAGCTCTCAATTGAATTAAACAATAAAGATGATGTATGTGAGGAAATGTATAATGTTGTATTTCAAAAGCAGAATATAAAAAGATTATTCTCAGATATTAAGAATAATTCCACTAATTCTTGCCATTGAGTCTCTTAGTGCTTAGCTTAGCTTCCAAATGTCCTTCCCAGTAGATGACCTGAACAACAGCCTTGAAAAGCTATAAATAGCACCATTCACTAGGCCTGTTCCTCTTTCTTCCCCTGTTTTGCCTATGGCCTCCCTTAGGAATGAGCTTGGGCCAGATGGCTATCAACCCAATTTCCTGCAAATATTCCATTTTAATGATAACAATTAAAAATACTGATTTGCTTTTACCCAAAGCCATTTCTACAGAGAATTTTTTTAGTCTTTCACAAATACTAATTAAGAAACATGACTTCATTTTCTAGTTGTACTACATGCTTAAGGATTTCTCTGTTAAGCAATTTCCTAGGATGACAACAATGGTAGAGATAAGAATTGCATCCTGTTCCTTCCATCAGGATAGTCTCCTGAATCCTAAAATACCCCCACCTTGGTGTCTATTTAATCCAAAATCCTACCAGGAGAGAACCCCAAATCTCTTCTCTAGGTTGGAGATGACTGTGCCAAGGAGGTGTAAGAAGCTGAACATCTCACTTTTGTAGCCCTAGAAAAGCTGTTTACTTAACTTTTGTTTCTTAGGCTCTCAAATAATATGCTTATCAAACGGGGTGGAGAAAAAGGCATATTCAATTTCACTAATCATCATTTAAAGTTCTTCATTTCCTTTGGCCATTCCAGAGGAACATTGTCATCAACAGAAATCACCATTATATTTCATATCAGTTTATCACATACCTTAAAATACTGTTTACATATTGAGGATATGGTGGTTTGTCTTAGGTTTTAATATAAAAGCCCATATTGCTACATTATGTATTTGAAATATTTAATAAACATATTTCAATCTAATAGCTTTCTTCTATAATACTTCCATATACTTTATGAATTAAAACGTAATTCTGGTATGGCACACATTTTTCTGAATTACACATGGAACATTTTCTTGAAGAAATCATTTTATCCATGTTATGTTAGCTCAATAAATTTAAAAGGACGACTTTACCATGCAAAATAACTTCTCCGACTACAGATTGAAAGTAAAAATCAGTAGCATTGATAAAATGGAAAAATTTACATATACATGGAAAGCAAACTACACACTGGAGACAATCCACAGGTTAGAGCAGAAAAAACAAAGGAAATCAGAAGAAATATAGAGAGGGGATCACAAAAGCACACAGTAGCCAAACTTCTGGCATGCAGCAATTTTTTTTTTCAGAGTTAAATTTATGGGTATAAATGCCTTTGTTAACAAAAAATATGTTTTACACCTCCAGGAAATAGGAAAAGAATAGCAAATTAAAGCCAACACTGGCAGGAGTGAGGATAAAAGAGACAGCAGTGTGAAGATAAATGAATTAGTACAAGTAAAACAATGGGACCAATGAGATCAAGAATCGATGAGAATAAATCTGACTAGATACTTTGGCTAGTCAACAGAGAAAAGATTCAAAGGATGTTACACTTGACAGTTAAGGGTTTGAGCTCTGGGCATGTTTGTAGAGAATTGTTAGTTGAGTTAAGGCCAGAGTGAAAGTGCAGGAGATTGTCTAATAGATGGGAAGGCCCAGTACCAGGTGGGTGAGACTGGTCCTGGGGTAAGTGAATAAAATGAAGAGTATCTTTGTGTATACTTGGCTATACATGCTGGTCTGGCAAGTAAGGATGTCCCTCTCTCAGCTGTCATATGAAGGTAGTATGGCTGGTTCCCTCAGCCCTGGTGGTGGTGTGAGATCTTCTGCAAAGCTGGACAAAGAATTGTAACCAGACTATCATAAGAGAATAAATCCCTTATTTCCTTAAGCAGTTTTGTCATAGCTTATCAGTAACATGCAAAGTAACTGCAGCAAGGGGTAAAATCAGCAATGAAAATATAAACACCAGTGTTCTAAATAAATTAAAAAAATTTTAAAACAATATGTAATAACTGTATAACATCAGATTATGTAATCTACATGAGTATTCCTAGGAATACACAAATTAGTATGTTAAAACGGATTCAAGAAGAAATACATGCCAGGTGGAAATGGAAGAGACCTTTATTTCCAGTTGTGTCATATTCATAGCAATAACTGTTTATCATAACAAGAAGGTAGAAAACAATACTCACGCCTGTTAGGAAGTACAAGAATATGGAAAGTGTGGTATATATACAAAATTGAATATTAGTCAGCCATGGGAAAAATAAAGTATTGATACATGTGATAATTTGATGAGCCACAAATATATCATTCTAACTAAAAGAAGACAGACATAAAAGGACACTTATCATATGAGAGCATTTGCATGAAACAGTGAGAATGTATAAGCCCACAGGGAGCTGATTATCTGGAAGTGGAGCAAAGGTTGAATTTTTACCCTCTATAGGGTTGCCTTGTATTTTTCAGAATTCTACTCATGAGCAGTTTTTGTCCAGTTTTGAGGCCTAGAATGCCTGTGATGGAGTATGCTAGGCCTCAAAACCAGAAATTCAATGTCTGTTTCTACATGACTCTGAATTCACCTTACAACAAAATATTTTAGAAATTCTGTTTCCTTTCTTTTGACTGGAAAAATGAAGCAAAGGTAATACCTATTTTAAAATCAGTAATTGACAGCTATGTCTAATATCTGTTTCCATCTGGGAGATCTCATTGGCAGGAGGCTTGCTTCCACTAGCCTCTTTATGAATGGACTAAATAGCAAAGCCCTAAATGGAGAAAGGCTATAGGCAGGACCAGTAACCACCATTGTTAGATGAGTATGTGGGTTCTAAAGAGCTGGTCTGATATGGACAAGGTCTGATACTTACTTCAGATAACAGATAGTTTTAATCATGCAGACCCCTTGGGAAGGAGACAGGGCTTCAGATTTCAGTCAATGAAGGAGTCTGGGAAACTAAAGAACTTTCTTACATTTGTGACTTCCTTGAATGCTAAGATAAGATATGGCTTGACTGACTTGTAGACATCAAGGATCATAGGCCCTTAAGTAAGCAGTCTGGCAGAACTCAAAGACACTTTGGGGTGGGCAGTTGACCCTACTTGCTTGCTTGCAGGGACAGAGATAAAGGAGGGACTTCAGGTTACACATGGCTGCTATAAATGCAGGGAAATAGAGATCAGAGCTGCAGGAGAAGCATGGCTGAGTCTCTCCTGGACCATGTTGCCTTTTAAAGTGGTCACATCTCAAAACAGGTTCAGCATGTAAAGGCATACTAATTATGTTCCTTGTTCTTTCAAATACTTCAATCCATAAATACCTTTGGGACTTTTTAAACACTGGCCTCAATCAGAAATGCAAGAAAACATGTCTATTAGTGGAGCTAAGTGATGTCAGGTATCCTTGTCCTATCCTTCCGACAGGACCTGTTTCTATTCCCTTTATCCTTCCTAAGGAATCTTAAATGAACAGATCCTTTTCTTACCAGAGAGGCCTGAAACTTTACATTCAGTCTCCCACTGTGCTATATTGCCCACTTACATCCCTGTCCATCTGCCCTCCTGTCCTTCTGCCCAGCTGCATTAATAGAGCTTTAGCCTGAAAGATGATTCACCTCAATGCCTGCCTCAAGCACTCTGTCTCCTCTCCAACTCTAATACCTAAAACTATCATAACATTCTGGAAGCACTTCAAATTAGCCATTCTAAATCTATTCTTTCTGCCTGACTTATGTAAGTAGATGGCGATTTGATCTAGTCACTGTTTCAA
Organism: Typhlomys cinereus; assembly: GCA_023101885.1. NCBI lineage: Eukaryota > Metazoa > Chordata > Mammalia > Rodentia > Platacanthomyidae > Typhlomys > Typhlomys cinereus. The sequence goes on from JALPQD010000104.1 coordinate 1,476,095, forward strand.
AGTAATTTTCATCTAAACATCAGAAACTCATTTTCCCAAAGCCCTGAAAGTCCATGGTTATTTTCATTTCAGTCCTTTTTTTCATCCCCTCATGCTCAACTGTTCCCCTTAGCCTTGCTGATGAACTGAAATATTAGAAACATGACCCTTCCATTCTTAGCCCACGCCACTGCTATGCATCATACCCTTGTATCTGTTATATAGACCAATGAGTTAAAATGTTAGCTGCCCTTGTACTGAGTTTCAGCTTACAATAAAATGTTAGTTTTCTTCAGAATTTCATGCTTGTTTTCTCTTAACATTTTTCCTATATGCTGTGGATGATTTAATTATTTTTCTTAATTCAAATTTGTTTCTTCTTTGCTGTTTCTTAAATTAACATACTTATCTTTGAAATTCAGCCCTTAAGAGTTGAGTACTCTTTCAAATATGTGCATCTTTCTAATGTCTATATGAGCATATCCAAAATTAAGCCTAATCTGTTCTTCCTTCGTCCTCTGTGTCTTATCTGGGCTGCTGGTATATGATCTATCTTGTATTTAACCTTAAAATATGCCAGAGAAGATGGATGTCTCATGAAGCAAAATTGCAAGTCTTTACTATATAATATCATTATTTTTCCATGAAGATGATTTCTCCAGATTGCATGGACTTTAGGACCTTGAAAAACTGGGTGGAACCAAGCATGGAAAGCATCTCTCCAGCTTTCCCTTATCTCACCTGCAGAGAACACTGTGTTACAACTTCACATGACAACTGCTTTTAGATCCATTTCTGCTCTTTCCTTCTTTGCTCTGCAGCAAACTTTGAGTTTTATCTTTTTTAAATCTGGAAGGCTGACCTGTCTTCCACTTGACCTCCCACTATCTGTTTATTTTCAAATCAATCTTATCATTTATACAACTTGCAGTCATTTGATAAAACAGTGTTTAAAAACCCTGCAGAAGGGCTGAAGAGATCAGGGGTTAAGCTTCTGCCTCTCAAGCAGAAGCTTCTGAGTTTGGATTCCAGATACCACGTAAAAGAAAACACCAGGTGGAAAAGTCAATGCTCTGTATTTCCAACCCTGGAAGGCAGAGTCTGGGAAAGCAAAGAGGAGGTGGGGCAATGCAAGATGATTCCTGAAATCATCCTTTGGCCTGCACAGGAACACACAGTGCCCTCTGATGCACACAAATACCCACAGACACGCACAGACACGCACAGACATACACATACACACACACACACACACACACACACACACACACACACACACACACACACACACAGAGAGACAAACATGCAAAAATAAAAAAAAACACTGAAAATATCATCTTGTATATTTGACACTTAATTCTCACTGCTATTTTAGTAGAAAACCCTGGCTTCTCTGTATCATAGTATCCTTAACTTCTACCAAATGGTTTGGTTTACATCATTTTTATTAGTGCCTTTATTTCATATTTTTCAGCCTTGATTTTTTACTCTGGCACATGAAGCCACTTACACACGCCTTCAAAAACTGTATTCATTCTTTTTTCTATGCATTTATGCATATTTTAATTTCTCCATTGGAATTATCTGTATCTTCTTCCCAGCTGTCTTTACTTTGCCCAGGTTGCCATAGTAAAATCTTACATAATGGGTGATCCAAGCAATGGACATTTTTTTCCTCAGTTTTGAATGCTTCAAGTTTTCTATTAAAGAACTAGCCAATTTGGCTCCAGGTGAGTATTTTGGATTTGGCTTGTCAACAACCACCTTCTTGCTACTTCCATATATGGCCTTTTCTTTTGTACACAAGGGAGAAGAGAACCAGCACTCTGATGCATATCACAGGGACACTTGCCCTATAGGAACAAACTTTACCATTCTATCTTATTCGATCCTAATAGCCTAGTACCTAGTTCCTCTGGGTTGAAACAACATTCCCTCCAGGAGAGAAGTAGAAGGTCACCAGGCTCATGAAATATGAGAAACTCACAAGACTTGTGAAGGTCCAAATTGAATTTACACAAGTGGCAAACAGCTACTATGGAAAGGGGAAGTAGATTCTTCAGTTGTGTAACTGCCTGGTAGGCAACTGTACTGATTTAGGTTTTGAGAATCACCACCTCTGCTAAGGATGGGGAAGGAGCGACTTTTCATGATGCAGCTGTTTATATTGTTCGTGTCCCTATCAATCAACTCTCACCAATGCTCCTATAAATAACCCAAATAAACTCATTGGTTCCCCAGTTTGAATCTGGATAGAATTATTATTTGTTGCTAATGTTATTCTTTCTGAGGTTTTCAGAAGTTAGAATTTTAGAATGCAGTATATAACACCAACCTTCCAGAGCATCCTGGATACATCATACAACTGTTTAGCATTCAACTCAGATTCTTTATAGCTGTCTTTAGTAACTTACCACTGATTTTCTCTGCCCTTTGACTACTTGCCAATTCTTCCTTTTTACTTTCTGTGCATATTTCTATTCATATAGCAATTTCATGGCATTGTGATTTTTCTTTTTTAAAATTTATTGATGGCAACCTCAGCATCTATTATACTTCATAGGATGTAGATAGCCCTAAATAAATGAAAGAAATGAGCTAACAATTCTGAATGTCTTAGAGAGGGAGGTTATCACTAACAGGAACAGAAGAATAAAAGTCAAGAGTCAGCTAAAGTGTTTTGCTTATAAAATTAATGATATCACATAACTGTGAAAAAATCACTGAGAATCACTACAACTGATGAAAATAGAAAAGAGTTTTTTGGCAACAATAAATTCCCAATGAGATAAAGGAAGGTCATCTAAGTGAGAGAAAAGAAAGGTTGCTTGGTGCTGGTGAAATGGTTCAGTGGTAAAGTCACCTGTGCACACAAACTTGGTCATCTGAGCTCAGTCTCAGAACCCAGATTGTAGAAAGAGAGAACCGGTTTCTGACAGCTATCCTCTGACTTCCACATATGCATGTGTGCAATGTTCTCTTAGAGAGAACATATATAGTACAATTTCCTGTATGCATTCTTTTCTAATTAAGAATGACAATCTTGTGTTAGATATAGACCCTACAGCTGCCTTTCTCACTTTCTAAGAAATTACGCCATGACCCTCTATACTTTCTCTGTCTCTCTTTGTCTTTCTGTCTTTTGTGTCTCTCCATCTGTGTGTCTCCATCTCTTTCTCTCTCTCTTTTTCTCTGAATGCTGTAACCTTCCAACTTCACAGAGTTCTCTCATCCTCCCTCTTGCAGCTACAAGCAAGCAACCTTTTACCCATGCCAGGATGAAAAAACCTGAATTGTTTAGGGCCTTATGGTATGGAACCTAACTCTGACCCCAAATAACAGTAAGAGTCGGAAATTCCCTTTGTCTTAAAACTGAAGGAATTTAAAGACTTCTTTCTCCCTTCGAGACCCCATGCTATTGATTGATGCTATTTTTCCTAATGGTCTACCACTTCCAGGCTCATCAAGACTTCTAGCCATGAATCCATAACTCTCCCAATAAAATTCTTCTGAAAAGTAATTGGCCGCAGTTCATTCATTGTACAAACCTGCTTTCTTCTATAACATTCTTCCCTTTCTAAGCAAAGTTGTTTTTTGTGCATGACAATGGCATATTGTGAACATTTATTAAAGTGGATAGTTGCATATTTTGATCAACATAAAACTTCTCAAAGTAATATGAGTTCAATTATCAGCATTAGAACACCAGTTTGAAGAATATTCATATAATGTATGAGTCAGTGTTTTCTTTTTGTTTTGCTTGTTTGCTTTGGTCTCAATATAGATAAAAAAATAACTGGTGTACCTGTCCATTTGTTAGGAGTCATTGGATTTCTTTAATTGGTGTTGAACAGAATTTTCCATGCAACTCATGTAATTTTTGCTAGATTTGTACTAAAGTATTATGTCATAGAGTGCTGTTATAAATGGTGTTCCTTTTTACTTCAGCTCCTAATTTTGCATTGTTAGAAATATATTTGTTTTCCTGTCCTTGACTTTGTAAAACGCCAACTTGAATAATTTAATTTAATTTAATTTAATTTAGATATTTGGGACTTTTTAATAGATAATCATGTGATAGCTGAAAGAAGATAATTTATTTCTTCCTTTCCAAATCTATGCATGTTTTATTTCCTTTGCAAAGTTTGGTTAACACTAGCTAGAATTTCCAATTCAAGCACAAATATAATTGAATGTAGTTGTTTTTACTTGTTCATGATTTTCAGAGGTGTAATGTATGTTGTATCAGTAAATTGCCATGTGCTGTTTGAGTTCAATGAGAACTGGCTTTAGCAGCAATCCTTCCCTCCATTTCAGACCCAACTATGTTTATGTCAAGTTGCCTTCAAAACCCAGTCCTGGGTCAGGCTACCACACCCTGCCCCCCCTCTCTGTAAAAGGGAGGCCACCCCCTACCCCCCTTCTCTGTAAAAGGGAGAAAGAAAAACATCAAACAGATAGAAATATTGAAAACGTTTGTCCTTGACAACAGCTACAAGATCAACCATTTCTAACTAATATTAGTGTGTTTGCCCCATGATATAAGAATGCCTGTGGGAGGAACAACTAATCTCATCTGTGGACACAATGAGTTGCTCTGCAGGGAGCTTCTTTTGACAGCCTCTTTGGGGCTTCCCCCAGCCAATTTCTGCTGATGTTCTGAGTCCCTAATTTTACGATGTTTCCTATATGCTGTGCTGTTTGTTATTGTACTTGAAAGTCTTACCCTGGGGACACTCTCCTTGGCCTGAGGTTCTCTTAATTGGGAACTCAGCTGACTGCCTCCTCGGGTTTCTCCTGATTTCTGCTGATGTTTCTTAGCTTTGATGGTGTATTGCTGTCCATCTGCCTTTTCTCTCTATCTGCTATTTGCTGTTTATCCTTTTATTTTTGCTTACTATAAACTCCATACATGTACTCATTCAAAATTGAAAGTACAGCTGTTTTCATAGACCACTCTCTGAGTTATAAAACAGGGGAAATACTCAGTTCTTCACTATTAAATATTGTGTTAGGTAAAGGTTTTTGTAAACAAGTGATATTAGACTGAGGAAGTTCCCGTCTCAATTTGGTGGACGATGGCTCCGATACTAAGACTCTGCCTGGCAAGCAGAAAGTCCTGAGTTCTGATTCCAGGTCGCACATAAAAACTCCAGGGAGCAAATGGCAGTGGCCTTCACTTCTGGTCCTGGTGGGTGAGAAATCCCAGTGCAAAGCACAAAGGAGATAGAAGCGAGATGATTCTTGCATCCTTGGGCCTCTACAGGGACACACACACGCCCCCCCCCCACATAGACACACACACAGAAAAATAAAGGTCTTTTACCAACACTGATTGTACATATGTTTGTGAAGCTATCTTTGGTTTTATTTCTTTGTAATATTTTTTTTTAAAGAAACAAAGGGTTTTATTTTGAATGACAATTGTCCTGTTACAGTTCTGTTTTATTTTTTTTTTCTTCTCACTCTGGTTTTATTTATTTTTTTATTTTATTTCTCCACTCATATGAAGTTGATATGTACCCCATTCCCCTCCCTCCTTCCTCCCTTCCCTGGATTCCCTTGCTCCCTTCCCCCTTGTCCCCTTCCTTTCCCCCCTCCCTCCCTTTCTCCCACAATTTCTTTGTAATATTCTTATGTGGTTTTCACTTCTGAGTAATGCTAGCTCAAAAATAAGCTGGAAAGGATTCCCCCTCCTTTCCTATTACATAAGTCTTTGTACAGTTATTTTTATTTCTTAAATGTTGGATAAAATGCTATAATGAAATCTAATACTGTGCAGGATGATTAGAAATGTTTAAAAGAATAAGTAAATGGGTCTGGAATTTTACTTGTTGGGTGTCTGTGAACTTGAAATTCAATTTTCAGAGTAGACAACAGGCTATTCAAGGTTTCTATTTTGCTTATGTAAGCTTTGGCAAATTTTTAAACCGTTCTTCCACAGAACTGGTCCATTTAATCTGAGTTGTCAAATTTATCAAATTTTATTGATTCCACCCCCAGAGAGCCTGCTTGTGATTTTTCTATCATTTTCTTTTCTGAATTTCATTGATTTCTGTTTCAAACCTTATTATTTCTGTCCTGTTTATTTTGGGCTTATTTTCTTTCTTTTCTTTTTTTTTTTTTTTTTTTTTTTTTGTCTTGTGAAAGTAGGGGAAATCTCATTGATTTGAGCTCATTCTTCTTTTCCAAATGTAAACATTTAATCGTATAGATTTTTCTTTCAGCAATGTCCTGGCTGCATTGAGCAAGGTCTAAAACAATGCATTTCTATTTTCAGTCAATTCAGAACTTTCTCAGTTCCCTTGTGATTTCCTCATTTACCTGGCCTATTTTTAAGTATGCTGCTTAATTTCCAAACAGCTAGTGCCTTTGTATTATTCTTACGCAGTATCACATTGTCTGGCTCAAGAAAAACTTAAGCATGTGTTCATGTTTTAGAAAGATATGAAAGAACACACACTGCTTTTATGCACACTGGGATTCCATCAGGTTGGTAGAGAATGCTTTGCAAATGTTTCATATTCTCTGTAATTTTTTTCTTTTTCCTATTTCAGGAGATTCCTGAGTGGCAAAATATTCAACTATAATGATGCATTTAACTGCTTGAAATTTCGGTTCTATTTTTGTTTCATGTATTTTGAAATGCAAGTCTTAGTTATATTCACCTGAATCATCTATGAAAATTGGCTCCTTTCATGTTTACTAATATCTTTTATGCCTGCCAATAGTCTTATGTTGTGAATTTTACTTTGTTCTTCATTCATTCAATTTAAAATAATAATTTTGCTATATATTTTTCTATCCTTTTGCTACACATATGAAAAAACAATTTTATAAGATAAATTTCTTATGGACAGGCTGACATTAGCTTTTTTAAAGTTAATCTGATTACTGTTAAATTTTTATCTAGAATTTAAAATACTTTTTTATCAGACAACCTTCAGATATTAGTCCACTGCTTCACATGTAGAATATATGATCACTGAATACATGCTTCTAGTTCTTTTATTTATGCTTATACTGTTTTTATTTCAGATAGTCACTTAGCCTTTATAGCAAAGATCAGTCCTCTATGTTCCATGGACCTGATATAACTAGTCACAATTTTTTGCAAATGCAGTCAAATTAGAAGACAAATATGCTTTTTTTAACATCTCAGACAAATATTTCCATTTATCAATGGTGGAGCTAGGTAGTAGTAACAGAGGTACACTTCTACAGTTTCTGTCTACATATTCCAAGTTTGAAACTCTTTACTTTCTGGCTCCTTAAAGAAACAGTTTGTTGATTATTACTTAAAAGTTGAAAAAATAATTTTGTGTTTTACCAATTAATTCCATTTCTAGTCTCTTCATGAATTTCTAAAGATGTAAATTATGTCCAATATTTGTTGCATATGAAGAATTACCTTTACAATTTATTAACATACATCCATGGGTAATATATTTCTCAATATTTTTCTTTGGTCTAAACTGTTGTCACTAGAAATAGAATTCTGATTTATTAGATTTTCTTTCTTTTTGACATTCTAGCTATTTAATACATTGTACTTTATGTATCCTAATTTGTCTTTGTTCTTTTGTCTATAATGTTTTTTTAAAGAGCCATGAAGTTCACGGTTATTAAAGGAAATTACATGAAATGATTGATTATCTTCCAGCTATGGATATTTTATCCTTTAGAATCTGATGGGAAAGAATTTCATTTTTAGTGGCAGGTAAGACTGTCTTACAGCCACCAGATCTTGAGTCTTTGGTTCACGGATGGTCCCTGGCATTTCTTGAAGTGTAGTTTGCATAACTAACTGAGAAGACAGGTCTAGGAGAACACAAAACATCAACAGAGAGACGGTGTGCTCTTAACTTCAGCTCCCCAAAAGAATGAAAAAACATTAGGAAAAAAAAAGCTGTGATTTTATCAACCCATCTACTGTGAATGAAGTCAAAGAAGTCTTTTTTCTGGGTCTGTATTGGCATGAGTCAAGTCCATGTGGTAGTTTGGTAGCAAAGAGCAGTTTAAAACATTAAGAAATGAAAACTAGAAAAACTTACTGAACCTTGTGGGACTGAAAGATATCTCAGTGGGTAGAGCATCTCCTTACAAGTCCAGAGACCTGAATTCAATTTCAGAAGCCCAGATGGTGGAAGGAGAGAAATAACTTCTGAAAAACTTAGTGGACCTTGGGCCACGCCAAGTGCCTTCAGGGTAGCTTATATGTTACAGGTATTAAAAGCAATTCAAAAAACTGAATAAATGAGGAAGAAGTTGGGCTTTCAAAACCCACTTTCCGTACATATAGAATACAGTTCCTAATTGCTTGGGAAACATAAATTTTACAATGACCAAAGAGCTTTTAAGGAGGAGAGAATAATCTGTGTGTAGTTGTAATATGTAAAAAAATAGTTCATAAAAAGTGTCTCTGTGTCTTTTGAGGATTGGCAAGCTCATAATTGGACAGCAAGACTTAAAAGTGGTCTCTTCTTTCTTCCCCTCTCAGGTTATCCTTAGAGGTGGCTGGGAGACAAAAGGAGGGCACTCCCTTTTTGTTTCTTCAGCTGGCAACTAGAAAAGCCACATCGTGTTGTTCTCACTTATGTTTGTGAGGAGAAATGTCTCAGCATGAGCTCCAGGGGAATAGAACTGCAATAAAACAGTGCTATTTAGCTTGATCACATCCAGTCCCCCTCCTGGGGACTGGATCAGATGGTTCTGTCTGGCTAGAGAAAAGATCTGGAGACCAGTGGCATAGCTCCAGGTTTCACTGTAAAGAGTGAGTCTTTTAAGTCCCCCGATTCCCTCGGAGACACTACTGATCATGACCTGTTTCCTTTGCTCCTTTATTTCTGGTGTCCTGTGCAAGATTCCTTCTATGGAAATGTGAAAGGAGGAGGTTGGTCATTTCACGGAGAAGGCTTTATATTAATGTGGGTAAGTGCTAACTGACTTCATTCAGTGTTTCAGAATGTGAGAGACACGATCATAATTAGCTTGGCGGCTCTGCGGGTTAATTTTTGTTCTTATATAAAACGTTGAGGAATCTTGGGATCGAGGTTGAACTCAATTCCAGACATTCTGGGTTGAAAAAGATAATACTGATAAAAATGTATATGTGTAGCAAAGGCTGATGACAGATCAGGAAAATGAAGGAAGAAAGGAAGCTAATACATGACAAATGAGTTGGTGCATTGGACTGGACACTTTCTCTAGCTGTCAGCACTTTGTATTTTCCTCTGATTTGGCTTTGATAGTTTGCCAAGATGCAAGAGCTTTGGGGAACATGAGCTCATATAAATGCACAAGCCCCAAAGAAGAGGATCTGGGAAGCATCAGGTGGGAAAAGCTGGGCGTGGAATCAGCAGGGAACAGCATTTATGGTGCTTTGGCATGGCCGGGAAGAAACATCCTATGAAAGGCCTAAAATTCTACAAGAATGAAGCAATTATTTCAAAAGTTTCTGGAAGGAGAAAAGATGTCTCAGATGAAAAGGAAATATTTTAATCACAGATCTTCCTGGAAACTTCTGTATCTAGACTTGAGTACTGTAATCAGCTATAATTTACCATACTTAATTAAGTGGGACCTTATTGTATATATTAACAGGACATGAAATTCTTTCTCCTCTGCACAGGGACATCCCCAATCATTTAGGAATACTGTTCTCCTAGGGAAAATAAAATACCTCTAAATTGCAAAGGAAATGCAAAACAAAATTAGAGTTCTCTGCTTCATTAGACAAAATTTTGTTAAAGATCACTTCTGTAAGTCAGTAAAAGTTGAATCATAAATATGTTTCAAAGTTCAAGAGTCAATCATTACCTTTCTATGGCCCTGACCTTGATGACCCTTGAACAAATAAAAGTATCCCTCATTAAGGGCAGTTTCATGAGCTTGGGATTGTTCTTGGATTATGAAGAGTGGAAGTGGATAGCAAAGATACAGAAAGGCTTTCAAGAGAGACCCTGACTAGGAGTTTCATTGAGAAATAAAGAAGGGCTTAGAGATATGTCTCCCCACTAAAAGTAAAAGGATTGTACTTTGGACCCCCAGATCCCATGTAAAAAAGCTAAGTGGGTGGCTGTAATTCTAGCCATGGAAGACAGGGACTAGGAATCCCCAGAGAAAATTGATTAGCTAGCCCAGGCCTACACTTCTTAACCCACACAAATGTACGCGCATGTGCAGCAATATGTGCATTTACTCTCATGTGAACATGCTTATACAGATGCATATACCTCCTCTACACATAAAAAATGAAGATTTTTTTAAAAAAAGAGATGGCAAACTGTTATGAAGTAGCCCAGTAACACAAATGGGGTAGGGGAGAGAGGCTAGCAGGAAAAGTAAAAATCTCTACTTTATATTAAATATGTACTGAGGGATGTGCAAAGCAACTCAGGAAAAACTGTATATAACTGCTGGTGAAAATGTGGGTAGATAAAATATATGTTACATACTTTCGTGAGGAATCAGCAAAATCTTGGGATGTTTGGACATATTTACCATTCACAGATATGCAACAGAAGAGATGTGTGTGAATGGGCTTTGATTTGTAGTTAATATGTCAGTCTATACTTTTCCAGTCCCAGGAGATTTTCAGTGTCAAGCAGTAAATGTGGCTTGGGAAGGATGCGACATGAATAATGCAGGAGAAGTAATAGCTAGGATCAGGGCTGGCTAAGAATGAGCAGATTCTGGCCCAACAAGAACAGATGACCTTTTAACAATGCTGCTCTGGCAATTTGTGGACTGAGAGCAGTTACCGATCATGGAAGTCTGACTTTCCCAGGCAGCTTGTCCTGACAAATGTCACTTCGATTTTTCTTGTGTTATATTAAATCCTCCAAATAGGTGCTCTTTCCCCACAAATCCTCTGTTAGTTGGGTGTAAGACAGCCTAAGACAGAGCTCTCCAGAGCATAAACCTTGGACTCCATCACCCAGTGTGGCAATCATTAATGGGACATGGCCGTGGGCTCTGGATTATACCTGACTTGAAATGGAGACATGTTAGAGTTGTGCAATATGAAGACCTACCATCAACGAAGCACTGCAAAACATCACGAGAGCCTTTGAAATGTCTATATGTGCCAATGGGAGTTTTGAATGCTAGGTTTTAAAAGTACTTTACTAAGATTTATTTATTTATTTTCAAGGCACATTTAATTTAATATCGAGTGCAATACAAAAGCCTAAATACAATGAAGGAACCCATTCCCCCATTAATGTCAATGTGCTTGCTAAATGAGATGAGAGTTTACTAAAGAAAAAAACAGAGTCTAATCACAGCTGATATCCTTATACAGTCTAGTTGTGAAATGAATGTTAATAATGCTTCAAACATTTTAAGCTTAAAGTTTGAGACCACACATTCAGGATTGTACATTCCTCAGCATTATCTACAGTTCTGCAACCATTTAAAGAACAAACCATTGATAAAAACCACACTGATTTAGGGCTCTATTATGTAATACAGAGCCCAGAGCTAACTGGTTAATTATGTCAACTATTCATTCTGGTATCTATTATTTCATTGTCTCATAACAATTTAAATTGGTTTTTAGCAACTAAACCCTATTAAGGCAAAATTCACCTTTTTTGAGTTTCGACCCAGTAGTTCAACAGTCATGAAGTCCACAGTCTTATTGGCACAACTGATACAAGTGTTCTAAGTCTCTATGCTCAAGATTAAGAGCAATGCATATTCCATTTTTTACATTTATTGGAATTTTACATGTTCAGTTCAGGATTAAAAATCTCTAGGTTTTCAATCCTCCAAACTGAAAACACAATGTGTCACTGCCTTAAGACTTCTGTTTCTCTATTTTCTTCAAACAAACATTCCTCAAGTGTCATCTTCTAGAAGGAGAATTTTTCAGACGCGGCCGCTTCTTCAGAATAGTCCAACAGCATCAGGCCTTTGAAGCAGGAGGAAAGGGAAGAGAAAAAAGCTGAAACACAAGGTTCATCTACAAATTTTACATTGATCATTATGAGCTGGAGAGTATAAGAATGTGGCATTTTTTTGGACTCAGAAAAGTCTGGTGTGGCAACATGTACTTGGCTGTCCCACCACAGCTTTCTCATGGTAAGACTGTCAGGAAAGTCTTGACTGGGGAGTGTGATTCGTTTATCTATCAGGCATAAATTTCCAGACACTCAGTTCATTTTGAGCTTGTTCCAGTTTGTCTTGAGTCTGTTCCAGTTCCTCTTTCATTTTTAGGAAAAACAAGTTGATTGCTGGGTCTGCGAGTGTTGATCTCCTTTCGGCAACGCTCGACTGCTAGATTTGCTTGAGGTACTGGATTGAGTAGTGCGCTCTTGCATCTCCTGCTGCTTGGTTGCTAGTCCAATGACAAAGATGTTTTCTCTGCACTCAGACCCCTGCTGCTGCTGCTGTAGTTTTTCTTCAGACTCCCTTAAGCCAGTCCCATCATTTGGGTTAAGATCTGTGTACTTGCCCCCCAAAGCATGAACATACGCTTCATACTGTTTCCACCTTGAATTGATTTATCTCATGCCATAATTTTGAAGTCCATTTCATTTGGACGAACTTTTTGGAAAGAGGTTCTTCCCTTGTCATCATGAATCCTGCCTGGCTAAGGCCACTTGGGCTCTGCCAGTCACCAAGGCTGAGGCTGCGCTGCCACCTTGTCATGCTCCCCTTTAGCTGCAGGTCTCTAAGATTTATTTTTTTATTATTATTTATTCAATTGTGCATGTGTCTATGTATGTGTGTGTGTGTGCGTGTGTGTGTGTATGTGTGTGTGTAGAACCATGGACGAATTTGGGAACCACCATGGACTGCCTCCACCTCCTCCTTGTTTACTCTGCCCTGGGATTCACAGGCTTCACCCTACCAGGACCAGAAACGCAGACCACCCCCGCTTTCACCCAGCATCTATACGTGGGGTCTAGGATCTGAACTCAGGACCTCCCACCTGCAAGGCAGAGGTTTAACTCCTGAGCCACCTCTCTAGCCCAAGATTTATTTTTCAAATGTGACTACAAAAGAATTAAAATCACATACTGTTATAGTTGCGTTTTGGTGTCAACTTGATAGTTGCAGACTGTTAGGGATGCAGCTATGGAAGGTTAATGGTTAGAATGGCTCCTGAACAAGTCTTGATTGATTGATTGATTGCTGTGGAGAACCCAGCCCATAGTAGATGGTACATTCTGTGATGGACCAGATGATAGGAGGTGCAAGGAGGAGGGACTTGCTCTTCCTTCTCTGGTGTCGACTTGCTGTGGAGGCCACTTTGCATGCTAGTTGGCTTTTAGAGCGCCATGGCCTTCTTTGTTGCTGCTGCTGCTGCTGCCTCTGTTCTTGGCTAACTTGGAGCGTCACCTTTTCTATCATGTTGTAGTTGTTCCTGCTGCCTTTGAAGCGCGGTGTCTAGGCTTTGTTGCTGTTTCCTGTTCAGCACTGATGTCCAGGCCCATCTGTTTTCCACCAGTGTTTTCCACCCTCCATTGAAGTAAAGACTTGAGACCTTCTTGGGATCAGTTAGCTATGTGGAACATTCCAGTCAAGAACGAGGTGGCTACAGGTGGCTGCTTTGAAGGATTTTATTTTTATTGTGTTATTTTAATAAACATATATAATACATACATACACACATATATATACACATATATATTACATTCTATAGATTCTGTTGGTTTAGAGAACCCTGACTAATACCGAATTTGGTACCTGGGAAGTGAGGTGTTGCTGATTAATCTGACTATGTGGATTTTGTGGCTTTATAACGATTTGCTGCATAAAGTTTGAAACGTTTGAAGATTTTTCACTTTGTGGATTACAAATCCACTGAGAGGATTACAAATTCATAACTGAGAGAGTTATAGATTATTTGGGCCCAATTTGTGATGAGGGGAACAAGAATTTAAACACAATATACCAGTTTGTGTGGCAGAGGAGAGCTGTGTTGGTGGCTGTGGAGCTCTGGATGTGGAAAGGGCAGGCAGCAGAATATCTGCTGCTGTTGGTGAAATAAATACCAGTGAAGGAAAACCTAGTGACTTGCACTGGGATGGTGGAAGATGTGAAAACCACTATATGGCGAGTTCATGATTTGAAAACCCAGATTTCTTCAGGGGCTGAAAGCCCAAGTTAAAGCTGTTTCTTGCCGTTTGCAAGCATGGCTGCCTAGAAAAGAGACTTTTCCAGAGTCATTTGGATAAAGTTGGTACAGCTGTAGCTCCAGTAGACCAAGCTACATTTCAACTTTGCTTCAGAATCTGGCAGCGTTCCCCTGGTGATACTGGTCTTGGTGCACTATTGAAGGGTTCATGGAGACCAGCAAAAGCTTGGCAGCAAGTGGCAGCTTATAGCTGCAAAGGAGAACCCAGAGTGTTGTTTGAGATGCCAGAACCACAGGATATATATACTGAGGACAGCTGCAAGTGGAGAGTCATCCTGGTGCAGAGGAACTCTGCTTTTACAACTTCACGCTGCAAACAGGGAATAGGAATGCCTAGAATCTTTGAGCCAACCTGACTACATGATGAGCAACAGAAAATGGACATTGAAGTACAGGATTCGGTATTTGATTTGCTGGACTTTGATCTTAATTTAATGTTTTCTTATTATATCAACATACTTCTATTTTAATGTTTTATCTGTTTTATTTAACTTATTTTGATTTAATAAATTTTTAAGGTGAAGAAACTTTGAACTTTTAAAATGTTGGAATTGAAGTTTTAATGAGAGAACATTTTAAATTTATCTATGAAATGTATTTATATTTTTAATATAACTTTTAACATCTGTGGGGACAAGGATTGAAGGTGGCAGTTTAAAAGTACTATGTTTTTGTGTCAAGTTGACAAGAGGTGGAATGTCATAGTTGGGCACAGATTTCAACTTGACAGTTGAGGATTTGAGCTCTGGGCACATTTGTGGAGAATTAGTGGTTGAGTTAGGCTCAGAAGATTGTCTAGCTGATGGGGAAGGCCCAGCCTATGGTGGGTAGGACTAGGCCCTGAACAGATGAATAAAATACTGAAAGTCAGTTGAGGAAGTTGGCATCCTTTTGTACACTTGGCCAGACATACTGGTCTGGCAAGCAGATCATCCCTTTCCCAGCCATTAGGTAGAGGTGGTGTGGCCAGTTCTCTCGGCCTTAGTGTTGGTGTGAGCTCTCCTGTGAATCTGGACTGAGAACTGTAACCAGATAATCATGAGAGACAGTAAACCCCTTCTTCCCTTAAGCTGTTTGATGGTCATTTATCAGCAACCATTCAAGCTGACTGCAACACATACATAGTTTATATTTGTGACACCTCCTGTATTTCTGGTGGATATACCTGTTATGGGGGCACTGATGCCTCTTCTTGAGAATGAGATGAACTATGTCTTCTTCGAGCCTTTCAGTGCAGATAAAACATGGTTCTAACATTAAAATCTTCCTCCACCCCCTTTCCCCCAATCTGGCAGGAAGCTGAGCACAGGGGGCATGGTCTAAAAGTACAAGTGGGGATTGCCTAAAAACCATCTAACGAACGTCAGACACATGTATGATAATTAATTTTATGAGTCAGCTTGAAGACTACGGTTTGTCCAGTAGTTTGGCAATAGGTATTCTGGTTGTTTCTGTGAAAGGTTTTTGATAAGATTATTTTAATCGATAGAATAAAGAAAATTGCTCTCCCTAATATAGGTAGACCTCATGCAGTCAATTGAAGACCAAAGAAGTAAAATTCTGAAGAGAGGACTTTTCCTGTCTGAGTGGCAGGCCAAGATAATTGGATTTTTAGAGTAAGGCTGAAGCAATGGTTCTCCCAGGGTATTAAGCCTGCAAGTTTTCTTTACCAGTATCTTTATCAACTCTCTTGATGAATCTAGATCTTAAAACTTTTAAGCCTCCATAACTACATTAATTATTTTTTTCTAATAAATCTCTATTTACATACATAGTCATATATCAATCATAGAGATAGATTCTGAAAATGAATTACGGGTGATTTTGGCACTGTTTAAACATTATAAAGCATATTTACAACAAACCTAGATCGTAAAGCTGAATTGATTGATATGATTATTTGACATGAGAAAGAGCTATGCTAGCATGAATTGAAGGAAACTAACCTAGCACAGCTGGCATGTTCTTTTATGGTAACATGTTTTCAATAAATAGAGATAGCATATTCTAAAATAGTGATAAAGGCAGCCTAGAAGCCATACAAACCAAGTAGCATCATGTATTATCAAGCATCATGTTCTGCCCATAATTATATGTAACTATATGTGATAGACTATCATTTGGCTGGCAGTGCAATAGCTTATACCACCATCGCCACAAACACTTGAGTAAAGCATTGCACTATAATGTTGCATGTCAATACATGATAGGAATTTTCAGTTCCATTATAACTTTTAAACATTACTTTTAATTGCTAAATAACACTTGTATTTAATTATGCACTAAAATATAATTCAACATAACTATATAGTGTGCAATGATCAGATTAATTAGTATCTCCATTCTAAACTTCTGGGATCACTGACATAATATATGGTATACCATAGCAGCTGAAATGTCACTATGCTCTGAAGATTATAAATATTTTCTATTGGTGAGATTCTCCTGGGAAGCCTGACTTGTGCCATGTATAAACAAGTTAATTTTATAATAAGATCTTGTACAGTGTCACATTTTTCAATATTAGTGAATAAGAGGTCAGGTTCCTGAATATATTCTACAATGACTATAAAACCGGCTAGTCTGGAGATCATCCAAATCTCAACCTAGTCACTGTAAAAATAGAATCTTCTTCTCAAAGTTTGTTGTGAGAATTAAAGAATATGATTAAGACAACATTTGGTCCCTGCCAAGTTCTCTATACTTTCTTGATAAAAACTATTTGTCCTGTCTCGTTTGCCATACAATGAAACTAAAAATCAAAAAACAAAACAAACAAAACATATATTCTCATCAAAGTATTCACAAACTGAGTTGTTTCCATGCAGCAGACAAAATTCAAGTGACATGCGACTTAAGCAGTGCATGTGAACGTTCATCTTCAAGAGGAAGTGGGTCACATGATCAACAAAGCAAAGATGCAGATGAAGTCTCAGGATGATTTGTTTAGAAAGAATCATATATGGTTGGCTACCAGCTCCTGATTCCAGGCTAATAGGAGTCTTTACACTTTTCTTAGAATGCTAACTCTTTGTAGTTTCTGGCTATTGAACATAATGTTCTAAATAGCACATGTGTCTTTTCCAGGTTTGCAGAAAGACTGTGACCATAGTGGAAAAGACTGCAAGATGCTTTCTACATGGAAGAAGTTAGCTCCTCTTTTTCTTCCTTATTGCTTTTATTATCTGAATAACACCTTATAGTTTTCTGAAATGAAACACTGTGTCTTTCTAGTTTATATTGTATGAAATTATGATTTACATAAAACAAATAAGTTGATTTCTACAGTTTCCCTGATTTTTTTAGCTTATAAGAACAAAATCCCATGAAAGAGAAAATGAATGATGAATCATGAGAGGAGCATCAAAAAACAAACAAACCTCCACACACTGAATGCAATACATACCCAGAAAAGGTCATTGGATATATATTACTAAGGATCTGATGTCACATCTGAAGAAAGGTATAAGGTTAAAGAAAAAGATGAAAAGAATAGAAAACTGGAAGCTCTGTGAGAAAGTGAACTGTTTCTAAATAAGTAGTGGGTCACCAAGGCATCATTGTTCTTGTTAAATGCAGCACACAACTCTGATAGGGAGCATTCTCCCTTGCTCTTAAGAGAACAGACTCAGGAGAGTCTTGCTTGCCTTTGAGTCAGATCAGGGTGAACACAGGGGCTGTCAGAAATCTCACCTGGAGGACTGCCTGAATGCACTCCTGTTATGGTTTTGAATGTGAGTACCCCCCCTCACGTGTTTGAATCTTTAGTTGTGTGGGAAGGTTATGGACCTTTGAAGAAGTGAAGCCTTATGGAATGGAGGAAGGCAGTCACAGGGGTGGGTCTTGAGGTTGATTAGCTCCACCTTACTTCCTGGAGAGGTCTGCTCTTCCAGCTGGCAGTTTTGTAGCTCTCAGCCTCCTTAACGGATGTGACATAACCCACCTCCATCTTCTGCCAGCCAGTCATAATGGACTATATCTCCTTTTGGAACCACAATCTGAATAAATCTCCCTTTCTCCATTAAGTTGTTTGACTTTGAGTGGTGTCTCACAGCAACAAGAAGAGTAGCTGCTACAATGTCTGTTACAGCAGCCCTCATGTTGGGGAGAAGTTCCTGGTCCCCAACCACTCTGGAGAAGCAGGGTTTAATGCACAGGCTATGAAGATCTAACCTAGTTTGCTGTTTCATTATGTGATCACCTAATATTTTAGCAAACACAATCACACTTTTGCAAAGGGAGAAATTTCCCCACAAGAAAATGCTAGATAGAATTTTCTGCATTCAATAAAGTTTTTTTTTTTTTTATGAATCAGAAATCATGTAAGTTGTTTTGTTAGGGGAAGGTGTGGCTTAGTTTATACCTTCCAGAGCCTTGAGAAAGAACCAGGTCAGAAATGGGTCAAAAGAAGAGATTTGATTGAAGGTGGCTGTCTATGAAGTGAGAGGGAGAGAGGCTATTAGTCATATTTTAAATGTTTTTATTAAGCTTCAGATCATAGAATGAGACCATTGGAGTATAACATCTCAGTATTTTGAGAACACATGGAAATTATCTAGGCTGATTTCTCTTTGCCAGTGATGACAGCTGAAGCCCAGAAATGTCAACTACTTTTATTTCCCAGGTTACAGAGCTGATCATTAAGCTACAAGGAGAACTCAGTCTTCTTTTTCTCACAGCAAGCTTTTGGTCTATCAAAGTTATGACAAAGGATCACATCCAAGACACTAGGTACAGTTACTTCAATTCTGTAGCAGTTACTTTGTATGTTGCTGATAAATTGACTACCAAACAGTTTAAGGGGAGATAGAAGATTTTATTCTCTCTTAAGATTTTTGGTTACAGTTCCTGGTCCAGCTTGGCAGGAAAGCTCATACCAATACCAGGAGCGGAGGAACTACTGAGAGAGGGACAATCCTCATTTGCCAATATACCAAAGAATCTTAACCAGTTACCTCTATCTTATTCATCTGTCCAGAGACTAGTCTTAGTCACACTATGGACTGGGTCCTACTCATCAACCAGAAAATCTCCTGCAGCCTTGCTGAGCCTAACTCAACCTCTAATTCTTTACAAATGTGTCCAGGGTTCAAACTCTCAACTGTCAATTTGACACCTTTATCTAACTATGACAAAGTCTTATAGAATTTACATAAACTTAAAGAAAACTTTCTACTATAGCTACAGCTTTATATGTGGGGGGCACAGCTGAGTAAATTTCCAAGACTATTCAGTTAGCCAGCTTCAAAGCCAATATTCAGTCCCAGGAAGTCTGATCCGGAAACCTAAGTTTTTACTTACTTGGCTTAATTAGCAATCTGGAAAAATGTTGGAAGACTTATTAAAAACTAGAAGTTTTATGACATTTTTTATTTTAACTGGAATTTGTTTTAATAAATTCAAACATTAATTTGCTAAATGGACAGTCTATAGACCTACTCACCATTTTTAGAGTCGGTTCCAATTTCTCTTCTTTTGCTGAGGTAAATATGTGACACAAGCAAGTTGCAGAAAACAGAGTTTTTTCTTGCTTATGATCCTTGGATGCAGTTCATCAGAAGTGCTCATAATGTTATGAGCCTAGGGGGCTGAGCACACCGTATGCACCCAAAGAGCTGAAGGAGGGGCACTCTCTTGCTTGCCAGTCTGCCAGTTTCCTACCAACTAACTCACTCTCTATCTTACCCACCTCCCCAGGGAATAGGCTCAATCTTTCCATACCAATCAGATAACCTCCTGTAGTCTTGCTCAGGACTTGCCTTAAGTCCTAATTCTTCACAGTTGTGCCTAAATGTTCAGTCTTCAGTGTCAAGTCCATACCCAACTGCTGAAGAGTTTGAGGATAACTAAAACTTGTACCTTTTTCAACATCAACTCTAAAGGAAAATAAGCTAATTTTAGGAGACGGCTCTCTCGAACACATTAATTCTAAAACTAATGCCACAAGAAAAGCTCTGTTCAGAACAATGGGTAGTTACAGGAAAAGCAGGAAAATGGGGGTTTTCCAAACCAAGTTCCTGATGTTGGAGTCATAAACTGAGGCATAACTTTTATATTTTTAAGGTTGGGGGCAAAGTTTGCTCTGCGATCTGAAATTGCTTTTACTAAAGGCCATGTCACCATAGGACTTAAATACAGAACCCAGGGTATAAACCATCCCTGTCGTTCATTCTGAACCAGCCTTCCCTGGTTCTCCCAAACAGGATAGATCAGCCATGCCTAAGTGCCCAGGTGGCTCATCTCTCCCAAGCTCTTCCCTTGAGTGATCGCTTCCCTACCCAGTTGGGCTAGACAGAAGGCTGACGGCCCAAATTATGAGTCTCTGGTTGATACGAGGGAGTGAGGACACCCTCTGAGCAAACCTGAGTCAATTCACCATCCTCAATGATCAGGATTATTAGAAAAGGTACACAGTCTCTGATGATAGATGGGCAGACTGCTTTGAAAGTTTGTGTCAAGCCTCATGATAGGTACATTGAAGTAAAAAGAACTCTCAGAGTAAATTCCATACATATAGACACGTTATGGCAGTAGGCACAAAGAACATTCTCTCTCTTGTATCCATGCATATGGGAGGTCCGAGTGCTCTTTCTTGTGGACTCCTTCTAGACACTTTGACTAGCATTTTATGCAGTGGGGCTTATTCTATTGGGAAAAGCATCCTTTTTTTTCTCAGTGAATCATGGGTCCAATACAGATACTAAGGTATTCATGGCAGACTTCAAGGACAAACTTGGAGTCTACATCTATGAGGTTGTTTGGGCCATAGGCTCACAGGAAGTTCTGTTCAAGGAGGGGCAGATATTCAAGGTTCTTTGTCTCATCATGAAAGGGCAGGAGGGATCAGTGTAATCCTTATGTCATTCACAAGGAAAAAACAAATCATTTTTCTGGTATCAGTAGTAATGAAATAATTTCCCCAGAGATCTCTAGGATGTGGACTTCTAAATAGGCACTATGAATGTTAACAAAACACCTGGAGGAGTGCTTAATTTACACTGTATGTATTGTATTTATCACATGTTTATATGCAAGTGTTTAACAATAAATCACAGATAATATAACCATAGGAGAAAAGCAAAGGTCTGGGCACAGCAGTGCTTGTAGATGTACACCATATGGTATTACAGGAAAACTGTCCTGCTTTCTTCTGCCCCTGAGCTCACCTGGCAAGGCTCAGAAGAGATTTGTGGCTTGCTTTGCTCCATGCAAATGCTATAAAGAGGAGAAGGTGGGAGGACAGCCAGTTTTCCACTTCCAAACAAAACTCTTCTTTCTCTACTACAGCACTTAGTGACAAAGGGTGATGTCTGACTATACTAGGAAGGCAAACCAAAGAAGGCAAAGATACCTCAGAATTGTCCTCACGAGAATGGGCAGTAAAGTCTATATGATGGGGCATTTTCTCATCTTCCATATACAGTTCATTCCTTAATGTCTAGTCATCTTTACTATGTTCCAGGCTCTGCACTAGATGCCAAAACATGTTACAGGAAAAGGGGGATGGGAGAGTGAAAGAAGGAGCAAGAACAATATTTGAGCATTTTTGTTTCTTTTTCCTGTCCTAAACTTTTGACCAGCAATGGAATCATGGAAGAGGTGACCAACCAAGTTCTGACTTTGTGACCTTCAAAAATAATATGCATTCTTCTGGCCTTCCAGTGCTCCAACATATGTCTTTATCACCTCTGATCAGGTTGCTGAAATACTTAAGACTATGCTCAATTTCACCTCCACACAACCTCTCTCCTGCTATGTTGGCCATCATTCCAAGATGAAAATATGATCATTGTAAAACAGCTCTTCTGTGCTTCCAAGGCAACGTGTAAATTTCTTGCAGCTGTATATGAGGCTCTTCCTGCTCTTGTCTGCCAGTGTCTCTCATTAGTCATTATGTGTTCTGACATCCAAACAAAACTCTTCTTCCTGTCACTAGGGTCATAGCAATTTCTTGACATTCCTCAGAGCCCAGCTAGTCATCTTTACATTCTTATCTTTCTAAGGGATTCCCTCCTTAGTTACCTAATTTAAGTTGAGCATTCAAGTGTGTTTTTCCAAATCCTGCCTTCTTCAGTCAAATTAGAGTTAACATTTTAATTGTAGCTACTGAGGAATGGTTGGAACACACCATTACACTGCATGCGTTTTACATGTAGGATTTTCCTCTGTTCATTACAAACTCTTTTCAGAAAGGAACTTGAAATTTCTTTTTACACACATGCACAACTGCACAATTGCTCATTCTTGAGTGTCCCTAAGGGTCCTTCCCTATACATCACATTTTTGTGTTAATAATGGTTCCAACCACAGGGAATTACTCTTCTTCTTCTCCCTAGTTGGTCTTTTTAATAAACAATATTTGCTATCTCTCAACTTACTGCTGCTTGGTGGAGAACTTAAGATATA
This sequence comes from Typhlomys cinereus, assembly GCA_023101885.1. Lineage (NCBI taxonomy): Eukaryota > Metazoa > Chordata > Mammalia > Rodentia > Platacanthomyidae > Typhlomys > Typhlomys cinereus. The sequence goes on from JALPQD010000104.1 coordinate 1,498,629, forward strand.
CATTAATCCCCTCACACAACATTTGTGTGAAGAACCTGAAATTCTGAAATTTCTTTTTTTTTTTTTTGCAAAGTAGCTAGGAAACTTTATTCAAAAGGTAAGTGATAGCACAAATCAGAAAGGAATACACTGTTAAGATTGACAGTGGACCACAAGAGTCAAAGTACTCAAGGGCTCTTGTTTTATAAGGGGTTCGAGAAAAGGAAGAGTTTAGTTGGTAAAGGGCATAGCATGGTGTTTCTCTGTTTGAATTGGCATGCTGAGATTATGAAAGCCTTTCCTCACTTCACAGGTCCTCTTCCATAATTCATCTCGTTTTCACCATGTATACGCCCAATTATACATATAAATAAAATGATAGATGGAGGGTTTTTATTAAAAGTTCACTGAGAGGACAAGATTTGCCTTAATGTGCATACACAAAAACTAATCTATTACAGATCTCTTAAACCTTGTACTCTGACATAACAGGGGCATAATAGGAGTCGTCTCTTTGATGAACTTTCATGGGAGGAGAGAATTCTTCCTTTGTTCTGAGTGGGTGTCTCAATGCAGCTGAGAGTCCTAGGCTGTTGAGTGGTTTCAAGGTGAATTGTATGGACTTTTTAGAGAGAAGTATAGGTATGTAGTACCTGCAACTAAGTTTCTTAGACTACCAAGTGTTGTACCAGAAGAAGGTTGGGTGCATAGTCCAAACCACGCAGAGTCCAAGTTGTTAATCTATTTCCTATGCTTGACTGTCTCAGCCCCACAGTCTGCCTTTAATATCACCAGTGGGAGTCTCTTCCCCTAAATGATCCAAAGAGTCACATAGGACAACAGCATTTTGTCCTCAGAGAACTTGGGAACTCTCAATCTTCAGACTGCTCTTGACTTATCCAAAACATTAAGATTTCTTTTTGTGGACTTAAAACACTGTTTCTGAGTTACCAGGGACATGTGCACTTATGCTACTCAAACCACTATTAAGAATTCTAATTTTCAATGTAATAAATGTTTTCAATACTTCTGTTTTCTCTTTCTTTCTCTCTCTCTCTATACATATATATACACATATATATTTAAGTGCATATTGTATTTAAAAGGAAAAAGAAAAGTTTTTACTGTTTAGGCAATTATTTATTTGTCTTTGTCCTGACCCCCTCCCTACCCAGTTTCCTCCTTGCCCACCTTCTCTATCCATACACCGTTCTCCCACACTCCCCTCCTTCGTCCATCCTGCTGTGCTCCACTCCCTTCGTATTTCTCAGCTTGTATGTATTACAGTATTCTCTTTGGGATACCTGTATTGGTAAGGAAGTTAGATTTCTGTTGAACTTCATGTAGCTCTTCAGTGGGTAAAGTTGTAAGTGGGGAGGAATAACCTGCTATTTCATATATGTAACCCATGTGTCTTTCACAGTGGCTGAGACATATCAAATAAACAATAAGTATTAATTGAACAATAATAAGCATCTTCTATATTCTTTCATGGATCCACTACTAAACATTTGCATCATTATTTTGATGTTGAACTCAGTATCTCTCAACAAACTTCTTCCATTTCTTCATCTCTCTTTATCCACTAGTCCCAGGGCCCCTTTGCTGTTCTAGCTTCTTAAGAATCTAAGCTTCGTCAAGAAACTAAGTCTTTGCATTTAGCGTATTACATTTTAATGAGACAGAAACATAAAGAGACAATGAGTAAACAAAGAAATAGAGTGTAGATTATTCTTTAAGAAATTATACAATTGAATCAATAACTGAACTATTAAATTGGATGGCCAGGGAATGACTCTTGAAGGAGAACTGACATTTAAATTGACATTTAAGTGACAAAAGAGGAAAAGAGAAAGGCTCAGTCTTGTGGAGATGGGGAGGGAGGAGAGGATTCCAGATAGAAGGGCCAGCTACATCAAGGACTGTGAGTGAGGACTGCACTCTAGGGTGTTCAGAGAATTTCAGGCTATGAGGCCAGACAATCATGGGTCAGGAAGAGAATGGAGAAAGGTGGGTGTGCAATGGGGGGTTTAGAGCTGGAACACATAGAGTACTGAAAGCACAGCCTAGAATTTGGATTTTATTTCAAGCACAGTGAGCACAATTGGGAGATTGCCCCTTTCATTTTCAGTACCTACATTTCCATATCCAGTACCAGGTCATCATGGCAGCAGGGATATAACACAGTCTACATCTATGATGTTGTGCTGAGCTATATGCTCACAGGATGCTTTCTAGTGGCTTACATATTATATAGAGCCCTTCGGATACTGTGAGGAGACTGCTAATGCAGAAAAGCAAGGAATAACAGTAAACTTGAGAGAGGTGATTTAATTCCAGCATCTTCTGCAGGCAGAGCCATGCTGAGATGGGGAAGCCTGGGAGGAGTTTTGCATTGGGGAGTCATCCAACTATAAAGCCATATATCCAACTCTTGTTTACTGGTGCAACCTCTTTCCATACTGGTTCTGGGTAACCTTCCTTTACTGGATTCCAAGATTATTCATTCCCACAGCATGGCCTTGGTTCTTTTATTATGCATCTAGTGTTAAGAGGGGTCAACGATGGTTCTAAATGGGACCAGGAATTTTTAAGCAAAAGAGAGGAAAAATGTTACTTAGTTTTTAATTTGATAACAGAAAGGAATTGTCTTTACCTTTCTACTGGTGAATTACAGTATTTTTTTTCTGTATACTAGAAGTCCAATTGAATATTGAATCTCCTTTTTCTTCTAAGGCTGAAGTTAAGGAAATAATAGATGTGCTACTATGACACGTAAGTCCAGGAAGTGCATGTGCGATAAAAGTCAGTGCATAGAATTTAATGAGAATACATCACAGTTATAACTATTTAGCTTTGGTTTCTAATGAGTGCAGAGAGGCTTGCAAATCATTCTTGGAATAACACAGGACTGTGATCTTTGTCAAACAGATCCCTTCAACTTTCCTGCTAGCTGCCTGGGTTTCTGTTTCCTTTATAGAGCCTGTCTTCATTGGAGAACTTTTAAAAGCTACATGACTGCCATACTTCTTCACCAGAAACTCCCATCCCTTTTTCTAACTCCGTTTCATTCTGTGACTTACATCTTTTCAAAGTAAAAAAGAGACAGTGTGAATGCGAAGAGTTTCCTCAACTCTAGATCACTAGGGACACTGTGCTTAAAAACAACCCATTTTTACAGTGACCTACTAATGAATTTTTACTGAGTTAGCAGAAATCCAACTTTATAAATTTATTAGATCATTTAAGCTTTTTCTATTTTAAAGCCAAACTTTCTGGAGAATAGTAAGATTAGTGGTCCAATACAATGGTGAACCTGCTTTCTAAATTAATGACAATCATTATCAAATTGATTTTTGCCAGGTGAATGAAAAGATCTTTAAACTATTTTTAAAGTTTGTTTAAGGAGATTAAGGATTTATATCGATAATTAGTGGTGATACTTTTATAGAAGGGAGAAACACTTTTAAGGCAAGGTTAAATGTAAATATATTAAAATATGGAAAGAGCATGTTACAAACTGAAAAGAAACCTTTTAGAACTGAAGTATGTACTTTTTCTGAAGTATGTATTGTGATCAGTATTTTGGGAGAAAAATAGATACTACTTTAAAGAAAATAAAACTGGACAACCTACTCTGGTGTGTATTTTAGCTGCACCTATCCAGATGTCTATTTTAAAGACATGAAAACCATTTATCATTTCAAATAAGCTTCCATTTATTCTCTGCAATCTAATGATTCATACATAAATGGATAAGCTTCCATTTATTTTCCACAATCTAAAGATTAATATATTAATGCTTCTAATCTGTACTTACAAAGGATTGAGACATTGAAGTTTAGAAGTACAAAGATTTAAAGGTCTTTCATATTACACTTCCTTCAAAATATAGTCTCCCAAAATCTATAACAAAATATTATGATGTATTTTCATGACTTAATTTCTTTTCCAGAAATATTTCCATCAGATGAAAGCATATCACCATAGTCAGTGAATCTCCAAACTCTAAACTCTACTAAGTAAAAAATATTTAGCCATTAAGTATCTCTTGCTGAATAATTTTGGTCCTTTTTTGATGACCATGTGGATGAAGTACACTGGGCACAAACCTGTTGATGAGATAAAGATCCTTTAAAAAGAATGCAAAAAAGACACACAGATTAATTGCATAATAAGGCTTCAATAGAGATAAATCTCTGTAATAACTACAATAATTGCTAAGATTATGAACAGGAGATTATGAACAGGATGAACAGTGGGGAAGGAGGGCCACACCAGTAACAAGGAGAGAGGGGACCATGTTACAGCAGAGAAAATAGGCCTCTATCAAGGACTGAAAGTAAGTAATGAGACATCTGGTTAAGTTCACAGACTTTCCTTCCTGATCATTTACAACTGATGGGGTATGATCTTACCAGAAGGGGAGGGCATATAGTCTGGCAGATAGAAAGTAACCATTTCGCAGATGGGTGATTGACCCTTCCCTCACTGCGGTTTCCTACTTTTATCACATCTACCTTTGAATCTACTCTTATAATAAGACTCTAATTTAACAGGTCTTTATCTCTGGCCAGGGGGTGACATCCAATACCCATCGGGGTGGAGCCAAGGGCATTGCGGGAGCAGCAAAACTGAAAAAAAAAAATCAACAAACCATAATCCAGAACATCAGAGACTCTATATCAACCACCTGGAACTAGGCCTGCCTAATCTCTCTCCATCCTGAAGCTCAGGGAAATTTGCGGAAGAGGGGGCGGTAAGATTGTAAGAGCACAAGGATGGGAGGAGCAATGATATGCAAGATACTCCACACAAGTTAGGCCCGAAGCAATCATATTTGGACTTTACATGCCCTGTGCAATGTCCAACACACTATGGACCTCACAAAGTTTAGCATTTGCTAAAGGCACTAGGATCCTGGGAGGCAAGGGATTGACAGCCACAGTAGCTTAACGGGAACACAGGAAAGGATTCTGGGAAATGCTACTGGGTCTTTGCACCTCATCGGAGAGGAGGATCCAGAGGAGAGTTTGGCATACACATTAAAGGATGCTCCGGGGATGGGAAGGGGAGGCACTGGAGGATGGAGAAGGAAGGGGGAGAGAATGGGGGCACAGGGGCATAGGGGGTTGGAGGGAGGGGGGACCGGTGTACCTGTTAAGTTTGTATGAGTGGAAAGAAAAAAAAAAGAAAAAAAAGACTAAATAAGAAGCCAACAATTTAATTCAGAAATGAAACTTTCTGACAATAATTTCATATAATTCATAATCTGTAAAAAGTCAATTGCATAAAGAATGTAGGAAAAGGATGGTTATAATGAGAGGAGAACAAAAAAATAAATAAAGAGAGGGCCAGAGAGATGGCTCAGGGGTTAAGACCCTGCCTCGCTAGCAGAAGGACCTAAATTCAGATTCCAACTCCCATGTGAAAATGCCAGGCAGAAATGGCAACAGATTGCATTTCTGGCCCTGGTGGGCAAAACGTGGGAAATACCAGAGCAAATCAAAAAGGAGGTAAGAAGCAATCCGTGGTTGATTCCCAAAGTCACCCTTGGTACTAGAATAGAGATGTACAGTGCCCTCTGATACACACACACAATAAATAAATAGATAAATAAATAAAGCTAAAATTTTTTTAAAAAATAAGGAGAGATTTCCTTTTTTAAAGGTCTCATTCCCAACATTCCCAACAAAGAAGGGAACAGCAATGTAACACTTAGTTCTGACTTGTACTTTAGCAGTCCCAATACAAGACTCTTCATTTATGTTCTACACAATTTTCCCCTGCTTCTGCTATAACCACATAGGCAACTTCTACCCCACCGTGGGATTTCCTCCTGCTATTTCTTCCTTCCAACAAGTATTTCTCTCCCCTGTGATTGTGAACTCCAGACCTTTCTGTTTACGGACTGAAAGAAATGTAAGAAGAGCATCCAAGTCTATTGCCTTAACATATAAAGGAGCCATGGAGTTTTGCTAAGGGAAAACAAGCAAATTACTAGTCTTTACAAATAGTTACAAGAATCTTCTTAAGTACTATAAATGTGCAGAAACACCATTTCAGTAGGATGATGCCCAGAGAGAAGCAGAGCTTTAAGGTATGAAAGCAGTTTCTAGCAAGCCAGGGAGACTATGCATTCAAAAGAGACGCAAGTGACAGCAAACTGCTTGTTGATGTGCTGAAGTGGGTCAAGGAAATGCCAGTCAAACTGACAACACAGATCTTCCACTTCTTTTGTTAGGCCTCCTCACATGTCATTCATTATACATTCTCTCTCTCTCTCTCTTTCTCTCTCTCTCTCTCTCTCTCACACACACAGACACATACACTTTTACAGAATGAGCTATAAGTGGCATGTCCCAGAATACTTGTATGCATACATTGTTGAGTCCAATAATTTCTGCTTTACTCTGAAAGTTAAATAAGGACCAAATCTCTTTTTTTGTATACACATATGTACATAATACATTATATATTTTCTTGAATCCTTGAAAGGGTTCTGCAAGCTGTTATTCCTATTTTCAATTTTGCTCACAAATCATACATCTAATGTAAATAATAAAGACATACTTGAGTTCAAACTAAGTTCTGCTTGGTCAGCCTTTGAAGATAATTATTCAGTTCTAATTGAAATGTTCCCTCTTGAAGGAAAGAGTGAAATTCACAAGATTCAGGAAGCTTACAAAACTTAGCCAGGTTCAGGTTTGTAAAACTCGCAAGAAAGTTGCAAGAACTCACAAGAAATTTTCAAGACTCACAAGGTCCCTCCCTGAGGTTATAGAAGCATCAAATAATTGCTGGTTAAGAGGGAACTCTCTAGTAGGGATGTCTGCACATTGTGCTGGGATCTCCAGGGAAGCAGAGTGATCTCTGGGTCATCACCTATGCTAGGTTGGTATGGTCAGCTTCAAAGATACCCACATGCCTATATGCTTATAACCTCTGGACTCGTGTGGAACTGCTTCTTCGATCTGTCATTAGCACCCCTCCTGGACTGTATAGAAGCTTGTTGGCTCACTTTTCCTCACAAAAAAAGTCACAATAATCTTCAATTAATGGACAATTTCCTATTAGTCTAAACAAGTTTACAGCATCAAATCTTTAGGAAGATTAAACAGGAAATGAAAATGGCAGAAATCGTCTGTCCATAATGGTAATTAGCTCTACAACTAGCAGTGGAGAAAGGTCTGGGGTAAACAGGAGAGCCCTGGTGGCCGTTCGACAAGAGTCAGTGGCACTGGACTCCAGTTGGTCACCACAGGAGACACATGAAACCATATTGTGGAGCTTTCAAATATCCAGAGAAGCTAGACATCTCAAGTTTTAGGAAAATCACTGTTTTAATATAGTACTTTGAAAGTGACATGCAAACCAAACAACATAACAATTCTGTAATTCAAATGGCCTCAATGCATCCACACAAACAAGTAGCAGCTGACATAGTGTCCAGGATTCCCAATCTACTCAACACCATGAGTGAAAAATGAAATGTCTCTGGAAAGGGGAAGAGAAATATTAAACCCTTTTAAGTAGCACCAGGTTCAGACAGCAGCTATAGAAACAAGTCAGTTAGAACAGTATGACTTGATGTAGACCAAAATAGACATGACAGAGCTTTCTCTGAATCCTGCTTGTGCATTTCACAGACTCTTGCCTTCATTCCTTCAGGGGCCATGGACTTCATTATGTCATTGATAGGATCCAATTACTAGTCATCTCCTGTCTGCCATTTTCATCAAACTTACTGAGACGTGCCCTGTGCACTCTACCTTTTCATATTATCAGCTGACATTTCCATCCAAGTACTGGAAATGCCTCTAATTTTGTTCTGACACATAAAAGCAGACAGAGCTGACTTTCATTTCTATACTTCTGGCTTTAGGGAACCTTTGAAAATGAGCTCAACACTCAAGTTTTCTTTGTGCTCCTCAGTGTAATGGATACATCCTATTCTCCTGAGACCTATTGTGTAGGGGCTTAAAAATCCAACAAATTCCGTCATGGTGTCACAATGAAGAAGCTCTGTCAAATTCCTCAATCCTAAATCCAAACCTGTGGATAGCATGAAAGCATGCAGACCTTGAGGGATAAGAATCAGTTAACAATTGGCATAGTTTGTCTATTCCTTTCACTAAACTTCTGACCACAATACTCAGTCTACCTTTCGTATGTCCTTTCTCTTTACAAGTTATAGAGAAATGAAGATGTTCACACTGCCTATAATTCCCTTATAGGATTAGCAGAATTCTTTTTTGTAATTCCAGAAAATGTATATAATCTATATCTACATTGTCTATATCTACAATCTATATATGAAATAATTTGTTCACCAAGTTATTTTCCTTCATATGTGTTATGAGCTTTGTCCTACCTTGTTATCAATGGATCCCTTCTCCTGAACTTTCTCCCATTCTGACTTGATTCTTTCCACACAAATAATCCTCCATTCCGAATTCATGTCACATATACTTCCTTACACTCTTTCTGTGCTGCCTCAAGACGTTTTCCTCCCATCTCATGATTTACTTTCTCGATTCATAGCATACAAACACACACAGGTATACATAGATGTACGTAGTAAACTAGGTTCTACATATAAAAGAACCTTTCTGAATCTGTCTTACTTTGAATTGAGTTTTTAACTTTATCATTTTCCTTCAAATGTTGCAATTTCAATTTTTCTTTCCAGCCGAATAAAATCTCATTATATAAAAATAATTTCCTAGTATCTATAATTTCATTATATACAATTTAAAATATTTAATTTTCAATTATATATATATCACATTTTCTTTGTTCATTCCTTTGTTAATGGAATTTAAGTGGCTGTTTTCAAGATTATTGTGATTAGTAAGTAAAGAGTATGCATGAGCAAGGATCTCTGTAATAGGTTGACTTATAGCCCTTTTACTATATCCCCCCAAGAGTAGTATAGCAGCATCATGTCCTATTTCATTTTTAGTTTTGTGAAAATTTACTATGCTGATTTCTCTAATGGTTGCAAATATTTACATTTCACTAACCCCCCTTTTCTCAGATCTTTGCTGAATTTACTGTCATTTATTTTCTGGAAGATAGTCATTCTGTGTAGAGCAAGAAATTAAAAAAATATATTGTACTACAATGATGTCTATGGATATTCAATGTTTTGTCATTATTATTTGTTTGTCATTGCTATTTATTCTTTCTTCTGCTCATTAGCCCATTGTTAATGGGATGATTTGATTTTTAGTGTTAAATCTTTGTAGTTATATTTTAGATATCAACATATTAGTCCTCTGTGTGATATGAAGTTCACAAAAATTTTCTCCCAATTTGTCAGTTGTATCTTCATATTGGTAATCATTTCTTTTGCTGTATAGAAAGTTTTTAATTACACATAATCCCTTTATTAATTCTTGGGATTATTGTGCTATTAGAGTCTTTGGCTATGCAAATACCTTGAAATGTTTTATCTATGCTTTCCTATAGAAGTTTCAAAGTTTGAGTCCTTATATTAAGATTTCTGACCCATGCTTACTTATTTTTGCACAGGGTAAGAAATAAAGTTATTATTTCATTCTGTTACATATAAAAATATAGTTTTCCCAACTTCATTCTTTTATAGGCCATCTTTTCTGCAATTATGCTTTTTTCTTCTCCGTTCTTTCATTTTTTCATTAACATACTGAATTCATAACATTTTAAATTATCACCCCTTAATCCTAAATCCCATTCCCTTCTCCTTTTTCCTTTATAATCCTTCATCTCTCCTGCCGACTACCTCCTATTTTCAGATCTTTTTTAATCCAACCCCATCCGAAGGCTCAAGAAACATCATGGCAGAATGGGAGGTAAGATGGTAAGAGCCCTGAAGTGGCAGTGCAGGAAAAGCAAAACTGAAAACAACAACAAACCATAATTCAGAACTGCCAAAGACCTACATTATTCACCTGGAACCAGACCAGCCAAATCTCTCTCCATTCTAAAGTTCAGGGAACCTTGCATAAGAGGGGGAGGAAAAATTCTAAGAGTTTACAGATGGGGAGGATTAATGATGTGCAAAATACTTCACACAAGTTAGGGCTGCAATAGCCATAATCAGACTGAACAATGGCTGACATGTCAATGACCCCCAAAGTTTAACATGGATCACAGGCAGAAGGACTCTTAGAGGCAAGGGATTAACAGTCATAATAGAGTTCCCATACTAATGGGGAGCCCAAGAAATGGCTCTGGGCTATGCTACTAAGTCCTTATCCCTCACTAGGGTGGAGAACTCAGAGGGAGGTTTGGCATTCAAATAAAAGAATGCTCCAGGGGATGGGAGGGAGAAAGGGGAGGCACTAAGAGAAGGGAAGGAAGGGTAGGAGGTGAAAGGAAGGGGAGAAAGGGGGGAGAATGCAAGGGGAGAATGGGCAGGTGTGGAGGGAGGGAGAAGACGGGGTACTTATTGAACTTGTATGATTGGGGAAAAAATAAAATATGGGAGGAAAGAAAAAAAGAAAAAAAAATTCCCAATGGAGGGCATGGTGAAGGAAATTTAAAAAAAAAAAAAAGAGCCTTGAAGTGAGACAGTAGTGAGTCAGACATTATCTCCTGGATATGACAGAGTTATGATATACAAGATCTCACAGCAGATATGTACACTTACTCAAGAATCGTAAGGTTCCAATATATGTTTTAACATCTTTGTCCAAAAGCAGGTGGCTGTAACTGTTTGTGATTATTTCTGGTTTTTTATTTAACTGCACTGTTTTTGTGTCAGCACCATGCTGCTTTTGTCACTATATCTCTGCTGAATGGTTTAAAATAAGATACTACAATGTCTCTAGCATCACTCTTAGCTTAAGATCATCCTGGCAGCTTCAAACTTTGTGTTTCCATTTGAATTTTAGGATTACTTATTCTAGCATCTAACAATGGCAAAATGCCATTGTCATTTTGATGGGAATGGCATTGAATATACAGATTGTTCTCACTAAGACAGTTATTTTTCACAATATTCATTCTGTCAATCTATCAGCATGGGAGCTCTTCTTATTTATTTATTTATTTATTAATTATTTATTCAATTGTGTGTGTGTGTGTGTGTGTGTGTGTGTGTGTGTGTGTGTGTGTGTAGAACCACGGACGAATTCGGGAACCACCATGGACCACCTCCAGGCTCCACCCTACCAGGACCAGAAACGCAGGCCGCCCCCACTTCCGCCTGGCGTCTATCCGTGGGGTTTAGGATCCGAACTCAGGACCTTCCGCCTGGAAGGCAGAGGCTTAACCCCTGAGCCTCCTCGTTAGCCCTGGGAGCTCTTTTTATATTCTAGTGTCTTCTTCAGTTTTTTCTTTAGTGTATTAAAATTTTCACTGTAGAGATTCTCTACCTCCTTGTTTAGATTTATCCTTAGATCCTTAGGTATTTTATTTGGAAAAACAACTATATTATTAAATAGGATTTGCCCAAATGTCTTCCTTAGCAAATTACTTATGCTAAATGTAGAAATAGTAGAACAATGACATAAAGCAATGTTGCAGGGAACAGGATGAGAAAAGTAATGTTAAATAAAGGAGAGGCAGATCTATCTATAAATCATAGATGCACCTACTTTGCAAATGTTGGAACCAAAGTTTGGGTTTTTTCCTTCCACTTAAGATAGGACACCACATTTCAGAATTTTTTTCTTACCTGTAAATCTTCTTTTCATATTCAGATCCATTACATTTTTTCAGGAAATTTACTTTGCATACTTCTGCTGAAAAACAAAATAAAATGCCTCCCGTTCACTTCTTTTTGAAACTTGAAATATTAGAAAAATTATTTCCTGTTTAATACATTCAATTTAATACAATTTATTCTCAATTTTAATATTGTAACATTAATAACAAAAACTTCCTTTGGGAATCCACTGAAAACTTTTGGGATTCCATGTATTATGTCTTTCAAGAAATGAAATCCATGGAACATTAAGTAATGTCTTCTTAACATTAAGACATGTTAGTTCAATTAAAAAATAGGCCCTAGAACTAACGGGGACTTCATTCAAAAAGAAATTGACATGTCAAACAAATACCTTAAAAGATATTCAACTTCCTTGATTAACACAGAAATGCAAATTAAAACTACCCTGTGATACCATCTTACCTCAGTCAGAATGGCTAAGATCAAGAACACAAACAACAGAAAATGCTGGAGAGGTTGTGGGGAGAAAGGGACACTTATTCATTGCTGGTACAACCTCTTTGGAGGTCAGCATGGTCCTCAGAAACTTAAAACTGAAATTGCCAAATGACCCAGCTATACGACTGCTAGGAATATTCCCAAAAGACTCTATATCTTATTACAAAAACATTTGTTCATCAATGTTCATTGCAGCTCTATTCACAATAGCAAAAAATGGAATCAGCCAACATGCCATCAACAGAGAAATGGATATTGAAAATGTGATACAGCTACACAATGGAATATTACTCAACAATCAGAAAGGATGGGATTATGGAATTTGCTGATAAATGGATGGAACTGGAAAATTTAATATTGAATGAGGTATCTCAGACACAGGAAGTTAAGCATCACATGCTCTTTCTTCTATGCAAATGCTAACACTAATATCTGTGTCAATGTATTTGGATTGGAATTAATGTAAAAGCCAGAAAATTTGGAAGACACCCATGAGTGCAAAGGAAGGAAGTAATGGTCAGGGTAAAGCTTTTTAAAGGGGAGATTTATGATACCATGACAAGTAAGGTGAGGGAAGGAATAATTAGGAAAAATATGTAGCAGGGAATGAGGGGGTGGAAGACAAGAGAGTCAGAGAAACCTATAGAAAAGCCCTAAAATTATGGGAAGTAGCCCCAAAGGAACATCCTATGCTTGTAATATGTTAAAAAAGTATTTTATGGAAAGGAACAAGAAAGGGCTGAGGGCAGTCCCTATGTAGAAAAGAATGGAGTAAAGAAAACAATGGAAAAAAAAGCCCTGAGCTGATCCATTTAGAACCTAGTGACAAAATTATACCAGAAGTAACAGGAATGTGACGTTTCCTGATAAAATATTGGTCAGAGAGGTCTCCAAACCTTATAGGCTTTTGCAATTGCTTGTTTGATTTCCAAAAATCTGTCAGTAAGACTCTATTACTGAAGACGCAGCACATATAGGTCATAGAACATAGGCAAAATACAACTAGAACTGGTTTGAGAACTTCCTCCTTCCTAGATAGCTTACACAGTACCAAGGAATACTATAGAAGCTACTGGGGGAGAGAAGTAATCACAGTCCCCATCAATGCATGAGATCTGCAAGTTGCAATAAAAGTCACCATGGAAACAGATGACCACCAGTGTAATAGTGGGTTAATAGGGAAAAACAGCCAATAAACCTGTAAGTACGAAGACAACACACCAAATTACTCTGTGAATAGCTAGTATTATACTCACAGATTTGAAGAGGACTTAGCACTCAGCTTAGAAATCTTCTACAAGAGAAGTAAAGAATCTCAACACCTTGACAGGATGCACTCTAAAGCAATAGAAGAGCAGCAACGTGGACAGCAATGACAAGTCATAATGCACACTACCAGAGATTCAGCAAGGTAAACTGAGAAGCAGACCAACCCAATCTCCCCATCCTAAAGCTTTAGGAACTTCACAGAAGAGAGGATGGTAAGAATGTAAGAACCTAAAATAAGGTTCACCTTAGGACAAGACTTAAGGCAGGACTGCTGCATCTAGGAACTCACTACAGTGAAACTTACCCTTACCAGACCTGCATAATGACTAACATACCAACATGCCCCCATAGAATACTGAGGAACTTAAGAGAGATAAGAATAAACCGTGAAAACCTTGGGAATTAGAGGTGGATGAGTGAAGGGAAATGCCGGAAGTGGGTTGGCCTGAAAAGAGGCAACTTGATAAGCTACAAGAGTAGATAAGCAGACTGGCACCTTGGGATCCATAGAAGCAGAAAAGGCAGGAGGGCAAGATTGATGGGGAGATAGGAGGAAGAGATGATAGAGGGATGCAAGTACCCAATAGGCTTGTAAAGTAGAAAAACTAAAAAAAAAAAAAGAGTTAAACAAACCAGAGGAAACCCTGGGATCCATAGAAGCAGACAGGCAGGAGGGTGGGAGGAGTGGGATGGACTGAGGAAGTGAAGGGATGGGGATGGGTGGGGGGAGGGAGGGAAGCATATGCTTGTAAACTGGAAAAAATTTCAAAAGAAGAATATTCTAAAATTTTGTTATGAATAATTGATGAATAGGCATAATTAAATGGCACTTTTCCAAATATTTTAAGAAATGAAAGCATGTTTGACCTGATGGCTTAGTAAGATAAGAATAGAATGTCTTATTATTTAGATTTTGATTGTCTCTACTCTCCTCATGCTTTATTTTATGCAGAACCATATTTATATAGCCCTTTGCTTTCTGAGAGGTTTTTACCATCCTAATTTTGAAAAGAAAGGTGCAGTACCATCCTGTGCTAGGGTGGTACACATCGCAGTTTACACTGGGCCCATCTGGTTTTCATCTGCTCGCTAGGTATAATTTGTCCATAGTGTCCCTTTCACAGCATCCAATGTGAATAATCCATGTAGTAGCTGCTGCATGCCTTGCTTCTTTGGAGTACTACGAAACTTGACACAGAAGAGAAACAACTCAAATAAATTCATATAATATTCTCAATACAGTAGAAGTTGAGCAGAACAATTATTCAGAAATTCTTGCTTTGGATAATAGTCATACTTTTCATAGTCAGAAACCCTCATGATAAACAGTTGTCTGTTTATTTCAAATGTGATTTTTACTGTTAAATGAGACTATAAAAGTGTAAAATTAGTATATTTACTATCACTATCATCATTATTATTGTTGCTTTGGTCTGTCATGATAAAAGCCTAATTTACTGCAAAATCAATTCAATATTAACAAAATCTACCTTGAAATATCTATTTTTTCCACTCTTCATATGGAGTCTTCATTTTTTTGTTCCTGAAGTATTATATTTTATTATCATCTACCTCACACGTCTCTTGCAGGTTGGTCAAGGATAAATTTTTATGCTAAGTATAATGTTTCCAATGGGATAAAAGTTCTCATTATATCTCTCATTTCTGAGATGAATTAAGTAATGCTATAGGTGTATTAATAGTAGAACTATTATTGGCAATTGTTCTACTGAACTTAATTAATTCTCTTGCTGTAATTAGAGAGGGAAGCACCAAATCTCAAGTGGAAATCATGTGCATATCCTATGTCCCTTTTATACATGCTCCTGTCTCCTATCCACATGAAAATCTGGAAGAAGCACAGACTGTAACTATATACAAAGACTTTGAGCTGACAACCTCAAGTAGAATAGCTAGACCCTATTTGGGAAATAAGGAAAGATGGGGAACATTTTTACCCACATTATCTGAGTTCGAAAGAGTCTGGAGTTCAGCTAAGAGGAGATAGAAAACAGAAGGACTGAAAATATTTGATGTCTCAAATAAAAACAAAAACAATTAGAATTAAATTCTAAAAATAACTATATTGAGATGCATAAGGAGGACTTCCATTAAACTTGGAAGATCCAACTCCAGAAATCCAACTGAAATATAACCATTCTCCACACAGAAAAATTATAGTAAATTTTGAAAGCTATTATCAATAGTTACTCTTCTGAGTACTTCTTATGTCTCATGCATTATTAACTTTTTTCTTTCTTCATGGTACATAATGTATTCATCATGCCTTTTATGGTTAATGATAGCTGAGACTGAATAAAATTCAGTACTTTGATTATATTATGAAAGTACTTTGATTATATTATGTCATATCATGTATTATGAAGTCTATCTGATTTAGAGATGTTAAAATTGTCTTCAACATACTTTAAAAATGTCAATATGTAAGAGACAATTGTCAGAATATTGCTATGGAAGTACTGTGTAGTATTTTTGCTTTACAGGCAAGAAAACCAAATTATAATGACTTCGTGAAGTTAGAGAATTAATATGTATAAAGTTAGCATTCCATTTTGGGCAGTCTGGCTCTAGTCTATATGTTAAAGTCCTATCTGCTTTCTAGTTTTCATGGCATTAACATCAGCACCATCAAAAGCAGAATCGTTTTACTAATAGACAGGCCTTCACTTAGGAATGCCCTTGCTGATAATGAATGATTAGATAATAATAAATAACAGCAATGATATCTCTTACTACTATTTTTATATCAATAGAATGCTAGATAAGATACCTTAGAAAAATCTAGAATAAGGTCCCAAATTGGTCAAGAGACTCATAATTAAGCTGAAAGTCCAGTCTATTCCCAGTTATAAAATGTCTCTAGAATTCTAACCACAAGCTTTATACTCTGTAAATGCATGATGGGGCCACTAAATCAGAAGGAGCATTTAAAAAAATACACGATTCATCCATTACCAATGAACTAGGTGTGACTATGTCTATGATGTGTGATCTGCCCAGTGGACCCAAACCTCCCATCTTCCGTGGGTTTTCCTAGTCTAAAGGCCAAACTCTACGTTTTTTTTTTTATTATTATTTATTCAACTGTGCACGTGTGTGTATGTATGTGCGTGCGTGTGTGTGTCTGTGTGTGTGTGTGTGTGTGTAGAACCACGGACGAATTCGCGAACCACCATGGCCGCCTCCACCCCGGGATTCACAGGCTCCGCCCTACCAGGACCAGAAGCGCAGGCCGCCCCCGCTTCTGCCTGGCGTCTATACATGGGATCTGGGATCCGAACTCGGGACCTTCCGCTTGCAAGGCGGAGGCTTAACCCCTGAGCCACCTCTCCAGCCCCAAACTCTACGTTTTTTAGATATGAAATCAGCATTGTGTGTCAAAAAAAAACTATCCAAACTGAGAACAAGGTCATTCATTTTAGGATTAGATTCAGAAAGACAAGAGACACTCTGCTGTGTTTGTACAGGGGCAATCTCTTTCTGTTCCACTATGGAGTGGAACCCAGGGTTGTCATGGGATTAGATGAAGAGGAGAGAAAATTAGTAGCTAAAAAGCACATTGTCATAGAATGTGCTTGGTGATAATGAACAATTAGATAATAATAAATAACAGCAATGATATCTCTTACTACTATTTGTATATCAACAGAGTGCTAGATAAGGTACCTTAGAAAAATCTAAAATAAGGCCCCAAATTGGTCAAGAGACTCAAAATTAAGCTGAAAGAAAGTCCAGTATATTCCCAGTTATAAAATGTCTCTAGAATTCTAACCACAAGCTTTATACTCCGTAGATGCATGATGGGGCCACTAAATCAGAAGGAGCATGTAATTTATGCTGGAATTTTCCAGTCCTGAGATGAATTATTGCCATTATGTACTGGCGCAATGAAATTCCCAAATGGTTTGCACAGAACAAAGCCACCTTGGCAGGTGGCACCAGCATCCTGTTTGCTTTTTCACACTGGCACACTGAACCTTTATCCAGCATCCTCCTGTTTCATTCACCTGCCACTACCCTCAGAGAATTCAGGTAGCCCCATCTGTAACATCACCAGGCTGAGCTCATGATGCCTTGGAAAGCAAAGACCTTAGCTTGTCTTCTCTTTGGTGAACTCAAGCACGACATTCTAAAGGGAAGGCATCCATATAGGAGTGATAGTAGTGGTAGAGAAGGTTTAGCAAATACACTTTGGGATCACTGAAAGGGCACCACAGTTATACAAGTTCTCTTTTATATCATGCTCAAAAGTGTCTATATCACTTCTCCAGCCCAGAGAATAGTAATCCTTTTACCCATTCCTTATGGACAACTCAAAAGGACATGCTGTAATATTATTCCTAGGCACAGTCACAATGGCTGCAAATGTGACTCACACACTTATTAAACTGAACCATTTGTGAACAGCACATATTAGTTACAGCCTACACTGCTACTTCATACCTTAGCAGGTCACACAAATTTTCCCCTCAGCTGGAAAATGTAATATAGGAGCAAAAAAAAAAAAAAAACCTTAGGAGCTTCTCAAAGGCACTCTCTAAGAAACTTCCAACTCGGTGTTTCAAGGCCCAAAGTTATCTATAGGTTTTTAGCACTCTGAAAGCAAGACCCAATTCCGTTCTTGAGTCATCTCGGTGAGGGCAGAGAATGAGGCTATAGTTCAGGAAGTTCAGCTTCAAATACATATAAGTTGTCTGTGTGCATGGACTGAGTCTGTAGCAGTTACTCTTAACTGTTGCTGTGAGAGAGCACCCAAGGTCAAGCAACTTAAGGGAGAAAGGGAGATTTATTCAGCTTAGGGTTCCAGAGGGGAGATACAGTCTCTCAAAGCAGAGGCAGCATGGATGACTGGCCAAAGGTGGAGGAGGCTAAGTCACCACAAACATCTTGGAAGCTGAGAGCTACCAGACTGCTTGCTGCAAAGACAGACTTCTCCTAGAGGTAGGGTGGTACTAATCTACCTCAAGGCCCACCCTTTGTGACTGCCTTCCTCCAGCAAGACTCCTCCACCTTTCAAGGTGCCATGACCTTGCCAAACACATGAGATTGTGGGGGACACATTTCAAAGCATGACAGAGTTCAAACTTGGATATTGTTCCTCAGGAACTGTCTAGCTTTTATCTGAGACAGAGTCTGTCACTGGCCTGGAACTTTCAAGAAAGCAAGGCTAGCTAAGAAGGAAAGCCAGGAATCCTCCTGTCGCTAGGAGTCCCACTTGCCCAACTGTGTGTGTGTGTGAGGGGGGTGGAGTGGGTGTTTCTGTAGATCAAACTGAGGTCCGTGCAAGGCAAGCACTTCACTTACTGAGCTATCTCCTCGGTGTCATACACATCTTTAGAAGATAACCACACAGTATTTAAGGACCTGCCTGTAACCTCAATATTTGAAGTCTGAGAAAGAAAATTACCCTGAATTTGAGGTCAGTCTGAACTCCCTGGTAAACAAACTCTGAGCCAGTCTGGGCTACAGTGTGAGAACCTTGCTCAATTTCTCTTCTTGCAAAATAAAAAGGATATTCTCTTCATGTATCTCTGATTCCCTTTGTGTGGCTCTGATGGGATAAATATGGGCATCATTCATCACAAACAATGAGCTCTTGCATCATTTTCTGCTGTTCATGAATGAGCAGATCTGCTACCCAAACATTTCTCCAACTGGATCTACTGGGTTCCAGGGTGTTCCCTGTGAAAGTGACCTTTCACATCATTAGGTCATTCTCAGTCCCTCCGTAGTTTTTAATAATTACAGCACGATACAAGCACTCTGCCTGATTCAAATATGACTGACTCTTAGCTACAAAAGCCATGCCAAACACTGTGAGCACTCAAAAAGACAGTTGCAATTTCAATCAGCAGGCTATTTTTTACTGAAGAATGCTGAAGTTCAAACTTTGCTGCAATGCTTTCAGGACAGATACATACTTCATCTTTCACAATCTGTCCCTAAATGGTTACTACGTATCTGTCATTTCACCTTCACACAGCAAAACATGTAACTGTGTTGTCTGTCTGACTTCCACTGATTAAACCAATTGGATAGTTTATAAAAAAGTTAATAGAAGGGAAATGATCAGCAAAGATAAAGTTACCTCAAAACAATTATTGCAGGCTTGTCCTTCTATGTAAGATGGGGCCTGCTTACATAGCTTTCTATGTAAACTCCTATTCAAAAACAAAAATATGAATGGAAAATAAATGGAGTGATGTAATGAAGGATGTGATATGACTGACATCGAGACAAATTTGCAGTCAAAGGAACTCAGTGAAGGAGATGTCTAGAAGTAAGGATGCTGTGCCAGAAATGATGATGGCAAACTTTACATTATGTAAATTCTCACAGCAATTTCATGATGTTGAAGTCGACTTAAGTTTAGAAAGGGGAAGGACAATTTGTGGAAGTGCTGAAGAGATGCTAGATCAATGTGTCAAGGCATATGGTGATTAGGCCAGCCTATATCAAATTATTCTTGATATGCTTTTTACAGAGAAATAAAGCACAGATTCTAAATGTTTCTAGTGTTTTAAATTTCAGAATTGTAAATAGATTTCTAAAGTATTTTTTCATTTCCTTTATGGTTATATGTTTTTGTTTTTGAATATGTAGATGTCAGCGTGTCTACGTGTGTGGTGCAAAGGGTGTATGTATGAGGGTACGATGTATGCCTGTGGAGGTCCGTGGATAACATTAGGGGTTATTCTGAGTTGCTCTATCTCCTCATTGTTTTGTTCTGTGGTTTCCCAAGGTCTGCCTTCCAGGGTTGCAATTTCAGGCCACCGTCACTTCTAACAGCCATTTTTACATGGGATCTGGCATCCTAACTCAGCTCTTCTTGCCTATAAGGCAAAGGCTTTAACCCCTGAGCCATATATCAAGTCCTGCATTTACATCTTTAGATGGAAATAAGCTCTGGCAGAGTGTTTTAAAGTTCATGAGGCAACTGTAATTTTTCCTGGACCAAAAGTGTTGCTTGAGCAAACTCGGCTGGTTATTGCAGGCTTTTTCTTATATGTAACATGAGGCTTGCTTACACAGCTTTCTATGTGAACTTTTTTCTATGTAAACTCCTGTTTCTTAGACTCCAAGATCATTGAGATGAGAAACAAAGCACTATCTCTTACCTCAAGTTGTTTCTAAACCTAAAACATTTTCTTTTGATGAAGCTTATCTGATCAGTCTCTGAACACTAGATCTCATGAGTTCAGGTCACAAAATAAGCTTCTCTACACACTCACAAATATCCTACAGCTATTGGCAACACCAGTTACTTTCTTCCTAAAGTAAAGAGATGTAAAACTACCTCTAAGCATGAAGCACATGGAAATCAAGACAGCCTGCCAAGGTTGTCGATTTGTACAGGCTCTTACTAAATTCAGGTGAATCAAAAAGATTAGTCAAAATGACAATTCTTGGTAGTTGTCTGGCTATCTGATACCTAAGTTGAAAGAGGATCTTAAATCTATTTCAGCCCTGGTACTTCTGAAGAATAAAAAGTCCTCAGAAGTTATTAATATGACACTTGGTGTCAACATTTCAATACCGGTTATATTTAGAGGTTGCCAGCAATGGAATAAAGGTGGAAAATCTAACTCATAAAAGTTTATAGTGTCTCATTGATACTTTTGAATCTAAATGGACTTTCTGGAATGTTTCCAGGCGGACTGTCCAATCCATTCTCAAGTGTGTGGCAAGAAGGTGCTGGAGGAATAGGAAGCTGTTCTCCACAGAAGACGAACACTCCCTTCCGTAGAGTAAGCAACATTTAACTTTTGTTAAAAGGCAACCAGATGTGTAAACAACCTTAGAATGATGACTACCCTAAAGCAAAGCCCAGTGTTGCAATATAAAACGTTAGACTTTTATATTTATATGGTGATAATGTTGATTAAAATTGGTTCAATAATTGATCATGATAAGGCTTTATGGATGTTCAGTGATGGAGTTGTGCTGCATCTACGAACAGGGAGGACAAGAGCAACCACAAGCTTGGGAAGCAACATTCACACATTTGTTTCCAACTGTTCTCCGATGTGCTAATGTCCTTCATCAAATTTTTCAGCCTTCTTGAATATCATTTTCTTCATTTGTGAATGAAAGTCTTAACCTGGATAATCTCCCACAGTTCTTTATTTGTTTATATTTTAACTTCTTTAATTACATTTTATATTTTTAAGTTCTTTGTTTATATTTTAACTGTTTTTTAAAAGAAAGAATGCATCATTCTGTTAAGAAAAAATGCATATGCTCATCTCATAGCCAAATAAATTGTTCTAGAGCAGACAACAAGCAGATAATTTGATTTGGTCTAAATTGAAAGATAGTTGCAGTACTCTTTCTGTAGAATGCTGTGTGGTAAATGAGAAAATGTCTTTTCGATATGGGTGTTGTATAAACCTAGGCAATTCATTTCCTTCTCTAATCCTTAGTTTCTTGTGTAGTTTATTCACAGTAACCTTGGAAAGATTAAGGGGAAGCATTTGGTGAAGTATAAAATACTGTAGGTATGTAAGGTACTTTGCTGTGCCTGTAAAGTGATATCATGCCCACTGATAATCTTCCCAACATGCAGAAAGCATTTTGAGTCTCACTAAAAATTCCAATCTTTCTGCCCCCACCACTTACCCATACAGACACTCCAGTGTGAACAGCATCATAGAATCTGATTGAAGAGAAAGACATTTTCCTGCTTTTACTGTTGAGTATTTATTTTGATTAACTTTGACACCTTAATCTTCTTTTATTGTTTGAAGAATTTAAATATTTTATCAGTATCCGTTTTTGTCTGATGAATATGTTTGCAAATGGCTGAGCAATTTAATTGATACCATTTTTAAACAGCTAATGCATTATGAATCCATTATTTTCTGGCTTTTATGTTAAATAATTTGACAGTCATTAACATTTTTGGTTTATTTTTATGGAAGAGTTTCACCTGCATAGTTACTGTTGAATTACAAAATCACCCCGAGTTCTCGGAAGTTCTAAATAAAAATACCACTGAGGAAATGAATTTCTGCTTATGACTTTAGAGACCCATAACCTGTGTATAAAGTTCAATGGGGGAAGTGTCAAATCACATGGCTAACTGGAGGCATACATAGACATCCAGAAAGCTGTGGTTGCTATCAGAAACACAGTTGGCTTGGCCTCTAGAGAACTTTTTTCCCATCCCACCCCACTCTGACACATGAAGAACCTGTGAATCTTGTTTTATACCTGGCTGTAAAGAGAAAGCTGTAGGGTCACTTTAATGACCCCTACTCATTTTCAGGAAATTTTTGAATTCACAGGTACCACTGACCAGAATGAATGAGTGACTGTCACTTAAAAGCTGCCTTTGTTCAGGTCTTGAGGAGTGGTCCCAAAGATTAGAAGGGGAGGGCTGATTCCCTTATCTTAGTCATTTCTGGCTAGCAACAGGTTTAACCTCTTTTCTGCTTCTCCTAGAGCCCAAATGGTGGAAGGGACTTCTGAAAACTGCTTTCAGGATTTCTCTCTCTTTTTCAGATAAAATATCTTTTAGAAATGAATAAACATAAACACAAATTTTCATCATCAAATAACATGACTGATAAAATGTATGCAAATTATTACATCAAAACATTGTTCTGTCTGTATAAATCTAAGTAGGTGGATGATTGCAACCCAAAATATTCTAAAAGCGACTCTAGAATATATTGGAAGTTTGAAGATAATAAGAATAAAACTTTAATTCAGTGGATTAAAGAATTTTTCAGATTTTCCACAAATGCTAGTGATTTACATTTTTTATCCATTCATTTTATCAATTACCTTAGTGTATAATTTTTTATTTTTTATGTTTATTATTATCATTATTTATTCAATTGTGTGTGTGTGTGTGTGTGTGTGTGTGTGTGCGCGCCCAGAACCAAGGGTGAATTTGGGAATCATCGTGGACTGCTTCTACTTCCTTTTTGCTCCGCTCCGGGATTCACAGGCTCCGCCTACCATGACCAGAATTCCAGGTCGTCCCTGTTCTCCCCCTTCCTCTCCACCCCCGCTTGTATGTGGGATCTAGGATCCAAACTCAGGACCCTCTGCTTGCAAGGCAGAGGCTTAATCCCTGAGCCATCTCTTTAGCCCCAGTGTAAAAGTTCTTAATGAACTCTTTGGAGATTACAGATCTAATTAATGTTCCAGAAAATAAGATTTTATTCTTTTGACTTATTTTTGAAGAATTCACAAAAATATTTTCAACTTACGACACTAACAAAATCTTTATAACACTATCAATAGTGACAAGCAAGAATTGCTTTGTCTTTATTATTCTTTATCTTTTGAACATAATGATAGTCTTTTTAAATAAAATGTTAACATAGATATTAATATAAGTCATTTTATCATGCTTAAGTAATTTCCTTCCATTATTATTTTGTAGGATGTAATCACAGTGACTGAATTTGGTCAGCGATTGTTTTGCATCTTATATGTTAGTATATCAAGTATTATATATAATTACAATTTAAACATGTTTGATGAATTTCAACTTGTATAGGTTTCCTTGAAGAACTTTTGGCATTTCTAAGATGTCCTGCTCTCAGAATATATCATTCTTTAATACATGGCCATCTTGAATTAGCTCCGTAATATTTTGATATTGATGTTCTGCTGGGTTCTTAAAATGAATTAGGAAGGTTTTGATTTTTTCCTATCATTTTAATTTTATCCAAATAATGTAGGAATTATCTTTTTCAACCTG
Source organism: Typhlomys cinereus (assembly GCA_023101885.1). Lineage (NCBI taxonomy): Eukaryota > Metazoa > Chordata > Mammalia > Rodentia > Platacanthomyidae > Typhlomys > Typhlomys cinereus. Next base: position 1,522,772 of record JALPQD010000104.1, read on the forward strand.
ATGTTTTGACAGCTTTACATCCTAATTGTCATTCTCGTACCTCCTGTGCATATTGCTGCTTGGTACTTACAGCTAATAGCTCAAAACGTAGCACCTTTAACATTACATAAAACTCTCAAGTAGTTTCCTCCAGAATGTTGGTAAAAGTAAATGGAAAAAACCTCTGAGATCCACAAACAAATATTAGAGAGTTGCTTCATTAACTAATAGGTTGATATAAATAAACATTAGAAGAAATGGCAAGACAACTAAAGGAGCCCAATTATCAAATAAAAGGCAGAAGAAGTGGAGGAAGGAGAGAGAGAAGAGAAAGAAAGAGAGAGGGAGATAGAGAAAGAGAGAGATAGTGAGATAGAAAGACAGAAACACAGAGAGAGAGAGAGAGAGAGATTGCTTTGCCCATTTCACTCCCTTTCTGATGACACCTTCTACAGAAACATAGAAAGAATGAAAATGTCTTATCCTGTTATTTTATCCCCAGAATGACTTTGCCTAGTCTGACTTCATTTTAAAATAAGCACAGGCAATAAAGTAAGACTTCCTTTGTAGAAGTGGTGTGTGTGTATGTGTGTGTGTGTGTGTGTGCGTGTGTGTGTGTGTGTGTACACATGTATGTGGGGAGGGTGTTTAGAAGAGGAACTTAAGTGTGTATACTTGTGGAGATCCAGTGGTGACATGTGGAATCATTCTGGATTGTTCTACCTTCTTATTCCTTTGCTCTGGGATTGCCAGGCTCTGCCTTCCGAGGTTAACATTTACAGTCTAATGCCAAATCCACCTGACATTTTTTTACATGAGATCTAAAAAACCAAATTCAGGTCCTCTTGCTTGTGTGTCAAAGGTAAAGAAAACAATTCTTTCCTGCATTAATCATTAAATAAAATTCTCTAAAGGTTTAAAATAGCAGTTATTTTCTAGAGTCTATTTCTTCTACTCATTAATATCTCATCCTTCTTTGATGGACCTTTTGTTGAGGAGGTACTGCTGGAGGCTGACCCCAGGGCCAGCAGGCTAAGCTTGAGGTCTGCCACCAAGCTACAACGCAAGCCCTTTTTCATGGTTACTTAAATAATGTTATTCAGGCACATGTTATTTTCTACATTATTGGTTTATAATGAAATGGAAAGCTAGGTAGATAAATAGATGAATACACAGCCATATATCTGAATAGATAAGACCAAAATAAATATATGAGTTGAGCATGGAATTGTGATTAATAAACAGTTAATGGGAAAGGTAATATTAAAGAATCTGTACAGACTGCAGAACAAAACAAAAATGAAGACAAACATTTTCTTTAGTAAATATACATTTCAACACTGCTAGTTTTAATATCGAATTTAACATTGAATTTGAGGAGAAATCTGGCTACTATGCCATACCACTAACAGTTTCTTTTTTCACTTTCATGCATATGTGTGTGAAGGTATGTGCATGTGCGTGTATGTGTGTGTCCGCTTGCACACGTGCTCGTGCGCCTGCATGTGTGCATATGTACATGCATAGGCCTGAGATTACTATTCGGAATCAGGCTCATTCATTCTTCAGCCTTACTCTTTAAGGCAGGATCTCCCAATCAAATTGAGAGCTATTATATAAGACTAGTCTTGCTAGCCAGCTTGCTCCAGAAGTCAGTCCCCTGACTGTACTTCTGAGGGTGGAATTACGTGAGGGAAGGATACAATGCCTACTAGGTGTCGATGTGTGTTTTGGGGATCAGAACTCTGGTTTCTTTTTTGTGAAGCAAAAGCTTCAGTTGCTGAACCATATCCTCATTTACAGCTTTTGTAAAGAAAAATGAAGAATTAGAGAATGTGAATGAATAACAACTGCAATATAACATGACAAGAAGATTTGACATGCAGAATACAAGAACACACACACATACACACACACACGCACACACACACGAAACTTTCAAGCTCATGCCTTTTTCCCTTCACCTTCCTAACAGCAGGTCAACAGTCATTCACTAACTAGTGCCCATTTCTGACCAGTTGAAACATCATGAACAAATCTCCCAGTCTGTCCCTGTACTGAATTTCTTCATAGTTCCTGGAACAAGGATGACAAATAGGGTAAACTATCATTACTATATCTGAAATGCAATAGATTTGCAGAAATTTTCAACTGAATTTTAATCTTAAAGAGCCAATTGTTGTCTGGTACACATTCAGTGATATTTCAAACCTTATCATGTTGTAGATTAAGGTCTTTAAGAAATGGACAGCTAAAAACGAGAATGTGGCTCATGCCCATGATCTTAACATTTAGAGGCTGAAATAAGGAGACAGTGACTTTGAGGCATATTTTGGACAATATAGTGCTGCCAGATTTATGTTTGGCCTCATTTGTACCTCTAGGCCTAAATACGTTTTTCTAGGGTCAGAATATCTATCAATTTATTATTTACCTATATATCATCTATCTCTGTCTATTGAGATATAGATATCTAGACAGAGATAGATATTTATATATATGCTTGCCAACATATAATTTAGAATGAAAGCTATATGTAGATCAACATTGTATAATATTTTTATTAAGTAATCAGTGTTCATTCATATAATATTTTGGGATTTTAAAAAATAATTATTTTGTTCAATTTCACTCTTGTAATATATAGTTCAATTTCTTCTTTCTTTGTGTGCTAGAGTTCCATTAAAATATTTACAAAAGTTAGGGAATTTTTAAACCATGGAAACTTAATTGCATTAATTATCCCTTTTCACCCTTAACTGTTTTATAATGAAAGTAAATAATGGATGCAATAATGAAGTGAAGGACACATTGGATTTGCATATTTTATAAATATGCTCAGGAGAGTGACTGTGGTACTTTGCTGGAATGGTAGTTAGGTTAATCATCTGTTTATGAAAGAGGGAGCACAATTTCCCAAGGGTAAGGAGGGGCTGAGACAGGTGACTTTGAACTCATGACCTGGGGGGCGTCCTCCTTTGCTCTCACGTGGGAGAGAAAAAAAATTATTTAAAAAATCATATACAGAAAATCTATCTATGAAATTATTAAGGCAGTTTTCCTTCAGTCACTAAATAAGGCAAAAAGAAGCTTCATTAAGTGAGCATCACTAAACTGAGATAAATGTAGAAAAATCCTCTTCAAACTTTAGTTCTTGAAATATGTTGAATTTCTTAATGAAGACTATTTTTTGGAAGAGCGAAGATGACATGTCCCTTTAGTCCAGGCTTGAAGCTCACCACTTGCTGCCCTGGCAGCCATGATTGCTATTCCTCAGTAAAATTGACCTTGATCATTCTTCATCCTTCTCTCGTCCTCTGCCAACACTCATAGCTACAAACGTACACCATCACCACAAGACTGACAATCTTCTAGGACGTGGTGCAATGTACTTTAGGAATAGTGTTCCCGAAAAAGATGTGCTATTAGATTGAATTAAATGTTCACTAACACATTTGGACTCTCTTTTATTTGATACATTACATTAGCTCAATATGGAATAGATAACAAAATCCTGGAATTAAACAAAATGGCTCATGATCAAAGTTGAATATGCTATATATAAGGATAACAAAATCTTATCAATTAAATGGAAACTGTGCATGTTTGTTTCTCAGTTTAATTTGTGCTTCTGAAAATGACGACTTTCTATCACACATGTAGACTAAGAGCAAGACCAAGGTCAGTCTTTGTTTTATTAGAGCTACTGAAGTAATATTGTCTGAGGACAAAAAAGATTTAAGTACATGTAATGTAGGCAATCACAGAAATATTTAGAAGAGAAATAAAACACCTGAACATAATGTAGAGTAGAATTCAAAACAAATCTTCAAAATGACTTCACATCCTCAATAAAGTAGAAAAAATATAAATATCTATTTTATGAAGCAAATGAATGACATAAGGATTGATGGCTATAAGATAAAAATTGCTTTAGCCAAGTTAAAACTCATGTTGAAGGCTATGGCAAAACAAATTCTATGAAAAATTTGAGCACTTTTGCAGAACTCAGAAGAATGGGACAAAATTAAAATGTGCAAGAGAAAATAAGTGATGAAGAGAAGAGAGTCAGGAGAAAAAAATATGTTTTCTTCAATTTGAAAGGTTTTGGCACAAAAGCACTATGAATATGCAATATTTCCTAAGCAGAAGAAACTCTTATTGTATTCTCATTGTGTTTAACCATCATCAAACAAAAGATTCCTACCTTTAATAAAATTTTTCTAAAAAATAGAGATTCCCAAAGTCCTCACTTTTGTTTCTGTCTTGTAGTGTGCTGCCTATATTTTCCCCTATTGATTCCAGAGATCTACATTGAAATCCTTTTTACATTTGCTGTTGATTGTTATTTAGGGTTAGAGATATGGATCTAGTTCCATTCTTCTAAAATGTTGTATTTTTGAATTATAAAAAAGTAAAAAAGGAAATACATATGGAAAGGAAATAATTTTCCTCAAAGGATCCCAGAAAGACAAAATCCACAAATTCTCATAGAAATGTGAAAAGAGTTAGGGAGAAGCAGATAATCATAAGAAAGGATCATGAACCAATATTTTAAATAACATGATGGCCATTCATGACTAAAGGCACAAATGTGTATGTGAGTTAACTATCATTGGGACAGAGTCCGCAAATTAAAAAATTTGGGGGGAAAAGTAATGAGAAGTAAAGATGGATTTATTAAAAGTAAAAATAAATGAGGAAGGAGAGAGAGGGAGGGAGGAAGGGACAGAGAGAGAGAGAAGAGAGAGAGCACAAACACTTTACAGGATAGGGTGGCTTCTCAAGGAGAATCAATATTTAGGTTTCCTTATAATAGGATTTAGCTGCTGTCAGGTGGTTTCTCACAGGTTGGTAAGCCCTCCCCCTTGTTCTGCTCAAGGAGCATAACTTCAAGCACTTTGCTTTTTAAATTAGGATTCATTTTTCAATGGTTTTCCAATTGGTTTAGTTTTTTTTTTTTGCATCTCTTTCTCTCTCTTTGGACTGTGGCTGAGACTGTGTGGCTGTGTGTGTCTGTGTGAATCAGAAGGTACTGTGAAGGCCCAAGGATGACTTCAGAAGTCACCCCGATTGCTTCTACCTCCTAAATTGCTTCAGAGTTTCCCAGGCTCTGCCTTCTAGGATCAGAATTACAAGCCTTCCGCATTTCCTCCTGGCAGGATCTGGGATTCAAACTCAGGACCTTCTGCTTGTGAGGCAGAGTTTTAACGTCTGAGCCATCTCTTCAATCTGGTCAAAGAATGTAGTAGTACAGGTTTGAATGGTGAAAAATTTCAATTGACAAGACAGGTCGCATAATGAAGGATTAAAGTGTCTACCATTGAAAAAGCAACTTTTGTAAGGCAGAAATCCAACTTCAAAGGAAAGAGTCTAACTTATTTTTTGCATCTGGTAAGCAAAATAATTGAAAGTACAAATTGCCTCTGAATGTTGGAAATTACCATTTTCCCTTCAAAGTCACCTTTCTGCTTTATGATACATAGTGGTAATCAATAACATAATTATTTCCTGCTGAGATATTATCAAGACTCACAATCCTTTGAACATGGTGTTCTGGGCCATTGCCACCAATTGATTAGAATTGTCTTTACAATAAAATTATTTGACATCACAAGGTTAAGGGGAAGCTTTTTAATGTGAAGAAGGTATTTCAATAGGAATTTAATAAAAAAGTTTAACGAGTTTATCTCATCACCTAAAAATGACAGTACATACATTTGTGAAGCTTTCTGATTAATTCAGTCTTGTTGTAAAGTAGCCATTATTGTGAATTATAGTTAGAAAAGATTTGCTGCAATCAGAAATTTTAAAGATTGGAGGGCATGTGGACAGACTGGGTGGTAATATGATAATTTTAGAGATTATAAATGGTTATCAATAACTACTTTAACATCTTTTTCTTTTTATAACATTTTATATAATTCATAAAACAGTGCTTGTATAAAAATTCATGCAAAGTTGCTAGAGAGCAAATAATTTTCAAAATGTCCTGAGTTTTCTAATAAACAGAAACTAGTGGTAAAATGCAGACATGATGTGGTATTTCATTATCTTCAGTATAACTATTTTCATCATTTTATCTCCTCATAGTAACTCTGATATCTACTTGGGGTGGAGTCTGTTCTCACTAGGATGTCAGAAAGACATAAATCTGGATCTATAAGAGACAAGAATTTCCACACAGCAGTAACAAACCCTGGGCCCTTACCTCCACTTCAAATGGTACATCAACACAGTCAGGCTGTGTGTGTGTGTGTGTGTGTGTGTGTGTGTGTGTATGTGTGTGTGTGTGTGTGTGTTGGGGAGAAACTCAATGGTTTTGCACCCAGGAGTCTGTAGACCTCTTCAATCAGGAAAGTTATCTCTGAGGTGAAGGTAGAAACAGGCCACCTCTACAGGAACCCAAGTGGTCATCACTAAGTAGCTCCCATTGGTTAAGTTGATGACTGCTGCTGATGTGCACCCATCTTGCAAACCTAAAAGCAATGGTAGGTTTGGGGCCCAACACAGAAGGGACTAATAACATAAACGCTTCATTCTCTGTCAATGGTTGTCATCATGTAGACTCAGCCACAAGAGTTGAAGCAGGACTTTATACATACATTGAAGACTATCTTCACACATTCTTTAACTTCAGGATATTTCTGTGCAAATTTTTAGCCCTCTGGAAACAAGGAAAAAAGTTATCTGAAACACTAACAAGTAAAACAGAAGTATTCAGATGGAACAGGTAGGAAAGGAGTTGTTGACAGATTTTATGGAACACATTAAATTCTGAAAAACTAAGTATCTCGTATTTGTATTGCTTCATATAAAAAAGTTGCTCATTGGAGCCACCTATATAGATGGAGAAGTGAGGATACCACACCTGTGCAGGGGACAGGGAATAGGTCCCAGCATGTACCATTCTTTCTTCACTCAGAGGGACAATGAGATTAGAGGAAAAGAAGACAGGCAAAGAAAAATGTCAAGGAAACCACAAAAACAGAGTCTCCCAAACTTGACAGGCTCTGTATTTGCCAGGGGCACGTTAAGTCTCTGATGTGAGTGTAAAGTGTGGACTTTATACATGCTTGATAAAACCGATTGTGCTTCTGAAGCTTCAGGAGTCCATACTAGAAAGCAGAGCAATTTCCCCATGGCTTGGAATACTCTCAGACACATCCTCAAGACCAGAACAAATTTTATGGGATCCCGCAACCAGTGGAGCCAGTGGGAGAATGCCACTGACATCACTGGGGCAAAGTGTGTGTGTGTGTGTATGTGGAGAAAGGCCTAATTGAGGTGGTGAAGGTCAATCTTCTGGAGACCCCTTTACTTCTTTCTGGGAATAAAGAAGAACAGGTTGTCATTTATGGAGTTCCCCCATCTCACTTCAGTTTTTAGGGGGACATGTGTGTGTTTACACACAGCTACAAAGTCCCTGTGCATTTCTCAACATTAAAAATTTAAGATTGCAGTTACAGTACAAATAATCTGAAGATGACAACAAATTTAAAAAAAATGCCCATTGGATGAAGGTAAAATTATGTTATTCGGCTCCTAGAACTAAAGTTCCTACCTATATGAAGAAAATTCATAAATTGTTATTATCATTTCTGCATTTTAAGGTAGGAGAATATTAAACTTCAAGGGTTTTATGATTACCCTGGTGTTCAACACATCTCTCAGGTCTCTGATAAGATGGATTCAGGTTAGGCTAGACCGCTTGCTTTCCTTTTAAGACATCTGGACCCAGGGTAGAAAGGTAAGAAAGAGATGTGCACTTCCATACCGGGGATGGGGCAGCATAGTACAGCAGAACTTTCTAGAAGGTCTGAGTGGAGCTGGGAAGTGGTATGGGAGCTTTCCAAAGACATGGGTCTTCTAATACCTGCAAAAAGCCTAAGGAACATGTTGCTGACTGGAGGAGCCAACGCAGAGGTCTGGGAGCCTGGACTTGTACTGATAGCCACATGGAAAGTAAACATTTTATGGTGAACCCAAAGCATCCCACCTTTAAATCATACAAGAAGCCAGATAATAACTACTTTAATTTCTTAAGTGCTTTTTTTTTAATTCAGAACTAGGAAATGGGATCAGAATGTCATTAATCCTATTTACTCTGCAAGTTACTACCATAAATTTAATTCTAAATTAGTGCTACAAAAGTTATAAAGATAAATGATCCATCTGTGGAACATGATTACACAGTACTTTCTTTCCCCCTCAGGTTAGACAATTAATTCTCTAATAGTGGATTCTTTCACTTTATTAAGCTGGTCCTACATGCCGTGTATCAGTTCAACTCAAAACAGTAACAAAGATGATCAGATCACAGAGAAGCAGGCCCAAAATATAGATTATAATGATAATAAAATGACTATAATCATGTAATATTATTTGGTTTTATAATATCAGTACGACTCACAAAAATTTTGAAATGTTGTATTTCCATTGACCTGCAAAATTGTTCCTATGAATGGGGATACCATGTGATTTCAATACACTTAATATTTAAATCAGAGTAAATTTTTTTCCTAGAACATCTTTCATTTCTTCCTGGTTAAAAAAAACCTCAAATCCTTTTTTCTGTTGTTTTTGAAATATGCAGACCATAGTTGATATCTACAGTCAATCTACTGCATGACAGAACACCAGAGATGATTTCTCTTACCAAACTGTAACTTAGTATCCATTTATAAACTTTTATCCATCCATTTTCTTCCAGATTCTCTTCAATCTCTATAAATGAGATCAACTTTTATACATTTCACATATGAATGAGATCATTCTGTTTCTGTCTTTCAGTGATTGACTTATTTTACTTCATATAATGACTTCCTTTCCATCAATATTTTCACAAATGACAGTGTTTCATCATTTTAAATAACTGCACACTATTCCCTTATGTATAACTATGGCATTGTCTTTATCCATTCATCATTTGATGTTACAGGGAATGCAAGTAGGTAAGGGAACAGGACAGGGGAATATCCTCACAAGTGGTTGGGCCTGAGTTTGGAATATAAGTCTTATGTAAAAATGCAAGACAGAAATGGAAATGCCCTGTATTTCCAGCACTGGAAGGCAGAACCTGGGAAACCCCAGAGCAAAGCCAAAAGAAGACAGAGAAATCCAGGATGATTCCTGATGTCACTCTTGGACCTCTACAGGCACATCAGTACCCTTTGATATACAAACATGAAAAGAAAAAAGAAAGAAGAAAAGAGGAGAGAGGAGAGGAGAGGATGGAAGAGGAAGAAGAGGAAGAGGAAGAGGAAGTGGAAGACAAAGAGAAAGAGGAGAGGAGAAGAAGGGAGGGAAGGAAAGGGGAAGGGAAGGGAGGGGATGAGAGGGGAGAAGTTTATTTTTTGGACTGGAACTCAAGGGGTCTCCTGTCCAAAACCCAGAGAACCCTAGTGCCTGCTTGGTTAAGTCTTGGGTTTTATACTCCTTAGTTACAGGATGGTTTGCAGAGCATTTTGGCAATGCTGACTGATCACAGATTTACAAAGAATCATCAGCTAAAGTGTGTTGAATATAGACAAATGGGCCAGGAAGAATGCAGTGCAGAAAGTAATCACAGAAACAGGAAAAGAGAGCTAGAGGGGGTCTTGGTGAAGGGCTCTTCACAGTTCTTATCGATTTGGCTGCAAGACCAGAGAAGCAGGGTTAAGTCTCTGCTTGTGACATTTAACTGGATTTTTAAACTGAAGGGGAACCATTATTTGACTTCAGACAGTAAAAGGCTATTGGGGGACATTGAGGTACAGGACCTTTTTATATTGAGTGGCCTTAGGCCACTGCGAAGAGAGGAATCCAGATTTTCTTAGTATAGATAATCCAGAACTGTTCTGAACAGTACAGTAGTTAAGTCTTTTATTTTTGAAGAAAGTTCATTCTGTTTTCTGTAATGACTATATTAACTGGCATCCTACCAATTATGTATGGGTCTGCTTATTCTATATCCTCATTGGCACTTAATACCTTTTCTTTTTCAATGATAATCAACCTAACTAGAGTGAAATAATATTCATATGGTTTGATTTTGAATTTTCTTAAAGATAGTTTATTTTTAGCTTTTGTTTTCATTTTCCTGTGGGCCATTTACTAATTAATATTACTTTTGAAAATGTCTGTTTAAGCCTATTGGGAGTTTTTCCTTTCTTTTTGTAGAAACTTATTTTTTAAAGAATATTTATTTATTTAGTTAGTTAGTTAGTTAGCTAGTTATTAGAGAGGAGAGAAAGAGAGAGAGAAACAGAGAAAGTAGGAAGGAACATATGTGTCATGGTGCACATGTGGAAGTCAGAGAACAACTTCCAAAAGTTAGTCAGGTTTCTCCTTCAAGTATGTGAGCTGTGGGGATTGAACTCAGGTTGCCAAGTTTGTGCTCAGCCACCTTTACCAACTGAGATCTCTCATGGACCTCTAAACATTTTATTTTTCCTCAGATATTTTTACTACTGAATTGCTGACTTTCTTCAGCCCTGACTATCCCACACATTCTAGATAATCATCCCTAATCAGATGTATAGCTTGCAAATACCAAAGTTCACTTTTAATTAGACTCAATACTTTCAACACAATACACTTTCCCTGATGTTTGTCAAGTCAGGCAAACCCAGATATCTAATTATGTTACATATCTTTGTACCTATAACAGCCTGCTGAAAAAACAAGGCATCCCTGGAAGACAGACATCGAAGAAGACAGAAATGATGAAATCATCTCATAATGGCCTGACTAGCAGGGACTGCTTGTCTTAATTATGTAAAATTCAACCAACTAGATTTTTTTTATACATAATTGTCTGTCAAAGATTTTAAACCATGGCTAGCAAATGTAATTTACATTTGGTTCGAATAATCTTCGAAGTAATTAACTAAAACATGTGTCCATGATGGTCATTATCAGTATTACTGAGGATAATATCTTGCAACTGGACATCATCACACCTGGGATTTGGCCTTGCCACTATCTTTCGGAAATGAAGAGAACTACATGAGCTCTAAACTTAGCATTTTTAAGCCTATGTTTAAGCAGGTATGTTTAAAAGACACCACTTATTTTCAGTCAATTTAAGCAATAATTTAACTCAGATTCTTTAATGTCTATTTTAAATTTTGGCCATGTTTCTGTTTTGAAGCAGTAAATCCAAGTTAAAAGGGAAAAGAACTTTGTAGGTGTTTTCCACCTGGGAATGCACATCTAATGCAGACTTAAGTCGATTTCGGTTTTTTTTGGCTCTAAAATAAATGCTTGCATCATTCTGACGCCTTTTCGATAGATTGCTGTCTTTAAAATCCTACTGCTTCCTATATTCCTTATTAACAACACAATAATATCATTTTTTCTCAATAATAAAACCTAAACAAAATCATTTTTCTTTCTATAGATAATGAATATGCCTGTACACACACACACACACACACACACACACACACACACACAAACACATGAGTTAGTTGTAATATCTTTTTGTCCTAAACTATTATAAGTCAAATTTAAACTGACACAGTAAACCAGGTCAAAAACATATGACTGGAATGGTCATAGATCATAGGGAAAACATACTACTGTTCCTGTAAAAGGGAAATGGTTTCTAACTGTCTTCAAATATTTAATCACACACTAGCATTGCTCCAAAGCTTGGGCAGAAATGCTTTTTTTTCAGATGAATGCAGAATCTCATATCTTGTCAATGTGCAGAAATAACTAACTTTTCAGTGCTCAGTCATAAATGGGACATCTATATCACCCTTTCAAAGGTTCATGGAGTACTACAGAAGAAGGGACCAAACAATGTAAGAGGCAGAGGATGCTCTGTGAAACATTGCCATGCAGACAACACATGGCCGTTGTAATTATCAACACCCTGGAGTTATGCATACTTATTCACAGTTGCACAAGATTGGGCTCTTCGACATTCCATCATGGATGGTGGTGGTGGAAGAGGCCCCATCATGTCCTAAGGAAGTCATTTTCTATGGTGGTAAAGCAGGTGATGGATGTGGATGTAATCATAATGCATTACATATATATGAAATTGTCAAAGAAAGGGAAAAAATAAATTTTTTTTATAATTTTAAAACATTGTCGAGAACTTAAACATCTTCCATGAGAGACATAGGCGCACACAAAGCAGTTAACACAAAGACAAAAGCACAAGTCATTTGGGAAAAGAGTCAGTAACCGTGCTAGGAGTAATGCAATGGCTGTGTCTAGATCTGTCCTAAATTGAGAGCACACATAGAGAAGAAAAAGCATAGAAAGAGATTACAGAGATAGGAACATTTCTGGAAATGAGCATTTTGGAAAAAATACTCATTATCTCATAACTATAAAATGAGCAACTAATATGATACAGTTACTCGGCATACTGCAGATAAATTTCTGATCAAATGGCTTAAGGGAACAAGAGATTTTATTCTGGCTTATGATTCTTGTCCAGATTGGCAGGAGAGTTAATAACACTGTCCACACCACATCCACAGAACTGTTGAGAGAGGGAGAATTCTCCCTTGCAGACCAGCATGTCTGGTCAAGCATACAGAAGAATGCCAATATCTATACCCAGTTCCCTTCAACTTATCCACCTAGTCAGGGATTAGTCACACCCACCATGGGGTCGACCCATTAGTCAGACACTCTCCTTCAGTCTTGCCAGTGTTCAACTCAACTACCAGTTCTTCACAACTGTGCCCAGAACCCTCCGTTGTCAAATTGACAGTGGTATCTAACCATGACACAATAATATAGTGGAACATATCTCCCGCTGAACGTTTGAAAAATGATAAACTCATTTTCATTAGGACAATAGTAAATTATTAAAGGCTTGTTTCTCCTATCAATTAATTTATCCCATTTAACTAATCAATCATTAAGAAAACTGGAAACTGCTTATGCTATTTTCTTTTAGTGTTATATTTAAAAAAGCTTATCCTGATATTGTTAAAACATCAGGGTACTAAGTAATATTGTACAAAATAGAAAATTTAGAGCTATTAAGTTCTTACATTTTAAAGTAAAAATAATCCTAACATTTATAAAGAGAAAAAAGAGACAAATTTTATGGGTCAAAAGAAATCTGCAATATGAAAGTTAAATTGTATAAAGACAAAATCCATTTTTTCAAAAGATCTGTGTATGACTGGCAGCATTCCATACTGTTGCAGGTTGCCTGCAGGTTGCCAATAAATTTGTGATCAAAAAGCTTGGGGCAACAGGGCAGGGTTATTCTTTCTTATTTTTTATTGTGTTTCTCCATTAAAGTTCCTTTGGCAGAAGACCCCATACCAACACCAGAAGCCAAGGGAACTGGCCATACCATATCCACAGGTATTGTTGAGAAGGGCAAACCTCACTTGCCAGACTTCATATCTGCCAAATTATGTAGAAGAACGCCAAGTTTTACTGAGTCAGCTTCCTCCATATTATCCACCTGCTCAGAGTCTTCACACATCAATCAGACAGTCTCCTGTGGGATATCTCAGGGGTTGCATTAACTACTAATTCTTCATAGATTTGCCCAGAGCTCAACCTTCAATTGTCAAATTGGCAAATGTATTTCTAACCAGCATATGCACTTTTTGAACACCTTACAGAACAATGAAATGACACTGTGAAAATCAGGAATACGCCCTTTTCAGTAAGAAGCTAAATGAGAAAACATATTTGCACACTCCAAATGGTGCAGCATAAAGAAATTTCCGTGATTTCATGCATCATATTACAACTCAGTATGCATGCTCATTAAAAATTCAAATATTTCCAATTTTTAATAGTGATTGCATTTTTCTGAGAAGCAGAATAAATTATGATTTACTTCAAGAAAACAGAAATATGCTTATAGGTATACATATTTAGCTCACTACTTTATATGTTTTTCGGTTAGGAATCTTTTTAACTTGAAATACAATTCATAAGCTTAGTTTCATCTTGTTAATTTGTTCAATACAAAACTAATATTTTCTCGGTAGAGATTGTGCTAATAAACTATGGAAACATATTTTGCTTGCTTTACATAAAAGCATTCAAAAATAATTGAGGCCATCTTATATTATGACTTGTATTTGCAAGAGGTTCTACAATGTCTGATATTTAATTGAGATAAAACTTGACGTTTTTTGCTCTTCTTATTTACATGTGTGGATGGGCACTTGTGTGTGTGTGTGTGTGTGTGTGTGTGTGTGTGTGTGTGCTTGTGGAAGCCCAAAGATGACATCAGAAATCACCCTGAATTTCTCTACCTCCTTATAGCTTTGCTCTGGGGTTTCCCAAGCTCTATCCTTTGCAGGATCAGAAGCGCAAGCTGCCACCATTTCCTCCGGTAATTTTTACATGAAATCTGGAATCCAAATTCAGATTTGTTTTTTGAAGCAAAAGCCTTAACCACTGAACCATCTCTCCAGTCCAGAATTTGACTTAAGGTTGTCTTAAGACTATATTCCTGTTGTTCCAACAAAATAGATTAAACCGAAATCCTAATCTCTTAAAGCCCTAGCTTTAATCTGTGCAATGAAAATGCATGTCTTTGTCATGTTCCTTCTCAAACTATAAACGTCTATCATTGAGAATACTAAGGTTTTGGACTTCCTCAGTTTTATCACCATTACCAGCAGTAGCAGCAGCAGCAGTTGATTCACAGTAGGCATACAAATGTTTGCTGAATAAGCAAAGCACCAAATATCTACCCACAGTGCTCTAATGACTATGATTCATGTGCTCTCTTTATATATACCTAGCAGATATATGCCTCATGTTCATACAACCTTCTTAAAAATTATGAAATGTTATTCCCACTTAAAGACAAGGAAAAGGGTGTGTGGTGGTGTCAGGGTTTATATATAAATTGTGCCCCAACAGGCTCCTGTGTTTGAATTCTTAGTTGATGCTGGGAAGGTTGTGATAACTTTAGGAGGTGGAGCCTTGCTGGAGAAAAGCCTATCACAGGATTTGGACCTTGAGTCTAGTTGGTCCCACCGTGCTCCATAAGCATTTAGCTCTTGCAATTTTCAATTTGTTCTTTTAGCCTCTATGGAAGATATGACTTAAGCCTCCTCCAACTGCCACCTGATATGTCTTTCCTGCCATAATGGATTGTGTCTCCCCTCTGGAATCGTTAGTCAAATAAATCTGTTTGTCCCGTTAAGTGTCGTCACATAGCAGCAGAGAGAGCAACTATTACAGGTGGTTAATTCATAGATCTTCTCCAAAAGAAAGAGAAATGTTTCACATTTTTTAAATTCTGATTCAATAGCCCAATTATTATTATTTTCCGAGTAAACCTACTATTTAAAGTATTAAGGCACTTTGAGCAATTATTCAATTGCATTAAAATGACTGTGAAATCTCCATAAAGTCTAGCATGGACCACAGGCACTAAGATCCTTGGAGGCTAGGAACTGACAGTCACAGTAGTGTTCCTAAGCTTAAGGGGAACACAGGAAAGGGTTCTGGGAAATGCCCCTGGGTCCTTGCACCTCATCGGAGAGGAGGACCCAGAGGAGAGTTTGGCATGCACATTAAAGGATGGTCCGGGGATTGGGGGGGGGAACTGGGGGATGGGAAGGGAGGGAGGAGGAGATGGGGAGAACAGGGGGGTTAGGGGGAGGTGGAGGAAGGGAGGGACCGGTGTGCCTGTTAAGTTTGTATGAGCAGAAATAATAATAATAATAATAAAATGTTAAAAAATGACTGTGAGGGGCTGGAGAGGTGGCTCAGGGGTTAAGCCTCCGCCTTGCAGGCGGAAGGTCCTGAGTTCGGTTCCCAGATCCCACGTATAGATGCCAGGCAGAAGCAGGGGCGGCCTGCGCTTCTGGTCCTGGTAGGGCAGAGCCTGTGAATCTCGGGGCAGAAGGAGGTGGAGGCGCCCATGGTGGTTCGCGAATTCGTCCGTGGTTCTACACATACACAGACACACACACACAGACACGCGCGCACGCACATACACACGCATATGCACACAGTTGAATAAATAATAAAAAAAATGACTGTGAAATGCAAGACACAATTCTGGATGCGTACTCAGGAAGACATAAAGATGAATGGATATAGGGGCCTTTTTCCTCATAACGTAGAAAACAATCATGTAAATAACTAATGATGCTATTCTGAAAGCCAGCATATGGCAAGTAAAAGAATACTATGGTACAAGTTACAGTGATATTTTTCAAGTAAAATGATACAAGATATAGGTTTAGAAAAGCAAATACAATTTAGCAGGTAACACTGACTATAGAGATTAACAGTACAATCTGGGGTAAGGAGGGTGGGAGACTTGCATGTTTATTATTCAAATCTTCATTCACTCCATAACTCACTGACTGTCATAAGTGGACTATACAGACCAAGTTAGATGAGATCACTGCGTAAAGAACTTGCATTCCAAAGGTGAACACTTGTAAAATAACAGAAAATAAATGAATGAGTTAAATTTTTCTGAATAAAATGTGAGTGAATTAAGATGGTGTTTTGGACTGAATGATCAATAAAATGAATCAGCAATGTGAAAGAAGGGCAACAGTGTGCTGAGATTAAATGTTGTCCTGTGATCTGTCATGTCAAGCTTTTCACAGAAGGATGACTTTCCAAAAACTTTATCAACTATGGCTCAATAACAGTTACTATATAATATTGTGATATATGAAATAAAGTTAAGTCAAATTTCTCCTGCCATAGATCTCAAGGGATAGACATGGTGCATGGTTAAAAACCACCTGCAAAATTATACACACAGTATGATCAGATTGAAGAGGAAGTTACTAATATCTGTGTTGTAATAATCAGAAATAAGCATTTTTAGCAACAGTCTTTAGAATTTATAACTTGGTAAACTCTCCTGCAGCTTTGTCAGCATTGGTCACTGTCAAAGCCTCTCATGTCATCTAACCCAGATCAAAACATTCTGACATTTTAAGAGCATCTAAATGGAGACAGGTTTTCTACGTGAATGCACTTGTACAGCCATTAATCCAGTTTCTCTTCTTCCTACATAGCACCGAGCACTTTTGCCATGCTCAACACACTGCTTCAGACAGCAGCATCTTTAGGCATCAGAATTTTTAATTAAACGAAATAAAGTACATGCTTTATCAGTTTGTCACCTGTGTCCCTCTTTATTTTTGTTTTGCCAGAGCCCAACTTACTATTTACCTTACAAATTCTGTAAATGAATATGTTTCTGAGTCTTACATACTTTTTAATGTCTTATTTTATACTCCTGCTTAAATGTTTGTGTGGTTGGCTATGAGAACTCAGGCTTAAAGTCAATTTATAGCAGAACCTCATTTTATTTCACATAATATTTGCTGTTTGTATAACCAAATATGATTATTCTTGGCTTTTTCTTTTGAAGAATATTTTTCAGGTTTTTTTCTCTTTAGTGTGATAAAATTTTTATTATATTCTGTTTTGATTCATTTGCAAAATATTCTTGAGTATCTGTAGTATATCAAACATCAATTATGATGGTGAATTAATAAACACAACAAACAAAAGTATCTTGCTGTTTAATTGACTATTTCCTGTAACTACTATTTGGTTGAATGCAAAAGATATTGTTTCTGTAATTATTTCTTCTAGTCACCTTTTCCATTCTATCTGCTAAGAATGCTTAGAAGACAAATACATTTCACATTTGCAATCCATTTTCTCTATAGCATAAGTTTCCTGTTGTTTTTAATCTCGTTTTTTTCTATAAACTGGAAAACTCTGATTTTTCTACATGTTGACTGTCTATTCTGCCATTAGCCTATGTAATGATGCATTCATATTTCTATCATTATATTTTAATTACAAAGACCTGATGGCTTGCTTTTGTAGATATTGTCTCATCTATGCAATAAGAATAAGCTTATTTAACATACTTTTGGTTCTTGTAATGATAACTTTGTCAATATCAGGTCTTCAGTTTACTGAATTTCATCCTTAGTCTACATCAATATGCAGCATTTTTGACTGCCTGCATCTTTATGTTCTTGGATAGGGTTCCCCAGACTCTTCTTTCCAGAGCCTGAAGTGAAGGCTACAGCTGACATTTCTGCCCAGTATTTTTGTACAGGGGATCTGGGAACTTGAAATCAGATTCTTTTGCTTGTGAGGCAAAACAAAGGCTTTAAACTCTCACCCTTCTCACCAGCCCCCTTGTGTCTTTTCTTAATTGCTTCTTTGGTGCTCATGGGAAAAAGTGAGGTATGTGCTTCTTCTGCATGTCACTGGAGTCCCAAATGACACCTTCTGGCCTCACCACCTGTACCTTAGCACTAAACCTTGATAGCAAATTTCCATGGAGAATAAAGGGGGAACTGATTGGTTATTGCACTTACAAGATCCATAATCTCGATATTGATCCTAATACCCCAGAAGCCACACCCACTTCTGGATCCACTGATTTGAGTTAATTGAAGTCTGCAAGCATATTTTTAGCTGTTACAGCCTTTGCCTTTCTCATTTTCCTTTGTGTCATGCATTCCCTACAGTGCTAGGCCACGTGAGACTAAGCCATCTGTTTTCCCTCATTCTTTCTTTTTTTCCTGAATTACTATCTCATTGTATCTGAGGATACATTAATTTAAATATACATTAAACTATTTAAAGAGATTCATTGAAAGTACATTTAAGTGTTCAATCAATCGTCTTCATCCAACTACTTTCTTTTCACACACCATTAAGTTAATCCAAGAAGCAATTTCTGAAAAATGGCAGTATTTACCAAAACCATGGAAGGCCAAAAGTATTAAACAGAGCCTTCCTGAAATATTTCTACAGAAGGCAGGTATACCAGGGATTTCTATGTGTTTTTAGTTGTGGTGCTTGTGAAGTTATCATATTTTTAGTTTCAAATCCATTCTTGCAAACTTGCCTGTTTATAACTCTTTGCCTGAGTCTCTGAAAAAACCACAACTTGCTTTTACCAAATGAAAACGCAAAGGTCCTGCCCACAAGAGATACTCAGAGATTAGTAGGAAACAGAAAAAGCGTTTTTCTTCTACACTGCTTCCTCTTCTCAGCATCAGTGAGTATGGCCTTAAAGTTGCTGGCTGTTTCCACAATGCCAATGACTTCAATTTGCATTTTTCCATTACTCCCATAAATAACCCCATTGTATCCTATCACATCCTGTTCTCTTGGTCCTTTCTCTTTGTTTGGTTTGAATATAAGTTGTTCCCCACAGACTCAAGTATTTGAAGTTTGGGAAGGTTGCAGCAACTTTGGGAGATGGATTCTAGGTGAAGGAAGACAGGTCACAGGGGGTGGGCCTTGAGATGGGTTAGCCCCACCCTTGCTAGTAGTCTGCTCTTGAAGTTTGCAGCTAACTCTCTCAGTTTCTATGATGTCTGCAGTGATCTATGTCTCCTGACATAATCAGTCATGCTTTTAATGGAACCCTCTGGAACCGTAAGCCTTACAGATATCCTTTTCATCATAGGTTGCTTGAACTTGAATATTGTTTTACAGCAACACAAAGAGTAACTGTGACACCCTTAGAAAGATTGTGCTCCAAGCCCAAGTGGCATCTTGGTCTAGTGACATTGCTGAGCATGCAGAAAATTCAGCAACATACCCTTCTCAGATGTTTGTATCCTAGCTGCTTGAGTCACTCATCTAAGTTACTCACTTTGAATAGTCTTGACCTCTGCCTTTTATGCCATAGCCTTATGAAGGTTTGTTTAAAAAAAAAAGGTACTTTCATTTTCACCTTTCTAACTCCTAGCTACAAATTGTGTGTAATAAAGTACCCCAGTAGAAAACAATTTCTGTGGCTTCTATCTTTTGACTTTGAATTACCATGTCATTGTAAAGAATGCATGAGGTTGTCTTCCAGTTGCCATTCAGCAGCTTATCTTCCTATGAAAATGATACCATTAATTTTACCACCTGTGAAAATTATCATGACATATTACTAATATATATTCATTGAAAATGGATCACACTTATAGGGAGACATGGGGGAGTGAAGGAAATAGGCTGGAGGGGAGAATGGGTGGAATGGGATAAGGAGTGGGGTTGGAGGAGGTAGTGGATGATGAAGACCTACAAACCCATTGCTGATGTAAACTAAAAAATAAGGTTAAGTATAAAAATATAATAAAATAAAATATGGGTAAAAATGAATGTAGGTCCCCCTTCTCGCTCACACAGTTTCAATGCAATTAGCTGAAGATGATTTGGATAGAGTAAATACAAATATTTCCATTCTTCTCCTAACAACAGTTGTGGCAGCTAAAGAAACAACAGAATATTCATTGCAGATCTCCAAAAGTCTCTTTCAGTAGCCTAATTAATCATGGGATAGATACTTTTTTTATTCCAAGTTTATAAAACTACTAAAGCCAAACAAATGAGGCTATCACCTCATTTGTGTAATGGTGTCAAGGCGTTTATATTATTTTCACTCTGGATCTCAATTAAATTCATTGCAAATATGTATCAAAAGATAAAATAAATGATAGATTAGTTATTGGGTTTATATTTTACTTTTGAAGAAAACTGAAGAGTGAGACTAATTGGTAATAGAGAGAAGATGGAAGGGATAACAGCAAAAGGAGCCCCAGAGCGGAGCCCAGCACTTGCCTTGCTATTCTATGTGACTAAATGTTAAGCCCAAATACACATTTTCCGTGACAGCTTGCTCACACAAAGCAGCAACTCCACCAGTTTCCATAAAAACAACTCCAGATGAAATGACAGCAGGCATACAAAGGACCTAGACTGTTTGCTTGTGAAATTTCTAGACATTCTAGTAAATACCTGTTTGAAACCAAAGCTGCTTTCTTCTCCCATGGCAGCCTCAGATTTGGCGGCCGTGAGATGGATAAGAAAAGTGTACCTCCTTGGGACATTCACAGAACTAAATGAAGAATCTGAAATGCTAGTGCCAATGCTGTAAATGTTCTAACCAATGATTGCCAGCTGGGTGTGGCCCCAAAGCACAACAGAACCACCCTTGCTCTGCCAAAGCAATAGTCCTACCCCCAAGGTAGAACTGCCAGACAGGGTCTGCAATTGCTCTAAATAAATAAGAGAACATTGATGCAGCTGAGTTGCAGCAATCACTTCCAGGCGGAGCATGTGAAGGTGAGCGCCTTCCTATTCCATAACTAACTGAGTGACATATCCTGAAAGAGTGCTGAAGAACTTTAAAACGTGCTCCTACTTTCCAACTATGGACTATTTTTTTGTTACTGCCATCCACAGTAAAAGAAAAAGTAATGTTTTAACCTTTGAGAAGAGAAAATCCAAGACTAACTTCTTTCAGTTCTTTCAGAGGAAGAAATTCTATATATTTTAATTACCACTTCATTTTTTTCTACAATCTTTTTTTTTTTTTTTTTGGTAAGAGCTGAAGGTATGATTCTCTGTACTGTAATTATGGTGGACCCATAAATTAACTTGAGGAGAATCACTATTCCCCATCTAAGAATCTAGTAGGCCTCACAGTCTTCAATTAAGTTTTACTTTATTTGCACTCTGAGACACAAGGCAATTTTGCTATTGTTGAACATTGTTATTAATCTTTCAACCCACTAATGACTTCACTTATGATTTCAAATTCAAATGTACCCTCAAAGTATTTTGGTAAAGACCCTCAATGTTTGTTTGTTTTAAACTTTGATGTTCATGTGACTTCTTTTGGTCTTGTAGCTTCAAGTGACAGTAATTTCATAAGCATGTTTTTAGGGCTGCTGTGGGTAAGATATGCTTGGTACATCAACAATGTTCTCTGCTGAAGTCTTCCAGATTCTCACCTAAGGGGCCCTGTGTCAAGTTTTGAGGCTTTGCTGGTGGTGCTCTTATACCCCCGTTTTGGTTTCTTGATTAATTATTTCTTTAAAGGAAATATAATAGGACTTATAAATTTATCTGATGACTACATAGCAAGAACAAACAGGGAAAAATAGGTAAACATCAAATACATTAAATGAATATACAGACTACCTTGTTTTTACCTCAGTAAAGCTTATAGCACCATCTGACTTATGGGTGAAAAAATCAAAACTGAAGATATTGATGAAATGCACACCAGAACAGAGAGTTGAAGACAAAACTGAGGCTCTATCATATCTCCTGGCATTTAATCCCATCAACATGATGGTTCTCATCAGAAACTGTTCTTTTTTTGTTTTGAGCATTAAAATAGAATTTATTAAAGGAGTGAAAGTGTGGAATTCACTGGCATGAATTCCATGAGGGTAAAGAGAGCCACGAGAACCCAGAGATTCCAGGTATATAATCCATTCAGACATGGAGTCCTATGAGGGGCAAGGAAGCCCAGAAACTATCCTTAATTTGAATAAGAATACATTTATTCAGTTAAGAAATGTATTTGAGAAGCTGTATTTTTGTGGATATAGGGTACGTTGTATGTATATGCATGCTTATGTGTGTGGGTGCATATGCATATGTGGGCACAAATGAAGATAGATAGGTGTGTATACGGAGGCCCGAAGTTGAGGCCAGATGTCTTTCTTGAATATTCTCCACATTTTTATTTTTAATTCAGGGTCTCTCATTTGAAACAGTTCTCTGGTTAATAAAGCTTTCCAAAGTATTTCCTGACTTAGCCTGCAGAGTGCTAAGATTGCAGGTGGTTGCCACACCTGCCTGGCTTTAACATGGGAATTAAGTAGAACTTGAAGTCTCATACTTGCAAGGCAAGCAACTTGTCCACTGGACCACCTCCTTATCTCAGTACCTACCATTGTGTGTAGGGTGGTGGTGGTGGGCATGGAAGGGTTAATGGCTGACTGAGAGAAACATGTTAATGTATGGAAAAAATAAACCAAGTTACTAAACTGAAAATACCTTAAATCTAATGCACAGGACAGTGACATTGTAGTAAATTCAGCTGGCCAAACTTTAACAGCCCAAATCACTGTTAAGAATATAATTAATTGCACTTATTTTCCACTATTCTTACTCACCACTATTGCTTATATCCAAATTAATTTCTTAGAGACTGTTTTTCTCCTGCTGAAATCCATCCTTCAGTAATTCATCAAGAATCTGGAAGAGGTATATTTTGTCAGTCTTTGTTCAATGCTTCTGTGTTTTGCCCTCACTTTTGAATGATAGTTTAGTCCTATGCAATCTCAGGTTAAATTCTTATCCACCAGCATTTAAAGGTCCAATTATCTTCTAATATGTATATCACCAATGCAAACATCTGTAATCAACATAAGTATTGTTGATAATTATGTAGAGTGATTCCTAGTTAAATTATCTAATTTTTAACCGAAATGCCACACTGTGCAATTTTTTGCCCCAAATGAAGAAATAAGGCTAAGGAAGCCGGTGAAACTCAAACACCAGGCCACTAGCCATTCATCCAACTCCTGGAACTATTTTTTGAGTTCGTATGGAAGCATCATGCAGAATACTAAAGACAATATAATCCACGCAGCACTTTATTGTTTCTTATTTTTCAGATTCACCACCTCACTGTCTGAGTCCAAGCAACTGTTCACATGGAGTAGTTACTGATTATAGATCTCTGTGCTGAAGTTCATTCCCTTTACTAGCAGCCAACCCAAATATCATATGAGAGGGCAATCTTCTTTCTAGGATCAAAGATGAGACAAATCAGTTACTTCTATCTTCCATACTTCTCAAAGTTAAACCTGCCTTTATGTGCATATTTTTTGTCTAATGTTGATTTGGTGAGAAAAATAAGAGAATACTGGTTGAGAAAAGAAAGTTGCTACATTAAAAACATTTAAAAGCCATAAATTTGAACTATAATACCTGTTGAATTCATTAGAACAAATATAAAAGTTTTTTCAAATGGCTACTCTTATTTTAGTATTTTTGTTTAAAAATGTTTCCATTTGTCTCCAATGTAGTTTGGAAAACGAAGTTAACAAATAATATTTTCAATTATAGCTTGTGGAGTCCTAGAAATTATTAATTTCTTAATCTTATCCTGGGAAGTAAAATTGTTGAAAATTTCTGGTAAAAGCAGGACTATTTCAGGACAAATCTGCGTCTACTTCCAATAACAATGAAAAGTTGTAAAGAGCTTAGATTATCTATAAAAAAGCTTCTAAGATTACCTATAAATCTAAATGATGTGAAGCCCACGAGTGACTTTCAGTTGCTGATGAGAGAAATCATCCTTACATCCTGTCTCTTAGTTGAGGCAGGACTCAGGCATCAGCTGATGTAAAACTGCATGGTAACGACTGAGGAGACTGCTCAGTGGTCAAAGCTTTGCCAGCCCACATTGAGACACTCAAAAGTAAACCTATGTAACACAGTAATTGCAAGGATTATGAACAAGAGAGATGGGTTAGGAGGGCCACACCAGAAACAAGGAGAGAGGAGACCATGTTACAGCAGAGAAAATAGGCCTCCATCAAGGTCTGCATGTAAGTAATGAGAAAAATGGTTAAGTTCACAGACGTTCTTTCCTGATCTCACCAGAAGGGGAGGGCATATAGTCTAGCAGATAAAAAGTAATCATTTTGCAAATGGGTGATGGACCCCTCCCTCAGTGAGGTTTCCTACTCTTATTACATCTACCCTTGAATATGCTATTACAACAAAACTCCAGTTTAACAGCTTTTTGTCTCTGGCCAGGGGGTGACATACAGTGCCCAGCAGAATGGAGTGAAGGGAATTGCAGGAGCAGCAAAACTGCAAAAGAAAATCAACAAACCACAATCCAGAACTTCAGAGACTCTATATCAATCACATAGAACTAGGACAGCCTAATCTCTCCCCATCGTGGAGCTCAGGGACATTTGCGGAAGAGGGGGCGGTAAGATTGTAAGAGCAAAAGGATGGGAGGAGCAACGATTTGCAAGATTCTCAACAATAGTTGGGGCCAAAGCAATCATAATGGAACTTTGCATGCCCTGCGCAATGTCCAGCGCACTGTTGCCCTCATAAAGTCTAGCATCTGTTAAGGGCACCGAGACCCCTGGAGGCAAGGGATTGACAGCCATAGTAGTGATCTTATGCTTAAGGGGAACAAGAGAAAGGGCTTATGGAAATGCCACTGGGTCCTTATATGTCATCGGAGAGGAGGACCCAGTGGAGAGTTAGGCGTACACAATAAAGGACTCTCTGGGAATTGGGGGGGAGGCACTGGGGGAAGGGGAGGGGGAGGAGAGGGGAGGGAGGGAACTGGTAAAAAATTTTAAAATGTATAATTAAATTTTTAATAAAAAAAAAGAAAATAAAAAAAAGAAAATGGAAAAAAAAAAAAAAAGCTTTGCCTCTTTAAGCAAGAGCACTGACGGTAGTCGGGATCCCCAGATCCTATATAGAATATGTCAGGCAGATATGGCTGCTGCTTACAATTCCAGCCCTTGATGGCAGAGCCTGGGAATCTCACAGCAAAACAGTAAGGAAGTAGAGAAATCTAGGATAATTACTGACATCACCACTGGGCCTCCGTAGGCATACACAGACTAAAACGCCCCTGTTTGCACGCAAGCAAACAAACAAGCAAGCAGCAAAGAAAGAAAACAAAAAACCCCCGCCACCGATAGTGAAAGTTTTCATGTGCGGATACAGTGGCTCAGTGCATGGATGTAAGATCCGGAACAGTTTTGTGAGTCTTGGTTCTAAGCTGACCTCCAAAGTGCAGTGAGCATGAGACTGGCTCTTCCTCAAATCCTATAGGACAGTTAATCTCCATTTCCTCAGCAAAATATTAGCCAGTTGCCATACTAGAAGGATTTTTGTTGTGGTTGTTGTTATTGAGCATAAAAAATAGTTTCACAATGAAGAAAAGTAACACTTCTCTGCCATTCTATAGCTGGCTATCTGTCTCTTTCATACAAATGAATATAAACGTTCATTTTCCACTTTAAAATCACCTCTTTTGGAATTTGGTTCTTATTCATTGTGGCAGTGATGATAAAATGATTATGGTTTCCTCTCCTGAGCTGTAGCTGACAAGCGTGTATTCTAGAAGGAATAAAAATCTGAAATGATTGCTATCCCTCTGGCTTCCTTATAGCACAAACTGTGAAACAAGTCCTGTTGGGAATGGAAATATTTCATTAAGTCTACCCCAGTTACACTCTTGGCAGAGCAACATCTTTCTGTAGCTAACACAGCACATTCCTACCGTTCCCTCCTCACATCTTGGTTATGCAGAGGTGATAAGTAAACACTCCTTCTGAACTTTGTTCCAAATGAGTAATGTGACACCATAACGCTCATTTGGAACCAAATACACCATCTGTTTCTTTTTACCCAAATCATGTGGTTGTAATATACTTACTTGCTTATTGAATTTTTCCTTTGGATTAACACTGAGATTTAAAAAATCTGTCCCCTTAGAGAAAGTTTTCATTATTGATTATCATTATCTTAGTAGTAGTAGCAATGGTAGTGATTACTATCTTATTTATTTATGTATTTATTTATTTATGTATTTATTTATTTATGTGGTGGTGGTGGTTGTGTGTGTGTGTGTGTGTGTATGTGTGCATGGATGCTGACTTTGGTTCTTAATTCATTTTCATGACTTTATCTGTGAAAGCAAGGATGTGTGCATGTAGTGGATCCAGAAAGCACAGTAATGAGCACATAGAGCCTTCTCTTCTTCAAGCCCCAGTGCTTCCCCATGGGCCCTTCCCAGCACCAAGTTTTCTCACAGCAAATTTCCTCTCTCAATCTCATCTGAAATACCTATGCGTTTATTGAGCATTTTCCTAGTACTGAGAATGTAAGCAATTTTTTTTTCTAGCTGACATAGAATTTAGCCTCATTCGCAGGTGAACATTATTTGTTGATTTAAAAATATATTTTTATGTGAAACAAGGTAGGCCGTGAGATAAATGCAGCTCATTATCTAGATTGGTAAATAAGACTTTATTGGTATATAACTGGGCTTATTCAGTACACATGTTATCTGTGTCCGTTTTCAGGCCACAATGGTAGATTTGAGTGACTGCAGCACTCTGTGGTTCATAAAGCTACAGATATTTAGTAGCTATCCTTTTGAAGAAAAAAATGTGCCAAACCCCATCAAAGGCCCAGTCCTAACACTCATTCTTTAGGTTTTCTCTTAAATTCCATGAAATTTCACTATGACTCTGCTTTCTCTTCTCTGTAACGGAGAGAAAGAGAAACACTTAGTGTCAGGGCAAACTCTCAAGAAGAGTTGTCAGTGCTGTTAGTGACTAGGTAAGTGAACAAGGAATCTTAGAATATTCAGCAATCTCATCTCACTGTGAACATGGCTTGGACAAACAATCAATGGCCGCCACAGTCACCTTGGGTAGCAATTGGCTACCAGGTCTTTTTGTCTCATTTATGGATTTCACAGACAATGGAAGGTGGTTTCAGAAAGAAGTCTTACTATAGAGAGACCTGCAGAGAAAAGGAAGCTAACAGATCTCCTGAGAGCAGAAGCAGGTCCTGACAAGGGCTGCCACAAGCCCTTTCTGTAGGTTCATAAGAGTTCGCTGGTTTGTGGCTTGGTGGAGGCTGAGCTTAGAAGTCCAGACATCCCACCCACAAGGTGCTGATTCACTTTTATATCCCAGTGTCTGTACTGGAGTTTAAGGCACACCCTGCAGGGCCCATGAAATATCTGATCACACACAACATCCAGGCAGCTGTGCTCACTGAAGGTGCTACATAAGAGAAGAAGAAACAATAAACCAGAACACAATATAGGTACCCTAAACAAGTTTTGGTATTTCAGGTCTCTGACTAGGACAGAGGAGCTAATAGAACCAGAAATTTCCAGGTTATTGCCAAGACAGAACTGATCATTCAGGACCAGAATCAGGGTTTTTAGGGTCCCTACCCCTAAACTGTCTGACCAATTGGTTTCTTTCTGCTGTTCTTTGCACTAGGACTTGTGCATTTTGAGGATATCAATGTTTACTCTTGTGAGGCAGCTTAGTGCAGAGAACAAGAGCCCACCTACATTCAATACATTTAATAAAAGTTACTATTTGTGTGTCTTATGTGCATGTTTTTGTGTGGTATATTCATAATACCTATGTGTGCAGTGTATGCAAGTACATGTGCCCATGCACACATGTGGAAATCAGAGTAAGGTATCTAGAGTATTACTATATCACTTTCCATCTTATTCCTTGATTCTTCACTAAAGCCAGATGTAGATTGGCAGTCGACAAACCCAATCATCCATCTGTCCCCCCCCCCAGAACTGGAGTTTATAGGAATGCGAGACTACGCCTGACTTTTTAATGTGGGTCCCGGGGATTTAAACTCATGTCCTCATATTTGCTCATCACACATCCTTCCACTAAACCCTTTTCCCAGCCACTACTATGGCAACTTTAAGCAGGTCACCTTGCTTTCATTTTCTTTTCTCCACAATATCAATAACAAAAATTATTACAAAGACAAAAAATAACCTTTAAAACTTTCACAGTTGAAGACTCACAGCAATCAGAAAAATCATTTTAAAAAAGCAGATTAAGGATCACAAAAACAACAGGCCCCACAACTCCTGGGAGCTAAAAAGAATAAGAATGCTCATAATATTTCAAATGAAATGGAGTTTTATAAAGAATTCCCTACCTATTTATGTAAATAATGTGCAAATAAAGACTTTTAAGGGATGCAAATTAAAAATGTCAAAAGCAAAAGGAGAGGGCCAGAGAAATGACTCAGGGGTTAAGCCTTTGCCTCACAAGCACAAGGTCCTGAGTTCGGATCCTGATCCCACATAAAAATGCGGGGCAGAAATGGCAGTGACCTATACTTCTGGGCCTAGGAGACAGAGTCAAGTAAACTCCAGAGCAAAGCAAATAGGAGGTAGAAGCAAATCAACTTGATTCCCAAAGTCACCCTTGGGTTTCCGCAGGCACATACAGTGTCCTGTGATATACATGCACACATATGCACATACACAGACATATATTCAAGAGCCACTAGGATAAATTTTTAAAAAACTAAGAAAGCAACAAACTTTGGTGAGAAATTTGATTCCCTAAGAGAAGAATCCATGAATTTC
This sequence comes from Typhlomys cinereus, assembly GCA_023101885.1. Lineage (NCBI taxonomy): Eukaryota > Metazoa > Chordata > Mammalia > Rodentia > Platacanthomyidae > Typhlomys > Typhlomys cinereus. The sequence goes on from JALPQD010000104.1 coordinate 1,551,693, forward strand.
ATTATATTTTCAAAAGAATTCTAGAATAAATTGAATGTTTTTAATAGGAAGTGAATACTTAGAAAAAAGTAAATGGAATTCAAGAGAGCTGTGACATTTAAAAAGCAAGCAGAGAAGGGGAAAGAGCTAACCAGGATGAGGAGGCAGGAGTGTTAACCAGCACAGCCATCAAAGCTATTTCAAGTGCAACAGAAGGTTAAGAGAGGTAAGGAGAGGTAGAGGTCTCTGGGTGGCTCAGCTGAGCACAGTCACTGTGAAGCAGTAAGATCTGAAGCCACGTTTCAAAGCTGAAATGATGAGGAGAAACTGAGAGGAAGACGTTGAAAAGTCATGTGAATTCTCCTGAGAATGAAGGCAGTGAAGAATAGAATTCCAGCCAATCAGACATGTATCGGGCTTTGTACTTTGAGTCAGCCACTCGGCAGACTGCTGAAGTGGAACCTTTTGTACATACATGAGATGCTTGCCCTTGTGGAAGTTTGAGCGTGACTTCTACCAAACCTCACCCTTATATTCATTGGCTAAGCATAGGGTCTGAGAAACCACTTTTCTTTTAGTTTTGCTCTTATTTTATTTTTTAATTAACACATAAAGTAAGAGGGCTGATATCTCCACCTCCCATCTCTCTTAATTCCCAGTTCCATTCCCCTTCCTTTCCCCATTACAACCAATCTCCCTCCTATTTTTATGCCTTATTCAATGTGTGGTCAACTGAGTTTCATCCGAGCTGCCTTTGATGGCATATGCCTGAGTGTTTGCTGGAGAATGAATTATATATCAGTGAATATACCATCGAGGAAAGCATATCATTTATCATGTGTATGTATGTGTGTGTTGATGCATGTGCATGTGTATGTTTGTGCCAAAATGTTGTAAAAGTCAGAGGACTCCCAAAGTCATCCTTGGTCCCCCACAGGGATGCACAATGCCCTCTGATAGTCCCCACCCCTGATACACACACACATGCAAAAATAAACAAAAAATCAATGATCTGGTGGGTTCCAGGCACATGAAAAATATCAGAAAATGAGGGGAGCTAGTAGATTGTGGTTAAGTATTTGCTTAGTTTGAATAAGGCCCCAGAATCAATCCCAAGCATTGAGAGACAAAAAGCAATATGAACATGAGCACACAGATTGGGATTAGACCTGCAGTGAAATCTTGGGTCCAAAGCTATGACCTCTTTCCTCTTTGAGTGATATAGAAGCATAAAGGTAAAAACCATAACTAAAATTGTAAGAGAACAGCTGTGAGTATGTAGAAGATAAATAGGTATCAAGCAGCACAGGGAAGGATGGGGCCCACTAGGGGCCTGCTACTTTCCTAGTGGAAAAGCAGAGAAAGGTAACTATAGAAAGAAGGGATATTTAAGAAAAGATTTAGGGGAAAATGAATGACCTGAAATGGCACTGAGAAGATATAAAGAAGAAAAGATAGTTCAGAGAAGTATATAAAGCATGATTTGGTGACTCTGAGCCCTGAGATATCAAGGATAGCAGGCAGTGTCAAGGCAATGTCATGTATTCAGGAACTACTATGCAACTGAGACGATGGTTCAGAGAGTAGAGTGCATGCACTTGTAAGCATGAGGACCTGGAATGGATGCCCAGGACCCAGGTGAGAAATACTGGGGATGTTGACAAGTGTTTATAATCCCAGGTCTGAGGGGACAGAGACAAGTTTGCTGGCCAAACAGACTAACCTAATCAATGAGCTCTAGACTGAGAGACTGTGTCAAAAAGCAAGATGGTAAGTTCCGAAGAGAAGTAGCATCTGTCATGGTTTGGATGTGAGTTGTCCCTGACAGGCTCATGTGTGTGCATCTTTAAGCTGATATTAGTGCTTAGGAAGGTCATGGCATTGTTAGGAGGTGGAGCTTGCTTGAGAAAGGCATGTCACAGGGGGTGGGCCTTGAGTTTGGGTAGCCCCTCCCTGTTTCTCCTTGCACCTAAGTCTTTTTCTCTCTCTGCCTCCGGGCTGACGGTGATGACCTGAACCAATCTTGTAGTTTCTGCCACCCACCATGCCCTTTCCATCATGATACATGGTATCTTCTGGAACCATAGTCAAATAAGTCTCCTTTCATCCCTTAAATTATGCATGAGTGTTGTCTCACAGCAACTGAATGAATACCCAAGGTTGACCTCTCACCTGCACAAGTGCGTTCACATAGAAGCGCCTCCCCCCAACACACACACACAAAACAAACAGCTGCAGAAATATGATTTCAAAATGTGTGGAGTTTGGGCCCATCTTAACACACAAGTGAAAACTGATGGAGGAAGAGTGGAGATTAAGAACTGGTCCTCGAAGAAAGATGGGCGTGAGAGCTCTGTCGACAGAATCTGTGCATTTAAGAGATTTAGAAATGAAAGTCTATGCATTTGGAACTCAGAGCAAGTTTAGAAGGTTTATGAAAAATATTCGGAATGTTCTTGTTTCAGAATGAATTTAGGTAGACTTTCAGGATTGGTTCATTTTGTAAAACTGAAATAAAAATTATAAATTAAGAAAGCAAACCTGGACTAGTGAGATGGCTCAGGGATAAAGCTTCTGCCTCACAAGCAGAAGGTCCCTGAGTTCAGATCCCAGGTTTCACATAAAAATGCTAGGCAGAAATGGCAGCAGCCTATACTTTTGGTCTTGGAAGGCAGAGCCTGGGAAACTGCAGAGCAAAGCAAAGAAGAGGTAGTGTTACCCTGGGGCTTCCACAGGCACAGTGCCCTTTGATACACGCAGACAAGAAAACACACACATACAGACACATACAGAAAAATAAAAAATATAGAAAGCAAATTTACAACAAAGAAGTCATAAATCCGACTTACCATCATTTGGGGAAAAGATATCAAATGTCATGAATTTGGGTTGCTTTTCCTTTATTGAAACCATAAAGAACACTGAGAAATAGGTATTTTGTATGATTTAGCACAGTATCATCCACCTTTCATCTGAAAAGATGTCTTTGAAACAGAATCACTGAGATAATTTTTTAGACTGTATATTTTTATCTGTGGTTTTTAATATGCCTCAGAGCATATGTAGGACTAGAACACTTTAAATTTGGTGTAAACTCTTGAGAAAAATATTATTTGCAAGAAAGAGAGAGAATGTGATATACTTAAGTGAAATTTATTATTTGCAAGAAAGAGAGAGAATGTGATATACTTAAGTGAAATCTATTTACCTCATTTAAATTGAACTAGGCATCTGGGACAGATAGAAGCTCAGCAGGTAAGGTGCATGGTTGCAAACCTGAGAGACCACATTCTGACTTTCACCTGCATATCATGGCATGTATGTATACACCTTCTCTCTCTCTCTCTTTCTCTCTCTCTCTATATATATATGTAATATATATTTATGTCAAAAAAATAAATGAAATTTAGAAAATAAGTCAAATTAAGCATCCATTGGCCAGTTTTGGGATTTTCTTTCCCAACAACCTTCTGAAAGGGCTCTATGTGAGGGTTATGTAGGCTGAGCAGCTAATTTCCATTGTTTTCATCTTATTATTGGGATCTCTTATCACTTGTGCTTATTTTTCAAAATCCTTGCTTCTTTTTGTAAGTTACTTAATGTTGTATAATGGGGCAATCAGGCCACAACCCAGTGCACTCTTAGTGGCCTGGCAATGATCCAAGAAAAACAAATGCAAGTTAATATGACATAAAAATGCCTGGGCAGCATATTAGAAAATAGGATTGCTTATAAAAAGCATTAAACTCTTTACAATGCTCTGCCAATTCATCTGGGAAATCTGTTCTCTTCAGTGTCTTTCACACTGTGTGATTTTACCAGACAAAAATTACTTATAAATAATTTAAAAATATTTTAAAATTTGGAACCTCATGTTTAATTCTCATCCTTTTACCTCTCTGTGGTCCACAGATATTAGAATTTAGTCTTTTTTTTCTTATGGATAAAAATAGCATTTGGCCAAAATAAGAGTGCCCATTGTATTAAAAAGAAAAAGTTTAAAAATCCTTCAATACTTTCCCGGGGCATGAACTTGCTTCTTCCTGCTATTTATCAGCTGGCTGGCTGGATGCTCTGTCCTTCTCAGTTCTCTTCATTAGCCAAGAATTCAGCATATTGTTTGTAAAGTGAGTCTTTCATGGTGGAATGGCTTGATGTGACCTCTTCTCCTACTGAGTTTGGGAATTTTATTAATAAGGATATGGTACATTAAATGCCATGGTAATAAATTGACCCCCAAATCTCAGTGGATTAGCACAACAAAATATACTTTCCTCACTCTGTCTAAAAGTGGCCAGCCTGGAGCTCCGCTTCACAAAGCCCCTGAGGTATCTGGAGGCTCTGACACAGTACAGCACTGCCATTGCTAAACCTAGTGTTGCTCAGAATGCTCGCACAGATGACATGCTTGGAATATGATGTCCCCATGTGTGTTTCTGCGCATTTGGCAGGGGCAGTCTAGCAGATCCAGGAAGAAAGAAGTAGTCAGATGAGCAGCAAGAACGTCCCTGGGTCAGGGCTACTCTTCCTAGGAGGCAGAAATATGAGCTAAGTGTATTATTAGCTCAAGGCAAGAAAAGTGTCCAATTTCAGATAAAACACTAAGTTTTGCTCTGTCGGAATCTGTAAAATGAAAAATTTAGATAAGTTTGTGGGAAGACAAATATGGGACATTCAAATCTTGTCCTGTGATGTAACAGGAAAAAAAGTGTTTTAATATTAAATAGAATAAATTTAAAAATATTAAATAGAATTAAGCATTAAATGCAAAAGGAGAAAAAATTGAACCCCCAAGATTCCATCCTTACTCTGAAGCTCTTTGTACCCACAAACAACTGTAAGTGGCTGGGAAGAAATGGAGATTTTAGGATTAAAAGGATAATTTCAGATTTGAGAACCAATAAGTACCCTCTGAAAATTAAACAGTAAAGGAGAAACATGTCCTTTACTGCAGCTAACATCTATTTTTTATTGTTTCAGTGTAATTTTTAAAAATTATTTCTTAATTTTACAAGCATATTGAATACTAATTCCTGTTTCCCTCCATGCCACCTCCTTCCCATTCTACTCTCGTCCCCTCATCAATCCATTCCACTTCCTCCCACCCTCCTATCTGGCCTCTTCTATGGACCTAGGGTTCCCGCAGGCTTGTCTACTCTTGTGGGGATTCAGGCCTCTGTGGCATCCCAAGTTTCCCCTCCTTGGGCCACTCCACCGATTCCCTTCACTCATTCAGCTCCAGTCCCTAAGGTTTCCCATGTATTTTTATCTCTCTTCAGTTCTACGGGAACATGTTGGTATTTCAGTCATTACTGACATCTTTTTTTAATGCCAGTCATGAAGAACTTTGGTGGCTGTAAAACAAGGATCCTTCACTATTTTTATGGCTGAAGCTGAATATCACAAAACACAGGAACTATAGACAACCTTAGAGCATGGAGAGAACATGGGTCCGTTATGTTTTGTCTTTGTTTGGTTTCCACTCCAATCATGGTGCCTGCTACCATTATGTGGAGAAGGTGTTGAGTTGAAATGCACAGGAATAAAACATACTTGGGAAACTGTTTTAATTTGGGAGTTTATTAAATATTTGAAAATATCCCTTTCTCCAAGGCTTAATTAGCCTGTGCACTCTGTAGCTTTCATGATGTGGAAGATTGTGTCTATTGAAATCAATTATATCATGCAAATGGTTTCTGCTGTAACTTGAATTATATCAGGACCATAAAGGTCATGACTGTTAGAGGAAAATATGATTGGTTAATTACTATGATTAAAAAGCTGTACACTCTGCCGAATTGAGGGTAATTCCTTAGTTTTAATTTTAATCCAGGTAAGAATCAGAGACCAATGTTAGACTTACTCTGAAACTTAATATTGTGCTCATCACACATGGCCCAGGAATTCCAAAGCATGTGATGGTTTGCATAGATAAAGTTTCAGGATTCTGTGCCCAGAGTTTCATCTAAGGAAGCTTGTAGGGTGTGGTACAAATTATTATATATTGTCATATTGCCCAAGAACTTTGTGAGGCTTGAGTTCAACACATATGTCAATGAAGTCCAGTGAATGAGGTACCTAAGAAATGGAAGATGAAGAGTCAAAGAAATCATCTACTGAATTTACTTTCTAAAGTTCAATTCCATAATATTATTCTATGAAAATAATCTCATGAAAATAATCTCATAAAAATTATCAAAACAAAACTGGGAGCACAGCCCAGTTGATTGATAAAGGATTGGCCGTACATATATGAGGAGCCAAGTTGAATACCCAGAACTAGTAAGAAAAATCTGGTTATAGCACTGTGTCCTTGAAAATCCAGCCCTTGGGAGGAAACATAAGGGTCCCTAGAGTTGATAGTCTAAGCTAGCCAGCTTAACAAGTAAATTTCAGTCCACATAAGATCACTATGCCAAGAAAGGAGGCATCTATGGAATAACTCCCAAGGCTGACCTCCTACCTTCATACACATGAACACACACATGTACACATGAACAGCCACATGCAAAAATATTAAAACAAAAGTGGGAAGCAAAAACAAGACATTACTGGATTTTAGAAAGTTCAAAATAAAGAGTTGAAAAGCATAAATTTGGGAATGAGGGAATAAGGAACTCATCAGCTGTCTTCGTCCAGAAAACAATTTCATAAAACTATAGAATATCATTATTAATTTTCTCTGCAAATGTCACTAAATGTAAGATGCAAATGGAGAAACATTAATTTGGGTGCAGCTACTATATATTAGTAAGAAGACAGTTTGTGGCTGTGAGTCATGACCCAGTCCCTGAGCATACCATTTCAAGAAACAAGGTGGATGGTGCTGGAGGACTGACACCTTACAGGGACTACAGCTGCAGAGGAGTAATCTTAAAACTTCCTTCAAAGAATATGTAAGCTAGTTTAGCAAATTCTTTAAAGAATTTGTATCAATTCCTTGAAGACGCTTCAGAGCTATACAAGGAGGAACACTACTCAACCAATTGTCTGCTTCTATTATTATGTAAAAAACATTGCAAGAAATGAGAATTATAGAAAAATATATGCATGGTTGTAAAAATCCTAATCAAAATTCTTAGCAGTAAGAATTCTGTAACATATAAAAAATAATGTAACCAGTGAGATGGCTCAGTGGGTCAAGGTTTCTTCTCATAAACCTGGTGACCTGAGTTCAATCCCCAGAGCCCAGATGGTAGAAGAGAACCAACTTCCAAAAGTCTTCTGCTGAGATTCATATAAACACCCTGCTTATCTCTGTTCTCTGTCCTCTCTCTTCTACCTCTCAACTTTCTCTTTCACAAACAAATTAGCAAGTAAAACAAAGTAAAAATAAATAGAATAACATTTTTAAAAACTACAAAGCGTTTCAGAAAGAAAATAAAGAAATAAATGGTAATTTTATGCTCATGGATCAGAAAATGTAACACTGATAAGTTGCTTATATTCTTTACATTGGTCTACAGGTTCATTTCTATTTAAGTTCTACCTTTTTTTAATTGACCTTTAACATTATATGTCAATATAAGGACTCCACAAGGGCAAAAGTAAGACCCAATTTGGAAAATTCATTCATTTTTTAGTTCAAACACACATGGCAATAGTAATTAATGCAACTTGCCTTAAGGATACATTTATACATCAATGAAGCAGAATTGAGTGTACCAGAATGAGCCCATCCTTTTTATGTTCTACAGCTTTTGTGTAAGGATGCCAAAGCAGCTAAATGAGGTAAGAATGTTCTTCTTAACAATTAGTACTAGGAGAACTAGCTAGCCACATACAGATATAACAAATTTATGACTAAAGAAGTCATACCTATGACTTCATACTATACTCAAAAATCAGTTTAAAACATATTGAAGACCTAAATGTAAGAGTTAAAATTAAAAGATTCTTGAAAGAAAAGAGTTTATTAGGTAGGACTCCAACAGTTCATGGGAAAAAAACCAGAAAAATTAGTTCACCTTCATCCATCAAAATTAATACTTTTTGTGCTACAAATAATGAGGAGAGCTAATATCCAGAGTAGGAGGAAATGCTTACACTCAGAAGATATAAAAAAAATTTATAGCTCCAATAATGAGAATCTAAACAACTCTATTAAAAACAAGCAAATGAACTAGATATTTCTAAAAAATTTAAGCTAATGACCAGTAAATATGTGAAAGAATGTTCAATATCACTATCGAGGAAACATAAATTTGACTGCAAATGAAATACTTTGCTACATTTAAAAAGATGACATTAACAGATAGTAAAAAATATAGAAAGATTGGAATCTTCATACATTGCATGTGGGGATATAAGCAACATGGTCATTTTGATGAATCATTTAATGTATCTTTTTGCTCTTGGAAATTAAGAAGGAAATATGAAAATATGTTCTTACACAAAAACTTGTTTATAAATTCTTCTGACAGTATTATTCTTTTTTTAATACATTTTTATTATTATTTTCAGTTCATACAAACTTAATAGGTACACCAGTTCCCTCCCTCCCTCCTCCTCCCCCCCGAACCCCCTGCTCCCCCTCCCCTCACCCCTCCCTCCCCATCCCCCAGTGCCTCCTGCCCCAATTCCCAGCGAGTCCTTTCTTGTGCATGCCTGACTCTCCTCTGGGCCCTCCTCTCCGATGACGTACAAGGACCCAGTGGCATTTCCCTGAACTCTTTCCCGTGTTCCCCTTAAGCATAGGAACACTACTGTGGCTGCCAATCCCTTGCCTCCAAGGATCTTGGTGCCTTTAGCAGATGCTAGACTCTGTGAGGTCAATAGTGTATTGGACAATGCGCAGGGCATGCAAAGTCCAATTATGATTGCTTCGGCCCTAATTTGTGTGGAGTATCTTGCAAATCATTGCTCCTCCCATCCTTTTGCTCTTACACTCTTACCGCCCCCTCTTCCGCAAATTTCCCTGAGCTTCAGGATGGGGAGAGATTAGTCTGGCCTAGTTCTAGGTGGTTGATATAGAGTGTCTGAAGTTCTGGATTGTGGTTTGTTGATTTTCTTTTGCAGTTTTGCTGCTCCTGCAATGCCCTTCACTTCATCGTGATGGGCACTGTATGTCATCCTCTGGCCAGAGACAAAAAGCTGTTAAACTAGAGTCTTGTTATAAGAGCACATTCAAGCGTAGATGTAATAAAAGTAGGAAACCTCAGTGAGGGAGGGGTCCATCACCCATTTGCAAAATGGTTATTTTTTATCTGCCAGACTATATGCCCTCCCCTTCTGGTGAGATCATACCCCCTTAGTTGTAAATGATCAGGAACGAACGTCTGTGAACTTAACCAGGTGTCACATTACTTACTTGCAGTCCTTGATGGAGGCCTATTTTCTCTACTGTAACATGGTCACTTCTCTCCTTGTTTCTGGTGTGGCCCTCCAACCCCATCCCTCCTGTTCATAATCCTTGCAATTGCTGTAGGTAATACATAGATTTACCTATGAGTGTCTCAAGGTGGGCTGGGTGGGTTTGGTACTAGGAGCCACTTATTAGGGACCACATACATTACTTAATTTTCTGGGTCTGGGATACTTCACTTAATATAATTGTTTCTAATGACATCCATTTCCCAGCAAATTCCAGTAATTCATCATTTTGGATGGCTGAGTAGTACTCCATTGTATAGATGTACCACAGTTTCCTTATCCACTCGTCAACTGTTGGACATTTGGGTTGATTCCATGACTTTGCTATTGTAAACAGCACTGCTATGAACATGGTCGTGCTTGTGCTATTGAGGTGAACCTCTGCTGTATGGGGGATTATTCCCAAAAGTGGTATAGCAGGGTCATATGGCATTTCAATCTCTAATTTCTTTAAGAATCTCCAGACGGCTCGCCAGAGTGGCTGTATGAGCCTGCATTCCCATCAGCAATGTAGGAGAGTTCCCCTCTCTCCACATCCTCTCCAGCATTTGTTGTTGTTTGTATTGTGGATTTTTGCCATCCTGATGGGGTGAGATGATATTTCAGGGAAGTTTTGATTTGCATTTCCCTGATGGCTAAAGCAGTGGAGCATTTTTTAAGATATTTGTTAGACATTTTAATGTCATCCCTTGTAAAATTTCTTTTAAGTTCCAGGGCCCATTTTTTAATTGGGCCATTGTTTTCCTTGATGTTTAGTTTTCTAAGTTCTTTGTGCACTCTGGATAGTAGAGCTCTATCAGATATGTGGTTAGTGAAGATTTTCTCCCATTTTGTGGGTTGCCTTTGAGCCCGTGTTACAATCTCTTTATCTGAACAGAAGCTCTTTAATTTCACAAATCCCAACTGTGGAGAGTTGGTAGCAGTGACTGTGCCATTGGATGTCTGTTTAGGAAATGTTGGCCTAGCCCAATCAGCTCGAGGGTGTTCCCTATCCTTTCAACTATGGTTTTTATAGTCTCTGGCTTTATATCAAGGTCCTTGATCCATTTGGAATTAAGTCTTGTACATGGTGACAAGTACGGGTCCAGCTTTAATCTTCTGCATGTGGAGATCCAGTTTTGCCAGCACCATTTGTTGAAGATGCTGTTCTTTTTCCATTGGATTCTTTGGGTCCCTTTGTCAAAGACCAAATAGCTGTAATTTTGTGGGCTTATATCTGGGTCAATCCTTATCCATTGATCCTGACAGTATTATTTTTACAAACTAAAAAGTTGCAAAACTCCCAGTGATTTTCAACAAGCTTATGGATAAGTAAAATATAGCACATTCATACAATGCAAATGCTATTTGGGCACAAGGGAGAATGGAATATGTATACATGCTATGACATAAATGAAATATGAAGATATACTGCTGAGTGAAAAGAACATTATCTGAAATATCCCATATATAGACAATTAAATAGACAAAGTACATCAGTGGCCACCTGGAACAGAGGAAGAGAAAAATGAGGAAGTAAATAGTGCTATTGAATAAGCAAGGAAGCGGGTCTCTCCCTCTTTCCCTCTCTTTATCTGTCTCTCACTCTCTCTTTATCTGTCTGTCTCTGTCTGTCTCTGTCTCTCTTTCTCCCTCTCTCTGTCTGTCTCTGTGTCTCTGAATCTCTATCTGCCTGTCTGTCTCTCTGTCTCTGTGTCTCTGTCTCTGTCTCTTTCTCTCTCTCTCTCTCTCTCACTGTCTCTGTCTCTCAGGGGGGATGGTGGTTTAAAATGACCTAAAATTATATTGTGGTGATATTCATAAAACACTGTGGATATACTAAAGGAAATACTTAAGTTTACACTTTAAAAGGTGCAATATGTTTTAAAAATTTAAAAATAAAGTAAATACACATGCATCCTGCTCTCAGCCCTGAAACACATGTCTCTCATGTTCGTGTCTCTGGAAGTTTAATTGCAGGTTGGAGCACATCAGAACACAAAGGCCAGTTGTTCAAGGGGGAATTAGACTTTCAGCATTCAGGAACTGAGGCAGCTTTAACGGAATAAGCTCATTGCCCTTTACTGAAGACAAAATGAACATAAAAATCAATGAAGACAAATTTTCTTTGCTCTTTCTCTGTTGTTACGAAAGCGTTTAGGACTTTCTTTGAAGCTCATGTGCTGAAGACTTTGTCCAAAATTGGTGGCACTATTGGGAGGTGGGGACCTTCTTGGAAGCAGATAGGTCACTGATTGTGACCTTGAAGGGAATATTGGGAACCCAGGTGCTTCTCTTTCGTCTATTCCTCAATTTGCAGATTCATCTCTCTCTCTCTCTCTCTCTCTCTCTCTAGCTCCTCAGATGCCCCGAGGCGAGGTGAGAAGTGTCCTTGATCACTACCATGATGCTCTGCTGCCTCACAGCCCAGCACAGCAGGGGGAAGCCATCATGGACAGTAATCTCAGACTGTGAGCCAAAGCTTGCCCCAAGTATTTAATCACAGCAGCAGAGAGATAAATTGCACATTTTGTTTGGAAGAATCACAACTCATTTCATGCAACTTTTTTTTTTATATCAGTTAAGATTAAGAAGAACAGCACTTAACAGAAACAGCACTAACTAAAAGACTTCCTGTTATTTTGAAACAAGGTTATCCGCCTATGTGGGTTCTTAGCCTGAGGAAACAGGCAAGTTGAGTAAGCATTGATATTGTCAAATTGTCTCCATACTCAGCATGTACACTTTATAATGATTTCTGTGTATCCAGACACAATTCATGTTAAGCCAAAGCAGGAGAACATGATTAGAGCGAAGAAATTCTGTTTTCTCTTTCAGGGAGCACAAGACCAGAAGCTGGACTGAAATAGAGTAAAACCTTCAAAAAATGTGATTGTGCAGAAAAGACATTTGAATAACTGGTAACAGAGATCACCCAGTTAACCAAAATAATTGACACTCAAGGTTTTATTGTCTTCCCCTGTTGCTATGATCAAATACTATGACAGAAGCAACTTAAGGAAGAAAGGGTTTATTCTGATTCCCAGTTTAGAGGAACAGTATGGCAAGGGAATCATGGTGGCAGAAGCTTGAAGCAGCTGGCCACATCACATATACAGTCAGGAAGTAGAAAACAATGAATGCTATGCACCCAGTGCATTTTCTCCTTTTTATAGGGCCAGGATCCTCACTCAATGAATAGTGCCATGTACAGGCATGCCTGAAAATTAACCTTACTGGAAAATCTTATCCCAGAGATTAGTCTCCTGTGTGAGTCTAGATCCTAGCAAATTGGTATTCAACATAGCTATCCCTCTGAGAAGAGCAAGTACTGAATATTTTCTCTTGAGAGTGAAAACTGAATAAAATTAAAGTTGAATTTAAAGGTAAGAGGATCTAAAAAGCAGAGAGGGATGATTAAGGCAGGGTAGAGGTTTGAATGAGTGAGAGAGAGAGAGAGAGAGACAGAGAGACAGAGACAGATAAAGAGAGAGAGAAAAAAAGATAGAAAGAGAGAAGGGCATAGAGAGTAGTAAGGAACACCACCAAAACCTTAACCCATCACAGTGAACTTCAAAAAACAATGAATTTATAAATATATCACAATATTTCAAATATACTGCTATTACTAAATGCATGTCTTTATTTATTCTCATAATTTCTACACATGTATACCTTTACCCCAATTGACATAGGTAATTCATGAAAAATCGGGAAAATGAATTGGCAATGAGAAGAGACAGACAAGACAGGAGACTCTCTCAGAGGTGAAGATTCATTACCTCACTCCTTCAAGCAGAAATGCAGAGCTCCTTGGCAAACACTGTCCTCTATTTTGAAAACAAATTGTCTTTATATCACTTTCCATAATGGTGCCCTTGCCTGGCGAGCAGCATATCATGTGAATTACCTTGTAACTCTAGAACTACAGCCAACAGTCCTGTGCAAATTACAGTTCAGACTCAGAACTATCCATAGAATAGCTTCTTTGTTTTATTTGTTTCATTTATACTCATAGCTAAAATGGCAATAATGTTTAATGTTAACTAAACAAAATTCTTTCCACACCTTACATGACATAAAATCTTCTATCTGGTTGCACACAAGCCTCTTACTGTGATTGGTACTTGTTGAAAATGAGAGTAACAACAGGGCTTCAGAGTGATGAAAAACGAGTATCTTTGATTTTTCCATGCTTATGCTCCCTAATTATTGATATTGAATATTCTGAGGCATACATGAGTTAGAGAATGTTTTGGGTAGAAGAATATATGCTTCTTAACCAATGGATTGCTGCTTTCCTGAGGATAAAACATCTCTAATATTAGTTGTAATCATTTCTAAGTCTTGAATTTCATCCTTTACCTGAGGTCCAAAGGGTTATGGAAACTTTATACTTCATATATCACTGAAACAATAAGTTCAATTTAACAATGATTTACTTAATAATAATGATTACTATCAATTAATGAGTGTTTATAGTCTGGCAGATATTCTGCCAAGTTCCTTAAATCTCTATCTTGATATATTCTTTTTCAAAGTGCCAAGGAATATTACAGTTGAGTTTAGACTATTTCAGCTTTTGTCTATGATCCCTACAAAGATTATGCTTTTAGCTTCATAATATCATCTCAGAAGACTATAATCCCAGCACTGACAAAGGCAGAGAATACCCTGGGCAAGTTAGCTACCTAGCCTATTGGATTAACAAGCTCTAAGTTCACCAACATACTCTGCTTTAAAAGTACAGTGAAAAGCCACTTCAGAAGATATTCAATGTGAATTTTGATTCTCTAACACATGATGACATATGCACAAGAACACAACATACCCCTCATGCATGCACATGCGTAAAGAATGATATGCCGAAGACATGTTAGATAATGTGTATATAAATTCAATATACAGAAGATTCTATGCAGTTAGCTGGATATATTAGATATTATTTTGTAATGTCTTACATGTATTCATTCTTCTAAAATGCTCTATACACAACATACTATCTTGTGTGTTTAGAAATGGGTGATATTTTGTCATACATGTGCCTCATTAATTTGCTTTATAATTGTAGTGCTGTATCTACATTCAATTATACAATTATGTTTGCTAGTTTTTTCTATGTATAGCATTATACTAATTGAGTATGTCATTACGTCTATGTTCATTCATATGCTAAAGGCATATTGAGGTTACTTTTAATTGTTGGTTATGACAAGCCCAGTAGCAGTGAAGGTACACAGGAGATCCGCTTACCTACCTTCCTAGGAGAAGTCACATGGTACATACTTCTTTTGCTTGTTCAGTGAGGACTGACTGAACATATTAGGATTATTGACAGTCCTTGGCAGGCACCATGTATCTGACAAACATTTAAGACATGGCAGCTACTGCATATATAAATTCAAGCACTTTTTCTCCTCTTGGGTATTTTAAAGATATTTGGTATTCTCCTTTTCATTTATGATTTTGAACATTTTCTTTTGAAATTTTTAAGGCCTCAGGAATTTATTTTCATTTACTCTATGATATAAAAGTCTAATTTTTATACACATAAAACACATTTGTCTCAATATCATCTTGTCCCAAGACAGTTGGCAATGTGATCTTGGTCACATTCCAAGGTTCCATGCATGTGTAAATGTCATTCTGAGTTCTCTGTTCTGAATCAGTAGAAAAAATTTTCAGGCCAAGGGTGTCCAACCCATATCCCCTTTTTTGGTAATTCAATTGCACAATCCTTCAGTGTGAACTTTGTAGATGACATTGTATCTAAATGTCACATAAACCTATGTGTTTTTGCTGTTTGTAAATATGTATAGCTTCAGCTTCAGCATAGTGTAGAGTTTCTAACATGTTATTTTCCAAGCACAGACATTTCAATTGGCATACCATAGATGCTAGTGATGACTTGCAAAGTGAAGTGCAGTGATTGCTAGCTGCAATATTTATAATTTCAAAAGACTGGTAGTTAATGTTATTGAAAACACTTTCAAATAATATTATTTGATCAATGAAGTTTGCTCCATATTTAGGTATTCCTTAGGTATCACCAGTGGCTATAACTTACAATAAGTTATCAACTAATGGAGTTGTGGAAGGCCTCAAACCTTGCCTTCTATTTCCCTGTCAATTAGTTGACATAATAAAAGCAAAAATAGTCCTTTTTTAAAATCCCAGCCAGTATTCTACAGTGTCATAAAGAAAACACTACCCCACCCCAGAAAAGGAAAATTGTGGAAGAAGGAAGATTGTTCAATGAAAACTGGACAGACAAATAGTATTTTTGACAAGGAGAATAGTAAGATACTCTATTTTGTAGGAAATTTGTGCAAGTTTTCAGAAGCTATAATTTGCAATAATAATATATGCCATGTACAATCCAGCAATTTTACACCCAAATTTGGTTGAGTTACCACACTGTATCCAAATCACCAGACTGTCTAATGATACTAAATTGGATAGGCATGAAAAATATAAATTTCTGAGTTTAGAATAGTTGGGAATGATTAAATCTAGTCATCACTCTTCCCCTTGCGAAGATTAACACAGAAGACAATACAAGCCAGGAGAGAGACTGTACCAGCACAACTGATAGAAAAAAAGAAAAAATTATCTACTTAATTGCTTATTTTACTATTCTTCACCTTTCATACTTTAACTGCATAGCTGTATTTCATCAGGATAGGATTTTATGACTGTTTTTTCCCCTCTACATCTAATATACAATATCTTCTCTCCTAGTTCTCATACCTCTAATATATTTATTTTCCATTTCATTCTTACTTGTCTTTCCCCTCATTCCCCATTTCTTCATTTTACTACATTTCTACATTTAACAGTGATTTTCTTGGCTTCAAAAAAGCAACAACCCTACAGACTATATCTTTCCCAACTTATATGCTAGTGTTCCTGTCTCTGAACCTTGCTGGGGACACGAGGGACATGCATGCACCAAGGCTGCTGACAAATCTGCGTGTCTCTTGACTTCAGTGACAGGAAGTATAACTAAAAGTGAAGGCAACTCACCGAGAGGACTTGAGAAGTGAAGCAGGAAAATTAGAGTAGGAAAAGAGAAGAAAAATAAAAATTAGATGATACATCCATCCAAACATATGCAAAACACCACCCACTACATGTCTTCTACAAGTTGACAAGTCCTCAGAATCAGAAACCAAAGATAATGAGATTTCAGACCCAACAAAAGCTTTTCTAATCCTACTTTTAAAAAGTGTTGATGTCCATCCAAAGGATTTGAAAAGCAGTTGAATCAAGAAATCGATACAAGAGTTGTACAAGAAAGTAAAATAGATAAACTGTCAGTGATTTGGAAAAGAAAATCAAAACCATGAAGGAAAAATTCAGCAAAGAAATTGATATCCTGAAAAAGAAACAAACAAATTTTAGACATGAAAAGAACCAATCAATTTTTAGATACAGTAGAAATTACTATCCACAAACAAGACCAAATGGAAGAATGAATCTCAGGGATAGAGAACAGTGTTAAAAGAGTACTACATTCAGAGATTAAGAAAAGAAGTGAATCAGCATAATTAAAACTTGTAAGATGTCTGGGACATACTAAAGAAATCAAACCTAACACTGCATAGGGTAGAAGAGCTGAAAATATATCTGAAAGCTTAGAAAATTTATCAAATGAAATTATACAAAATTTCTCTCAAATCTAGAGAAAAAAGTGAGCATTCAAATATAAAAGATCTTTAAAACCCAAAATAGACATGGCCACAGCATATCATAGTCAAGTTTTCAAAAAATATGAAACAAAAAAAACATGTTTAAAGGGATAAGGGAAAAAATGCCAAATCACTTTAAAGGCAAACCCTTCAGAATAATATAAGATCTCTCATAATCATTCTTAAAGACCAAGAAAACATGAAATGATAGAACTCAAAGCCTTCACAAATAAGTGTCAAGCAAGATTGGTACATACGGAATTTTTTCTCTTAAAATTGATGGAGTAATAAGAACAACTCAGACAAGCACAAAGGCAATTCATGACAATGAGGCCAGCACAGTGAAAATACTTCAGTGAATAGTGTATGCAAAAAAAGAAGAAAGACAGTTTCATCCATTAGAACACAAGAAAGAATATATCTCATCGGAGGAATGGATAAACATAGGAGATATGGAAAGGAATATATCATGGTCTTGATGGCAAATGGATTTACCACACCACCCAACTTTGTGTGGCACAACATGATACAAGAAGTCACTGCCTACAATTAGCTCAGAACTTTTCCCTACAACTTAGAGGCAGGTTGGTAAAACTTTCACCATGGCCAAAATAAATAGCTTTCTTCCCCTAATTTGTCTGTGAATGGAGACAGAGGTATAACTCTGACAACAGAGATGCAACACATGTCCACCGTATCTGAATTTCATCCAGTTGCACATATGACTGCGTCTAGTCATCTCCAATCATGAATCTACTTCAGGAGTAAGTAGCTAATAGCAGCACCCTAGTTGGTGCTGGTCATTGTGGGCTGTTAACTTAAGATAGGTCACAGCATTGAAACATTGGTGGCTAGTGACAATATGGTCCCTCCATAAGGATTATTTACTGAGGTTGAGAGAATTCAACAATGCCTGATTGACTGCAAAATGATGTCAGTGCATAGGTGGAGCCTGAGCTGGAAAAGAGACTGACTGAGTCCAGCTACTCTTTCTAAGTAATGGAGTACTTAGATTTTGAAAACACCTGGGTTTGGATTGCTCTCTAGTGCTGAACCTGTGATAACACCTTTAGAGTAGGTTCTCAGGAAACAGAAACTTAGGGCACCATCTAGTGCTGAAATCATGAAAGTGACTATGGCACAGAGGAAAATAAGCAGCTGCTTAGAAAGGAAAACATAAATCCAGATTACAGAAACTAAAATTAATACCCTTGTCTTCATTGCACAAGGCTATGCTTCACAGCAATGTGAAGAGCTTTTGGGAAAACAGGACCCTGACAAATGTTTACGGTATGTGTCAAAAACTGACTAGATAGTAATGAGTTTGGAAAACCCCTCAGATAGGGAGATAAAACATGTTACAAGGGAGTTCAATGAGCTTCAAGAAAACACAGAAAAGTGATTCAATACTTTAGCACAGTATTGAATTTACATATTAAAATAAAGGTATTGACTTCAAAAAGAGACAGAAACAATTGTTTTAATAAAATAGAAGTCATTAAGTTGTAAGACCCACCAGGCAAAATTAAAAATAAAATAGAAATATTTACAGCAGCATAACAACAGATAACTGCCAAAGGATGGCTACAGGTACTTATAGCAGTGTAATTACAGATAAGTATAGTAGCATACCTACAAATACATACAGTAGTATGACTACAAGTACTTATAGGTGCATAAATACAACTATTTACAGAAGCATAACTGCAAGAACTTACAGCAGCATAACCACAGGTACTTTCAGCAGCATATCTACAGGTACTTATGGCAGCAAAACCACAGGGACTTTCAGCACCATAACCACAGGTACTTTCAGCAGCATGACCACAGGTACTTTCAGCAGCATGACCACAGGTACTTTCAGCAGCATAACTGTAGATATTTACAAAAGGATAACTTAAAGAGAAAGAACTAATGAGAGTGAATATGGGGTATTGAACAACCTTGAAGAAGATAGAAGAATGAGATGGAATGAACAAAGGTTGTATAAGAGTTAGAAATAATATTAAAAGAGCGAATAATTGGGACACCCTGCTTTATGGATTTGAGAATGCCAAAGAAGTAGAAAGCCATGTTTTTCAGTTTTTAGTTACTACGTCAAACATCTCAGAAAAAATCAACTTGTGAAAAAGGCTTACTGTGATTCACAGTTCCTTGGAGGTTCCATGATTGATGACCCCACTGATTTCAAGGCTGCGCTAAGGCAACACATGATGGTAGAACATGTGATTAAGTGAAATTGCTCACCTGGAAGCCAGGGAGTGAAAGAGTAAGTTCATAGTATCCTATGGATATGCTCCTAGTAACCTAAAAACCCTTCCGGGAGACTCTGTTTCTTAAAGGTCTGCCTCCCATCACCATTGATCTGCAGGTCAAGCCCGTAACAGATGGGCCTTTGGGGGATATTTAAGAAACCAACTATGTTTCTTAAATAAAAACTTTTTAAATTTATTTTTAAATTTAAAGTTAAAACTTTACACAGAGAAACTATCAAAATCTAGAGAAGGGTTCAAATATCCAGGTACAGGAAAGCCAGAGTAATTTAGCACCAGTCATATTAGCAAGAATCCTCAAGACAAGCTAAAATCAAGTCCTCAAAGTTAAGTAAAGAGAATATTTTTCAAGGTAGCAAGACAAACTACAAAACAACACAGACAGCAACCATTTTACAGCAGACTTCTGAGCAGACTCTCTAAGCTAAGCACAGTGGTGTATTCACAGTGATGAAGAACTGTCCACAGAAGACAACTACATGGAATATACAATAAACAAGGTAGACATATTCCAGAAATATAAAAGGAGAAAGAATACAAGGCCTCTACTGAAATGAGGAGGAGAGTTCTAGTTGAAAGAATGAGACACTAAAGACTTAAGACATTAAGAAAACACTAGGAGGCACATGTAAAGCTACTAAAAGGGGATTTATAGAGATAAAATTGAGACGTTCTAACTTGTAAACATGGTGAATAAATCACATCTTCAACATGAAGGCTAAAAACCAATAAAATGATATTTCAGTATGTTCAGAGATAGCAATGTGGTACACATAAAATTCAAACTTTAAAATATCAACAAATGAGAAGAATGCAGGTTGAGAGGGGTTTTAACACATTTTTTGTTTTATCTTTATAATCATTTTCAGTTGCTATGATTTCAAAATAACTCGCTGAAATGAAAGGATTATTTTTGTGAGCCATATGGTGACCACTGGAGAAATATTTCTAATAGACAAAAGAAAACTATAGCACAATATAGAAATGCACTAGTAGTATTAATACTGATATATATAAGTAGACTGAGAGTAAGAATAACAAATGAAAGGCATTATAATAAAACTAGAAAGAAACCTAGTTATAGAGAGATCTTACCTATTTATAATTACCTTGAATACAAACAGTGCAAATTTTCAAGTGAAACAACATAAGCCAACAATAAATTGCAAATAAAGACCTAACTGTACTAGTTCCAGGAGCTTCCTGGAGGAGTTTTTTAGGACCACTCAGGTATACGATCATGTCATCTGCAAATAGAGATAATTGACTTCTTCCTTGTTGATTTGAATTCCTTTTATCTCCCTTTCTTGTCTTATGGCTTCAGCTAAGACTTCAAGTATAATATTGAATAGAAGTGGTGAGAGTGGACAGCCTTGTCTAGTTCCTGATCGAAGTGGGAATGCTTCAAATTTTCCCCATTGAATACAATCCCTGCTGTTGGCTTGTTATATAAAGCTTTTATTATATTGATAAAGGTCCCTTCCATTCCAAATGTCTCTAGGGTTTTTGTTGTATCTTGTCAAAAGCTTTTTCTGCATCTATCGACAGTATCATGTGGTCTTGAATTTTAGACTGGTTTGTATGGTGAATTATGTTTATTGATTTGCGTATGTTGAACCAAACTTGTGTGCCTGGAATAAAGCCTACTTGATCCCCGTGGATGATCTTTTTGATATGGTTTTGAATTCGATTTGCTAAGACTTTGTTGAGAATCTTTGCATCTGTATTCATCAAAGAGATTGGCCTATAGTTTTCTTTTTTAAGTGTATTTTTATTAGGTTTTGGAATTAAGACAATATTAGCTTCATAGAAAGAATCTGGTAGTGTTCTTTCCTTTGCTATTTGATGGAACAGTTTAAGGAGTATTGGTGTTATTAGCTCCTTAAATGTCTGGTAGAACTCTGTACTGAATCCATCTGGTCCAGGACATTTTTTGGTAGGAAGATTTGAGATTACTTCATCAATTTCCTCATATGTTGTAAGACTATTTAAATAATTCATAACTTCCTGATTCAATTTAGGTAAGTTGTGCTTACTTAAGAATTCATTTCCTTTGTGTTGTCAAATTTCACAGTTCAGCAGAGTGGCAGCATACGAAATAAACATACAAAAATTAGTGGCCTTCCTATATGCCCAGAATGAAAGAAGTGGAAAAGCCTTGAGAGAAACAATCCCATTTACTATAGCCCCTAAAAAAATGAAATACCTTGGTATAAACCTAATTAAGGAAGTAAGAGACCTTTACAATGAAAACTTTAAAACCCTAAAGAAAGAAATTGCAGAAGACACCAGAAGGTGGAAAGACCTCCCATGTTTCCGGATTGGCAGAATCAATATCATAAAAATGACCATCCTACCAAAGGCAATATACAGATTCAACGCTATACCAATCAAAATCCCAAAGCAATTCTTTAAAGAGGTTGATCAAATAACTCAAAATTCATATGGAGGCACAAAAGACCCAGGATAGCAAAAGAAATCCTGAGTAACAAAAACACTGCTGGAGGTATCATGATAACAAACCTTAGTCTCTACTACAAATCCATAGTTTTAAAAACAGCCTGGTACTGGCTCCAAAATAGACACACAGATCAACGGATAAGGATTGAAGATCCATATATAAGCCCACACAACTGCAGACATTTGATCTTTGACAAAGGGGCCCAAAAAATCCAATGGAAAAGAACAGTATCTTCAACAAATGGTGCTGGCAAAATTGGATGTCCACATGTAGAAGATTAAAACTTGACCCGTACTTGTCATCACATACAAGACTTCATTCCAAATGGATCAAGGACCTCGCTATGAGGCCAGAGACTATAAAAACCTTAGTTGAAAGGGTAGGGAACTCCCTCAAGCTGATTGGGCTAGGCCAACAGTTCTTAGTCAGAAATCCAATAGCACAGTCACTACAACCAACACTCAACAGATGGGATCTTATGAAATTAAAGAGCTTCTGTTCAGATAAAGAGATTGTAACTCTAGCACAAAAGCAACCCACAGAATGGAGAAAATCTTCACTAACCACATATCTGATAGAGCTCTACTATCCAGAGTGCACAAAGAACTTAGAAAACTAAACACCAAGGAAACAAATGGCCCAATTAAAAAATGGGCCTTGGAACTTAAAAGAAACTTTACCAGGGATGAAATTGAAATGTCTAACAAATATCTTAAAAGATGCTCTGCATCCTCAGCCATCAGGGAAATGCAAATCAAAACTTCCCTGAGATATCATCTTACCCCGGTCAGAATGGCAAAAATCCACAATACAAACAAAACAACACCAAATGCTGGAGGGGATATGGAGAGAATGGAACTCTCCTACATTGCTGGTGGGAATGCAGGCTTATACAACCACTCTGGTGAGCCATCTGGTGATTCTTAAAAAAGTTAAAGATTGAAATGCCATATGACTCTGCTATTCCACTATTGGTGAATAATCCCCCATATAGCAAAATTCACCCAATAGCACAAGCAACACCATGTTCATAGCAGAACAAAGTCATGGAATCAACCCAAATGTCCAACAGTTGATGAGTGGGTAAGGAAAATGTGGTACATTTATATAATGGAATACTACTCAGCCATGAAAAACAATGAATTAATGAATTTTCCCAGGAAATGGATGGAATTAGAAACATTATATTGAGTGAAGTATCCCAGACACAGAAAATTAAGTGCCATATGTACTCCCTAATAGGTGGATCCTAGGTACCAAACCCACTTAGTGACACACTCAAAGATAAATCTCTGTAATACCTACAGTAATTGCAAAGATTATAAGCAGAGAGGGAAGGGGAAGGAGGGCCCTGCCAGAAACAAGGAGAGAGGGGATTATGCTACAGCAGAGAAAATAGGCCACCATCAAGGACTACAAATAAGTAATGAGACATCTGGTTGGGCTCGCAGACTCTCCTTAGTAGTCATTTGCTTCTGATGGGATATAATCTCACCAGATAGGAAGGGCATAGAGTCTGCCACATAGAAGGTAACCCTCCTGCAAATGGGACTGCCCCTCCCCTCCTCACAGCGGTCTCCTAGTCTTATTCCATCTACTCTTATAATAAGACTCTATTTTAACAGCATTTTATCTCTAGCCAGAGGGTGATATCCAATACCTATCAGTATGGAGCCAAGAGCAGTGCAGGAGCAGCAACACTGAAAAAAAAATCAACAAACCATAATTTGGAAAATTAGAGACTCTACATCAACCACCTGGAACCAGGCCAGCCTAATCTCTCCCCATCCTAAAGCTCAGGGAAATTTGCGGAAGAGGTGGTGGTAAGATTGTAAGAGCCTAAAGATGGGGAGGAGCAACAATATGCAAGATATTCCACCCAAGTTAGGGCCAAAGTAATCATAATAGGACTTTGCATGACCTGCGCAATTACCAACATATCATTGAACCTCCAATGTCTAGCATGGATCACAGGCACTAGGATTCTTAGAGGCAAGGGATTAACATCCACAAAAGTGTTCCTACACGAAAGGGGAACACAAAAAAGAGCTCTAGGCAATGCCATTGGGTGCTTACACCTCATCAGAGAAGAGGACCCAGAGGGAAGTTTGACATGCACACTAAAGAATGCTCCAGGAATGGGGGGGGGGAGCACTGGGAGAAGGGAGGTTGTGGGGGAAGGGAAAGGAAAGGGAAAAGGGGGCTGAGAGCAAGGGGATCCAGGGACATGTGGAAGGAGGGAGGCGAATGGGGTACTTATCACCTTTGTACTATTGGAATAATAAATAAATAAATAAATAAACAAATAAGTAAATAAAAAGAAAACAAACAAATGAACAAAAAGACCTAACTGTATATTATCTGCTTCATATCTAAGAAAACACATACATATTGAAAATGAAGAACTAAAATGTCATAAAGACATTACATCAACTTTAAATTAAATGTAACATAAAGTCCTTATACAATGAAAAAAGGGCAATTTGACAAGAGGATAAAATAATTATGCATAAAACACGATAAAACAATTATACAAAACATACATGCCAATACCAAAACACAAAAAATATTTTAAAAAACAAGTGCAATGAAAGGAGAGGAGTATCATCCTACTTCCAGCAATGACCAAAACAAACAAACAAACAAAAAACAAGTTTTCAAAGGTACATAAAGAGAAAATATTAATGAGTTAAATATGCCCTCCATCAAAGAGAGATAACTACAGAACATTTCATTCAACCCACTGTAGCACATATACATCAACATATAAAACACTTTCTAAGATAGGTCACAGAATAGGCTATCAAACAATTTTCAACTAATTTTTAAAATGTGAAATAATAACTACATGATAATAACCAAATATCAATATCCAAAAAAATATTGGAGACTATGCAAAAACATGGGTATTCAATAATTTGGTCCCAATTGGCCAAGAAAATAATTAAGAAAAACATTTAAGAAATTTTTGGAGCAGATGAAATTGGAGACACATTATGCAAAAAGCAATGGATAAGAGCAAAAAGTATGTTTATAATGTTGTTGAGGATTTTTTTACATCACAAAATCATATTCAAAGATGTATCTAGAAGATCAGTCCCTATGATCAGGTTGGGTTAACTCTAAAAACACAAAGTTGGCTCAATATACACAAATCAATAAATGTAATTCATCACACAACAAATGCAAAGACAAAAATCACATGATCCTTTCAATAGACACAGGAAAAGCTTTTGACAAAATTGAATTTATTTTTATGATAAAAGTCCAGGAAACAGAAGATATGGAAGGAACATATGTCAACTTAATAAATGCCATATGCTCAAAATTAATATCCAAAAGTGAGTGGCTTTCCTATATACCAAGAATGAAGAAAATGAGAAAGTCCTCAGAGAAACAATTCCATTTGCCATAACTCTAAAGAGAAATAATTCCATTTACCATAACTCTAAAAATAATGACATAGAGTGGAATAAACCTCACCAACTTTGAAACACTCAAACAAATTTGAATCTATTAGTCTATCAAAAGTAATATGCAGATTTGATGTCATACCAACCAAATTCCAATGAAATTCTTCACAGAAATTGATAAAACAATTAAAAAATTCATATGGAAAGACAAAAGGCCCAGGATAGCAAAAAACAATTCTGAGTAATAAAAACTCTGCTGCAAAATATCACTTGATATACCAGACCTTAAGTTATACTACAATATAGTAATAAAATATTAAATAATAAAATAATAGTAAAAACATCATACTCCTGGCTCCAAAATAGACCTACAGATCAATGGATTAGAATTGAAGTCCCTGATGAAAGCTAATACTCTTACAGTCGACTAATTTTTGACATAGGTGCTAAAAAGAACATTAGAAAAGTGAGAGCATCTTTCACAGATTGTGCTGGGAAAATTGGACATCTACATGCAGAAAAATGAAACTAGACCCTTTTTTGTCACCCTGAATAAAATACTACAAATGAATCAAAGACCTCAATGTTAAATTGGGAACTCTAAAACTCCTAGAAGAAAGAACAGGGAGTACATTGAAACTGATAAGCCTAAGTCAGCATTTTCTGAATAGGACCCCAAATGTACAGGAAATAGGACGAAAGCTCAAGTGGGATTTCATGAAATTAAAAGCTGCTTTTCAGCAAAAGATACTGTCTGTCAGACAAAAAGACAGCACATGGATTGGAAGAAAATCTTTGCTAACCTTACATTTGATAGAGGACTAATATGAAGAGTATATGAGGAACTAAAAAATTAAATTTCAAGGATTCAAACAATCCAATTAAAAATGGGCATTAGAACTAAAAGAAACCTCACAGGATGAAATTCAAATATCTAAAAAAAAATCTTAACAAATGTTCTACTTCCCTTGCCATTAGGAAAATGCAAATTAAAACCACTCTGAGATATCATCTCACCCAATCAGAGTGGCTCAAATCCAAAACACAAATAAAAACAAATGGTAGTGAGGATGTAGGGAGAAGGGACTGCTCATGCAAATTCAAACTTATAAAAACCCTCTGGAAATCAGTATGGAGATTCCTAAAACAAGTTAAAAATTGATATTCCATGCAAGCCAGTTAATGTCACATCTTACTACAGAAATACTTGTACATCCGTGTTCACTGCAGCTCTGTTCACAATAGCAAAGCAATGGAATCAGCCTAGGTGTCCAACAAAGATGAATGGATAATGAAAATATGGTATATACACACAATGGAATACTATTCAGCTGTCAAAAAATGAATTAATAAATTTGTTGGTAAATATATGGAGATGGAAGAAATTATACTGAGTGAAGTATCTCAGTCACAGAAAGACCAGTGCCACATGTTGTCTCATACAAGTAGATCTACCATTGAACCTTCAGAATGATATGACTAAATTGATACTTCTACAATACCCACAAACTAAAAAGGAACAAAAGTTGGGAGGAGAGTGGGAATCCCAAAAGACTAGAGACCAAAGAACACAGACAAATAGATGAAAAAGAAAAAAGGCTCTTATAGAAGAAAAGTCTTAAAGGGAAGGGGAAAAAGGGAGACAGGAATTAGTAAAGGGTAAGGTAGCAATGAAAAAAAGTTTTTGAAGGTAAGAATCTGCCTCTGTGGTAGCTTCTGTGATTTGATTTACCTCCAGTTTCTGCTGCTTTCCATGTCTTTCCTGTCATAATGTGCTATATTCTCCTTGGAGCTATAAGCCAAGTAAATCTCCCCTTTTCTCCATTAAATTGTCTCTGAGTGTTGTCTCACAGCAGCAGAAAGAATAACTCGCACAGTGATCAGCACGAACACTGAAAGAGAAAAATCTTAAATAGACTATAATTCAATCTCTAAGAAAACAAGAGCAAAATCACATTGCAAATAACTAGAAGAGAAAAAAATTAAAAAAACAGTGCAAAAGAAAAGGAAATGGAAATTACACAAAAAGAAAATATCAATGAAATTGTTGTCTGAAAAGAAAAACAAAATAAGCAAGCTTTTATGAAGAGGACTAAGGAAAAAAGAAAGAAGATTCAGATAAAATTAGAAATAAGGGCTCCGCCGGTCGGGATGCATAGGCGAGATCCAGCCGGGCCTCAACGCGCGCTCCAGGACCCCAGGTCAGCCCACGGGGACCCGGCTCCGACTCCCGCCATCCAGCCGGAGCCGCGCGGGGGCCGAGGGAACGAGGAGGACCTCCCCCTGCGCCCGGGCCCCGCCCCAGCTGCCCTCGGGTTAAATAGCTCCACGCCGATGCGCCCATCCTCCCTCTTTCGCCCCACCCCCCGCTCCGCCAGTCGGGACACGCACGCGGTCCACCCGGGCCTCACCCCGCTCCCTAGGTAAGTCCCCGTTCAGGCCCCGCCCACCAGTACCCCAGGCCAAATAATTCCGTTTAGTGAAATTGAGAGATCTTAAGAGTTAAAATGACAATGCCAAAGTCAAAGTGCAAATCCATGAGAAGCAACACTCAAGTAAACAAATCTCCCACTGAAGAAATTAATCCCATAATGTTAGACTCCAACAAGAACAAACCCGCGGAAAAAGGCCAAGAAAGCCTGACCCAGGATAACGACTTTCAAAATATGATCATTACCATGTTCAATACTATGAAAGAGGAAATCCGGGAGGAATTACATAATCGAATCAATCGCTTTGAAGAGGAACACAACAGACATCTGGAGGGGTTGAGAAAAACAGTGCAAGAAACAAAAAGTGGCATAGAACAGTTAAAACAAACTCAAGCAGAGTTTAAAACTGAGCTAAAAGACAAGTTATCTTCAACCCAGAAGCCACAGAGAGTCTTATCAACAGAACTAATGAAGCAGAAAACAGAATTTCAGACCTTGAAGATAAAGTGGGAGTACTAGCCAGCTCAATGGAAGAGGTTGTTAAAGCCAAAAAGATACTTGAGAGAAATATCCAAGAGATATGGGACACCCTGAAGAAGCCTAACATGCGTATTCATGGAATACCGGAGCAAGAATCTCAAAATACCACCCCTGAGGAAATTTTTCAAAGGATCATCAAGGAAAACTTTCCTCATCTAAAGAAAGAGAGGCCCATTCATATACAAGAGGCATTCCGCACCCCAAACAGATACGACCAAACTAGAAGCACACCGCGGCAAATAATAGTTAAAACACTCCACATTCAAGATAAAGAACTGGTGCTGAGAGCTTCAAGGGAGAAAAAACAAGTCACTTTTAAAGGCAAACCTATTAAAATAACAAATGACTTCTCAGTCGAAACAGTAAAAGCAAGAAGAGCTTGGAGAGACATACTTCAAGTATTGAATGAGCAAAAATGTCAACCCAGGCTGATTTACCCTGCAAAACTATCAGTCATGATCGAGGGAGAAAGAAAAATTTTCCAGCACAAAGACAACTTTAAGGGATACATGTCCACCAAACCAGGCCTTCAAAAACTGCTAGAAATGATACTCAAGCGTGAAGAAAAAAACAGGCATATCCAGGAGAACAGAAGGCAAATATAACACCATTAAAAGCGAAGCAATATACTTATAAAAGCTACTAAACATAATAAATGTCTGGAATTAACAATAGTTTCTCCATTATAACACTAAATGTTAATGGACTTAATTCACCGATCAAGAGACACAGATTACAAACTTGGATTAAAAATCACAATCCATCAATCTGTTGCCTGCAGGAAACCCATCTCACCACAAAAGATAGGCACGCTCTAAAAATAAAAGGCTGGTCAACAATTCTACAAGCAAATGGAAGCAGAAAACAGGCAGGGGTAGCCATTATGCTATCAGACAAAGTGGATTTCAAACCAAAAAAAATTATAAGAGACACGGATGGATACTACATTTTAGTCACAGGTACAATTCACCAGGAAGACTTCACAATACTGAACATATATGCACCCAATACGGGCCCCTCCACATTCATTAAGAAAACCCTACAGCGTCTAAAGCAAGAAATCAACCCCCAAACGATAATTCTTGGGGACTTCAACACCGCCCTCTCTACATGGGATAGATCAACAGGTCAAAAGCTTAACAGAGACACTTTGGAACTTAATCAAACCCTGAACGAAATGGACCTCACAGATCTCTATCGAACTTTTCACCCATGCACCAAAGAATACACATTTTTCTCAGCAGCACACGGAACTTTCTCCAAAATAGATCACATATTGGGCCACAAAATGAATCTACACATGTACAAGAAAGTTGAAATTCTAACCTGTGCCCTATCAGACCACCACGGCCTAAAGCTGGACATCCACAACACATCAAACAAGAGAAAATACACTAACTCCTGGAAACTTAACACTATGATGCTGAATGAGAACTGGATTCAGGAAGAAATTAAAAAGGAAATTCAAGATTTCCTGAAAGTGAATGATAACGAAAATACAACTTACCAAAATCTCTGGGACACAATGAAAGCTGTTCTAAGAGGTAAGTTCATAGCTCTTAATGCCCACGTCAAAAAAATGGAAACATCAGAAATAAACAACTTAACAATGCAGCTTAAAGCTTTAGAGAAACTAGAGCAATCTGATCCCAAAAGCAGTAGAAGAGAAGAGATTAGCAAAATAAGGGGAGAAATATCTGAAATCGAGACTAAGAAAACGATAGAAAAAATCAACCAATCAAAAAGCTGGTTCTTTGAAAAAATCAACAAGATTGATACACCCCTAGCTAAACTAACCAAAAGCAAGAGAGAGAAAACCCAAATTAACAAAATTAGAAATGAACATGGAGTTATCACTACGGATACCCAAGAAATCCAGAGAATTATAACATCATATTTCAAAAACTTATACTCTGTGAAGTTTGACAACACAAAAGAGATGGATGAATTTCTAAGTAAACACAAATTACCTAAATTGAATCAGGAAGTTGTGAATTACTTAAATAGTCCCATAACATATAAGGAAATTGAGGAAGTAATCTCGAATCTTCCCACCAAAAAATGTCCTGGACCAGATGGATTCAGCACAGAGTTCTACAAGACATTTAAGGAGTTAATAACACCAATACTCCTTAAACTGTTCCATCAAATAGCAAAGGAAGGAACACTACCAAATTCCTTCTATGAAGCTAATATCGTTTTTAATCCCAAAACCTAATAAAGATTCACTTAAAAAAGAAAACTATAGGCCGATCTCCCTAATGAACACAGATGCAAAGATTCTCAACAAAGTCTTAGCAAATCGGATTCAAAAACATATTAAAAAGATCATTCATGGGGACCAAGTAGGCTTCATCCCCGGCACACAAGGTTGGTTCAACATACGCAAATCAATAAATGTAATTCATCATGTAAACCAGTCCAAAGTCCAAGACCACATGATACTCTCGATAGATGCAGAAAAAGCTTTTGACAAGATCCAACAGCCTTTTATGATCAAAACGCTAGAGACAGTAGGAATGGAAGGAACCTTTATCAATATAATAAAAGCTGTATACAACAAGCCCACAGCAAGGATTATGCTCAATGGGGAACAATTGGAAGCATTCCCACTTCGATCAGGAACAAGACAAGGCTGTCCACTCTCACCACTTCTATTCAATATTGTACTTGAAGTCTTAGCCGAAGCCATAAGACAAGAAAGGGACATAAGAGGGATTCAAATTGGCAAGGAAGAAGTCAAGCTATCTCTATTTGCAGATGACATGATCTTATACCTGAGTGATCCCAAAAACTCCAGCAGGAAGCTCCTGGAACTAATTGAGAAGTTCAGCAGGGTGGCAGGATACAAAATAAATGTGCAAAAATCAGAGGCCTTCCTATATGCCCAGAATGAAAGAAGTGAAAAAGCCTTGAGAGAAACCATGCCATTTACTATAACCCCTAAAAAAATGAAATACCTTGGTATAAACCTAACTAAGGAGGTAAAAGACCTTTACAATGAAAACTTTAAAACCCTAAAGAAAGAAATTGCAGAAGACACCAGAAGGTGGAAAGACCTCCCTTGTTCCTGGATTGGCAGAATCAACATTGTAAAAATGACCATCCTACCAAAGGCAATATACAGATTCAATGCTATACCAATCAAAATCCCAAAGCAATTCTTCAAAGAAGTTGACCAAACAATCTCAAAGTTCATATGGAGGCACAAAAGACCCAGGATAGCAAAAACAATCCTGAGTAACAAAAACACAGCTGGAGGTATTACCATACCAAACCTAAGTCTATACTACAAATCCATAGTTATAAAGACAGCCTGGTACTGGCTCCAAAATAGACACACAGATCAATGGATAAGGATTGAAGACCCAGATATAAGCCCACAAAGTTACAGCCATTTGGTCTTTGACAAAGGGGCCCAAAGAATCCAATGGAAAAAGAACAGCATCTTCAACAAATGGTGCTGGCAAAACTGGATCTCCACATGCAGAAGATTAAAGCTGGACCCGTACTTGTCACCATGTACAAGACTTAATTCCAAATGGATCAAGGACCTTGATATCAGGCCAGAGACTTTAAAAGCCATAGTTGAAAGGATAGGGAACTCCCTCGAGCTGATTGGGCTAGGCCAACACTTCCTAAACAGACATCCAATGGCACAGTCACTGCTACCAACTCTCAACAGTTGGGATCTTGTGAAATTAAAGAGCTTCTGTTCAGATAAAGAGATTGTCACACGAGCTCAAAGGCAACCCACAGAATGGGAGAAAATCTTCACTAACCACATATCTGACAGAGCTCTACTGTCCAGAGTGCACAAAGAACTTAGAAAATTAAACTCCAAGGAAAACACTGGCCCAATTAAAAAATGGGCCCTGGAACTTCAAAGAAACTTTACCAGGGATGAAATTAAAATGTCTAACAATTATCTTAAAAAATGCTCCACTTCCTTCGCCATCAGGGAAATGCAAATCAAAACTTCCCTGAGATATCATCTCACCCCGGTCAGGATGGCAAAAATCCACAGTACAAACAACGACAAATGCTGGAGAGGATGTGGGGAGAGGGGAACTCTCCTACATTGTTGGTGGGAATACAGGCTCATACAGCCACTCTGGCGAGCCGTCTGGAGATTCTTAAAGAAATTAAAGATTGAAATGCCATATGACCCTGGTATCCCACTTTTGGGAATAACCCCCCAAGCAGCAGAGGTTCGCCTCGATATCACAAGCTCGACCATGTTCATAGCAGCACTGTTTACAATAGCAAAGTCATGGAATCAACCTAAATGTCCAACAGTTGACGAGTGGATAAGGAAATTGTGGTACATCTATACAATGGAGTACTACTCAGCCATCAAAAATGATGAATTACTGGAATTTGCTGGGAAATGGATGTCATTAGAAAGAATTATATTAAGTGAAGTATCCCAAACCCAGAAAATTAAGCGCCGTATGTACTCCCTAATAGGTGGCTCCTAGTACCAAACTCGCCCAGCCCACATTGGGACACTCAAAAGTAAACCTATGTAACACAGTAATTGCAAGGATTATGAACAAGAGAGATGGGTTAGGAGGGCCACACCAGAAACAAGGAGAGAGGAGACCATGTTACAGCAGAGAAAATAGGCCTCCATCAAGGTCTGCATGTAAGTAATGAGAAACCTGGTTAAGTTCACAGACGTTCTTTCCTGATCTCACCAGAAGGGGAGGGCATATAGTCTAGCAGATAAAAAGTAATCATTTTGCAAATGGGTGATGGACCCCTCCCTCAGTGAGGTTTCCTACTCTTATTACATCTACCCTTGAATGTGCTATTACAACAAGACTCCAGTTTAACAGCTTTTTGTCTCTGGCCAGGGGGTGACATACAGTGCCCAGCAGAATGGAGTGAAGGGAATTGCAGGAGCAGCAAAACTGCAAAAGAAAATCAACAAACCACAATCCAGAACTTCAGAGACTCTATATCAATCACATAGAACTAGGACAGCCTAATCTCTCCCCATGGTGGAGCTCAGGGACATTTGCGGAAGAGGGGGCGGTAAGATTGTAAGAGCAAAAGGATGGGAGGAGCAACGATTTGCAAGATTCTCAACAATAGTTGGGGCCAAAGCAATCATAATGGAACTTTGCATGCCCTGCGCAATGTCCAGCGCACTGTTGCCCTCATAAAGTCTAGCATCTGTTAAGGGCACCGAGACCCCTGGAGGCAAGGGATTGACAGCCATAGTAGTAATCTTATGCTTAAGGGGAACAAGAGAAAGGGCTTATGGAAATGCCACTGGGTCCTTATATGTCATCGGAGAGGAGGACCCAGTGGAGAGTTAGGCGCACACAATAAAGGACTCTCTGGGAATTGGGGGGGAGACACTGGGGGAAGGGGAAGGGGGAGGGAGGGAACTGGTAAAAAATTTTAAAATGTATAATTAAATTTTTAATAAAAAAATAAAATACATAAACATATGCAAAAAAATTAGAAATAAGAAGAAAACAAAGGATCTTTGGAGACTATATGGAAGATTATACAGCAATGAAAATTTGATGACCTATGGACATTACTGAATCATGAAGACATAGAAAATCTGAACTTACTAAAGCAGAATGTGAATGAGAACTAGAGAATCCCATGAAAAAATAACCTAGGAGCAAATGGTTTCCTCACCACACCTTTATGGAAGACTTATTTTTGTCAATTATCTTTCAATTAAAAAAATGGAATGGATGGATTTATTCTAAATGCATCCCATAAAACCAGTATTACACTGATGCCAAAGAACCTAACACACAAAATAAAACTGAAAATAAACATCATTGATGAACACAGAATTGAAAACCTTAAAGCAAATTCAAGTAATACATTAAAAAGAGTATCTGCCTTGTTAAATGGGGGAAATCATCACAGAGATACAAGGATAATTCAACATAAAAGTCATTAAACACAATATTCCATCTTGACAGAATGAAAAACAAAAAAAATCTATGATCTCAGTAGATAAAGAAAGCATACTGGATTTAAGGCAACATCCATTCTTGAAAAAGTGCTGGACTAATTAGATACAAAAGGAAAATTCCTCAATATGTAGGTTCTATATATAAGCCATACAGCTAATTAAACGGAATAGGGAAAGACTGAAATCCTTCTCCCTGTGATAAGAAACCAGACAAGTATGTTCATCTATGTTATTCAGCATAATACTGGAAGTTCTAGATGCAGTTTTTGATTAAGAAAAAAAAATGAGGCCTCCCATTGGAGAAGAAAAAATTAAATTGTTCATGCTTGCAAATATGCAAATAATCCCCAAAGACTCCAAACAAGCAATTAGAATTAAATGAATCCAGCAAAGTTGTTAGAAATCAACTTCAATTTATGTTAGTTATGAAAAATTACCAAAGAATACTTTTAACAGAAAAGATAAATGGTCTTTATAGTAAAACTTATAGAACATTAATAAAATAAACTTCTGATGTTGTAAAAAGGGGGGGTACTCCACCCTTAAGAAAAGATGTGTCCATTGAAATAATTTAAATTGTTACTGTTAAAATAATAAAAATGTACTTTACTACAGAAAGTCATCTACCAATCTAAAACAAGTGGAAGACAATAATGATAACTAAAAAATCTCCTAAAACTAATGTAGATCACAAAAAAATGGACAAAGGAAAACAAGAACAGAAAAATTCCTTGAGCAGCTAAACGATTTTGAAAAGAAATAACAATGTAAGAAGCATTATACTATTGTTGCTGAAATATACTATAATAAAAATAACCAAAATGCAAGGATGAGAATAAAAAGCTTAAATATAAACATATCCATTGATAACTGAGTTTTGACAAATATGGTAAGAACTTGCATTGGAAAAAGTCTTTTTAATAATTTATTTTAGAAAAATCGAGTTTGTCTCTAAGAATCAAAGTAGAGCTAATCTCTCAGCAGTATAACAATGAAGTCAAGCACTAAAAATGTGAATATACAACACAAAACTGCTAGAATAAGACATAAAGGAAATGTTTCAGGACATTGGACTGTGAAAGGATTTTATGGTAAGGCCCTGAAAGCAATGGACAGGAAACAAAGGCAGAAATAGACAAAAGAGACTATCAGTAACTGACATGCTTTATCACAGCTAAGGAAACTTTCAGAGTGAAGAGCCAACCTATAGAATGGGAGAAAAATTTTTCAATTATACTCGTCAAAAGGAGTTAACATTCAAAATATGACAGTCCAAAAATCGAAGAACAAAACGGTAATAAAAAATGGGAAACAGATCCAAATCAACAAGAGATACAGCCAAATTTCTCCCCATCCTAAAGGTCAGGGAAATTTGAGGAAGAGGGAGCAATAAGATTGTAAGAGCCTGAAGATGGGGAGGAGCAATGATACGCAAGATACTTCACACAAGTTAGGGTCGCAATAGCCATAATCAAACTTTGCATGACCTGCAGCAATGGCTGACATGTCAATGACCCCCCAAAGTCCAGCATGGATCACAGCCACTAGGATCCTAAGAGGCAAGGGATTAAAAATCACAATAGTGTTGCCATACTAAAGGGGAGTCCATGAAAGGGCTCTAGAGGGGCAATGCCACTGAGTCCTTACACCTCACTAGAATGGAGAATGCAAAGGGAAGTTTGACATTCACAGTAAAGGATGCTCCAGGGAATGGGAGGGGGCAGGGGGAGCACTGGAAGAAAGAGAGGGAGAGGGGTGAACAGAAGAGGAAAAGGGGGGAGAGAGCAAGGGGGACTGGGGTGAGGTGGAAGGAGGGAGGGGACTGCAGTACCTATTAAATTTGTATGAGTGGAGAAATAATTAATTTAAAAAACAAGGGTTGGAGAGGTGGCTCAGGAGTTAAGCCTCTACCTTGCAGGCGGAAGGTCCCGAGTTCTGATCCTAGGCCCACGTATAGACACCAGGCGGAAGCAGGGGCGGCCTGCGCTTCTGGTCCTGGTAGGGCGGAGCCTGTGAATCCCGGGGCAGAGTAAACAAGGAGGAGGTGGAGGCGGTCCATGGTGGTTCCTGAATTCGTCCGTGGTTCTACACACACACACACACACACACACACACACATGCATACACGCACAATTGAATAAATAATAAAAAAAATTTAAAAAAACAAGAGATACAAATGGCCAATGGATGTATGAAACAAATGTTCAACATTACTCGTCAGCAGAAAAATAAAATCAAAACTTCAGTGAGCTATAATGTCATACCACTATGAAGAGCAACTAAGAAAATATCATGTAGGCACCAATGATGAGATACAGAATACTGCTGAGTGGTCTTCCACGGAATCTCAAGTAGTAGATCCACTGTGTTCTTGAAATACTAATACCAGTGATATCAAATGATATAGCAATCCCATTCTTGGGTACATATACAAAAACAGTGAAGTCAAAATTACATCTAAACTACTATACTTACTATACAATAGTCAGGAAATGTATGCAACCTGAATGCCTATTAATTGAAAAATGAAGACAGGGTTATGCATATACACAATGAAATACTATTCAGCTACAAAATAATGAAGTCTTACATTTACCAGAGCTACCTTATTTCTTGTAAAACAGAACATCATCATGTTTAGTGAAACAAACAAGACAGAATGCCAAGAAGCCAACGTGAAGAAAGGCCATTCAGTAAGTACTAAGTTGCAGTTATATAGAAACAACCTTTTGGTGTGTTATTACACAATGTGGCGACTAGGAGGAACAACAATGATCTGAGTGTTCTAGAAAACCAGACGAAAGGTTTTTGAATGTTTTCATGACAAAATGTTAAATGTTAGAGAGATTGGCTATATTTAACCTTATGTCAATATTATGTTGAAGCATTGTAATAACTGACTTTATAGTAATGTAGAATTTTGTGTGTTTGCATTGACTAAAATATTTATGTTAAAAGTAAACCAAAGTGGCTCAGGGGTTAAGCCTCTGCCTTGCAGGCAGAAGGTCCTGAGTTCGGATCCTAGACCCCACGTATAGACTCCGGGCGAAAGCAGGGGCGGCCTGCGTTTCTGGTCCTGGTAGGGCGGAGCCTGTGAATCCCGGGGCAGAGTAAACAAGGAGGAGGTTGGAGGCGGTCCATGGTTCTACACACACACACACACACACACACACATGCACACACACGCATACACGCACAATTGAATAAATAATAAAAAAATTTTTAAAAAGTAAACCAATGTAAACTAAAATTGTGTATATAAATGCAAAATATATGAAAAGAAGAAATAGTCCTGAAGCAAAAAAATCTGGATGAATTATTCTGTTCAAATGGACTCTCACAAAGTGCTGATAATCAAGATGTCAAGTTCTGCATAATTGACAGCTAAGTACAGCAGGAGGGATTCAAAGCAGATAAAGATCTAGCCGTAAACAGATCTTCAAGAAAGTGTCAAAGAAAAGAAGTTTTGAAAACAGATGGGCAATACCTTTGGCTCAAAAATCCCTAACCTTGATCCCTAAACCACTCCTTCACAAAATGTTAATTCATGGCTCATAAAGGCTTAAATGAAGCCATTGACATTATAAAGTCTTTCTATGAACACAGGAGAATATTATCTTGGTTAATAGGCAAATATTTCTTCAGCAGAATGTTTCATTAAAATTAAAACCTAAAGAAACCATTAAGACAAAGAGTAAAGTAAATACATTCACTAAAATGATACCATTTCAACTAGAAATATTCTGTATTAATTAAAATGTTTCTGCCTGAACTACAAAATGTGTAAGAGTATACTTAGTACAAATACTTTCCTCCTCCATGCAAAGCAAGACAAACATGAAAACTAAGAGTAAAGATGTGCTGTATTTTACTATTTAACCTGAGCAAAATCATAGTTTCAAATCCTTTCCTACTAGAAAAGATGTTTATATCATTTTAGTATAATAATGATTACATTTAAATCAATTATGTGATTCTACGTTTCCTCATAATGATGAAATAAATACATTATCATCATTACCTATCTTATGCTGGTGTATGTTAGAACTCAGTCAATTGTTTTTTAATTACTATTTTATTTTTCTAGCTTTACAAGCACAGTGATTACTTATCCTTGCTTCCCTCTATTCCCGCTCTCATCTCCCTCTCTTTCCTTCGTCAATCTAGCCCACTCCCTCCCCTCTTCTGCCTGTATGTTGCTACAGAGTTCCCTCTGGCGGGGTTCAGGTCTCTTGTGGCATACCAAGTTGTGGCTCTGCAGGCCACTCCACTGATAGGGGCATTTCCCTTCACTAGCTTTAACCCCTAAGGTTTCCACTGTATGTTCTTATCTCTCTTGAGTTCCTCTATAATCTATGGGGGCATGTTGACATGTCAGTCATTATGCAGGTCTGGTAAGGACTGCAGTGAGCTCCTTGATGCATCAGAACTGCCTTGAATGGAATATCTTGTTCAACGGTGAACCTTCCCATCTTTAGGTTCTTACAGTCTCACTGCCCCCTCTTCCATGAGGTTCCCAAAGCCTTAGGATGGGGAGAGATTAGGTTGGCCTGATTCTGGGTGAGCCCTGCTGGGTCGCTAATTCTATCCATGTCACTGCTCTTCTGGCCTAGGCTGCATCCTATCAGGGTGTTGAGATTCTCTGCTTCTCTTGTAGAAGAAGTCTTCAAGGCTGAGTGTCAAGTGTTCTTCAAGTCTATGGGCATAATAACAGCTATTTACAGAACAGTTTGGCATACTGTCTTCCTACCTATAGGTTCGTTGGCTGTTTTTCTTTATTGATCTATTTCCTTCCCTTTTTTAGGTTCTTGTTCTAATTAACAGTAACAGGACAAGTGGATCAGATTTCAATCAGAAAGCTGTTGGTTTTCTCCTTGATACTCATCACGATTACACTGGTGGTCGCCTGTTGCCATGGTGACTTTTACTGCAACTTTCAGATTTCAGGAGTTGATGAGGCCCATGATTATTTCTTTCCCCCAGTATCTTCTAAAATTCCTTAGTACTGTGTAGACTATCCAACAAGGAAAATATTCTTAGACCAGTTCTAGTTGATGTATTTTGCCCATGTTTTGTTATCCATATGTGTTGCATCTTCAGTAATAGTTTTTTGGGGGAGCAACAAAGAGCAATGGCAAAAGCCTATAATGTGTGGGAGCCTTCGAACCTCTCTGACCAACATTTTATCAGGAAGTGTCACATTCCTGTTACTTCTAGTATGTATTTTGTCACTGGGTTCTAAGCAGATCAGCTCAGGGCTTTTTCTTCCCGTTTTCCTCACTTTATCTTCCTCTGCATAGGTTCTGCCCATAAAAAGCCAGAGAGGTGACCCTCTCTTATAATCTCAGCAGTGAGGAGTTGTAGACCCTTGAAACTCAATAACCAGTGAGTCTAGCCAATTGGAAAGTCTCACGTTCCCATGAGAGGGACCTTTCCTTTCAAAAAACCTTCGATAAGTAGTTCCAGACCAATGACGTATGAAGTCAACCCCTGACATGCTCATGCACCCACACAAAGAACTAGACCTATACATAATACTAGATCTAGACCTACACACAGACACAAGTGCATGCACGCGCACACACACACACACACACACACACACACACACACACACACAACAAACCTGGTTTTCCTCCCAGTCCAAACTGCAGAATTTCTTTTTACCTGCAGGAATGATTATCAATGAAGATGCATTCAAATGCAAGTATTCTATTTACTATTGATTCTGTAGATGTATCTTCTCATGCAGAGGGTCTGAATGCAATGGCATTAATACAATTAAATATTAAAAGTATTTTATGACTCTTGTAAAATGTATTTTTGCATTAAAATTTGTTGTTATTTAAAAAATCAGAGTAAACTCATGCATACAGCTGTAATCCCAGCACTTGAGTGTGGCAGAGGTGGGAAATCAAAGCTAGCCTAGATTTTCTTATGAGACCATGTCACAGAGAAGGAAATATAAGATGAGAATTCTTATATTTATTTTTTAAACTATTGTCAAAATAATACAGAAACTATTTTATGCAGCCCAGAAGATACCTGCCATGACACTGAGGGAAAAGTCATGGGGGACAGTGAGCTTTGGGCTGCAGAAGTCACATTCTATTTTCTTTAGCCAAAGATGGTCCATAAGTTGGAAGAAAGGAGGGGGAATAAGCTGAACAAACATCAAAGACTATAGTTCATTTTTGGGTTTTCCCTGAAAATATTTTGAGCTTCTTGGGAGTAAATCCTCACTATTTTTTTTGTGAATTGTCTACTGCAGTGTGAGAATACAGTGCTTGATTTAAAAATGTTTTTATTTTAATTGAAAAATCTTAAACTTACTATATAACTGACTCTCATTTTAATGTTTAAACTGTTCTATAAGGAGACCTGTGGTTAGCCATGTCACAGAATGATAATCATGCCCAGGAAAGCAGAAATTACTAAAGAAAACCTCCTGTATTTTCTTTCAGAAACCTAAAAATATCTAAAAGCAGATAAGGTAAATGCCCAAGGTAACAAAACTCAAAAATAGGGAAAAGAGCTAGGGTCTTTAATTGTCGACTGACTCTGTGACTTATGCAGTTAATGGATTCTCTTTCAGCCTTTGTTTTCTAACCATGTTTAATATTCTCTGTTTAAAAGCATTTTGGGTATTGGATGTCACCCCTTGCAGTCCTTGCAATTACTGTAGGTATTACAGAGAATTATCCTTAAGTGTCACTAAGTGGGTTTGGTACTAGAAGCCATCTATTAGGGAGTACATACGGCGCTCAATTTTCTGGGTCTGGGATACTTCACTCAATATAATTGTTTCTAATTCCATCCATTTCCTGGCAAATTCCATTAATTCATCGTTTCTGATGGTTGAGTAGTACTCCATTGTATAGATGTACCACATTTTTCTTATCCACTCATCAATTTTGCATGCCCTGCATAATGTCCAACATACTACTGACCCCACAAAGTCTAGGATTTGCTAAAGGCACTAGGATCCTTGGAAGCAAGGGATTGACAGCTACAGTAGTGTTTTTATGCTAAACGGGAACACAGGAAAGGCTTCTGGGAAATGCCACTGGGTCCTTGCACCTCATCGGAGAGGAGGACCCAGAGGAGAGTTTGGCATGCACATTAAAGGATGCTCTGGGGATGGGAGGGGGAGGCTCTGGGGATGGGAGGGGGATGGAGAGGAAGGGGTGGGGAGTTGGAGGTAGGGGACCGGTGTATCTGTTAAGTTTGTATGAGTGGAAACAATAAAAATACATTAAAAAAAGCATTTTGGGAAAGGAATAAAGAGCCATATTTGCTAAACTCTTAGTAGACATCCAATAGTATACATATACATCTTATATATTTGTGCTAACTCAAAGAGCCTTTGGGAAATATAGTCTGTGCAGCACAATGGATATGCCACATTTTTTTATTATCTCCGCTCATTCATACTTAATAGGTACACCGGTTCCCTCCCTCCCTCCTCCTCCCCCATCCCTCACCCCTCCCTCCCCACCCCCATTGCCTCCCCTCCCCCAATCCCCGGAGAATCCTTTAATGTGCATGCCTGACTGTCCTCTGGGTCTTCCTCTCCGATGACATACAAGGACCCAGCGGCATTTCCCTGAACCCTTTCCTGTGTTCCCCTTAAGCATAGGAACACTATTTTGGGATATGCCACATTTTGATGTTTGGTTACTTATTCTTGTTTTTGTTCTCTCTACCCTTTCTCTTGTATTACCCCAGGGAGAAAGCAAGCTCCAAAATTATGACTGCTCTGGGAGAAAGCAGCTCATGTGGAAAATAATGGAGGTTTCCATACAAAAGTCAACATGGAACAGAAAAGCATGCCATAACATCAGTGAGCTTATATATACATTATTAGCCCATTAAGCTTTGAAATAACTACAGCAGCAGTCAATAGCTTAACTGAAACCCTGAGAGAGAACTTGAGTCAGAACCGCAATGGCCAATTGCTGGCCCTCAAAAAAATCATGATGTAATAAATGCTTCTTATTGATCAGTTGCTGAGTTGGAAGCCAATTTGTTAAAGAGCAATGAGTGGCTAATTCAGTTCACAAAAAAATATCTATGTCCTATCAGGAAAAATCTCTCCTGGAGAAAATTCAATAAACCTACAAATACTGAAGTCTTTGCATTCGAAGATTCTCTAAAACTATTACTAGACTTAAAGGAGATAGAAGCTCACAGAAAACAGTACTCACGAAGTACTTCCAGTCTTAATGGATTAAATGTCAAATCAAAATTCCAACTGTAAATTAAATTCAACTTAGTCACATTATGTGGTCTTCTTAACAAAATGATAAACGATACTCTACAACTAACCTAAAGTTTAGGGTGACATGAGTTGCAAAAGAAAATAAGTGCTGTGTTCTTGGAAGTGCTAAAAAAAGAAACTCACTTAAAATATATATGTATATAAATTGACGTTGCACAAAATGAAGAGATGTCCCACTAAAGGGCTAAATTATTTAACATGAGAGATTGTCACTGAGCAATTTCCTGTTCCAAAGGGAATAAACAGACATCAGAATGTGGAAGAAAGAGATCATTTCTAATAATCTTCCAGCAACTTCAAAAATGGCTAATCTTCATAGCAACTACATATCTTTCACAAGCTTGGCCACACAGGGTTTGTCTTGAATTGCAACATGATTATACAGCTGTGCTTGTTAGGAATTTATCCTCAGATAGACATAGTCTACCACCAGTTGAAGCAAATCAGACTGATATGGAAATCAACTGCCAGACAGAAAATTATTTATAGAACTATCATCTGACCTACTTCCTGCAATTTATTATAAGTTTTAAGTTGTAGGAAAAGTTAAGCCTCTGTAGAAGTTTTAAAACAGAAACACTGGAAGGTGAACATTATTCTTATTTTTTGAATAACAAAATATATGGAATTTAAAAAATCTTAATGATTGACCATAATGCATTTTTTAATTTTAATTTTCTTTTGTGATGGAGAGGAATAAATAGTGAATAAGAAGAATAAAAAATAAGTCACATTTAGGGTTAGGATGATTGTGATTAATGTGATTGTATACAAGACAGTATTTTTATTTGATTGAATGAAAGATTAACTAATTAGAGGTATTCTTTCTTTCCTTTTCCTGTAATATTTTTCATCTTTTTCTTAATTTTAGAAAGAATATTTTGAATTAATTACATCATAATTTCACTTGAGAAGTAAACTTAATTTTTTCACAAAGTTGATTAGATTTTCATATCAAGTACTCTGTGAAAAATGCTTTAATATTTGTTAATATCCTATAATTATTTAACATCTATGCTTCAGGGGAAAACGTTAATACTTTATAATAGCATATTCCATTTTGTATCAGTTTCTCTACTCTGCTACTATGAGACACCACCGAAACTTAGGGAACTTAAGGAAGAAAGGCAATTTATTTGGCTTATGGTTCCAGAGGAGAGAGCCAATCCATTATGGCAGAAGAGGCGTGACACACAGCAGAGGCTGGAGGTGGCTTAGGTCACATCCGTCATGGAGGCTGAGAACAAATTGCCAACTCCAAGAGCAGACTTCCCCTGTGGAAGTAGGGTGGGATTAGCCAACCTCAAGGCCCGCCTACTGTTACGAACCTTCCTCTAGCTAGGTTTTACAACCTAAAGTTGCCATGACCTCCCCAAATATCAACTGAAGATTCAAACATATGAGTCGGTGGAGGACAAATCCCATTCAATCCATGACACATATAAACAAACTTAGCTTACCTTGCCAACGAACAATATTCATTTCTTTCACATGAGTATTCCATATAAAAAATATGAAACATATAATAATAAAATGTGAATTTACTTGTATGATACCAACACAACATGTTGGCAGTGTTATTGATAACATTTGATATCATACATTAAATATTTCAATGATATTGAGTGCCTATTGTTTGAGAAAAATCCGTTCCTCTGTGTAGCAGTTCATCTGAAATCTCTTAACTGTAAGATCCTGTCAAATCAAGTTAAATACTTTAGCACAAATAAACATTAAAATTGAAGTATTATGACACAATAAGAAAATATCAACTTAAGACTAAAGTCCAGCCAGTTAAATACTGCATGCTAATGTCCTTTTTCTGTTGCTCATCACACATAGTCATGGTGGCTCACAAATTCTGGGCAATCCCAGTACCTCTTCACAGCTTGAAGTTGCACAAACAGAATTTATCTGGACCAGGTTGAATGTTCATTAGCAGCACATCTCAATGTCTTGAAACACATTCCTCCAAAAAAGGCCGCCACAGTCCTCTGGTACCAAATTTCGTAGCAGTTCGTTTGCATTGTTGCTGATAAGTTGTCACCAAACAGCTTAAGAGAATAAGGGGCTTATTTCCTGATGATAGTCCAGTTACAGTTCTTAGTCCATCTTGGCAGGTCATGCACCATCACCAAAGGGCAGAGAGAACTGGCCATGACCATATCCATATAACAGCTGAGAGAGGGACTGTCATGGTTAGGCACACGTGACAACTTGACAGTTGAGGGTGTCTAGGCACATTTGTAGAGAATTAATGGTTGAGTTAAGCCCAGAGCAAACCTGCCGGAGATTGTCTAGCTGATGGAGAAGGCCCAAGCCGTGGTGGGTAGGATTAGGCCCTAGAATAAAACACACCAAGCTGGTTGAGAGAGTCAGCATCCTTCTGTATACTTGGCCAGAC
Organism: Typhlomys cinereus; assembly: GCA_023101885.1. NCBI lineage: Eukaryota > Metazoa > Chordata > Mammalia > Rodentia > Platacanthomyidae > Typhlomys > Typhlomys cinereus. The sequence continues at coordinate 1,596,468 of JALPQD010000104.1, forward strand.
ATGCTGGTCTTGCAGGTAAGGATCATTCCTCTCCTAGCCATTACATACAGATGGTGTGGCCAGTTCCCTCGGCCTGGTGTTGGTGCGTGCTCTCCTGTCAAGCTGGCCTAAGAACTGTAACCAGTAATTGTAAAAGAAAAATAAATCCTTTGTTCCCTTAAGCTGTTTGATGGTCATCAGCAACCATGCAGGCGAACACAACAGGGACAATCCTTACTTGCCAGACCAGCATGTGTGGCAAAGTATACACAAGGATGCCCCCTTTCTCAAACAATTCCCTCTGTTTTGTTTATCTGCCCAGTGACTAGTCCCACCCATGTGGGCTGGGCTTTCCCCATCCACTAGACAAGATTCCTGCAGGTTGGCTCTGGGCTTAACTCAAATAATTCTCTACAAATGTGCCCAGAGCTTGAACCCTCAATCATCAAGTTGTATCTAACTATGACACTCTGTGAAGGAAATAGAGAAAACAGAGGTTTCACAGTGTAGTAAGAAGGAAAGATAATCCAGAGGAGAAAGGATTACCTTAAGAAGACCATTTCAATAGCAAAGAAGCATAAACACTAATAAATATCAATTAGTGGTCCAGGGATTAGTAAAGGTTTATGTTCTGTAAAATAGATTTCTTATCTTTACATATGAAAATAAATTTTTAGTGAAAAATACATTAGCAATTATATTATTCATTGCCCTTAAGAGACACTATCTAGTTCTGTATCTAATGTTTCTTTACTAAATTGAGCACAAATACCTTGCTTCACAAATACTTTTCAGATCAGTGTAATATCATTAACATAAAAAGTACTATCTTTGACATTAGTTCATTTAGTATTTGCAAGAGAGCCATGACTACAGACCACTAATTGCAATCATAAGCTCCCTACTGAAAATAACTCATTTTTGCTCCCGATATGGTCGAATATGACTTTAATCCCAGCACTAAGGGGGCAGAGGCTGGACAGATATGAATCTGAGGTCAGCAGGGGAGAGATGCTGTAGAGAAAGCAAACCAAAGCAAAACCAACAAAAAAATCTCACGGTAGAGATTTTTGTTTTCTAAGATTTATCATTCTGGCAATGAATTCTGAGCCCTAGGCATGTTGCACAGTTGCTTTACCACTAAGCTAAAATCTAGTCCTGATTTCTAAAAGAAATTTAGAATGCATTTGAAGAATTCTGATTCATCACAAAAATGTTTTATGAACTTATTCAATCTTATGCAGAAAAAGTCTTGGTCCTTGGGGAAAGTTTTTCAATACGTACAATTTTCTTTGCCTTGTTTATTTTTAATTTACTTATTCATTCATTCATTTATTTATCTTTTTAGGTTCGTTTGCTTAATTTTTGTTCAGAAACAAAGTAATGGGCTCTTCATGGCATCTTCATACATAAGTCATTATATTGTTCTTTTCCCCCCACTTACCAGCCTTTCACCCCTCCCCCACCACCAGCTGGTTCCCTTCCTTCCTCTGATTAATCCTAAAAGTCTGTTTTCTTTTTGCATATATTCTATTATCTTTTCTACTTCTCATTCTTCCAAGATCTCTCCCTTCTCTGTCATGATTTCTTTTCTAGTTTCATCACACACACACACACACACACACACACAGACACACACATGCATGATTTTAAATCTAACTTTCTCATATAAGAGAAAACATCAATACATGCAATTTTCTTTGACACGAATAAGAGATTATTTCCAAATCAATGAGTAATAAAAAACAAAATGCAAAACATGTTCAGATCAGAAAAGGTATTATAGTTTTGTTTGTAGTGGTTGTCAACTAGGGTCAACTTCCTTCAGGACTCAATTGACAATATCTGAAGACATTTCTGATTGCTACAATTTGGGGAGAATATAACTGATATTGTGGTTAGAGGCCAAATTGCTACTGAAAAATCCTACATTGCCAAAGATAGGCCTGACAACAAAGAATTTATGTAGCTCTAAACATCAGAAGTACTAAGTGCAAAAAAAAAAAAAAAAAAAAAGACACTCTTCAGCAGCAAAAGAGTGAATGCAGGAATTATCAGACAAAAACAAGTTGGAAGACAATTATAGATGAAAAATAATCTTCTCCAATAAAAATATGTATGAAAGAATATTAACCTAAGAAATAATAGTATAGCAATTACCTTTGAAACTTCCTCTATTTTCAGGCAATATAACTTATGATTTGTTCCAGAATGATGTAGAATATTAAGGATATCAAGCTCTTTCATTTTTCACAATAACTTTGGCAAAATGGCAAATTATATTGCAATTCAGTTACAGTGCAATTCCCACTGGTTTTATGGGCTGCTGTTAGCTTTCAAAAGATATCAAATATTTCACAGATTTAGTTTTATTTTTTGCTTATGTATTACCTAAATTTTGGTGCAAAAATATCACTTTTCCCCTTAAGAACATGCATCCTTGAATATTTCTCTTCATTATACATAATCTTGGCATTTACCACTATTCAAATTTTAGATTATTTTATGTGAAGCTCTATACCTAATTGTTTTCAATTCCTTTAAAAAAATCTAACCAGACCTTCCTTCTGTGTGTACAAAATTCTTACCCTTCAAAATGATGCAGATCTACCCACTCAGATTGTGTTAGACATCTTTGATGTGTACATCTGATGTGTACATTTCAAAGTTATCCATAGACTTTTGAGCACATTAATGACAAAAGTTTAGAAATTCATACTTTAGCGCTTCAGAGAGTAAACTTCTGTGAAAGTAGTTATTAGCAGAAAGAGACATTTAACTTTTAAGAAGAAACTTTTACCTACATATAAGTGGTGAATTATAAGAGGTTTTTAACATGCTGTAACTGCCATGGACACAATGTAAAACTTGCTAGTTATCCTTGACTTTTTGAAATTCAGTGTAACAGTTTTATTTCATCTTCCCCTAATTCCAAACCATTATATCACCAGGGCATGAATATCATAATGAACAGAGAGGGGAAGAGGATTTCCTAAGACCTACAAAACATAAATGAGGGTAAAGGACAACCACAGTGTTGCCCACACAAAATGGATGGGAAGGACACCCAAGAATGTTACCTAGAGCACAACGGGCTGACCGCTTTATAGAGAAAAACACAAAAGTGGATATTATGTTGTAGAATATGTCAATGTGTCTTAAGAAACTCTGACAATCCAATGTAGAGATGAAACAGATCTAATTTTTTAAACTTAAACCAAAAAGGAGTTATACAGCTTTGAAGACATATTATTTTATAAGAAATCCATCAAAGCAACTGACCTGAAAGCATGCTTATATGTAATCTTACACACATAGAGTTACATATTCTTTGGATAACAATATGCTCACTAAAAATAGACCTGTTGGCATTTTCAGCAATATGCTACAAAACTCTGATTTCTGGGTCTATAGAATTGGTGACAAAATTATTCAAAATATGAGACTGTCAACTTGCTGACTGGCCTTCAAAACCACCTACCCTAAGCTACATATATCCCCATCTTATACACGGTTCTGGATGGATTCAATTTAAAAATTCTTAAGAGGCATATTTTATTCCAGAATCTAAAAGCCAAATTTTTGGGACATGTAAAATCTCCTATGTGGGAACATATTTTTCAAACATGTCACCCTATCAGGAGAACTCAGGACTTTCTATGTCTTCCCTTCTCACTGTACCCTACCTCTACCTCACACGCTCTTGCAACTCAGAGACTTGGTTCATGCAGATCCCAATGGCAAGCAGGTGTCATACTCATACTGGAGCAAATAAGAGAATGATAATAAGGACACAGACAAGCATAAGGGCAAGGGCAAAGGGATTGCTTTTGCTATTCCTAGACACTCTGGAGCTGGAGAGTAAAGATAGCAATACAGGAGAACCATCTCAATAGGGCAAAGACCTGCTGAGGAGCACAAGGAGAGCCATATGATTTCCCAGAACGTGAAATGAATACGTCTGACTATATTCTCTTCACTTCTATTGATGATTTGTTGAAGATCCATGAGATTTTTGAATTTCATAGATCTTTCTTTATTTCTATCTTTTCAATGATGATTGTGTAGAAAATGGTCTTGGAAAATAAAGATTGCCATGAGCCAAGGCCAGACATGTTTACTTGTGCCCTAAGAGTCAAGTTTCAAAAAAAAAACCAACCAACAAAAAACAGGGCTCTTCTTTCACCTGAATATTCTCCACAGTACTCCATGAATACCAGAGGGTGGGAACAAACCTAGGAAGTCTTGTATTCTGGCTACTCTCTTGTTACAGTTGTCTTATCTCTTATCACAGTTGTAGCAATCTGTGGTGACCTGACATGCCATAATCTCCACAGGATTCCCCACAGGACAAACCTAATTTGAAGATAAAGCATAGAATGTGTGTGTGTGTATATGTGTGTGTGTGTGTGTGTGTGTATGTGTGTGTGTGTAAGGGAGCACTTAAGTGTCTGTGCCTGTGGAAGCCCAAGGGTGACTTGAAGATTGCTCTGCCTCCCTGTTGCTTTGCTCTGGGGTTTCTACCTTCCAAATCATATCTGCCCTGAAATTTTACATGGAATCTGGGATCTGAATTCAAGTCCTTTTGCTTTAAATTCTGAGCCACCTCACCAGACCAAGAGCAGGATCTTTTTTGAGTAACTCTTAAAGATCATTCTCTAGGAATGAGAACAAAGGTAGAAGAGAGTGAGAATTAAATTTAAGGGAGAAATGTAATCTCTATGCCACATCATCAAGATGTCATTGATGATCAGGTGTGTACTTCCAGGCCTGGATGATATATTCCAAGTTTTGCCTCAAACATCTACCCACCTACTTACTCTCTGAAGGGTGCTTCAGACTCAAGATTTCCAGTTTCAGCAAATAGCACCATCTGCCTAGCTACAAATATGTTTTATTCTTGACTCCTGCTTTCTCTTTTTCATTACCATCTTACCAATTCCAACACTCTCTGTGTAGTTTTGGTTGAATCAACACTGTCTCCTTTCAGATTATTATCCCACATTGGCCACATTGCTCTTTTAGTTCAATCGGCTTGCATGATCCTGAGTTCTCATTGTGGACAAGTTTTCCTGTCCTCCTTCTGTGGGTATAATTTGTTTCTCTCTCTAGTCTCTAATTAAACATTCTTCCCCAAAGCTGACTTTCTTAGGTAACCATTCAAGTTATGTCATTTTATCATCAAAAGACCGTGCTGTTTATGGTAGTAAAAGCCAGTGTGTGCATGTGTGTGTTTGTGTGTGCATGTGTGTGTGCGTGTGTGTGTGTGTGTACCTCTGCATGAATGGTAGGTATGGATAAGATGGATAGGATGAGTATAATGAAACATAGTGGTTGCATCACCATCACATAAAGCACAGTTCAAAAATGAAAGTAGCAAATCTAAATGTACTACATCAGATGATCAAGTTTTGAGCTGTTTGCAGATTTCTCTGAAAAGATGAGAAAATGACCAAAGAAATATTTTCAAGAGTGCTTTGATGTTAGATAAAATAGCTTCAAAGTGCTCATCATGCTGAGATGACATTTTCCATGATCTTATTAACATTTTCTGAGTCCTAAAACATCACTTAAAAATGAGTGACATTTCTCCTATAGCAATTTGAATCTAAATTAATGTAGCAAAAACATAGTGGTGACTGAAGCTGTAACAGACATTTCCATTCTATTCCAAAACTTTATTCTTAAGCCTAATGTCTGAACTTTGACTTTCCTGTTTCAGTCCCTTAAATATTTAAGAAAATGTGCATAAACTGAAAAATAGGTACTAGATTTATGAAGAAAGGCCATAAAAGTATTAGTCACCATCTTGTTGCTTTAGAAACAAAAGCAGGTTAATTCTCTTGTTCTCATCTATAGAGGTACAGTATGAGCACTGCATGAATGCTAACAGTATTGCTTTCCTCTCCTATGTTAACAGAAAATGGTGACAGAAAGTCTATTCCTTGTATACCATAGAGTGAGATTATTATTCAAATGCCTGGATGCAATGATGATGCCTATTTATTATTCCCACCATGCTTCCAGCTCTAAGTCTGTGTTAGTGGAAGCTGAGACAGTTTCTCTAGGAAATCTTTCCTACTACTCAGGAAGCAAGCTATTTCCTTAAGCTTTTATGCAGAAGTAAGAGTATCTGGTATTGTCACATGCTCAGTTTGACTGGGTATTCATTGCACCCTGCTTTCTTGTGTACATTGCTGTCTCTCTTAACTTCTCTCTTGTCCCATCTGAAACCGTTATGGACAGCAAGAGCAGCTAAACAGCTCCATCTCTGCAACTGAGCTCATGAGTTCTTTTCATGGCCACACCCTTTACTGTACCACGCAGAGAGATTAGGGATCTGGAAGACCCCTAATTAAGTGAAGATTAGATCCCACTTAAGTGCAACTCACTTTGAAGTTTCTTATTACTATGCTGTTTTAATATATAATGAAGGATGGACAGACAAGATGGTCCAATGGATAAGACACCTGTCCAATGAGTTGGCAACCTGAGTTCAATCCTTGGAAGCCCATATGGTGGAAGGAGAGAATGGATTTCTGAAAGTTATTCTTTGTTCCCCCCACCCATGTGCCATGACATACATATGTTTTCTCTCTCTCTCTCTCTCTCTCTCTCTCTCTCTTTCTCTTTCTCTCCTAGCTCACAAATAAATAAATAAAATATAATGAAGATAATTAGTAAAGTTCCCATACTAACCGGGAGCCCAATAAGGTGCTCGGGGCTATGCCACTGAGTCCTGAACCCTAATTAGGGTGGAGGACTCAGAGGAAAGTTTGACATTCTCAAAAAAGGATACTCCAGGGGATGGGAGGGAGGAACAGGGATGCACTGGGAGAGGAGGAGGGATGGAGGGGGGGCTAAAGGAAAGGGGATGGGGGGGAGAGTGCAAGGGGAGACGGCTGGGGAGGGGAGGATGAAGGGAGAGGACCAGGGTACCTACTGAGCTTGTATAATTAGGAAAAGAATAAAATGTGGGAGAAAAAAATAGACAACAGACTTAAAAATATGATGAAGATAATTTATAAATAGAACTAGAAAATAAAAATGTTTTACATGAAATGGACCATGTTTGGTTTGTATTTACAAGTGGCTGCTTAGTGTATGTATCCCATAAAATATATGTGCTTGACTGTGTTGTGGCTGCTGTTAATCAATGTCACAGGTTGGAGTGGGCAGGTCTGGTTTATTAGCTCTTAGTTTGAATTGGTCACCTACAAGGACTCTGGCCAGTGGAATGAAGGCTTTATACAAGACAGGTTAAGGGAATGCCTAGAAGGGGAGGGGTTACTCTGACTTCCATATTTGTGATCTTCTCTGGGTAAAGAAGCCTTTTACTCACATAACCCAAAATTTACTTTCTTTTCTTTTACAGACAAAATAATGGAAGTAATTAAAGTTTCACTGATTTTTGAGATACTGAAAAATCATCATCATAAAGACAATAACTTTTGGTTTTTATTTTATGATGAAGTTATTGTAGACATAAATAACTCTAATTCAAAAGTGTCTGTAAATACTATTGATGCATGAAGTCTGTATTTTCTATATAAAATAATTTTTCTCTTGACTCATTTTATTATCAAACTAGAACTTTTATGTAAATCGGAGAGATTCTATAATAAGCACAGTTACAAAGATGAAACTTCAATATTCTAGTCAAATTACTCAGGATATGTAGATTTATCATTTTCTAGGCCTCATTTTTATTATAAAGTATCTCTAAGGTGAGTGTGTGGAAATGCTGAATGAATGTGGACTGGGGAAGGTACCCAGGTTTTCACAAAACCCACAGGAATCTAACAGGCCAGCATCAGAAGTAGCTGCTTTGCCAGTTGGAATAACTCTCACAGTGAATCTCATTACGGTTTATAAAATAGTTTTCATATAACATTTTAGTCTCAGAATTTATTTACAATTTTGGCGATTATTCAGAATCCTATGAAACCTTTTGTTTAAATTAAGCCTATTCATTCTCATCATATAGGAGACTAAAACACAAACATTTTACATATGAACTTGCAATTTTAACAATAAAGAAAGTAGACAACCACCAAACGTTAAGTCCTGGGCTTGATCTGTATCAGTGAAAAATGAGGAAAAAAAAGCATTCTTTGTAATGTGCAGAAAAAGATTGGGAGAAAACACCAGTTCTCAAATCTGACTTAGGAAGAAATAACATTTCTGCATTCAACCTGTTGAAATATTTTACTCTGAAATATGTTTTCATAATCATTTATATTTGAAAAACAGGAGTATTCTGAGTATCTTTTTTATGTAGTTTTGAATATTCCCCATAAATAGTTGCATGGGTTAATATAACACAAGTTTATGAAGCACAATTATATTACAAAAACAACTATGGGATCTATTGGTAGAATCAGTTCTGACTTTTGGGAAGCTAATGTGTATGAATGTGTTTAAGTTTAGCTAAAAGTGATATGAAAGGCAATGAAAAATAAATATTATATTGCTTACCCTCTGTACTGAATAGTTTTTATATATTATATGTGATAGATGCACGTCATTACTAAAGTATTCCTACAGTTTAACCTCTATAGTACCCTCTGTGAGAGTTTCATAAAAGATGATGTGTGAATTATGGATACATTTTCCTTTCTTGTAGAGTATATTTTTGGGTGTTGGAGGGATATTCCCTTGATTTACAATTTAAATAAATGGTAATGGAGCAGATGCCTGGCAAATTTTAGACTTTTTCTGGGTAACATACAGTGCCAGAAGACAGAAGAAAAATTCATAGAGCCCTATGTGTTATCTCAAATTTTATTTTCATGAAACCACTTGTTCATGTGAGAAAATACTAGCACTAGTCACATGTCTATTTAAAAGAAACTTTAATATATATCTAAATTCTCCACGGTCTGTGGCTCAGATTGAAAGAGCACCCAGCACTCAGCCTAGAAGTCTTCTACAAACAGAGGCAGAAGGTCTCAACACCCTGACAGGATGCAGTCTAGGGCAGTAGAAGAGCAGTGACGTGGACAGCAATGGCCACCAGAATGCAGAGTACCAGCAACCCTGCAGTGCTTATCCAGAACCAGCCCAAGCTAATTTCTCCCCATCTTAAGACTCAGTGAGATTGTAAGAGCCTTAGGATGGTAAGGTCCACTGTTTGATAAGACACACCATTCAAGGCAGGGTTTCTGCATCCAGGAACTCACTGCAGTAAGACTTGTCCTTGCCAGACCTGCAGAAAACCCGACATACCAACATGCCCCCATAGACTATGCGGATCTCAGGAGAGATAATTAGATGCAGTGGAAACCTTAGGGACTAGGGCTGGCCCCTAGCAGTGGAGTGGGCCAAGGAGGGCTGTCTGGTATGCCACAGAGACCTGAACCCTTACAAGAACAGACAAGCCAGAGGGAACCCTGGGGCCCTAAATGGACAGGCAGGAGAATGGGAGGGAGTAGGATGAATTGATGAAGAGAGGGGAGCAAAGATGAAAAGGAGGGGGGAAGGATTCAGGAATAAGTACTCAAAATGCTTGTAAAGCTAAGAAACAAATATCTATATCCAGGTAGCAGAGGAAATCAAGCTAGAAACCAAATAACAGAAGTCATCATGGAAAATTATTCCCTGATGAGCATGGTTTTTCTCTACCATGAGATGTTTTGTATTTCAGTATTTTGTATTCAGCATCACAATTATTAATTAGAGCCAAGAATATAAAATACATACTGGGGCAAGCAAAACTTCTCTTAGAAATTATGATTTTTATTTTCTTTGCTTTTAGAAAGTATGAGATATATTTGTAAGATGTGCCCAAAAACCATGTAACCCAGGCCTCCATACATGGCATTCATAATAGAAAAGCCAAAAACAATACTGCAAATGGCCACCTCTAACTCATTTCTTTCTGTGCCTTTTTCTTAGCTTCATCAATATATACTTCCCTTTTTTCTCAACTCATTCTTTCAGATGCCCAGGCCCCATGCCCGAGAATCTGTGCTATTACATACACAGTATATAATGTGCACTCAAGTTTCTTAGGATTAAAAGAACCACTGCATTAAATAGAGGGAGGTAACATGAATAGATCAAATTAATAACAACATTATTGGCTAATCATGTAAAAACAAAGAAAAACTTACAACCTCAAAGAGAAAGAATGTTTTGAATTCCAAATTTGGTTAGTAAATACATGATTTTCACCTAATTAAAAAGGAATGTATATAACTTTGAGCAAACCTCTTCTGAATTTTGATAAAAACTACACAGAAGGACCATCAAGTGCAAAATGTTGCATATATGTTCCATACACCCTAAATTATTAAGTCTTTCTAGGTATCAAGCAAAGGACTAAATGTTGGATATGGGACAGGAAATAAAATACTTATGGATGTATTTTATATTTTAACTAAAAAGTACACAATTTTAAATAAAAAAATTAAAATAGACATGTGCCCTGCCTCCCTAGATCTTAGGTTTCTTGTTCATATTTTGACATAGAGCATTTGCTCAGTGATGCAACTATACAAGTCATACATGCTCCTGAAACAAGCCTTCACCCATGCTATTATAAGAACCAAATAAGTTAATTGGCTTGCCAAGCATCAAATGTTTTCTTTGGTCTGCTGCTGTCCCACCTGTGGTAGAGAATCTAGCCCCTCTGCCCTTCCAAACTTCCTCCCCTTTTGCAGTTCCCAAAGAGTGATATGTTGGTTTTACAGCTCCAATACTTTTCTTAATTCAGAGCCCAAAACCCACTTTTAAAAAACTGATTTTTCCACTAATGTTCTCTACAGATTTATTTGATTTCTCTTTTCTGGTGGCTACTTCCTTGAGTGGTGTGTTAATGGTGACCTATCTTTTCACATCTCATAGAGGGGGAATCTGGGTAGCCTTCTTCATTGGTGGAGTCCTGATACTGGTATCTTTCAGAACACTCAGACAATTATTTAAATCCCTCAAGCTTTGGGAGAGCATTGAAAAGGGGGGCTGGAGTAAGTTTGAATGCATTAACATGTGACCTTTTAGTATTCAGATTTCCATCTGGTTTTTACCTCTCTCGTGTGCCCAGTACAGAATACCTGGATAGTATTCACAGAAAGTACATACCTTATTATCTATAGCAACAATCTTCACTTTACTGTTGAGTTAGAAAGGGGGAGAGGGTGGAACTGCTTCTGTGAGAGACTTTCTGCCCATTTCTTATTTTCAGCTTCTCTTCCTCTTCATTGCCTGACATAGTGGAATTCCTGAGCATTTCCAAGATCTTCTGTATAAATAAGGGTAGTTCCTGAATTTCTCCAGATTTACTGTCTCTTTCTTACTTCTAAAATACATACTGTTGTATTTCTCATTCTATACTGTTTGCCCTTAAAAAGTCCTTTCTGCACTTAATTATTTCAATGAAGTTTTGAGAAGTAATTACAGAGATTAAAAAATAAGTGTGCTAGTGACATGTTTTTAACGACAATGTCTTTAACCAAAATGCTCAAAAGCCACGCTTTCTCCAGTGTTACAAGGTAGAGACGAACAAGTCCATACAGACAAATAAGTGCAATGCAGTGCTGTCCTGTACTTTCTCAGGCTTCTTTGCACTTGGCTGTTTCCATTGCTATGTGGATGATCAGAATACCTGAAACTGGATACAAAGAAAAATCTGTAAAACAGGCTTTGAGAATCTATTTTAGGAGTATATAAAAGTCAATATTTCACTTGCGAGAAGGGCACTGAAAGGAAAGAAAGAGGAAAAGGAGTGGGGAAAAAGGAGGAAAAATTTCCAAATCAAAAAAATCCACCCCCAAAATGGATGGAATTAGAAACAATTATATTGAATGAAGTATCCCAAACCCAGAAAATTAAGTGCCATATGTACTTCCTAATAGGTGGCTGCTAGTACTAAACCCAATTAGAGACACTCAAGGATAAATCTCTGTAATACCTACAGTAATTGCTAGGATTATGACCAGGAGGGATGGGGTAGGAGGGCCACACCAGAAACAAGGAGAGAGGGGACCATGTTACAGCAGAGAAAATAGGCCACCATCAAGGACTGCAAGTAAGTAATGAGACATTTGATTAAGTTCACAGACTTTCCTTCCTGATCATTTACAACTGATGGGGTGTGATCTCACCAGAAGGGGAGGGAGTCTGGCAGATAAAAAGTAGCCATTTTGCAAATGGGTGATTGACTCCTCCCTCACTGTGGTTTCCTACTTTTATTACATCTACCTTTGAATATACTCTTATAACAAGACTCTAGTTTAACAGGTTTTTATCTTTGGCCAGGGGGTGACATCCAATACCCATCAGGATGGAGTGAAGGGCATTGCAGGAGCAGCAAAACTGAAAAAAAAAATCAACAAACCATAATCCAGAACTTCAGAGACTCTATATCAACCACCTGGAACTAGGCCAGCCTGATCTCTTCCCATCCTGAAGCTCAGGGAAATTTGCAGAAGAGAGGGCGGTAAGATTGTAAGAACACAAGGATGAGAGGAGCAATGATTTGCAAGATACTCCACACAAGTTAGGGCCGAAGCAAGCATAATTGGACTTTGCATGCCCTGTGCAATGTCCCACACACTATTGACCTCACAAAGTCTAGCATTTGCTAAAGGCACCAAGATCCTTGGAGGCAAGGGATTGACAGCCACAGTAGTGTTCCTATTCTTAAGGGGAACACAGGAAAGCGTTCTGGGAAATGCCATTGGGTCCTTGCACCTCATGGGAAAAGAGGACCCAGAGAAGAGTCTGGCATGCACATTAAAGGATGCTCTGGGGATGGGAGTGGGAGGCACTGGGGAATGGGGAGGGAAGGAGGAGGGGAGGTGAGGGAGCACAGGGTAGTGGGGGGTTGGAGGGAGGGAGGGGACCGGTGTACCTGTTAAGTTTGTATGAGTGGAAATTAAAAAAAAAATCCCCCCCAAAAGCAAAATTCATTGTACTAAGCATGTGGTTTTTCTGTAAATATGTCAGTTTTAAAATTCTTATTATGTAAGATTCTTTAAAAAGTATATAAAGCACAAATATGCATGAAGCAATTGCCACACAAAATTGGGTACTCCAGTTCAGGTCCATGTAATCCACATAAAAGCCACCTGAGATCCCAATGGGCAGCACTCAGAGAGACAGGCAAGCTGAGTAGGGAGGCTACTTAAGCTAGTGGAACTGGGAGGAGACTCTACCTCAGTATATAAAATGGAAAGCAATTAAGGAGGACACACACACACACACACACACACACACACACACACACACACACCACTATACCACATACAAATCAAACATGCATGCAAATAAAACTCCTTCCTAGAATAGTGTAATTATGCTGGAGAAGATGGAGTGGGGAAAAACTGTGACAGAAGCCTAGAGTCAAACTCAGCACTGGGTGGGAAGGGGGCTGGTAAAGAATCGCAAGAGATAAACTTAGCAGTAAGGAGCCACACTGCCAAATACACTTGTCACGTGGAGATCTCAGAGTGTCCTCATGGACTGCATCCAGTGCGATTCAGAGTTAGAGTTGTATAGTTGAACAAGAACAATCCTGAAATAGAATCAAAGCAACCAAATTGGACACACTGACTCTATAATAATGAACTATAAATTCCTTGACTTAGTCCCTGCAATATGAGAAGGAATTTAGAAAACGTTGGATTTTTTTTTCAAGTATATACATTCTGAGCCACTGATAAAGCATCAGAAAACTTTCCACTTGATAAATGTAAGTATCAATAACCTGAATGAGGGTGATAAATGGCAGTCCTGGTTGAATGTAGATTGTCTCCCCAGGTTCATTGTTTGAATACTTAGTCGCACGCTAGTAGATGTTGGGAAAACTATGGCACCTTTAGGAAGTAGAGCCTTGCTGGTGGAAGTGCCTCACTGGGGGCCAGTCTTGAGCTTTCAGAACCAGCCTCCCTACCATCTCTCCTTGTCTTTTATCCTCTCTCCCTCTTTCCCTTTCTCCCTCTTTCTGTTCTGATGGCTGCTCCAGCCTCCTGCTTCTGCAGTTATTTCTTCTGCTATGTGTTCCACACCACGATGGACATTCTCCCCTCTGGAAAATATAAATATTTTCTCTCTTAAGTTACTCTTGTTTTAGAGCATTTGTCACAATAACAGATGAGTAACTAGCACAATAATAGACAGTATTTGAACTTTCTGCAAACTGTTGGGATCTGCACTTAAATCTTATTTCTCATGTAGACCTGAATTCCTTAACCTGCCCTAATATGACTTCAACAGGTCATGTCAAAGAGGAATAGTCAATTCTTACATTTACTCATGATGTAAAGTGCACTTGTGTCCATTGCTATAGCAAACCATTTATTCTGAGTAACAAAGCTATGGAAAGAGACCTTCTCCAGACAGCTTCCTATGGCATTTAGTGTTGCTCTTAACATTTATATTAAGCTTTGTTTGTTATCCTTTAGTCATTTCATTCCATGTTGTCAGATTCCATCAAGAAATTTGAAATAAAAATAAAACAGACTTTATATTTCTTGAAAAACTAGACTTAAAAAATAAAATAATATGTACTGGACTTGAATTTGTCATTGTAGGAATCATCTCTGGTAAAATGTTTTAGTTTATCTTCCTGTTGTAGTACAAATATCTCTTGAAAAAAAATATGGCTTAAAGTGCAGATGGTTTGTTCTGGCTCAATTTCACTACAATTCACTGCAAGTGAAGTTTCAGTGGCAGGAGCTTGAAGCAGCTGGTCACACTGAGTTCCCAGTGAAGAAACAGAGAGCAAGAGATGAATGTGCGCTTGCTTGCTGCTGCACAGCCTGTTTTCAATTTTTTTCTATTCTTCAAGACTTTCACACAGAGATGAATTTTTGTGTTCTTTTTTTATTTTATTATAACATTTTTATTATTATTTCCACTCATACGAACTTAATAGGTAGACCAGTTCCCTCCCCCCCACCTCCTCCCCCGAACCCCCTCCTCCCCCTTCCTCCCTCCCCATCTCCCAGTGCCTCCCCCCCAATTCCCAGAGAGTCCTTTATTGTGTATGCCTAACTCTCCTCTTGGTCCTCCTTTCCAATGACGTACAAGGACCCAATGGCATTTCCCTGAACCCTTTCTCATGTTCCCCTTAAGCATAAGAACACTACTGTGGCCATCAATCCCTTGCCTCAAAGGATCTTGGTGCCTTTAGCCGATGCTAGAGTTTGTGAGGTCAATAGTGTGACGGACATGGCGCAGGGCATGCAAAGTCCTATTATGATTGCTTCAGCCCTATCTAGTGTGGAGACTCTTCAAATCATTGCTCCCCCCATCCTTTTGCTCTTACAATCTTGCCGCCCCCTCTTCTGCAGATGTCCCTGAGCTTCAGGATGGGGGGAGATTAGGCTGGTTTAGTTCTATGTGGATGAGAATTTTTGTGTTCTTAACCCTTACTTAACAATCCCATACCCCATCCTGTCTCACTTCATACTTTCTTCTTTTTAGCCAGTTTCCCGCCTGCTTTCTTGTCTTTTTGCATGTGTGGTCCATTGGGTTTCATCTGGGATATCTATTCTGACAAATGCCTGAATAGGGAAACAATTGCCCAGGTCTTGTGGAAGTGGATATCTCTACCCCGAGTTCTCAGGTGCAGCAATCCTGTCATGACCAGAGCAAACTGGCAGCATCACTTTCCAACCACAGGCTCTTAAATTCTTTTTTTTTTTAAACATTTTTTATTATTATTTCTGCTCATACAAACTTAATAGGTACACCGGTTCCCTCCCTCCCTCCTGCTCCCCCCAACCCCCTGCTCCCCCTCCCCTCACCCCTCCCTTCCCATCCCCCAGTGCCTCCCTCCCAAACCCAGAGAATCCTTTTTTTTTAAACATTTTTTATTATTATTTCTGCTCATACAAACTTAATAGGTACACCACTTACCACTTCCCTCCCTCCCTTCTCCTCCCCCTGTGCCTCACCCCTCCCTCCCCATCCCCCAGTGCCTTCCCCCCCCCAATCCCCAGAGAGTCCTTTAATGTGCATGCCTGACTCTCCTCTGGGCCCTCCTCTCTGATGACGTACAAGGACCCAGTGGCATTTCCCTGAACCCTTTCCTGTGTTCCCCTTAAGCATAGGAACACGACTATGGCTGTCAATTCCTTGCCTCCAAGGATCTTGGTGCCTTTAGCAAATGCTAGACTTTGTGGGGTCAATTGTGTGGGACATTGCACAGGGCATGCAAAGTCCAATTATGATTGCTTCGGCCCTAACTTGCGTGGAGTATCTTGCATATCATTGCTCCTCCCATCCTTGTGCTCTTACAATCTTACCGCCCCCTCTTCTGCAAATTTCCCTGAGCTTCAGGATGGGGAGAGATCAGGCTGGCCTAGTTCTAGGTGGTTGATATAGAATCTCTGAAGTTCTGAAGGAGCAGCAAAACTGCAAAAGAAAATCAATGAACCATAATCCAGGCTCTTACATTCTTACAACACCTTTTGTGCAAGGTTTTTTTGAGGCTTGGGATGGGTTCTGCCTCCTTTCTTAAACAGTCTAAGATCCCCTATCCTAGGAACACAGCCACACTCACAATCAAAGCCAATTAAAACACAATAGTTAAGTTAAAATAGGACATTAAAATGGCTCTTAATTCAGTATCACTGCTGTATCAAAGAGAAACTTTAGATAGATTAATTCTGAGGAAGACTATAAGATAAGGGAAAAGGTCTAGACAAAAGCTACCCTTTATTCAGACTTGAAAATTTCACACTTGTGTATAAATAAATTTCTGCTGTATAAGTTATCCAGTCTATATCCCTTTCTATAGCAACTTTAGTAAACTGATACGTCCTACAGGTTTCATGGGGAATGTGACTCTTCTTACTTCTTAACCTTAGATTTGTAGTTTCAAGAAGGCAGACAGAAAAATTTATGTATGGTCACCTAGCATGTAGTTCTTTCTCTTGAAACTCTTAGGAAGTTAATATATATTTTCATTTCCTATAGTATGAGTCCTGGAAAAATATTCTGAACTATAATTAATAAACTACCAAAAGACCTAAAAAGATATAGCCCATATATCAGACAGTTCTCATCTGCTTAAAACACATTTGAATTGCTGCTTTCAGTCCAACTATTATTAATGGATGTAGTTATACAAAATAGTCATCCCTATTTACTTCAGAATGCATTTGGGAGTGACATTTTCTTTCAAAAGTATTTATTTATTCATTCATTCATTCAATCAATCATTTATTTGCTAGAAAGAGAGAAAAGAGAGAAACAAGTACACTATGTGGGTTTCCAGGGATCAAACTCAGGTGGCCAAGTATGTAAGCAGATGCCTTAGCCACTGCTTGCTTCAGTGTAATACCTCGGATGCAATTAGAATGAATTTCAAGCCACACTGCTAGTAATGCAGTGGTACAAAATGAAATCTTTTATTGTGATATTAGCTGAGACCTCAAAACCACAGGAAGTCATCTCACCCTCTGATAAATAAGCTAGATCATTGCAACAAGACTTCAATGAAGGCACTAAAAACAGGGTCCTGTTTGTAAGCTTTCAAGTTAATACCTTTCAAGTTATAGAAAGTTTTTTTGGTAACAAATCCTTAAGTTTAACATACAACATTACTATATGTCTTCAATACATTCAGGATTGTGCCTCTAACTAAGGCCTCATTTATTCATTTCACAAGTATTTACTCAGAGGCTGCTGACACATTGGACACATAACAGATCTTAGAACAGAAAACCATCATCACACTCAGGAGTTTATATGTGAGGAAGAAAGAAAAAGTAGCAAGATAAATACTGTTAATTATAAATGTGGCAATGCCAAGAAGAAAACCAGAAGATGTACATGTTGGATATATGTTTGCAGATTTCATTTAATGTAGTCAGGGAAGAGAGAGACACACAGACTGCTTCCTGAGAGGTCATCTCAGGAGGGAGGCCGCCTTCAGGAACTACAAGGTGAGGCCAAAATAAACAGTTCTGGCCAGAGAGTTAAGGAACTCACAGCTCCCTCCTGTGATAATTGTGATTCTCAAAAAGCACGCACATGTCCCTTACTTCTGACACTCACGGTAAATACCAGAAGACATATTCTGACTGTGAGGTTGTAATTGCTACTTGTCAACGTGTAATCATTTAGACTTTCAAAGCTATACACAATACCCCTTGCCTTACTGCTCACAGAGCTTTATAAACCTATGACTTTTGGTTTGTCTTTTCTTCTTTTCTTTTCTTTTCTTTTCTTTTCTTTTCTTTTCTTTTCTTTTCTTTCTTTTTCTTTTCTTTTTCTTTTCTTTCTTTTCTTCTTTTCTTTGTCTCTAAAGAGGGTAATTTCAAGTATCACTAGTGATATCATGGAGAAACTTGTTTTGTCAACAGTCACATCAAGGTCCTTTCCATAATTGGACATTGGATAAATTTTAGAAGTTATCCTTTTGGTGACTTTAATATACTGATGTCACTATCTGTAATTTTATCCTTCAGCAAGCCTCTTGACTGATTAGAGTAAAATAGAAGAAAATCATATGATTTTCTATAGCATGCTTCTGCTAAGCTAAAACAGTCATGAAGCAAGAGACTAGGGAAAGAAGGAGGCAAGTGAGACCTTGAATAACTAAAAAGTCCAATTAATGAGAACAAAGAAAAAAACATAATGAATAGGTGACACACAAAGAGCCCCCAGGGAAACACAACTTTATAGGTACTTCTTTTAGAAATGAAACAGAAACATATAGTTTAGGGGAAACACAACAGAGTGGCATAAATCTTCATGCATATCTACACGAATATCTACAAAAGCCAAGCCAAAAATAGACAGAGAATTAAGTCTGAAAACAGGAAGAGCCTTTCAACTGGACCTGGTACAAAGCACTGTGAAAATGAACCTCGCTGAGTATTATAGTCAGAGATGGGGTTATATCATGGATGCTCCTCTTTGCTTTGTGGAAATGCAAACTTCCAAGTATAGGGCAGCAAATGTGATTTTGAAATCTGTCCAAAACATTTTGGAAAATCACAGTGTATGAAAGATACACAAATCTCTGGATGGAAAAAAGTATTGCCTCAAGAAGAAGTGTCCTACCCAGCCTGGTGGCACAGTCCTGAGCCTGACTCCTTGGTAGAATATAAGAGGGAAATTCAAGTGCAAGTCCTCCCTTGGTTACAGAGCAATTTCAAAGCCAGCTGAGCCAACTAAGAGAAATCTTGTCTCAAAGTATAAAGGAAAAGCAGGGCTGGGGACATGGATCAGTGATAGAACACCTGTCTGTCATATGAAAAGCTCCCAGTTCAATCTCTAAGGTTCTCTCTCCCCCTAAAGAGAAAGAGAAGTGCTGCTTGGTTCACTTATAATATACACTTCTTTTTGTGTTGCTCTTTCCATGTTCTGCTGTCTGATATCATGTTTATTTGTGATAAACAAGCTGACTGTAGGACAGATGGACACAAAGTCTCTTCCAAAAACTATTCACTTTATATTTATATTGCCATAATGAATGTTTGACACAAAAAGTACAGCAAGGGGATTTTATTAATGTTCACAATTCCAGGTTATTGTTCTAGAGTGATAACAGCAACAGAAGCTAAGGGAAATAGCCACCTTAGGTCCAGAGAAAGAGCTGACAAAGGGGCAAACATTCTTTCAAGCTGCCAGTCTACCAGTTTGTTAATCTGATAACTAGTTCCCCCACTCCATCTTATCTACTGCCAGGAGAACCGTCCCATCTACTATGGGCTGAGTATTCACATATTATTTAGATAATCTCCTAGAGGCTTGCTCTAATAAAGTAATTCTTCATAGATGGGTCCAAAGGTTTAGTTCTCAGTTGTCAGGTTGACACCTAAAATTAACTGCCCCAGTTACTAGTTGGAGAAAATGTCACATCCCCATGTCTGCAACCTCATATCACACACAATTTTTATTATAGGATCTTCACCTTCCACTTGAAAATATTGCTCTCCTCCAATATTTTTAGCTGAATTTCTGCTTCCAATAACTTCTCGACCCTGGGGCAATTTCTCTTTGCATGTCTGCAGCTCAGCAGGCTGTGTCTCTACCAATCCCGTCCTTTCTCCAGGCCTCACCCCAACTTTCCTGCTTTTTGCTGCCTGCTGAGAAGCAGAGTGCATCACAGTCCTGTACTCTTTCATTGATGAACATAAATTCTTGCTTCAGGTCTAAGGAGCAGAGAGAATGTCTTATTTCCTTAGCATCATTAATAACTATCTTTCCCACTAGAGCTATCGCCAGGTGCCAGGTATTGAGCTGCTGCTGGCGATAACTGAGGGCCTGTGCTCACAGAAGCAACTAGATCTTTGCAGTGTATGTGATCGTCTCCTACAAGATATACAATGATTTTTGACAGAAGGACAGATTAACAGGAAAAAAGCAGATCTTGGTTTATTTTATTTTATTTTATTTTATTCCTCTTCAGGGGTTATCTCTTCCGTAAGTTCAGGAGCCATGAATTTGTGTTCTTTAATAGTAATCTGCATCACACCTGTCTATTTCATATTGTGTGTTTGGGCGAAGAGTAGCAACTACTACTGCCTACAATGTCATGATTCTTTAGAAACCAGCTGTATCTTTTTCAACATTGGCTTTTTGCCTGATTGTTTCCAATTATTGGATGCTGGTTACATCATTACTTCTGACACTGTAGCATCCATTCAACCACTAAGTGAATGCTAGATATTTAATGACTCACAAAAAATTGTTAATTTAGCTTCACTGAAAGTATCCAAGAAGACAACCCTTACTCATAGAAGGCACAGAAATGTAAATGATACTTGGTTTTCTAGTCATAGTCAAGTTACTGTTCAGAATTCTATAATATAAAAATAAAAACTCCACATCTTTGTTGAAATTTGTAGAACATAATCCTGGAATTGCTAAAATGTGATTCTTCTCAGTGTTAACCCTTGCTTTCTTCATTACCCCTGAGGAGAATGAAAGGAATATTCCATGAGAACAAGACATGGCTCTTCCTTACCTAGCCCATTGTAAGATCAAAGACAGAAACCATCAGTTTTCTGCAAGGGGCCCATGGAGGGATGGAGTAACTGTCTGGTGCCAGCAGCAGAC
The DNA here is from genome assembly GCA_023101885.1 of Typhlomys cinereus. Lineage (NCBI taxonomy): Eukaryota > Metazoa > Chordata > Mammalia > Rodentia > Platacanthomyidae > Typhlomys > Typhlomys cinereus. The sequence goes on from JALPQD010000104.1 coordinate 1,617,468, forward strand.
ATTGATGGATGAAGCCTCCATTCCTGCTGCCTCCTGCTTCCCAAGATCTGTGCAAGCCTGAAGTCCCAGCACAGACAGGTGAAAAAATACAAGGTTCTATGCATAAGACTCAAGCTTGAGAGAAACAGGGGCTAGCTGAAATGATCAACTTATGAATCTACCCTTGTAGAAGAAGGGTCCAGCCATGGAGACCCCAGATATTATCACAGGTGCAAATGTTATAATCTGTCAGAATATCTGGTCAGCCTCTCACTGGGATGGACAGTCCTGCAGGTGGGAGAAATGGCCAGCACACTCACGTCCCAATACAGATCCAGGCCATCACAACTGGTTGTAGCAATTCTAGGAGGGGATTTGGACAATCTCATTTCAGGGAGTGAGGCTGTGTCCCATGAGCCCTGGTGACTGGGTGGTGCCTCCCTCCAGATATGGAAGCTCATACTACTAAGTACATCATACTCAGGTCATGCACATGTGCATGCATATCAAATATATTTCCTAGTTTACACAATGAAATTAAGTGTCAGTATTTCTTGACATGCCGCCAAATGATAATTTGTATTATCATTTGTACTATCTAAACAAATATGAAAATAATTATCATTTTCTTTCATTTCCAACTGCCAGTGGTAGTGAAAGAGAGGACGATATCAGTCATCTGCCAGCCTCCCCCACCCCACTGCACACACAATCACTACCAATGGTCTGAAACTAGAAATTGTCTCCCCTATGGCACCATGTGTGGCGGTGGCCTTGGTTTTCTCAGCATAGCCAAGCTATTGCTCAGCTCTGCACCTCAATCAATATTTTCTTAATAAATGATCTAAATTCTTACAACATACCTTGGTCTGAAAGTTCATTTCAGCTCAGTTCAACATCCCATAGGGCAATGATGCAGCATGAGTTTATTATACTGTGAACCTAACAAATTACACCAAGAGACTCTGGAACAAGATCCTGAGCATAACCCCAATGATAAGACACACAGAGGCAGCTGAAATCACTCCAGTGTAATCCTATTAATCAAGCTTCCCCAAAATAGAACAAGAGACCACCAAGACTTCTGCAGCCGCACTAAATTAACTTCCTCCACCACTGTCAGGAGGAGGAAATGATTCATCATACTGAAGCCTGAAGCTCATTTTCCACGTGAAAAATGAACTTAAGTAGGATTTAATATAACCTCAGAAAACAGGTACATTTCCATAATGTGTAGGGACTTAAAAAAAACAAGAGCTTCCTAGCTAAATGGTGATAAAAGACTGCAATACTTTCCTAAATAAAGGTCAATTTAAAAGTGTTACCATTAACCTTTCTTAATGGTAGACTTCTTGCATGCCTTTTACAGCACAAGTTAATAACTTTGGGAAGGAAGGCTTACTTTTTTTTCTGAGTGACCTAATGGCAACACACTGAAGACAAGCATGTCAATCATTCTCAAAATATAGCTAGATAGCAGATGTAACAAATCCACCTTTGATCTAATCTCAGCACAACCCCTTACAGCATTTAGACTACCTCATGGTAATGATGAAGGCTCTTTGGACTCAAAAACAGTGTTAGTTTGATTTTAAAGTTCGACAAGCAGAGAAGACAGGACCCCAAAGTGAAAGCTTCTTAGAACAAAGATTTCATAGAGTTTTGAGGAGGAAGAAATAACTAAAGAGAAGGAGGAAGAGTATGCCAAAAGGAAGAATTAAAGTTCACAGAATATAGGTAAGCACTTCACAGAACATGGAAGCGCCTGACATATGAGCAGTCTCTGTGTATTAGATGGTATGAAAGATGATGGTAGTTAAAAATAATGTTAGCGAGACGATAAGGACAAATCAGAAAACTGGTTTGAATGAAATCATGCCATGTGAACTGTAAAAAAAAATAGCACAAAGAATGTATTTTATAGAAGAGAGTCAATACTTCAAAAGTAGAAAATTCATAACTTTCCATTGATTTATTAATTTTACATGATGCGTATGTGATTTAATTATCTGACCATATTGTCCCAGAATGACACTTGTTTAACTGAGAATGAGGCAGTGTGAATTGTGCTCTTCAAGTCAGCATGTACCTATTGAAGTGGCTTCCGGACCAAACCACTGCATGACTTTGATTGAATCTGGAAAAATTTCCTGCTTAATTCAGGAATAACTTGATTTTTCTGCCAAAATGGCTTTCAACAATATTAACTATGTAATTGATGTACTGTATGTTAAGACATCAGTGTCTTTGGGGCCTAACTAGTTATTTATGCCTGTCCTTCAGGACATCTTATATATTTTATATATCGTGCAACAGAGTCACTAGGATTGCAGCCATCCTCACTTACTTCCTCCGCCCACCTGTCATCTTGTCCTGTTCCATCTCCAGAGGTTAACTTTTTCAAATATCTTTGGGAGAGTTAAGAAGACATTGTCTGCAACAGGTTTTGCCTCATGGGACCTTTGTAGCCTGCAGGTATAAATATGTGATGGTAAATATGGATACTTGTCTATGACATGGGATGCCTAGATTGGACATCATTTTGGGATGTTTCCAGGCAAGGTAGAAAACACTGTGTAGAAAATCCTTCTTTCCTGTCCGGCACCATAGCCGTTCAATGGGAAAGCTTGTGGCTGTCAGTGAGGACTGCATGACACAAGCCATGAGCCCCGGCTAGGCCAGCCTCTCTCCTTACTGGGGACAGACCAGGTGTCACAGCCTTTGTGGTTTACAAGCTTTGTGGCTTAGTGTAATCCAGTTCACCTCCCTGAACTTCCCTCTCAGCAGGAAGAGGGAAGGGCAGAACTGACCTGCGGGCATTAAATAGGACAAAAATAATTCAAATGTGTGACATAGTGTTTTGCACTAATAATGATGTTATTATCCTGTTCTATATAATGCTGGGAAGTTCTTTCTTCTCAAATGTTTCCCACTTTTAAGGTGTCCACTTCTTTCAGAACAGCTGAAGTCTGATTTTTCTGGGTCCTTTGGCTTGCCTCTGCCTATGGATTGGATTGATCCATACATGTGCAAACAGACTATGGTCTCAAATACCTCACTGTGCTCTGTTCATTCTATAGGCAGACTGTCAACATCCAAGTTGAGCTGACCAAGAATGAAAGCACTTGATTCATGCTGACTGATTTAGGACCCCTGTCAAAGACTAAACTGTGACATCCACTCTTCTTACTAGGACAAGAACGAATGAAGTTCTTGGAGGATTATCAGAGAAGTCAGAAGAAGTTAAGTAAGAAAATGGAGAAGAATATACCCTTTCTTCTTCAAGTCTGGGTGAAAAAAAAGCTACTGAGATTCTAGCAGTAAGCATATCTGGTTATGCATGCAAAAGGAAACAGATTAGAAAACCTTCAGCTAAATCCAAAATCTGCAACTATCTTGGTATGCATTGGCAAGTTTTGACATGTAGATCATGCCCTAGTCTCTTGTTCTCTCTAAATGTTCATACTAAAGTTAAATTGAAACCTCTTGGTTTCAGTTGCTTTGTTTTCTACTCACATTGTTTCAGTGGCTGACAGTATGCTAATGTGAATGCTGCATCCTAGCCTTTGTATAATCTAAGAAGCCAAGAGCTCTGTCCAGCAGGAGCCAACTGCCTCTCTCCCACGTGGCTGTTGTACTTACAGAAGCAGATGTCAAAACGATAAATCAAAATGGATGATTGTCTAAATAATCAAAAGAAGATGATGTATCGCACCCTTAAAATTCAAGAATGACAATAATTTTTTTCAAATCGCATGAAGAAATTGACAGTTGTTCAAAATAAAATTCTCTTATAATAGCTTAGAAAATCAAAAACAATGAATGGAATAAAAGTAAAACTTTTTGAAACCTGAATACTTGGGGATGCCACATTTATGTTTGAATTACTTTAAACATTACTTAAAGTTTAAAGTCCCTAGCTACCCCCAGGTTAAATAGCGCTCCCCACCAACACCCCATTCTCCCTTCCCTCACTTGGCTGCCGGGACGCGCGCGCGATCCAGCCGGGCCTCACCTCGAACCTAGGTAAGCTCCAAGCCTCCCCCCCCACCCACCCCAGAACCCCAGGCAGCCCAAGGGACCCAGCTCCTCCCGCCATCCAGCCGGAGCCGGGCAGGGCGTGGGAGGAGGACACCCCCTCTGCGCCAGGCCCCGCCCCAGCTACCCCCAGGTTAAATAGCGCCCCCCCACGCCCCATCCTCCCTTCCCCCACCCCGCCACCCGGGACATACGCGGTCCAGCCGGGCCTCACCACAACTTAGATAAGCTCCATCCCTGCCCACCCCCAGAACCCCAGATCAAATAATTTATTTTAGTGAAAAACGCACAGAAATTGAAAGATCTTAAGAGTTAAAACGACAATGCCAAAGTCAAAGTACAAATCCATGAGAAACAACACTTCAGTAAACAAATCTCCCACTGAAGGAATTAATCCCATAATGTTAGTCTCCAACCAGAACAAACCCATGGAAAATGGCCATGAAAGCCTGACCCAGGATAACGACTTTCAAAATATGATCATTACCATGTTCAATACTATGAAAGAGGAAATCCACGAGGAATTAAATAATCGAATCAATCGCTTTGAAGAGGAACACAATAGACACTTGGAGGAGTTGAGAAAAACAGTGCAAGAAACAAAAACTGGCATAGAGCAGTTAAAACAGACTCAAGCAGAGTTTAAAACTGAGCTAAAAGACAAGTTATCTTCAACCCAGAACTCCACAGAGAGTCTTATCAGCAGAACTAAGGAAGCAGAAAACAGAATTTCAGACCTTGAAGATAAAGTGGGAGTATTAACCAGCTCAATGGAAGAGATTGTTAAAGCCAAAAAGATACTTGAGAGAAATATCCAGGAGATATGGGACACCCTGAAGAAGCCTGACATGCATATTCATGGAATACCAGAGCAAGAATCTCAAAATACCACCGCTGAGGAACTTTTTCGAACGATCATCAAGGAAAACTTTCCTCATCTAAAAAAAGAGAGGCCCATCCATATACAAGAGGCATTCCGCATCCCAAACAGATATACCAAAACAGAAGCTTGCCACGGCAAATAATAGTTAAAACACTCCACATTCAAGATAAAGAACTGGTGCTGAGAGCTTCAAGGGAGAAAAACAAGTCACTTTTAAAGGTAAAACTATTAAAATAAAAAATGACTTCTCAGTCGAAACAGTAAAAGCAAGAAGCTTGGAGAGACATACTTCAAGTATTGAATGAGCAAAAATGTCAACCAGGCTGATTTACCCTGTAAAATTATCCGTCATGACTGAGGGAGAAAGAAAAATCTTCCAACACAAAGACAACTTGAAGGATACATGTCCACCAAAACAGGCCTTCAAAAAATACTAGAAATGATACTCAAGCTTGAAGAAAAAAACAGGCATATCTAGGAGAACAGAAGGCAAGTACAACACCATTAACAGTGAAGCAATATACCTATAAAAACCACTAAACATAATAAATTTCTGGAATTAAAAATAGTTTCTCCATTATAACACTAAATGTTAAGGGAATTAACTCACCGATCAAGAGACACAGATTACAAAATTGAATTAAAAATCACAATCCATCAATCTGCTGCCTGCAGGAAACCCATCTCACCACAAAAGATAGGCATGCCCTAAAAATAAAAGGCTGGTCAACAATTCTACAAGCTAATGGAAGCAGAAAACAGGCAGGGCTAGTCATTATGATATCAGACAAAGTGGACTTCAAACCAAAGAAAATTATAAGAGACACGGATGGATACTACATTTTAGTCACAGGTACAATTCACCAGGAAGACTTCACAATACTGAACATATAAGCACCAAATACGGGCCCCTCCACATTCATTAAGAAAACCCTACAGCATCTAAAGCGAGAAATCAATCCCCAAATGATAATTCTTGGGGACTTCAACACCACCCCCTCAACATGGGATAGATCAACAGGTCAAAAGCTTAACTGAGACACTTTGGACCTTAATCAAACCCTTAAAGAAATGGACCTTACAGACCTCTATCGAACTTTTCACCCACGCACCAAAGAATACACATTTTTCTCAGCAGCACATGGAACTTTCTCCAAAATAGATAACATATTGGGCCACAAAATGAATCTACATATATACAAAAAAGTTGAAATTCTAACCTGTGCCCTACGGCCTAAAGCTGGACATCCACAACACAACAAACAACAGAAAATACACTAACTCCTGGAAACTTAACAATATGATGCTGAATGAGAACTGGATTCAGGAAGAAATTAAAAAGGAAATTCAAGATTTCCTGAAAGCGAATGATAATGAAAATACAACTTACCAAAATCTCTGGGTCACAATGAAAGCTGTTCTAAGAGGTAAGTTCATAGCTCCTAATGCCTATATCAAAAAAATGGAAACATCAGAAATAAACAACTTAACAATGCAGCTTAAATCTTTAGAGAAACTAGAACAATCTGATCCCAAAAGTAGTAGAAGAGAGGAGATTAGCAAATTAAGGGGAGAAATATCTGAAATTGAGATTAAGAAAATGATAGAAAAAATCAACCAGTCAAAAAGCTAGTTCTTTGAAAGAATCAATAAGATTGATACACCCCTAGCTAAATGAACCAAAAGCAGGAGAGAGAAAACCCAAATTAACAAAATTAGAAATGAACATGGAGTTATCACTACTGATACCCAAGAAATCCAGAGAATTGTAAAATTATATTTCAAAAACTTATACTCTGTGAAGTTTGACAACACAAAAGAGATGGATGAATTTCTAAGTAAACACAACTTACCTAAATTGAATCAGGAAGTTGTGAATTATTTAAATAGTCCTATAACATATAAGGAAATTGAGGAAGTAATCTCAAATCTTCCCACCAAAAAATGTCCTGGACCAGGTGGATTCAGCACAGAGTTCTAACAGATAGTTAAGGAGTAAATAACACCAATATTCCTTAAACTGTTCCATCAAATAGCAAAGGAAGGAACACTACCAAATTCCTTCTAAGAAGCTAATATCGTTTTAATCCCAAAACCTAATAAAGATTCACTTAAAAAAGAAAACTATAGGCCAATCTCTCTGATGAACACAGACGCAAAGATTCTCATCAAAGTCTTAGCAAATCGGATTCAAAAACATATTAAAAAGATCTTTCACGGGGACCAAGTAGGCTTTATTCCACGCACACAAGGTTGGTTCAACATACGCAAATCAATAAATGTAATTCTTCATGTAAAACAGTCCAAAGTCCAAGACCACATGATACTCTCGATAGATGCAGAAAAAGCTTTTGACAAGATCCAACAGCCTTTTATGATCAAAACACTACAGACAGTAAGAATGGAAGGGACCTTTATTAATATAATAAAAACTGTATACAACAAGCCCACAGCAAGGATTATGCTCAATGGGGAACAATTGGAAGCATTCCCACTTCGATCAGGAATTAGACAAGGCTGTCCACTCACCACTTCTATTCAATATTGTACTTGAAGTCTTAGCTGAAGCCATAAGAGAAAAAAGGGACATAAGAGGGATTCAAATTGGCAAAGAAGAAGTCAAGCTATCCCTATTTGCAGATGACATGATCTTATACCTGAGTGATCCCAAAAACTCCACCAGGAAGCTCCTGGAACTAATTGAGAAGTTCAGCAGGGTGGCAGGATACAAAATAAATGTGCAAAAATCAGAGGCCTTCCTATATGTCCAGGATGAAAGAAGTGAAAAAGCCTTGAGAGAAACAATCCCATTTACTATAGCCCCTAAAAAAATGAAATACCTTGGTATAACATAACCAAGGACGTAAAAGACCTTTACAATGAAAACTTTAAAACCCTAAAGAATGAAATAGTAGAAGACACCAGAAGGTGGAAAGACCTCCCATGTTCCTGGATTGGTAGAATCAACATCGTAAAAATGACCATCCTACCAAAGGCAATATACAAATGCAATGCTATGCCAATTAAAATCTCAAAGCAATTCTTCAAAGAAGTTGACCAAACAATCTCAAAATTCATATGGAGGCACAAAAGACCCAGGAGAGCAAAGACAATCTTGAGTAACAAAAACACTGCTGAAGGTATTACCATACCAAACCTTAGTCTATACTACAAATCCATAGTTATGAAAACAGCCTGGTACTGGCTCCAAAATAGAAACACAGATCAATGGATAAGGGTTGAAGACCCAGATATAAGCCCACAAAATTACAGCTATTTGATCCTTGACAAAGAGGCCCAAAGAATCCAATGTAAAAAAAAACAGCATCTTCAACAAATGGTGCTGGCAAAACTGGATCTCCACATGCAGAAGATTAAAGCTGGACCTGTACTTGTCACCATGTACAAGACTTAATTCCAAACCTTGATATAAGGCCAGAGACTATAAAAATCATAGTTGAAAGGATAGGGAACTCCCTCGAGCTGATTGGGCTAGGCCAACATTTCCTAAACAGACTCCAATGGCACAGTTACTCTTACAAACTCTCAACAGTTGGGACCTTGTGAAATTAAAGAGCTTCTGTTCAGATAAAGAGATTGTAACATGAGCTCAAAGGCAACCCACAGAATGGGGGAAAATCTTCACTAACCACATATCTGATAGAGCTCTACTTTCCAGAGTGCACAAAGAACTTAGAAAACTAAACTCCAAGGAAAACAATGGCCCAATTAAAAAATGGGCCCTGGAACTTAAAAGAAATTTTACCAGGGATGAAATTAAAATGTCTAACAAATATCTTAAAAAATGCTCCACTTCCTTAGCCATCAGGGAAATGCAAATCAAAACTTCCCTGAGATATCATCTCACCCCGGTCAGGATGGCAAAAATCCACAATATAAACAACGACAAATGCTGGAGAGGATGTGGAGAGAGGGGAACTCTCCTACATTGCTGGTAGGAATGCAGGCTCATAAAGCCACTCTGGCGAGCTGTCTGGAGATTCTTAAAGAAATTAAAGATTGAAATGCCATATGACCCTGCTATCCCACTTTTGATAATAACCCCCCATACAGCAGAGGTTCACCTCGATAGCACAAGCATGACCATGTTCATAACAGCACTGTTTACAATAGCAAAGTCATGGAATCAACCCAAATGTCCCACAGTTGACGTGTGGATAAGGAAACTGTGGTACATCTATACAATGGAGTACTGCTCAGCCATCAAAAATGATGAATTACTGGAATTTGCTGGGAAAGGGATGTCATTAGAAACAATTATATTAAGTGAAGTATCCCAAACCCAGAAAAAAATTTTTTTATCGTAAATGCATTTTCTTTTTTTTTTTAACATTTTTATTATTATTTCCGCTCATACAAACTTAATAGGTAGACCAGTTCCCTCCCCCCCTCCTCCTCCCCCCGAACCCCCTGCTCCCCTCCCCTCCCTCCCCATCCCCCAGTGCCTCCCCCCCAATTCCCAGAGAGTCCTTTATTGTGTATGCCTAACTCTCCTTTTGGTTCTCCTTTCCGATGACGTAAAAGGACCCAGTGGCATTTCCCTGAACCCTTTCTCGTGTTCCCCTTAAGCATAGGAACACTACTGTGGCCATCAATCCCTTGCCTCCAAGGATCTTGGTGCCTTTAGCCGATGTTAGACTTTGTGAGGTCAATAGTGTGACGGACATGGCGCAGGGCATGCAAAGTCCTATTATGATTGCTTCAGCCCTATCTAGTGTGGAGACTCCTCAAATCATTGCTCCCCCCATCCTTTTGCTCTTACAATCTTACCGCCCCCTCTTCCGCAAATGTCCCTGAGTTTCAGGAAGGGGGGAGATTAGGCTGGCTTAGTTCTATGTGGATGATATAGAGTCTCTGAAGTTCTGGATTGTGGTTTGTTTTCTTTTCTTTTGCAGTTTTGCTGTTCCTGCAATGCCCTTCACTCCATCCTGATGGGCACTGTATTCTCCCCCTTGGGCAGCGGGTGGCGGGTGGGGGCGGCGCAGCGTGGAAGGGGCTGGGGTCGTCCGGTCCGGGGGCGCAGGCCAAGCCGCAGTCAGCCTGGGTGCTCGCCGCCGGGACGTGTGGGGCTCCAGGGTGGTTGGGGGCTGGGCTCCAAACCCAGAAAATTAAGCGCCGTATGTACTCCCTGATAGGTGGCTCCTAGTACCAAACTCACCCAGCCCACATTGAGATACTCAAAGGGGGTGACATACAGTGCCCAGCAGGATGGAGCGATGGGCATTGCAGGAGCAGCAAAACTGCAAAAGAAAATCAACAAACCACTATCTAGAACTTCAGAGACTCTATATCAACCGTATAGAACTAGGCCAGCCTAATCTCTCCCCATCCTGGAGCTCAGGGACATTTGCGGAAGAGGGGGCGGTAAGATTATAAGGGCAAAAGGATGGGAGGAGCAATGATTTGCAAGATTCTCCACACTAGTTAGGGTCGAAGCAATCATAATTGGACTTTGCATGCCCTGCGCAATGTGCAACACACTATTGACCTCACAAAATCTAGCATCAGCTAAAGGCACCAAGATCCTTGGAGGCAAGGGATTGACAGCCACAGTAGTGTTCCTATGCTGAAGGGGAAGGGAACACGAGAACGGGTTCAGGGAAATGCCACTGGGTCCTTGTACGTCATCAGAGAGGAGGACCCAGAGAAGAGTTAGGCATACACAATAAAGGACTCTCTGGGAATTGGGGGGGAGGCACTGGGGGATGGGGAGGGAGGGGAGGGGAGCAGGGGGTTCGGGGGGAGGAGGAGGGGGGGAGGGAACTGGTCTACCTATTAAGTTTGTATGAGCGGAAATAATAAAAAATGTACTAAAAAAAACAAAACAAACAAAAAGTTTAAAAGTGAGCTGCACAGTCTTACAACTGTCAAAGTGCTTACCAAAAAAAAGGTCTGCTTAGGTTGATACATAACAATCATCTCATGATTTGGTTTCTCAGCAAATTTCTTTATATGTTATATGAGGCAAGTACCAGATTAACCATGGTTATATGATCACAAAACAATATTAATTGACTAATGTCAATCAGTTAATTATTAATTGATCAATTATTAATTAATAATGTACATTAACTAATGCACAGACTAGAACATAATAATGTGCATTTTGGCTATGTTAAAAATTCTTCAAAAATTCCAAACTCTATAATTCTTCATTCATTAATGGATCACTGTCATCAGACAATCAGAAAATTTTTTAGTTGTTTAAAAATTTTGCTCTGACTGTAGATGGTCTCCCTTTTTCTCATTTTCTTGAATCCACCTTCTAATTCTGATAATGACCCTCTAGGTCTAAATCTCTCACATTTCTGAAAAGGTTTGGGACCATCAAACTTACCATCTTGGCTGGAGAGTATTTAATAACCACTTAGCCTAGAGGGAACTAGAACCATCCATCCCCCTCATGATTTCTTACCACCTTTGTTTCTACCTCACGTCATTCCTCTTGGCTTTCATAAATTTGTGTCCTCTCCCCCGTTATGCCTATATCAGACTATGAATGATTAAGACAGTCAAAGTAGAATGTATTTGTCTAAGAGCCGATGCTTCTATTGCCAAAGGCATATAGAAGTATATTGTATAAATCAAGATAATCTCTTCCTCATACACCCAGGGCCAGAAGGCAGGCTCTTGAGCTTGTATTAATTCTTTCTCCTTAATAACACTGTTTTTAAAAATTCCTAAATCATCCAGGATGGTTGTTTCTTAAATTTGACAGGATTCAAACAAAGTGGTAAAACATTGGGTCTCTGAATTACCATAGCTGCTGCAAAAAGAACCTGTTATTTCCATACCATCACTGGGATTGTGACATCTATGGAGGAATATGAAAATTAATGCAGTAAAAAGGGAAGATTCCCACAAGGCCATCTCAGCAGTCTTGTGCATTCAGAAGTGTCACTCAAATAGATCACTGTCATCAGACAATCAGAAATTTTTTAGTTGTTTAAAAATTTTGCTCTGACTGTAGATGGTCTCCCTTTTCCTCATTTTCTTGAATCCACCTTCTAATTCTGATAATGACCCTCTAGGTCTAAATCTCTCACATTTCTAACCCAGAATAAATTTATATACTGTTAACCATGGTCTGAGGAACAGTAACAACATTTTGTAGATGATAAATTGTTGATATTTAATGCAATGCTTAAGGAGAATTAATAAAGAAAAAAAGTTATTTACATCAATTAGAAACATTGAAGATTCCTGGAGCATTTATTGTCTACATTTTGCTTTTTAGACATGCACTTCCAGTAAAGTTACCCATTTGGATTATCACTAGGCTTAATAAATTTAATAAAAGCCTGGCATCATAGCAAACTGATTTAAAACCAAGAAGTTTCAAAAACAGAGGAGAATTAAAATTTGTATAATAGTGAATCTATTACTTGATATGAATGTAGACAAACATCAAATTAATTTTTCCAACTAGTATTGTGAAAAGAAAATGTAACATAATTTAGCAAACACCCCACGAGAAATGACCTCACTAAACTAGGTGTTTAAGTCAAAGATTCAGTCCTGTGATGTTTCATGGAATCTCTTCATTGCCATAGGATACCACGACACATTCAGAGGTACCCATCTGGCTCATGAGGACTTAGGTGGCACACTGCTTTGGCATGTGTGTGCACTTAGTAAATGTTGGCTCCATGAAGACTTAGGCTGCATACAGCTTTGGCATGCATGTGCACTCAGCAAATGTTGGTTGGACAGTGATTTATTATAACCTGTCTACACTGAAGATAAGTAGATTATTAATAAATACTCCAGTTTCTCACTTCCACAGAAACCTGGACAATCATTTCATTTTATCCATGGCCTATGGTAGAAGTCATATTCTGATTTTTTTCTCAGCTCTATCTCTAGATTGTTCAACAATGCCCAACACAAACTAGGAAGTAGATAAACATTTGTTAAATGAGCCAATGAATTCCACCAATACGATCCAGGATAAAGAAAAAGAATCTACCTCAATTTAACTTTCCACACACTAAACATCTACTTTCCATTTCTAATTTCAATAGTTAACTGAATATCTAGAAGAATGAAAAGAGTATTGAAAATCTGAAAACAGACTTGCAAGAGAAGAAATGGCTGTCTGAAATCTAGAGTTGTTTCTCCTGTAGTGGTAACTGGCAGCTGTCTATGGTACTGTGGAGGATCAGAATATGCCATTTTGAGAAAAGTACTGTTGCATACTGAAGAAACAAAGAATTCCAGAGACATAGAAGGAAGTCCTCTCGAAAATTCCCTTTTCTGACAAAAATCAGAAACATCTAAGAAATGACAACTACTATGGTTCTTTGTCCCTAAGGAAATTTGGAGATCATGAAGAGGACATAGAAACAAGTAAACTTCACCAAACCTCACTTCCATTAGTCTCCCAACATAAACACTTTGTCTTGTCAGTTTTGTCTAATTCATACTGTGATCAAAACAGCATGTAACTCTTAAGCTCCACTTATTGAAGTTTCATGTTTTCTCCAATGTGGTCCCTGTATCATGAGAAATCTAAACATTGCATAGAATTCATACTGTTTCTATCATTGATATGTCTTTTATTGTTTGCTTTGCAAGGCACCAACCAATAAGCTTACCTAAACAGGTCAATAAGAAAGCATTCTTCTCTTTCCCATTATTATCTCATACTTTCTCTTCCCTACATTAACCACACAATTGCTCAGTACATATCTGATTTTCGCTTTGAAAATAAGGCTGAGACCTGGTTTCATTCATCACCTTACTCATAGGAAGACATGCTACATAGAAGACTCTAGACAGCTGTCTGCCATTCAAAATAAGAAAATATGGCCTTAATGTATAGCGGGAGAGATTTATCTACTAGATAGAACAATGTAAGACATATTAGACACTGATTCCACCTTCTCAGAGTGATTGAAAAAGTTCCCATTATGAAGCATAGCTACAACATATTTTGAAGCAATCTTCCCTTGCACCCATGTGTACAACAAATGTTCTTCATCTTTTCAGAAGTTATTTTAATTCGGCTTGGAAAATAAAGCACAATTTAATAAAGATACTTCCTATTTCCCACCCACAAACGTATTTGCATTTTCTGCTTCTAATTATCTTTGTAATATAAGAAAATGCTCTTTAAGCTTGCAATCTTTTGAGTTTAAATTCATTATTTTATATACCTTACTGGACTATTTCCAGAGAAAAATTCCAGGCTCAAAGTCACCATAAATAATTGGCAGAAAAATAAAATCAAGATGGATCAATGTGCTTCTGTTAAAGTTCATATGGTTACAGAAGCCTTCTTAAAAGCAAACATGAAATTCTGGCTCATTAATTTTTCTTCATTTTTTTTCTTTTTTCTTCTTGTGTTGTTCCCTTCTTTGGACAATGATTTTTACAGCAAGGAACTGCCAACTCTGTTTTTTTTTCAACTTTATTTATGTACTCTGTGTGTGTGCAGGTGCACATGTGTGTCAGAGCATACTGTGTGTCCCTGTGAAGGGCCAAGGTTGACTTCGGGAATCATCTTGGCTTGCTTCTGCTTCCTTCTTGCTCTGGAACCCGTAACTCTTATCAGACTTATCTGTCACTCAAACCTTATTCATAGTTCCAGACCTATTTAGCTCCTCTCCATCTGACATTCTCTTGTGGAGATTTCAAATATCTTTCAAAATCCACAGACTGAAACCTAAACTCAAAACCTTTTTCAAGAGAAATGGGCCTATTCCAGGTTCTCTGCTCCAAGGCCTTCTGCCCAGGGGTACAAGTAGCATCTGAGTCAGGGCTGTTGACTCTACTTCCTAAAAAGCCTTTAGAATCCATTTCCTCCATTTCCTGCAACATCCTCTTCCAGGGCACATAAACTTGTACTGCAATATCTAACTCAATGATCTTCCTGAACTCATTCTTGACTCTCTTCAACCTAGCTTGGCCTGTGCAGGCAAAGTGTTTTCTGAAACCCCAAGCATGTTGCCCTCCATCCTGAAAAAGTTTTTTAAAAAGTAAAATGCTCAATCTTACATAAAAAGGTCCCTGTAGCTATGGCCATAGGTGACTCATATAGCCTCTTCTTTCTGTGTCCTAGCTAAAGTCAGAACTTTAACAAATAATACAACTCTGAAAACTCTACCACTTCACTAGAATAAAGTATTTTGGGGTCAGGGATAGTACACATTTTTCAAAATTCTACTTTTATATCCAGCACTAGTTCACTTCATTGAAAGAGGACCTAATCCACAAATAGTTATCCAATGAATGGAGAGGACACATGATCTGCATTAGTGGCTAAGTAATACACAGTTAATTTCAGGAAAACAAAGATGGAGCAAACCACTTTCTTTGTAATGCTTTTACTACCCCAGAATAACTAACATCTGAATATTAAACTACGAGGCCTTTAATTACGTGGAGACAAAGGAGTTTAAAATAGAAATAATGTCTTTAAAGACCTAAAGCCTTGGAGATAATGTGGAAAAGAAACAAACAAACAAGAAGAGGCTGAAAAGTGTGTTTCTAGCACCATGGAGGGCTTGAGCTTGAGGAGGCCTCTGGCAACAGATGTCACCAGGTTCTCAATCTATTCCTGTTTGTGAGACAGGGCCAATCCTCATTTTTCAGACCAACATGCAGAAGAATACCAGTTCACTTCACCAGCTCCCTCCATCTTATTCACCTGCCCAGGGACTAGTCCCACAACACAGAATTGACAGACTGACTTTACGACCAATAGCAAAGAATGATTTCTCATGGTTATGGAGGGTGTAGAGCCCAAGATCACGGCACTGTTAAGACTCTGTGCCTCATTCATTGTTACCTTCATATTGATTGTGTCTTTATGTGGGGGAAGTCGGGTGGAGCAGGTAAGGTCTCATTTATAACAATGTTTTTTTCCTGCATGAAACCTTTGTGACTGAATCATCTTATGAAGGATCCACTTCCTAATACTGGAGATTAGAATTCAACATCAGGATGACACTAGTATAAAAACAATCTCTCCATAGCACCACTCGCTGATGCAGTACCACATCAAGAGCACAAGCACATTTATCACCACGTCTTGATCTCTGGATACCATTCTCCAAAGAAAGAACAGCAGGTCCTTGAAGAAAAGGATGCTTCTATGAGTGGGGCTAGTAATGTACAAGCTACACCTGGAACAAATAGCCATAAAGGAAGTAGACCACAAAAACAAATAATGACAACAACAACAAAAAGTCACAATGATGGAAATCAGCGGATCCAGTTCCAACAACCAAGACTGGAATAATACGGGCAACACGCAAAGTAGCACTGGATTATCACCAAAAGTGCAAGAGAAGTGTTTTTATGCCACATTCACATAAATAAGAAAATGAAATAAACAAAGGATAATATGCATATCAACCATGCAGAAAATTGTAATTCATGTACATATTCTGCCTCTAAAGAAGTATAATTATACATGCACTAAATGTGAAATACACATAGCAACTTTTGTTCCAGTGAACATGGTATGGGAAAGGGTAAAAGGAGTGAGACCTTTACAGTGGAGAAAATGGACATACACCATCTCAGCCTGATGAGTAGGAGTAACATCAACAGTGAGTAAAATATGGGCTGCTTCTAGTAATGTGTTGCTATTACTAGTGCATTAATTATGTCAGTGCATTAACCATATTGATTGTAACAGTTATTCTTAACTGTATAAGAGAACACCCAAAGTCAGTCAATTTAAGAGGAAAAGAGAGATTTATTTAGCTTATGGTTCCAGAGGGAGAAATAGTCTTTCATGGCAGAAGCGACATGGTTGGTATGTCAGTCATTGGGAAATACATTCATTTTATACCATTAATAATACAAATTAAAGTTATGTAACAAGGATATTTAAATTTCTATCCTAAAGGATAGTGTAAGTTTTAAATTAACTCCTTGAAAAAGTTCAAGCCATAAACTTGGATAAAAATTTTAAAACAAAGAACTAATTCTGAGGAGATGATGCAGGAGGAAAAATGCTTGCCATGTAAGTAAGAACCCCCTGAGTTTGGTTTTCAGCACCCATTTTAAATGTCAGTTGTGTACATCTGCAACTCCAGCATTAGAGAGGTAGAGACAGGTAGATTCCTGCAGTTCCCTTGCCTGCCAGTCTAACTGAATCAGTAGCTTTCAGGTTTGAAATACTAAAGAACACCTAGTATTCACCACTGGCCTCCACATATACAAACCACACACACGCACACACACACGCACGCGCACACACACACACGTGCTTTGAGTGCCCACATACACATATGCACCTGCACATGAGCACATACATGCACATAAACCATATGTATACAAATGCATACAGATACAATCAACACAGTACATTAATTAAATATATTAATTATTAATTATTTATAATTATAAATATAAATTACATTAATTACATAAAATCACCAATAAAATAAAACAAAATAAATATGAAAAAAATTGAACAAATACTGTGTACTGAGGTCTAAATATATGTTTCCCTTAAACATAGGAATCCTCACTACCCTAAGGTAATAGTCCTAGGAGTGGGAAATTAGATTATGGATTCAAGTCTCTCCTGAACAGGTTTAGTTCTCATGTGAAAGGTATCCAAGAGCTGGTTCACTCCACCATGTGAAATTCTAGTGAGAAGATGACTGTTAGGGAGAAGCCCTCATCAGACACAATGCCTTGATCTTGAACTTTGTAGCTGCTGGGAATATGATAAATACTGACAATAAATACTGGTGATAATTTGGAACAAGTGCATCTTTCCTGTTCATATAAGATGAACTTTGGCAAACTTTTTAGCAAATGTCAATCTATGCTATTTTTTCAAAGTTACCTTCTTATTTATCCAAGAGAAAAATGTATGTGTCCACAAATGAGATAACTAGGTGTACTTTAATAGCAAAAAAATCTTCCAACTGAGAATAGCCACATATCAATAGCAAGGTTGATAAAGTTTGATCTATTGTTCACTAGTAAAATACAATAACATACCATTGATACATGTAACTACAAGCTTGAATCTAAGACACATTATATTGCCACAACAAAGTCAGACTCCATTTATAATAAATAACAATTATATTTATTTTTTTATGGAGTCAAATAAATTTATTTTAAAAACATACATTTGTTGTCACATCCAAGTCTGGTCTTGAAATGTGATAAACAATATTCCATGTCTCTATCCCACCCCAAATTTATAAAATTAGAAGAGTATATTAGTTCACCTAGGAAAATAGGACAAATGTGATTTGTCTTCCAGCAAGTGCTCAAGTACATGTCATCAAAAGCAATCCAAATGAAGCCCAGGCATTCATGAAAAAAAAAAAAGATAATAGGAGAGAGAGTGGCAGGGAAGAAGAAGGTTTGTGGTGGGAATGAAAGAGAAAACAAGACTGGAGATTTAGGCATGAAATGATCATAAATTCACCATATTCATGTATGAACAATAAAAGGACAATTTAAAATGAAATGGTTGTATATTTTTGTTGTTTAACTTCAAAAAAATAAAACTAAATTGTGAGTTACATCAAGAGTTTGTTAGAAAGTGCTCAGAGGGACATAATGAAATTACAGAAATGAACATGTTCTGCACCTTGGTAGTGTTTTTGAAATGTAGGCAGAAACAACCAAGCTATAAACATCATCTCTTTATACTTCACTATGTATAAATTTCATCTTAATTAAAAAAAAAGCTGGAGAGATGGTTCAGGGGTAAAAGCCTTGGCCTCATAAGGAAAAAGACCTGAGTTCAGATCCCATGTAAAAATGCCAGACGGATACGGGATAGCCTCTGGCTCTGGAAGGCAGAGTCTGGGAAATCACTAAGCAAAGCAATAAGGAGGCTGAGTAATTCAGGTCAATTCCTGATGTTGACCTTGGTCATTCAGAGCCACACATGCATGCTCACACGCACACACGCACACACACACACACACACACACACACACATACACACAAACATATACACTCATGTGCACTGTTATACATATACCTTCACATACATGCACACACACATGTACAAAAAAGAATAATTTTGTGAAAACCTGAAAGTTTTAATGGCAATTAATAATTAACAATTTCATTTTATGAAGAAGGAATGAACATATTCTTGACAAAGCAAGATTAAAAGAATATAATAAGTGTAGAAAAATTCAAAATCCTTGTAAATGCCTACTGAGGAAATGCATAAATCTTTTCCCCTTTGAGCTACCACATGTCATATAAATGAAAAACTTTATCAGTACCATTTCTACTCAACACTCTTCTAAAGAACTTATCTAGAAAATGAAATGAAAGACAAAGAATTAAAAATTAAGAGAAAGATCATAAATAATGAATTAAGATACAAGGTGACCAAAAGCAAGGGCAATGAATATTCTATACCAAATCTTGAAAGTAAAATTTCAAAATACTCCCACCATCAGTGAATAAGTGTCCATTTTTCTCCACAGTCCCACCAGCAATCACTGTTGTTTATGTTCTTGATCTTAGCCATTCTGATTGGGGTAAAATGGTATCACAGGGTTGTTTTGATTTGCATTTCTCTGATAATCAGAGAAGTTGAGCATTTTTTAAGGTATTTGTCTGACATTTCAATTTCTTTTTGAGTAAAATCCCTGTTTAGTTCCAGGGCCCAATTTTTAATCGAAATGTTTGCTGTCTTGTTTAATTTTCTAAAGTCTTTGTATGCTCTGGAGATTAATCCTTTATCAGATTCACAGCTAGCAAAGATTTTCTCCCATTCTGTGGGTTGCATTTCTGCATAATTAATAATTTCTTTAATAGAACAGAAGCTTTTTAATTGGGAACATAAACTCTTACAAATTCTATGGAGATCAGTGTGAGGTTCCACAGAAGCTAAAAATGGAACTGCCATATGACCCAGCTATACCATTCCTTGGAATATTCCCCAAAAGACTTTACATCTTATATAAAAAATACTTGTTCATCTATATTCACTGCAGTGCTATTCACAATAGGGAAAACATGGAATCAGCCAACATGCCCATCAACAGAGGAATGGATAATGAAAATGTGGTACATATACACAATGGGATATTACTCGGCCATTAGAAAGGATGAGATTATAGAATTCTCTAGTAAATGGATGGAACTGGAAACTTTAATATTGAGTGAGGTATTTCAGACACAGAAAGTTAAACAGTACATGTTCTATTTTATATGCAGATGATTGAACTGATATCCTTGTCAATGTATTTGGATCAGAAGCATTGTAAGAGCCAGAAAATCGGGCTGGAGAGGTGGCTCAGGGGTTACGCCTCTGCCTTGCAGGCGGAAGGTCCTGAGTTCGGATCCCAGATCCCACGTATAGACGCCAGGCAGAAGCGGGGGCGGCCTGCGCTTCTGGTCCTGGTAGGACGGAGCCTGTGAATCCCTGGGCTGAAGGAGGTGGGGGCGTCCATGGTGGTTCCCAAATGCGTCCGTGGTTCTACACACACACACATGCACACACACACACACACACACACACGGGCATGTACATACGCACACACGCACAATTGAATAAATAATAAAAAAAATAAAAAAAAGGAGCCAGAAAATCCAAAAAAGACCTATGAGTAGGAAAGTGGGAAGGGAGATTTAGAATACCAAGACAAAGGGGAGGGAGAGAATAAACAGGAAAAATACACAGTGGGGAATGAGGGAATGGGAGATCAGAGGGATTTGGGAGATAGGGGGAACTGAGGGATTTGTAGAGAAACCCTAAGATTGTGGGAAGCAACACCAAAAGAACACCCTATGCTAGTAATATGTAAAAAAAAAAGTCTTTTAAAGAAAGGAACAAGAATTAGAAGTCTCTATGCAGAGGAGCATAGAGTGAGGAAAACAGGAGGAGGGAGGAACTCAGGGACAAAATTATATAAAGTAACAAGAATGTGGCACTTCCTGATAAAATGTTGGTCAAAGAGGTTTTAAAGGTCCCCAAACATTATAGGCTGTTGACATTGCTCTTGTTTACTCTCCAAAAAAACTGTCAGTAAGATTCTATTACTGAAGATGCAACATAAATGGATCACTGAACATGGGGAAAATATATCAACTAGAACTGATCTGCAGACTTTCTCCTTGCTGGATAGCTTACACAGTACCAAGGAATACCATAGAAGCTACTGGGGAGAGAAATCATCAAGCCTCATCAATGGCATGAGATCTGTAAGTTGCAATATAAATAACCATGGTAATAGGTGACAATCAATGCAATAGTTGCATGAGTATCAAGGAGACAACCAACAGCTTTCTGATTGGATTCAAGACCTGCATGTGTGTCAGAATGGTATCCATCTCTGTTACTCTGAACTAGAATAAGAATCTATAAAAATAAAGGGAAGGAAAAAGTCAACAGGGAAGACAGTCAATAATCCTATAAGTAGGAAAATAGTACATCAAACTGCTCTGTAGGTAGCTGTTATTATCCCCATAGAATGGGCACTTAGAGTGGAAACCTTTGGGTCTAAAGCTGGATTGCTTACAGATCTCATGCCATTGATGAGGCTTGTGATGATTTCTCTACCCAATAGCTTCTATGGTATTCCTTGGTACTGTGTAAGCTATCCAGCAAGGAGAAAGTCTGCAGATCAGTTCTAGTTGATATATTTTCCCCATGTTCGGTGATCCATTTGTGTTGCATCTTCAGTAATAGAATCTTACTGACAGTTTTTTTGGAGAGTAAACAAGAGCAATGTCAACAGCCTATAATGTTTGGGGACCTTTAAAACCTCTCTGACCAACATATCAGTAGGGTGGCTTGAAGAGAGGTAACTTGATATACTATGGAAGCCTGACCACCAGAGGTGTAGACAAGCCAAAAAGAACCCTGGGGTCCATAAAAGTACACAGTCAGAAAGGTGGAAGGAAGAGGGAAGAAATGGTGAAGAGAAGGGAAGGGATGGATGGGATGAACAATCACATTTTTAAAAGTATAAGTTGTAATTTTACATCAATAAATTGCTTCAACTTTTCAAAAAAACAGTAAATCTCATGCTATGCAATGCAAAATTTTCATTCAAAAAATTCTGACAAATTACAAAATGTACAATACCAATGTATATTGGTATTGGGCAAACCCAGGTTAACAAAAGCAAATCAAAGTAAAAGAGAGGGGTTGGAGAGGTGGCTCAGGGTTTAAGCCTCTGCCTTGCAGGTGGAAGGTCCTGAATTCAGATCCTTGACCCCACATATAAATGCCAGACAGAAGCGGGGGTGCCCTGCATTTCTGGTCCTGGTAGGGCGGAGCCTGTGAATCCCCAGGCACAGTAAGGTGGATGCGGTCCATGGTGGTTCCCAAATATGCCCGTGGTTCTACACACACACACACACACACACACACACACACACACACACACACCTCTGCACACATGCACAATTAAATAAATAATAAAATAATTTAAAAAATCAAAGTAAAAGAGAAATTTCACTAAATTTGTAAAGATTCTCTATAAAAGAAAAGCAACTCATCTCTCACTATGGTCTCAATGCATCTATGTGAAATTTGATGTTGAAATCTTAATTCCTGAGATAATTGTGTTGGTTAATGAGACCTTTGGAAAACGACTGAATTATAAGGGTAGAGTACTTATGAAAGTACACTTTTAGTTTACTAGAGATTAAGCCTAGGTTTTTGGGTATACTAGGTATGTGCTCTACCACTGAGCTACATGCCTACTTTCTGAATTAGGACAGAAAAGAGGCCCAGAAGGCACTACTAAGCTCTCTAGCAAGAAATAACCATTTGTGACCAAAAAAATGGGTCCAAAGCAGACACCAAATATATCTTGATCTTTGCTATTCCAGCCTCTAGAACTATCAGAAATAAATGCTTGTTTATAAGGTTACCATTTCACAGCATTTTGTAAAAGATACCTAAACCTGCCAAGATTTGATGAAATAATTAAATACAAAAGTTAAATAAGAGGATAAAGTTGTTTTTTTTTAATTTCTGACAGGCTGATGTAGTGGTAAAGCCTATGATATCACTATATACTATTGCCATTCCATTAAATTGTAATCCCCAATGGACCTTTAGGATTTTGTATTGCCTCAAACCTAACCTCATTAGTGTGTCTGTTTTTTAGGACTGTACCATGCTGTTTTTACTACTATGGCTTTGTAGTATAATATGAGTTCAGGTATAGTGATGTCTTCAGCAGTGTTTATATTACCAGGATTATTTTGGCTATCCGGGTTCTTTTATGCTTCCATATGAATTTTAGAATTGCTTTTTTCACAGTTAAAAAGTCTTTCATGTAGGAAAAAATTTTAAGGGAAGAAAACAAACAGGAATAGGACATAGAGGGAGTGGGGTTAGTTTTCAAGTAACTAACCACTTGTTTACTAACCCCTAGCTTCTCCCCCACTTCAATGATAGGGGACACAGCATAGCAATGTAAACTAGTCTGAAGGACAGTGGATGAGGAGAAAACTAATAGTAGTCAGGATCAAATGCCTCAGTACTAACCCTAAGAGCTTGATAGTAAACCTCCATCTAAATGTCTCTCATTTTATCTTTAGATAAGAAAAGATCTCAACACCCAGACAAGATACAGTCTAGTGCAATGGAAGAGCAGTGAAACAGACAACAACCAACCAACCACATTACAGAGAACAGGTGACTCTAAAATGCTCAGCTAGAATCAGGCCAATCAAATCTCTCCCCATCCTGAGGCTCAAGGAATCTTTCCGAAGAGTGTTGATATGGCTGTAAGAGCCTGAAGGTTGAGAGGTCCACTGCTGGCCAGGACATTCCACTCAAAATAGGGCTGCTGCGTCCAGGAACTTACTTCAATGAGACTTATTCTCAGTAGATCTGCACTATGACTGCCATATCAGCATTCCCCCATAAACTAGTGAGACACTCAGGAGAAATAATTACATGCAGTAGGAACCTTAGGGATGAGAGCTAGACAGATTAAGGAGAGTGCACCTATTAGTGAGTCTACCCAAGGAAGGGCCACATAATTTGTAATGGAGGCCTGAGCCCATACTAATACAAGAAACCTAAAGAGAACCCTTGGTCCCACATAAACAGACAGGCAGGATGTGGAAGGGACAGGAATGGATTGGTAAAGGGAGGGGAGGATGAGATTAAAAAAGGGGAGGGAAGGAAGTGGGAAAAAGGGGGAGGAAAACCACATAGTATGTTTGTAAAACTAGAAAAATAAAAAATAATTCAAAAAATTGCTTTTTCAAAGTTCATAATCCCTTTTGATTTTGCTGGGGATTGCAATGAATCTATAAACTCTTTTTGGAAAAGGATCGTTTTCCCCATATTAATTCTATTGAAGCATAAGCATGAGAGGTCTTTCCAATTTCAGGTGCCCTATTCAATTTCTTTCTTCAATGTTTTAAATTTTTCTTCATATCAGCATTTCACTTCCTTGGTCCTGTTTATTCCAAGGTATTTTATTTTTTATTGAGGCTAGGGTGAATGAGATTTAATATTTCATTTCTGTTTTTGTCCTTACTAATATAGGAAGGGTACTCATCTTTGTATGTTAATTTTATAAGCTGCTGTTTTTATTGAAAGTGTCAATCAGCTCTAGGAGTTTCTTGGAAGAACCCTTGGAGTTTGTTAAGTATAAAATCATATCATCAATGAATGGCAAAATGTGATTTCTTCTTTTCCATATGTATCTCTTTAATCTCCTTTTCTTGTTTTATTTATCTTGCTAACATTTCAAGCACTGTACTGAACAGCAGTGGTGAGAATGAACAGTCTTGTCATCCTCTGAACCTATATATAAGTCCATATAATTTTAGCCATCAGTGTTTTGATAAAGGGGCCTAAGAACACCATGGAAAAAAGAAACACCCTCAACAAATGGTGCTGAGAAAACTGGATATCCATATGTAGAAGAATGAAACTCACTCTCCACAAAAAATCAACTCCAAGTGAATCAGAGACCTCTGTTTTAAGCCTGCAATTCTGAAACTTCTAGAAGAAAGACTAAGGAGATTAGGGATTACATTCCAAGAGAAGCCTTCGTTGGAAATCATATCTGAATACAGCCTGTTCACATAGGAATTAAGGCTAACATGAAACCTCATGAAATTCAAAAAGCTTCTGTTCAGCAAAAAAAAAACTATTAATTGATCAAAAAGAGTCAGCCTATAGAATGAGAGAAAATCTTTGCCAGCTATGCATGTGACAGAAGATTCATTTCCAGAATATATAAAGAACTAAAAACAAATCAACCAACATTTTTGAATAGCTCTGAACAGTTTTTAAAAGAAGTACAAATGTCTAAGTAACATATAAAAATTTTCCCAACATCCTTAGCAATCAAAGAAATGCAAACCAGAACTACTCTGAGATCCCATGTTGCTGCTATCAGACTGGCAAACATTAAAAAATAAGTAACAACAAATACTGTCAAGGAAATGGGACAAAGAGAACTCCCATTCACTGTTTGTGAGAATGTAAACTCATGAAGCCACTTTCAAATCAGTATGTACATTTCTAAAAATTCTAGAAATAAAGCTGCCATATGACCCAGCTATAACATTTCTAGGCATAGTCCCAAAGAACTAAATATCTCACCATAATATACATGAACATCTATGTTCATTGCAGTTCTAGTCACAATAACAAGGAAATGGATCACTCTAGATGTCCATTAACCAGTAAATGAATAATGAAAATATGGTATATATACACAATAGGATATTATTCATCTACTAAGAAAGATGCAATCATGAAATTCACAAATAAATGGATGTACCTGGAAAGAATTACACTGAACAACATAACTCAGGACCAAAAGACAAATGTTGGATGGTCTGTCAGATGCACAGATACTAACATTAAATATTCACATTTATGAAGTTTTCAAACTCAAACACAGAAATTAGTCATCTAAAAGACAACTGTGAGACTCTCAGTCCCAAGCAGGGCACCCAACCACCACAGAGGAGAAAGGAACAAGGATATATGGAATACCCTCAGCCTTAAGCAGAGAACACGCATATGCAGAGAAGTATGGTCACAAAAGATGCTGAGAGTTAATGAAGGTTGAGAAATTCAGTTCTCAACATGGTATATTCCCTACACTCAAAGGGCAGGAACTTCTAGAGAAGATAGGGGAGAAATAATGTAAGAGCCAATGGTCTAATAGTAGCACTCACCAACTGAGTGGTGGCAATTGAGACATCTAGAAGCCACTTTGGAGGCCAGTTATCAGCTAAGAACTGACAAGAAACCCATCAGTCTCTACAAGTTCTGATAAAGAATGAGCCACCCACAGGATCTGAAGGGTGGATAAATAAATCTAGTAGTAAATACATGGAGGAACTCTGTAATGGATTTTTAGAGCAAAAAGGAAGAGAGGGTTAATGGGGAAGGAGGAGGATTAGGGTAGGTAATGTTACAATAATCAGAACACACTGTATTCATGTGTGAAAGTTGTCAAAGAACATATTCAATAATACAATGACATAAATGGAAAGTTTTAATATTTAGCAATATTTTAAACTTATTTGTTCTGATTCAGAGATAGATTTCTGTTTTTTTTTCTCAGAGACTGATAAAGCTTCTTGATTATTGGGGGCGGGAGGTTTTTCAAGTAAACTGAGTAGATGGATGTTCAGTGACTAATAAATATTTTCAACTTTTTAAAATAATATTCACAGAAAAATGTGGAGAAAATAATTAGAAATACTAAATACAGGAAAGTAATCAAAACTAGAAAAATCCAAAATACCTCCAAATAATTAAAAAAAGAAAGAGTAAAATAGATTAATAGATTACCAATTATACCTTTAACCGACCTGGATAAAGGAACTAAGCATATGCTGCCAATCAAAATGGCTGAATACTGAGGACTTACCATAGTCTAGCATTAAACATTAATGAACTTCCCTCAAGACTAACTTAATGTCTGAAAATTTCACAAAACTATTAAGAGATGAATGCAAATATGATAATCCTTTAACAACAAACGATTCTTATGTTTTGAAATTGTGAACAATGTTTGATTGTTAAAAATAAATTGAAAGATACTTTAATTATATGAATGAAGCAGTATATAAATATTGCTAAAATGAAATCATAGCATATGTAAGATTTAGAATTGATTCAGAAAAAAGCAAATGTTAATCAGCATATGATGTTCTCCATAGAATACTGTCAACCTTTCAAAACGTTTGAATTGTTTATATTTTTCACAATTTGATACACTCATATCATTTGATCATTTTATCAGCTCAATTCTTTTTGAGCTACAGACCAGCTGTACTGATTGCTGAAAGAAGAATACTATGAGTAAATGAGACTGAAAGTTAGGAAACTTGGTTTTCCCACTTAACTTTTATTACAGAGATGGCCTCGCACCAGGAACAAACACCTCCCTATAATAATTTTTTACACAGATGGTTCTTGGCATACAACAGTGTTACAGCTAAAAAAATCTTTGTTAAAGTGAGATCTGTAAGTGAAAATGCATTGAATTCGCCTAATGTCATGAACAACATAACCTGGCAGCACAGTATTCTAAGGAACATCCATAACTGCCTTATCACCCGATATCAACTTGGTCCACAGCTAAATGGTTGCCTGATACCAGAAAAGTTATGACTAAATATCACTAACCTGGGTTAAAATCAATATTCATTATTCAAAGTGTGGTTTCTTCATAATATAATAAAGTTGAACATCTCAAATGAAAATATTATTTTTCAGTTGTGTGCACTGATAGCAGTCTCGACAACTCAATAAACAGGACATCTCCCATACACACATGTAGGCTCAGTGTGCTATGCAAAGATAAGCAGCTTTCAAAAGTGCTGCCATTTGAAAACTGACAATCTTACTATAAAATGGTGAATAATTAGAATCTTCCATGATATAGTTATTGACAGAAAAATTCCAGGATATATAACTAATGGCTAAACCTGTTGCAATATAACATCTTTACTAACTGAATCAGGGGAAAATATTGAGTAGGTGACAATGGACAAATCACTTAACTTTCCTGGCCTCTTGCATACCTGAACAATTCTTGATCTCACAACAGGACTATTTCTATTGTCTGAGCTCCAGCCTCTCACTAAAACCTAAAT
Source organism: Typhlomys cinereus (assembly GCA_023101885.1). Taxonomy (NCBI): domain Eukaryota; kingdom Metazoa; phylum Chordata; class Mammalia; order Rodentia; family Platacanthomyidae; genus Typhlomys; species Typhlomys cinereus. Next base: position 1,645,444 of record JALPQD010000104.1, read on the forward strand.
ACTGAGTGGATCTTCCTCTCCTGTCACTCTTTCCTTTTGCCAGCCTGTTCTTTTCATATTTAATATGAAATATTTATTTTCCTTATCATTATTGCCACTATTCTTTCTATATTCAAATGGTTCACTTTTAACAAAAAGTTCATTTCTATGATTTTGATCTCCCCATAGCAGCATTTCTGTTACTAAAGTACTTTAGGGTTGACTGATATCCCTCCTTTGATTCACACTTGCAACTTCCACCCTATCATCTTTCATTTGAAAATCCAAACTCTGGACTCTTGTTCTGTCACTGCCAGTTAGGATTTGTTACTTCTTGGCCCCTGGATCTCCTTGGATGGAGCACATGAATACAGAGCACTTAGATATAACCTTGAATTCATCCTGATACATCCAACAGAAGGTTCCTTCTCTCCTCATTCATATTTCATTCCCTTCCTCTTTGGTGGAATAAAAGTTTCAAGAGCAATATATCTACTTCTTTGATAAATCTAATAACACACAAAATATAGCAACAATATACATGTACCACACCCAACAAAAATTTTAACAAATTAATAGTATTTTGGAATTCACTTTGTCTTCAGACAATATTCTGGTAGTGAAAAACTCAGAGCACTGTATACAAAAGTTACATGGACTATTATTTTCTTCTTTGTGATTATAAATATTAAGGGTCACTTAACTTTAGATGTTTACCCATGCATTTCAATAATTTTTTTCTTTTGGAAAATGTAGAAAATAACATGGCTCCAAAATTGAATCAACAATAAAATTACATTCAAGAATATGTAGTTCCTTTCCACCCTATTTTTATTCACTACTTGAAATAATTGATTTCTTTCACTTCTAGTCTTTGAGATTCATAGAAATATTCCTATTAGGAGTAATATAAAATGATAAACTGTAATTTTTGAAATGATACATGGAGCAGCTCATATTCCTAGAGAATCTTTATCAAGTGACTGTATTTCAGATAGTAACTACATGTTATAGCATTTTGAAAATCACAGACTCTTAGAACTGGAAGGGTTAGCTCCCCTTCTTTTCTGGTTTCAATATTCACTTTTCAGATAAGAAATCTAGACTTAGAGGAGTAAAGTTTTTCAAGAGGCTCAAAAACTTCTATGAAGCAGTTTGAAAGAATTCTTTGACATTGTGTTTAGAATTTACATCAGTTGTGCTATTTACATTTTTCTTCTAAGCAAAATCTTTGACTTATTTCACTTCAGCTACAATAATCCCTTCTTTTCAAAATGATCCTAGCCAAAGAGACTGTGAATAGAATGACTGGCTATAAATATTATTTTCTAATTGATATACATTACCAATATTAGGTTGTTCCATGAATGCCTTCTTTTAAGCATTATATTTTAGATCTGGGGATGTAGCTTAGTAGATAAAAAATTGCCTGACATTCATGAGGCTCTTTGTTTCATCCGCAGCACTACTGGAAAATGTATACTGTCTTAAAATTTTGATTTATAACATATTAATAACAATACTCACAGAATTGATGCTTATTTTTCATCAATTTTCATGCTTTGTTATGGCTTCAAGTCATTTATGTTTTAACAAAATAAATTTACTATTACACACTTTATTACTGTGGATATTAGTATATTGATCCAAGATTCCATCATACTATTCTTTCAGGAAAGTAAAAAGTTGGAACATTAGGTTTAATATTGGAGTTATATCTCTTTGTCATAGTTTCATGTTCATTCTGATACTATGAAACTTTTTTCTGAAGATTCATCATCAATAAGCCAGAGAGAGTTGCAATAGACTAGAAACTGGTGCTATGAAAATCTAAGCCCTAGAGCTGGGGGATAGTTCATGGACTAAAGGCTTTGACTGAAAAGCAAACAGACCTTAAATTGGATCCCTAGATTCTATGCAAAAATGCTGAGTGGATATTACAGTTGCCTGTGATTCCAGATCTGGAATGTGGAGTCTGGGACACCCCAGAGCAAGCTAATAAAGGGTTAGTGCAATCAAGTATGATTCATGATGTCATCTTCGGACCTTCACAGGCACTCACACTCATGTACCTTCTACACATACACTGCAAGTATACACACTCATGTGTATACACACACATGCAAAAAAATCTAATTTTTGGAACATGTGATCACATATAAATATGTATATATGGAAAGCAGACTTTGCAGATGTATGAACTTAAGGCTGTGAGGTGCAGAGATTGTCCAGCTAGGTCCAAAGTAATTTTCAGGATCTTTAAGGGTGAGATGAAGGAAGGTCAGGCAGAGAAGGTCTCATGACCACAGAACAGAAGGAAGATCACAAGTGAAGAAATGAAAATGACCCTCAAGAAATTGAAAAAAAGAAGAAGGGTGCCAGCACTGCAGACATCTTGTTTTTAGATTTAAAACTCAATTCAGACGACTGAACTGCAGAACTATAAGGTAATTAGCATGTGCTATTTTAAGGCACTAAATGTGTGTTGATTTGTTGCAGACTCAAAAAGAAAACTATGTAAGTCAGAGGAAGCCTGGGAACCTGGAGACTACCAGAAGGTCTAGAGGTGCCACCCCAGAAGGGGTGCAGATGGACTGTCCAGGTCTGGATGGCGCTGGTGGCCAGTCTCCCAGATGACAGCAGCACTGAATTTCAGATCAAACTGGAGCTCTTTAAAATTTTTCCACTCGCCACTCCTTTTCACCTATTAAAGTATTATGTGACCTCAGGTATATAGGGAAATAAGTATGCAAATGAAGCATTTATTGATAAACAACAAATAAGCCTATTTTAAAACAATTATTTGGTTACATACAGTTTTACCATTTATTAAAGATGACAGTAAATTCATGTGCTAATGAAATGATGTGTTCATTTGTTTTTGCATAAAGAAGTAAATATTGAGCAAATATTTGATGATGCAGGGGATAGAGAATCCAGTATTTTTCAGAGTTGATTGATACTTAGAGTTATAATAGTCAGTTCTAAGAATAATGATTTGTGTAAAGACATCATATACAATGGCAGAAGTATGGTTAGGGTCATTTTAAAAGTCATTGAAATTTCTTGGGATTAAGGCCCCAAGAAAAGATCACTTAAATAAGCTTATGAAACTCAAGTTAACAATTCAAACAGTACTCTAGCTATTTATTGCTGCAACAAAATGCCTCCCCAAGTATTTAAGTGTGCGTGTTGTGGGGGGGGTGTATTTGATTTACAATTTCAGATTACAATCCATCTTAACAGGAAGTCACAATGGCAGGAGCTTTATAGAATTAATAAGATTGCATTCATGGTCAAAAGCAGGAAGTAACAGATGAATGCTTGCAAGTGCTCAAATTGCTTTCTCCAGTTGATATCCATAATTAAGACGATCAATTAAGATAGTAAAAACAATCTACACAAGAATGTTCAGAGACTCTTTCTCCCAGGTGATCCCAGATTGTGTCAAATTGACAACTAAGACTAAGCATCACACCTACTAATGCAACACATGTTAATGAGTAACAGTAGGAAAATATTAAAAGACTATTTTCCAAACTGAAACTATTGTTTTTATAAGAGCAGAAGCCTTTATATGTACACTAAAAATGCTGAAGTTCATAAAATGCAAGATCTAGACTTTGAACAATATTGCACAGTGCGAGGCATGTGAGGCGCACAATGTCAGGCTGAGTTCTCAGAAGCGAGACTGCAATGAAGTTCCGTGGCTTGACATGGGCTGTTCCTCTTGTTACAAGTTTGATTCTGCATTGATTTGTTGCCATGCATTGGAAGTATTTTACTAATGTTAAATCTTTCTCAACTCCCTTGAACCCACATTTTAAGAAGCTGGACAATAAATGGATGGGGAATTCTACTGTGTTCACCCTCTGAAGAAAATAAGGAAAAAAGCAAGAAAATAAGTCATGTCAAATTATTTGTAACTTTCAAAAGTGGCATGAAGGTCCAGGTGACAAAGAGAACTATTTCACAAGGTGAATAAGTTATAAAAGATAAAACCCAGTACTGTCTTCAGCCCAACCAGATCACTACAATCCATGTGCTAAGAACACAATTGAATCATAGAATAAGTGACACTAGCAGTCCACCCATCCCAGAACAGAGCCAATAGTCCTGCATGGCTACTGAGTTTATAAAACCATTGCAACACTCTTTTACTTTAATGTTGCTGGAATACACTGGTTGAATGGGTTTATTATTGAAATATATTGAAAGGATCCTGTGAGAGGTATCTCACCAATCATAGCCATGTAAAAAACCAAGCTTGAGCCACTCATTTTTAACATCACTTGGAATAAGTCTCTTAGAAGCTTGCTTCTGAAATAAAGTCTATCAAGTCTAACCATTAAATGAAGTTTACCATGTTGCCTGGATTGTAAACAATAAAGCATTAAGATGTGCTATTCATGTGGTTAGAGAGATGGGTAAAGGGTTAAGCCTTTGCCTCAAATTGAAAAAGACCTGAGTTTGAATACCCAGAGCTCACATAAAAATGCCAGGTGGAAATGGTGGCAGCCTGCACTTCTGGCCCTGAAAGGCAGATTGGAAAAGCCAAGAGCAAAGTAATAAGGAGGTAGCATAATACTGGATGATTCCCGAAATAACTTTGGTTCTCCACAAGCACGCACAGTGGCCTCTTCTAAACACACACACACACACACACACACACACACACACACACACACACACATACTCCAAAAAACAAAAACATGGAGACTTTGTACACCAGGGGGGCATCAAGTTATGGTAAAGAATGAAAGAATGTCTGGAAACCCATAGATTAGTTGCATGATAAATATGCAAATATTCATAGTGCTGATATGCTTGGTAAAAAACTGATTTACTATATACTCGTGCATTTAAGCATTCTGGCAGTGGGCTATTGTGTGTCATATCCAGATGGTAGTAGAGAACCCAAATTGAAATGCAGATAGGAAATATCAGGAGCACCAGTAGAGTTACTTTAGCTATAGAAGGGGAATATTTGGTGAAAAAAACTTCAGTAAAAGCACTATAGTTTATAACATACAATGTCTAGAATCTGAACCAGGTGTCTACTTCTATTTCATAGTGTGACGACATGTGCACACTATGGAAAAAAATGTCTAGAGACTTAGGCAGACAGAGTCCTAGATGAAGCCTGTGTGCTTAGAAGAGAAGCAAAAAATTAAGGTTAAATGAAGGTAGTTAAGAGCAAGGCCTGCAGGATCCTCAGAATCAAATCAGATCTGTCATTTGCACTGTAATGTGGACAGTGATCTCATTCAATAGAATCTCACATGATAGATTTTGTAAATCCCACTACATTGCCAAATCTGCTTTGGGATCAAAAGCACTAAGGTCAAAAATCTACGTCCCTACTTTAAATCCAAGTTCTTCCCCAGAGTTTTATAGGACATTTGAGTATTAAATGACATTATATGCATAAAGCATTTAATGCAACACTTGGTATAACTTTCTGTAAGTCTGGTTATGATGTTTAATGTGATAGGCATAGTGCCCAGAGCCTCACAAGTGGTCAGCAAGAGGACAGCTATTAATATTGAACATGGATTTGGCAAGTTTTGTTTTCTCTTTCTTCCTGTGATGCAGGGACCCTTTGGGAATAGAAGAGGCAAATGGAAGATAAATTTTCGTGGACAGAGCAAAGAAGTTGCTACACAGTTTACAGAAGACGAGGCCAGGTATGGCTGTTCATGGACTATGTGTAAAGGAAGATGGAAGACCTAAAGTAACAAGGAAACACACACTAGGCCATAAGGAGAAACAATCAATATAGGAAGATGTCTTTGAACAATGCAGCAAAATCACTATTGTGATATGGAATGGTCATCCGTTCCCCATTGTGAAGTTATTCAAGAACAATCAATAAGAAGGTACCTAAATCTCCAAAGGAATCGATTATATTAGGTGTGCTCTGATTCACAGAGCAAAGCAGGGGAGTGGGGCAATAGATCTTAGAAAGATTTCAATCTCATAACTGTCAAAAGAGATTTTTATAAGCATCTTTTGGTGCTTGAAGTGTTTCTTCAAAATTCATTTACAGAATAGCTCTCTCTAGCACAGCCAAATTGGGAGGCATGACTGTATTTAACCTTTGAGGAATCCTATTACTTGTTCCTTTCCTTCTCCTACTGTTCCCAGAGTCTGGAAGCAATTTTTTCCCTTCAATTCTAAACAATTGTTCTGCCATTTGGTCTTACAGGACATTAGAGGACCATTTAAAAGCCTATAGACCAGCCAACCCACATTTTAAAAACGGGGAGATGTCTTCCTTCCACCCTTGCAGATGATTTAGCAACCATCTAAGATGATATGGTCAGCTTGGGATCATCCCAATTAATTTCAGAGTCAGATCTTAAATGGCTCGAGTCTGATGGCTAGGTTTATGTACATAATCTGTCTATAAGCTAAAGGCCACTGCATATGGAAAGCTGGGCTTCAAGAAACAGTGCAGCTAGAGCTTCAGGAAAGAACCATGGAGTCACAGGACTACGGCATGCCAGGGAGTAAACAGAGGAAGCTACATAGTCATATCAGTAAATTATATTGAGTACTAAACAAGAGTACCTACCAACAAAAGAAGAAATACAACAATATCAACAACAGAAGCAAGAAAGAGTCACAAGTTATTCTTCAGTGGCAGGGAAACTGGAAATTAGAGTGGTTAGCTGAAAAGAGAAAAAAGGTTTATTCTAATCTCTCTCAGAGCATATCTGTCTGAATTGCTCATGTAACCTCTCAGAAGTTCAGGTTCTTATGTATAAATTGAATCAAAAATACTTGTGATATGGAAAGCTGTTAGGTTGTAAGAAGAAAAGGATACCCTAAAATTGGTTTAAGGGGAGAATTTGTCAGCTCATGGGACAGAGCTCCAATATGGCTGGCTTTGGGGCTTCAGCCTCTTGGAAGTTCCTGCTTCTGTTTCTCTATGTTCAGTTCACCCATGTTCAGTTCACTGTGTTAAATTGTTTCTCTCCTATTCTAGACAACTGGGTTATTTTCAGTAGTTCTAAATTTATATCTAGCAAGAGGATGCCAAAGGCAAAAGAATATTTTCTTAGCATTAGTTTTAGAAAGGAAAATGCCTGTGGAAACCCCTGGGACTTCCCTACCAACCCCTTGAATAAGATGAGTACTGATGCTATGACTGGCCACTAAGGGACAATGGGCAAAGCCAAGGCCCTAGGCACTCCGATGACAGGCCTGCCTGGAGTCATGTGTGCAGGCAGAGATTCTTTCAAGGGCATGCTACAGAGCAATTACTGATGTCCAAATGGAAGTTTAGAGAAAACCATAGGGAACACAGGTATATATTCTATTTCAGAGGGCAGTAATATGAGGGCAAAAATAACAGGGCAAATACTTGTCATGTTTCTTGCTTCTTTCAGATATCATGTGTCTATCTTCAGAGCCCTATTAAGATTTACTGAGTATAACATAAAGGGACAGTATGTTAGTTAAAAGACAAGTTTTTAAAATTTCTCATAGCACCTGACCTCAGTTTAAGGTTCACAATCTCCCTTGATATACAGGGTCTGAAATATCATAATAGTTGTTCAGAGGAAAGGCTGCGAAACAATGTAATAAATTCTAGACTTTCCTGCTGAGGAAATTCAATAACAGGAAGCCCAAATATGCAGTGATGGCTATAGATGCAATCTTGCCTGTAAAACTCACAAGCTTAGGAAGACTTTGTCCAGACCTCCAATTTGAGATAATTATTCATGTCTGTTCTCTGAAAAGAGACAAAATCAGTTCTCTTCCTACAAATAAATAGGCTAATGCATTTTCCCCCAGCTATTTTAGTCTGTTTGGTTATATCTAAGTATGCTACAGAAGATACCTTGAGTCAAATACCTTCATTTTTTCTTTATAATTAATATTTTGGCCACTGTAAAACTTTACTTGAAGATTTTGTCTGAACATTTATTTATTAACTCATATAGCACAATAATCATGCCCTGCATAACAATGTTCTTCAACAATACACCACATGTTTAATGGTCCTAGATAATTAATTGCCTAATGTCCTCACAGTCACACTTTAGTGTGTACAGTTATAATGTTTAATATTCATTGAGGAGAGAATTAATTATGAATGTACTTATCAGAATGTCCCAACATTTACCAACACAGGGCTATATAAAAATATTACCTTTTGAATTTTAATACATTAAAAATTTGTAAAATTGTCTTTGCTCTAAAAATATGAAAAGATACCTAAAATAAAATGAGTGATAGCACAGGATAGCTGACATTCTGAACTTCAACATGAACAAGTGAAGAACATATATTGGTTTACACCATCCAATCTTTCTTGTGACATAACCTCAAGAATAAACATTTATTCAATTTTATACAATTCCCTGTATGTACTTAAAGTATACAGCACATAAGTTCAAAACTTCTAGAACTGTTTTTGTCTTAAAATATTCTTCTATTTTATTTATGTAGAGCATTGGTTTAGACTACATTATGTCCCATTTAAAACAAGATTAAAACAAAAAGTAGAATCCCGGGGCAGAAGGAGGTGGAGGCGTCCATGGTGGTTTCCAAATTCGTCCGTGGTTCTACACACACACACACACACACACAGACACACACACACACACAGTTGAATAAATAATAAAAAAATTTTTAAAAAAGTAGAAATGTTATCTCCCTAGCTTTCTGCTTGAAGAAATTTTCTGACCCTATTTCAAGAAGGAACAATAAAAGAAGATAACAGCAATTTCCTTAAGCCAAGAACAAGATTTAAATTTAAGGAAGCACTCATTTCTGGAGTTGGCAACTTTGAATGTGGAGAAAAAGAGTTTTACACAACTGCATTTTTATATGAATACCAAACAGAATGTGTATGAAATATGATTCCAGAAGATCTTACCAAAGAGTAATTGTAGGGTGTATGAACCTAGGCTCTGTAAGTTAAACAGCCATTAGGGAGTTCACTAGACTTGGAGATTCGAGTCCTGGCGACCTGAAATGAACTGGCCATACTGAACACCTGGTTGAATAAGTTTCAAACAGGACTAGAATTCTGAAGACTAATTAGCCTGAGGTTAGAATTATTCTATATCCACCTTGAGAAAGCTCAGAAAGAAGTCTCAAATATTTCAAGACCATCCATTAGTACTTAATGGACAGGAAAAACTTAACTGTTTAAAAGAAAAACAACAAAATTCAAACGGTAACACAATACTGTACTTGTTTCTTAACTTGTATTTATTTTCATGACTAACAATGATCCAAAATATTTAAAAATTCTAGAAACAAACAATTCATAAATTCATTACTTGTAGATAACATGCTTTAGGGAACAGCATGGTGAACTAGAGCACCCTACTTCATTCTCCAAAGGTCACTAATTCTTTCAACATCCCCATTATAATCATGCTGTCCAGAAGAGTCAACCCATAGTCACTAGTTGTCTTGGTTGACTGCCATGTCAACATGATGACTATTCACAACTAACCTTTATTTTTCTTAATAGTTACTTCAAAGCATAAGAATAATAATGCTGGCAATTCCAATTGTCAAATAATGATCATACATTGTTTCCTTTAAGTGAAAAGATAAAAATCCACAAGAACAGGTGAAAGAAATACATTATATTTGGAGGATGCTAAGATCTAAAGTAATCCTCAAGTGAGAGATGTCAAATAAAACTTATATTCACAAAAAATGCAAAGATGCAACCAGGGAAGAAAAAGTGGAAGGATATAGACACTTTGGTAGTGTGTGACAAGACTTTTGGGTATATTATAAAAATCAGACAGAGCAAAATCAAACTTACGTTTTGGGAGAAAAACATTCACATAACTTTTGTTTAGTATATATTATTTTTATTTATAGTACATTTATATACTATATATATATAACTATAGTATATTCCTACCATTTTTCCATCTTAAGTGTAGTTATTATTGTTAATCTCTTACAAGGACTAGTCAAATTAAGCCTTATCATAGTATGTGTGTATAAAAATATCATTCTATATAGCAAATACTTGGAACTGATTGTGATTTCAAGAATCCAGTGACAATTTCTTCTGTATAAAGAGGAGCTATCTAATTAATTCTCTCCAATATCCAATAAGAAATTATGAGATAAGAAAAGCTGAAAAGTATCAATTATGATATATATTTTAATCAATAAAATCCGGGCCCAAAATAACATGCAATTTACAAATAAAACTATAAATAAACTAGAGGATTTGTAGAAAAATATGAGTATAGTGAGAATAGAAAGTAAGTGCTTTAATATTTAAGTTGAAAAAGAGTGAATGAACCCAAGACCATATCAATTGAACACTCAAGAAAAACCAAGGACACTTGAAGAAAAGAAGTAGATAGCAATCAAGTGTTTTCAAGGAAATCAAAAAAGAAGGAAGTAAACATCTTCAGAGACCCCTGAAACAATATGTAACTTTATATGATTGAATTATAATCTCAAAAGAACAGAATCAGGAAATTAGAGGAGCAAAAATTTATTTGAAGGATAATATTTATGACAAAAGTATAAACCTACAGATTAAAGTTCAATGAAAAGCAAACATTAAGAAAAGAGCAGCAAAACTGCAAAAGAAAATCAACAAACCACAATCCAGAACTTCAGAGACTCTATATTAACCACATAGAACTAAGCCAGCCTAATCTCCCCCCATCCTGAAGCTAAGGGACATTTGCAGAAGAGGGGGCGGTAAGAGTGTAAGAGCAAAAGGATGGGAGGAGCAATGATTTGCAAGATTCTCCACACTAGTCAGGGCTGAAGCAATCATAATAGGACTTTGCATGCCCTGCGCAATGTCCAACACACTATTGACCTCACAAAGTCTAGCATCGGCTAAAGGCACCAAGATCCTTGGAGGCAAGGGATTGACAGCCACAGTAGTGTCCCTATGCTTAAGGGGAACACGAGAAAGGGTTCAGGGAAATGCCACTGGGTCCTTGTACGTCATCGGAGAGGAGGACCAAGGGGAGAGTTAGACATATACAATAAAGGACTCTCTGGGAATTGGGGGGAGGCAATGGGGGATGGGGAGGGAGGGAGGGGGAGCAGGGGGTTTGGGGGAAGGAGGAGAGGGGGGGGAACTGGCCTACCTATCAAGTTTGTATGAGCGGAAATAATAAAAAAAGTATTAAAAAAAGAAAATTACCACTGTCCCTATAAGCACTATACATGTAGCTGCTGTGTCCCAAGTTCATCAGACAGTGGCAGAAGAGAAGAGACTATTTCTACATTCAGTGTTCTGACCTGTGGATGGCTGAATAATTAATAGCCTGACATAGTACATTGCTTGCCAAACTCTGAATTCTATATCTGTATGCTCACAACATGAAGGCCTCTCATGGGGTTGGCTCCATGTGACCATAACCTGAATGGCTTCCCATGGGCCAGGTCTCTGTGTGCCCACAGCAGAGACAGCCTCCTGTGGACCAGATCTCTGTGTGTTCACATCATGAACTTAGTCTTACAGAAGATGGAGAAAACTGCTATTTTTCCGCTTTACCATGTGTTCTTTACCATATGGAACCGGGAGCTTAATCATAACTATCTACATCCTTAATGTATTTTCTTTTATTGCTTACATTTAAAAATTTTAAAAATTAGGACATAAAGGTAGGAGGCGGACATGCTAGGGAAATGTCTAGGAGAAGCAGGAGGGAGATAGGGGTACCAATGATCAAAATGTATTGTCTACATATATGAGATTGTGAAAGAGTAAAACTAAAACAAAACTAATTTTAAAAAACCACAAAAACATGTTGAGAGGAAGGAAGGGAGAGGGTCAGAACAACCACCCATTATGTCTGTAATTAGGAAGACTAAATATTAATAAAAATGATTTAAAATGGAAAACTACCAAGTTTAAAATTCTTGGTATGCAAGCAATGGACCAGAATTTATGTTGCCATATCACATGCAAAATATTGGCTGGATATAGCAGACTGCCTGCAATTCCATCCTTGGAAGACAGAGCCTAGAAATTCCCAAACAAGCTGATTAACTAGCTCTATCATTGAACTCTGGCTTTGAGTAGAGGCACGGTCTCAAAAGAATAAGATGGAAAAGAGACCGAAAATGATTTCCAGTACCAAACTCCTGCCTCCAGATGTACTCACACCCATTCACATTCATACACACCAGTATACACATGTGCGCGCAAATCACATGTGCACACCCCTCACAACACACATATACATGAAAATGAAAAAAATTGACAGTTAAGAAAGCACAATCTAATGAGGTTGTCAATAACAAATGATAAAGAAAATAATATTAATAATAACCAGAAGAACAAACTAAATTATTTTCAGCATATCAAAAGCAAGAATGACAGTGAAACAAACCACTTCAGAAACAATACAATCATGACAACGAAAATATTTTTTAAAATTTTTTTATTATTTTTTCAACTGCGCATATGTGTGTGTGTGTGTGCGCGCGCGTGTGTGTATGTATGTGTATGTGTGTAGAACCACGGATGAATTCGGGAACCACCATGGACCGCCTCCACCTCCTCCTTGTTTACTCTGCCCCAGGACTCACAGGATCCACCCTACCAGGACCAGAAACGCAGGCTGCCCCCGCTTCTGCCTGGCGTCTATATGTGGGGTCTAGGATCCGAACTCAAGACCTTCCGCCTGCAAGGCAGAGGCCCAACCCTTAAGACACCTCTCCAGGCCCCCCAAAATATTTTTTTAATCCAGATAAATGATATAACTGGACTTTGTCTCTAATGAAATATTCTTCAAATATTAAGTTAAAATGTTTTTAAAGATATTTTAAAAGCCTCTTTCTAAAGAAAAACACTGGAAGCTTCAAATAATAATGTAAATGAACATGTGATTATAAAAAGTATGTAGAACAAAAATGTGCCATAAAATTAACATAACTATTTGGAGAGGAAAGATGGATGCATTCTATTGCTTAAGAATAAATTTTGTGGGATAGGGGAGATGGATCAGTGGTTAAAACTTTTCCCCCCCAAGTGAAGGACCTGAGTTCAAATCACAGATCCCATGTAACAATGCTTGGCAGATAAGTTTGCAGCCTGTAATTCCGGCACTGGGAGGCAGAGCCTGGAAAATCTCAAAACAAAGAAATAAGGCAGAAGGGCAATCCAGGATGATTCTTAATGTCACCTTGACAATATACAGGCACACATACTCAAGTGTCCTCTTTACACACACACACACGCACACACACACACATACACACATAAGCACACATGCAATTAATTCTTAATTTTCAATTAAGAATACAGAATTATTTGAAAGTAGGCAGTGATAATTCAAAGGTAATAGTATTATCTTCTCAGAAAGAAACAACCATAAAATAAGGAAATACAGCTAATAAATTAATAGAGATGATAGAATATATTATTGAATGCGTCCAATTAATCCAAAAGCAGGCAACACGAAAAAAAGAGAGAAAAAGAGAGCAAATAAGTTTTTCAAAAGTGAAACTTAACCATGTCAAAAATTAGGAATAGAACCATCAATACAGTGAAGAAAGAAAATTTTCAGAGCTAAGAAAAAGGAAGCATCTATATGCTATTCACAGAAAATATGCTTTAACTACAAACTCAGAAAACAGTTAATAAGCTACAAGAGAAAGAAGAAAAGAAGAAGAGGAAGAGGAGGAAGAGGAAGAGGAGGAAAGAAAAGTGGAAAAGAGAGAAAAGGGAAACAAAATCTACAATACAAACAACAAAGCTGGGTTTGCTGTTAATGTCCCAGTTCAGAATTTAGGGATGTTACCAGAAATAAGAATGGCACTTCATAATGACCCTTAGGTTGTGTGCATCACCATGCAATGGTCCTTCAAAATCTATAGTGAAAAATACAACTGAAAGGAACAACAGAAAAAGCTCTATTGCTAGAGTATTCAACATATTTTAAAGTAACTGATAGAGGAAAGATAAAAGTCAGTAATATTAAACTTAAAGAAGAAAAAGTACTGTGGCACAACTGTCTTACTTGCCATTTGCTAGACACTAACTACAAAATAAAATTATTGTCAGTGCACTTGGGACACTTTCCAGCTTAGATCATGTGTTAAGCCATAAATCATGTCTCAATAAATTTAAGAACATTAAAATCTTAGAGTGTGTTCCCTTACAAAATAAAATTTAGTTGGAAATCATTTTTTTCATATATAGTCATGGTAGGGTTCCAGGATGTACAGTTAGTACACAGAATTGTCTTACTTCCCTAATACCAGCAGTTAGTGATTGGAATCTAAAACACAAAATATCATTTACAATCATGCCACAAAATAAACCTTTTAATATAAATCTATCGATATTAGCTCAAAAGAGTCATAGACCTAAATTCAGAGCACAGTGCTTTAAAATATCTGAAAGAAACAAGAGAAAATCCAAGAGACTTTAAGTTTAGTAATGACTTTTTAAGTAAGCAACAAAAGTGAAAACTATGTCAGCTAAAATTGGTTAGAAACGTATCAATAAATTAAAATTGCTCCCTTTTTGAATGACAATGTCATGAGAATTCAAAGGTAAGTTACATACTGAAAGAAAATATTTGTAAAGCACTTATTTGATAAAGTATTTGTATCCACAACATACAGGTGATTCTTAAAACTCAAATGTAAGAAAACGAACCATTTTAATTTAAAAATGGGGAAAACATATTTGTTATTGTAAACCAGGCCAAATATCCAAATATAGGGAGAATATAGGCCCAAGGAGGGAACAAACACAACTGATCAAAGTACAAAGTCATAGTGATTTGGACGGCTTGGCTGTAATCAGAACCCCATCTCAAGACATCATGGTAAGAGCTGAAAGATGGGAGGAGATAATGCAAGATAGTATCAAGGCTGCCATACTGAAGAACTCAATCCAGTAATGTCTATTTCAACCAGACCCCCCACAATAGCAGCCTAACAATATCTTTCCGTGAAACAGGGAAGACCCCATGAAATGTAATGCTATCTTGAGAGATTGTATGGGACTGATGATAGAATGGAAACCTGCAAACCCTATGGTTTACTCATATGTAAGGTAGTATGGTTCAATTGTACATGCAGGGGGTTATAGGAGAGGGTGGGAGAGTGGCTGGAGGGGAGAATTAGTGGGGTAGTATGAGATGGAGTGCAGGTGGTAGTAGGTAGTGGATGAATATATATATAATTCATTTTTTAAATTACTAAAATTAAAAATGAGAAAAAAGTCCTTTCCCCAACCCGCTGCACCCGGGACACGCACAGTCCAGCCAGGACTTACCGTGACCTAGGTAAGCTCCGCCCCCGGACAACCCCAAAACTTCAGGCCAAATAATTCAGTTCAGTGAAAAACCTACAGAAATTGAAAGAAGGTCTCAAGAGTTAAAACGACAATGCCCAAGTCAAATGAAACAACACCCAAGTAAACAAGTCTCCCACTGAAGGAATCAATCCCATAATGATAGACTCCAACCAGAACAAACCCACAGAAAATGGCCAAGAAATCCTGACCCAGGGTAATGACTTTCAAAACATGATCATTACCATGTTCAATACTATGAAAGAGGAAATCCACGAGGAATTAAATAACTGCATCAATCGCTTTGAAGAGGAACACAACAGACACTTGGAGGAGTTGAGAAAAACAATTCAGGAAACAAAAACAAGCATAGAGCAGTTAAAACAGACTCAAGCAGAGTTAAAAACTGAAATAAAAGACAAGTTATCTTCAACCCAGAACTCCACAGAGAGTCTTATCAGCAGAACTAATGAAGTAGAAAACAGAATTTCAGACCTTGAAGACAAAGTGGGAGTATTAACCAGCCAATGGAAGAGGTAGTTAAAGCCAGAAAGATGCTCCAGAGAAGTATTCAAGAGGTATGGGACATCCTGAAGAAGCCTAACATGTGTATCCATGGAATACTAGAGCAAGAATCTCAAACTACCACACCTGAGGAAATTTTTCAAATGATCATCAAGGAGAACTTTCCTCATCTAAAAAAAGAGAGGCTCATACATATACAAGAGGCATTCTGCACACCAAACAGATATGACCAAAATAGAAACTCACAACGGCAAATACTAGTTAAAACACTCAACATTCAAGATGAAGAAATGGTGCTGAGAGCATCAAGGGAAAAAACACAAGTAACTTTTAAAGGTAAATCTATTAAAATAACAAATGACTTCTCAGTCGAAACAGTAAAAGTAAGAAGAGCTTGGAGAGACATACTTCAAGTATTGAATGAGCAAAAATGTCAACCCAGACTGATATACCCTGCAAAACTATCCATAATGATCGAGGGAGAAAGAAAAATCTTCCAGCACAAAGACATCTTGAAGGGATACATGCCCACCAAACCAGGCCTTCAAAAAATGCTAGAAATGATACTCAAGCTTGAAGAAAAATACAGACATATTCAGGAGGACAGAAGGGAAGTATAATACTACCAAAACCTAAAGATGTAACAATACACTTACAAAAGCCACTAAACATAATAAATGTCCGGAATTAAAAATAATTTCTCCATTATAACATTAAATGTTAATGGACTTAACTCACCAATCAAGAGTCACAGATTACAAACTTGGATTAAAAATCACAATCCATCAATCTGCTGCCTGCAGGAAACTTATCTCACCACAAAAGATAGGCACATTCTAAAAATGAAAGGCTGGTCCAAAATCTTCAAGCTAATGGAACCAGGAAAAAGGCAGGGGTAGCAATTATGCTTTCGGACAAAGTGGACTTCAAACCAAAGAAAATCATCAGAGACACAGATGGATACTACATTTTAGTCACAGGTACAATTCACCAGGAAGACTTCACAATACTGAACATATATGCACCCAATACGCCCCCCCCCCATTCATTAAGCAAACCCTACAACATCTAAAGTAAGAAATCAATCCAAAATGATAATTCTGGGGGAATTCAGCACTGCCCTTTCAACATGGGATAGATCAACAGGTAAAAAACGTAACAGAGACATTTTGGAGCTTAATCAAACCCTTAGTGAAATGGATTAGAGATCTCTATCAAACTTTTCATCCACGCACCAAAGAATACACATTTTTCTCAGCAGCGCATGGAACTTTCTCCAAAATAAATCACATAATAGGATACAAAACAAATCTCCACATATACAGGAAAGTTGAAATTCTAACCTGAATCTTATCAGACCACCATGGCCTAAAGCTTGACATCCATAACACAACAAGCAACGGAAAATACACTAACTCCTGGAAACTTAACACTATAATGCTGAATGAGAATTGGATTCAGGAAGAAATTAAAAGGAAATCAAGATTTCCTGAAAGTGAATGATAACGAAAATACAATTTACCAAAATCTCTGGGACACAATGAAAGCTGTCCCAAGAGGTAAGTTCTTACCTCTTAATGACTACATCAAAAAAATGGAAACATCAGAAATAAATAACTTAACAATGCAGCTTAAAGCTTTAGAGACACTGGAGCAATCTGATCCTAAAAGGAGTGGAAGGGAGGAGATTAGCAAAATAAGGGGAGAAATATCTGAAATCGAGATTAGGAAAACAATAGAGAAAATCAACCAAATCAAAAGCTGGTTCTTTGAAAAAAATCAATAAGATTGATACACCCCTAGCTAAATTAACCAAAAGGAAGAGAGAGAAAGCCCAAATTAACAAAATTAGAAATGACAATGGAGTTATCATTACTGATACCCAAGAAATCCAGAGAATTATAACATCATATTTCAAAAACTTATACTCTGTGAAGTTTGACAACACAAAAGACATGGATGAATTTCTAAGTAAACACGACTTACCTAAATTTAATCAGGAAGTTGTGAATTATTTAAATAGTCCTATAACATATGAGGAAATTGAGGACGTAATCTCAAATCTTCACACCAAAAAATGTTCCGGACCAGATGGATTCAGCACAGAGTTCTACCAGACATTTAAGGAGCTAATAACACCAATACTCCTTAATACTGTTCTATCAAAGAGCAAAGGAAGGAACACTACCAAATTCCTTCTATGAAGCCAATATTGTATTAATCCCCAAACCTACAAATGATACACTTGAAAAAGAAAACTATAGGGCAGTCTCTCTGATGAACACAGATGTAAAGATTCTCTATAAAGTCTTAAGAAATCGGATTAAAAAATATATCAAAAAGATCATCCATGGGGATCAAGTAGGCTTTAACCCAGGCACACAAGGATGTTTCAACATACGCAAATCAATAAGTGTAATTCACCATATAAACCAGTCCAAAGTTCAAACCACATGATATTCTCGATAGAGGTAGAAAAAGCTTTTGACAAGATCCAACAACCCTTTATGATCAAAACCCTAGAGAAGGTTGCAATGGAAGGAACCTTTACCAATATAATAAAAGCAGTATACAACAAGCCCACTGCAAGGATTATACTCAATGGGGAAAAACTTCAAGCATTCCCACTTCGATCAGGAACTAGACAAGGCTGTCCACTGTCATCAATTCTTTCAATATTGTACTTGGCGTCTTAGCTGAAGCCATAACACAAGAAAGGGACATAAAAGGGATTCAAATCGGCAAGGAAGAAGTCAAGTTATCTCTATTTGCAGATGACATGATCCTATACCTGAGTGATCCCAAAAATTCCACCAGGAAGCTCCTGGAACTAATACAGAAGTTCGTCAGGGTGGCAGGATACAAAATAAATGTACAAAAATCATTGGCCTTCCTATATGCCCAGAATGAAAGATGTGAAAAATCCCTGAGAGAAACAATTCGATTTACTACAACCCCTAAAAAAACAAAATACCTTGGGATAAACCTAACCAAGGAAGTAAGAGAACTCTATAATGAAAACTTTGAAACCCTAAAGAAAGAAATTACAGAAGACATCAGAATGTGGAAAGACCTCCCATGTTCCTGGATTGGCAGAATCAACATCACAAAAATGACCATTCTACCAAAGACAATATACAAATTCAATGCTATACCAATTAAAATCCCAAAGCAATTCTTTAAAGAAGTTGACCAAACAATCTCAAAAATCATATGGAGGCACAAAAGACCTAGGATAGCAAAAACAACCCTGAGTAACAAAACCATGGCTGGAGATATCACCATACCAAACCTTAGTCTATACTATAAATCCATAATTGTAAAAACAGCTTGGTATTGGCACCAAAATAGACCCACAGATCAATGGATAGGGGTTGAAGACCAAGATATAAGCCCACACTACTACAGCCATTTGATCTTTGACAAAGGGGCCAAAAAATCCAATGGAAAAAGAACAGTATCCTCAAAAAATGGTGCTGGCAAAACTGGATCTCCACATGCAGAAGATTAAAACTTAGACCTGTATTTGTCACCATATACAAGAACTAACTCCAAATGGATCAAGGACCTCAAGATATGGCCAGAGACTATTAAAACTATACTTGTAAGGGTAGGGAACTCCCTCGAGCTGATTGGGCTAGGCCAAGAGTTCTTGAACAGACATCCTATAGCACAGTCACTACAATCAACACTCAACAGATGGGATCTTGTGAAATTATGGAGCTTCTGTTCAGATAAAGAGATGGTAACTCGAGCCCAAAGGCAACCCACAGAATGGGAGAAAATCTTCACTAACCACATATCTGATAGAGCTCTATTATCCAGAGTGCACAAAGAACTAAGAAAACTAAACAAGGAAACAAATGGCCCAATTAAAAAATGGGCCCTGGAACTTAAAAAAACTTTACCAGGGAAGAAATTGAAATGTCTAACAAATATCTTAAAAAAAATTCTCCACATCCTTTGCCATCAGGAAAATGCAAGTCAAAACCTCCCTGAGATATCATCTCACTTTGGTCAGGAGGGCAAAAAACCACAAAACAAACAACACCAAATGCTGGAGAGGATGTGGAGAGAGGGGAACTCTCCTACATTGCTGGTGGGAATGCAGGCTCATACAACCACTCTGGCAAGCCGTCTGGCAATTCTTAAAGAAGTTAAAGATTGAAATGCCATATGACCCTGCTATACAACTTTTGGGAATAACCCCCCCTATAGCAAAAATTCACCTCGATAGCACAAGCATGACCATGTTCATAGCAGCACTGTTTACAATAGCAAAGTCATGGAATCAGCCCAAATGTCCAACAGTTGACGAGTGGATAAGGAAAATGTGATATATTTATGCAATGGAATACTACTCAGCCATCAAAAATGATGATTTAATGCAATTTGTCGGTAAATGGATGGAATTAGAAACAATTATATTGAGTGACATATCCCAGACATGGAAAATTAAGCACCGTATGTACTCATTAATAAGTGGATCCTAGTACCAAACTCACTTAGAGATACTCAAAGACAAATCTCTGTAACACCTACAGTAATTGTAAAGATTATAAACAGGAGGGATGGTGAAGGAGGGCCCCACCAGAAACAGAGGGGACCAAGTTACAGCAGAGTAAATAGGCCGCCATCAAGGACTGCAAGTAAGTAATGAGACATCTGGTTAAGTTCACAGACTTTCCTTCCTGATCATTTCCAACTGATGGGGTATGATCTTACTAGAAGGGGAGGGCATATAGGCTGCCAGATAGAAGGTAACCATTTTGCAAATGGGTGATGAACTCCTCTCTCACCGCGGTCTCCTACTTCTATTCCATCTACCTTTGAATAGACTCTTATAACAAGACTCTAATTTAACAGGTTTTTTTCTCTGGCCAGGTGGTGACATCCAATACCCATCAAGATGCAACCAAGGGCATTGCAGGAGAAGCAAAACTGAAAAAAAAATCATCAACAAACCATAATTCAGAACATCAGAGACTCTGTAACAACCACCTGGAATCAGGCTTGCCTAATCTCTCTCCATCCTGAAGCTCAGGGAAATTTGCGGAAGAGGGGGTGGTAAGATTGTAAGAGCACAAGGATGGAAGGAGTCATGATATGCAAGATGCTCCACACAAGTTAGGGCCGAAGCAATTATAACATGACTCTGCATGATCTGCGCAATGACCAACATATTGTTTACCCCTCAAATTGTAGCATGGACTAAAGTCACTAAGATCCTTAGAAGTAAGGGATTAACAGTCACAATAGTGTTCCTATACTTAAGGGGATCACAAGAAAGAGTTCTAGGAAATGCCACTGAGTCTTTACACCTCATCAGAGAGGAGGACCCAGAGGAAAGTTTGATATACTCATTAAAGGATGCTTCAGAGAGGGGGGAGGGGGCAGTGGGAGGGAGGGGGGAAAGGAAGGGACAAAGCAGGGAGGGAACAGGGAGGTCAAGGGAGGGGTGGAGGGAGGGAAGGGACAGGAGTTCCTATTATGTTTGTGTGAGCAGAAAAAAAGGAAAAAAATAGAAAAAAATGTGAAGAAAGTAAAGAATGGGGTAAAATGGAAATCTTTCCAGGAAAGATGTAAAAATACCAAGTAAGAACATGGAAAGGAACAGGACAGCCTAGCCATTGAGGAACTCCATGTGATAGTAGTGAGATGCCTTCTTACCTCATTAGAATGAATGAGATGGAAACCTAACAAAGCCAAATACTGCTGAGCAAGGGAAGAAAGGGAAGTCCTACTCAGTGGCATGGGTGCAGAATGGCAGCCTTACTTTGGCAGACAATTGGGCAGGTGGCTGCTTGGCATGCTTACAGTGCTATGATTTTATCCAGGGTTCAGCAGAGGCTGGCCAGTACTCTACTCAATTTTCAACCCCACCCATACCTCTTATTTTTTGAGATAGGGGAATTACTAAGTTTTGGAGGATGACTTCAACTTCCAGTAGGCCTTGAGATCCTCCTGGCTCAGTTTCCCTGGGAGTTTGATAATAGAGCAGGCCTGCACTGCCAGACCAACCCAGCCAAGCACAGCCTTACTATAATTCCAGTACTCATGTTCCCAGGTATCGACCCAAACTGATTTACATCTACATGCCTTATACATGCAAATAATACCTCCTCTATGGAAGTATCTTACGTATGTAGAGCCACACAAGAATTGTCTTTTTCTGATTACCTCATTTCATTCTAAATGATCCATGTCATATACTATGTATCAAATTTCTATGCTTCAAATGGAAAGATTTCTCAAAAGCAGGTAAAAGTATTTGCTATGCAAGCTTAGTTACTGGTGCTAGATGTCCAGAAGCCACATGGTTATGAAAATTATCCTCTCACCTCCACATATTCCTCCCCATTCACAGTAAATAAAAAAATTTAAAAACACTATCCCTTTTCAGGCTGAATAATATTCCATTGTGTATACCACATTTGACATATTCATTCATTTGCTGACACTTAGGTTGCTTCCATGTTTTGTTATTTTAACTTTTATTTATTTATTTTTATTTATTTATGATAGAGAGAAAGAGAAGCAGAAAGGCCACACGTCATCGTGCATGAGAGAAGATCAGAAAAGAAAAGGACTTTTAGAAGCCATTATTCTCCTTTCACCATGTAAGCTTCTGAGTTTGAGGTTATTTTAAGAGTACATATGATTTATGCTGTAACACTGAGTTATGTATCTAACTCTTCATTAATAAATTTTGTTCTCTGGCAATTTCATACATGTGTTATACAATGCATTCTGGTTACTTCCTCCCACCCATTAGCATCCCTTCTTCTTCACTATAAATCTTTTCCCCATAATGTGTTACACTTTGTAGAATCAAGGTTGTTTCTGTGAAAATAGGTTTTGAAA
The DNA here is from genome assembly GCA_023101885.1 of Typhlomys cinereus. NCBI lineage: Eukaryota > Metazoa > Chordata > Mammalia > Rodentia > Platacanthomyidae > Typhlomys > Typhlomys cinereus. Next base: position 1,668,086 of record JALPQD010000104.1, read on the forward strand.
CTATCCATTGGAGCTTAGCGGGATCTCTAATGTGCTTAAAGCTAGGTACTGTGCCATATTCTCATCCAAGAAGCTATTAGTTGTCAATAATCTTAGCAGTAAATAGTAAGTCCCCATAGTTACCTGCTGACTGGATCAGTCTTGTAGAGAACCCATGCCAATAACCATAGCTATTTTGAGTTCATCATTGTAACAGCCATATCATGTCTACAAGATGGCATCTCACAGCCCCTTTACTTATCTTCTGGCTCTTACATTCTTTCCACTGCCTCTTCTGTGATAATCTCTGAGCCTTAAGGGGATAATATAAATGTCATGTTTAGGGTTGAGCCATCAACTGCCACTTTTTCTTAGCATCTTATACAGCAATATGGATCTTTGTATTCACCTCCATTTGCTGCCAGGATTCCCTGGTTAGAACTAAGCACAGCCTTCGTCTGTGGCCATAACAATTTGGTGCTATATCAGTTTAGTCAGGCATCTGTAGTAGGTGTGCCCCCTCTCCCAGGGTTCATCTTCTCAAGGGTTTTTGACTGGGTTTACATTACAGCACACATAAATTCCTTCTGTTATAGCCTGTCTCAAATTCATCAGAGTGTAATCGGCGACCCTTCCATGTCACTACTGCACTAGTGGACACATCTTCTCCGGCAAGTTGCATTCTATATATAGAGTTCAAAATTGAACAAGATTGTTGATGTCTTTACTCTCTCAGCGGCCTACACAGCACTGCTTGGCACCATGAAAGCTGTGCAGCAGGAAAGACATTTCTACCTCTGTTCTACATGCTTTTTTCTGTATATTGCAGCCAATGTATATGTATCTTCAGGAAAATGGTCTTATCAACTAGCTCGCTCTGGTGAGCAATTAAAAAGAATTGAAAGATTGAAAGAGCCCATATTACTGGGATCATCCAGGCCCCTATCCAATAACCCTAAGGAATCATCCAACTTTTGGAACTGGGATTCTTGTTGCTTCTAAGAAATTTCTGTTTTGAGACAGGGTTTTGCTAACTTTCTCAGACTGCCTTGTGCTCACTCTGTGGTCCAAACAGATAATGAACTTGGAGACTGTTGTCTTACTCTGTTGAGTAGCTAGGATTATAGGCCTGTACCACCAGATGTATACTTCTTTTTCCTTTTGATCACAGAAATTCTAATTGATGTGCAATAATACTTTTAGTCTCCTTATGATTAATAGTGTCTAGTATCTGAATATGATTGGTTGTTTGCTTGGTATTCAATTTTATCAGTTGTTTGTATATCCCTGATATAGATTCTTTATCAAGCATGTAATTTGCAAATATTATCTTGTATTGTACATCTTTATTCTCTGATGATACTGTGCTTTGATGCATGAACTTCTAGATTTTCACAAGCTCATTTTCATTGTTTTTTATAACTAAACGGAATGAGCTTCTGTCCATACTCCCTCTCCTTCCCCCCTTCTCGCCCCTCCTCCCTTCTCTTAACCCACTTATCCTTTTCCTTCCTGCCTCCTATTTCTTTATGTCCCTTTGGGGCACCTGTGCTAATAAGAAACCAGGTCTTTGTAGCAGTGTAAGTGACCCTTCAATGGCAGACTCATGGGTCAGGAAGCTCCCGTTCAGTTGTCTGGGCTCTGCCCCTAGGATTCCCACTGAGTCGTAGTTGTTTCTCCTGAGATACCCTTGTTGATTTATGAGGAATGTTTGTGTGTCATCCAATGTGTAGATCTGGTGACAATAGATCTCACTGCAGTGAGCTCCTGGATGCAGCAGTCCTGTCTTGACTGGAGTATCCCAGCTAGCAGTGCATCTTCCTATTTTTAGGCTCTTACAATCTTATCATCTTCCTATTGTGTTTTTGGCAGCCTTGCTAAAAATAATTTAATCTGGATTGGTGAAATAGTTCAGCTGATAAGGCATTTCCATCTCTAGAAGTCCAAATGGTACCTCCCTCTCTCTCTCTCTCTCTCTCTCTCTCTCTCTCTCTCTCTCTCTCTCTGTCTCTCTCTCTCTGTAAATAAATAAAATCAGATGCTTTAAAAATAGTTTAACCAAATACAGGAGAATTTATTCCTGATTATTCTATTGGTCTGCATATTTAAAAATTATTTACTTATTTAAAATATTTTTTAAGATAGAAGAAGTAGAGCAAGAAAGATAAAGAAGGTACACAAATGAATGCCATATGAACAGAGTTCAGAGGACAACTTTCAGAAGCCAGTTTTCTTCTTCCACCATGTGGGCTTCTGGGAACTGAATCAGGTTGCCAGGTTTGTGATCAGGAATCTTACCCATGGAGCTAAATTATTGGCTTTCTCTGTTTGTTTTTATGTTGACAATACTTCAATACTCTAGCTTCCTGTAAAGTCTTGAAATCAGGAAGTAATCGTATTGCTTCTTTTAAAATATTACTTTGGGTATTTTGGAGGTCCTTTGAGATCCTTTATTAGCTTTAGTGATTTTTTTCTATTTCTACAAAATAGTTCACTAGTATTTTTATAGAAATTGCATTGAATCTTCAGATTACCATATGCAGAATTGACTTCCAAATATTATTAACTTTTCCAAACCATGAACATGAGATATATTTGTATTTGCTTATGTATTGTTTGAGGATCAAGTTTTTAGTTAACCAATTGTTAACTCCTTTTCATATTTCTTTTTTTTCTTTTTCTTTTATTATTTATTCAATTGTGCGTGTATGCATGTGTGTGCGTGTGTGTATGTACGTGTGTGTATGTATGTATGTGTGTGTAGAACCACGGACGAATTTGGGAACCACCATGGACCTCCACTTCCTCCTTGTTTACTCTGCCCTGGGATTCACAGGCTCTGCCCTACCAGGACCAGAAACGCAAGCAGCCTCCACTTCCGCCCAGCATCTATACGTGGGGTCTAGGATCCGAACTCAGGACCTTCCGCCTGTAAGGTAGAGGCTTAACCCCTGAGCCACCTCTCCAGCCCCTTTTTCATATTTCTTGACACTACAGTAAACTGAAGTGATATTTATTATTCCTTTTAGATTGCTCATCATAAGATGCAAATGTTTTGTGTTTACTATGTAACTCGTTATGTCACTGATTTATTAGTTCTGACAAGTTTTTCATGTTGACTTCTTGAAGTTTTCTATATATAAGATGGTATCTGTTGTGTACAAAAATAATTTTACTTCTTCCTATCTAATTTAGACTCTTTTTAATATCTTTCTCTTGATCATTATTCGGGCTGTAGCAAAAGTAGGCTTCTTTCTTTGTTTTTAGAGGAAAAGCTTTCAGTTTTCATTACTGAGTGGGATGGTCAATGTGAGTTTTTCACTTGTGACTTCCTGAGTCCCAGTATTTTAAATGTTTTCATAACAAAAGGATTTTGAATTTTGTTAGAAAAAACTTCATTGATGAATTCTATCCAACAATATTGGAGATCTAACACAAATTCCCAACTTATTTCCTGTTATGATCCCTTGAGCAGCAAAACGGATTGTGCAGTAAATTATTTTACTAGTTAAGCTCATGGTATGGAGTAGGTTTGTCTTTTCCTTTAGCTTTAGCTCTCCAGTTCTCAGGTTTCTGGCCCACTCTGTTTGGTAGAATCCTTTTTCTTGACTCCTTCTGAGAGAAGAATCTAGAGGAGAGAAAAAAGCATATGGAATGACTTGCTGTGGACTGCAGGACAGATGCTCCCAAGTGGCTGATTTATTGCTTCTTCCTATCTCCCAGCACCAGCAGGAAAGTTTGAATCCACTGCAGTTTCTCTTTGGGCTTCTCTCCACAAAAGGAGTCATGAAACTCAGGAGAGAAAAAAGAATACCAGCTGGAAATGCAAGCATGTTCCCTAGAGCATGGAAAATGGACATGTGTCATTTAGGTTTATATAAGTTTCCTGTTACTCATGAATATACTTTCCTCTTTTCCCTCTTCTCACTTTGTTTATTAACTTGCTTCTTGGATCTAATGATTGTGGCAAGAAATATTTGGGAACCGTTTCAGTGGATAATCTTCAAGACTCACTCCTCTAAATATTTACTGAGAGTCTGCATTGTGTCATAAATCCAATTAAACAAAACAAAGCTTGACATATGTCCTCCTGGAGTGGAATACATAGTGCTTTAAGGAACAATCACTTTTCTTGAGTTGCCAAATGTCACCCATTATTTATACCTACTAACTTTGATGCACAAGATTCAGCAAGTGAATAAGTTGCTGGTTGTACAGTATTAGAAAGAAAAGAAGCCACTGAGCCTGTGTCTACTCTACCTGACAGCTCCAGCCATTCCCACTCTGCCATGCTTCTTCAACAAGAAGTAACTTCCCTTGACCCTCAAACAATTTTTTCATATCTTACCATGGTGAACATGGGGAATAGTATGAGAACCAGGTCTTGCCTGTTAATGTTTTGGAAAAACTAGTTTTGGATTTAACATTTATATATTTAAAATTCTCCTAGATTTTCTAAACAGAATCGAAAAATTACTTAAACCCTCTCAGCAAGTTGATAAAGCTGAAGTAACTTATTTTTTTCTGTTTATGTGTATGTGTGTGTGTGTGTGTGTGTGTGTGTGTGTGCGCGCGTGCACGCGCCCGTGTGCGCATGCACATACACCTGTGTGTGTCTGTGTCTTTATATATATAAGTAAATTAAGGTATGTGTGCTTGTAGAGGCCCAAGGGTGACTTCAAGAATTGTCCTGTAGTGCTCTACCACCTTTTGTCTTGCTATGGAATTCCCAAGCTATGACTTCCAGGAAATAGTCTATAAATCACCACCTGGAATTTTTTATGTTGGATCTTCGAATCTGAACTAAGGTCCCCTTGCTTTCAAAGCAGGGGCTTAAACCCTGAACCATCTCTCCAGCCCCCAACATTCCGTTTTTTTTTAATTAATACATTTTTTTATTATTTCAGCTCATACAAACTTAATAGGTACACCAGTTCCCTCCCTCCCTCCTCCTCCCCCCGGACTCCCTGCTCCCCCTCCCCTCCCCCCTCCCTTCCCATCCCCCAGTGCCTCCCACCCCAATTCCCAGAGAGTCCTTTCTTGTGCATGTCTGATTTTCCTCTGGGCCCTCCTCTCCGATGATTTACAAGGACCCAGTGGCCTTTCCCTGAACCTTTTCCCGTATTCCCCTTAAGTATAGGAACACTACTGTGGCTGCCAATCCCTTGCCTCCAAGGATCTTGGTGCCTTTAGCAGATGCTAGACTTTGTGAGGTCAATAGTGTGTTTTTAATGAGTAGTTTCACCTTGATTTTCCCTGGAGCTTGACTAAGCTGTGCCTTTATACGGACCACAAGGGTTATGGTACATTTGAGGCTAGGCATAGAGGAGAAAATGAATACACTTGGTTTCCCACAGTGTAAAGGGATCTTCTAACTGAATTTCTTATGCCAGATCATAAAATTGAAAGTCATATTCTTAAAAGGCCCAATTCCTCCTTGCTAATAAATACCCACCCACTCAGCACCATTCCCCAAGGGCACTTTTTCTAAATGTAGAGGTAACAGGTATGATGAATCAAGTCCATGTCCCTGATACAAAATCATAAACCCTTGGCAACATGGCCTAGTTCTATATTATCTTGCCTAACTTTCTGCTAAGAATTCCTTCTTCTACCCATCTATTCTTCAACCATAATAAGAAACACACACACACCACTATCTAAATATTCCTCTTTGATTGGAGAAGTTTGTAACAGCTCAAGTTACTTTTCCTCCATTAAATCCCTCCCTCATGGGAAGAGATTTTTTTTTTTCTTTTTGTGATGCTTCAGAAAATGTCACACTTTCAGTCCCCTCCACACCATGCAGCCTCATCGGACTTCAAGGCATAGCATCGGTAGCCACTGATAGTGGCTTGGCCTCTGGAATGTCCAGCTTCCAGAATTGCTGCATAGAAACAGGAGCATAAGACAGAAAGCAATGCTCCACCAAATATCAACAGGACAGAAAAGAGCCATCTCAGATTCCCCTTAAGGTCACATATCCTCTATATTCTCATTCTCTTAAATTATTGGTATGAGTCTCCATTTTCCTTTCCTAATTTTAAAAAATAATTTTATTATTCTTTCTTTCTTTCCATTTAATCTCCATTTTCATCACACCCCTGGTTTCCTAACTTAGAGTGACATCCTCAGGATCTGTATCACTGTCTTTAAAATCCTGTTTAATCAGGGGCTAGAGAGGTGGCTCAGGGGTTAAGCCTCTGCCTTGCAGGCGGAAGGTCCTGAGTTCGGATCCTAGATCCCATGTATAGACACAGGGCCGAAGCCGGGGCGGCCTGCATTTCTGGTCCTGGTAGGGCGGAGCCTATGAATCCCGGGAGAGAGTAAACAAAGAGGAGGTGGAGGTGGTCCATGGTGGTTCCCGAATTCCTCCGTGGTTCTACACACACACACACACACACACACACACACACATACACATATACACGTACAATTGAATAAATAATAAAAATTTTTTTTTAAAAATCCTGTTTAATCATTTTCAACTGCAATCACACAATAAATACTTTCCTCAGATCTCAACTGTAGGTGCCCTGGTCCTTTTCTTCACATGTTGTTCTTGTGGCATTATTTAATCAATCACATTGATTTTAAAATATGCTCTAAGAAGAAGCAGCAAATGGGTGATAGACCCCTCTCTCACTGTGGTTTCCCACTTTTATTACATCTACCTTTGAATGTGCTTTTATCACAAGACTCTAACAGCTTTTTGTCTCTGGCCAGGGGGTAACATACAATGCCCACCAGGATGGAGTGAAGGGCATTGCAGGAGCAGCAAAACTGCAAAAGAAAACCAACAAACCACAATCCAGAACTTCAGAGACTCTATATCAACCACCTAGAACTAGGCCAGCTTAGTCTCTCCCCATCTTGAAGCTCAGGGAAATTTGCGGAAGAGGGGCGGTAAGAGTGTAAGAGCAAAAGGATGGGAGGAGCAATGATATGTAAGATACTCTATACTAGTTAGGGCTGAAGCAATCATAATTGGACTTTGCATGCCCTGCGCATTGTCCAACACACTGTTGACCTCACAAAGTCTAGCATCTGCTAAAGGCACCAAGATCCTTGGAAGCAAGGAATTGGCAGCCACAGTAGTGTTCCTATGCTTAAGGGGAACACGAATAATTTTAAAAATATACCAATTAAACAAAATAAATTCTCTGTAGATCTGTGTATTCCACTAAGCAGCCTGGTGTTGGGGAGGCAAGCCTTCACTATCTACCTTCTGATCCTATGCCATATTGAGCTTTCCCCCTGTTTAGAGTAGAGTGATGCCACCCAATTTCCACACACTTGCTTTATCTCTGTCTCAGAATGACAGAGCCTGTTGCTCTGGCTCTCCATGAGCACAGTTGCTTCTGCAAGCCAGTGCTCTGGACCAGCCCCCAGGAAGCTTGGTTCCCTGTTTCTCACCGAGTGCTGCAAATGAAAGCAGATGCAGTTATCAATCTGAAACGTAAAATGAGGAAATCAATGCTCCAAAGACTTTCCTGCAATGTAGCGGAAATACAAAAGACCAGAGAGCTAGAGCCCTTCTAGACCCAGGACAGTGACTTTCACCTTTAGATGCTGGTATATGAGCACTCCAATATTATCAATATTCCATCTGGTATCCATTACAGTCCCCATAGTCACTTGAAGGTCTCCTTCCCCCTGCATGCGTGCGTGCACACACACACACAGAGACAGACAGAGACAGAGACAGAGAGAATGCTCCATGCAGCAACCATAATTATCTAACCTAGGTATGTTTTTGCTACACTAATCTGCAGTTACATATGAGGTTTTAGTAAATGGAGGAGCTCCGGGGTCTCAGCATTAGCCTCTAACATCCAGCGTTTGAGCATAAGCAGACGTGTCTGGATCTGATTTCTAAGCCATGTCCACTTCTGATTATTGACAGCTCTGTGGCTGGGAGAAGATACTTGGGTCTGCAGAAGTTGCCACACCTACTTAAGCGTTAGTTCTATCTACAGAGCACATCTCACATTACGAGCCTTTTACATTGAGCAATGCAAACTGAAAGGATAAATACGTGCCCTTCTATCACTACATTCTAATGTTTTTAAGGATGTCATCATATCTCACTTTAAAAAATTAACTTCCAAAACTACAGGTTTCTTTATGGAATTTTCTTATATGGTTCATGTTGGTAGATTCTCTCCTACACCTTTCATTTCCCATTTCCCTCTACCCTTTCCCCATCTGTAGCCTTTCCCTCCCAGGTTCTTCCTAACTCTTAATATCTCAAGTGTTATACTGTCTTCCCAATTCTCTACCCTTAAAGCTTTCCTTTCCCATCTTATGAGCCCTTTTTAGATTCTTGCACTTTACCTGCTATGCTACTTGTGTGTGTGTGTGTGTGTGTGTGTGTGTGTGTGTGTGTGTGTGTGTGTTCCTCTTTTGCTTGATAGACAGGGTCATACTATGTTGCCTAAATTGGTCTCTAACCCTGGACTGTAACAATCGTTCTGTCACATTTCCTAAGTGGCCATAGATATATATCACTGAATCTGACTCAGATCCTTAATGTAGTCATTGGTTTAGCATGCATTTCTTGTAAATTAGGCCCTGGACAAAATGTGAATATCACAGGGACAGGAAAAAAGATGAAAAAAAAAAAAAAAGGAATGAGCATCCCTTCTAGAATTTTGTGACCAGTAATTTTTGCAAGAAATGCAATTCATAATTTAAATTTGTTTTCAGCGTAAAATGAACCTTTCATTTAAGAAAAACCTCCTTTGGAACATTGTTAGTTTTCAAAGACTGTCTGTCCTGAAGAACTTTCTTTCTTCCATCATTAAATTGTCACCAAATTACTTGTAATTTTGACTAAGCTCTTGAGACCTTTCTAAGGATGTTAATTTTTCTGGACAGTTCAAAAAATTTTCAATTTAATCTTACATGGAACCACATTGTCGCTTGGATAGCTTTTCAAAGGAAGCCTGTCCCACCACATAGGGTCAGGGTAGAATGAGACAGTTGAAAATGTGGGCAACATCACTGTCCTTAAAATTCTCCTTTTAAAATCCATAAAGACTTGTCCTTAACAAATCTGAAGGCACCAAGGGTCTGTGCTGGATATGACCTACTCATCCTCCCAACGGTTCCTATTGGTACTAATCTCTGTCTTAACTGCACAAATTGCAGAAGTACATTTCGTTGTTCTCAATAGCTACATGTGGTACTTGTCTCCCTGAGGAATTTTTAAGATTTTGTTTATTTGAAAGAGAGAAAGCATAGGTGTGTGTGTACACACATGTGCACATGTGTGAATGTGTGTGCGCACGTGTGCGCTATAGCACATGTGTGGAAATCAGAATACAACTCGCAGAAATCAGTACTCTCCTTCTGCTATGTGGGTTCTGAGGATCCAACTTAGGTCACCAGGTTTGTGCAGAAGTGCTTTTACTACTGAATTATCTCACCAGCCCTTGGAGGGTTTATTTTAGCAAGCTCCTTTAAAGATTTCTCCTCATATTCATTCATTCTCTCTCTCTCTCTCTCTCTCTCTCTCTCTCTCTCTCTCTCTCTCTCTCTCTCTCTCTCTGACAAACACATGCCACAGCCTTTAGAATTCATGATATTCCTCTACTTATGGAATTTTAAATAGCATGATTAAAGAGAGAAGCAGGAGATAAATAGACAGAGAGAGAAGATTCAGTGGCGTCTACGTTGTCTCAATAGCTCATTTATGTACATGTACTGAGCCAAGGAGCATTTTATCTAGTTTGGCTAATCCATTTAGTGCTGCTTGCTTAGCTCCTCCTAAGAAACAACAAGGTTATTCAAAATAGGAAGATGATTTTACTCAAAAATTACTAAATAATGAGTAAATGCCTGAATGAGTCCCTCGAAAATTCCAAAAAATATTTTTTTCAAAGTTAAATGAGAAAAATTTCACCTTGAGAATTTGGAGAAAAAAATAATACCCTCTACACATATGTAAATGGAAACTTATAGTGTACAAAATAGAAGCTATACTTTGCTAACTTTTTAGTGATCATTTGTTCAAGTATTTTAATGTAGTTTATTTCCCATCACTAATGGTGGACACTTGATATTGTTTCTTATATCTCAAGTCAGCTTATTTTTACATTCTATTTACTTTAGCAATTAACAGATGACTAGTATATGAGTCAAGTGTTGTGCTAGGTAGTGGGTAGGTGGCTTAGGACTGTCTCTCAAAGGACTTGAGGCAAATGGAAGTAATAAAGTGTTAAATGTGATGCTTAACTGACCTGTATGCTTAGTAGATAATGCTGAGAATAAGAAGAGGTAGGAAAAGGTAGGCAAAATTTTTAAATACAGTTCATTATTCAAGCCTCAAGACTGTAAATGATAAAACTCTTCAATCCACATTGGACAGGTTAAAAAAATGGTTACTATGACAGTTATAATAGAAGTCAATGAAATTTGATAATGATGGAATTCAGAATAAACAATGAGAGAGTAAATACATTGATAGAATAAGACTTTGAGACGTAAATCAATGATAAGGAAATTTCAGAAAATGAATTATGAGCAAAGCAATCAAGTTAAACAAACACATCCCATGAGCTAGCTGTTGGTCCACAGTAGAGGGCACAGTGAGCTCCTCATGCTAAATCTCCAGGCTCAACAGACAGGAATAGTCCAGTGAAACCGTGGTTACTGAGCACACAAAACAATAACAGAAAGATGGCAACACTGGCTCAGGGAGCAGAGAAAGTATGACAACAGCTTTGGGTTTAACATAACAATATACCAAGAGCCAATCCTTATAAGCTAACAAAAGTTACACTGTTCGTGACCAACTAGAGAAAAACCACTGTGAATTAACAATAGTCATTATGAACTGCTATGTAGAGAGGTGATGCAGAAGAAAAATGTGTTGTTATGATCTAAAGGAGATATTACAAAATATAATTGAATATGTCTATGGCATGAATTTTAAACACTTTTAAACAGCTAAGTGTTTTAACTTACTCTTTTAAATTATAGCTACTTTTAAAAGGTAAGAACTAATCCCATTCTGCTTCAGATTAGTAAACTGGTGAAATAAATTAGATTATCCAGTTTTAAAAGGTGGGTCAGCAGTAGAGCAAGGAAGAACCAGTCTGGCTTCAAAATCCTGTGCTTTCATCTCTGTACCACCTATTTTTTATGATACCCCCATGAGAAGGGGTAAAATTGGTGCAGCAGTGCAATGGCTACAGGAGTTTCTGGGACTTGGAAATTCCCTAATGTGTACTTCATGTGTTTCTTAGCTACCAAAGTACTTGAGTTAATGCATGCAAGCAAGGGCGATTTCTCTGGACCTGCCAAAAACGCTAGACACCACTCAATGTCCTTTAATAAAAGAAAATTACTGCTGAAACTACCTAAAGAAGACACTACTGTTGTCAACTAATTACCTATGTATTAATAATACATATAATACGTGCATATGCATGTAGTTATTAATATATGATTTCACAAAAGGTGTCAGTTTGCACAAATCTATACTTTTTAAGGATGGGCAACTTAAATAAAGCTATTTAGAGACTTATATGGATATGTTGAAAGTGGTGAGTGAGGAACCAGAATTTAGAAAAGGGCATTGAATCCCCCATACTCCTCAGAGTCAAAAGTGTGATTTCTATAATAATATAATATGTGGGCTGAGGGTTAATGGTGTTTGGCAAACTGCCCAAATTCACACACTAGTGAGCAGGAACTCTGAGCTGCCTCCCTCAGACATGTGTTTTTAACATCAAGGTTCCTCACCCATAGTCATAAGTCATAGTCAAAACTAATCATGTGTCACTAGTTTTCCAAAAACTGGCCAAGTTGGGATTTGTTGAGGGTACCAACAAGTTAGAAGATTTTCATCCCACACCTGGAAAGTTCTACCACAAGGGATATATGCAGCCAGTATGGGGACCCACAAGTACTTAGATAAAAAGGAAAAAGGCAACTAGCACTAGAATCTTACTAGGAAGGAAAGAATATTGTCATGAGTTCCAAGTGCCTTAAGTCTTTGAAATCTTTCCTTGAAAGTTCTGCACCTCAAACAGCATTTATTCACAATAGTCTAGAGAAGATACTGGCATAGTATTTTTGAGAGAACAAATTTATTAGTATATCATTCATCATCAAAAGATGAAGGGAAAGGGCCAGCACTAAGGCTGACTCAGTAGGTAAAGATGCTCCGCCTGGAACCCACATAGTACAAGGTGAGAACCAGCCTTCTACAAGCTGTGCATTAGTCAGAGTTCTCTGAAGAACAGAATCTCTAGAATATTATATATATATATATAATATAAGTTTATTAAATTAACTGACAATAAAAAATAATGTCCTTCAAAGTAGCTGCCTATAGCTGCTTCGTTCTTGATCAGAATGTCCCACAAAGTTAAAAGATCCCAAGAAGGTCTCAAGCCTTGACTTTGTTGGAGGGTCAAATATGCTGGGTTCCGATGTCAGTGATGAACAGCAAACAGCAGCAAGACCTAGAGACCAGGCTCCAAAAGCAATGGGAACAGCAACAACGTGGAAAGGATGAAGCTCTTCATCAGCCAAGAATAGATCAATAGCAGCAGCAGCAACAAAGAAGGCAATAATACTCTAAAAGTGAACGATGCTTGAAGAGTAGACTCCACAGCAAGCTGACACAAGGAAGAGCAAGTCCCTCCTCCTTGCACTTCCTATTATCTAGTCCACTACTGGAAAGCACCACCCACTATGAGCTGGGTTTTCCACAGCAATTAATCAAGTACCTGCAGACTTGTTCAGGGACCTGTTCCAACCATTAACCCTCTACAGCTGTGCACCCAGTCAGTGACTGTCAAGTTGACACTAAAGTGTAATCATAATCATAACAAGCTGTCCTCTGGCCCCTCAATACATGTGCCACAGCATGCATATATTCTCTCTCTCACTCTACTCTGCCTCACACATACATACATACACTCAATAAATAAATATTTTAATAGGAGAAAAATGTAATGATGTGTGTTGATTGTTATTATTACTTGGTAGAGAGTATATGGGGATATAACCCCCAGGAAAAGAAGTTAGAGAGAATCAGTCAGACATGAAGAGCAACTATAGGTAGCTCATTACTGAGCTGGTAATAGCTTTGCCACATACAAAGATGCTTGCTCAGCTTTCCAGACTAACGGCAGAGAGACTGAACATCCTCCCATAATTTGAAAAGGTCCATAGGTAGGAGACCTACACAAGGTAAACCAATCAAGTACTGGCTCTTCTGCTGTCTTTCATTTTCAGACTTCTCCAGCTAATGAATGAAGTCCTAGCACTCTGCATGTTTCAGGGTTCCTCACAGAAGTACTCTGCACATAAGCATTGCGGATGCAGCAAGTTCTGCCTGTCACTGGGTCATATATTCAGGGACTCCAGAGTATGTGCTAACTGAAAAGACAAGGGCATGCTCCTTGTTGCAGTTCATCTGCATGGTTGCTGATAAATGACCATCAAATGGCTTAAAGGAACAAGGGAATAATTCCCTTATAATTACTGGTTATAGATTGTAGTCCAGCTACAGGAGAGCTCACACCAACACCAGGGTTGAGAGAACTGGCCACACCATCACCATATAACAGCTGAGAGATGGACAATCCTTACTCGCCAGACCAGCATGTCTGGCCAAGTAAACAGAAGGATGCCGACTCTCTCAACCAGATCTCTGTGTGATTTATCCAGGGCCTAATCCCACCCATCATGGGCTGGGTCTTCCCCATCAGCTAGACAATCTCCTGCAGATTTGCTCTGGGCTTAACTCAACCATCAACTCTCTACAACTGTGCCCAGAGCTCAGACCATCAACAGTCAAGGTGACACCTGTGCTTAACTATGACACTCCTTCAACCACAGAAACAGCATGATTGTTGCATTACAGCTCTGGTAGTGAATGTGAGGTCTGGAGACAGACAGAGCCAATTCTAGACCATGTGAAGCCACAAAATTTTATATGCACATAAATTTTCTACTAAGTCCATATTTCTTCTATATTTTATTAACTCAAAATTGGGTTTTTGCCCAACTTGATTGCCTGAAAAATGATAAATCCTTTATATCCAGTAGTGTATTACATAGTTGTCTTCCATGCATTATTGACCTATTCCCTTGAGATTAAATATAATTACTGGAGAGAAATGAATTTGTCAGACTATTTAGTAAGGAAATTAATTTTTTCACTTACAAAGCTAAATTTGTAAGCTATTTCAATAATAGACAGCTAAATATGCTTACTAATCGTGCAGTGATTAACCATGAGCCATAACCTGTGTGACTTTGTGATAATATTTACTTATTAGGAACATATCTAAAGGTCTTTTTTTACAGCATGTAAAACAGGAAGTGTAGTCCAATGGAGGCTCGCTTGCCTAGACTGCTCAAAGACCTAGGTTCAATCACTAGTACCCTCTTAACAAAACAATTACAAAACATAACATTTCATTCTTCCACACTTGTGAACAAAGCTACACACAATAAGTATGATCAATTAATATGGGGAGGTCAAACTACAAACATGATCATTAGTAATGTAACAATGTAAACAAAAACTGGCAATATAGTAAGATGCTCTCAAATTAAGAAAACTATGTAAGCCAGCAGAGAACAGCTTCAGCTCCCTGGCTCACCAGTGGGGAAAATGGAAAGCAAAATCTCATTTAAAAGGTAGGCCAAAGATAGAAGGTAACCATTTTGCAATGGGAGACTGACCCACCCCTCACCACAGTCTCCTACTCTTATTCCATCTACCTTTGAATCTATCCTTATAATAAGACTCTATTTTAACAGCTTTTTATCTCTGGCCAGGGGGTGATGTCCAATGCCCATCAAGATGGAGCCAAGGGCATTACAGGAGCAGCAAAACTGAAAAAAAAATCAACAAACCATAATTCAGAACATCAGAGACTCTATAGCAACCACCTGGAATCAGGCCTGCCTAACCTTTTCCCATCCTGAAGCTCAGGGAAATTTGCGAAAGAGGGGGTGGTAAGATTATAAGAGCACAAGGATGGGAGGAGTCATGGCCACACAAGTTAGGGCCAAAGCAATCATAATAGAACTCTGCATGACCTGTGCAATGACCAACATATCATTGACCCCCCAAAGTCTAGCATGGATCACAGGCACTAGGATCCTTAGAAGCAAGGGATTAACAGTCACAATAGTGTTCCTATACTTAAGGGGAACACAAGAAAGAGTTCTAGGACTTACCACTGAGTCCTTACACCTCATCAGAGAGGAGGACCCAGAGAAAAGTTTGATATACACATTAAAGGATTCTTCAGAGATGGGGAGAGGGGGCACTGGGAGAAAGGGAGGGAGGGGGGAAAGGAAGGTGAAAAGGGAGGGGGGAAAGGAAGGGGAAAAGAGAGGAGGGAACAGGGAGGTCCAGGAAGAGGTGGAGGGAGGGAGGGGACAGGGGTACCTATTACATTTGTATGAGCAGAAAAATAAATAAAAAATAAAATAAAATAAAAGGTAGGCCAAATAATTGGCCTATTCACAGAACAAGCCCACAAACCTTAAGCCCAGGGGCAAGTTTTAGTGATACAGAGACTCTTCAGGCAGATAGGACGGCAGCAGATACTCTTACATCTCTCTAAAATGGTTCAGGTAGCAGCATGCTTGCACCATTTTAATAAGGAACCTATTGTTTCCAACTGATCTTGCATGAGTGCCACAGAGAGCAGGAAACAACCACAAATCAGGGAGCTTGGATTTGGCTTCCAGTAGCTTCAGGGTGAGAAACAACCCTGGGAAGCAAGTGGAGAGTGATGGAAGGCAAATGCTGACAACAGCAACGTCCAGGCTGCAGAGGTTGGCAAGGAGCAAATCTTAACAAACCAACTGCGGGTTGTTCCCTGAAGTCCTTGAGTAGATAAACCCTGCAGCTGCCTATCTCTTTCTGTTAATTGCTGCATAACCTGTTGACAGGTGCAACCCCCAGAAGGGAGACAAGTAGTGAATATTTAGGAAATATTGAAAGAAAAAAATCTTACTGTTGTGCTTACTTCCTAAACTCTCAATGCATTTGGGACACAATTTTGTCGACTAACACATTAAGAACCCATTTTATTGTTGCTGTTAGAATATTTTGTTTTTTGTTGTTTGAGTGGCACTGGGAATGAGTTCTGAAGAATGGACTCATCAATAAGATCCCCAGAAAATACTAGAAGACCTATCCATATCAACAAAAGGGCAAATCTTATCAAAGAAGTAGGAAAAAAGAAGCAATACAACATGTCTACTTCAAATGATTGTGATTCCCCAGCTACTCAAGATACCAATGTGGATAAAATATCTGCAGATTCCAAATGATATAAAGATAAAATGAACTGGCATCTCAAAAAGAATAAAAACAAAAGGATGCATACAATCCAAGATATGGAGAGGAAAGTCTACAATAATAAAGATAAAAACCCAGAAAAATTCCCCCGCCCACCTGCCCACCTGAAGTCCTCCATCCCCGGTGTGTTCCACCAGCCCCCAGGTCACCCGTTGTCCGAGCTCCTCTCACCAGCCAGCCTCAGCAACACACGAGCTGCCTCAGGTTTGCCTGGGCCACGCTTCAGGTCCCAGCCCCTTTGTTCCTCCCACCCGCCTGCCTGCCCAACCCTGCCTTCCATCCCTGCAACTTGGGTGGGCCACTAAGCCAAGTCCCAGGTCCCAGGTGAAGAGTTCTGCCATCTCCATCAGCCCCTCTGCCCCTCCGGCCCACCAGGGACCCTTGCTCGTGGTCCATGGAGGACACACTGCTACTCAGAATTCAATAGAGTCCAAAGGGAACTCAAGCAAAGCTCTAAGGGACAAAGGCCATACATCTGAAGTCCTCTAAAATCATCCTATCACGGGAGAGAGATTCTTCACATCCAGCCCAAAGGTAAGTAAACCTCTTTTTTTAAACTGTAGATTAACGTTTCTGTATAGTCACCCCCAAAATATATACAACTCCAGGGATTATACCACTCATCCTCACATATCACCAAGATACTAAATCGTAAAAGTGCACTACCATACTAATATTCACCCCCTGACTACTGAACCTGACTTAACTGATGTACTAACAGCCTAAAAGCCTTATCTAGGAAATAATACTAACAACAGATAAACTTATCCAACTCCAAGGCAAGCACTAGCAATAACTGCCAAGAGTAGTAATACCAACTAAATCAGTTCAATCAAAAACACACAGAAACTGAAAGATCTTAAGAGACAAAACAACAATGCCCAAGTCAAAGTGCAGATCCCTGAGAAACAAAACCCAAGAAGACAAATCTCCCACCAAAAGAATTAACCCTGTAATGATGGGTTCCAACCAGAACAAATTCACAGATAATAGCCAAGAAAGCCAGATGCAAGATAACAATTTTCAAAGTATGATCATTACCATGATTGATACTATGAAAGAGGAAATCTTGTAGGAGTAAACGACTGCATCAACCACTTTGAACAGGAACACAACAGACACTTGGAGAGTTGAGAAAAACAGTTCAAGAAACAAAAATAGACATAGAGCAGTTAAAACAGTCTGAGGTGTTTTTAAAATCGAACTAAAAGACAAGGTATCTTCAATCCAAAACTCAACAGAATCTTATCAGCAGAACTAATGAAGCAGAAAATAAAATTTCAGACCTTGAAGACAAAGTGGGAGTATTAACCAGTTCAATGGAAGAGGTTGTTAAAGCCCAAAAGATACTTGAGAAGAACATTCAAGAGATATGGGACACCCTGAAGAAGCCTAACATGTGAATTCACGGAATACCAGAGCAAGAATCCCAAAATACCACACCTGAGGAAATTTTTCAAATTATTGTAAATGAAAACGTCCCTCAACTAAATAATGAGAGGTCCATCCAAATACAAGAGGCATTCCACACCCCAGATATGACCAAAATAGAAAATCGCCATGGCAATAATAGTCAAAACACTCCACATTCAAAAAAAAAAAGGTGCTGAGAGCTTCAAGGGAAAAAAAAAAACAAGTCACTTTTAAAGGTAAACATATTAAAATAGCAAATGACTTCTCAATGGAAACAGTAAAAGCAAGAAGAGCTTGGACAGACGTACTTCAAGTATTAAATGAGCAAAAATGTCAACCCAGGCTAATATACCTGGCAAAACTATCCATCATGATCAAGGGAGAAAGAAAAGTTTTCTAGCACAAAGACAACTTGAAGGCTTACATGTCTATCAAACCAGACCATCAAAAAATGCTACAAATGATACTCAAGCTTAAAGAAAAAAACAAGCGTATCCAGGAGGACAGAAGGAAAGTATAATACCACCAAAATCTAAATGTCAAACTAAACACTTACAAAAGCCACTAAACATAAAAAATGTCTGGAATTAAAAATAATTTCTCCATTATAACAATAAATGTCAATGGAATTAACTCACCCATCAAGAGACACAGATTACAAACTTGGATTAAAAACCACAACTCATCAATCTGCTGTCTGCAGGAAACCCATCTCACCACAAAAGATAGGCACATCCTAAAAATAAAAGGCTGGTCCAAAATTCTACAAGCTAATGGAACCAGGAAACAGGCAGGGGTAGCCATTATGCTATCGGACAAAGTGGACTTCAAACCAAAAAAAATCATAAGAGACACAGATGGATACTACATTTTAGTCACAAGTACAATTCACCAGGAAGACTTCACAATACTGAACATATATGCACCCAATACACTCCCCCCCTATTCATTAAGCAAACCCTACAACATCTAAAGCGAGAAATCAATCCCAAAGCAATAATTCTTGGGGATTTCAACACCGCCCTCTCAATATGAGATAGATCAACAGGTAAAAAACAGAGTCACTTTGGAGTTTAATCAAACCCTTACTGAAATGGACCTTACAGATCTCTATTGAACTTTTCATCCACGCACCAAAGAATACACATTTTTCTCAGCAGCACACAGAACTTTCTCCAAAATAGATCACATATTGGGCCACAAAACAAATCTCCATATATACAGGAAAGTGGAAATTCTAGCCTGTACCTTATCAAACCACCATAGCCTAAAGCTTGACATCCACAACACAACAAGCAACAGAAAATACACTAACTCCTGGAAACTTAACACTATGATGCTGAATGAGAATTGGATTCAGGAAGGAATTACAAAGGAAATTCAAGATTTGCTGAAAGTGAATGATAATGAAAATACAAATTATCAAAATCTGTGGGACACAATGAAAGCTGTCCTAAGAGGTAAGTTCATACCTCTTAATGCCTACATCAAAAAAATGGAAACATCAGAAATAAATAATAATGCAGCTTAAAGCTTTAGAGAAACTAGAGCAATCCAACACCAAAAGCAGTACAAGGGAGATTAGTAAAACAAGGGGAGAAATATCTGAAATTGAGATTAGAAAAACGATACAGAAAATCAAAAAGTCAAAAAGCTGTTTTTTAAAAAATCAATAAGATTTATAAACCCCTAGCTAAATTAACCAAAAGCAAGAGAAAGAAAACACAAATTAAGAAAATTAGAAATGAAAATGGAGTTATCATTACTGATACCCAACAAATCCAGAGAATTATAACATCATATTTCAAAAACTTATACTCTGTGAAATTTGACATCACAAAAGAGATGGATGAAATCCTAAGTAAACACAACTTACTGAAATTGAATCAGGAAGTTGTGAATAATTTAAATAGTCCTACAACATAGGAAATCGAGGAAGTAATCTCAAATCTTCCTACCAAAAATGTCCTGGACCAGATTGATTCAGCACAGAGTTCTACCAGAACTTTAAGGAGCTAATAACACCAATACTCCTTAAATTGTTCCATCAAATAGCAAAGGAAAGAACAATACCAGATTCTTTCTACAAAGCTAGTACCTTCTTAATCCCAAAATCTAATAAAAATACACTTAAAAATGAAAAGTATAGGCCAATCTCTCTGATGAACACAGATGCAAAGATTCTCAACAAAGTCTTAGCAAATCGGATTCAAAAACATATCAAAAAGATCATTCACAGGGAACAAGTAGTCTTTATCCCAGGCACACAAGATTGGTTCAATATACACAAATCAATAAACGTAATTCAACATATAACCAGTTCAATATATGCAAATAAATAAACATAATTCACCATATAAACCAGTCCAAAATCCAAGACCACATGATACTCTCGAAAGATGCAGAAAAAGCTTTTGACAAGATCCAAGAGCCCTTTATGATCAAAACTCTAGAGACAGTTGGAATGAAAGGAAACTTTGTCAATATAATAAAAGCTGTATACAACAAGCCTACAGCAAAGATTATACTCAATGGGGAAAAACTTGAAGCATTCCCCCTTTGATCAGGAACTACACAAGGCTGTCCACTCTCACCACTTCTATTCAATATTGTACTTGAAGTCTTAGCTGAAGCCATTAGACAAGAAAGAAAGATTAAAGGGATTCAAATAGGCAAGGAAGAAGTCATTTCTATTTGCAGATGACATGATCTTATATCTGAGTGTTCCCAAAAACTCCACCAGGAAACTCCTGGAACTAATACAGAAGTTCGGCAGTGTGGCAGGATACAAAATAAATGTACAAAAATCAGTGGCCTTCCTATATGCTCAGAATGAAAGAAGTGAAAAAGCCCTGAGAGAACAATCCCATTTACTATAGCCCCTAAAAAAATGAAATACTTTGGTATAAACCTAACAAAGGAAGTAAGAGACCTTTACAATGAAAACTTTAAAACCCTAAAGAAAGAAATTGTAGAAGACACCAGAAGGTAGAAGGACATCCCATGTTCCTGGATTGGCAGAATCAACATCATAAAAATGACCATCCTACCAAAGGCAATATACAAATTCAATGCTATATCAATTAAAATCCCAAAGCAATTCTTTAAAGAGCTTGACCAAACAATCTCAACATTCATATGGAGGCACAAAAGACCCAAGATAGCAAAGACAATCCCGAGTAACAAAAACACTGCTGGAGGTATCACCATACCAAACCTTAGTCTATATCTACAAATGCATAAATGTAAAAACAGCCTGGTATTGGCTCCAAAATAGACCCACAGATCAATGGATAGGGGTTGAAGACCCAGATATAAGCCCACACTACTACAGCCATTTGATCTTGACAAAAGGGCCCTAAAAATCCAATGGAAAAAGAACAACATGTTCAATAAATGGTGCTGCAAAACTGGATCTCCACATGCAGAAGATTAAAACTGGACCCGTACTTGTCACCATGTACAAGATTTAATTCCAAATGGATCAAGGACCTTCAATATAAGGCCAGAGACTATAAATACCTTAGTTGAAATGGTAGAGGACTGCCTCGAGTTGATTGGGCTATGCCAACAGTTCCTAATTGGAAATCCAATAGCACAGTTACTACAACCAACACTTAACAGATGGGATCTTATGAAATTAAAGAGCTTCTGTTCAGATAGAGATTGTAACTCAAGCACAAAGGCAACCCACAGAATGGGAGAAAATCTTCACTAACCACATATCTGATAGAGCTCTATTATCCAGAGTGCACAAAGAACTTAGAAAACTAAACACCAAGGAAACAAATGGCCCAATTAAAAAATGGGCCTTGGAACTTGAAAGAAACTTTACCAGGGACGAAATTAAAATGTTTAACAAATATCTTAAAAAGTGCTCCACATTCTTAGCCATCAGGGAAATGCAAATCAAAACTTCCCTGAGATATCATCTCACCTTGGTCAAGAGGGCAAAAATCCACAATACAAACAACACCAAATGCTGGAGAGGATGTGGAGAGAGGGGAACTCTCCTACATTGCTAGTGTGAATGAAGGATTATACAACTACTCTGGCGAGCTGTCTGGTGATACTTAAAAAAGTTAAAGATTGAAATGCCGTATGACCCTGCTATTCCACTTTGGGAATACCCCCCCCATACAGCAAAAATTCATCTCGATAGCACAAGCACGACCATGTTCATAACAGCAGTGTTTACAATAGCAAAGTCATGTAATCAACCCAAATGTCCAACGGTTGACGAGTGGATAAGGAAAATGTGGTACTATTTATACAATGAAATACTACTCAGCCATCAAAAATGATGAATTAATGCAATTTGTCGGGAAATGGATGGAATTAGAAACAATTATATTGAGTGAAGTATCCCAGACATAAAAAATTAAGCACCATATGTTCTCCCTAATAGGTGGATCCTAGTACCAAACTCACTTAGAGACACACTCAAAGATAAATCTCTGTAATACATACCTACAGTAATTGCAAAGATTATAAACAGGAGGAAAGGGGAAGGAGGGCTACACAGAAATAAGGAGAGAGATGCTACAGCAGAGATAATAGGCCACCATCAAGGACTGCAAGTAAGTAATGAGATATTTAGTTAAGCCACAGACTTTCCTTCCTGGTCACTTGCAACTGATGAGGTATGATCTCACCAGAGAGGGTGAGCATACAGTCTGGCAGATAGAACATAACCATTTTGCAAATGGGAAACTGACCCTCCCCACCACAGTCTCCTACTCTTATTCCATATACTTTTGAATCTACTCTTATAATAAGACTCTATTTTAACAGCTTTTTATCTCTGGCCAGGGGGTGACATCCAATACCCATCAGGATAGAGCTAAGGGCATTGCAGGAGCAGCAAAACTGAAAAAAAAATCAGGAAACCATAATTCAAAACATCAGAGACTCTATATCAACCACCTGCAATCAGGCCTACTTAATCTCTCCCCATTCTGAAGTTAAGGAAATTTGCGGCAGAGGGGGCGGTAAAATTGTAAGAGTCCAAAGATTGGAAGAAGCTATGATATGCAAGATACTCCACAGAAATTATGGTCAAAGAAATCATAATAGGACTCTGCGTGATCTGCGCAATGACCATCCTATCATTGACCCCTCAAAGTCTAGCATGGACTAAAGGCACTAGGATCCTTAGAAGCAAGGGATTAACAGTCACAATAGTGTTCTTATACTTAAGGGGAACACAAGAAAGAGTTCTAGGAAATGCCACTGAGTCCTTACACCTCATCAGAGAGGATGACTCAGAGGAAAGTTTGACATACACATTAAAGGATGCTCCAGGGATGGAGGGAGGAGGCATGGAGAGAAAGGGAGGGAGGAGGAAAGGAAGGAGAAAAGAGGGGAAAGAACAGGGAGGTCCAGGGAAGGGTGGAGGGAGGGGACCGGGGTACCTATTACCTTTGTATGAGTGGAAAAAATATTATTTAAAAAAAACAAAAAAATTGATAAGAAAATCTGAAATATGAATGAAATTTAGTAACATAAAAGAATAATTCAGCAAGTTAACGGTTTTGAAAATAAAATTAGAAATGTCAGCAATGAAAATTTAAGTGGAATGAAAATTTCACATAAGAAAACAGCACCAGTAGATTTGATCAAGTGAAAGAAAGAATATCAGAGATGGAAGACAAGACTGAAGGAACACTATATTTATAAAGAAAAAGAAAAGAGGGCTGCAAACTTGGATTAGTCATTAAAGTGTTTGATCTCTCGAACCCAAGTAAAAATACCAGACATTGAAGCATTCAATCCCTTAATATTAACAAGGGAAAAAGAAAAAAGATGAAAGCATATTCTCTAAACTCAGGAAGAATGCATGTACACTCTCTCTATTTTTAGTCGATGCATCACTGAAAGATTTAGCTAGAGCAGGAAAAAGACAAAAAAGGGATACAAGCAAGAAACAACAAAGTCGGAATCTTCGTTTTCTTTTTTTTTTTTTTTACAGAGAATATGGTCATATGCCTAAGACGTTGAAGACTCCCCCAGAAAATTCTCACATCTGATTTACATTTTCAGGAAAGTAGAAAAAGGGAGCCAATCATGAACTTGTGAAAGAAGTCAGAAAAAAATTCCGTTACAATGAATTTAAAATATAACAAAAAAAGAAAGAAAAGAAAATACTAAAAAATAAATCTATCCAAGGAAATGAAAACTTTCTGCAACACAAAATTTAAAACACTGAAAAAAATAACTGAAGAAAACACAAGAAAATGGAAAGATCTCTCATGCTCATGCATTGGCAGAATTATTATTGTGCAATTTGTCTTATTAGTGAAAGCTATTACAAAGCACTATAATCTACATGTAAATTCCAATGACATTCTTCATAGAAGTATATTTTAAAAAAACTCTCCTAAATTTTGTATGGAAGCACCAAAAGATCTCAAATAATGAAACAAATACTAAATAGAAAAAATAATGCTTAAGATAATAGCACAGTTGCTACAACCAACACTCAACAGATGGGATCTTGTGAAATTAAAGAGCTTCTGTTCAGATAATGAGATTGTAACTCCAGCACAAAAGCAATCCACGGAATGGAAGAATATCTTCACTAACCACATATCTGATAGAGCTCTATCTGACAGAACTTAGAAAACTAAATACCAAGGAAACAAATGATCCAATTAAAAAATAAGAAACTTTACCAGGGATGAAATTGAAATGTCTAACAAATATCTTAAAAAATGCTCCGCATTCTTAGCCATCAAGGAAATGCAAATCAAAACTTCCCTGAGATATCATCTCACCCTGGTCAGGATGTCAAAAATCCACAATTCAAACACCACCAAATGCTGGAGAGGATGTGGAGAGAGGGGAACTCTCCTACATTGCTGGTGGAAATGCAGGAATATACGACCACTCTGGTGAGCTGTCTGGAGATTCTTAAAGAAATTAAAGATTGAAATGCCATATGACCCTGCTATTCCACTTCTGGGAATAATCCTCCATGCAGCAAAAATTCACCTCAATAGCACAAGCATGACCGTGTTCATAGCAAGCACTGTTTACAATAGCGAAGTCATGAAATCATCCCAAATGTCCAACAGTTAATGAGTTGATAAGGAAAACACAAAAAAGTACTCTAGGCAATGCTACTGAATCCTTATACATCATCAGAGAGTAGGTTACAGAGGGAAGTTTGACATGCACACTAAAGGATGCTCCAGGAATGGGGGGGGGGGAGAGCATTGGAAGAAAGGGACAGAGGGGGGTAAAGAAAAGGAAAAGGGGGGAGGGAACAAGGGGATCCAGGGAGGGGTAGAGGGAGAGAGGGGAATGGGGTACCTATCAAGCTTGCATGAGTGGAAAAAATAAATAAATACTAAAAAAATCACAATACCTGATCTCAAATATGACAGACTTACAATGACATAAGCTACAAAACACTAGCACAAAATAATGAATATACACCAGTAGAATAGAATAGCGAACACAGAAATACAGTGGCTACAGTGTATAAATTGGTAAACTTTGACTAAAGAGTCAAAAGCATATATTGTAAAAACATAGCCTCTTCAATAAATACAATGCAGGGAAAATTGGATACACATGTTAAGAAAAAAACAAGAAACAGGGGCTGGAGAGGTGGCTCAGGGGTTAAGCCTCTGCCTTGCAGGCAGAAGGTCCTGAGTTCGGATTCTAGACCCCACATATAGACGCTGAGTGGAAGCGGGGGCGGCCTGCGTTTCCAGTCCTGGTAGGGTGGAGCCTGTGAATCCCGGGGCCAAGTAAACAAGGAGAAGGTGGAGGTGTCCATGGTGGTTCCTGAATTCGTCCGTGGTTCTACACACACATACATACATTCCCACACATACGTACACACATGCGCACACATGCATACACGCACAATTGAATAAATAAAAAAAAAAACAAGAAACATTCTTATCTGCCACTCTGTATACATATTGGTTAGAAAAAATGAACCAAAAACTGAATGTACCAAAACATAGGCAAAGGAAACTACCAACAATATATCCACAAGACAGCGGAGAGAGGGGCAAACCTCACTTACCAGACAACATACTTGTCGAAGTATGCCAAATTATGCCAACTTGTCAAAACAGCTGAACAAATACGGTAGTGGACTTATGCTCTTGGAATTCATTGGTTTTACCAGCTCAGTTCATGAGCTGAACATCTCAGCAGTCTGGTGCTTCTAGATAGATAGCTTCTAAATCTGTCTTTCTAGGGTGGAAGAATGGTGGCAGCAGGGAAGTAGTGTGCCAGCTCAGTGCAAGATTGAGGGAAGGTTTTCTAAATTAATTTTTAATTTTTAACTTTATTATTTATTTTGCATACATTCATATGTGTGTGTGTATGTGTGCATGTGTGCAAGTGTGTGTGTGTGTGTGTGTGTGTGTGTGTGTGTGTGTGTATCAGAGGGCACTGTGTGTCCCTAAAGGGGCCCAAAGGTGACTTGGGGAATCATCCTGGATTGCTTCTACCTCCTTTTGCTTCACTCCAGGATTTCCCAGTCTCTGCCCACCAGCCCTCTGCCTTTCTGTCTGGTGTTTTTATGTGGGACCTGGGATCCAAACTCCGGACCTTCTGCTTGAGAAGCCGAGTCTTATCTTCTGAGCCATCTCTCCAGTGTAAACTTCTCTTTTCTATACTTCCTTGATGTGAAGTGCCACCTAAGGAAGTGGTGGTTAGGATGCCACTTTTGACAAAGGGATTTCGCATTATTGAGGAATTCTGTGCAAGACTGATTTTTCTTAATGTCACAGACTAATTGTCAAGGATGAACTGGAAGGTAGGCCTTATCTCTCCTTTCCACTGATCACAGATTCTTCACTGGAGCTTTCAACCTGATTCCCGGCTCCTATTCACATTCCCGTATAAAATAAAGCTTCAGGAAATGGCCAGCAGGAAAGACCTCACTGAGACTGTGATGCTGTCCCCCCATTCGCCCAAACAACTGATCTTCCTATCTATCTGGTGTCCTGTGAATTATTTCTTCTTTCTGTTTCTGATTGCCCTGGGTCTTATTCTGTGAGGGCCATCATCCTGAGATAAATAGCTGAACATTTCATAAACTTACACCTTTTATCTGGTCTGCTGCTAGTACCACACACTAAGGGCTGGGTCTTGCACATCAATTAGACACTTTCTTGCAGGGTTCCCTAACTAACCTTTGTTCACTGCTATGCCTGTAATTCAGCCTGCATCTGTCACGTCAACACCCATATCTAACTGGTACCAGTATGACTCCATATTCACAAGAAGCATGGACAGGAGTTTTGATTATTAACTGCATGCCAAGTCTTTTTCGTGAGTGACTGCACTAAACTGAATCACTAGGAAATGGTGAAGACACAGGCTTCAGATGTCATGAAGACCTTTTCCATGTTGCAATACGAGCAAGGAACAAAAATTCCACCTTGTTCTATGTCATAAACTCTTTCCATGCTTCCATTTAAAAATGTTATTACGACTGGGGGAGGAATGTGGAAGTGTCCCATATAGAAGTGGAAAACTTCTATGTGAATGTCATCACCATCAACTACCAAGTTTTTAAGAGAGGAAGTTTTCTGAGCCATGCAGTTAAAGCTATCACCAGACAATGCAAACTGTCACTGCAGAAGAAATTCTCGTTCTCTATACTGTGAAGACAATTGCCATTGCCTATAGGCCTGAGAAAGTTTAAAAAGAGAAATAATATATATCTGAGAAGTCTACACAAGCAAGTTTTCCAGCAATATTAGCCACCAAATAAGGAATGTTCTGATATGTTTAGCTTTTTAACAGCTCCTACAGTTGTATTGGGACTTTGTTACCAAATATAATAATCACATAAAAGCCAATGATATTTATAAACCACCCCATTTTTTCAAAATAACTAGGTATGATGCAATATTTACACTCAAAATTATCTTCACCAATACTCAAGAAAGAAAGGAAATGCTGCTGGGGAAATCATGGATGAGGGATGCTCAGAGGGATAGCTCATCTGGGCTGGCTTCTCTCAAGTGTAAGGCATGCACGCACCATCCTACATGTGAGAACACTTGGCTCTCATAAAACAGTAGAAGAAGAATCAAATCCTTGGAGCTCAGAAAGAGAGCAGAAGGGCTACAATTTGCTTCTGTAAATAAACAGAGAGTGTTCCTTAGTAGGATATTGGAAAGAGAAAGACCAGTTAAGACTCACATTTTGCTTACATTGAGACTTTTGCTGAGCATATGACAAAGGTACACTAGGAATCTATATTAATGTACTGTCACAGCATGACAAGGTGCTTTGCAAAAATGCATCAAATGAGGCATATCTCCGCGTCCTAGAAACGAACAGTAAACAATCCAATGAGCCAACCAAAGGAAAACCATTATTCCCTCTCTCTCCTTCCTGTCTCCCCTGGAGTGTGTTCCATTTACTTACAGGTGTCCCTCTACTTTCAGACAGACCTTGGGGTCTAAATTCCAAAGGAGCAATTGACAAGCCAGATATAAAAGGAGAAAGCTTCTTTGAGGGCCAAGTTCTCCTAGGAAAGATAAAATAATAGAGAGTCTGGAACCAAAAGTTCCTGTTTCTCTCATGAACGATTTCTTCTGCACCCCTACTGAAAAATCCATGTAAAGCAAGTATGTCTGCCCCTACTTTTTAAAAAGTATAAGTGACTCATCACAGTATCTTTTCTTGTTATCCTCACACTCTGCGGTGATACAGCCCAGATGAATCAGTGAAGCCTTGAATATCACTTTACCCTCTGCTCTCTAGAAGATACAAGAGAAGGCATTATGGAAGGGCTCTTTGTTTGCTTACAACAAGCAATGATTATACAAGTAAATAAAATTAGTAACATTGTCTTTCCAATATACAGTACTATTATTTTCTTTGTCACTGTGAGCCAAGGATGACAAATCCAATACTCTTTCTTAACAGGTGCCTTCACATAATGTCTGTTTGTGTTATTTTTTCCAGCAAGTTCAAGGAATGCAGTCGTACTTCAGCAATTGTGATAGTTAAGCCTGTGTGTCAACTTGACACACCCTGTATTAACTAAGTTGGGCTGATACCACATCTGTAAGGATCAACTGAGATCACCTAATAGGATTATATCCACCCTACATCCTATCAGAGCCTCCAAAGATCTCATAGAATCCTCTCAGTACTACATCATATAAAAAGGAGCCACCAAAGAGAAGAGGCACTTATTGCAGCTGTGCTAGGAATCGCTCTTTCTTCCAGCTGCCTGGTTTCCTCGACCTTCTAACCTTCCAACTAGCCATCACCCACTTGACTACCAAACTGAGCAACTACTGGCAGCCATCATTGGACTACCTCGGCTACTGGCAGCCATTGTTGGACTACCTCGACCACATCTGTAAGCCAACTCAATACATTTCAGATAGATAGATAGATAGATAGATAGATAGATAGATAGATAGATAGACAGATAGATAGATAGATTCATTGTGTCAATTCTGCATCTCTAGAGAACCTGACTAATACAGCAATATACAAATCACCCAGTAAGTAAGATTTGGAGAGTTTATCTACATATTGCAGCACCTGAGGCCACCCAAAGAGCAAGTGTTAGTCATAAGCTGAATCGATCCTGGAAGGCCTCATACAGACATCTGAGGCTCACTTTGTCTTACATGGCTGCTGTCCTCACGGCCCAGTGGACTCAGACTCAAGATCAGCAGACCTATGTGGAGACTGAACTCCCATGAATAGAGAGCATTGCCTTTCCACATTTTGTTGCTGAAACCAGTCAAAAGAACCACATGATTCAGACTAACTTTTTCTTTCCAGGAAAGGGATGGACAGGTCCCTTTACCCAATGGGAGGCACTAATGGCTGTGGCAGTTAGAGACCATTTATCACTGAGCATCCTAAATTTATCAGCAAGTTAGAGTCATCTCAAAAAGTGCCAAGGCTAACACTCCAAACCAACTAAGTGACAAATTGTGAGGTGGATCCCATGAGATCACATGCATGTCTTTATTTATAAATGTCTCAGGTGATTACAATGTAAGGAAAAAATGGGCATCTTGACCAGCCACAGGTCATGAGGAAAGGGAGTTAGGTTAGTTGAGGCTTTCAGAGCAAGACCTGAGTGACATGTAATCACCAGCAAGCTCAGTGTTTCTTGAAACACATCCGGAGTTTAAATTTTAAGTTAAACACCAAATAATCAAGTGCAGCCATGCCATGGTAAATCTCATTTGGAAAGCCATGTAGTATAACTAACTTGTCATTTTATCTGGGGACTTCTGGTTTCTTGTGACACAAGAATTCCAGTACTGGAGGCTGAAAGAATGGCTCAGGAGTTAAAGCCTTTGCCTTGCAAGCAAAAGGACCTGAGTTTGGATCCCAGATCCCATGTAAAAATGCCAGCAGAAAAGGCAGTGGCCTGCACTTCTGATCCTGGAAGGTGGAGCCTAGGAAACCCAGAGCAAAAAAATAAGGAGGTAGAGCAATCCAGGATGAATCCTGATATCCCCTTTAGGTCTGCACAGATATATCCACATTCAAGTGTCCTTGGGTATACATACACAAATACTCTCCCCCCATCTCTCTCTCTCTCTCTCTCTCTCTCTCTCTCTCTCTCTCACACACACACACACACACACACACACACACACACACATTGCCCCGACTCAAAACCATTTCAGAACTGTTGGGTATAACTGAGGCAACTGATCATCTGAGCATTTCTTGACCTCAGCCAGGCACTCTGGTTCTGGAAGTTTTCTGTTTCTGAAATGCACATCCATCATCATCCCAGTCTTCCCATAGACTAGCTAATCCAGAGCTGCCTGAAGTGTGGTCCACAGACCTTGCAGCATCAGCCTCGCCTGGGAGTGAGAGAGAAATTAGGGACTGTGTCCTAGTCACTAAGCCAGAATCTCTGGAAGCAAAGGTTTCCAGAATCTAGATTGAAGAAGCATGGTATGACATGTGTCTGCTCTGCTTTCTTCTTGCTGTCTTCACAGTATCTCACAGACAGGTCTGTGCTTGGCAACAGATATGAAAAGTAACGCAGGAAATGTCAATCAATGTTAATTTTGGTCAGAGACATCTTGACAAGGAGCAGCCAGCAGCTCAGATGTATAAATGACAATCACAACATTGGCCTTGCTATTTTAGCCACTTACCTGAAAGGTAAGAAAATATTTTAGGTAGGTCTACACCAGGGGCTAAAGTATAAAAAGACAGAATAGTGAGCCTAGGTATCTGCAGAGGATTAAGGCCCATGTTTCAAAACACATCAAAGCTGTTAATAAGCTAAAAATCAAATGCAATCTTTAGCTGGATGCTTAATTTTCAAGGTAGATTTGTAGAAAAAGTTATTTTGGTTTCAGCAATTTACAAATTATGCTCTTTTGAACTAATTTAAGGTGAAGTTTATCTGAAAGGAACAAATTACTACTTTAATAACATTGTAGCTGCCTTAAAAGTAATACAAGCTTTCTAAAAAATTTACTTTTTATATTCTCCATACAATTCTTCTGTATACATTAGAGTTTAGTGTAAAATGATTTTTGATATATATATATGTATATAATTGTGTGACTTGAAAGCAAAGCATATACATTTCTTATCCTTTTGCTCTGTTGTTCTCAGTGGCATCCAATTGCTTAACCCAAGCTAGCCTCATCCTTAAGCATCTCCTGAGTGAACTTCTTGAGTGCTGGTTACCCATACTGAAGATATTTCTTAAAACACTCTCATACACTAATTCAGACTCTTGGTTCATGGTACCCTGTATAGTAGGCAAAAATCTTAGTTCTGACTCCCAGATCCCATGGAAAAGTGCTGGGCAGAAATGGCATAGCCTGTAATTGTAGCCCTAGAAAGTGGATAAACCTCAAAGTAAAGTAATAAGGAAGTAGAACAATCTGGGTTGATTCCTGATGTCTCCCTTGGGTCTCCACATGACCACAAACTCAAGTACTCTCTGGTATACACATACAAAAAAAAAAAAAAAAAAAAGAAAAGAAAAGAAAAAAGAAAAAAAACTTTGTTCAGTGAAGTTAGATTTCATTCAGAAAATAGAAATAATAATCTACCTACGTCATTAAGCTGTTGTGAAAAATCAATGAAACAGAAATAATAATCTACTCATACCAATAAGCTGTTGTGAAAAGTCAATGAAATAATCATGTGGACATGATTTATTTCCACAAAATAAACACATGACAACACAGGGACCATCAGCATGACTGCGTTTGCACCGTTCTTCCCAGCAGTGTGGGATGGAAGCGTCCACGAGGTCAGGGGCCTGTACCAGGGTGACCCCTTGAATGTGTAACTGTGTATTTTTCTGCCTCCTGACTGGACTCCTTGAAAAGCAGGGACTATGCCTTAGTCATCCCTCACTGCCTCTTCATGTACATAGTAAGACATCCCTGCCTTTGGAATTTTGAGCGAATACATTCTGAATCCTCAGTGTTACTCAGACTCCCAGATGGCACCAAAATATATGTAGTGATATACTATGTGGAATAGTGTGAGAAATGAGATGGCAAATGCCCATGTACCCAGGAATAATTCCCCATCTGCCAAAATGGCTACTACCACACTCCCAGCCCCTGACTCCAGAAGACAAGAGCCCAAATTGTTAGAAGAAACATTCCTTGAAATTGGCCATCCAAGAAGGCATTAAAAGTAAAGCTGGACCCCCCTGTGTGCTTCTTCTATGCCAGGGCACCACAGCTATCCTGTAGTGCAGGTGTTTAATATTTTCTACATTTTACACCTGAAGAAATTGAGTTGTTGAAGATTTGAATGACCTCACTAGGCTATGCATGGTGGAGCTGAAATGAAACTGTAGTTCTTTTGTGATTGGAAGCTTACAAGCCCACATTCTTAAGCAATGCTGTACTCATCCCTCTATAGAAAGAGAAGTAGACTGGGCCTTTCTCATCAGTGAGAAAGAGATAGCTTCATCCTAATTATATAAAACCTCCTTTTCTCTGTTCTTTCCTTCTGTTCAACATTATTACCACCATTGCTCACAGGCTCCACCACTGCCCTTTAGTCCTTTACTCTTCGACTGCCCTTCATCACCATCCCTTCCAAAACTCTTCTGTTCATCATGCTGAACTACACAGCCTTCCATGGCCAGCCTAGTCCACTCCCTTGATCTGCAGATCCTTACTTCCTTAACTACCCAGTGCGTTCTTCTGGCTCCTTCTGTGCCTTCCCAGCTTCCATATTAGCTGCACAGAACTGAGCCAATCTCAGTTCTTGGTTCATCGTGTACTTTCATTACTAGTCCATGTACGGTTTATCATAGTTCTTTAATTATACCTTAGTTTTAATAATACAATAATCACACCTGGATATCCCAGCCAAATTTCAGCTCAGACTGTGCCACACATTTGCCTGCAACTGACCATATGGCCCTCTTGATTGTCTAAGGGGGCCATAATCACAAGTGTTATGGTCATAATTCTCTTGTTTTCCCATTTATATAATAACTTGCATCTGTGTCTATTCTTAAATAGTTGGATTTTATTTAGTATTTCAATGAAATAAAAAATCATGCTACATATAGTCCTTTAAAATTAACTGTTCATTTAAGATTATACTGCTACAAACCAATCATATTATTATTTGGAATCAGTCTGTGTACTCTTTAAAAGAACGTGTATGCAAGTACACGTGTATGGGTTTGTGTGTGCATGCCTTCCTCAATCACTTGTCACATTATTTTTTGAGACAAGATTTTAAATGAACCTAGAGCTCGCCAATTTGGCTAGATCGACTGGTCTGCAACCAAGGGTCCATTGTCTACACTCACCCAACAGTGGGGCAATAGGCATGCACTGCTGCACTAGCCATTCTTCACATAAGTGCTGGACGTCTGAGCTCAGGTTCTTAGTCTTGCACAGCAACACTTTACTGACTTAGCTCTTTCCCCAACCCTCTATTTGCTTCTGACAGCTGTATGATGCTCCCCTGCATGGCAACTGTACTATTCAATCCATACCTTTGTGGCAGGCATCAGAATCCCTCCACATTTTCATTATTGGAAATTTCATTATTGGAAATAAGACTGTTAAGCATATTTGTGTGCATATCTTTTATTGAAAAATGCCAGGTTCTATCAGGCATAAGCCTGGATACAAGATAGACAATTGGATAACAGATTAGGGCCAACAGCCAAATTAATATGTAACACTCAGCTGATTTCCAAAGTCATTGTGCCAATTCATACTAGCTACAGAGATGTTTGAAGACTGTTTGGATCCATGCACATTCTCTTCAATGTATGCATACTGTGGAATTTTTTGATTAGAGGCCCACCAAATGCATATAAAAAGATATCTCAACATGGGGTAGACTTGTCTTTGCATGAATACTAAAGGCAATTACCATTATTAACTATGGCTGTTGATTAATTTGTACTTCTCAGTTCTTCAAGATTTCAGCTCCAATGTCACACCACAAGATTTGTTTCCTTACTACTCTCCATACGGACATTGCTGTTTCTTTCTTACTTGTTCATTTGCTTTATTTATTTAGATGTATTTATTTCTGTTTTTAGGAAAGGCCTCCATGTATTCTGGGTTGGCCTCGAACTCATGATGTAGCTGAGGATAACCTTGAACTTCTGACCTTCCTGTCTTCACCTCCTGAGTGCTGCTGATATGCTAAGGACCACCCTGGGCTTTGCGCATGCTGGGCAAACTCTTCATCAACCAGGCTCCATCCCATGAGAGAACTCTTGTGGGCATTACTCTGCTCTTTTGTTTGTGATGTCTACTGCTGCCTGGAATTTTTATTCACTGATTATGGTCTGTCTCCCTGAATAAGAACACAAGGGTCTTGATTGCCTTAACCAGTTTTACTTCTAATGACTAGACTTACATGTAGGAAAGTATGAGCCTATGAATACATGAATGACAGAATCATGGGATCCACATTCAGATGCTCTGAGTTTCAATCTTAACTTCCCTACTCACTATAATCATGATCAAAGGACTTAATCCATCTATTCCTGAGTTGCCTCCATCTGTTAAAAAGGAGTACTTCAGGGCTGGAGAGGTGGCTCAGGGGTTAAGCCTCCGCCTTCCAGGCGGAAGGTCCTGAGTTCGGATCCCAGATCCCACGTATAGACGCCAGGCGGATGCGGGGCGGCCTGCGCTTCTGGTCCTGGTAGGGCGGAGCCTGTGAATCCCGGGGCAGAAGGAGATGGAGGAGTCCATGGTGGTTCGCGAATTCGTCCGTGGTTCTACACATACACAGACACACACACAGACACACACGCGGGCGCACAGACACACGCACATGCACACAGTTGAATAAATAATAATAATAAAAAAATTTTAAAAAAAGGAGTACTTCATGGAATACCTAAGGGTCTTAACATTTGAACTAAAAAGTGTAAAGTTGTTAGAATAACAGAGCAGGCATAGTGAGTGCTGGATAAATGCAGCTATTATTATGAAGGAGTGACTTTTGTCCAGGAACAGCACACGAAAGACCTGTCCAGCTTAGTCCTCCGGAGCACTCTCTTGCTTACAGGTTAGGCAGTCCATCTGGTCTTACACATGCTGGTTCTCACAGCCAAGCTGGGATATAATGCACTTTATTTTCAAGACAAGCATGAACCGGAAGCAGCTGAACAGCAGCAGAGCTGGCATTTGTCTGGAGAGTAATGGGCTCACAGACCAATCCCACAGACATCCTGGAAGGCGAACACTGCACACAGACTCCTAAGATTCACCCCTCCCTCCTTTCATTGTGCTTCACATTTTCAAAGAGAAGATGAAGAAGAGGAAGTGTGAAAGGTTGTTGGAAAACAATCCAAGAGTCTATTAGATAAAGAAAGAGAATAGCCAAGAAACAAAGCAAGAGAGAAAGGACAGAAGTGGACAGGGCTAGGGTAAACTTCAGGTCAACCACAGCATTGACCTCCCAGTGTGAATCAGTAAAATGATGGCAAGGAGCGCAAAGCAATCCCACCCTCTGTTGGGTGGGCGTTCTTTTAAGGTAGGAGGGGAGACAGAGCAGGTACAAGACTTTACAGGGACCAGGCCTGGTCCTGGAGAAAAGGCACTGAAGCCCAAGACGAATTTCAGCATCTTTGCCTACAGGAGGCTGGTCACAACTCTCACCCCCCTCCAATTAAAGCCGTAGCCCCTAGTCAACGTCACCCTCACTATAGTCACCTTATCTTGTTCTGTAACCAGGAATCCCGCTCCAATGGAAGCATTCTTTGCCTGTGAGTGCACGCGCGGCCCTGCTTAAATGCGACAGAGGTGGGGCAAGCAGAAGTGAGCTCCCACTAAAAACTGCGGCCAAGGTCTTGGGAAAAACTCCATTTGCGAAGGATCGGTTTTCTGCCCCCGCCCCTCCACCCCCCACTGCCTCTCTGCCATATTCTGTGCCTGAGGGCCAGCTGGCAGTCCCCTCTCAAAGTGGGCACCCCACAGGGGGCGCGGCC
Source organism: Typhlomys cinereus (assembly GCA_023101885.1). Taxonomy (NCBI): domain Eukaryota; kingdom Metazoa; phylum Chordata; class Mammalia; order Rodentia; family Platacanthomyidae; genus Typhlomys; species Typhlomys cinereus. The sequence goes on from JALPQD010000104.1 coordinate 1,704,259, forward strand.
GGGACAAGCCAGGCCCAGGTTCCCCACTCACGACGATACAAGTCCACCTTTGGGGACCCAGTGCCTACCTGCCTGTCCCGGCTCCAGTGCGACAGTGCTGAAAGCCAACGCGGAGAAAAGACGGGACTCCCTCCTTTGAGTCCTTGGCTCGCAGGAATGAACTGGTCTGAGGGGGACCCCCAACTGCTAGGGGTATCGCCGACCTTGAGGCTACTAAGGGCTGTGCATGCGCCAAAAATCAAACGCGAGCGCGCGTAGACACACACACACACACACACGCACACACACACACACACACGCACACACACACACGCACACACACACACGCGCGCGCGCGCGCGCACACGCCTCCACTTGGCTCGGCAGTTCCCTTCCAAGGAAAGTAACTGTCCTTAAACAGCCCGAAGCCCAGGGGAGGGAACCCTGCGCTGGAATATGAAGGCCGGCATCATTCGCAAGACCAAATTTGGGGATGGTTTTGATTTTAAGGTTCGGATTTCTGCTTCTCAAAAAAAATAAATAAATAAAAATAAAAAAGATATAGCACCAATAGGTATGGAGTGGGGGGGGTGTTAAGGTCGGAGGTCAGGCGCGTGAACCCGGGCTTCCGAGGAAAAGGACGGCAGAGCGTGTTTTTTCCCACGCGACCTCAGCGGCGCGCGGCGCTCGTCCGCGGGAGCTGCCCGGCGCCGCGTGGGTTAAGGCGCGCGCGGCCCGCAGGCTTCCCCGGCCGGGAGCGCGCCGCGGCGGGCGGGCGGGCGGGCGGGGGCGGGGGCGGGCGCTGGGGAGAGCCGGGGATCTCCCGCCCGCTCCCCTCCGGAGGGCGCTTCCCGCCCCGCGCTATTTATAGCTCGGATTCCAGCTGCTGCGGGGAGCTCAGCCGCCGTGCCCAGCATTTTGCGAGCTGTGAGAGCCTTCCAGAAGCAGGGGATTTTCATAAATTCTCTGAATGGCACAAATGGCTACAACCTTCTGGATTTTGATTGTCTCTGTCCAGTCTGGCCAGCATAGATTTCGTTTCCAAGTCAGCAATACACCACACACACACACACACACACACACACACACACACACACACACCCTTGTGGAAGGGTTCCCTTGAATGCAGGCAGAGGGCTGCTATTGTTGAATGTAAGAGACCTCGTTGTTATCCGGTGCACGAAAACAAGAAAATCCTCCATTGATTTAACTGTTTGAGGCTCATTTTATATTTTCTGCAGCACTCACCCTGTCTGCGGGTTTTCCCGCATGGGGGGAAAAGTATGCAGCAAAATTCAAAGCAATCACCTGCCACTGCGGGTATCAGAGATGTCTGTATCCTGCTCACAGGCAAAGGGTCTGCATCAAGTCAGCACACCTATAAGTCTAGTTCTGACATAACTGTGCGTTCTCAGCCCAAGAATATCATGGTGATGGAAAAAAAAAAAAAGAAAAAAATAAAATAAAAACCCTACCCAGATTCTTGTACCAGGCTAGAAGGCTCTAAACTGACACCTTGCTCTCAAGCCCCGTTCTGCAACAATTCCTTCCTTAAATAACATTAAGCTTCTGTGATGTGGGAAGCTCCTGCAGAGGAACAACCAATGGCATCTGTTCTGCCCAAATAACCCTGAGAGTGCCCTGAAGGTCAGGTGGCTAGATCACCAGAGGGGCTTCCTAGCCTCCTCCTGTTTCCAGGTTCTTCTTTCAGAACTGACTTCAATACATTAAACTTCGTTATTGATTGAATTGTGTTTAAGCAGGATGATCCTAGAATGTGAATTTTAATTAATCTAAATGTATTAGCTTTTCAGCTAGGTAGAAGAATCTCTCTTGGGTTCGGTTCATTGTGCAAGCACTTTAGCCTTGCATCCGTTTTCCAGCTCTTGGGTACTGAGCATGCCTCTGCAGCTGATGTGAAAACTCCAAGCTCCACTGGGCTGTTTATGTGGTCTTGTCAATTTGCTTTACCATCCGTGCTTCAGTTCCTCATTTGTCATGTGTGAATAACAGCAACAGAAGACACTTCATGGAATTCTTATGAGATTAAATGTGGACATCTGTATGAATTGCTTAAACGAGTGGCTAGAAGCTCAATAAACATGAAATATTATCGTTGTGCAAATATGAATTGCTGTTGATTTGGATGAATCTGTGCAAAGGGATCTTGCAATAAAATCTATTTTATCTATGTAAATCCACACTATAAATTTGTTTCTTCTTTGTGTTGAAGCAGATTCCCAAAAGGCATTTTAGGTGTAAGACAGGCCCGGGGTCATTATCCCACATTCTTTCCTTCCACAGGAAAAAAAAAAAAAAAAAAAAAAAAACAGCTCCTGGGAAGGCCTTTATAACATCCTGCTGCTAATCCAGATAAAATACTTTCTGACATCCAGGGTAGAGATTCTCCCATTTACAGTGGTTAATAACCATCCTGGGGATAACATGGAAATATGAAAAGTTTTTTAATCACAAAAATCCTCTATGAAGTTTTCCAAGGGACTATGAAAGAGAAATATTTCTAGTTAGCCGAAAAGGCAAAGCTTAAAACGGGTTAGTATGGCCTCTTACTGTTCCTAAAAAACCAACCTTCTGGGCTGAAGAGAGGACTCAGGGATTAAAGTTTTTGCCTCTCAAGCAAAACTACCTGAGTTCAGATCCCAAATCCCATGTAAAAATCAGCAGTCTATAGTATGGGCCTTGGAAGGCAGTCTGGAAAACCCAAAAGCAAAGCAATAAAGAGGTAAAACAAACCAGGGTGTTTCTGGAAATCGCCCTTGGGCCTTGTATTAGTCAGGGTTCTCTGAAGTAACAAAACCTATAGAATGCATTATATATAAATAAGTGTAAAATAATCCTACTCTTATTACATCTACCCTTGAATGTGCTATTACAACAAGACTCCAGTTTAACAGTTTTTTGTCTCTGGCCAGGGGGTGACATACAGTGCCCAGCAGAATGGAGTGAAGGGAATTGCAGAAGCAGCAAAACTGCAAAAGAAAATCAACAAACCACAATCCAGAACTTCAGAGACTATATCAATCACATAGAACTAGGACAGCCTAATCTCTCCCCATCCTGGAGCTCAGGGACATTTGCGGAAGAGGGGGCGGTAAGATTGTAAGAGCAAAAGGATGGGAGGAGCAACGATTTGCAAGATTCTCAACAATAGTTGGGGCCAAAGCAATCGTAATGGGACTTTGCATGCCCTGCGCAATGTCCAGCGCACTGTTGCCCTCATAAAGTCTAGCATCTGTTAAGGGCACCGAGACCCCTGGAGGCAAGGGATTGACAGCCATAGTAGTGATCTTATGCTTAAGGGGAACAAGAGAAAGGGCTTATGGAAATGCCACTGGGTCCTTATATGTCATCGGAGAGGAGGACCCAATGGAGAGTTAGGCGTATACAATAAAGGACTCTCTGGGAATTGGGGGGGAGGCACTGGGGGAAGGGGAGGGGGAGGAGGGGGGAGGGAGGGAACTGGTAAAAAATTTTAAAATGTATAATTAAATTTTTAATAAAAAAAAAAGAAAATACAGAGAAAAAAAATATAAAAAAAAATAGTGTCTTTCAAAGTAGCCACTTGCAGCTGCCTCACTCTTAATTGGAATGTTCCACAAAGCCAAAAGATCACAAGAAGGTCTCAAGCCTTTGCCTCTCTGGAGGTCGAAGTCACTGGGTTCTGACCTTGGTGAAGAACAGCTGGGCTCTGATGTCAGCAATGAACAGCAAAAGCAGCAAGGCCTAGAGACCAGGCTCCAAAGGCAGCGGGAACAGCAACAACGTAATGGAAAATGTGAAGCTCCAAGTCAGCCTAGGACGGAGGGAGCAGCAGCAGCAACCAAGAAGGCCATGATGCTCTGAATGTGAACGACACTCACGGAGTAGACTCCACAGCAAGTCCACATAGGATAAGGGAAGAGCAAGTCCTTCCTCCTTGCACCTCCTATTATCTGGTCCACCACTGGGTTCTCCACAGCAATCGATCAAATACCTGCAGACCTGTTTATGGGCCATTCAAACCATTAAGCTTCCACAGCTGTGCCCCAGTCTGCAACTGTCAAGTTGACACCAAAATGCAACCAAAACAGATCTCTGCAGGTACACACACACACACACACACACACACACACACACACACGCGTGCGCACACACACACACATGCACACACAAACACACACACACAAGATTCAAGCTGCCAAGAGTAGGAACAGGGTCCTTTCATGAGGAGTATTGCTCTAGCCAAGGGGGATGGTTTCCTTGCATTCTTCTTCTTTTTTTTAGAAGAGAATTTCTGATTTTTAGAAAGTAGCCAAGTGTGGTTATGTGTGACTATGTTCTAAAGAGCTACACACAAAAAATTGTTGAGTGGATGATTCCAAGAAATTTTTAAAACTCATTTACCAGGCTGTAGAAGCTTTGTACAGTGTTAACTTTCTAAATATGCATGGACCATAAAAATATATGCAGAATACTGGTAAGTAGCATAGCCAGCCACCAGCTGGGGACATCTGATCTACTTAGACAGATATTATGAGTAGGTCAAGGAGAAGCCCTTCAAATGCTGGTCTTTGGAGGTCTTTGTAGCCTTCTGTATTTGACAACAGCAAATAAATGGCAGTAGTAGGAAAGTGGGAGCAGGAATAGATGTCAGGTTCTAGGTTTCTTGCAGCACTTCTACATATATTAGATACTGTAACCTTTACTGCTGAAAGTATTATAACTTTTGTGTAGGTGTATAGAATTCCAGAACACTTAACTCTGCAAGTATTATTTGCTCTGTAAAGGCCTAGGAATCCAGGATTCTTTAACCCTTGGTGGCAGTTAACATTAAAGTGTCTATTATAGTCTAGGTATCTAGAGTTCTCAAACTTGACAGTGGCCAGTTATGATAGATATATAGGTGTCAACTTGACAATTGAAGGCTGAGCTTTGGGCACATTTGTGAACAATTAGTAGTTAAGGCAAGCCCCCACACATGCCTGTAGGAGAGTAACTGATTCACGTGACAAAACCCAGCCCATAGTAATTAGAACTATTTCCTGAGCACGTGGATAAGATGGAGGAAGTTGGCTCTGTATAGGTGCAATTTTTCAGCAACTTTAGCAGACCCGCCATCTGTCAAGTGAGGTTTGTTCTCTCAGCAATCCCTAAAGATGTAGTCAGATTCGCTTAGCTCCCAGTGTTTGTATGAACTCTCCTGCCAAGCTGGACTAAGAACTGTAACTGAGAATTGTAAGAAAGAATAAAATTCTTCATTTTCCTAAACTCTTTGATTGTGACTTCACCTTCTAGGTCTATTGTGCCTAATCCCATAGCCCTAAAGGGCAGCCAGTTGCCTGGTCACTTTGCACTTCAGTCTGCTGATTGCTTAGCTGTTACTGCTGCTACAACCATGCTGTGTTAACTCTTTGTTTCTTCAATTTCCAGATCATCCTGCTCTAATAATAGTAGTCAAGAAAAGATGTCTGGAGTGAGGCCATTGATTGGACTTAATGTTTCAACATTCAGGGAGGCAATGAGTGTCTCCCAGCCTACTTACTAAGCGAGCCTGATGGGTTCCTTATGTAGGCAGAGAAAGAGTGTTTGAACTAACCTCAGTGCACCTCACATGCAAATGAAGAATTGTGTTTACACCAATTACAGCTTTACCTGCTTAACACCAACCAAAATAGTATCTCTGCTAGGTGGCAAGGGGGCATACTTCCCCTCTCGCCTAGGTAGAAATGTCTGCTGGTTTTTCTGGAATTCACCAAAGCTTGGAATAACAAAAGTTTGATCCAAATACTAAGACACATCCCTGGCCAAGGTATCACTATCAGAAGTCAGAACAAATAGCTGTGGTCACTGTGTGGTTTTCTCATAGACTCCATGGTATGCCCAAAATGCCACTGTAGTCCTAAGAGCAGTCAGATTGGTTATTTATCTAATAATCAATTTCCTTTTTGTTGCTGTGATTAAAAAGCTTCTGATCACAGAAGCTTGAGACACAAAGCATTTCTTTTGGCTTACAGCTCCAGAGAGGTGAAGTCCAGCATGGCCGGGATGACGTGGCAGCAGAAGCACGTGGCTGGCTGGCTCACATTACGTCTGTACTGAGAGAGCAGAGAGCAGGACTAGGAAGAAGAGCCCGACTATGCAACTGTGAGACCTGCCCTCAGGAACACTTCCTCCAGCAAGTCTTCATCTCCTAAAGGTTCCACAAACTTTTCAAACAGTCACCAACCGAGAACCAAGTGTTCCAGCACATGGCCTATGAAGAACATTTTACTTTCAAACCACAACAATACTTTGACTCCAGATAGCCAGAGCAACAAGCGAGAGCCCCTATGTAGGGAGTCATTGTTGCCTTGCCTCCAAAATCTCTACTTAGTCACAGGAAATCAAAAGGATTGTTTAGTACAGACCTCATTAAATGTAAGGGCAACTTTAACATATTTTTTGTGTGTATGTGTTGTGTACATACATGTGAAGTATGCTAATCTCTGTACATGCACTATGAAGGGCAGAAGAATTTAAATGCCCTGCTCTATCCCTCTTCAACTTATTCCTTTGAATCAAAAAAAAAAAATAAACGTGGAGCTTTAGTAACAGCCAGAAATCCCCAGTTATCCTCTTCCTCCTATGCACCCCATGCTGTGTTAACTCTGGGGTCACAGGCTTGGGAGCATGCCACTTGGTATTTTATGTGATGCTGGAATCCAAATTCAGATTCTCATGCTTGTGCAGCAAGCTCCCTTACCCACTGAACCATTTCTCAAGCCCGATTTTTAACACAGTTCAACAGTGGTTAGCACCTGCCCAGTGCCTCAGGGAAATTGGTCCATGAGGAATGAAACAGTAGCCAAATTTATATTAGAAAGACCAATGTAAAGTCAGGTATGGCAGTCCATGCACCACTGACAAGCCTGCTGGCTCACTTTGCTGTAATAATTCTGTCTTCAGCTTCTTCAATTCCTGGGGACAAGGTGCATGTTTGCTCTATGATAGCATAGGCTATCTTCTCCCCCAGGTCTCCAGAATCACCAAAGTTGAAGGCTCAGAGACAGATGTTACTACTGTCTAGTTTGCCCTTGAGGGATCCACGGTAGCCTTACTTGTTTTCACATCAAATATGTAAAAGAAGGCTGCCTCTGAATTAGTAGAATGTGCTTATGTATGTATGTGTGAAGTGTCTTGTGTCATTTTGGGACTGAGTTGGGACTAGTGGGCTGCCCTCTTAGGCTAGGCATTGGTTGAAGCTGCAATCCGAAAGTAGAATTTCTTCTGCGAAGTCACATTTCTTCAATTCAAAGCCAGCTCAGAATATTATTGTGAAGAAACCTTAAAATTAGCAGTAGGACATAAGGAAACATGTCTTTAAGGCAAAATTCATCTCTCATAGAAGACTCCAACCTGAAAATTGTAAATTCATTTTGAAAGTAGATGGAAGCAACAAAGAATGCCATTGAACATATTTCCTATTTGAAACACCTGTTTAGAGAAATGTTTTTCCAGGTTCACCAGCCATAGTGCACAGAGGCCACTACAACTGGGATAGAAGCTGCAGACGACATCTGAAGCTACTGCAGAACTTGGCACGCTTGTCTACACAATGCTACTTTTACAGGCAGGACAAATGCAAGAGTTCATTTTGAAATGGAAATGTATATTCTGTGCAATTGCAAAAAAGAAGTATGCAACTTATTTTTGTTTGTTTTGTTTTGTTTTTCCAGGAGCTTACAGTTAATAGATTGTCTTGAGTCTTAGAGGAGCCATAAACTTTTAAACAATGTTAAGATTGCTAATACTACTCTCCTAGGATGAACTCCTGCACTAGGTAAGATTTGCAAGGAGTCAGAGGAGGAGACTCCCACCCACCCCAACCCATCAGGACACACCCACATAACAAGTAAGAGCCAGAAGAATCCCACCTACCCTAGTCCCCCAGTATGCACCCCTGCATCAAGTAAGAGTTGCATACCACTACCAGACCCTCCCCAATAAACTCATGCTATACACCATAGGAACTACCAAAAAGGGAAGCAGACCAAACTCAGCCAATAGAAGACCACAGGCAACACACTACTCAACAGGACACAATTGTATCACACACCAGAAGATCCCATCCAAATCCAAAGAAGTTTTCTCAACAATAGCCAGAGTCATACAAGCTCATCTGATTCAGTAGTGCCAAAAACAGATACTTAAGAAAGCAATCACAGATTTAATAGAAGATCGCCAAGTCACATTGTAAACCAAAAAATATACTAAGTACAAGGAAAATATGTCTCCTACAGAAAACACCAACCCCCTATGATAGGTTACAATCATAAACCTCCCAGATACCAGTCAGGGAAGCAATACTCAGGATAACATCTTCCTGGAAAATGTTATTAACATGATCAACATCTTTGAGAAGAACTACAAAGAATATGAAGAAGAGCAAAAGGAACATGAAGAACTCAGAGAAAAATGAGTAAACCTATAACATTATGTGAAAATATAACAGGAAAATAATAAAAAGTATCTGATATGAAAAAGGAAAATAAAAAAAAACAAGTACAAGTATAGAATAGCGGAAAACACTCCAAACTGATATTCAGCTGAATTCAAAGCTAAGCTAATTAAAATTAAAAACCAAACAGAGAGTATCACAGAAATGGATCAAGCAGAAGACAATATCAAATCTGAAAGATAAACCAGAAAATAGGATCATTCAATTAAAGAAGCTGAAAAGGCTGAAAAAAACTAAAATGAATGTTCAAGAACTGTGAGATACTATGAAAAAACTGAACCTATGCATCCATGGAATCCAAGAACAAGAAAACCAAGAAAGAAACCCAGTTCAGATCTTTCAGTCAATAAATTAGAACTTCCCACACCTAAGGAATGAGATCCCCATCCAACTACAAAATGATTATGGTAGACCATCCAGATAGGAGCACAGCAAGGCAAATAATAGTAACAATGTCTCAGACACAGACAAAGAGAATGTTCTGAGAACTGCAAGAAAGAAAAAACAAGTTACATTTAAAGACAAGTCTATTAGAATAACAGCTGACTTTTCAATGGAAACAGTAAAAGCCAGAAGAACTTGGAAAGGCATTCTTCAAGTGATGAAAGAACTCAAATGCCAATTCAGATTGCTATATCCAGCCAAACTATCAGTCATGCTTGAAAATGAAAGAAGTATTTCCCAACAAAAATGAGCTAAAGTCCATCTTATCTACCAAACAAAAACTGCAGAAGATACTTTAAAAAATTCTTAAAATAGATTAAATTGATCAACACACTCAAGAGGATAAAAGGGAAAAATAATGCCAATACAATTACCAGGCAGAGAAATAGTGAACACACACACAAAAAAAAAACAACCCAATAACCTAAGAAAATGACAGGAATCAACAAAAACTTCTCAATTATGACACTAAACATCAATGGGATCAACTCTCTAATCGAGACACACAGGCTAGCATCATGTATTATAAGACACAACCCACCAATATGCTGCCTCCAAGAAACACACCTTATTTTAAAAGATAGGCACAATCTCAAGGTCAAAGGGTGGTTAAAGATACTCTAAGCAAATGCAACTAGAAATAAACAAGAGTAGCCTTGCTAATATCTACCAAAATAGACTTCAAACTAAAACAAGTCATAAGAGATACAGAAGAATACTACATACTCAGCAAAGGACCCACATTTGCTAAATAAGCACTACAACACATAATGAAATAAATTAACCCAATACAATACTAATAGGGAATTTCAACATCCTGCTTGAACTGATAGAAAGGCCAATGACCCAAAACTGAACATAGAAACATTGAAACTAAACCAAACCCAAACCCAAATGGATCTGACAGACATTTACCTAACACTCTGTCCTAACACCAAGAAATATGCATTCTTGTCAACAGCCCATGGAACTTTTTTCCAAAAAATAAAATATACTTGACCATAAAGCAAGTCCCCACATATACAAGAAAATCTAAATCACCACCTACACTTTATCTGGTCACCAGAGAATAAAGATGGACATCAACAACAAATCATAAAACAGAAAGTACACAAACTCATGGGTGCTGAACAATATGTTACTGAATGAAGAATAGGTCCAAACAGAAATAAAAACAGACATTAAAAATTTCCTAGAACTCAGTGATAATGAAAACACACATTTCAAAACTTTTGGGATACGATGAAGGCAGTCCTGAAAGGAAAGTTGAAAGTACTCATCATTGACAAAAAAACTGTAAACATCTCAAGTAAAAAACTTAATAATACAACTTAAAGCTTTAGAAAAACAAGAACAAACCAACCCCCCAAAGAAGTAGGTATGCAAAGATTAAATAGGATCAGAGGAAAGATAACTGAAACTTAGAAAAAAATTACAAAGAATGAATCAAGCAAAAAAGCTGATTCTTTGACAAACTTAACAACATTGACAAACACTTATCCAAACTGTCCGAAACAAAGAGAAAAACTCAAATTAATAAAATTATACAGGAAAATGGAGCTATCACAACAAATGTCAAGGAAATTTAGAGAATTATAAAGTCATACTTTAAAAATTTATAAAGCACTAAATTCGACAACTACAAAGAAATGAACAAGTTTCTAAATACATATACCAAAGTTAAGTCATGATGAACTGATTATTTAAATTGTCCTATTACAAGGGAAAAAGTTGAAGCATCAATTATGACTTTCCTTACCTAGAAAAGTCTACACGAAGTAGAAAAGAAAGGAACACATCCAAATTCTTTCTACAAAACCAACAAACATTAATCCCAAAACCAAATACAGACATAATAAAAAAGGAAAATATAGGCTAATCTCACTGATGAACATAGACAAAAAGATCTCCAACAAAATTCTAGCAATCCAGATTCAAAAACATATCAAAAAAATCACGCTCCCCCACTTCTGCTGGCCCTGAATGCATGCTTGCTCGCCCAGTCCAGGTAAGGCACCCTGCTTCCCAGGTCCTCCCCACCAGAACCCAGGTCACCCGCTCCTCCCAGCCCTCCCACCAGCCAGCGTAAAGAGCACCAAAGCTGGCCAGGGTTTGGGTGGACTACTGGCCACGCCCCAGGTCCTCCCAGGTGAAGCCCGCCTGTCATCCTCAGCCCCTCCTCCCCTTCCACCTGCTGTGAACGCAAGCTATCTGGCTCACAGACCAGGTAAGAAACCCTCTGTCTACTAAAACTGACTTAATTGATGTACTAACAATCTAATAGCCCCATCTTGGAAATAACAATAACAACAGAGAAACACACCCAACTCCAGGGTAACCACAAGTAATAACTACCAGAGAGTAGTAATACCAACTAAATTAGTTCAGTCAAAAACACATAGAAACTGTAAAGACTCGAGAAACAAAACAACAATGCCCAAGTCAAAGTGCAGATCCATGAGAAACAAAACCCAAGAAAACAAATCTCTCACTGAAAGAATTAACCCCATAGCAACAGATTCTAACCAGAACAAATTCACAGAAAACAGCCAAGCAAGCCAGGCCCAAGATAACGACTTTAAAAGCATGATAATTACCATGATCAATACTATGAAAGAGGAAATCCAGGAGGAGTTAAATAACCACATCAACCACTTTGAACAGGAACACAACAGAGACCTGGAGGAGTTAAGAAAAACATTTCAAAAAACAAAAATAGACATAGAGCAGTTAAAACAGTCTCAGGCACAGTTTAAAATTGAACTACAAGACAAGTTATCCTCAACCAGGAACTCAACAGAGAGTCTTACCAATAGAACTGTCGAGGCGGAAAATAGAATTTCAGATCTTGAAGACAAAGTGGCAGAAATAACCAGTGCAATGGAAGAGGTTGTTAAAGCCGAAAAGACACTTGAGAGGAATATTCAAGAGTCATGGGATACCCTGAAGAAGCCTAACATGCACATTCATGGAATACCAGAGCAAGAATCCCAAAATACCACACCTGAGGAAAATTTTCAAACTATCATAAATGAAAACTTCCCTCATCTAAAGAGAGGCCCATCCAAATACAAGAGGCATTCCGCACCCCAAACAGATATGACCAAAACAGAAGCTCGCTACGACAAATAATAGTTAAAACACCCCACATTCAAGAAAAAGAACTAGTGCTGAGAGCTTCAAGGGAGAAAAACAAGTCACTTTTAGAGGTAAACCTATTAAATAACAAATGACTTCTCAGTCGAAACAGTAAAAGAAAGAAGAGCTTGGAGAGATATACTTCAAGTATTGAATGAGCAAAACTGTCAACCCAGGCTGATTTACCCTGCAAAACTATCAATCATCATCGAGGGAGAAAGAAAAACCTTCCAGCACAAAGACAACTTGAAGGGATTACATATCCACCAAACCAGGACTTCAAAAAATGCTGAAAATGATACTCAAGCTTGAAGAAAAAAACAGGCATATCCAGGAGAACAGAAGGCATGTATAACACCATTAAAAGCAAAGCAATATACTTATAAAAACTACTAAACATAATAAATGTCTGGAATTAAAAATAGTTTCTCCATTATAACACTAAATGTTAAGGGAATTAACTCACCGATCAAGAGACACAGATTACATTTTGGATTAAAAATCACAATCCATCAATCTGCTGCCTGCAGGAAACCCATCTCACCACAAAAGATAGGCATGCCCTAAAAATAAAAGGCTGGTCAACAATTCTACAAGCTAATGGAAGCAGAAAACAGGCAGGGGTAGCCATTATGATATCGGACAAAGTGGACTTCAAACCAAAGAAAATTATAAGAGACACGGATGGATACTAGATTTTAGTCACAAGTACAATTCACCAGGAAGACTTCACAATACTGAACATATATGCACCCAATACGGGCCCCTCCACATTCATTCAGAAAACCCTACAGCGTCTAAAGCAAGAAATCAACCCCCAAACGATAATTCTTGGGGTCTTCAACACCGCCCTCTCAACATGGGATAGATCAACAGGTCAAAAGCTTAAGAGACTCTTTGGAACTTAATCAAACCCTTAAAGAAATGGACCTTACAGATCTCTATCGAACTTTTCACCCATGCACCAAAGAATACACATTTTTCTCAGCAGCACACGGAACTTTCTCCAAAGTAGATCACATATTGGGCCACAAAACGAACCTCCACATATACAGGAAAGTTGAAATTCTAACCTGTACCCTATCAGACCACCACGGCCTAAAGCTGGACATCCACAACACAACAAACAAGAGAAAATACACTAACTCATGGACTTAACAATATGATGCTGAATGAGAACTGGTTTCAGGAAGAAATTAAAAAGGAAATTCAAGATTTCCTGAAAGCGAATGATAATGAAAATACAACTTACCAAAATCTCTGGGACACAATAAAAATTGTTCTAAGAGGTAAGTTCATAGCTCTTAATGCCTACATCAAAAAAATGGAAACATCAGAAATAAACAACTCAACAATAGAGCTTAAAGCTTTAGAGAAACTAGAGCAATCTGATCCCAAAAGTAGTAGAAAAGAGGAGATTAGCAAAATAAGGGGAGAAATATCTGAAATCGAGATTAAGAAAACGATAGAAAAAATCAACCAGTCAAAAAGCTGGTTCTTTGAAAAAGTCAATAAGATTGATACACCCCTAGCTAAATGAACCAAAAGCAAGAGAGAGAAAACCCAAATTAACAAAATTAGAAATGAAAATGGAGTTATCATTACTGATACCCAAGAAATCCAGAGAATTATAATATAATATTTCAAAAACTTGTACTCTGTGAAGTTTGACAACACAAAAGAGATGGATGAATTTCTAAGTAAACACAACTTACCTAAATTGAATCAGGAAGTTGTGAATTATTTAAATAGTCCTATAATATATGAGGAAATTGAGGAAGTAATCTCCAATCTTCCCAATAAAAAATGTCCTGGACCAGATGGATTGAGCACAGAGTTCTACCAGACATTTAAGGAGTTAATAACACCAATACTCCTTAAACTGTTCCATCAAATAGCAAAGGAAGGAACTCTACCAAATTCCTTTTATGAAGCTAATATTGTTTTAATCCCAAAATCTAATAAAGATTCACTTAGAAAAGAAAACTATAGGCCAAACTCTCTGATGAACACAGACCCAAAGATTCTCAACAAAGTCTTAGCAAATCGGATTAAAAAACATATTAAAAAGATCATTCACGGGGACCAAGTAGGCTTCATCCCCGGCACACAAGGTTGGTTCAACATACGCAAATCAATAAATGTAATTCATCATGTAAACCAGTCCAAAGCCCAAGACCACATGGTACTCTCAATAAATACAGAAAAAGCTTTTGACAAGTTCCAACAGCCTTTTATAATCAAACTGCTAGAGACAGTAGGAATGGAAAGAACTTTTATCAATATAATAAAAGCTACATACAACAAGCCCACAGCAAGGATTATGCTCAATGGGGAACAATTGGAAGCATTCCCACTTCGATCAGGAACTAGACAAGGCTGTCCACTCTCACCACTTCTATTCAATATTGTACTTGAAGTCATAGTTGAAGCCATAAGAGAAGAAAGGGACATAAGAGGGATTCAAATTGGCAAGGAAGAAGTCAAGCTATCCCTATTTGCAGATGACATGATCTTATACCTGAGTGATCCCAAAAACTCCACCAGGAAGCTCCTGGAACTAATTGAGAAGTTCAGCAGGGTGGCAGGATACAAAACAAATGTGCAAAAATCAGAGGCCTTCCTATATGCCCAGAATGAAAGAAGTGAAAAAGCCTTGAGAGAAACAATCCCATTTACTATAGCCCCTAAAAAAATGAAATACCTTGGTATAAACCTAACTAAGGAGGTAAAAGACCTTTACAATGAAAACTTTAAAACCCTAAAGAAAGAAATAGCAGAAGACACCAGAAGGTGGAAAGACCTCCCATGTTCCTGGATTGGCAGAATCAACATCGTAAAAATGACCATCCTACCAAAGGCAATATACAAATTCAATACTATACCAATTAAAATCCCAAAGCAATTCTTCAAAGAAGTTAACCAAACAATCTGAAAATTCATATGGAGGCACAAAAGACCCAGGATAGCAAAGACAATCTTGAGTAACAAAAACACTGCTGAAGGTATTACCATACCGAACCTAAGTCTATACTACAAATCCATAGTTATAAAAACAGCCTGGTACTGGCTCCAAAATAGACACTAAGATCAATGGATAAGGATTAAAGACTCAGATATAAGCCCACAAAATTACAGCCATTTGGTCTTTGACAAGGGTCCAACGAATCCAATGGGAAAAGAACAGCATCTTCAACAAATGGTGCTGGCAAAACTGGATCTCCACATGCAGAAGATTAAAACTGGACCGGTACTTGTCACCATGTATAGGAATTAATTCCAAATTGATCAAAGACCTCGATATATGGCCAGAGACTATAAAAACCATAGATGAAAGGATAGGGAGCTCCCTCGAGTTGATTGGGCTAGGCCATAATTTCCTAAACAGACATCCAATGACACAGTCACTGCTACCGACTCTCAACAGTTGGGATCTTGTGAAATTAAAGAGCTTCTGTTCAGATAAAGGGAATGCAACAGGAGCTCAAAGGCAATCCACAGAATGGGAGAAAATCTTCACTAACCACATATCTGATAGAGCTCTATTATCCAGAGTGCACAAAGAACTTAGAAAACTAAACACCAAGGAAACCAATGGCCCAATTAAAAAATGGGCCCTGGAACTTAAAAGAAATTTTACCAGGGATGAAATTAAAATGTCTAACAAATATCTTCAAAAATGCTCCACTTCCTTAGCCATGAGGGAAATGCAAATCAAAACTTCCCTGAGATAACATTTCACCCTGGTCAGGATGGCAAAAATCCACAATACAAACAACAACAAATGTTGGAGAGGATGTGGAGAGAGGGGAACTCTCCTACATTGCTGGTGGGAATGCAGGAATATACGACCACTCTGGTGAGCTGTCTGGAGATTCTTAAAGAAATTAAAGATTGAAATGCCATATGACCCTGCTATTCCACTTTTGGGAATAACCCCTCATACAGCAGAGGTTCACCTTGATAGCACAAGCATGACCGTGTTCATAGCAGCACTGTTTACAATAGCAAAGTCATGGAATCAATCCAAATTTCCAACAGTTGACGAGTGAATAAGGAAAGTGTGGTACATCTATACAATGGAGAACTACTCAGCCATCAAAAATGATGAATTACTGGAATTTGCCGGGAAATAGATATCATTAGAAACAATTATATTAAGTGAAGTATCCCAAACCCAGAAAATCAAGCGCCGTATATACTCCCTAATAGGTGGCTCCTAGTACCAAACCCACCCAGCCCACCTTGAGACACTCATAGGTAAATCTATGTATTACCTACAGTAATTGCAAGGATTATGAACAGGAGGGATGGTGTTGGAGGGCCACACCAGAAACAAGGAGAGAAGTGACCATGTTACAGTAGAGAAAATAGGCCTCCATAAAGGACCTCAAGTAAATAATGAGACATCTGGTTAAGTTCACAGACTTTCCTTCCTGATCATTTACAACTGAGGGGTATGATCTCACCAGAAGGGGAGGGCATATAGTCTGGCAGATAAAAAGTAACCATTTTGCAAATGGGTGATTGACCCCTCCCTCACTGTGGTTTCCTACTTTTATTACATCTACCTTTGAATGTGCTCTTATAGCAAGACTCTAGTTTAACAGCTTTTTATCTCTGGCCAGGGGGTGACCTACAATACCCATCAGGATGGAGTGAAGGACATTGTAGGAGCAGCAAAACTGCCAAAGAAAATCAACAAACAAAATCCAGAACTTCAAAGACTCTATATCAACCACCTAGGACTATTCCAGCCTAATCTGTCCCCATCCTGAAGCTCAGGGAAATTTGCAGAAGAGGGGTCGGTAAATTTGTAAGAGCAGAAGGATGGGAGGAGCTATGATATGCGAGATACTCCATACAAGTTAGGGCTGAAGCAATCATAATTGAACTTTGCATGCCCTGCGCAATGTCCCGCACACTATTGACCCCATAATGTCTAGCATTTGCTAAAGGCACCAAGATCCTTGGACGCAAGGGATTGGCAGCCACAGCAGTGTTCCTATACCTAAGGGGAACACGGGAAAGGGTTCAGGGAAAGGCCACTGGGTCCTTGTACATCATCAGAGAGGAGGGCCGAGAGGAGAGTCTGGCATGCACATTCTCTGGGGATTTGGGGGGGAGCTACTGGGGGATGGGGAGAGAGACCAGGGGGGTAGGGGGGAGGAAGAGAGAGGGAGGGAAACGGTGTACATATTAAGTTTGTATGAACGGAAATAATAAATTAAGAAAAATCAAAACAAAACAGAAGATACTAAACATAAAAAATGTCTGGAATTAAAAATAATTTCTCCACTATAACATTAAATGTCACCAATCAAGAGGCATAGATTACAAACCTGGATTAAAAATCACAACCAATCAAACTTCTGCCTTCAGGAAACTCATCTCACCACAAAAGATAGGCACATCCTAACAATACAAGGCTGGCTCCAAAATTCTGCAAGATAATGGAACCAGGAAACTGGCAGGGGTAGCCATTATGCTATCAGACAAAGTGGACTTCAAACCAAAAAAAATTATAAGAGACATAGATGGTTACTACATTTTAGTCACAAGTACAATTTACCAGGAAGAATTCACAATACTGAACATATATAATATGGGCCTAATAAGGGCCCCTCCACATTCATTAAGCAAACCCTACAGCATCTAAAGCAAGAAATCAAACCCCAAACGATAATTCTTGTGGATTTCAACACTGCTCTCCCAACATGGGATAGATTAACAGGTCAAAAACTTAACAGAGTTACATTGGAACTTAATCAAACTCGAACTGAAATTGGACCTTACAGATCTTTATCGAACTTTGTATCCACGTACCAAAGAATACACATTTTTTTCTTGGCACACAGAACTTTCTCCAAAATAGACCACATACTGAGCCACAAATCAAAACTCCACATAAACAGAAAAGTTGAAATTCTAGCCTGTACCCTATCAGATCACCATGGTTTAAAGCATGTCATCCACAGCACAACAAACAACAGAAAATTCACTAATTCTTGGAAATTAAACACTATGATGTTGAATGAGAATTGGATCCAGGAAGAAATTACAAAGGAAATTCAAAATTTCCTGAAAGCAAACCTTAATGAAATTACAATTTATCAAAATCTGTGGGACACAATGAAAGCTGTCCTAAGAGGAAAGTTCATAGCTTTTTATGCCTACATCAAAAAAATAGAAACATCACAAGTAAATATCTCAACAATGCATCTTAAAGCTTTAGAGACACTAGAGCAATCCATTCCCAAAAGCAGTAGAAGAGAGGAGATCAGCAAAATCAGGGTGGAAATATCAGAAATTGAGATAAGGAAAAAGATAGAGAGAATCAACCAGTCAAAAAGATGGTTCTTTGAAAAAAATCAATAAGATTGATACACCCCTAAATTAACCAAAAGCAAGAGAGAGAAAACACAAATTAACAAAATTAGAAATGAAAATGGAGTTATCACTACTTATACCCAAAAAATTCAGAGAATTATAACATCATATTTCAAACTTAATACTATGTGAAATTTGACAACACAGAAGAAATGGATGAATTCCTAAGTAAGCACAACTTACCTAAATTGAATCAAGAAGTTTTGAATTATTTAAATAACATATGAGGAAATCGATGAAGTATTCTTGAATCTTCCAACCAAAAAATGTCCTGGACGAGATGGATTCAGCACAGAGTTCTACCAGACATTTAAGGAGCTAATGACACCAATACTCCTTAAACTGTTCCATCAAATAGCAAAGGAAGGAACACTACCAAATTCTTTCTATGAAGCTAATATCATCTTAATCACAAAACCCAATAAAGATACACTTTAAAAAGAAAGCTATAAGCCAATCTCTCTGACGAACACAGATGCAAAGATTCTCAACAAAGTCTTAGCAAATTGGATTCAAAAACATGTCAAAAAGATCATTCACGATGATCAAGTAGAGTTTATCCCAGGCACACATGTTTGGTTCAACATACACAAATCAATAAATGTAATTCACCATATAAACCAGTCAAAAATCCAAAACCACATGATACTCTCGATAGATACAGAAAAAGATTTGACAAGATCCAATAGCCCTTTATGATCAAAATCCTAGAGACAGTTGGAATGTAAGGAACCTTTATCAATATAATAAAAGCAGTATACAACAAGCCTACAGCAAGGATTATACTCAATGGGGAAAAACTTGAAGCATTCCCGCTTCAATCAGAAACTAGACAAGGCTGTCTACTCTCACCACTTTTACTCAATATTGTACTTGAAGTCTTAGCTGAGGCCATAAGTCAAGAAAGGGAGATAAAAGGGATTCAAATCGGCAAGGAAGAAGTCAAGTTATCTCTATTTTCAGATGACATGATTCCAATAACTCCACCAGGAAACTCCAACAAATACAGAATTCAGCAGGGTGGCAGGATACAAAATAAATGTACAAAAATGAGTGGCCTTTCTATATGAAAGAAGTGAAAAATCTCTGAGAGCAACAATCCCATTTACTATAGCCCCTAAAAAAATGAAATACTTTGGTATAAACCTAACCAAGGAGGTAAAAGACCTTTACAATGAAAACTTTAAAACCCTAAAGAAAGAAATTGTAGAAGACACCAGAAGGTGGAAGGACATCCCATGTTCCTGGATTGGCAGAATCAACATCATAAAAATGACCATCCTACCAAAGGCAATATACAGATGCAATGCTATACTAATTTAAATCCCAAAGCAATTCTTTAAAGAAGTTGACCAAACAATCTCAAAATTCATATGGAGGCACAAAAGACCCAGGATAGCAAAAACAATTCTGAGTGACAAAGCACTGCTGGAGGTATCACCATGCCAAACCTTAGTCTATACCACAAATCCATAGTTGTAAAAATAGCCTGGTATTGCCTCCAAAATAGACACACAGATCAATGGATAAGGGTTGAAGACCCCGATATAAGCCCACCAACTACAGCCATTTGATCTTTGACAAAGGGGCCCAAAAAATCCAAAGGAAAAAGAACAGCATCTTCAATAAATGGTGCTGGCAAAACTGGATCTCCACATGCAGAAGATTAAAACTGGACTGGTACTTGTCACCATGTATAAGAATTAATTCCAAATGGATCAAGGACCTCGATATATGGCCAGAGACTATTAAAATCACAGTTGAAAGGGTAGGGAACTCCCTCGAGCTGATTGGGCTAGGCCCACAGTTCCTAAATGGACATCCAATAGCACTGTTACTACAACCAACACTCAACAGATGGGATCTTATGAAATTAAAGAGCTTCTGTTCAGATAAAGAGATTGTAACTCAAGCAAAAAGGCAACCCACAGAATAGGAGAAAATCTTCACTAACCACATATCTGATAGATCTCTATTACTCAGAGTGCACAAAGAACTTAGAAAACTAAACACCAAGGAAACAAATGGGCCAATTAAAAAATGGGCCTTGGAACATTAAAAAAACTTTACTAGGGATGAAATTAAAATGTCTAACATATATCTCAAACAATGCTCTACATCCTTAGCCATCAGGGAAATGAAAATCAAAACTTCCTTGAGACATAATCTCACCCCGGTCAGGATGGCAAAAATCCACAATACAAACAACACCAAATGCTAGAGGATGAATATAATTCAATACATCAATATAATTCCTACATTGCTGGTAGGAATACAGGCTCATATAACCACTCTAGTGATCTCTCTTGCGATTCTTAAAGAGGTTAAAGATTGAAATGCCATATGACCCTGCTATTCCACTTTTGGGAATATCCCCCCCATACAGCAAAAATTCCCCTCGATAACACAAGCATGACCATGTTCATAGCAGCACTGTTTACAATAGCAAAGTCATGGAATCAGCCCAAATGTCCAACAGTTGACGAATGGATAAGGAAAATGCAGTACATTTACACAATAGAATACTACTCAGCCATCAAAAATGATGAATTACTGGAATTTGCCAGGAAATGGATGGAATTAGAAACAATTATATTGAATGAAGTATCCCAGACACAGAAAATTAAGTGCCGTATGTACTCCCTAATAGGTGGATCCTAGTACCAACATCACTTAGAAACACACTCAAAGATAAATCTCTGTAATACCTACAGTAATTGCAAAGATTATAAACAGGAAGGAAGGGGAAGGAGGGCCCCACTAGAAACAAGGAGAGAGGGAATCATGTTGTAGCAGAGAAAATAGGCCACCATCAAGGGCTGCAATAAGTAATGGGACATCCTGGGACATCAGGAAGAAAAGTTCACAGACTTTTCTTCCTGATCATTTGCAACTGATGGGGTATGATCTCACCAGAAGGGGAGGGCATATAGTCTGACAGATAGGAAGTAACCATTTTGCAAATGGGAGACTAACCTCTCCCCCCCTCACCATGCTCTCCTACTTTTATTCCATCTACCTTTGAATATAATTTTATAATAAGATGCTAATTTAACAGCTTTTTATCTCTGTCCAAGGGGTGACATCCAATACACATCAGGATGGAGCCAAGGGTATTGCAGGAGCAGCAAAATTGAAAAAAAATTAACAAACCATAATTCAAAACATTGGAGACTTTATATCAACCACCTGGAACTAGGCCAGCCTAATTCTCCCCATCCCGAAGCTCAGAGAAATTTGCGGAAGAGGAAATGGTAAGATTGTTAGAGCCTAAAGATGGGGAGGAGCAACAAAGATACTACACACAAGTTAGGGCCGAAGCAATCATATTAGGACTTTGCATGACCTGCGCAATGACCAACACATTATTGACCCCTCAAAGTCTAGCATGGACTAAAGGCACTAGGATCCTTAGAAGCTAGGGATTAACAGTCACAATAGTGTTCCTATACTTAAGGGGAACACAAGAAAGAGTTGTAGGAAATGCTACTGAGTCCTTATACCTCATCAGAGAGGAGAACCCAGAGGAAAGTTTGACATACACATTAAAGGATGCTCCAGGGATGAGGGTAAGGAAGCACTGGGAGATAGGAAAGAAGGGGGGGAAAGAAAGGGGAAAAGGGGGAAAGGAGCAAGTGGGTCCAGGGAGGGGTGGAGGGAGGGAGGGGACCAGTATACTTTTAAGTTTGTATGAGCGGAAATAAAAAAAAATTTTAAAAATCATATCAAAAAAATCATCCACCATGACCACTTTAGGTTTATTCCAGAAACACAAGGTCATTTAAACATATAAATTTATAAATATAATTCATGATATAAACAAATGCAAAGACAACAATTGCATGATTCTCTCAGTTGATGGTGAAAAACTTTAGGCAAAATCTACACCTCTTTATGATAAAGACCTTGGAAAAAAATAGGGATGAGGGCCATAAACGACAAGCTTATGGAAAAAAACCTTGAAAATGGTGAAAAATAGAAACATTCCCACTCAGATCACAAATAAGAAAGGGCTGTCCACTCTTATCACTTTTATTCAAATTGAACTCTAAATCTTACCTATGACCACAAGACAAGAAAGGGAGTTAAAAGGGATACAACTTGGAAAAAAAAATCAAGTTATCCCTATTCACAGATGGCATGATGCTGTACTTCAAGAACTCTAAATATTCTTCCAGAAAACTCCTGGAACTAAGAAATAAGCTCAGGAGAATGGCAGGATACATTAATGTTCAAACATCAGTGTCTTTTCTATACACTAAGGATAAATAAAGTGAGAAAGATCTAAGAGAATATCATTTACCATCACTTCTAAAAAAATGAAATACCTTTGAATGAACCAACCCAAGGACATGAAATAGCTCTAGAAAGAGCTATTACAGAAGACATCTTCAAGATGGAAAGACTATGTTTGGTAAAACAACTATTCTTTCTCTCTAGTGATTAGGGGGAATGCAAATCCAAACCATCCTGAGATATCATCTCACTCCAGTCAGAATACTATAACCCAAAACACACAGGAAATGTTAGTGAAGGGGACCATCATACATTGTTGATGGGATTGTAAACTCATATAAGCCCTTTGGAGACCAATTTGGAGGTTCCTAAAAAATATCAAAAATAGAAACTTCATACAACCCAGAATGATATACCACTCCTGGGAAATTCCCAAAGAACACTGCATTCTGTAACAGAGTCACTTGTACAGTCATGTCCATACAGCTATTTTCACAATACCAAAGAAATGGAGCCAATCTAGATGTCCAATGGTTGACAAATGGTTAATGAAAATGTGGTACATATATATAATGAAATACTATTCAGCTATCAGGAAACATGAACTAATGAAATTTGCCAGCAAATGGATGGAATTGGAAGAAATTCCTAATATGCTCAGCTGGAACTAGACCAACCAAATCTCTTACCCTCCTAAGGCTTAGAGAATCTTGCCAAAGAGGGCCAGTAAGATTGTAAGAGCCTAAAGTTGGGGAGATCCACTGCAAGATAGATCATTCCAGTTAAGACAGGGCTGCTGCATACAGGAACTCACTGAAATTAACTTTTCTCCACCAGACCTGCACAGTGGCCAACATATCAACATTCCACCATAGACCAGAGAGAAACTCCAGAGAAATAATTACATGCAGTGGGAACCTTGGGGACTAGAGCTAGACAGGTGAAGGGGAGTGTTCCTATCGGTGGGTTTACCCAAAGAAGGGACACTTAATCTGCACAGAGTCCAGAGCCCTTCTAAATCAGACAACCTGAAGGGAACCCTGGGGTCCATACAGACAGGAAGGAAGATGAGAGGGAGAGGAATGTATTGGTGAAGGGAGGGGGTTTGGGGTGAAGAAGGGAGGTAGAAGGAAGGGGGACAGGTACAATCACTTACCATGTTTGTAAAACCAGAATAAGAAAAGAAAAAATGTAAAAGCTAGGAATATACTTTAAAAAAGATTGCTAATACTTCAAGAGGCCATTTACAGATAAAGTGAATACTATTTATACTATGAAATAGACACAAGCATTAGAGAATGCGGAGTAAAATTTTGTGATTTAAAATGTGTATGTTTGTGCAACCTCAAGATGATTAATTTCAATTATAAACTTTATTTTATTTATAGGTAAACATACTTTTGGGTAAATCTGACAACATTTCCAGAGAGATACAACTGCCAGGGAAGATGTTCCTTGAATCTGGGTGTTATCATCCTATGGTGTGAATCCACATAGGTATAGAAAGAGATAAAGGAAAAAGCCAACTTAGCACTAACACTTATCTCTTTCTACTTCACAACTGTAGATGCAATATGATCCATGCCGCCTTTATACTACCTTTGGCATGCCTTCCATGAATGATGAAATATACCAACTCTTGAACTCTAATCCAAAATAAATCATTCTTTTTTTTTTGTAGTTGAAATTTATCTTTTTTTTATTAATACATTTTTATTATCATTTCAGCTCATACAAACTTATTAGGTACACCAGTTCCCTCCCTCCCTCCCCCCCCCCCCCGCGTACCCCCTACTCCCTCTCCCCACCCCCTCCTTCCCCATCCCTCAGTGCCTCCCGCCCCAATTCCCAGAGAGTCCTTTCTTGTGCATGTCTGATTTTCCTCTGGGCCCTCCTCTCTGATGACGTACAAGGACCCAGTGGAATTCCCTGAACCCTTTCCCGTGTTCCCCTTAGGTATAGGAACACTGCTGTGGCTGCCAATCCTTTGCCTCCAAGGATCTTGGTGCCTTTAGCAGAAGCTAGACTTTGTGAGGTCAACAGTGTGTTGGACAATGCGCAGGGCATGCAAAGTCCAATTATGATTGCTTCAGCCCTAACTAGTATGGAGTATCTTACATATCATTGCTCCTCCCATCCTTTTGCTCTTACACTCTTACAGCCCCCCCTTCCGCAAATTTTCCCGAGCTTCAAGATGGGGAGAGATTAAGCTGCCCTAGTTCTAGGTGGTTGATATAGAGTCTCTGAAGTTCTGGATTGTGGTTTGTTGATTTTCTTTTGTAGTTTTGCTGCTCTTGCAATACCCTTCACTCCATCCTGGTGGGCATTGTATGTTACCCCCTGGCCAGAGACAAAAAGCTGTTAAACTAGAGTCTTGATATAAGAGCCCATTCAAAGATAGATGTAATAAAAGTGGGAAACCACAGTGAGGGAGATGTCAATCACCCATTTGCAAAATGGTTACTTTTTATCTGCCAGACTATATGCCCTCCTCTTCTGGTGAGATCACACCCCCTCAGTAGTAAATGATCAGGAACAAAAGTCTGTGAACTTAATCAGATGTCTCATTACTTATTTGGGTCCTTGATGGAGGCCTATTTTCCCTGCTGTAACATGGTCCCTTCTCTCCTTGTTTCTGGTGTGGCCCTCCTACCCCATCCCTCCTGTTCATAATCCTTGCAATTACTATCTCTAGGTGGGCTGGGTGGGTTTGGTACTAGGAGCCACCTATTAGGGAGTACATATGGTGCTTAATTTTCTGTGTCTGGGATACTTCACTTAATATAATTGTTTCTAATGACATCCATTTCCCAGCAAATTCCAGTAATTCATCATTTTTGATGGCTGAGTAGTACTTCATTGTATAGATGTACCACAGTTTCCTTATCCACTCGTCAACTGTTGGACATTTGGGCTGATTCCATGACTTTGCTATTGTAAACAGTGCTGCTATGAACATGGTCGTGCTTGTGCTATCGAGGTGAACCTCTGCTGTATGGGGGGTTATTCCCAAAAGTGGAATAGCAGGGTCATATGGCATTTCAATCTTTAATTTCTTTAAGAATCTCCAGACGGCTCGCCAGAGTGGCTGTATGAGCCTGCATTCCCACCAGCAATGTAGGAGAGTTCCCCTCTCTCCACATCCTCTCCAACATTTGTTGTTGTTTGTATTGTGGATTTTTGCCACCCTGACCGGGGTGAGATGATATCTCAGGGAAGTTTTGATTTGCATTTCCCTGATGGCTAAGGAAGTGG
This sequence comes from Typhlomys cinereus, assembly GCA_023101885.1. Taxonomy (NCBI): domain Eukaryota; kingdom Metazoa; phylum Chordata; class Mammalia; order Rodentia; family Platacanthomyidae; genus Typhlomys; species Typhlomys cinereus. The sequence continues at coordinate 1,730,198 of JALPQD010000104.1, forward strand.
AACATTTTTTCAGATATTTGTTAGACATTTTAATGTCATCCCTGGTAAAGTTTCTTTTAAGTTCCAGGGCCCATTTTTTAATTGGGCCATTGGTTTCCTTGGTGTTTAGTTTTCTAAGTTCTTTGTTCACTCTGGACAGCAGAGGTCTATCAGATGTGTGGTTAGTGAAGATTTTCTCCCATTCTGTGGGTTGCCTTTGAGCTCGCATTACAATCTCTTTATCTGAACAGAAGCTCTTTAATTTCACAAGATCCCAACTGTTGAGAGTTGGTAGCAGTGACTGTCCCATTGGATGTCTGTTTAGGAAATGTTGGCCTAGCCCAATCAGCTCGAGGGAGTTCCCTATCCTTGCAACAATGGTTTTTATAGTCTCTGGCCTGATATCAAGGTCCTTGATTCATTTGGAATTAATTCTTATACATGGTGACAAGTACGGGTCCAGCTTTAATCTTCTGCATGTGGAGATCCAGTTTTGCCAGCACCATTTGTTGAAGATGCTGTTCTTTTTCCACTGGATTCTTTGGGCCCCTTTGTCAAAGACCAAATGGCTGTAACTTTGTGGGCTTATATCTGGGTCTTCAATCCTTATCCATTGATCTTTGTGTCTATTTTTGAGCCAGTACCAGGCTGTCTTTATAACTATGGATTTGTAGTATAGACTAAGGTTTGGTATGGTTATACCTCCAGCTGTGTTTTTGTTACTTAGGATTGTCTTTGCTTTCCTGGGTCTTTGGTGCCTCCATATGAATTTTGAGATTGTTTGGTTAACTTCTTTGAAGAATTGCTTTGGGATTTTAATTGGTATAGCATTGAATCTGTATATTGCCTTTGGTAGGATGGTCATTTTTACAATGTTGATTCTGCCAATCCAGGAACATGGGAGGTCTTTCCACCTTCTGGTGTCTACTGCTATTTCTTTCTTTAGGGTTTTAAAGTTTTCATTGTAAAGGTCTTTTACCTCCTCAGTTAGGTTTATACCAAGGTATTTCATTTTTTTAGGGGCTATAGTAAATGGGATTGTTTCTCTCAAGGCTTTTTCACTTCTTTCATTCTGGGCATATAGGAAGGCCTCTGATTTTTGCACATTTGTTTTGTATCCTGCCACCCTGCTGAACTTCTCAATTACTTCCAGGAGCTTCCTGGTGGAGTTTTTGGGATCCCTCAGGTATAAGATCATGTCATCTGCAAATAGGGATAGTTTGACTTCTTCCTTGCCGATGTGAATCCCTCTTATGTCCCTTTCTTGTCTTATGGCTTCAGCTAAGACTTCAAGTACAATATTGAATAGAAGTGGTGAGAGTGGACAGCCTTGTCTAGTTCCTGATTGAAGTGGGAATGCTTCCAATTGTTCCCCTTTGAGCATAATCCTTGCTGTGGGCTTGTTGTATACAGCTTTTATTATATTGATAAAGGCTCTTTCCATTCCTACTGTCTCTAGCGTTTTGATCATAAAAGGCTGTTGGATCTTGTCAAAAGCTTTTTCTGCATCTATCGAGAGTATCATGTGGTCTTGGGCTTTGGACTGGTTTACATGATGAATTACATTTATTGATTTGCGTATGTTGAACCAACCTTGTGTGCCGGGGATGAAGCCTACTTGGTCCCCATGAATGATCTTTTTAATATGTTTTTGAATCCGATTTGCTAAGTCTTTGTTGAGAATCTTTGCGTCTGTGTTCATCAGAGAGATCGGTCTATAGTTTTCTTTTTTAAGTGAGTCTTTATTAGGTTTTGGGATTAAAACGATATTAGCTTCATAGAAGGAATTTGGTAGTGTTCCTTCCTTTGCTATTTGATGGAACAGTTTAAGGAGTATTGGTGTTATTAACTCCTTAAATGTCTCTTAGAACTCTGTGCTCAATCCATCTTGTCCAGGACATTTTTATTGGGAAGATTCGAGATTACTTCCTCAATTTCCTTATATGTTATAGGACTATTTAAATAATTCACAACTTCCTGATTCAATTTAGGTAAGTTGTGTTTACTTAGAAATTCATCCATCTCTTTTGTGTTGTCAAACTTCACAGAGTATAAGTTTTTGAAATATGATGTTATAATTCTCTGGATTTCTTGGGTATCAGTAGTGATAACTCCATTTTCATTTCTAATTTTGTTAATTTGGGTTTTCTCTCTCTTGCTTTTGGTTCATTTAGCTAGGGGTGTATCAATCTTATTGACTTTTTCAAAGAACCAGCTTTTTGACTGGTTGATTTTTTCTGTCGTTTTCTTAATCTCGATTTCAGATATTTCTCCCCTTATTTTGCTAATCTCCTCTTTTCTACTACTTTTGGGATCAGATTGCTCTAGTTTCTCTAAAGCTTTAAGCTGCATTGTTAAGTTGTTTATTTCTGATGTTTCCATTTTTTTGATGTAGGCATTAAGATCTATGAACTTACCTCTTAGAACAGCTTTCATTGTGTCCCAGAGATTTTGGTAAGTTGTATTTTCATTATCATTCACTTTCAGGAAATCTTGAATTTCCTTTTTAATTTCTTCCTGAATCCAGTTCTCATTCAGCATCATATTGTTAAGTTTCCAGGAGTTAGTGTATTGTCTCTTGTTTGATGTGTTGTGGATGTCCAGCTTTACGCCGTGGTGGTCTGATAGGACACAGGTTAGAATTTCAACTTTCCTGTATATGTGTAGATTCATTTTGTGGCCCAATATGTGATCTATTTTGGAGAAAGTTCCGTGTGCTGCTGAGAAAAATGTGTATTCTTTGGTGCATGGGTGAAAAGTTCAATAGAGCTCTGTTAGGTCCATTTCTTTCAGGGTTTGATTAAGTTCCAAAGTGTCTCTGTTAAGCTTTTGACCTGTTGATCTATCCCATGTTGAGAGTGCAGTGTTGAAGTCCCCAAGAATTATCGTTTGGGGTTGATTTCTTGCTTTATACACTGTAGGGTTTTCTGAATGAATGTGGAGGGGCCGTATTGGGTGAAGATGAGGAAAAGAAGAGAGAATAAATATATTCAGGGAATGCATTGCTGAATCTGGAAAAAATGAGGAAAATTCTGAGCACATTGGACTGTATTCTTAGCAGGAAAATTGGTCAATTTGGAACTCTATGCTCTGTCAACCTGTGGAGAGTGAACCAAGTCAGACATATAACTTTGAAAGTTTACCTACTACAGTTTTGCTGCCCCTGCAATGCCCTTCACTCCATCCTGGTGAAGGGCATTGCAGGAGCAGCAAAACTGTAGTAGGTAAACTACAAACCACAATCTAGAACTTCAGAGACTCTATATCAACCATCTAGAACTATGCCAGCTTAATCTTTCCCCATCCTGAAGCTCAGGGAAATTTGCAGAAGAGAGGGCGGTAAGATTGTAAGAGCAAAAGGATGGGAGGAGCAATGATATGTAAGATACTCCATACAAGTTAGGGCTGAAGCAATCACAATTGGACTTTACATGCCCTGCGCATTGTCCAACACACTATTGACCTCACAAAGTCTAGCATCTGCTAAAGGCACCAAGATCCTTGGACGCAAGGGATTGGCAGCTACAGCAGTGTTCCTATACCTAAGGGGAACACGGGAAAGGATTCAGGGAAAGGCCACTGGGTCCTTGTACGTCATCGGAGAGGAGGGCCCAGAGGAAAATCAATTCTGTAGTCATTTTTTCAACTGGTTTTCTTGATGTTTGATTTCTTGAATTCTTTGTATATTCTAGATACTTATTTTCTGTCAGAGGTACAGCTGATCAAGTGTTTCAATTGATTGACAGTATCTTTTGCTATGTAGAAGCTTTTTAATTTCATCAAATCCCATTTATAGATGATTAGCCCAATTTCCTGAGCACTTGGATTCTATTAAGAAAACTCTCACCTTTATGTTAAATTGCATGTCTGTTTCTTTCTCTAGCAGTTTCAAGTCTTACCCTGAGGTTCTAGACTCATTTGCAGTTGATTTTTGCATAGGATGTGGGATAAAGATCCAATATCACTTTTTACATCCAGATGTCCAGTTTTCTTCACACTATTTTATTGAAGATGCTATCTTTTCTCCAATGTACATTTTAGCATTTTGTGAAAAATAAATCAGCTGGTTAGCTTTAGTTGTGTGGCCTTGTATCTGCATCCCGCCTTTTTTTTTTTTTTTTTATTTATTCAACTGTGTGCATGTGCGTGTGTATGTGCGCGCGCGTGTGTGTCTGTGTGTGTGTGTCTGTGTATGTGTATGTGTAGAACCACGGACGAATTCGCGAACCACCATGGACGCCTCCACCTCCTTCTGCCCGGGGATTCACAGGCTCCGCCCTACCAGGACCGGAAACGCAGGCCGCCCCCGCGCTTCCGCCTGGCGTCTATACGTGGGATCTGGGATCCGATCTCAGGACCTTCCGCCTACAAGGCGGAGGCTTTAGCCCCTGAGCCACCTCTCCAGCCCCGGATCCCGCCTTTTATTCCGTTGATATACATGAATGCTATTGTTCCAATGCCATACTATTTTTTAATAGTTGCTACATAGTCTAATTGAAATAGGTATGATGATACACTTAATAGCTTTAATTGTTTTTTTCAGGATTACTTTGGCTATCCACTGTTTTATGTCCATATGAATTTTGGGATATAATGAAGTGATTGAGATTTCATTGAATCTGGAGTTTGCTTTTGATATAACGGTCATTTCAAAAATGCTAATTCTTATGATCCATGAGAATGAAAATTCTTCCCATCTTCTAGTGTCTTCCCTAGTTTCTTTATTAAATGTTTTAAATATAGAAGCCTTTCAGCCTCAAAGTGTCTTCTTGGGAACTATTGTGAATGAGATTAGTTTCCTATTTCTTTCTCAATATATTTGTTGTTAGTTTGTAGGAAGCTAACGATTTTTGCAAGTTACTATCTCCTGTCACTTTCCTAAAAAAGTTTATTAGCTCTAAGATTTTTGTTTCCTTTTTCCCTTATTTTTGACAGTTTTGTACATATTCCCTTTATCTCTGGGAGAAACCCAACTTGATCATGTTGAATGACTTTTCAAAATGTGTTTCGGAATTTAGTTGGCAAATGCTTTTTGAGAATTTTTAAAATTTATTTATTTATTATTTATTCATTGTGCATGTATGCATGTGTGCACATGTATGTATGTGTGTGTGTCTGTGTGTGTGTGTGTAGAGAACCACAGACGCCTCCACCTCCTCCTTGTTTACTCTGCCCCAGGATTCACAGGCTCCGCCCTACCAGGACCAGAAATGCAGGCCGCCCCTGCTTCCGTCTGGCATCTATACGTGGGGTCTAGGATCTGAACTCAGGACCTTCCGCCTGCAAGACAGAGGCTTAACCCCTGAGCCACCTCTCCAGCCCTTTTTTGAGAATTTTTATATCTATGTTCATTAGGAAAATTGCTTAACAATGTTTTTTGTCACATTCTTATCTGGCTTTTAGCATCAAGTTAATGGGGTGGATTTTTTCCACTTTTAGTTTTAGTAAGACATATGCATATAAAAATTTATATATTTTTTATTTTCTAGCTTAGTGGGAAAGTGTGTTTAAGGTAAGACTGAATGACTTATTGAATTTTATTTTATTCTGATGCAATAACAAAGGAGTCTTTATTAAAAATTCACAGGAGCTGCAGTGGCGCAATCGGTTAGTACACGGTACTTATATGAATTTTATTGTTATTTGCTGTAATGTCACCCTGTTTATATCTGATTTCATTAAATTGAGTCTTCTCTCTTTTTCTTTCAGTAAGGTTGATTTAAGAGTTTGGCAAATTTGCTTTATCATTTCAAAGAATCAATCCCTTATTTCATTGGTCTTTTGAATTGTTTTCATTTCATTAATTTCTGCTGCAGTCTTAATTAGTTATTTTCATTTCATATTTGGGGTGTAGTTTGTTATTCTCTTTCCACAGCCACAAACTTATTTGAGAGCTTGCTAATTTCTTAATCTAGGCCTTTAAAGTTACAAAATTTCTTCTTAGAACTGCTTTTGTTATATTCCATAGATAGTGAACAAATGTTGTTCTTCTATTTTACTTGGCCTAATATTTCCTTCTTGATTATTCAACATTTTCTTTACTCAATAATGTATTGATTTATCTCAATGAGTATGTATATGCTCAAACATTTCTCTTGTTGATCTGTATGTAGTTTAATACACTGCTAGCAGATAGACCACAAGGAAACAGTGGTGCATTATTAGTAGACATGATAACATGAAGAAGTTTCAAAGTAATTATTGTGAACATAGACAGTGACACCCTCTACAAAAGAAGCTTAAATCTGGCATGATTTCACTTATATAAAAGTTCTTGGATACTCATCAAAATTTATAGTAAGACCCTATTGCTGAAGACACCACACTTTGGTTGTGATACAGAAAAAAAAAAAAACCAAACTAGAACTGAACTGGAAATTTCCTCCCTGTTGGTTAGCTTTAATAGTACCAGAAAACCTCTGTGAGAGAAGAGTTTTCTCCAGCAGTAGACACTGCATGCATAATGTTGATCAATATGCCAGACGAGATTTATTCACTGTGGAAACAGTGGCATGTCTGTGATAATCAACTGTTTTCTGATTGAATTCGAGATCCTCAAAAGGGAATTCACACCTTGTACTGCAAACCTGGTCGAAAGTCCATGACTAAAGAGTTAATAGGTCCTGGGTGTGGGGAGAGATATTTAATCCTGTTGGTATACTAAATAGACTTGTTATCAAGCTGCCTTCTAAATAGTTGTTTAGCCAATACATTAGTACTACTCTCAGCCTTGGTCAGAGAAGCTTCTTTTTGTAGTAGATAATGGGTAATGTAGAGACTAATAACCAGTTGAAATGCTGCGAATTAGTGACTATTGAGTGCTTGGTCCTAAACAGGACAACTCTAGAATTCTCTCCAAGGTTCAAGGAACATGGGAGCAGATTGGCAGTTAATAGCTGCAGATAGTGAGAGAATCACTCTTCTTCAGTGGCATAATCACTGGTAAGTTGCCCATGATCCAGTAAATAATCCCACACCAATGCACAAGTAAGCAATCTTACTTAAACCCAGTGGTTATTAAAAAAGAAAAAAAGAATATTAAATATGAGGGAGAACTTATGAAAAAGATGAGATCCAAAAGGGAGTGGGAGGGGGATGAAGGAGGTGAATGTGGGGATGAATATGATCAAAATTCATTATATTACATATAAAATAATAAATTAAAAAAGTTTGTACTTCCTTACTACTAAGTAATATTTTATGGGTGTACTGAAAGTTGCTCACATGTTTATCTTTAATGGATATTTCAGTTGTTTCCAGTTTTTAGCTATTACACTAAAACTGCTATGAATAGTCATGCCCGTGTTTTATGCGTACATAGGCTTTTAGTCATCTTTATAAATTCTCAGGAATGTAATAGTTATATCAAAAGATAGTGTATATTTAGCTATGTAAGGAACTGTCAAATGGTCTTCCAAAGTGATTGCCATTTCACATTTTCCTGGAATTGTATGAATATTACAGCTGCTTCTTATTCTCACTGTCCCTCGGTATATTCAGTCTGTTTAATTTTAACCAAATATGTGTGAAGTTCAATGTTGTAATTTTAATTTTATCAATCATTACTAATGCTGAACATGTGCATTTTGCCATTCATTTGTCTTCTTGGGGGAAGTATTAATTTAGAATATTTTCTCTATTTCATTTTATTTATTTTCATATTTATGTATTGTTAATAAGTTTTCATAATGAAAGTTATAATGTTTTCCTTCCAGTCTATGGTTTGTCTTGCTTCCAATTATATTAAGGTTAAATAGATAAATACTGAAGGATATGACGATGCCCTGAAATTCATGCTTTGGAAGGCAGAACCTGGAAAACCCCAGAGCAAAGGAATAACTAGGTAGAGCAATCCAGAATGATTGCCTGATGTCATCCTTGGGGCTCTACAAACACATACATTCAAATGCTGTCTTATACATACACATGCAAAAAATTTAAAAAAATAACTGAAGGGTATGTGTGTGAATGTACACTATATTTTCCTTACTGATCCATCCACACTTAGGTTGATTTATATCTTGGCTATTAAGAACAATATTGCAATGGACATGGGCAGTAAAGATCCCTCCTTAGCATTCTAAAGTTGTTTCCTTTGAATTTATACCCAGGAATGAAAGCACTGGACAACAGAGAAATATTTTTAAAGTTTTTTCAAGAGATCTTCATACTGGTTTTGATAATGATTATACACATTTGTATTCTTGCAAACAGGGCCTCTTTTTCAATATCCCATGCAACATGTATTTTTCATCTTCCCTTATTGTACAGAGGCTTCAGATTTTGAATACCGACAGTCAGTTTTTGCTTTTGTTGCCTGTTGCAGATATTACAGAAATTAGATTTAGTCTTAGAATAGTAAGTTTTGAATATTCTCTTCCTTAAAGATTTTAAATTGTTCAAAATATTCTGTGAGGATATGGTCCATTTATAATAAAAGTAATGTTTTATGAAATTATACTACTGCTACTGATCCCCTATTTTCCTAAAGTATATGGAATAATTTAAGGTTTTGAGAGCATTATGGGATAAAATTGTTATTCTATGCAACACTTTCCTTTTGATACCAAAAGGAAAATTAAAATAAAGGTACTTAACAAAAATTAAATTCCAAGTAATTACATCTTTGTAATTAAATTATTTAGGATTTGTGAACATGGACTTTCTCAATTTATAGCTCTTACTAAATGTATTGAATATTAAATCAGAGGAAAATTTGCTAATTTACCACGATGTATGTAAGCAAAAAGTAAAGCCAAAAAATCAACATTTTTATCCTCCTTAATCACTTACTTATAAATCAGGGTACACAGTCATTCACAGATGCACTAACTATTTAGCCATTTATCCATTATCTTTCCTTCCAACTGTTAAACAAGGTCTCTGAACAGAAGGTACCATGATGTGAAATTTCCTCAACTTTCAAGAATCAAATAGGATGAAACTAAAACTTAACAATACAATAAGTCATAACAGAGTAAAAGGCAAAAAGTAATATGTCATGAAAGATTGAGCAGAAGGGAAAAGTATGAGGTCTGACTATTTATATTGTTCTTCTATAAAATGGGATTCTGCTGCTTTACTAAAATAAACTTTTTTAGGGACAGCAAGCTAAAGAATTTGAGGCACTATAAATAGCAAAATGGTTTAGCCTGAGTAGTTTGCATCTGTAAGTGACACCTGCTAAAAAGTATGATTTGCACCTGCGCTGTAGTTTACATGACCACAAGGCCTTCCCCCACAGTAAAAGCCAGTATAGCAGGCCCAAAGTCACAACAATGGCATCTTACTGAACAGAAAAATTAATGACGTATAGCTTATAGCTGATTTACTCTTGGAGGTGCTACTGAATGGTCTCTTCTAGTCAGTGTTTATTATGTATTCATGAGCCAGGTTGGCTATCTTTCATTCTTTATTGTATTCAGGGAAAGAAAAAAAGCCATAAAACCATTTTCCTGGCTGTATGGGTGAAATAATTTAAAAGCCAATATGTTAGCCTGGCAGCTTGTCTAACAACCATGAGACTCTCTTCAGAACAATAATGAAAGTCACTCACTCTTTATTATATAAATTATTCATTCACCTCTTAACACCAGGTGGATGTTTATATTTGTAGGAAATGAGTATTGAAGACAGTTGTGTCATTGCAGAAGTCACCTCTCATTAAGTTATCACACCTTCATCAGGAAAAGAAATTACAACATAGCTTCTTTCCCATGGAATCTCTGCTTTTTAACTCATATCGGTATAATGACATATAAAAAGAACAATGCTACCTTTCCATAACTGAAATATAAAGGCGGATATCTACTCATTGGGAATAATGGAATCTTCAAAGAGAAGAAAGTGTTTTGTGCTGTCGCCTCCTGTACATTCAAAGACCTAACCTAAGGTATTTGCCTCCATAACATGCGATTCATAAAGACAAGAATAAAATATCCAGGTTTCCTTAATACCAAATATAACCAGTGTTCCCTGTGGAGATATCATTCACTCTGCATTGGGAAGTGGGTAACATAATTAATCCAGAGCTAGGTAAGAAGCTTGACTCTTGGTAGATATTATCACACAGAGGGCTAGCATCACCCTCTCCCTTTAAAAGGTCAGGCACTGAGCACAAAAGGAGATAGTCCAACATAGAAAAACCTTGCCGTTGATCTTGCACTAACCTCCAATCCAGTTGGTACATCTACTTTGTGCATGAATACATTAAGCATGTCCTGGGTGACTAGAAAAAGAGGCAGATGTCTTCAAAATAAGTCCATCTATTCATTTGCAAAGTCTCAGGGGAAGGTCCTCCAACATGGAGACGCCATAGCTCACACTTATATGGAATGTAAATTTCTTTGTCTTATATCCATTCTAAGAGAAAGATCATCATTTTTCTTCACTTGCGTCAAACTCTGTTGACTATTTTCTAATTTAATCTTTCCTGACCTAAGCTTCAGGTGAATGTGTTAGACCCTGCTATAAACCAGTGTAAATTAGTTCCTTAGGCCATCTTCATTATATTACCAAGTTGTCAACTGGATGCCCTATCCTGAGTTTTGTCCTTTGGGAAATTGTCCCTTCAACACTGCTTATCCTCTTCAGCGCACCTCATGCAATAATAATACTGCTATGGAACAAATTTACCAATAACTAGACCCATGCTTTGTTCTCTTCTCTTAATTGTCCAGAGGAATGAGTCATACCGCCACACATTTTCTTCCAGGGAGAGACAGCGAAGCAAGAGGAATGAGTACCCCAATAGTTAGTCTCATCATGCAGCTGGGTTTTGACTTTTGGATGTACTCAGACCTGGTCTTCATATTCAGCTTCTATTTTAGAATGGAGTATCACTGTCTCTATCTGATAGTATAGTTTAGTGGATTAGATGACATGATTGGCAAATAGATCATAACCTCAGCCACAGTCCTTCATGCACTTTCATCCAGGGCCTATAGCCAACCAGGAACCATTATTTAGCTAAAAATAGCAATCATAAAATGAGTAAAAGGTTTTCAACTAAAGCAATCAATTCTCAAGCTGTGGCTTGGACGGCATCTTAAAATTCACTTCATTTGGGGGCTGGAGAGGTGGCTCGGGGTTAAGCCTCTGCCTTGCAGGCAGAAGGTCCTGAGTTCGGATCCTAGACCCCACGTATAGACGCCAGGCAGAAGCGGGGGCGGCCTGCGTTTCCAGTCCTGGTAGGGCCGAGCCTGTGAATCTCGGGGCAGAGTAAACAAGGAGGAGGTGGAGGCGTCCATGGTGGTTCCCGAATTCGCCCATGGTTCTACACACGCACACACACACACACATGCAGGCACACACAATTGAATAAAAAATAATAATTAAAAAAATTCACTTCATTTGTTCACAAATTAAATTTTCAATATCCTTAAGAATTAAAAAAATTGTGATATCTAGAAAAAAATCACTGTATTACAATTAAAATTCATTTAAATCATTTATTTTTGTCCATATTTAAATGTATTTAATTGTGCAAAAACGTTTTCTTTAACTTGCTGTATTTGTGACTGTTCTCTAGAGCCCACATTTCTAATTAAATTTTTTCCCACATTTTATTTTTTTCCTAATCGTACAATCTCAATAGGTACCCCATCCTCTCTCTCCCTACTCCCCTCCCCAGTAGTCCTCCAGTGCATTCTCCCCCTTCTCCCCCTTCCTTTTACCCCATTCTTCCCTTCCCCTTTCCTAGTGCCTCCCCCTTCCTTCCTCCAATCTCTTGGAGTATCCTTTTGTGTGAACACCAAACCTCACTCTGAGTCCTCCACCCTAGTTGAGGGTTAGGATTCAGTGGCATAGACCAGAGCCCTTTCTTTGCTTCCCCATTAGTATGGGAACTCTATTATGACTGTTTAATCCCTTGTCTCCAAGGATCCTACTGCCTGGAGTCTTCTCCCCTGTGATCTATGCTAGACTTTGGGAGTTGTTGACATGTCAGCCATTGTGCAGGTCAGGCAAAGTCCAATTCTGGCTGCTGCAGCTCTAACTTGTATGGAGTATCTTGCATATCATTGGTCCTCCCCATCTTTACCTCTTACAATCTTGCTGCCCCTCTTCCCCAAGGTTCCCTGAGTTTTAGGATGGGGAGAGATTTTGCTGGTTTATTTCCAGGTAATTAATGTAGGGTCTTTGGTGTCCTGAATTATGGTTTGTTGATATTTTCGGTTTTCCTTTTCCTGCACCACCCTTGGCTGCATCCTGATTGGTATCAAAGGTCACCTCCTAACCAAAGATAAAAGGCTGTTTAAATGAAAATCTTAATATGAGGAGACTCAAAGGTAGATGGAAGAATAGGAGTAGGACACAGCAGTGGAGGCGGGGCGGGGGGTGTCAGTGTTCCTTTTGCCATATAGCTATGGTCTATCTGCCAGTCCCTAATCCTCCCTGAATGGTGAGATCAAACCTCTAACTTTCTATGTCTGGAATACTTCATTCAATATATTTTTTTTCTAATTCCATCCATTCCATTTCCCGGCCAATTTCACTAATTCATCTTTTTTGATGGCTGAATAGTATTCCATTGTATAAATGTACCACATTTTCATTATCCATTCGTCAACTGTTGGGCATTTGGGTTGATTCCATGACTTTGCTATTATAAATAGTGCTGCAATAAATATGGTTGTGCTCATGTCACCATAGTGAATTTCTGTATTATGGGGGATTATTCCCAGAAGTCATATAGCATGGTCATGTTGCATTTCAATCTTTAGCTTTTTTAGAAATTGCCATACTGATTGCCAGAGTGGTTGTATAAGTCTGCATTCCCACCAGCAATGTATGAGAGTTCCCTTCACTCCACATCCTTTCCAGCATTTGTATTGTGGATTTTTGCCATCCTAACCTGGGTGAGATAATGTCTCAGGGTAGTTCTGATTTGCATTTCCCTAATGGCTAAAGGTGTGGAGCATTTTTAAAGATATTTGTTAGACATTTCAATTTTGTGGAAATTCCTGGAAAAGTTTCTTTTGCATTCCGAGACCCATTTTTTTAATTGGGCCTTTTATCTCCTTGGTGTTTAGTTTTTTAAGTTCTTTGTGCACTCTGGATAATAAAGCTCTATTAGATATGTGGTTAGTGAAGATTTTCTCCATTCTGTGGGTTGCCTTTTTGCTCAGTTTACAATTTCTTCATCTGAAAAGACGCTCTTTAATTTCATAAGATCCCATTTGTTGAGTAAAATTAGTCAAAATTAAATCTCATTGTTCTATACATAGGAGATAAATCTCAAAGACGAGCAGGAAAACTTAAAAGAGCTAATTAGGGAGATGATGTGACTGTAATCCATTATTTGCAAACAGTAATCTTTGGGATGCTGAAAGATGGATCTAAAAATATTCCACCATTATTAAGTATCATTGAATTATGTCCACATATCTATGCACATTTTTTGTTTTTTCTATACTTTGAGGATGTCTTCTGTTTAATCTACTAGAGCTGACACAATCTGATATTCTAAATTATGCAACTGTCCTGGAACAAATAAGAGTTGTTGGGAATGGGACCAGTTTGGGAGGTTCCTGTGCTGCAACTAGTTATTGAAAGAATTTTAAGACAGGTTTTTTTTTTTTTTGATGTCTTTATCCATTGCTTCTGCTGTGAAAAAAGAAAAACATCCCACCTCGCAAAAACATATTAAGAAAGGAACAATCACTTAACTCTCAATTTTAGGTTACAGTCCACCTGGTAGGGAAGTCACCGTGGTAGAGCCAAAGGATCCAACTACATCACAAGCATGTTCAAGAAGAGAGAATAATGACTTAATGCACGTCTGCTCACGGCTACTTAACTCAGACCCTTTCTTACACTGTGCAGAATTCCCTGTCCAGGTAATGGCCTCATCCACAATTAAGCAGTTCTTATATCAATAAACACAATCAAGATGATTTTTCATGGGCATGATCAGACACTTTTCTCCCATGTGATTCTAGATTTTATCATAGGAATTGGAATTAAATATCACACTTATCTAGGGAAATGAAATTGCTTCCTTGGGCCAAGGGAATTTAGCAGACATGTAGAATAGTCTGGTTTTGTCCAAAACAGTCTAAATACCTTGTGTTTGTTAGCATCCTTTTTCCTCCACGATCTTCTTTTAAAACCTAGTGAAGTCTCCTGCTGCTTCCTGGGCAATCCTTCATGATATTTAACAAAAACATTAGTTCAATGCTTTCAAAAAGCCATGGCCTTTAGCTTTTCTTTTCCCTGTATTTGCTTTCTATAACTATAATAAGGGCAGTGATGGAAAAGCTGTAGTGATTGATTTTCACCCTAGCACTTAATTCTATCCATTCCATGTTAATCTGAGTAACCATGAGTCCATCACATGCCATGGGTTATCAGGCTATCATACTGAAAATGCTTGCACTCACAAAACAATTACACTGCTCTTAGACTGAAATATTTAGAGTCACTTAATTTGAATTCTTTTGTAATTTCCATGAATCTGTATTGTTTTAATCTACTTTGTTGCTACTTGTTAAATAGAAAAACTAATTTATCGAATTTGTACTACTGTTTTAGGACAGATTCTTTATCGCTAAACACCATATGCATATGTAACAGGACAGTTTAAGTATTTTTGTTTTTGCTTTTATTTGGTGAGAATATAAGTTTTAACAAAAGTTAAAGAGGCACAAAGTTCTTTTCACCACTTAGTTGTTTATAAGATTTTTTTATATATAACATTTTTTATTATCTCTGCTCATACAAACTTAACAGGTACACTGGTTCCCTCCCTCCCTCCTCATCCCCCCACCCCTCTGCTCGCCCTCCCCTCAACCCTCCCTCCCCACCCCCCAGTGCCTACCCTCCCCCAATCCCTGGAGAATCCTTTAATGTGCATGCCTGACTGTCCTCTGGGTCCTCCTCTCTGATGACATACAAGGACCCAGTGGCATTTCCCTGAACCCTTTCCTGTGTTCCCCTTAAGCATAGGAACACTATTTTGGCTGTCAATCCCTTGCCTCCAAGGATCTTGGTGCTTTTAGCAAATGCTAGACTTTGTGGGAACAATAGTGTATTGGACATTGTGCAGGGCATGTAAAGTCCAATTATGATTGCTTTGGCCCTAACTTGTGTGGAGTATCTTGCATATCATTGCTCCTCCCATCCTTTTGCTCTTACACTCTTACGGCCCCCTCTTCTGCAAATTTCCCTGAGCTCCAGGATGGGGAGAGATTAGGCTGACCTAGTTCTAGGGGGTTGATATAGAATCTCTGAAGTTCTGGATTATGGTTTGTTGATTTTCTTTTGCAGTTTTGCTGCTCCTGCAATGTCCTTCACTCCATCCTAATGGGTATTGGATTTCACTCCCTGGCCAGAGATAAAAAACTGTTAAACTAGAGTCTTGTTATAAGAGTATATTCAAAGGTAGATGTAATAAAAGTAGGAAACCACAGTGAGGGATTTTATTGAATGCTTATGATGTTCTTTACAATGTATAGATATTATCATTTTTAAAATTATAATCTTTGAAAATGAGTAGTATATTCCTTCTTTACAAAATTTGCAGAAACTAGGCAGCAGAGATGGTACAGTGGTTAATGTGCTTATTTAAGGCCTTCATTCACCTTTACCCATCATCCTAGTCACTCCCACCAGTGATAAACTTACTTTGTGTGTGTGTGTGTGTGTGTGTGTGTGTGTGTGTGTGTGTAGAACAGGGCACTGTGCATGCCTGTGGAGGCCCAAAAGTGACTTTGGGAATCATCTTGGATCATTATACCTCCTTATTGCTTTACTCTGGAGTTTCCCAGTCTCCACCTTCCAGGTCTAGAAGTGCAGATCACTGTCCCTCCCACTAATGTGGAATTCAGGATCAGAATTCAGACACTTGTTTGCTAGAAAAAAGTTTTAACCCTTGAGCCATCTCTCCAACTCAAATAATAAACTTTTAATATCCAAAAATTGTAGTGGGTGCAGACTCTAATTTCTGAGCTTTTAATCATATAAATCAAATTAGATTCAATTAGGGCTACTAACCCTGCCTTATAAATTTTGGAAGGAAGATAATAGGTATGAGAAATAGTAATGTCACTCTTTCATGTCTAGACACTCAAATGTTTCTCTGTATCTATTGATCACAGAGTTAGGACTGCACATTCTAGAAAATTTGATCCAAGTTTTTATCAAAAAATAATCCCACATGAACTGTTTGTTGGTAATTTCACTAGCATTAACTCTATTTTATTATACAGATTCTTTATTATATAGACTTCTCATTCCTCCCCCCAAAAAACTCAACTGCTAGGTCTTATCATTGAAATTCTGGCAAATTGTTTCCTTATTCATTTTTCAATAATATGCCCTGTATGTTGCTTCTGTACATTGTCTTGGACAGATAAGAAAATTGATTTCACCATCACTTTAACCCCTTTGAAATTATATAGTTCTGCTGTTACAAATAACCACCATTTTGTTGCTATCAACAGGAATCTACAAGTGATTGAGTCTGAATGGTCACCTTCACGAAAGGTTGTCAGAGTGATTTCTCCAGAGTGAGGAATGAGCTAGGTGGCCCAGCTTGCTCAGGTGACAGGGCACAAAGGCCCACGTCCATCATATCAGTAGAATACTGCTCTTTCATGTCATTAGCCCAAACAGCAGGATCCAAACTGGCCGCTATGAGTTTCCAAGGTGATATAAAACAAGAAGCCTGGTAAAAAAAAAAAAAAAAAAAAAAAAAAAAAAAAAAAGAACAATAATTGAAACCTGGGCTATGTATCAGGAATGGGGTAGAGATCAAGAGTCCATTCGTCTACTGATATTTTAGTAGCAGAAGAAAGAGCAATAGTGACACTTGGTGGCCGGTACAAGGCAGGACAATGGACAGAGCCAATGAGTACCCTGTCCTCATCTGTCTTACACTAGGAGTTTCAAGGATCAGAAGAAGCCGTGTTCACAGGGAAACAAGACCACGTAGTAGCCTTACTCTTGTTGGTAGCTTAATACCAGACAGGACACCATATGGTAAATGTTTTCAGTGAACATAAGTTGGTGTGTCTACAAAAGGACATTTTAGTTGAATAGCAGCTTGGCCATTAGAATACTATTTTAGAAATGGATATTTTTATGCACCATGACGAGTGTGACAAAACTGTTCTAGAATGAGAACAACTTTCAGTGAAGCCACTGTCTGTCAATGAACAGAACCTGTTCACTTTTCCTACACCTTGAAGTTGCTTTTTTTTTTTTTAAGGAAATTCTTATGTTTAAATGAAAACCTCTTATTTTAAGTCCTCTTAGAGAAACTAGATTTATTTTTAGGTAGAGTAATGATATCATAAGTTATTTTTAACAGTTAATATCATTCTATTCACTTTGTACATTACTGATAAATTTACCATCAAACACCTTAGGGGAATAAGGAGCTTTATTCTATCTTTTCTTAGTTCAGCTTGGAAGGAAAACTTATAACAGCACTAGGAGTGGAAGGAACTGGCCATACCATATCCACAGGACTGGTGACAGAGGGGGCTAAATTCCTTTACCAGACAGTATGTCAGTCCAAGTATGCTGATGGATGCCAACTTACCTAAACAGCTTCCTACCTTTTAATCCACCGGCCCAGGGACTCGTCCCTCCCATTATGGGCTGGGTCTTCTCTACCAATTAAATAATCTCTTTCAGACTTGCTCAGGGCTTAAGTCAACTAATACTTTTTTACAAATGTGCCAATAGCTCACCTTTCGATAGTCAAGTTGATAGCTGTAGCTATCTACTACAGTGTCCAAATCAATACAAAAAATTTTCAAAGTAGTTATAAAATAAACAAAAAAGACGTGCAAACCAATGGAAAATAAAAAGGTTTATAAAAAAAACAACAACACCCCAAGTAATTGAGAGTAGGGAAAAAAGAGTTTAAGTCAGAGGCTTTTCCAGAACACAAGTTTTCAAAGTGAAACTACTGTACAGTCTTCCTAAATTCTGGAGATGAAAATCATGGGGTAAGATCATGTAGGCCCTGGCAATTTTTCTCCACCTTGACTATAGAATAGGTTCATCAGAGGTTTTAAGATGCATAAAAGCATATGTGAACTGCAACCCAGATGAGTCATTAAAATATATGAAGTTGGACCTGGAGTGTGTAGCTATTTTAAGGCCATGGCTTCTGCAACATGATGTCATGGTTAAGAACCAGTGTGCTAGAATGATGATTGCAAACATTTTCATCTCCACATCTCCTCATACTACCAAAAAATTACTAAGATTCTAAAGACCTTTTGTCTCAGTCTCAGTCGATTGATGATTACTCTCCAAACAATAACAAATGTACAATATTAAAACATTAATTAACTCATTTTAAAAAGTTTTTGACATCGCTACATGGCATTGTGAATGTTATTTTGTGAAAGCAAGTATACTTAGTATTGGTGGCTTGATAGCCCCTATTCCTTCTTGAGTATTTTCAGGAAAAAAAGTCAAAACGTATATTATGGGACTAGATGTCAAAACTTGGCTCACAGAATTCCTCTAGGCTATGAGTGTGGGAGAGAAACCTTGAATCAGAACAACATTCAATGAGTTAGAAACTTGGGCAGAGCCAGAGTAGACGAAGGAACATATAAATGAGTTCCGAGCCATGCACATGGTATTGGAAAGGACCATCCAGGGGGTGGAGACAATATTTGCACCCAGTCTCCTAAGGACTACCCAGAGTTGTGACATTTGTGAACATTTTTAACTTAATTTCACCAACAACAGTCCAGGGTTGTGACAGGCCTGTGGGAACTCTTAGAGGAATTCCAAGTGGTCCAAATGAAAACAGCAAAACGATAAAGCATCATTCAGACCCTATAATTCCATCAAGCTCTCATCTGCTTATATTTGGTTCCTCTTTTTTCAGTATTCAAAATCAATGCAGCAGGTCATCTCTGTCCTGCTTTATTCTCTCTCTCCTCTTCCTCCTCCTCCTCCCCCTCTCCTTCCCACTCTCTTTTCCCCTTTCCTTCTTTCTGTCTCTCTGAGCACAAAAAATACATTTGTTATGGTTTGAAATGTGAGTTGTCCCACAAAGGCTCATGTGTTGAAGCTTTAGTAGTTTGGGAAGGTCACGATACCTTTAAGAGGTGGAGCCTTGCTGAAGGAAAGCAAGTAACAGGGGGTGAGCCTCAAGGTGGATTAGTCCTGCCCTACTTCTAGGACAAGTCTGCTGGCAGTTTAGCAGCCTCCTGGATGTCTGTGGTGAGCTAGGCCCCCTCTAGCTTCCACCACCAGCCATGCCGTTTCTGCCATGGAACTAAATAAATTTCTTCTCCCCTTCAGTTGCTTGACTTTGAGTGGTGTCTCCCAGCAAAAGAAAAGAGTAATTGGTACAGAAATTTAGTGTCATTGTAACATACAGGTGTTAACTTGATGGTTGAGGGTTTGTGCTCTGTGCACATTTGTAGAGAACTAGTAGTTGAGTTAAGCCCAGAGCAAACGTACAGGAGGTTGTCTAGTTGACAGGGAGGGCCCAACCCATGGTGGGTTGAGCTAAGCCTTGGGAAAGTGAATGAAATACAGTTTGTTAAGGCAGCTGACATTCTCCTGTATTGGCCAGATGTGCTGGTCTGGCAAGTGAGAACTGTCCCTCTCTCAGCTATTACAGGGATGTGGTACAGTCAGTTCCTTTGGCCCTTTTGGTAATAGTGCAGGCTGCTCTGCTAAGCTGGACTGAGAACTACAACCAGGAATCATAAGAGAAAATAAATCCCTTATTCCCTTAAGCAGTTTTGTCTTGTTTTATCATCAACATGCAGGCTAACTGCAAAAATATGCTTTTCAGTTTTTATTATCTATTTCTTCTTTTTTTATTATTTATTCAATTGTGTGTGTGTGTGTGTGTGTGTGTGTGTGTGTATGTATGTGTATGTATAGAACCACGGACGAATTTGGGAACCACTATGGATGCCTCCAACGCCTCCTTGTTTACTCTGCCCCGGGATTCACAGGCTCCGCCCTACCAGGACCGGAAACGCAGGCTGCCCCCGCTTCCGCCCGCGTCTATATGTGGGGTCTAGGATCCGAACTCAGGACCTTCGGCCTGCAAGGCAGAGGCTTAACCGCTCAGCCACCTCTCCAGCCCCATCTATTTGTTCTTTTTATATTCTCCCTTTGATAAGTTTTCCTTCGGTACACAGGCAGGCCAATTTTGCAGGTTCTTTTTGTCTAAGTCTTTTTAAAAACTGGGAATCTTAGATTAATTTATTACATTCCTTTACCTTTGTTATTTTATTCTACTTTAGCCTAAATTGCTTCATTTGTCATTGTTTCTATTGTTGCCCCTTCTACTTACTTTTTCTCCTCTATTTCTCCAGCTCCCCAATATTAACTGGTAGTTTTATTCTGCTTTTTTCTTTTGATTTGTATGCATAGTACTGTATGCTATCTGTGTTCTAGACTCCCTGAAATGATTAGTGTTTAAGGGATTTTTTAAATCTGAACATTACTGTATTTTCACAATGAGCCTACAGTTTGATAGGGATTGTTTCTGTACCCAGCAGTCTAATTTACAAGGAATATTAAATGTTGAGCCTGGTGTCCTGAACACCAGGCAAGCAGAAGTAAAATGCCACCACAACCCTTAGGGCAGCTTATGCCCTCTTGAGCATTACAAATATTTCCACTGACACAGTAAAGGTGATTTAAAAAATATCTTAACTTTGGATGTACAAGCCTCAAGGGAAAAACAAGAGAGACATGAATAACAAAGGTAGCAAGGGTTCTTCAAAAATTAGTAATCTCACAGTAATTATGTCTAATCAACATGAACTACATGAAATTTCAGTCACTGAAATTGAAGGAATGATTGTTAAGGATGCTCCAAATAACCAGGGAGGATATAAACAGTTGAATGAATATAATGAAGAAAAAGAGAAACATTTAATTATCATCAAACTGAGGGCTGGGGAGATGAATCTAGGAGGTAAAGGAAATAAAAGGAATATAAGGAGAAAAAGAAGAAGTCAAATAATCCTAATTTGAGGATGATATTATTCTATATATTAGAAGCCATAAGGATTCTGTCAAATAACTTTCAGAATTGATTAAGGGTTTCAACCAGTTGGTCATATAAAAAAGTTAACATGTGGAAATATACTATCTTCCTATAAACCAATGACAGACATGTTGAAAAAAATCAGGGGAAAGATCTCTGTGCAGTCCATGGGTAGGCCTGAGGCCTTTCTTTCTTGGTTGCCCACATGCCCTGCACCCTTTCTCCTCTACCCCTGCTAATTACATACACACAGGAAATAAGTCCAAGTAGATGATTTCATGCAACACCAACAACCCTCAAGAATATAGAGGGAAAAGTTTTCTGAAAAATAAAAGTCACTTTCGACAATCCAGCTGAGAAGCATCAACACAATTCTACAGCCAGAGAACACTATATTTACTACTTTTTTTCGGCAAGTGAATGTCCAAACGCTTGTTACCTAACACAAAGAAAAACTTAAATACTTATTAACATCATCTAAGTGCTGAAAAACTAGCATCTTGGAGTGACTTCAAATAAAACTACAATCAAATCTCCTCATCCTAAAAATTCCAATATCTAGCAGGAAAAAATAGAAAAAAACCACAAGAATCCAAGAAAATATGTCTTCATATTTTCAGTGATCCAAAGCTTCAGCTCTCTAAGAGGATAATCCATTGGAAAGTATCCAAGAGAACAATAACCAAGACAATGAACTTCAAAGATCAACTATAAATGT
Organism: Typhlomys cinereus; assembly: GCA_023101885.1. Classification (NCBI taxonomy): domain Eukaryota; kingdom Metazoa; phylum Chordata; class Mammalia; order Rodentia; family Platacanthomyidae; genus Typhlomys; species Typhlomys cinereus. The sequence goes on from JALPQD010000104.1 coordinate 1,751,884, forward strand.
GCTCAAACAGCTCCCAGAGGGTATAGATAAACACCTAAACACATTTTAAGAAGAACACATCAAACTCAGGAAAGCAATCCAAGAAAACACAAACAAAATACAAATGGAGTGAAAACAGATCCATAAACACTGAAAAAACCCAAAGTGATTTACAAACATAAAAATGTTGAAAAAATCTAGACTGGAACAAAAAAATCTAAATAGTGTAATAAAAATTCAACAGAGAGTCTCAAAAATAGAAATGATCGTTAGAAGGCAGAGTATCAGAACGAGAAGATAAGATAGAGGAGTTTCATAAGTCAATGAGAGAAACTAAGACTAAAAACATAGTTGAATGGAATGTAAAGGAACTCAGGGATATCATCAAAAAGCCTAACATAAGGATTATGGGAATCCCAGAAATAGATACACAAAAGGAAGATTTGTATAAGCCTCACCATGTATGATATAATAGAGGAAGATTTCCCTGACTTTAATAAGAGAGATACCCATCCTAATTCAAGAGCATAAGAACACCAAATACTCAGGACAAAAAAAAAATGCCCTATGACATATGATAGGCTACATACCAAATGTACACATTAAAGACAAGATCTTAAGAGCTGCAAGACAAAAGGAACAAGTCACATATAAAGATAAACTTATCAAAATAACAACTGACTTCTCAGTACAAATGGTAAAAGCCAAAAGGGCCTGGAGAGATACAATATAAGTTCTGAATAAATGCAAATGTCAGCCTACATTATTATTATCCAGCAAAACTGTCATAATAAAAAATAAAAGAAAAATATTCCATAAAAAAACAATTAAAAAGACTATATGGCTACTAAGCCAGGGCTACAGAGAATGCTGGAATAAATGCTCAAGATGAAAGAGAAGGATGAACACATCAAAGAAGCTAAAGGGAATAAATAATATCATCACAAGAGCTGAATGAAGGACTGAAAAAGGCAAACTCCACAAGATCAATAAAATGTCAGGAACCATTAAACACCTTTCAATGGTAATTTCAAATGTCAATGGATGCAACTCCCAATCAAGAGACACAGGCTTATAACTTGATCAAACATCATCAGGCATCAATTCTCTTTCTTAGGATAAAAGAATGGTCAAAAGTACTCCAAGCAAATGGAAAGAGGAAACAATCAGTAGTTGCCATCTTAATATCAGAAAAAATAGACTTCAAACTAAAGCAAACCATATGAGATACAAATGGATACTACATCTTAGTAGAGGAAAAATTCCAGCAAGAAGATCTTGCAATCTTAAACATATATGCACCAAATTATCAAACAAACACTACAGGAGACAAAACAAATAATCAATCCAATCACAGTAGTAGTGGGAAGCTTCAATACCCCATTTGCACCAGTGGAAAGGTCAACCAACTAAAACTAAACAGAGACACATTAGAGTTAAATGAAACCATAGATCAAATGGATCTTACAGATATTTATAGAACATATCCTCCAAACACTAAAGAATACACATTCTACTCAGCAACTCAAGGAACATTCTTGAAAATAGATCATATACTAAGATACAAATCAAACCTCCACATATACAAAAAATGAAATTATTCACTGCATACTATCTGACCATCATAGAATAAAGGTATATATCTACAACAAAGAAAGCAAAAAACTACACAAACTTATGGAAGGTAGATAAGACATTTTTGAATGAAGAATGAGTCAAAAATAAATAAAACATGAAATTAAAAACTTCCTTGTAGCAAATGAAAATGAAGATACAACCTACCAAAATCTATGGGACACATTGAAAGCAGTTCTAAGAGTAAAGTTTATAATACTAAATGCTTACATCATAAAAAAGGAAAGATTCCAAGTAAATGGTTTAATGTTATACCTGAAAGTCTTAGAAAAAAAGGAGCAAACCAATCTTAAAAGCAGCACACAGAAAGAAATATCTAAGATCTGAACAGAAATTAATGAATTGGAACTGAAGAAGACAATACAAAAAAATCAATGAAACTGTTTTTTTGGAAAGATAAACAAGACTGATAAGCCCGTAGTTTCACTAATGAAAGAGGAAGAAAGAACACTGAAACCCACAAAAATCAGAAATGAAAAGGGGAAATTAAAACATATACTGGAGAAATCCAGAGAATCATAAGGATATAATTTCAAAATTTGTATTCTGTTAAATTGGATAACCTGAAGGAAATGGATGAATTCCTAAACACACGCGACCTATCAAAATTAACTCAAGATGAAATAGATACATTAAACAAGCCAATAACAGAAGAAATTGAAATAGTAATTGCAAGTCTTCCTACTAAAAAAAAAAAAAGCCCAGGACCAGATGGATTCAGTGCAGAAATCTACCAGGCCTTCAGAGAAGAACTAATACCACTACTCCTCAAATTATTCTATAAAACAGAGAAAGAAGAAATATTCCTAAACTCTTTATATGAAGCCACTCTTACTGATTCCAAAGCCAAACAAAGGCACATCAAAGAAAGAGAATTATAGGCCAGTCTCACTAATGAACACAAATACTAAAACACCCAATTCAAAAACATATCTAAAAGATCATATACATCATGATCAAGTTGGGTTCATACCTGGAATGCAAGGATTTTTTTAACATATGTAAATCAATAATGTGATTTATCATATTAACAGGCTCAAAAGCAAAAAAAAATGTATGATCCTCTCAGTAGATGCAGAAAAGGCTATTGATAAAATCCAACATCTCTTCATGATAAAAGTTTTGGAGAAAACAGGAATGGAGGGGACCTATCTCAGGGGACCTATCTCAATTTAATAAAGGCTATATATAACAAGTCTAAAGCAAGTGTCATACTAAAAGGGAAAAATTTGAAGCATTCCAACTTAAATCCAGAACAAGACAAGACTGTCCATTGTCACCTCTCAATATTGTTTTTGAAGTCCTAGCTAGAGCAATAAGGCAAGAAAAGGAAATAAAAGAGATATAGATAGATAAGGATGAAGTTATGATTGCATACTTGAGGGATTCGCATGACTTCACAAAGAAATGAATCAAATTAATAAATAATTTCAGTAAAGTGTCAGCCTACAAAATCAACATACAAAACTCTGTAGCCTTCCTATATACCAGAGACAAACTAGCTGAGAAAGAAATGAATCAATCCCAATCACCATAGCTATAAAGAAAATGAAATACATTGGAATAAATTTAAGCAAGGGAATAAAAGACCTGTATAATGGAAACTGCAGAAGTCAGTTGAAAGAAATTAAAGTAGAAAGATCTTCCTTTCTCATGGATTGGTAGGATCAATATTGTGAAAAAGACCATCCTACCCAAGGAACAATACAGATTCAATGCTTTTCCATCAAAATCCCAATGCAATTCTTCACGGAACTGGAAAAAAAAATCTCAAAATTCATATGGAAGAATAAAAAAAAACACAATTAGCCAAAATAATTTTGGGCAATAAGAAACATCTACCCTTGAATGTGCTATTACAACAAGACTCCAGTTTAACAGCTTTTTGTCTCTGGCCAGGGGGTGACATACAGTGCCCAGCAGAATGGAGTGAAGGGAATTACAGGAGTAGCAAAACTGCAAAGAAAATCAACAAACCACAATCCAGAACTTCAGAGACTCTATATCAATCACATAGAACTAGGCCAGCCTAATCTCTCCCCATCCTGGAGCTCAGGGACATTTGCGGAAGAGGGGGCGGTAAGATTGTAAGAGCAAAAGGATGGGAGGAGCAACGATTTGCAAGATTCTCAACAATAGTTGGGGCCTAAAGCAATCATAATGGGACTTTGCATGCCCTGCGCAATGTCCAGCACACTGTTGCCCTCATAAAGTCTAGCCTCTGTTAAGGGCACCGAGACCCCTGGAGGCAAGGGATTGACAGCCATAGTAGTGATCTTATGCTTAAGGGGAACAAGAGAAAGGGCTTATGGAAATGCCACTGGGTCCTTATATGTCATCGGAGAGGAGGACCCAGTGGAGAGTTAGGCGTACACAATAAAGGACTCTCTGGGAATTGGGGGGGAGGCACTGGGGGAAGGGGAGGGAGAGGAGGGGGTTCGGGGGGAGGAGGGGGGAGGGAGGGAACTGGTAAAAAATTTTAAAATGTATAATTAAATTTTTAATAAAAAAAAAAAGGAAAAAAAAAGGAGAAAAAAAAAAAAAAAAAACACACTCTGGCCGCGCCCGCCCACCGGAACGCCAGGTCAGCCCAAGGGACCTAGCTCCTACCCCACCATCCAAGCCGGGAGCCCGCACAGGGCCGAGGGATGAGAAGGACCTCCCCCTGCACCCGGGCCCGCCCCAGCTCCCCTCGGGTTAAATAGATCAACGCCGACGCCCCCATCCTCCCTTCTGCACCCCGCTCCTCTGGCCAAGGTGCGCGCGCGGTCCAGCCGGGCCTCATCCTGCAACCTAGGTAAGCTCCACCCGCGCCCGCCCACCAGAACCCCAGGTCAGCCCAAGGGACCCAGCTCCTGCCCCACCATCCAGCCGGGAGCTCGCACAGGGCCTAGGGACGAGTAGGACCTCCCCCTGCGCCTGGGCCCCGCCCCAGCTGCCCTCGGGTTAAATAGCTCCTCACAGACATCCCCATCCTCCCTTCCCCACCCCGCTCCTCCAGCTGGGGCACGCGCCGGTCCAGGCAGGCCTCATCCGCGACCTAGGCAAGCTCCGTCCCTGCCCACCTCCAGAACCCCAGGCCAAATAATTCAGTTTAGTGAAATTGAAAGATCTTAAGAGTTAAAACGACAATGCCAAGGTCAAAGTGCAAATCCATGAGAACCAACACTCAAGTAAACAAATTTCCCACTGAAGGAATTAATACCATAATGTTAGACTCCAACAAGAACAAACCCATGGAAAATGGCCAAGAAAGCCTGACTCAGGATAACGACTTTCAAAATATGATCATTACCATGTTCAATACTATGAAAGAAGAAATCCAGGAGGAATTACATAATCGAATCAATCGCTTTGAAGAGGAACACAAGAGACACTTGGAGGAGTTGAGAAAAACAGTGGAAGAAAGAAAAACTGGAATAGAACAGTTAAAACAGACTCAAACAGAGTTTAAAACTGAACTACTAGACAAGTTATCTTCAACCCAGAACTCCACAGAGAGTCTTATTAACAGAACTAATGAAGCAGAAAACAGAATTTCAGACCTTGAAGATAAAGTGGGAGTACTAACCAGCTCAATGGAAGAGGTTGTTAAAGCCAAAAAGATACTTGAGAGAAATATCCAAGAGGTATGGGACACTCTGAAGAAGCCTAACATGCGTATTCATGGAATACCAGAGCAAGAATCTCAAAATACCACACCTGCGGAAATTTTTCAAATGATCATCAAGGAAAACTTTCCTCATCTAAAAAAAGAGAGGCCGGGGCTGGAGAGGTGGCTCAGGGGTTAACCCTCCGCCTTGCAGGCGGAAGGTCCCGAGTTCGGATCCCAGATCCCACGTATAGACGCCAGACGGAAGCGGGGGCGGCCTGCGCTTCTGGTCCTGGTAGGGCGGAGCCTGTGAATCCCGGGGCAGAAGGAGGTGGAGGCGTCCATGGTGGTTCGCGAATTCGTCCGTGGTTCTACACACACATACACACACACACACAGACACGCGCACGCACATACACACAGTTGAATAAATAATAATAATAAAAAAAATTTAAAAAAAAGAGAGGCCATCCATATACAAGAAGCATTCCGCACCCCAAACAGATACAAACAAAACAGAAGCACGCCACGGCAAATAATACTTAAAACACTCCACATTCAAGATAAAGAACTGGTGCTGAGAGCTTCAAGGGAGAAAAAACAAGTCACTTTTAAAGGTAAACCTATCAAAATAACAAATGATTTCTCAGCCGAAACAGTAAAAGCAAGAAGAGCTTGGAGAGACATACTTCAAGTATTGAATGAGCAAAAATGTCAACCCAGGCTGATTTACCCTGCAAAACTATCCATCATGATCGAGGGAGAAAGAAAAATCTTCCAGCACAAAGACAACTTGAAGGGATACATGTCCACCAAACCAGGCCTTCAAAAAATGCTAGAAATGATACTCAAGGGTGAAGAAAAAAACAGGCATATCCAGGAGAGCAGAAGGCAAGTATAACACCATTAAAAGCGAAGCAATATACTTATAAAAACTACTAAACATACTAAATGTCTGGAATTAAAAATAGTTTCTCCATTATAACACTAAATGTTAATGGGATTAACTCACCGATCAAGAGACACAGATTACAAACTTGGATTAAAAATCACAATCCATCAATCTGCTGCCTGCAGGAAACCCATCTCACCACAAAAGATAGGCACGCTCTAAAAATAAAAGGCTGGGCAACAATTCTACAAGCAAATGGAAGCAGAAAACAGGCAGGGGTAGCCATTATGATATCAGACAAAGTGGACTTCAATCCAAAGAAAATTATAAGAGACACGGATGGATACTCCATTTTAGTCACAGGTACAATTCACCATGAAGACTTCACAATACTGAACATATATGCACCCAATACGGGCCCCTCCACATTCATTAAGAAAACCCTACAGCGTCTAAAGCGAGAAATCAACCCCCAAACGATAATTCTTGGGGACTTCAACACCGCCCTCTCAACATGGGATAGATCAATAGGTCAAAAGCTTAACAGAGACACTTTGGAACTTAATCAAACACGAAAGAAATGGACCTTACAGAGCTCTATCGAACTTTTCACCCACGTACCAAAGAATACACATTTTTCTCAGCAGCACATGGAACTTTCTCCAAAATAGATCACATATTGGGCCACAAAATGAATCTACACATATACAGGAAAGTTGAAATTCTAGCCTGTACCTTATCAGACCACCACGGCCTAAAGCTGGACATCCACAACACATCAAACAAGAGAAAATACACTAACTCCTGGAAACTTAACAATATGATGCTGAATGAGAACTGGATTCAGGAAGAAATTAAAAAGGAAATTCAAGATTTCCTGAAAGTGAATGATAATGAAATTACAACTTACCAAAATCTCTGGGACACAATGAGAGCTGTTCTAAGAGATAAGTTCATAGCTCTTAATGCCTACATCAAAAAAATGGAAACATCAGAAATAACTTAACAATGCAGCTTAAAGCTTTAGAGAAACTAGAGCAATCTGATCCCAAAAGTAGTAGAAGAGAGGAGATTAGCAAAATAAGGGGAGAAATATCTGAAATATTAAGAAAACGATAGAAAAAATCAACCAGTCAAAAAGCTGGTTCATTGAAAAAATCAATAAGATTGATACACCCCTGGCTAAATGAACCAAAAGCAGGAGAGAGAAAACCCAAATTAACAAAATTAGAAATGAACATGGAGTTATCACTACTGATACCCAAGAAATCCAGAGAATTATAACATTATATTTCAAAAACTTATGCTCTGTGAAGTTTGACAACACAAAAGATGAATTTCTAAGTAAACACAACTTACCTAAATTGAATCAGGAAGTTGTGAATTATTTAAATAGTCCTATAACATATGAGGAAATTGAGGAAGTAATCTTGAATCTTCCCACCAAAAAATGTCCTGGACCAGATGGATTCAGCACAGATTTCTACCAGACCTTTAAGGAGTTAATAATACCAATACTCCTTAAACTGTTCCATCAAATAGCAAAGGAAGGAACACTACCAAATTCCTTCTATGAAGCCAATATCGTTTTAATCCCAAAACCTAATAAAGACTCACTTAAAAAAGAAAACTATAGGCCGATCTCTCTGATGAACACAGACGCAAAGATTCTCAAGAAAGTTTTAGCAAATCGGATTCAAAAACATATTAAAAAGATCATTCACGGGGACCAAGTAGGCTTCATCCCCGGCACACAAGGTTGGTTCAACATACGCAAATCAATAAATGTAATTCATCATGTAAACCAGTCTAAAGTCCAAGACCACATGATACTCTCGATAGATGCAGAAAAAGCTTTTGACAAGATCCAACTAGCCTTTTATGATCAAAACGCTAGAGACAGTAAGAATGGAAAGAACCTTTATCAATATAATAAAAGCTGTATACAACAAGCCCACAGCAAGGATTATGCTCAATGGGGAACAATTGGAAGCATTCCCACTTCGATCAGGAACTAGACAAGGCTGTCCACTCACCACTTCTATTCAATATTGTACTTGAAGTCTTAGCTGAAGCCATAAGAGAAGAAAGGGATATAAGAGGGATTCAAATTGGCAAAGAAGAAGTCAAGCTATCCCTATTTCCAGATAACATGATTTTATACCTGAATGACACCAAAAACTCCACCAGGAAGCTCCTGGAACTAATTTAGAAGTTCAGCAGGGTGGCAGGATACAAACTAAATGTGCAAAAATCAGAGGCCTTCCTATATGCCCAGGATGAAAGAAGTGAAAAAGCCTTGAGAGAAACAATCCCATGTACTATAGCCCCTAAAAAAATGAAATACCTTGGTATAAATCTAACCAAGGAGGTAAAAGACCTTTACAATGAAATCTTTAATACCCTCAAGAAAGTAATTGCAGAAGACAGCAGAAGGTGGAAAGACCGCCCATGTTCCTGGATTGGCAGAATCAACATCGTAAAAATGACCATCCTACCAAAGGCAATATACAAATTCAAGGCTATACCAATTAAAATCCCAAAGCAATTCTTTAAAGAAGTTGACCAAACAATCTCAAAATTCATATGGAGGCACAAAAGACCCAGGATAGCAAAGACAATCCTGAGTAACAAAAACACTGCTGGAGGTATCACCATACCAAACCTTAGTCTATATTACAAATCCATAGTTATGAAAACAGCCTGGTACTGGCTCCAAAATAGACACACAGATCAATGGATAAGGATTGAAGACCCAGATATAAGCCCACAAAATTACAGCCATTTGGTCTTTGACAAAGGGGCCCAAAGGATCCAATGGAAAAAGAACAGCATCTTCAACAAATGGTGCTGGCAAAACTGGATCTCCACATGCAGAAGATTAAAGCTGGACCCGTACTTGTCACCATGTACAAGACTTAATTCCAAATGGATCAAGGACCTTGATATCAGGCCAGAGACTATAAAAACCATAGTTGCAAGGATCGGGAACTCCCTCGAGTTGATTGGGCTAGCCAACATTTCCTAAACAGACATCCAATGGCACAGTCACTGCTACCAACTCTCAACAGTTGGGATCTTGTAAAATTAAAGAGCTTCTGTTCAGATAAAGTGATTGTAACACCGAGCTCAAAGCAACCCACAGAATGGGAGAAAATCTTCACTAACCACATATCTGATAGAGCTCTACTGTCCAGAGTGCACAAAGAACTTAGAAAACTAAACACCAAGGAAACCAATGGCCCAATTAAAAAATGGGCCCTGGAACTTAAAAGAAACTTTACTGGGATGAAATTAAAATATCTAGCAAATATCTGAAAAAATGTTCCACTTCCTTAGCCATCAGGGAAATGCAAATCAAAACTTCCCTGAGATATCATCTCACCCCGGTCAGGATAGCAAAAATCCACAATACAAACAACAACAAATACTGGAGAGGATGTGGAGAGAGGGGAACTCTCCTACATTGCTGGTGGGAGTGCAGGCTCATACAGCCACTCTGGCGAGCCGTCTGGAGATTCTTAAAGAAATTAAAGATTGAAATGCCATATGACCCTGCGATTCCACTTTTGGGTATAACCCCCCATACAGCAGAGGTTCACCTCGATAGCACAAGCACAACCATGTTCATAGCAGCACTGTTTACAATAGCAAAGTCATGGAATCAGCCGAAATGTCCAACAGTTGACGAGTGGATAAGGAAACTGTGGTACATCTATACAATGGAGTACTACTCAGCCATCAAAAATGAAAAATTCCTGGAATTTGCCGGGAAATGGATGTCATTAGAAACAATTATATTAAGTGAAGTATCCCAGACCCAGAAAACTAAGCGCCGTATATACTCCCTAATAGGTGGCTCCTAATACCAAACCCACTCAGCCCATCTTAAGACACTCATAGGTAAATCTATGTATTACCTACAGTAATTGCAAGGAATATGAACAGGAGGGATGGGGTTGGAGGGCCACACCAGAAACAAGGAGAGAAGTGACCAGGTTACAGTAGAGAAAATATGCCTCCATCAAGGACTGCAAGAAAGTAATGTGACACCTAGTTAAGTTCACAGACATTTGTTCCTAATCATTTACAACTCAGGGGGTATGAACTCACAAGAAGGGGAGGGCATATAGTCCGGCAGATTAAAAAGTAACTATTTTGCAAATGGGTGATTGACCCCTCTCATTGCCAAATGCCATATGACCCTGTGATTTCACTTTTGGGTATAAGTATTACATCTACCCTTGAATGTGTTCTTATAATAAGACTCCAGTTTAACAGCTTTCTGTCTCTGGCCAGGGGGTGACATACAGTGCCCATCACGATGGAGTGAAGGGCATTGCAGGAGCAACAAAACTGCAAAAGAAAATCAACAAACCACTATCCAGAACTTCAGGGACTCTATATCAACCACCTAGAACTAAGCCAGACTAATCTCTCCCCATCCTGGAGCTCAGGGACGTTTGCGGAAGAGGGGGCGGTAAGAGTGTAAGAGCAAAAGGATGGGAGGAGCAATGATTTGCAAGAAACTCCACACAAGTTCGGGCTGAAGCAATCATAATTGGACATTGCATGCCTGGCGCAATGTCCAACATACTATTGACCTCACAAAGTCTAGCATCTGCTAAAGGCACCAAGATCCTTGGAGGCAAGGGATTGACAGCCACAGTAGTGTCCCTATGCTTAAGGGGAACACAGGAAAGGTTCAGGGAAAGGCCACTGGGTCCTTGTACATCATCGGAGAGGAGGGCCCAGAGGAGAGTCAGGCATGCACAAGAAAGGACTCTGGGAATTGGGGTGGGAGGCACGGGAGGAGGGGGAGGGAGGGGTGAGAGGAGGGGGAGCAGGGGTTCAGGGGGGGAGGAGGAGGGAGGGAGGGAACTGGTGTACCTATTAAGTTTGTATGAGCTGAAATAATAATAAAAAATGTATTAAAAAAAAAGAAACACTCTGGAGGCATCACCATATCAGATTTCAAACTATACTACAGAGCTATAGTAATAAAAACAGCTTGTTACTGGCACAAAAACAGATACACTAACCAATGGATCAGAAAAGAGAGTCCAGATATAAACTCCCCACACTTACAGCCACTTAATTTTTGACAAAGATGCAAAACATGCATGCTGGAGAAAAGATTGCATCTTCAATAATTGGTGTCAGGGAAATTGGACATCTACATGTAGAAGAACAAAGGTTGACTGTTGCATCTCTCCTTACACAAATGTTAACTCCAAATGGATCAGAGACATCAATATTAGACCTGAAACTCTGAAATTATTAGAAGAAAGAGTAGAAGTACACTTGAATGATGGGCCTAGGTAAAGATTTTCTAAACATAAGAGCAAATACCCAGGAACTAAAACCAATCAATGATCAACAAGTGGGACATCACGAAATCAAAAAGCATCTGTTCTGTAAAAGAATCTCTTAATTGTGAAAAAAGACAACCCACAGAATGGGAGAAAATCTTTGCTAGCTATGAATCTGACAAAGGATTAAACTCCAGAGTATACAAAGAGCTCAAAAAACTAAACACCAAGACAACAAACATTCTAATTAAAAAATGGGTCCTGGCAGAGTGAACCCTGGGGATTCATAGAAGCATGCAGTCAAGAGGATGGGAGGGAGTGGAAGGATTGATAAAAGGAAGGGAAAGTATGGGGAGGGGATAGGGAAGAAAGCTGGGATGAATACTCAATATGCTTGTAAAAGTAGAAAAATAAATAAATAAATAAAACTGGGCCCTGAAACTAAACAGATACCTCACTCCAAAAGAAATTGAAATGTCAAACAAATACCTTAAAAGATACTCAACTTCCCTATTTATCAGAGAAATGAAAATTAAAACTACCTTGTGATACCATCCTGCCCCAGTCAGAATTGCTAAGATCAAGAACACAAACAACAGAGAAGGCTAGAAGGTTGTGAGAAAAAAAAGGATATTTATTCACTGTTGATGTGTGTATAAACTGGTACAGCCTCTATGGGAATCAGTGTGGAGATTCCTCAAAAAGTTAAAAATGGAACTGCCATATGACCCAGCTATACCACTTCTGAGAATATTTCCAAAAGCCTTTACATCAGATTTATTACAAAGACACTTGTTCTTCTATGTTCATTGCAGCTCTATTCACAATAGTGAAAAATGGAATCAGCCATCAACATGGAATACCCATCAACAGAGGAATGGATAATGAAAATGTGGTACATATACACAATGTAATATTACTGAACCATCAGAAATGATGAGATTATGGAATTTGCTGGTAAATGGATGAAACTGCAAGATTTAATATTGAGCAAAGTTTCTCAGACACAGAAAGTTAAGCATTAACATTATGTCTAAAATGTGACTATGTTTCAAAATACTTTTTGTGGGTTTATAGGCATAAGAGTTTGAAGGTTACTGAATTGTTCTCTTCTTGGTCTAATATATATTTTAAATGATTTAATTTTATATGGATTTGTTTTGATAAACACAGCAGAAAAATATGTGATTTCTACAGGGGATTTAAGAAGTGTAGAACTCTCCTGAAGAAATTCTACCAGCTAAGAATGTTTCCAATTCTTCAGAAGAAGTCTTGAGTACATTACTTCAATCAGCTTTCTAGTAAAGCACACAAATTAAAAGAACAGAACAAAAATTTACAACCTTTCACACAGAAAAGAAAAATAGTAAGTTTTCAAAAAGTCTATTTGTAACTTCAAACACAAGACTCCTAGTCCTTTATTCTTTTTTCCTAGTCTTTAAATGTTAATTCCAATCTTTGAATGCCAAATCTCTGTTCTTTATTCTTTAACTCTCCATGTATAGACATAAAGTTCAGAGTTAAAATAGCCAGATAAAAAATGTAAACTAAAGATTATTCTTTCATATCCTAGTAGTCTTGGACAAAGATAACTAATAATTGACTTTTATCAAAACCCCATTTTGTTCAGCTTTATCTAGACCTTCCTTGAAATCTATAGAACAGTGTGTTTATAGTGTCAGAACTCTTGAGTTTTCTTTAAAGAAAGATACTTCCTAAGGATCCTTGATGTCTGAGGAATTACAAACTTACCATTGCTAATTAAATCTAGTGTTTTTAGGCTGAGTAACATTTGTAACCAGTCTTATGGAAATACCCAATTCTGCCTTAAGATGTCTGGGGTACAGGTAAGAATGTTTGAACAAGATAGCAAACCAAGAAAAAGGGAACACAGCTTCAACAAAATTCTGGGTGGCTTGGAAGTAAAAGGCTGTTTGGAATTCTGGGCATTAAAAAGGAGTCCCCCCCCCCAAAAAAAAACACAGAATGACTTGATATCTTTAAAGCCAAAAATCCTTGGCAAGCTAAATAATATGAAGTCAATTATCTTTCTTCCAGTCTGCTGAGCAACAGTTAATAACCATCCTAACTTTTGTGCTCATTATTTCGTATGGAGGCTGGCATAGTTCAGTGACTACTTAATTAGGCTTTCTCTGGCATATTTTCATAGATATGATTGTCATAAACAGAGAACACATTCAGATCAAAGATCTTTACTACCGGCTTAGTTCTCAACTGAATTGCTTGTAGTATTAAAAATATACACAGGGAATGACTTAACACTTTGCTTATAATAGGAAATTAGCCTTTGAGGTTCCTGCAAGAATAATAACTTTTTTCAGAACTTTAATATGGCAGGAAAAACAAAATTAAATTTGACATAGAAAAAGAGATGAACTATCCAGAAATAAGTGTAACCTCTTGAAATGATATTTAACAATATTGCAACTCCCCATTTCTTCACAATTTTTTCCTGTTGCTGTGTAAAAGCAATTTAACAAAGAAAGGATTTATTTAGTTCAAAATTCCAGGTTAGACTCTATAATGCCCAGAAAGTCACAGCAGTAGGAGCTTGAAGAAATGACATATTGCATCTACCACCAAAAGCAGAGAACAATAAATTAATGCATTTCTACTGCTGCTCAGCTCAGTTACCTTTCTTAATTATATACCTGAGAAATTTACCCTGAAAAATATGACCCCTTTACTGGGCGGGTCTTTCCCTATCAATTAACACAATTAAGATAATCCTTTGCAGGTATTCTCAGAAGTCTTTTACTCAGATCTCATCAGGTTCACAACTGAGATAATAAGCATTGCACTCCGGTTAGGGTTAGGTGAACTATTTTGCCTCTGATCTGTAACAATAACAATAACAGCAGTATTTAATGTTTATGATAATTATGTAAGTTTTCTCAATCTACTTTAACTGAGGAAAATATCTGAGGAAGATAACCAAGAAACACAAGATAAAAAGACTTCTCTAGCTCTGCGAACTGGTAACTAGCAGAGTTCAGCCTCAAACTCAGTTGGGTTGACATGCAATACAGAAAGAATCTCCAGCAGTGAGACTCAGTGGCACATGTCTCTTATCTATAAGCTATGAGAATGGCTCATTCATAAATGAACTGGGTAGCAAAGGAAGGAGATAGAATTATCTGAATGAACGTGAATAACAGGCAGCTATATCCTGTGTAGTTTTATGGGAGATTTTACCATGTTACCATGTTGTAACCTGCATGGTTGAACACTCCTATAATCTCAGTACTTGGGAGGCAGAAACAGGAGAATCACTATAGATTCTGAGACAGTCTGGAATATAGAAGTGAGATTCTATTTCAAAACACCAAGAACATAAAAAGTTCTACAAATAATCACAGTGGACTGCAAAACCTCCAATCTTCATTAGTTTGGGTATTATCTGATTAAGGACATTGAAACAATTATTACTCTTCTATTCTATACTCACAGCAATATAACATAAATGAACCATGTTTTAAGTCCATCCATAGCTTAACACCACTCCAAATGAGTTCACTACTACATTTAAAAATAAACTTTGAAGGCAAAAGTAACAAACTTTTTCTGAATGAAGAAGCGCATGTTATTCAGCTCAGATTTTAATTTCATTTGTAAAGTAAATTTCTTTCAAAGAGCTCCCAAGAAAGAATGCTCAAGACATGCTTGATTTTTGAAAGTTTTAGAATATAGTGTCATCTTTTTCTATACCTTTGTCTAGTACATTTTTATGTAAAATAAATTAATGAGTTGGCTGCTTCAAAGTGCTATCTTATTGCTACAACACTCACAGTTACAACCCATGGCTCAAAACTGATGACTTAAAGATGTCCAAATGCTTTCTTATCATTATAGAATAACTATCTACTGAAAGGAGGCCAACATCTAGTGTCATTTTTGGGTAGAGAAAGACCAATTGACAAATGATTAACTTGAGAAACTCACAATATCTATTCAAATGTGTTTGATAATTATATAGTCTGGATGCTCCCTCCCCCCATTACTCTAGCAAACTATACTTAACTGAATAAACTTCTGTCCTAGAATAGTAGCCCATGGCTTAGCATCTCATGACTCTGTATGATTACTTTGTTATGTATGATTGGCTATGAAAATAAACATTGCTGGCAGTTGCTATGAGAATTTCCTGAGACGATATACATGAAATATTCATCACTATTGCTGCTATACAGAAAATGATCAATGATATGAATATATTATTAGACCACAGAGAAAACTAACATATAAATCCATGAACTTAAAAGATTAATTATTAGAATCATGCAAATCCACATTCTAAGTTCTCCACTTGCTGGTTGTTTGCCTTTGAAAAGTTTCCTAATATCTCTGATCTCACTTTTTAATCTTTAAATAGAGATGTTTAAATTTATTTTTCAAGGTGGCTGAGAAAGATCAACAAACAATATCCAAGGCTTAAAATTGCAACAACCACAAGACAAGAACACAGTAGGAGTCTGTTACTAGATAAAGACTGGAGAATAGAGAAGTAGATGGAACATATAAGAGAAAAAGGGAGAGTCAAAGTTCATGCTGGTGCCAGCTGGGAAAGAGTTCAGCCAGGAGGAAATGGACCAGCTTCATGGGTACAAACTAATTCTTCTACAAAGGTCTCCAAACTTGTAGTTACCCAAGTTATTGATATTTCTTTGAAAGAAACTGAATTTTTTTGAAATGACATATGAAGCATCCATAACTTTTAGGTATGATGGCATCAAAGAAGTCAAAATGGAACTAGTAGTGGATTATAGTTAGGGAAATAAAAGGAACACGAATAATCTTCCACTCTATATGATGTTTAATCTAATTTTCAGAACTCATCTGTTGATTAATATTAATGGATTTCTTCTACTTTGGACTCTGACTCACTAAGCAACCCTTCAATCCAGTTGCAGTTCAGCACTTAGTAGACATGGTACTCTGCAACTAGTCCCAGGGATTCCACAGAAGTTGTGCTTGTAGGGAATCATTAGAGAGAGTTCCTAGTGACAGCAGCTGTCAACATTGCATCAGGGAACCAGGAAAGAGGGGGAACCAAACACATGTTCCAAATAGTGTATCAGGCACCATTTAATCACCTACTGTAATCCTGTTGCCTTGAGGGAGCCCAGGAGCAGCTACTGAAATGACTTACAACCTCTCCATTCCCTCAGGTCACCATTATAAGGAACACTGAGACTACAGAAAGGCAAGATCCAGAGCCAGAACTGGCCTAGAACCATGGCTCCATCCACAACCTACCTCGAGTTAGAGGGCACTGACAACTATGACTTTCAACACAGCATAGCTGTGCCAGTAACACAGATGAAAAGCATTCTTTTTATTATTTTTCTTTCATGAATTTCATCTTGTGAATGTGGTTCATAATGGTTGGCTTTTGGTTGTATATGTCTGCGCTAGAACATAAGAGTCTTGCTTATGTTTCTCCACCAGGTCCCTACGAGGCATGCTTTTCAGTACTCTTCACCCATACTTCATATACTCCTCCCTTGGTTCCTAAATATTTACTTGTTTTTTCCTGTTATAACTTATTACAATCTTCCATAGTTTCAAAAATTTCTAAAATCTATGGAAACGAATAGTACCCTAATTCTCCCTCCTCCAAATATTTTCCCATCCCTGTATATTCTCTTCAAAACCAATCTAATACTTATCCCTAATCTGACTCATTTTTCCTCCATCCCACTCTTAATTTTATTAACTACATTCTGAATACAAACCCTATCACCAGAGCTTGCCCTGCATACTCCAAGTTCACCATAGCTACCCCACATACAAACCAGCCCAAAGTTGAACCTCAAACTATATCTACCTATCCAATTTGGTGATCACTGACAATGAATAGAAACTGAAATATCAACCTGATGGGTTTCCCTGACACATATACCAAAGAAAGCAACTAAAGACTTAACTCCAAATGCACAAGTCCTATCATAAAAGTATAAATAAACCAAAATAACTATGTAATCCATCTCCTCTCAAAATTGCCAATCCCATAGTAAAATTTTCCAATAATAGTAACTCATTGGGGGGCTGGAGAAATGGCTCAGGGAATAAGACTCTTGCAAGCAGAAGGTCCTGAGTTCAAACTCCAGGTCCATGTTCCAAACCCCAGGCAGGAACAGAGATGATCTTCACTTCCAGCTCTAGTAGGCAGAGTCTGGGAAATTCCAGGGAGAAGCAAAAAGGAAGTAGAAGTAATCCAGGATGATTCCTGAAGTCACCCTTGGTCCTCCACAAGGACACACACACACACACACACACACACACACACGCACACACACACACACACACACACACACACACACATACACATACACACACACTCACACACACAAATAAATAAATAATAAATAGATCTAACTTATTGAGCAATAATCAAGAGAGCTAAGATGACGAAAGATCAGAAAATACAAATGATCTGTTAACTGACATAAAGAAAGTTCAAGCTACGATAGTATATTATGATGCAGAGATAAAAACAGATACAAACCTAAGTGAAAAGAAAATCTGAAATAAAAAGCCCAACAAATCCAACTGAAAACTCAAATGAAAATCTCACCAACTGAAAAAATCAAGTGGAAAACAGAATATCAGGACTCAAAGACAAGATGATAGAAATAGATCAAACAATGAAAGAAAATAATAATTTAAAACTATCATGAATGAAGCACATAAGACCTTTGCAACATCATGAGAAAATGAAACCCACCTATCATGGATATTGCAGAGGGAGAAGACACCCAGGAAAAAAATTCAGTCTTCACTAAAAACAAAGAAGAAAATATCCCAAATCTAAGAAAAGAGATGTTAATCTGAGTGCAAGGGATATATAAAATAATACCCAATAGAACCAGAAGAAAAATAGTCCATAACACATAAAAGTCAAAATGCTAAATGTGTAGATCAAAGAAAGAATATTAAGAGCAAGAGATAAGGACCAATTCACATATAAAGGCAAGTCTATCAAAATAGTCACTGATATTTTCAATGGAAATCATAAAAGCCAGTAATGACTGGAGAAAAACAGTTCATGTTCTGAAAGACCATTGCTGCTAACCCATTAAACAGTATTCAACAAAACTGCCTGTCATAATTGAAAATGAAAGAAAAATTTCCATGATAAAAACAGGTTAAAGGAAAATATAACTACTAAACTATGGCTGAAAGGGGTACTGGAAAGAATACTTAAGTCTGAGGAGAAGGGTAAACAAACCTAAGTGAGTACAGTGGAAATAATGTCAGTACGATGGTTAGGCAAAGGACCACAAATGCAAATAAAAATAATCAAAATAAAAAATAGCTGGTATAATAAATTAATAAAACTCTTTAATAAAGATCTTTCTATTAATGTGGTCAACTCCAAAATCAAAACACATAGGCTAACAGACTGGATTAGGAAACAGGATCCATTAATTTCTGCCTCAAAAAATGCACTTCACCATCAAAGATATACACTACCTTATGGTAGAAGAATGATCAAATCCACTACAACCACTGAAGCCACCAAAGAAGCAAGAATTGCTATTCTAATATCTGACTATTCTAATGGCTGGTAAAATGGCTTCAAACTAAACCAAATGCAGATTCAATGTAATACTAATCCTCAGTAAGGAACTTATATCTGGTACTGTAAGCAATGTTAAGAACCTTATAGATTGGGGTGTCATAACCTCTAGATGGGTACAAACCACAATTGCTTTGTTGTATGAAAGATATTGAAGGTCACTTCACACTATTCAAGCCAATAATTCATCAAGAGGACATTACAATTCTAATAAATATGCACCAAATATATCCTTGTCCAAATTTACTTAGAAATTATATTAGATGTAAAACAGCATTTCAACTCAAACATGGTCATCATGCAAGAATTCAATACCTACTCTCACCAATAGATGTGCCAGTTTGTAAAAAAAAAAACTAATGAAATCATTAGCCAAATATATCCAACGGGTATCTATAGAACATTTCATTCAAACATTAAAGAATACACATTCTTCTCAGCAGCACAAAATAGACCACATACTAGGACACAAAGTAAGTCTCCACAAATACAGGAACACTGAAATTATATCCATCTAATTACCATATTATAAAAATTAGATATCTGTAGCAAGTGAAACTGCAGAAAGTACACAAACTCATAATCATTCAAGCGCCATGCAGATTCAATGTAATACTAATCCTCAGTAAGGAACTCACATCTGGTACTGTAAGCAATGTTAAGAACCTTATAGATTGGGGTGTCATAACCTCTAGATGGGTACAAACCACAATTCCTTTGTTGTATGGACATGTTATGTAAATGCCTTTTCAACACTTATCATTATAAACATAGATCAGAGCAGCTCTCAGCCCTAAACTTAGAAGCTTTGTTTTATAAATGGAAAGTACTCAATAGAGTCACAAGCAGCCAAACAGCAAAGAGTAATAATAGACTGTTGAGTGCTCATCCTTAAACAGGACATCTCAATCAACTCCATCCTTAAGATCAGGAAACATTGAAAAAGGAGGTGTAGTAAGAAAGTGGAAATGTCCACTAGTGACTTGAAAGAGTTGAACTACCTGGTTTTGATATCTTATGAATTTTATTCTTTAAACTTTCATTTTTCCCTTATGGGAAATTAAGGTATATTTCATTCTATTTTATTTTTCTTGGTTTGAAAATAACTCCATGTATAACATAGAAAGATCAGTTTTAAGTTAACTTATTACTATGTCGTCTTGTAAAGCCATTTATTTCTATGGCCTTTAGAAGAATATTTTATATAAGAATAAAGACACTGGTGATTTATTGTGTCACAGTTTAACAAGTTTGTCACAAAAAGTCAGTGCAAAGCAATTTAGAGTCTCAAGCAGTTAATGACTGAGAGATTCCCTAACTAATTTGCCAGTTTTGAGTTTGGTGGTTACAATCTCGACTTCATTTGTCACCAGTCTCTCACTAAACACACTGTCACCTAAAAGCCCACAGAATGGTTGATGACATCTCCTTTCCTTTCAGAACAGCTGCTTTCCTTTGAAAAGAATGTTCCTGGTCAGGGAGTTACTCAGTGGATAAAGATGCTTGCCACCAAGCATCCCCACTGAGATCATCCCCAGAGTCCACATGGTGGACAAAGAGGACTTACCCTCCCAAGTAGTCATACCATCCCCATATGCCCATATGCCATTCAGGAACACATACTTCCCTCCTCCCTCCATATACACACATAAGACGAGTAAGTAAATATAAAGAGGAGGAGGAGGAAAAAGAGAAGGAGGAGAACTTTCTGTGATTCTTATTTTCACTGCCATGACAAATTAGGCAGACAGCAGACATAAAGACCAGCATCTGCAAGGCTTCAAGGACTACTCAGAAAGCCCTAATGCCAGCCATGACGTAGTTGCTGCCATGTTGGTGAATCCACAGAGAGTTGGTAAATGAAAATAATTAACATGCACAACTGATTCACTTCAATATTGTTCCTGATCTTAAGAGTATCACAGGGAAAGCACAATTTAGTCGTAAAAAAAAAAACTGGTCTAAGAAGTGGCAACATATAATATTTCCCAGAGATCAATCTAGCTCAAGAAATATCAAGTACCCAGAATATTTAGAGGGTCCATAACACCAAATTGAGAAATGGAATATTTGCCTTTGTGGCATTTTGTTCCCTAAATTTTCCCTTTTCTCTTCCAGAGGTGTGCCATGAAGTCCTGTTCTTCTGCCTCCTGACTATTCGGTAAATCTCATGCTAACTTCCTGTCCTGAATTTCTCTCTTGGGCAACTACCTATGGTCCAAGAGCTTATTCACAATCATATGCTTTTAAATCAGCTTCCCTGAAACCTGCTCTCTCAAAACTCAGCAAAGAATTGTCACACATGAAACTCTGATAACATCTTTTACATAAATGCTTCTTTGCCCTGTCTTCATTAGTTGACTACACATTCTTAAACCTTCACAGGTAAATACCGCTAGCAGGTTATAAACATACACAAAATTAAACATGCAAAAATGGAATGGTGTGTGTGTGTGTGTGTGTGTGTGTGTGTGTGTGTGTGTGTGTTTTGTAGTATAAAGTATGCAAGTAAACAACTGCTACTGTTGGTCAAGGTCACAGTCATGGTCACATGTTTCCAGATTCACGGTCTCTTATTTATAAGACTAAAATAAAAGCTCATACAGATTTGTAAATCTAGCAAGGAAACTTCATTCAAAGCAAAGCAATTTAAAGCTCAGAAGGGAACAGGGTAGCATATAAATAAAAAATCACCAAGAGGTCCAATTTTTATTCTTTGGGGTTTTCTTTTATGGAGTTCAAGATAAGACAAAATTTGATTGCTAAGGTGCATCGTTCAGGTGGTTCTCTATTCTGACTGACAGACTTTGATTGTGTAAGTCCTTGCTTGCTGAACATCTGATTTTAATCATCTGCACACCCAATTGTGAACGTACATTAAATAGTAAGGGGAGAGTCTCCCTAAAAGTTCACAAGGACACAGTTTGCCTTATTGTATATGAATTTCAACCAATTCAGGATGAATTGGCCTTCCCATTATTCATATCTGGATGTGTTGTGAAATTATATGAATAAAATTGCCTAAGTTTAATGGTAATTAAGAAAGGAGAAATTTATCCAATTGTTTAGAGAGAGGTGTGCACACAGTTTGATGAAAGTAGGGGGCATGTATTGTTTACAGTTTGCTAGGTACATTGTTTTGGCAGAGAATTATGTATACAGTATATGAAGAGCAGCTACCTAAAATGTCAAGCGCATTATTAAAATGGGAGTGTGCATACAAATGGAGCCTCAAGTTCTAAACTATTTCTTATGCCTACATACAACATGTGTGTGAATGTGTGTGTGCTTACACAAGATACTCTGTTGGCAACAACTAAATATTGGAAGTCCTGAGGTCTCTCCTGTCTTTCTGGCTCTGTGTGAATACAAACTACAACAACTCATTTTTTTAAATACATTTTTATTATTATTTCAGCTCATACAAACTTAATAGGTACACCAGTTCCCTCCCTCCCTCCTCCTCCCCCCCAACCCCGTGCTCCCCCTCCCCTCACCGCTCCCGCCCCATCCCCCCGTGCCTCCCGCCCCAATTCCCAGAGTCCTTTCTTGTGCATGCCTGACTCTCCTCTGGGCCCTCCTCTCTGATGACGTACAAGGACCCAGTGGCATTTCCCTGAACCCCTTCCTGTGTTCCCCTTAAGCATAGGAACACTACTGTGGCTGTCAATCCCTTGCCTCCAAGGATCTTGGTGCCTTTAGCAGATGCTAGACTTTGTGAGGTCAATAGTGCAACAACTCATTTTTAATATTAGTCCCTTTCATATTTTACAAATAACTACTATGAGCTAAGTTATTAAAGACTTAAAATTGGATTACTTTTGGATGGAACCATAAAATAAGACATCACAGGGGAAGTAATGTGAGTAGAAGGTGTTGGCCATTCATTATCTTACTAAACAGGTGCCCTATTTGTTACTGCAACTTTTAAATTTCTACTTTTCATTCTTTTTATTTTTCATCAATTTTGCTGTAAAAATACTTGAATCCTGAATAGCTCAAATACTCTGTTATTTTTAGTAACCTATATTTTTATTAAAATGCTTTATTTCTTCTTTTCCTTTCAATTGTCCAGATTTTATGCAGTATGAAAATCCTTTTAGTCTTGGAATGTATTTCTCACCAGTCAAGTTTGTTGTGGTGAGAAACAGTCAAGTTTTTATTTCAGTACCACTACATCGATCATATTTCTAATTCTGTCTTCCTGAGAACAGAGAAAATTAATTGTGTTCTTGGGGTTATCGAACTGACAGATTGGAAGAAAATAGCAGAGTAGACTCTAGAGAAATTATAGTTTATTAAAAAACTGACTGATGGTCATTTACCAAGTTCAGAACCTGACACTCTTTGGCAAACTAACAGAAACAAACATAAATCCAACGCTGTATTGCATGACTTCAAGTACTTCCCCACCCCTACACAATGAATTTTTAAATAAACAGTGCTGCAGTTACTCTGCATGGTTGCTGATGAAATCATGACAAAAATGTTTAAGGGGACAAGGGGTTTATTCTCTTGTGATTTTCCAGTTATGCTTCTTAGTCCAGCTTGGTAGGAGAGCCCACGCCATCACCACAGGGCTGAAGAAACCGGCTGCACATGGATGCCAACTCAGTTATCTGTATTTTATTCACTCATTCAGGGCCTACTTCCACCCACCATGGGTTGTACCTTCTCCCCTCAACTAGATAATCTGCTGCAAATTTTCTCTGGACTTAACTCAGCCTTTAACTATCTACAAATGTGCCCAGAACTTGAAATCCTAACCACCAAGTGGACACTTACACTTAATTATGACAAACAGATATTAGAATATTTGTAGATTTTAAGAAAAAATCTCAAAGATCGTATACAGAATTCTGGGGGAAAAGCATCAACAAGTCACCTCTGTGTCTTTGCTGTCTCTGGGACAGGTACTAGGCAAGGGAAGACCCTCCCCACTTGTGACTTTGCCCACTTAAGAGCCACATATATGACAGAAGATGTCTGACTCCTTTGCCCACACGTTTCATTTACCAACACAGACACACCAAAAAGAGTCCTGTGATATAGGAACAGAGGGACAGGGGATGTGTGGGACACAGCAGGATTAATGAGGGAGGGGAGGGTGGGAGAAGAGGGGTTCTGGATAGGGAGGATGGGAAAGAAAAGGGATCTTTGGGGAGGGGGTCAGGATAAAGACAAAACTCATTTTTTTGGTAAATGAAAAATGAAAATTCCCAATGAAAAGAAAAAAGATAAAAACTAACATTTGCATTTAACCAAAAAGAAAAAGAAAAAGAAAAAAATACACTGTATTTTGAAGTGAGAAAGAAAAGCTTTGAAATGTCACAAAGGTAGTAAAAGAACAGATGAAATGGACCAAGAGAAAAAAAAGAGGAAAGAGAAGCAAATGTTTCATCAAAAAGTCAGGAATCCCTGGTGAGACAGACTGGCAGACTCACCCTTAGGACAAACTTACAGTCCTCAGAAGTCTGAAATACAGTTTCAGGTTCTGATAAGCCTGATTCATCTGACAGAACAGAATCTTATTTTACAACTCTGCATGAGTCAGAGCACAGTGAGTGGGCAGGTGCCACTCTCTCTTGAGAGAGAATCTATTGCTTAATTGAGCTACCCTGTCAACCTGAGAACGTGAGAAGTCAGGAAGCAATAGAGACAGCCCTGAGAGGCAGTTGTGCAAACTGGGAAGGTTGTTCACTGGTAGTCTAAACAACATACGCTATAAGTGATTTGGATCATGCATGAAGTGCATAAGCTCAACTATGGTGGTCAAAAGCAAATGGTGCTGACTGAGACATGGGAGCTCAGTAGCAGAATCAACTTCTGAGACACCTTGCTGTTTTTTGCTGGTATAGAGCCTGGGATGTCTGAATTGCATCTATCCAGGAGGCTGATTAATACTTAATAGGGCAATTCCTTGGCACAAGCAAGGGACGTAGTAAAGAGCACACTAGCAGGCATTGCACTTGACCAGAGTAGCCTCAACACCAGTAGTCAACAGTGTATATGTAACTGCTAGTCTCCAAGTTTCAGTCTCCAGAAATAAAAGCTGCTTCAACACTTCATCTTTTTCTTTTATTTGTTTATGTTTGCCCTTGTGTTGTTTTTCTTTTTAGCGTACTTTAATAGTATTTTCATTTTATCCTATTTAGAATCCTATTTCATGTTTTCTCTTTTTCATTTCATTTAATTTATTTATCTAGCTTTATTCATTGTAATAGTTACTTTTAACTGTTGCTGTGAGGGAGCATTCAAAGTCAACAACTTAAGGGAGAAAGGGAGATTTATTAAGCTTACGGTTCCATATTGTCTTGGAGGGTTGGAGAGCTGGAGGGTTGAAGAAGTGAAGCTGAGTGGTAGGAAGAAAGAGAGTTTTTCCCTAGCACAGTGTGGGAGAGTTTCTCTTGAAAGTCTTCTGTTCTATAGTTCTATTTATCTGGTCTGCTACTGGGAGGATCCAATCTTATCTAGGGCTGCTGGTCTTTGTATTGTAAATGTATTGATCTGAACAATCTCTTCAGGTAGTCCAACTGATATTAGTCAATGCCAGGTATGGTCAAGTTGACACTCAGGATTAACTATCAAGTGCATTTTTCTAATTATTGAACAATATCTTTACTTTTCATTTCCTTCATTCTTCCCATGCTTCCTTAATTATTCTCTCTCTACCAACTTTTATACTGCTTTGACTTTATCTCATTTTTGCAGACCCACATTTTATGCTTCTTGCATTTCTTATATTTATGAAATTTTTCTTTTTAAATCTTTTCTTAACTTTATAATCTTTTGTAATTTTCTTTCCCCTCCACAGCATTCAAATCTAGTCCTTTGCATCTTTCATTCATTCCATCTCTTCTCTCCCCTATTTTTTATTCCTGACTCCATCTTTTATCTTATTCATTTACTATTTCCATAAGTGATATTTAGTATCATAGCACACACACACACACACACACACACACACACACACACACATGAACTTACCAAGAAAACAAGACACATATATCTACTATCTCACAGAAATAAGTCTAACTGACAAAGTCTTGCAGAGATTGAGAGTCAAAGGATGGAAATCAATCTTTCAGCTGAATTGGTTTCCAAAGCAAGCTGGCATTATAAGTCTGATATCTGGTAAAATAAACTTCAAGAACAAATTAGTCAGAAGAGATTTTTTTAAAGTCATTATTCATTAATGAAAGGAATTATATCATCAAAAATTTTAGATATCTTTGCACCAAATAAATGTAGAGGATTCCAGATTCATAAAGCATTAAATATGAAAAGTCAGATAAGTTCTGACTTAGATAAAAGATAAAAGTAGAAGGATATTTTTACCCAACTCTTATCTTTAGATAGATCATTCAAACTAAAAATCAACAACAACAACAACAAAAAAGCTAGAGTTAAATTATACCAATGAATAAGGGGACTTAACAGATGCATTCAGAAAATCCCAGTATTCTATTAAGTAGACATGGAATGCATATTGTGATGTTTTATATTGATTGTCAGTCAGACACAAACTTCCTGGCCCACCAGAGAGGGATTCCTGACCTACCTCTGAGGAATTGTACTGACTACATGAATTAATTTAGGAAGATCCAGGCTATTGTGAATGGGACAGTTAGATCCCTAGACAGGCATCTATAATTGTATGAGTGAGATGAAGCGAGCATGCATGAGTCTGTTGTGTTCTTTGACTGTGCATGTGTTGTTACTAGGTCCCTGAAGCTCCTTTCACTGTAATTTCCCCATAGGGAGGGACTGAAACCCAGAACTGTGGGTCCATTAAACTCTTCTCCCTCTTAAATTGCCTGGGTTGGATATTTTCTCACAGCAACTAGAAAAGAAACTGAAATAGTAAAGCACAAGTTCTGAATGGATCATGGAGCCTTCTCTAAAATAATCCATAGTCTAGTCCACAATGCAAGGTTTGGCAAATACATAAGAATTGGAATAATTCTTATAACCTATCAGATAATAGTAGAACAGAACAAAATTAGCAGCAGGGAAAGCTGCAGCAATTACACATATAATTGGAGGAGGAATAGCAGATCATAGGAGAAATCAGTCTTCTTTTGTTTGTTTTGTTTTGTTTTAATTTTAGGTCCTGGAATAATGGGAGTGAAAATGTAGGTTGTCAGAGCTTTGTGATACAGATATAGTAGTTGTGATAGGACACTTTCTAACTATAAGTTTTTATGGTTAAAAAATCAGACAGTTGGTAAACAACTTTATGATGCATAGCACAGTCTTAGAAAAATTAGAACAAGCTAAACCCGAAGGAAAAAAATGAGGGGGAAAATGAATGATAAGGATAAGGGAAGCAATTAGTGAAGTAGAGAATAAAATAAGATACATAGACTCAGAAAGTTATTTCTTTAAAATATAAACATAATTGATGATAAAGCACTTGTTAGAAAAACTGTACAAAAAGAAGACACAAGGTGATAAAAATTAGTACTCAATATACTTGTAAAAGTAAATAAAATAAAAAGTAGACAGGCCAGAGGGAGCCCTGGGGTCCATGAAGGCAGATGGACAGGAGAGTGGGAGGAAGTGGGGTGGACTGAAGAAGAGAGAGGAAGGAGGATGGGTGGGAGGGGGGGATGGATGGAAGTGGGGATGAGTACTTGATATGCTTGTAAAGCTAGAAAAGTAAAGTAAGTTAAATAACAAATTAGGGATGAAAAACAGGACATTGTCTCAGATACTAATGAGAGACATAGGGTTATTTTGGAAGACTTTGAAATATATTCCAAAAATCTAGAAAATCTAAATATGTGAATAAATTTATAAAATGACTATAATAGCACAAGAACTAAAATCCATGAATCAACTAATGGGGATTACATGAAATTAAAATTTTTCTAACACAACAAAGAAAAAAATCACCAGGGTGAAGAGAGAGTTTAGAAAACTGGAGAAAAATTTTCCCACCTACACATCAGATTGACAAATCAGTCAATGAATAAAAGAGTTAGTATACTTAATATTCAGATGCTGAAATAAGATGCAGTATTTGAGAAAGTATTCATCTTTGATCAGATAAATGAAAATAAAAACCACTTAAGATTTTGTTTTATGCAATCAGAATGACAGCAAATGCTGAAGAGAATGTAGGGAAAGAGATATTTACTGCTGAGGAGCAGGAAAACCTTAGCCACTGTGTACATCAATGTGGGGGCTTTTCAAAAAACTAGAAGTAGCTATACTACATTTAAGTACACACCCAAAGTACACTAAACCAACCATGCAAAGGAGATATCTGCACCAAGTTTATTTCTTCACTTTTTATAGTAGCTCAGAAATAGGATCAGAAAAGACATTCATCAATTAATGAACTGATAAAGTGTTCCACATACACACTGCAGAATTTCACTGACTGTAAAGAAAATATAATCATGACATCTGCAAAGACAGGAATGGAAATAGAGGTCATTATGCTATGCAAAATAATGACTCAGAAAGGCAGAATCATGGTTTTGCAGAATTTAGATTTATGTGTGTGCTTGTGTGTGTGCACATACGTGAGTGCTTGTGTACATATGAATGAGAGTGTATCATGAGACAGTGAGAGGGGAGAAAGAGGCCTGAAAAGAAACAAGGAGGAAAAAGAGAGAGGATTTATTTGACACAAAAACAGAAGTGAGGACTATTTTGACAGAAGAAGGAAACCAGCAAGAAGACAGCAATAAGACCCAGGGGAATAGGTAAGTGTAAAGTATAGTGACATATATTTATTAAACAACATAAACTAATGAAGCCAATTACTTTGCAGACTAAGTTAAAAATCATTAAAAGTTGTAATGTGTCACAAAAAATTGTTTTTACAATACATGGACTCCCTCCACACTCACACCCAGTTTCTTTGCTGTCATTATCTCATACATTTGTCACAGCTAAGGAATCAATATTGACATACAGTTTGACTATTATGCATGCTTTATTCAGGTTCACTTAGTTTTTATTTTATTTCTTTTTTTTTCATTTGCCAGGATCCTATCTAGAATCCAAAATTACATTTAGCCGTCAAGCATCCTTAGCTTCCCCTAGACCATAGCAGATTTTTATTTTTCTCATTTCCTCATCATCTTGACAATTTTGAGTAATAATGGCTAGGAATTATGGAGAATACTCCTTGATTTGTCTCTCCTGAAGTTTTTCTCTTGATTAAAATGGAGTTGTGAGTTTTCATTAGGAGGGAACACAGAGGTCAGTTATCATTCTTAACACAGCATATGAATCTAGTTAATCAGTTCCCTCCTGTACTGTTGATTAGAAGTGATGATGCCTTTAGAACTATATAGGACAAAGGAAATGTTGTATCTGGGGCCTGTTGTACAAGAACATATGTATTTTCTGTCTCTCATGAAGTTGATTTAAAGTATGTTTGGCTATACTAAAGAGAACTGTTTATTACTATCAATGAATGTAGCAACCTTATAAAATCAACAGTCTAGAAGAAGGCTGTTTCTGTCATTGAGTTAAGTGCTAGAAATTTTGTTAGAAACTTTTATACATTTTTATGGCTCTACACGAGCTTTTCATTTAATAGTTGAAAGCCCATTTCTAGTGTAGACTGGTTGCTATTTCTGTTTTCAATGCAGGAAATAGGTGGCAGTAAGGTCAGGACAAGAGCCAGGAAGTGCTAACTTCAACAATGTTTTCATTGCTAGAGCTGAACTATTGCTTTATGACCCCTGTGGATGTGTAAGAAGCTAGAAAGTCAGTATTTAGCTGATGTTTTATCTGCGTTGGTTGTGCATTTTTTTTGTCTCTGTGACAAAAGATCTAAGAAAATCAACTTAAAAGAGAAGTAAATTTTGGCTCATGAGGTTTTTTTCTACTTTTTGCACATAATATGTGTCAGTGTTGCATGTGTGTATGCATGTGTACAAGACAGCATTTGAATGTGTTGCTTGTGGAGGTTCAAGTGTGGCACTGGGAATCATCCTAGATTGCTCTTCTGTCTTCCTTGTTTTGCAGTAGGGTTTCCCAGGCTCTGTCTTCCAGAGCTGAGATTGCAGTTACTCCCACATATGTGGGGCATTATTTACATAGGATCTATGGATCTCAACTTAGGTCCATTTACTTTCCAAGCAAAGGCTTTAAACACTGAGTCATTTCCCAGCCCTTGGTTCACAATTTCTTTTTTTTTAATTTTTTTTATTTCCACTCATACAACTTTAACAGGTACACCGGTCCCTTCCCTCCCTCCATCCCCCCCCTTTCCCCCCCTCCCTTCCCCCTTCCTTCCCCATCCTCCAGTGCCTCCCCCTCCCATCTCAGGAGCATCCTTTAATGAGCATGCCAAATTCTCCTCTGGGTCCTCCTCTCCGATGAGGTGCAAGGACCCAGTGGCATTTCCCAGATTGGTTCACAATTTCAAAGGTTAAAATCCATCTTCATTGGCCTCCATTATTTCTGGACATTGGTCCCACAGAACGTCATGGTCAGGACCAGGAGGTATAGCAAAGCTATTTCCATCATAACAGTTTCTTCTAGCTGTTCTTTTGTTGTTGTGACAAATACTCTGACCAAAGCAAACTATGGAGAAAAGTGTTGACTATTTGACTTGTGATTCCAGAAGGGACAGACTCCATTATGGTGAGAAACACATACCAGAAGAAATGGTGACAGGAACAGAAGGCTGGCTACATTACAACAGCCACCAGGCGGTAGAAAAAGGGAATGGGGTTAGGTTATCAACACAAAAACAATCCTCAGTCACATTCTTCCTGAAGGGAGGCTTCACCTCTTAAAGGTTCCATAACTTTCCTAAACAGGACCACCAATTAGGGAGCATGTATTCAAATTCATAAGTGGGGGGGGGGACATTTCACATTCAAATAATGACTATAACCAAGAAGGAAAGGCAGAGAGAAGGGTTTAGAACAAAGTCAGTGTCTGATTATTCCCTCCAACTGCCTCCCCTCATGCAGCATATAAAGTTATGAAGATATTTCATTATAGGGTCCTTATGATCCAATCCTGTTCCAAGGTCGCACCTGTGAATAAGACCAATGCATGAGCATTGTGAAACATTTCAGAATGAATTACAGCTTAAATAAAATTAGACTTTGATTAGCAAGGTAAAACATCCATAAATAACTAACAATTTCAAAAGGAAATAAAAGATGTAATTAGTATTTTGAAGTATTCTTTGACACTATATCAGGCTTAAGGATTATTATTCTTTAAAAAAATCTTAATCAGAACAAGATATTTTTAGTAAATTGGAAGAAATTCATCATACTGGCTTAAAATTTAGCAATGTACTCTGTTTAGAAATAACTGGAATAAAAGTGGAATTCAGATTTAGAGAAAATTTCAAGATTCAGCATTGGCTTTTACTAGTACTAAATGTACTAAATGTCATTATCTTACTGTTGCCTTATGTATGGAGTCATTGACAGTTTTATATAGCATTCACTATTTATATGCCAACTAACTGAAAATTATGTCTGAGACACTGTAAATTATTTATTGAAAGAACTTTCTAAAGATTATCAATTTTATTTGTTTAATCAGACTAGTCTTGATTCAAAAATTCTCTCCTCTTTGCAATATTCACCAACTTAAACTTCAGTTCAATTCAATTAGCTGAAGCTAAAGAACTATCAAGATTTCCAATAAACCTAGCAAATCATTTTGCATTCTTCTGTCCTCTTGGACCTGGAGGAAGCAAGACTGTGAATAACAAACAGTGGAAACTTTGAAAAAGGCTCTTCAAAGTTTTTTTAGGTCATGTTTTTGCAAAATATATTACAGAAATACCCCGAAATTTCCAAGTTAGATACCAAAATCCATGAAACAAAAATTCAGTAGAACATGAACAAAATCCCAAAAGGAGTTTCAAGCTTAATTAGTGAACACCTGTTTGCTAATGAAGAGCCTTGCTTAATTTTGTAAATGGTGTCAGGCTTTCTTCTCAGCCTAACTAACTCTCGTTCAGAACAGGGCACAAATCCCTACAGTCCACTCCTGATGATGACAAGCCAAACTTCCAAGAACAGTTTTTCCCAGATCTCCCTTTTGCCTTAAGATCTACCTTGAAATAGAATGCGGATATCCTGGCAGGCAGTGAGAAATCTGTGTTTTATGTACCAGCATTCCTTAATATGTAATTCTTAGACTGTCAGTATCAGAACCTCTATATGTTATTTGAAATTAAGATTACTAGGCTCTAAATCATCCTGTGGCAATAGGGACTTTTCCTAAGTACTTGAAGACAGACACTTTGTCTTTGACAAGGGCTTACAAGGTAACATGATAACTGATATTGTCATATGATGTTTTACATATAATCATTATGTGGTGCTTGGATTGTGGATTTAGAACAGCATAAATGTATTTTCAAGAAGGCTCAAATTATCTTGACCTAAAAGTTAAAATGTATGAGGTACTGAAACTCCTGTATTTCTAAACTTTTTGGCTGTGTACTTTCTCTAAGAGAATATATTTTTCAGCTCTTCTTTAGATGAGATTTGAATAAAATTTTAAATTCTTACAAATTTCTTATGACAAGAGTTTAGACATTGATTCATTTAAGATACAGTAGTCATGTGCTTTATAAGAGTATCCATTGTTGTTGGCAAGGGAAACTAATGAAAAACACAAATAATTCTACAGAATCTACATGGTTTGTATTTGAACAGAAAAGCATTTGTATGTTCACATAGGTAGGCACATAGATTGTGATCATTTGGTAAAGACTAAGCAGGAACACGATCTAAAGTATAAATGAGGTGTGCATGAGGGATTTGGTTTTTTTACTTTCTTCAGTTATAAGAATCCAAGTACCAAACCCACTTAATGACACAAAGATAAATCCCTGTAGTACCCACTGTAATCGCAAAGATTATAAACAGGAGGGAGGGGGGAGGAGGGCCTCCCCATAAATAAGGAGAGAGGGGATCGTACTTCAGTAGAGAAAATAGGTCACCATCAAGTATTGCATATAAGTAGCGAGATATCTGGTGAAGCTCACTCTCACTTCCCTTCCTGGTCACTTGCCAACTAGCCTCCTGTAACCTGAGGACTACCAGTTCTATAGCCCCGTGTGTTTTTCTTTAAATGATATTATTTTATTCTTTTTATGGATAAATGACACTTCAGTTGTGTGTGTGTGTGTGTGTGTGTGTGTGTGCGTGTGTGTGTGTGTGTGCACGTGCCTGTGAAGGCACAAGGATTATTTCAGGCATCATCCTGGACTGTTCTATCTCCTTTCTGTTTTGATCTGGAGCTTCCCAGGTTCCACCTACCAGGACTGGAAGTGCAGACTGCATTACCCCTCCTCCTTCCCTCCATTTTGCTTTGTTTTGCTTTGTTTTATTTTGTTTTGTTTTGTTTTGTTTTGTTTTGTTTTGTTTTGTTTTGTTTTGTTTTGGGGTCCTTCTGCTTCCCTGTCAGGGGCTTAACCCCTGAGCTCTCTCTCCAACCTGACACATTCATTTGACAGGGGGCCGTAGTGAATAGCATTCCAGTACAAATGGGGCTTTAGCTTTACCTTTTGAATGCCGACTTTATTTATTTTACTGGGGCAGTACAGATTTTAGTTTTTTTTTTTTTTTTTTTGAGGAATGCCCATGCTAATTTACCATCTAATTAAAGAATAAAAGATCTTTTTTTCTCCAAATCATTGCCTCCAATTGCTATTCTTGTTATCATTTTATGGTAGCCATTTTTCCGGGGTAAGATGCAATTCCAATGCAGTTTTGATTTACATTTCCCTAAAGATGTTGAGTGTTTTCTCATGTTTGTTACCAATTAATATTTTTAGAAGGTGTCTGTTCAGATTATTGACCCATTTATTGCTTGAATTACTTATTATATTGCTGTTAACTCTATTTTATTTAGATTATTTTAATTTTCTAGTTTCACAAACCTATTGAGTACTTATACCTGCTCCCTTCCATTCCCCCCCTCATTCCCTTTCCCTTCTCAATCCATCCCACTCCCTCTCACCTTATGGACCCCAGGTTTTCCTCTGGTTTGTCTATTTCATTTTTTACTTCTTTCTACTTTTATAACCATATTGAGTACTTATCCCTGCTTCCCTCTATTGTCTCTCCCTCCATCAATCCTGCCTTCCTGCCTGTCTGCTTCTATGGCTTCTATGCCTCTGGCTTGTCTACTCTTGGGGGGTGACTTTGGGAACCTCACAGAAGAGGGGGTGGTGAGAATGCAAGAATTTAAAGATGATAAGGTTCACATTTAGATAAGACATCCCACTCAAGGCAGGGCTGCTACCTCTAGGAACGCACTACAGTGAGAATTGTCCTTACCAGACCTGCATAATGACTGACATACAAACATGCCCCCATACAATATTGAGGAACTCAAGATTGATAAGAATCTACAATAGAAACCTTGGGGACTAAAGCTGAATGACTGAAAGGAAATGTCCCTATCAGTGGGATAGGCTGAGGAGGAGCAACTTGTTAACTTTTTTGAGTTGCACATGTGTCATCTGTCGGTGTTGCTCAGATTGAAAGAGGTTGATGGCAAGTCTGACCTAAGGAATCAAGCAAACATTTAAAGTACAAGTGTCAGTAAATATAAAACTCAAATGAAAAACAATGGAGTTTTGTATAGTGAAAACTAGGTTGACTACAGAAAGAATACTTCAAGGGGAGTTTTATGTTTAAGAAGGTAAGTTATAAAAAAATTATAATATTTGTAATGAGTGAGAATTGTGTAAAAAATTTCTTGAGATTCATCTGAGTCTTACAAAATTATTATTGTTTACCATTAACTAAAATGTAAACATTTTATTTATTATTTTATTTTTTTATTTGTGTACATGTGTCTGTATATGTGTGCATTTCTTTATGTGTGTCTGTATGTAACAGAGGGCACTGTGTGTACCTGTGGAGGCCAAAGGGTGACCTCAGGAATCACCCTGAATTGTGCTACTTCCTCTTTGCTTTTGCAAAAAAGTTCCACCTTCTTGGGCCTAAAATCAGACTAAGACTAATTTTGGCTTGGTGTTTTTATATGGGATTCAGGATCCAAACTCAGGACCTTCTGCTTGCAAGGCAGAGGCTTAACCCCTGAACCATATCTCCAGCCCCCAAATGTAAGCATTTTATATCTCTGTAAAGTTAGCTTCAATTTAAAGAAAACTATAATAAAACTTGTTGAGAATAAAACAGAACAATTCATAGAAGTTCAATACTAAGATTAAAAAGCTGACTTAAATTACTTTATTAAATATATAATCAGAAAAAAACTTGGGATTGCCAAAAATATATAATAAAGTACTCTTAACAGACTGAGAAGATGGGATTAGGGACATGGTTCCTTTGTTGAATATTTGCCTAGCATTCATGAATTCCTGGGTTTGATTCCTCATGTCTATACTCCCAATGCTTGAGTGGAGGGAGGGTAAAAATTCAAATTCATTCCCCACTACACAGTGACTCCAAGTTTAGTCTGTGATGCATCAGAGTCTAACAAAAAAAAGAAAGGATTGGAAATAAGTGCAGACAAATTTTTTAAAAAATCTATTTTATTATATATACTCAGGAAACAGATTGGAAATTTCAAACTCTGAGTACTTTCTTCGGTATATGGTTTTCAGAAATGTATTTAGAGAAAGAAATGCAAATTTTCAATTTTCTTACAAAACCACTAGAAAATTGTGTTTTATAAGATTAATATTATCATGCAAGATATTCCATACAAGTTAGGGCTGCAGCAGCCAAAATTGGACTTTGCCTGACCTGTACAATGGCTGACATGTCAACCACTTCCCAAAGTCTAACATGGATCACAGGGGAGAAG
Organism: Typhlomys cinereus; assembly: GCA_023101885.1. NCBI lineage: Eukaryota > Metazoa > Chordata > Mammalia > Rodentia > Platacanthomyidae > Typhlomys > Typhlomys cinereus. The sequence continues at coordinate 1,787,691 of JALPQD010000104.1, forward strand.
GCTCCAGGCAGTAGGATTCTTAGAGGCAAGGGATTAACAGTCATAATAGAGTTCCCATATTAATGGGGAGCCCAAGGAGCGTCTCCGGGTTTGCCACTGAGTCCTAAACCCTTGCTAGGATGGAGGACTCAGGGAGGTTTGGCATTAACCCAAAATAATGCTCCAGGGGACAGGAGGGAGGAAGGAGGAGGCACTTAGAAGGGGAGGGAGGGAGGGAGGTGAGAGGAAGGAGAGAAGGGGAGAGAGTGTAAGGGGGGACTATTGGAGAGGGGAGGAGGAAGGGAGAGGACTGGGGTACATATTGAACTTGTATGATTAGGAAAAAAAATAAAATGTGGGAGAAAAGAAAAAATAAGAAAAATAAAGAGATTCATATTTTCAACCACATCACTGTCAAAAAAAATCATTGATTTTTTGACTTGATTTCCAATATAGTCAAGCAATGATTTTTGCATTCACTTTTTTATGAAATACACAACTGACCAGTATTTCATTCTGCACTGGTACATTTTCTAACAGCAAAACCACAGCTGTCAAAGAGAGATTACTATTCATACTTACCTCAAGTAAACTATTACACACTTTACTCTTATCAATAAATTAAATTTTTGTCTTTAAAAGCATTCATGCCCTGAAGCAACTAGAATGTGACTTATAAATGAGATATCTTTGTTCAGGTTTAGCTCCTGTACATTGTATGTCAAATTTAAAATAAGCTATTGCAAATTACAGAGACAGGATAAAGATATTCTGTCATTTTGGTTCATGTAATGCGGAAAGCATGAAAGCAAAATAGCTCATATATCAACAGTATTATGGTCGTATAGTTATTGAACTTTCATAAGCAGGAGTTCCCAGGTGATTACTCAGTGCTGAAGGTCTGGACTTATTACATAAAGTATCCATCAAAGCCAAGATGATGGAGGATAAGTGGCTTCTGTGAGATTAATAGGTACAAGAGTGCACAACAAAGGAGATTAAGAAAGACAATGAGTTTTATTGATAGAGTAAAGCTCAATATGCAACAGAGAAAAAAAGCACTAATTCTAGCCAATCAGCCATTAAACTGTTTAGAAAGATATGCATATGTCTAGATGAAGAACTGGCATAAGCTTATATGTGATAACACAATTAAAAATTGCATTCATGGAATACAGTGAAAAATAATTTTGTGAATTAAAAATTATCTCCTAAAAAGGGTAAAATGAAAATAACATTATATGCAATCTTGTTTAACCAGAAAAATCCCTCGAGTCCAATGAAAATTTATATTGAAATTGCTGTTTCCTTTAAGAAATAAATAAATAAAAAATGGTAACCCAAGATTCTGCATATAGACCTTAGGTCTGGTTGACTGTTCCTAGGTGTTATGCATGTGTGCACTTGTCCGACTTTGTCTTAAAGTAGGTAGATTTAACCAGTGAAAACACAGATCAATTAAACAATAGATTTTAATAGGTCAAAAATGTATTGTTATATATCTAAAATTCAAATTTGACCAGGTTACTTGTATTTTATCTGACAACCAGGGCATGAATATCAATGTGCTATGCTTTCTTTTTACAACTATTGTTCTTACCAACAAAAAAGTTCATACCAATAACATACTTTGAATGACAATATTGTAGAACAAAAGAAACTTTGGCCTGACGTATTTGAATAACTTTATTCTATAGCTCAAAAAAAATTCAAAGAAACTAAAGAGTTGTCAAGGTCCCAGCTGATCTTGACACGCGGACCTGGAACTGGGATGTGACTTTCTGGGTTTCCATTTCTCTTTCTTTCCCTGATATATATTTCCTCACTTAAAATTAACTTCCAATTGATTTTTGTTGATGATTTAAGCCCCATGTACTATTTCATTTGATGGAATTACCTATTTATGAATAATTTCTCCATATCAAATAGAAAAGAAAACATATAAGAAAGCTACATCACATAAATAGAAAATATTAGTTTGAGACAGCCCAGACTCTCTTAAATTTGAATAATCCAAAGTTCTTTTCATGAGTTGCTTTTTCCCTTAATGAATACTGTACAGCTAAATTATATTTAGTGGCAATATATTCATATTAATTTGTCAGTAATAAAAATAAAAACATAATGTATTGATACATGACTACTCTAAACCAAGTGATGATTTTCATTTTTCTAATCCTTTTTTCCAAATCGAGTTGTGAACAAAGTAACAACACACACACACACACACACACACTTTCACACTAACCTATTCCAAAGAAGAAAAAAAGGTATCTACACAAAACAAGTTCTTACTCTAATGATATTAGACAAATATCAGTGACCAAAAAATATATACTCGGGTTGCACTGAATCACATACCCAATAGGGAAATGTTTATAAGAACGTGTATAGTCATCAAACAAAATAAACTCATACATCAGACTATTTATCAAATTATACAGAGGTGGTGGCATAATATAAGCAACTTACAGCAAAATGGGGAAATTTTTGCTATAGCTTTCAGATGATATTTTTACTTTTTGAGTTGGTGAAAACTAGTGCTATGATAAGAACACATTTCAAAGATTTTTCCTAAGTCAAAAGGATGTTAGGTCACACAGATGAAAAATGAATGATTGTAAAAGGGACTAAAGAAAGCAAAGTAATTCGGTTCTGTGTCTGTAACATTTAAATTCCATAATCATTGAGTTCTAAGTCAGTCATACTGGTAGTATCCACAAAATAGGTGTGCCTTTTTTCCTGAGAATGCCAGTTAACAATGGTTTCAGGCCATTCACTACAGTGGAAGCAAATAGTCAGATAATGGAGCAGTTAATGCATTTAAGATCCACTAGAGCATTTTCCCCTTCTACTTTAGACTACTAGCTTTTCAACTCTCTCATATTATTCAAAAAATTACCCATTTTACTTAAAGAAGCAGAATCAGTTTCTAAGACTTGCAAAGAACAATGACTTACAAAAATAAGTATATATTTTTAAAAGAAAGAAAAATATTGGACAAGTGAGATGGCTTAATGGGTAAAAGTGCCAAGAAATCTGCTGACCTGAGTTCAGCCACAGGAATCCGCATTGAAAAAAAGCACATTTGGTGGAAAATGTCTGTAACCACAGCACTCTATTAGAAATTAGAGGTGGAAACACGAGGACTGGCAGGGATCTCATGAGCCAGCTAGCTTGAAGTACATGATAGTAAAAATGTGACTCTAATGCAACAAGGTGGAAGGTGAGAACATACTCCTGAAAGTCATCCTGTGACCTCCACATTTTTGCTGTGGCATGCACATGCGCTCACACACATTTACACACACGTACACATGCATACAACACACACACACACTAAATAAATAAATTTAAAGAAAAGAAATTGAAGAGTAATGCTGGCATGGGAAAAACCTTTTTGTAATTAGAACGTGAACAGGGGAATATAAGACAAAGAGTGTTGAGGCACTATGAATTTAAAGCATAATGCTTTCATTTGATGTGAGTATAAAATTAGTGTGAAATACATTTGCACAAAATCAAACATAAAATTCAGCTTAATTATGCAAATTATGTGAAGGAAGCTTCCAAAATCCTAAATATAAAAAGGAATATTTTAACAAGGGCTCCTTAAAAATTTGGGATTTTAAGTAGTGCTAATTATTTTTCTTGACTGATTCCATTGGGGCAGTTCTAGCTAATGTTGAGAACTGAAATTGCTCCAAACTTCTAGTCATTAGAACCAACAAAACCAGATTTAGAATGCATATGCATACTTCTAAGCTTAGGGAAACTCCATGGCATGATTAAGACTGCTAGTGTATGATACCTTCCAACCACCCAATTATCTCATTTCCCCATTCAAGAGTTATTGTCTCAATGGGGGAACACAGATGTCCAGTCTAAAAAACTTCCCGGTTTGGGCTATGCTGTAAACTCTCTTCTTCCTTCACCACCCCTTCTCTCTTTGCTAATTAAACTCTAGTGATGGTAGATAACCCCACAATATTCTTAGTTTCCATTTCCCAAATATCATCTTCTCATGAACTACCTGCATATACTAGCTGTTCATCTAGGAGTTTGAATTACTTTTTGTATTTTTTATTAACCTTTGAGAGTGTGTATATATGTGTGTGTGCATGAATATACATGTGAATATGTTCTAGCTATAATCCGTTTAATAAAGATTTTTCTCCTAATTGTCTCAGTCCAAGACATATCATTTTAATGATAATTTATTAATCTTCTCCATGTAGTCATATAATCTGTGACTTTTTGAGAAATCCTTGTGCAATTCAATTCTAATCTAACTCTGATCACTATATTTCTGTGCTGGTTCTGCAAGTGGTTCAGATAAGTTGTCATCAGTGATATCACTTGAGGGAAATAGCTTGCTTCCTATTAGGTGATTTTTCCATGTTCCTTCTGCATTTAGACTATGCATTTAGCATCCTGATCATGAGCAGCAGCCTTTATCTGGTGGAAGAGTTTACAGCACGGGTAACCTCTCCTTCCAGGCTCACTGTAACTTGGGCAAAGTTTTGGTCCCTTGTGATAAAAATATTTATTGACTCTTCCTGGAACCCAGAATAGAACAAAAAAAGACTAAGTGGAACTGATTCAATTACTGGAGTTCTCTGTCAAGGTATTTATAACAGTGGAAAGTAGGTATATGATATATAGAAAATAAACAATTTTCTTTTTTTCTGTAAAATAAAACTTTTCTAATAAATTAACACACACAAATCCTTATTAGACCATTGAATATTGGAAAGTCTGATTATAGCCAGTGTTGACAAGGGTGTATGGAAATTAAAACTCCATAAAGAGTGTGAAAACAAATATGTGATTTAAAAATACCTTTATACACAATACATCAAAAGTAGAAGCAGTAGACAGAAGAAAATGTGAAGGCAGTGCTGGCAAAACTGGATCTCCACATGTAGAAGATGAAAACTGGACCCATACTTGTCATCATGTACAAGACTTAATTCCAAATGTATCAAGGACCTTGATTTAAGGCCAGAGACTATAAAAACCATAGTTGAAAGGAAGAAAACTCTCTCGAGCTGATTGGGCTAGGCCAGCAGTTCCTAAACAGACATCCAATGGCACAGTCACTGCTGCCAACTCTCAACAGTTGGGATCTTGTGAAATTAAAGAGCTTCTGTTCAGATAAAGAGATTGTAACATGAGCTCAAAGGCAACCCACAGAATGGGAAAAAATCTTCACTAACCACATATCTGATAGAGCTCTATTATCCAGAGTGCACAAAGAACTTAGAAAACTAAACACCAAGGAAACTAATGGCCCAATTAAAAAATGGGCCCTGGAATATAAAAGAAACTTTACTAGGGATGAAATTAAAATGTCTAACAAATATCTTAAAAATGCTCCACTTCCTTAGCCATCAGGGAAATGCAAATCAAAACCTCCCTGAGATATCATCTCACCCCAGTCAGGATGGCAAAAATCCACAATACAAACAACAACAAATGCTGGAGAGGATGTAGAGAGAGGGGAACTCTGCTACATTGCTGGTGGGAATGCAGGCCCATACAGCCACTCTGGCGAGCCGTCTGGAGATTCTTAAGGAAATTAAAGATTGAAATGCCATATGATCCTGCGATTCCACTTTTGGCAATAACCCCCCATGCAGCAGAGGTTCACCTCGATAGCACAAGTGCAACCATGTTCATAGCAGCACTGTTTACAATAGCAAAGTCATGGAATCAACCCAAATGTCCAACAGTTGACGAGTGGATAAGGAAATTGTGGTACATCTATACAATGGAGTACTACTCAGCCATCAAAAATGATGAATTACTGGAATTTGCCAGGAAATGGATGTCATTAGAAACAATTATATTGAGTGAAGTATCCCAGACCCAGAAAATTAAGCACCATATGTACTCCCTAATAGGTGGCTCCTAGTACCAAACCCACCCAGCCCACCTAGAGACACTCGACGATAAATCTCTGTAATACAGTAATTGCAAGGAGTATGAACAAGAGGGATGGGGTTGGAGGGCCACATCAGAAACAAGGAGAGAGGGGACCATGTTACAGCAGAGAAAATAGGCCTCCATCAAGGACTGCAAGTAAGCAATGAGACATCTGGTTAAGTTCACAGACTTTTCGTTCCTGATCATTTACAACTGAGGGGGTGTGATCTCACTAGAAGTGGAGGACATATAGTCTGGCAGATAATAAGTAATCATTTTGCAAATGGGTGATTGACCCCTCCCTCACTGTGGTTTCCTACTTTTATTACATCTACCTTTGAATATACTCTTATAACAAGACTCTAGTTTAACAGCTTTTTATCTCTGGCCAGGGGGTGACATACAATACCCATCAGGATGGAGTGAAGGGCATTGCAGGAGCAGCAAAACCGCAAAAGAAAATCAACAAACCATAATCCAGAACTTCAGAGACTCTATATCAACCACCTAGAACTAGGCCAGACTAATCTCTCCCCATCCTGAAGCTCAGGGAAATTTGGGGAAGAGGGGGCGGTAAGAGTGTAAGAGCACAAGGAAGAGAGGAGCAATTATATGCAAGATACTCCACACAAGTTAGGGCCGAAGCAATCATAATTGAACTTTGCATGCCCTGCACAATGTCCAACACACTATTGACCCCACAAAGTCTAGCATTTGCTAAAGGCACCAAGATCCTTGGAGGCAAGGGATTGACAGCCAAAATAGTGTTCCTATGCTTAAGGGGAACACAGGAAAGGGTTCAGGGAAATGCCACTGGGTCCTTGTATATCATCGGAGAGGAGGACCCAGAGGAGAGTTTGGCATGCACATTAAAGGAATCTCCGGGGATTAGGGGAGGGAGGCACTGAGGGGTGGGGAGGGAGGGGTAAGTGGAGGGTCAGCAGAGGGGTTGGGGGGAGGAGGAGGGAGGGAGGGAACTGGTATACCTATTAAGTTTGTATGAGCGGAGATAATAAAAAATATTTAAAAAAAAAGAAAAAAAATGTGAAGGCAGAGTGTGTTAGAATTGCCAGTTAGGAAAAAAAAAAAAAAAAAAACTAGGACGAGTTCAACAATGGCTAACAGAAAAGGTAGGTGATGCGTTATTGTCCACAGCTTTAACAGCAAAGTAAAACAGGAAACTTCAGTGATGCAAGGGAAAAAATTCCAGAGTGTTCCCAGAAGGACTAGCTCAGTTTGGAGAGGATACAGAGACATGGTGGGGACAAAATAAGCACATTGTATATTTATATTAAAATGCTCTTATGGAACCCAGTACTAAATTTTATTCATATACTCTCAAACACAAATACTTTATGTTATTCAATTATGTAGCCACACTGTATAATATGATGCCTAATGAAAATATGTACATTTCAAGATTGCATATAACATGTATCATCTTGTTTTGTCAGTGGTAATTGGTCATCTTTCAAAATAAAGTAATTATGATCCATCAAAGTAGCTGATATGAATTATTTAAGGAATTTGGAAAAGAAGCTAATCAGTATGGGAGATTTGCCAAGAGAGTGTTCAAGTGTAGCTCATGTTTGTTCCTCTGAAATCAGTTTGCTAAGTCAAGTTTCGTTTAAATAAACTCAGATAATCAATCAATTTCTTGATTTGGTAATATCACATTATAAAAATTTTGGGAACTGACATTCTGCTGTAGGTATCAAAATCCAAAGCATTTATATCTAATTACTAATCAAGAAGAGATTCCAACTGTCTACTAATGAATGAGGAAAACAAATGTATGGTAAACCTAGAGCCATGAAATTTGATCTATAGACATGGAATCTTCCTGTTTTAATAATAAATGAGTAAAATATTACAAGTCACATTTCAGATTTAAGTAATTTTAAAATTTCCGTGCATCTCTTTTTCAATTTAAAATGTTTCATATTTTTCGTTCTCATGTCTTTAACTACTCAGAAGCACCAATATCTAAAATAGAATAAAATCTCTGATGAAACCATCAACTTTCATTTGGGTCTTATTTGATACAACTTGTCTGATACTTCAATAGAAATAGTTAATCATGATATACCAAAGAAGGACTGAATTCCTTTGAGTTCTCTGCTATTTAATAATATAATAAATTATCAAGCCAAAAAGACAGTGACACTAGATAATGTCACCCTATGGACAGTCATTATACAAAAAAATTGCAAATTAAATGAACAGAAGTGGAATTTTAATTATCAGGATCCTATGTCTGCTCAGACTTTTATTCATTGTCTTTTATATTCCTAATAAGAATGAAAAGAATAGGTTTACTAACATCTGTTCCAGTTACTTACCTCATTACATAGCAGGATACAAACTTAAGGGAGAAATGTTTTCTTCCAGTTCACAATTGAAGGTCACAATTCTGAATGACAGTCCATCATTGTGGGCAGTCAGAGTGGTGGGAGTTAACACATTAAATAAACAGTCAAGAAAAAGAAAGCAAATGAATCCATGTACCCTTGCTTTCTAGTGCTTAGTTTGCTTCCTCCATCTTTATGCAATCTTGCATCTCCTACCTAAAGAATGGTACCAGAAGCTCTTCAAGTTGACAACTGAAACACATCTAAATTTCTTCTAGTTCAGAGAAATCCTGTGACACCCTGAATGACTGCAAAGATAGAAAAAAGTAAACCAACACAATCCTTTTAGTACCATTGTTCTCTAACTTCTCAATTAAAGGAGAAAGTACATAGCTGGTGTAAGGACACAGGCTGTGTAAAGACACAATCTGAAGCAAGAATTTTGTTTGTTTCTAGATTGATGTTCAAAACTATCTTCTATTGCATTGTTTAATACATTGATATCTTTAAGATGGTGTTTCCTAAGTCACTAAGTATAATTAGCACTGTAGGAGATTTATGATGCTTATTGGATATTTTGCATATACTACTACTTAGTCAATTTCTTGTTGCTATAATAAAATACCGGTGACAAATCAACCAAGAAAGGAAGTGTGTATTTTGACTCACAGTTCAAGTATAAATTATGGAAAGGAAGTCAAGGCATCAAGATATTGAAACAGCTAGTCCCATTGCATTCACAGTCAGGCAGATAGCAAACACAAGCTGCTGCTGGGTTACTTTTCCACATTTATGTGGTCTCAGATTCCAGCCAGGGATGAAACTACTCACGATGAGTGAGTCTCTGTACCTCAACATTGTCAAGATAATCCCCAAAGGCATGCCAAAAGCCCCGTCCATCTCCCGGGTGTGTCTTGACTTTTGTCAAGTTGACCATCAACACAATTGTAAATCAGTTATTCAGTTGATTCAAATTCAAATCAAATTCAGTTGATTTCTGAAATGTGCATAAGCATGAGTGAAAATGAATCCAAGCCAGAGTTGTAAATTCCAATCTATAAGAGTTGAGTGGAAACATACATGGGTTATAACAGTAAGCTGCCTGATGAGTGATTCATGCTCCAGCAAGTACTCAGGCACATGTCACCAAAGGCAAATCAGCTGAAATCCAGTGCATGTACACATGCAAAACAACTTGAAAATTTGAGGGAGTTTAGCAGAGGAGAAGGAAGATTATGGGAAGAGGAGCAGGGATAGGGGAAAAAAGACAGCAGACTGAGATGAGGATTGTGGCAGTCTTTGGAGGGCCTGAAATTACAGTTGTTGCGCAGTTGCAGACTGCTTTCCAGAACTACCAAATAGTCCAGTTCTCCAAGGGAGGAAAAAAGATGAATTTTATATGAAATTTCCTCTTATATATATTTTGCATACAAATAAAACAGGTCAACTGGCCACATTCTGTGCAAAGTCTGTTGGCTTTGAGTCCTTGGATATAAAACCTACTTCAGAAAAAGAGTTCAGTTTGCGGGAGAACTGAGTGGAATGCATTTTCAAAGGGTCAGAGTGAAGGCTGGGGACTTTTGAGGACAATAATTAAATTTCTTCCTTTATGATCCTTAGATCATTAATAACAGAAAAGGCATCAATTTTTCACAATCATTATGGGCAGCTTAGCCTGGAGGCAGAAGACTTGATCAGACAGGCTCTGGAGACAACTTCAAGGATGATGGGAAAGTCATGCATTTTATGTCAGTATTTAACCTTGGAATAATGACAACGCATTAGAAAATCAGGCCAAAAAGTTGGCATATAAATCAAACATATTTAAAAGCTTTTGAGAAAATATAAACTGCTCCATCACAGGAAACTCTGATATCTTCTATTTTTTAACTGATAATATCTTATACTTTTTTCATTCACAGGCGAATATAAAAAAGATCAACTCCTGATAACTCATGAGCTCATCCGTCACAACAGCTTGACTCTGCTGTTCCTATTAAGTTTTAACAATGTTGTAGACTATAAGCTTCAAAAAAAGGTTTATTCTGAGACGTTTAGGTAAATACTTAGCAACTTCAAAAGCTTTTCTTTCTGGGTTGAGATTAAAAGCTGTATCATCTACTAAATGCCAGATACTAAGCCCAATCTTAGGATAATGAGCAACTGTTGCTTCTGCAGAAGCTTCATCTCATTCTAGTCTCCATATTTAGGCATAATATTTACTGCACACTTTATGCTTATTTTCTGCTACTGTAATAAAATAACTAAGGCAATTTAAGGGAGAAAACGCTTATTCTGACTTACTGTCACAGAATCTCAAGAATTCAACATGGTAGAGAATACATAGCAGAAGGCAAACCAGTCGTGGTTGTATGAGCAGAGAGCTAAAATCTAAATGTCATCCACACTCAGGAAATAGAGAATAGGAATTAGGAGCTAAACTATATAGAACCTCAAGGCCCATCTCCAGTGACATACTCCTTCTAACAAGGTTATAGTTGCTAAAAGATCTAAACTTTCCTAAACTGGGACAGCTCAGAGCAAGACTAAAATTTATCATGGAAAAATTCATCTAAGGCTCGTGATTAAATTGGTTGAGCTCCAAAGGACATAGGTATCCTATTCCTCCAACTGTACTCGCTGAAACACACATGGGGTCTTTCATTGACCAGCTCTATTTCCAATTTATAGCACTCTTGAACCACTGTGGTTCTGACATTTCTGTTATCTTGATGTTCCACTGTAAACCAGGCTTTACCTTTTCACCTTGACCCATCGGCCTCTCAGGGGTTCTTGCAAGGACTCTAATCCTGCCACAATTTATCTGACCTCAGTAGCTTTTGGAAACCCCAGAGGAAGAATCAATGACCACATTAATTTTGCATCACGCATGCCTTCCAAAACAGAGCTGTCATAGTCATAGTCAGATATAAGTGTCAACTTGATGGTTGAGGGTTCGAATTCTGGGCACATTTGTGAAGTAACTCTGTAGGACATGGTCTAGCTGATGAGGAAGGCCCAGACCATGGTGTGTGGGGGGACTATTCCCTGGACAGCCGAAGAAGATGGAGAGAACTGGTTAAGGAAGTTGGCATTCTTCAGTATACTTGGCCAGACATGCTGTTCTGACAAGTAAAGATTTCCCCTCTTTTAGCCATTATGTAAATATAGTATGGCCAATTCCCTTGGCCATTGGTGTTGGTGTGGGCTCTCCTGACATAATGGACGAAGGACTGTAGCCAGAATATTGTGAGAGAAAAATGAAGCCACTTATTCCCGTAAGCTATTTTTGATGAATTTATCAGCAGCCTTGCAGGCTAATTGCAGCAGATGCCATTGTCAAATCCTGTTGCAAGCAGAGGATGGAACCTAGTCACCTTGAAATACAGTTGTTGGGAAAAACTTCCATAGATATTTGCTTCCCAGAAGCACAAAATTCCTTCTGTAGTCTCATCTTAAGCTCTCTCCTTTCACAAGCTAGAACAATATTTTTCAGTGGAATTTTACCCTTGAGGCATCTTTTTCAGAACAGTGCTGGAGGCTTATCTTTAATGATACTAATGCCTGAAAATTTTCAATCCCCTTTTTTAGTACATACCTTGGTGGCACCTAGTCTCTTCTCTTCTCCAGACTGTACTTTTTTATTCCTTTCTGTCCTGCTTGTTGCTGTTTTTCATTGAAGATCTGAATGAGAGCATTCCATAGACTCAAAAGCTATGATGTTTGAGATTTACACTGACAAATAAATGAGTTCATTACCTTTCAGTTCTACCACACAAAAGTTTTCAGGACACAAAGAGAATGCATCCAGATTCTTTGTGAATAAATAACTTGAATGACTTCTAGCTCTATTCCTGATAAAGTTCTTGTTCCTCTCTGATATCTCACGAGCTTGGCCTTCAGAATCTACATTTCTATCAGCATTACTGTCCCTCAAACTCATACTATAATGAGCCATTAAGCTATGCTTACAGAATTCAATGACTTTTTTAGCCCAAAGTTCCAAAATCGTTCACATTCTTCCCATAAAATAGCTTCAAATTACCAATAACATGACTAGGCTTATCACAGGAACAACCTCATTCTTGGTACCAATTCCTGATTTAATTTTCTGTGCCTGTGATAAAATATTCTGGTTAAAAAACTAAAAAAAGAGTTTATTTTGGTTTATCTTTCCAGAGGAACAGAGTTCATCATGGTAGGGAATACATAGGATCTCACACTGTATTTTCAACTTCCTGAAATTTATAATTATTTTAAAACACAAAGTTTTAAAAGTTGCATGCATACTAACTGTAAAAAAGTATGATGCATAAATATTGAGCCTTTGATCACTAACACCACCAGACTATAATGTCTTTCGAGATGGAACATATGTATAATGTCATGATTCTCTTCCTAGCACTTAACAAAATGAATAGATAATATCCGTTGTTAAGGTACCTTGGAATTCTCCACACTATATATTTCCTCTTGTGATTAGCATTAAGTCCATTCATTTTATTATAGTGTGCTCCTACCAGTTTTGGTTTAGGTAACACATAGAAACAATAAGTGTGGATATCACACCATCAGCTTGTCCAAGGCAAAAGGTGATGATTTTGCTCGTGGCTCAAATTTCTGCCCAATATTATTACAGTTTTCTTGTGAGGTGCAATTGGAATTGCTTCATTCTATTTTTGACTCCTTTATATTGCTTGTAAAGCTATTTTTCTGTCTCTGATGAATATAGAGAATTTATTGGCCTACCTAAGTATCATTTATTCAGTAGCAGATAAGCAATGTTTACACATTTGCTCTTGTGTGGTCTTACTCAAAAAAAATTGAAGCACTAATGGAAAACAGACATTCCTCATAAAAGATCAAGCTGAGGGTAAAGATAGAATTGTGGAAACAACAGACTTTGAAAAGGAAAATGTTCAATGGTGTTTCTACATTCTCTTCCAGTCGTACAAAAGGCAGGCAATCAAGTTTCAAAACGCTATTAAGCATGACATTTAACAGGAAATTATATTTTGTTTTGCATGACTTCACAAGACAACAAATGGAGTCATGTCTGGAACAGGATGTAATCTGGAAAATTTGTATACACAAGGGAGAAATTATATTCAGTTGGGTAAATAAGTGTCAAGGCAGTGAAATACAATATCCACAGCTTTTTCTTGGTATTAATTCTGGTGTCAGTACCAAAAGAATTGTAAAGGCAACTACTTTCAATTTTAAACGATATCAGAATTATTAAATATTTATTTGAGTTTCAAAACAAAAATATATTACAAACCCCAAAATAAAGGTCTGAAGCTCCTGTTTAGACGTTGAAAGTAACTAATGCATACAGAAAGCAAAGAAAGGAAAAACAGAAAAGAAGCAAATAAAATGTCTACTTCTCCATCTGGTGCCCAAACTGTTTCTCCCAGTGCAACCACAGTTAATAATTTCATGTTTCCTTCAATTTTTTAAGTATTTCAAAAAGAAAACAATATATACTATTAAAATCTCTGTAACACTGAACATAGCTCCAAAAGTTGATGACAGTAAAGAAGTGAAATTTTCATTGCTGGTGGGATTAGAAAAATGGGAGCATTTATTAACTATGTGATCCATTGCTCACAGTCAGGATATTTATCTTGAAGAAGTGAAAGTGGTTCTGTACAAAAAATATGTGTGAAGGTATAGAGCAGCTTTACTCATAATAACCTAAACTAGAGACACTAAAAATGTCCCTGTGTGAATAGTTACAGATACAGAACAAAAGGATGAGAGGAGCAATGATTTGCAAGATATTCCACACAAGTTAGGGCCGAAGCAATCATAATTGGACTTTGCATGCCCGGCGCAATGTCCAACACACTATTGACCTCACAAAGTCTAGCATCTGCTAAAGGCACCAAGATCCTTGGAGGCAAGGGATTGAAGGCCACAGTAGTGTTCCTATGCTTAAGGGGAACACGGGAAAGGGTTCAGGGAAATGCCACCGGGTCCTGTACGTCACCGGAGAGGAAGACCCAGAGGAGAGTTAGGCATGCACAATAAAGGACTCTCTGGGAATGGGGGCAGGAGGCATTGTGGGATAGGGAGGTAGGGATGAGGGGAGGGGGAGCAGGGGATTCGGGTGGAGGAGGAGGGAGGGAGGGAACTGGTATACCTATTAAGTTTGTATGAGCGGAAATAATAATAAAAAATGTATAAAAAAAGTTACAGATACAAATACATATACCTGAAAGAACATTGCTCAACAACAAAAGAAACAAAGAATTTATATGCATAAAAATCTGAATACTCCTTGAGGACATTGTACTTTTGGGAAATTGATGTCTCAAAAGTTACATATTTATAATGCCTTCATATGCATTCCCAAAATAACAAAAATTGTAGGAGTTAAGAACATTTTGGTTGTCAGAGTGAGTGGGTAGAATATAAAAGAATAGTATGTAAGAGTTTCTTTGTAGTGAAAGGCAATTTTATATCTTGATTATGGTGATAGCTACATAAATCTATATATGGAATAAAAGTGCCTAGAAATTCATAACACATGGGGGAGAGAGACAGAAATAGAGACAGAGACTGAGAGAGAGGAAAAAGCACGTGAAACTGTGAGAACAATGAGACTTGATCATCAAATTAAATTTTTGGCTTCAATATTGCAGTATTGTTGTATAAAAGGGTAACCATTAGTGGTTGAAAAATACATACATAATGTTCTGTATTCTATTTTCAACTTAACAGAATTTGTAATTATTTTGAAATATAAAATTTTAAAAGCTATATGCAGATAAAATAGGAGCAATTATCAACATAATAAAGGCCATATACAACAAGACTATGGAAAAAAAATCATCCTAAATGGTGAAAAACTGGAAGCATTCTCACTCAAATAGGGAGCAAGATAAGGTTGCCCACTCTCACCACTTCTATTCAACATTATACTTGAAATCTTAGTTAGATCCATAACAAGAGAGGGAGATAAAAAGGATATAACTTTTAAAAGAATGAATTAAGTTATCCCTCTTCACAGATGATATCCTGTATCTCAAGGACTCTAAAGATTCTGCCAGGAAATTCCTGCAACTAATAAATAAGTTCACTAGAGTGGCAGTAGCATTAAAAAAATTAATATACAAAAATCAGTGTCTTTTCTATGCACCAAAGATAAACAAAGCAAAAAAGACCAAAGTAAAACAATACCATTTACCATTGCTCTTAAAAAATCAAATACGTTGGAATAAACCTAACTAAGGATGTGAAAGATTTACACAATGAAAACTTTAAAATACTAAAAAAAGTTACAGAAGACACCAGAAGATGGAAAGACCTTCCATGCTTCTGGATAGACAGAATTAACATTATAAATGATCATTCTGCCTAAACCAGTGTACAAATTCAATGCAATACCAATCAAAATTCTAAAAAACAATATAACGTAAACAATCCTGAGTAATAAAATTCTGTGGAGGTATCATCATACTACACCTTAAACTATATTATAACCCTATAGTAATAAGAATATAATACTGGCTCCAAAAAAGAGATATAGACCAACAGATTGAAAATCCAAACATAGTCAAACGACCTGTAGTCAACTGATCATTAACATAGGTGTCAAAAAAACTATTGGAAAAAGAACATCATCTTCAACAAATGATGCTGGTAAAATTGAATATCTACATGCAGAATAATGAAACTGGACCTTTATTTGTTTTTCATGAATATCAACTCCAAATGGATCAAAGATCTCAATGTTGGACCATAAACTATAAAACTCACAGAAGAAAAAAACAGGAAACACCCTCAAATTGATCAATAAGACCCCAAAGGCACAGAGATACTGTCATAGTTGAGAACAGGGGTCAACTTGACAGTTGATGGTTTGAGCTCTGGGTATTAGTGGTTGAGTTAGGCCCAGAGCAAACTTTCAGGAGATTGTCTAGCTAATGGAGAAGGCCCAACCATGGTGGGTGGGATAGCTGGTTGAGAGAGTCGGCATCCTTTTGTACACTTGGCCAGACATGCTGGTCTGGCAAGTAAAGATTGTTCCTTTCTCAGCCATTATGTAGAGATGGTATGGCCAGTTCTCTCGGCCCTGGTGTTGGTGCATGCTCTCCTGTCAAGATGGACTATGAACTGTTAGCAGACTATCAGTAAAAAAAATAAATCCCTTATTCCCTTAAGCTATTTGATGGTCATTTATCAGCAACCATGCAGGCAAACTGCAACAAATACTAAACAAATAAGACTATGTGAAATTAAAAGGTTTTGCTCAGCAAAAAGGCAACCTACAGAATGGGAGAGCATCTTCACTAACCACACATCTGATGGAGTTCTAATATCCAGCGTACAAATAGAACTTGAAAAAATAAATGTCAGGAAAGTAAACAACCCTATTAAAAATGGGCTATACAATATTCACAGTAGCAAAAAAATGGAATCAGCCATCAACAAAGGAATGTATAATGAAAATGTGATACATATACACAATGGAATATTATTCAGCCGTCAGAAAGGATAAAATTATGGAATTCTCTAGAAAATGGATAGAACTGGAAGCTTTAATATTGAGTGAGGTATCTCAAACATAGAAAGTTAAGTACCGCATGTTCTCTTTTATATGCGGATGACTGAACTGATATCCTTATTAATGTATTTGAATTGGAAGCACTGTAAGAACCAGAAAAATAGAAAAAAGACCTATGAGTGGGAAGGAGAGAAGGGATGATTAGGGTGAAACCTTTTAAATGGAAGATTTAGGCTCCCAGGAGAAGGGTGAAGGAGGGAATAATTGGGAAAAATATATAGCAGGGAATGAGGGGATGGGAAGTAGGAGGGATATGGAAGATAGGCTGGAGAGTGGGACTAATAGAAAAAAACCCTAAGATTGTGGAAAGTAACCCCAAAGGAACATCTTATGCTAGTAATATGTAAAAAAGTTAAAATCTTTTGAAGAAAGGAAGGTAGTCGCTATGAAGAGGAGCATAGAATGAGGAAAACAGGGAGAAACAGAAGTCTTGAGCTGATCCACTTAGAACCCAGGACAAAATTATACTAGAAGTAACAAGAATGTAGCACTTCCTGATAAAATGTTGGTCAGAGAGATGTTAAAGAGCCATAAACATTATAGGCTTTTGCCATTGCTCTTGGTTGCTCTCTGAAAACTGTCAGTAAGACACTGTTACTAAAGAAGCAACACAAATGGATCACAGAACATAGGCCAAATATATCAGCTGGACTGACCTAAGGACTTTTTCCTGGCAGGATAGCTTACACAGTACCAAGGAATACTGTAGAAGCTACTGGAGGACAGAAATCATCATAAGCCCCATCAATGGCATGAGATGTATAAGTTGCAATATAAATCACCATGGCAACAGTTGACCATCAATGTAATAGTGGCATGAGTATCAAGGAGACAACCAACAGCTTTCTGATTGGACTCAAGTCCTGTGTGTCAGGATGATACCCATCACTGTTACTGTGAACTAGAATAAGAATCTATAAAAATAAAGAGAAGGAAAAAGATCAACGGAAAAGACAGCCAACAAACCTATAGATAGGAAGATAGTACATCAAACTGCTCTGTAGGTAGCTGTTATTATCCTCATAAAATGGGCACTTACCATGGAAACCTTTCGGTCCAAAGCTGAAGGGAAATGCACATACTGGTGGGGTGGCCTGAAGAGAGGTAACTTGATATACCATGAGGGCTTGAGCCCCCTAGAGGAGTAGACAACCTAAAATGAACCCTGAAGTCCATAGACACTTACAGGCAGAAGGCTGAAAGAGAGTGGGAGGGAATAGTGAAGGGAAGGAAGGGAATGGGAGGGAGTGGAGAGGAATGGAAGCTGAGATGAATACTCAATATGCTTGTAAAAGTAGAAAAAATACAAGAAAAATGGGCTATAGAACTGAAAGAAACTTCTCATGAGGAGAAATTCAATTGTCTAACAAATGTCTTAAAAGATGTCCTACCTCCCAATCTATTAGGGAAATGCAAATTAATTTTTTTTATTTTTCCGCTCATACAAATGTAATAGGTATCCCTGTCCCCTCCCTTTCTCCATCCCTCCCTGGACCTCCTTGCTCCCTCCCCCCTTTTCCCCTTCCTTTCCCCCTCCCTCCCTTTCTCCCAGTGCCCCCTCCCCCCGTCTCTGAAGCATCCTTTAATGTATATATCAAACTTTCCTCTGGGTTCTCCTCTCTGATGAGGTGTAAAGACTTAAGTGGCATTTCCTAGAACTCTTTCTTGTGTTCCCCTTAAATATAGGAACACTGTTGTGAGTGTTAATCCCTTGCTTCTAAGGATCCTAGTGCCTTTAGTCCATGCTAGACTTTGAGGGGTCAATGATATGTCACTGCGCAGATCATGCAGAGTCCTATTATAATTCCTTTGGCTCTAACTTGTGTAAAGTATCTTGTATATCATGACTCCTCCCATCCTTGTGCTCTTACAATCTTACCACCACCTCTTCCGCAAATTTCCCTGAGATTCAGGATGGGGAGAGATTAAGCAGGCCTAATTCCAGGTGGTTGATATTCTGATATTCCAGGAATTTCTGATATTCTGAATTATGGTTGGTTGATTTTTTTCTTCAGTTTTGCTGCTCCTGCAATGCCCTTGGCTCCATCCTGATGGGTATTGGATATCACCCCCTGGCCAGAGATAAAAAGCTGTTAAAATAGAGTCTTATTATAAGGATAGATTCAAAGGTAGATGGAATAAAAGTAGGAGAGCATGGTGAGGGAGGGGTCAGTCTCCCATTTGCAAAATGGTTACCTTCTATCTGCCAGACTATAAGCCCTCCCTTTCTGGTAAGATCATACCCCACCAGTTGCAAGTGACCAGCAAGGACAGTCTGTGAGCTTAACCAAATGATTCATTACTTACTTGCAGTCCTTGATTGTGTAGCATGCTCCCCTCTCTCCTTGTTTCTGGCAGGGCCCTCCTTCCCCTTCTCTCCTGTTTATAATCTTTGCAATTACTGTAGGTATTACAGAGATTTATCTTTGAGTGTGTCTCTAAGTGGGTTTGGTACTAGGATCCACCTATTATGAAGTACATATGGTGCTTAATTTTCTGTGTCTGGGATACTTCACTCAATATAATTGTTTCTAATTCATCCATTTCCTGGCAAATTTCATTAATTCATCATTTTTGATGGCTGAATAATATTCCATTCTATAAATGTACCACATTTTCCTTATCCACTCATCAACTGTTGAACATTTGGGTTGATTCCATGACTTTGCTATTGTAAACAGTACTGCTATGAACATGGTTGTGCTTGTGCTATCGAGGTGAATTTTTGCTGTATAGGGGATTATTCCCAAAAGTGGAATAGCTGGGTCATATGGCATTTCAATCTTTAATTTCTTTAAGAATCTCCAGACGGCTCGCCAGAGTGGCTGTATGACCCTGCATTCCCACCAGCAATGTAGGAGAGTTCCCCTCTCTCCACATCCTCTCCAGCACTTGTTGTTGTTTATATTGTGGATTTTTGCCATCCTGACTGGAGTGAGATGATATCTCAGGGAGGTTTTGATTTGCAGGGAAATGCAAATGAAAACCACCCTGAGATACCATCTCACTCCAATGAGAATAGCTAAGATCCAAAATACAAAAGCCAATGCTGGCATGGGTGACGGGAGAAGGGGACCCTCATATATTGCTGGTGAGATTGTAAATTCATACAATCCCTTTGGAGATAATTTGGAAGTTCCTAAGAAGGTTAAAAATTGAAATTCCATAAGACCCAGCTATACCACTCCTGGGAGTTGTCTCAAAGAACACTGCATCCTGCAACAGAGTCACATGTACAATCGTGTTTATGGCAGCTCTTTTCACAATAGCAAAGAAATGGAACCAATCTAGATGCCCAACAGTTGACAAATGGTTAATAAAAATGTGGTGCATATGTATAATGGAATGCCATTCAACTGTCAGGAAAGATGAACTAATGAAATTTACCAGTAAATGGATGGAACTGGAAGAAATCATACTGAGTGAAATATCCCAGATTCAAAAAGACAGACACTCTATGTTCTCTCTTATAAACAGATCCTAACATTAAACATTCAGTTTGATGATATCAAACAGAAGCTTTTACTACACCCACAAATGTAAAGGAACACAAGCCTGAAGGGATGAGAAGAGCCCCCCCAAAAGAACAGAAGAAAAGGAAGAGTGGTAAACAGTTATAAAAAAGGCTTTTTTATGTAAGAAAAGTCTTTAAGGGAAGGGACAAACAGGAAGAAGACACAGCAGGGAGTAGGGTTAGTCTCTAAGTAAGTAATCATCTACTTACTAGTCCCTAACAAACCCCCTCCCCTCAATGACAGGGAACACATGTCCAGTACTGTAAACCAATGTAAACAATAGTTACATTGTGAGTTTACAGTGATGAGAAAATTGACGGTAGTCAGGATCAGATGCCTCAGTGTTGACTACAAACAGCCAATAGAAAACCTCCATCTAAACACCTCACATTTTATGTTTAGAAATGAAAAGACCTTAACACCAAAACAGGAAACAGCCTAGTGCACTGGAAGAGCAGTGAAAAAGACAACCACCACCAATCAGAATAGAGTAATGGTGTCCCTGAAATGCCCTGCTAGAGTCAGACCAACCAAATCTCTCCTCATCCTAAAACTCAGAGAACCTTGCAGAAGAGGGGGAAGTAATATTCTAAGAGCCTAAATGTGGGGAGACCCACTGCCTGCCAGGACATTACACTCAAGATAAGGCTGCTGCATGAGGGAACTCACCACAGTGAGACTTATCATCACCAGACTTGCACTGTGACTGACATATCAACATTCTCCCATAGGCTAGCAAGGAACTCAGAAGAAATAATTACATGTGGTGTGAACCTTGAGACTACAGATAGAGTGAAGGAGAATGCCCCTATCAGTGGACCTATCTAAAGAAGGGCCACAGGGGCCTGATTCCATACCAGAGCAGAAAACTAGAAGGGAACCCTGAGGTCCATATAAGCAAGCAGGCTGGAGGGTGGGAAAGAGACGGATGGATTAGGGAAGGGAGGAGAGAGTAGAAAGGAAGGGGAAAGAAGTAGGGGGAAAGGAGGGGACCAGGACAATCACTCCTTATATTGATAAAACTAGAAAAATAATTAATTAAAAAAAATAAAAGCTGTCAAAAGTAGGATGATTTTGAGTACAAGTGGTAAATGATTCCCATGCAATTATCTTTTAAAACATAGAATTGACAACTTATTATCTCACAAAAGGATGCTAAAGAAAGACAGACAGCTCCAGAAGCAATTACATCCTTATCAGTATCACGACAGATGCAGGGATTTTCCAGTATTTTGCTCTCATCATAGACACATATTCTTGTTCCTTAAGCTGGTTTATATCTTACCCAAGTCGACTGTGAAAGCTAGTGTGTTTTCAGACTCCATGATGAGCCATTTCCTATCAGTGTCTCTATGAATCAGACACACCCCACCCCTATTTAATTTCTCTCATATTTGTTTGCCATCACCAGATACTTGCTCTTCATCCAAAGGCTAGATCAGACAGGGTTTGGAATTATGGAAGAATGGAACCATCATGATTGATGTAGATAAACTGTGATCCATTCTAGGGACTTCCAAAGGGAAAAAAAAAATGTCTTCACCAAGGTAATTTAATGCACATGTATACATTTGCAGAAAATAAAGCCATAAAAATTGAACTAGATGTTTATGGAGTGGTATGGTATTTTTTCAAATGTCTAATATGAAGTAAGAAACAAGGCACAAAATTATTGGTACAGCATGAAATCTATTGGGTACATTTTCTTAGTTGGTAGTAAATAATATTAGAAATTCCTTTGCTTTTCAATTTTCCTTTAGGACCAAAATTTTACCCAAGATACTATAAAATTATTAAACCAATAGGACAATTTCCCATGCTATTGCTAATATTAAACTTGTTCATTTTGTCAACTGGATGTTGTTGTTTGAAATTAAATAAAATATATTTTTTGCATGCACTGTGTATGTGTGTCTGTGACACACATCAGAGGGCACTGCGGAGCCTCTATGGAGGCCCAAAGGTGACAAGGGGAATCGCCCTGGATTGCTCAATCTCCTCTTTGCTGTGTTCTTGAGTTTCCCAGGCTTCACCATCCAGGGCCTGAAGTGGAGGCCCATACCATTTCCACCCAGCATTTTTTACATGGAATCTGGAATCTGAACTCAGCGCCTTCTTCTTGCAATACAGAGGTTTAATCTTTGACCCACCTCTCCAGCTCTGAACTTGCATTTTTTAATATTAGTGAAATAATACATATTTTAATGTTCTTTAGAGTTTGTGACTTTTTAATATTTTTGATCAAATTGTTTCTTGTTTAATTTTATGAATATTTCAAACTTGAGACAATTACTTTTGCCTTTTAAATATTGCAGATGTTTTCCTTCTTTGTTTTTTTTTCCTTGTTGAGGATAACATTAATCATCCACAATTTTCCAATTTTTTATGTAATTTTTTTTTAAATAATTTTAAGAGGTTTTCGCAATAAGATTAGAAATGAATCCAACTAAGTGTATCTTATTAAAAAGTGATGTTCAATGAATTTTTCACAGATGTACTACTGAGTATAGTAAGCAAAAGTCAAAGAGTTTTTTGAGCAGTTAAGATGTAACTACTCAGAGGCTCAGGAGTTAAGCCTCTGCCTTGCAGATGGAAGGTCCTGAGTTCGGATCCTAGACCCCACGTATAGACGCCAGGCAGAAGCGGGAGCGGCCTGAGTTTCTGGTCCTGGTAGAGAAAAGCCTGTGAATCCTGGGGCAGAGTAAACAAGGAGGAGGTGGAGGCGTCCATGGTAGTTCCCAAATTCGTTCGTGGTTCTACACATGCACATGCACATACACACACACACACACACACACACACACACACACACACGCACAATTGAATAAATAAATTTTTAAAAAAATTTAAAAAAAGATGTAACTACTCAAACTAAATAACTAAAATAGGTTTAAACGTCACCTAATTTTAATTAATTTAAATATAAAATAGCAATTGTGGATAATGTCTGCAATATTGTATGATGCAACTCTAAAACTAATGTAGATGATAAAAGTATCTAAATATTGGATCTTTAGGAATATATTCAGGTAAAAAGCATGGACTATCATGACTTATGTTAGTGATATTTTATGTAACATTTGGAGAATAGGCCACCTTGAGTTTAAAATGAATGTTATGAAAGCAACTTTCAGGAAAATGAACACTTGGAGATACAAATAAAAATTTGGAAACATATTCTGGCCACACAAAATAATAATATGAGCATGAACAATATGATAGCATAAATAATAAGACAAAATAACTTCTGATGTTGACAAGGGCCAAGAAGAAAATGAAACTTAATTATGAGATGCAATGGCAATTATGGTGAGAGCTGAGAGATATAACTTTAGAGAAACATTCAAACTAAAGTTTGATGGCAAGTAGCAGCCATCATTAAAAAACTAAAGGCTATTACAATAAAAGAACAGATAAAGAACATTAAAATGAAAGAAAATATTTTGGAGGCAAAAATTAGCTTTGTCTTGGGAGGGCAGAAAAGACACCTGGAGTGGCTTAAGGTGAGATGGGATGCAATTGACAAGCCACCATCAGTTGTCTTCTGGGTTGTGAGACATGACTAGTTTAATAAAAAGACAAGTGCAAACACAGTTAAAATGGCAGTCAGCCTCCTGTGAGTTACTCCAAAGCTCTTGTTTTCAACCAGTGCAGTGCCTGCCCCTTCTTTCCTCATTCCACAAGACAGTGAGATTGGCTCAGCAAGACTTACTTAGTTGCTCCCTTGTCCAACCCTAGAGAACTTTAATAAAGAAGAATATGGAAGGACTAGATATTTAGACTCATTAATCAGTCAAAAATATGTATTCAGGATCTACATGTGAAAGATATTGGGCAGATTCTCCAATACATAAAGAGGTGAAATGGACACTAAATCAACAATGTGTCCAGTAAAATTAATCTTTCTGTCATTAACAGCAGCAGCTTCCAGACTTGTTAATGTAGAAGGTTTTGCACATCTGGACCATAACAAATGTTCAATAACTTTTGGCTCCAGAAATTATTTAAGATAATTAAGAGTTCTGATTGAAATTCTGACCCACACGATTACTTGCTAGATGACTGTGGGTAAGTATTATTTCATCAATTGCCTCCTGTGGAAAAAATAATGCTTTAATTATGGCCTTCTACTTGACATAACTTTTGCGATGAAATAAGTGGTTTCTAATGCTGCAAAAACTATCAAATATTAGGAAAATTTTAGAAAATTTTAATTACAGAAAGATTTAGTCTTTAAAGTAATGGTAGCTTTATTTTTCCAAAAGCCACAGATACTCTATTGTTTGCTCCTACCCCAGCCAAAACTTCAAACTTGCAGTACTACCCTCCTCCATCAAAAAAATTCAGTCCATATCTTTAATTTAATTTACCAGAGTCCTTGCTCAATATTATTATTCTTCAATGATCCCATTAGGCACCTGCCCCAAAGTTCCAACGTCTGTTATATTTATCCAAACATGAAAGAAAGAAGAAAAATAAAAATCACGAAAGCCAGAGATCTCAAGTTCTGCAATGAAACCCCACTTCTTTGACCAAATGCACCAATTTCATCATCCTGCTGCTGAATGAATAAAGGTCCCAACAGATTATGGAAATAAGGGTTTGTTATTGGCTCACATTTTCTTTCTTTTTATAACTCATCACTACGTCAACCGAGTTCATACCAACTTCAGGAGCTAAGGTAAATGGACACACCACATGCACAGGAAGCGATAAGAGAGGGATATAGAGGGACTTCTCAGCTTGCCATTCTGCAAAAGTCAAACAATTCTCTCTCAATCTGTAATGGTCACTCTTTACTGTTGCTGTGAAAGAGCACCCAAAGTCAAATAACTTGTGGGGGAAAGGCGACTTAGTCAACTTACAGTTCCAGAAGGAAATAGATCTTTCATGGTGGTGACGCATGGCTGGCTGGCTGGCTGGCTGGCTGGCAGACTGTCACAGCAGACCTCCACATAACTCCAGCATTCCTGGAATCTCTCTCTACCTGTATTCTGTGGTCCCTTTTAAATGGTCCATTACTGGGAGGTTCTTACGGAATCTATGGAAGTTCCCATGGAATTTAGGACAGGTATAATCCTTTCAGCTAGTTTCAGTTGATCCTTCCAGATGTGGTCTCAGCTTACCTTAGTCAATACCAGGTGTGTCAAGTTGACACCCAGGGTTAACTATCACCTTCCTATAGTCCCTAAACTCACATGGAATTTGGGATAATTTTTTAAATAAGTTCATTATAGCCCCTGTTGTGACACATAAAAATAACAATGTGGGGGCTGGAGAGGTGGTTCAGGGGTTAAGCTTCCACCTTGCAGGCGGAAGGTCCTGAGTTGGGATCCTAGACCCCTCCTATAGACTTCGGGCGGAAGCGGGGGAGCCTGCGTTTCTGAACCCTTTCCTGTGTTCCCCTTAAGCATAGGAACACTACTGTGGCCGTCAATCCCTTGCCTCCAAGGATCTTGGTGCCTTTAGCAAATGCTAGACTTTGTGAGGTCAATAGTGTGTTGGACATTGCGCCGGGAATGCAAAGTCCAGTTATGATTGCTTCGGCCCTAACTTGTGTGGAGTGTCTTGCAAATCATTGCTCCTCCCATCCTTGTGCTCTTACATTCTTACCGCCCTTTCTTCGGGCAAATTTCCCTGAGCTTCAGGATGGGGAGAGATTAGGCTGGCCTAGTTCTAGGTGATTGATATAGAGTCTCTGAAGTTCTGGATTATGGTTTGTTGATTTTCTTTTGCAGTTTTGCTGCTCCCTTCACTCCATCCTGATGGGAATTGTATGTCAATCCCTGACAAAAAGCTATTAAACTAGAGTCTTGTTATAAGTGCACATTCAAAGGTAGATTTGCAAAATGGTTACTTTTTATCTGCCAGACTATATGCCCTCCCCTTCTGGTGAGATCATACCCCTCAGTTGTAAATGATCAGGAACCAAAGTCTGTGAACTTAACCAGCTGTCTCATTACTTACTTGCAGTCCTTGATGGAGGCCTATTTTCTCTGCTGTAACATGGTCCCTTCTCTCCTTGTTTCTGGTGTGGCCCTCCAACCCCATCCCTCCTGTTCATAATCTTAGCAATTACTACTGTAGGTATTACAGAGATTTATCTTTGAGTGTCTCTAGGTGGGCTGGGTGCGTTTGGTACTAGGAGCCACCTATTAGGGAGTACATATGACGTTTAATTTTCTGGGTTTGGGATACTTCGCTTAATATAATTGTTTCTAATGACATCCATTTCCCGGCAAATTCCAGTAATTCATCATTTTTGATGGCTGAGTAGTACTCCATTGTATAGATGTACCACCTTTTCCTTATCCACTCGTCAACTATTGGACATTTGGGTTGATTTCATGACTTTGCTATTGTAAACAGTACTGCTATGAGCATAGTCTTGCTTGTGCTATCAAGGTGAATTTTTGCTGTATGTGGGGTTATTCCCAGAAGTGGAATAGCAGGATCATATGGCATTTCAATCTTTAATTTCCTTAAGAATCTCCAGACGGCTCCCCAGAGTGGCTGTATGAGCCTGTACTCCCACCAGCAATGTAGGAGAGTTCCCCTCTCTCCACATCCTCTCCAGCATTTGTTGTTGTTTGTATTGTGGATTTTTGCCATCCTGACCGGGGTGAGATGATATCTCAGGGAAGTTTTGATTTGCATTTTCCTGATGGCTAAGGAAGTGGAACATTTTTTCAGATATTTGTTAGACATTTTAATTTCATCCCTGGTAAAGTTTCTTTTAAGTTCCAGGGCCCATTTTTTAATTGGGCCATTGGTTTCCTTGGTGTTTAGTTTTCTAAGTTCTTTGTGCACTCTGGACAGTAGAGCTCTATCAGATATGTGGTTAGTGAAGATTTTCTCCCATTCTGTGGGTTGCCTTTGAGCTCGTGTTACAATCACTTTATCTGAACAGAATCTGTTTAATTTTACAAGATCCCAACTGTTGAGAGTTGGTAGCAGTGACTGTGCCATTGGATGTCTGTTTAGGAAATGTTGGCCTAGCCCAATCAGCTCAAGGGAGTTCTCTATCCTTTCAACTATGATTTTTATAGTCATTGGCCTTATATCAAAGTGCTTGATCCATTTGGAATTAAGTTTTGTACATGGTGACAAGTATGGGTCCAGTTTTAATCTTCTGCATGTGGAGATCCAGTTTTGCCAGCACCATTTGTTGAAGATACTGTTCTTTTTCCATTCGATTTTTTGGGCCCCTTTGTCAAAGACCAAATGGCTGTAATTTTGTGGGCTTATATCTGGGTCTTCAATCCTTATCCATTGATCTGTGTGTCTATTTTGGAGCCAGTACCAGGCTGTTTTTATAACTATGGATTTGTAGTATAGACTAAGGTTTGGTATGGTGATACCTCCAGGCATGTTTTTTTACTCAGGATTGTCTTTGCTCTCCTGGGTCTTTTGTGCCTCCATATGAATTTTGAGATTGTTTGGTCAACTTCTTTAAAGAATTGCTTTGGGATTTTAATTGGTATAGCATTGAATTTGTATATTGCCTTTGGTAGGATGGTCATTTTTACAATGTTGATTCTGCCAATCCAGGAACATGGGAGGTCTTTCCACCTTCTGGTGTCTTCTGCAATTTCTTTCTTTAGGGTTTTAAAGTTTTCATTGTAAAGGTCTTTTACCTCCTTAGTTAGGTTTATACCAAGGTATTTCATTTTTTTAGGGGCTATAGTAAATGGGATTTTTTCTCTTGGGGCTTTTTCACTTCTTTCATTCTGGGCATATAGGAAGGCCACAGATTTTTGGACATTTATTTTGTAACCTGCCACCCTGCTGAACTTCTGTATTAGTTCCAGGAGCTTCCTGGTGGAGTTTTTGGGATCACTCAGGTATAAGATCATGTCATCTGCAAATAGGGATAGCTTGACTTCTTCCTTGCCAATTTGAATCCCTCTTATGTCCCTATCTTGTCTTATGGCTTCAGCTAAGATATCAAGTACAATATTGAATAGAAGTGGTGAGAGTGGACAGCCTTGTCTAGTTCCTGATTGAAGTGGGAATGCTTCCAGTTTTTCCTCATTGAGCATAATCCTTGCTGTGGGCTTGTTGTATACAGCTTTTATTATATTGATAAAGGTTCCTTCCATGCCTACTGTCTCTAGGGTTTTGATCATAAAAGGCTGTTGGATCTTGTCAAAAGCTTTTTCTGCATCATGTGGTGTTGGACTTTGGACTGGTTTATATGTTGAATTACCTTTATTGATTTGCGTATGTTGAACCAACCTTGTGTGCTGGGGATGAAGTCTATTTGGTCCCCATGAATGATCTTTTTGATATGTTTTTAAATCTGATTTGCTAAGACTTTGTTGAGAACCTTTGCATCTGTGTTCTTCAGAGAGATTTGCCTATAGTTTTCTTTTCTAAGTGAAACTTTATTAGGTTTTGGGATTAAAACGATATTAGCTTCATAGAAGGAATTTGGTAGTGTTCCTTCCTTTGCTATTTGATGGAACAGTTTAAGGAGTATTGGTGTTATTAGCTCCCTTAAATGTCTGGTAGATCTCTGTGCTGAATCCATCTGGTCCAGGACATTTTTTGGTGGGAAGATTTGAGATTACTTCTTCAATTTCCTCATATGCGATAGGACTATTTAAATAATTCACAACTTCCTTATTCAATTTAGGTAAGTTGTGTTTACTTAGAAATTCATCCATCTTTTTCTGTTGTCAAACATCACAGAGTATAATTTTTTGAAATATGATGTTATAATTCTCTGGATTTGTTGGGTATCAATAGTGATAACTCCATTTTCATTTCTAATTTTGTTAATTTGTGTTTTCTCTCACTTGCTTTTGGTTAATTTAGCTAGGGGTGTATCAATCTCATTGATTTTTTAAAGAACCAGCTTTTTGACTGGTTGATTTTTTCTATCATCTTCCTAATCTCGATTTCAGATATTTCTCCCCTTATTTTGCTAATCTCCTCTCTTCTACTACTTATGGGATCAGATTCTCTAAAGCTTTAAGCTGCATTGTTAAGTTATTTATTTCTGATGGTTCCATTTTTTTGATGTAGGCATTAAGAGCTATGAACTTACCTCTGAGGACAGCTTTCATTGCGTCCCAGAGATTTTGGTAAGTTGTATTATCATTATCGTTCACTTTCAGGAAATCTTGAATTTCCTTTTTAATTTCTTCCTGAATCCAGTTCTCATTCAGCATCATATTGTTAAGTTTCCAGGAGTTAGTTCATTTTCTCTTGTTTGTTGTGTTGTGGATGTCCAGCTTTAGGCCGTGGTGGTCTGATAAGGCACAGGTTAGAATTTCAACTTTTCTGTATCTGTGTAGATTCAATTTGTGGCCCAATATGTGATCTATTTTGGAGAAAGTTCCGTGTGCTGCTGAGAAAAATGTGTATTCTTTGGTGCGTGGGTGAAAAGTTCGATAGAGATCTGTAAGGTCCATTTCTTTCAGGGTTTGATTAAGTTCCAAATTGTCTCTGTTAAGCTTTTGACCTGTTGATCTATCCCATGTTGAGAGGGCGGTGTTGAATTCCCAAGAATTATCGTTTGGGGATTGATTTCTTGCTTTAGACGCTGTAGGCTTTTCTTAATGAATGTGGAGGGGCCCGTATTGGGTGCATATATGTTCAGTATTGTGAAGTCTTCCTGGTGAATTGTACCTGTGACTAAAATGTAGTATCCATCCGTGTCTCTTATAATTTTCTTTGGTTTGAAGTCCACTTTGTCCGAAAGCATAATTTCTACCCCTGCCTGTTTCCTGGTTCCATTAGCTTGCAAGATTTTGGACCAGCCTTTCATTTTTAGAATGTGCCTATCTTTTGTGGTGAGATGAGTTTCCTGAAGGCAGCAGATTGATGGATTGTGGTTTTTAATCCAAGTTTGTAATCTGTGTCTCTTAATCAGTGAATTAATACCATTGACATTTAATGTTATAATGGAGAAATTATTTTTAATTCTGGACATTTTTTATGTTTAGTGGATTTTGTAAGCGTATTGTTTGATATTTATGTTTTGGTGGTATTGTACTTTCCTTCTGTTCTCCTAGATAGGCTTGTTCTTTTCTTCAAGCTTGAGTATCATTTCTAGCATTTTTTGGAGGCCTGGTTTGGTAGACATGTATCCCTTCAAGTTGTCTTTGTGCTGGAAAACTTTTCTTTCTCCCTCAATCATTACAGTTAGTTTTGCTGGGTATATCAGTCTGAGTTGGCATTTTTGCTCATTTAATACTTGAAGTACATCCCTCCAAGATCTTCTTGCTTTTACTGTTTCCAGTGAGTAGTCATTTGTTACTCTAATAGGTTTACCTTTAAAAGTGACTTGCTTTTTTTCTCTTGAAGCTCTCAGCACCTTTTCTTTGTCTTGAATGTGGAGTGTTTTGACTATTATTTGCTGTAGCGAGTTTCTATTTGGTCATATCTGTTTGGAGTGCAAAATGCCTTTTTTATTTGGATGGGCCTCTCATTCTTTAGTTGTGGGAAGTTTTCATTTATGATGAATTGAAATATTTCCTCAGGTGTGGTATTTTGGGATTCTTGTTCTGGTATTCCATGAATGTGCATGTTAGGCTTCTTTAGGGTGTCCTATATCTCTTGAATGTTCCTCTCAAGTATCTTTTTGGCTTTAACAATCTCTTCCATTGAGCTGGTTAATTCTCCCACTTTGTCTTCAAGATCTGAAATTCTATTTTCTGCTTCATTTGTTCTGTTGATAAGACTCTCTGTTGAGCTTTGGGTTGAAGATAATTTGTCTTTTAGTTCAATTTTAAACTCTCCCTGAGACTGTTTTAAGTGTTCTATGCCTATTTTTGTTTCTTGAACTGTTTTTCTCAACTCCTCTAAGTGCCTGTTGTGTTTCTCTTCAAAGTGGTTGATTCGGTTGTTTAACTCTTCTCGGATTTCCTCTTTTATAGTATTAATCATGGTAATGATCATACTCTGAAAGTCATTATGTTGGGTCTGGCTTTATTGGCTATTTTCTGTGAATTTGTTCTGGTGGGAATCCATCATTACGGGGTTAATTCTTTCGATGGGCGATTGGTCTTCTTGTGTTTTGTTTCTCATGGATCTGCACTTTGACTTGGACATTGTTGTTTTGTTTCTTAGGACCTTTCAGTTTCTGTGTGTTTTTCACTGAACTGATTTAGTTGGTATTATTACCCTTGCCAGTTATTACTTAGTGCTTGCGTTGGATTGGATATGTTTGTCTATTGTTATTGTAATTTCCTCAATGAGGCTACTAAGCTGTTAGTACATCAGTTAATTCAAGTTAAGTAGACAAGGGGTGAATATTAGTATGGTAGTGCACTTTTGTGATTTAATTTCCTGGTGATATGTGAGGGTGAGTGGTACTCCCTAGAGTTGTATATGTTTTTGGGGTGGCTGTATGGAGAAGTTGATCTACAGCAATTGATACTAGAAAGGATCAAGTAAGGTGAAAAAAAAGGAGGTTTACTTATCTTTGGGTTGCATGTGAAGAATCTCTCCCACGTGATAGGATGATTGTAGAGGACTCCAGATATATGGCCTTTGTCCCTTAGTGTTTTGCTTGAGTTTCCTTTGGACTCTATTGAATTCTGAGTAGCAGTGTGTCTTCCCTGGACTACGTGTGTAGGTCCCCGGTGGGCCGGAGAGGCAGAGGGTCTGATGTTGATGGCAGAATTCTTCACCTAGGACCTGGGACTTGGTTTAGGGCCCACCCAAGCTCCAGGGATGGAGGAATGTGAGCAAGTCCTGTCTGGTGGAGGTGCGGGTGGTAGGAAGCAAGGGGTTGGGATCCGGGATGGGGCCCAGGCGAAGCTGGAGGCCACCTGGGTGCAGCTGGGAGACAGGGGCACTGGTTGGGAGGCTTCAAAACCATTCTTAATTGCCATGTTTGATAAAAATTTTGTGGATTCCAAAACACACATACACACACACACACACACACACACACACACACACACACACACACATACTACCAATTGGCTGCTAACACAGAAACTTAGCTTTAGAAAAGAGGTTTTTTTTTTAATTTCCACTTTATCTTATTATTTTTGTCTTTCATTTTCAAGAATCTAGCTCTTTACACGGGCTTTGTGGAGGTCGTGGGGCAGCATTAGCAGATCTAAGCTGGGGGAAGGAAGCCTCATGAGATCTCTTCTTTACCAACTTGCTGTGCATGGCACAGCTCAGGTAGCAATGCATCTCCTCATAGAGCCTGGGAAGAACATAAGCATCAAAGACACTGACTTTAGAAATGTCCCTCATGGTAGTAGCCTCCATCATTTTCTGACTGAGGAATTTTTTTATGTATTTCTTTATCTTGGGCATGTAGCTTATTTCTTGTACTTGGTCATCCATCAGACACAGTTTTTGCAACAAGAATACTGCATGTGGCTGGGGCTTTTCTTTCCTTTTTAATTAGTAATTTTGCAAGTTAGGACCTGAAAGAAGAAAAGAGATTTTACATGTGATCTCCCAGTTCCTAGTTGCAGTCCTGATGTGGATATATCATTGCTCCTTTTATTAGATTTTACATCCATTTAGACTTTTGACATCGAGTAAAAATGAAGGGTGTCAGGCAAGGTCAGCTGTGGTACTGTATAGTTTGAGTAGATCTTACAGTGACGTCCTTTGGTTGTGTATGAAAATCCCTTGGCAAAACAAACCCTGGTCGTGGTCTGTGCCTGTAAATTGGAGCATCTCATGTCTCACATCTGTTCTCTGAACCAGTGAGCCAAGAATTGGGAGCAAGGGAAACTCCCACCCCAGCACAGATGAAATGCATTACACAAATGCCTACTTAGCCTTGGAAATGCAATCAGAAGCTGTCCACATCAATCTTCAAAATACAGATTCAATAGTGGCATTTGACCAGGACCCAAAACAACCACAATGAATAAAACCAGGGGACTTCTACGTATCTTAACTTTTGTTAAAGAGATAGTATGCACATTTTCTGTCTTGTTTGAATAAAAGGTAGAAAAATATATAAGCCTATATAAATATGTGCAGGAGGATAAAAAAAATGTCCTTTAAGGATTCACAGCAATTGGTGGTGAATGAAATTACTAATTATAGAATTACTTTGGAAAATATATGTCCTTAAAGGACCTAAGAAGTTATTTTTCAAATGAAGAAAATCATAACATAAAACAGGCAAAATTAAAATACAGCTGAGTGCACTATAAAGAAATCAAATTAAAGTGAAAGGAGCACAGAGGACTGTGCTGCAGAGGAATTATGTATCACTAGGTTAAATCTTCATTGAAGGAGTATGGAAGAGGTATTGTTACCTTAGATGTGTCTTGGAGGCAATGAATCAAAACTTGGAAATAAAATGAGATTTTGCTTTGGTAAAGTATCAAAATGAAAATTTTAACAATAGTCAAAGAAAGAAAAATTTCAGATTACATGCCTAGATTCTAACATACCTCTATATGCTCATATTTTATTCCCATAGCTCTTGCACCAGTAATAAAATGGGAACACACCTCACTCTTAAAGTATGGTTTGACAAGACAGTAAACAGAGTCAGAAGTAGTCTGAAGAGTGCTCAGGAAAATTCATCCAGACCACATTCCAGGACTAGGAACATCTGGGCAGACTCACCACAGTGAACTAGCAAGGAAGAGATTAAAAATCCCAACTGGGATTTCACTCACTCTCCTCCTGAATTTCCCAGGTCCTGAAAGGTTGAACTATATGTACATTAGTTTTTTGGATTCCCATGGAAAGAAATTTTTAAAAATTAGGAGAATAAGAGGAGGCCTGTGTCATGGTTTGAATGTGAATTGCATCCCACAGTGTTTGAATCCTTAGCTAATGTTAAGATGGGAAGGTCACAGTAACCTCAGAAAGTAGTCTTCATGAAGGAAGGTGTGTCACAAGAGGTGGACTGTGAGGTTTGGTGACTTGTCCCTGCATCTTCTTGCAGAGTAGCACTTGCTTCCTCTGCTTCTATGATGACAGCTGTGACTCT
This sequence comes from Typhlomys cinereus, assembly GCA_023101885.1. Classification (NCBI taxonomy): domain Eukaryota; kingdom Metazoa; phylum Chordata; class Mammalia; order Rodentia; family Platacanthomyidae; genus Typhlomys; species Typhlomys cinereus. Next base: position 1,821,972 of record JALPQD010000104.1, read on the forward strand.
AGAAATGTGACCCACCTGCAGCTTCTGCCTCCAAACCATATCTTCTGCTATGAGATTTCTGTCATGATGGGCTATATCTCCTCTCTGGAATGGTGAGTTAAATACATCTCCTTTTCTCCCCTTAACAGAAAGGAAAGCAAACTGCTACACTTGGGATATTTATTCATTAGGTCTCTATGACACAATGGATAAGCTTGCCTCTCCATGGAAGGCCAGGGATTCTCACAGAAAGCCTTCTCAAGAGTCACCCTTTCTGAGTTCTTCAATCATATCATCTATCAGTCACTTTGGGCCTGGGATGCTAATGGTTTCCTGCCCAACAGATATTATGTTTGTTCTTATTGGTCTATGATCCTTATACCCTGCTTATACCTATGCAAACAGTTTCTTCATGAACCATGCTTGCTTACCCCAGATGGAATGTACTACCTGTTTGCCAACAAGATCTTAACTTAAACATACCCTGCTGAAAAAAATAAAAATAAATAGCAACAGATTCCTTGTAAATTTTTGCAATGTATTGTGGAAGACTTTATTTTTAAATACAAAACCATCAAATAAAATAAGATTTAAAATTGAAGAAACAGCAACAAATAGATCGATCATTAAGATGCTAAACCATTGCAGTTCATTGCCTATATAATAATTCATTTTAAATAGCAAAGACAGATGAATACAGAACTAAGAAGGAAAGTAATGTCATCAGGAAAGTGACAGTAAATATAGAGACCAGAGCAATAGAAGGAGAGTTGAAGGGCATGAACAGAACAGACCTGGTAGCCCAGATCTCAAAATTTCCTTAAAATGTCAAAAAAGAAATGTGCTGCAGATAAAACGGCATATCTTATGAATTCAAATAGATGAATACTCAATTTTCTAGGAAATGAACTTTAATGGAAAAAAAAGAATTCTTCAGGTGTCCAGCTATGGAAAGTAAATTGCCCAGGAGGGTGAAAAATCATGCCAGCTTCTGCTTCCCCCACAGTATAATTGATGCCAGTTTAGGAGGTCTGTCGACATGATGAAGAGGGAGCAAGCAAGAGCCAACAATTTGCTTGTCAGACAGGCTATGATTCAAATATGCAGCAGCAAGAAGAAATACTGCAGCATGAAAACATCCAAGGGGGGGGAACACCCACAGGAACCTCTTAAAAGAAATAATACTTCATGATTAAACTTTGCAAAAAAAAATGTACAGAAATAAAGCATACGTCAAGAAAGAAGTTGTTACAAATGGCCTGGTGGGAAGCATTAAATCCATTTCAACGTAAAATGGAATCTAAGGGTATTATGGTTTCAAGAAAAAATTTTAAGTGTCAAAAATGCTAAGTAAATAAAATTCATCAACAAAGAAGCACAGAAACAGCTGAGGAGAAGAACACAGTGCAAGGAGAGCACTGATCAATTCACTGCTCCATGGCAGAGGTCAGTAATATTTTCCAAAAGAGAAACATGTTTATCACTTTTTCTGAGCATATTAGAATATTGTAGAAATAAATAACTCTCAAAGATTTCAAAATGAAGAAAAATTAACCTATAGTCCAATGACTCATTTTGAGCTGTACTTTTTTCTGTTAAGATAAAACAATTTAAAATTAAAATAATATATTTATCATGCTTTCCTTATGCAATTATTTGAATTTACTAATCTGTTAGTCATCTCACTGTGACCGAATACCTGAAAAATAAAACAACTGAAGTGGGTCAGAAGTAGCTGTTCACAGCCTTTATTTAGTCCATCATGGTAGGGTCAATTTGATGCAGCATAATCATTCACAATTTGTTGGACAGAAAGCACAGATGCAAGGAAGGGAATAATTTACACTGACGAACTTCTCTATAGAAGTTTTAACCATTGAGCTGTTTCCCCAGCACTACATTTATGATTTTTGTATCTTTTAATTTGTGTTAAAATATTTTATAATAATAATTCCTAGGATGGAATCCATCTAGTGTACATCTTTCAATATGTATACATGTAAATATTATTCAGAATAAAGATGAATAAAATCCTGCCATTTACAGAAAAATTGAAACAGCCAAAAATTATTATAGTAATTCAAAAACCAGACATAAAAAGACAAATAGTTATATTGTCTCGTATGTGGAAACTATTTTTAAATTCAAACTAACTATTGAATACTGATTACTAAAGTTTGGGAAGGGATTTAATAAGGTGGCTATGAGAAGGCCACAGCTACTCAATAACTGTATTAAAATACCACACTGAATTCCAGTGATATGTAAATTTAACAGAAGTTAATTTTAAAAAGGTACCCTCCCCTATTGAATTATAACAAAAAGTAAGAAATTATTGTATAATGACAAAATTGAAGTAAGCTTTCTAGACCTGGAAGATGTGAATAGTTTGTTTATGAAGATAGATAGATAGATAGGTAGGTAGACATATAGAGAGAGATTATATATAGAATATGACTATGAACAACAAGGTTGAAAAGAAGAAACAGGTCTTCTACCAGTGATGGGGGCATAAAGAAGTCAACTGAACTTTTAGTGGCCAATCAAGAAATTAGAGAAAAAAATTATAAAACTGAATGACTTTGAAAATAACTAATGGGGCTGGTGAGATTGGTTGGTATATCAGGATGACTCCAATCATACTTGAATACCTGAATCTGAGCTCTGGAGCCAACATTGTGGAAAGAGAGAACTGATTTTTGAAAGTTGACCACTAATATACCCCCCTCTCTCTGTCTCTCTCTCTCACACACACACATAATAATTTATTAAGAAAATTATAATTATTCTTAATATATGCTGAAGCCAAATCTCTGCAGGCTAAGAGATAAAAGGTGCTTAACAGAAAAAATTTGGAAGGAAGAGAATAATTTACACTGATGAACTTCTCTATAGAATGAACATGCTAATCAGGGTTGAGATAAAGGTTAAAAATCCAGGATTAGACTTTAACAGAGTTATATGGGGCTAGAGTAATTAATCTTGAGTGATTCAAAGAACTCAAACCTATGTTGATCCTCTCTTAGAATACTTATTCTATAGCTTCATGAAAGGTGGAAGGGGGAAGAGTTATTCATAAAAAAATTTAAGTGAAATAGATGCCCCCATGTTCTCAGTTAGATTGCCAAACTCTCAAATGAAAGCTAAAAAGAGCCACAGTGTTATGGCAGGGTAAATTAGGTAAGCTGGTTATACCTAAACAGAAGCTCAGCCTGAGCCAAGATTTCTTCTCTAGTTAAATCAAAAGAATTATTGCTACACTCTGTTTTCCTGGCAGGGGAAGCACGAGTCATCTCCCATGGAAAATAGCAACATCTGGTGCCTCCAAACAAGGTTTTCCATTTAAAAATGAGTTACCCTGAATGCCAATGCATATGACCCATGTGGAAAGTACCAAAATAAAAGAGATAAAAGTAAATTCAAAGATGACCCAGATGCTGGAGTTAGGTAATGCAATTAAATATTCAAAAATACAAAATATTGCAATTTGAGATTTGATTTATTGATTTAACAGAAGGTTGAATCTAGTAGAAAGAGCATTTGTTAAACATTAAAGAGCTTGTAAACATATCTGAAGAAAGGAAAGATAATGGAAAATAAATGACCTTCCAAGATAACAGTTATAATCAAGTTTTAAATACTGCTTTTGAAATTATTTCCTTTCACATGGTAATAGAAATAAAAAAGAAATAAGCATAAGAAGCCACAGAACAAATATGTAAGAGCTTTACAATGATGAATATGAGTTTACCAAGGGATAGAAGACACAAATCAATGGTGATCTCCATCATGTCTGTTGCTAGGAAGATAATATTGAAGTATATAAATTATACCTAAATTAAATTATATACATAAATATTCAATTAATTTGCGATAACACTTGAAAAATTACTTTATGAAAGAACCAGTTTTTCAAAACATTAAGGGAGACCTGGGAGATGGCTCAGGAGTTAAAGCCCAAGCAAAGGAACTTGAGTTCAGATTCCCAGACCCCATATAAAAAATGTTGGGTGGAAATAGCATCAGCCTATAATTTCAAGCCCTGGAAGACAGAGCAAAGCAATAAGAAGATAGAGCAATCAAGGATAATTCCCAATGCCATCCTTGGGCCTCCTTAGGCACACACACTCAAGTGCCTCGTCTACGTATACTCCCCATGCACTAGCCATCTCCAAAATCTTTGAAGAAAGATGGAGATTTAATAAGTGTCTTCCACTTGGGAAAATGGATTTCATTTTGATATTTTGAGTTTCTCAATCTCTGTCTGTCTCTCTTTGTCTCTCTGTTTCTGTCTGTCTCTGTCTCTGTCTGTCTCTCTCTCTCACACACACACATAAAATATATTATGCATACTATAAATAAAAACCCTGGATAGCAAAAACTTCAACCAATTGGAGCATTTTAATCACAGCCTGAAACAAGGGGCCAGAAGCAAGTGACAGAATGCTTAGCTGGTGCAAAGTAGCTGGAACATTCAAGTGAGAAAGCCACTTACACATTTCTCCAGATTTCCAACTGGACTAAGCAACAACAGTGTTGCCAATGTGCAGCAAACTGACAAGGAAAGATGATTCTAAAGGGATCTATGTCTCTATAGAGTTAAGGATATTCAGGAAGACTAAATGAAGAGACAATGAGGAACTATATATCATATCATAAAGGAATTTTAGAAAGTCAGGTACATATAAAAACTAATCAGAACATTTAATAAGAGAGTAAACTTGTTCAAAATGGAAAAGGCCATAATTTAGTTAGAATTAAACATTATGAATATCAGGAGAGGTTATATTTATGAATATAAAAGATGGCCGGTAAATGACAATTTTCTTGAAACAAATCTTAAAATAAGTGCTATTTCAAATGAATTCTACTTAGAATGTGACAAATTGATTCATGGGTGTGGGTGGGCAGTGAAATGGCTCTGAGGCAACCATCATCACCTGTGTTCCCTCTGCAATCAACACAAATGTAGAACTCCACAAACTTGTAATCTGACCCTCTCTCTCTCTCTCTCTCTCTCTCTCTCTCTCTCTTCTCTCTCTCTCCCTTTCTCTCAACAATAAAGAAGTTTTTAAAAAGGTACAATTTACAGAATAAATTTTTTTTCTGCTAAAAATGTACAAATTCATAAGGAATGGTAAATGAACCAATGTTATAAAACGAATTATGAAGACATCAAAATGAATTTTTGCTTTGTGCTAAGCTCAAGTGTGTTAAGAGACAAATATTATGATTCTAATGCCAGACTACACAAATAGATGAATGATTCAAATAATGTAAAAATAGTTACAATTTTATGTGAATTATGAAAAAAATGTAACTTTCTCAAAGTTAACATTCTAAATCATTTGTAAAAGGACATGCTTTAATGATAGATATTTAACTATCTCTCTGGAATTAATGTATAGTTCATACTTTACTGAAAAAGATTATTCATTTAAATAAATTCCTAATTTCTACATTTGTCTTTGGTTTTTAGTAACTTCCTATGGGTAGATACATTTAGGTAAAGATATCCACTTCTGCCTGTAGTATTAAAAAAACTAGAAATAAAATACTCATCCAGTAGGAATTTTTATTTATGATATACTTAGAAATAAGCAAGTAAGGAACACCAAGTAGTTTCTATACAAAATATGCATATTTGTGGATTTTTTGTATTGTAACTGTACATATATACTGTTAATTATTAATTAATTTGTATGTGTTTGTGTGAATCGGTGATTGTGCTTGTGTAGAAGCGGGCACTTGAGTGTGTGTGCGTGTGGAGAGCCAGGGATGGCATCAGGAATCATCCTAGATTGTTCTACCTCCTTAGTGCTTTGCTCTGGAGTTTCCCAAGTTCAACTTGCCAGTGTCTGTCCCTCATTTTTATATATGATTTGGGATCTAAATTCAGATCCTTTTGCCTGAGGCAAAGATTTTAACTCCTGAGCCACCTTCCAGTCCATATGTGGATCTTTTTAAGATTATTACATTGATATAGAAACGTTTAAAAGCACCTGACAATGTAAACCTCTGAAGAGGGAGGTATTTTCTCCTGGAAACGAAGAGTAACACTGAAGGAATGGAGGTTTACCTTTATAGTCTGTACAACTTGCGTTTGATAGTATTCATGCAGTATTTGGCTATTTTTAAAATAGGCAGTTAATTATTTTGTTGGGTCCTCAGAGAAAAGAAACTATCTCTTTTGCACTTGGTTGACTGAGAACGGGTGGTTCAGGAATACCCTGCCATGCATTTTACTGTAAGGCAAGTCAGTAGAAAAATGAACAAAATGGAAAAGGCCCAGAAATAGAGAGAAACTGATGGCTGAAGATATCAACTGAGCCACTGAATCAAACTGCCTGAATTCTGTAAGCCATATATTATCTGAATTATAGTATAGGCCAACTGTGAGTTGCAACTATGACTTGCAAACTCAAGTCCCATGTATCAGACATTGAATAAAAAATTCAGTTAATAAAAGCACTTAACATTATAATTATATTGCTATACATAGATGTACAAAGGAAAACTTCCAATGGTTTTGGAAAATAAATGCCATGCAAAAACCACAATACAAACACCACCAAATGATGGAGAGGATGTGGCAAGAAAGGAACTCTTTTACACAGCTGCTGGGAATGCAGGCTTATTACAACCACTCTGGCGATTCTTACAAAAGTTAAAGATTGAAATCCCAAATGACTCTGCTCTTCCACTTGTGGGAATAACCCCCATAAAGCAAAAATTCATCTCAACAAGCACAACCATGTTCACAGCAGCACTGTTTACAATAGCAAAGTCATGGAATCAACCCAAATGCCCAACAGTTGACGAGTGGATAAGGAAAATGTGGTACATTTATACGATGGAATACTACTCAGCCATCAAAAAAGATGAGCTAATGAGATCTACCGGGAAATGGATGGAACTAGACAAAATTATATCAAATGAAGTACCCCAGACACAGAAAATTAAGTGCCGTATGTACTCCCTAAAAGGTGGATCCTAGTACCAAACCCACTTAGTGACACACTCAAAGATAATTCTCTGTAACACTTACAGTAATTTCAAAGATTATAAACAAGAGGGAAGGGGAAGGTGGGCTCCCCCAAAAATAAGGAGATAAGGGATCAAGCTACAGTAGAGAAAATAGGTCATCATCAAGTATTGAAAGTAAGTAGGGAGACATCTGGTGCAGCTCACTCACTTTCCTCTCTGGTCACTTGCCACTGAGGTATTTGATCTCACTAGTCAGGGAGGGCATAGACTCTGGCAGATAGATGGTAACCATCCTGCAAATGGGAGACTGATCCTGCACCATCACGGTCTCCTACTCCTATTCCATCTATCTTTGAATCTACCCTAATATTAAGATTCCATTTAATCAGCCTTTTATCTCTGGTTAGGAAATGACCTCCAATACCAATCAGGATGGAACCAAGGGCGGTGCAGGAATGACAAAACTGAAAACAACAAACCATAATCCAGAACATCAGAGACCCTACATTAATCACATGGAACCAGGCCAGCCTAATCTCTTCCCATCCTAAAGCTCAGGGAAATTTTCGGAAGAGGGGGAGGTAAGATTGTAAAAGCTTAAAAATGGGGAAGAGCAACGATGAGCAAAATACTCCACCCAAGTTAGGGCCGCAGTAGCCATAATTGGACTTTGCATGACCCACACAATGACCAACATATCATTCACCCTCCAAAGTCTAGCATGCATCACAGGCACTAGGATCCTTTGAGGCAAGGGATTAACAGTTATAATAGTGTTCCCATAATAAAGGGGAGTCCAAGAAAGGGCTCTGGACAATGCCACTGAGTCCTTACAACTCATGAGAGTGGAGGGTGCAATGGGAAGTTTGACATTAACACTAAAGGATGCTCCAGGGAATGGGAGGAGGGAAGGGGGTCACTGGGAGAAAGGGAAGGGGGGAAAAGAAAGGAAAAAAGGGGGGAGGGTACAAGGGGCCAGGGGAGGGGAGGAGGGAGGGAGGGGACCAGGGTACCTATTAAGCTTGTATGATTGAGAAAATAAACAAACAAACAAACAAATAAATGCCATAATTTCTAGGCATTGTTCCATGGAGGGAGCCTGGCGCCAAAAGGAAAGATCATTTTTACAAACCATCTTTTTTTTTTTCTGATCATGCAAACTTAACAGGTACACCGGTCCCCTTCCATCCTCCACCCCCCAACCCTCCTGCTCCCCCCTTTGCTCCCCTCCTCCCTCTCCCCTCCCTTCCCATCCCCCAGTGCCCCCCCATCCCCGGAGCATCCTTTAATGTGCATGCCAAATGCTCCTCTGGATCCTTCTCTCCGATGAGGTGCAAGGATCCGGGGCATTTCCCAGAACCCTTTCCTTTGTTCCCCCTAAGCATAGGAACTACTGTGACTGTCAGTCCCTAGCCTCCAAGGATCCTAGTGCCTTTAGTCCATGCTAGACTTTGTGGGGTCAATAATGTGTTGGACATTGCAGGTCATGCAGTCTTATTATGATTGCTTCGGCCCTAACTTGTGTCTCCATATCTTGCATATCTTGCATGTCTTGCATATCATTACTCCTCCCGTCTTTGTGCTCTTACAATCTTACTGCCTCTTCTTCTGCAAATTTCCCTGAGCTTCAGGATGGGGAGAAATTAGGCTGGCCTAGTTCCAGGTGGTTGATATAGAGTCTCTGATGTTCTGAATTATGGTTTGTTGATTTTTTTTTTTTCAGTTTTGATGCTCCTTCAATGCCCTTGGCTCCATCCTGATGGGTATTGGATGTCACCCCCTGGCCAGAAAAGCTGTTAAATTAGAGTCTTATTATAAGGATAGATTCAAAGGTAGATGGAATAAAAGTAGGAGACCTTGGTGAGGGAGGGGGTCAGTCTCCCATTTGCAAAATGGTTACTTTCTCTCTGGCAGCCTACATGCCCTCCCCTTCTGGTGAGATCATTCCCCATCAATTTCAAATGATCAGGAAGGAAAGTCTGTGAACTTAACCAGATGTCTCATTACTTACTTGCAGTCCTTGATGGTAGTCTATTTTCTCTGCTGTAACATGGTCCCCTCTCTCCTTGTTTCTGGTGGGGCCCTTCTTCCCCATCCCTCCAGTTTATAATCTTTGCAATTACTGTAGGTATTACAGAAATTTGTCTTTGAGTGTCTTTAAGTGGGTTTGGTACTAGGATCCACCTATTAGGGAGTACATACGGCGCTTAATTTTCCATGTCTGGATACTTCACTCAATATAATTGTTCCCAATTCCATCCATTTTCTGGCAAATTGCATTAATTCATCATTTTTGATGGCTGAGTAGTATTCCGTTGTATAAATGTACCACATTTTCCTTATCCACTCATCAACTGTTGGACATCTGACAAACCATCTTTCTTTTTAAAATACTTGTATTTTTTCAGTGCTATAAATGGAACTCTGAGTCTTCTACATGATGTGCAAATAAATGGTCTGCAGCTGAGCCATGTCCTCAGACCTAATTGTTTTGATTTTGTAATCAGTATAGATGTATTTGTATTGCTGTTGTTTTTAAACTTTTGCATTACAAGTTCAGTTACTGTGGTATCACTCCAACAATTAACATAAGTCTCTGAGATTTCTCTGGAGACAATTGTTTTGAGCTGAGGAAGGCACCTTACCCAAAGTCGTGCTTTTTTCTTGGGGCAAAGCACACAATAACAAATTGATGTGGGACAATTTCACAAAGCCAGCCTATTTTATGAACGTTTTTTACTGGGGAGATGCCACCTAACTGTCCATCCCAGACAGGAGTTTGATGATATAGAAAAAAATTACATTAAGGTCCAACTTGATGAACCAATGAATTTATTTGAGTTACTTATAGGAGTAAGAGTGAGAGCTACTTACAATAGCAGGGGCGAGTCAAAGGCAGCTAAGTGTCCCTAGAAGCTGAGGATTTCCCCAAGGTTGTTTAGGTGGAATACCCTTCACTTAACCTGCCTCAGCCCATATACCCTAGTACCCTCCATATCTCAAGACCCTGGAGGCATGAGGACTGATATGAGAGCATGTGTGTAGCCTCCCCCAACCTCTGTCTCTGAGGGAACGTTGACAGTCAATCTTAATAACCTCAGACAGGAATGGCTGCTGTTTGTTCCAAGGAAAAACACCATATCACATAGTCTAGCTTAGAGCTCTCTATGTGGATATGCTGAATCCACCGTATATCCCAGCTTCTTTCTCTGTCCTATTCTTCTCTTTCCTATAGATGTGCATTCCAAAAGTATTCCTTCCAGATGACCACAGGTACACCTCTGTCTCCAAGCAACTGCATAAGAAATTTTATCCCCATCACCCTCTAGAGTAGCCTTTGCTTCTGCCAAAGCTGTGCATCCCCTCTTCTTTACATGATGTTCATCCGTGAGACTCTATTTAGTGTTAGTTCCTCTTGCTTCTGAATATTTTCTGTCTCCATAGCCTTTTAAATTCCTACCATTTTGAATGCATACAATAAGATTCCTCCATGAATAGCTTTCCTAATTGTTCCTGCCTACAAGTCCAGTGTTTCCAGCCAATTCATCTTATCTTTAAATATAGATTGGAAGAGTCAGTGAGCTTTCTTCTCCCTGCTAGAATTTGTCTACATCTACTAGCTGAATTCATTGGTCATAGTTGCAGCAGGATTTCACCTAGTCTAACATTAAATTGACAATGCTTCCCCAAGAGCCAATAGCTCTTCTGCTGGGACCTTGTTTTCTTACCCAGACATCACCAGCATGTCCACCCACTAAACTGGACTCAGTTCCTTGATTACCCAGGAGGGAAATGCTTTTCACAACTAGCATGAGAACAGCTTTACACCTCAGTGGCTCTGTCTGAATTCCTGTCATTTAAATGTTTTTTGTTTTTTGTTTTTTGTTTTTTTTGCCTAATAACACACTTCTTTTAAAGAGAGCATTCGGGGTTGGGGAGATGGATCAGTGATTAAAGCCTTTACCATCTAAATAAAAGGACCAGAGTTCAGATCCTTAGATCCCATGTAAAAAATACTTGACAGAAATGGCTGCAGCCTGCATTTCCAACCCTGGAAGGCAAAGCTGAGAAAATAGAAAAGCAATAATGATGCAAAACAATCCAGAATGATTCCCCATGTTATCCTCAGGCCTTTGCAGGTACCTAAACTCAAGTGTCCTCTCGTACACATGTCTTGCATGTGCACGAAAAATAAAAAAACAAAAACAGCATGAGTTCCATAGGATAATTTTACAAAGAGCAGATTTTTTTTAATTTTCTTTTGTTAAAGTCCTAAAGGAAAAAAATGAACATTCATAATATGAATTTAGCTTCTCATGGCCCTAAGAATTCAAGTAGTAACTTTAATTCTGGCATGAATTTGACATATTCCCAGGAAGTGTTAATATAGAAATTGATAAATTTTCCAAATCGGTACAATCTATTTCCTATAAAAAAGGATTATTTAATCTTAAATCAATGACAACTTTGTAAAATTAGCACTGTTAATTTATAGAACACTTTCAAACATTGCTTTATTGATTCTCCAAGAGTCCCTGAGAATTAGATTAACCAGTACTTTAGATATAAAGGGAAACCAATGTTCAGGGTGGCTACACTAAATATCTAGTCCCACACAACTAATAAGGAACTAAGTGGACTCTTCAATCCTGCCCTCTGGCAGTCTGGTTTCCAGAATCTGAAATACTCCACCTGAATGCCATCCCTGGGACTTCATTACCAAGATTTTATTTTCCATATGGAAAAATTTTATTGGTTCATGTTTAGATATGTTCAACTTGTTAAAGCTTGATTTCTGGAATGTTCTTCAGAAGCCCATGTATTGAAGATCTGGAAAGGTATCATTAGGAAGCAGTGGAATCTTTAAGATGCAAGGAGGGAGGAGTGCATTGGTGGTAGCAGGAGGAAATGAGTTTATTTCAAGGGGTATTAGAATCCCTGGACATTCTCTATTTACTTGTCCTAAAGAGGTCTCATCCTCCTTATACTTTCTGCCATCTCATAGTCAGCTTTCCATATACATACATATATATACACATATATGTACATGTATATATATACACATGCATATAAATTTGTCCCAGTATTTTCACATATAAGTACAGTATTTATTTTTTGACTCTGGCTTATTTCACCCAATATTGCAATCTTAATCCATCTAATTTCCTACAAATGACATTAACGTCATTCTTTGCAGCTGAAAAATGTTTCATTATGCATATATACCACATTTTCTTTATCCTTCACTTGTGCATGGACATATAAGGTGAAATCCATTTTCTAGCTATAAAGAATAGTGAAGCAGCTAACATGGATGTGCATTTTATTCTGTCATATGCTGTCTCAGTTATTTGAGACTGGATCATGTGGCAGCATTATTTTAAATTTTAGGGAACATCTACACTAATCTCCATACTCGTTATGTAAGTTTATATTACTACCAATGGTAAGTAAGGATTCATTTTTTCCTCCACAGAACTTGCCAGTATTTTTATTGTTGGTTTTCTTGATGTCAGCTGTTCTGACTGATATGATAGAATTTTGAGGTAGCTTTCATTTGTCTTCCCCTAATGACTAAGGATATTGAATCTTTTTTCAAACATTTAAAGTCAACTTATAATTATTTTTTGAGAGATGTCTATTTAATCTAGTTTCCATTCATTGATTTTATAATTTGGGTCTGTTAGGATTTAGTTTTTGAAGTTTTTTTATAGTTTCTAGATATTAAACACACCGTGAGGTATATAGTTGGCAGAGATTTTCTCCATTTTGTGAGATATCTATTCACTCTGCTCATTGTTTTCTGTGTTATGTAGAAGAAGCTTTTTAATTTCATGCAATCCCATTTGTCAAATTTTTGTCCTTTTCTCTAGCTAAAACTTTGATCACTACATTGATTAAGTATAGAAAGAATGGACATGCTTATCTACTTTTTGATCTTAGATGAAATGCTTTCAGTTTTTTCTTATCTTATACTTTACTTGTTATAATGTTTGCTACTGATTTATCATATGCACTCTTTATCTTAAGCGATATTCTTTTTGTTGCAGCTACTTTTCCTTTGACTGTGAGACAGTATGCAACACAAACTAACTAGGGGAAGAAGGAGGTATTTGTTTGACTCAGGTCCAGAGGAGATACATAGTCCATTATGATGGTAATTACATAGCAAAGTACAGTTGTAGCAGAAGCATGAGGTCAGTCAAGAGGTCTACCACTAGCCAAGAAATTCCACTCAAGGCAGGGCTGCTGCATCCAGGAACCCACTGCAATGAAATGTATTTTTACCAGACCTGTACAATGGCTGACATATCAACATTCCCCCATAGACTAGAGAGGATCTCAGGGAAAGCAATTGCATTCATGGGTAACGTTAGGGGCCAGACAGGTAACAGGTATATCCTTATCAATGAGTCTACCCAAACAAAGGCCCTACTAGAGCAGATAATCCGAAGGGAACCCTGGAGTCCACAGAAGCCCAAGAAAGGAGGAAGTGGAAGGGAATTGTGAAGGGAGGGTAAGGTGAGAGAGAGGGCGTGAGGGAGGAAAGGAGGACAGAGACAACCACCTATTATGTTTGTAAAGCTAGCAAAAAATTAAAAAAAATAAAAAGCAGAGAAAGCGCAACAGAACAAGAGGAAACAGGGCTACTAAACCTCATGGCTTGCTCCATGTGTGTGAGTTTCTTTTGGGTCTTTTATCATAAAAGTAGTTGAAATTTGTCACACAAAAAAAACTTTTTGGTATTACTGAAAATGATCCTGTGATCTCACTGGTATTTTTAAGTGCAGTTTGGCACTTATCACCTTGCTGTATTGAACCATCCCTGCATCACTGTAATGAAGACAACTTCGACTAAGTGTTCACTCTTACCAAGATGCTCTCAAATTCAGTTTTCAAATGCTTGAGAATTATGGCTGGTGTGTCCATTGAGGAAACGGGTCTATAGTCTTCTTTAATTGTTGTGTCTTTATATTGTTTTTGCTGTCAGGATAATTCTGGCTTTACAGAATGTACTAGTTACTCTTGTTTTGCTGTGAGAGAACATCCAAAGCCAAGCAATTTAAGGGAGAAATAGTTCTAGAGGGGGACAAACAGTCCTTTTGTGGTGCAAAAGGCATGACAAGCTGGCAGAAGCTGGAGACAGGCTAAGTCATACCCAACCACAAGGCTGCGAACATGCATGCATCATCTGTGAGGTTTGCACACATGTGCATATGCATGATACATGGAGAGAAGAGTATTAGTTGGAGATCTCTACAAGTGATGTACCTGGTATGGATTAAGAATTTTTGCGTATTAGAAACTTGGTCTTTAGTGTTGCAGTGTGAAGATTTTATAATTTTAAAGAGCTAGGATCTAGTGGACAGTAAAGGTAAGCATTACCATCAGAAGAAATCAGTGGTAATCTCAGAGGATGGAGGACTTTTCATGAGAGTGAATTGTTATTAGCAGAGCAAGACTCTGGTCTCCTAGATCACTGGATGACTGCATGGCACTGTTGTGATGCCTTCTGCCAAGAGGCTCTTCTCAGAAATCAAATTGGCACCACTCAGTCTTAGAATTTTATCCTGAAAAACCGTGAACCAAATAAACATCTTAAAACATAATTAGTTGTCTTCATGGTATAATAAAAGCATGAAATAGACCAATAAACCCTTTCTGTTGGTTTCACAGCAACACTTCACTTTCTGGTACCAAATTCTCTTAGTTTCATGTCAACACTCCATTTTTCAGTACCAATTTCTGTCACAGTTTGCCTGTATGTTTTCTGCAAATTCACAGCTAAATGACTTATGGGAACAAGTGGCTTTATTTCATCTCACAATTGTCTGATCACAGTTTTTAGTCCAGCTTGGCAGGAGAGAACATAACACCAGAGGCTGAGGGACCTGACCTTACTATATTCACAGGACTATTGAAAGAGATAATTCTCACTTGCCAAGTCAACATGTCTGGCCAAGTATGCCAAAGAATCCAACTTCCTTTACTAGCTCCCTCCACCTGCCCAGGATTTAGTCCTACCCATCATGGCCTGAGCCTTCATCATCAATTAAGGCTTACCTCAGCAACTAATTCTTACAAATGTGCCCAGAGTCAAGCCTTCAATTGTCAAGCTGATACCTGTATCTAACTATAGCACCAACCTAGGAAGCTCGAGGTCTCATCTCTTGGTGAAATTTGTGAGATGGTTAGTAGAAACCATGGTTCAGCACCTTGTTGCAGCTGCTGTGAGAAACTCCCATTCTTCCCAATCTTCATTGCCCCGATCATCCATTAAAATATGCCAGTCAGTCATTCTGCAACGCTCTTACCTTCCCTTACAGAAAAAAAACTGATGGCTTAGAAATGTCTCTTGGCACAGAGGTGGCTGTGAAAGAGTTTCAGATACTTTTCTCCACAATTATGGATGCATTCTCATCTAAGTTCTTGAATATCACAAAGTGTTCATACCTATGAGTGGCCATTATGATTTTTCTGAGAGAGAATGAGGGCTAAAACCTCCCATTCTTCCATTTTTATGATGTCATTCTTCCCATTTGGCAGTTTCTTATGATGCTAAACATACACCTACCAGATGGCCCAGTCCTTCTATTCCTTATTTTCTTGAGAGGGTGAAAACAGATATTTATACAAAGATTTGGACTCACGTGTTCATATCAGTTTTATTTGGTGTAGTCCCAAACTGAAAATAACTGATATCCTCAAGTGAATAAACAAACTGGGGTGAATGTTTGCAATGCAAAACTATTCAGCAATAACTTACAGTGACAGGAAACTGATTGGAGTATGGATAGAAGCAAAGAAGCAGAAAAGAAATATTTCAAAGAATCAGGAAGAGTCCTCTGAGTAATGTATTTATTGTTCTGATTGTGATGAACTCATATGTAAACTTCATAAATATACATAATTTAAATGGGTGTACTTAAAGCCTATACCATTCTTATCTCATGGATGAAAAAAGCAGTTTGTCATAGCAACTTTTTGTTCTCTACTTGGAAATATTTTCCAAGTAGTCTAACACTAAGTTGATCAAATTCTAACTATAACATGCCACGGTGATGCAAGGAGTAGATCACAACTATTTTCACCATTTGCATGAACATAAAAGGAAATCAATTTGGTCTTAAAAACATTTTAGTCTCTCATTAAAAATTTCCAGAAATGGGCAGAGCACTGCTCTAGTTTCATAAGGTAAACAGGAATTCAGAATGCTGCATCCTTGATCCCACCTTGTGTTAAAATAGCTTCTTAAGAACCAGTCAAATCAAACTGTTCCAACAGCAGGAAAGAGAAAGAGTATAACAAACATGTTTCTATTTAATGTCATTTTTAGAAGGGACACATGACATTTTCATAGACATATAATTGGCCCAAACTAACTTCCAAAGGGAGGGAAAGTAGCCAGCTGAAAGTCTAAGGGGTGATGAATGAGAAGGAGAATGTATAATACAGGACAACCAGCAGGGTTTAGATGATACAATGTCTTAGATCCTAACAAATGAGCATTTCAATTCTGCAAATACAGGTAATTTCTACAGGTGGCTGTTCCACACTCACTTTTCATCTCCGGTACTCATAAGCAGCAATCAAGGAGAGGTAATAAACTAGGGACTAGAGTTGGAAAGAGTATTTCATCTTCTTATGTGTGTGTGTGTGTGTGTGTGTGTGTGTGTGTGTGTGTGTGTGTATGTGTGTGTGTATCTGCACATATGGAGGCCAAAAGTCAATACGAGGTGTCTTCCTCAGTCATTCTTCACTTTAGTTTTTGAGGCAAAGTCTCTCACTAAATTTGGAGCTCTCCAGTCCTGGAGTAACAGTTGAGAACCAGCACACCCTGCTTTTTATGTGGTTGCTAGGAACTGGAACTCAAATTCTCATGTTTCTGTGGTAAGCACTATATTTCCAACCTTGGTTTTCAAGAATAATTTCAGTTCATGAGTATCCTTTATGGATGTCTCCCAATGTTTAGAAGTGATGTAAAATTAAGTGAACAATTAACTTTGCTTTGTGGCAAACTGCCAGAGGACGGTTAATTGATTTAGTGATACTTGGCAGTGATAATCATTTGCGAGTCATATGTGTCCCTGTGGAATCAATCAAGGGTGCTTATGAGGACACTAGGCCATGTTTAATAGAGAACTACCTGAAAGGAAGTTGTTGTAAACCTAACTAGGACACTTTTCTCATCCATCCTTTCCTCCATTCATGAGAAGACAGAGGTTATCTCCCTATATAAACAATTTCACTCAAAGAATTGTTTTTCAAGGCTTAGGAAAATTTGTTTACTTGTTTTTAGTACATTCATTCCAATGGTGCTACCTTGGGAAGAATACAAGACTGGTGGGTTGCTATGATCATGGGGATGATAAATCATCATCATCACACTTAAAGAATCTGAGGATTACTATGCAAAGAATAGAATGAAGTAGAAGTTATGAAGTGGAAGTAAACTCATACTTTACATCTTTCCAGTCCTTTGGAAAGCTATATTTGTATTGCAGAGATTTAAAATTGTAAAAACTCGCAAGAAATCAACCCCAAAACGATAATTCTTGGGGATTTCAACACCGCCCTCTCAACATGGGATAGACCAACAGGTCAAAACAGAGACACACTGGGCTTCCAAGATGTCTGCAGTGACAGTCTCCTCCAGCTTTGGCTAGCCAGCCATGCCACCTCTGCTTTGAGAGACGGTACTTTCCTCTGGAACCGTAAGCTGAATAAACCTCCCTTTTCCCCATTAAGTTTCTTGATTTTGGGTGCTCTCTCACAGCAATAGTTAAGAGTAACTGATACAGAAATTGGTACCGGGTAGTAGGGTATTGCTGTGAGATTAAGAACAGCTGGTACCACAAGGTGAAATTGTTTGTGAAGCTGAGAGAAGTTGGTACCCAGAAGTATGGCCAATGCTGTGATGTGGCTAGTGTGCCTTTGGAACTGTTTGTTGGGAGAAATAGGGAGAACTTTGGGACTTTGTGCTGGGAAAGTCTTTATATCTGAGCAAGGGGGCCAAATGGGCCTTTCTCATGAGAGCTCAAAGGAGAGAAATGCTGTGAGAGAGACCCAGACTAGTGGAAGCCTTGCTTGTGATGGTCCAGAGGGGAACAGAGACTGCATTTGCAATTGGACGAGTGACACATGGAGCCATGTGTTGGCTGAGAGTTTAGTGAAGTTTTGCCCTCGTCCTGAAAGTTTGCCTGAAATTAAGCTGGAGTGCTTGGCAGAGGAAATTCCAAAGCAATGTAGTCTTGACAATGTGATATGGCTACTTTTTAGATGTCTTCAGAGTTATGAAAAAGAGCACAGAATCAGGCAAGAAGAAGAAAAACTGTAAGATCCAATGATGAAAAATACAATGGCAAACTTAAAGAGTTGAACCAGGAAGAAGCAGAGAACAGAAGCTGTTGAAGAGATTAGCTATTTGAATAATAGGTGAAGCCCTAGCTTAAGGGCAAGATCCTCAGGGAAGGCTCCCACTCATAAGAATGCAAATCCTATCAGAAGACTGGAGCTAAAGGGTGGTGTTCCAAAGCAAGAGTTGGTTTCTCTTACCAAGCAACTGCCCAGGAGTGAAAGAGATGGTCAACATAGAGAAGCAGAATCAGCTGTGATTCAAGGGGGCCAGTCTTGGCAAAGTCGTCCACGTGGTTCTGGTTTTAGAGGGATCAGTGATGCAAGAGGGAGGAGATCATGGAGTCCTCCTCCAAGATTTCAAAAGTCGGCAGAATCATGAGGCAAGAAGCCTGCAGTTTAGAGGCCCAAGAAGGGACAGTTTGTGCTGTGGAGTTAAAGCCTGGTTTGCCATTGAGAAGTAAAGATGTTAGAGATTCCAGACACAACATGGGACACCTGCCAAGGAGAGCTGTATACCCTGGGAGGAATCAGCCTCAGAGAGCAATGTATTCTATGGGCAGCTGCATTGAAGGGGTGGAAACAAAGCCCTTTGGAACTGAGATGATTTCAACAAGAAGCTCACCTGTTAGACTTGGAGCTACAAGATTTGAAGTTTGTCCTGCTGGTTTTCAGTCTTGTTATGGACCGATCTTTCCTGGATATGCCCCCATTCCTTCCTTTTGGAATGGGAATGTTTATTCTGTGCCATTGTATGTTAGAAGTATGTAACTTGTATTTTGATTTTACAGGAGGCTTTGGACTTTGGACTTTTGGACTGTGTTGGAATACTAATGTAGTCTATGAAGACTTTTAAAGTTGGACTGAGTATGGGTTGCATAATGAGATTGCAATGAGCCTGTGGGGGCCAGGGGTGGAATGTCATGGTTTGAAACGTGTCCCCCACAGTCTCATGTATTTGGCAAGGTCATGGCACCTTGAGAGGTGGAGCCTTGCTGGAGAAAGGCAGTCACAAGGGGTGGGCCTTGAAGTGGATTAGTCCCACCCTACCTCGAGGAGAAGTCTGCCTTTGCAGCAAGCAGTCTGTAGCTCTCCGCTTCCAAGATGTCTGCAGTGACTTAGCCTCCTCCAGCTTTGGCCAGCCAGCCATGACACCTCTGCTTTGAGAGACTGTACCTTCCCTCTGGAACCGTAAGCTGAATAAACCTCCCTGTTTCCCGTTAAAAAAAAAAAAAAAAACAGAGACACACTGGAACTTAATCAAACTCTTAAAGAAATGGACCTTACAGATCTCTATCGAACATTTCATCTACGCACTAAAGAATACACATTTTTCTCAGCAGCACATGGAACTTTCTCCAAAATAGACCACATATTGGGCCACAAAACAAATCTTCACATATACAGGAAAGTTGAAATTCTAGCCTGTACCCTATTACCCCACCATGGTCTAAAGCTTGATGTACGCAACACTGCAAACAACAAAAAATACACTAACTCCTGGAAACGAAACACTATGATGCTGAATGAGAATTGAATTCAGGAAGAAATTAAAAACGAAATTCAAGATTTCCTGGAAGTGAACGATAAAGAAAATACAACTTATCAAAATCTTTGGGACACAATGAAAGCTGTCCTAGGAGGTAAATTCTTGATGTCTACATCAAAAAAAAAAATCACAAATAAAAAAAACAACAATGCAGCTTAAAGCTTTAGAGACACAAGAGCAATCTGATCCCAAAAGCAGTAGAAGAAAGGAGATTAGCAAAATCAGGGGAGAAATATCCGAAATTGAGATAAGGAAAACGATACAGAGAATCAACCAGTCAAAAAGCTGGTTCTTTGAAAAAAAATCAATAAGATTGATATACCTCTTGCTAAATTAACCAAAAGCAAGAGAGAGAAAACACAAATTAACAAAACTAGAAATGAAAATGGAGTTATTACTGATACCCAAGAAATTCAAAGAATTATAACATCATATTTTGAAAACTTATATTCTGTGAAATTTGACAACACAAAAGAAATGGATGAATTCCTAAGTAAGCACAACTTACCTAAATTGAATCAGGAAGTTTTGAATTATTTAAATAGTCCTATAACATATAAGGAAATTGAGGAAGTAGTCTCGAATCTTCCCACCAAAAAATGTCCTGGACCAGAAGGATTCAGCATAGAGATCTACCAGACATTTAAGAAACAAATAACACCAATACTCCTTAAACAGTTTCATCAAATAGCAAAGGAAGGAACACTTCCAAATTTCTTTCTATGAAGCTAATATCGTCATAAGCCCAAAACCTAATAAAGATACACTTAAAAAAGAAAACTATAGGCAAATCTCTTTGATGAACACGGATGCAAAGATTCTCAACAAAGTCTTAGCAAATTGGATTCAAAAGCAAATCAAAAGATCATTCACAGTGATCAAGTAGGCTTTATCCCAGGCAAACAAGGGTGATTCAACATACACAAATCAATAAATTCACCACATAAACCAGTCCAAAGTCCAAAACAACATGATACTCTCAATAGATGCAGAAAAAGCCTTTGACAAGATCCAAAAGCCCTTTATGATCAAAACCCTAGAGTCAGTTGGTATGGAAGGAACTTTTATCGATATAATAAAAGTTGTATACAACAAGCCAACAGCAAGGATTATTATACTCAATGGGGAAAACTTGGAGCATTCCCACTTCGATCAGGAGCTAGACAAGGCTGTCCACTCTCACCACTTCTATTCAATATTGTACTTGAAGTCTTAGCTGAAGCCATAAGACAAGAAAAGGACATAAAAGGGATTCAAATTGGCAAGGAAGAAGTCAAGCTATCTCTATTTGCAGATGACATGATCTTATACCTGAGTGATCCCAAAAACTCCACCAAGAAACTCCTGGAACTAATACAGAAGTTCAGCAGGGTGGCAGGATACAAATTAAACTTATAAAAATCAGTAGCCTTCCTATATGCCCAGAATGAAAGAAGTGAAAAAGCCCTGAGAGAAACAATACCATTTACTATGGCCCCTAAAAAAATGAAATACCTTGGTATAAACTTAACCAAGGAAGTAAGAGAACTTCACAATGAAAACTTTAAAACCCTAAAGAAAGAAATTGCAGAAGACACCAGAAGGTGGAAAGACCTCCCATGTTCCTGGATTGGCAGAATCAACATCATAAAAATAACCATCCTACCAAAGATAATATACATTTTCAATGCCATACCAATCAAAATCCCAAAGCAATTCTTTAAAGAAGTTGACCAAACAATCTCACAAGTCATATGGAAGCAAAAATGGCCCAGGATAGCAAAGACAATCCTGAGTAACAAAAACACTGCTGGAGGTATCACCATACCAAACTCTAATCTATACTATAAATCCATAGTTATAAAAACAGCCTGGGTACTGGCTCTAAAATAGACATATGACAGCCTGGGCACTGGCTCTAAAATAGACACACAGAACAATGGACAAGGGTGGAAGACCCAAATATAAGTCCACACAACTGCAGTCATTTGATCTTTGACAAAGGGGCCCAAAAAATCCAATGGAAAAAGAACAGCACCTTCAACAAATGGTGCTGGCAAAACTGGATGTCCACATGCAGAATATTAAAACTGGACCCATACTTTTCACCATGTACAAGACTTAATTCCAAATGGATCAAGGACCTTGATATAAGGCCAGAGACTATAAAAACCATAGGTGAAAGGGTAGGGAACTCCCTCGAGCTGATTGGACTAGGCCAACAGCTCCTAAACGGAAATCCAACAACACAGTCACTACAACCGACACTCAACAGATGAGCTTATGAAATTAAAGAGCTTCTGTTCAGATAAAGAGATTGTAACTCGAGCCCAAAGGTAACCCACAGAATGGGAGAAAATCTTCACTAACCTACATATCTGATAGTGCTCTATTATCCAGAGTGCACAAAGAACTTAGAAAACTAAACACCAAGGAAACAAATGGCTCAATTAAAAATGGGCCTTGGAACTTAAAAGAAACTTTACCAGGGAAGAAATTGAAATAATGCTCCACTTCCTTAGCTATCAGAGAAATGCAAATCAAAACTTCCCTGAGATATCATCTCACCCCATCAGGATGGCAAAAATCCACAATACAAATGACACCAAATGCTGGAGAGGATGTGGCGAGAAGGGAACTCTCCTACATTGCTGGTGGGAATGCAGGCTTATACAACCACTCTGGCGAGCTGTCTGGTGATTCTTAAAAAAGTTAAAGATTGAAATGCCATATGACCCTGCTATTCCACTTCTGGGAATAACCCCCCCATGCAGCAAAAATTCACCTCAACAGCATGACAGGACTATGTTCATAGCAGCACTGTTTACAATAGCAAAGTCATGGAATCAACCCAAATGCCCAACAGTTGACGAGTGGATAAGGAAAATGTGGTATGTTTATACTATGGAATACTACTAAGCCATCAAAAATGATGCATTTATGAAATTTGCCCAGCAATGGATGGAATTAGAAAAAATTTTATTGAGTAAAGTATCCCAGACACAGAAAATTAAGCACCATATGTACTCCCTAATAGGTGGATCCTAGTACCAAACCCACTTAGTAACACACTCAAAGATAAATCTCTGTAATACCTACAGTAATTGCAAAGATTATAAACTGGAGGGAAGGGGAAGGAGGGACCTGCCAGAAACAAGGAGAGAGGGGATCATGCTACAGCAGAGAAAATAAGCCACCATCAAGTACTGCATATATGTAATGAGACATCTGGTTAAGCTCACAGACTTTCCTTCCTGGTCACTTGCAACTGATGGGGTTTGATCTCACCAGACAGGGAGAGCATAGAGCTTGACAGGTAGAAGGTAACCATCCTGCTATGGGACACTGACTCCACCTCATTGCAATCTCCTACTCTTATTCCATCTACCTTTGAATCTACTCTTATAATAAGACTCTATTTTAACAGCCTTTAATATCTGGCTAGGAGGTGACATCCAATACCCATCAGGATGGAGCCAAGGGCAGTGCAAGAACAGCAAAACTTGAAAAAAAAAAAACAACAAACCATAATTCAGAACATCAGAGACTCTACATTAATCACCAGGAACCAAGCCAGCCTAATCTCTGCCCGTCCTAAAGCTCAGGGAAATTTGCAGAACAGGGGGTGGTAAGATTGTAAGAGCCTAAAGATTGGGAGGAGCAATGATATTCCACACAAGTTAGGGCTGAAGTAATCATAATAGGACTTTGTATGACCTGCATAATGACCAACATATCATTGACCTCCCTAAGTCTAGCATGGATCACAGGCACTAGGATCCTTAGAGGCAAGGGATTAACAGCCACAATAGTGTTCCTATACTAAAAGGGAACACAAGAAAGATCTGTAGGCAATGGCACTGAGTCCTTACACCTCATCAGAGAGGAAGACCCAGAGGGAAATTTGACATGCACACTGAAGGATGCTCCAAGGATGGTGATAGGGGGCACTGGGAGAAAGAGAGGGAGGGGGGCAAGGACAGGGAAAAAGGGAGAGGGAGCATGGGGATCCAGGGAGGGGTAGAGGGAGGAAAGGGAATGGGGTACCTATCAAGTTTGTATGAGTGAAAAAATATTCATTAAAAAAAGAAATGAAGGGTGAAAATAAAAACAATCAACTGTTGTGATGTGAAAAAAATAGATTGTAAAAACTCGAGCTTCTTATTTAACCTGCCTGAATCTCTAGATTTTCTAGTTAGGAATAAAGAGGAAGAGTAGTTATAATTTTCTATCTCCTGCTTTAATTCTCCCTTAGATAATAACATCTGCCTCCCTTCATTTACTGTTTAAGGTTTTTACAAAGCATCAGGTGCCTTCAGAGGACAATCAGGGCTTCTGACAGGCTGAAAAAGGCTTAGACTACATCAAACATTTCAAGTCTTTTTTGTTTTATTTCGTTTTACTAGGACAATGGATGCTTAAAAGTGAAGAATGGCAGAGGACCCACTCCAAAAAGATTTTGACTCCTGGAAAAAAATGCATGGTATGGTCTTTGCTCTTTTAGGTTTCAGAGATTGTAGTAAGAACATATAGCAAATGGCAAAATAGTAGTGATCAATAATCACATTTGAGCTAAGAACCATTGGTATTCACTGTAACCAGCTCTGTATTGCTAGGTCTGCCACATATGCAGTAGAGAAGGTGGAAGCATCAGTCAGGGTTCCTTCCCCTGACTGCCAGGAGTCTTTGCTTATGGTTTGATCTCAGAACAGTGACTGCTCTTGTTTTTCCACCTCTGTCTCATGCTGCAGAAACTCTGACCAGGCCAAAGAGCAGATCTTTCTTATACTCTTAGGGGTGGTGTCACAGTTACTCCCTCTCCTGCTGTAAGACAAGACTCACGAACTTAATGGAGAAAGAAGTTTATTTGTCTTATTGTTCCAGAGGGGAGACATAGTCTACTGAGGGGGGAGTCCCATAGCAGACTGCGTGGAAGGCAGCAGAAGCTGAAGGAGACGTGGATCATGTCCATCATCAGAGAGGTCCAGAGAGCAAGGTGCAGACTGCTAGAGCAGACTACTAGCAGAAGTAGGGCGGAAATAACCAACATCCAGACACATTCCCTGTGGCGTGCCTTTCTCCAATCAGTCTTCTTTCTTAAAATTGTCACAAGCTTCTCAAACATCAGCATTAACTAAGGATTCAAATACATATGCCTGTGGGGGACAATTCACATTTAAACCATGACAAGTGGATAATATTTCACCCACTCATAGCAGACTCAGCGTTCTAAACTTTTTACCACCCATACTCAAGCTAACTTGAAAATCAGAGCTTTGCTGTAAGAAGAGGCACGCTGAAAACCTCATGTGTTGCCTTCCCTTTCCCAGTACCCTCCTGTATAGGAATGTGCTCTGTAATAGCAAACCACTGAGTTAGTTCACCTTGGTTTCTCATAGGACACTTTCCATGGGAATTCACCTGGAATCAGGCCAGTCAAATCCCTCCCCATCCTAAGGCTCAGGGAACCTTGCAGAAGTGGAGATGGTTAGATTATAAAAGCTTAAAGATGGCAAGGTCCATCACTGGATATGACATTCCACTCAAAGCAGGGCTGCTGTATCCAGGAACTTACTGCAAGGAGACTCGTCCTTTACCAGACCTGCACAATGGCTGGCAAATGAACATGCCTACAGCCCAGTAAGGATCTCAGGAGGAATAATTTCAAGCAGTATGACCCTTGGGAGCTAAATCTTGACATGTGAAGGAGAGTGTTCTTATCAGTGGGTCTGCCCAATGAAGGGCCACTTGGTCTGCCACAGAGGTCTGAACCCCACCAAAGCAGATGATACAGAGGAAATATACAAATAGCTGGTCAGGACGGTGGGAGGGAGTAAGACAGATTGATGGAAGGAGTGAAGGGAGGGAAGTAAGTATAAAAGGAGGTTGGGGTTAGGGAAGAAGGAGAGCAGAGATTATTGCTCACTGAGTTTGTACAATGAGGGAAAAGATAAAGATTAGATAGATAGATAGATAGACAGACAGACAGACAGACAGACAGACAGACAGACAGACAGACAGACAGATAGATAGATAGATAGATAGATAGATAGATAGATAGATAGATCTTCCTAAACATCTCAGCAGATGGGCAGACCTGGCTGACTTACTTGAAACAAAACAGAAAGAACTTTTAAAATAAGGGCATTGCCTGAAGCAACATGTATCTTCATGAAGAGCAATGATGGTGACTTCAAGATGGAAACAGGAATTCAGCGAATTTCATGTAAGGGAGCCAAGAGATCAGCAACTCTTGGAGTTTGCCTGTGAAGACCCATTTACTCAGAAACAGTCATAGCAGGACAGGAAGAGGGGAAAGCAACCGAATAGATCCATCAATACCAGTCAGAACTCTCCCTGGAATAGTGCAAATGGCAGAGCATTCAGAGAACTTCAACATGACCTTTCACCAAATAGTGCCTGAACAACCAACTATTCAGACTTATGGATGACCTAGAAAACCAGGCTTCAAAATGACAGCACAGTCATTGCCGACCATCTGGAAGATGTGTGCATGACCACACTGTGGCTACTAGAGAGCATTAGAAAGGATACACACAAGTGATTTGTTTCAAGTAAATATGATGTAAAGCAAGGAAAAGCAATGCAAATTCCTCAAATAATGTAGCAGCAAGCTATGTACCATTGAAAATTATGGGGATATGTATGATACACGTTCCAATAAGGCAAAATTTTGGAAACTGAAGCTAAAAGATAAAAATAATGGTTGGAAGTTTGAGTAGGCCTTAGAAAGCCATGGACTGTGAAGAAAAAGATTTGGCTGCACAGAGACCACAAAGTGGTTATGTTTCTGATTAGACAAGAAATTTAATGGTCTGAATAAGCTGTGAGCAGAGAGTTGGAAAGTGATCCTAAAAAGTTAAAAGAAATAGTGCTGACCAAGTGATTTATGAAGAGGACCAGTCAGTCAAGAAAAATGTGTCCCAGATACTGACAGTGGATTGATTTGCCTGCTGTTACTAATCTTCAGAGGTAGGAAATATTTATTGCACGTAGAACATAACTGGCCATGCTTCTCAGATCTGCCAGTGAAAACAGACAAATAGAAGACTTGAGATTGCAGAGTTAGTAGCTAAAACCCCAGAGCATAGCACCTACCAGAAGGTATGTTACAGGAGCACATAAGAAGAATGAAAAGGGCTGGAGAGGTGGCTCAGAGGTTACGCCTCTGCCTTGCAGGCAGAAGGTCCTGAGTTCGGATCCCAGATCCCACGTATAGACGCCAGGCGGAAGCGGGGGCAGCCTGCGCTTCTGGTCCTGGTAGGGCGGAGCCTGTGAATCCCGGGGCAGAAGGAGGTGGAGGCGTCCATGGTGGTTCCCGAATTCGTCCGTGGTTCTACACACACACGCGCGCGCAGACACATACTTACGCACACACACACAATTGAATAAATAATAATAAAAAAATTTAAAAAAAAGAAGAATGAAAAAATACAGATTCCTATATTAACCAACTAAAAAAATCAAAGAAAAACATGGGGCAAACCATCTCGGCAAAAGGGATAAGCTGTGTCCTGGCCTAGTTGAGTATGAAAAGCTGGCTGGGAATGAAGGAGGAACTGTCCAGTGACAGCCAGACTTAACTGGATCTGAAGCTCTTTCATCACCCCAGAAGGAAATAGGCTTTCCCAACTCTGCCATTACTCAACTCCACCTACATCAAGTCATTATTGATCACTGATGCTCCTTGACCTCATGAAACAAAGGAAGATGCTAAAGAAATGATCCTTAGATTTCTATTCAACTGTGCATTTGTGATCCTTGACCTTGAATTACGGCACATTCAATCTCTTAGCCTTTTCGTACTCCAGTGTTTCTGGAATCTAAATTATGTTACCCTGAAATGCTAATCCTTCCTATATTATGCCATTTATAATACTTTCAGTATCAAGTACAGAATCCCCAAATGGAATTGACCTAAATAATCAGATTTATTTGCCTATATAATTTCCAAAGTGTTTCCAGTTTAGTTTTGCTTGTGTTTCAGTTGGGAGTAAGTTTCACTTTCCTTCCTTTCTCCCTATTTTGAGGCTGTTTCTGTGTATCGGCTTCATCCTTATCCTAACTTCCCCCTGAGCAATAGTTTTTATGTTTCCTGAATTTATATCAACATATGACAATAAGTAGAAATCAAAAGGAAACATAGCATAAGTATCCTGAAATTACAGAGAAAGAAGATGTCTGGGATTTATGCAGATTCAACTCTTGCCTGCTGTCCAGCAAATGCTCTATGTCTGGATGGTGTGAATAAAATATAAAGGGAATATGGTTACCCCAACTAGGAAGGACCAGTCAGAGCCTTTTCAGAGAGAACAAATAGAAATAATGTTATTCAAGCTCCAATAATGTTACACAATAGAAGACAAGGGATTTGGACATAGGTGAAATAATCTAAATAAAAATGGTTATCATGAGTTGTCAAATGGTATGTGTCTATCAGTTCTCCATATCTTCCTCCTTTAATAAGGTCTTATCTCATTCACAAAGGTGTGATTCTCACTGCTTGTGTTGTCATAATCTGTATTATCCTTTATACTAAGCAGGTCCAAGTAATCTCTGAAACTTCCATTTCCCCAGTAATGCCTAGCTTTAGAGTTTTTAATGAATATTTATATTTATATATCTATATTATATTTATTATATATTTTAGGTAGTAGAGAAATGCAGTCATTTCACCCTCCAACAACCCTTAACAGGCAGAAATTCCCCACAGTTACTGTAGAGAAATATCAAAAGTAAAGAATAAAGTAGAGTTTTTGAATGACAGTTCCCAACATTTAAAATATTTTAAGAACCCATTATTTCTTCTTGGTTTTTGTTATTCTTTTAGGTAGAAAATGATAGCATTTTTGAATTTCAGCCACTGTAATATGGATACTTAATCTTTCCTTCCTCATTTGGAAGCACTGAACTCATGAATAGGACCTAAAAGGTAACAATTCCCCTTCTCCTTACTTTGGTAAAGACTATCCTTTCTGTCTTCAAGAAAGGAAAGGGGAATAACTGAGAGAAGTACAATAATCATACTGGACACTGACCAGCAAAATATTTACTTTCTATTTCCAGACTTTATACAGGCCTAGTGGTCTTTATTCTAGAAGTCTTCCTTCTACCAGGAGATGTACCAGAGACTTCATTTAACTAGAAAGTAAGATTGTTGCCTGGCCACTTTGAGTTTTGAATGTACTAAAAAAGTAATTAAAATGACAGATAGGATTACTGACCTAAACTACCCTGGGGGGGGGGAAGTCAACTACTACTCCACAATGGGTTTAAGGAAGAATATATCTAGGATACTAGGAGATTGCTTAGTGCATTTTTTGGTATTATCATGTGCTGCAATTAAGGTCAATAGAAGAATAATGAAAACTCAATCCAAGCAAGACTAAGAATAGCTCAAACCCTTCAGGAATGAAGGTTTGGTTCATCCTATTTGCTATAGAATCATGACCTGTAAAGATATTTGTTGAAATTAAAGGGAATTCAGTATGGGTAATAAGAGAAACTGGCTATAGACTGCATCTTGGGGAGTGGGAAAAAGTAATTATAAATACCAACTACAACCACAGGAAAAATTACTGAAGCAAAAATTATACTTGTCATAAATATTTCCTCTATATTTTGTTAATTATACATTTGTTTGTGTATGTAAATATATTAAGCAAATATCTTTGTTTTCTTTTTATGTATTTATGTTTACAACGGAATTTTTATTCCACCTCATCATCCCTCCACCCTTAGAAGACTTCTTCCTGCTTGGCAAGCTTGTCTTCTACCTCAGTGTTCTTTCCTGTGTATGCTTCCCAGTGAGCTCAATAGAAGATTCTTTTCTCACATGTACCTGAGATACAGTATGAGAACCTGTCATTTAAAAGAATTTATTTTAAATTATTTCAGCCTTTACCTATTAAAGAAAGTTCTTTCATTTTAATCTAACTCTAATTAAATCTTTCATTAGATTTCTGGAAAGTACAAAAACTGGCAAATACTTGATATATTTTTCTTTCCTAACACCCTTCTGCCACACAAGTATGAATGAACACCAAAATGATTCCCAAAGGAGTAACAATAGCTTGTTTCCACTAACTGTGCAATGAAACCAGGCTTAAAAGGCCCCCACAAAGTACGTTATGTTATTATCCACATTAAGGGATGTATCCAAGGTTCTATGGCTACTAAAGGATAGAGATGAAAGTTTGAGTACAATACAGTATCCTTGAATACTGCATTACTGGTCCTCATCCAAAAATCTTCTGATACTACATAAAAAACAGATAAAATATTTAAGTGCTGAATACTATGAAAGCTAGTTCCAGCTTTATAGACTCCAAAATATTTACAGTAGCATTGTATTTAACAGGTATATATATTGAATAAGCAAAAACATTATATTAGGTACATACTTAATCTTGGGGATGCAATAAACATGTGACATATTGTCTGAGTAAAATGATGTTGCAGCTAATATCTTAATTTTTATAAAAAGTAATACACATGAAAGGTCTCTGTTAGAAGTACTTATTTTATACATATGTATATTTGAATTATAAAATATACTCTAGAATTTCTGTGATTCCACACATGAGTTAAAGGCTCTCATATTTATTTAAAACTGCATTGTGCAATATACAGATAAATGATATCACGCATGCTTATAATTTAAATTTTAGATTCAGTTGCTGAGTGCAATGCAAGTAACGTTTTGTACCACATACATCACAGAAAATAAAACAGTTTATGAATCTCTTTTGTAGTTTTTATACTTCAATGACCTGACACAAAATCTGTTTCCTTGCAGTTTTAAGAATACAAGAGTTTGTTCCTAACAAGACAGCTACTTATAACCAGAAGTAAGACCTACAACTCTGAACATCCTTCAGAATGTTGAATATTGAAGGCCTTCTAGAGCAGCTTCTAGAACAACAGCCTTCTAGAGCAGGCCTTCTAGAACAACAGCCTTCTAGAGCAGCCTTCTAGGACAACAGCCTTCTAGAGCAGCCTTCTAGGACAACAGCCTTCTAGAGCAGCCTTCTAGGACAACAGCCTTCTAGAGCAGCCTTCTAGGACAACAGCCTTCTACTAGAGCAGCTTTCTCAATGTCTACCTACAGGAACAGAGTTGTGGCAGTTAGTGTCAGATGCCAACCTGACAATTTAGAATTGAGGGTTTAAGCATACCTGTGAAGAAGTATTTAGTTAAAGCAAACCTCAGGGCAAGCCCATCATAGATTATTGATGTGATCAGACCCAGCCTGCAGTGAGTGAGATCATTTCTTGGTCAGGTAGATAATATGGAAAGAAATCTGATTGGAACATGTAAGACTGACAAACTGGAAAGTATACTCTTTTGGCTCTTCCTGCAGGTGACTTCACTCTTCTGCCATGAGGATCAACTGTAATCTGGAACCATTACACTCTGTAGAATTGTTTGGGATATGTATCCATATCAACAACTAAACAGAAACAAAAATAAGTGGATTACTAACATTAACCACAAATAGAAGTGAGAAATCCCACATAATAAGCCTTTATTAAATAAGTATTGAACAACTGAGAAACTGACTAGACTTAAAAACAAAGGAAACACAGAAGCATAAGGTATTGGAATCAATTTGTAAGTATGGCTTAGCAAGTCTCAAATACACATCAGAGGAAGCTGAAAAGCAAGAGCCTATTTCAAAATTGCCAGTGCAAGTGTACTTTACAATGGAGACTGAGCATTTAGGCACACCTGTGAAGTATTACTTAGTTAAAGCAAGCCTGTAATAGATTGTCTAGCTGATGCAGGAAAGACTCAGCCCATGAGGGTATAAATTGACACAAAGGACCCAACCAAGTCCTATATCCTACCAGTCATCAATCCAGTGCTCAAGGCAGACATGAAGTGACAGGAAGGAATGTACCCATGGGAATGCATTATCAAAAACCAAAGAAATGAATCAATTTATTGTACTGGTGATATTTCAGAATAGTGGTAAAGGTAAATCTGATAATTTTCTCTGTAATAATTTTCAGAGTAGTATGTACTTTTAAGTGCTTAAAACACAAAGGAAAAATTACCCATAGAACTACTGATCTTTTTAAAATGCTTAGATATCTTTCAGTAATTATGATTGATATTCATGTTTCAAAGCAATATGATTTACACTTTGTGTCTGAATGTATCAGATTTTAAATAATATTAAGAGAAATAATTGTAATATATTTAATGATAGCAATTATTTTATCCTAGCCCAATATTTTATAAGATTTTAATATGGAAAATTGAAAACTGAACAAGTTCTATGTTATACCAACAAAGAACTGAATTTTTTCAGCTACACCAACTATAAATGCAAATTTCAGCTAATTAATAATTTGCATATCCTTTGATTTAGGGACACTGTGCTACAAAGTACTAACAAATAGGAAAATGACAAACCCTTGCCCTGAGAGAAGTAAAGTACAGCATAAATCAGAAAATAAAGAGGGATAAAAATGATAGAATTTTTGTGTTTAGGGGAAAATCTCTGGGAACTATAAAGTAGCTAATAATCACTAATAGTATAGAAGACAGAAAAGCAGTCCAAAATTTCTCAATATTTGGCAAATTACCAAAACAAAAAATATTTCTAGAAACAGAAGCTCCTAGGAAATGTTACATTCTAATGGATAATTCATTTATACTCTTTCTGTCCCACATTCCTCGTTCTAATCTATAGTCTATTGTACTTTCATCTCTCAGGTACGAAGGAAGTACTATAGAATATACGGGTATATGGAATATAGCTTCTTTCACTGTTTCTAAAAGGAAAAGTTCATCCTCGATTCAATGGCTTCAGTAGAAAGACCTATTACGAGTTTGGCTATCAGGTGGTTTCAAGGACATTGCTTTTGGATTATTTCCAATGGGTTACTTCTGTTCATCTCTAAGTCTACCCCATCCATAATTTCTCACTATAATTTGTCCCACCCTGCTGTCTGTGCCCATATAATTCCTTAAAAAAAAAGAAAAATGTAAATTTGGGACAGAGGCGCCCTCACTGAGATTTTGCAAACTTTCAGCTACCTCTTTAACCACTGCACCTCTTTAGTTAGATTTCAATGCTTCCTGTCCACCCGATTTCCTTGACATTCCACTTGAAAGGCTGTATTAACATCTTTTAGGATGTCAAAATCAAATTGTTCAATTTTAGCTGTAAAATACTCACTAATCCTCCACATATACCGTCTTCTCTTACATTATCTTCTCTTGCCTACATTCCACATACCCTCCACCAGAACCATCTAATTGTTTCTTACCCAGAATATCTTGCTTTCCTGTATCTGGTTTGTGACAGAATTATCTAGACTCCAAAGGAGATAGTATCAAAGTAGCATCACCCCTCATCTTTGCTGCCCGCAGCATACAGCTTCTCTCTCTAGAGTATGCCTTTGAGTCATATATCTTGCCTTGTACACATGTATACCCACATGCCCACACACACACACACACACACACACACACACACACACACACAGAGTATTGTCTACCATGAACTAAATGGATTACACCCATAAGGCAAAACAGTCTTTTTTGCAAGTAGATTTTTCAAGATATTTCCTTATAGTGATGGAAAGCTAACTAGCATAAATTCTTCAGCTCCTGGCATAAAGCCCAGGTCAACTTGCTTTGTGGAGTCTCTTAGCTATCATGTAATTAGGATGTTTGTTGTCAAGACTGACAGGCAGCCTTCTTGAGCCTTGGGTGTGAACTTCACATAGCTCATGTGCATGAGGGCTTTGTCTCAAGGAACTGACAACTTGGTATCCAGTGCTCCTAATCCTTAGTTTCCTTCTTTCCTTTCTTTTCCACTCCTGCTCTTTTACCAGAACAGGTCAACAAAGCCCCAAGACAAAGCTATTTCTTGTTGCTGTTTATGTTCATGCTGCTGATAAATCATGACAAATGACTTGGCTGAACAAGGCGTTTATTCCTACTTACGATTCTGGTTACAGTTTATAGTCCAGCTTATTAGAAAAGTTCACACCAACATTAGGAGTCAGGGGAACTGGCCTTAGAATAATCACAGAAAACACTGAGTGAGGGACACACTTTTTATCTTGCCAGAATAGCTGCATACAAATATACCAAGCTCATGAACCAACTCTCTCCACTTTATCCACCTGCTGAGGGAATGGCCTCATTGCCATGGACTCTGATTATCAATTAATAGCTAATATCAGTTAGATAATTTGCCATAGGACTTGTCTTAATTACTAATTCTTCATAGATGTATTCGAAACATTACTCTTCAATTGCCAAGCTGACATCTGTAGCCAACTGTCACACTCCTTGTCTGTAACACAGTAATTCTGCAAATATCTTGCAGTTAGAAGTCTATACTACTGTCAACCATTCCTATAACAACAGTCACTGCCATATATTTGGCCATGACGCCCACAGTAGATCATGACCTAAGTTACAAAAGAAAGAAATATCAGACTAAGAATTCCATTGCATTAATAAAGATTTTTGCAAGATAAGGTGTGAGACTCTCAAAATGCCTATTTCTTGAAGCACTTCTATTTTTATTTGTTTTAATAAGCAATTTACAAAACCACTTAGTTATACACAGATTATGCACACATTAAAAAGACATGGCCTCTGCCCCTGAGCATTTGAAGTTAAGTAAACAAAGTAAAAATATGAAAGATTATCTAGACTGGAAAAATTGCAATCACATGTGCTTCGAAATAACAAATTACCCAGAACAATCATAAGAAGTGAAAATCTCTACAATAAAATGTCAAAATGATAAAGAAATTCAAGAAGACACTACAAAACAGAAAGACCCCTTATTCTTATAAGTTAGAAGAATTAATATGAAAATAGACATCTTACCTAAAATAATCTAAACAATCAATGTAACTCTCAACAAAATACTTCAATGCCATTTTTATAGAAATATAAAAATTATCTCAAAATTTCTGTGGAAGCACAAAAGATTCTTGAAAGTCAAAGTCATTCCAAGCAAAAAGAAATACGCTGAGAATGTCACCATGCTTGTTTCGAGTTATACCACAAAGCTGACGTACCAGCATCATCATGGTATTAGAGCAAAAATAAACATACAGGGCAATGAAACTGCAGCCCTGTTTTCAAACCATTTCACTTGTCTGGCCCACTGTGTTCCATCAAGTTTGCCTTTGATGATTTATGTTTGACACACTTCATATTCTAGCAAGTATCATATATCAATGGGCACACCACTGAGGAAAGCATCTTCCTTTTCTTCCGCTCATCATTAGTCCTCATCAATCCATCAGAGTAGCGATGAGACGTTGAGATACATCCCATGCAATTCTTGCATAATTATACATATCTGCCATGAAATCTTCTGAGATGTTCTCTGAGCCTTGGAGTGGGGAGTGGATAAGCTATACATGTCATGTTTCAGGATAAGCTGTCCATGGTCATTTATTTTCTACGTTTTGGCAAGTTCCTCTTCTCAGCAATAAATTTCCTCTGCTGTAGTTGAGGAAGCCTTCTAGGTTGAATGCGGAGTGCTTTTCCAGTCTATGATTATAACAGCACATATTTACAAAGCAGTTAAAGAATCATAGTTTGCTCTTGCTGTGGGACCTATGTCTTTTCTCTTTACAGTTTCTTATTCTAGTTACAGTAGCAGGAAAGTATCCTATTCTGGGCCTTCAATCCAATCAGAAAGCTGATGACTGTCACCTAGATCTTCATGCCACTATTACAATGGTCACCTGTTTTCATGGAGATTGTTGTTGCAATTTGTTTATTTCACAGACGGGTGGACCATTTGATTGTTTTACTCCTGTGATAGTTTCCATAGTTTCTCTATGGAACAACTTTTAGCTATCCAACAAGGAGGAAGTGTCCTGATCAGTTTCAGCTGCTGTTGTTTTGTCCATGTTCTGGGATCCAGGTGTGTTGCATCTTCAGTAACAGGATCTCACAGTCAGGTTTGGGAGGACAACCAAGAGCAATGGCAAAAGCCTATAGTGTTTGGTGGAGGGGCTTGAGACTTTTCTGACCAACCACTTATTAAGAAGTATCACACACCTGTTACTTCTACTATTATTTAATTGCCACTGGGTTACAGGTGGGCAGTCCAGAGCATTTTTTTCTTTTGTACTATCTTCCCTGCTCTGTGTTCCTCTGTACAGGGACTGTCCATTCTTGTTGCTTTTTTAAAAACTAAAATTTTGACATACTAATACCATAAGAGGTTCCTATCTGGTTGCATCCCACTTTCTTAGGGTTTTCTATTAGTTCCTGAGCCCCTCATACACCCCTAAGTATTGTGTCCCATTGATCCCTTCCTTACACTGCCAGCCCTGGAATCCTGTATCTCCTCCTCTTAAATCTTCACTTTAGCCTTCCTTCCTCAACCTAAAGCTCATTAGTCCTTTTCAAATATTCTGACTCTCAGCGTAACTCCAAGCCAACTAGTTAAGTCAGGAGATAAATGCTGATATCTGCATGTAAGAGAGAATTTGCAGCATTTGTCTTTCTGTATCTGAGATACCTCACTCAATATTCTATTTTCCAGTGCCATCTATTTACCATCAAATTCCATAATCTCATCCTTTCTGATGACTCAATAATATTCCATTATGTATATGTACCACATTTTTAATATCCATTCCTTTGTTGATAGACATGTTGACCGATTCCATTTTCTTGAACATAGATGAACAAGGGTCTTTGTAATAAGAGAGAGAGACTTTTGGGAATATTCCCAGAAATGATATAGTTGGGTCATATGGTAGTTCCTCTTGTAACTTGCTGAGGAACCTCCACACTAATCTCCAAAGTGGCTGTGCTTGTTTATACTCCCATCAACAATGAATGTTTTCTTTTCTCCACATCTTCACCAGTATTTACTGTTGTCCGTGTTCTTGATCTGGGTAAGATCATTCTGATTGGTAAGACAGCGTAAAGGATAGTTTTAATTTACATTTCTCTGATGACCAGGGAAGTGGAGCATCTTTTAAGATATTTGTTTGAAATACACATTTTCTTTTTGTGAGAAGTCCCTATTTAGTCGCAGGGCCCATTTTTTTAAACATTTTTTATTATTATTTCCACTCATACAAACTTAATAGGTACACCGGTTCTCTCCCTCCCTCCTCCTCCCCCCGACTCCCCTGCTCCCCCTCCCCTCACCCCTCCCTGCCCATCCCCCAGTGCCCCCCCCCAATCCCCGGAGAATCCTTTAATGTGCATGCCAGACTCTCCTCTGGGCAGGGCCCATTTTTTAATTGGGTTGTTTGCTTTCTTGGTGTTTAGGTTTTTTTGTTTTATATATATATTTTAAAAATATATATATTTATATAAAGTTTTTAGTTTTATATATTTTGGAGATTAATCCTTTGTTAGATTGTTAGCAATGATTTTCTCCCATTCTGTGAATTGCCTTTTTGCACATTTAACAGTTTCTTTTGCAGAACAGAAGCTTTTTAATTTCATGAAGTCCCACGTGTTTATTCTTGGTTTCAGTTTCTGGCCATTTGAGGCTCTCTTTAGAAAATCCTTACCTAAACTTATCAAATCAAGTGTACTCTCTGCACTTTATTC
The DNA here is from genome assembly GCA_023101885.1 of Typhlomys cinereus. NCBI lineage: Eukaryota > Metazoa > Chordata > Mammalia > Rodentia > Platacanthomyidae > Typhlomys > Typhlomys cinereus. Next base: position 1,859,413 of record JALPQD010000104.1, read on the forward strand.
TAAAAGTTTCAGAGTTTGGGGTTTAACATCAAGGTCTTTGATACATTTTGGAGTTGATTTTTATGTAAGGTGAGGTAACAGTAAATTTTCACCCTTCTACATGTAAGATTTCCAGTTTTCTCAGCAACACTTGTTGAAGATGCTCTTTTTCCTCAGTGTGTATGTTTGGTGCCTTTGTCAAAAATCAAGTAGCTGTATGAGAGGAAACTTATATTTGGGTCCTCCATTCTAATATATTAATAGATGCATCTGTTCTGGACCAGTGCCATGATGTTTTTATTGCTCTGTATTACAGTTTGAAATCTGGTATAATGAAACCTCCAGCGGTGTTTTTATTGATCAAGATTGTTTTGGCTAATTGGGGTCTTTTGTTCTTCCAAATGAGTTTTGAAATTTGTTTTCCACTTCTGTGAAGAATTGCATTGAGATTTTGATTGGGATTACATTGAATCTGTTTACTGGCTTTGGTAGGATGGTCAATTTCACAATATTATTCCTACCAATTTATCATCATGGAAGGTCTTTCCACTTTCTGGTATCTTCTTTAATTCTTTAAGCAATATTTTATATTTTTCATTATATAGGTCATTGATTTCCTTGGTAAAGTTTATTCCAAAGTAGTTTATTTTCTTTGAAGATATGGTGAATGGGATTGATTGCCTCATTTCTTTCTTGACTTGTCTCTGGTACATAAGAATATGATTTTTTGCATGTTGATTTTATAGCCAAATACTTTACTTGAAGTGTTTTTAATTCAAACAGTTTCTCATGGAGTCATATGGATCGCATCATCTACAAAAAGGGATACTCTAACTTATTCCTTTATTGTTTCTCTTTTATCTCTGTCTCTTACCTAATTGCTTTGGCTGGGACTTCAAGCACAATATTGAACAGAAGTGGTGACAGTGGATATCTTCATGTTATTCTGATTTACGTGGCAATTTTTCAAGTTTTTCCCCATTTAGAATGATATTTGCCTTAGGCTTGTGGCATATAGCGTTTATTTTTTAAACATTTTTTATTATTTCTGCTCAAACAAACTTAATAGGTAGACCAGTTCCCTCCCTTCCTCCTCCTCCCCCTAAATCCCCTGTTCCCACTCCCCTCCCTCCCCATCCCCCAGTGCCTCCCCCCCAATTCCCAGAGAGTCCTTTATTGTGTATGCCTAACTCTTCTCTGGGTCTTCCTCTCCGATGACGTACAAGGACCCAGTGGCATTTCCTTGAACCCTTTCTCGTGTTCCCCTTAAGCATAGGAACACTACTGTGGCTGTCAATCTCTTACCTCCAAGGATCTTGGTGCCTTTAGCGATGCTAGACTTTGTGAGGTAAACAGTGTGTTGCACATTGCGCAGGGCATGCAAGGCCCTATTATGATTGCTTAGACCCTAACTAGTGTGGAGTACCTTGCAAATCATTGCTCCTCCCATCCTTTTGCTCTTCCACTCTTACCTGCCCCCTCTTCCACAAATGTCCCTGAGCTTCAGGATGGGGAGAGATTAGTCTGGCCTAGTTCTAGGTGGTTGATATAGAGTCTCTGAAGTTCTGGATTGTGGTTTGTTGATTTTCTTTTGCAGTTTTGCTGCTCCTGTAATGCGCTTCACTCCATCCTGCTGGGCACTGTATGTCACCCCCTGGCCAGAGACAGAAAGCTGTTCAACTGGAGTCTTATTATAAGAGCACATTCAAGGGTAGATGTAATAAAAGTAGGAAACCTCAGTGAGGGAGGGGTCAGTCACCCATTTGCAAAATGATAACTTTTTATCTGCCAGACTATATGCCCTCCTCTTCTGGTGAGATCACACCCCCTCAGTTGTACATGATCAGAAACGAACGTCTGTGAACTTAACCAGGTGTCACATTACTTACTTGCATTCCTTAATGGAGGCCTATGTTCTCTGCTTTAACATGGTCCCCTCTCTCCTTGTGTCTGGTGTGGCCCTCCAACCCCATCCCTCCTGTTCGTAATCCTTGCAATTACTGGAATACATTTGAGTGTCTCAATGAGATCTGGGTAAGTTTGGTACTAGGAGCCACCTTTTAAGGGAGTACATACGACACTTAATTTCCTGGGTCTGGGATACTTCACTTAATATAATTGTTTCTAATGACATCCATTTCCCGGCAAATTCCAGTAATTCATCATTTTTGATGGCTGAGTAGTACTCCATTGTATAGATGTACCACTGTTTCCTTATCCACTCGTCAACTGTTGGACATTTGGGTTGATTCCATGACTTTGCTATTGTAAACAGTGCTATGAACATGGTCGTGCTTGTGCTATCGAGGTGAACCTCTGCTGCATGGGGGGTTATTCCCAAAAGTGGAATAGCAGGGTCATATGGCATTTCAATCTTTAATTTCTTTAAGAATCTCCAGACAGCTCGCCAGAATGGCTGTATAAGCCTGCATTCCCACCAGCAATGTAGCAGAGTTCCCCTCTCTCCACATCCTCTCCAGCATTTGTTGTTGTTTGTATTGTGGATTTTTGCCATCCTGACAGGGGTGAGATAATATCTCAGGGAAGTTTTGATTTGCATTTCCCTGATGGCTAAGGATGTGGAGCATTTTTTAAGATATTTGTTAGACATTTTAATGTCATCCCTGGTAAAGTTTCTTTTAAGTTCCAGGGCCCATTTTTTAATTGGGCCATTGTTTTCCATAGTGTTTAGTTTTCTAAGTTCTTTGTGCACTCTGGACAGTAGAGCTGTATCAGATATGTGGTTAGTGAAGATTTTCTCCCATTCTGTGGGTTACCTTTGAGCTCGTGTTACAATCTCTTTATCTGAACAGAAGCTCTTTAATTTCACAAGATCCCAACTGTTGAGAGTTGGTAGCAGTGACTGTGCCATTGGATGTCTGTTTAGGAACGACTGGCCTGGCCCAATCAGCTGTAGGGAGTTCTCTATCCTTTCAACTATGGTTTTTATAGTCTCTGGCCTTAAATCAAGGTCCTTGATCCATTTGGAATTAAGTCTTGTACATGGTGACAAGTACGGGTCCAGCTTTAATCTTCTGCATGTGGAGATCCAGTATTGCCAGCACCATTTGTTGATGATGCTGTTCTTTTTCCATTGGATACTTTGGGCCCCTTTGTCAAAGATCAAATGGCTGTATTTTTGTGGGCTTATATCTGGGTCTTCAAGCCTTATCCATTGATCTGTGTGTCTATTTTGGAGCCAGTACCAGGCTGTTTTTATAACTATGGATTTGTAGTATAGATTAAGGTTTGGTATGGTAATGCCTCCAGCAGTGTTTTTGTTACTCAGGATTGTCTTTGCTACCCTGGATCTTTTGTGCCTCCATATGAATTTTGAGATTGTTTGGTCAACTTCTTTAAAGAATTGCTTTGGGATTTTAATTGGTATTGCATTGAATCTGTATATTGCCTTTGGTAGGATGGTCATTTTGACAATGTTGATTCTGCCAATCCAGGAACATGGGAGGTCTTTCCACATTCTGGTGGCTTCTGCAATTACTTTCTTGAGGGTTTTAAAGTTTTCATTGTAAAGGTCTTTAACCTCCTTGGTTAGGTTTATACCAAGGTATTTCATTTTTTTAGGGGCTATAGTAAATGGGATTGTTTCTCTCAAGGCTTTTTCACTTCTTTCATTCTGGGCATATAGGAAGGCCTCTGATTTTTGCACATTTATTTTGTATCCTGCCACCCTGCTGAACTTCTCAATTAGTTCTAGGAGCTTCCTGGTGGAGTTTTGGGGAACACTTAGGTATAAGATCATGTCATCTGTAAATAGGGATAGCTTGACTTCTTCCTTGCCAATTTGAATCCCTTTATGTCCTTTTCTTGTCTTATGGCTTCAGCTAAGTCTTCAAGTACAATATTGAATAGAAGTGGTGAGAGTAGGACAGCCTTGTCTAGTTCCTGATTGAAGTGGGAATGCTTGCAAGTTGTTCCCCATTGAGTATAATCCTTGCTGTGGGCTTGTTGTATACAGCTTTTATTATATTGATAAAGGTTCCTTCTGTTCCTACTGTCTGTAGCGTTTTGATCATAAAAGGCTGCTGGATCTTGTCAAAAGCTCTTTCTGCATCTATTGAGAGTATCATGTGGTCTTGGACTTTGGACTAGGTTTACATGATGAATTACATTTATTGATTTGCGTATGTTGAACCAACCTTGTGTGCTGGGGATGAAGCCTACTTGGTCCCCGTGAATGATCTTTTTAATATGTTTTTGAATCCGATTTGCTAAGACTTTGTAGAGAATATTTGTGTCTGTGTTCATCAGAGAGATTGGCCTATAGTTTTCCTTTGTAAGTGAATCTTTATTAGGCTTTGGGATTAAAACGATATTAGCTTCATAGAAGGAATTTGGTAGTGTTCCTTCCTTTGCTATTTGATGGAACAGTTTAAGGAGTATTGGTGTTATTAACTCCTTAAATGTCTGGTAGAACTCTGTGCTGAATCCATCTGGTCCAGGACATTTTTTGGTGGCAAGATTCGAGATTACTTCCTCAATTTCCTTATATGTTATAGAACTATTTAAATAATTCACAACTTCCTGATTCAATTTAGGTAAGTTGTGTTTACTTAGAAATTCATCCATCTCTTTTGTGTTGTCAAACTTCACAGAGTATAAGTTTTTGAAATATGATGTTATAATTCTCTGGATTTCTTGGGTATCAGAAGTGATTACTCCATGTTCATTTCTAATTTTGTTAATTTGGGTTTTCTCTCTCTTTCTTTTGGTTAATTTAGCTAGGGGTGTATCAATCTTATTGATTTTTTCAAAGAACCAGCTTTTTGACTGGTTGATTTTTTCTATCGTGTTCTTAATCTCGATTTCAGATATTTCTCCACTTATTTTGCTAATCTCCTCTCTTCTACTACATTTGGGATCAGATTGCTCTAGTTTCTCTAAAGCTTTAAGCTGCATTGCTAAGTTGTTTATTTCTGATGTTTCCATTTTTTTGATGTAGGCATTAAAAGCTATGAACTTACCTCTTAGAACAGCTTTCATTGTGTCGCAGAGATTTTGGTAAGTTGTATTTTCATTATCATTCACTTTCAGGGAATCTCGAATTTCCTTTTTAATTTCTTCCTGAATCCAGTTCTCATTCAGCATCATAGTGTTAAGTTTCCAGGAGTTAGTGTATTTTCTGTTGTTTGTTGTGTTGTGGATGTCCAGCTTTAGGCCGTGGTTTTCTGATAGGGCACAGGTTAGAATTTCAACTTTTTTATATATGTGTAGATTCGTTTTGTGGCCCAGTATGTGATCTATTTTGGAGAAAGTTCCGTGTGCTGCTGAGAAAAATGTGTATTCTTTGGTACGTGGGTGAAAAGTTCGATAGAGATCTGTAAGGTCCATTTCTTTAAGGGTTTGATTAAGTTCCAAAGTGTCTCTGTTAAGCTTTTGACCTGTTGATCTATCCCATGTTGAGAGGGCGGTGTTGAAGTCCCCAAGAATTATTGTTTGGGGATTGATTTCTCAATTTAGATGCCGTAGGATTTTCTTAATGAATGTGGAGGGGCCCGTATTGGGTGCATATATGTTCAGTATTGTGAAGTCTTCCTGGTGAATTGTAACTGTGACTAAAATCTAGTATCCATCCGTATCTCTTATAATTTTCTTTGGTTTGAAGTCCACTTTGTCCGATATCATAATGGCTACCCCTGCCTGTTTTCTGCTTCCATTAGCTTAAAGAATTGTTGACCAGCCTTGTATTTTTAGGGCATGCCTCTCTTTTGTGGTAAGATGGGTTTCCTGTTGGCAGCAGATTGATGGATTGTGATTTTTAATCCAAATTTATAATTTTTGTCTCTTGATCAGTGAGTTAATTCCATTAACATTTAGTGTTATAATGGTGAAACTATTTTGAATTCCAGACATTTATTATGTTTAGTAGTTTTTATAAGTATATTGCTTTGCTGTTAATGGTGTTATACTTGCCTTACTGTTCTCCTGGATATGACTGTTTTTTTCTTCAAGCTTGAGTATCATTTCTAGTATTTTTTGAAGGCCTGGTTTGCTGGACATGTATCCCTTCAAATTGTCTTTGTACTGGAAGATTTTTCTTTCTCCCTCGATCATGATGGATAGCTTTGCAGGGTAAATCAGCCTGACTTGACATTTTTGCTCATTCAATACTTGAAGTATGTCTCTCCAAGCTCTTCTTGCTTTTACTGTTTCGACTGAGAAGTCATTTGTTATTTTAATAGGTTTACCTTTAAAAGTGACTTGTTTTTTCTCCCTTGAAGCTCTCAGCACCAGGTGGAAGGGGGGGGCTGCAATTCTGGTCCTGGTAGGGCAGAGCCTGTGAATCCCGGGGCGGAGGAAGTGGAGGCGTCCATGGTGGTTCCCGAATTCGTCGGTGGTTCTACACACACACAGACACACGCACTCGCACACACATACATACGCACACACGTACAATTGAATAAATAAAAAAAATTCTTTATCTTGAATGTGGAATGTTTTAACTATTATTTGCCATGGCGAGCTTCTGCTTTGGTCATATCTGTTTGGGGTGTGGAATGCCTGTTGTATATGTATGGGCCTCTCTTTTTTTAGATGAGGAAAGTTTTCCTTGATGATCATTTGGAAAATTTCCTCAGGGTGGTATTTTGAGATTCTTTCTCTGGTATTCCATGAATACGCATGTTAGGCTTCTTCAGGGTGTCCCATATCTCCTGGATATTTCTCTCAAGTACCTTTTTGGCTTTAACAACCTCTTCCTTTGATCTGGTTAATACTCCCACTTTATCTTCAAGGTCTGAAATTCTGTTTTCTGCTTTGTTAGTTCTGCTGATAAGACTCTCTGTGGAGTTCTGGGTTGAAGATAACTTGTCTTGTAGCTCAGTTTTAAACTCTGCTTGAGTCTGCTTTAACTGCTCTATGCCAGTTTTTGTTTCTTGCACTGTTTTTCTCAACTCCTCCCCAAGTGTCTGTTGTGTTCCTCTTCAAAGTGATTGATTCGATTATTTAATTCCTTCCGGATTTCCTCTTTCATAGTATTAAACATGGTAATGATCATATTTTGAAAGTCGTTGTCTTGGGTCAGGCTTTCATGGCCATTTTCCATGGGTTTGTTCTGGTTGGAGTCTAACATTATGGGATTAATTCCTTCAGTGGGAGATTTGTTTACTTGAGTGTTGTTTCTCATGGATTTGCACTTTGACTTTGGCATCGTCCTTTTAACTCTTAAGATCTTCTTTCAATTTCTGTGCATTTTTCACTAAACTGAATTATTTGATCTGGGGTTCTGGGGGTGGGCAGGGATGGAGCTTACCTAGGTCGCGGTGAGGCCCGGCTGGACAGCACACATCCCAGGCAGCGGAGTGGGGGAAGGGAGGATGGGGCGTGGGGGGGGCGCTATTTAACCTGGGGGTAGCTGGGGCGGGGCCGGGCGCAGAGGGGGTTTCCTCCTCCCACGCCCTGCCCGGATCCGGTTGGATGGCGGGAGGAGCTGGGTCCCTTGGGCTGCCTGGGTTTCTGGGGGTGGGGGGACTTGGAGCTTACCTAGGTTCGTGGTGAGGCCCGGCTTGACGGGGCGCGCGTCCCGGTAGGCGGAGTGGGGGAAGGGAGCCTTTATTATGTTGAGTCATGTCCTGCCATTCCATTTGTTATTTGTTATCCCCAAAACTTTTATCATGAAGGGATGCTGAATTTTGTCAAAAGTCTTTTCTAGCATCTATTTAAAGGATGATATAATTTTTTGTTTTTGAGTCTGATAATATGAATCACAATTCTTGATTTATGTATATTAAAGCATCTTCGCATTTCTGAAATGAACATAACTTGATCATGGTGTATGATCTTAAAGTTATATTTTTGGATTTGGATTATAAATACTTAGGATTTTTGCATCTGTGTTCATTACTGAGACTGGCCTATAATTCTCTTTCTTTGAGGTGTGTTTGCTTGGTTTTAGAATCAGAGAAATACTGGTTTCATAGAAAGATTCCTTCTTTCTCTATTTTTTTATTAAAAATTTAATTATACATTTAAAAAAATTTTTTATCAGTTCCCTCCCTCCCTCCTCCTCCCCCTCCCCGAACCCCCTCCTCCCCCTCCTCTCCCTCCCCATCCCCCAGTGCCTCCCCCCCAATTCCCAGAGAGTCCTTTATTGTGTACGCCTAACTCTCCACTGGGTCCTCCTCTCCAATGACATATAAGGACCCAGTGGCATTTCCATAAGCCCTTTCTCTTGTTCCCCTTAAGCATAGGATCACTACTATGGCTGTCAATCCCTTGCCTCCAGGGGTCTCGGTGCCCTTAACAGATGCTAGACTTTATGAGGGCAACAGTGCACTGGTAATTGCGCAGGGCATGCAAAGTCCCATTATGATTGCTTTGGCCCCAACTATTGTTGAGAATCTTGCAAATCGTTGCTCCTCCCATCCTTTTGCTCTTACAATCTTACCGCCCCCTCTTCCGCAAATGTCCCTGAGCTCCAGGATGGGGAGAGATTAGGCTAGCCTAGTTCTATGTGATTGATATAGAGTCTCTGAAGTTCTGGATTGTGGTTTGTTGATTTGATAGTAGTGGTATTAATTCTTCTGTGAATGTCTGGTCGAATTCTGTATTGAATCCATCCAGTCCTGGAATTTTTTTAGTTAAAAGACTTGTAATTACTGTTTTAATTTATTTATGTGTTATTGATTGGTTCAAATTATATATTTTATCAAAAGTAAAATTTTGTAAGTCATATGTTTAAGAATCCATTAATTTCTTTTACATTGTCCAGTTTATAAAAGTATACATTTTTAAAATATGATCTCTAGATTTCTCCAGTATCTGTTGAAGTTTCATCATAGACAAGGGAAGATATCTTTAGAATCCATAGCCCCCTGAAAGAATATGGATGGTTAATGATTACTATGGTGTTGCAGTCTGCCTGCATGGTTGCTGATAAATGACCATCAAACAGCTTAAGGGAACAAGGGTTTATTATCTCTTATGATTCCTGGTTATAGTTCTCAGTCCAGTTTGATGGGAAAGCACGCACTAAGACCAGGGCCAAGGGAACTGGCCACACCATCACCAAATAACAGCTGAGAGATGGACAATCCTTACTTGCCAGACCAGCATGTCTGGCCAACTGTACAGAAGGATGCCAACTCTTTCGACCAGCTCTCCACAATTTATTCCTGGACCTAATCTCACCCACCATGGGCTGGACCTTCCCCATCAGCTAGACAATCTCCTGCAGGTTTGCTCGGGCCTAACTCAACCACTAATTCTCTACAAATGTGCCAAGAGCTCAAACCCTCAACAGTCAAGTTGACACCTGTGCCTAACTATGACATATGGGAAAGAGAATAACCATCTTTAGTTGTTTAGAGATGCTATATTTATTGTTTAAGTTGCAGCAAGTGCTCAGGCACATGCTAATGCAGGCAACCTAATTGAACTCAGTGTGTCATGCACAGAAAAAAAGAAATAAAATAAAAGAGTGACTGGGAACAAGAAGGATTTCAGTGGGAAAAGTAGGAGGATAGAATTGGATAATATGGGAAGAAAATTATGTAAATTCATTTTGTACATGTATGAAACTGTTAAAGAATAAAAAAGAAATTACAAAAAGTAAACAGTGCTGTCAAAGATATAGTCAAAAGGGGGCTTTTATAAACTGCCAATGGAAATATAAATTTGTTCAGACACTGTGAAGTGAGTATGGAGTTTTCTCAAAAGACTAAAATACAGGTTCACCTCATTATTTACTCAAGGACCTCAAATCAACATATTCCAGAAATATTTGCACATCAACATTTATTGAAGCATTATTCGCAATAGTTAAATTGTGGAACCAATGTAGGTACAGATAAGGGATAGTGAAATGGATTTATATATATATATATATATATATGAATGTGGGTTTTTTGGCTATAAAAAACAGGATTGTGTCATTAGTAGGAACATGGAAGGAATTGCAGATAATCATATTAACTGAATTAAGCCAATTATGGAAAAATGAAAAATATATTTTCTCTCTTTTGTGATTCCTAGATTTTATAGAGATACATGTATGCGTAAAAAATGACATCAAAGTGGAAATAAACCTTCTGGAGCACAAAGGAAACCAACAGATTGTCCTGGCAAGAAAAGTGGAGGAAGAGTCATATTGGGGAAACATGTGTTATACATACAAATAGCTGGAAAAATATAAAAATAAATGTGTTATAATTTATATGTATCAGAGTAACCTTTTACTTAATAAGTCCCCACAAATACTGCTAAACCTACCATATAAAATATCAGATGCAGCTTAATTGTTATCAACTATACTTATTGCTACAGAAGGTTCCTTGGATCAATAATGCAAGAGAGACTATGGTTTGAAGATTACCTCTTTTCTGTTGTGGACTTAGTCCCATATTTTAGAAGGTTGCTTTACTGAAAACGTCTAGGATTAAAGAATATTTCTGAGAATGTTTGTGCAACATGAAGAAGAAACAATGTATTTAATTTATATCCTCTATACAGGATTTTTCAGTGAAGGCAAATGAGCCTTGACAGGTAATTTAAGTGAATGAGATGTAGAGTGCCCCTTGGAGGATGCCAGCTTGACAAAGGAATTTCATATTATCTAGGGAATTCTGCACAAGGCTGATTTCTCCTGATGTCACAGACCGGATGTCTAAGAATGCACTGGAAGTTAAGAGGACTCTCATTTCCCTATCTCCCTTTCCACTAATCACAAATATTTTCACCCAGCTTGCAATGATCCTCAGCTTTCATTTAAATTCCTATAAAAATAGTTTCAGGAAGCAGGCAGCAGGAGAGACCTCACTGAGACTGTGGTGTCCTCCCATCCACCGGGCCCATTGGTCTTCTTATCTATTTTGTCTTCTGTGAATTATTTTTTTCTTTGCATTTCCAACAGCCCTGGGACCTATCTGGAGTACTACATCATAAAGAATTCATTGTATTGCTATCGTTTAAGACAATATGGATGAACGCTCTCCTTTTTATTATTGAAACTTATAAATAAAATGTTTATGAGGTCATTATCTGAAATCCACCACACTCCCAACATTTGGAGAACTATAGCATTTACTGGGTTACTTATGGGGGTACTGGGGACTCCTGGACAGGTTTACCTTGTACAACAAAGTCTCATTTTTTGCCAATTTTCTGCCACTTATATACTTTGGTATGTCTTTCTAAAATTTTATTAAAAAAAAAACTGCCATATGAGTGCACAGTCTACATTCAACCCTTCGTGATTCTCTAGACAGGTCGCCTCTTCTTTTATGCTATATACACATACATGACTTTTGTATCTTTGTAAAATCTAGGAACCACAAATAGGAATAAAAGAAATAGCTCTAGTTCTTCATTTCTGTGCCCCAATCCAATGCAACTGAACCACTCACATTACTATTTCTATCCCCAAAAAGTAGAAGTTAAAAACTATTCCCCAAAGCCTTTGATGTACAGATTAAATATTGTACAGAAAACACAGATGATCAGACACTAGAATTCCTTTTGGTAAGAACAGAGCATAAGAGTTTACTATTGAATAGATATTGTTTGAACAATAGCTTATACAGTAATTCATAGTTCTAATTCTTAACTAAATTCCTAAATTTCCAAATGATGAAAAATACAACCGAGATCCTTTGAGAAGAGATATGCATGATCAGATCTCCAACCAATTTTTTCAGAATGACACCAATAGCTAAAAACAAATGTCTTAATTCTTCCATTCTCACTTGATCTAAGTTTAGAAGTTACATTAATTCTCCTTACTTTGATTGTCTCCATAATGAGTTTAGCAGCTAATATACTATGTTAATTGTCAACATTTCATCTCTTTTATGTACCAGTTTTTTTGTTTGAATTTCCCATGTATTTCTTGACTTATTTTATTTATTCAGTGACTGTTATGTATCTGGAAAAAAGACTAAGATGTGAATGAGCAGAACTACACGTCTTAAAAGAAGATAGAAGTAAATTTAAAGAAGTTCACAGAACATAGATAATTACTAATGAGTTCCATGAGTAGAAACAACCACCTTCAAATTGGTTTATTTGAATGAATTATTTGCATTCTAAAAACTGAAACTTTTATACACTCTAAACAGCCACATTTATATTCAAAGTAACAGAATTTCACTTGAGGCTCTGTGTTATTAATTGTTGACAGCCAATATCTGATGATTACAAATAGTTTTCATTTATTTTATGCATGTGCATGTAAACATGTATGTGTATATTGTAATTCTTGGTAAGGTTATGAAAAATTTATACCTGGTCTTAGGATACCTTACATTAATTAATTCACTGCGAGTGAGTGTACTCTGCAGTAAAAATCTGTTTTTACTTTTCACCAGGTTGCTACTTTCTGGAGCCAGTGAGACCTTACTAACCTGAAAATCCTAAAGTCATCATCTTTTTTACCCAAAAAAACTTATGAAACCAATTTATTTTATTTTATTCTCAGAAGTGGAAATTAAAAGAGAACCAAATATTAAAATAAAGCACATCTTATTATGCAATAATCAGAAGATATTATGGAAATTAACATACTGAAGGAAAAATCTAAGCTAATCTAGACTACCAATACTAGAAAGAAATTTCCTTACAGTTCTCTAATTTCATTAACAATAGGTGTGCAGCAAAGATGGAAATCATCTATATGTTAAGCAAAATGAATCTGACCAAAGATAGTCTCCATACTTACTGTCTCTTCTATCCTGCCTTGATATATAACAAGCAAGTTATATTATAACCCAAGAGCACAGCATTTAACCAAGCAACTAAGTCTTAGCCAGATCATGGCAGTGAAGCTTCAACCAGTCATTAGCTGTCAATTGATCAGATTATTCTTATCGAAGACTAATTCCGATTTATCTAGATAATTGTTTATTTCCCCAACTTTTCAACATCAGTGTATTTGATGGTCAGTTCCTCTAACTTCTGCAATGTTCCCAGCCATTTACTTCACTGTGACTGCACCTCTCCAACCACTTACAATTGCACTCAACGAAGATCATTGAAAAAGAATAGCCCGAGGAACTTACTAGTTAAGTGCTATTGGATGACTCATCTTCCCTTTCTAAAGCTGTGGTGAAGGAAAAATCAAGGCAAACTATGAAGTGTCAAGAAGGAGGGTGGGGAGAAGAGAGTTTTTTTTTTTTTACTTGGTAGCTAAAAATGTCAATGAATGTAATTGAATCTATCACTAGGCCAGCTGCTCTCTTCCCATTTTTTAGTTCAATTCCATTCCACATTGACATTATTCTAACATGTAGGAGATGCCTGATAGCCATTTTAAGTCTATATCTTCCAAGGTTTTTCTTGCCTTATAATAAGGGCAAGCATCCTGAATATATCTATGAACCTATCAGTGAGGTTAAGGAGGAAGAACATGTTCATTGATAGTTTTGAGTCTGTGTCTAACCAGACAATCAAAGGTAGGATGAACTCAGACCATCTGAGTTGAGAACAATAGAGAGTTGGATCCCAAAATGAAATCTCAGGAGCCTTCATCAGTGACAGTAAGAAACAGCTCATAACCTACCATACAGCAAAAATTCACCTCCATAGCACAAGCACAACAATGTTCATAGCAGCACTGTTTACAATAGCAAAGTCATGGAACCAGCCCAAATGTCCAACAGTTGACGAGTGGATAAGGAAAACATGGTACATTTATACAGTGGAATACTACTCAGCCATCAAAAATGATGAATTAATGCAATTTTCTGGGAAATGGAAGGAATTGGAAACAATTATATTGAGTGAAGTATCCCAGACACAGAAAATTAAGCACCGTATGTACTCCCTAACAGGTGGATCCTAGTACCAAACCCACTTAGAGTAACATTCAAAGATAAATCTCTGTAATACCTACAGTAATTACAAAGATTATAAACAAGAGAGAAGAGGAAGGAGGGCCCCACCAGAAACATGGAGAGAGGGGATCATGCTACAACAGAGAAAATAGGCCACCATCAAGGACTGCAAGTAAGTAATGAGACATCTGGTTAAGCTCACAGATTGTCCTTTCTGGTCACTTGCAACTGATGGGGTATGATTTTACCAGAAAGGGTGGGCATACAGTCTGGCAGATAGAAGATAACCATTTTGCAAAGGGAGACTGACCCACCCCTCACTGCAGTCTCCTACCCTTATTCCATCTACCTTTGAATCTATCCCTATAATAAGACTCTATTTTAACAGGTTTTTATCTCTGGCCAGGGGGTGACATCCAATACCCATCAGGATGGAGCCAAGGGCATTGCAGGAGCAGCAAAACTGAAAAAAAAATCAACAAATCATAATTCAGAACATCAGAGACTCTATATCAACCACCTGGAACTAGGCCAGCCTAATTTCTCCCCATCCTGAAACTCAGGGAAATTTAAGATTGTAAGAGCACAAGGATAGGAGGAGTCATGATATGCAAGATACTCCACACAAGTTAGGGCCGAAACAATTATAATAGGACTCTGCAGGATCTGCGCAATGACCAACATATCATTGACCTCTCAAAATCTAGCATGGACTAAAGGCACTAGGATCCTTTGAAGTAAGGGATTAACAGTCACAATGATGTCCCTATACTTAAGGGGAACACAAGAAAGAGTTCTAGGAAATGCCACTGAGTCCTTATATCTCATCAGAGAGGAGGACCCAGAGGAAAGTTTGATATACACATTAAAGGATGCTTCAGAGATGGGGGAGGGGGCACTGGGAGAAAGGGAGGGAGGGGGGAAAGGGAGGGGAAAAGTTGGGAGGAAGCAGAGAGGTCCAGGGAGGGGTGGAGGGAGGGAGGGGACAGAGGTACCTATTATGTTTGTATGAGCAGAAAAATAAATTAAAAAAAGAAACAGCTCATAATAACTATGACTGCTAATTCTACTTTTTATTACAAATTCGCATAATTCCAAAAATAGCATTTAAAAGTAATCTCCAGAGCTGGAAAGTGGTGGTTCACTCAATAAACTGACTTACATCTTGGATCTCCATAACCCACATTTAAAAAAAAAAAAGCTGAAATGGTGACACATAGCTGTAATCCCAGGGAGAAAGAGACAGGCATTCCCTGAGATTACCAACCTAGCATAGTGGGTGAATTCCAGACCACTGAGAGACACATCTGGAAAACAGAATGTCATATGAAACTGAGGAATGGCCCATGTACACATATGTACCTATAGCCACATTCATGGGTACCATACACTCATGATACTAAGAAACTCATACAAAGTATTTTTATATTCCTTTCTTATTTATACATAACTATTTACTCAGAATCACAATATTCTTCTCTAGACAGAAGAGAGTCTCATAATACTTATGAAATTTGTAAGACTCATGAGAATCCTTTCTGACTTGAGCCTTTAACAATTTCTGAAGAAAGAAGGGTCTCTTCAGTGGATTTGCCTGCAAGTTGTACAGTGAATGCCAGTGAATTTCATCTATGTAAGAATGGACTTTATGTACCTTAACTGCCTTTGACTCATTGGTACTCCTGTACCTAACTCTACATACTTGCTCCTGTACATAACCCTGAATGACTCATCTGCTCACCAAGACTCGTAGAATCAATTTTTTGTTCTGTTTTTGTTGTTTTGTTTTGGTCTGTTTTTGCTGGCAATGCCTTGTCTTGAATGAGTAAGAATTTTATTTGCATCTTCCCAGAGTAATACAGCATTTACTGAGATAAACTTTGACTTACTCTTAAGGAAATCTATTTATAAGTGACATAGTTATGAAGTGAGTAGAGACAAGGTATGATACAATAGTTATTTAAAAACCTAATTTCAGACTAACTCCATGGCAAACATCTGCATTCCTCTAAAATAAACATATTAGGATAAATCCTTTGTGATCAACAAACCTCAGATTGTAACAAAGGTATAAGGGATTATTTCCCATTGTGAAAATGTCCTCAGCCCAGGAAAAATGATGTGAAACTCTAGCAGAAAACCACCAAAGGTATTCAATGGTGTTTATTGAGGATGAAATTAGGGTACTTAAAAGGAGAACTGAGGTTACTATTAAAAGCAAGAAACCAATTTTAAAAAGAACATATTGAAAAGTCCATATGACCTTTTTGTACAAAATACAAAAGATTTTGCTATGTCACTGGATTCCTTACAGTGCTTCTTATCTGCAGCCCTCACCTCTACTAGTTCCCAGTACTAATGAGAAGATGATGGTGAGATTAGAGGTTGTTGCTATTCTGACTAGAGTTCAGGAAAGAGAATCTCAGCACCAAAGCGGTTTATTTGACGTTTATGAAAGTAAAGACAATGAGGTCTTAAGCCTCAGCCAAGGAGAGTGTAGGAACCAAGGTTTTCAGAGACCTACAATCCACTTAGCAGTTATTCAGAAATAATCTGTGGGCCATCACGGAGTGATTACCAGAAAGTCTGTGTCAGCCTTAAGGGGAGAGGAAGAAGAAGGATCTATAGGAACACTGTTCGGGGGAAACAGTTCAGCAGTTAGAAAGCTTCCTCCTCAAGCCTCACATGACATTCTAAATACTAGGCAGGTGTGGTGCCTGTAAGTAATTCTGGCATCAGAAAGTGGAGCCTAGAAATCCCCTGGAGCAAGCAGGCTAGCCAGATTAGCCCAATAGGTGAGCTATGGTTTAATTAAAGACCCACCCTCAAAACAATGAGGAGTAAAAACCAGCAGGATGATTTCCAGTATCACTTTCAGGCTTCCACGTGTACACACACATACATATTTACTCAAACACAAGCAAACATGCATATATGTATGTATGCACCTCCCATGAAACCAGAAAATTACACTAATACATGAAACCAGAAAATTAATTAATCAAACAATGCTCCAAACAAAAGACTGTGCTTCATACAGAGGTGGAGTTGACCGAACACCATAAGCTAGGAAGCTTTGAGTTTACAAGATACTCATCCTAAAAATTATTCAGCACGATGCATTTTATTTGTCATTCTCCCATCTACAAATCCTTACATAAGACTATCGCTGAAATGTGATGGCTCTTCCTTACTGGTGTGTGTGTGTGTGTGTGTGTGTGTGTCATAGTGAAGCACAGGTGTCAACTTGACTGAGGGTTTGAGCTCTGGGCACAGTTGTAGAGAGTTGATGGTTGAGTTAAGCCCAGAGCAAACCTGAAAAAGATTTTGTCTAGCTGGTGGGCGGACCCAGCCCATGGTGGGTGGATTCGGCCTGGATAAATCACAGAGAGCTGGTTGAGAGATGTGTGTGTGTGTGTGTAAGCATATTTGTGCCGAGCAGAATTCTGTCTAATGCATTAATTTTGTTAATGGTTACACTGGAAATGTTCTATTCATTTTCCATTCAAAACTAATAAAAATAATAAACAGTAATCTGTAGTTTCTTAGTAAAGTGTTTCAGCAAAATTCAAACATTCCATTGAAATACCAGTGTGAATTTTTGTGTTCCTGGTTGCAGCATTATGTTCCTTTTTTCAATATGTATAATACTTCCATCTTTGTGGTCAGCCTCGCCAGAAGTTAAATTTCCATTCATATCCTTTTCAGGTTCATTTTCCTATCCATATTTCATCCTATCGTCCAATAATCAACTTTCTGCTCTGCTCATAGTCTCTGTTTCTCTTTCAGATGTCGTCAGTATGGGCCTTCAGCTACATAATTTCATTTCTTCTGTTTACTTTAATGTGTTTGTCTGTTTTTATATATAAGACATTTAATCAATGATATATGACTGCATAATAAACCAAAACAACATAGACATCATAGAAGCAAATGGATAAAACTGCACTCCAATCAAATTTTACTTACAAAACAGACAATCAGACAGAATTTGGCAAACAGTACACTATTGTTTGCTAGCTCCTGTTTTAGAAAACAGAAAGAAAGGAAAAAAATCTCTGCATCTCATTTAATGAGATTATTATTACATCAATACCAAAAGAATAAAAGGTCAGGAAAGCAAAGGAGAAGCCTGTATGACTTGCTAATATCAAAATAAAATTCCTTCATTAAACATTAGCCAATTATCCATGGATGAGGATATCTAGAAATACCATGCCACCCTGGGAGACTAATGAAAGCTAAGTGCCAAACAGGACCTACTCAATGACTTGACCACTAATGTGACGGTCGTACATACCCCAGCACGTAATTATCTGAGCAAACATCCCTAATGAAACTCAGAGGGTCACATATGAGAGAAGACTGGATGGGAGAGGGAGACTGGATGGAAATAACTTAAGAAGTAGTACAGGAGTGGAGATGGGATTGGGTGGTAAGGGGTGAAAACACAGATTCATTGTGTTTACCTATGAAAGTGTCAAAGAATAAGAAAACAGGCAAGTGAATGTAGCAGTACAGAAAAAGTAACAATACAGCATGATAGAGCAGGGGCTGTTCTGGGAAATTATGATCATAGAACATTTGAAAATCTATTAATATATGCAGCATAATTTCTGTCAAAATCCCTGTGAGCATTTTTTGGGAAACTTAACAAGTTGATCCATAAACAGAGTCAGTAGACCAAGACTGCTTTTAAGTAAAAGTTAAAAATTACGGGGCTGGAGAGGTGGCTCAGGCGTTAAGCCTCTGCCTTGCAGGCGGAAGGTCCTATGTTCAGATCCTAGACCCCACGTATAGACCCCGGGCAGAAGCGGGGAGGCCTGCGTTTCTGGTCCCGGTAGGGTGGAGCCTGTGAATCCCGGGGCAAAGTAAACAAGGAGGAGGTGGAGGTGGTCCATGGTGGTTCCCGAATTCGTCCGTGGTTCTACACACACGCACACACATGCATACACGCACAACTGAATAAATAATAAATAATAAAAAAGTTAAAAATATCTTCGATGTTTATCAACTTCTATCAGACTCTATGAATTATAAGAATGCAATATTGGCTCAGGAGGCCCACACATATGTGGAACCCTGGAAATGACAGAGCATATATCAAACAAGCTGAAAATATGAAAATGCATTATTCAATGAATGTTTTTAAAAGTTTTAACATTCCATGTTGAAGAAGTCAAAAGTACATCTCCAACTAATTCATAAAAGTATTAACATAAGGCAATGATCTTTAAGTTTGGGGAATCGGCATGACATTCATATGAGAAATTAATTTCTTAAATGTTACACCAAATGTAAAAACTTTCATTAATTTAGCTCCATTTAAATTAAAGTCTTTATTCTAATTTATTAGGAATGATAATGTACAGACACTAATAATGTATGCATTCAGTAAAATATATGAAAAATATAGAAAAGTATAAATGTGGAAATCACAGAAGACAAAAATCCGAAAGAAAATGAATGTCATGAGATATACACAATGGCCAACATATCAACATTCCCCCAGGTACTAATGCAGACCAAAACAAAAATTTCCCCTCTTATGACCTCACTGAAGAGCCACATATAGTACAAGATTTATCTGACTCTCTTACTGCCAGTGTTAAGTACAGGTAACAACTACATGGTTGAGGGTTCAAGCACTGGGCACATTTATAGAGAATTAGTAGTTGAGTTAATCCCAGAATGAACCTGCTGAAGATTGACTAGTTGATTGGAAAGATCCAGTCCATTGTAGGTAGTACTCGTCCCCAGGCAGGTGAATAAGATGGAAGGACCTGGTTGAGCAAGTGGGTATCCTTTTCTATACTTGGCCAGATATGCTGGTCTGGTAAGTAAGAGTTGCCCATCTCTCAACTCAATCATTATGTTGATATAGTGTGGCCAGTTACTGGGGTTCCTGGTGTTGGTGTGGACTCTCTTGCCAAGCTAGACAAGGAGCTGTAAACAGAATGTCATAAGAGAAAATAAAATCCTTTGTTCCCTTAAGCTGTTTTGTTATGATTTTATCAGACATGAAACCATGCAGAGTAACTGCCAACACAGGCACCCTAGAGGGAGCTCTATGGCCCACACACTCAGAGAAACAGGAGGGTGGTGGGACATAGCAGATTAAGGACTGGAAAGGAAGGTAGGTGAGTTGAAAGGGGATGGCCTGAACTTCTAGCCCTGGTGGGCAGAGTCTGGGAAATCCCAGAGTTAAGCAAGAAGGAAATAGAAGCAATTCAGGATGATTCCTGATGTCAACCTTGGTCCTCCACAGGGACACACAGTGCCCTCTGATACACATACATAAACTAGATAAATAGATAGATAGATAGATAGATAGTAGATAGATAGATAAATAGATAGATAGATAGATAGATAGATAGATAGATAGATAGATAGATATAGATAAGAATGATTAGCCTTGCAAATGATCAGAATTATTGCTTTAACTGGGCACATTGGTTCAAGGCTATAATTCTTACCACTAAATAGTAAAACATGAGGATACCGAGTTCAAGGAATGTCTAGACTACACAGTGAGTCCAAGTGCAATGAGTTCAAAGTAATTTAATGAGATACTGTTTCAAAATAAATTTAAAGAAAAGGGGACAGAGGTGTAGTTTAGTGGTAGTTTACTTGCTTACTATGCACAAGGTCTTATGTTCAATTCCAATAACCACACATACATATGCACACACTCAAACATATTACTTACTGGTTTTATTTGACTATTAAAATGAGTAAAAGTGGCAAAATAAAATAGAAACTAACATCCATTAATGCAGCCAACTATGAAAATGTTCAAGAACCCAGAATTTGACACATGGGAAGTAGAAAATGTTTCAAACAAATATTTGCCTAGAGTGTTTTGAGTACCTTAGAAGTGGAGAGTTCTAAGATTTGGTGCATTAAAAAATACCTTTGTATCCTCTAAAGGTGACAGAGCACATTGTCATGATTTGTAATGTGAGTTATCCCCATAGGCTCGTGTGCTTGAATCTTTCATTTGGGAAAGTCATGGCACCTTTAAGAGGTTGAGTCTTGCTGGAAAAAAGCAGTTGCAATGGGTGGGCGCTGAGGTTAGTTAGCCCCACCCTGTTTCAGTTAGTGAGTATGTGCTTGAGCTGGCGGCCGCAGCTTCAGCCTTCATGTAGGTAGTGACTGAGAACTGCCCCAGCTTCTGCCACCAGCCATGTATCTTCTGCCATAATGGACTGTTTCTCCGCTCTATTACTGTAAACTGAATTAATTTCCCTTTTTCTCTTTAAGTTGCTCGAGTTCGAGTCTTGTCCCACAGGAGCAGAGTAACCAATACACTCATGGTCAACTTTGCCACTGCATCTATCTTGGTATAAACTACCTGCCAGGATTAAAATAAAATCTTTTATGCTGTAGATAGCTGCATAAACTGGATGGATTCCTCTGCAAAGGAGTTAGATAATGTCTGTCAATTTTGAGGACAGATGAATATTATAAGCAGACCAATAACAGACATCTATATCAATGTATAAATTCGGTGACAATCCACAACAATCCAAGTGTCTATCCTAGAATAATTTTCACAAATATTCACAAATAAATATGCTTTCAATTTCCATTGTACTATTACAAAAAAGGAACATCCTAAGCAATTGTCAACTGTAGTCAACAAATAAACTAGGCCAGATGTTTCCCGGAAATTCCACATAGCTATTAAAGTTTAAAAGACAGCTGTTGTCTCTAGTGCTGAATGGACCTAAAGCACAATGTGAGAAGCATAAAACAAGTAGCAAAATAAAACTATTCCTGAATACAAACATGTCTAATAAAATTATTAAAACAGCCTTGAAAAAAATCTGGAGTAGGAGGAAGTCAGGAAGAGGGAGTTAGGTTTGTGTCTGTCTGTATTGTTTTATTCCTATAGCATTAAAAACAGAAAGAAAGAAAGTAAATGGCAGGCACCTATTCAATCTTAATGATGTAGTACATATAACACAGTATATACCTTATTTCTTATCTTTTAGTATGTTTGCCATAGTCATAATTAAAATTAATTTCGAAGGAGCTGAGGCACGACAGGTTCTCATTTAAAAATATTTTATTGAAGTTCTTGCTTTCTATTTAAAAATCTTTTTTTCTCTAAGAAACTGACAAAGAACAAAAATAAAACAAGAAAGGCTTCTATCAAGACTGTGTTTTGTGTGTGTGTGTGTGTGTGTGTGTGTGTGTTGTGTGTGTGTTGTGTGTGTGTTGTGTGTGTTGTGTGTGTGTTGTGTGCATGTATGTGTTGTGTATGTGTTGTGTGCATGTGTGTTGTGTGTGTGTGTTGTGTGTGTGTTGTGTAGGTGTGTGTTGTGTGTGTGTGTTGTGTGTGTGTTGTGTAGGTGTGTGTTGTGTGTGTGTTGTGTGTGTTGTGTGTGTGTTGTGTGTGTGTATTGTGTGTGTGTGTGTGTGTGTGGTATGTCTGTCTATATGTACACACATTCTCATATGTGCCTATGTGTGTGTATGCATGTGGAGTCAGAATTAATGATGGTTCAGGTGTCTCTTCTTTTCCACCTTATTTTTTGAGATAAAGTTTTTCCCTGAGTCTGGTACTTACACATTCTACTACACCAGCTAACCGATAACCTCCATGGATCCTCCTGTTTCTCCCTCTCTGGTTCTGGATTACAGAACCTTATGCTGAGAACCAAACTCATGTCCTCATTTTTGTGCACCAAATACTTTGCTGACTAAATCATCAACCCAACCAAGACACATCGTTCCACCTACATCTTATATTTATGTGAAAAGACAACAGCATTAATAAAGAGATAAGGGAAAAAAGCAGGACATGAAGCAAGTTTGAGTGGTTCTTATATAGCATAAAATAAACTCATAGCTAGCAAGAGGCGCATAGGAGGTGTATCCATGGATCTCTGAGAGAGGGCCTCTTTCTCTTTGACGGAACACTTTATCCTCTCCAGGAATAGGCGCCTTTTGACTTACAATGTGGAGACCAGAATCCAGTTTCACTGTCCCTACTACAAAGAGTTATGCACCTTTCCCTATTCCCTCTTAATCTTTTCTGCACTCCTTTCTCCCTGCATTGGCAGATGTTTTGTGTTTGAGAATTTCCCACTTAATAATTGATTATTTCATGGAGAAAATAAGTGTATACCTCTAGACATAGATCATTTGAGAGGCTCACTCTTAGATCCTAAAGATGGGGGAAAAATCACTATTCTCATCTCAAAAGGATAAGAGGTAGTGTATTTTGGAACCAAATACAAATGCCCATGATTCAAGAGCACAGATTCAGGTTGCCCCAAAGTCTACTGTTCCACTGTGCTAACAAATTTTTGAGGTTTTACAACTCAGAACAAAGAAAATCACAAATCAAGACACTTTTCAAATATGCTGTTGGAAATATCAGGTAGGTATACTACAGCTAAGTGGTGACTTCTGTACTGCAGGCTTTAGATGTTATCTGAGGACATTCTTAGCTCGTTGGTTGGTAGTGAATAGTGGTTTGTAGCTGTCACTGAATGTTAGAACAAGTACAGAGGACTAGCAAGATAAAACTATTTAAGGGATTTAAAGATCATCCTGGATAAACTGCAATTTGGCTCTAAATCTGCAACATTCTAATCCTCGCCTCAGCCCCTGAAAGTCTAATCCATTGATCAGTCTACTTAGTCAGCTTCTTTCTAGGGACTTTCCTTCACAGCCCTTATCTGTATGATCCAGCATATGGACTTGATGGATGGTATTTGTCCTATAGTCATGACTTTAGACTAAGACGAGTGGTTAGTTCCTTTCTAGTTGTGTAGCGATTTGAAATTCATATAGGAGGGAGACTCATTAAGTCAAAGAAAGTTCCTAAAACTAACAAGATTCCCAAAATTAAGAAAGTCTGTGAACAGGTATTATAGTAGAAGACTCTTTGGCCAGACAAGCAGTCTGCAGGTGACTTCGTGTATTCCAGAAGTCTGCAGGTGATTCTGAACAATTCCAAAGTCTTGGAAGAAGCATTGTGTGGCCCAGAAGTCTGCAGGAGACTCTCCTACAAGCAACTCACGCAGCGAAGAACTCCAGGGTCAAAGATCCCATGAGGTTCACCAGGCTGGGGTGTGCTTTCCGGTGATGTAGCTGCCTTTGAGTGTCCCTACGTATCGCTCATCTCATATGACAGTTAGATACACGAGTCAACTTGACAGTGAAGGCTGGAGATGTGGGCACATTCACAGAATGAGCGGTTGAATTAAACCTCAGCAAGCTGCAGAAGATTTCTAATTTGAATAAAATGCAAGGAGCTGTTTAAGTGAGTTGGCATTCTTCAACATACTTGGACAGACATGCTTTCTGACAAGTAAGCTGACCCAGCAACTTGCACTCCTCAGCAGTCCTGTGGACATCGTGCGACCCATTCCTTCGTCCCCTGGCATGGCTGTGAACTCTCCTGACCGACTGGACTAACAACTGTAAGCAATCATAAGCAAAATAAAACCCATTGCTTCCCTAAGCCATTTGTTGTGAATTTATCAGCGACATGAAGAGTAGCTAAGATACTCTGACTCTTCTAAGTAGCTCCAGTGAACTTGGTTCATCAAGTCAGACCTTGGCAAAATCATTACTTTGTCTGCTGAAAGATTCTTATCTGGAGTAAATAGATATTTGTGTAGCTGGTATCTCTCCAGGATACACAACAATATCTGTGGTTAAAAAAAATTGCTATAGACTCTACCAAGTCCAATAAGAGAATTACAATATAAATCCATTGTAACAGTTACTCTTTACTATTGCTGTGAAAGAGCACTCAAAGTCAATCAACTTAAGGGAGATTTATTCAGCTTACTGTTCCAGAAGGAAGATACAATCTCTCATGCTCTCCGCCCCAACTGGCATGGTTGGCTGGCCAAAGCTGGAGGAGGCTAGGTCACTGCAGACATCTTGGAAGCTGAGAGCTGCTAGACTGCTTCTTGCAAAGGCAGACTTCTCCTGGAGGTAAGGTGGGACTAATCCAGCTCAAGGCCCACCCCTTGTGACCACCTTTCTTCAGCAAGGCATTACCTCTCAAGGTGCCATGACCTTGCCAAACACATGAGACTGTGAGGGACACATTTCAAACCATGACATCCATTTTTTTCGGCACAAATATTCTAAAGGAGCTCCTATTCCTACAGAGAACAAGTGTGAGTTCAATGGACCACAACTATTACAAATGTGGACTTCTCATAAGCTTGAACCAACAGTGAGTGTTGGTTCAAGATGTTAGAAGCTAGTGTCCACTTAAATGCTCTTGCCTACAATAATAAAGGAGTCTCCATTTGGCAGCTAACTTCTACCTTGGTCCCTAATAACCGATTCACATAAGACTAGGAAGGATCATTTTTGTAAAAGCAAAATATATGATCACCAGCCTCGACAAAGGAGGTACTTGCCACCAGACAGTTGTGTACCATCTGGACATGATTTCCCAAATCTCTCTACCTTTATCTGCAGCCCTGCTCTCCGCCCCAACTGCTCTACCTCTTTGCTAGTCTTAGATCATGTTACTTCCCTCGACCTAGAATATCATTCCTTCAACCTTTCATAGTCTTTCTCCTTCTTGTTTTAAATGTCAGTGAGGGGCTAGAGACATGGCTTAAGGAGTAAGACTCTGTCTTACAAGCAGAAAGGTCCTTACTTCAGATCCCAAGTCCCACATAAAAATGGCTAGACAGAACTAGCAGTTGCCTGCACTTTAGGCCCTGGCGGGTGGAGATTGGAAATCCCAAAACAAAGAAAAAAGGAGGTAGAAGTAACCCAGGTGATTCCTCAAGTCACCCTTGATCCTTTACAGAGATATACAGTGCCCTCTGATACACACATATACACAATCAATCAATCAATCGTCAGTGAGATGCTCCCTTCTCAAGACTTCTAACATTTACTACCATCCTCATCTTCTGTTCTTACATGGGCTTTCACATCCTCCAATGCTACTTCCCTCTACTGGTCATTGTACATGATTTAATATTGACTTGTCTCTATCAGAGCTGCATAATGACTGACATACTAACATTGCCCCACAGACTATAGAGAAACTCAAGAGAGGTAAGAATATACTGTGTAAATCTTGGGTACTAAAGTTGGATGAGTGAAGGAAAATGCTCCTATCAGTGGGGCAACTTGGTATGCCACAAGAGGTCTGAACCCCCACAAAAGTATACAAGCCACAGGAAATCCTGAGGTCCATAGAAGCAGAGAGACAGGAGGGTAGGAGGGAGTGGGATGGATTGATGAAGGGAAGGGAGGGGAATGGGGAAGAAAGGGATGAAGGGAATCAGGGAGGGGTACTCAATATGCTTGTAAAACTATAAAAATAAAATAATAAAAAAATCTGTTCATCTGCACACCAAAGTCAAAGTAGCCCCTGGGACACGGGAACAAGTTAGCTAATGTCTGTTTTATAGTGACTTCTGTAATACACCTCCATACTTGGTGTGTGTGTGTGTGTGTGTGTGTGTGTGTGTGTGTGTGTGTGTGTGTCTACATGAGGGCACTTGAGTGTTTGCACTTCTGGAGGTCCAGGGGTAACACTGGGAACAATACTGGACTGTTCTACTTCCTTATTGCTTTGGTCTGGGATTCCTCAAGCTCTGCCTTCCAGAATCAGAAGTACAAGCTCCTACCATTTCTGCCTGGCATTATTTATGTAGTATCTGGAAATTCAAACTCAGGTCCTTTTGCTTGTGAGGCAAAGGCTTTAACCTCTGAGACATTTCTCCGTCTCGATATCCCCTTTTTAAATAGGTTTTCCACCTATGTTTTCCTTAAAATGCAAAGGATTGAAAACTGTATACTTTTGTAGCCTTAAAATATAAAAATTTATAAGCTCTATGTGCTGTGTATGACTATTAAAATTCAAAATAACAGAATTAACTATCCTGACATTATTTTGCCCTTGTTTTCCCCTTCAAGATACCAAATATTATTTACAGGTATGTTTAATCCTATGCATTTTCCTGTGAAAATAGCAAGATGTATTTTTAATTCAGTAATCTAACTTTTATAAAAATAGGATCAAGGTATAAGTATTTATTATAATATTCCTGGGGAGCATAAAAATGAAACAAAGCCTTAAGGAAATTAAATGAGGGACATATAAATATTAATATTTCTGTAATTTCATTGCAAGGTCTCTTCATAGCTTCCATCTAGGGAGTAAACACTCTCAATATAATGTATTATTTGCTTGAAGTATTTGCAAATTGAATCATCAGCCACCATCTGTGGTGGCAGAAAACAGAGGGCTGAAGAATATGTAAGCCAATACTGACTCACCAAAAATAACATGAACGATGACCACAAATTCAAGCTCAGGGGTATGCCATTCTTTGGGATCTGCTAATGGTTCATCCAGCTGGGCTCTAGCTTGTCTGGTGTGGACGGCAGCAGGTGCTGCTGAGGGACAAGTGACTACATTCTGTCCAGTTCTCTGCCTTAGCTGCCACTGGCACCATCTAACCGTGTATTCCAAAACCATCTGTCCACTCCCTATTTACCCAGATTCTGTGATTCAAAGCACAGACTAATGTGTTTTCTTTAAACATTTTTTATTATCTCCGCTCATACAAGCTTAATAGGTACACCGGTTCCCTCCCTCCCTCCTTCTCCCCCCAACCCCTCTGCTCACCCTCCCCTCACCCCTCCGTCCCCACCCCCCAGTGCCTCCCCTCCCCCAATCCCCGGAGAATCCTTTAATGTGCATGCCAAACTCTCCTCTGGGTCCTCCTCTCCGATGACTGTACAAGGACCCAGCAGCATTTCCCTGAACCCTTTCCTTTGTTCCCCTTAAGCATAGGAACACTATTTTGGCTGTTAATCCCTTGCCTCCAAGGATCTTGGTGCTTTTAGCAAATGCTAGACTTTGTGGGGTCAATAGTGTGTGGGACATTGTGCAGGGCATGCAAAGTCCAATTATGATTGCTACGGCCCTAACTTGTGTGGAGTATCTTGCATATCATTGCTCCTCCCATCTTTGTGCTCTTACACTCTTACTGCCCACTCTTCCGCAAATTTCCCTGAGCTTCAGGATGGGGAGAGATTAGGCTTGCCTAGTTCTAGGCGGCTGATATAGAGTCTCTGAAGTTCTGGATTATGGTTTGTTGATTTTCTTTTGCGGTTTTGCTGCTCCTGCAATGCCCTTCACTCCATCCCAATGGGTATTGGATGTCACCCCCTGGCCAGAGATAAAAAGCTGTTAAACTAGAGTCTTGTTATAAGAGTATATTCAAAGGTAGATGTAATAAAAGTAGGAAACCACAGTGAGGGAGGGGTCAATCACCCATTCGCAAAATGGTTAATTCTTATCTGCCAGACTATATGCCCTCCCCTTCTGGTGAGATCACACCCCATCAGATGTAAATGATCAGGAACGAAAAGTCTGTGAACTTAACCAGATGTCTCATTGCTTACTTGCAGTCCTTGATGGAGGCCTATTTTCTCTGCTGTAACATGGTCCCCTCTCTCCTTGTTTCTGTTGTGGCCCTCCTACCCCATCCCTCCTGTTCATAATCCTTGCAATTACTAGCACAGACTAATGTTAAAGAAACTCAACCATTTCTAGTGAGCTTCTTGTTTACTACACAAAGATTTTGCAAAAAACAATGTGTGAATTCCCAGACGCTTGATATATTGAATCTGTACTGAAGATTGTGTGGCTTGGATGCATTATCAAGGATATCAGTTCGTGGTTTTGAGAAGTTTCCATTTATAAGTAGTAACAGGATTCTATATGTTCTCGACCCAACTTTCTGAGCATTGTGATATAATCTTTCATTATATCATTAATTCCCATTTTAATTCTCAAGTCTTAAGACTCAGTAAAGTACTATAAACAACTGTAATAGAAATGGTTCCTCCAAACTATATAAAAATCCTTATCTTTTATTGTAAGAGCCTAAAGATGGAGAGGAGCAACAATATACAAGATACTCCATACAAGTTAGGGCCGAAGTAATCCTAATAGGACTTTGCATGACCTGTGCAATGACCAACATATCATTGAACCCCCAAAGTCTATCATGGATCACAGGCACTACAATCCTTAGAGGCAAGGGATTAGCAGCCACAATAATGTTCCTATACTAAAGGGGAAAACAAAAAAGAACTCTAGGCAATGCCACTGAGAACTTACACCTCATCAGGGAGAGGACCCAGAGGGAAGTTTGAGATGCACACTAAAGGATACTCCAGGAATGGGGAGAGCATTGGGAGAAAGGGAGGGAGGAAGTGAAAGGAAGGGGAAAACGGGGGAGTGAGCAAGGGGGCCCAGGAAAGGATGGAGGGAGGGAGGGGAATAGGGTATTTATCAACTTTGTATGAGTGGAAGAAATGAAAAAAACCTTATCTTTTATTGTCCCATTCATCATATATCCTATCAGTATAGAAATGAAAACAGTAGAAATGAGGAATGTAAATATGCAAGGTTTGAGAAATCTGACTATAACAAGTCTTAAGTTCAATGGGTCTTAGAACATACTAGTAAATATGCATTAATTTAATCTTCTCTGTCTAGTATGGCATTCAACAAAGATCTTTTTATAATTGTATTCCATAGTCTGTCTATTACCTAGCCAACAGTTACCCATTGAGAAGTTCTTGCTTCTGCCAAATGACTAGAAAAAGCTCTTCTATATGTGCATAGGTAAATGAATCTAAGAGTACATTAAAATCACATTATGTTGGCTTATAGAAAAACATTCATGCTAGATCCTTCTATGATTTTCGTTAAGCATACCTTAGCAATCTAGAGCTAGATTAGCACATATCAACTAATCAGGGACGAATTTACTACATTAAACATTAAGTTGTATGAATAATCTAGTAGACACACAGATGAATTTTTAAACAAAACTTTAGAATAAGATATGAATCTATAGTTTCCATGAAGTTATAAAAAGTGAAAGATATTGATGAGTTACAAATACAGGTTAAATCCCATTTTTGTAAAAATTTTATCTTGTGTCTATGTTTCTATATTTTCATATGTACATATAAAAACATCTTTAAAGATATCCAGAATCTTCATTCAGCAAATACTCCCTTCAACAGTGTTGGACCCTGAGACCCTCGCCCTAAAATTCACAAAGCAGGCTGGTTCAAGCCCACAGTATAACCCTTGCTTGTAGTCATTCAGGCATCCATTGTTTATAGCCATCCAAGCATCCATTGTTAGTCATTGCTTAAAACTATGTACAGCCTTGAGCTTTTTACAGGTATTTCCCCACCCCTTAAGACCTCCAGCCCTTCAGTTCTGGAAAAGCAAGTTTGCCCAAAGGGGAATTCCATCAATGAAGGTCACCCAGAATGAACAGCCTGCGGTTAAACAGGTGGACTGGAACGATCACCAAGAGCCAACTCCACCCGAGCTCTTGCCGACCAATGACTGTAAAGGTCATAGAAAATTCCTCAGTTAAGCAACCCCCCCCACCCCAAGACCCCTTAAAAACCCCTTGCCCGAGCTGCTCGGGGCCGCTTCAGTCTTTCCTGCGTGAAAGGTTGCTGGAGCCGCCCGGCGCGTCGTTAAATAAAACCTCATGCTATTGCAGCGAGAAGGGTCTTGGTCTTTCTCTCGGTGGCCTCGTTCCTGACTGAAAGACGGGGGTCTTTCATTTTGGGGGCTCATCCGGGATTCGAGACCCCCGAGAGATTGCCCCAACACCGGCCTCGGAGGTATGTGAGCGCTCCTGTCTGTGTTTACTTGTGCTTTGTTTAAGTCTGTGTCTGTTTGTGTTTGATACTGTGTCTGTTTGTTTCCTCTTATGAGGTTTGGGGCGGTCAGTAACTGCGAGACAGACGTGTCATATCGCAGAGACCATGAGGGTCCCAGGGGACGCTCTGGACTCTCTGTAGGGGAAAGGACAGAAGTGTCCGTTCCCCATCTGGTTTTGTTTAATCTGCTGTCTGTAGTTTGTCTAATCTGCAGTCTGTAGTTTGTCTGATCTGCAGTCTGCAGTATTTGTGTCTTGTCTATCTTGTCTTGAATCACTAAAAGGATATTAGGAAAAGAACCCAAACTCTGAGTGTTGAGGTAGAAAATTTTGCCTGTGATGATAAAGAGTTACTTCAAATGTTCTAACTTGATTGGTTACTTGGATTTCTTATAATATGTGGGTTTTATGTTTCAAAATAACAAGCTGTGGCCACTATAAATTTCATTGCGCGCTTATGATCACATTTTGGTTTTTGACTCTGTTTACTATTTGGCATGCTCAATTTAAATGCACGTGCACACTTAGGAATAAATCATTTTGATAATGTAAAAAGGCCTGAGTACGTACTGACCAAAATATCTTGTTTTATCTTGAAGCTCCACAAAAAGTGGCATTGTGTTTTTACCTAGGATCTGGTAACATCACTTTTGTAGTTCCTTTAAAAGTTTGTTTTCCCATGAGTAATACCAACATATCTAACAGCCAGAAAGGAAAACTGATTTCTGAAAAATTCATTGGAATTCCTTCATTCTCCTGGTATGTACGAGTTCCCTTTCTTGGGGACAAATCTGCTTTCTAATTCCCTGTTCCCAGGTGTACTCCTGTGTTCTGCTATACAATGATTTTCAAGATAAGGTCTACTGCCTCTTTTAAAGGATATTTCTTACAGGATAACTAATGTAAAAACAGCAGGAAACCATCAAATAGAAAGAAATATATATGTATAGTACGTAGAGGTAAAGAAGGTTTTGGGATGAGATATGTTACTTAGAAAGTTAAAGTATGTCCAGGAGGTTTATGAGTTGGTTACTTAAAAAGAATGTTAAAGTATGTTGTGAAGGTTTGTGGGATGTAGAGTTATGAGAAGACTGAAAATAAGAGATGATGGTTAAAGAAAATATTATTTGTTATGTTTCTTCCATGTTATAAAACAAAAGATATTGAGCCTCAGAAATTAGAAATTAAGAATTAAGCTTCATGTATTCAAATGTATTTCAGTTGTCTGTTTAAAGCAGAAAATTGGTTACTTCTAAAATCCCAACTTCTCAAGGACAGTAGGAATCTTACCAGTGGGGTCATAAATGAGAGGTCTGAGACCAGGGCCCTTCCTGCCCTCAGGGAGGTGGCCAGCAGAAGCTGAGGCCCCGCCTCAGCTGCAGCTTGGAACAGACTCAAGGCCAACTAGGGAGTTTCTCTAAATCTTGGACTTTACGGTAAAAGAGACTGTGCTAAACCAACCTCTGCTCACCTTTTGGAGCAGGCCTCTCTTGGAGGGGGAGGAAAAGGGCACCTGCAAAATGGGGGAGGGAATGTTTTAACCTCTGTATGAATGTGTGAGTGAGTGTCGGCCTGAGGTGGGAAACCTGTAACACCTCTGGCTCGAGTTTGTAGTCCCACGGTGAGATCCCTAAGATCTCTTAAAGCCACGGGATTCGATTGGGCCAGTTCTGCGTTTCCATGGTGATAACATACGGTCTAGGGTGGGATCGGATTAGAATCCGATCGCAAGTCACGAAACCGCTGAACCCACTATGGCCAAGTTATCACCCATGACTCTGCAAAGAGTGTGGCCAGACTGGTACTTGAATGATCTCTCCTGGAGGGATTCCCAACCTTTGTCTGTCTGCGTCGTGTGGTGGGGATCAATGTGACTCTAGCTCTTGGTCTACGTAGTACAGTGGGGATCAATGTAACTTTAGCTTTTGTTAGTCAATGGAAGGGAATTCCTAAAAATGTTTGCCCTGAAGGAAAGTGTTTCAAGTCTGAGACAATGACTATGCTGTTTAAATAGCATAGGGAATACAGGAAGCTTCAGGCATGTGTGGACCATGGACTCGCCCCTTTTAGTGTCATCGGGTGGGGCTCTGGTGGCGTTGGGTGGAGTGCTGGCCTCCCCGGACCACACCACAGGCAGTGTCAGTGGATGTCTTTGCTGACAACACTGTGTATAGTGATTATCAGAACTCTGCTAAGCCACGCGTCCTTTTCTCAAGTCCAGGTTCACTAATTGAAGCCAAAAGAGAGAGATTTCCCCTTCCTATGTCCAGGGACTATCTAGAAATTGTGAATGCTTAGTTCTACCAACCTAAAAGAGGGTCAAGTCATAGCATATTCTCAGACATGCCCTGTATACATCTTAAACAAGAGATAATCCCAGGAAGATCTTTAAGTTATACTACCATCCAACTAGACAAACAAATGCCAGAAAGTTGAGAGACTATAGAGCTGGACCAAAAGTACCAACTAGTAACTCAGGAAAAGCTTTGCCTCCCAATGCCCTCAAGACTAAGGTGAAACAGACAGGAATTTCATTTAGCTTCCATGTCAGCCAAAGTCCTCATCTGTCAGGGGGAAGTAAACTCTCATGTGGAGGACAACAGGGTTTTCATCTGTTGAGGGAAATAGGTCCCCATCTGGAGGATAGCATCCTCATCTGTAAGGGAGAGGTTGGCACCATCAGGAAGCTTTCATTTCTGTCTTGGAGGTAGAATCCTTTGTTTCTGTTTGTCCTAGGACTTTAAAAATAGGACAGGTGACCTAGGACTTAGTATAAAAAAAGAAAAGAAAGAGAAAGAACCAGAAAGCAAAGAAATCAGAACTTGACATTTGCCTTAGGGGATAGGTTAAACAGGCACCCCAAGCAGATAAACCCAGGACCCCTCCCGACAGGGGAAAGGTGGAAAAAGATGCTTCGCATATGACCAGACTGGGCGCTTTGAGACTGTTGGGAGAACAGAAAGCTTTCATGTGGCCTATGTCCCAACTAAGGGAATTTCCACTGGAGGAAGATTGCCCCCTGAACCTCAGGGCCCAGGGGTCGAGCGAGTTCTCTGGTGGAGACCAATGAAATGGCCTGAAGCTCTTAGCTTCCCTCCGATGGGAAAAAGGAGTTTGCCACTGATATCCAGCAAAAGAAAGCCCAAAAGTGCCAGGTTGAGCATCTCGTGAGAACCTTGGGTTTAACGTGCAAATGGGAAGCCTCTTTGTTTCTATGATAATAGACAAGGGAGCACAAAATTCTAGTGCTCAACTTCCTTCCTAGGCTTTTGTCAACTTTCGATTTTACTAAAATGTTTAAGATCAGGAAAATGACAGGCTCATTGCACTCACAAAGTAACTACTGAGATTCCTTATATGCTTAATAGTGATGCTTTTTAGGCATTCCTTTGTTTACATGCCTGAGTGCCCGAATATTCAAGGTTTAGGCTTAATAGAATAAAATAATTTAGCACTGTTATAAAGTCATCCACGTGGCTCTGATTTTAGACGCACCAAAGGTATTAAAAGAGAAAATCATGGGTTACAGAAAATGCCAGATAGCATGTAACAAAAGTCTGCAGTTTAAAGACCCTAAATGCTGCATCCTTATCCAACCATTCTGATGGATAAGATTCCAACCTGATAAGATATTATCTCAAGGAAACATTTTCTGGAGAAAAGACATGGCTTTATTTAGGAGAAATAAAAAACATAGAAATTGTCAGGTCTTGGTGTTTCTTCCCAGTTCAGGCCTAAAGCCTGTTCCCTGGGGAAGGTAACCCCATGGGCAGGTGCTAGGAATTTCTTGGTATGTCACAATAACGCCCAGGGACAGGTGCTAAACAGTCTTTCCTAGGTAATTTACATTTTGTCCCGGGCTGGCGTGAGCCCCCAGGCCGAGCCCGCCTAGACCCCTTCTGCCCCTGCCGCACCCCTCTCCACCCTGGCCACAGGGGTTTGGGCTCCGTGGTTGTTGACCTCCTCTACTAGAGAGATTAAGAAAACTGGAGTGGTGTCTGACCACAGCTTGTTCCTGCTGCTTTCCTTGACAGTATTCAGCATCGTGAGTGTGACGGCCTACATTGCCTTGGCCCTGCTCTCTGTGACTATCAGCTTTAGAGTATATAAGGGTATGATCCAAGCAATCCAGAAATCAGATGAAGGCCACCCATTCAGGGCATATTTGGAATCTAATGTTGCTAGATCCGAGGAATTGATTCTGCTCTCAGTCATGTGAACTGCACCATAAAAGAACTCAGGTGCCTTTTCTTAGTTGATGATTTAGTTGATCCTCTGAAGTTTGCAGTGTTAATATGGGTGTTTACTTATGTTGGTGCCTTGCTCAACGGTCTGACACCACTGATTTTAGCTGATTTCACTCGTCAGTATTCCTGTTATTTATGACTGACATCCCAAGTGCAGATAGATCATTACCTAGGACTTGCAAGCAAGAATGTTAAAGATGCTATGCCTAAAATCCAAGCAAAATTCCTGGATTGAAGCACAAAGCAGAAAAATAAAAAGATGCTATCATAGAAAAAATTATTCTTTTAATAATTATATTGCTTAAGCCCATGCTGGGACTTATAAAATGTTGGGGACACGTACAGTTAATTGTAAAATATGTTTCTTTCTGAAAACAAAAAGAGCTCAATCCTTCTCTGTATATTAAAAAAATGCAGTCTCTGTTACAAGTATGTGGGCTCAGCCTCTTGGCTATCTGGTGCAGCATTATAGACTGGCTAGATTTGCAAATACTGAGAGAATATTTCTGTTAAGTGCCATTATCCTCAAGCAATGGGATAGGTTCTTGGAAAAAATGTCCTTCCTAAAAGTAAAGCTGTCACAGATTTTTCAGAATAAAAAAGGAGGATAATTTAGATTGCTCTGTACAAAGAATCAGTTCGCATTGTTTTGGACAGGTTTTAAAATATGATCTACAGTAGCCAGAGGAAAAAGGTTTCCTTGGCTTTTACACCTTGTAAATGTGTTCTTTTACTAACTCCTGCTTGCTTGTACCCACAGCAAGACTGCTGAGCTTGTTCGGTTTATCTCATGTGCCTTCCCAATTACAATGATCTGGTCCTTCTATAGATTCTGGAGACTCAATTTGCCTGTGTTTTGTCTCTTTTAGACCAACCTTGAGGTAATAAAGCCATCTATCAAAGACCTCTAGACCAACCCAGCATTTCATAGATGAGAAAGTCAGACTGCTCTTATTTCCTTTGCCCCGATTCAGCAGGAAGCAGCCAGATCGAATCATCGCCCTTTATTCCCAGAGCAGTCTGAATTCTCAAATAGGTTTATGGGAAGTGAGGCAGGATTAGAGCAGCTATGCTGGGATGGGTCTCTCAAGGTCTTTGGAATTCTGAAGAGACGTCCCCTACTGCTGGAATCGCCTGGAAGGAACACCCCTGCTGAAAAACTGACTCCAATTCTCCCAGAAATTTACCACGAGAACTGTGACTAACACTCCATGATTGGAGTGTGCCTATAGAAAAGGGGGGAATGTTGGACCCTGAGACCCTCGCCCTAAAATTCACAAAGCAGGCTGGTTCAAGCCCACAGTATAGCCCTTGCTTGTAGTCATTCAGGCATCCATTGTTTATAGCCATCCAAGCATCCATTGTTAGTCATTGCTTAAAACTATGTACAGCCTTGAGCTTTTTACAGGTATTTCCCCACCCCTTAAGACCTCCAGCCCTTCAGTTCTGGAAAAGCAAGTTTGCCCAAAGGGGAATTCCATCAATGAAGGTCACCCAGAATGAACAGCCTGCGGTTAAACAGGTGGACTGGAACGATCACCAAGAGCCAACTCCACCCGAGCTCTTGCCGACCAATGACTGTAAAGGTCATAGAAAATTCCTCAGTTAAGCAACCCCCCCCACCCCAAGACCCCTTAAAAACCCCTTGCCCGAGCTGCTCGGGGCCGCTTCAGTCTTTCCTGCGTGAAAGGTTGCTGGAGCCGCCCGGCGCGTCGTTAAATAAAACCTCATGCTATTGCAGCGAGAAGGGTCTTGGTCTTTCTCTCGGTGGCCTCGTTCCTGACTGAATGACGGGGGTCCTTCAAACAGACATCATTGTAGGTACTAAGGATGATAATAAAGGACAAAACAAATGACTGTCTTCATGGAGTTGAATTTTATGATAACAAGAAAACAAAAACAAACAAAAGTGCACACTATTTGATAGTGACAGAGAATTGGTGAAAAGTAAAGTCAGACACAAACACATCACATTGAACTTTGTTGTCACCTCGGTTAAGGTCAGGAACAGAATCCTTTTCCTGTAGAGCTAACCATGTACTAGAACTTGAATGACATTTAGGTAGTATAAATGAGTCAGATAGCAGACAGGTGTGTGTGTGTGTGTGTGTGTGTGTGCCTGTAGTGGGTAGTGGTGGTATGGGGGGGATGCTTTCAGCTTCTAAATCTTCTCCCTATTATTAGTCCCATTGACTAACAGCAGTCACAAAGCACTTGACAACAAATTTCTGAGAGATGTTCTACATTTACCTAAACTGTACATATATCCCATTCTAGAGCATCCCTCTTTTCTCAGACCTTTGATTTTTCCTGCTTTCCATCTCTTTGCTGAAACCTGAGACCTTACACAGATGCATCTGCCAAAACATGATAATATATTTCTGCTTGCCAGTCTTCTCTCCTATGACAGACACTGGTTGGTGCTCCCTTTAATTCTTTTTGGTTCCTGAGGATGCAGAAGACTGCATTTCCAATCTTTCCTTTCAATGGAGCTGAAGAATTGACAGAATCCATGAGAATGTGAGAAAAAGCAGCAAAAGGCTCATATATACTCAGTCCCAAGAATTTCATGTAAGGTTCTTAGTTTTTTTTTTCTGTTAAATCTACATGGCTGTGGCTAGAACTAAATAATTCCAGTAACAGAGAGCCCTATCACAGAAGGAGTCCTAGCTTTTAGATCCATCACCTGGAGGTGTTCTCCCTAAAACAACTGCCCTGTACTGGACTGGCATAAACCACTGATGATTTCACAGCTCTTCATGGCTTCACTTTATGTTGTCTGCATCAATGAGCTATGTACATGCTTACCTCAGACAAGGTCCTCTACCTGTGTACCGGTTCATACTCCTCTTTCACCTATCAGGGGGAAATTCCCAACACTGCCTGTGTCTTACACCTTTGATTGCCCCATCTCTCTTGGATCAACACCAGAACATAAACATGCTGTAATATTTCTCATCATTAAACAAGACATTTTTTTCTAAATCAGACTTTCAAGAAATGTTTTATTTTCTTCTTTCTCTCTCCAGTATTGTCTAAATGAATCCTTACTTTAAAAAAGTCAAATACTCATCACTAAAGAAGGTCTGCCTTTACAACTGATGGGGTATGATCTTACCAGAAGGGGAAGGCGTATAGTCAGGCAGATAGATAGTAACCATTTCGCAAATGGGTGGTTGATCCCTCTCTCACCGCGGTTTCCTAATTTTATTACATCTACCTTTGAATATACTCTTATAACAAGACTCTAATTTAACAGGTTTTTATCTCTAGCCAGGGGGCGATATCCAATACCCATCAGGATGGAGTGAAGGGCATTGCAGGAGCAGTAAAACTGAAAAAAATAAATCAAGAAACCATAATCCAGAACATCAGAGACTCTATATCAACCACCTGGAACTAGGCCAGCCTAATCTCTCCCCATCCTGAAGCTCAGGGAAATTTGCGGAAGAGGGGACGGTAAGATTGTAAGAGCACAAGGATGGGAGGAATAATGGTATGCAAGATACTCCACACAAGTTAGGGCTGAAGCAATCATATTTGGACCTTGCATGCCCTTGCACAATGACCAACACACTATTGACCCCACAAAGTCTAGCATTTGCTAAAGGCACTGGGATCCTTGGAGGCAAGGGATTGACAGCCACAGTAGTGTTCCTATGCTTAAGGAGAACACAGGAAAGGGTTCTGGGAAATGCCACTGGGTCCTTGCACATCATCAGAGAGGAGGACCCAGAGGGGAGTTGGCATGCACATTAAAGGATGCTCCAGGGATGGGAGGGGGAGTTACAGGGGGGTGGGGGGTGGAGGGAGGGAAAGGACCGGTGTACCTGTTAAATTTGTATGAGTGGAAATAAAAAAAGATAAATATTAAAAAAATACATATACTATTTTCAAACCCTTTCCAAAACAAAAAATTAAAACTAAGAAAATAGTTGAAAAAAAAAAAAAGAAGAAGGTCTGCTTGAAGCATGAGACTACCATCAGAGATTGCCCCCTCTTCTCCATACTGGACTTTCCTGGGGTTCCTCCACAAGATGACCAGCCTGCTTAGGACCTCTCAGAACTTTCTTGCAGTCATTCCATGCATCCTTCAGAAATAGCACCATGAAACAGATTACAGATTCAGGTTCACAGTGAAGTAAGGAGCATTCCTTACTATCTGCTGCTGCTTTGACCACTGTCGTATTTCTGACACATGCTCCCCCTTCACTCTACCCAAGAAAACCATACATGTAATTATTTATATGAATGATGATTTCAGATGGATTATTTCAAATAATCTATGCTTAAAATATTTCAAGCAAGTTCCATTTCATTTTCAGCTAAGTCAGTGGGTTTACAATCTAACCTTATAACTCAATCTTGTTCTTGGAAAATAAATTTTATTTCCCTGCTTAATTTTTAAAATTTAAAGTGTTTTCTAAACAGAAACAGATTTCTTCACATTTCCATTTCAGTAATGGACATGGCTGCTTTTGCATATTCCCTTAATATAGTAAAGCATTTCTTTGGGGAAAACATTTTCAACTGACTGTCAGCCCTGAAGTCAAACTTTCCTCCTATGCTTGGAGGAGATTGGAGCTTCTTTTTTTTTAAAACGTTTTTTATTATTATTTCCGCTCATACAAAATTAGTAGGTACACCAGTTCCCTCCCTTCCTCCTCCTCCCCCCGACTCCCCTCCCCTCACCCATCCCTCTCCATCCTCCAGTGCCTCCCCCCAATCCCCGGAGAATCCTTCAATGTGCCTGCAAGTCTCTCCTCTGGGCTCTCCTCTCTGATGACGTACATGGACCCAGTGGCATTCCCCTGAATCCTTTCCTGTGTTCCCCTTAAGCGTAGGAACACTATTTTGTCTGTCAATCCCTTGCCTCCAAGGATTTTAGTGCCTTTAGCAAATGCTAGACTTTGTGGGGTCAATAGTGTGTTGGACATTGAGCAGGGCATGCAAAGTCCAAATATGATTGCTACGGCCCTAACTTCTGTGGAGTATCTTGCATATCATTGCTTCTCCCATCCTTGTGCTCTTACACTCTTACCGTCCCCTCTTCCCCAAATTTCCCTGAGCTTCAGGATGGGGAGAGATTAGGCTGGCCTAGTTCTAGGTGCTTGATATAGAGTCTCTGATGTTCTGGATTATGGTTTGTTGATTTTCTTTTGCAGTTTTGCTGCTCCTGCAATGCCCTTCACTCCATCCTGATGGACATTGTATGTCACGGAATAACCCCACATACAGCAAAAAAATCACCTCGATAGCACAAGCACGACCATGTTCATAACAGCACTGTTTACAATAGCAAAGTCATGGAATCATCCAAATGTCCAACAGGTGATGAGTGGATAAGGAAAATGTGGTACATCTATACAATGGAGTACTACTCAGCCATCAAAAATGATGAATTACTGGAATTTGCCGGGAAATGGATGTCATTAGAAACAATTATATTAAGTGAAGTATCCCAGACCCAGAAAATTAAGCACCGTATGTACTCCCTAATAGGTGGCTCCTAGTACCAAACCCACCCAGCCCACCTAGAGACACTCAAAGATAAATCTCTGTAATACCTACAGTAATTGCAAGGATTATGAACAGGAGGGATGGGGTACAAGGAGAGAGGGGACCATGTTACAGCAGAGAAAATAGGCCTCCATCAAGGACTGCAAGTAAGTAATGAGACATCTGGTTAAGTTCACAGATTTTCATTCCTGATCATTTACACCTGAGGGGGTATGATCTCACCAGAAGAGGAGGGCATACAGTCTGGCAGATAAAAAGTAACCATTTTGCAAATGGGTGATTGACCCCTCCCTCACTATGGTTTCCTACTTTTATTACATCTACCTTTGAATGGGTTCTTATAACAAGACTCTAGTTTAACAGCTTTTTGTCTGAGGTTGGAGCTTCTACAGTTCTCCTGTATGTTTTACTTCAGACTGAGCAGGGTCTGAGACACAAAAATTTGAATAATAGCTACAGATATTTTAGCGAATGGCAACTTGTCACTCAGCCTGAAAGCTTATTGTCAGTCTTCTTGAGATAGTGCCCTTCTGTGTGTGTGTGTGTGTGTGTGTGTGTGTGTGTGTGTGTGTGTACGCATGTGCGCACCTATGGAGGCCCAAGGGTGACTTTGAGGATCACCCTGAATTGATTCTACCTCTATTTGTTTTACTCTGAAGTTTTCCAGGTTCCACTTTCCAAGACTGGAACTAGCAGCCACTGCCATTCCCACCTAGAGTTTTTATGTAGGATCCAAGATCTGAACGCAGGACATTCTGCTTGCTGGGCTTAACCCCTGAGCCATGTCTCCAGCCCAAGTCAGGCAGTATCTTGCTGCCATGGGAACCCTGTTGGCAGCAGGGACTCACCCACTGCCACCCAACAAGAATGAGGAAGAACCTGCAAGACAGAGGCAAATCAGCCTCTGCTTCAGTGACATGCTTCTTTTTGGTGAGATTTTTTTTGGTTCAAACTTCAGGTTCAAAATAAATCCATAAGGTAATAACTTTCCAATGCTAACTGCAACCTTGTATTTAAAATTTACTTTAATTAAACTCAGAAACCTTACCTGGCATACTTCTCAGGGCAAGAAACTGTATCTTCTCCAGCACCCTCAGAGTCTCTAAGTGGGGCGATTATTCCAAATGCAAGAGGCTGGTATTCACATGTAAAACGTCAAAGGAAAATGTGTGCTGGTCTTCAGCTTCCTTATTAAAGACAGTTAATCAATTTCAATTCAGTTGATCAACAGGCACGAAATGAACACTTGTCATGTGCCTAACAGCATGACTTGGAAGAAACAAAAGTTTACTTTGGGTTTGAATTAGGAGCAGCCAGGGTCATCTTATTCCATCTCTAGCAGCTGTTTGAGAGATGTACAAACAATGATTTCTGCTTGCCAAACTTTATGGAATATATATTTATAATCATATGGAACAAAACAAGGACTAGGAAAAAAGAGTAAGATGTGTCATTTATGCATTAGCTGTTGTCTACAAGACTATATAATTCGTTTAATAAACACATTTTATTCTTTCAGTTAAATCTCTATAAAATGTACAAACCTAGACTTCAGATAAACCTTGAGGTTGCTCTGGGGAAGATCTCTCCAGGACCTCTGGTTTTGACCTCAGCAATGGTCTAAATTCTAGTGCTTCCAGAAAAGAAGAATTCAGCTGGGGCACAGCCATACATCAAGCAGTCAAGAGTTCAATTAGAACAACAAGGAAATGAGAGCATGCTCTCTAGAAAAAGGCCAAGCCGTGCAGCAGCAGCCCTGACCCTGGCAGGCACAGGCACGTCTCCCTGGCGTCCTCTCTCCAGTGTGGGTAGTTCTAGGAAAGGGATCATTTTATTCAGAAATCAGTCTAAGTAGATATATATGTATAAATATCAGGGACATGTATTAAAAAGTGTGCTAGTTTGTAGTTTCTAGCTACAAATTTTCTTCTTCCCAACCCATGTCCCACCATGTCTTTTACGTGTTTGGCCCATTGAATTTCATCTGGGTTGCATGTCATGGCATATGCCTGAACATTTGATAGAGCATAGACCTTTTATATTGGTGGTTATACTATTGAAGAACATAGTTTCCTTTTCCCCAATATGAAATCAATCTCAATAGTGCCTTAGGAATGTGAGGTGCCTCTTGAGATCTTTCCCTTTCATAGTAAAATGCTGATGAGCCAAATTTTGTGCAGGTCTTATAGAAGTAGCACAACTAAAATGAGTTTATGAATGTAATGGTCATGCCATGTCTAGAAGATACCATCTGACATGTCCCTCTTTCCACCCTCTGACTCCTATATCCTTAACATCCTCTTTTCGGTGATGATTCCTGAGCCTAGGGATGAAGGGTGATTTTGATTTCCTGGTTAGAGCTGAACAGTCCATATTTACTTATTCTCTGTACATTGACCAATATGATTCTCTGTATTATACATGTTTCTTTGCAAAAGGAAGCTTTTTAGTCAAGTGCTGAGACCTAGTGCTTAGATAGTAGTTGGTATCATATCCTTATAGCTAAGCCACAGTAGTTTCCCCCACTAAGTCCTGTGGCCTCACCTTCCACAGATTCTTGGCCTAGTTTATAGTATCAGGCATATGTTCCCTATTGGTAAGTATGTCTTAAATCCAATTAGAAAGCAGTTGCTTACTACTACTAAGTACTAGTAGCAGCATTCAGATTACTATTATACCAATAATTCCCTCTTGGCAAAGTTGTTAT
Source organism: Typhlomys cinereus (assembly GCA_023101885.1). Taxonomy (NCBI): domain Eukaryota; kingdom Metazoa; phylum Chordata; class Mammalia; order Rodentia; family Platacanthomyidae; genus Typhlomys; species Typhlomys cinereus. Next base: position 1,902,365 of record JALPQD010000104.1, read on the forward strand.
TGGACTTTTGTTGTATGGGACACTTTTATATAATTACTATTTCAATTTCATTGCATGCAATATATTTGCTGTAACATTTCCTCAGTATCTGTTGTAAATTCATGTCAATTTTATTAATTTATATCTCCTGTCTTTTATTTTTGGTTAAGTTAGCTAAGACTTCCTCGATGTTGTTTATCTTTAATAAAGATTTCTGCCCTGGTCGATGGTCTTTAGTTATATCTTCTCCCCTATTGCTTTTGGGATTGTTTTGTTTTTGTTTCTCCCAGGGATTAAAGTTTATCATTAATTTTGTGATCTTTCCATTTTTCTATGTAATCAATTATTACCATGAACTTTTCTTCCAGGAAAGCTTTAAATGTGTTCCATACAAGTTGAAATGTTGTATTTTCATTTCTCCGAGATCAGACAAGATCAGGCGCGTTCAGGGTGGTATAGCTGTAGACTGTATTTTCATTTCTCAATGAATTCTGCATTTCTTTCTGCATTTCTGCCATGACCCATTTATCATTCAATATTGTGCTGTCTAGTAATCTCTTTGAGTACTATAATCTATTGTTTCTCTTGTTATAGATATTTAGCTTGTTTCATAGTGTTCAGTTCAGGATGTAATTTAAATTTTCCTTTATTTATGGAGGCCTGCTTTGTGTCTCAGTATGTGATCAATTTTGGAGAAATTTCTATAGACTACTAAGAATATTGTATGTTCTTTAGTGTTTTGGTGGAATGTTCTGCACATATCTCTTAGATCCATTTAATTTATGGTTTCATTTAGATCCAGTGTGTCTTTGTTTAGTTTTTGGACAACCAACCTCTATTGGTGAAAGTTGGGTATTGAAATCCCATACTATCACTATGCCTGGATTGATTTGTGGCTTTATCTTACTAGTATTTTTATAATGAATTTGTATTAATCTGTATTTGGTGCATATATGTTTAGAATTGTAATGTCCTTTTGTTGGCTTCTTCCCTCAACTAGTATATTGAAGTCTTCTTTATCTCTCCACACAAGTTAGGGCCGAAGCAATCATAATTGGACTTTGCATGCCCTGCACAATGTCCAACACACTATTGACCACACAAAGTTTAGCATTTGCTAAAAGCACCAAGATCCTTGGAGGCAAGGGATTAACAGCCAAAATAGTGTTCCTATGCTTAAGGGGAACAAAGGGAAGGGTTCAGGGAAATGCCGCTGGGTCCTTGTACATCATCAGAGAGGAGGACCCAGAGGAGAGTTTGGCATGCACATTAAAGGATTCTCCGGGGATTGGGGGAGGGGAGGCACTGGGGGTGGGGAGGGAGGGGTGAGGGGAGGGTGAGCAAAGGGGTGGGGGGGGAGGAGGGAGGGAGGGAACCAGTGTACCTATTAAGCTTGTATGAGCAGAAATAATAAAAAATGTTTAAAAAAAAGATTATAGCACACAAAAAAAGGAAATCTTTATCTCTTTCAATATGATTTGGTTTGAAGTTTATTTTATTAGATATTAGAATTACTATTACTATTCATTTCTAGATTCCACATGCTTGGAGTATCTTTGCCTATCCTTTTCCCCTAGAAAGTATCTATCCTTTGTGTCAAGTTTGATTTCTGAAAGACGTCAACTTCATGAGACCTATTTAATAACACAATCTGCAATCCTGTGTCTCGTTATTAGGGAATTTCTTATGTGTTTTCTGTATTTGTAGCTATTTGCTTAGCCATTGTTGTAACACCATTTACTTTTGTATATGTATCCACTTGAGTGTGTTTATCCTTCACTTCAGTCTTGATTACTCCTTTCAGTGTACTCTCTAAACCTGGCTTGGTACCACAAGCTTCTACTTCTGTCATGGAGAATTTTTCTTTCACCTTCAACTATGACTACAATTTTGTTATTCATGTTATTCTAAGTTGGAAGATGTGGAAGTTTAGAACTTGAAGTATGTCTCTCCAAACACTTCTGGTTTTTAAGGTTTCCACTGAAAAGCAAGCCATTATCTTGATAGGTTTTCTTTTTATGTGACAATGTGTTTTTCTCTTGAAGTTCTCAAGATATTTTCTTCCCTCTGCATTTTTAGTGCTTTGATTATTATTTGTCATGGGGAATGTCTTCTCTGGCCCTGTTGTATTCTGTTCTGTATGCCTCTTAAATCTAGATGAGTATGTCTTTCCATGTATTTGTGAAGTCTTTTATGATTTTATTTACAATATGTTCCATGATTTTTCCTGAGGCTTCTGTGTGTTTGATTCTTCAATGTGGTGACCTATATTTGGGTTTAGTTAATAAAAGTAGAACTGGGAAACAGTACAGTAGGTAAAGATTGGCCAAATTTTAGCTTGGGTTTGCTGAGAAAGAATAGAGGTGAGACAGTCAAAGTGCTTTTGGAGTTTACCGATTTTTAGAGTTTGTCATCGGTATGAAAAATTGTAACTACAGAGTTATAACAGGAGGGAATCTCAGAGGGCATTTATTGTAGGTATGGTTGAAGCATAGTGGTAAAGAATGGCTCATGATGAACTGGGAGGAGAATCACAGGCAACAGAACTAAATACTAACAGCATGATATATAATCAAAATCCCACCACTCATAAAATATTCAAAAGTGGATATTAAGTAAGTGAGTATAGAAATGAAAATATTTAACTTGTGTATTGCTGGCACAGCTGGCTTGAGCTGAAAGGTGAAGTTCACAGTGCTCTGTGGCTGTAATAGAATCCAGGTTCTCCATAGCAGAAGGATGACAGACAATGCTTGTAGCTACTTCCCCATGTTTCTTGGAGATTTGTCCAACCTGGGAATCTTCAGGTCCTTTCCTCATACTTTCCTTGGAATCCCTCACTAGGGATTTTTTCATTGCTTCCTATTCAATGAATATGAAGAGTCTTTCTTTGCAGTTTCTAGGAAGTTTTGCTTGTGACTGGCAGGCAGCCTGTGTGGTGTCTTCTTGTAGGGTTAATTAGTTGTGATCTGGAAGCTGGAGATGATGGAAACAAATTTTATTATAATGACTGCAGTTTCCTGGGGTGAATAACAGCAGACACTATGTGGGGACCCATGCACTGTTCAGAACTCGTTGTTTCCCTGTTCCCAGTTCCCCACAGGAGTGCTGATAGGATCCTTTTTATAAATTCCCTATCAGTCTGCAGTTCATTGTTGCACACTTTACAACACTGGCTCTGCAGCAACTGCTGCATTTTCTACCTCCCACAGCACTGTGAGTCCCAGTGAAGGGCAAATAGAGAAAGATTTTTAGGTTTGCTCACTGGATAGGTACTAGAGATTGTAGACACAGTAGAGTTACAGAAAATCCTTATTCACTTTATTTTTCTGTGAGCTCCCACTGGTTTCAAGATGTTTCTATGAGGCCATCTTACACATAAGTTGCCCATCTATTAAGTTCTATTTTAGGAGTCTGCTAATCAGTCCATTCTGCCTAACATGGTTAAAGGTCTATCCATTTCAGTTAGGTTACACTCAATTTGAGCTCAAGAATCTTTAATGTTGGCCTCAACTGTGAGGAAAACACACAGAGAAATCCACCAATTGACAAAACAGGGCAAATTAAATGTGATCTAAGAACTCTTCAGCCTAATTCATCATGTACTGTGATTCAGGGTTTAGTTCACTAAATCTAAATTACTCCTTAACCTTCATCATTCTTGTCAGAACACACAAAGGTAATTTAAAACTGAGCGCCTGAACGCATAGATGAGTTTAGCCCTGGAGGACCACTTCTTTTGCAAACTTCCATACCCAGGACTGTCTTTTACTCAGAGCCAAATGAAAAGACTTAACCTAAGATTTCGTTTCACAGCACAGTCTCCTCAAAGGAAAGGTACATGCTTTTGGATTCCACAAATTCTGAGTCTATGATCTGAATAACACAGAAATTCAGGTCACTTACCCTCATCTCAAGAAGCTCTTGAGAAACACAGATGTAAGATGACAAGAAGATCATTAATATTTTGACTGTGGACTCCTGAGTAAGATAAAAAAAAAAATGGTATAAGAGGATTCCACTGTGGCCAGAGGAGCTGGAGAAAATGTGATTAGAGCTAAGTCTTAGCTTAGTTACTTTATTTGGTTTCCAGATTCTTCCATTTTACTAGTGATTTGGCTGACTAAATGACTTCCTTTTGTCTACGCAGAGAGAGAGAGAGAGAGAGAGAGAGAGAGAGAGAGAGAGAGAGAGAGAGAGAGATTGACTCTCCCAATTACTGTTTAAGAACATGTAACACAGGCCTATAGAGGGAAAGCAGGGCAAAGACGGATGACTAGGAGGGTCCATTTCAAAGCTGTAAAATTAGCCAAGGGGAGAAAAGCCACAGTTGACAGAGAAAAAAGGTGAAATCTCTCACCTAAGTCAAGGACAATCCAGCCAGTGATGCAAACAAGGGGCACTCCAAAGTATAATATACACACACCCTTGCATGAAGGGTTAAGATGCTGTTGAGACACTGGGTGCATGAAGTTGCACGTGGAACTACACATAAAGGGCAGACTGCACCATGTACATTATCTGGGAAGCCTGCTTTCTGCAACCTAAAATTCCCGGATCTTCGTAAGGCACTACCATTGAGCTACTAAAGTTCATTTGTTTCAGAGAGCTTCGCCACCTTTGGAAGTACGCTGCTTCTTAACAGACTGTCTCTGCTTTTGCTGCAGTAGTGTGTCTCTGCAAAAACCCTTGCTCAGGGACACACGAACTGGAGTCCTCTTGGAAGTGTCTTCCAAACCCCAACATTTGCTTCTATGTGGTCAACTTGCTTTCTTTTTATGCCCGGCGGAGGCATTATTCCTGTTCCTAATGCATTTGAATCATTATATAGAGCAAAATCCCTATAGGTTACGTTACAGAAATAACATACACATGCTAATATCTTAGTGACATCTTCCTTCAAGCCAGAAAAAGAAAAAAGTGAGTTTGGAAGGGATGTTGAGCTGAAATTCTCTGAAAAAGTCACAGTTGAACTTTCCCACTAATAGTCACCCAGAAAAAAATTTAGTCTGAACCAGTACAAAAAAAGTTGAAGTCTATTTTTTAATTTTTAATTTATTTATTTAGTGCATGTGTGCGTGAATGTGTATGTGCATGTGTGTGTGTGTGTGTGTGTGTGTGTATGTATGTATGTGCACGTGTAACAGAGGGCACTGTGTATTCCTGTGGAGGTGGCTTCTGGAATCATCCTGTATTGCTTCTATCTCCTTCCTGCTTCGCTCTGAGATTTCCCAGGACCAGGTCCAAAAGTGCAGGCCACCTCCAATTCCACCTGGCATTTTTACATGGGACCTGGGATCTGAACTAAGGACCTTCTGCTTGTGAGGCAGAAGCTTAACCCCTGAGTCATCTCTCCAGAAAAGTTGAGGTCTATTAAAAGACATTTTTAACATGGGTTTTAGACATGGGGATTAAGAGGAAAACAAAGGTGCTCAGTAAGAAGCTAAGACTCTGCTTCATTGTCTTTACAATAGTCATATATGTATTTTTGGTGATGTTTTTAAGTTACTATCTTCAAAAGGTTGCTAAGGAACTTTAAATAACGTGACATAGTGGCTCCTGATGTGGACCTGACAGGATTGCAATTGATATGGTAAAACTGTACATTACAGGGATCTGGGAAGTTAGTGTACTATGCCAGTTATATATTGATGTCAACTTGAAAAATGAGAGGCTGAGTTTTTAGGCATGCCTATGAATAATTATTTAATTAAGACAAACTCTGAGAAAGTCTGCAGGGGATTATTTAATTGATGTGGGGTGACCCAGCCCATAGTAAGTAGGACCATTGTTAAGACATGTGGATTAGATAGAAAGAACAGGTTCAGCAGTTTAGCAAACAGGAATACAAACATGCTGATGAGTGAGAAAGTATGGCCTTCTCTCAGCAATTTGTACAGATAGAGTGTAGCCAGTTCCCTAGTCTCTTGATGATGATGGTATGAAATCTCTTGCCATACTGATGAACTAAGAATCTTAGGCTGGAATAAACCCCTTGTTCTCCTTAGATGTTTGGGTCCTATATTAATGCCACTGGGTCATTACACCTCATGGGAGAGGAGGACCCAGAGGAAAGTTTTGCATGCACATTAAAGGATGCTCCAGGGATGGGAGGGGGAGGCACTGGGAGATGGGGAGGGAGGGGATTAGGTGGTTGGCGGGAGGGAGGGGACCAGTGTACCTGTTAAGTTTGTGTGAATGGAAATAAAAAAAAATAAAGTGTTATTTTCACATGCTATAGTCACAAAGCAGGCTTTCGGCCTGAATGAGTATGGCCACATTTTCTTTTCTGAACAATAAAGTGGAGTTTAGTTCTGACTGCACATGGTTATGGTATCACTAGACCTGACTTCTTTTCTGGGTAATAAAACAGGTTTCAGGCCTGGATGTACATGATTATGATCAAACCTCACTCCTCTTCTGGAAAATGAAGCAGATTTCTGGTCTAATGCACGTAATCTTGGTTAGGTGTCACAAACAAGACTTTGACTTGAGTTAGGCCTCAAGCAAGCCTGCAGAAGATTGTCTATGGATGGGAAGGCCCAGCTCTGGGTGGAGTGAGACTAGTCCCTTTGCAGGTGAGGACGATGGAGGAAGTTGGTTAAGGAAGTTGGTGTTCTTCTGTGTACTTTGTCAGACATGCTGGTCTGGCAAGTCGTGGGAATATGTTGTGGCCAGTTCCTTCAGTTCCTCAGGTTGGTATGAGCTCTCCTGCAGAGTTAGCCAGGGAGCTATAACCATGAATTGTGAGGCAAAATAAAACCCCTTGTCCTCTTAAGTCATCCTCTCCCATGAGGTGCAATGACCCAGTGGCATTTCCCAGAACCCTTTCCTGTGTTCCCATTAGGCATAGGAACATTACTGTGGCTGTCAATCCCTTGCCTCCAAGGATCATGGTGCCTTTAGCAAATGCTAGACTTTGTAAGGTCAATAGTATGTTGGACATTGCGCAGGCCATGCAAAGTCCAATTATGATTGCTACGGTCCTAACTTGTATGGAGTATCTTGCATATCATTATTCCTCACATCCTTGTGCTCTTACAATCTTACTGCCCCCTCTTCCTGAAATTTCCCTGAGCTTCAGGATGGGGAGAGATTAGGATGGCCTAGTTCTAGGTGGTTGATATAGAGTGTCTGATGTTCTGGATTAGGGTTTTTTGATTTTCTTTTGCGGTTTTGATGTTCCTGCAATGCCCTTCACTCCATCCTGATGGGTATTGGAAGTCACCCCCTGGCCAGAGACCTGTTAAACTAGAGTCTTGTTATAAGAGTATATTCAAAGTTAGATGTAATAAAAGTAGGAAACCGCAGTGAGGTAGGGGTCAATCACCCATTTGCGAAATAGTTACTTTTTATTTGCCAGACTATATATCCTCCCCTTCTGGTAAGATCATACCCCATCAGTTGTAAATGATCAGGAAGAAATGTCTGTGAACTTAACCAGATGTCTAATTATTACTTGCAGTCCTTGATGGTGGCCTATTTTCTCTGCTGTAACATGGTCCCCTCTGTCCTTGTTTCTAGTGTGTCCATCCTTTCCCATCCTTCCTGTTCATAATCTTTGCAATTACTGTAGGTATTACAGAGAATTACCCTTAAGTGTCTCTAAGTGGGTTTGGTACTAGGATCCACCTATTAGGGAGTTCATACAGCACTTAATTTTCTGTGTCTGGGATACTTCACTCAATATAATTGTTTCTAATTCCATCCATTTCCAGGCAAATTCCATCATTTTTGATGGCTGAGTAGTACTCCATTGAATAGATGTATCACTTTTTCCTTATCCACTCATCAACTGTTGGACATTTGGGTTGATTCCATGACTTTGCTATTGTAAACAGTGCTGCTATGAACATGGTCATGTTTGTGCTATCAAGGTGAATTTTTGCTGTATGGGGGGTTATTCCCAAAAGTGGAATAGCAGGGTCATATGGCATTTCAATCTTTAATTTCTTTAAGAATCTCCAGACAGCTCGCCAGAGTGGCTGTATAAACCTGCATTCCCACCAGCAATGTAGGAGAGTTCCCCTCTCTCCACATCCTCTTCAGCATTTGGTGTTGCTTGTATTGTGGATTTTTGCCATCCTGACCGGGGTGAGATGATATCTCAGGGAAGTTTTGATTTGCATTTCAATGATGGGTAAGAATGTGTAGCATTTTTTAAGATATTTGTTAGACATTTTAATTTCATCCTTGGTAAAGTTTCTTTTAAGTTCTAAGGCCCATTTTTTCAATTGGGCCATTTGTTTCCTTAGTGTTTAGTTTTCTAAGTTCTTTGTGCACTCTTGATAATAGAGCGCTATCAGATATGTAGTTAGTGAAGATTTTCTCCCATTCTGTGGGTTGCCTTTGTGCTCGTGTTACAATCTCTTTATAAGAACAGAGCCTCTTTAATTTCACAAGATCCCATCTGTTGAGAGTTGGTTGCAGTGATTGTGCCATTGGATGTCTGTTGGATGTGCCATTGGAACTGTTAGCCTAGCCCAATCAGCTCAAGGGAGTTCCCTACACTTTCAACTAAGCTTTTTATAGGCTCGGGCCTTATATCCAGGTCTTTGATACATTTGGAATTAATTCTTGTACATGGTGACAAGTACGGGTCCAGTTTTAATTTTCTGCATGTGGAAATCCAGTTTTGCCAGCACCATTTGTTGAAGATACTATTCTTTTTCCATTGAATTTTTTGGGCCCCTTTGTAAAAGATCAAATGGCTGTAGTTGTGTGGGCTTATATCTGGATCTTCAACCCTTAAACATTGATTTGTGTGTTTGTTTTGGAGCCAGTACCAGGCTGTTTTTATAAATATGGATTTGTAGTATAGACTAAGGTTTGGTATTGTGATACCTCCAGCAGTGTTTTTGTTACTCAGGATTGTCTTTGCTATCCTGGGTCTTTTGTGCCTCCATATGAATTTTAAGATTGTTTGGTCAACCTTTTTAAAGAATTGCTTTGGGATTTTAACTGGTATAGCATTTAATTTGTATATTGCCTTTGATAGGATGGTCATTTTTATGATATTGATTCTGCCAATCCAGGGATAGCTTGAATTCTTCCTTGCCAATTTGAATCCCTCTTATGTCCCTTTCTTCTCTTATGGCTTCAGCTAAGATTTCAAGTACAATATTGAATAGAAGTGGTGAGAGTGGACAGCTTTGTCTATCTAGTTCCTGATCAACGCGGGAATGCTTCAATTTTTTCCCCATTGACTATAATCCTTGCCATAGGCTTGTTGTATACAGCTTTTATTATATTGATAAAGGTTCCTTCCATGCCTACTGTCTCTAGCATTTTGATCATAAAAGGCTGTTGGATCTTGTCAAAAGCTTTTTCTGCATCTATCGAGAGTATCAGGTCGTCTTGGACTTTGGATTGGTTTACATGATGAATTACATTTATTGATTTGTGTATGTTGAACCAACCTCGTGTGCCTGGGATAAAGCCTACTTGGTCCCCGTGAATGATCTTTTTGATATGCTTTTGAATCTGATTTGCTAAGACTTTGTTGAGAGTCTTTCCTTCTGTGTTCACCAGAGAGATTGGCCTATAGTTTTCTGTTTTAAGTGTATCTTTATTAGGTTTTGGGATTAAGACAATATTAGTGTCATAGAAGGAATTTGGTAGTGTTCCTTCCTTTGCTATTTGATGGAACAGTTTAAGGAGTAGTGGTGTTATTAGCTCCTTAAATGTCTGGTAGAACTCTGTGCTGAATCCATCTGGTCCAGGACATTTTTTTGTGGGAAAATTCGAGATTACTTCTTCAATTTCCTCATATGCGATAGGACTATTTAAATAATTCACAAATTCCTGATTCAATTTAGGTAAGTTGTGTTTACTCAGGAATTCGTCCATCTCTTTTGTGTTGTGAAATTTCACAGAGTATAAGGTTTTGAAATATGATGTTATAATTCTCTGGATTTCTTGGGTATCGGTAGTGACAACTCCTCATTCATTTCTAGTTTTGTTAATTTGTGTTTTCTCTCTCTTGCTTTTGGTTAATTTAGCTAGAGGTGTATCAATCTTATTGATTTTTTCAAAGAACCAGCTTTTTGACTGGTTGATTTTCTCTATCATTTTCTTAATTTTGATTTCGGATATTTGTCCCCTTATTTTGCTAATCTCCTCTCTTCTACTGGTTTTGGGATCAGATTGCTCTAGTGTCTCTAAAGTTTTAAGCTGCACTGTGAAGTTATTTATTTCTGACGTTTCTATTTTTTGATGTAGGCATTAAAAGCTATGAACTTACCTCTTAGGACAGCTTTCATTGTGTCCCAGAGATTTTGGTAAGTTGTATTTTCATTATTGTTTGCTTTCAGGAAATCTTGAATTTCCTTTTTAATTTTTTCCTGAATCCAGTTCTCATTCAGTATCATAGTGTTACGTTTCCAGGAGTTGGTGTATTTTCTGTTGTTTGTTATGTTGTGGATGTCCACCTTTAGGCCGTGGTGGCCTGATAGGGTACAGGTTAGAATTTCAACTTTTCTGTATATGTGTAGATTCATTTTGTGGCCCAATATGTGATCTATTTTGGAGAACGTTCCATGTGCTGCTGAGAAAAATGTGTATTCTTTGGTACGTGGTTGAAAAGTTTGATAGAGATCTGTAAGGTCCATTTCTTTAAGGGTTTGACTAAGTTCCAAAATGTCTCTGTTAAGCTTTTGACCTGTTGATCTATCCCATGTTGAGAGGGCAGTGTTGAAGTCCCCAAGAATTATCGTTTGGGGGTTGATTTCTTGCTTTAGATGCTGTAGGGTTTTCTTAATGAATGTGGAGGGGCCCATACTGAGTGCATATATGCTCAGTATTGTGAAGTCTTCCTGGTGAATTGTACCTGTGACTAAAATGTAGTATCCATCTGTGTCTCTTATGATTTTTTTTGGTTTGAAGTCCACTTTGTCTGACAGCATAATTGCTACCCCTGCCTGTTTCCTGGTTCCATTAATTTACAGATTTTTTTACCAGCCTTTCATTTTTAGGGTGTTCCTATCTTTTGTGGTGAGATGAGTTTCCTGAAGGCATCAGATTGATGGGTTGTAGTTTTTAATCCAAGTTTGTAATCTGTGTCTCTTAATTGGTGAGTTAATACCATTGACATTTAATGTTATAATGGAGAAATTATTTTTAAATCTGGAGATTTTTTATGTTTAGTGGGTTTTGTAACTGTATTGTTTGACATTTATGTTTTGGTGGTATTATACTTCCCATCTGTCCTCCTGGATACGCTTGTTTTTTTCTTCAAGTTTGAGTATCTTTTCTGGCATTTTTTGAAGGCCTTGTTTGGTAGACATGTATGTATCCCTTCACGTTGTCTTTGTGCTGAAAAATTTTTCTTTCTCCCTCAATCATGACAGATAGTTTTGCCGGGTATATCAGTCTGGTTTGGCATTTTTGCTCATTTAATACTTGAAGTACTTCTCTCCAAGCTCTTCTTGCTTTTACTGTTTCGACTGAGAAGTCATTTGTTATTTTAATAGGTTTACCTTTAAAAGTGACTTGCTTTTTTTCTCTTGAAGCTCTCAGCACCTTTTCTTTGTCTTGAATGTGGAGTGTTTTGACTATTATTTGCCGTGGTGAGTTTCTATTTTGTTCATGTCTGTTTGGAGTGTGAAATGTTTCTTGTATTTTGATGGGCTTCTCGTTCTTTAGTTGAGGGAAGTTTTCATTTATGATAATTTGAAAAATTTCCTCAGGTGTGATATTTTGGGATTCTTGCTCTGGTATTCCATGAATGCTCATGTTAGGCTTCTTCAGGTTGTCCCATATCTCTTGCATGTTCCTCTCAAGTATCTTTTTGGCTTTAACAATTTCTTCCATTGAGCTAGTTAATTCTCCCACTTTGTCTTCAAGATCTGAAATTCTATTTTCTGCTTTGTTTGTTCCGCTGATAAGACTCTCTGTTGAGCTTTGGGTTGAGGATAACTTGTCTTTTATTTTGATTTTAAACTCTGCCTGAGACTGTTTTAACTGCTCTATGCCTATTTCTGTTTCTTGAACTGTTTTTCTCAACTCCTCCAAGTGCCTGTTGTGTTCCTGTTCAAAGTGGTTGATGCAGTTGTTTAACTCCTCTTGGATTTCCTCTTTCATAGTATTAATCATGGTAATGATCATACTTTGAAAGTCCTTGTATTGGATCTGGCTTTCTTGGCTATTTTCTGTGTACGTGGTCCATGGAAGACACACTATGTAATTTCCCTATCTCTCTATCCTATCTCATTACTAGTGGCAAAAATTCTTCATATGGTTTCTTGCTAAGTTAAGAGACAAGTGAGAGATGGGAGAGTTTGGAACAAGCACCTGACTTCATAGACAGAAGCCAGGTGAAGCAGGGGTGCAAGGTGAGGGGTGTGAGCAAAGGAGTGGGACTGAGCACAGAGCTGCAGAACAGGAGTGAAGGGTGCCAGTCCTTCAACCCCTCCAACCAATACTCATTCTACCACATGTTTAATGCTATTCTAAGGAGTAAGGACGCAGAGGTTAACAAAGCAGACAAAACACATTTAAAGAGATGATATTCTGCTTCTGAACCTGTGATATAGAAAAAAGAAGATTGATGAGTGTATTATGTAATCTATTAAAAATCAAAAAAGCTTGGATGTAAAGTTAAGTGGTGAAGACAGTGAGAGGATGACAATTGTAATAAGTTTCTGAGGAGGGCCTCAATGTCAAGAAAAGAACAGAAGGAGGTAACCGAATGAGGCATGTGGTTATCCAATCAAATAACATCAACTCATAGAAAAATGAAAAGTACCAGCACAGCAAAAATCCTCAAAAACACCTGCAAATAAAATCTAAAAATCTATCTAAAGGATGAGTCACCACAATCAAATAAGATTCATTCCTGATGAAGATACTTCAACATACACAAATCAATAAATGCCATACTTCATACAAATATACTAAAAGGCAGAAATCTCATGATTTCCTCAATAGATGAATAAAAGACTTAACAGCAAAATTCAACATCCCTTATGATACAAATCCTGGAGAGAAGAGGAATGAAGGAAACATATCTCAAACATGATAAAGATTATATAGAGCAAATAAATGGGAAACATTTTTTTAAATGCTGATAACTTGAAGCATTCCCACTTAGATGACGAAGAAGACAAGCATATCCATTTTCACCACTCCTGTTCAATACTGTGATTGCAGTCTTAGCTAGAGTAATACGACAAGAGAAGGAAGTAAAGGGGATTCAAATAGCAAAGGAAGAAATTAAGGTAGTCCTATTTGCAAATGACATATACTTGAGAAACTCCAAAGGCTTTATTAGGAGATTACTAGAGAAAATACACATTTTTTGTAATTATGGCAGGTTACAAAATTGGCATACAAAACCCAGTAACCTTCCTGTATACCAAGGATGAATAATCTACAAAAGAAATGAAGGAAACAATCTCATTTACTTAAAGGACATAAGAAGGCAAAAAGTCCATGTTCATAGGTTGGCAAGAACAATACTGAGAAAATGACCATTCTATCAAAGGTAATCTGTAGATTCAATTAAAGCTCAATCAAAATTCCACTGCAATTCTTCACAGAAATTGAAAACTAATTTTAGTGTTCCTATGGAAGCAGAGAAAACATAAGATAGTCAGAATTATTTTGAACATTGTAAACACTTGCAGAGATACCACCACACCTGACTGCAAGCTATAATACAGAGTCATTGAAATAAAACCAATACCATTCTGGTACAAAAACAAATACATTGATCAATGGATTAGAATTGAACTACAGATATAAGCCCCCACACTAGAGCCATCTGATTTCTGAAAAAGGTACCAAACATACGCATTGATGAAAAAAAACATCTTTGACAACAAATGGTGCTGGGAAGTTGGATATCTACATCTAGGAAAAGAGAACATGAGCCTTATCTCTCATCTTGCACTAAATCAATTCCAATGGATTGAAGGCCTCAATGTTAAATCTGAAATTTATAAAAGAAGAAGTACTCTTTTACTGAGTTTGGGTAATGCCTTTCTTAATAGAACTCAGTTCACACTGGAAATAAGGCAGTAATCAATGAATGGAACTTCATTAAATTAAAAAGCTTCTGTTCTACAAAAGAAAATGTTAACAGAGCAAAAAGGCAACCCACAGATTTAGAAAAAACTTTGCTAGCTATATATTTTACACATGATCAAAGTCCAAAACATGTAAACAATTAAGAAAATTAAACAAAATAGCAAATTTAGCAATTCAAAGAAACGGGCTTTGGAATAAAATAATCTTTATTAAAAAAATTCCAATGTCTAGTTAATATCTTTAAAAGTGTTCGGCTTTATTAGGCATCATAGAAATGAAAATTAAAATTACTTTGAGAGATAATCTTACCCCATTCAGAATAGCTAAGATCAAGAACATAAATAACAAATGCTGGCAAGGATGTGAGGGAAGAACACTTATTTACTGCTGAATGGGTGTGTAAACTACTATAGCTGCTTTAAAACCCAGTTGGGATGTTCCTTAAGAAGCAAAAAATGAACTATCATATGACCCAGCTATCATACTTCTGGACACATTCCCAAAGGGCTTTACTTCTTAATACAGAGACACTTGCATATCCATGTTCCTTATGACTTGATTCTCAAGAACAAGGCAATGCAGTCAATGTATATTTCATTAATCATGAATAAATAATGAAAACATGGTACATATACACAAGAGAATTCTTTTTAACTGTCCCTAAAAATGAAAAACATATGGAAAATATTCCATGACACAGAAAATTAAACTGCATAGTCTTTTTTATATGTATATTTGTGTGCTTAGCTAGCAATACCCGGTAGAAGCCAGAAAACTAGAAAAGTACCATAAAGTGCAGCAGGGTGTAGGGAGGGAAGACATTAAATGATGGAAGGTAGAAAAATGCAAATTTTTTGGAGGGAAGGGCTTAAGGGGAAAGGGAGACAAGGAGATTAGATACAAGAAGGGGAATTAATAACACTAAGATGTATGATAAAGCTATAGAGGACTATCTATAAGTTTATAGAAAAATACAATTAAAAGTCGTGAACATCAATGTCTCTCCTAGGAGGAAGAAAAAGAGCAACACAAACTGCCATCAGATGTTTCTACCAAAAGCCGTGAGCAATTAATCAAACTCCCAGCACCAAGTACGTGATATCTCCTAATAAGTTGCTGATGAGAATGGTCTCACAGTCAACCCCCCCAAAAAATAAAGGCTTTTTTCTAATGCTTTCAGTTGTCTACAAGAACCTGATATTAAGACCCAGAGAAAACAAGTCAGAACATAATTGACACTTATCACTATGCCCATAGATTAGAGCAGTTCTCAATATTAACTAAGAAGCTTCCCTTCACAATTGAAAATGCTTAATATAAAGAACCACAAGGGCCAAATGCAAATACTAATGACTATGGACTTTTGTTCCTAAACAGAACATCTAACCCCCCCATCCATACTAAAGCTCAGGGAACCTCACAGAACAGAGGTAGTAGAACCGAAGAAGCAGAGGATAGGAGGAGTGAGGACAGATGATACCTTGTAAATATGAAAGGACTGTTGGACCCATAAATATACTTTCTCTAAGACTACTTCCTGCACAAGTTTTGACCCATCAAGAGTTCACCATGTAAGAGAGAAGAAAACGTGGCACTACAACTCCCTGAGAGATTACTGAAGATATATATCAGATGGGGGAAGCAGGACTACTTTTCTATGCTGTACCCATCGATATAAGGTCTATATTCCAGAAAATGCCCCAGGCACATGCTAGTATGGGAAACCCAGATGAGAATCAATGGGCCGCTCATGCAAAGAAGACATGAAAGCAAGAGGGAGCCTCATTAGAAAGAAGCTTTTCTTTGGGAGGAGGAGTGACGGGATTGAGTATTATGGGACGAAATTTGCTTAAACTTTTAGCCAGTTTCTAAAAGTGGTTGATCACTACAACTTTTATTTATCAAACAAGTATTTTTATTTCATGAAACTGTAGTGTGATAAAAAAGTGAGAAAATAAGTAACAGTTGAAATGATGTGGAGAAGCTGAAAAGGAGCCAGTATGACTGGAATAAATGGTAGAAGAGGGGAGAAGAGGGGCTGGAGTTTTCCTGGCATGACTTAGGTTCCCTAAATATGAACTGTTTTGGACCCACGCATAGACTACAGAGAGTTTGGTTGCCTAGTCAGTTTTATCTCCATTGACCTACCCTATGAGTTGTTATTCATCTATTTTAACACAAGTTCAAGAGTTGTGTTAAATGTCAAAGAAACTTTATCTGCATGAGAATTTGATACCTTGCTACTGCTTAAATTGATCTAGAAAATCAAGAGGTCCTGCTTGTTATCATATATATTCTTCTCTGACTGCAGCATCAAAATCAGCACCCCACTTTCCTGGCACTATGTCTTTACTAACTTTATCAACAGTAAATCTTGCTGATTCTTCCCAAACTTAAGATCACAGGACTGAACTTTGGTGAATTATACACTGACAACTTATTAAATGTTATCTAGCTTTTCTGTTCTCTCAACCAGAATCTCACTGTAGACTCTTTCCCCATGCAAATTTAATTGGCTGTTAAACTCAAAGTAACAGGCATAAAGTGGTGGAAGGTCATTTGAAGAAGGCCAGGTTCCTTCAAGATGCTCCTGGAAAAAAATGAAGAAGAAACCATAGTTTTTCTAATTATTACTGCCTTTCTCCTCACTTATCAAATTAGAGAAAGAGCTTTTGATATTAGTGAAAATGTTACCAAAGTCCTACATGCTTTTCAGTGTTAAGACATATGCCCTATAGGAGAGAACACTATTTTCCATTCATCATGTAGAAATGGTCATGATAGAATAATAAGTTCTCAACCCTCAATGATATTTATAATGTCCTTTATAAACTGTTTGGGTCCAACAATTCTAAACTTGCCAAGAATCTAAGATTTAACCCAGGAAGCCTTTATAGGGAGAGGCACTGATCCAGAATATCCTGTACCCTTTATTTCTGCTCCCAAAATTCTCAAGTATCCTACTGTGTAATTTAATTGGAAAGCAATGTATGGAAACATAAAAGCTTAGAACGCATGTATCAAGGAATGTCATAAGATAATGTTGACACTCTTCCAGAGACCTTTGTAGAGAATGAGGCAATTGTCCAGCAGGGCAAAATATGGGCACTTTTCCAGGGTGTTATCTCAATATATAGAAGGCTCCAGAGCACAAAAAATATGAAGGATTTCACAGTAGTAAGAGACCTGACTAGTGGACTGAAAGCACAAAAGTTCAATGTCCACACATGGATGATCCACAACATAGTATGGTCCCTTTTAAATTTCAAATACTTGGAGGTAAATTAATCATGCCAATGATTCATGACATATTATTATGAAAAATGAAATTGTTCCCATGTTAACTTCGAGTGTGAGTTCTTCTGTTTCTAATTACACACACATTCACTCACTCACTGGGTTTTATTTACATAAATGGTGCAACATATTTGCTATTTGAAAAGTAGCAATGCTTAAGAGAGACAGAGAAAAGAAGAAGGGGAGGGAAAGGAGAGGAGAGAAGGAGAGGGGAAGGGAGAGAGAGAAGAGGAAAGGATGGGAGGGAGGGAAGAGAAGGGGTTGCAGTTCACCTGCATGGTTGCTGATAAATGACCATCACACATTACTTTCTTACGACAGTCCGGTTACAGTTCTCAGTCCAGCTTGATGGAAGAGCATGCACCAACATCAGGGCCAAGGGAATGGCCATGCCATCACCACATAACATCTGAAAGATGGACAATCCTTATTTGCCAGACTAGCATGTCTGGCCAAGTATACAGAAGGATGCCAACTCTCTCAACCAGCTCGCTGTGATTTATCCAGGGCCTAATCTCACCCACCATGGGCTGGGTCTTCCCCATCAGGTAGACAATCTCCTTCAGGTTTTCTCTGGGCTTAACTCAACGACTAATTCTCCACAAATGTGCCCAGAGCTCAAACCCCCAACAGTCAAGTTGACACCTGTGCTTAATTATGACAGAAGGGAAGAAGGGAACGAAAGAAGGGAAGGGAAGGAGGGAAGGGAAGAAGAGAAGAGAATCTGTTTGTTCTGCTATTTGAATTAACTGACTAGGAGTTGGAGAGATGGCTCAGTGATTTAAGCCTTTGCATCACAAACAAAAGGACCTGAGTCCTGACCCTCGGGTCCTACATAAATATGCCAGGCGGATATGAAAGCAGCCTGTAATCTTGTTCTGAAAGATGGAGTCTGGGCGTCCCTAGAGCAAAGCGATGTGATAGAAGGGCAATCCAGGATGATTCCTGATGGTGCTCTTGGGACCACACAGCACACATACTCAAGTGCTCTCTCTGCTCATGTCCCACTACATGTATACCAATACACGCAAGCAGGCACTTACATACACACATAGCATCCATGCACACACACAGGCATCTCATACGTGAAAAAGGAAAAAAAATAAAGAACCATTAAAAGCAAAATCTGAGAAGATTCATATTTCTATGTGAATCAAAGTAACAATTTTCTTCAGTAACAATTCCTAAGTAATTTGTAAATATTCTTTTTTTTAAAAAAGTAGTTTCTACTTTTAGTTCCACTGAACATGTAACTATTAGCCACCTCACACATTTCCCTACTCATTGATCTTCCAAAATCACATGATCTTTGATCACGTTACTCCCCAACTTCCAAATGCCTCAGTGACTTCAATTGCATATAGGGCCAAGTTAAATTCATTAGCAAAGCATTCAAGTTCAGTACTTGCCTCCAGTATGCCTTGGTGCATGTTCCTCACAATAGATCTTGCTGCCAACCTCTGTGTCTGTCTCTCTGTGGCACAGTGCCCTGTGCTCCCCACTGTGCTTGTTCTTCACGATCCCTTGCAAAGCAATCATTAGTACAAACCCACCTCCAACTATTCCCCAGACAAGTTATCACTAAAGCTTTGTACTATGTACACTGCTTTGGAGAGGCAGAGTTAATTAATATAGGATGGGCCACTTTCACTTTTCCATATGAAATCAGACAGATGAGCATGCATGTACCTTTTGCACAATGCAGGACAAGTTAGAGTGGGGAAAAGACTATAATCTCAGCACAGATAATAAATTTCAACTTTCCAAATCTAGTTTTATGCAAACTTCATGAATTTTCTCTCTTGACTGCTGATTATTCTTTTTTTCCTGTTTTATCCACAGGGAGGAAAGTAACCGGCAACAGGCATTTAGAAGCCACTGTCATGGAATACGAATGGATCTGACTAGGGCTCCCTGCATGGATTTGTTACATTAAAGTGTAATTATTTTGCAGATCTTTTTCCCTTCTTTTGACTTTTTTTAAATTTGGTATAGGGAACATTATTACTGTTGTCATTATTTATGTCAAACATTGAGCACAAAACATGTGCTCATTAAGCACGTCAAATTATTGTTTTCTGCACATGGGGGTATGTGTGTGTTTTACATGTGGGTATGAGTACATATGTGTCTGGGTGTGTGTATGAGAGCACTTGAATGTGAGTGCCTGTGGAAGCCAAAGGTGACATCAGAAATCACCCTCTATCTCCTTATTGCTTCATTGTGGGTTTTCCTAGGCTCCATCTTGAAGAAGCAGAATTGCAGGCCACTTTCATATATACTCTAACATAGATGAGTCTGTGGGTAGAAGTAACACTTGGCAGTTTCATCTCTACACAGAATAGTTATAGAAAAACACAGGTTCCCCTCATTGACAGTTTCTGAACCTCAAATATCATCTGTTAAGATCCTTCAAACACAAGGTTCAACTGGCAACAGAATGTAGGTAAGTACCTCTCCTCTTGTTACAATCACCTCTCCTTTCAAAATATCCTCACCTTCTGGAAGTTTCCTCTTCCTCAAATACAACCTGCAACAGATTTCAAATTTTCAGAAATTTTTCTCTGTGGAGCTGAGCTATATTTTAGTCACTCTATCCAGATTACAAATAATATGGCTTTCCTCACCTACATCAAACCAAAGGGGAGTTTATTGGTTCATATTAGTAAAAGTTGTCTCAGTAGAGCTGGATCCAGTGACACACAGAAACTCATTTCTTCATAGCCTCATTTCTTCATAGCTTATTACTCTGCCTGTCTCTAGGCCCTGCCTGCTTCTGGATAAGTATCAGGAGTCTGAAAGACTGCTCTTCGCAAGGAAGAAGACAAGTCTTACAAATACAGTGCAATAACAGTCCCTTAGGTTCCCCGCGCGGATGTGCCCATTGCAAGTGGAATAAAATTCACAGACTGGAGTCTCACTGTTATGTGAGTTGTCTTTTTTTTTTTTCCTTTTTTTTATTAAAAATTTAATTATACATTTTAAAATTTTTTACCAGTTCCCTCCCTCCCCCCTCCTCCCCCCCCCGAACCCCCTCCTCCCCCTTCTCTCCCTCCCCATCCCCTAGTGCCTCCCCCCCAATTCCCAGAGAGTCCTTTATTGTGTACGCCTAACTCTCCACTGGGTCCTCCTCTCTGATGACATATAAGGACCCAGTGGCATTTCCATAAGCCCTTTCTCTTGTTCCCCTTAAGCATAGGATCACTACTATGGCTGTCAATCCCTTGCCTCCAGGGGTCTCGGTGCCCTTAACAGATGCTAGACTTTATGAGGGCAACAGTGCGCTGGACATTGCGCAGGGCATGCAAAGTCCCATTATGATTGCTTTGGCCCCAACTATTGTTGAGAATCTTGCAAATCGTTGCTCCTCCCATCCTTTTGCTCTTACAATCTTACAGCCCCCTCTTCCGCAAATGTCCCTGAGCTTCAGGATGGGGAGAGATTAGGCTGGCCTAGTTCTATGTGATTGATATAGAGTCTCTGAAGTTCTGGATTGTGGTTTGTTGATTTTCTTTTGCAGTTTTGCTGCTCCTGCAATTCCCTTCACTCCATTCTGCTGGGCACTGTATGTCACCCCCTGGCCAGAGACAAAAAGCTGTTAAACTGGAGTCTTGTTGTAATAGCACATTCAAGGGTAGATGTAATAAGAGTAGGAAACCTCACTGAGGGAGGGGTCCATCACCCATTTGCAAACTGATTACTTTTTATCTGCTAGACTATATGCCCTCCCCTTCTGGTGAGATCAGGAAAGAACGTCTGTGTTGTCTTACACAGGCTCATGCCTTTGCATCCTTAGCTGATGTTAACATTTGAGAAGGTGATAGCCCCTTTAGGAGGTGGAGCCTTTTTGGAGGAAGGTATGTCAAAGGGGGGCGGGCCTTGACGTTTAGGTGCTATCAGACTAGCAGTGTGACCTCTTGTTCTGTCTGCCTCCACTGATAACTGTGACGGGAATTACCTTCAGCTTCTGCCATTTGCCACACCTTCTGCCATAATGGACTCTATCTCCCCTCTGGAATTGTTAGCCAAATAAATCTTTCTCCCCTATGTTGGTTGTATATGAGTATTATCTTAGGAAAGCAGAAGGAAAAGGGTAAGTGCAACACTCACTCAGTTTTCATTCTGAAGTGAGGGATGCAGGCAGTTTTCCACACAAGACATGATTCCTACAAGGCGACATGGGGTTCTGCAAAGAAGTGAAGAGTGGGAACAGGCAGCACTGCCCCAAGCCGTCTGCACCTGTCATCTATTGCTTCTTCAGGAACTCTGGCTCTTAGATATACTTATCAGTGTTTCCCGTTATCCGCCAAAGAAAAGAGATGCTCTCAGAACTTCTTATCCCATTCCCACAAAAGGCAGCCACATTATTCTTTTTGAACAAAGCGGAATTTAAAGATCTCTCCTAGAAAAAGATGGATGATGATAAAAGAGCTGCTTCAAAAGGTAATGATTAATTACATTTTAGCTGGCTAAACTGTCCACAGTACCAGAGGACACCATCTTTCTTCCAGTCTCTGAAGAGGTCAGGAGTGTCTCCCTGCAGCAGTGAGATATGAATGGAAAGCCATTAGACTGATTCTTCCACGGAGGCAGTAGCTCACTGCCCTCCAGCCAAGCCTCACGTTTGAAGGACCAATGTTCCCAGCTACAACGGAGAGACTCTGAAAAGCTATTTTAGTGGAAACCTGCTTTTACCTAAAAGATCGAGTCTGGCTCACCATCTAGAATTCATCTCTCTGGAAAATAAGTGAAATGGACTCTCAGGATCCCAAAAATGGCTGGTGTTTAGAACTGTGAAAAGATCGTAAAACTCGAATGTTATTGGTCCCCACAACGTTTGGTTAAGTTATTAAACTAAGTCAAGCTTAGAGGTTCAGGCCAGTAATCCTAGCTACTCAGGAGACTAGAGCAGAAGGAACCCCAAGTTCAAGGCTTGCCTGTGTTAGCCACAGCCTCGCCATCTTAGGAACCTCTATCACCCTAGGTGGTATGCAGCAATTCCCAGAATAGATCATACATTCTAAATCTCTGAAATTCTTTACATACTTCACACACCCACACACACCCCTCACACACATATACACACCACACACACACACACACCCCTCACACTCCCCACTTTACTGCCTTACTTCCTGGCACCTCCTTAGCAACATCTAAGAGCCATAAAAGATAGCCATCCCATCCAGGGTCTCTCTTCTGACTTTCTGCGTCTAAACTACCGACAGTGCCTCTCTTCCTAGCCTCTCTGACTTTAAGCTCTTTCTTCCATTCTAATATTCTCTCACTTTAAGACTAAACTATGATTTCATTGGCCATCAGACCCTCAGTTCTGATATACTCATTTTTTCTTAAGTATTTCCCTTGTATTAGCTCCTCTGTATTGATGGACCTCCACATCAACCCTGCACATTATTGGAGTTGCTGTCTATTTCTTTCCTCAACAAACCTGGACATCAGCCTACACTTCCCAGCAAGTACAAACACACCTGGACAGTTCAATGAAACTGTCTCAAAATGAAATAGGAAAAAGGAGTGCTGGGAAGAGAGCTCAGAAGTCAAGTGCTTGCCTAGCAAATGTGAAACCTCGGCTTCAGCCTCTAGTGGTGCACACACACGTGCACACACACACACATAAATACCTCATATACCCATACATATCCCACACACCACACACACACAGACACACACCACACACACACACACACACCACACACATATACCACATACATACACCCCTCACACTCCACACACACACACCACACACCACACACACCACACACATACGCCACACACATACACCACACGCATATACCCCTCACACTCCACACACACACACCACACACCACACACACCACACCCCCCACACACATCTCACATACCCACACACATATACACCATACACCCCACACACATGCGTATACACCTCACACACACACCTCACACACACGCCCCACACACATACACACCACATACACACTGGCCAATGGATCTCTAGCAAACACAAAGTGACAGAAACAATATGCAACAGAAACTTGAATTCTGTTTGCTTATTATGCATTCTCTATTCTAGCTAATTGAAATATTTTTACCATCACATGAAGACTCTTGGAAGGTACAAGTGCACGTCCAATGAGGTATACATTCTTCTATAATCCCAGGTTATCAGGCTTAGCCAAGTCCATATATAAGTCTGAGTCTAGCCTTCTCCACCTGGAAGAAAAATAAATTGTTCAAAGTTGAAGTCACTGGTATCCATATTTTAAATGAATATGAGCAAGTTGAGAGTAGCATGTACCACTATGTCTAGAGTTGAAAGGCATATAACAAATAGGATTTGATACAGCCTTCAGAACTTATGATACTTTCATACCTTAGCGTATTTAATATTCAACCAATCAATGGCTAGAGAATTATTAACTAATCTGGGGCTGGAAAGATGGCTCAGTTGTTACAGCCTTTGCCTTGCAAGCCAAAGGATCTGAGTTCAGATCCCAGATCTCATGTAAAAACTCAGGGTGGATATGGCAGTGGACTGTAAATCTAGCCCTGGAAGGGAACAAGAAGTTTATTTTCTCTTATGGTTCCTGGTCACAGTTGTGTGTTCAGCATAGTAAGAGAGCTCACACCAACACCAGGGCTGAGGGAACTGGCCATATAATTTCCACATACCAGCTGGAGTTAGACGATTCTTATTTGCCAGACTAGCATGTCTGGCCAAGCATACAGAAGGATGCACCCTTTCTCAAACAGTTCCCTCCATTCTATTCACCTGCCCGGAAACCAGTCCCAGTCATCATGTGCTAGACCTTCCCCATCTCCTGCAAGTCCATTCTGGTCCTAACTCAACCACGAATTCTCTACAAATGTGCCCAGAACTCAAACCTTTGAACTTTAAGTTGACACTTGTATCTAACTATGACAATTCCCAATGTCACCTCAGACATGTGGACATACTCAAGTGTCCTCTGGTACACACACACACACACACACACACACACGCACACACACACACATACACACACACACGCATGCACATGCACACACATACACACACACACACACACACACACACACACACACACATGCAGGAAAAAGAACTATTCTTGAATTATACTAAACAGAACTGCAGAAATATCCTCATGTAGTTTCAGAAAACATAAAATATGTACAGCAAAAATTAATTCTGATCCTTTTAGGTCACTCATAGGAAGACATGTGTAACATCTTTCAGTTCAGTGAGCAGAGCTTTATAATAGGAGTTTAATAAAAGTGTGGGAGAGGTTTCATGGAAAAGAACGTTTTCATCAGGAGAAGAAAGGGGATGAGACTGAAAAAGATTAAAATTCATTATATAAATCTATTAAACTGTTTATTGAAATTTTAAAGAAAAAAAGACAGTTTGGTGTTCAACTTCACTTAATCATGGAATGGTGTCTTTGAGAATGAACTGGAAGATATGACAGATGCTGGAAGCAAAACAAGTTATTACCAACTTATGAAGGACATTGAAGGACAAACTATGCAGGTTTCCGTGATGATCCAGAAGTTGTAAGTGTGCTTGGGAGGGCATGATAACTTTAAAATCCATGTTTGTCATAAAGGTTGGGAAAATAGAAAATGATATATGCTGATCTGAAAACTATGAATTTGATGCTGATGATGACAATGAACTCTGTAAGTATGATGCAATTTGATTGTACCTTTCATTTATAGTATACTGCTTACAGTACCATAGATACAGAAAAATCTGAGGTGTATGATGAAAAGAATGCTGATAGAAGATAAGAAGATAAGATAGGGGTGACTTAGAGACCCCTGTTCTGCATTATAGTTTTATTGTAGTTTTTCTTCAGATCTAGAACACGTCTTTTATCAGTTTCCAAAATTCTTGTCTCTTCAAATATTATTTTCCATTTCTTTCACTATCTGCTTTATACTGTTCATTCAGATACCTTTGCCTTTCTTTCTTAGAAGCTCTGTAATCTTTCCATCTTCTCGCTCTGTCATCTTCTCATTGCTCTAATTTCAAGCCTTTCTGAAGTGTGTTTTGTTATTCAACTTTCTAATCCTCTTCTTCTTTCTCATACTATTTTGTTATTTCTGCGTGTTTTCTACTTGTCTCGTGTGTGTGTGTGTGTGTGTGTGTGTGTGTGTGTGTGTGTAAACCTAAGTGTGTATGTGGAGGTCCAAGGGTGACATCAGGAATCTTGTTGGATTCTGACATATTTACATGTGAGATCTGGGAATCCAAACTCAGGTCTTTTGTTGTGAGGAAAGGTTTTAACTCCTGAACCATCTCTCCAGCCCTTATCCTCTTATTTTTATAATCATTTTAAATATTCCTATGTGAAATATTCTGACTTTAAATGTCCAGGTCTTGAAAGAGGATTGTGGGAAGATGGTGGAATAGGGATCTATCTCCCCAATTAGAATATTGCATGAATGGACTATGTTCCATGTAACCATTTTGGAACTTCAAGAGAAGGAATGGATCCTGAATACAATTAGTTCTGATCACCTCTAGCAGCTAACCATTCCCTGCCTCCAACTTCACAGCAGGCAGCTTGCAAATGTGTCCAGAGGGCATACAGTGTAGAGGACCTGGGATGGTAAACTGCACCTTGGCCTAGAAACACCAGTAGCCTGTGCTGTGGTCACCCATTGACACTTCTGATCATTGAGGTTCAAAGAGGGGTCAGTCATTCTGTGTGCCTACCCTTTCTCTAGTGCCACAAGTCTTCCTTGCCAAAATGACCTACACAGTCCAGTGACATTTTTTGTACTTCCTTGGTTTCTCTGTTTTCCTCTTATGGAGAAGAGATATTAAAATCTAAGTTATTAAAAAGTGATTTTATTTTGTAGTAAAATTTTAAAATGTTTATGCCTGCCTAGAAAAAGGTACAGACTCAGAAAATATCTAACAGAACCTTAGTTTTGCCTTTCAGATCGGTTCTTGACATGAGTTCAACCTACATGAAGAACATAATAAATAACAATAGCACAAACAGTAAACCATGAGGCAGGAGACTTGACTTCCAGAGTTCTGTAAGCTTGAAATTTCCAATTTTCAACAATAAAAGACATACAAAACAATGGGGATGTTTAGAATGTTTGAAAGGAAATAAAAAATCAACAGAAATGGCCTTTAAAAAGATCCATGATAGAGCTGCTAGATAAAAACTTTAAAACAATTGCAGTCCATTTTTGTGCTAAAACAGGATGCCAGAGACCAGATGATTTATAAGGAAAAGAGGTTGATTAGTCTCTTGATTCTGGAAGACAGAACCCAAGGGCATAGATGAAAGGGTTTACAAATGCCTTCATGCTGCATCACAACATGGCAAAGTATATGCCAGAGAAAAGCATGAAAGACAAACTTTCATAATAACTTACTCTCACAGCAATTAACCCATTCCCACAATAACATTAATTTATTCATGAGGGCTCCACTTTCAATGACCCAACTACTGCTTATTAGCCTCCAACACCAAAACACTAGAGACCTCGCCTCTAACTCCTGACTTGGACAGACACATCTACACCCAGCAACAGTGGAAGGAAATGGAGGGCAAAGATGTGTAAGTCACGTAGAAAACGAAAGACAGAATGGAAAAAGTGAGTCCTTTTCATGAGAAATTGCTCAGGATGTTAATGGCTTAATCTCTAGCATCAGAAGATGAAATTGGCTGTGAATAGAAACAGAAAAAGCTCAAAAACCAGGAGAGAGGTTGCCAGGAGACCTAAAAAAGCAGAGATCCCAAAACTTCAAGTAAATGGAAACCCTACAAGTGTACACGGCACTGATGATAGGCAATGAGTAGGTATGCTAGGCAGGAACGATTAGGTGCAGTGTGGGGATTTGGTATCAAAATGACTCCTCCTGCATGCAAATTCTGTGCTAGTTCTCTCTTTCCATCATATGAACTTTCAGGGATCAAACTTAGGTCACCAGATTTAGCAAGCAGGTGTCATTGCCTCAGAGCTATCTCACTTGCTCCTTCTATGTCCATATTTACCTGGAATTATTCATAATAAAGTGTGGAAACAATCCAAGAATCTATAGAGCAGGGAATGGCTAAGTCAAATGTGTTATCTGCATACACTGGAATATTTTTTATTAGTGTTACAATACAGATG
Organism: Typhlomys cinereus; assembly: GCA_023101885.1. Taxonomy (NCBI): domain Eukaryota; kingdom Metazoa; phylum Chordata; class Mammalia; order Rodentia; family Platacanthomyidae; genus Typhlomys; species Typhlomys cinereus. The sequence continues at coordinate 1,929,809 of JALPQD010000104.1, forward strand.
AACCATGAGAATCTTAGTGAGCCAGTCTACCTCAGTCTTTTCTACCGCTACAACAAAATGTCATAGACCAAAAAGACTGTGAACAATAGATGTTTATTGAGCTTATGCCTGTTCCTGGGGTCTGGGATGGCTAAGTATGAGTGGTTCTGTCAGCAAGAGCCATCTTGCAACATAAAACACAGAGGAGAATCAGGCTGAACTTATCCTTTATCATGGCCCCAGCCCCAGAATAACTAACAGATTCCCATGCATATGGGCCTAATGTCTTCATGAGGGCAGACCCTTCCTAATTCAACTATATATTGAAGATTCTACTTCTTAATACTGCTGCAGTAGCCATTTAAATTCAATATGAGTTTTAGAGGTGTCTTGGTTTCATATTTGCATTGCAGTAATGAGTACATGACCCAAATAATTAAGGGAAACAAGGAGATTTTATTGGCTCATAATTTCAGATTACAGTCCATCACAGCAAGAGAGCAAAAGAAATGACCAAATCATATTCAAAGTCAAGAGTTGAGAGAGATACACACATTTTCAAGTTTGCCAGTTTGCTAAGTTGCCAGCTATGTCCTCTCGATCTTACCCACCTGCCTAGAAAATTATTTCTCCCACTATGAGATAGTCTATACACACATTTATATTTTTAAACAATCTCCCCAAAGGCTTGGCTGAAGCGGGCAATTTCTGCTAAGCGAGCTTAAAGGTTCTGTTCTCAAACTCTCAGTTGACACCTGAATATAAATGTCATAAGAGGGGTCATCAAATTAAAACACAATCACCAAAACACAAACACACTATGATTCCACTTTTATGATTCCACTTTTATGACATTCCTATAACATCAGAAATCATGCTGCAGACTGTAGAATGGTGCTTTCCAAAGACTGAGAGAGGTGAATGTGTCAGTTTTTTCATTATATTCTGGAGATTTGAATGGTGGTGATAATTGACAAACTAACAGGAAAGCATTTAACATTGGGACCTGTTGCTTAACTAAGATTATGTAAATATGTTTGTATTTAAACACAGTTAAAAATGTGAACAAGGACTGGAGAGATGACTCCTAGGTTAAACTTTACGAGCAAAAGAACCAGGGTTCAGATTCCCAGATTCCTTATATAAATGCCAGGAAGAAATGGTAGCAGCTCATATTTCTGTTCCTGGAAGACAGAGACTAGAAAACCTCCAGAGGAAAACAATAAAGAGGTACAGCAATCTAGGATGATTTCTGATGTTGCTCTTGAGCCTCTACGGCACACACTCTCAGGTGTTCTCTTACACACACACACACGCACACACACACACACACAGCTATATGGACAAATGATCTTAGAATATTCATTACCTGCTTGTAACTTTAATTCTTAAACATGAGCTCATTTTCAAGGACAGATAGTCATTCTTTGGGAATCTTATGTTCTATGACCTATAAACATTTTTAGAACACATTTATCTCAGCTCTGGCTCACATTTGGAAAGCAAGGGTTTCAATAGTTTGGGACAATTTTTATGCCAAGTACCTGACAGAATAGCGTACTTCATTCAAACACATCCTTCAGGAGCAATCTAACATAGGCAATCTCATTCCTCCCTTCTCCCACATCTCATAACTCACCTTGTTGCAAATTTCTAATTTGCCATAATCAGAAAATCTGAATCAGTTTCTACAGTCATTCTTCACTTTTCTGTTCTCTAGTCAATGTTCTCTTCTCCTTCATCATGAACTTTCTCAGCACTTAACTTTTACATTGTAATGACACTTTTAGCTAACTTTAACTTCAGTTCTACCATTTGAGTACACTGTTTTAATTTTTCCTCTTGTTTTTGTCTGGAGGTGATCATACTAAAACTCTACTGCAGAAGTCAGGGTAAACATATTGTAGCATGACTCAGATTTCAAACAGGAGCACACAGAGTGTACAGAGAATTTAAGAAGGCTACAAAGATTTAAGAACACATTACTACATTTTCTTAAGAATAATAATAGTAAAATGGTGTTTGATAGAATATATTTAAGTCTGTATTAGAGACATTGTGAAAAACAGTGATAATCATGACATTTTGAATTTTAAGAGTAAAGGAGTGTATAAGTTCCCCCCCAAAAAACAAAAAAACTATAAAGATAATCATTGTTCCAACAAGACAATTAAGGAAAAAATGAGGGATGATTGAAAAAGTTCAAATTCTTTTAATATGATGGTATTATAGTTCCAAATAAGCAAATTTAAAAGAGCTATAAGAAGCACAGTTTGTACTGTCTGAGCAGGATGAAAAAAGAAAATCTCAACTATTGCAGAACTTAAATATAAGACAATGACATGTACATTGTTGTAAACGACGGCTCTGGAGTTCTGTATTTTGCAAAGCCCAGTGGAAGTCAGTAAGTGAGAGAACTCAGACATGAAGCCCACCACCCAACACAGCCACCAGCTGAGAACTTGGGAGCAACACTGTCATAGTTAAGCACAGGGCTCATCTTGACAGTTTAGGGTTTGAGCTGTGGGCACATTTGTAGAGAATTAATGGTTGAGTTAGGCTGAGAGCAAACCTATAGGAGATTGTCTAGCTGATGGAGAAGGCCCAGCCATGATGGGTTGGACTAGGCCCTGGAATAAAATACAGAGAGCTGGTTAAGAGAGTTGGCATCCTTTTGTACACTTGGCCATACATGCTGGTCTGGCAAGTAAGGATCGTCCCTTTCTCAGCCATTATGTAGAGATAGTGTGGTCTGATGTTGGTGCACGCGCTCCCGTCAAACTGGACTAAGAATTGTAACAAGTATTCCTAAGAGAAAATAGACTCCTTGTTCCCTTAAGCGCTTTGATGCAACCATGCAGGTGAACTACAACTAATGTCTAGGCACACAACCACAGAAACTGGGGGGTGTCCAGACAGGAAAAGGTCCAGGAATAATGGAGGATGTCGGTTTACCCATCTAGAAATATTTTTTCAGGAACCCAGGACATTCCTGGAAACAAGACAGAAGATGAAAGATATTTCATGTTGAGATCCTACCGGTTATAATTCTCTAATCCTCTGTAAGACAAAAATGTAATGAAATAGCAAGTTTATTACATATGTGATACAGATGAAGAGTTAAGAACATTTTAAGGGAGAGACATTTAATAGAAAAAGAATAGAAAGAGAGAAAGAAAAGAAAGAAAGAAAGAGAGAAAGAGAGAGAGAAAGAAAAAAGAAAGAAAGAAAGAGAGAGAGAGAGAAAGAGAAAGAAAGAGAAAAAAGAAAGAGAGAGAGGAAGGAAGGAAAGAAAGAAAGAAAAAGAAAGAAAGAAAGAAAGAAAGAGAGAAGAGGAAAGAAGAGGAGAAAAAGAAAGAGAGAGGAAGGAAGGAAGAAGAAAGAAAGAAAGAGAGAAAAGAGAAGAAGAAAGAAAGAAGAAAGAAAGAAAGAAAGAAAGAAAGAAGAAAGAAAGAAAGAAAGAAAGAAAGAAAGAAAGAAGAAAGAAAGGGGAGGGAGGGAGAGGGGGAGGGAGGGAGGGAGGAAAGAAAGAAGGAAAGAAAGAGGAGGAGAGAAAGAGAAGAAGAGAGGAAAGAAAGAAAGAAAGAAAGAAAGAAAGAAAGAAGAAAGAAAGAAAGAAAGAAGAAAGAAAGAAAGAAAGAGAGAGGGAGGGAGGGAGGGAGGAAGGAAGGAAGGAAGGAAGGAAGGAAGGAAGGAAGGAAGGAAGGAAGGAAGGAAGGAAGGAAGGAAAGAAGGAAGGAATGAAGGAAAGAAGGAAGGAAAGAAAGAAGAAAGAAGAAAGAAAAACTTGGACTGAGGGAGAGAGGAGAGAGAGGAAAGAGGAAGGGAGGAAGGAAGACAAGTTTATTACCAGCACTCTGCTTCCTATTGCCAGAAATTCCCTGACGAAAGTAAAATTTTCCTAAGCATTTTGTTAGAAAGATATAGTGGGCCCCCAACTTTTTTTTTTCAGAGGGCACTGTGTCCCTGTGGGGGACCAAAGCAAACTTAGGGAATCATCCTGGATGATGGAATCCAAGGGAGACTTAGGGAATCATCCTGGATTGCTATCTTCTTCTTGCCTCGCTCTGGAATTTCCCAGGCTCCCCCACCAGGCCGGAAGTGCAGGCCACTACCATTTCAGAGTGGCGTTTTTACATGGGACCTAGGATCTGAATTCAGGACCTTCTGCTTTTGAGACAGAGGCTTAACTTCTAAGCTATCACTCCAGCCCCATATTTTATATTCCATTTATGTCTTTTCGCAGACAGAGGTGTCTCCAACATTGGAAAAGTGTGAGTGGGTCCTACTGCACAGCGCCCCGGGGAGGGTTGCTACAGTACAGCTGCTTTCTGGTCCCTTTAGGCCACTAGTCACAATGGACTATCAGAGAACCATCATTGTCGTATCTTGGAGCTAATGGAAAATAAGTACAATGCCGGGCACAGTTTGTAAAACTGCAGGAACCTGTACAGGGCCAGCGGGAGCTATGTGCCTATTCTCACATTTCACTTCCAGTTCCCTGTTTGCCTTGGGAGGCAAACAGTAGACTCACTTAGATCTTTCCTAAAATCCAAGTTCATAAGGATATGTGATTTCTAGACTGCCAAATGCCTTTCCTCTTCACATGGATGGCTTGGAATTCATAAGCTAACTTCAGTAAAGCAGAGGAACATTCTTAGTGGATTTTTGAATAAGAATTTTCTACAGTTTTATAATTCTTTGTTTCTACAAATGTCCATAGCACCTTCTCTGTCTATTAATGTAACTTGGTTATATTGGGGAAGTATCACTTTTGTTCCTGGAATCATCACACAAAAAAAGTCTTCAAATCCAAGTGCAAAATGGCAGCCTTAGTGTCAACAACACACAATTAGAACATGCAACTGTATAGTTGCACTTTTGTGTATTCCCAGAGAGCAATTTCAAATGTCACATATGGATGGAGCAGACTGTCTGTAAAAGTGCTCTCCTTGACTCCCCCAGACAACTCATTTGCAGAACTGCTAGGAAATCAACATAATTTGTTTTCCCCCTGACTTTGTTCTGCTTGGGAAACCATCTTCGAAACTGCTGAAGTCGCTGCAATTATATAAAATGATTGCATCTCACAATAAGGAACTTCCCTATAATTGGCCACACAAATGAGAGACAGTAACATACATAATTTGGACATAATTTGCCCTTGAGAGGCAGCCTTGCTGCTGCTCTTGAGTTAGTTTAATTTCACTTGAGCTCCCTTTGCTTTGTAAAACCTCGGGATTCCACAATCAGCAGATACCGAGAAACCCAGAGGTACACAATTTGCTCCAGTGAACTTAAACATCGAATGTACAGTAGATGTCAAATATTTGCAGAATTTAAATGTGACGGTACCCTCATTGTGATGTCCGACTACGGAATAAGAAATAGGAATAAGAAAGTCTTCTTTTTAATTTTCTTTTCTCCTGGATTGGGGAGAAGCTTCAGGTGTGAAAGCCTTGCAAGCAAAAGGATCTGAGTTTGGATCCCTAGATCCCAAGTAAAAATGCTGGACAGAAATGGCAGTGGCCTGTAATTCTAGACTTGGAAAGCAGAGCCTGGGAAACCCCTGAGCAAAGCAATAAGGAGTTAAACCAATCTAGGGTGATTCCTGATGTCATCCTTGGGCCTTCACAGGCCCATGCGCTAAAGTGTCCTCTTGTTCACACACGCACACACACACACACACACACACACACACACACACACACTTGCCTTTTTCTCTTTATATACTTTTAAGGTTTTACACATGAATTCCTACCATTTCTATATTATCCAATCCTTTTTTTTTTTTTTTAGCAGTGGCCATGTAGATGTGGATTTAAGTGAGTAATACCTAATTCCACATACCTGGAATCATCAAAGAAAATGGATCAGAGCCTCAGGCAGAAGCCCACTGTGATATGCGTTCCTAGAAAGAGTTACCCCAATTCTGCAGAAGACTCAGCCTTGGGATCTTGGCATACAACATAAGTATTGAAGATTGAAGACCATGTCTGGAGTCTAAATGACAGTCTACTCCTGTGACCATAGAAAGCAAAATGAAAGCAGGAAACCCAGGAGAAAGGCCAAGCTTTTTAACTAACTCTTATCACCTAATTTGTTTCTCTTATGCCCCATTTCCTCAAAAACAGCAGGAAAAACAATCCAGCCCTGTGTGTCTGTGATGATTAGCACTAGCATTCATCTCCACCTGATACCCAGGAGGTAAGTCTCCTGGCCCACCTAGAAAGCACTTTGTAGGCTACGGCTGTCCCATGGGCATGTCTGGGAGGGACTGTCTAAATTGTGTCATTGGTATACGTAGACCTCCACACATTGGTATAGATAGACCCGCACATTGTGAGTGGGTCCATTCCATAGGCAAGTGGACTGGAACTGACTGCACAGGTAGGGAAGGCCAGCTGAGCCGGGGCAGACCAGCAAGTGTGCACGGATTGGTCCATGCTGGCGATGTTTGTGGTTAGTACTCTTAAGCTCTTGCTGCTATGACATCTCTGAAATGAAGGACTGTAACCCAGAATTCTGAACTCAAATCCTTTTCCCCTAAGTTGTTTAAGCCAGATATTTTTCTGCAGTGATGTGCAATAGAGCTCAAACATTATCCTTTGACTAGACAATGTTTTAAATGTACCTTGCTACCCAGCTTCCTGGGAATTCCTGGCAGGAACATGGCAGCATAGAAATTTAACAGTTTATCATTGAATCTAGTTTAAAGATATTAGCTATGTAAGTTTCTATAAGGTGCAAACTCTCTGAGCCTTGGCTCCAATATCTATAAAATAGATATGGGGAGAATTCAATATTTACTTCATGTATAGTGTTCATGGAAATTTAATTCATCCCTAGGGTAATTAGGGAAACTCTAGGCAAAGACAGGAAATAAATCAAGGTAACCTAACACCTCTTCTTCCTGTGCCTTTAATTTTTTTCAGAACTGTCCTCCTGTGTTTGCTCTGCCTCCTTCTTTCACTGTGATAATCCAGCCACAACACAGCAAGGAGAAGGTGCTGCATTCCCACTGTTCATGTGCTGTGTAATACAGAGCCTGAGAATAACAGCTCAAATTGGACAGATCCAGGTTCAGATCCTGACTTCCTCCTTCACATGTAACTTTTGTCAAGTGAATTAACTTTCTAAGCCACAGTTTCTCCATCTGTGAAATGAAAAGCATTGTATTCATCCATACAGAGTTCATGATAGACTTAATAGTCATGACATGCTTGGTCCTCAGAGAGTGTTTAACAGACAATGGTGCTGACTAGTGTTCACTCTTCATTCTTTTTCTGGCTCAGATTTAACCTTCTTTTTACAATATTCTTATTCATTCATTCATTCATTCATTCATTCATTCATTCATTAGAAAGAGGGAGCACATGCATACTGTGTGCATGTGTGGAAGACAGAACAACTTTCAGAAAAGGGTTTCCTTCTTCTACCATGTGAGCTTCCCAGGACTGAACTCAGGTCATCAAGTTTGCAAGCATGTAATTTGACTACTGAGCTTGCCAGCCCAATTTAGCCTTCTTAAAAAGTTACAAGCATCTGTGATTGGAACTTGAGCAATGCTTCCCTGTGTTGCCCAAGGGATCTCTGAGCATCCGTTGCAGATTTTAAAATTCTAACTCTGTCTCATTCCTTGAGTATGACATTGACCTCTGTTGCAGTCTTAGGGACCCCTGGAGACTCTTGGGGGCAGGAGTAAGAAGTACGAAGTCAACAACACAGACTCTGGAAGTCAGACAAGTGGCAAAGCAGGCTCACAGTCTCATTTATTGCAAATATTGGACACCTTATATATCCCACCGGACATCCTGTAAATTCCAACTTAAGCTCACCTCCCTTCCTCTTTTCCAGCTTTTCACTGAGGGAAAAACCATCTTCCCAGTCTTGCCTGCTGAGAGGGTTCCACCCTTAAACTCATTTCATCACTATCTGATTCTCACCCATTTCTCAGTCTTACTTAGGAGCTGGACACATAAAAATAGCTCAGGCTGACTTCAAACAAGTCATTGCAGAATTAATAACAGGGGCATGCTGGATGGAGTCACTGTTAACAGGACGTGAGGATTGATGGATAAGGCAGATTGGGAGGCAGTCACACCCTTTAACCCCTCCCCCAGTTCACAGTTCTTCTGGAAAGTCTTTGTGTAAATATTCTTTAGTCTGCAAATTTTCCTCTATCCAGCAACGCCATGAGACAGATTGTACAATATCACAAGAACTAACATAATGGGAAAAGATTTTATTTAACCTCTGGAAGCTCACACACATGTACACACTTTTTCAAAAACAAATTTCCCACTAGCCAAAAAGTGGCAGAAACTGATTTTTGGAAAGGAAAGTTCAAGAGCTTTGACCACAAATCTGTTTAGTAATTTTGGATGGAAACCTCAAAGCCCTTAATAATGACTTGTATTCTCAAAATGGTATTTTACAGGTGAAAAATAGAAAACAAAATCCTTGACGGTGCTGGGACTTTGCAAAGGAAAGCCAGTGCCACTTTGCAGAGGAAACAAAGGTCACACGGTTGAGCTGATGAGTCAGTGAGCTGAAATTGCTCTGCAAATATAAATGCGAAAAATTGACTGTTACAACATGACCTGCTCATTGCTTCCACAGGAAGTGAGTAAGAAGAGGGTTGGCGTCCTAAGCCCAGAAGGGTGTGAAAGAGAAGGGAGACTCTCATGCTGGTAGGTTGCAGCCACTACCCACATAGCAGAAGTGGAGCCAATGGGAAGAATCCATGTGAGGCCCATATGTTGCACCTACACAGACTTAGCATGTAGCAGCACAAACATTTAGGATGGCTTTCTTTGTTGACAGTATGATCTTGCTCTCTTGTCTCTCTATTTTGCCTTTGATGTTAGTAAAGTCAGCTCTACAATATTTTGTGTTAATGTCTGAGTTACTCTCCAGTTGCTGGTATGAATACATGACCTGTAGGAACCACTGAAGCTCAAGATCTCCATTTCTTGAAGACAGATGCTAAAAGCATCCTCGAAGTCTCAGTTGCAGTGTGCCTCCTATTCCAGCATAGTTCTGTGCCTATGCCAACATAGATGCCAGCCTATGCCAGTCCAGTCATAGGTTGACTCCTGTTGACTTTCCAGCAAGGGGCAGGGTTGGATCTTGTCCTGTCTTGAATTGGAGTCAAGAGTAGAGGTGTTTTTAATATATTCCTTCTTATTTTCTGGAAGCCATTTAGACATTGATTAGCACACCTAAAGGACGGGCACAGAGCTTTTTCCCTGACCAATCAGCAGCCTATTCTTTCCCCACAATGAATGTGGCCATTAGGGCCTACTGACATGTCTAAGGATTGGCAGAGCTATATTGTTGGTGTTGGTCCCACCTATTATTGGCCTTGCACCTGTAGTTTGTCTGCAATTACTGATGTCATCACTCTGTGCAGTGTTCAGATGGCGCTCACTGTTTCGTGGTATATAAGGATTAGGTTCCATAATAAATTTGACTTGGTTTTCAGCTTTTCCAAGATCCACTCTTGACCCAGCCTGATTTAATTCTTGCTGATCCCGCTCTGGCAAACCTACTATCAGGATTGCGAGGTACAAATGCAGGTCACGGATCCCCACAATGACCCAAGCAATATTTTTATTTGGCTTACAATCTCACGTTCTAGTCCATCATGACAGGAGAGTTTACCAGCAGGAGATGAGTGAACTAGCTATACCATATCCACAGGGAGAGACAAGAAAGAGCATTACTTTCCAGTTTTTGCTAAGTCTTATCCACATCCCCCCTCCCAGGGAATGGTCCCACCCACTACGGGCCGTGACTTTCCAGATCACACAAATAATCAATAACATAACTGCTCAGAGGCTTGCCTTAACCACATAGTATAATTATTCATGGGTGTGTTGAAAGGCTTAGTTCTCAATTTTCCACTTTATATCTGAATTATCACAGTCAATATAGTTGTGTATCCATGTTTAGTGCTGAACTATTCATAATAGGACATGGAACTAGGACATGGAATCTACTTGTTCAGCAAAAAGTGAATTGGAAAAGAAAATATGGCATAGATACAATGGAATTTACTCAGTCATAAGGAAAAGTATGAAATCATGACATTTTTAGCAAAATCAATGGTGGCAGAAATTGTTACTACAAACAAAGCAGTCCAGACGCAGAGTGACAAACACAGAATATCTGTTCTCATATGCTGTCACAATTCCTCTTCTGTTGCCGTGAGAAAATACTCTGACTCAGTAACTAATAATAAATCCAGCCAATAAGCAATATTTATTATTTGGCATATGGTTACCGAGGAGATTAAGTCTATTATGGCACAGAACACATACCAGAAGGCATAATGGCAGAAGCAGAAATTTGTTTAGGTCACAGCAGCCATCAGGAGGCAGAGAGCAAGCAAACAAGAGAAAGAGACAGGAAACAGGAAAAGCCTACCAACCTCAAGACTCGCCCCCCCTCAGTGTATTTCCTTCCACAAGCTCCACCTCCTAAAGGTCCTCTTACCTTCCCAAACAGTGCAACCAGCTGGAAATCAGGTACTCAAACATGTGAACCATGGGGGGGGGGCATCCACATTCAAACCATGTCTTACGCAGATCCTAGACTTTATTTACTGTATGTGGGTGTAGGTATTAAATCCAGAGAGGAGACCATGAGAAGGGAAAAGGCACACGAGGTAGGAATGCATCATAAGAATTCCTTCCCAGGGGAAGCATTGATGTCTGCATCCTCATTAGGCCCCAACAACTAACCAAAACACAATTTCATCAAAATCTGGGTAACAACTGAGTTATTTGGGTTCATGTATAATGTATGGGTGAGGGTTTGCTTACAGGAGTGTAAGAAGCCCTAAAACAGTCCCACCAGAAAGTTTCATCATATCCTGGATGATACCTTCCCCACAGCCTTATAGATGGAATCTCCCCTTCCCTGGCATATACATACTAGCACAAAGCATCTCCTGAGACATTAGGCCAAGTGAAATGAGGGGAGGATTACAAAAAAAGTGTCTAGCAGGTATAGGGGGAGGTGACTGAAGTCTTGGGTGGAGAGCCTATGACCCTCCTCATCCAGTCCTTCTCTGAAGAAACGCCCACGTCAATAGACCCAAATATGATGGTCTCTTGCAAACAGGTACAACTCACTTGCAAAAATGGTGTCCATTTTGCTCAAAGAACCACATTATACATAGTGAAAAGACAATAGAATACATGTGACATGGAAGTAGAAGGGAAGCTACTGGGAGGAAGGAAACCAGGAGGGGACAATAGAATTGGAGAAGGCATGGGGAAGAAATCAACAAAAACAGTATGTATGGAAATTCTGTGCAAAATCTATTACTTTGAATGCTAATTTTATAAAGCTAACAAGGGGCTGGGAAATGACTCAGGGGCTAAAGCCTTTCCCTTGCAAGCAAAAGAAACTGAGCTGATCCCCATTTTCCATTTAAAAATGTCACAAAGAAATGATGACAGCCTACAATTCCTGCCTTGGAAGGCAAAGCCTGGGAAACCCCAAAGCAAAGCAGTAAAAAAGCAAACAATCCAGTATGTTTCTCAGTACTACTCTTGGGTGTCCACAGGCACAGATACTCAAGTGCCTTCTTGCGTGCGTGCATACACACACACACACACACACACACACACACAAAACCATGTACATACATGTACACACAGAGAAAAACTAACAAGAAATACTGTATATCCTTGGACTAGGGACCATTAAAATAAAAGGCTGTAATCCATGCATAGGATGAAGGGAAACATCATCAATAATATCAGATGTTCTGGAGGTAGCCAAAGAAATTGCCAGAGAAACCCAACCTAGTGCTGCAAAGGGAAGTACCAGGACTTGCATTTATTTTATGCAGTCTCAGACAATATTAGAAAGAGCAGGAAAAGTCTGTCTTGTCTGAGCTTCAGACTGAGCTTACTTGATTTGGACATCAAAGAAAAGCACTAGACAACTTGATGAAGATGCAAAGAAATTCTTAAAAGAGAAAATGATAGACATTTGAAAGAGATCCACATGCAATCCACTACACACTGAACAGAATTCACTCATTAAGAAGAGCATAAGCGAAGGCTCTAAAACTCCCAAGTACTTGGAAGTTAGCTTCTGAATGCTTAGCCTCCACAAAATCAAAGCTGAAGGACACCTAAGGAAGGTGGCCAGCAAAACTCAATAGACTTGCCCACGAGCTTCATTGGTTTTGGACCTTTCATCATTGAACTCCCTCTGAGGAATGTGACAAGCTTCGGCTCTCAGAGAAACCCTATCAAAGAGTGACACACCCAAATGACTGTGAGCCTCCCTTAATGTGATATATAATTGGAGATTCCTGCTTGTTTTCCATTCCCACTTGTTTAATTTGTTTCGTCACTTGTAGTCTAAAAGTTTTCCTATAAAAAACAAATACTCTTACAAAATTTCTAGGCCTTTCTTCACTGTAATCCCCTGAAAAGCCCCCAGTCAGCATCCTCTCTGTGCTTTGCTGCTGTAACACACAATAAGATCACTACTTAGCCCTGTGTCTCTGCTCTTCCAGGACACGCATAATTAAGTTTGCCTCTCATGACTATGCACCCCTCAAGCCTGTGAGAATGTCTGCTAGCCTGGCCCCTCTAGAGTTTTCTGCACGTTCTAACTTTAAACAAAACAAAACAAAAAAGCAACCTGGAAGCAATGAGTCTGGGACCAACTGAGAACTTTTCAAAGCATATATTGTTTCATTATAGATCACAGTTGTGATATTAATGTTTAAACTGTCTATGAAATACTGTTCACCGGTATTTAACTTTAGAAACCTGCATCAAGCCTATGAGTCTCCTGTGTGCCAAAACACTTACAACTCCAATTTTATTAAACACTGTTCTGAAATACAGAAAACTTACTGATTTTTTTTTTTTTTTTTTTTGGTTAACATTGTTTCTGGAAGAGTTGTTTGGGGAATGCAGCCAGTATGCTGAAGCTAACTCCAGAAGTGAGAACAAAGGTGCAAAGGTGCAGCTCTTTTTCTCGAAGGGCCTGAACCAGTGACTCTGAGCAACACTCTTGATCTTCCTCAGCCCCTGCCAGCCTCGCCTGCAGATGCCTTGTCCACACACGCTCCTTTGCTCACACTGCCTTCCACCTCCCTCTTCCAGCTCCAGCCGGCTTTCTTACCCTTCTGTCCACTCTTCCTCCAGTGCTTCCTAACTTGCATCAAAGTTTCTCAGGGTCCAACCTGAGCCGTCTACTTCTTAACTGAGACACCCCAAACGATTTCTATGGACTTAACAACTATGAATTAAGGAGACACAATCTAGGATCTCTGTCCACACATTTATTTGGAACTATAAAATGTATCTAACTGACTCACCAAGCTGTCCATTTAGACATCATGAACAACCCCTACTTTAACTTTTTTTAAACATTTTTTATTATTATTTCCGCTCATACAAACTTAATAGGTACACCAGTTCCCTCCCTCCCTCCTCCTCCCCCCACCACCCTGCTACCCCTCCCTTCACCCCTCCCTCCTCCCCCCCCACCACCCTGCTCCCCCTCCCCTCACCCCTCCCTCCCCATCCCCCAGTACCTCCCCCCCCAATCCCCGGAGAATCCTTTAATGTGCATGCTAGACTCTCCTCTGGGCCCTCCTCTCTGATGACATACAAGGACCCAGTGGCATTTCCCTGAACCCTTTCCTGTATTCCCATTAAGCATAGGAGCACTACTATGACTGTCAATTCCTTGCCTCCAAGGATCTTGGTGCCTTTAGCAAATGCTAGACTTTATGGGGTCAATAGTGTGTGGGACATTGCGGAGGGCATGTAAAGTCCAATTATGATTGCTTTGGCCCTAACTTGTGTGGAGTATCTTGCATATCATTGCTCCTTCCATCCTTGTGCTCTTACAATCTTACCGCCCCCTCTTCCGCAAATGTCCCTGAGCTTCAGGATGGGGAGAGATTAGTCTGGCCTAGTTCTAGGTGGTTGATATAGAGTCTCTGAAGTTCTGGATTATGGTTCGTTGATTTTCTTTTGCAGTTTTGCTGCTCCTGAAATGCCCTTCACTCCATCCTGATGGGTATTGTATTTCACCCCCTGGCTAGAGATAAAAAGCTGTTAAACTAGTCTTGTGGTAAGAGTATATTCAAAGGTAGATGCAATAAAAGTAGGAAACCACAGTGAGGGAGGGGTCAATCACCCATTTGCAAAATGGTTACTTTTTATCTGCCAGACTATATGCCCTCCCCTTCTGTTGAGATCACACCCCCTCAGTTGTAAATGATCAGGAAGGAAAAGTCTGTGAACTTAACCAGATGTCTCATTGCTTACTTGCAGTCCTTGATGGAGGCCTATTTTCTCTGCTGTAACATGGTCCCCTCTCTCCATGTTTCTGGTGTGGCCTTCCTACTCCATCCCTCCTGTTCATACTCCTTGCAACTACTGTATTACAGAGATTTATCATCGAGTGTCTCTAGGTGGATTGGGTGGGTTTGGTACTAGGAGCCACCTATTAGGGAGTACATATGGCGCTTAATTTTCTGGGTCTGGGATATTTCACTCAATATAATTGTTTCTAATGACATCCATTTCCCGGCAAATTCCAGTAATTCATCATTTTTGATGGCTGAGTAGTACTCCATTGTATAGATGTACCACACTTTCCTTATCCACTCGTCAACTGTTGGACATTTGGGTTGATTCCATGACTTTGCTATTGTAAACAGTGCTGCTATGAACATGGTCGTGCTTGTGCTATCAAGGTGAACCTCTGCTGCATGGGGGGTTATTCCCAAAAGTGGAATCGCAGTGTCATATGGCATTTCAATTTTTAATTTCTTTAAGTATCTCCAGACAGCTCGCCAGAGTGGTTGTATGAGCCTGCATTCCTACCAGCAATGTAGGAGAGTTCCCCTCTCTCCACATCCTCTCCAGCATTTGGTGTTGTTTGTATTGTGGATTTTTGCCATCCTCACTGGTGTGAGATGATATCTCAAGGAAGTTTTGATTTGCATTTCCCTGATGGCTAAGGAAGTGGAGCATTTTCTAAGATATTTGTTAGACATTTTAATTTCATCCCTGGTAAAGTTTCTTTTAAGTTCCAAGGCCCATTTTTTAATTGGGCCATTTGTTTCCTTAGTGTTTAATTTTCTAAGTTCTTTGTGCACTCTGGATAATAGACCTCTATCAGATATGTGGTTAGTGAAGATTTTCTCCCATTCTGTGGGTTGCCTTTGAGCTCAGGTTACAATCTCTTTATCTGAACAGAAGCTCTTTAATTTCACAAGATCCCAACTGTTGAGAGTTGGTAGCAGTGACTGTGCCATTGGATGTCTGTTTAGGAACTGTTGGCCTAGCCCAATCAGCTCGAGGGAGTTCCCTACCCTTTCAACTATGGTTTTTATAGATTCTGGCCTTAAATCAAGGTCCTTGATCCATTTGGAATTAAGTCTTGTACAAGGTGACAAGTACGGGTCCAGTTTTAATATTCTACATGTGGAGATCCAGTTTTGCCAGCACCATTTGTTGAAGATACTGTTCTTTTTCCATTGAATTTTTTTTTCAGCTCATACAAACTTATTAGGTACACCAGTTCCCTCCCTCCCTCCTCCTCCCCCCGTACCCCCTCCTCCCCCTCCCCACCCCTCTCCCTCCCCATCCCCCAGTGCCTCCCACCCCAATTCCCAGAGAGTCCTTTCTTGTGCATGACTGATTTTCCTCTGGGCCCTCCTCTCCGATGACGTACAAGGACCCAGTGGCCTTTGCCGAACCCTTTCCCGTGTTCCCCTTAGGTATAGGAACACTGCTGTGGCTGCCAATTCTTTGCCTCCAAGGATCTTGGTGCCTTTAGCAGATGCTAGACTTTGTGAGGTCAACAGTGTGTTGGACAATGCGCAGGGCATGCAAAGTCCAATTATGATTGCTTCAGCCCTAACTAGTATAGAGTATCTTACATATCATTGCTCCTCCCATCCTTATGCTCTTACACTCTTACCGCCCCCTCTTCCGCAAATTTCCCTGAGCTTCAAGATGGGGAGAGACTAAGCTGGCCTAGTTCTAGGTGGTTGATATAGAGTCTCTGAAGTTCTGGATTGTGGTTTGTTGATTTTCTTTTGCAGTTTTGCTGCTCCTGCAATGCCCTTCACTCCATCCTGGTGGGCATTGTATGTTACCCCCTGGCCAGAGACAAAAAGTTGTTAGAGTCTTGTGATAAAAGCACATTCAAAGGTAGATGTAATAAAAGTGGGAAACCACAGTGTCCATTGAATTTTTTGGGCCCCTTTGTCAAAGATCAAATGGCTGTAAGTTTGTGGGCTTATATCTGGGTCTTCAACCCTTATCCATTGATCTGTATGTCTATTTTGGAGCCAGTACCAGGCTGTTTTTACAACTATGGATCTGTAGTATAGACTAAGATTTGGTATGGTGATACCTCCAGCAATGTATTTGTTACTTAGGATTGTCTTTGCTATCCTGGGTCTTTTGTGCCTCCCTATGAATTTTGATATTGTTTGGTCAACTTCTTTAAAGAATTGCTTTGGGATTTTAATTGGTATAGCATTGAATCTGTATATTGCCTTTGGTAGGATGGTCATTTTTACGATGTTGATTCTGCCAATCCAGGAACACAGGAGGTCTTTCCACCTTCTGGTGTCTTCTGCAATTTCTTTCTTTAGGGTTTTAAAGTTTTCATTGTAAAGGTCTCTTACCTCCTTGGTTAGGTTTATACCAAGGTATTTCATTTTGGGGGGGGCTATACCTACTTTAACTTTTAGACTGAACAGATGACTACTTATTCCCAGCTGCTCCCCACACCTGAGAAGCCTGTTTTCTGTGTTCCTACACAACAGATGCTCTTGCTTGTTTTTTTTAAAGTGTTCTCAGACACCTTCTCTGCTTTGCCTCCATATCATTCACTGATGCCCATTTAGTCTATTGCCTAGATTCCTTGAGTACATCTTTACTTTCATTGGTCCTCTTTAGCATGTTACCAGCAAGAGTTAGGTAGTTAGCAACATCTGAGGCAGTTAATGTCATAAAAAAGAGGTTTATTTAGCTCACTAGTTGTCTTGTAAGTTGGAAGTCCAAACACCATGGAAGAGGTCCTCTGGCAAAGAGTGGGAAGAGTAGGGAACAGGGATACTCACATGTCGAGGCAGAAAAAGCAAGGGTGGGAAGGATGGGGGGGTCTAGGCTTCTCCTTTAACAACCACTCCTACAAAAAAAAAACAACAAAAGAGTCCACAAAAATGAACTATTCCCTTTCAGAGATGTACTTCCATTAAAACTTCTAGATAAGTCCCACCAAGTAAAGTCTCCACAACCTTCCAATAATGCTGCCCATACCTATCATTCATAGATCTCAAGGAGACATTCAAACCATAACAACACCCTTTATTGTAGTCACAGTCACCTCTGTGCTTGGCTTTTCTGCACACCAATTCAACTAGTCTATAGCAAATTCTTCACGTGGTAGTCAGAAGTTTTGTTTAAAATACAAACAACCTGATGTCACTCTCTTGTTTAAAATTCCTAAGTGGATTTGGATTACGTTTTGTGTAGAGGATTCAGATCTCTAAAACAGCCTGCATGATCTGATCCTAATACTGATTTTTTCCCATTGGCAACTGGAGTTCTCGTAATCCCTATCCATCCTTTCTACAGTGCAGCCACACTCAACGTTCTGCAGCCTTTCAGATGGACAGCCTCCTCACAGCCTCCACACATGTGGATAGTACTTTATATATATATATTCTTCCCTAATTGCCCTCATGTTTACTTACAAGTTTAAATCTATCTTCCTCAAGATATATTTCTTAATCTTATACCAGGTGTGGCCCAGGCCTGGTGCTTAACCATAGTCCAAGTTTCTCCCACACTGTTTCAACCTTTCTTGCTATATGATGGAGTTTTATGATTAACATTGGCCCCACTGCTATGAGAAAAAACATCAGTCATTAAATTTGTCATAACTAAAAGGGATCTTCATATTCCTTTTTATCTATTCAGAAGAAAGAAAGAAAGAAAGAAAGAAAGAAAGAAAGAAAGAAAGAAAGAAAGAAAGAAAGAAAGAAAGGGATCTTCATATTCCTTTTTGTTTATTCAGAAGAAAGAAAGAAAGAAAGAGAGAGAGAGAGAAAGAAAGAAAAGAAAGAAAGAAAGTAAGAAAGAAAGAAAGAAAGAAAGAAAGAAAGAAAGAAAGAAAGAAAGAAAGAAAGGGATCTTCATATTCTTTTTTGTTTATTCAGAAGAAAGAAAGAAAGAAAGAAAGAAAGAAAGAAAGAAAGAAAGAAAGAAAGAAAGAAAGAAAAAGAAAGAAGGAAGGAAGGAAGGAAGGAAAAAGAAAGAAAGAAAGAAAAAAGGGAGGGAGAGAGGGAAAGAGGGAGAGAGGGAGAGAGGGAGGGAGGGAGGGAGGGAGGGAGGGAGGGAGGAAAATAATAATCCAAATTTAAAAAATGGTAAAAGTAAGCTTGATTTCTATAAAGTTGTATTTTTCTTAACCTTGTCTGGGGGGGGCAGGAAGTGTGTTCATACTGGCAGTAGGTGCCACCTACATCAAATTCATTCCTACTAAGATGGCTACTCTCTGGGAATGCCCCAAGGGTGTGGCTGACAGGTGAGAACAGAAGAAGCAACACAGCAGAACACCTGGTGGGATGGGTGGGGGATGGAGAATTATGGAATGGTCTAGTGGCCACATGACAGTAAAGATCCCTGAGAGATGCTTGGGTCCAGAAGGCCCTTGCAAGGAACACAGGGCAAGCAGAGAGGTGGAACCCTTTCATTCTTTCAAGGTAGAAAAGTGTAACCTGTTGAGTTACTGCTAAGCATAAGTCAAGATGGAAAATTACTGAAATCACCAAGAGAGTCAAGTAAGGACATTTCAGAGATACACCCCATCCCCACAGCCTGCACCTGGTGCTGATAGTACTAAGGTCCCAGCCCTCCTGAAGTCAACCTGCCCACTGACTCTTTTGCTTCTGCTTCTGGAAAGTCCTGCTTCACTTGCTCCACCTCTGCCCTGCTTTAGTATAAAACTCAAGTACAAGCTGAGCTGGCAGCTGGAGTCTCAGAGCATGATCTTGGCTCCATATCACGAGCGAGTCAAACTCTCTCTTTGACCCTAATTGGTGTCTGAGAAATTATTCCAGAGTAAATACCACAGCACTTTGAAAGAATGTCTTTTAAGTTTAACACGCATAGATGTATCTGTGGCACTTAGAAGGCTATCTACCCACCGGGCCTCAGGGCGGGGAGCCTGGCTCCACTGCCACATGACCATGCTCCATTACTCCCTCTGTGGCAACATCAGGCAACTGCAAGAGCAGCTCCTTAGCAGGCCAACTCTGCAATATAAGGTAACATAATGATACCATTATGTCCTCGTTGGGACATGGAAAACACAAGGAAATTATTGTGAGGGAAAAAATATAGCAATTACAAATCATGTAATACTGAAAAGATATCATACCAAAGGCTGTGCCTGCATTAATCCCCCACATAGTGTCACTACCTCAAGGAAGCAGGAGACACTATTAAAGGAAGTTGAATGGGCAGCTCTCCTGCCTCAGCACCAAAGAAGTACATATATGATGGATGAGACTGTCATAGTTAGATATAGCTGTCAAGTTGATGGTTGAGAGTTTGAGCTCTGGGCACATTTGTAGAGAATTAGTAGTTGAGTTAAGCCCAGAACAAACCCACAGGAGATTGTCTAGTTGATAGTCCCACCTATGAAGGACAGGACTAATCACCCTAGACAGGTATACTTTATCAGATATGCTGGTATAGCATCTTAGCCAATATGTGGATATTTTGTGGCCAGCTTACATGGCTTGGTGTGGGCTCTCCTGCCAAGGTGGACAAAAAACTGTAAGACTGTCATAAAAGAGGACAAAACTCTTATTCCCTTAAGCTGTTTTGTCATGACTTTATTGGCAACCATGCAGGGTAACTGCTACAGAGACATTCTGTCCATATTAAATATTTATAATTAAAGGAAAACCCTGTCTAAGTTATGGTGCATCAGCAAAAGATGGAGAAAACACAAGGCTAAGAGTGAGATTAACACCCCTTTGTTTAAGAGTAGAATGGACGGCTACTGAGTCACATTGGAAAACAGACTTCTGCCTCATGGTTTTCTAGGAACTACAAGACGAACCTTCAAAAGGACTGGATTTTTTTAAAACTTCCCCTCAGATCTCCAGCCAGAAATTTGTCCCAAACTTCATTGTATACCTGCTTCATTCAGAATAGCTCTACTCTTCCATATGAAGATCTAGACTTTCAGAGTGAAACATCATTTGAGCAAAAGATTTTTTATATGACCATGATCTAGCTCTTCTTCCTCCAACAAGGTTGACCTGGTGCTTTCCTCTGTATCACAATATTCAGTATGTTGACACATCTGCTTCAAAGGACAAGTTGAATCCATTTAGTCCAATTATTCCAGTCCTCTAAAAGAAACCCCAGGGTTGGAGAGACGGCTCAGGGGTTAAGCCTGCCTCACAAGTAGAAGGTCCTGAGTTAGAATCCCAGATCCCATGTAAAAAAACAACAGGTAGGAACAGTGGCCAAAACTTGTGGTCCTGGTGGGTAGAGCCCAAGTAATTCCACAGCAAAGCAAAAAGGAGGATAGAAGCAATCCAGGATGATTCCTGAAATCACCCTTGGGCCTCCACCGGGACACATGTGCCCTCTAATTCATATATACACACAAATGCAAAATAAATGAAATAAATAAATTTAAAAGAAACCTTAAAGAGGTACCCAACCAGTGAGAGGTTTTAGTTTGATCTAAATATGTCTATCTCAGCATCTTTCCCAGAGTAAAATGCCTGGAATGGCAAAAAAGAATACAAATGAGATCCAAGAAAAATGGTATTATTGAGAGATTCTACCTGTCTACTTATCTTCCATTTGTTCTTCATGTCCTTCTCTCTCTCTCTCTCTCTCTCTCTCACTCACTCACTCATTCACTTTTTATGCCCTTCCCCCTTTTTCTCACTAGACTCTCTTCACTGAAGACTGATTTGTAGGACTACATCTGCTTTCTGCTTCTTCTGGTCGGTTTTGCAAGCTGAGTCCCAGCAAGAGATGATAAAAATTTCAGGAAAGGGGGCCTATAATAATCATTTTCATGCTTCCTATCTATAATGCAGAATGTACAATCATAGTCCCTTTCAAGTAGACCTTATCTATAATTCCTCTACAGTGCCTAAACTTTCAAATCCTCTTAATTCCACCCTTTCTTTGGAGGAAAATAGAAAAATTAAAAATTCCAATAATCAGCTTTTTGTTTCTTAAGTCATCTCCAAGACCTAGGTGAGAGTTTTTCAGAAAGGGGACATAATGGTTAATGTTGATCGTCTGTGGCTAGGAAACATCTCTGGGAATGTCTCTGAAGGGAAGAGACCCATGGAGTAGATCTTCAGACAAGTGGCCCAGATACAAAAGTGACAGCAGAAAGAAACAGTGTTGACTGCTTGCATTTACTCATCTCAGCTATGTTTTCTGTGGCCATGATATACCTGCCAAAAAGCAAGAGCTTTGGACAGCAGGTCACATTTCATTAAGAGAATGATGATTGTTGCTACTCAGGTAATTTTCTCTTGTTTGTATAGTTCAGGAGACAAGTTCAGGGAACAGTGCTGTCCACTCGTAAGATAAGTCTTCCCTCCGCAATTAGCTTAATCAAAACAATATCTCACATACATACCCATGGGCTAGTCTTCTTGGTGAGTCTACATCGTGTCAAGTTAATAATACTGACCATCACTACTTCTGTGGCAACTACTTTCATAACCATCATCCATCAACATCACACTCCTGCTTCTTGTCCTTCTACCATGAACTGAATACCAACATTTATCAGGAATGTTTTAGACCATCAGCAACAGACTGAGATTGCTGAGGTATCTGACTTTGTGGACTGGGTTCTCAGTCTCTCCAAAAGGCAGATTCACACTGCAGAACTTCAAAACCCTACTGTGTAAGCTAGTCTGATAAATACACATAGATTAAGATATATAGATATATCACATATGTGCCAGTTAGAAGACTGCCGGCTTGACAACTGAAAATTGAATTCTGGAAACATCTATGAGGAATTATCAGTTAAAGCGAGCCATAAGCAAGCCCGCTGGAGAATGTATAATTGATATGGGAAGAGCCAGCTCAAGGTGGGTGGGACCATTGCCTGGCAAATGGACAAAAAGGAAGGAGCTGGTTCCACACAGCTGGCCTCTTTCAGCATTCTTTGGCAAACTCATAGTCTGGCAAGAGATTTCTGCCTCTCTCTTAGCAATACCTGTGAATATGGTGTTGCCAGTTCCCTCAGCTACTTGAGTGCTGTGAGTTCTCCTGTCAAGCAATTATGAAACATAACACAATCCTGAGCAAGAACAAAACCCCTTGCTCATCTAAGTTGCTTAGTCATGAATTTATCACAACATGCAGAGTAACTGTATGAGTTCAGGAATGAGTTCAGAGTAACTGGAACAGCATTGCACTGGTTATTCTCTGTTGCTGTGAGACGACACCCAAAGTCAAGCAACTTAATGGAAGAAAGGGAAATTTATTCAGCTTCCAGTTTGAGAGGGGAGACAAAGTCCTTCATGGGGGAAAAGCATGGCAGGCGACAGAAACTGGAGAAGGCTTAAGTCACTGCATCCGTCATGGAGACTGAGAGCTGCAAAACTGCAAGCTGCAGAGCAGACTCACTCATTCAAACAGGGCAGGGCTAGCTGACCTCAAGGCCCACTCCCTGTGACTGCCTTCTAACAAGGCTCCACCTCTTAAAGGTGCCATGACTTTCCCAAACAACAAAAAGTTCAAACACACAAGCCTGTAAGGGACAGCAAACATTTCAGACCATGAGAAACATACACATAATGAATATGTTTGTCATATGTGTGTGTGTGTGTGTGTATACACAAATATTCTATCAACTTTGTCCCTTTAGAGAAACCTACATAATATAAATTTAATGCAAGGAGTGGTTCTGGAGAAACAGAATTACAAGGATGAATTTCTCTAATAGGTTTAATAGTATCTGGACCTGTCTCTCTAATTCACTCACACTTGAGGCTATGAAATACTCAGCTATGAAAGGCAAGGAATTAGTGACTCTGTCCATCTCTGGAAAAGTAAGGAATATGGTGAAGACAGGTGACTGCTTCCAGCTTCTCTGGATAAAGTAACAAAGAGAAAGAATGAGTTCAGATGTGCTTACAATATCTAAAGGCTTCTAAGTTTGTCCAGAAGGAGAGTTTTCTCTCCAGCAATCATAAGACTGACACAAAAAACAAACCCAGTCCCAATGAAGTGATTGGCTGATTTACAGTGCAATGCTGGTAGGAAATGAGTGGGCTTCTGTCACTATGGGAGAGAGATATGTACAAGGACTGCAATGTGAAGACACTGGCCTCTCAAAATCCAATGAGTTTATTTTACTGAGGAAGTGGTTTTTCTCACCCTTAGTGGCAGATGCATCCTAACCCCTCCTTCTTCAGTAAGATAATCCAATGCTCCTCAGGAACTGATAGGGCACAAATAGTGGCTCTTCTAGAGTCTGTTATAAAGGTACATTTATACTTCCTATTGTAGAAGGGAATCTGATCTGAACATACACATTTGCTAATAGCTTAGCATGGACATGTTGCTAATACTATCTTTGCTCCTTCTTAAGCTTTAGCCTAGATGAGGCACAGCAGCCTTGGAGGAATTTGGAACCCACTGCACAGAAGGAAATGATAATTAGGAAAAAAGTACAAGAGTCTATGTGGAGACACACACCAGACCACTTGATTAGAAGAGTAACACTGACCCTCGGAATGAAGTCATAGTTCCTTAATTCCTACTAAGAGCATTAGCTGCAGAGGATGGAAAGAGGCCTATTTGGAGGGTGGACTGTTGACCTATTGTTTTCCTAGATTGCTAGCTCTCTGAATAAAGTGTAGCTTTGAGATACTTGTCTCTGGTCATGGTTGTCTGTGATGACAGACAGCACCAACACTGGCGTTCCAGTTACAGAACCATCTCTAGCCCTCATCTTGTCTCTAGACCCATAAGTCTAAAGAGGACCCTAGCAGCGCGATGCAGTGTAAACCACGAGGAGGTGCACCACATTCCCAAAGATCTTCTTGAGCTTCCTAATGCACACAAACGGAGGTCTTGGGAATGTGCATGTGAATGGATTTGAAGCGGGGAGGAACACCGGCTGGTGCAAGGAATGAGAGCAGGCTGTTTTTATCCATGTACATCTATTAAACAGACATTCTGGATTTTGTGTGGCAATTTTCATGGCTTACAAAAGAAAGGAAACACTTTTTTTCTGATTTGCTGGCTTAAGTACGGGCCAAAGGATGCCTTACTGAGAATGATTTGGACCTACTTTATATCCCTTGACTTGATGTTAGCGAAGTGATTCAAACGCTAAGGGAAATTGGAATGCTATAGTATAATTGCCATGTAAAAACTCTTCCACAATGGCAGATATGGAGATGTGCCCTGAACTATATGTAAAATTTGTGAGAGCAGTGAGTAGCATACTGGCAGACCTCTTTTCTCTGTGGCAGACTTGCTACAGGTCCTCAACTAGATAACGTAAAATCAAAGGGTCTATTCCAATCCCATAGTAGCAAGTCAAGTGGCAGCACTGAATCACCAAAACCAAAGTCAATGTATTTACTGTAATGGGCAGCAGCATACTGTAATGAGTAACAGATTGATAATAATGATCTAACCTTTGTTGACTAGTAATATTGACTAATTAATCTACATGTTCTCAGGAGTGAAAGAGATAAGGAAAGTCTGAAATTCATATTTGATCTTATTACCACAAATTTTCCATACCAAATGGATGTAAGTTATGTTGAGTCACAACGGCAGAGAATCATGGCTTACCAATTACCAGACTTAATGCAGTTTTACAGACCCAAAACTATGAGAATAACAAAAATACCATGTTCTCTTCATGAGGGAGGATTTGATACACTCTCCATGAGAGAGAACTTGATACACTCTCATACTTTCCCATAGGGACCAATGACCTATCATAAGAAAGGAAGAAAAAAAAATTCATACATTTGAAACCTCCTAGACATTGGTTCTGAACTGACACTGACTCCAGGAAATCTCAGAGTACTGTGGCCCTCCAGTCAAAGTAGGGGCTTATGTAGATCAGGTGATCGGTGGAGTTTTAGCCCAATTATAGTGGATCCAAAGGATCTCTAAACTGATTCTGTAACTTCCCCAGTCCCAGAATGCATCCTTAGGAAAAACAGAAGTTGACAGAATTCTCACATTGATGCCTGAGTCCAGGTTATTATGATTGGATTTCATTGGTGCTGCCTATATCAGAGAGAATGAAGGACCAAAACCAGTATCACACTCTTAGAGGGATTATGTAGATTAATGTCACCATCAAGGACAGAAGTTCCAAACACACCTCCATTTAATTTTATTTGGTCTTTGCAGGATATGCATGAAGCTGAGAGAGAGAGACAGTTGATTCCCGTAAGCCTAATAAAGTAATGACAGTAACTGCAGCTGCTATACCAGATGTGGTTTCCTTGCTTTATCAGATTAACAATTCTCCTGGTAGCTGGCATGCAAATCTTGAATATGGCTTATTTCCCATATCTATCCTTAAAGCCCTCCTGAAGCAATTTGCATTCAGCTGGCAAGAACACAACTATACTACTCTCCTTCCTGAGGGTGTGTAATTCTCTAGTCCTG
Source organism: Typhlomys cinereus (assembly GCA_023101885.1). NCBI lineage: Eukaryota > Metazoa > Chordata > Mammalia > Rodentia > Platacanthomyidae > Typhlomys > Typhlomys cinereus. The sequence goes on from JALPQD010000104.1 coordinate 1,955,515, forward strand.
TGTCACAATTTAGTTCACACAAATCTTGATCACCTGCCTGTCTTACAAAGTATCATACTGCTTCATTACATTGATGACAATGTGATTATTGGAGCAAGTTAGCAAAAGGCAGCAATCACACTGGACTTGTTGGTAAAGCTTTTGCACATCATAGGACAGGAAATAAATTTCAAAAAAATTCAAGGGGTTTCTATCTCAATATATATTTGTGTGTGTGTCCATGTATATATGTATGTGCATGTTATATATGGGTGGAGATCAAAGGGTAACTTCAGAAATTATCCTTTTGGCTTTGCTCCTCCTTCCTGGGCTGGAAGTACAAGCTGTTGTCATTTCTACCAGAAATTTTTACCTGGGAACTGGGATCTGAACTCGGATTTGTCTGCTTGTAGGGCAGAGGCTTAATCAACCCGAGCCATCTCTCCAGCCACAATTTTTAAAAGTCTAGTAGTGTGGGATTATTATAGGACATCTTTTCCTTCATTTCAGATTCTATCTGGGACTCTGCTTCTGTTCTAACCATTGCAGGAAGTTGTGTAACAATTTGAAACATTCTATTTTAGAGGAAGGCTCATGAGATTCAGAAAGTAAACACCTCAGAAGTCTTAGGAAGTTTCTGAAATTAACAAGATGGAGAGGTGGACCCCATGGAAAAGGAATCAGTAAGCAGTTCTTAGCGGGAGGAGATGTCCTGGCCAGCAAGGCAGTCTGGAGGAGACTGCATGAACCATCTGCCCCATGGCTCCCCAACAAGTTGAGCTGACAGCGAGCAGAACAGAGAGCTCCAGGGTTGCGGCTTCCATGGATCTTAGCCATGATGAATCATTCTTGTTCCTATAACCTTTACCACTGCCCCTGCGAGCAAAAACAACCAGAATAAACTCACTGGTCAATCAGCTGGACTTTGGTATTATGGTAATTTTGGTCTTTCCTTGACTCATTATACAGAATATATAAATATCTGCATGGCATCTCCCCCAAAAAGTTGCACACCAGGTAGGGAAGCTTCCATGTGCCCCCCTCTCTTTAAGTGTCATCCAAGTAGTGTCTTTCCACAATTCTACAATATTTTCTTTGTTGCTATAGCAACTACTAAGGAGTATGACTTTCTCCATTGCTCAAGAATAAGACTGCCTGCACCACTTTGTGGACAGATATTCCCAATCTGCAGAAGACCCCCAGGGTTGGCAAGGAAGCAGAGTTTGGCTCTTTTCACAATGCCTCCAGCCAGCCACTGCACCTGCCTCCTTCCTCAGAGTCCTTCAATTCTGAGGCAAGGAGCAATTTCATTATTTTTAACTGTTGAGAATGCCACCTTTCCTGCTCTACCAAAAAGCAGTGGGCGCTTCAGAGGCATCAGAGCAATTCTCAGCATCCTCGGAATTTGGGAAACTCTGGCTCCAGGTTTCTGGGTTTCAGAATGAGACATGTGGGTTTCCTGCTTTGGTGCCATGTGACCAGTTACCTCACTCTCCTTCAGTCATGCCTTCCTCATGCTGGTGAACCATGTCCTCAAACTTGGCAACAAAACAAAACAGCTAATTCAGTACAGAAAACAAAATGAGAATAAGGCACAAGGTGAGGAAACACAAGAAAGGAGAATTATTCCCGCCACCACAGTCCTCAGCTCCATTCTTCCATTATACCACACATGGAGTTTATCCTTCTCAGCAGATACAAAGAATTTGACCATTATTTTATGTTCAATTTATTGAATAAACAGAAACTTATCTAAGGAGAATTTTCCTTTTGAGGAAAGAATAAGGAGAAAGACAAATGAATTTCATATCTAGATGGTTGAAAAGAAAAACAATGTGATCTTAACTGATTATTTAGCTCGGTCTTGCTGAATAAAGATCTAAGTGCTCAGATGATAAAGTCATTTTTAAAACCAGAGAATCAAAAGTATTTTACATTAATATTTTAATCATTTCCCCGTCTCTGCATACAATCTTTTACATTTCTATCTCCATTTGTCTTTCCTGTAATACTTTAATAAAAAGTAGAATCTGGAAAAAAATGCTATTCAACAGAAACATACAAAGATATTGCCTATAATGTGAAGAATGCCATACCTTATGCTTCTGATAGCCAAGAAAAAAGCATTATGTTTAGCAGGCCTATCTGGATTTTGGAAGACAGCGCATTCTTTGCTTGGACATATCATTCTAACCCACATGTCCAGTGACTCATATCTGCTAGTTTCGAGTGAGGCTACAATCAAGGAAAAGCATTGAACAAGTTCAGACTGTTGTGCCTGGACTATACAAACAAGCTCAGGCTCTATTGTTTGGGACATACCATCCAGCAGACTCAATGGTACCTAAGTGTTAGTAGCAGATATGTTTTCTGTTTGAAGCCTTTCACAGGCTCTTGCACGTGATTCGCAGGGGACACCCTACCATCCTGAAGACAACTACCTCCTCTTTGAAGTACAATTCTATGGGGCAGACCTTAACAGAAGGTAAACATTTGACAACAGGCAACTAGGTTACTACATGACCTGAGTTGTTCCTCATTACCTAAGTATTATCTGACACACCTAAATATGAAAGTTCACAACAACAATTCATCATAAAATGGAAGCTCTATGAACATTATTGGTACCACAAGGTCCTAAAGGAACAAGTAAGTTATGTAAATTGTCCATCTTCCTATGGTTCCTACTTCTGCTAAAATCTATTTGGTCCCCAAGCATACATCTATATCCTCATAAGATGTGACCTATGATTGGCTGACTGTGAAAGAGAAGACTAGGTTCTGTGTGATGTGCAGGCATTGCTTTTACATAAATACTTGTAGCATTACAGGTCTGATGCAACAACTTTACTAGGAAGAGCTTCACAGTGGTTATAACTTTGAACAGGAGACATATCACACATTTTGGTTGAAGGGAAAAAATGACCTGAAGCATAATTCTGTCTCCGTCTCCAAAAGCATGCCCTGATTCAATGCATTCAAAATGTCTGTGGAAAATTGCATATCTGTAAAAATTCATGGTTAAAATACTTGTCCTTGTAGACTGGGAAAAACTGCTGTCAAAATCTAGCCTGTAGGATACCATGGGTACAAAATAAGGTTAAGCCTCCATCTAACAGACTAAAGAATTAGGAAAAGAAGAACAATTCAAAGGCAAAAAAAAAAAAAACAGTTTAGCAATAAAAAGAAAATTGCTGAGAGGTTGCAGGAACCAGCTTTTGCTTTGCTATTCTTTAATTTAGTCAAGCCCTATATAGTCCCAACTAAAGAGTAAATCATTCTTCCAAGAAGTTCTTAGAGTCTGTGTCTGTGTCCATTGTCCTCTCCCATACAGGTTCCTTGCTGTCACTGTCTTGTTGCCATGACACATGCATTGTAATTAATAGTTAATAGCAGCCAAGATATTTAGAAGAATTGTGGGACAGTTGGTAAGCAAGACAATTGGAGACAGGGTGTATGGATAGATATCTCCAAATGGATAACTGTTGCAATGGAAATGCTCACCCATTAAGTAGATAGAGTGACTCTTTCTGTGACAAATAGCCAACCTCTTTTCCCAGACTGAACTAAATGGAATACTGTCAAGTAGGTTCCCTGTTCCTCCGAAGGTTTTCCCAGGGTTAGCACAAAGAAGCTCATGCAGCTGTGGTCCAAGGGGGTCAAGTTCCATCCTGAGCTGGCTACATCTGGTTTTGCAGAAATGAATGATTCAGATTCAAGGAGTCATGGAGTGTTATACCACAGAGAGATTCTGAGGTCAGGTAATGCGTGGCAGGACCAGAGACCCCCTCAAGGAGGCCCTGAGAGGACACAACATGAAGCTGTGAAGATGGAGCTTAAATTACACTAGAGACCCTGGAATGCTAGAGAAGTCTACTGAGGAAAATCTTAGGAATGAAATGGAGCCACTCCGTTCCAGAAAGAGGCTATATGTGTTATAAGCAACAGAACTGGAATGGAAGGGCTACCCAAGCCCTTTGGAGCCCAAATGTGTACACATGTATGTATATGTGTATGTGTACTTTTACTGAAACCCCATTTACCCTTATATTCATGTCACCTATGTCTATCCAGCTTATAACCCAACAGATATTGACTAAAAATCTCGCCAAACTCCAAAAACAAGATCCAACTTTTCTGCATGAAATCAAACATAAATAAGACTAAATTCACCCCCTCTGTCAATTTAACTGAAGTTGAAATTATAATAGTCTTGATATTAAACCTACAAACCTTCTCTATAAATTAAAATCTACATACTTGTGAGTACACTGCACTCAAAGTTGAAGATATTATATAAAAAAACTCTAAAAAAAACTAAGGTCACTTTTAATAACAACCACCTCCCCCATGTGATAATATTTAAGCAAAATAGTTAAATAAAAATAAAAAAAAGCAATTGAGCTGTCATATGTCCCAGATGCTGGGAACAGACCTGCAGGATCTTGTGTTTTACATGCTACATTTAAGTCTTTCTTTGATCTTTTTGAAATGTGAATATTTACCCTGTACCACTGTATATTGGACATACATAACATTTTAAAAATTGATGTCATTCACAAAGATTTTCTTGAGTATCAGATGAGATTTGGACTTCAGAATTTTTAAATGTTTTGGAATAAGATAGTGAACAATGAAGGAAAACACCTGATGTCAACCACAGGCCTTCATATGCACAGATACATATGCATGTGAGCCCACACATGAACAAATATAAACACACGAATACACACACACACACACACATTCATGAGGAAAAAAGCGATATGTTTGGGTGTCAACATTATCAACTTGATAGAATTTCAAATCACTATAGAAGCAATCTCTTGGCACATCTGTGAGGGATTTTATATATATATATATATATATATATATATATATATATATATATATATATATATATTAAGCTTTTCGAAGCATTCATCTCTCTCTGGTACCTGATTGTGAACACATTTTGTCCATTCATCTCCACCTTCTTCCATCTTATCTTCCCTGCCATGGTGAACAGTCTTTTCTTATTTCTTTCATGTCTTTTTTACCAGATATTTTGTCAGAGCACAAAAATAAATGACTAGTGTACACAATCCTGAAGCAGCTGATTTAATAAAATGGTGGAATTACCTTTCAAACACGCAATTATGATGCCGACTAACTGTAAGTAGGTTGGGAGCCTGGGAGTGAGGGGTCTGCTGCATATGCCCTAGAAATGAAGCATTCAATATATGCCTCTACTTCTCTCAGTCAAGCCCAAGGCTATTTAACTACTTTGGGGAGCCACCTTGGTCTGGGGATCTCCTATCTCTGCTTTTCAAGTACTGGAATTTCATATGAGCATCATGAAGGGAATAAAGCATTAGTAGACAGTTATGAATAAACACCAGCTCTAGTCTCATGACCAGTTACAGAAATAAGGATTATAATAGTTATGAGTTTTCTGTTCTATTTTGTTATAATATGCTTGCAATACATGCATTAAACAGATATCTGTGTTTTCTTTCCTCTTTACCATTTAATATAATTTGGTTGGTTTAATAATAGTACTTGTGTTATTAAATTACATTCAAATAATTATTAGTACTTAAAGTCATTAAGTCATATTAAAGTTATGAAAAATTAGAAGATTAAGCACTCCTCAAGGAACCCATATATCTATTTTGAGGTTAGATAGAATTCAAGAGCTTTTAGTTGTACAAGGAATAATAAATTGTATCATCTTAGGCACAATTACAATCTTGTTACTGTCATTTGGAAATTAAGCATGACATTAGGAAATGTAGGTTGACGTCAAGTTGACAAGGGGTGAATTTATGATGGCTAATTGTCAAGTTGGTAGGATCAGTAATCGTCAAGGAGACATACCTCTGACCAGGTCTGTGAGGCAGTTTCCAGAAAGGAAAGAAAAATAACATCCGGAAGGGGCAGCACCCTTCAATGTGTCACCATCTGCAAAAAGAGTCTGAGGATCAGTGGTGTTGTCTGATTGCCTTTTCTTCTCCCCAATGCAGCTATTGTCATTAATGCTGCCTCTGCCACTGCCGCCAACGCCGCCATCCTCTGTTGACATCAGACTTCTTCTTCAGCCTTCTAATGTGGGTATGAAATGTCAACGACTGTCTAGGAATCATCAAAGTTACACTGACAACAGGTGGGCCTCCTGAAGCATCAGTGTTGTGCGCTGTGGACCTGTGGGCTGTGAGTTCTTGTCCTCTCCAGTGTGCAGATAGCAACTGTCCAACTACCCGCACCTATGTGTAGGCTAATTTAGTAAATCCCTTAGTGTATTTTTCTATCAGTACTCTTCCTCTAGCAAGCCCTGCCTAAGTAGATGAATTCTACAATTTTTAATAAAAAGAACATACAATTTGACAACATTCTATGGGAATTTGTATATCCTAATTTCACTATGTTTTTTTTTTTTTAGTTTCTGAAATACAGAAAAGGTCCTGTCTCAAATGAAAAAGCATTGCTCTAACTCAAATGATAAAAAATGAATAACTGAGCAAACAAGTGTTGACTATGTCTTCTTTAAGAGATGTTAAAAGTGAAATTAGAATACTTCCTCTATTTTAATCAGAATATTTCACTTCACTAAAATATTCGTTGAAGAACCATAAGCCACCTATAAGCAGAGGAATCAAATTAGTATTGAAGCATTAATGTGGGATGCCAAGCAATCTTTAAGTTTATTCTTATAATGTGTATTCTGCAATATGCATTTCATTGTTTTTATATGTAATGAGACTGGAAATGCAGTACTGGAACAAGGAGGAAAATCACTCCTGACTTTTCCAACTTTAAAATATTGCTTCATTAAGCCATAATGAATTCTCCAAGATTGGAACTATTATGAAGCATTTCATAATGAACATCCAACCATGTTGCTATAAAGAATTGAACAACTTGATACATGAGAAATTAAACAAATGGCTATATGATTGGTTGTGACAGTGTGGTTATAATGATAGCCAAATAATTAACTGAATGAATATACTTGCCTCTGAATTCTGTATTTACATTTTTCTTTCAATGAATGGCTTTGTTTCTTTCATATTGGAGAATGTCATCTGCTTTGTTCATCTATAAATTTAAACTTATTTTCATGTTTTTATACCTTAAATTATATTTTATTCTTTTCCTTTTCAAGCAAAACTATATTTCTCTATATTTTTAAAAATTTGAAATATTAACTTCTCTATAATGTAATAGTGTTTTTGACATATTGGAAACTTATTTGTCCTTTTGGAGGCGTATAAAATAAATTCACGAATTACGCTGAAAAAAAATAATCCTTGCTCCTGCATTCCCTGACAAGATTAAAGAATGTTTCATAAAATATGATATGTATTTATCCATTCTTTAGTTGAGCTTTTAACCTCTCCATCCTCTCCAATACCTCTGGAATAATAATATTATGCCAACAAAATAATAATACTGTTGTTACTGTGGCATCTAATGAATATTAAATAGTTGTTATTTTCAGGCCCTGAGCTGCTTTGTATTCATTTTTATCAATGAGTCTCATGACAACTCTATAAAGTTAATACAATTAACCTCATTTTTATATATTAGACAATGAAAGCTTAGAAATTTAAATAGGTTGCTGGTTATTTAGTGACTAGAAAGTAGGAAAGCTTCCCTGGAGAATGGCTCAGATGTAGAGCTTCAGAGCATAGCCTGCAAGAAGCCCTGAGTTTGTGGTCAGGCTATCCAGATCCATTTATTCAAATCCAAATTACCACCCCTATGCTCTTTAAAAAAGTTCCAATAAAGAGAGATAGTGAGTCAACAATAGTGCAAGATAAAACCTACAGGTAAAATGTAAGGGATAATGTATAATGAAGCCTAAAAAGCAAAAGTAAATTGTGGCAAAAAGCTGTCCCCCAGGAACAGCAGAATTACCATTTTAATCAAAATAATAGTGATTATTGAAAAGAGATACAGAATAAGATGACACCTGTGGATGTACTCTCCTGGGGTGGCAGAAAGAGTCCTAGTTCTTCATCTGTAATTCTAGCCACTTCCTTCCAGCACTTCTCTCCTAGCTATATGTAATTCTGTCTCAGCTGCACGTGGTCTTGGGAAGTGAAGGGGGAACTCCATCTAAGCAGCTACGAGGAAATCACCAATTACACTGAAGAAGGACTTTTTGAGGTGGCTCTTTAGGGTTATCCTTATTCCCGTAAGTACCCCTCATCCATGTTCCTAACAAACTCACTGGTTCACCAAGCTAGACTTAAGAGGAATTATTAATTTAACCTGCCATTGATTCCCTATCTTGGGTGATTATCTGTTAATCCATACATCTTCAGGAAAAATCAATGCTTCAGAGATATATCGTTTTCCTCTACCTTAGAAGAGTGATTCATTTCTGAAAAATCTCTCATAAGCAAATCCTCATACAAACAGGTGTAATTAACACTGAAATTAGCTGGATGATATTACCTTAATAGTTACAAAACTGTGCATAAGCTGTTGGGTGCTTACAGATAAATGCTGGTAGTTATATTTACAAATTACATTTTTTATTAATTATTATTTTATTTTTCTGCTTGGAGGTTTTTGACAAAAAGAGAGGCCTAAAAGGTGTGGGAGAAGCAGATTTCCATGTCCTCTGGTCATGTCACCTTTTGGAAACCACTATGTGTTTGGCTCTCTAATGTCCTTTTCTTGCTACTGATGTGGGCATTTATTGCTATAAGCATCCCTCTGAAAACTGTTTTGCTCTATTCTGTAAGTTTTCATGCTTTCCATTTTCATTTGTCATAAGAAACTTAATTCAACTTAATTCCAATTTTCATTATTTCATTGATTCATTGGTTGTTCAGTAGCATCTTATTGTATTTAAAAGTGCTTTTAAAATATAATGTAGAAGTGGAGAGATGCTCAGAGGTTAAAACTCTCCCTTGCAAATAGAAGAACCTGAGTTCAGATACCAAATCCCATATAAAAACACAAGGCAGAAATGGCTGCCTAAGGCCTGTACTTCAGGGTCTAGAAGGCAAAGCTTGGGAAATTCCAGAGAAGCAAAAGTGAAGTAGAGCAATTATGGATGGTTGATTCCCAAAGTCACCCTTGAGTCTTCATGGGCACACACAGTGCCCTTTCACACACACACGCACATGAACACACACGCACATACACACACGCACGCACGCACATGCACGCACACACACACACGCACACAATGTAGTGGGCACTTTGGAAGATGGCTCAGCAAGTAAAGTTCTTGCTTTGCAAACATAATGCCTGCAGTTCAGATTCCCACATCCACATAAATGCCCAGTGGGAGTAGTGGCCCACATGTAATTCCAGCACTCCCAAAACAGAGACAGAGAATCCCTGCAGCAAGCTGGCTATATAAACTAGCTGAACTGCCTATCTTGTGTTCAATTTAAAGACTCAACATCAGTGAATAAAGTGGAATGTGATTGAAGAAGACATCCAATGTCTACCTTAGGTCTCCACATGCATGTGCGCATGTGCACGCGCGTGCACACACACACATACACATATACACACAGGCACACACCGTCACACACGGATACACATATGCATATGTACACGCACAACAAATATACATACATTTGTGCTTAGTTTCTGTTCTGTTGTTGTGATAAAATACTGGCAAAAGCATCTTATTGAGAAAGGATTTATTCTTTCTCACAGTTCAGTGGAATACTTCACTGAGCAGCAGTGGGAGCTTGGAGCAGCTGGCCACATCACACTCACAGTCAAGAAGCAAACAGCAGCAGATACATACCCAGCGTGGTTCTTCCTCATACAGCCCAGGACAACATCCAGGGAATAGTTCCCTCCTACAGTGGGCAGGCCTTCCCATTCAATTAACCTGATCAAAGTAATTCTACATTGCCATGTCCAGAGGATAATGTGACCTAGATAACCACACGGGGATATTGTTGGAGGCTTATCCCCTGCAAGATTCTAGATCCTGTCAAGTTAACAATACTAACCATCACAATGCATACCAAACCCATAATTTTAATAAAATTAATGAATTACATACTTGAAAATTCATAAGAAATATTAAATATTCTTAACAAAACAAAGAAAAAGCATAAGGTATTAAATATATGATATTAAATTAGCTTGACTTAGTCATGACATTCAAATGTTATGTTCTATAAACAAAAATATTATTTTTAAACTAAAGAGTTGATGTACTAACAGTCTAATAGCCTCATCTAGGAAATTACAATAACAATAGACAAACATACCCACGATACTTCAGTGGATGAAGATGGCTGCACACAAACCTGGCAGTCAGAGTTTAATCACCACAGCCCACATGGTACAAGAGAACTGACTTCCAAAGGTTGTCCTCCAGGTATTCCCCTCATGTTGATAGTTTTTTCACCTTTCGCCAAGGCCCTGCCCCGGACTCCAGTCCCTTGCCGCCACCCCCTCCTCGCCTGCCAGGTCCCAGGTGAGTTTGCCCCCCCCACCAGGTGCCTCCATGTCCCAGCTGCACCCAGGCTGGCCTCCAGCTTTGCCTGGGCCCCGCCCCGGATCCCAGCCCCTTTCTTCCTACCGCCTGCGCCTCGCCAGACAGGACTTGCTCACATTCCTCCATCCCTGCAGCTTGGGTGGGCCCTAAGCCAAGTCCCAGGTCCCAGGTGAAGAATTCTGCCATCAACATCAGACCCTCTACTTCTCCAGCCTACTGAGGACCTATGCACGTGGTCCAGGGAAGACACACTACTACTCAGAATTCAATAGAGTCCAAAGGAAACTCAAGCAAAACTCTAAGGGACAAAGGCCATACATCTGGAGGTCTCTACAATCATCTTATCATGTGGGAGAGATTCTTCACATGTAACCCAAAGATAAGTAAACCTCCTATTTTTCACCTTATTGATCCTTTCTAGTATCAATTGCTGTAGATCAACTTCTCTATACAGCCACCCCAAAAACATATACAACTTCAGGCAGTACACCACTCACCCTCACATATCACCAAGATACTAAATCGCAAAAGTTCACTACCATACTAATATTCACCCCTTGTCTACTTAACCTGACTTAAATGATGTACTAACAGTCTAATAGCCTCATCTAGGAAATTACAATAACAATAGACAAACATACCCAATCCAAGGCAAGCACTAGTAATAACTGGCAAGGGTAATAATACCAACTAAATCAGTTCAGTGAAAAACATAAAGAAACTGAAAGGTCCTAAGAAACCAAACAACAATGCCCAAGTCAAAGTGCAGATCCATGAGAAACAAAACCCAAGAAGAACAATCTTAACCCCATAATGATGGATTCTCACCAGAACAAATTCACAGAAAATAGCCAAGAAAGCCAAACCCAACATAACGACTTTCAGAGTATGATCATTGCCATGATTAATACTATGAAAGAGGAAATCTGAGAAGAATTAAACAACTGAATCAACCACTTTGAAAAGGAACACAAGAGGCACTTAAAGGAGTTCAGAAAAACAGTTCAAGAAACAAAAATAGGCATAGAGCAGTTATAACAGACTCCAGAAGAGTTTAAAACTGAACTAAAAGACAAGTTATCATCAACCCAAAGCTCAACAGAGAGTCTTATCAGCAGAACAAACAAAGCAGAAATTAGAATTTCAGACTTGAAGACAAAGTGGGAGAATTAACTAGCTCAATGGAAGAGATTGTTAAAGCCAAAAAGATACTTGAGAGGAACATCCAAGAGATATAGGACACCCTGAAGAAGCCTAACATGTACATTCATGGAATACCAGAAAAAGAATACCAAAATACCACACCTGAGGAAATATTTCAAATCATCATAAATGAAAACTTCCCACAACTAAAGAATGGGAAGCCCATCCAAATACAAGAGGCATTTTGCACTCCAAACAGATATGACCAAAATAGAAAATTGCCACAGCAAATAATAGTCAAAACACTCCACATTCAAGACAAAGAAAAGGGGCTGAGAGCTTAAAAAAAAAAAAAGCAAGGCATTTTTTAAAGATAAACCTATTAGAATAACAAATGACTACTCATGGAAACAGTAAAAGCAAGAAGAGCTTGGAGAGACGTACTTCAAGTATTAAATGAGCAAAAATGCCAACCCAGGACTGATATACCTGGCAAAACTATCTGTCACAATTGAGAGAGAAAGAAAAGTTTCCATCAAAAAGACAACATTAAGGCTTATATGTCTACCAAACCAGGCCTTACAAAAAATGCTAGAAATGATACTTAAGCTTGAAGAAAAGAACAAGCGTATCTAGGAGGACACAAAGAAAGTATAATACCACCAAAACATAAATATCAAAGAATACGCTTACAAAATCCACTAAACATAAAAAATTTCCAGAATTAAAAATAATTTCTCCATTATAACATTAAATGTCAATGGTATTAACTCACCGATTAAGAGACACAGATTAAAACTTGGATTAAAAACCACAATCCAACAATCTGCTACCTTCAGGAAACTCATCTCACCACAAAAGATAGGCACATGCTAAAAATGAAAGGATGGTCCAAAATCTTGCAAGCTAATGGAACCAGGAAACAGGCAGGGGTAGCAATTATGCTGTGGGACAAAGTGGACTTCAAACTAAAGAAAATCATAAGAGACACAGATGGATACTACATTTTAGTCACAGGTACAATTCACCAGGAAGACTTCACAATACTGAACATTTATGCACCCAATATGGGCCCTCCACATTCATTAAGAAAATCCTACAGCATCTAAAGGGAGAAATAAACCCCAAAATGATAATTCTTGGGGACTTCAACACCGCCCTCTCAACATGGGATAGATCAACAGGACAAAAGCTTAACAGAGATACATTGGAACTTAAACAAACCCTTAAAGAAATGAACCTTACAAATCTCTATCGAACTTTTCACCCACGTACCAAAGAATACACATTTTTCTCAGCAGCACACGGAACGTTCTCCAAAATAGATCACATATTGGGCCACAAAATGAATCTCTACATATACAGGAAAGTTGAAATTCTAACCTGTGCCCTATCAGACCACCACGGCCTAAAGCTGGACATTCACAACACAACAGAAGACAGAAAATACACTAACTCCTGGAAACTTAACACTATGATGCTGAATGAGAACTGGATTCAGGAAGAAATTAAAAAGGAGATTCAAGATTTCTTGAAAGTGAAAACGATAATGAAAATACAACTTACCAAAATCTCTGGGACACAATGAAAGCTGTCCTAAAAGGTAAGTTATAGCTCTTAATGCCTAACTTAACAATGCAGCTTAAAGCTTTAGAGAAACTAGAGCAATCTGATTCCAAAAGTAGTAGAAGAGAGAGATTAGCAAAATAAGGGGAGAAATATCAGATATCGAGATTAGGAAAACGATAGAGAAAATCAACCAGTCAAAAAGCTGGTTCTTTGAAAAAATCAATAAGATTGATACACCTCTAGCTAAATTAACCAAAAGCAAGAGAGAGAAAACCCAAATTAACAAAATTAGAAATGAAAATGGAGTTATCACTACTGATACCCAAGAAATCCAGAGAATTATAAAGTCTTATTTAAAAACTTATATTCTGTGAAGTTTGACAACACAAAGAGATGGATGCATTTCTAAGTAAACACAACTTACCTAAATTGAATCAGGAAGTTGTGAATTATTTAAATAGTCCTATAACATATGAGGAAATTGAAGAAGTAATCTCAAATTTTCCCACCAAAAATGTCCTGGACCAGATGGATTCAGCACAGAGTTCTACCAGACATTTAAGGAGCTAATAACGCCAATATTCCTTAAACTGTTCCATCAAATAGCAAAGGAAGGAACACTACCAAATTCCTTCTATGAAGCTAATATCATTTTAATCCCAAAACCTAATAAAGATTCACGTAAAAAAGAAAACTATAGGCCAATCTCTCTGATGAACACAGATGCAAAGATTCTCAACAAAGTCTTAGTAAATCAGATTCAAAAACATATCACAGAGATCATTCACGGGGACCAAGTAGGCTTCATCCCCGGCACACAAGGTTGGTTCAACATACGCAAATCAATAAATGTAATTCATCATATAAACCAGTCCAAAATCCAGGACCACATGATACTCTCGATAGATGAAAAAAGCTTTTGACAAGATCCAACAGCCTTCTATGATCAAAACACTAGAGTAAGTAGGCATGGAAGGAACCTTTATCAATATAATAAAAGCTGTATACATCAAGCCCAAAGCAAGGATTATGCTCAATGGGAAAACTTGAAGCATTCCCACTTCGATCAGGAACTAGGCAAGGCTGTCCACTCTCACCACTTCAATTCAATATTGTACTTTAAGTCAGCTGAAGCCATAAGACAAGAAAGTGACATAAAAGGGATTCAAATTGGCAAGGAAGAAGTCAAGCTATCCCTGTTTGCAGATAACATGATCTTATACCTGAGTGATCCCAAAAACTCCACCAGGAAGCTCCTGGAACTAATACAGAAGTTCAGCAAGGTAGCAGGATACAAATGTACAAAAATCAGTGGCCTTCCTATATGCCCAGAATGAAAGAAGTGAAAAAGCCTTGAGAGAAACAATCCCATTTACTATAGCCCCTAAAAAAATGAAATACCTTGGCATAAACCTAACCAAGGAGGTAAAAGACCTTTACAATGAAAACTTTAAAACCCTCAAGAAAGAAATTGCAGAAGACATCAGAAGGAGGAAAGACCTCCCCTGTTCCTGGATTGGCAGAATCAACATCATAAAAATGACCATCCTACCAAAGGTAATATACAAATTCAATGCTATATCAATTAAAATCCCAAAGCAATTCTTTAAAGAAGTTGAGCAAACAATCTCAAAATTCATATGGAGGTACAAAAGACCCAGGATACCAAAGACAACCCTGAGTAACAAAAACATGAATGGAAGTATCACCATACCAAACCTTAGTCTATACTACAAATCCATAGTTGTAAAAACAGCCTGGTACTGGCTCCAAAATAGACACACAGATCAATGGATAAGGCTTGAAGACCCAGATATAAGCCCACACAACTACAGCCATTTGATCTGTGACAAAGGGGCCCAAAAAATTCAATGGAAAAAAAAACAGTATCTTCAACAAATGGTGCTGGCAAAACTGGAGCTCCACATGCAGAAGATTAAAACTGGACCCGTACTTGTCACCATGTACAAGACTTAATTCCAAATGGATCAAGGACCTTGATATAAGGCCAGAGAGTATAAAAATCATAGTTGAAAGGATAGGGAACTCCCTCGAACTGATTGGGCTAGGCCAACAGTTCCTAAACAGACATCCAATGGCACAGTCACTGCTACCAACTCTCAACAGTTGGGATCTTGTGAAATTAAAGAGCTTCTGTTCAGATAAAGAGATTGTAACAGGAGCTCAAAGGCAACCCACAGAATGGGAGAAAATCTTCACTAACCACATATCTGATAGAGCTCTATTATCCAGAGTGCACAAAGAACTTAGAAAACTAAACACCAAGGAAACTAATGGCCCAACTAAAAAATGGGCCCTGGAACTTAACAGAAACTTTACCAGGGATGAAATTAAAATGTCTAACAAATATCTAAAAAAATGCTCCACTTCGCCATCAGGGAAATGCAAATCAAAACTTCCCTGAGATATCATCTCACCCCGGTCAGGATGGCAAAAATCCACAATACAAACAACCCCAAATGCTGGAGAGGATGTGGAGAGAGGGGAACTCTCCTACATTGCTGGTGGGAGTGCAGGCTCATACAGCCACTCTGGCGAGCCATCTGGAGATTCTTAAAGAAATTAAAGATTGAAATGCCATATGACCCTGCTATTCCACTTTTGGGAATAACCCCACATATAGCAAAAATTCACCTCGATAGCACAAGCAGAACCATGTTCATAGCAGCACTGTTTACAATAACAAAGTCATGGAATCAATCCAAATGTCCAACTGTTGACGAGTGGATAAGGAAAAAGTGGTACATCTATACAATGGAGTACTACTCAGCCATCAAAAATGATGAATTTGCCAGGAAATGGATGTTATTAGAAACAATTATATTAAGTGAAGTATCCCAGACCCAGAAAATTAAGCACCATATGTACTCCCTAATAGGTGGCTAGTACCAAACCCACCCAGCCCACCTAGAGATACTCAAAGATAAATCTCTGTAATACCCACAGTAATTGCAAGGATTATGAACAGGAGGGATGGGGTATGAGGGCCATACCAGCAACAAGGAGAGAAGAGACCATGTTACAGCACAGAAAATAGGCCTTCATCAAGGACTGCAAGTAAGTAGTGAGAAATCTGGTTAAGTTCACAGACTTTCATTTCTGATCATTTACAACTGAGGGGGTATGATCTCACCAGAAGGGGAGGGCATATAGTCTGGCAGATGAAAAGTAACCATTTTGCAAATGGGTGATTGACCCCTCCCTCACTGCGGTTTCCTACTTTTATTACATATACCTTTGAATATCCTCTTATAACAAGACTCCCGTTTAACAGCTCTTTATCTCTGGCCAGGGGGTGACATACAATACCCATCAGGATGGAGTAAAGGGCATTTCAGGGGCAGCAAAACTGCAAAAGAAAATCAACAAACCACAAGCCAGAACTTCAGAGACTTCATATCAACCACCTAGAACTAAGCCAGCCTAATATCTCCCCATCCTGAAGCTCAGGGAAATTCGCGGAAGAGGGGGTGGTAAGATTGTAAGAGCACAAGGATGGGAGGAGTAATGATATGCAAGATACTCCACACAAGTTAGGGCCGAAGCAATCATAATTGGACTTTGTATGCCCTGCGCAATGTCCAACACACTATTGACCTCACAAAGTCTAGCATTTGCTAAAGGCAGCAAGATCCTTGGAGGCAAGGGATTGACAGCCACAGTAGTGTTCCTAAGCTTAATGGGAACACAGGAAAGGGTTCAGGGAAACGCCACTGGGTCCTTGTACATCATCGGAGAGGAGGACCCAGAGGAGAGTCTGGCATGCACATTAAAGGATTCTCCGGGGATTGGAGGGGGGGAGGCACTAGGGGATGGGGAGGGAGGGTGAGGGAAGGGGGAGCAGGGGCTTCGGGGGAAGGAGGATGGAGGGAGGGAACCGGAGTACCTATTAAGTTTGTATGAGCGGAAATAATAATAAAAAATATTTTTAAAAAGTTTTTCTCACCTTTCTTACCTGTCTAGACTTTATTCTTGGAGAGTGTAAGAAAAGAGCCCAGTTGTAGATTAAAGAATCATTCATCTCAGTGGGACTCAAATCCAACTGCCAAATACATTTTCCAGCACAATCACAAAACAATTCATTCTATAAACTTTCTGCCTTCACAGAATAAGATGATTCTTCAATAGTGATTAAATCTTACAATTGGTCAACAAGAAAAAAATAGAAGTCTTTAATTTTCCTCTTCTAGAGACAATGATTTACAGAGCCAGTTACATGCAGCCCCAAAATCTAGTATATTTATACCAGAAACAACAAATCAAAAAATCATTATACTATGGGAAAGCAAATGGTACTTTCTACAGCTTAAAAATAGTGGGGGAGGATAGATTAAGATTGACAGTGTTCAGGCAACCTGAGCAGATCTAGAATTCATTTAGAAGTTTAGACTCATTTTGTGGCATGATCCTCTTATGCTTACCTCCCAAGTGCTAGAATTACAGGTATATTAGTAAGAGTTTTCTAGTGGAGCAGGACCAATAGAATGGATATATATAATATATATATATATATATAATAGGAAGCTTTATTAGATTGACTTACAAGGTAAAATCTGAGTGATCCATCAATAGCTGCCTATGGCTGCTCAATTCAGGAGCTGAATAGCTCAGCAGTATGAGTCTGAAAGTGAAGTCTGAGGATTCCTAGAATGTCCTGTTGGAGTCTGAGGCTAAGGCCAGAGGATTTCCAGAGAGTTTCTGAACCTTGATCACATTGGGGGGCTTAAGAGACTAGGCTCCAACATTAGCAAAGAACAGCAACATCAAAGAGTAGCAGCAAGGAAGAATGGCAGAAGCAAAGAATGTTACCAATGAGCTCACCAGCTCAGGGGCAAGAGAGAGGTCAGACTCTTCCTTCTTTCTCTCCTTTATCTGGCCCCCTACTGGGAGGTACCAACCACTCTGGATGGAGTTTTTCATATTAATTAGATAGGCCCCAGCAAGGCTTATTCAAGAGCTTGCCTAACTATCAGTTCTTCATAGCTGTGCCCAAAGCACAATTGTCAAATTGACACCTGTATCTAACTATCACACAGATATTTGCCACCATGCCTAGTGTTGTGTGACTTTTCCTGGGGAAACATGACCCCAGATAAGGCACCAAGATACACTAAAGAAATGATTCCACCAATTTTAGATTGATGTGTCAAAGAATGAGAATGTATTGGGTTCCTTACAGGAGATTGGCCAACTCAAAGGCAGCTGCATTTCTGGAGTGGCCAGCATGCGTGATGGCCCAGAGAAGCCACGACTCTGGAACTCCCAGAACAGCCTTCGGGCAGCTCCCTGATAGTCTCCTCTCCTCCACAATTATTTACTGATCCTGTAACCTAAGGAAGGGCAGGTTTTGAGAACCTTATAATTTTCTGGGCTTCCTGATCCTTATGAGTTCAGTTTGCTACTTAGATCTTGTCAACATGGTTTCTCCTTCCAAGAGGGAAAGTTTCAATTCAAAAGAAATAGGAACCTGTGTTCAAATCTCAGATCCAACGTAAAAACACAGAGTTGAAATGACATTGGTCTACATTTCTGGTCTTCAAAGGCAGAGCCTGGGAAACCTCGGAACAAAGCAGTAAGGCAGTAGTACAACACAGGATGATTCCAGAAGTCATCCTGGGCCTCTACAGACATACACACTCAAGTGCTCTCTTGTACATATGTGAACACACACAAAGGAACAGCTACATGACACCCTGCTTTTCAGTTACAAATTTTAAGAGAAATATGTAAATGAAAAATATTAAAGGAAGGCAATAGAATTATTTTTGTTTCTTGTTTTCCTCTATAATTTCACAGATATCTCCACATATACAATTAAAGTTGAAGATGCTTCAAAAAGATTTCTTGAGATGCCAAAGTTTCAAAAATGCCTCAAAGCTATTTACTTATTTAATCATTACTACTGAGACCTAAAGGAGAAGCCAGTGATCAAACACAAATTTTGAATAATCTACATATAATTCTCTAAGCACTTAGAAAGGGTAGAATAAAATATTTCCACAAAAATGTCAATGGTCTATATTTCAGAAAGATCTAAAGTATATATTCTTTCTAGGCCTATCATTTTCAAACTTCACTTCATCTTATAAAGGCCTAGAAAGTGTGTCAGTAAATACTAGTGGTAGCTGACCTTGTTTCTGTGCTAGAGAGGGTCACTATCAACTCCTTAGATGTTTCTGCTATATGTGGTTTAATGATGAGTTCATGATAAATTACTCAAAAATCTTCCAACACTTAATTTCAGAAAAAGCATTAGAACATCTCTAAAAATGGAAAAACTATCAATGAAAACCTCTAAGTTCCTTGATTTTTTTTCATAAGTGAAGCCAGGTTAAAATAAACATCAAAAGTATGCTTGGAAAACTAAAGTCATTAAAAGAACAACATGCAAGTTGATAGAAGCAATGCAAGGGAAAAATTTTATAACTTTACCTCAAAATAGAGAATCAATAGTAACTTATGTGTTTAAGTATATTTCACATTTTTTATAGATTTGCATGGGGGTGTGAAATGTATGTTTCTTAAACCGTGCTTAAATTTTGAGTCTCTGCGGAGCTTTTCCACAACCTGGAAAAGTGAACACAATAGCATGCCTGCCAGAAAGAAGCGAAGTGTCACAGAAAGAGGTAAAACCCCAATAGTACTGTGACTGTTACTCTCACCCGTCAGTCTGATCCAGAAATTGCAGGGCAGCCTGCACATAACAATTAGTCATAAGAGGGGCGTGAAGCGTGTGCTCCCTTGCTGTCTCATGAAAGCATCATTTCAACTGCAGAACTTCCCTACCACCTTAGGGCATTCTTAAGATTTAACTGAAGCCTAATTTCTCTCTGTTACATCTACTTTCTCTGCTGCTGGGGAAAAAAAAAAACATTTAATCATAACTGTTGGGGAGAAAAAAGAGATTTATCTGTCTTGCAATTCAAGGCTGGAGATTTAGTTCATTGTGTTAGTATGTGGTATGGCATTGGCAGAAGCTGGAGGAGGTACAAGTCACTGTAGATATCATGGAGGCTGAGAGACAAAACGGTGGACTACAAGAGCTGATTACTAGCAAATCCAAAGTACAAAGCCTCCTATAAAATCCAAAAGCAAGTTAAATATTTTCAACCTAGATAACACAGAATAGATATTCCCATTCCAAGGGAAGAATGGGGGTATATCTGGGAAAGATTAGTCTATAATAAGACTGAAAACCAATAGGAAGAACTTCAAATCCTTCACCTCCAAGTCCAGCATATGAACCCTTGTTGAATCAGTTCCAAAGGGCTTTGTTTCCATTCCTCCAATGCAGCTGCCTATAAACATATCACTTTGTGGGATTGGCTCCTCCCTTCATGCATAGGTTCCTTGACATATATCCCACATTGACTCTGGCATTTCTAACACTTTCATATCTCAGTTGGAATCCAGACTTCAGTTCCACATTCAATGTCTTTAACTGACCTTCTAGCTGATTTTCCAGTCCTACTGTACGCTGCCTGGATTCAGTTGCTCTCTGTAACCTTGGAGGAAGAATCCATACCTTCCTCATCAGTTTTTATATCATTAATGACTCTAAAACCAGGATTACATGAAGGACTTAGCCAAGTTCTGCCATAGCCTTGGCGTAGAGTCTGGCCCCCTTGGATCAGAGCTGATTCAACTTTTTGTGTTGAAACTGGAAAGAATTTCTCTAGGGCAGCTGTTTCAGACAAGCAGAAGCAAAACACTTCTTTCATC
This sequence comes from Typhlomys cinereus, assembly GCA_023101885.1. NCBI lineage: Eukaryota > Metazoa > Chordata > Mammalia > Rodentia > Platacanthomyidae > Typhlomys > Typhlomys cinereus. The sequence continues at coordinate 1,976,414 of JALPQD010000104.1, forward strand.
TGTGACTTTCAGTTCTTTTCTTCCAAAATAATTCTTATAGGTGGAACCTTCCTTGAGGATTTTTCCTGTGAGTATATACAGCTTCTTCTGTTGTACAGATGAAGAATAGGCTTTAATTTACTGGTGATACAAATATCTTTAAGAATGGACACAATTTTACTGTCTGTATTCTTCTGGTCCAATTCTTCAAATTTTTCCTCATCAAATTTCATAGTCTTCATTTCTGCCTGATTCCTTGTTTTTTTCATCACAATTCTGAAAAAGTACAAAAAGTAACCTATGCCACACTGTCAAAACTGCATAATCTTTAAAATTCCTCCACCTAACATTTGAATTTAACTTCAGGTGAGCTTTCAGGACATAAGCAAAACTTGGCAAACTTTTCTGCCAAAGCATTATTCAATTTGCCCCTAGTACAGATCCCAATATAGTCTCTGTCTCCCTCTGTATCATAACTAAGATGTATAACTAAGATGAAATTCCTTCTGCTAACTATTAATGATGTTGTATTATTAGTTTGCCTTTATGTATTTACAGGGAGCACAGGGTTTTAAAAAGAACATAGAAATGGACATAATCCTACTTTACTGTCAATGGAACTCTGATATCCATTCAAACTTCAGCTACCAGACAAAGGCAGTTGCATTAGAATTGCCCTATTTCAAGTAGAAAGAACTTTTAAATGTCTATTTCCAGAAATCTGTATTATCAGCTTTCAATGCCACTGCACTTATCTAGAAATCGGAGGTGATTTCTGTCAATACTTTTCTGAATTAATATTTCAATTATAAACCTAAAGGAGTCTTCTTATCAAACCTCAGCAATCATTTCAGTCATCAATGAACATGCTTTATTCAAAAATGGGATTTGATTATAGAAGTGACTCTCAAACCAAAAGGTAATATTTTTGGCCAACAGGATATTATAATTTCCCTGCCAAAGTAAACAGCTAATGATTAGACGATTCAAATTCAAGAACATTTAAAAATATTAAGACTGATCTATTGGAATAATTTTTCTTATTCAGATGTTTTTACTTATGAAAGACCATCAATCAATTAGTAATGACTTAATAATGATAATGCAAGTATTTTTCCTATACATTGAGAAATGTATTTTACACTCATATTGTCAATTATTAAATAATAAATACATTTACAATATTTTCACACACTGTTGGGCACATTCAGAATTGTTTGGTCATATATTCAAATATTTCAACTGTGACTATATTTTCATATATTTTCAAAAGAAAATTTTTGTAATTTCCACATTTCCAGTTTTACTCTAATGTTTCACAGTTTCTAAATTGTTGGTTAACTTTTGAAATATTCAATACATCTCCATTCATTTCTAAGGAAAATATATTTTCTTTTAAAGTCTACCCACTTGATTTAATATATAGTATATATCAGGAGTATGGATGCCAAGAATTACATATCCTTATGAGATTTTGATTAATTTATAATTTGTAAAATTTAGAGATTATCAATGAATGAAAAATCCTTGAAAATCATATTGTCCAATTTTCATTTAAGCAAACAAAGATATAGAGACCCAGCAAGAACTCATCTGATAAACATGGAAGTGATTATTCTCAATTAGAGTGGAAGCATCATAGCCTATGTTCAAATCTTTCATCTATTGTATAGCTTGAGAAAGTTGCTTCATGCTTCTCAGCTTCACATTCCTTATCAATAAGACTGAACTAACTTAACTCAAAAGTAATCTGAGTTGGGTCAAGTATTAAAAATCAAATCTGAAGAGCTCATCTTCCAGTGAAAGCAGTCACCATGCCTCTGGCTAGAGATTTTCTACATCTGTCCTTGGAAGAGAAGAAAAACATTAAAAGAATAGACTACCTTAAAGTCCAAAGTCTTAATTTATGAATGTAAAATATCCAGATTGCTACAAGATCAACATGGTGTTCAGCCACACTCAAATGGTGGTTCTTTGTATAGATTGTTCAACTATGTTATACCAATATACAGGAGAAAAAGCCAGACTCACAAAAGTCTGTTCATTAAGAAGAATGTTGGAGAAATGGATATCACTGGAGGGAAACCTAGTGATTTACACTAGGACAATGGAGGAGATGAATACCACTGCATGGCCATTTCATGGTTTGAAAACCCAAATTCCTTCAGGGACCAAAGGCCATTTCTTGCCCTTCGGAAGTTTTTCCAGAGTCAGCATGCAAAAGTTGGTACAGCTGTGGCTCAAGCACTAATGGATCTACACAGCTTCCTGAATGTGTTTTATCGCAGAAAGTCTTATCTTAAGTAATTATGTTTGATATTTGTAAGGTATACAATGATCTCCTATTTTGGTGTCAGTTTGCTAATAAAGTTTCAATTATGGACACTAAAAAAAATCAAACTTGAAGTTGGCTTACAACTATAATATCACAGATTACTATTGTCTGTGTTATTATTCTAATAGATAATGAATATCATGTGTTGTTATAACTTAATATGAAATAAGTATAAAGTAATTTACATAATTTTTAAGAATCTACAGATAAAAAAGTGATATAAAGACTGTGAAAAGGAGTAGTGACCCTGGACTAGGATAATACCTTGAAAGATAGGAAAAAGATGTTCTCTAAATCATTTAAGAAGCTAGAGTTCACCCTTTCTGCCCCGGACGCTCATGGTCCAGGGAGGTCACACTGCTCATCAGGTAAGTTCCCCCAGATCCTACGTCACCAGCTCTTCCCACCAGCCAGCCTGAGCAGCACACAGCCTGCTCCAGGCCAGGGAGGACCACTAGGCCACACACCAGGTCCCAGGTGAAGTGCACCTACATCTACCAGCTCTCCCCTTTCCGTCCCAGATGTTGACCATCCAGGGAGAACACACTGCTCCTCAGAATTCAACAGAGTTCCAAGAAAACCCAAGCAAAGCTCCAGGGGACAAAGGCCATACATCTGAAGTCTCCTAAAATCATCCTATCACATGAGAGAGATTCTTCGCATCCAGCACAAACATAAGTAAATCTCTTTTTGCCATCCTGTTCCCTTCAATAAAGTCAATGCAGATTAACTTTTCCATATAGCCACCACCCCAAAACATTTACAACTTTAGGGACTATCCCACTCACGCCCACATATCACCAAGGCACTGAATCATAAAAGTGCACTACCATACTAATATTCACCCCCTGTCCACTAAACCTGACTTAATTCATGTACTAACAGTCTAATAGCCTCATCTAGGAAATAACAATAACAACAGACAAGCACACCAACTCCAAAGCAAACACTAGTAATAAAATAACTGCTCAAGAGTAGTAATACCAACTAATTCATTTAAGTCAAAAACACACAGAAACTGAAAGAAGGTCTTGAGAGATAAAACAACAATGCCCAAGTCAAAGTGCAAATCCATGAGAAACAAAGCCCAAGAAGATAAATCTCCCACCGAAAGAATTAACCCCATAATGATAGATTACAACCAGAACAAATTCACAGAAAATAGCCAAGAAAGCCAGACCCAAGATAACAACTTTCAAAGCATGATAAATATTATGAAAGAGGAAATCAGGAAGGAGTTAAATAACCACATTAACCACTTTGAACAGGAACACAACAGACACTTGGCGGAGGTGAGAAAAACAGTTCAAGAAACAAAAACAGGCATAGAGCAGTTAAAACAGTCTCAGGCAGAGTTTAAAATCAAATTAAAAGACAAGTTATCTTCAACCCAAAGCTCAACAGAGAGTCTTATCAGCAGAACTAATGAAGCAGAAAATAGAATTTCAGATATTGAAAACAAAGTGGCAGAATTAACCAACTCAATGGAAAAGGTTGTTAAAGCCAAAAAGATACTTGAGAGAAATATTCAAGAGCTATATAATACCCTGAAAAAGCCTAACATGTACATTTATAGAATACCAGAGCATACTAATATTCACCCCCTGTCCACAAATACTACACCTGAAGAAATTTGTCAAATTACCATAAAGGGAAACTTTCCTCATCTAAAGAATGGGAGGCCCATTCAAATACAAGAGGCATTATACACCCTAAACAGATATGACCAAAATAAAAACTCAACAAGTCAATAATAGTCAGAACACTCCACATTCAAGATAAAGAAAATGTGCTAAGAGCTTCAAGGGAAAAAAACCAACTCACTTTTAAAGGTAAACCTATTAAAATAACATATGACTTCTCAATGGAAACAGTAAAAGCAATAAGAGCTTGGAGGGACGTCCTTCAAATATTGAAAAATTTATCAGCACAAAGACAACTTGAAAGCTTAAATGTCTACCAAACCAGACCTTCAAAAATTGCTAGAAATGATACTCAAGCTTGAAGAAAAGAACAAGCAGGAGAATAGAAGGGAAACATAATACCACCCAAACCTAAAAGCCAAATAATACACTTACAAAAGCCACTAAATATAAAAAGTGTCCAGAATTAAAAATAATTTCTCCATTAAACATTAAATGTCAATGGAATTTACTCACCAATCAAGAGAAAGAGATTACAAACTTGGATTAAAAGTCACAACCCATCAATCTGCTGCCTCAGGAAACCCATCTCACCACAAAAGATAGGTACATCCTAAAAATAAAAGGCTGATCAAAAATTCTGCAAGCTAATGGAACCAGGAAACAGGCAGGGGTACCTATTATGCTGTTGGACAAAGTGAACTTCAAAACAAAAAAAAATCATAAGAGACACAGATGGATTTTAGTCACAGGTACAATTCACCAGGAAGACTTCACAATACTGAACATATATGCACCTAATAAAGGCTCCTCCACATTCATTAACCAAACTCTACAGAAGCGAAAGCAAGAAATCCACCCCCAAACAATAACTCTTGGGGATTTCAATATCACCTTCTAAACATAAAATTAACAGAGACACATTGCAGCTTAATCAAACTCTTACTGAAATGGACCTGACAGATCTCTATCGAACTTTTCATCCATGCACCAAAGAATACACATCTTTCTCAACAACCCATGGAACTTTCTTCAAAATAGACCACATATTGGGCCACAAAACAAATCTCCACATACACAGGAAAGTTGAAATTCTAGCCTGTGCCCTATCAGACTACCATGGTCTAAAGCTTTGACATCCACAACACAACAAACAACAAAAAATACATTAACTCCTGGAAACTAAACATTATGATGCTGAGTAAGGATTGGACTCTGGAGGAAATTATAAAGGAAATTCAAGATTTCTTGGAAGTGAACAATAATGAAAATACAATTTACCAAAATCTCTGGGACACAATGAAAGCTGTCCTAAGAGGTAAGTTCATAGCTCTTAATGCCTACATCAAAAAATAGAAACATCACAAATAAATAACTTAAAAATAGAGCTTAAAGTTTTAGCAGACACAAGAGCAATCTGATCCCAAAAGCAGTAGCAGAGAAGACATTAGCAAAATCAGGGGGAAAATATCTGGAATTGAGATAAGGGAAACGATACAGAAAATCAACCCATCAAAAAGCTGGTTCTTTGAAAAAAATCAATAAGATTGATACACCCCTAGTTAAATTAACCAAAAGCAAGAGAGAAAACACAAATTAACAAAATTAGAAATGAAAATGGAATTATCACTACTGATACCCAAGAAATTCAGGGAACTGTAAGGGAATATTTCAAAAATTTACCTTCTGAAATTTGGTAACACAAAAGAAATGGATAAATTCCTAAGAAAGCAAACATAACTAAGTTGAATCAGGAAGTTTTGAAATATTTAAATAGTCCTATAACATATGAGGAAATTGAGGAAGGAATCTCGAATCTTCCCATCAAAAAATGTCCTGGACTAGATGGATTCAGAATAGAGTTCTACCAGACATTTAAGGAACAAAGAAAACCAATACTCCTTAAACTCTTTCATCAAATAGCAAAGGAAGGAACACTACTAAATTCTTTGCCTTAATCCCAAAATCTAATAAATATCCACTTAATAAAGAAAACTATATGCCAATCTCTCTGATGAACACAGAAGCAAAGATTCTCAACAAAGTCTCAGCAAATCAGATTCAAAAACATATCAAAAAGATCATTCACAGGGATTAAGTAGGCTTTATCCCAGGCACACAAGGTTGGTTCAACATATGCAAATCAATAAATGTAATTCACCATATAAACCAGTCCAAAATCCAAGACCACATGATACTCTTGATAGATGCAGAAAAAGCTTTTGACAAGATCCAAAAGCCCTTTATGTTCAAAACACTAGAGACAGTTGGAATGTAAGGAACCTTTATTAATATAATAAAAGCTGTATACAACTAGTCAATAGCAAGGATTATACTCAATGGGAAAAAACTTGAAGCAGTCCCACTTCAATCAGGAACTAGAACTCACCACTTCTATTCAATATTGTACTTGAAGTCTTAGCTGAAGCAATAAGACAAGAGAGAGAAATAAAAGGGATTCAAATCAGCAAGGAAGAAGTCAAGTTATCTCTATTTGCAGATGACATGATCGTATACATGAATGATCCCAAAAACTCCACCATAAAATTCCTAGAACTAATAAATAAGTTCAGCAGTGTGGCAGGATACAAAATAAACGCACAAAAATCAGTGGCCTTCCTATAAGGCCAGGATGAAAGAAGTGAAAAGCCCTAAGAGAAACAATCCCATTTACTATAACCCCTAAAGAAATGAAATACCTTCGTATAAACCTAATCAAGGAAGTAAGAGACCTTTACAATGAAAACTTTAAAACCCTAAAGAAAGAAATTACAGAAGATACCAGAAGATAAAAAAATCTCCCATGTTCCTGGATTGGCAGAATCAATATCATAAAAATGACCATCCTATCAAAGGCAATATACAGATTCAGTGCTATACTGATCAAAATCCCAAAGCAATTCTGTAAAGAGGTTGACCAAACAATCTCAAAATTCATATGGAGGCACAAAAGACCCAGGATACGCAAAGACAATCTTGAGTAACAAAAACACTGCTGGAGGTATCACCATACCAAACTTTAGTCTATACTACAAATCCATAGTTATAAAAACAGCCTGGTACTGGCTCCAAAATAAACACACAAATCAATGGATAGGGTTCAAACACCCAGATATAAGTCGATACAATTACAGCCATTTGATCTTTGACAAAGGGGCCCAAAAAATCCAATGAAAAAAGAACAGTATCTTCAACAAATGGTGCTGGCAAAACTGTTTGTCCACGTGTTTAAAACTAGAACCGTATTTGTCACCATGTACAAGACTTAATTCCAAAGGGGTCAAGGACCTCAATATAAGGCCAGAGACTATAAAAACCTTAATCAAAAGGATAGGGAACTCCCTCGAGCTGATTGAACTAGGCCAACAGTTCCTAAACGGAAATCCAATAGCACAGTCAGTACAACCAACACTCAACAGATGGGATCTTATGAAATTAATGAGTTTCTGTTCAGATAAAGAGATTGTAACCTGCGCAAAAAGGCAACCCACAGAATGAGAGAAAATCTTCACTAACCACATATCTGATAGAGCTCTATTATCCAGAGTGCACAAAGAACTTAGAAAAGTAAACAAGGCAACAAATGGCCCAATTAAAAAATGGGCCTTGAAACTCAAAAAAACTTTACCAGGGAAGAAATTGAAATGTCTAACAAATATCTTAAAAAATTCTCCACATCCTTTGCCATCAGGGAAATGCAAGTCAAAACCTCCCTGAGATATCATCTCATCCCAGTCAGGAGGGCAAAAATTCACAATACAAACAACACCAAAAGCTGGAGAAGATGTGGAGAGAAGGGAACTCTCCTACATTGCTTGTGGGAATGCAGGCTTATACAACCACTCTGTCAAGAAATCTGATGATTCTTTAAAAAGTTAAAGATTGAAATGCCATATGCTCCTGCTATTCCACTATTGGAAATAATCCTCCATACAGCAAAAATTCACCTCAATAGCACAAGCACAACCATGTTCATACCAGCAAATTTACAATAGCAAAGTCATGGAATCAACTCAAATGCCCAACAGTTGACGAGTGGATAAGGAAAATGTGGTATATTTATACAATGGGATACTACTCAGCATCAAAAAGATGAATTAATGAAACTTGTTGGGAAGGAAATGAATGGAATTTAAAAAAATTACATTGAGTGAAATATCCCAGGCACTGAAAATTAAGCTCTGTATGTACTCCCTAATAGGTAGGATATTAGTACCAATCCCACTTAGTGACACCAAAGATAAATCTCTGTAATACTTACAGTAATTGCAAAGATTACAAACAGCAGGGAAGATGATGGAGGGCCCCTCCAGAAACAAGGAGAGAGGGGATCATGCTACAGTAGAGAATATAGGCCACCATCAAGTACTGTAAGTAAGTAGTGAGACATCTGGTTAAGTTCACAGACTTTCCTTCCTGGTCACTTGCAACTGGTAAGATAAATCAGTCAGGGAGGTCATAGAGCCTGGCAGGCTAGATGGTAACTATAGTGCAAATGGGAGACTGGATCCCCCTCACAGTGGTCTCCTACTTTTATTCCATCTACCTTTGAATCTACTCTTATAGCCTTTTATCTCTGGCTAGGAGGTGACATACAATACCCATCAGGATGGAGCCAAGGGCAGTAGAGGAACAGCAAAACTGAAATAAAACAACAAAACATAATTCAGAACATCAGAGACCCTACATTAATCACATGGAACCAGGCCAGCCTACTCTCTCCCCATCCTAAAGCTCAGGGAAATTTGCAGAAGAGGGGGGCAGTGAGATTGTAAGAGCCTAAAGATGGGGAGGAGCAACGATATGCAAGATACTCCACACAAGTTAGAGCCAAAGTAATCACAATAGGACTTTGCATGACCTGTGCAATGACCAGCATAGCATTGACCCCCCCATAGTCTAGCAAAGGATCACAGGCAAAGGATTAACAGCCACAATAGTGTTCCCATACTAAAGCGGAACTCAAGAAAGAGCTCTAGGCAATGCTACTGAGTCCATTACACCTCATCAGAGAAGAGGATCCAGAGGGAAGTTTGCCATTCATACTAAAGGATGCTCCAGGGATGGGGGGAGGGGGATCTGGGAGAAAGGGAGAGAGGGAGGAAAAAGGAAGGGGAAAAAGGGGGTGGGAGTAAGAGGATCAGGGGAGGGGTGGAGGGAGGGAGGGACTGGAGTACCTATTAAGTTTGTATGAGTGGAAAGAAAGAAAGAAAGAGAGAGAGAGAGAGAGAGAGAGAGAGAGAGAGAGAGAAAGAAAGAAAGAAAGAAAGAAAGAAAGAAAGAAAGAAAGAAAGAAAGAAAGAAAGAAAGAAAGAAAGAAAGAAAGACTTTAAAAAAAAGAGCTGGAATTCAAACATTCTCTGATTATAAGAAACAAGGACCCAAAAACCTCCATCACCTTGTGTATACCAACATTCTACAGCCTGTTGAGTCTCCACCAAATCATTATGTCCTTCATTAGTTACATTTATCACTACTATAATTGTTTTCATGTTTATGAGGGGTATAGGTAGGTGTACAAGAGGATACTTCTTGATTGTGTGTACCTGTAGAGATCCAAGGGTGACATTGGAAATCATCCTGGATTGTTCTACCTCCTTACTACTTTGTTTTAAGATTTACAGGTTCTGTCTTCCAGAGCCTGAATTTCAGGCCACTGTCATTTCAGCCTGGCATTTTTACAGGGGATCTGGGATCCAAACTCAGGTATATTTACTTGCAAAACAAAAGTTTTCACCCTTCTCCAGATCTACAAACATAATTTTTTAAATTTTATTTTTCTTTTCTTCCACTCATACAAAGTTGATAAGTACCCCCATTTCCCTCCTTCCCTCCACCCCTCTATGGATCCCCTTGCTCCCTCCCCATCTTTTCCCTTTCCTTTCCCCCCTCCCACCCTTTCTCCCAGTGCCCCCTCCTAACCCCTGCATTCCTGGAGCATCCTTTAGGGTGCATGTCAAACTTCCCTCTGGGTCCTCCTCTCTGGTGAGGTGTAAGGCCTTAGTGGAATTGCCTAGAGCTTTTGTGTGTGTGTGTGTGTGTGTGTGTGTGTGTGTGTGTGTGTGGTGTGTGTGTGTGTGTTCCCCTTTAGTATAGGAACACTATTGTGGCCGTTAATCCCTTGCCTCTAAGGATCCTAGTGCCTATGACCCATGCTAGACTTTGGGGGTTCAATGATATGTCGGTCATTGCGTAGGTCATGCAAAGTCCTATTATGATTACTTTGGCCCTAACTTGTATGGAGTATCTTGCATATCATAGCTCCTCCCCATCTTTAGGCTCTTACAATCTTACTGCCCCCTCTTCTGCAAATTTCCCTGAGAGATTAGGGGAGAGATTAGGCTGGCCTGGTTCCAGGTGGTTGATATAGAGTCTCTGATTTTCCGAATTATGGTTTGTTGATTTTTTTTCAGTTTTGCTGTTCCTCCATCGCCCTGGGCTCCATCCTGATGGCTATTGGATATCACCCTCCAGTCAGAGATAAAATGCTGTTAAAACAGAGTCTTATTATAAGAGTAGATTCAAAGGTAGATGGAATAAGAGTAGAAGACCATTTGCAGGATGATTACCTTCTATCGGCCAGACTCTATGCCCTCCCTTTCTGGTGAGATAATAACCCATCAGATGCAAGTGACCAGTAAGGAAAGTCTGTAAGCCCAACCATATGTCTCATTACTTAGTTACAGTCCATGATGGTGGCCTATATTCTCTGTTGTAGTATGATACCCTCTCTCCTAGTTTCTAGAGGGGCCCTTCTTCCCCTTCCCTCCCTGCTTATAATCTTTGGAATTACTGTAGGTATTACACAGATTTATCTTTGAGTGTGTCACTAAGTGGGTTGGGTATTAGGATCCACCTATAAGGGATTACATATGGTGCTTAATTTTCTGTGTCTGGGATACTTCATTCAATATAATTGATTCTAATTCCATCCATTTCCCAGCAAATTGCATTAACTCATCATTTTTGATGGGTGAGTAACATTCCATTGTATAAATGTACCACATTTTCCTTATCCACTCATCAACTGTTGAGCATTTGGGCTGATTCCATGACTTTGCTATTGTAAACAGTGCTGCTATGGTCGTGATTATGCTATTGAGGTGAATTTTTGCTGTATGGAGGATTATTCCCAATAGTGGAATAGCAGGAGCATATGGCATTTCAATCTTTAACTTTTTTAAGAATCGCCACACAGTTTGCCAGAGTGGTTGTATAAGCCTGCATTCCCACCAGTAATGTAGGAGAGTTCCCTTCTCTCCACATCCTCTCCAGCATTTGGTGATGTTTGTATTATGGATTTTGCCCTCCTGAAAGGGGTGAGATGAAATCTCAGGGAGGTTTTGACTTGCATTTCCCTGATGGCTAAGGATGTGGAGCATTTTTTAAGATATTTGTTAGACATTTCAATTTCTTCCCTGGTAAAGTTTTTTTGAGTTCCAAGGACCCATTTTTTAATTGGGCCATTAGTTTCATTGGTATTTAGTTTTCTAAGTTCTTTGTGCACTCTGGATAATAGAGCTCTATCAGATATGTGGTTAGTGAAGATTTTCTCTCATTCTGTGGGTTGCCTTTGAGCTCCTGTTACAATCTCTTTATCTGAACATAAGTTCTTTAATTTCATAAGATCCCATCTGGTGAATGTTTTTTGTAGTGATTGTGCTATCGGATTTCCAACTAGGAAGAATTGACCTAGTACAATAAGCTCTAGGGAGATCCTGACCCTTTCAACTAAGCTTTTTATAGTCTCAGGCCTTATATTGAGGTCCTTGATCCATTTGGAATTAAGTCTTGTAAATGGTGACAAGTACAGGTCGAGTTTTAATCTTCTGCATATGGACATCCAGTTTTGCCAGTACCATTTGTTGAAGATGTTATTCTTTTTCCATTGGATTTTATAGGGCCCCTTTGTTAAAGATCAAATGGCTATAATTATGTGGACTTACATCTGAGTTTTCAACCCTTATCCTATGATCTGTGTCTATTTTGGAGCCAGTACCAGGCTCTTTTTGTAACTATGGATTTGTACTATAGACTAAGGTTTAGTATGGTGATACCTCAGGCAGTGTTTTTGTTGCTCAGGATTGTTTTAGCTCTCCTGAGTCTTTTGTGCCTCCATATGAATTTCGAGATTGTTTGGTCAACCTCTTTAAAAAATTGCTTTGGGATTTTGATTGGTATAGCACTAAATCTGTTGATAGCCTTTGGTAGGATGGTCATTTTTATGATATTGATTCTGCCAATCCAGGAACATGGGAGGTCTTTCCACCTTCTGGTGTCTTTTGCAATTTCTTTCTTTAGGGTTTTAAAGTTTTCATTGTAAAGGTCTCTTACTTCCTTGGTTAAGTTTATATCAAAGTATTTCATTTTTTTAGGGGCTATAGTAAATGGGATTGTTTCTCTCAGGGCTTTTTCACTTCTTTCATGCTGGACATATAGGAAGGCCACTGATTTTTGTACATTTATTTTGTATCCTGCTACCCTGCTGAACTTCTGTATTAGTTCCAGGAGTTTTCTGTTGGAGTTTTTGGTATCACTCAGGTATAAGATCATGTCATCTGGAAATAGAGATGACTTGACTTCTTCCTTGCCAATTTGCATCCCTTTTATCTCCCTTTCTTGTCTTATGGCCTCAGCTAAGACTTCAAGTACAATATTGAATAGAAGTGGTGAGAGTGGACAGCCTTGCCTACTTCCTGATCAAAGCAGGAATACTTCAAGTTTTCCCCATTGAGTATAATCCTTGCTGTTGACTTGTTGTATACAGCTTTTATTATATCGATAAAGGTTCCTTCCATTCCACTGACTTTAGGGTTTTTATCATAAAGGGCTTTTGGATCTATCTTGTCAAAGGCTTTTTCTGCATCTATTGAGAGTATCATGTTGTTTTGGATTTTGGACTGGTTCATATGGTGAATTACGCTTATTGATTTGCATATGTTGAACCAATCTTGTGTGACTGGGATAAAGCCTACTTGATCACTGTGAATGATCTTTTTGCTATGTTTTTGAATCCAATTTGCTAAGACTTTGTTGAGAATCTTTGCATCTGTGTTCATCAAAGAGATTGGCCTATAGTTTTCTTTTTCAAGTGTATCTTTATTAGGTTTGGGAATTAAGATAATATTAGCTTCATATAAAGACTTTGGTAGTGTTCCTTCCTTTGCTATTTGATGAAACATTTTAAGGAGTATTGGTGTTATTAGCTCCTTAAATGTCTGGTAGAACTCTGTGCTGAATCCATCTGGTCCGGGACATTTTTTGGTGGGAAGATTTGAGATTACTTCATCGATTTCCTCATATGTTATAGGACTATTTAAATAATTCACAACTTCCTGATTCAATTTAGATAACTTTTGCTTACTTAGGAATTCATCCATTTCTTTTGTGTTGTCAAATTTCAAAGAGTATAAGTTTTTGAAATAAGGCATTATAATACTTTGAATGTCTTGGGTATCAGTAGTGATAATTCCATTTTCATTTCTAATTTTGTAAATTTGTGTTGTCTCTCTCTTGCTTTTGGTTAATTTAGCTAGGGGTGTATCAATCTTATTGATTTTTTCAAAGAACCAGCTTTCAACTGGTTGATTCTCTGTATCATTTTCCTAATCTCAATTTCAGATAGTTCTCCTCTTATTTTGCTAATCTCCCCTCTTATACTGCATTTGGGATCGGATTGCTCTAATGTCTCTAAAGCATTAAGGTGCATTGTTAAGTTATTTATTTCTGATGTTCCCATTTTTTTGATGTAGGCATTAAGAACTATGAACTTACCTCTTAGGACAGCTTTCATTGTGTCCCAAAGATTTTGATAAGTTGTATTTTCATTATCATTCACTTTCAGGAAATCTTGAATTTCCTTTTTAATTTATTCCTGAATCCAATTCTCATTCATCATCACAGTGTTAAGTTTCCATGAGTTAGTGTATTTTCTGTTGTTTGTTGTGCTGTGGATGTCAAGCTTTAGATCATGGTGATCTGATAGGGTGGAGGCTAGAATTTCAACTTTCTTGTATATGTGGAGATTCGTTTTGTGGCCCAATATGTGGTCTATTTTGGAGAAAGTTCCATGTGCTGCTGAGAAAAATGTGTATTCTTTGCTGTGTGGATGAAAAGTTAGATAGAGATCTGCAAGGTCCATTTCAGTAAGGAGTTGATTAAGTTCCAATGTGTCTCTGTTAAGCTTTTGACCTGTTGATCTAGCCCATGATTTTTAGCTTTAGATGCTATTGGGTTTACTTAATGAATGTGGAGGGGCTCGTATTGGGTGCATATATGTTCAGTATTGTGAAGTCTTCCTGGTGAATTGTACCTGTGACTAAAATGTAGTATCCATCTATTATGATTTTTTTTGGTTTGAAGTTTACTTTGTCAGACAGCATAATGGCTACCCTTGCCTGTTTCCTGGTTCCATTAGCTTGCAGAATTTTGGACTGGCCTTTTATTTTTAGGATGTGCCTATCTTTTTTGGTGAGATGAGTTTTCTGCAGGCAGCAGATTGATGGGTTGTGGTTTTTAATCCAAGTTTTTAATCTGTTTCTCTTAATTGGTGAGTTAATTCCATTGACATTTAATGTTATAATGGAGAAATTATTTTTAATTCCAGACATTTTTTGTGTCTAGTGGCTTTTGTAAGTATATTATTTGGCTTTTAGGTTTTGGTGTTATTATACTCTCTTCTGTCATCCTGGATATGCTTGTTTTTTTCTTCAGTCTTGAATGTTATTTCTAGCATTTTTTGAAGGCTGGGTTTGGTAGACATTTATGCTTTCAAGTTGTCTTTGTGCTGGAAAACTTTTCTTTCTCCCTCAATCATGACAGATAATTTTGCCAGGTATATCAGTCTGGGCTGACATTTTTGCTCATTCAATACTTGAAATACATCTATCCAATCTCTTCTTGCTTTTACTGTTTCCATTGAGAAGTCATTTGTTATTGTAATAGGTTTACTTTTAAAAGTAACTTTTTTTTTCTCTTGAAGTTCTCAGCACCTTTTCTTTGTCTTGAATGTGTTTTGATTATTATTTGCCGTGGCTTTTTTCTATTTTGGTCATATCTGTTTGGGGTGCGGAATGCCTCTTGTATTTGGATGGGCTTCTCATTCTTTAGTTGAGGTAAGTTTTCATTTATGATAATTTGAAAAATTTCCTCAGGTGTAGTATTTTGGGATTCTTGCTGTGGTACTCCATGAATGTGCATGGTAGGCTTCTTCAGGATGTCCGATATCTCTTGAATGTTCCTCTCAACTATCTTTTTGGCTTTAGCAACCTCTTCCATTGCACTGGATAGTTTTTCCACTTTGTCTTCAAGGTCTTAAATTCTATTTTCTGCTTCGTTATTTCTTCTGATAAGACTCTCTGTTTAGGTCTGGGTTAGAAGATTACTTGTGTTTTAGTTCAATATTAAACTCTGCGTGAGATTATTTTAACTGCTCTATGCCTGTTTTTGTTTCTTGAACTGTTTTTCTCACCTCCGCCAAGTGTCTGTTGTGTTCCTGTTTAAATGGGTTGACGTGGTTATTTAACTCCTCCCCGATTTCCTCTTTCATAGTATTGATCATGGTAATGATTATGCTTTGAAAGTTGTTATCTTGGGTCTGGCTTTCTTGGCTATTTTCTGTGAATTTGTTCTTGTTGGAATCTATCATTATGGGGTTAATTCTTTTAGTAGGAGATTTGTTTTCTTGGGTGTTGTTTCTCACGGATCTGTGCTTTGACTTGGGCATTGTTGTTTTATCCTTAAGACCTTTCAGTTTCTGTGTGTTTTTGACCAAAATGGTCTAATTGGTGTTACTACTCTTGGGCAGTTATTACTATTGCTTGCCTTGGAGTTGGATACGTTTGTCTGTTGTTAGTATTATGTCCTAGATGAGGCTATTAAGCTGTTAGCACATCAGTTAAGTCAGGTTAAATAGACAGGGGGTGATGTTAGTATGGTAGTGCACTTATATGGTTTAGTACCTTGGTAGTATGTGAGGGTGAGTGGTATAATCTCTGGAGTTGTATATATTTTGGGCGGTGGCTGTATGGAAAGTTAATCTACAGTGATTAATACTAGAAAGGAGCAATATGGTTAAAAAAAAAAGAGAGAAAGGTTTACTTATCTTTGGGCTGGACGTGAAGAATCTCTCCCATGTAATAGGATGATTTTAAAGGACTTCAAATGTATGGCCTTTGTACCCTAGAGCTTTGCTTGAGTTTTCTTTGGATTCTGTTGAATTCTGAGTAGCAGTGTGTCCTCCCTGTACTGCCAGCGAGGGTCCCGAGTGGGCAGGAGGGGCAGAGGAGCTGGAACACGGGGCATGGCCCACGCAAGCTTAAGACAGCCTGGGTGTTGCTCAGCCAGCTGGTGGGAGGAGCTGGGATGTGCAGCTACCTGGGTGCTGGGGGAAAGGACCTGGGATGGCCAGCGGGTCCTGTCCAAGGCAGATGGGAGGGAGGGACAGAGGGGCTGGGACGTGGGGCGTGGCCCGGGCAAGCCCAAGGCAGCCTGCATGTTGCTCGGGCCAGCTGGTGGAAGTAGCTAGGGACGAGTGGATACTTGGGTGCTGGGGGAACTCACCTGGGATGGAGAGCAGGTCCTGTCCCAGGCGGACAGGAGGGCCACAATCATAATTTTTTAGCAGCACTAAATTTTAGAAAAGAGGCTACCCTATACAAAATATTGTATCGTTATCTCACAATACAGAAGTTGAAGGCTTGTCCCAGGATACGTTCCCTACCTAATACTCATTCTGCAAATGCTGAAATCTCTAGATATTCAAGCTACTTATACTGAATAGTGCATTCACACGTGACCTACACACATCCTCCTAAACTTTAAATATTAATATCGAATGCAATGTCAGTATTCTGAATGTAGTTGTTCTACTGTATTTTTAGGGAATAAGGATAAGCAAAAAATGGGCTATGCATGTTCAATGAAGGTGCTACATTTTTCTTAAATGTTTTCAATCTATGAATGGTTAAATCCTTAGATGAAGATCCCATAGATACAAAAGAGCCCACATAACTCACTCAGTAGCTAAACATTGTCAGTTTCAAGCTATTGGTTCTTATTTCCATCAGGTAATTTTGTAGTGCCATTAAAATCATGGAAGTACTGCATACATTTTGAACTGATTTCCAAATTAGTAAACAAACAGATATTGGACATATAAAAGTGATACAGTACTCTAAAATCAATAATTTTTGACAAGGACTTTTTTTTAATCAATAAGTAATTTTTTAAAATAATTTTTTGAGACTTTAACATTTTTATTATCTCCTGCTCATACAAACTTAATAGGTACACCAGATCCCTCCCTCCCTCCTCCTCCCCCCACCTCTCTGCTCGTCCTCCCCTCACCCTGCCTTCCCCACCCCTTAGTGCCTCCCCTCCCCCAATCACCTGAGAATCCTTTAATGTGCATGCCAAACTCTCCTCTGGGTCCTCCTCTCCTATAACATACAAGGACCCAGCAGCATGTCCCTGAACCCTTTCCTGTGTTCCCCTTAAGCACAGGAACACTATTTTGGCTGTCAATCCCTTGCCTCCAAGGATCATGGTGCTTTTAGTAAATGCTAGACTTTGTGGGCACAATAGTGTGTTGGGACATTGCGCAGGGCATGTAAAGTCCAATTATGATTGCTTCGGCCCTAACTTGTGTAGAGTATCTTGCATATCATTGCTCCTCCCATCCTTGTGCTCTTACAATCTTATTGCCCCCTCTTCTGCAAATTTCCCTGAGCTTCAGGATGGGGAGAGATTAGGCTGGCCTAGTTCTAGGTGATTGATATAGAGTCTCTGAAGTTCTGGCTTGTGGTTTGTTGATTTTCTTTTGCGGTTTTGCTGCTCCTGCAATGCCCTTCACTCCATCCTGATGGGTATTGGATGTCACCCTCTGGCCAGAGACAAAAAGCTGTTAAACTAGAGTCTTGTTATAAGAGTATATTCAAAGGTAGATGCAATAAAAGTAAGAAACCACAGTGAGGGAGGGGTCAATCACCCATTTGCAAAATGGTTACTTCTTATCTGCCAGACTATATGCCCTCCCCTTCTGGTGAGATCACACCCCCTCAGATGTAGATGATCAGAAACGAAAAGTCTGTGAACTTAACCAGATGTCTCATTGCTTACTCGCAGTCTTTGATGGAGGCCTATTTTCTCTGCTGTTACATGGTCCCCTCTCTCCTTGTTTCTGGTGTGGCCCTCCTACCCCATCCCTCCTGTTCAAACTCCTTGCAATTACTGTATTACAGAGATTTATCATTGAGTGTCTCTAAGTGGGCTGGGTGGGTTTGGTACTAGGAGCCACCTATTAGGGAGTAAATACAGGCGCTTAATTTTCTGAGTCTGGGATACTTCACTTAAAATAATTGTCTCTAATGACATCCATTTCCCAGCAAATTCCACTACTTGATCATTTTTTATGGCTGAGTAGTACTACATTGTATAGATGTACCACATTTTCCTTATCCTACTCGTCAACTGTTGAACATTTGGGTTGATTCCATGACTTTGCTATGGTAAACAGTGCTGCTATGAACATGGTCACACTTGTGCTATTGAGGTGGCCCTTTGCTGCATGGGGGGTTAGTCCCAAGAGTGGAATAGCAGGGTCATATGGCATTTCAATCTTTAATTTCTTTAAGAATCTCCAGACGGCTCACCAGAGTGGTTGTATGAGCCTGCATTCCCACCAGCAATGTAGAAGAGTTCCCCTCTCTCCACATCCTCTCCAGCATTTGGTGTTGTTTGTATTGTGGATTTTTTCCACCCTGACCGGGGTGAGATGATATCTCAGGGAAGTTTTGATTTGCATTTCCCTGAAGTGGAGCATTTTTTCAGATATTTGTTAGACATTTTAATTTCATCCCTAGTAAAGTTTAAGTTCCAGGGTCCAATTTTTAATTGGGCCATTACTTTCATTGGTGTTTAGTTTTCTAAGTTCTTTGTGCACTCTGGATAATAGAGCTCTATCAGATATATGGTTAGTGAAGATTTCTCCCATTCTGTGGGTTGCCTTTGTGCTCGTGTTACAATCTCTTTATCTGAACAGAAGCTCTTTAATTTCACAAGATCCCAACTGTTGAGAGTTGGTAGCAGTGACTGTGCCATTGGATGTCTGTTTAGGAACTATTGGCCTAGCCCAATCAGCTTGAGGGAGTTCCCTACCCTTTCAACTATGGTTTTTATAGTCTCTGGCCTTAAATCAAGGTCCTTGATCCATTTGGAATTAAGTCTTGTACAAGGTGACAAGTATGGGTCCAGTTTTAATCTTTTACATGTGGAGCTCCAGTTTTGCCAGCACCATTTGTTGAAGATACTGTTCTTTTTCCATTGGATTCTTTGGGCCCCTTTGTCAAAGATCAAATGGCTGCAGTTGTGTGGGCTTATATCTGGGTCTTCAAGCCTTATCCATTGATCTGTGTGTCTATTTTGGAGCCAGTACCAGGCTGTTTTTACAACTATGGATTTGTAGTATAGACTAAGACTTGGTATGGTGATACCTGAGGCAGTGTTTTTGTTACTCAGGATTGTCTTTGCTATCCTGGGTCTTTTGTGCCTCCATATGAATTTTGATATTGTTTGGTCAACTTCTTTAAAGAATTGATTTGGGATTTTAATTGGTATAGCATTGAATTTGTATATTGCATTTGGTAGGATGGTCATTTTTATGATGTTGATTCTACCAATCCAGGAACACGGGAGGTCTTTACACCTTCTGGTGTCTTCTGCAATTTCTTTCTTGAGGGTTTTAAAGTTTTCATTGTAAAGGTCTTTTACCTCCTTGGTTAGGTTTATACCAAGGTATTTCATTGTTTTAGGGGCTATAGTAAATGGGATTGTTTCTCTCAAGGCTTTTTCACTTCTTTCATTCTGGGCATATAGGAAGTCCTCTGATTTTTGCACATTTACTTTGTATCCTGCCACCCTGCTGAACTTCTCAATTAGTTCCAGGAGATTCCTGGTGGAGTTTTTGGGATCACTCAGGTATAAGATCATGTCATCTGCAAATAGGGATATAGCTTGAGTTCTTCCTTGCCTATTTGAATCCCTCTTATGTCCCTTTTTTGTCTTATGGCTTCAGCTAAGACTTCAAGTACAATATTGAATAGAAGTGGTGAGAGTGGACAGCCTTGTCTAGTTCCTGATCGAAGTGGGAATGCTTCCACTTTTTCCCCATTAAGTATAATCCTTGCTGTAGGTTTATTGTATACTGCTTTTATTATATTGATAAAGGTTCCTTTCATTCCTACTGTCTCTAGCGTTTTGATCATAAAAGGCTGTTGGATCTTGTCAAAAGCTTTTTCTGCATCTATCGAGAGTATCATGTGGTCTTGGGATTTGGACTGGTTTATATTATGAATTACATTTATTGATTGTTTATGTTGAACAAACCTTGTGAGCCGGGGATGAAGCCTACTTGGTCCCCGTGAATGATCTTTTTGCTATGTTTTTGAATCCGATTTGCTAAGACTTTGTTGAGAATCTTTGCATCTGTGTTCATCAGAGAGATTGGCCTATAGTTTTCTTTTTTAAGTGTATCTTTATTAGGTTTTGGAAATAAAACAATATTAGCTTCATAGAAGGAATTTGGTAGTGTTCCTTCTTTTGCTATTTGTTGGAATAGCTTAAGAAGTATTGGTGTTATTAATTCCTTAAATGTCTGGTAGAACTTTATACTGAATCCATCTGGTCCAGGACATTTTTTGGTGGGAAGATTCGAGATTCTTCCTCAATTTCCTTATATGTTATAGGACTATTTAAATACTTCCCAACTTCCTGATTCAATTTAGGTAAGTTGTGTTTACTTAGGAATTCATCCATCTCTTTTGTGTTGACATATTTCAGAGAGTACAAGTTTTGGAAATATGATGTTATAATTCTCTGGATTTCTTGGGTATCAGTAGTGATAACTCCATGTTCATTTCTAATTTTGTTAATTTGTGTTTTCTCTCTCTTGCTTTTGGTTAATTCAGCTAGGGGTGTATTAATCTTATTGATTTTTTCAAAGAACCAGGTTTTGACTGATTGATTTTCTCTATTGTTTTCCTAATCTCGATTTCAGATATTTCTCCCCTTATTTTGCTAATCTCCTCTCTTCTACTGCTTTTTGGATCAGATTGCTCTAGTTTTACTAAAGCTTTAAGCTGCATTGTTAAGTTGTTTATTTCTGATGTTTCCATTTTTTTTTTTTTATATAGGCATTAAGAGCTATGAACTTACCTCTTAGAACAGCTTTCATTGTGTCCCAGAGATTTTGGTAAGTTGTATTTTCATTATCGTTCACTTTCAAGAAATCTTGAATCTCCTTTTTAATTTCTTCCTGAATCCAGTTCTCATTCGGCATCACAGTGTTAAGTTTCCAGGAGTTAGTGTATTTTCTGTCTTTTGTTGTGTTGTGGATGTCCAGCTTTAGACCGTGGTGGTCTGATAGCCTGATAGGCACAGGTTAGAATTTCAACTTTCCTGTATATGTGGAGATTTGTTTTGTGGCCTAATATGTGATCTATTTTGGAGAAAGTTCCATGTGCTGCTGAGAAAAATGTGTATTCATTGGTGCATGGATGAAAAGTTCGATAGAGTTCTGTAAGGATCCATTTCTTTAAGGTTTTGATTAAGTTCCAAAGTGTCCCTGTTAAGCTTTCAACCTGTTGCTCTATCCCATGTTGAGAGGGTGGTGTTGGAATTCCCAAGAATTATCGTTTGGGAGTTGATTTCTCCCTTTAGACGCTGTAGGATTTTCTTAATGAATGTGGAGGGGCCCGTATTGGGTGCACGCACATATGTTTAGTATTGTGAAGTCTTCCTGGTAAATTGTACCTGTGACTAAAATGTAGTATCCATCTGTGTCTCTTATGATTTTTTTGCGTTTGAAGTCCACGTTGTCCAACAGTCCCCCCTGCCTGTTTCCTAGTTCTATTAGCTTGCAGAATTTTGGACCATCCTTTCATTTTTAGGATGTGCCTATCTTTTCTGGTGAGATGAGTTTCCTGAAGGCAGCAGATTGATGGGTTGTGATTTTTAATCCAAGTTTGTAATCTGTGTCTCTTAATCGGCGAGTTAAGCCCATTGACATTTATTGTTATAATGGAGAAATTATTTTTAATTCTGGACATTTTTTATGTTTAGTGGATTTTGTAAGCTTATTGTTTTACATTTATATTTTTGTGGTATTATACTTCCCTTCTATCCTCCTAGGATACGCTTGTTCTTTTCTTCTAGTTTGCGTATCCTTTCTAGCATTTTTTGAAGGCCTGCTTTGATAGACATGTATCCTTTCAAGTTGTCTTTGTGTTGGAAAACTTTTCTTTCTCCCTCAATCATGACAGATAATTTTGCCGGGTATATCAGTATGAGTTGGCACTTTTGCTCATTTAATACTTGAAGTACGTCTCTCCAAGCTTTTCTTGCTTTTACTGTTTCCATTGAGAAGTTTTTTGTTATTTTAATAGGTTTACCTTTAAAAGTGACTTGCTTTTTTTCTCTTGAAGCTCTCAGCCCCTTTTCTTTGTCTTGAATGTGGAGTGTTTTGACAATTATTTGCTGTGGCAATTTTCTATTTTGGTCATATCTGTTTGGAGTGCGAAATGCCTCTTGTATTTGGATGGGCCTCTCATTCTTCAGTTGAGGTAAGTTTTCATTTATGATAATTTGAAAAATTTCCTCAGGTGTGGTATTTTGAGATTCTTGCTCTGGTATTCCATGAATGCGCATGTTAGGCTTCTTCAGGCTGTCCCATATCTCTTGAATGTTCCTCTCAAGTATCTTTTCAGCTTTAACAATCTCTTCCATTGAGCTGGTTAATTCTCCCACTTTGTCTTCAAGATCTGAAATTCTATTTTCTGCTTCGTTAGTTCTGCTGATAAGACTCTCTGTTGAGCTTTGGGTTGAAGATAGCTTAGCTTCCTTTTAGTTCAGTTTTAAATTAAACTTTGCTTGAGTCTGTTTTAACTGCTCTATGCCTATTTTTGTTTCTTGAACTGTTTTTCTCAACTCCTCCAAATGCCTGTTGTGTTCCTGTTCAAAGTGGTTGATTCTGTTGTTTAACTCCTCTTGGATTTCCTCTTTCATAGTATTAATCATGGTAATGATCATACTTTTAAAGTCATTGTCTTAGGTCTGGCTTTCTTGGCTGTTTGCTGTGAATTTGTTCTGATTTGAATCCATCATTAAGGGGTTAATTCTTTCATGGGAGATTGGTCTTCTTGGGTTTTGTTTCTCATGGATCTGCACTTTGACTTGGGCAATGTTTTGTCTTCTAGGGCTTTTCAGTTTCTGTGTGTTTTTGACTGATTTAGTTGGTATTCCTACACTTGGGCAGTTATTACTAGTGCTTGCCTTGGGGTTGGGTATGTTTGTCTTTTATTATTGTTATTTCCTAGTTGAGGCTGTTAGGTTGTTAGTACATCAATTAAGTCAGGTTAAGTAGACAAGGAGTGAATATTAGTATGATAGTGCACTTTTATGATGTAGTATCTTGGTGATATGTGAGGGTGAGTGGTATGATCCCTGGAGTTGTGTTTTTGGTGTGGCTTTATGGAAAAGTTAATCTATAGTGATTAATATTAGAAAGGAACAGTAAGGTGAAAAAAAAAAAGGAGGTTTACTTATCTTTGGGCTGGATGTGAAGAATCTCTCCCATGTGATAGGATGATTGTAGAGGTTTACAGATGTATGGCCTTTGACCCTTTGAACTTTGCTTGAGTTTTCTTTGGACTCTATTGAATTCTGAGTAGCAGTGTCTTCTGTAGACCACCTGCGTGGGTCCCCGGTGGGCCAGAGAGGCAGAGGGAATGATGTTGATGTCAGAATTCTTCAACCTGGACCTGGGACTTGGCTTAGTGCCCTACCCAAGCTCCAGGAATGGAGGAAAGCGAGCACATCCTGTCCAGTTGGGCGGACAGCCAGGCGGGAGGGAGAAAGGGGCCTGGGGCCTGGGCAGGCCAAAACTTTAACAGGGCGATCTGGGCGGGGCTGGGCGGGGACTCACCTGGGTGCCTGGCGGAGGGGGGAGTGGGCGGCATGGTATGGGAAACAAAGGTGGTGCGGGAGGGAGAAGGCATCTCGGGGTCCCTGGGCGTGGCCTGAGGTAGCCTGAGTGACGCCAGGACTTGGAGGGACCTGGGCGGGGCGGGGCTGGGTGGAGACTCACCTGGGGGCCTGGCGGAGCTGGGAGTGGGCAGCGCGGTAGGGGGAAAAATAAGTAATTTTTTAAGCAGAAAATGTGATAATACCAAGTATTACTTCATCCTAAACTTAAGAAGCAATGTCATATATTCCAAAGTCTACCTATCGTCACTCTAATACTTCAGAATCATTCGTCTTCTTCTCCTTCTGTGCTCCACCAAGATAAGTTGATTTCTGTTTTGCCAAGCTAAGATCCCAGAATAGTACATCAAGCAACCATTGATCTAACAAGTAAGTCTCAACAACTGTTGGATCATGTTGTACACTATGAAGAATACTTTTGAGGATTAAGAAGATGCAGGGAATACTATCTATATCCTCACTTAAACCATAATGTAGGCATGGCATTGAATAGCAATGATAATGGCAGCTTTTTGATCATATTGCAGTTTTACTGGTTATAGATTACATCAGTTATGGGTGCATATCATACTAATTATTTTACCTATATGTCTTTCCTATACATATTTTAATACAGGATATTTATTAAATCTGTATATGGATGATACAGACATTTGGGCAGAAAAATCAACATACATTCTCCCAAATAGTTACTTCATAAAGTACCATAATAATGAGATATATTCATTCATTTCCCAAATATTCTATGATGCTTTAATATTTCTATAACAAAAATGTATAAATTCATAATACAAGTACTAAATTTCTCTGGGTTTATCTTTTTATTTGAAAAGAAATGATGGTTTTGAGCTATTAGTTACATTGCATGAACAAATTTAAATAATAAGCTATATGCAAAGTTTAGCAAGGAATAATGAATTCTTGATATTAATTTCCATTTCTTTTCTGCCTAAGCAAGTTGACATTTCATTAACTTGCCTAGAAAAATGCCTGTACTAAATTTAGATAATGAAATTTCATTGATTCCTCTTAGAAAGTATTAGCAGAGAAAAGGAAATACCAAGGATGACCCTATTCATCACAATAGTTCAAGGTCATAAACACATTACAGAAAAAAGTAATCTAGAAGATATTTTTTCAGCATAATAATAATACAGTAATTTGGGGGCTGGAGAGGTGGCTCAGGGGTTAAGCCTCTGTCTTGCAGGTGGAAGGTCCTGAGTTCAGATCCTAGACCTCACGTAGGTGGAAGCAGGGATGGCCTGCGTTTCTGGTCCTGGTAGGCTGGAGCCTGTGAATCCAGGGACAGAGTAAACAAGGAGGAGGTGGAGGCGGTCCATGGTGGTTCCCGAATTTTTCCGTGGCTCTACACACACACACATACATATACACACATAAATACACATATGCGCACACACACATACACACACAATTGAATAAATAATAAATAATGAAAAAAATTTAAAAATAATAATAATACAGTAATTTGTTAACTTTTCCTTCTTGTCATAAGGTAATTTTTCCTTCCAAAGCTAAGTTGCTAGATAGTCAACACCAAAATTTAAAAGTACATAAAATAAAAACCTTTATATCATCTCAATGATATGGATATAGTACTAAAAAAATAAAAACCTGTCAAAAAACTGCAAATAAAAGGTAACTACTTTGATTTTATATTAGCCTAAACATGCACAGCAGGTATCACAGCTAATAGAGTGAGTTGTTCATGGAAATGCTGACCATTCTTCTCCCAAGGGCAGGAAGATGACGATATCTGTCCTCACCATCATGATCAAGTCATAAGAGATGCTCTACGCAGTCAATAAGACAAGGATAAATAAATACATGCAGACTGGAAAGACAGAAGTGTTTTTATTCAAGGCAATAAATTATCTAATAAAAATCCTAGCATGTCTACAAAAGCCTATCTAAATATTATACATGAGTTTAGCAAACTCAGAATCCTGAATCGACATATGAAATTCAATTGTACTTCTATATGTTACCACAATTAAGATGGAAGCTTAAAAATACTATTTATACTGTAACCAACAAAAAACAAGGAACACATGAGCATAAATTCAACAAAATATACACAAGATCTGTATATAAAAACTAATGATTTCATTAAGATTCACAGAAATTATAAAAAGCCTAAATAAGTGAAGGGATATGTGATGAGCATAAATGTGAAGGACCAATGTAGTTAAAATGCCACTTCTCTACAAATTTGTCTGTAGATTCCAACTCCAATCAAACTGCCAGGAGAGAATTTTATCATTTAAAATAGGGTAAGACAATGTAAAGAAAGTACCATGATAGATTAAATATAAATAAATAAGCAAATAAATAAAAAGTAACAAAGTCAGAAGATACATGCTATCATAAAGAAGTTACATTAATGGAATATACCTTAAAGTCAGAAAAGGTTTGCATATAGATAAATGTTACAAGAATTCAAAATTAGTCCTACTTATATACAAGTAATTCTTTTGGTTAGGATAGCAAAGTCATTCAATAAAGAGACTATGTTAAAACAAAAATTTCAAATAAAACTGAGTTTAGTGTTTATTTCATAGTCATTAGTCTATGTCCAAAACAAAGCATGGAGTTTAATCAATAAGACCTGGTTTTTAAGATTTTTAAATTAGACTTTACATTTGATGCTTTAAAAAATATATAACAAAATTCAGACAATATGCCTCAGTAATGAGGAACTTTTACAAATTGTTACAATGCTGAAAGATGAGTCTTCTTAGTCTCAGTTCTTTACCCACACAGGGAGAAGCACTGACACACACATGGATGCCCTTCCTCAACCTGCTTCTCAGACTTGTCCACACAGTCATCAGGAAGAAGACACCCTGCTCTTCTTTCCTTGGTGTTCACAGTGTTACTCAGACAAGTTGCACTACACACAATCAAACACCAGTTGTAGATCCCGATGTGTACTGCTGAACTCCTCCCAAGCATACTGAATCAGAATCTTGAGGTGGTTTTAGGAATTTCATCTAAAAGAAGTTTTTCCAAGAGATTCTATTACTCAATACAAGTTTGGAAACTGCTGGAAGTGTGGATTGCATTTTAAAAGAGAGTACATTTTAAAATTCAAATTTTGCATATTTTTAAAGCAAGCTTAAGATCATATTACCATAAGAGAAATGGCAGAGATTGGATACTCTTAATGTGAAAGTAAAGGGTTCATTCATTGGGAGAGGGAGGTTCAGACAGGGAGGAGTGTCACATTCCAAGTTCCCAAGTCCAGAGTTCACCACCCCGAGGCTCTCAGGATATAGGTATCCCACAGAGGACTTGTTAAACTTAAATCTGTATGTCAGGTGTTTTCTGACTCTAAATGCCTGGATTATTTTCTGGGCCTCACTCACAGATATTCTAATTCTAATTCAAGCGTTCTGTGGTGGTTCTAGATAATTTGTACCTCTTTGGAAATGCTTATTATTTTTAATAATTAACAAATGAGACATTTATAGCTTTGTGATATACAATATGATGATGCTTTGATATGTGCATGAATTGTGAAATTAAATCAACCTAGTTAATATCCATCACTTCACATATTTATCCTTTTGTAATGAGAACATTTTAACTTTTCTCAATGCACATATTTCATGTATACTACCTATATTTGCTAATTATAGACACCATGATCTATAAAAGATTCAGAGTTCATTTTTTATTTAAAATTTGATCCCTTTAACAAATGTCCTTCCTCACTCCCAGACCTCCTCTCTAATAGCCATCCTATTTTTTGTTTCTGTGGGTTCTGTCTCTAAAAATTTTTCACACACTAATAGATTTAGGCAGTATTTCTCTTTCTGTGCTTAGCTTATTTCATTAAGTATATCTCCCCCCAGGCAACCCATGTGTACTTCACAATACTGCATCCCTTCCCAACACCCCACACACGTATCTGTTGATGGATACTTAAATAGATTCATTTCTTTGCTATTATGAATAATACTAAAAATATTCTATTGATTTAATACAATCCCTGTCAAAAAAAACTCCTGTGACAACTTTGCAGAAATTTTTAAAACCCTAAAATTCACTTGAAACTGCACAAACCTTGAATAACCAAAACAATATAAAGTGAAAAGAAAAAAGTTGGATCCATCATACAACTTTGATATCAAAATCTTCTGACAAGTTATAATAAACAAATAGAGTGGTATAAAGAAAACATGTGGAGCAATACAGCGCCCCACAACCAGCTGATCTGCAAAAGAGGTGTACTTCATTGTTGGGTATCCCCAACATGTATTTTATGTAGCTATCTACATGACAGAATAAAATTAGACCCTCATCTCACCCCATACACACTCAAAAAGGATTAATGACTTTAAATATAAGACCCCAAAATGTCAGAATTCATGAGGAAAAGCTCCCTGATACTGGTCTGAGCAAAGATTTCAACTGTGACTTTAAAAGCACAGTTAAGGAAATCTAAAATGGACAAATGGGGTTGCATCGAACCAAACAGCTTCTACAAAGCAATCAATAGAGTAAGTAACCTAATAGGTGGGAGGAAATATTTGCAAGATGTACATTTAAAAAGGAAGAACAGAGGGGCAAGGACCAACACTGCACACTTGTCTTCAGATAGCCAACTTGCCAAAAATGCTGATCATTTCTCTCTGTCTTACCCACCTGCCTAGAGAAAAGTCCCACACACTATAGACTGGGTCTTCCCACATCCATCATACGATTAAGACAATGGCTACAATTTTGCCAAGAAGTCTGCCTTGGCTAAATAATTCCTTATAAGTGTGCCCAGTGGCCTACATCTCAAATATTAAGTTGACAACTGAAACTAATTGACATGAGACAGGAATTTAAATCAGAATGTTGAAGATTCATCAATATCACT
Organism: Typhlomys cinereus; assembly: GCA_023101885.1. Lineage (NCBI taxonomy): Eukaryota > Metazoa > Chordata > Mammalia > Rodentia > Platacanthomyidae > Typhlomys > Typhlomys cinereus. The sequence goes on from JALPQD010000104.1 coordinate 2,005,296, forward strand.
GTTATGGTTACCTGTTAGTGTCAACTTGACAGTTGCAGACTTTGGGACACAGCTGTGGAAGGTTAATGGTTTAAGCATGCCTCTGAACAAATCTACAGGGACTTAATTAATTGATGTGGAAAACCCAGTCCATCATGAGTGGTACTCTTCAAGGGTGGACCAGATAATAGGAAGTGCAAGAGGAGGGACTTGCTTTTCCCTTTTCCTGTGTCGATTTGCTGTGGAGTCTACTCTTTGAGCATGTTCACCTTTTAGAGCATAATTGCCTTCTTTATTGTTGCTGCCACTACTGCCTCCATACTTGACTGATGCAGAGATCCATCCTTCCACCTTGCCGCTGTTCCTGCTGCCTTTGGAGCCTGGTCTCGTGGGCCTTGCTTCATTGATGATGTCAGAGTCCAGCTGTTCTTCACCAACATTGGAGCCCATCATCTTCTACCCTTCGGCAAAGTACAGGCTTAAGATCTTCTTGGGATGTTTCCGCTTTGTGAAACATTCTGGTCAAGAATGAAACAGCTACAGGTGGCTACTTTGAAGGACATCTTTTTATTGTGGGTTGATTTAATAAACTTATTTATACATGTTACATTCTAGAGATTCTGTTCTTCAGAGAACCCTAACTAATGCAATCACTATGCTCACTGTAGCACTGTTCATGCATTTCTAATAGACTACTAGGTGATGCTAAAGCTATATGTCAACCACACCTTGAGAAACTTAAATTTAAATTCTATTAAAATTATATATATATATATATAAAATATTGTATGTGCATGTGGACCTATGTGTTTGTGCATATGTGTGTGTGTGTGTGTGTGTGTGTGTGTGTGCGTGTGTGTCTGCACATTTGTCTGGAATCAGAGGCTGATCTTGGATGTTATTTCTCAGAAACCATCTACTCTGTTTATTAAGACTAAGTCTATCACTGGTACTTGGGCCTTGCTTGTTAGACTAGACTGGCCAGCCAGTGAACCTTAGGGATCCTCCTGTCTCTGTCTCCCCAGTTCTGGTATTATAGATATGTACCACCATGACTAGCTTTTTAAATTTTTTTATAATGCAGTCCTTAATTTACAATGAACATTATAATCACATAGGCCAGGAGGCACAGGAGCACTAAAATAATTGTTATTGGGGTAGGAACACAGGCATTCAACAACATCTTATAAAGCTTACATCTGATTACAGTTTGTATCTTGCTGTGAGTTCTACTGACTGGCAATCTGTGAAGAAGTTATCAGGAGGAAGTGAGACTAACAGGTGTAAGTCAGTTAAAATAGTTCTTTTTAGACTTAGTTGCCTACAATTCAAGCCTGGATAATTGAGCAGAACTCCAGGCACACTGTATTAGTCAAGGTTTCTCTAAAGGAGCATAATAAACAGAATGAATATAGCAAGTAGTGTGCTAGATAGATTCTCATAATCAGAGCTGGGCTAACAGCACAATAACCACTTGAAGGCTCTGGAGAGTCAGGGAAAGTAGTAGCTGCTCAGGCTAAGAAGCTAGAAGCCTCAGAACAAGGAGGAACAAATGCAGACTGAAGGCCTGGAAGTACTTTGGAGAGGCACTATTCAAAATCTGTATTTGAAGGCTGAAGAATCTGGAGTCCAGTGTATTGAGCAATGACAGCATTGGAAACGACCCACTCAAAGGGTTATTAGGGGCAGTTGGCAAAGCACTTGCTGTTGCAAGTATGAGGGCCTGAGTTGAATCTCCCATGCCCATATAAAATTAGGCATGGTATATGTTCGTAATCCTAGCTCTGGGAAAGCAGAGACAGAAAGCTCTCTAGGGCTCACTGGTCCTTCAGTCTAGCCCAATAAGCAAGACCCAAGTCCCAGTGAGAGAACCTGTCTCAATAAACAAAATGGGTAGCTCCTGACTAATAGCTCCAAGGCCAGCTTCTGGTTCCATATAAATGCACACACACACACACACACACACACACACACACACACACACACAAAGGGAATAATGAGCACATTCAATCTTCTCTTGGTTTCTGTTACTGCCAAGCCCCCAAATTGGATGGGACTTAACCAATAGATTAGTTTGACATGGGGAGAAACTCTGAAAACACTGAGAAGTAGCATTAGAGAGACATTCTTTGCAAAGCAGGACGAGGCCATTTTGAAGTTTTTTTACAAAACAAGAGATCCTCTGTAAATGACTTAAAGAGAAAAATAAACTCTTGCAAATGAGCTTGTTAACTATGTGCACAGTGAGTCCTCCTGGATCAGTACTCTCAGAGGCACACCCAGAAATGTGCTTTACAACAAAACAGTGAGGTCTCTATATTCTCAAAGATTCATTTAAAGAGAAAGAATATTATTGTGGTAACAGAAAAATTTAAATAGTTTTATTTCAACTTACTTAAACATTGTTATGGCAAAGGCAAGTGGTATAATGTTCAATAAAGATATAAAATACATTGCATTGTGATAAAATGATGTGAAAGAAATAGAAGATACAAATAGAGATACAAATCCAAGAAAAGAAAGAATAATGGGAAATTTTATTAAAGGCAATACCATATATATGTATAGTATTGCCTTTAATAAATATATATTGCAAATAGATATGGGAAACACCAAACTCTCAAGTCATTTAAATTCCTTGGAAAACTTTAAGAAAATAATTTCATGGCTCAAACAGAAGTTACAATTCTTTCAATTTATCATGAGAAACAGTTATCTAATATGAAAGGTTGGAAAAGGTAGTTACATTTCTGAATTTTTGGTATGTATGAGAAGGTGAAGGATTGAGAGTACATGCTTATTTTCCCATTCCCCTGTTTATGAAAATAGGTTTTGATGCTAAACCACAATGGTGTGTAGCATCTGTCTAGTGTTTAAGCTCAAAAAGATTCCAATTTGTTTGTTTGTTGAGACAGAGTCTTTCTGTGTAATCCTGGTTGGCCTGCTATTCACTAGGCACATCAAACTGGCCTGGAATTTTCTCCTGCCTCAGCCTCTCAACCCAGTCTTCTCATGCTTAGAAAAAGATTCTGAAAACAGATCAAGATCCATGGTCAGAAAGACCCTAAAGAAGCTCAGCTGCAAGCTGGAAAAGAGCATTGAAACTTTATTTCAGAAAATGGCTGAAAAGAAGATGGAAAGCTTTCATATTATTTAGACGTTATACTTACTAGAAATAAATATAATTCTCGATGAAACTTAAAGAATAGCTTAGCTTGAAAACCATTAGTTTGGGTAAAGAATTCCCAAAACTTTGGGAAGTACCTACAGTTAGAAAGACAACTTTTGCAAAGCTGGACAAAGTCATGCTGAAGTCTTCCACATAACAAAAGATCTTCTGTAAATGATTTGAAGAGCAAAATAAACTCTTGCAAATGATTGTCATAAGAGTTCTGCAATTCTTGGAAGCCTTGAGTCTCCTTCAAATATGAACTCTGAGGCTCAGAGCATTTCAATGTCTGGAGTAAAGTCACAGTTTTGTTAGACAGATTGTAAGAAGAGTTTCTGTACTCAATGTTCTCATTCTTTTGTGTGTTGTACTCTATAACCAGAGAGGTTAGCAAAAATAAAAATGTGGTATCGCTATCAGAAGTGACTAGTGCAGTTTACGAAGAAGAAAAAGAGGGTTCCTAGGTGCATGATGTCCCTTGAACATCGCACACGGAAGAAAATAACTCTAAAGCGCTACTACTAAGAATCCTCTTTTCAGTTCATGCTGTACCAGTGTTGATATAAAAAAGTGGCTTCATAAAATATCCTTCTTCCCTTTTTCCTGAGATATGGGAAACTTGCAGATTCCTTTCTTAATCTTGCTTCCCTTCAGAGCAGAGGAAATGCTGTCTGTGTCTTTATTTCTCAAGATGATAAACATGAATCTAGCACAAGCAAAGCAGAAGGAAATAATACAGGACCCACTTATAATTAAATTTACAGATAATAGTTCAGGAAAAAACAAATCCAAACCTCCATCAGAAGACTGAGCTGGCAGGATGGAGAAACGCTACCCACTAAGCTCCCAATGCATCATTTCCTTGAAAACAATTGATACAATATACGAGTTCACATTGGTTTAGCTATAAATAGAGATCTGAACATATTTAGATAATTGATTTCTCCCAGGATCTGGTTTGTAAAAGAAGATGGAGCTCTGGAAACACATGTTCTACAAGCTCTGCATTCAGATACAAATTAGATTTCACCCAGACTGAGCCAAGAAAAGACAGACTGGGGGGGGAGTGTTTCTTATAGCAGATCAGCTCTGATGGGAGACACAAGTGTCAGAAAAGAAACGAAGCACAAGGCAAAGGAGAGTAGCAAGCATTGACCAACTAGACAGTTTTGAGATTCTTGGGGCCTTGGTGAAAAGAAACGGACTAGATTTAAAGAGGTTTCTGGACCATTTTGACTATTTGATGTTAGAAATACAATTAGGGTCATGAATTAAGGGCCAGAGTTCAAAAGGAAATATTTAAACAAGGCAACTCTACTCTTGTGCAAGAGGGTATTCTACAATCAAGGGCTGCAATGCAAAGTGCAGGGAATCAAAGTGGTCATCGTCTTTTATCACTAAGGCAGGGGAAATATTGGTTGTCTCCATTGGCTGAGGTTTAGTCATACAGTCTGAAAACTCATTGGCTAATAGGGAAATGGGAGGAAGGGGCCATGAAGTTTACTTAAACAAGCAGCACAAGAGTTTATAGAAGAATAAACTCTACATCGAGTTTTAAAGTTTTCTTTCTCTGGGGTAACAATACAAAGTAGGACACTGTTTGGAGTGTGCAAGTAAGCAACACACCTAAGCCCACAGTCTGCCATTCAATGTTGATGCTAAACAATTCCTACTCTGGGTTACTCTGTGTTGTTAAGTTGTGATGTTCAGCAGGTTAAATGAATTTTTAAATTACAATGATTTACCCCATGATAAGTCAAAGGAAAACGCTCTCTGTAAAAAAAGCTCTATTGCAAAGTGTTATTTTGAAGTAGACTTAGATAATTTGTAAAAGAATAATGTATACCCTTAATAACCGTACAACAGAAACAAGATATAATTCTGATATTTATTTACTTTTAGCTGCTGCTCATATATGACAAATACTTTAAAATGTGAATTGTTATTCATGTGGATCTATATGGACTTCAGATGTGGGCACAGAGAGATACCAAAGGAGAGAAGTCAAGAGATATCTAGAGACAGACCCTCTGTCTCGCCCACCCGGGACAGGACTTGCTGGGTCCTCCATCCCAAGTAAGTTCCACAGGCACCCAGGTCGCCACTCGTCCCAGCTCCTCCCACCAGCCAGCCTGAGCAACATCCAGGCTGCCTCAGGTTTGCCTGGGCCATGCTCCAGGTCCCAGCCACTTTGTCTTGCCCGCCTGCTCGCCAGGGACAGGACTCGCTTGCGGTCCTCCATCCTAGGTAAGATCCACCAGCACCTAGGTCCCACTCGTCACAGCTCTTCCCACCAGCCAGCCTGAGCAGGCGCTGTTCCAGCCCAGTGAGGACCCCTGGGCCACACCCCAGTTCCCAGGTTATTTGCGCCAGCCGCCAACACCTGTGCCCTTTCCCCTGTCTGCCCAGGATGCTCTTGCAGTCCAGCGAGGACACACTGCCCCCAGTCTAGCAAGGACACACTGTGCCCCAGTCCAGGGAGGACACACTGCTCAGCAGAATTCAACAGTCCAAAGAAGACCCAGGAAAACTGTAGGGGACAAAGGCCACACATCTGAAATCCTCTAAATTCATCCTATCACATGGGAGAGATTCTCCACATCCAGTCCAAGGATAAGTAAATCCTACTTTTTACCATCCTGTTTCTTTCAATTATTAGTTACTGAAGAGTAACTTTTCCATATAGCCATCCCCAAAACATATACAACTTCAGGGACTATACCACTCACGCTCACATATCACCAAAGTATGAAATCATAAAAATGCACTAATATTCACCCCTGTCCACCCCCTATACTAACAGCCTAATAGCCTCATCTAGGAAATAACAATAATAAGCGTAAACAACACCAAGGCAAACACTAGTAATAACTGCCTGAGAGTAGTGATACTAACTAATTCAGTTCATTCAAAAACACAGACAAATTGAAAGAAGGTCTTAAGAGATAAAACAGCAATGCCCAAGTCAAAGTGCAAATCCATGAGAAACAAAATTCAAGAAAACAAATCTCCCACTGAAAAAATTAACCCCATAATGATATACTCCAACCAGAACAAATCCAAAGAAAATAGCCAAGAAAGCCTGACCCAAGATAACAACTTTCAAACTATGATCATTACCATGAAAGACGAAATCCAGGAGGAGTTAAATAACTGCATCAACCCCTTTGAACAGGAACACAACAGACAGTTGGAGGAGTTGAGAAAAACAGTGCAAGAAACAAAAATAAGCATAGAGCAGTTAAAACAGTCTCAAGCAGTTTAAAACTGAGCTAAAAGACAAATTACCCTCAACCCAGAACTCAACAGAGAGTCTTATCAACAGAACAAACGATGCAGAAAATAGAATTTAAGACCTTGAAGACAAAGTGGGAGTATTAAAAAGCTCAATGGAAGAGGTTCTTAAAGCTAAAAAGATACTTGAGAGGAATATCCAGGAGATATGGGACACCCTGAAGAAGCCTAACATGCATATTCATGGAATACCAGAGCAAGAATCTCAAAATACCACCCCTGAGGAAATTTTTCAAATGATCATTAAGGAAAACTTTCCTCATCTAAAAAAAGAGAGGCCTATACATATACAACAGGCATTAAGCACCCCAAACAGATACGACCAAAACAGAAGCTAGCCATGGCAAATAATAGTTAAAACACTCCACATTCAAGATAAAGAACTGGTGCTTAGAGCTTCAAGGGAGACAAAACAAGTCACTTTTAAAGGTAAACCTATTAAAATAACAACTTCTCAGTCAAAACAGTAAAAGCAAGAAGAGCTTGGAGAGATATCCTTCAAGTATTGAATGAGCAAAAATGTCAACCAAGGCTGATTTACCCTGCAAAACTATCAGTCATGATCGAGGGAGAAAGAAAAATTTTCCAGCACAAAGACAACTTGAAGGGATACAGGTCCACCAAACCAGGCCTTTAAAAAATGCTAGAAATGATACTCAAGCTTGAAGAAAAAAACAGGCATATCCAGGAGAACAGAAGGCAAGTATAACACCATTAAAAGTGAAGCAATATGCTTATAAAAACTACTAAACATAATAAATGTCTGGAATTAAAAATAGTTTCTTCATTATAACACTAAATGTTAATGGAATTAATTCACCGATCAAGAGACACATTACAAACTTGGATTAAAAATCACAATCCATCAATCTGCTGCCTGCAGGAAACCCATCTCACTACAAAAGATACGCATGCCCTAAAAATAAAAGGCTGGTCAACAATTCTACAAGCTAACGGAAGCAGAAAACAGGCAGGGTAGCAATTATGCTATCAGACAAAGTGGACTTCAAACCAAAGAAAATTATAAGAGACATGGATGGATACTACATTTTAGTCACAGGTACAATTCACCAGGAAGACGTCACAATACTTAACATATATACATCCAATACGGGCCCCTCCACATTCATTAAGAAAACCCTACAGCGTCTAAAGGGAGAAATCAACTCCCAAACGATAATTCTTGGGGACTTCAACACCGCCCTTTCAACATGGAACACATCAACAGGTCAAAAGCTTAACAAAGACACTTTGGAACTTAATCAAACCCTTAAAGAAATGGACCTTACAGATCTCTATTGAACTTTTCACCCACGCACCAAAGAATACACATTTTTCTCAGCAGCACACGGAACTTTCTCCAAAATAGATCACATATTGGGCCACAAAATGAATCTCTACATATACAGGAAAGTTGAAATTCTAGGCTGTGCCCTATCAGACCACCACGGCCTAAAGCTGGACATTCACAACACAACAGAAGACAGAAAATACACTAACTCTTGGAAACTTAACACTATGATGCTGAATGAGAACTGGATTCAGGAAGAAATTAAAAAGGAGATTCAAGATTTCTTGAAAGCGAATGATAATGAAAATACAATTTATCAAAATCTCTGGGACACAATGAAAGCTGTTCAAAGAGGTAAGTTCATAGCTCTTAATGCCTACATCAAAAAAATAGAAACATCAGAAATAATGCAGCTTAAAAGCTTTAGAGAAACTAGAGCAATCTGATCCCAAAAGTAGTAGAAGAGAGGACATTAGCAAAATAAGGGGAGAAATATCTGAAATTGAGATTAAGAAAACGATAGAAAAAATCAACCAATCAAAAGGCTGGTTCTTTGAAAAAATCAGTAAGATTGATACACCCCTAGCTAAATTAACCAAAAGAAAGAGAGAGAAAACCCAAACTAACAAAATTAGAAATGAAAATGGAGTTATCACTACTGATACCCAAGAAATCCGAGAATTATAATATCATATTTCAAAAACTTATACTCTGTGAAGTTTGACAACACAAAAGAGATGGATGAATTTCTAAGTAAACACAACTTACCTAAATTGAATCAGGAAGTTGTGAATTATTTAAATAGTCCTATAACATATGAGGAAATTGAGGAAATACTCTAATCTTCCCACCAAAAAATGTCCTGGACCAGATGGATTCAGCACAGAGTTCTACCAGACATTTAAGGAGTTAACACCAATACTCCTTAAACTATTCCAACAAATAGCAAAAGAAGGAACACTACCAAATTCCTTCTATGAAGCTAATATCGTTTTAATCCCAAAACCTAATAAAGATTCACTTAAAAAATAAAACTATAGGCCGATCTATCCTGATGAACACAGACGCAAAGATTTTCAACAAAGTCTTAGCAAATCGGATTCAAAAACATATTAAAAAGATCATTCACGGGGACCAAGTAGGCTTCATCCCCAGCACACAAGGTTGGTTCAACATACGCAAATCAATAAATGTAATTCATCATGTAAACCAATCCAAAGTCCAAGACCACATGATATTCTCGATAGATGCAGAAAAAGCTTTTGAAAAGATCCAACAGCCTTTTTTGATCAAAACGCTAGAGACAGTAGGAATGGAAGGAACCTTTATCAATATAATAAAAGCTGTATACAACAAGCCCACAGCAAGGATTATGCTCAATGGAGAACAATTGGAAGCATTCCCACTTCGATCAGAACTAGACAAGGCTGTCCACTCTCACCACTATATTGTACTTGAAGTCTTAGCTGAAGCCATAAGACAAGAAAGGGACATAAGAGGGATTCAAATCGGCAAGGAAGAAGTCAAGCTGTCCCTATTTGCAGATGACATGATCTTATACCTAAGTGATCCCAAAAACTCCACCTCGCCTGTGGTTCTACATACACACACACACACACACACATACACACACATACACGCACAAATGAATAAAATAATAAATCTTAAAAAAAATAAATAAACCAGCCCAAAATTCAAGACACATGATACTTTTTTTAATTTTTTTATTTCTTATTTATTCAATTGTGTGTGTGTATGTGTGGTGTGTATGTGTGTGTGTGTATGTAGAACCAGGAAAGAATTCAGGAACCACCATGGACCACCTCCACCTCCTCCTTGTTTACGCTGCCCAGGGATCACAGGCTCCACCCTAACAGGACCAGAAACGCAGTCCACCCCCGCTTCCGCCCAGCGTCTATACGTGGGGTCCAGGATCTGAACTCAGGACCTTCTGCCTGCAAGGCAGAGGCTTAACCCCTGAGCCACCTCTTCAGCCCCGACACATGATACTCTTGATAGACACAGACAAAGCTTTTGACAAGATCTAACAGCCCTTTATGATCAAAACCCTAGACACAGTTGGAATGGAAGGAACCTTTATCAACATAATAAAAGCTGGATACAACAAGGCAACAAGCAAGGAATATATTTAATGGGGAAAAACTTGAAGCATCCCTGCTTTGATCAGGCACTACACAAGGCTGTCTACTCTCACCACTTCTATTCAATATTGTACTTGAAGTCTTAGCTGAAGCCATAAGACAAGAAAGGGACATAAAAGGGATTCAAACTGGCAAGGATGAAGTCAAGTTATCCCTATTTGCAGATGACATGATCATACACCTGAGTGATCATAAAAACTCCACCAGGAAGCTCCTGGAACTAATATAGGAGTTCAGCATGGTGGCAGGATACAAAATAAACATACAAAAATCAGTGGCCTTCCTATATGCCCAGAATGAAAGAAGTGAAAAAGCCCTGAAAGAAACAACCCATTTACTATAGCCCCTAAAAAAATATGAAACATCTTGGTATAAGCCTAACCAAGGAATTAAGAGACCTTTACAATGAAAACTTTAAAACCCTAAAGAAAGAAATTGCAGAAGACAACAGAATGATGGAAAGACCTCCCATGTTCCTGGATTGGCAGAATCAATATTGTAAAAATGACCATCCTATCAAAGGCAATATACAGATTCAATGCTATACCAATCAAAATCCCACTGTAATTCTTTAAAGAGGTGGTTCAAATAATTTCAAAATTCATATGAAGGCACAAAAGATCCAGGAGAGCAAAAAAAATCCTGAGTAACAAAAACACTGCTAGAAGTATCATCATACCAAACCTTAGTCTATACTACAAATCCATAGTTATAAAAACAGCCTGGTACTGGCTCCAAAATAGACATAAAGATCAATGGATAAGGGTTGAAGACCCAGATATAAGCCCACACAACTACAGCCATTTGATCTTTGACAAAGGGACCCAAAGAATCCAATGGAAAAAGAATAGCATCTTCAACAAATGGTGCTGGCAAAACTTGGTTATCCACATGCAGAAGATTAAAACTGGACCCGTACTTGTCACCATGTACAAAAATTAATTCCAAATGGATCAAGAACCTCCATATAAGGCCAGAAACTATAAAAACCTTAATTGAAAGGGTAGAGAAATCCCTTGAGCTGATTGGGCTAGGCCAACAGCTCTTAAACGGACTTCCTGATAGCAAAGTCACTATGACCAAAACTCAACAGATGGGATCTTGTGAAATTAAAGAGCTTCTGTTCAGATAAAGAGATTGTAACTCGAGCACAAAGGCAACCCACAAAATGGGAGAAAATCTTCACTAACCACATATCTGATAGAGCTCTATTATCCAGAGTGCACAAAGAACTTAGAAAACTAAACACCAAGGAAACAAATGGCCCAATTAAAAAATGGACCTTGGAACTTAAAAGAAACTTTACCAGGGAAGAAATTGAATGTCTAACAAATATTTTTAAAAATGTTCTGCATCCTTAGCCATCAAGAAATGCAAATCAAAACCTCCCTGAGATATCATCTCACCCCAGTCAGGATGGCAAAAATCCACAATACAAGCAGCACCAAATGCTGGAGAGAATGTGGAAAGAAGGGAACTCTCCTACACTGCTGGTAGGAGTGAAGGCTTATACAACCACTCTGATGAGACATCTTGCAATTCTTAAAAAAGTTAAAGATTGAAATGCCATATGTCCCTGCTATTCCACTATTGAGAATAATCTCCCATACAGCAAAAATTCACCTCAATAGCATAAGCATGACCATGTTTGTAGCAGCACTGTTTACAACAGCAAAGTCATAGAATCAACACAAATGCCTAATAGTTGACAAGTGGATAAAGAAAATGTGGTATATTTATACAATGGAATACTACTTAGCCACCAAAAGTAATGAATTAATGAAAGTTGCTGGAAATTGGATGGAATCAGAAACAATTATATTGAGTGAAGTATCCCAGACACAAAAAATTAAGCTCTGTATGTACTCCCTAATAGGTGGATCCTAGTACCAAACCCACTTAGTGACACATTCAAAGATAAATCTCTGTAATAGCTACAGTAATTGCAAAGATTATAAGCAAGGAGGAAAGGGAAAAGAGGGCTCCTCCAGAAACAAGGAGAGAGGGGATCATGCTACAGCATAGAAAATAGGCCACCATCAAGGACTGCAAGTAAGTAATGAGACATCTGGTTGGGCTCACAGACTCTCCTTACTGATCACTTGCATCTATCTGATGGGGTATGATCTCACCAGAAATGGAGGGCATAGAGTCTGGCAGATAGAAGGTAACCATCCTGCAAATGAGAGACTAACCCCCCACAGCAGTCTCCTATTCTTATTCCATCTATCTTTGAATCTACTGCTATAATAAGACTTTATTTTAACAGCATTTTATCTCTGGCCAGGGGGTGATATCAATACCCATCAGGATGGAGCCCAGGACAGTGCAGGAGTAGCAAAACTGAAATAAAAAATTAACAAACCATAATTCAGAAAATCAGAGATTCTACATCAACCACCTGGAACCAGGCCAGCCTAATCTCTTCCCATCCTAAAGCTCAGGGAAATTTGCGGAAGAGGGGGTGGTTAGATTGTGAGAACCTAAAGATGGGAAGAGCAATGATATGCAAGATACTCCATACAAGCTAGGGCCGAAGTAATCATAATAGGACTTTGCATGACCTGCGCAATTACCAACATATCACTGAACCCCCAAAGTCTAGCATGGATCACAGGCACTACAATACTTACAGGCAAGGGATTAACAGCCACAATAGTGTTCCTATACTAAAGGGGAACACAAAAAAGAGCTCTAGGCAATGCTACTGAGTCCTCATCAGAGAAGAGGACTCAGAGGGAAGTTTGACATGCACACTAAAGGATGCTCCAGGAATGGTGGAGGGGGGGGAGTGAGCACTGGAGAAAGGGAAGGAGGTGGGCAAAGGAAAGGGAAAAGAGGGGAGGGATCAACTTTTTATGAGTGGAAGAAATATTTTTTTAAAAAGTGAAGAAAAAGAGATACCTAGAGATGTTACATATCTTGGAGGAGGGACTGTGAACAGTTGGGGGAATTTTAAGGTCGGATTTGTGAAATAGACCTCAACTAAATGCAGAAATGGGAATCAAGAGCATGCAGAGAAAAGAGCAGATTTGCCAAATTTGACATTTTAAAGTGCACATTTTTCCCCAATAAGTGGTTTATGTTTCATTAACTAAATTAGCACCTCATTTGAAAAAACTCTAGAAAGATTGAATTCAGTTTGTGGTTTTTAATGTTTATTGGTTAAGTTTTTGGCTTTGCATAGAGGAGAAATTAACAGGCAGAGGGAAAAACCTCTGAGTAATGAAGCTCCCAGGGCAGGATATTTTCTAAAAACAATTAACAGAAATATGGTGTGTGTGGAATGCACTCAGCTTTGTAAGCTTTGTCATAAATGCAAGTATGCTGGAGCAGTTTTAATGTTGCTCCTCATGCATCTGCAGAGCTGCTTGGATACCAGACATAAACAGGTGCATGAATGTATTTTATTATTATAATTATTAGCATATTAACCACACACATTAATGGGTATCAAGATGCCTCTTGATAATGCTTAAGCTCCAAGCCCAGAGGTAAACGGTAGGTCTGGAAAGATGACTTTCTGTGGGCGATGCAGAGGGCAGTTCAGGCTCAGCTAGGGTGGTGAGTGGAAAACAGATCTGAGCAATCCGTGCTGACTCTCCTCCATGGCATCTCCTTTGCCATGAGCCTGACCGCGAGGTTTCACCCATCCACTGGCACCTCTGGACTTTCATTCTCACTCTGTCCTGGAAATCCCCAGTAACCCCATAAAGTAACTCTCCTTTCGACTGATAATAAGATATTTTCCCTTCCCCCTTCAGTGGTGGACAGTCACATCCACCGACTTATCTGCATGCATGCTCCCTTTCATATCATCCCTACTGTTGTTAGAAAGTTCTTCATACACTAAACCCCAAACCATTGCCTCAGCCACTGTCAAATAGCTAAATAGTTAAAACTTCCTTTCCTGTGTCCCTACCCCTTTTGTCCCATTTTCCTATTAGCAAATTAGTTCTCAGACTGTACAACTGAACCTCAGCAGATGGGAAATGACTTAATTCAATTTCTAATTTTCACTATTGTGCCCCATGCTCAGAACCCTCGACCATCAAGTTGATATCTATATCTAAAAAGCATGTTAGCAATCAAGGCACTGCAAATCAAAACTATGAGATTTCATCTGATTCCATTCAAAATGGTAAAGGTTGAGAAAGTCAATGAGAACAAATGTTGGTGAGAAGATGAGGAAAGGGATACCCTTATTCAACATTGGTAAGAATGTAGACTTGGGAAACCAGTGTAGAGATTCCTCAAGCAATTAGAAATAAAGCAAAACTGCCATATGACCAAATTCTACTGCCTTGGGAGTATTCCCAGAGAACTTTTAATATCAGTTAATACTATAGAGATACATGTACATCTTCATTGTAGCTTCATTCACCATAATAAGAAAATCCAATCAGCCTAGATATTCATCAGCTGATGAATGGATAATGAAAATGTAACACGTATACACAGTGGAACATTATTCAATAACTAAAAAAGAAATTCACAAATAAGGACTGGAACGAGGGCTCGGGGGTTAAGTCTCTGCTTGAAAGCAAAAGAACCTGATTTTGGATCTTGGATCCCATGTAAAAGGTTGGATATAAATAGCATCAGCCTGCACTTCTGGCCTTAGAAGGTGGAGTCTTGGGAACTCCAGAGCAAAGCCAAAGAAGGTAGAGAAACCCAGGATAATACCAAAATCACTCTTGGATCTCCATGAGCACATTCTGATATACACAGATACATGCATATGCTCACACACACACACACACGCACACACAAATATATTTTAATAAAAAATTCACAGTTAAATGAATGACACTGAAAAAAAATTATACTAAATGAGGAAATTCAGATCCAGAAAGAAAAACATATGTTCTGTCTTCTATGATGATGCTAACATTTAACCTTCAGACTTATGCAGTCAGCAACCTCTAGCTAATTAGTTTCTATAAAGCAAGAAGTAGTGACCAGTAGAAAATAGATGACTGAGGAGCAATCAGCCCCAGGCATCAGAGAAGAGGGAATATAAGGGGCTGAAGAGGTGGCTCAGAGGTTAAGCCTCTGACTTGAATGCAGAAGGTCCTGAGTTCAGATTTCGGATTCCTTGTAAAAATTCCAGGTTTATGAAGGCAGAGCCTAGGACATTCCAGAGCAAAGCAAAGAGGAGGTGGAATAATCCAGAGTGATCCCAAAGTCACCCTTGGGACATCCGTACACACAGTGTCCTCTGACATACACAGATACACATTCACATATATATGCAAAAACTAAAAATTAATTAATTAAAATATTCTTTAAAAAGAAGAGGGAACAGAAAAACACTTAAGCCGCCCTCCCCCAGCCTTAAGCAGAGGACACACACATCAGCATAATCAAAGGGGATTCAGAGATCTATGGTTGAACAAGATGCCAACAAATAGTAAAAGTTGATAACATAATGCTTGACATGGCATATAACCCACTCCCAAAGGCTCATGAGCTTCTATGGAAAAGAGTTTAGAAAGAATGAAAGGGCCAGAAGACAGGAAAAGAGTTATGAAATCCTGTTTATCTAAAGCCACATGGCAACCACAAACCCACAGAGGGAATAATAGCTGACACACTGACAAGTCAGCATTATGACTAGTGATTGGCCATGAACTGATAAGAATGTCATGGAGCTTTCTGCCCCAGAATGGGACCAGGGCACACTCCATGCTCAAGTAAGGATTCTAGACTATGCACCAGGCCCCAGGTCATCTGTGCACCCCACTAGCCACTCTGCCTTTCTGACCCGGACCTGGACCCTGACCTAGACTAGACCTGGACCAGGGTAGACTCTCTGCTCCTCACATAAGGCCCCTAGACCACGCCCAGGCCCTAGGTCATTTCTGGACCCCGCTAGCTACTCTGCCTTTCTGCTCCAGTCCCCAGGCAGACTCCCAGCTCCTCAGAATACAACAGAGTCCAGAGAAAACCCAAGCAAAGGGCTAGGGGACCAACACCATTCATCTGAGGTCTTCTAAAATGATCCCATTATATGTGAGAGAACCTTTGCATCAAACTCTAAGATAAATAAACCCTTTTTACCATCTTGTTCCTCTCAATTATTAGTCACTGTAGTTTACCTTTTCCATATAGCCACCCAAAAACCCATATAACTTCAGGGACTATACCACTCACCCTCACATATCACCAAGGAAGTAAACCTAAAAAGTGAATTACCATACTAATCTTCAATCCCTGTCTACTAAACCCACCATAATTGATGGCCTAAGAGTCCAATAGCCTCATCTAGGAAATAACACCAACACCAGACAGGTGTACCCAACTCCAAAGCAAACACTAGCAATAACTGCTCAAGTGTATAATACTGTCTAATTCAGTCCAGCCAAAAATACACAAAAACAAAAATAAGGACACAAGAGATAAAACAAAAATGCCCAGGTCACATAGAAAATACATGACAAACAAAAAACAAAACAACAAATCTCCTGCAAAAAGAATCAACCCCACAATGATTGATTCCAATCAGAACAAACTCACAGAAATAACCAAGAAAGCCATACTTAAGATAATCATTTTCAAAGCCTGATCTTTACTATGATCAAAACAATGAAAGAGGAGATCCAGGAGGAGTTAAATAACCACATCAACCACTTTGAACAGGAACATAATAGACACTTGGAAGGAGATGAGAAAAGCAGTGGAAGAAACAAAAATATGCATAGAGCATTAAAATAATCTCAAGCAGAGTGTAAATTTGAACTAAAAGACAAACTATCTTCAACCCAGAGCTCAACAGAGAGTCTTACCAGCAGAACTAATGAAGCAGACAGTAGAATATCAGATCTTGAAGACAAAGTGGAAGAACTGACCAATTCAACCAAAGTTGTTAAAAGTCATAAAGCCACTTGAGAGGAATATTCATGAGTTATATAATACCTTGAAGAAACCTAACATTCATGGAGTACCAGAACAAGAAAATCCCAAAATATCATACCCAAGGAAATTTTTCAAATTATCATCACAGAAAACTTCCCACATCTAAAGAAAGAGAGGCCCATCCAAATACAAGAGGCATTCTGCACTCCAAACAGATATGACCAAAATAGAAACTTGCCATGGCAAATAATAGTTAAAACACCACACTCACAAGGCAAAGAAAATGTGCTGAGAGCTTCAGAAGGAAAAAAAGTCACTTTTAAAAAAATTTTTATTTATTCAATTGTGCATGTATGTGTGTGTGTTTGTGTGTGTGTGTATGTATGTATGTATGTGTGTGTGTAGAACTACGGGCGAATTAGGGAACCACCATGGACTGCCTCCACCACCTCCTTGTTTACTCTGTCCTGGGGATTCACAGGCTCTGCCCTACCAGGACCAGAAATGCAGGCCACCCCCGCTTCTGCCCAGCATCTATACGTGGGGTCTAGGACCAGAACTCGGGACCTTCCACCTGCAAGGCAAAGGCTTAACCCCTGAGCCACCTCTCCAGCCCAAAAAGGCACTTTTAAAAGTAAACCTATTAAAATAACAAATGATTTTTAAATAAAAATAGTAAAAGCCAGAAGAACTTGGAGAGACATACTTCGAGTATTGAGTGAGCACAAATGTCAACCCAGGTTGATATACCCAGCAAAACTATCACTCATGATCAAGGGTGAAAGAAAAATTTTCCACCATAAAAACAACTTGAAGGCTTACATGACCACCAAACCAGGCCTTCAGAAAATGCTAGAAATGATACTCAAGCTTGAAGAAAAGAACAAGCATATCCAGAAGGACAGAAGTATAATAACACCAAAACCTACAAGCTAAATAATACATTAATAATAAGCCACTAAACACAAATAGTGTCATAAATTATAAGTAATTTCTCCATTATAAACTAAATGTCAATGAAATTAACTTACCAATGAAAAGAAATTAAAAACATTGATTAGAAATCACAACCCATCCATCTGCTACCTTCAGAACACAACTCTCACCACAAAAGATAGGCACATCCTAAAAATAAAAGGCTGATCAAAAATTCTTCATGCTAATGGAACCGGGAAACAGGCAGGGATAGCAATTATGCTATATGACAAAGTGGACTTCAAACCAAACAAAAGCATAAGAGACACAGAAGGATACTATATTTTAGTCACAGGTACAATTCACCAGAAAAACTTCACAATATTGAACATACACGCACCTAATATGAGCTCTTCCACACTCATTAAGCAAATGCTACAATGTCTAAAGTAAGAAATCAACTCCAAAATGATAATTCATGGGGATTTTAATACTGCCCTCTCAACATGGGATAGATCAACAGGTCAAAAGCTTAACAGAGACAATTTGGAACTTAATCAAACTCTTAATGCAATGGACCTGACAGATCTCTATCAAACTCTCCATCCATACACCAAAGAATACACATTTTTTTCAGCAACCCATGGAACTTTCTCCAAAATAGACCACATATTGGGCCACAAAACAAATCTCCACATATACAGGAAAGTTGAAATTCTAGCCTGCACCCTATCAGACCACCATGGTCTAAAGTCTGACATCTGCAACACAATAAACAGCAGAAAATAAACTAACTCCTGGAAACTAAACACTATAATGCTAAATGAGAATTGACTTCAGGAAAAAATCATAAAGGACATTCAAGATTTTCTAGACGAGAACGATAATGAAAATACAACTTATCAAAATCTTTGGGACACAATGAAAGCCGTCCTAAGAAGTAAGTTTATAGCTCTTAATGCCTATATACCAAAAAATAGAAACATCACAAATTTACAACTTAACAATGCAGCAAAGCTTTAGAGAAACAAGAGCAATCTGATCCCAAAAGTAGCAGAAGAGAGATTAGCAAAATTAGGGGAGAAATATCTGAAATTGAGATAAGGAGAATGATACAGAAAATCAACCAGTCAAAAAGCTGATTCTTTAAAAAAAAATCACCGAGATTGATACACCTGTAGCTAAATTAACCAAAATCAAGAGGTTTTCTCTCTCAGTAAACCTAAATTAACAAAATTTGCAATGAAAATGGAGTTATCACTACTGATACCCAAGAAATTCAGAGAATTATAAGGGCATATTTCAAAAATGTATATTCCATGAAATTTGATAACACAAAAGAAATTGATAAATTCCTAAGTAAGCACAACTTACCTAAGTTGAATCTTCCCACCAAATAATGTCCTGGACCAAATGGATTCATCACAGAATTCTATTTAAGGAACAAATAACACCAATACTTCTTAAACCGTTCCATCATATTGCAACGGAAGGAATACTGCCAAATTCTTTCTATGATGCTAACATCATACTAATTTTAAAACCTAATAAAAATACACTTAAAAAAGAAAACTATAGGCCAATCTCTTTCAATAGATGCAGAAAAGCTTCAGGCAAGTTTCAACATCCTTTTATGATCAAAACTCTAGAGAGAGTTGGAATTACAACATAACAAAAGCTCTATACAAAAGACAACAGCAAGGATTATACTCAATGGGGAAAAACTTGAAGCAGTCCCACTTCAATCAGGAACCAGACAAGGCTATCTACTCTCACCACTTCTACTTAATATTGTACTTGAAGTCTTAGCTAGAGCCATAAGACAAAAGAAGAAGATAAAAGGGATTCAAATTGGCAAGGAAGGCATCAAGCTATCTCTATTTGCAGATGATATGATCATATACCTGAGTGATCCTAAAAACTCCACCAGGAGACTCCTGGAACTAATACAGAAGTTCAGCAGGGTGGCAGGTTACAAATACATGTGCAAAAATCAGTGGCCTTCCTATATGCCAAGGATGAAAAAGTGAAAATGTCCTAAGAGAAACAATCCCACTTACTATAGCCCCTGAAAAAATGAAATACCTTGGTATAAATCTAACCAAAGAAGTGAGAGACCTATATAATAAAAACTTTAAAACCCTAAAGAAAAAAAGTTACAGAAGGCACCAGAAGGTGGAAAGACTTCCCATGCTCCTGGATTAGCAGAATCAACATCATAAAAATGACCATCCTACCAACAGATTCAACACTGTACCAATCACATTCACAAAGCAATTCTTTAAAGAAACTAACCAAACAATCTCAAAATTCATATGGCCAAAATACAAAAGGCCAAGGATAGCAAAAATAATCCTGAGTAACAAAAACACTGCTGGAGGTATCACCATACCAAACCTTAGTCTACACTACAAATCCATAATAATAAAAACAACATAGTACTGGTTCCAAAATAGACATATAGATAAATGGTAAGGATTGAAGACCCAGATATAAGCTCACACAATTACAGCCATTTGATCTTTGACAAAGGGGCCAAAAAAATCCAATGGAAAAAGAATAGCATCTTCAACAAATGGTGCTGGCAAAACTGGATATCCACATGCAGAAGATTAAAACTGGACCCATACTTATCACCATGCACAAAAAATAATTCCAAATGGATAAAAGATCTTAATATTAAGCCAGAGATTATAAAAACCCTAGTTGAAAGAGTAGGGAAATCCCTCGAGCTGATTGGGCTAAGCCAACAGTTCCTAAACAAAAATCCAATAGCATAGTAACTAGAACCAACAGATAAATGGCCCGATTAGAAAATGGCCCTCAGAACTCAAAAGAAACTTTTCTAAGGATATAATTGAAATGGCTAACAAATATCTTTAAAATGCTCCATATCCCTAACCATCAGGGAAATGCAAATCAAAACTTCTCTGAGATATCATCTCACCCCAGTCATAATGGTAAAAATCCACAATATAAATAACACCAAATGCTGCAGAAGAAGTGGAGAGAAGGGTACTCTCATACTTTGCTGGTGGGAATAGAGGCTTATATAACCTCTCTGGTGATCAGTTTGGTGATTTCTAAAAATTTTAAAGATTGAAATGTCATATGACCCTGCTATACCACTTCTGGGAATAATCCCCCATAATGCAGAAATTCACTACAGTGCTGTTGCAGTTTGTCTTCATGGTTGCTAATAAATCACCATCAAATGGCTTAAGGAAACAAAGGTTTATTCTCTCTTATTACTGGTTACAGTTCTCAGTCCAGCTTGGTGGGAGAGCATGCACCAATACCAGGGCCAAGGGAACTGGCCACACCATCTCTACCCGACAGCTGAGAGAGGGACAATCCTTACTTGCCAGACCAGCATGTCTGGCCAAGTACACAGAAGGATGCCAACTCTCTCAACCAGCTCTTCGTGATTTATTCTAGGGCTTAATCCCACCTTCCATTGGCTGGGCCTTCCCCATTAGCTAGACACTCCTTCAGGTTCGCTCTGGACTTAACTCAACTACTAATTCTCCACAAATGTGCCCAGAGCTCAAACCCACAACCATCAAGTTGACACCTGTGCCCAACTATAACAAGTGCCATATGCACAATCATGTTTATTGCAGCACTATTTACAATAGCAACATCATGAAATCAACCCAAATGCCCAACAGTTAAAGAATGGATAATGAAAATGTGGTATGTTTATACAATGGAATACTACTCAGTCATCAAAAAAGATGAATTAATGAAGTTTGATGGGAAATGGATGGAATTTGAAAAAATCATATTGAGTGAAGTATCCCAGACACAGAAATTTAGACACTGTACGTACTCTATAATAAGTGGATCCAAGTTCTAAACCCAGTTAATAACATATTCGAAAGTAAACCTCTGTAATACTTACTGTAACCACAAAGGAATACAAACAGGAGGAAAGGGAAAGGAGGACCCCCACAAAAAAAGAGATAGGGTATCACTGTTCAGTAGAGAAAATAGGTCTCCATCAAGTATTGCATGTAAGTGGGGAGACATCTTGTGAAGCTCACTCTCACTTCCCTTCCTGGTCACTTGTGACTGAACAAGTTACCTCAGGGAGGATATAGGGACTGGCAGATAGACAGTAACCATTCCACAAATGGGACACTGATGTTCCCCCACTGCTGTATCCTACTGCTATTCTTCCATCTACCTTTGAGTCTCCTCTTATATTAAGATCTTCATTTAAACATTCTTTTATCTTTGGTTAGGAGGTGACCTTCAATACCAATCAAGATTCAGCCAAGGCCAGTGAAGGAAAAGCAAAACTGAAAACAACAACAAACCATAATTTAGGACCCCATGGTGGGAATGCAGGCTCATACAGCCACTCTGGCGAGCCGTCTGGAGATTCTTAAAGAAATTAAAGATTGAAATGCCATATGACCCTGCTATTCCACTTTTGGGAATAACCCCCCATACAGCAGAGGTTCACCTCGATAGCACAAGCACGACCATGTTCATAGAAGCACTGTTTACAATAGCTAAGTCATGGAATCAGCCCAAATGTCCAACAGTTGACGAGCGGATAAGGAAACTGTGGTACATCTATACAATGGAGCACTACTCAGCCATCAAGAATGATGAATTACTGGAATTTGCCGGGAAATGGATGTCATTAGAAACAATTATATTAAGTGAAGTATCCCAGACCCAGAAAATTAAGCACCGTATGTACTCCCTAATAGGTGACTCCTAGTACCAAACCCACCCAGCCCACCTAGAGACAGTAATTGCAAGGATTATGAACAGGAGGGATGGGGTAGGAGGGCCACACCAGAAACAAGGAGAGAAGGGACCATGTTACAGCAGGGAAAATAGGCCTCCACCAAAGACCCAAATAAGTAATGAGACATCTGATTAAGTTCACAGACTTTTGTTCCTGATCACTTACTACTGAGGGGGTGTGATCTCACCAGAAGAGGAGGGCATATAGTCTGGCAGATAAAAAGTAACCATTTTGCAAATGGGTGATAGACCCCTCCCTTACTTTGGTTTCCCAGCTTTTTGTCTCTGGCCAGGGGGTAACATACAATGCCCACCAGGACGGAGTGAAGGGCATTGCAGGAGCAGCAAAACTGCAAAAGAAAATCAACAAACCACAATCCAGAACTTCAGAGACTCTGTATCAACCACCTAGAACTAGGCCAGCTTAGTCTCTCCCCATCTTGAAGCTCAGGGACATTTGCGGAAGAGGGGGCGGTAAGAGTGTAAGAGCAAAAGGATGGGAGGAGCAATGATATGTAAGATACTCTATACTAGTTAGGGCTGAAGCAATCATAATTGGACTTTGCATGCCCTGCGCATTGTCCAACACACTGTTGACCTCACAAAGTCTAGCATCTGCTAAAGGCACCAAGATCCTTGGAGGCAAAGGATTGGCAGCCACAGCAGTGTTCCTATACCTAAGGGGAACACGGAAAGGGTTCAGGGAAAGGCCACTGGGTCCTTGTACGTCATCGGAGAGGAGGGCCCAGAGGAAAATCAGACATGCACAAGAAAGGACTCTCTGGGAATTGGGGCGGGAGGCACTGGGGGATGGGGAGGGAGAGGGGTGGGGAAAGGGAGCAGGGAGTAGAGGGGGAGGAGGAGGGAGGGAGGGAACTGGTGTACCTAATAAGTTTGTATGAGCTGAAATAAAAAAAAAAAGAACTGTAACTAGTAATCATAAGAGAAAATAAATCCTTTGTTCCATTAAAAAAAAAATTTAGGACTCCAAAGATCCTACATTAATCACCTGGAACTAGACCAGCCAAATTTCTCCCCATCCTAAAGCTCAGGGAATCTTGAGGAAGAAGAGACGGCAAGATTGTAAGAGCCTAAAGATGGGAAGGACCAACGATATGCAAGAAACTCCACACAAGTTAGGGCTGCAGCAGCCAGGATTGGACTTTGTCTTACCTGTGCAATGGCTGACATGTTTATGACCCCCCCCAAAGTCTAGCATGGATCACAGGGGAGAAGGCTCCAGGCAATAGGACACTTAGAGGCAAGGATTATTTTTCCGCTCATACAAACTTAATAGGTACCCCGGTCCCCTCCCTCCCTCCACCCCTTCCTGGACCCCCTTGCTCCCATTCCTTCCCCCCCTTCCCTATCTCCCAGTACCTCCCACCCCCATTACTGGAGCATCCTTTAATAGGTATGTCAAATTTTCCTCTGAGTCCTCCTCTCTGATGAGGTGTAAGGACTCAATGGCATTTCCTAGAAATCTGTCTTGTGTTCCCCTTAAGTATAGGAAAACTATTGTGGCTGTTAATTCTTAGCTTCTAAGGATCCTAGTGCCTTTAGTCCATGCTAGACTTTGAGGGGTCAATAATGTGTTGATCATTACGCAGGTCATGCAAAGTCCTATAATGATTGCTTTGGCCTTAACTTTTGTGTAGTATCTTGAATATCGTTGATCCTTCCCATCTTTAGGCTCATACAATCTTAATGCCCCCTATTCCGCAAAATTCCCTGAGCTTCAGGATGGGGAGAGATTAGGCTGGCCTGGTTCCAGGTGGTTGATATAAAGTCTCTGACGTTGGTTTTTTTTTTTCAGTTTTGCTGCTCCTGCAATGTCCTTGGCTCCATCATGATGGGTATTGGATGTCACTTCTTGGCCAGAGATAAAAACCTGTTAAATTAGAGTCTTATTACAAGAGTATATTCAAAGGTAGATGGAATAAAAGTAGGAGACCACGGGAGGGGGGGGGAGTCAGTCTCCCATTGCAAAATAGTTACTTTCTATCTGGCAGACTATATGCCCTCCCCTTCTGGTGAGATCATACCCCTTCAGTAGCAAATGATCAGGAAGGAAAGTCTGTGAACTTAACCAGATGTCTCATTGCATACTTGCAGTCCTTGATGGTGGCCTATTTTCTCTGCTATAACATGATCCTCTCTCTCCTTGTTTCTGGTGTGGCTTTCCTTTCCCATCCCTCCTGTTTCTAATCTTTGCAATTATTGTAGGTATTACAGATATTTGTCTTTGAGTGTCTCTAAGTGGATTTGATACTAGGATCCACCTATTAGGGAGTACATACATCATTTAATATTCTGAGCCTGGGATACTGCATCAATATAATTGTTTCTAATTCCATCCATTTCCCAGCAAATTGCATTAATTCATCATTTTTGATGGCTGAGTAGTATTCCATTGTATAAATGTACCAAATTTTCTTTATCCATTTGTCAACTGTTGGACATTTGTGTTGATTCCATGACTTTGCTATTGTAAACAGTGCTGCTATGAACATGGTCATGCTTGTGCTATCAAGGTGAATTTTTGCTGTATGGGGGGGTATTCCCAAAAGTGCAATAGAAGGGTCATATGGCATTTCAATCTTTAACTGCTTTACGAATCACCAGACAGCTTGCCAGAGTGGTTATATGAGCCTGCATTCCCACCAGCAATGTAGGAGAGTTCCCTTCTCTCCACATCCTCTCCAGCACTTGGTGTTGTTTGTATTGTGGATTTTTGCCATCCTCACCGGGGTGTGATTGAATCTCAGGGAAGTTTTGATTTGCATTTCCCTGATGGCTAAGGATGTGGAGCATTTTCAAAGATATTTGTTAGACATTTTAATTTCGTTCCTGGTAAAGTTTCTTTTAAGTTCCAAGGCCCATTTTTTTATTTAATATATTTTTTATTATTATTTCAGCTCATACAAACTTAATAGGTACACCAGTTCCCTCCCTCCCTCCTCCTCCCCCCGAACCCCCTGCTTCTCCTCCCCTCACCCCTCCGTCCCCATCCTCCAGTGCCTCCTGCCCCAATCCCCGGAGAATCCTTTAATGTGCATGCCAGACTCTCCTCTGGGTCCTCCTCTCCAATGACGTACAAGGACCCAGTGGCATTTCCCTGCACCCTTTCCCGTGTTCCCCTTAAGCATAGGAACACTGCTGTGGCTGCCAATCCCTTGCTTCCAAGAAACTTGGTCCAAGGCCCGTTTTTTAATTGTCCCATTTGTTTCCTTAGTGTATAGTTTTCTAAGTTCTTTGTGCACTCTGGATATAGCACTCTATCAGATATGTGGCTCTTCTCAGATATGTGGTTAGTGAAGATTTTCTCCAATTCTGTGGGTTGCCTTTGTGCTTGAGTTACAATCTCTTTATCTGAACAGAAGCTCTTTAATTTCACAAGATCCCATCTGTTGAGTGTTGGTCGTAGTGACTGTGCTATTGGATGTCCATTTAAGAGCTGTTGGCCTAGCCCAATCAGCTCAAGAGATTTCCCTACCCTTTCCATTAAGGTTTTTATAGTTTCTGGCCTTATATCAAAGTCCTTGATCCATCTGGAATTAATTCTTGTACATGGTGACAAGTGTGGGTCCAGTTTTAATCTTCTGCATGTGGACAACCAAGTTTTGCCAGCATCATTTGTTGAAGATGCTATTCTTTTTCCATTGCATTTTTTTTGGGCCCCTTTGTCAAAGAACAAATGGCTGTAGTTGTGTGGGCTTATATCTGGGTCTTCAACCCTTATCCACTGATCTGTGTGTCTATTTTAGAGCCAAAACCAGGCTGTTTTTACAACTATGGATTTGTAGTATAGACTAAGGTTTGATATGGTGATACCTCCAGCAATGTTTTTGTTACTCAGGATTATTTTTGCTATCCTGGGTCTTTTGTGTTTCCATATGAATTTTCAGATTGTTTAGTCAATATCTTTAAAGAATTGCTTGGGGATTTTGATTGGCATAGCATTGAATCTGTATATTGCCTTTGGTAGGATGGTCATTTTTATGATATTGATTCTGCCAATCCAAGAACATGGGTGGTCTTTCCACCTTCTGGTGTCTTCTGCAATTTCTTTCTTTAGGGTTTTAAAGTTTCCATTATAAAGGTCTCTTACTTCCATTTTTTCAGGGGCTATAGTAAATGGGATTGTTTCTCTTAGGACATTTTCACTTCTTTCATTCTGGGCATATAAGAAGGCCACTTATTTTTCTATGTTTATTTTGTATCCTGCCACCCTGCTGAACTTCTATATTAGTTCCAGAACTTTCCCAGTGGAGTTTTTGGGATCACTCAGGTATAAGATCATGTCATCTGCAAATAGAGATAACTTGACTTCTTCCTTGCAGATTCGAATCCGTTTTATGTCCCTTTCTTGTCTTATGGCTTCAGCTAAGACTTCAAGTACAATATTGAATAGAAGTGTGAGAGTGGATAGCCTTGTCTAGTTCCTGATTGAAGCAGGAGTGCTTCAAGTTTTTCCCCATTGAGTATAATCCTTGCTGTTGGCTTGTTGTATACAGCTTTTATTATATTGATAACGGTTCCTTCCATTCGAACTGTCTCTAGGGTTTTGATCATAAAGGGCTGTTGGATCTTGTCAAAAGCTTTTTCTGCATCTGTTGAGAGTATCATGTGGTCTTGGACTTTGGACTGGTTTACATGGTGAATTACATTTACTAATTGGCACATGTTGAACCACCCTTGTTTGCCTGGGATAAAGCATACTTGATCCCCTTGAGCCTTATGAATCCGATTTGCTAAGACTTTGTTGAGAGTCTTTGCTTCCGTGTTCATCAGAGAGATTGGCCTATAGTTTTCTTTTTTAAGTGTATCTTTATTAGGTTTTGGGATTAAGACGATGTTAGCTTCATAGAAGAAATTTGGTAGTGTTCCTTCCTTTGCTATTTGATGGAACAGTTTAAGGAATATTGGTGTTATTAGATTCTTAAATGTCTGGTAGAACTCTGCTGAATCCATCTGGTCCAGGATATTTTTTATTGGGAAAATTTGAGATTACTTCATCGATTCTCTCATATATTACAGGATTATTTAAATAATCCACAACTTCCTGATTCAATTTAGGTAAGTTGTGTTACTTAGGAATTCATCCATTTCTTTTGTGTTGTCAAAATTTCACAGAGTATAAGTTTTTAAATATGACATTATAATTCTCTGGATTTCTTGGTTATCAGTAGTAACAACTCCATTTTCATTTCTAATTTTGTTAATTTGTATTTTCTCTCTCTTGCTTTTGGTTAATTTAGCAGGAGTGTATCAATCTTACTGATTTTTTTCAAAAAAAAACCAGCTTTTAGGGGTTGGAGAGGTGGCTCAAGGGTAAAGCCTCTGCCTTGCAGGCAGGAGGTCCTGAGTTCGGATCCTAGACCCCACGTATAGACGCCAGGCAGAAGTGGGGGCGGCCTGTGTTTCTGGTCCTGGTAGGGCGGAGCCTGTGAATCCCTGGGCAGAGTAAACAAGGAGGAGGTGGAGGCGTCCATGGTGGTTCCCGAATTCGTCAGTGGTTCTACATACACACCGCACACACATACACTACCACACACACACACAATTAAATAAATAATAATAATAATAAATTAAAAAAAACAGCTTTTAGACTGGTTGATTTTCTGCATAGTTTTCCTATTCTCAATTTCGGATATTTCTCCCCTTATTTTGCTAATCTCCTCTCTTCTACTGCTTTTGGGATCAGATTGCTCTTGTGTCTCTAAAGCTTTAAGCTGCATTGTTAGGTTATTTATTTCTGATGTTTCCAATTTTTTGATGTAGGCATTAAGAGCTATGAAATTACTACCTCTTAAGACAGCTTTCATTGTGTCCCAGAGATTTTGATAAATTGTATTTTCATTATCGTTTACTTGAATTTCCTTTTTAATTTCTTCCTGAATCCAATTCTCATTCAGCATCATAGTGTTACGTTTCCAGGAGTTAGTGTATTTTCTGTTGTTTGTTGTGTTGTGGATGTCCAGCTTTAGGTGGTAGTGGTCTGATAGGGCACAGGCTAGAATTTCAACTTTCCTGTATATGTGGAGATTCATTTTGTGGCTCAATATGTGATCTATTTTGAAGAAAGTTCCATGTGCTGCTGAGAATAATGTGTATTCTTTGGTGCATGGATGAAAAGTTCGATAGAGATCTGTAAGGTCCATTTCTTTAAGGGTTTCATTAAGTTCCAAAATGTCTCTGTTAAGTTTTTTACCTGTTGATCTATCCCATGTTGAGAGGGCAGTGTTGAAATCCCCAAGAATTATTGTTTTGGGGTTAATTTCTCGCTTTAGATGTTGTAGGGTTTGCTTAATGAATGTGGGGGGGCATATTGGGTGAATATATGTTCAGTATTGTGAAGTCTTCCTGGTGAATTGTCCCTGTGACTAAATGTAGTATTCATCTGTGTCTCTTATGATTTTTTTTGGTTTGAAGTCCACTTTGTCTGACAGCATAATGGCTACCCCTGCCTTTGTCCTGGTTCCATTAGCTAGCAGAATTTTGGACCAGCCTTTTATTTTTAGGATGTGTCTATCTTTTGTGGTGAGATGAGTTTCCTGCAGGCAGCAGATTGATGGGTTGTGATTTTTAATCCAAGTTTGTAATCTATGTCTCTTGATTGGTGTGTTAATTCTATTAACATTTAATGTTACAATGGAGAAATTATTTTTAATTGTGGACATTTATTATGTTTAGTGGCTTTTGTAAGTGAATTATTTTGCTTGTAGGTTTTGGTGGTATTATACTTCCCTTATGTCCTCTTGGATATGCTCGTTTTTTCTTCAAGTGTGAGTACCATTTCTAGCATTTCTCTAAAGGCCTGGTTTGGTGGACATGTGAGCCTTCAAGTTGTCTTTGTGATGGAAAACTTTTCTTTTTCCCTTGATTATGACAGATATTTTTGCGGGGTATATCAGTCTGGGTTGACATTTTTGCTTATTCAATACTTGAAGTACATCTCTCCAAGCTCTTCTTGCTTTTACTGTTTCTATTGAGAAATCATTTGTTATTTTAATAAGTTTACCTTTAAAAGTGACTTGTTTTTTTTTCCCCCTTGAAGCTCTCAGCACCATTTCTTTGTCTTGATGTGGAATGTTTTAACTATTATTTGCTGTGACGAGTTTCTCTTTTGGTCATATCTGTTTGGGGTGCGGAATGCCTCTTGCATATGGAATGGCCTCTCTTTTTAGATGAGGAAAGTTTCCCTTGATAATAGTTTGAAAAATTTCCTCAGGTGTGGTATTTTGAGATGCTTGCTCTGGTATTCCATGAATGCGCATGTTAGGCTTCTTCAGGCTGTCCCATATCTCTTGAATGTTCCTCTCAAGTATCTTTTTGGCTTTAACAATCTCTTCCATTGAGCTGGTTAATTCTCCCACTTTGTCTTCAAGATCTGAAATTCTATTTTCTGTTTCCTTAATTCTGCTGATAAGACTCTCTGTGGAGTTCTGGGTTGAAGATAACTTGTCTTTTAGCTCAGTTTTAAACTCTGCTTGAGTCTGTTTTAACTGATCTATGCTTATTTTTGTTTCTTGCACTGTTTTTCTCAACTCCTCCAAGTGTCTGTTGTGTTCCTGTTCAAAGTGGTTGATGCGGTTATTTAACTCCTCCCGGATTTCCTCTTTCATAATATTGATCATGGTAATGATCATGTTTTGAAAGTTGGTATCTTAGGTCAGGCTTTCTTGGCCATTTTCCATGGGTTTGTTCTTGTTGGAGTCTATCATTATGGGGTTAATTTCTTCAGTGGGAGATTTGTTTTCTTGGGTTTTGTTTCTCATGGATTTGCACTTTGACTTGGGCATTATTGTTTTATCTCTTAAGACTTTCTTTCAATTTCTGTGTGTTTTTGACTGAACTGAATTAGTTGGCCGGGAGCAGCGCTTGCTCTGACTGGTTGGAGGGAGGAGCTGGGACTAGTGGGTTACCTCGGGCTTGAGGGTGAGCAGAGGGTGCTTACCTGGGGCACAGTGTGTCCTTGCTGGACTGCTCATGTCCCTGGCAGGTGGGGAAAGGAGAGAGGTGCTGGTCTTGGGCGCAATTAACTTGGGGAACTGGGGAATAGCCCAGAGGTCCTCCCTGGCCTGGGGCAATGCCTGCTCCGACTGGCTAGTGGGAAGAGTTGGGACTAGTGGGTTACCTGAGGTTTGGGGGTGAGCAGGAGGTGCTTACCTAAGGCGCTGTGTGTCCTGGCTGGACTGCGTGCATCCCAGGTGTGTGGGGAAAGGGGAATTAACAGTCTTAATAGAGTTTCCATACTAATGGGGAGCCCAAGAATGGGCTCTGGGCTATGCCACTTAGTCCTGAACCCTCACTAGAGTGGAAGACTGAGAGGGAGGTTTGGCATTCACACAATAGTATGCTCCAGAGGATGGA
Organism: Typhlomys cinereus; assembly: GCA_023101885.1. Taxonomy (NCBI): domain Eukaryota; kingdom Metazoa; phylum Chordata; class Mammalia; order Rodentia; family Platacanthomyidae; genus Typhlomys; species Typhlomys cinereus. The sequence continues at coordinate 2,036,104 of JALPQD010000104.1, forward strand.
AGGAAGAATGAAAAGGCACTGGGAGATGGGGAGGGAGAGAGGAGGTGAAAGGAAGGGGGGAAGGGAGCAGAATGCAAGGGGGGATTAGTGGGGAGGGAAGGAGTGAGGGAGAGGATGGGGCATTACCATTGAGTTTGTATGATTAGGGAAAAAAACAAAATGTGGGAGAAAAAAAGAATGTCTTGGGGCCTATGAATCTCTGGTAAACAATGGTTCAACTGCAGGTTTGGACAGGTAGACAAATACTACTAATGGTGCAACATGCACAGGAACCCAACAGCCTCCAAGGAAAGAGCTTATTCCCAGAGTCACAATGGGGACCTTGTCTAAACACACAAAAACAAACAAACAGAAAACAAAACAGTAGGACTTGAGTATAGAAGGAAAACTAGAAGAGGGTGGAGATTGATGGAGGGAAGGAAACATGGGGTAATGTAGGATAGAATAGTGGAAGTCTATGTGTGCATATATTTTACATCAGAGAATATATTCATCAATAAATAAATGACAAGTAGAAAGTTCAAAAAGTTAGACTGTGTCTAGCACTTGCCATAAGCATCAAACGCTGTCATTTCCTATAGTATCTTTGTTTTTGCATGCCCTTTTTTCTCTGATTTTCACTAGAAACTTCTTAAATGGACTTAGAGATTTGCAGTTTATTTATCTATATCTCAGTTACTAAACAGAAGTAGTAAGGAGTAGAAAGAAAATATACTTTTAGTCCTATAATTAAACCATGGTCTTTCAAAGAATCCTTGACTTATATCTTTGCAATTGACTTCTCAGGGAATCTCCTTATTTGGAACAGAAAAGCTACAGGAATTGTATAAAGGAGGCTGTAGTTGGCGAATTTCCATTCTGCCAAATTAGACAAGACTCTGGTAAAGGTTTTTATTCTCTGAATCAGTCTTTCTGTAGCCGACACGCTGGGCTTATCTCTAAATAGTAATTTTTCTCACTTCCCTATACAGACATATAAGGATTTTTCTCTGATCATCATTACAAGAATTTGGTGAAAAAATACTTGGAGATTTTAGCTTTTAGAATCATGGAACACTTGGCCTGGAGCAGTTCTTGAGGCTACAGATGAACGATCCTGTGGGTTACTAGTTATAGTGGCTTCTACTTTTGGCAAACCAGCCATAGAGTCATAACACTCTTTTCTTTTGCACAGCACTGGTTTGTTCTGGGACTTCAGTCCTGGAGAAATCTCTGACTTTCACTTTGTTTTTGCTTTGTCTTTGCAAAAGACAGTAGTGAAACCCTGCAGGCTCTTTATCCACCAGAGGAGAATGTAGAACTCACCAATTAAATTGTTGTAGGTTATATGAGAAATGTCCCCCATTGGCACAGATGTTTGAGCAGCCTGTGGTGCTGGTTGGGAGCAGGAGGTGGAGTGTGCTGGAGGAAGTAGCTCACTAGGAGGGGCCATGAGGTTTTATACCCAAGCCCACATCCTATTCTCTCAGCCAATGTCTTGTGGCCTCCTGTCCTCACCAGCATGCCTTCTCTGCCATAACTGCATGCCAAAGGAAAACCTTTCTCCCTTACGCTGCTTTGGTCAGAACATTTTATCACAGAAACAGAAGAGATTAAGGTGATACATAAATTGAATATAAATTGCCAACTAATTAATTAAATCACAGCTTTTAATTCTCTCGTATCCTATAACAGAGAACAATATAGTTCCATGTGAACACTGGAGTACTGAGTGAAGTATATACGTCGCTTATAGTACTCAATACTCTCTAGAATGTGTTTAACTAAATAACATACAAACTAATCTTCCCAAATTATGAAACAATACTTCAAATTATTATTTGTATCCGAATTAGATGAATAGGAAATAGTGTATAAAACCAGCTACATACTACAATAAACATGGTTTTTGAAATATCAGGTTGAATATCTGAAAATAAGAAAATAAGAATAAATATATAGCCTATAAAATGAGTAGTCTTAAAAAACTGCTTCCTAATATATATGGTTGCTATCTCTGAATAAAAATAAATTATATTTGGGCTGGAGAGGTGGCTCAGAGGTTACGCCTCTGCCTTGTAGGCAGAAGGTCCTGTTTCAGATCCCAGATCCCACGTATACACGCCAGGCGGAAGCGGGGGCGGCCTGCGCTTCTAGTCCTGGTAGGGCGGAGCCTGTGAATCCCGGGGCAGAAGGAGGTGGAGGCATCCATGGTGGTTCGCGAATTCGTCCGTGGTTCTACACACACAACACACACGCGCACAGACACATACATACGCACACACGCACAATTGAATAAATAATAATAAAAAAATTAAAAAAATAAATAAATTATATTTATTTCTTATTAGAGTTTTAATTTTTAAATAATGAAAAATAGGTATCTTTTAATTAATGTTTATTAGTATCATGTAATATACTAAATAAATATAACAGTTTTACGAGTATAATCATCCTGAAGACCTTATAAGGGTCTACATTTATGCCCTTTTCATAGATGAAATAACTGAGGCTCAGGTAAGTTAAGACACAGTCCAGGTTTTCACTAGGAGTTGGATAGATGCATGGTCTATATCAGGAAATCAGAGTGACTTTGCAACATTCTAGGAAAGCCAGAGTCAGGACACTGCCAGGATAGTCTCTGACCATATCAAAATGCTGCCTTGGAATATCTATAAGGAGTGTGGCCTGGTCTTGAGAGCAGCCTATGAGGCCGGTGAGCCAGACAAGAAAGAAATGGACAAGTGGAAAAGTTGAAGAAAAGCAAGATCACCACCAGGAAAATCTAAAAAGAGGATGAATTGATCAGGAACCACTTTTGAAGTAGATATTTGAGTTGGAGAAACAGGATTGTAGAGAGACAAAATTAGAGGTGAAGTAAAATAAGGTACATGATTCTAGGAGAGTGAGCCAAACCAGGAAAAAAATGTGAATCGTGCCAGATGCCCAAGTGTGAGCTCCAGCACCTCTCTACTCATTGAGTCCATTGTTTGTTTAACTGACATGGAAGCAAAATGTATTAGTAGGTAAGGAGGACCATCTACAGAAAATGGCTTTCTAACTCCTGTTCACTGCAGTACAACCATGTTGGCTTCATCCTTTTCCTAAACCAAGTCATATTCTATCCCACCTCAAGACCACTCACTTTGCTATTCCTTCCAGAGTAATCTCCCCACCCACGCAAGTACATTTCGTGATTTCATGTTTCATTTCCATGTTGATTTTTTTTCTGCTTCCCAAAGAGCAAAAACTATCTCTGCTCTCTGTATTAATGAATACCTCCCAGTGTCTCAACTGTGAGCACCCATAAGTAATGTGTGAATGGCTGCCTTGTCTGCCATACTCCCTTTTGACAATAAGAGACCAGGTGATGGGAGAAAAGTTACAACTCCATTCACATAAAGACAGGAAAGGGAGATGGGGGAAGTGGTGAGGGTATGACAAAAGACAGCACAGTCAAATCAAGGCTGCATGTCTCACAGGGATCTCTCATGGTAACAGGTACTGAAGCTACGAATGCATTCATCAAACAGCTCATTGTTCAGGAACCACAGGAGTTGGGCAAGAGCAGCATAGGAGTGCTACTGGGGCTGAGGCAAGGGCAAGGCTAGTGGGAAGATTCCCTAAAGATCAACACCAGAACTGCCAATTAAGCAATAATAATCCCTGTGATAGATACAGTGTCAACTTCACAATCGCAGGCTGAGCTTTGGGCACAGCGATGAAGAATAGTCAAGCAAGAGCTTGAGCAAGGCGGCAATGTAATGGCCGTAATGTAGAAGATTCAACTTATAGTGGTGGTACTTTCCCCTGGTGAGCCAGATAAGGAAGTGCAAAGGGAGGGACTTGCCCTCTTTCGCCCTGTGTTGAGTTCAGTGCTCATTGCTGTTAATATTCTTTTTTCTAAAATATTTACTTATTATATGTGTGTATGCATGTGCAGCAAAGGACACACACTTAGGAAATCATCTTGGATTGCTTCTATCCTCTTTTTGCTTTGCTTTGGGATTTTGCAGGCTCCACCCATCAGGGTCAGAAACACAGGTCTAGACGTTTCTGCCTGGCATTTTATGTGGGACCTGGGAATCCAAACTTAGGTCTTCTGCTTGTGGGACAGGGTCCTAACCCTTGAAAGATCTCTCGGTCCGTTGCTACCATTCTTTGCTGCTGCCTTTTCTATCCTCCAGAATTATTGAAATTTAGGGACTCTTTGGGAAGCTTTCAGTCTTCAGTCACCTATCAGAATTGCTGGGAGACTTTCCAGGGCTCCTAGGATCTTCAGGACCAGACTGGGATTGCTAAAATATTCAGTTTAAGTACTGACCAGCTGCTGTTGGACTACTCAGATTTTATTTCTGGAATCAATCTAACAAATTATAGACATATGATTTGAATATGAACTGCTGAGCTGCCCCCCACAGGGTCACGTGCTTGCAGCCTTAGCTGATGTGTGTGTTTGGGAGGACATGCCACATTTAGGAGGTGGAGCCTTGTGAAGGAAGGCGCCTCGCAGCGGCGGCCTTGAGGATGAATGCCCTGCCCTTCTTCCTCTAGGAGTCTGCTCTTGTAGTTGCTGTTTGATCTGTCTGCCTGTGGGATGGACAAACTTGAGCAACCTCCAGTTTCTGCTACATGCAGTGCCATTTTCACTATAATGGGCTGCATTTCTCTCTCTGGAATTGTAAGTCAAATAAATCTCCCTTTTTCCTGCTAAGTGTCTTGAGTCTGAGTGTTGTCTCACAGCAGCAGTTGCCATATAAATATTGGGTCTGTTGCTCTAAAGAACCCTGACTAACACTCTTCTCTTTTATTTCATTGACTACAGAAAATTATGTCACCATACTGTAAAAGCAGCCTCTCCAAGAATAACTAGAAATACTTAGATTTGGACTTGAGTGAACTAAAGGATATCTCCTTTCTCATATCTCCAAATCCAATTACATTGTTAAGAAAAGAAAGATGAAATCTTTAAACAAAGTAATTACCTCAAGAACGGCAACCACCTAGTGGCATTATTTAAGAGTCGTTATCAAGGTTGAAGTCAGCAAAAATTTGAATTTCTTACTTCAATTGTTTATCAGTTAAATCTGTATATGTACTAAGATAACTAAGGTGGAATTTAGTTACAAAACTGAATTTTTATCTGATTGAGCTAATCCAATAAAATTTGTGTGTTTGATTCTGTCTTTGACTTTGCTTAAATTAATAAGACACTAAATCTTTGATTTCTTCTTCCTTAAATACAGAGATAGCTTATTTCACCCCATCTTTTTATATATTCATAAGATCACAAATGTGACCTCCACTAAGGGACTTTAAAGGATGGTTATCCAAATAGAAGGTATTGCACACATTTCTACATAATGAATAATAATTTTCTTCTAAACCAAAGAATGAAAGTCCAAGGTCACTCAACTATCAAATTCCAGGATCAAGTTTTTCTCATTTTCTCCCCTCAACAGTGCAATTAGCATCATTCATTACTGAATATATTCATAGACTATTTTGTTAAGATCAGTTTTATCAAGATTCTTTTAAAACCTTGTAATACCACATCTTGAGCTCTTTCCTTCTGCTCTCATCTGATAGAGCTAAAGTCTACAAATAGAAATTTGGTTTGATTCAGAAGCCTGAGAGTCACAGAACCAAGTGTTAACTCTAAATGAAAAGACATGGCATTTTTCTTCTTACCTCAAATTCACTACAGACAACACTCAATAAGATTCTAAACCATCTTTTCTATCTCTCCTAACTGGTTATCATGCAAAATTTGAGCCTTTGAATGTTTAAAATAAACTATAGTAAGAAATTGGTATTTCCACAGATATGATTCACAATTCCGTCATTTCCTGCTATATAGGCCAGGTCTGGTGAAAACCTTTCAGGATCCTATGTGTGGTTTTTATGTACCTAGAACCACTTGTGCCCCATCTCCCTTGGTCAAGGAGCACAGGCTGTCTTCGTCAGTGCCTTAGCACTCGTTCATTCTTCACCTGTACTACACAGCAGTCTTCACAGACTTTTCCTTCTTTGAAGCCAAGACTGATTCTTTGACATTCTCAGCCGCTCTAAGCTTCATCTGCCTCCTATTGACACAGCAGTTCTTCACGTGACCTTATTTATCTTTCTTCCAAACACTTATTAAAATTATTATTTTCAGATAGCTCTCATTTTTTTGTTGTTCGTTTTGTCTAGATTTTTGTTTGTGTGGGTTTTTTTTTTTTTTTTGAGAGTCTTGCTCTGTAATCTAGACTGGCCTTTTTCTCACTGTCTCAGTCTCTCAAGTGATGGAATTACACGTTGTAATGGTTACTCTTAACTGTTGCTGTGAGAGAGCACCCAAAGTCAAGCAACTTAAGGGAGAAAGGGAGATTTATTCAGCTTACGGTTCCAGAGGGAAGAAACAATCTCTCAAAGTAGGGGTGACATGGCTGCTTGGCCAAAGTTGGAGGAGGCTAAGTCACTGCAGACATCTTGGAGAGCTGAGAGCTGCAAGCTGCTTGCTGCAAAGGCAGACTTCCCCTGGAGGTAGGGTGGGACTAATCCACCTCAAGGCCCACCCCTTGTGACTGCCTTTCTACAGCAAGGCTCCACCTCTCAAGGTGCCATGATCTTCCCAAACATATGAGACTGTGAGGGACACATTTCAAACCATGACACAGGTGTACAGTATATCTAGCTCACTCATTTCTTTAGGTATGCATCAAGATATCTGGATAATTCATTTTTATTCTTCTACACTTTCACACTTTAATACAGTAAATGCATGCTGTTTTCACTCCTTACTACCTGATACCCTGATTGTCTTCTTTTCCTACTTTAAATCCTCTTCTTCACAACCAGTCCTCCACCTACTTGAATGTCTTTTTAACTGACATTCCACTGAGTTCCATCTGGGTTGCCTTCGCTGGCATGTGCTTGAGCGTTTGCTGGAACATGGGCGATATATCAGTTAGGATACCATTTAGGAAAGTAGTTCCTTTTCCACATCTGACTTTAACCACAGTCTCTCAGGAAGATGTGATGCCTCTTAACATTTCCCCTTCCATGGTGAAATTTGGTGCCAAATTTGGTGCAGGGTCTGAGGTAATAAATACAACTGCAGTATAGCAGGCCTGTCATGTCCAAAAGATACTGTGTGGCAGCATCCTCTACATCCCAAATATCCACTATCCTTTTTTCACCTCTCTTCTGTGAGGTTCCTTGAACCTTGAGGAAGAGAGTGATTTAGATGCCCTGCCTAGTGCCAACTAGTCCACAACCACTTATTCTTTCTTCTTTGACCAATTGTAATCATCTGTATTAAAACCTTCCATTACAAAATAAATGTTTTATGTTGAGAACTGAGAGCTGCTCTCATCTATGGATGTAATATCATTATGCTTTTTGTCTACTATTGCTGTTCTCTACCAGAATGCTAGCTTCATGAGCATAAGGTCTCACTTACTCGTTGGTTGTTGCTCATACTACAGCATAGTGCCTGGTACAACTGATCATATGCTTTGTGCTAATTAAGGAGTAAATCTAAATAAGTGAGTCATTTTCCACAAACAGGAGCTTTTCAAACTAAGATTACATCTTCCAACAAGTTCAAAGGTAACTGAAGGCCTGAGCTATTCAGATGATCCAGTCAGTAAGTGGAAGTGGTGATATCTGTTCTCTGAGACGGAGATGTGAGCCAATATGCTGACACCCATGAGCTGCATGGTCAGTTCATCAAGGCAAGGCAAGTCATTACACGGGGAATGGCTCCCTGCCCATAGCAGCACAGGCTGGATTTAGACTTGATATTTCCAGTATCTTTAAAAAAAAAAAAAAACAAATTTTTTCACTTTCTTTGCAAATTCAACTTGATAGAAATGATTCATTATATGTTCACTTTGGAAAATCTGCTGACAAGAAAGTTAAATTAAAGAAGCATGTTAAAAAAGAAACTAAGTCACCAACCATTAAATAAATATATATATTGATATTTGTGTCTATTTAGGGTATAAGACAGAAAACGTTACACCACTTCAGTGCAAGAACATCCAGATACCATCTAAATAGTATTAACTGTCATCTGATAAATCCCACTGCTATTAAGAGTTACAATACCCTTTCCATTAAAGAAAAGTGTCCAGCAAAGCTAGGTTGTGGAAACTGCAGCATCCACATACATTGAAAGAGAAAAAGAGAAAAAAATGACTTGGATGGTCAATGCTTTGTTTATAAACAACGATGATGTCAAACTTCCGAGCACACAAAGCCTGTGAGGTGAGTGCACAACTGGGTGTAGGGCCCAAGCCGCCTAGGGCCGCCCAGTCCATTGGTGGCTCTGCTGCCAGTGTTTCTTGGAGGGGATCGGCAGACCCCAGTTCAATGCTCTAGTACCAATCCCACAATTCCTACTTAGAAACTGACCTACTAAAAATTAATGAAGCTGTTCTTGTGTTCAGGTTGCCCGAGGATTTTGTTTTTGAATCTAGATCCTTCTCTTCTCCTCTGCATTACCATTCTCTTCATCAGCTCTCATGATGTATTTGTTTCATAGGATAGTTGAATATCATCCCAGTAATCTAACAATATAGTTTTTAGTAGTAATCAGCTAAGAAAAAACATATCAAAAACTTTTGCTGATTGAGTTTGCACTACCAGATAAAGAATACCTAAACAAAGGAGTTTTAGTATAACACTTCCATAGCCCTCTTTCCCTTTTCCTCTTAATGGTTACTAACTTTATTTTAGAATTTCTTATGTACTACTACTTAAGATAAACAATTGCCTGAAACAGTGATTAAAATTTACCTAAGGTATATGTATTACGTATAATAAATACCATGATTACTTCTTAGACCAGACTTTGTGCCTACAGAAGGGTTCCCTGTTCTTCCTTGAGCTTGGGCTGCTACCTGATAAAAGGGGATAGGATGAAGCAGGTTCTTGGAATGTGACCATGAAAGCCAGAGACTTGATCCAAGCATGCTGCCAGGATGAAGGATGCCACTAATATCGCAATGGTAGCAATAAGAAGCAAGTTGGAAATGGCCCCTTTCCCTGCCCAAACCTTCTCATTGTTCCCCCAAGTGCCTTCTGTAGTCAGATCTAACAAAACCAGCAGACATAAGAGAAGTGTTATTGCAGAATTCCAGTTCCAGCTTACCAAAGCAAGTACTGACCAACGGGTTCAGAACTGAGTGCCCACAGCTTGCCCCTTTCCCACTGGATCTCAGGGTTGAGCTCTATGCTCATGGTCTGCAGGGCAGCAGCTTTTGCAGATGGCTCAGTTGAAAAATTTAACTTGTTTATTTTTTAAGACAGACACGGGCTTTTGGTTATTAATGTTGAGCCAGATCATACAAGCTACTCACTTAATCTCCACTAAGAGAAGCAGTGGTCCAAATGTCAGACATGAATAAACACAGCCTTGATCATATGAAGCATTTCAGCTGACAAACTATGAAAATAATGAAGCCCATACCTTTTTGAGACTTGTAAAACAAAATCTATCTCAGTAAGTTATCATCTTCTAACATAAATAGTCTGCCTTTCTTCTCTATTCCAAAGAGAATCTAGATTTCTCAACAATTCAAAGATTGCTGAAGTACCAGTAGGTAGATTTTCCAGCTTCTTTACTTTGTCCTTACTCTAACCTTTGTCTTCAGTGCTTCCACTATAGAGCAAAGACATCAAAGAGAAACCCATTCTGCTGCTTTTTCGATTGCTTTCTGAAGGCTCAGTGGGAAAGAACACAGAACTATTAAGTATAAGCCTATCAGTTGTAAAGTTGACTACTGTATAGAAGTAAGATTCTACACAGTTTGGTCTAAGACAATGGAGTGCACAGGTCAGACACAGGATGTAAACTTCCTCAGAAGGTGATGGCCCTCAAGTACATTGCTTCTAATCGTGTGACTGACTGCGGAGACCTAAGGGCATGCGCAACAGCCTTGAAAAACTAGGGATGTTCCCACAGAGAGCCATTCTGAGACAAGAGGTGGCAGGGAAGTAGTAATCATACACATGGTCATTTTTGCTGTCTACAATACACCTTCGGAGGGAGCATTGATAAAACTGAGTAATGGAAAATTTAAAAGGGGAATTTCCAAAAGAAACTCTGAAAAAGTTCACTGTAGTCATTGATTAAAGACTTAAAGAAATTGTAGAAAGTTGACTAATTCTTAAATGTTGACTATAGAGTCAATGGTTTAAAGAAGTCACGAGTTATCAGAGGTGAAACTCAAGTTGTTTATAAGCCATTTCTAACATAAATATAAATTGTGTTCATTACCTGAGGCAGAGACTAGAATGTGTAAAAAAAATGAATAATTTAACTGTTCAAAAAATGAACTAGAATTCAAGCAATAATGTAAGTAAAAAGGAAGAAAGCAAGTATGAGGAAATTAAAAGTTAATATTAATTAAAGAGATAATAATAAAAATGATAAAATGAAAGTTGCTTCCAAATTGGAAAACTAAGTAAATCAACAGTTTGGGAAAGTGGGGAAGAAGGGCTAAAGAGATGGTTTAGGGATTAAGACTCTGCCTTGCAACCAGAAGGACCTGAAATCAAATCCCAGATCCCACATAAAAACCGCCAGGTAGAAACTACAGCAGCCTGCATGACAAAGCCTGGGAAATCCCAAAGCAAAGCAAAAAGGAGGTAGAAGTAATCCAGGATGAGTCCCAAAGTTACCCTTAGGCCCCATAGGGAGAAACAGTGCCCTCTGATGCACACATGTACACACAATTTTAAAAGGGGAAAAACTAAAAAATAATAAAATTTGATATGAACAGGGTCTCAGAAGAGATCAAAAGACATAAAAACGTAATCTGCAATTCTACATCAATTATTTTAAAGCAACTTTATAATCTGACATCTTATTTTATTGTCCTGTGTGTGTGTGTGTGTGTGTGTACTAGAGGGAACTTAAATGTGTATACCTGTGGAAGCCCAAGGGTGACTTCTAGAATCATCCTGGATTGTTCTAACTATTGCTTTGTTCTGGGTTTTCCCAAACTCTGCCTTCCAAGGTTGGAAATGCAAGCTGCCACCGCCATTCCTACCTGGCATTTTAATGTGGGATCTGGGGATCTGAATTTGGGTCCTTTTGCTTATGAAACAAAATCTTTTATCCCTGAACTATCTCCCTAGCCCAAATCTGGTATTTTATAAACACATTTAATTTAGGGTATTTTAAGGGGTGGGATTTGTAGACATGCTAAAATATGCCACTCTTACAATACTTAAACTTTCATAATACTTAAACTTTTATTAATATGGATAACAGTGGAAAGACAACTATTTATAAGGAAACTATCATCCTGCTACCAATGTGCACATATCAGCATGTGTATGTGGAGGTCAGAGGTCAAGGCTGGATGCCCTCTTTAGTGGCTCTCCATGTTATTTTTTTTTCAGGAAGATTCTCTCACTGAACCTGGAACTAACAAATTCAACTATATTGCATGGTTAATCCCACTGGTTAAGCACCAGTGAATCCCTTTCTTCCACATACCTCATTCCCAGGGCTGGCTTTTTACATGGGTACTGGAGTTTCAAACTCTGGTCCATTGAACTCAAACACTTTGCCCATTGAGTTATCTCACCAACCGCAAGTTTAATGCCAACTTAATATTTGCAAATTCTACTCATGAATGTACATAACTTTGAAACAAAATATTCTCAAATTAAACCTAGAAGTATATTGAAATACCTCAGTGCTATAATCAAGAAATATTTTATTACAGTAATACAAAGATAGTTCCATTAACAAATCCACAAAGATAATATATCAAAAAATTCAATAAGAAAAAATTCATAAATTCAATAATCACTTCAACATTAAGTCGAACAAAAGGGAAAAAACTCTACAACAAAACAAAGACTATCTAACTACTAGCATCAATATTGACAAGTCAAATATAAGTCAGTATTTTTCATAAAATCAAGTAAGATTTGAATTTATATGTCAAAAGTTATCCCACATGCTATGTAATAAGACAGAATGATCAATGTTGAAATAAGAATTGATAACATCATTCAATATCATTTATATAGAAATTATGTACACATTTTCACTAAAAAAGCAAGACATTTTAGAGTGAAATTGCTAATTATTCCTAAATCTCCCCAAAACTAAGGGAAGCAAGAGAATCTCATTGATAGTTCTAAATTTCCAACAAAAATCTTCAATTCAAATCTTTCTATTATAAACACATATTCTGAATTTATGGGAGATTTTGAAAGTACAGTCTCAAAAAGATATTTTTGCTGACCAGCATGCATACATAGATATTACAAAAAGAAAGACACATGTGTACATACATACACATACACACATACGTGCAAATGAGGAACACATGCAGATAGTGCTACACATGCATTCATACAATTAGGCATGCATGTGGATTCACACCATAATATCCCCCTATCATTTTCTTGACTGTAGGGAATCTCTTAGGAAAGATTTCCAATATTATGAACATTTTCTGTCTTTTGGCAATTCTTTCAGCTTAATTTTAGTGCCTCATAAAAAAATTGAAAAAAATCAAAGAAATCTTTATTTGGTTTATTTTATTTAAACACGTACATTTCATGAGAACTCACTTTTCTAAATTATTTTTATCCTGTTGAATATATATGAGGCACACCTGTATAATAAGGCTTACCAAATGTTAACATTTATAACTGAATGGGCTTTGGAATGATTCCACTGCTTTTCCTTTTCATTATTATTTGGAAATTTTATAAAGTTGATACCATTACAAAATATAAGAAAGATTCACTCTTGAAAATGAACAGTAAGACTAGGATGAAAATGTGCAGAGGAAGAGAGGGAAAGCAGTATGCCACAATGAGTTCTCATGTAATGCGCTTAGTGCGCCCACTGGATGAGTCAAGAAAACACTCTAATGAAGTTTCCATTTTGCAACTTAATTTCGTTACAGGAAACAAGCTGAGACAGCCATTCTCATCACTTGTGGGCATTCTTGTCCTGCACTTATTCAATAATAGAAATCAGGGTTGGAGGAGGCCTTCCTATCTCTGGGAACATCGTCCTGTGTGCTCTCTTGGGCTTTCTTGGCTCAGTAATAAGTGCTGATGCTTTATCTCTATCCCATTACAGAAACCAGTCATTCTTCTGCATCTGTAGGAGGAAAAATAAGAGTAAGTTCAACTGTGTATCATCATGAAGTTCTAATAAGGGCTTTCCTGAGACCTTCCATATGGGCCATACCTCACTGGATTCTGATCAAGCATTAGTGATTCCATAAACTGGACTCCCTGATATTTATCTTTAATAGCAAAAAGTTAAGTTTTAAGTACTTCATTGTAACTTGCAAATAGCCTAACCCAAGCTGCTTTGCTAATCCTGTATATATTTTTATGAAAATACAAATATTCACTCAAGGAAGAATCATAAGTGCTATAAATTCAAGAGGAATTTATCAACTTCATAGAGTCAAAATTTACACATAATAAAATGTACCTATTATTTGTACAATGTTATGAGTTTTTGCAAATTTATATACCTATTCTGTTAACATTAAAATTAAAACATTTGTCCATTATTTTAAAATTCATATGTTCCACCCTTAGTCAACTACTCACCTGAACTTTACCTAAAGCCTCAGGAAACCATTATTCAGGATTCTTTCATGAGATATAAGCTTTAATGTTTAAAAATTTCAAATAAATAGAAAAGTGAACTACATATTCCTTTTTGTCTGGTTTCTTAAAAATAGAATAATGCCGGGGCTGGAGAGGTGGCTCAGGGGTTAAGCCTCTGCCTTGTAGGCAGAAGGTCCTGAGTTCGGATCCTAGACACCACGTATAGACGCCAGGCAGAAGCGGGGGCGGCCTGCGTTTCTGGTCCTGGTAGGGCGGAGCCTGAAATCCCCGGGCAGAGTAAACAAGGAGGAGGTGGAGGCATCCATGGTGGTTCCCGAATTCGTCCGTGGTTCTACACACACACATACACACATATATACACACACATGCACACACGCATACACGCACAATTGAATAAATAATAAAAAAATTAATAAAAAATAGAATAATGCCTTTATAACTCATTCATTTTGTTGCATCTATCCTTTATTAGTGTATAGAGTTTCATGGTATGGATTAGTCATGATTTTCCAACCACTAACAGAGTTTGATTTTACCATAACTAAAGCTGGTATGCACATGTGGACAAGTTTCTATGAAGACTGTTCTTGCTTCTCTTTGGCAAATAACCAAGAAAGAAAGGAAAACATATACATTCACAATAGCTCCAAAAAATAAGACCTTTAGGAATTAAATTAACCAAGGATACAAAAGACCTTTGCCCCCAACCCCAGAGCCGCCCCGCCAGCAGCACCGCGCCGCTTGGCTGCCGGCTTTGCCCCCGGGGCCCCGCCTCCCTCCGCGCTGATCTTCCCAGGTGAGCCAGCAAGCGAGGGAGCCCAGCCCAGCCCCGCCCCCTACCCCGGAGCCGCCCGGCCAGCAGCACCGGCCACGCGGCCACCGGCTTAGCCCCTGGGGCCCCGCCCCGGACCCCAGCCCCTCGCACCCTCCTGCCCCCGTGCGCCTCCGCCCCCCCCCCAGGTCGCAGGTGAAGAATTCTGCCATCAACATCAGACCCTCTGCCTCTCTGGCCCACCGGGGACCTACGCACGTGGTCCACGGAACACACACTGCTACTCAGAATTCAATAGAGTCCAAAGGAAACGCAAGCAAAATTCTAAGGAACAAAGGGAACACAGGCCATATATCTGGACTCCACTACAATCAGTATATCACGTGGGCGAGTTTCTTCTCATCCAGCCCAAAGATAAGTAAACTTTATCTTTTCATCTTACTGATCCTTTAAAGTATCAAAGCTGTAGATCAACTTTCTCATACAGCCACCCCAAAACATACAACTCCAGGGAGTACACCACTCACCCCAACATTTCACCAAGATACTAAATCGTAAAAGTGCACTACTAAACTAATATTCACCCCCTGGTAACATAACCTGACTTAACTGACATACTAACAGCCTAGTAGCCTCATCTAGGATATAACAATAACAATACACAAACATACCCAATCCAAGGCAAGCACTAGTAATAACTGGCAAGTGTAACAATACAAAAGACCTTTGCAATAAAAACTTTTAAGACACTGAAAAAGAAATTAAAGAAGATACCGATGACAATCCTTCCACATTCTTGAATTCACAGAATTAATATTATGGAAATGTGCATATTGGTTTATTCAATTTTCATCAAAATTTCAATGGCATTCTTTACAGAGCTAGAAAAAAATGCAGAAATATATATTGGGAAAAAAAGAAAAGGCCCTGAATATCTAAAGCAATTCTAAGCAGAAAGAACAGTGGTGAAAGTATCAAAATTCTCTGTCACAAATTATACTGCAGTCATAGTGACAGAATGGCATGACACTGGCACAGAAACAGAAATCCAGACCAATGGAATGGAATAACAGACACAAAAATAAACCCAAACAACACTGCTATCTAATATTTGACAAAGATATTGTGCTGGTTACACTTCTCTGACCACTCAAAGTCAAGCGATTTAAAGGGAGAAAGGGAAATATATTTGGTTTATAGATCCAGAGGAAAGATAACAATCATTCATGGAAGAAAAAGCATGGTTGGCTGGCAGATACCAGAGACCGCCTAAGTCACATCCATCAGGAAGGCTGAGAGAGCTACAAAACTGCAAACTCAAGAGTAGACTAATTGCCTGAAGGTGGGTAGAGTTAACTAACTTCAAGTCCTTTCCCTGTAACATGTCTTCCTTCAACAAGACTCTACTTCCCAAACAATTGAATATTTAAACACATGAACCTGTGGGAGAGAACTCACATATCAATCCATGACAGGCATCAAAAGCATATACTGTAAAAATGGCAGCCATTTCAACAAATGATAGGAAAACTGGACATCTACCTATGGTATAATGAAATTAGAACCCTATGTGCTCACCTTGGATAAAAGTCATTTCTGGGACCCAGTGTCATCGGAGAGGAGGACCCAGTGGAGAGTTAGGCGTACACAATAAAGGACTCTCTGGGAATTGGGGGGGGAGGCACTGGAGGAAGGGGAGGGGGAGGAGGGGGGGGGGAGGGAACTGGTAAAAAATTTTAAAATGTATAATTAAATTTTTAATAAAAAAAAAAAGTCATTTCTGGGGCTCGAGAGGTGGCTCAGGGATTAAGCCTCTGTCTTGCAGGATCCTGAGTTCGGATCCTAGATCCCACATATAGACGCCAGGCGGAAGCAGGGGCAGCCTGCTTTTCTGGTTCTGGTAGGGCAGAGCCTGTGAATCCCAGGGCAGAGTAAACAAGGAGGAGGTGGAAGCGGTCCATGGTGGCTCCTGAATTCGCCTGTGGTTCTACACACACACACACACACACACACAAGCGCACACACGATTGAATAAAAAAAAATAATAAACAAAAATTTTTAAAAAGTCATTTCAAGTCAATCGAGGCCATTAATTTAAAATCTTAAATGCAGAATAAAAAAAAATAATAAACAAAAATTTTTAAAAAGTCATTTCAAGTCAATCGAGGCCATTAATTTAAAATCTTAAATGCAGAAAATTCTAGAAGAAAGTAAAACAAACAAAAAATAGTTCAAAAAATAGGTGTAAAGCAAGAATTTTCTGATAGGACCCTAGTAACATAGAAATAGTTCCAATAATTAATAAGCATGACTTCATGAAATTCAAACGCTTTTGTATGCCAAGGAAAACAGACAGACCTCTGAGTGGTTCTTTAACTCTTTATCAAGTAATACTTCACACAGGAGATCAATATTTAGAATACATAAGAAACTGCAAAAATTAAGCAACCAAAAAATATTACCAACCAAACAATAATGGACTAATGAAATGGATGTACACTTCTCAAAATAAGACGTACAAATAGAAACAATGAGTCCATCAGCAAATCTATAGTAATGGATAGGTGATGTCTCCATCGAATTGGTCAGGGAGGTCCCAGAAGCCTCCAGAATGATACAAGTTTTGGAACTTTCTTCACTAAACTTAGATATTTTGCCTGCTCTTCATTGACAAAATTAATTTCTCTGGATCACTAAATAGATGGCAAGCCCCATCTAGCCAGCCTGTCTTGTTACCACCTAAGATGGCTTCTTAAAAGTCCCCATCCAGCTCCCGTACATGTAATTCCCATGGTTGTGTCCTCGGCCTGGCGTCCACTAATCATGGTTCCTCCTGGAAACTTATGTGCTTTGTTTCTGGCATGATAAATCGTGTCACCCTCTCATTTTGAGAAGCTATAAATCTTTTTCTAGCAACTTATTAATATATTATCCTTTCCATTTGTTCCCCCAAGCCAACCTGTGTACTACCCATATAGTTCCACTGCTTTTTCAAAAGCATTTGCCAGCGAGCCAAGTTTTGAAGAAGTTATTGTGCATTTAGTTTAGGTCTAAGCTGAACACATTGGAAGCATTGTAGGTCACAAGTGTGAAAAAGTGAAGGATACTCACTGTACCTTCATCTTCCACTATTGACATTTTATATTCAGTGGGAAAGAATATTTAATCAGGTACAATGAATATTTAATTAGTCTGACTTTTAGGAGGTTTTACACCAGCTTTCAAAAGTCATATTGCAATCCAACCAAACTAAACTTACCTATCTCCATGCCAAAAGATACTAAAAACTATTATTTTATCTGTTACTTCTGAGTCAAGTCCCTATTCTATTTGTTTCTTTAGTTATCTCCCATGAAAGTTGAGTTTTGAATCTTTGTAGAAGTGAAATAAACCAAACTCAGAAAGATGCACACTTTCTCCTATAGGTTGAACGTAGATTTAAAATTATGTTATGTGTGTATATGTCTCTGTGTATCTTTCAAATGATTACTTTCTCATAGTTTCAATCTGATTGAAATAAGTGCTGCAGAATCAGTCCAGTATGTGTGCTGAGCTATATCTTAACTATGTACCAATATTTCTTTGTAATGGCCCTAAAAAGCATCTCAGAGATCCTGGATCTCATACAAAGATGTCAGCATGGGCATGCATACCTACTTGATGTATTTAAAAATGAAATTTTTAAAGCAAGTTCATAAAAATTTAAGAAGTCATTTCCATCAGGATTACTCTTTCTGATTTGTTTATAGGTAAATTTAATAAAGTCATGTTCCAAGAGAGTTCAAATCATAAAATGTCCATAAATTTGCATGAGATACCACTGAAGGCATTTACCTTTTATTATTATAATTTCATACTAAGTCATCAACTAGTATGGATTTGTATGAGTTTTCAGATAATTATCTCAGATAGCATTTAGTAAAGGGCTGAGGATAAGTAGACTACTACACACTATTCTAAGGTGGTTATATCTATTTTTATATAGAAGAAAAGAGACCAAACAAGATAGAATAAAATGCTCTGGCTCTGGGCTAGAAAGATGGTCTAGGGGTTTAAACCCTTTGCTTTGCAAGCTAAAAGACCTCAATTTGGATCCTCAAAGTCCTGCTGGGTGGATGTGACACATACATCTGTATACACATATACACCCACTCACAAACAACACACACACACACACTGTCCTAGATCACACTACTAATTTCAACTCGTCTGTTTCAAACATGTTCCTCTCTGGGGGATCTCAGTGCATATTCACGCATATCCACAATCAATACAAGTAGATTTCACCAGATCTGACCAGTCAGAAACCACCCTGCCTAAAAATACCTCCCCTGCTCCCTGATCCACGTTCTTAAAATGAATTGCAAAGAAATCTCCAAATTAGTGAAGAAGCATTGTTGGGATTGGAAATGACACATCTGTAGACTTTCTTGATTCACATTCATTTCAGCCTCACAAGCGCAGTCTCTCCGGTGCTTTACTGATAGCTGTTTTACAAGATCTTCATTACTTCATAATTGTTTAGCCTTCTACATTAGGCTTTTCTTGTGAAGACAGATGGTCTGCATGGCTGTGAAGTTGAAATAATAAACGGAAATGAGAATGCTGTAACAAGGCTTCTTCCACCACGCCATGCCAGTAAATTACTAAATGGATTGCTTCTTTGCTCAGTCCTGTCAAGAGTACATCACCTCATGAGTCAAGTTCTTATAAAATCCTGCAGGGATTCAGAAATGAAGGACACCGGAAGAGACTGCTAGTCAGTTTTACTCACCAGGATACATGTCCTTAAAGGACAGCATCTGCATGTATTGCCTAAGTCAAGTCTTTTAATTCTGTGGCTTCAGTAGGGCAAGTCCTTCCTTAATTCCCAGATGGTCATCAGAAAACAAAGGAGGAGGCACCTCTGCAGTGCAGTGGGCCAGAAGCAACTGTACCTTCCAGAGGGCCAAGTGATATTTTTCCAGAAGATAATGGTTTTATTTTATTATCGTCACCTTGCTTTTGTGGGCGTATATTCATTTTGCATGATGGAAGGTTTGTAAGGAATTTTTCATGCAAGTATACAATGTGCTTTCTCCATTTAGTTCATTACAGGCCAATCATAGAGAGTCTTTATTATGGCAATGCTCCTTCCATTCCTAGGTTTTTCACTATTTTTATCTTGAGGGGATGTTGAACTTCGGTGAAGATCTTTTAGTTTCTGTAGAGTCTTCAGACCCTGCTCTACCTCTGCAGCAACACCCAAACAATATCTTAGCAAACTCTGAAACTATAAAAGCTTGGAGCCCCACTAAGGGTCTCTCTCTTCTACAGCTCTGTACTCTTTCTACCCCCAAGTTGCCATGGCCACAATCTGCTCTGACCTCCAGCTCTTCTGTTCTCATATTCTGCCACTGTACTATAAGGCCATACTGTGACTCCCTTGGCAGCATGACAATTCTAATTAAACTACTACTTCTTAAGTCTGCTTTCAATCCTGGCAACTGAGTTTGATTCCCCAAGTCCACAAGATAGAAGAAGAGAATAAAATTCTAAAAGTTGTCTTCTGACCTCCACGCACATGCCTTGCCAAATAATGTTTTCTCTTTCTCTCCCTCCCTCTTTCTCTTTTCCTCTCTCTCACACACACATAGACAGACAGACAGACAGACAGACAGATAGATAAAGAGAGATACTGCTGGAGAAATCTCTGGGCCCTTCCAGCAGACAGAGACACAGTGAGAAAGTGCTGGCTAAAATATAGTAAGCAAATATCAGAATCTACTAGCACCACTGGTTCCTTGAGCATGTACTTCCCAGGCCCCAGAACTATGAACTAAGTCCATTTTGTTCATAAATCACCTGATCTATGGTATTTGGTTATAGAAATACAAAAGAACTAGCATCTCTACCTTTACTAGAAGTGAACATTTCTAATTCTAAAAGTATCAATGTCTGTGTACAGTAAAATATATATATATATTTATCAAAAAAATCATAAATGTATTGTGTCATACTTCTGGAAGCTAGACATCCAGAATCAGTACCACCAGGCCAAAATTAAAGTGTCAGGGGCTGTATGCCCTTGCTGGAGTCTCCAAGAAGAGGCTTATGATGACAGCTACTATTCCTTGCTGTCATAGTTAGATACAGATGTTAGCTTGATGGTTGAGAGTTTGATCTCCTAGCACATTTGTAGAAAATCGGTAGTTGAGTTAAGCCTGCAGTTGAGTAAGCCTGTAGTAAGAGAGAGCCTGCAGGGGATTGTCTTGTTGACAAGTAAGGCCTAGCCCATGATGGGTGGGACTAGTCCCTGGGCAGGTGAATAAGATGGAGGAAACTGGTCGACAAAGCTGGCATCCTTCTGGATAATTGTCCATATGCCGATCGGGCAAGTGAAGGTCATCCGTCTCTCAGCCATTACGTAGATATGGTGTGGCCAGTTCTCTCAGCCTCTGGTGTTAGATAGGCTCTCCTGCCAAGCTGGATAAGGAACTGTAACCTGACCATTATAAGAGAGAATAAGTCCTTTGTTCCCTTAGGGTGTTTTGTCATGATTTTATCAACAATGCAGAGTAACTGCCACGCTTACTTTATGGCTATCTCATTCCAATCTTTAAGGTCAACATCTGTTACAGTTAATTTTCTTTTTGTTGCTGTGAGACCAAACTCACATAAATTAGGAGAAAAACAGACTTTTTTTTGATTTATGGTTCCAGGAATCTCAAAGCAGAAGACATCGCTGGAGGCAGAAACACGAGGCAGGTCACAACCGTCACCAAGAGTCAAGAGAGTAAGAGAGGAGGCAGAGTTAGGCTGTAAATCTCAAGATTTACCCCCTGTGACCTGCCTTCCTGAAGCAAGGCTCCACCTCCTAAACATGTCACAATCTTCTCAGACATTCTAACACCAGCTAAGGATGCAAACATATGATCCTGTGGAGGGCAACTGACACTCAAGCGTGACAACATCATCTCTCTCTCTCTCTCTCTCTCTCTCTCTCTCTCTCTCTCTCTCTCTCTCTCTCTCTTTCTCCTCTGACTCCATCATATAAAAAGTGTAAAAAGTGTGCATGTAGTATTATTTGTAACTAGATAATCTTTAATTTACTTGTATCTACAAAATAATACTTGCAACCTACCACATCTTTTCTGCAAAAGTTTGGACAAGTTAAAACTATTCTGGTAGAGTCGGTCATACATAGCTACTCCAATCCAATGATATGTCCATTTAGTGCATCAAAGTTGTGTGTCTCCAGATCACCAACATGTGTCAGGGAATTAAAAGAATGGATTTTCTTGACTATCTCATCTTCTATAAGCAATCTTGGCTTGTGTTGTCATTATGAAGACACACTTAGCCCCAGTTGAACAAATCCAATGTAGTCATATCACAGTAATTTTCTAAAGTTTAGGGCTCTTGTGTCATTTAGATATAAGTTTCACCTTGACAGTTGAAAGCTGAACCTGTACAGGCACATTTGTGAAGAATTATGGTTAATGCAAACCTTAAGCAAGTCTGTAGGGGATTTTTTAATTGATGAGGGAAGTCCCAGCCCACTGGGCAGATGGATAAAAGAGAGAGCTGGATCAGTAGTTTGACTTAGTTCAGCATACTTTGGCATGTTGCCATGCAGACATTTTGGTAAGTGAAAAAGTTTGCTCCCCTCTCAGTAATCCCTGCAGATACGCTGCAGCCAGTTCCTTTGGCATCTAATGCTGACATGAACCCTTCTGACAAATTGGACTATGAACTGTAACTGAGAATCATTAAGAATAAAACGGCTTGTTTCTTTAGGTTGCTTTGATTGTGTGGTTACCAGCAACATGGAGTCAAACTGCAACAGAATTTGGTACCACAGAAGTGGGTGTTGGTGATAATTTGGCTATATGGTCTTTGTGGATTCTGAATGGTTTTGTTGGAAAAATGTGAAAATGTTTAAAAATGTTTAAGCCATGAACAAAAAAAACTAAACAGAAAGTAGCAGATCACTTAGAAAATGCAAAGTGACTTATGAATTGTTTAGCCCCAGCTTGTGATGAAGGGGACAAGGGACAAGGCCATTCCATAGCCACAAGGATTATTGAGAGAGGGGCAAACCTTACTTACTAGACAAGTCTGTCCAAATACGTGGAAAAGTACAAACTACTGAATCAGCTCCCTCCATCTTATGCCCCTGCCCAGGGGATAATGCCAACCACATGGGCTGGCTCTTCCCTCATCAGTTAGACCATCTCCTGCAGATTTGCTCAGGGTTTAACTCAACTGATAATTATTTACAAATGTGCCCAGAGCGCAGCCCAGAAATCCAGCTGTGGATGAACGGATAATGGAAATGTGGACTTATAGGCCAATTCCATTTCTCTGTTGCAAATATTTTTATGAAAAATTTTTTTCCTGTTCAGGCTTTATAAGAATCAAGAAAATTTAAGTTAAAAGATTTGAAACGTATTTCCTCGACATTTTCTTAGTTTCTTGGACATAATCTAAGTTTTTCAAAGGTTTTCCAAGTAAGCTTAGCAGTTTGTGGAAACAATGGAATCTTGGAATTGTTCCCTAGGTTCAATCCTACTTCTAATTTATAAGTATTTAGTAAGATTAATAGATCAAATCAACAGTGTGCTAGCTAGAAATCTAAGAGCAAAAAGATTTATCCTTCTCATTTCTTTATTTCATTCCCCTCAACTTTCTGATATATACATAGTTTTATGCAAGGAATTAAATTAGCTGAAATGTCAACATATGTGCCAGACATCATGGAGGATACAAAAACGAACAGGACCATACCTGACAAAACAGCATAGGTAATGAAGTGGTTCATGTAGTGCTGACAAACTTGGAGCACTAAATGACAAATGATTCTATGATTATATTGGGAAACCATTTCTGGTTTTTTTTTCACTCTTTAAACTTTCATGCATGAGTGCAGTGATATTTTCACTTAATCCCCAATGCCATCGTCTTCCGATTACAAGCCTTCCTGCCATTCTCCCTCCTGTTTTCATGTCTTTTTGCATGTGTGACCCACCGAAGTGGGCTGCCTTTGATGGCATGTACCTCTGTCTCAGAACCAACTGTTTTCCCCTGGGCACAGTCAAGACAACAGTGATGGGCTCGCCCATACCTTGACCAGGACAACTTAACTGTGCATGCCTCTTACCATTCGCTGAAAGAGAACCTTATGTTAGCACCCCAAATATAGATTTGGGGGTGTGGGCACCAGAACTCTTTGTTTCTCTTCCCAATGCAATTTAGGCAGTTTTAGAGGAGCTATTCTGGGATCGTCTCTGAAGGTCTTGGTAGGTCATCCCCCACTGTTGGGATGTTGAAGGGATACACCCTTCCCTTCACTAACTTCTCCTAACCCTTTGCTTGTAAAAGGATATGGAGACTAGTTCTCCATTACAGATAAACTCTGGACACAAGATCAACTGGGTTGGGCCTTAAAATGAGCAAACCAATGAGGAAAAGCTACTTTCTCCGTGGGCTTGCCTAAATGTATAAATATACATGAAATTGGCAGCCATTTTTGGCACCTACCCCTCATGGCACTCCATATCTGGAGTCTATGAGTTCCCCTGGACTTTGCCCCTATGGATTCCCTGCCTAGAATTCATGAGTTCTCCTGGGCACCCTTGCCCCTCTGAACACAAGAACCTAGATACACACAGACTCCTAGAGAGTGACCCTGGAACACAGCCATGCTGAATACATCTATTGATTGCTGTTCACCAGTATTCGCCTGTTTCATTAGCTCGTCGAGGATGGTTGATTGAGCCTGGATTACTTGGGCTCCAGAACCCAGGCTCTGACTCTGAGGACTGCAGTAACAGCTCTCTCTCCTTGGCTCAATCACTCCCAAAAGCTGGTAGTCTGACAGATCGAAAGTCTCTTTCAGGAGACAAGCTTCCTGCTGCAGGGTCAATGTAAGTTGTCCCTCACAGGCTCACGCATTTGAGTCTCGGCTGATGTTACTGTTTGGAAGGTGGTGACAACTGAAGGAGGAGGAGCCTTTCTGAAGGAAGGCATACCACAGTGGGAGGACTTGAGGTTGGGTAGCCCCACCCTGCTTCCTCTTACAGTCTGATTCTCCTCGCTCTCTCCTCCTCCACGATGACTGCTGCGACCTGAGCGGCCTCTGGCTTCTGCCGCCTGCCGTGGCCTTTCCACTGTGATAGACTGTGTCCCCTGTGGAACTGTAAGCCAATAAATCTTTAATTTGGTCTCCTTAAGTTGCGTGAGTGCTGCTGCCTCACAGCAAAAGAAAAAGTAACCACAGTTCTCCTCTGGCCAACACCTGCCTTCCTTCTCCCTGCACAAGATTCCTGGGGAAGTTCCAATGCCTTGGGGGGTATATTCTCTTCACAGTCTGAGAGCCAAAGGAAGGGACACAAGTATCTCTTTAGGGGACCTTCATTTCTGCCAAGATGATCACAGCCTTAAGCCCAGCACAGTGAGAATTAACACAGCATCCATTTTTCCTGAAACAAATCCATCATCTTTTTGTTTTAGCCTTTTTAGAGGTGTAGCCTTTCTTCATCTCGGTTTGTTGCCGTTAAGTAATACTTACATCATAGGATTCTAGTGAGAAATCAATGCAAAATTCTGGTTTTGCTCCACATTGCTGAGTCTTTCTCATCACTGCGTCTAAGCTTCCAAATAAAGCAGATGAAATTATTACAAAAATTGCAAACAAAGGTGCGGGGTACTTGAGCATATCAGCAGTCGTGAGTTTTCCTTGCCTTCCTTTCTGCATATGCCAAGCGTGTGATCTAACAAGGGAGACCTTTTCAAATTGTGATCCGGTATCCGGAGATCCGGAGGTTCCAGGCTCCGCATATGGTGCAAGCCTGAAGACAGGAAAATGAGGTCAGCATGGTGGGGGAGAAGACAAGAGCTGGAAGCCTGTGGATTTCTGACATCAAAAGTAAAATGCCTTTGGCCTTTCACTCCAACGATTCAGAAATGGCACGTCTAAATCAACGCGGGGCATGCCTCAGGGTGGGCTTTCAGAGGCAGAATAATGTGAAAAGACTGTTTCTCTTCTCACAGGGACAAACCTGAGGCCACGCGACAGGAGCTCCATCCAGAGCAGGGGGTGCCTGGGAGCCCCTGCTGGTAGCTTGTCTGCACTGAAGGGCACTGAACACAAAAGGTATTTCCCCTTTGCAGCTCAGAGAAGACCATCTGTCATCCTGCTGCAGCGCAGAGCCTGGGGAAATCCTTCACGAATTGGAACCCTCCTGCCAGAGTTCCCTGGAAGCTCTCCCCGGAGGATCCCGCCCACGCACACGCATAAGGAACACTTTTTCCCAGCCTGCCTCTTTATATCAGTTCCCTTTTATTGTTCCAGAGCGTGAGGCAGAAGACAGTGCCTGTGATTTAAAACTAGCAGAAAGGTCTGTATTCAAACCTGTCAGAATTTTTATTAGCATAATTAACATTTCTGTTATTATTATTTAGCTTGGAACAGTACTAATGGATCCAATTTAGAAACACACACACACACACATACACTGGGGATGACATCTTGCCATGGGAAAAAAGAGCTAGCCTAGCCTGTCTCTAAACTTCAGGAGAGGCCCTGCAAAGAGCCCTGGAAAATGTGATCTGAATAGAAAAAGGACACTCCCCACCCCTAAGGGCTGATAACTGACACCTGTCACAGACACTTGTCCTGCTGAATCTCACTGAAGCTGAGTGGTATGATGGGTCTGAAGGATGTTTCCCTCCCTCAAACCCCAGTAGGGAGGAAGAAACAGGCAGCCCCATCTTGCAGGTCAATGTGATAGCATTGATTGGGGGAAGGGGTTGTCTTCTGTTGAAGGAGAGGGCATTAGCACCCTAGGCTTTCTTTGGAATTTCTCCACCTCTGTGCAGAGCAGGGGGCCCCCAGACCTTCTCTCCTAAGCTCTTGGACCACAGAAGCCTCCCTGTCCACCTGTCAGCTAAGCTCCACGTGGTTTGGTGTCATTCATGCTTTTCTGTCCTGTCTGGTACCAGGAATAAAAGGAATCCCTTCTTGGAGTTACTTAGATAAGCTTCACACGTTCTTTAGGAATCACTCTGCTGCAGTCTTAGATACTGCTAAGGCCAGTGTCTGCCATTTGCCTGCAAAGGTGACTTCGACCCAGCAAATGTATCTGCTAATCCGTATTTGCGGTTATGAGCCAGATAGATGCCCGGCGCTTCCTTCCCTGACCTTTTGAAGCCATCAGCTTGAGTGCTGAGTCGTGGTGTGGAATGGCACCTTCTCCTTTCCCTGCCTTGCTGGAAATGTCCCTAAAGATCCAGAAAGACCAAATTTCCACTTTCGCTTTGTGCTTTTGCTTTGCCACAGAGAAGTTAGATGGGGCAGTAGCACCACCATTCTGAAGTTCACAGAACTGCAGGATAGTCAGAAAAACCTTTTCCTGTGTCTACCTGAACCACGAAAAGAAATGTCCTTACACTTATTTTTAAGTGAAGACAGATGTAAACCACAGTCTTCTATTTTTTAAACATTCATTTACTAGGGAGATGAGGATGCAAGCACATGAACAGGTCGGAGGACAAGTTTCTGATCATTTCTCTTCTACCATGTGGGCTTCTGGGGATCTAATTCAGGTCTCCAGGTTTCCAAACATGTGCTTTGTCACTGAGCGATCTCTTGGCTCCTCATGATGTTTTTTAACTGTCACAGAAGAACAGGCAGAACTGGCAGGCAGAACTTCCCTGCATTGACTCTAATCAGTGCAGCCAAGAAATCTAGATATTCAGAAACTAAAACCGCAAGAGAGAATTGTGCCTCTTGGTTTATACCACTTTGACTGATCAGGATGTAGTCATTTACTCTATAATGATGTCTTCATCAGCTGTGGATACATAGGCAGTGTCAGACCTATGACATTTTTCCACCTGCTGATGTTGTTTCAACCTTAATTTGTGCACCATTCTCTGTGATGTTCAACCCGATGACCTCTCCCAATGTTGTGTAGTACTCAATGCACAGTCTGTCTCTAAGGGAAACATCAGTACAATAACGTGTCTCTAGACAGATGCAACCTTTGAGACCACCAAAAGAAAGAGCAAAAATGCTACGATTCCTTCCTGCCTGTTTTCTGTCACAAGTATCATAATTCCAGTTCTACGATTGCCAGCCCAGTCTATTTTTGTGTGAATAGTCAAGTCAATTTCCCAGTCCATAGCTGCTTTTGGTAAATGACATACTATTTTTTTTTCAAAACTGAAGAGCTCTCTTGAGTCAAGCAATCCAAAGAACAGTATTTCTATCAGAATGTCAGCTGTAGGAGAAAATTCTACCCTAGTGACAGATCCATAAAACCACAAGTCAAAAGTATTTCTCCAGGTCTGTGGAGAAGCCTGTTTGATGACTGGTTTTCTGGGGGAGAAAAAAAAAAACATCAACGAAAGATCAAGTGACATGCGGGGGAGAAATGCCCCTTTCAGAATGTGTGACAAGCAGGAAATGCCAGCGCAACATTTGCAAAGCCTTAAAAATAAATTCCATATGCAAGGAACTACCTATTCTGAAAACACAAGGGGATGTGGCGTACTCTCCCACATTGCCTGCATGCAAGGAGATAGCGTCCTCCAAATTTTGATGAGCCTCATTGAAATTCTCATCATTCAAATTATCCATATGTTCCAAACAAGGAATTACACAATCATAGATTTGAAACAGGAAGAAATTTGCAAATCACCTAGTCCAACCCACTCATTTTAAAAGTGAAGAGCAGAAGCCCTTAGAAAGAAAACTCTACACAAACTATCGGCACAGCTCATACCAGGCAGAGACTGGAACCCAGGTCTCCTGACCCAATATAGAACAGAGAATACTAGAGCAGAGAATTCTTTTTGTCTCAGCATCCTGATACCAACATATTGATAATCAGTAATACTTGTCACAAAAGGTATGTTATTGAATGTCTGCATTAGTGCATTAGTGAGCTTCCTGTCAGTTTGTAGAGAAACAGTTTATCTTGGCTCACAGCTTTGGAGGTTTCAGCCCTTGGTTAACAGGCCCATAAGGACAGCTCACAGTGAAACAGCCTGTCTGCTTGATGGTTGGACTGTGAAAGAGAGAAGGAACAAGGGTCTCACTATAACCTTCTAGCGTACACCCCCAATGACTTGCAGATCCCTTACCAGGCCCAACCTTTAAAATGTCCTCAGCCTTCCAACAGTGCCATGCTAGGAAATAAACACAAGGAGCTTCTGAGGGGTAGTCCAAATCAGAATTATACATTTAACTCCTCACTTCTCAGCATAACCCTCATCTTCCCTCTCCCCAAGCAGGTTTCGACTTCCTTGAATTGAGAAGCTTTATAATGTGTTTGTTCATTTGTAATATCCCACAAACATTAGTACACGTGAAGGGAGACAGAAAGTAAAGCCAAGAGCACAGTCAAATGCATATTTTTAGCACTTCTTTTTGCAAGAGCCTGATTTTCCTGTTGGAACTGTCTGAACTCTGCCTCATTCCACACCCCTGACATAGAGCATATGCCATGTACATAGGCAGATTTTTCCCACTAGGTGGCTCTAGAGAGGAGTCACAGGGAGCTGACAAATTGGATGAGTCTCTCTTGCATACCAGAGAACCATCTGCTGGGAGAAGCTAAGAATCCCTGTGCTTAGTCCTGGACACCCTAAATAATCAGTGGCTGAATAGAAAATATACAACAGAGGCATAGAAAAGGCTGTGGTGGGCTGGGCTGATGGCTGACGAGTTAAAGACTGCTTCACAAGCTAAAAGACCTGCATTCAGATTCCAGATCCCACATAAAAATACCCAGAAGAGATGGTGGAGGTCTGCAGTTCTGCCACTGGAAGGGAGTGCCTGGAAAAACCCAGCAATGCAATAAGGAGATAGAGCAATCCAGGATGGTTCCTGATGTCACTCTTGGGGGCCTCCACAGATACACAATCAATTGCATGTTTGTACACACACAAACACACTCACGAGGCTGTGTTGCTTAAGAGTTAAGAACACAGATTTTAAAGTCTGACCATCTAGTTTTAATCTCAGCTCTTCCATTCATTCACTGACTTGGCTAAGGAACTTGGATAGGAAATACCAAAATATTCTCTTGTTTAAATTCCATCGCCCATAAAATGGAGATTGATCATAACAGCATCTATCTCAGAATTATTGAACAAAATTAAATAATGTATCTGTACCCCTCCAATAATACCTGGCACATGGGAACCCTCAACCAAGTTAGGTACTCCTAATAGAAAGGAGTCTTCCATCACTGTAACAAACTGCCCCTGGAAATTAACATATAAAGTGAAAAGGTTTATTTAGCTCGTTTTTTCTATAAGTTCCGATCCCCTGGGAAGCCTGTCGCCCTGGGTCTTCTGGCTGAGGTGATGGACAGCAATGGCAAACAACGCCTGAGGAAGGGGAGAATTGCTCTCCCCTAGGCAGGAAGCAAAACCGGCCAAGAGAAGAGGCTAAGGTTCCACGCTCTCCTTCCAGCATTCTCTGTGACCTAAGGACCGCCCACAGGGCTTCTGTGGAAAACATTCCAACACTTGCAGGCGACTCCACCCCCGGAGGACTATCCTTTATCTTTGAGACACAGTGTCTAGGGGCTGATGAGAAACTGTAGAAAGGAAAAAGAGAGAAATTGGGACTCATTTTGTTCTGTGAGCAGTAAAATTACTGTCCCAAAAGGAACGAAGGAAGCACATAGAGAGCCAAGGGTTAGCTGTAGAACGCTGAGCTAACAATCCTCTGGCCTCTGGTGGCCACTTTCAATGTCCGGGGTCCTCTGCCTCACCTCTGCCTGTACCACCTCTGCGGACTGAGACCACATCTCCCTCCCGACTGCGACTACTCCCTAGCAGTGACATGCAGCATAGTCTCTGTACCCACAGTAGATGCTCAGCAACACTTGTAGAGGAAATGAATTTAAAGAAAAAAGTTCCCTTAATAAATACGAAGACTATGAAAACATTCAGAGATGAATAAATCTCTGACCAGCCAACCTTTTATTTTGTGTTCGACAACAATGCTTAGCTCCTCCTGTTTTACTGCTTTTCAACAAATAAATACATAATGCTGGAGTACATTAGAATTTTTTTTCTCTCAGCACGCTATGACCTAAGTTAAAGAACCAAAATATAAACAAAATTCCAAATTTTTCCCCTACCCCCAGAATAGATCAGGAGCTTAGGAGGCAAGAAGTTTGGTTTTGTAGCAGCACAGAATAAATTGCTCTGTTCTCGCTCACCACCTACTTTCCCATATAGTGGGTCTAAGCCAGGACACACAAACCTTGAGTCTGGGGTAGAGGAACTTACAAACACAAAGCAGGCGGGATGAAGGGCATGCTATAATGATTCCACACTAGCAGAGTTAGCAGAAACCCTTATCCCAGTATAAATCTCTGATACAAGCCCCAATCTAGGCTTGCAAGAATGGCAGCACAAGCTTGAAAACCCAGCCATAAAATTTAGCAAAATTTAAATTATTCAAAAAGCTTGTGTTTTGGACATTTGTGGAATTTTGCCTGATCTTGCTAGGCTAGGTTATAACACCTGTCTCTTGCCTATCCCTAGAGAATTGCAACCTTTCTTCTCAACAGGTCTGCTCAATAGAGTTCCTGAATATACTCTAGACCTGAAGACCTGATGTCCCCCTAAATGCTCCCTTAAGAAGCTACACTATCTATCTTCTGCAGCTACTGGAAAGCTCACAGCTACTTCCATTAAAATCATTTTTAAAATGATTCGTCATTCTTCACCAGAAATGTAAACTGTTGCTGAACAATTAATAACTTAGTTGCCTGAGACTTTAGTTACTGATAATTATCATATTTCCAAAACTCCTCACACTGAACAGTAGGTACATTACATAAGGGATTTTCTTTTCATTACAGCAAATCCAGATTATCCAAAGTGCTACTCCAAGTGCTCAGCTGCTCCTTTGCAGGACTTGGCTTCCAGCAAAATCTCCCACATTTACTTCTGGAAGAACCCAGGGAGTCTTCTCACCCAGCTCCAGATGAGGCCCTGTAAAGACCACACTAACCACTTTAGCTCATCCTTAATCACCTCCACAGTGGCTACCAGGCCAAGGTTCCTGCATGAAATGAAACCAGGAGCGTCTGCAAAGTGCTTTCATCTTTTCCCACTAGATGTGTGACCCTGCAACCACGTGTAGAGACATGGTGAGCTGTAGCTGAGTGGTCTCTTCTTTTGTGGCCTCCCTGTCATCAAAGAAGCAGGTGCAGATCTACCCAGCTGGGAGAGCAATGCACTGATAGACTGTGGGCAACAGTCTTCCTTCCCGTAAAATGAGCTTCCACCTGGATGTCCCCTTCCACACAAAGCAGGATGCCTTAATGCCTTGCAATCCGCTCAAGTTCTGAGCTGTGGCCATTGTTTTGTCTCAGGCAGAGGCACCACTGCTTCACATTTTTCTGGGAATCTATGGCTGACACAGAATTTCAGTCCAACCGCTTCTCTAACCCCAAAGGAAAATATAATACCCAAGTCTTAGAAGTCTTAATCCCAAATGCCATTACAAAAATGTCAGCCTTGGTCAGTCTCCAGAGAAAAACAAAATGATTATAAGCACTTGGAAAGGATCGTAAGCAGAGAATAAAATTGATGCAGCCCACTGAGGGTGTATTTGACAGATGGAGACCAGTTTCAGAAAAATGTTCTTAAACATGTAATTGGATTTAATGCTGAATGATGAGAAATAAGATAACTTCTTGTGTCTGAAAGATGTAAGTAAATGTCAAATAATATTAATTGAACTTAAAGAACACGGTTGAAGGAAATAAATAATATATTCTTTGTTAAATGTGTAATACATAAAGAACAATAGATATCAGGAATAAGAATATATTAAAGAAATCCTGTTAAATTACAGATGCCCCTCAAAAAGTATTATTATGCAAATGTAGATTCCAGCTATAATGCTATGAGCATTAGTCATTTCTTTCTACACTCAAATATAATTAATTTTAAAAAATAATAAATGTAAAAATAAAGTATAAGTAATCTGGAGCTTATTTCCAGTTACCTGCACTTATTCTCACCTTTCAAGCCCTTAATTGTAAAAGGTGGGAAACACTGGCTTGCCATAGCATATCTTCACTTGCTATCATTGCCTCATATTTAAAATTTGACTCAATTCCCCCAAACATTATTTAAAGAAATATGAAAAGGAAATACAAACTCAAATGCTATAAACACATTCTTATATCAGCTTCACTATTTTACAAAGTTATTTCTTTTTATTTGCTACACCAGTTCTTTAATTCCAACAACAGATCTAAACTCCAGTCCACTGGCTCTGCGCATGCTTGCATCCTCAGAATTACCCCAGTTCTCACTGAGACACCCTGGTTCTTCTGACAGTTAAAGATCATATGAATCATTATAATTTTCCAAAAATGCAGAACTCTTTTCATAGAAATCACATTAAAGGGCAGGAATAAAATGGATTTAAAGCAATTGGTTTTCCAATTAAGACTGCAAATCTACATTCAAAAGACACAAGGTTAAAAGCAATATTGTCACCATAATGTTGGGCTCTAATGTTTTAGATCTCATGAATGTTAGTTGAAATCAGCACTTAAAATACATGTGGACCAATGAAATAAGAGTGTGAAAGCTATTCTAATGTACTCAAGGCATTAAAACTGAGCAGCTCTCTCCAATATTTCATTGAATTCAAAAAATAATTTGTGGATAGACAACATAAAATTAGAATAAAATCACTGGTTATTATGGCTTAGTGAGATTTAAGGAGGTTAAGGACTGGTGATTTTATATCTCTCAATTTATCTTACACTTACATTTATTTTATTTCTTTAATTTTAATAGGTAATTCATTCTTTAATTTAATAGATAATTCACACGAGTTTCATGAGGAAAGAGATACAATGAACTATTCCTTTTCTCATTCCTCCTCCATCATCTGTCCAGATTCTATATACACTTGCACACCACGCAACATCAATAACTTTGTTCTGCGGCAGAAGATGTTCTGCAGCAGAAGATGTTCTGCAAATGTCACTGATAAGACTTTATGATAACTCCCGCCTGCCTGTCCGCTCCACCACGCTCCCAGTCCTCCATCCCAGGTGAGTTCGCCCAGCTCCCCAGGTGGCCCCCTGTCCCAGGGACATCCAGGCTGCCTCCGGTTTTAGCCTGGGGCAGCCCTCTTTCTTCCTCCTGCCAGCTTGTCTGCCCCACCAGACAGGACTTGCTCACATTCCTCCATCCCTGGAGCTTGGGTGGGACACTAAGCCAAGTTCCAGGTCCCAGGTGAAGAATTCTGCCATCAACATCAGCCCTTCTGCCTCTCCGGCCCACCGGGGATCCACGCACGTGGTCCACGGAAGACACACTGCTACTCAGAATTCAATAGAGTCCAAAGGAAACTCAAGCAAAGTTCTAAGGGTCAAAGGCCATACATCTGAAAACCTCTACAATCATCCTATCACATGGGAGAGATTCTTCACATCCAGCCCAAAGATAAGTAAACCTCCTTTTTTTCACCTTACTGTTCCTTTCTAATATTAATCACTGTAGATTAACTTTTCCATACAGCCACCCCAAAAACATACACAACTCTAGGGAGTACACCACTCACTCTCACATATCACAAAGATACTAAATTGTAAAAGTGCACTACCATAATAATATTCACCCCCTGTCTACTTAACCTGACTTAACTGATGTACTAACAGCCTAACAGCCTCATCTAGGAAATAACAATAACAAAAGACAAACCTACCCAACTCCAAGGAAAGCACTACTAATAACTGCCCAAGTGTAGTAATACCAACTAAATCAGTTCAGTCAAAAACACACAGAAACTGAAAAGCCCTAGAAGACAAAACAACAATGCCCAAGTCAAAGTGCAGATCCACGAGAAACAAAACCCAAGAAGACCAATGTCCCACCAAAAGAATTAACCCCATAATGATGGATTCCGACCAGAACAAATTCACAGAAAATAGCCAAGAAAGCCACACCCAAGATAACGACTTTCAAAGTATGATCATTACCATGATTAATACTATGAAAGAGGAAATCCCAGAAGAGTTAAACAACCACATCAACCACTTTGAACAGGAACACAATAGGCACTTGGAGGAGTTGAGATAAACAGTTCAAGAAACAAAAATAGGCATAGAGCAGTTAAAACAGTCTCAGGCAGAGTTTAAAATCGAGCTAAAAGATAAGTTATCTTAAACCCAAAGCTCAACAGAGAGTCTTATCAGCAGAACTAAGGAAGCAGAAAATAGAATTTCAGATCTTGAAGACAAAGTGGGAGAATTAACCAGCTCAATGGAAGAGATTGTTAAAGCCAAAAAGATAATTGAGAGGAACATTCAAGAGATATGGGACACCCAGAGAACCCTAACATGCATTCATGGAATACCAGAGCAAGAATCCCAAAATACCACACCTAAGGAAATTTTTCAAATTATCATAAATAAAAACTTCCCTCAACTAAAGAATGAGAGACCCATCCAAATACAAAAAACATTTTGCACTCCAAACAGATATGACCAAAATAGAAAATCGCCACAGCAAATAATAGTCAAAACACTCCACATTCAAGACAAAGAAAAGGTGCTGAGAGCTTCAAGAGAAAAAAGCAAGTCACTTTTAAAGGTAAACCTATTAAAATAACAAATGACTTCTCAATGGAAACAGTAAAAGCAAGAAGAACTTGAAGAGACGTACTTCATGTATTAAATAAGCAAAACTGCCAACCCAGACTGATATACCCGGCAAAACTATCTGTCATGATCGAGGGAGAAAGAAAAATTTTCCAGCACAAAGACAACTTGAAAGGATACATGTCTACCAAACGAGGCCTTCAAAAAATGCTAGGAATGATACTCAAACTTGAAGAAAAAAACAAGTGTATCCAGGAGGACAGAAGGGAAGTATAATGCCACCAAAACATAAATGTCAAACAATAAGCTTACAAACTCCACTAAACATAAAAAATGTCCAGAATTAAAAATAATTTCTTCATTATAACATTAAATGTCAATGGTATTAACTTACTGATTAAGAGACACAAATTACAAACTAGGATTAAAAATCACAACCCATCAATCTTCTGCCTTCAGGAAACTCATCTTACCACAAAAGATAGACACATCCTAAAAATGAAAGGCTGGTCAAAAATTCTGCAAGCTAATAGAACCAGGAAACAGGCAGGGGTAGCCATTATGCTATCGGACAAAGTAAACTTCAAACCAAAAAAAATCATAAGAGACACAAATGGATACTACATTTTGGTTGCAGGTAAAATTCACCAGGAAAACTTCACAATACTGAACATATATGCACCCAATAGGGGCCCCTCCACATTCATTAAGAAAATCCTACAGCGTCAAAAGTGAGATGAGAAATCAACACTCAAAGGATAATTCTTGGGGATTTCAACACTGCCCTATCAACATGGGATAGATCAACAGGCCAAAATCTTAACAGAGTCACTTTGGAACTTGATCAAACCCTTAAAGAAATGGACCTTACAGATCTCTATCAAACTTTTCATCCACGCACCAAAGAATACACATTTTTCTCAGCAGCACACGGAACTTTCTCCAAAATAGCTCACATATTGGGCCACAAAAAGAATCTCCACATATACAGGAAAGTTGAAATTCTAGCCTGTACCCTATCAGACTACCACGGCCTAAAGCTGGACATCCACAACACAACAAATGACGGAAAATACACTATCTTCTGGAAACGTAACACTGTGATGCTGAATGAGAACTGGATTCAGGAAGAAATGAAAAAGGAAATTCAAGATTTCCTGAAAGCAAATGATAATGAAAATACAACTTACCAAAATCTGTGGGACACAATGAAAGCTGTCCTAAGAGGTAAGTTCATAGCTCTTAATGCCTACATCAAAAAAATGGAAACATCAGAAATAAATAACTTAACAATGCAGCTTAAAGCTTTAGAGAAATCAGAGCGTTCTGATCCCAAAAGCAGTAGAAGGGAGGAGATTAGCAAAATAAGGGGACAAATATCTGAAATCAAGATTAGGAAAACGATACAGAAAATCAACCAGTCAAAAAGCTGGTTCTTTGAAAAAATCAATGATTGATACACCCCTACCTAAATTAACCAAAAGCATGAGAGGGAAAACTCAAATTAACAAAATTAGAAATGAAAATGAAGTTATCACTACTGATACCCAACAAATCCAGAGAATTATAACATCATATTTCAAAAAATTATACTCTGTGAAATTTGACAGCACAAAAGAGATAGATGAGTTCCTGAGTAAACACAACTTACCTAAATTGAATCAGGAAGTTGTGAATTGTTTAAATAGTCCTATAACATGTGAGGAAATCGAGGAAGTAATCTCGAATCTTCCCACCAAAACATATCCTGGACCAGATGGATTCAGCACAGAGTTCTACCAGACCTTTAAGGAGCTAATAACACCAATACTCCTTAAACTGTTCCATCAAAGAGCAAAGGAAGGAACACTATCAAATTCTTTCTATGAAGCTAATATCATCTTATTCCCAAAACCTAATAAAGATACACTTAAAAAGGAAAACTGTAGGCCAATCTCTCTGATGAACACAGATGCAAAAATTCTCAACAAAGTCTTAGCAAATCGGATTCAAAAACATATCAAAAAGAGCATTCACAGGGACCAAGTAAGCTTTATCCCCGGCACACAAGGTTGGTTCAACGTACGCAAATCAATAAATGTAATTCATCATATAAACCAGTCCAAAGTCAAAGACCACATGATATTCTCAAAAGATGCAGAAAAAGTTTGACAACACCCAAAAGCCTTTTATAATCAAAATGCTAGAGACAGTAGGAATAGAAGGAACCTTTATCAATATAATAAAAGCTGTATACAACAAACCCACAGCAAGGATTATACTCACTGGGGAAAAACTTGAAGCATTCCTGCTTCAATCAGGAACTAGACAAGGCTGTCCTCTCTCACCACTTCTATTCAATATTGTATTTGAAGTCTTACCTGAAGCCATAAGACAAGAAAAGGACATAAAAAGGATTAGAATCGGCAGGGATGAAGTCAAGTTATCTCTATTTGCAGATGACATGATCTTATACCTGAGTGATCCCAAAAACACCACCAGAAAGCTCCTGGAATAATTGAGAAGTTCATCAGGGTAGCAGAGTACAAAATAAATGTACAAAAATCAGTGGCCTTCCTATATGCCCAGAATGAAAGAAGTGAAAAAGCCCTGAGAGAAACAATCCCATTTACTATAGCCCATAAAAAAATGAAATACCTTGGTATAAACCTAACCAACGAGGTAAAAGACCTTTACAATTTAAACTTTAAAACCTTAAAGAAAGAAATTGCAGAAGACACTAGAAAGTGGAAAGACCTCCCATGTTCCTGGATTGGCAGACTCAACATTGTAATAATGACCATCCTACCAAAGGCAATATACAAATTCAATGCTATACCAGTTAAAATCCCAAAGCAATTCTTCAAAGAAGTTGACCAAACTATCTCAAAATTCATATGGAGGCACAAAAGACCCAGGATAACAAAGAAAATCCTGAGTAACAAAAACACTGCTGGAGGTATTACCAAACCAAACCTTAGTCTATACTACAAATCCATAGTTATATAAACAGCCTGGTACTGGCTCCAAAATAGACACACAGTTCAATGGATATGGAAACTGTTCCATCAAAGAGCAAAGGAAGGAACACTACCAAATTCCTTCTATGAAGCTAATATCATCTTAATCCCAAAACCTTCCTATATGCCCAGATATAAGCCCACCCAACTATAGCCATTTGATCTTTGACAAAGGGACCCAAAAATCCAATGGAAAAGAACAGTATCTTCAACAAATGGTGCTGGCAAAACTGGAGCTCCACATGCAGAAGATTAAAACTGGACCCGTACTTGTCACCATGTACAAGACTTAATTCCAAATGGATCAAGGACCTTGATATCAGGCCAGAGACTATAAAAACCATAGTTGAAAGGGTAGGGAACTCCCTCGAGCTGATTAGACTAGGCCAACAGTTCCTAAACAGACATCCAATAGCCCAGTCACTGCTACCAACTCTCAGCAGATGGGAATCTTGTGAAATTAAAGAGCTTCTGTTCAGATAAAGAGATTGTAACACAAGCTCAAAGGTAACCCACAGAATGGGAGAAAATCTTCACTAACCATATATCTGATAGAGCTCTATTATCCAGAGTGCACAAAGAACTTAGAAAACTAAACACTAAGGAAACAAATGGCCCAATTAAAAAATGGGCCCTGGAACTTAAAAGAAATTTTACCAGGGATGAAATTAAAATGTCTAACAAATATCTGAAAAAATGCTCCACATCCTTAGCCATCAGGGAAATGCAAATCAAAACTTCCCTGAGATATCATCTCACCCCGGTCAGGGTGGCAAAAATCCACAATACAAACAACAACAAATGCTGGAGAGGATGTGGAGAGAAGGGAACTCTCCTACATTGCTGGTGGGAATGCAGGCTCATACAGCCACTCTGGCGAGCCATCTGGAGATTCTTAAAGAAATTAAAGATTGAAATGCCATATAACCCTGCTATTCCACTTTTGGGAATAACCCCCCATACAGCAAAATATCACCTCGATAGCACAAGCATGACCACGTTCATAGCAGCACTGTTTACAATAGCAAAATCATAGAATCAACCCAAATGTCCAACAGTTGACTGAGTGGATAAGGAAATGTGGTACATCTATATAATTGAGTACAACTCAGCCATCAAAAATGATGAATTAATGCCATTTGCCAGAAAATGGATGGAATTGGAAACAATTATATTGAGTGAAGTATCCCAGACACAGAAAAGTAAGCGCTGTATGTACTCTCCAATAGCTGGCTCCTAGTACCAAATCTACTTAGAGACACTCAAAGATAAATCTCTGTAATACCTACAGTAATTGCAAAGATTATGAACAGGAGGGATGGGGAATGAGGTAACAAGCAGAGCGGGGACCATGTTACAGCAGAGAAAATAGGCCACCATCAAGGACGGTAAATAAGTAATGAGACATCTGGTTAAGTTCAC
This sequence comes from Typhlomys cinereus, assembly GCA_023101885.1. Lineage (NCBI taxonomy): Eukaryota > Metazoa > Chordata > Mammalia > Rodentia > Platacanthomyidae > Typhlomys > Typhlomys cinereus. The sequence continues at coordinate 2,075,532 of JALPQD010000104.1, forward strand.
AGACTTTCCTTCCTGATCATTTACAACTGATGGGATATGATCTTACCAGAAGGGGAGGGCATATAGGCTGCCTGATAGAAAGTAACCATTTTGCAAATGGGTGATTGACCCTCCCTCACCGCAGTTTCCTACTTTTGTTACATCTACCTTTGAATATACTCTTATAACAAGACTCTAATTTAACAGGTTTTTAATCTCTGGCCAGGTGGTGACATCCAATACCCATCTGGATGGAGCCAAGGGCATTGAAGGAGCAAAACTGGAAAAAAAATCAACAAACCATAATCCAGAACTTCAGAGACTCTATATCAACCACCTGGAACTAGGCCAGCCTAATCTCTCCTCATCCTGAAGCTCAGGGAAATTTGTGGAAGACGGAGCGGTAAGATTGTAAGAGCACAAGGATGGGAGGAGTCATGATATGCAAGATACTCCACAGAAGTTAGGACCAAAGCAATCATATTTGGACTTTACATGCCCTGCGCAATGTCCAACACACTATTGACCCCACAAAGTCTTTAGCATTTACTAAAGGCACCAGGATCCTTGGAGGCAAGGGATTGGCAGCCACAGTAGTGTTCCTATGCTTAAAGGGAACACAGGAAAGGGTTCTGGGAAATGCCACTGGGTCCTTGCACCTCATCGGAGAGAAGGACTCAGTTGAGAGTTTGATATGCACATAATGGATGTTCCAGGGATGGGAGGGGGAGGCACTGGGGGATGGGGAGGGAAGGGGTAGAGGAGAGGGGCACAGGGGGATGGGGGTTTGGAGGGAGAGAGGGGACCGGTGTACCTATTAAGTTTGTATGAGTGGAAATAAAAAAAAGACTTTATGAGAAGAAATATCTAAGCTATTGGCATATTTCAGTAAATGAAAACAATATTACACAAAGCTCTCTACTGGCTGGAAGACCATAAGATGAAGTGAAAAGTCACTGAGAAATTAAAAGTGTTTCTTTTAGCTACATTGGATTTTTCAACGTAGGGACTTGACTCAAACCAAGCCATGAAGATTTTGATACCAACAGATTCGAGAATTTTCAGCAAAAACATCCTTCCCAGAAACAGGTGGTAGGTCTTTGAGAAATTTCCTGTAACTAGAAATTAAACTATCTGGTTGGGCAAAATAGTTGCAGAAGAAGAAAATGCTAATGGGGATAGTAGAAAAGCCAAGTCAAGTTCATTCAGACAGTGACTCATGATTTCTTTTTTCTGATGTGTGGATATGTGCATATGTGTAGGTGTGTGAGTATGTGTAGAAGAAGGTACTGTGTGTGCTGTGGAGGCCCAAGGATGGAATCATCTTGGATTGCTCTACCTCCTCATTTCTTTGCTATGGGGTTTCCCAGGCTTCACCTTCCAAGGCTTGGAATAACAGACCACTGCCATTTCCATCTGGCATCTTTATGTGGGATCAGGGATCTGAACTCAGGTCCTTTCATTTGAGAATCAAAGGCTGAACTCTTGAGCTAGTTCTCCAGACTTACATGGTTCTTTTCTTAGTACCCAGTATAAGAGTATTTGTAAATGGTTTCAGTTCACTAAACTTTGTTTGTTTTTTATGTTCTTCCAAAGTTTTTCTGTGCGTTGCCAGAATAATAGCACATGTACACACACACACACACACACACACACACACACACACACACACACACACAATACCTTTTTGTCCTTCTTTGTATTCTTTTTAAATAAAACAATCGATTGTGTACACTATTTTGAACATTAATTTTCTCACTTAATAATGTATCTTGGTCATCTTTTCATGTTGGTATTGGAGAATTCCTCCGCCTTTCTTTTATATCATTACATCATAATCTACAATGTTTCAGTCCCCCATTGAGCTTCCATCCTTTTATGTATGTTAATTTCACATGCTCAAAGATGAATTTTCAAAAGTGTAATCACTAGATTAGATGTATGTGCATTTGTGTATCAGATCATGTAAATTTATCTCCAAAGTGGTTATGTGAGTTTACTAATTTTGTAAGTCTCTCCATACTCCATCTTGCAAAATAAACACACTGGAGACCAGGAAAAAATAAATGAATAAATGAAAAAAATCAACTCACTTGCTTAGCTCTCCCAATTCCTTAGAAACATGTGTGTACCCCACGCTTTCCTAAATCCTGAGCCAGTGCCCATGTTGACCTGAGCCTTTTCAAATGTAACATGGCTGGATCTAACCTTTGCAATTCCGGATGGAAGGCCCCTAAAACCTCCTGGAATCACTGACCAAGGAAATGAAGCACAATTCTTAACCCATGTTTAGCCCAACTGTAGTGTATGATCAACCTTACTGGAAGGAATAGGAAGGAAAGAAATGTGGCAGCAACAGACAGTTATCAAGAGGAAAAGTGAAAGAAAATGAAATGACAAACAAGTCGCCTTGCACAAACATTTCTAGGTCTTCTTAATAATACAGCCCCCATCTCTTGCCACCCAACTTGGTTTTGCTATTATCCTTCAGACAAAGAAAAGTCACTGGATGTTTGAAGGAAGCTGTAAAGTACCACATGTCCTAATCATTGACTTGCTCTGCCTTTCAGCCTGGCATCCTAACACTGAAGGCTTTAAAATAGTTCATGGACTACCAGTTTCTTTAATAGCCAGTAGTTTGTGTAAAAGACAGAGGAAGAAAAAAGTTAAGAAAAAAATTCAAGACTGCCACAATCAAATTCCTCTTTTTATCGAATTCTGTTCAAATTCAAAAATAAAGTAACAAATTGTGTATTTTTTAACCAGGTGAAAGTGAATTGGTATTGACTGACATAACATTGTCCCATGGACCAGCAAATATCTCAGGAGAAACAACTACAATCAGAAAAAATCTCAAGAGCAGATGCTGGACAAAAGAAGGGGAGCCTTTCCACTTGTGAATTTGCCCAGTGATGGGCCACATATACTACCACAGAGATCTGGTTCTTCACTAAGCACAAAGTTTTTTTGTTTGTGTATGAAAAATTCTCAATTAAAAAATTAAAATTAAAAAGGTGAATTGGCAATAAAAGCTGAATTGCTTAAAGTAAAAGGCTAAGTGCTGGTTGATAAGATCATTAAAAGTAGCCATGCAATGGAATCAACCCAAATGTCCAACAGTTGACGAGTGGATAAGGAAAATGTGGTACATTTATACAATGGAATACTACTCAGTCATCAAAAATGATGAATTAATGCAATTTGCCGGGAAATGGATGGAATTAGAAGCAATTATATTGAGTGAAGTATCCCAGACAAAGAAAATTAAGCGCCATATGTACTCCCTAATAGGTGGATCCTAGTACCCAACCCACTTAGAGACACACTCAAAGACAAATTTCTGTAACACCTACAGTAATTGCAAAGATTATAAACAGGAGAGAAGGGGAAGAAGGGCCCCACCAGAAACAAGGACAGAGTGGATCATGTTACAGCAGAGATAATAGGCCATCATCAAGGACTGCAAGTAATGAGACATCTGGTTAAGCTCACAAACTGTCCTTCCTGGTCACTTGCAACTGATGGGGTATGATCTTACCAGAAAGGGAGGGCATACAGTCTGGCAGATAGAAGGTAACCATTTTGCAAATGGGAGATTGACCCCCCCTCCTATTCTTATTCCATCTACCTTTGAATCTACTCTTATAATAAGACTCTATTTTAACAGCTTTTTATCTCTGCCCAGGGGGTGACATCCAATACCCATCAGGATGGAGCCAAGGGCATTGCAGGAGCAGCAAAACTGAAAAAAAAAATCAACAAACCATAATTCAGAACATCAGAGACTGATATCAACCACCTGGAATCAGGCCTGCCTAATCTCTCCCCATCCTGAAGCTCAGGGAAATTTGCAGAAGAGGGGGCGGTAAGATTATAAGAGCACAAGGACGGGAGGAGTCATGATATGCAAGATACTCCACACAAGTCAGGGCCAAAGCACTTATAATAGGACTCTGCATGATCTACTCAATGACCAACATATAATTGACCCCTCAAAGTCTAGCATGGACTAAAAACACTAGGATCCTTAGAAACAAGGGATTAACATTCACAATAGTATTCCTATACTTAAGGGGAACACAAGAAAGAGTTCTAGGAAATGCCACTGAGTTCTTACACCTCATCAGAGAGGAGGACCCAGAGGAAAATTTGATATATTCATTAAAGGATGCTTCAGAGATGGGGGAGGGACACTGGGAGAAAGAGAGAGAGGGGGGAAAGGAAAGGAAAAAGTGGGGAGGGAACAGGAAGGTCCAAGGAGGGGTGGAGGGAGGGAGGGGACAGGGGTACCTATTATGTTTGTATGAGCAGAAAAATAAATAAATAAACAAATAAAAAAGTAGCCATGCAAATCATTTTTTTGCACTCATAAGAAAAAAGAAAGACTGAAGAACTATGTTTACTGACTACTAACAAGTGCACTTTGTCGGATATAGGTAAGTCTTCAATTGAAATGCAGCATGTCGTAGGAAATTCAGTCCTCAAGCCTCCTCTCTTCTCATCCCTTCAGTTCTTGTGAATCCCGGAAAGACTGAGATGCAGGAAGGACCAGAAGCCTCTGGGATTTGATGTGGGAAAGCACACCTATGAAAAGGTGGGATAGCACCACATCAAATGCACCAAGAGAGATCACCTCATGCTAATGAAACAGCAGGCAACAGCCAGAGCAGGTGACAGTTTTCATACAGATATGTACGAAAACTTTTTCTTACTCTATAACATAAGAATCAGAATGAAGAACAATTCCCTCTTCCTTACTCACCACAGCACATGTACAGCTAAATTCTACTTTGAGGGTTATGATGAGAATTCTACAATCAATCTAATTTCTAACATTATACATGCTTTAGATTAGACAGTTAATTCAGCTATTTGAGATTCCTCACTTGGACAAGCAAAGATGAAGGAAAATGCCAACTTTTACACTCAGGAGTCCTTAATTTCTCAAGGTATCAATCAGGTAAAGAAACTTGGTATGCTGCCTGCCCTTTGGCTATGCAAGCACACAGCCCTCTGAACTACTGAGTTTTTTTATATGAAGTACGACAACTTTCCTGTTACTTATGGTTTCAGAAAACTTCTATGCCTTTACAATGAAAAGTTTGAAAGCCACCTGGTAGAGCTTTGGTTCTATAAATGTACAAATATGCAATAAAGTCCTCATTATATAGACACTGGGTTCAGTTACATAGATTGTGTAAGAGCCCTAGTCTTAGTCATTTATTTCCTTTAATAATTTCATCACTTAAAAAAATCTCCAACCAAAAATGAATTTCAGACTGCACATAGTAATCCCTATACCACAGAAGCCAATTTTGAAAAGAAATAACCCCCCAAAATGTATTTCACAATTTGATCCCATCCATATGAAAAGGTAATAATAAATAAAAACTATTTCTACTTTTTTAGTGATTTCTACTTTTTTAGTGTGTGTGTATGTGTGTGTGTTTTATGTGTGTGTGGGTGAACATGTTTGAGCATGTGCACAAAAAAGCACTTGAGTATATGTGCCTGTGGAGCCCCAAAAGTGACATTGTAAATCATCCTGGATTGTTCTACCTCCTATTGCTTTGTTCTGGGGTTTCCCAGGTTCTGATTTCCAGGGCTGGAATTACTGATCACTATCATTTCCACACTGGCATTTTTTTATGTGGGATCTGGGATCTTAACAGAAGTCCTTTTGCTTGAAAGGCAAAGGCTTTCCCCAACCCGCATTTCTATATTTATGTTCTGTGTTCAAGTACAAGATAATCACCTTCAAATGTATCTGCCAATCCTTTCTCTTGAACACCGCTACTAATACAAGTAGAATAATGGAATGTGGGACTGACTAGGGGAAGCTTTTCATTTTAACTCTGTGTAATTGCTGTTGTTGATTTTTTGTGAGAGTGTTTAATTTTTGTTTGTAAGAAGTAATGTAAAATAAAATACTATTAAATTATTAAATTAGATTATTATAAAATATTGTTTGGGTTTGCATTAAAAATCCTGATGTTGCATTATATTTCCAGGGATATAATGTACTAGAAGGAAAAGTATTTCCTTTCTTTTTGCTTTGTGGAGATATCATTTTGAGTGACTAGAAAGACTCCAACCAAAGAATTTCTTTGCATAAATTTTGTGAAAGACAGTTGCTTTCAACACTGGCTGTGCTGTCACTGTATTTTCTGTGGTGAAAGAGAAATACTATCCATCAAAAGCACTTTCCCTTTGTCTCCTCTTTTTACACAGAAAAGATTCTCTATAATCAATTCCAATTCAGTTTTTTCCCATATCTTTTGGATTCTTTCAAAGAATATTCTTTTTCACAGCCAATATCTTCATGCTACTAACCTTTGAACATTCTCTGTCAGAGCTGTACATCAGACTGAATTCTGATCACTCTCCCACTGCTTTTTCTAGCTTTTCCTCCAAGCTTTCTAAACAGCTAGCTTACAGTCCACCTTTGGTAAACCTACACAAGTGATTACAAAAAAAAAAAAAAAACCTTAAAAAGCATTCCCCCGTAATTGGATGAGAAAAATCTACTTGTGCCCTTTCTCTAAAGATGGATTAAATGGGAAAATCCTGCAGGACATTATTTATCTCAATTTGGTTAGGATTCATTGAGTCTCAACTATGTTCGAGAAACTGTGATAAACAGTTGAATTTGCCATGAAAAAAAAATGAGGTCTCTTTCTTCAACTCTTTATCATCTAAGCAGACCAAATAAGCATCCTTTAATCCTTTAGTCTTTATTGAAAGGTATTTACATGTAGAATCTTTGGAAGGATTTTCCCCCTCCGGGCCTTGGGCCTGAGAGTGAGTGTGTGGGGGGGGAGAGGGGTGGGTGGGTGTGTGTGTGTCTGTGTGTATCAGAAGGTACTGTGTATGCTTGCAGCAGCCCCAGGGTGACTTTGGGAATCATCCTAGATTGTTCTACCTCTTAGTGCTTTCTCTAGCTCCTGGTTTCCCAGGCTATACCTTCCGGGTCAGAAATGCAGGACACTGTCATTTCTGTCAAACAGTGTGTTGACATGGGATCTGGGATCTAAACTCAGGTCCTTGTGCTTGTGAGACAGAAGCTTAACCATTGAGACACCTCCCCAGCCCCTCCAAGGCTTTTCTTTTTATTTTTGCTTTCATTTTTCATTGAAGAAAATTTTCCATTAAATTCACCATTCACATAAAATTCATCACCCTGACCATTTTTAAGGGCACAATTCAGTATCACTGAGTACATTTACAACACCACACAACTGTGACATACAGAACTTTCTCATGTCTACGTCCAGAACTCTGTCTCCACTAAAGGTCTCATTTTCTCCTCCTTTCACTCTGCTCTCTGAGTTGGTTCATTTTATATCTGAAATATAAATGTAAAAATGCAATATTTCTCTTTTTGTGCCTGGCTTCCATCATTTAACATAATGCTTCATGCTGAGGGGGCTGTAAGAAAGAGAGGTGTTTATGAAGATGGGAATATGTGTGCCACAGCATGCTTGTGGAGGTCACAGGACAATACCTTCCACCTTGGATTCTAGGGGTTGAATTCAGGTTCTCAGGCTTGTGCTATAAGCACCTTTACACTGAGCCAATCTATCCCAGCTCCAGAATGTTTTTCATCTGAAGAAAGAAACACAATTAAAAGGAAAAGTTGGTAAGGAAGGAGCAAAACACATCTCTTTTATTTTCCAGTTTCTTATTCTTTTTTATTCTCCCACATTGTATTTTTTCCTAATTATACAAGCTCAATAAGTACCCAATCCTCTCACCCCTTCTGTCCCCAGTTGCCCCTTACACTCTCCCCGCTTCCTCCCTTCCTTTTACAACCCTCCCTCCTTCTCCCAATCCCAATGCCTCCCATCCCCTGGAGCATCCTTTTGTGTAAAGGCCAAACCTCCCTCTGTCCTCCACCCTAGTGAGGGATAAGGATTTAGTGGCATAGCCCAGAGCCCTTTCTTGGGCTCCCTGTTAGTATGGGAACTCTACTATGACTGTTAATCCTTTGCCTCTAAGGCTCCTACTGCCTGGAGCCTTCTCCCTGTGATCCATGCTAGATTTTGAGGAGACGTTGACATGTCAGCCATTGTGCAAGTCAGGAAAAGTCCTATTCTGACTTTTGCACCCCTAAGATGTGTGGAGTATGTGGTCTGGTTCTGAATTATGTTTTCAGTTTTGCTCTTCCTGCATCCCCCTTGGCTGCATCCTGACTGGTACTGAAGGTCACCTCCTAACCAAAGATAAAAGACTGTTTAAATGAAGATCCTAATATAAGAGGAAACTCTGCCAGTCCCTATACCTTCCCTGATTGGTGAGATCAAACCTCTTCAGTCACAAGTGACCAGGAAGGGAAGTGAGAGTGAGCTGCAGCATATATCTCCCTACTTACATGCAATACTGGATAGTGATCTATTTTCTCTACTGAAACATGATCCCCTATCTCCTTATGTGGAGTGAGGCCCTCCTTCCCTTTCCCTCCTGTCTATAATCTTTGTGATTACATTAGGTATTACAGAGATTTACCTTTGACTATGTCATTAAGTGGGTTTGGAACTAAGATTCACCTATTAGGGAGTACATACAGTGTCTAACTTACTGTGTCTGGGATACTTCACTCAATATAATTTTTTCTAATTCCATCCATTTCCTGGAAAATTTCATTAATTCATTTTTGATGGCTGAGTAGTATTCCATTATATAAATGTCCCACATTAATTCTCCATGCATCAACTATTGGGAATTTAGGTTGATTCCATGACTTTGCTATTGTAAATAGTGTTTCAATGAACATGGTTGTGCTCAAGGCACTGTAGTGAATTTCTGCATTATTCCCAGAAGTGGTAAACAGGGTCATATGGGATTTCAATCTTTAACTTTTTTAGAAATCGACATAGTGATCACCAGAGTGGTTGTATAAGCCTGCATTCCCACCAGCAATGTATGGGAGTTTCCTTCTCTCCACATCCTCTCTAGCATTTGGTGCTGTTTGCGTTGTGGACTTTTGCCATGCTGACCTGGGTGAGATGATATCTCAGGGAAGTTTTGATTTGTATTTCCCTGATGGCTAAGGATGTGGAGTATTTTTTAAGATATTTGTTAGACATTTCAATTTTGTCCCTGGAAAAGTTTCTTTTGAGTTCTGAGGCCCATTTCTTAATTGGGCCATTTATTTCCTTGGTGTTTAGTTTTCTAAGTTCTTTGTGCACTCTGGATAATAAAGTTCTATCAGATATGTAGTTAGTTAAGATTTTCTCCCATTCTGTGAGTTGCCTTTTTGCTCAGTTTACAATCTCTTTAGCTGAATGGAAGCTCTTTAATTTCATAAGATCCCATTTGGTGAGTGTTGGTTCTAGTGACTGTGCTATTGTATTTTTGTTTAGGAATTGTTGGCCTAGCCCAATCAGCTTGACAGAGTTCCCTACCCTTTTGACTAGGGTTTTTATAGTCTCTGGCCTAATATTGAGGTCCTTGATCCATTTGAATTAATTTTTGTACATGGTGACAAGTACGGGTCCAGTTTTAATCTTCTGTATGTGGACATATAGTTTTGCCAGCACCATTTGTTGAAGATGCTGTTCTTTTTCCATTGGATTTTTTGGGTCCCTTTGTCAAAGATCAAATGACTGTAATTATGTGGGCTTATATCTGGGTCTTTAACCCTTATCCATTGATCTACTTGTCTATTTTGGAGCCAGTACCAGGCTGTTTTTATTACTATGGATTTGTAGTACAGATTAAGGTTTGGTATGGTGACACTTCCAGCAGTGTTTGTTTTTTACTCAGGATTGTTTTTGCTATCCTGGGCCTTTTGTGCTTCCATATGAATTTTGAGATTTTTGTCTGGTCAATTTCTTTAAAGAATTGCTTTTGGATTTTGATTGGCATAGCATTGAATCTGTATATTGCTTTTGGTAGGATGGTCACTTTTATGATACCGATTCTACCAATCCAGGAGCATGGGAAGTCTTTCCACTTTGTGGTGTCTTCTGTTATTTCTTTCTTTAGAGTTTTAAAGTTTTCATTATAAAGGTCTCTCACGTCTTTGGTTAGATTTATACCAAGATATTTCATTTTTTTAGGGGCTATAGTAAATGAGATTGTTTCTCTTAGGAATTTTTCATTTTTTTCACCCTTGGTGTATAGGAAGGCCACTGATTTTTGCACATTTATTTTGTAACCTGGCACTTTTCCAAAATTCTGCATTAGTTCCAGGAGTTTCTGGTGGAGTTTCTACAAAATCAAAATATTGTTTATGGCTTTGGTAAGAATTTCAGAAGCATTGCTAGGCTCATAGCTGAGGTACTATAATAAAAACATAAAAGGGTAAAACATAGAACTTTGTTTAATGTCAGTCAACACTATGAGACACAAGGGTGTTCAGAGATGAAACTTCAAAGTACCATGTAAGTTTCTGTTGTTTACAATGATGGGGGACAGATAAAAGAAAGTGTGTTTGGGTAAAAGGACCCAGCCTCATAATGACAAACTGAAAAGACTAGTGAGCTCAGAGTCTTCTTGGTATCTTTGTGTTTTTGAAATTTAGAATTTTCTTTATCTCCAGGTATTGGATGGCTCCTCTTGTAGGAGGTATTCAGAACTATTTCAGGAGATAGTCAGAAAACACTGAAAGTTTTGTTATCTATCTCAACAGAACATTGGAAAATGTCCAAAGAGTAACCTGCTTAGGTTCTATGCTTTTCTCAAATGCCAAATTTCCATATTTTAGCATTTGAATGAATCTTTTAATGGTGTTAAAAAATGATGAACTTATTTCAGCAAAAGACATGTATGTAAAATATAAGGTGAGACACATTCTCAAATTACTTGCCACTAAGAAGGAAGGACTTCAGATAACAGTTCCTGTGTGATAGGGCATGCAATCTATTTTACTTTATTTAGAGAAGGTATACAACTAATGAAGAAAGGCAAGGTCATGCCCCAAATTAGCCCCAAGGCCACTATGACTTAATACACTCTGTTTAATTCCTACAATGTCCTTCATGACTTTGCAGATATCAGTTCCACATGGACACCTATTGGACCCTAAGTATACAGTCTGGAATGGTGGTAGCATCCCACGGTGGAACTAAAAACTGATATATATACTTCTTCCTATCTTCACCTTCAAGAATACAATCTTTATCTCTCAAGTTTCACTGAGCCATCTATGTGCATGGCTTCAGGAAGCACAGGGAAAGAAATAGAATGCCCGATGTGTATCACATTAGCCTAATGTCGCCTTGATCGGCACGAATTTATAATGTGTGATCGGCTAGTGGAATTTGGGGGTTTTGGTAAATAAAAGATCACAACAGGGAAATAAGTAGCTACATTGTAGAGTTCTCAGCTACACATAAGGGATAAAAGAAAGATCACTTTCCAAATGATATTCAAGTAGAAGTTCTGTGGTTTAAATGTGAAATACTTCCCCATGGAACCTTGCAGGAGGAAGTGCATCATGGAAGCAGCCCTCAAGATTTGACAGCTGACCACTTCCTGTTCTCTTTCTCTCTACATCCTGACTACAAGTTCAACCAAACTGGCCCCCATGCCTTCCCTGCCTGCTGTCATGTGTTCCCCACCATGGTGGACTCTATGCCCTGGTTTAAGTCAAAATAAGAAACCTTTTCTCCTTTAAGTTGGTTTTGTCAGAGTATTTCATCACAGCAACTGAAGAGTAACTATTACATGCGTTCAATCTGATGTAAGAATGTCTACAATTAGAATCCTCATGGATTTGAAAAGATATCTTTAATAAATAAGACAGAAGTCAAGGTGTTATCCTCTAATAAAACACAAACATGCAAAAACTGCAACATTTTTCATCTCAGTTTTACATGCACTATATACTTATAAAACAAGGCAGTTATCAAAAGTCTATATTTGATTATTTTGCCAATATTTAGAGGCTCCCTTTCAAAACCCTTTGAAATTCTTCTAAGAGTAAAGCTAAGTATTACCTTGAATTTTTGCTTACATGATTTATAAAGTGAAAGAGAACTTGAAACAGACTTAGTAATAGCAACATGTATTTAATTATGGTAGCATTTGTACATATTCTTCCCCAATGAACGAGGCTTTGAGCTGATATGCTGGACACAGAGCATACTGTTAACCATATACTCTTGAATTACTTGTTCCCACTTTACTTCCAGTCATTCAGTCTTTCTTCCACAAAATAATTATAGACAATGGCAGGAGTCAAGTTGATTCTAGTTAAATTGTCCTTCCATCCTCAGCAGCCTGCTCTGGCTTCTTCCCAGGAGGAGAGCAAGTCCAAGTCTATTAATATTTTGAAGTATTTGCAGTACTCGCTTCTGACAATCTGACAAAAGCAGCAGTCCATGCAGCCTCAAGCTTTTTAGATAATGAAGGAATTTCTAATTGTTCACCAAGTAATTTAGAAATGCCAAAATGGCAAATGTTTTTATTATTCTATTTTTGTCTTTTGCCCCTTCTCAGCTCACATTCATCTTCATATATTTCATCTTAATATATATTAAAATGTCTACTCTCTTGAGTAATTTTTATTAAAGGAAGCAAAGAGGAAGAAAAGAAATGAATGTTTTCATTAGTGACTCAGTGACTTGGAAGTAATTTAATGTAGAAAAAGATCCAAGTATGTTTTAAATGCAAAACATTTGATTTCTATGAATAAGCTAAAACAGGTCATATTTATTGTAAGTAGACCTACTCATATGAACCAGAAAAATGATTCAACTTATCAGTTTTTTCAATTTATCATTTTGTTAATTTAGTGAATCCATACTTATTGCAGTTGAAGAATTTGGAAGGGGAAACAAATCTTTTTGGAGTCTTTAGAAATATATAAGCTTGACTTCAAAAGAAAGACTCAGAGAGAGAGAGAACACTTTATTAAATACTGTTTGTACTAACCACTTCCACCATCTGTGGATGTGATCCCTAGTTCACCGAAGAATCACATGAAATGATTCTGTTAGAAATTTGACATTAGGAAAGCACATAAAATAATGAAGCACTAAATCCTTTCACCTGAAGCACTAAAGACTTAGATTTTTTTATGATCCATTGTTTCCTGTATGTTGCCAAAGAGAAGGGTTCACTGCAGAAGGAATGGTGTGCTGAAATAGGCCACACTAAGCTCTGATTCAAGTGAGGACAACCCCATGAGATAAATCATTCAATATATCTAAGCCTCTTTGTTTGTATGACATGCAAGTACAGGAACCAGACAAAATGGGGTAACCCAGTTAAACCAGGATTTCACTAAAACAATGGATTTCTTAGTGTTAAGTATGCCTCGTGCACTAACAGCAAAGCACAAAAGGGAAATACAACACTGCACATGTAGTCAGTGACTATGAGCCAAAGAAACCCATCACCCAGTTATTGCTCATTATTTTTTTCAAGTATGTATACAAAGTGTCGCCCGTGTGATGTATACACATAATGTGGGGGAGATGCTCATGCAGAGGCTGAAGAACAATGTTGAGTGTCTTCCTCTATCACTTTCCACCCTACTTTCTTAAAATACAGTCTTTCATTGGACATGGAGCTAAACTGATAGTCAACAAGTCCCAGAGATTCCTCTTGCCTCTGCCCTCTGCCCCCAGCACTTGGTCCATATGGCCATGCCTAGCTTTTTATATTGGTTCTGGAGATTTAAACTCAGGTCTTCAGTTGTGTTGGCAACATGCAGCCTGAGAGGACATCATGTTATCTCCTGTTGCTGTGTCAATGGACTCTCAAGAGAAGAAGAGCCCCACACATGGAATTGCACTCGTGATGATCTTTTACCAACAGCAAGAAGTGCTTGCATTTCAAAACATGCTTTTCTCAGACTTATTAATCTTCAGAGCTTGTTTTCACTAATAAGTTACCAAAGGCAATTAATGCTCACATGCCACAAACTTCTATCTCCTTTGCTCTGGAATTCCCCAGGCTCTGCTCACCTGGATCGGAAGTGCAAGCTGCCCTAGTTTCCAACTGGTATTTTTTTTATGTGGGACTGGAATCCAAATTCAAGACCTTCTGCTTGTGAGACAGAGTCTTGACCCCTCAGCTATCTCTCTAGTCCTGGTGTGGAATTCAGAGGCAAGTTTGGGCAGAAATACACAGCAGGCTTTTCTGCCCCGGACCCAGGCCCAGACCAGGGCTGACTCCCTACTCCTCAAGAGGTGATCTTGGATACCAATCAGGATGCAGTCAAGGGCGATCAAGGGCAGTGCAGGAAAAGCAAAATTGAAAACAACAAACTATAATTCGGAACACCAAAGATCCTACATTATTCACCTGGAAACAGACCAGCCAAATCTCTCCCCATCCTAAAGCTCAGGGAACCTTGCAGAAGAGGGGGCAGCAAGATTGTAAGAGCCTAAAGATGGGGAGAACCAACAGTATGCAAGATACTCCACACAAGTTAGAGCTGCAGTAGCCCTAATCACACTTTTCCTGACCTGCACAATGGCTGACATGTCAACAACCCCCAAAGTCTAACATGGATCACAGGGGAGAAGGCTCCAGGCAGTAGGATCCTTAGAGGCAAGGGATTAACAGTTATAGTAGAGTTCCCATACTAACAGGAGCCCAAGAAAGGGCTCCAGGCTATGCCACTAAGTCCTTATCCCTCACTAAGGTCGAGGACTCAAAGGTTTAGCATTCACACAAAAGGATGCTCCAAGGGATGGGAGGGAGGAAGGGGGAAGCACTGGAAGAGGGAGAAGGAGGAAGGAGTATGAAAGGAAGGGGGAAGGGAGGAGAGTACAAAGAGGCATTGGGAAAGGTAGGGGTGAGAGGACGGGATACTTATTGAGCTTGTATGATTAGGAAAAAAAATAAAATGTGGGAGAAAAAAAAGAAATATACAGCAGAAGACAAGTGTTGCTTATTGTGTTGGAAGATTTGTGTGGTGGTTTGGTGCTGGAGATCAGGAGGTGCAAATTGGTTAGGTTTCTGAATGGTGTGCGGCTCCTTTGTAATTCTTAGTGTGTGCTGGAATACTCTGTGATGTTGCATTTTTGCTTATGGCTTGGGAATTTTGTTTCCTGCATGTGATAGTTACTCCTGGGTGTCAACTAGTCATAACCTGGCATTAACTTAGATCAGCTGAGACCACCTGCAGAGATTATCCAGAGCAGCACATTTACAATACAAAGACCAGCCCTAGATCTGATCAGAACCTTCCTAGATCTCTTTGGAAACTCCCAGTAGTAGACCAGATAAAAGGAACTACAGAACAGAAGACTGGGAAGAAGAAAGACTCTCCAGGAATCCTTCAAGCATGGGAATGGGAGTGCCTGCCAACTTTCAGCCACCAGCCATGTCACCTCCACCATGAAAGTCTGTTTCTCTCCTCTGGAACTGAAAATTGAATAAGTCTCCCTTTCTCCCTTAAATTGTTTGACTTTGAATGCTCTCTCACAGCAACAGTTAAGAGTAACCATTACAGTTCATAACTATTTGCGAAATGTCCTATTGTTTTAATTTTTAAAGCAATAAAATTATTTTTAAAAATTTTAAAGTACTTAAAAGTAGAAATAAAGTAATAGAAATGTGAAGCATCGTCACTAGAACTCAAAAGCCTCCTCGTTTAGGTTCATGAAACGCTTTCCTACTTCTTTCTCTAATTCAGAAAGGGTATCATGGTTTGAATGTGAGTTGGTCATTATGTTTGAACCCTCAGTTGTTGTTTGGGAAGGTTACAGATCTTTGGGAGGTGGAGCCTTGCTGGAGGAAAGTATGTCACAAAGGGTGTATTTTGAGGTTGGTTATCCGCACCCTGCTTCAGTTAGTTAATCTGCTCTTGTAGTTTGGAGTTATCAGTTTGCTCTCTGCCTCTATGATATCTGCTGTGACTTAAGCTGCCTCCAGCTTCTGTCGCCCACCATGCCTTTTCTACCATAAAGAACTACATCCCCTCTGGAACCATAAATCGAATAAATCTTCCTTTCCTCCCTTTGAGATATTTGAGCCTGTGCGTGGTCTCACAGCATCAGAAAGAGTAGCTGGGATAAGGTAACCTTAAAGGAAGCATGAGGGAGATATCCATTTACTAAAACATATAGCCACAGTAGTGTTCCTATGCTTAAGGGGAACACAGGAAAGGGTTCTGGGAAATGCCACTGGGTCCTTGCACCTCATCGGAGACGAGGACCTAGAGGAGAGTTTGGCATGCACATTAAAGGATGGTCTGGAGATGGGAGGGAAAGGCGGGAAGGGAGGGGGGCACAGGGAGGTGAGAGGTTGGAGGGAGGGAGGGGACCGGTGTACCTGTTAAGTTTGTATGAGTGGAAATAAAAAAATATATATGCTAATTGAAAACAACTGTTATACAACTTGATTCTCTTGCTGTCCCTAGAAAACGTACTTAGCAGGGAAAATTTTTCTCTGGCTCCTTGATAAACGTTTTGGAAAACCCATTATTTTTTTTCTCTTTTAGATGACAGAGAGCTGTAAGGTCACTTAAGTCACCTACACTGTCACGCTTGAGAAATTGAACCATCCAGCCCATCACATAAATCAATATTTGAGATTAGACTTATGGCACCATTTCTCTGTCCCTTGCCTGGGTCAGCTCCAAGCTGACAGCCACCGTGAGGAGGCCATAAAGAGCAGGAAGGAAGCAAGGATGTCCTTCCGCAAGTCAGGAGGAAGGTCACAGGGAACTGACTCCATCTAAGTGCCGTCTGAAAGGTGTGAGAGTTGTCCCTTCTTTTTCCTTCTTAATTTCTGAACCTGGAATCATACTTGGGTGTATAGCGATGTCTACGACACGGCGCTCATTTCTGTGATGTCATCCCCATGGAGCAGAACTAACAAGGGGTATCACAAGAGCAGCTCCTCCCAAAGAAGCCCTTCTGCAGGGCCTCCCTCTTGCACACTCCTAACCATTGCTATGAGCAAGGAGATCAAACGGTAGTGGAGCCCTTACTCAACATTTCCTGTGAGAATCTATTCTGGTGATTTGACACCAAACTTTGGATTTTGACATTTATCCTACGCTGGTGGTAGTGTGATCTTTGGTTTTAACATTTGTCACACAACATGCTACTTGGGCCTGTAAAGACCTAGTGCCCTGAGAATGAGAGGTCCCACAAAAAGAATGCTAAGCAGAATGAGCCAGAGGAGCAAATACTGAGTTCAAATCAAAGAACCAGAAAGTAAGCGCCAACCAGACCCGAGGAGGAATGAATGACACAGACGTGGGAATGTGATCAGCACCCAGGAAAAGAATTGAACCAAACTGAACTGAGAATAAGTCAGGGATACTGGACACTGAGAACATCTTTAGCTCATGTTGTTGGTAATTCTGGTTCTTAAATTAGGTTGAAAACAGATTCTGATTTCCTCCATTTAATTTTCCAAAGCCACTTCATTCTGTCGTTGAAGGAAATTAACCCAAAGCCAAACCCTAGAGATTTGACTAAAGTTAAATAAGATCTAAAGGGGAGACTCCCGAAGATGAACCACTCCCCACCAAGGTAACAGCCATTACAGACCCAGAAGTTGACAACTATCCAAAGACCAGGGTTTTTTGTAGCCAATACAGTTAAGAACAGTGAGTTTTCACCTCTCTGCCTTTCACCTCTCCTGTGCCTGCCTTATAACGGACTTTACTTGCCAGCACATGTGAAGAAGCAGCACCTCAATGCTCTCACCCATCATACTACTGATAAGAATTGATAAGAATTCAGCCACTGTGGCTCCAGAATGACTATCTAGTGTTGAAAAAAATGGGAACTGACTGCTGCTCCCGCCCCAGGTCAGTAACCATCACTCTGCATATTCAGTGAGCCTGACTGCACTTCTGACCCAGAAAGGTACAGCCTGGGAATGTAGAGAATCCAGAGAGTATCATTGGATACTCAGTGTGATAGTTAAACTTGGGTGTCAACTTGTCCACACCTGGCATTAACTAAGATCAGCTGTCAGACCACCTGCAGAGATTATCCAGATCAATACATTTACAATACAAATACCAGCTCTAGATCCCAGTAGCCAGTAACAGACCACATAAAAGAAACCATAGAGCAGAAGACTTACAAGAGAGACTCTCCAAGATGTTTGCAGTGACTTAGCTGCCTCCTGCTTCAGCCACCAGCTATGCCGCCTCCACCATGAAAGACTGTTTCTCCCCTCTAGAACCATAAGCTGAATAAATCTCCCTTTCTTCCTTAAGTTGTTTGACATTGGGTGGTCTCTCACAGTAACAGTTAAGAGTAATTCTTACACCAGGGTCACTGTGTTTATCTTTATTTCATGAAACCAAAGCCAATGACATGACAGACTTTAGAAGCAGCAATTTCACAGCTTGTAGTGCACCACACGGCCTTGTTGTTTATTCTTCTCTATACCAACAGCACCTCAATATCTTTAGATCTCCGCCTTCTCTTTCTAAGTTTGATCTGTCTGTCTACTGTCTTCCTGTCTACCTTTCTTTCGGTTACCTGCCTACCTTGCTATAGTATTTTGCTGGTGACCTTCAGTTTGTAGATGCTTCGTCTCTCTGGCTTCACCTTCATATGGCATTATTCTGTGTCTCCGTGTTTGCATCTCTCCTTCTAAAGACATTATCCTGCTGCTTGTAAGGTGGCTGCATAGATTAGTGGCACTGGCAATCTCTGAGAGCTTGTCAGAAATTCAGACTCATAGACCCCATCCTGAAACCCTCTAATAGAACCTACGTTTCAAGAGATGTGTATTACATTAAATGTAAAAGACACTTGCCTAAATGACCCTAAAGCCCTTTAACCTAAAATTTCCAGTGGAGCTTGTCAACAAAATTCTACTTAAATACAAGACCAAAAACCCATAAACAGGAGAAAAATCCAGGAGTTGAAAGTGAAAGAGGAAGTGGATTACCAAAACAAACAAAAGGATACATGACCAGGAAAGGATGACCTGGCTTGATTGACATCTAAATATACATACATACATGAGACTATGCAGGTGTATTCTCCTTTTGAAAAGAAGAGCCTTCCCTGAGCCTGGAAGAAAATAAAACAGCTCCTTGAAGAAAGCTTGTATCTCTGGCCTCTGAGCAAATGGCCCAGTAGTATCTGGTGTGTTGGCAAGGGAGGTGGGAATGGTGTTTTCACCTCCCTTGTCACCATGGTGCCAGCGGAGAGGAGGGTATAATATCATCCGGGGAATTTGCCCCATAGCAGATGAGTCCCTCTGCCACACGAGGGAACATGATGAAGCTCAAGATCCAGTTCAGGAAGTGGCGCTGGCGGATTGGTAAGAATCCAAGTTTAGCTTGAACACTGGAGCAGAAAGCAGGAGACACATCGTCTCTCCAGAGTCCTCCTAGTGCTCACATGAGGAAGAGGTGACACCACAACTCTCAGCCAAGCACACTGTGTAGCTGGTTGGAGTTGTAATTATGTGTGACTGAAACAGATAAAGTACAGTAGCTCCAATCCACATCTCCCGGGTGAGTTCCTACATCTCAGGGCAATGGCAGGCTCTGGGAACTCCTGTCTCTCCCCAAGGTTCTGATCAAGACCAGGGAATCGGATTGGCTTGCTAATGCAACACTCCCGGACAAGAGCTGGAGACAAGGGAAGCAACTGCTCACCTTTACTTTCCCTTCTCATATAGTAGAGGGAAAATGGGTAGAAGACAAAGTAAACTCACTCCTTTAGAATGCACAATGAAAGCGTTTCAAAAAAGGCTATTTAGGAGACTCCAAGAAACCTCTGGACCTTTTGTGAAGTGGACCGGCCACAATTCAGTTGGTTGGCCCTCCATGGGGTCACCAGACAAAGATAGCAAGGTGCTTAAAGTAATTGAGGGTGACCCAGGCCACCCAGATAATTCCCTTACATTAATTCCTGACAAGACATTGATTCTCCATCAGTCACCTTGGCTAGAAATTTGCCTGACAAAAGTCACTAAGAGAAACTCAGGGACCCCTCTGCTATGATTAAGATAGCTAAGAGGTGCAAGAGGGTCGTCAGCACTTTCATCTATCAGCCTCTTACCACTACTGATCTCCTGAACTGGGAAAACCACATTCCTTCATCCCCGAGAAACCTCCCGTTATGATTGCTTTAATGTAGTCCATTATCCAGACCCACAAGCCCATTGGACTGATTGCCATCAGCTGCTCCGATCCTGTTCAATACTGAAGAGCATCATAGAATTACTCAGGCTGCATTGAAGCAACTAGAGGAGCATGCTCTGCCAGAGACTGGAAATACCCAGGCTTATTCCCAGAACCAGGTTCCTGATGAAGAGCTCCTCTGGGATCAGAGTGATGAGTGAAGAGTCCAGATGTTCAATGTGCCTTTCCAGGTGGCATGAAGGCCAAGCCACAGAGTCATGACCATGAGCAGAGGCTCAGAGATGCTCCAGGGACCCAAAGAAAACCCAAGCTAATTCTACAAAATTCTGTGGAAAACATTCCATCTTTATGCTTTCTTGGACCCAGAAGTACCTAAAAACTAGTGAATGATTAACACAATCTTGGTTAGTCAGCCATGGGAAAATATCCAGTGCAAACTTCATAAGTTAGTAGGCTTTGCTAGAATGATGATTAGCCAGCTACTGAAGGTTGTAATAAAAATGTTTATCAACCCAGACCAAGAGACCAGATGAGAGGTAGATTCAGTAATGAGAAACAAGGTGGACTTTTTTGCTCCTGTCTTAGTGAAACGATCAGGTTCCTCCAGAAATTTGGAGCAGGGGGTACGTCAGACTAAGGTAGAAGACAGAAGTGGGACTGACAAGGACCACCCCAACTAGAGCTGAGGTCAGGGTGAAACCAGTGTGCTCATTGCCAACAAGAAGGCTGCTGGCAAAACGAGAGCCCCTAGCAACAGGAGAAATTCTGTTCAGCCCCAGAATGAAAGAGGAGAGGCCAGGTTGTTCAGGAATGGTACTAGCCAGCACTGTAATCATAGGAAACCCCTGAAGAAGAACTTTTTATGCTCAACAAGTACAGATTAAGACAGAAAGTATTGAGACTGACTTTAAAAGAAAAACTTTGAAATCCAAAACTTCATTAGAAAGTCATAGCTACCTAGGGTTTGACTCGGAGTCAGCTAATAGATTAGCTGAACTTCCTCGGAGTACAGATTTTCTGTCCCTCCAGCAAGGCCCACCCACAGCACATGCCTTTCTTCTTTCTGAACACCTCAGCACTTTCCGTGTAGTTGAAGTAACCACTCTTCTATTTCCAACAGAGGGTGAAAAAGAGATTGATCATCTTTCCTTTAATGACCACAAGAAATATTGAATTCTGGCTCAAAAGAACATTTCCCATGAGCATCATCTTAAATCTTAATTACAGGTTTATGTATTATTCAGGCAAAGACAGAAACTCAGCTTTGGGAGTGCATTCTACCATTAGTCTTCATTGGCTCTCTTCTTTCCCCCTGACTTCCAGATAATGGCCATTTCAATCCCATTGCTTCCTTAATTATATTTCAGTTAGAATCATCTTTTCCCTAGAGCACCAGGCTTTCTCTGGCAGAACATAAAGGGCTTCACCAACACCAGGCCTTAAGTCTCTTCTGGAACCATTACTAACAAGTCTTCAGGATGCAAGTAGACTACTCATCAGCTCTAGAAATACAGCAAAAGACCATGATCTTAACAAAAAACTAATTCTGAGCTGGACATGCTGGCACATGACCATAGACCCAGAGTCTGACTCTGGAAGACCACCTGAGCTCAGGAATCGAGGACAACCTGGGAAATACCTGAGACATGTTCTCACATATAGCCACTTATGTGCATGCACAGACACCTGCAACAAACATACACATCCAAAGATTAGTCTACACAATTAAAATGACGAAAATAGGAGGGAGCCTGGCAGAAAGATTTAAGGTTATAAGCAGAAAAGGAGAAAGGGACAAGATTGGGGATTAAAGGGTAAAAATATCATAAATTTACTATATTCATGTATGCAACACTGAAAAATAAAATATGTACTAAAATACAGTAAATCTAGATAGTTCCTCATCAACTTTTAACTCATAGACTTTATCAAAACCTGAGATTAAAATAGAGGCAATATTGTCACATGCTGTCCACTCAAGGTGCCTGCAGAAGTGTATCCTTGGCACTGTCCTGAGTATAGTGTCATTTATTTCCTCTGCCTTCCATGTTCCCTGTCCTTTGAGGTCTCTTTAGACAAGGCTCCTTGTCCCTTTCTCTGTATGCCAATGTGTGATGACACATTTTACATCCCCTTTCTTGGAATGAGCCCTGAAATTACACGAAAATCTGAAAACAATGTCACTAAAAGAATCATCTTAACCATTGTTTTACCCTTTTTCTTTTGCTGTATTTGTGGAGATGTTAGACCTTCAGTAAGATGGAAAAGAGTTAAGTAATTCTCAAGATAATCATTAGACTCTATTGTTCCTCAAGGGCTAGCATGCTAATAAAAGAAATATCCCTTCCTTTCAAAAGTCTGCTTCTTGTCTTTCTTGAAGTATGACTTACACCCCTATAATGTACGCATTCCTGACTGTACAGAGAGACCTACTTTCGCTTCTGCATACAACATTTGCAACTACTACCTGGACCCAGACATGGAGCATTTGCCACTTGAAACAATTCCCCTATGCCTCTTCCCCATCTAAAAGCCATCCAGTGCTATGGTCGCTGTGACAGCACTGTATTCATTGTATTCAGAAATGCTCCTTTATTCAGCTTCATGCTTGTGAAATCATACACTTTATTCTTGGGCTTCATTTGTTCAACTGAGTGTTTCGTGGCTTATCCATGACAACATGTATCACAATAGTTTCTTTTTCAATATATTCAATTTTATGAATATGTTCCAATCTGATTTTGCTTTCTTCTATTGTTAGATCTTTGTATTTTTTCTGATTTAGGGCTGTTATGAATAAAACAACAAACAATATCCTTTGGAATGTCCTTTCATGGACATATACATAGAAGTAGAACTGCTGGGTCAAAGGAATAGATACCAACAGTTTTCCACAGTGATTCAATTTATTCTTCATCAACAATGTATAGAAGACTCCAGCTGCTGTACAATTTAACCATTCTTTGAAATGTTTAAGTTTAACCATTCTAAATGTGTTTTCCCTATAGCTGCCTGCCAAAGGAAAAAAGAAAAAAAAATATTACCTAAATGGGTTGTATCATTTCTTCTCTGTGACTTTAATTTGGATCAGATGTCTTATCCTTGTTCAGTATAGTTGCTTAATGTGTACATATGCTTATATACTACATAGGAATTATTTGTCAAGTGTATGTCTTCTGAATGTTTTCTCTCAGCCTGTGAC
Organism: Typhlomys cinereus; assembly: GCA_023101885.1. NCBI lineage: Eukaryota > Metazoa > Chordata > Mammalia > Rodentia > Platacanthomyidae > Typhlomys > Typhlomys cinereus. The sequence continues at coordinate 2,098,745 of JALPQD010000104.1, forward strand.
TCTCCCAGTTACTTTGTTAGGAAGCTATTTGATGAGCAGCGATTCTTAGTCTAATAAGGTTCAGTACTCTCCTGTGCTGCTTAAGAAATCTCACCTATTTCTACTCTGTGACTCGTTACATTCCCTTCATTAGGTTTTGTAGGCTTAATTACTGTTTGTCATTTCACATTCAGATAAGGGATCCACTTTGAATCAAGTTTTGTAGTCATTTATCTTAAGGTCAAGCCTAATCGAGGTTAATTAAGATTCAGATTTTGCCCAAAGGAATATCAAATTCCTTAGCATTTTTCATGGACCATTCATCATTCCGCCAGTGAATCACACTGCTATCTTTATTTAAAATTTAAAAATTATATTTGTTCACATGTATTTCTGGACTTTGTGCCAGTAGTACCTCTGAGTACTGATTCCTTAAACGTGTGTCTCTGGTGGGAATAAATATTGACCTTTGCACAAAAGCACTTTCACAGCAGAGCCTGACTGTCACAGTGAGGAAGAGCAGTTAGTTGCACACTCAGCTTTAGGATGCCCAGGCCAATGCTATAAGGTGCTGTCAGTAGGAGTTCCTAAAGGGAGCTTGGAAGCTGAAGCAGGGACAAAGGACTTTCCTTTGTGTGTCCCTAGGGATGTTCGCTACAGCAGCAGAAGATGGTTTTACTAAAAACTGTTTCCGGCTTGGGCTTCATTCCCACAATCCCCACCAAGAGCCTCAACATTCTCCTTCAGAGACATTGCCACCATCCAGGCAGCTCTCTCTTTCAGGGTCTAGGTTCCAACTCTGTAAGTTCCCAGTTGTCAATCAACCAGATTCTCTTCAATGCTACTATTGCCTTTCCTTTGTGCCTAAAGTGATCACCGTATTCTGTAGTTTCTGTCTGTGTTAACTCTGCAATTCCTGACTGCCTTCACTCCTTCAGAGCTGATTCCTGAGACTTCTTTTTTTCCTTCAAAGTATTTGGATTCATGGTATTTTTTTAAAAAGTTGGGGGTGGAGAATAAGATAGAGGAATAATGGAGAATGATTTCAGGCCTCCACATGCAAGTGCACATGTGTAAAACCACGCACTTGAACTTATATACAAACACATACAGCACCCACACACACACACACACACACATAGACATAAAAAAAAAACAAAGAACAAACTCATTCTAATAAAGATGAATCAATCATAGCCACAGTAAAAAAAAATCTTCAAAAAGGTTACTATCATAAATGTCAGTTTTCTGGCAGATTAAAAGCAGAATTAGTCACAACCAAGATAAACCACAACAGAGAAAACCCAGAGTCAGATAAGATTGTGGTAAAGGTGAGAATCATTCCTCCCAGGCATGTCTCAGTTTAAAATTGGAAAGAATAGAGGAGGGGAGGTGGGGGGGGGTTGAGGGCAACATCTAGGGTAGCTGACTAAATAATTGCTAACTTAAGTTGGGCCAGGCAGCCTGCAGTCTGCCAGTATGTAAAGAACAGCTTGCTGGAGCACATTTCCCCAGCAAGAATTTTAAGAATGCTTTCCTAAATCTAAACCAAACAAGGGTACACTTTCTGGAATCCATTATGGGTGTGAAAATGTGACCTAGGCCTTCCCAAAAATGAAAGCAAATCACCCAGCTATGCCTTTGAAGTTCTTACATCATAAAAACCTTCACATGAACCCAGAGGATTTACTACTACCACAAAGCCTAGAGTTCACCAGCCCCTTCAGAGGACAGATGTTTGGGTTCAACCTATGCACAGCAGAACCTGGCTCTAGACACCAAAGCTCTCTTTTATAGAAATGTATATACAACTAAGGATGGTAGTCACATGAAAAATAGCAGCCTAAGTGATACAACCACTGAACGAAGCTACCAAAGACAGTTTAGCCTGTTAGACATGATGCTGCCCTGAGGGATTGTATAGGAATGTGACAGACAAAAGATAGGGGGAACCATTGTATTCTACAGTCTACACACTAGTGGGCCATTTGCACCCTGACAGGTGTCCAAGTACTAACTAGTGCAGGAATCTTATAGGTAACACTATTTCACATGTAGACAGACATGGAGGGGGAGGAAAAGGAGTGAGAGGGAAGATTGGGAAGGGCAGAAAGGGATGTGGGATGGAGATAGGTAATGAAAACACATAAATTCAGAGTTAATGAAAGTTAAAAATAAACTTAATACAAAAGGGAAATAGATCTATGTGCTAGCTACCATTTTCTATTGCTGTGAGACAAGTTCAAACTCAAACAACTTAAGAAAAAGGGGAGATTTATTCAGCTTATGATTCCAGAGGGGAGATACAGTCTTTTACGGCAAAAATAGTATGACTGGCAGCAGAAGCTGGAGATAGGCTGTCATATCCATCCAGGTGACTGAGAATTGCAAGACTGCCTACTACTAGAGATGGCCATCCTCAACCAGGCAAACAACAGAAAGTACACAAATTCTTAGAAGCTTAAAAATATGCTACCGAATGAGGATTGGGACCAGTAAAAACAGAAATTCAAAAATTCCTAAAACTCAACAAAAATGGAAAAATATATCAAAACCTCTGGGACATGATATGACAGTCCTAAGATGAAAAACTCACAGCATTCGATGCCTATATAAGAAAATGGAAACAGCACAATAATACAGCCTAAAGCTTTAGAGAAACAAGAACAAAACAACTCCAAAATAAGTAGATGTGCAGAGATTAGTAGGATCAGAGGATAAATAATTGAAACAAACTAAAAACAAAGAATCAATCAAACAAAAAGCTGGTTCTTTGAAAAACTTAACAAGATTGACAAACTACTAGCCAAATTAGCCAAATTTCATGGAAGTTCAGAAACCCATAATGTCATACTTTAAAAATTTGATGTATGAGTTTTTAAACACATACAACATACCAAAGTTAAACCATGGTGACTGAATTATTTAAATAGTCTTATAATAAGGGCCACAAAGTTTAAACAGTAATAATGAATCTCCCTACCAAGAAAAGCTCTAGGACCAGATGGATTCAGTGCAGGATTCTACCAGATATTCAAGGAACAATTAACAACAATACTTCTTAAATTATTTCATAAAATAGAAAAAGAAGTAACACTTTCAAACTCTTTCCAGGAAGCCAATTATCACACTGATTCCAAAACCAAATAAAAACTCAACCAAAAAAAAAGGTATAGGCCAATCTCATTGATGAACACAGACAGAAAAATTCTCAATAAAATTCTAGAAAACTATATTCAAAAACATATCAAAAAGATCATTCACTATGACCAAGTTTGGTTTATTCCAGAAACATAAAGTTGGTTCAATATATGTAAATCCATAATTATAATTCAACATACACATATAAAAACCACATTATTCTTTCAATTGATATTGAAAAAGCATTTAACAAAATCCAACACCCTTTTATGATTAAAAACCCTAGAGAAAATAGGGTGGAAAGGAATATTTATCAACATAATAAAGGCCATGTACAAGAAGCCTTCTGCACATATGATCTTAAATAATGAAAAACTGGAAGCATTCCCACTCAGATCAGTACTAGACAAGGCTGTCCACTCTCACCACTTCTATTCAACAGTGCCCTGTAAATCTTAGCCATAAAACAAGAAAGGGAGATAAAAGGAATACAAATTAGAAAAGAAGAAATCAAGTTATCCCTATTTGCAGAGGACATGATTCTCTCTCTTTCTAATAATTTTTAAGAATTTTAGAACACTAGAATTTTAAAAAAAATGAGATTTGCAATCTGTTTTGGAGAAAGCATGAGAAAACACCCACTTTAGTTCCTAACATAAAAATGACTGCACAAAAGCAGCCTTAAAGCTACTAAGGGATCATAGTTAAGGAAGCAAAGACAATAGGAACCTTGTGTCACTCTACCAACTGCTTCTGCAATCTCTAGACCTCATCTGGTAGGAGCAGCTCTCAGTACTGGATTTATAAGCTCCTTTTGCAATGGAAGGTTTTGACACAGAAAATCTCAGCTGGTCAAATTACAAAGCATAAGTGTCTGTGTACTTCTCAGAAACCAAATAGGACATCTAAGTCAGCCTCCCCCCAATCTAAGGCTCAAGGAACCTCATGGAAGATGGGGAGTGGTAAGAATGTAAGAGACGGAGGGATGCTTCCAGACAGCATTTCTAGACATGACAGGATTGTTGCACCTGCAAACTCACTACAGTGATGTCTACTTTCATCACAGGATTTAGCCTATCAATATTTCATCATAATCTCAAGGGGAAAAGGGCAAGATCTCAAGAGGCTCCACACTTTCTTGAGAGACTTGAGGGTTAATGACAGATGGGAGAAGAGCACTAGTTTTCTTCAGGGGTGTACCTACTGACACAGTATCTGTGCTCCATCAAGTGCCTAGACAGCTTCTTAGATGAAACTCAGTAAGCCACACATGCAAAAAGGCTTGCAAGTAAGAGAGAAACTGGTAGGGAAGAAAAAGATATATGGAATAGGAAAAGGAGGGAAGATGGGATTGGGTAATAATAGGTAAAAATGACTTAAATTCATTGTATTCATTTCTAAAACTCTAAAAGAATAAAAAGAATATATATAGCAAAATAAGTAAAGAGAATGTTTATTAGAGTAACCATTTTTGTTGGCTTAAGGCAATGTTAATGAGAAAATGGCACATATATCTTACACAACTAATTCAGTATTAGCATTTACTCTATTAAACACAATATGTAGAAAGTATATTGATTCTAACATTTTATAATAATGGATAATTAGAAAGAAACTTAAAGTTCATTAGCAGGTTACTCAGCAATTATAGTCATTGTATGAAATGCTGCACAGTTGTTTTGAAAAGCATGGAGTAATTCTCAATAAGTAGTTCTCAGCTGGGGCTTGTTGTGCCCCTCTCTCTGAGAGTCATTCAGCAATATCTGGAGAATTGTTAAGTTTTTAAGTGCTGTTGATATGTGGTGGGTCGAGACCAAAGATGCCAATAAGCATCCGTCAGCATAGAACAGTCCCCAAAACAAAAATTATCAGATGCTAAATATCAACAGTGTCATGTTCAGAAGTCTTGTTCCAAGAGCCAGGCTATTGTACTCCTGTGATCCCAAGTCTCAAGAGGCTGATGCAGAGGAATTGCTGTGAGTTCAGAACAGCCTAGGGGACATAGTGGTACCATGTGTAACTACCTGCTGCACTAGTGGCCAAGATTTGATGATGTAAGTTTAAATCGCAATAACCATAGGACTTCAGATATTCGCCATTCAGAAGCAAGGTGCTGTGTGGCTGCTGTTATTAGGAAGCACATATCTCATACACACAGGATACAGTGTCTAAAGCAAAGCAAGGAAAACAAACAGAAAGCACTGGGCTTGCTTCAAGGTTGAGAAACACAGGCCCCCTAGACACACAGACCAAGAGAATGGTTATCATTTCCTGCTCCCAGCATTCCAGAAGCTGGTTGTAGACTGGCATCCATACCTCGATTCTCCAGCCAGTGAAGGTCTAGGGAAGTCTGTCGACTAGTAGACAAGATGTCATTGTTTCTAAGAAACATGGGGGAGATAGCTTGTAGCCCAAGTCTCAAAACAAAACCAAACAAGCAGAAAAGGGAAGTTTTGTTCTATATGAAAAAAGAAAAATGTCCATGATATGAATAAGCTGAAGCCAGGTTACAGAACAGCATTATTCTGTGATCTGGAATATTCCATCACAACTATAAAAATTATTAATGCGCTGAGTATTGGTCTTAAAAGAAAATCAAGAAGATGGAAAAAGTAGTGCTTAAACATAGGTGCCTTATGTACAATAGTATATTTTAAATATCTTGGGATGAGAGAGAGGGCTCAATGGGAAATGGCTCAAGTCTCTTGACCTGAGTTTAAGCCCCAAAAGTCCACATAAAGGGGGAATGAGAGAACGTTTGCCTCTGCTCTCTAATAATACTATCACATATGCCTGCACACACATCATACAAACACAATAATTGATTAATTGAAACTAAAATCTCTTTCTCTCTGTTTTCAGGCCTCGAAATTTTCCCTGAGCTGGATAATTTTCTAGACAAATAAATGACAAAAGTTTCTGAAGAAGAGTTATCAATGACAACATCAAAATATTTTTAAATGTTCTGAAATTGTATCTACAAAAAAATTAGCCTCAGTTTCATAAGGTGTGTGCTTATTCCCAAAGAGAGCAGCTAAGGCTCTGGTCATATAAATTGCTACAGATCACAGAGTGAAAACAACAAATCATTCATAAGTAACAGATTTCTATAGTGAAAACTACAAATCATTCATTAAAAAAATTAAAGAAGTGACAGACAAAAAAATGGAAATACATCCCAAGTTCATATACTGGTAGAATTCTTTCCCAAGGTAGTATTATTTTGATCATGTGAACACATGCACACATGCATGCACATGTGTTTGTGTGCATGCGTGTGTGTGCAGGCATGTGGGTAGGAGTGGGTGAGTGTACAAGAGGGAACTTGTGTGTGTGTGCCTATGGAGGCCCAAGGGTGACATTAGAAAGCTTGAATTGTTCTACCTCCTTATGACTTTGCTCTGGGATTTCCCAGGCTCCATCTTCTAGGGTGGGAATTGCAGGCCACTGCCATATCCTCCTGGAAATTTTACCTGGGATCCTGGGATATGGATTCAGGTCTTTTCGTTTGTAAGGCAAAGGCTGTAACCCCTCATCCATCTCATCAGCACACCTTTGTGTTTTCAAGGGTGAGGAACAAGAAGAAAAAGCATGGATACCTATTTTAAAAGAGAAGACAACATGAGCACTGGTGGTACATGGTCTGTAGGTCTCCCTGGAGATTCCTCATTTTCTCCATCTTTTCTGAATTATTCCTCTCTGCACGCAGGATCCCACCTCACCCGCCATACACAGACAAGCCTCACAGGGATGAAAGCAGCACAGCAAAGCTCATCAATGTTTGAAAACCAAAGCAGTGACAGCATTTTCACTGAGAATCTCTTCTTCTTAGCTTTCGCCATATGTTCCCCAGTTTGCCCACAGGATAGCAAACCACATTCCTGTCTCATTTCAACCATTTCTCTTCTGTACTGAACAATATCACTTCTAATAATATCAACTCATATCAGTTTTCAACTTTAAGCAAGTGATGCCAAATGCACAGTATTAAAGCTACTAGCAATACATGTGGCATTTGCCTGTGATCCAGAAATATAAGTTCTGCCATTACAGTTGCAGCAGAATTCCCTACAATTTCAGATACTTTCAGTTCTTCATTATATAAGCACCAATAAATTCATTATGGGTGCATTTTTTATGGTTTTAATTATTTTATTCCTCAGAAATTCTTTATCAATCCACCCATCATCCTGGCAGGTGATTTTGAGTAGGATCATCTGGTTTTTAAAGTTTATGAATTGATACTTGTTATTATGGTCCTTATAATAGTCTTCATAAACTGCTCTTCCTGATGATTATATTATTCCTGCTTTACTGAGATGCTGCTTTGAGGAGTACTTTTTTGTTTAAGGGGGCAATTCTGCTCCTCACATGACAAGTTTGCTCCCAAATGGGGAAGCAGCAGCCTAAATCCCAATTTGGGTTCATCTGTCTGCAAGACATATTGTTTCTGGGATAATGAAAATATTTTACTATTCTCTAGGTATCTTTGGTATTGAAGGAAGATGAAAAGAGGTTAGGTAAGTTTAGAGTTAATTGCCTTTTCATTAACCAGCCTTAGACAGATATTCTTTAAATGATTAGCATTTCTATGTACAGAGTTGAGCAGGAGTCTGACACAAATTTTAAGGAAGCCAAGGAAAGGGCTGTTCAAGTGAAGAATCAGTGTTTAGCAAAAACAGTCCTTGTTGCAAAACCTTAGGTAAGTCTTATCTTTCATGTATCATGGTCACTGTTGAGGTAAACCAACAGCAAGTTTGTTTGGGCTTCCAACACAATTATACTTTGTTGAATATGGTTATTCTGAAATAACTACTCACTCCTAGCCAGAAAATCCTTTTGGTTTCAAAAATAAACTCTAGCTTGCAAATCTACCAGAATTCTTTTTTAAATTTTCATCATATATATTTATTGAGCATACTACTGTTACATACGGATATTTTCACAAAAGCGTATGTTGTGCATGGAGCATATTCCCTCTCCCCTCCCCTGTCCAGCTCCTCCTCCCCTCCCCTAGTCTCCTTTGTGCATCTAGATGGTTTCACTTCTACTTCCAAGTCACACCTAAGTACAAGATTTTATCTATCTATATAAAATATAGGAAGCACAAATGACAGGAAATATGACTTTTGTCCCTCTGAGACTAAAGACATTTAAGATGATTATCTCCAATGGATATTTTTCTAAGTATTGAACACATTGAAAATAATTAGTAATATTAATTTCAGCTTGATCATAGAGCAAGTAATTTGAGACCAGACTAATTTATCACTACAAAGGTTTAATGTATTTTGTTACTAGACTGAATTCACAAATATATTACTACCTTTTCAAGTGTCTTGCATTCATTTACCAAAAAAAAAAAAAAAAAAAAAATTGGAGAACTAAATAGCCATTTTGAGGCTCCAGTCTACCTTAAATGTTGCTTTCTTTTGGAAAACAATAAAATTGACTCAAACCTCCATGAATTCAAATAGACTATTTCACAGTAAGAGTTTCTTATTTAGTAATGCGCTCACCCATAAAATAGAGGCCTTTCAGAGTTTACTCAGCCGTTTTTAATTGTTTTCCCTCAGGTCTGGCAGAAGGCTGTTACAAGAAGGAGGATTGATCTATCTCCCTGGGCATGTTTAAGCAGTTTGCTCCACTACACCACATTTGCCGTGACAGAATATTTTTCAGTCTCTCATCCAATTAAAATGTATTTGTACTTCAAAGTTTCTATCCAGACATACTTATAGGGATATATAAATATATGAATCGCCTCAGGATGTTTTAATATTATAGTAATCACAATACTATTTTATTTTGTTAATATCAAATGCCTTGACAAATCTCAAAATGCTCCTTGTGCATGGCAATGGGGCATGTTAGTCCATGCAAGAGAGCACAGAATGTTGATTCTGTAGATGGCATCCATGTTGAGACATGAGTTTGCAAGATTTGGTGAGTATTGAATGCAGTACAATACATAAGACAAAAAACAAAATTATGACATTTAAAGAGCTAATTTATTTTTTCTGCATGCACATGTGTACATATGTGTGCAGAGGGGTAGAATTCACTTAATTATGAGTGCCTGTGGAGGTCCCAGGGTGACTTCTGGAATCATTCTGGATTACCCTACCTCCTTGTTGTTTGCTCTAGGTTTTGCCCTCCAGGACTTGAAGTGCAGGCTGTCAACATTTCTGCCCAGTGTTTTTAACATGAAATCTGGGGTCTGAACTCGGATCCTACTACTTGTGAAGTAGAAGATTAACCTCTGAACCATCTCTTTGACCCCTGATTTATTCTTGATTCACAAGCTAGAATCACTGATAACTTATTCTTGAGAGCACTTGCATTTGTTGGTTTGTTATTGTTAGGTGTCTATTATTGTTAGGTGTCTGGGTGTCTTACTTTTGCGATGAGGTTCTCGCCTGCAGCTTAGTCAAATTTGTAATGCTCCTGCTCTCTCTCCCAAGTGCTGAAATTACAGGCCCGTGCTGCCACTTCTGGTTTATATTTGTTCTTTTATGTAACCTCATGGGCCAGAGGTATGATTCAACAGAGGACAGCATTTGGAATCATCCAGAAGCTAATATACACAGTACCCAGCAGAAACAATAGGAGTCCCTGCCTCAAAAACAAGAAGTGAATCAACTCCCCAAAAGTTGTCCTCAGACCTCCATGCATGTGCTATGGCATGCATGTGTGTGCAAATAATAAATAAATAACTTTTATATAACCTTTGTGATAGTGTAAGTTAAGTCTGAGGCTTGGGAAAGAAAAGGGAAGGACAGGGAAGAAACGAATGAATAAACAAAGGAAATGACTAAGAAAGCAACAAATATGACACAATAGTTAGGAGAGTCATGATCAGTAGAGAGCATATTTTTCTGAATCTGTCATCTGAAGCTCTTGACCCCTACGCTGTACAAAGGAAACTGCTATTAATAACCCTCTGGTGAAGAAGTAACTCATTCTAGAATGTTAGAAACTCGCTTGAAAACAAGGACTCTCTGTGGTTATATCAGGCATCTTTTTATTAAAATACAATGTAGACAGCTTGGAGAGCTGCAATATTCAAGTAGGTGTCCTGCTAACATGTCCATTTATTATCAACTTTATCCCTATCTGTGGCCATAAAAGTAGCCTCAACGCTGACACTGTGTAGATGCTGAACCAGAAGCAACACTAGGACCAGGAGAGCAAAGCATGAGTGCTTGGTCTCTCCTGCAGTGCTATGGAAAGGTGTAGAGCCATGAATTGAGGCAATAATCCTTGTAAAAGAATTTGTCCGTGAAAGTAAGAAATAAGGAAAAAAGCTGATGGCACATACTTTCAAATCTGTATGAAACCTCTCAAGAATTGTCTAGAGGAATGTGTTGTTGCTATTGATTGAAGATCCTAGGTCTGGTGAACTTACCAAACTTGAAGACTTCTGGTCAAGGTTAAGAAAACCATAAAGACAGTTGTATATTAGTTTTATAACTAATTCAGAAATAAAATCGAACCCTAATGGCAATTACTCTATTGTCTACGAAAGGCCTCACTTCTGAAATGATATTTGAACCAAAAATAGCACCGGATTCTTTACTTAATGAATAAATCAGGTAAAATAAGTAGTACATAATCCTTTGTTGTCACCTAGGAATCATTACTTTGTATCTTTGAAAATTATACTTTATAAATACATTGAACAATAGCACATTAAGAGGTTCAATTGATTAAAGGCAAAGACCACAGGAAACTGTGTTTTAAAAACATAACTGCTTTCTGATTTCTCTTATGGAAGAAAAACGTTGAATGCCAACAAGATAGTTCAGAGGATAAGGTGCCTACTCATAAGCCTGGTGATCAGAGTTCAATCTCTGGAAGCCTATGTGGTAGAAGGAGAGAATTAACTTTCAGTGGTGGTCTCTGACCTTCACTTGTGCACCATGGTATGCAGTCAGACATCTTCTTTATCCCCCTCTCTCTTAAATAAATGAATAAAGGACTTTTAGACTCTTTTTTTAATTTTAATCATTTACTTCTTTATTTAACTTATACAAAAATAAACATTTGTATATATTAATGAAGTTTTACATAATATACAATACATGTGTAGGTTGAATAAGGCTGACATCAGGTTAAGCATATTTATCTGCTGACGTATATCAATTTTTTGTGGTGAAAACTTTAAATGGACAGAACCTAAGTGTTAATTGTTGTCATCCTTGGTACACAATACTACCCCAACTCATACATCAAACTTAAACCCATCCCTTTCTTCTGTCTCCTTTTAATATGATAAACCGAAGAATGCTTGACTGTCCTGTAGACAATTTTTTTAAAAAGTGTAGTTATCATTGATTTAACATAACTAAACAGAAGAAAGATATACTGGGTATGTAAGATTTCATGGTTGTCCGTATCACATTCTTCTGCATTAAAGGTAACTCATAGATTGTACTTTCTTGCTTAATTTCTAACTGACATAATGTATTTTGAAATAAATTTAGCAGCTATGGAAGAAAATAGTATTAACTTTAGCAATCTAGATGTGTAACTACTACAAGAGTCTATTTTTCAGAAGCAAGCAGTCAAGAGCATCCAGATCATTATAGTCTGGGAAGTTTGTGAGAAAGGTGCTTGTAGACTACTGTTATAAAAGTAACAGTAGCCAACAAGATGGTTCAATGATTAAAGAAAGGGGTCTACATGCAAACCTAGCAACCTGACTTCAATCCCTCGAGCCCATGTGGTGGAAGGAGAGAAACCAACTTCTGAACATTGTTTCCATACTCCCACCACAATGCATATTTATATTCTCTCTCACTCTCTCCCTCCATCCCTCCCTTTTTCTCCCTTCTTCCCTCCCTCCCTCTGCTCTTCTCTCCTTTCTTCTTTCTTTTTTTTTTAAATTTTTTTTATTATTATTATTTATTCAACTGTGCGCATGTGCATGTGCGTGTGTATGTGCGCGCGTGTGTGTATGTCTGTGTGCGTGTGTGTCTGTGTATGTGTAGAACCACGGACGAATTTGCGAACCACCATGGACGCCTCCACCGCCTTCTGCCCCGGGATTCACAGGCTCCGCCCTACCAGGACCAGAAGCGCAGGCCGCCCCCCGCTTCCGCCTGGCGTCTATACGTGGGATCTGGGATCCGAACTCAGGACCTTCCGCCTGCAAGGCGGAGGCTTAACCCCTGAGCCACCTCTCCAGCCCTCCTTTCTTCTTTCTATTAAATAAATATTTTAAATCAAAATAGTTCAGGCTAAGGAAATGGCTCAAGGGTTAGTCTTTGCCTGGCAAGCAAAAGGACCGGAGTCCAGATCCCCCAGGCCCACGTAAACATGCTAGACAAATACAGTTGACCTTCAATTCTGACCCTGGAAAGTGGAAAGGAAACCCCAAAGCAAAGTAATAAAGAGGTAGAGCAATCTACCATGATTACTGATATTACTCTTGAGCTTCCACAGGCGCACACACACTCAAGTACCCTCTTGTACATACACACACATTCACAGAGAGAGAGAGAGAGAGAGAGAGAGAGAGAGAGAAGAAAGGGAGAAAGAGTAAATTATTTTCCCACAAATTTTTTTAAACCTGGGTTGTTTATGACACTAAAAAAGGTATTCAAGTTCAGCTTCCACATGCATAATGGGGCTAATGTTTAATACAGTTAGGTAAGAATTAAATGAGATAAGTATGAGCTGATTTGAACAGCTCTTGGAATAATTGGTAAGTCTTTGATTTCAGTAGTATAATTGATGTTATGATTGTTAGTGTTGTGCCACAACAGCTTATCAATAAATCTTCTCATTATATTCCATTAGGAAAATATCATAAACACCGTTGAAGTACAAGTTGAGAAAAATTCTGCAGGCTTCAGTAAGAATAATTAAATTCCAAAAATCTTACAAGGGTGTCTGCATCATGGGATTACACTGGAGTGCCAATGTTATTTCAAAGCCTTATTTAGAAAGGGAGTCTGTAACAGAGACTGATCCTATCAACAGTGTGAGGGGCACATGGTGCAATTCTCTTATCACGCTATTTTTTCCTCTGATAAGAGAACACATATTCGTATCTGAGCAGGGAGCTTACATTCTTTTGGGAAATTTTCAACCCAAACTTGGCTGCTACAGTGCACACATAGATGCATGTAAACATTAGAGTCTCTAAGAACTCTGGTGAAGAGTAAAGTTAGTGTCATAATCTGATAAAACTGTTAACTTGACAATTGCAAGGGTGAGATTGGGGCACATCTGTGAAGAACTGATAGGTAGGGCGATTCCTGAACGAACTTCAGGAGACTGTCTACTTGATGGGGAAGACCAAGCTCATGGTGGGTGGAATTATTTCCCAGGCGGGTGATTAAGATGGAGAGCACTGGGTCAGTAAACTGACACTCTTTGGTATACTTGCACAGACACGCTGGCTGATAAGTAGGGCTTGTCCTTCTCTGAGCAGTGCTGTGGATATGTATAGCCAGTTCCCTTGGCCCCTGGTATTGGTATGAGCAGTCCTGCCAAACTGGACTAAGAAATTTAACTTAAAAATTGTAAGCCAGAATAAAATCCCTTGTCTTCTTCACAAGTCATTTTGTCATGATAAACAAATCTTCAAGAGTCAGGAATTATTCTGTGAATCATAAAGGATCACATTGTTTTCATACAAACCAAACGGTCCTGCTGGAAGTATTTCCTGAAGGTGTACTCTTCTAGGTGTTTCAGACACAGTGGTAAAAAAAAAAAAAAAAAATCTAGAGCATGGCTTCCCAGAGCTAACACTCAATGGGAGACAGTGAACAGTGCAGGGTGTAGCAGGAGCACACATCAAAATGCCTGCTTTCATCTGAGGGATCAGAAAGACTTACCAAAGGTGAGTTTTGAAATTCAAAATAAAAGGCATTTTATGATGAATAGAATGGGAACCACAAATTTGAGAAAATTCCAAAGAACTTCATTACGAAACTCTAAAAGAATAAAAATAAATATCAAAAGGTACTTGGCTATAATGCAATGGAAGAGCGACCCTAAAACATTCAGCCAGAATCAGGCCAACCAAATCTCTTCCCATCCTGAGGCTCATGGAATCTTGCAGAAGAGGGGGTGGTAAGACTGTAAGAGCCTAAAGGTGGGGAGCCCACTGAAGCCAGGATATTCCATTCAAGACAGGGCTACTGCACCTGCAGTGAGACTTATCCTCACCAGAGCTGCACAATGGCTGACATATCAGCATTTCCCCCATAGACTAGTGAAGAACTCAGGAGAAATAATTACATGCAGTGGGAACCTTAAGGGCTAGGGCTAGAAATGTGAAGAGGAGTACACCTATCAGAGGGTCTGAAGAGCTACTTTATCTGTTACAGAGGCCTGAGCACCTATTAAAACAGCCAACCCGAAGGGAACCCTGGGGCCCACACAAGCAGACAGGCAGGAGGGTGGGAGGGAGAGGGATGGATTGTTGAAGAAAGGGGAGGGTAGGTGAAGAAGGGGGCAGAAAGGGAGGGGGAAAGAATAAGGGGCAGAGACAACCACTCATTATATTGTAAAACTAGAAAAAAAATTTAAAAAAGCATTTGACTGCAAAAGAGTATGCAAATTCAAGAATCCAAAAGCCTAATATAGCATGAAGAGCAAGGGAATGAGTAACGAGTAAAGCTGAAAGCCTGGCAAGAGACCAGGTGCACTGGCACACAGGGCCTGCAGACATAGGGCGGAGTTCAGACCTTGTCTAACAAAATGACACATGTTCCCATTTTCGTTTTAAAGCAACTACTCTGGCTATAGTAAGGATGACTGATTTTACTGTAGAAAAAATGCATATTGATAATTTCACAAAAAACTATTGTAGAAGAACAGGCAATACATTATGTCAATAGAATGATAGGTAGGGGGAGGGACTGTGAGGTAGCTCAGTGGCTACGGTCCCAGCTTGACAACTGGCAACTTGAATTCAATTCCTAGAAACCCAACTTCTGAAGGTTGTTTTCTTAACTCTGCACTGACCATAGTAGGCATGTGTGCCTTCTCAGTCTCCCTCTTCTCTCTCCCTCTCTCTCTCTCTTTCCCTCACATATAAATAAAACACACAAAAAATGAGGAATGGAGAAGTATGTGAGTCTAGAATATTTGGAATGTGGCGATACTAGGTCAGAAGGTTAAGGAAGAGGCAAAAGGAGAGAAGACTCCTGACATCTGCCTTGACTTGCTGAGTGGGTGGTGCCAATTATTTACTGTTCGCGAGAGCAAACGTATCACATAGGGTATCCAGAACCCTTCCTCCCTTCACAGTATCAGGAATGGTAAATGAGGCACCTACTCCCCAAGTAAGTGTGTGTCAAATAACAAACTACTTATACTGTGTCCTCACTGGGATTTATATTGGGAGCTGTGCTAGTTAGATACATAGGTATCAACTTATCAATTGAAAGCTGAGCTCTGGTTTCAAGTCCCACAGCTCAGAAAGGAAAAGCACTCAGTACTCAAGCTAGAAGCCCTTTTCTGCAACACAAAGTGTTTATTACTGAAAAGCACAACTTGACAAATGCAGAAAATAAGGGTCTATAGACTGCTTGTACCTAAACAGGACATAAAAGCTTCACCCACCACTGCCCCAAGACTCAGGGAATTTTGCATAAGAGGGGGCAGTAAGATTGGAGAAGCTTGAAGTGGAAAGGTCATGCATTATCTCGGGCATAATGTAGTTGTAATAATCAAGATTTCATGGCAAATATACTTACATGACAATTGCACAGGAACTGTCTTTTCAACATCTCACCATAATATCAGAAAGATTTCAAGAAGCTCCACACATCTCAGAGGACTAAAGCTGATGGGGAAGTAAAGGAGAATGTTTTCCTCAATGGCTTACTGTAGCGTAAATCAGGTCAGGCATAAGTCATCACAGACTAGATAAAACACAGTGGGCCATGCAAATGAAAAGATTGGAAAATAGGAGAGAGTCTGGCAGGGAAGAGGAAGGGTTGTAAAGGGAAAAGGAAGGGGTGGGATTTGGTAGTAAGGGTTGAAAATATTACTGTATACAACATAAGTAAATCAATAAATTTTTAAAAGGCTGAACTCTGGACACATCGGTGTAGAACTAGTAGTTAAGGCACGCTGTGAGGAAGCCTGAGATTGTCGAGTCAAAGTGGGAAGAACCAGCCACACTGGGCGCAACCATTCCCTGGACAGGTGCACAAGATGAGGGGAGCTGGCTGAGTAAGCAGGCGTCTTCAGCACGCTTGAGCAGGCGTGCAGGCTGCTACATGAAGTCTACCGCTCTCAGCAATCCTGTAGAGATGGCACCGCCCGTACCCTTGACTCCTGGTGTTGGCGTGAGCTCTCCTGCGAAGCTGAACTGAGCTAGCTGGGAACAAGAATCATAAATAAGAATAAAGCCCCCCCCCCTTGTTCTCCTAAGCTCTTCCGCAGTGAATTGATTGGAAACACGCAGGCGGACTGCAACAGGAAGAATGAAAAAAATCCCAAGTCCCTCATCTCAAGACCTCAAGATTAAGCACACTGTGGATGAAATGGACCAGCAGCTGGAGACCGGACAGGACCCCTCGCCCAAGGACACACCACTCGCAGGACTCATGCTTCTGTACTGAAATAGAGCAGAAGTCACCTAACACTTTGGGGGAGGGAACAAAATTTGCTCCCCGCCCCTGATTCTCCATGAATATTATCAGAATGTGGCTTCTGCGTAGGAAACAGGAATGTTAAAAAGGCCCCACATTCGAACCAGGTACCAGAACCTAAACGACACTGTGTGAAGAGTAACTAGAAACCCC
The DNA here is from genome assembly GCA_023101885.1 of Typhlomys cinereus. NCBI lineage: Eukaryota > Metazoa > Chordata > Mammalia > Rodentia > Platacanthomyidae > Typhlomys > Typhlomys cinereus. Next base: position 2,115,637 of record JALPQD010000104.1, read on the forward strand.
GCCTGCGTTTGTAGCCTTCTACCAAAAAAAAAAAAAAAGAAAGAAAGAAAAACAAAACCAGAGATAAGTGGACAAGTGCGCAAGTTTATGTGTGTGTAGATCTGTGTACGCATGTACACATCTGTGTAAGTGTGCATATAGAGACCAGAAGCCAAAGTGGGTGTCATTCTCTAGAGTTCTACACTTTGTTCTGTGAGACAAGGTCTCTAACTGAACCTGGAGTAAACTGCTAAAGTGCTAAACTGGGTGGTCAGCGAGCATCCAAGATCCAAACCAGAGTTCCAAACAATGCTGCTGTGTCCAGCATCCACATGGGCCTCCTCTCCGATGACGTACAAGGACCCAGTGGCATTTCCCTGAACCCTTTCTCGTGTTCCCCTTAAGCATAGGAACACTACTGTGGTTCTTGGTGCCTTTAGCAGATGCTAGACTTTGTGAGGTCAATAGTGTGTTGGACATTGCGCAGGGCATGCAAAGTCCAATTATGATTGCTTCGGCCCTAACTTGTGTGGAGTATCTTGCAAATCATTGCTCCTCCCATCCTTTTGCTCTTCCACTCTTACCGCCCCCTCTTCCGCAAATGTCCCTGAGCTTCAAGATGGGGAGAGATTAGTCTGGCCTAGTTCTAGGTGGTTGATATAGAGTCTCTGAAGTTCTGGATTGTGGTTTGTTGATTTTCTTTTGCAGTTTTGCTGCTCCTGCAATGCCCTTCACTCCATCCTGCTGGGCACTGTATGTCACCCCTTGCAGTCCTTGATGGAGGCCTATTTTCTCTACCGTAACATGGTCACTTCTCTCCTTGTTTCTGGTGTGGCCCTCCAACCCCATCTCTCCTGTTCATAATCCTTGCAATTACTGTAGGTAATACATAGATTTACCTATGAGTGTCTCAAGGTGGGCTGGGTGGGTTTGGTACTAGGAGCCACCTATTAGGGAGTACATACAGCGCTTGATTTTCTGGGTTTGGGATACTTCACTTAATATAATTGTTTCTAATGACATCCATTTCCCGGCAAATTCCAGTAATTCATCATTTTTGATGGCTGAGTAGTACTCCATTGTATAGATGTACCACAGTTCAGGAAGCCATTCTTGGACCACCACCGGCACATATACACAGTGCCTTCTGATATTCATACACACACACACACACACACACACACACACACACACACACACACACATGCACATATGCATGCATGCACAAAAACAAATGCTGCTGTCATCATAAATTAAACTTACATGCATTATAAATCCCCTGAAATTTCCTACTGTTATTTTTTAATCTTATTTTTATTTCTTACTTTACCCAGTGTTTTATGCTATGTTAATGATTTTAGTAGATGTTGGACTCAAACTTTTTATGCCCATGAAGTTTCTTTCTAGTACTGCCTGATAAATCAATGACTTGAAGGTGCTTGCATGCAAACCTAGTAACTCTTAGTTTGATCCCTGGAAGTCCACATGGTGGAAGTCACAAATTATTGTGATCTCTGAAAGTTGTGCATAATCTCTCTCTCTCTCTCCCCCTCTCCCTCTTTCCCTTCCTCCCTCCCTCCCTCCCTCTCTCTCTCCCTTCTTCCCTCCTTCCCTCCCTCCCTCTGTTTTATAAGTGAAATATTTTTATTGTTGAAATGCACTCAAATTTGCAATTAGTTCAATCTCTTAAATCCATTAACTCTCTTCTGATTCTTTCCACACATCTATGTAGTTTTCCATTCAGCTGGGACATTTGGAAAAAACTGATCCCATCTCCAGGATCTCTCCATTAAGTTTTTGGCTAATCTAAAAATAATATCAACATGAACTACAATCTTATTATCAAAGCACATGGCTTTTCTTAATCTCAAATTCACTACATTTATGTGGCTAAACCACATAATGGCATCCATGCTCCATTTCAAGTCATGTCTATCCCTGTGGCACCCTGCATCCTTGCAGTTCCAGTCGTTGGAGGCAAATGAGGACACGAAACACCACAGAGAGAAGTAAATATGAGTGATAACACAGGACGTCCAGTCAAGCTTCAAATTCAGACAAACAATGAGTATTTTTTAGTGCAAGTAAGTCCTTTTGCAACATTTTAGATATACTTAAAATTTTTTGTAATTTATTTAAAATTCAGACAACTGTACATCAGGTATTTATCTACCAACCCCAGGGGCATGGGAAGTGCTTCAGAGCACATAATCCACTGTTTTCACTTGGAATTTTCTCAGTTTTCACAATAAATGCTTCATTTATTCCAGATTAGTACTTATTTTTTATCTTCATTCTGTCATAACAGGAAATTAACCTTCAAAAATTTTGAGTTTTTTAGTTTTTAGTTTTAGTTTTTAGTTTTTAGAAAAATTTAGTTGGCCTCAATTTGCTAAGAAAATTATAAAGGGTAAAATGTCAGTTTTCCTTACAATTGGACTCAAGTTTGAGGGATGCATTTCAAAATATTGTGAAATGGATCACAGAGAGCAAACAGATTGTGAGGGGGCCAAGGTTTATTTTTATAGTGCTATATTTATAAATTTATTTATTTTGTATGATTTGAGACAGGGTCTCATATAGCCCAGGCTGGTCTTAAACTTGGCTGGCCTGGAACTCCTGATCCTCCTACCACCATTTCCAAGATTACAGGTATGTGCTACTATGCCCACATGTGTGAACGTTTTTTATATAACAGTCTTATATAGTTTTTTTTTCATTTTTTGCTTATGGTGAAAATCTCAACATTGTGTGAGGATTCCCTCCCATCATGGAGTGTCTTGGGAAGGTCTTACTCAGAACTAATTCAGTACCATGCAATAGTCCCCGAGAGAGTCTAGCCTAAAGATGTTTCAAGTTACCAGATTAGTGGAAGCAGTAGTTTGGATTTGAGCTTCATTGATTTTATTTTTTTCTCACTACTGAATGAGCAAACAGATGCTCTAAGAGTACTTGAAAAATCAAGAGTACAGAGTACTGTGTATGGATCCAAATCCACTGAATCTCCCTGGCTTCTCTTGCTAGTGAATTTGAGTTTCAGTATTGCAAGTGCATGCAACAAAAGAGATTCTCTCCTGGGTGCAAGAAACCAAAAACTGAATGTTTACTATATTGCCCAACTTTGTACCTGGGAATTTGCACTTGGACAGAGGGCAGAACAGAGTCAGTCAGCCCACGTGATTAACTGATTACCATGTAACACATGAGCTAATAATCCAAGCTCAGGTTTAAAGCTATACCAAGGAAAGGCATCCTCTCTCTCTCTCTCTCTCTCTCTCTCTCTCTCTCTTCTCTCTCTCTCTCTCTCTCTCTTATTTGTTCTTATATGGACTTTTTGGCTGACTCTGGGATCCTGACTGAATCCACACAGTGCTGACTAACAAGAGAAAAGCATGTCGGTTTTATTAAATTTAGATGCACATAGAGATCTTTATAAGAAACTGAATTTCAAAGAAATATCCAGGGCAAGACGCCTTATGCTTTTGGACAAAGAACAAATAAATTAGTGAAGGAATGACAACAGCAAACATATCTCTGTGCTAGTGCAGCAAACCTCAAGATATCATTAAGAGAGGTGCAGGGGAACATCAAAGTTAGTGGGACAGGAACAGGTTCACTTATCTCAATTTCCACATCCTGATTAGGACTATTGCCTTGCTTGGTACAGGGAAGACACCAAAATAATGCTTGTGGCTTGCTGCCTGCAGGGAAAGATGGCTTGAATGGACCTTCCTGAGGTTACAGTTCTCCAGTGATTTCAGCTTGAAATCCTCAGTATACCAATTGTGTATTTTAAGGCAGACAATCTTAACCCCCGCAAAATATGTCAGTGCATGAGGCAACACAGCACAGCTCTGGTCTCTGACTTCACAAAACTCATCAACTTCTGGGTTTAATACTTGCTATGCTATTGAGCTACTAGATAGTTCATGAGTGGACCAATCTTGCAATGACCTACCTCACAAGAAGGCCATTCATCAAGGTCAAAATAAGGCTTCTCCATTACTCACTACTGCTGAAGTAGCTTGGGCTTTCTTAGTCATAAAAAAAACTGTCTGTCTATCTATCTATTTATCTATCTATCTACCTCTTTCTTCCTCAATATTTATCTAAAAATTAAAAAAGAAAATTCAAATAATGAAAACTGTGGACTGCTTATATCTTTCTAAAACTTATTATTTAAACATTCTCCCACTGTCATATTGTTAAGTATATATTTGGTCTTCTGCATTCCTGACTAAACCTCCTAAAGATTAGGTTTTCCAGTATTATAAGAATGTCATTTATGTGCTAATGAAATGACCAGCCTCATAGATAGCTTCAGGACTGGGGACTAACCATACCTTGGTCTGGTCATCTCTTTCCTAGAGTAGTGAATCCGTATACTTTAAGGTAAGTGTAATTAGATTTGACTGAATTTTGCTGATCCAGGCAGGCAAATTAATCAAACTTGAGGAGTCAGTCATGGGAATCCTAATTTGTAGTCAGGATCTATCAGATGTCCTAGAAGCTCAGGCCCCTCCCTACTCAATAGCATCTGAAGATGAAGGATGATCCCTCAATTCATTTATCCCTCAATGTGTAGAGTATGACACTATATACAAGCATATATTATAAGGACTAAAGTAGAAGAGACCTGGACGGGGTTGCTGCATGCTGCAGAACCGTGTGCCTACTAATTATGTGGAGGACAATTCCTAGGTATGTAGTCATGGAAGTGCTCTTTTTGGGTATAGTTAGAGAAGCTTGTTTTTTCTATAGAGCCCCTGTGCCTACATGCCTCCAATTGTTTAACCCCACTCCAATATCTGCCAATGTTGCTCTTTTAACATAGACAGCTGAGTCCATGTCTAGCATAGAATTGTCAATACTGTCTAAAAAGATAGTCACTATTTAATGGGTTTTTTATTAGACTGTGCATCAGGTATGCACAAGGCACCACCACAAGGACTTCCTGTGCACCGAGCCTTCCAATGTTTTGGTTTGTTTCTTTGTTTTGGAGACAAGTGCTTTGTAGTAGCTTAGAATGGCCTTGACTCTCATACTTCCTGCTGATAATGCAGGTATGTACTATCCTGCCCCGTTGTAAATCTTTAATTCTTAAAATAACTTCAAAGATAAGGATTATGATTAAGTTGGGCTCTGTAGATGGAAAAAGTGAGATGCATGGAGGTTAAGTAGCAATCCGAAGGGGTGCAGTTGGAACTCAAACCCAGGTCATTTAGACCACACTCTGTCCACAATGTTCTGTTCCCTCCCTTTGAACAACAACAAAGAAAAAAAATGAAACAGGTTTCAATGAATAAGCAGGTAAAATTCACTTCACTCTCTCATCCTTCAGCCCTAAGGCAAGGAATGCTGCTTTATACAGATGCGTTTTCAAATGGAATACTTCATTTAAATACCCCCAATGGAAAGAAAGCTCAATTTATTCTCCTAGATAATTGTAAGAAGATTAAAAGTAGATGCACTGACTTGAAATCAAGCCCCTGGGAACAATAAAATTGAAACAGAAATAAATTAACACTTGGTTCTCTGCTAAATGTAACAGGGCTTGCTAGTTAGCACATTGGATGTGTATTGCTTCAGCTATATCCCTTCAACTCTCCACATTTCAAAGAAGACATCATAGCAATAGATATAGATAAATTACTTGTATTATGATTCTTAATCTCACCCATATACTAACATCTTGTATTTTTACAGTGCTTTTCAACATCTAATTTGTTCTTTTAGGCATTAACTCAGTCATCAACAACCCTAGGGAATGGCCATTATTATTATTCTCGTTTTAACATGGAAGATATCAAACAGGGAGTTTAAGAAGGTTTTTCAAGGTCATGTAGTTTGTTAAATGGCAAAATACAGATTCGAACCTCAATCCAAAATGCCAACTTTCATCTTTTTCATTGCTTGACAAAAAGCTTTCATTATCGCATCTAGTGTGATTCTCTGTGGGCAGCATGGAAAGTGCCTTTCACTATTGCATCTGATGCAATCCTCTGGGGGCAGTGTTGCCTAAAACTGACAGCTGTATTGTTACTGTCATAGTTAGGCACAGGTATCAACTTGACTGCTCAGGGTTTGAGCTCTGGGCACATTTGTAGAAAATTAGTGGTTGAGTTTAGCCCAGAGCAAACCTGCAGGAGATTGTCTAGCTGATGGGCAAGGCCCAGCCATGGTGGGTGGGATTAGGCCCTGGAATAAATCACAGAGGGCTGGTTGAAGGAGTTGGCATCCTTCTGTTCACTTGGCCAGACATGCTGGTCTGGCAAGTAAGGATTGTCCATCTCTCAGCCATTATGTGGTGATGGTGTGGCCAATTCTCTTGGCTCTGATGTTGGTGTGTGCTCTCCCATCAAGCTGGACTGAGGACTGTAATCAGGAATCGTAAGAGAGAATAAACCCTTGTTCCCTTAAGCCATTTGATGGTCATTTATCAGCAACCATGCAGGTGAACTGCAGCAGTTATTTAAATACTTTATGCATCATTAATCCCAGTAAACTCCTCTAGAGCTCACAACATAAAAGCTGACTATACATAACATATACACTATGTCTCAGTGCTGACGTCATCAGTCCAGCCAAGTGCCCTCAGTAGTGGCTTCTGCAGGAGCCACCTAAGTGACTCAGTTGGATTTTTGCCTCTAAGTAGCAGAATGAAAAATAAAAGAAATTGAAAGCTCCTTGCTTGCAAAGCTCTGGGAGAATCAACATGCATTCATGAATCTTAACTCTGTCCAAAAGTGCAGAAAGGAGGGGAGTAGTGTGATTACGAGTATTATTCATGTGAGTATGAATAGCTGCAGAGGAAGGATCCATCCTGCTCCTCCACTCAGCAGGTGAGTAGTTCTGGGGCAGAGCTCTAACTCAGCTAGGTTTAGAGTCTTCACCCATTATGCAAGAGGAGGGGTCAAGTGTTGCAAACAAGACCTGCTGGTCAAATCTATTTTGTATATCCAGTTGATTAGAGAGCATCCAGGTCCCTTCATCTACACTTATGGTCGTGACTGTTTTGCATTACAAAGACACAGCTGACTGGTTCTGACAATTTCCATCTGTCCACTAAGCATTTATTATTTAACTCTTCACAGAAAGAGTTTGGCAACTTCTAGGCTTAGATCAGGCTCCGGCCTTCTGCTTCTGACAGCAAATATTTATGATGGAATGTTTCTTAACTCCTATAAAGTTGGGGGTTAAAAGAAGCGCCCTATCATTTTGTCCTGGCTGACTCAACTTTCTCCTAATCTGTTATCTTTAAGCTTCTTTTCCCTTCCCAGCATCCAGATCTCAGCATGCATATGCATACCTCTTGGCTCCCCATGTTTGTTCTTCCCCAATATAAACCTAAAGCTGTTGTCGGTACGAGGAAGACAGTTTTCTGGATTAGCTGCTTTCCTGAGCTGTCCAAACCAAAAATAAATTCTTTTCTTACTTCACCACCACTTCTGTTAACTGTATCGCTTCCAGAAGTGGCAGGTGGCTAGACTTAACACCCCAGAGTTAGGACTAGGGTCTAGGATTCTGGAAACAAGAATATAAGAATAGATTTGAAGTGTACAAAAGGCCTGAGAAGGTATGATGAAATGAACAAAGCTATAAGGAAAACCTGAGAGACATAAGACAAGTGGGATTAGAGTAAGTTGGGAACTGTCACCCATCCTACACCAGGAGGAGAGTAGGTATGAGTCCAGTGGAAATTGTAGCTCTACAAAGCAAAGTATACAGAACAGGGTCCCTGGGAAGCTGGCAGTATGGATCAACCCGATGCCTTGTGGCTTGCCAGTGTCCCCATGCCAGCCTCAGCAGCAGAAGCATCTTTTGCAGCCTAGAGGTACATGAACAAGAGTATAGAAAAAGCATGAGCTCCAGGTGATTAACAACATCCAGGAAAAACAAGGGCACAACCTGTTTCAAGAAAGTAGCTACACTGGGGCTGGAGAGGTGGCTCAGGGGTTAAGCCTCTGCCTTGCAGGCAGAAGGTCCTGAGTTCGGATCCTAGACCCCACATATAGACGCTGGGCGGAAGCAGGGGCGGCCTGCGTTTCTGGTCCTGTAGGGCTGAGCCTGTGAATCCCCGGGCAGAGTAAACAAAGAGGAGGTGGAGGCGTCCACACATACACACATACATATGCACACATGTATACACACACAATTGAATAAATAAAAAATTGTTTAAAAAAAAAAAAAAGAAAGTAGCTACAAGCTCATTCTACCCACGGACATAGATGCCCGTATCACTGGGGGTAAGCTCTCCAGAAGAGATTTGGAGGCTGGTAAGGTGGCTTGGAAGATAAAAGCATTTTTTACCAAACCTAACTATGAGTGCACTCACTTGATGGAGGGAGAGAACCAACTTCAGCAAGCAAACCTCTGTCCTCTATGTGTATATTATGGCATGTGTACACACATGCGTACACACGACATAAATAAATAAACGTAAAAATTTCACAACAAAGAGATGATGCATTGACTGAACAGAGAAGAGGGAAGGCAGTTCCAAGATGAGCTCCATCAAGCACTGCCTGACTGTTGAAGAAAATCAGCACCCAGACAGCCTCCAACTGCTTGTGCAACCCATGCCTGAGCAGTTACAGAGCAGGAAGAATAGCACCTAAGCTAAGCACACCAGAAAGCACATAAAGAACATTTAATTTTTAAAAAGTCAACGGCAATGGCAATTTACAAGAGAAGAAACACAAATGGCCAAAAATACATCAAATATTTCTCTTTTTTGTGGCAAACTTGCAGATATATTTTTTTCCACTCATACAAACTTAATAGGTATCCCAGTCCGCTTCCCTCCCTCCACCCTTCCCCTGATTCCCTTGCTCCCTCTCCCTTCTCCCCTTCCTTTCCTCCCTCCTTTTCTCCCGGTGCCCCCTTCCTACTCCCATCCCTGGAGCATCCTTCAGTATGCTTGTCAAACTTCCCTCTGGGTCCTCCTCTCTGATGAGGTGTAAGGAATCAGTAGCATTGCCTAGAGCACTTTCTTGTATTCCCCTTTAGTATGGGAACACTATTGTGGCTGTTAATCCCTTGCCTCTAAGGATCCTAGTGCCTATGACCCATGCTAGACTTTGGGGGGGTCAATGATATGTCAGTCATTACGCAGGTCATGCAAAGTCCTATTATGATTACTTTGGCCCTAACTTGTGTGGAGTATCTAGCACAATGTTGCTCTTCCCCATCTTTAAGCTCTTACAATCTTACTGCCCCCTCTTCCGCAAATTTCCCTGAGCTTTAGGTTGGGGAGAGATGAGGCTGGCCTGGTTCCAGGTGATTAATGTAGGGTCTCAGATATTCTGAATTATGTTTTGTTGTTTTTTTTTTTTTTTTGCCAGTTTTGCTGTTCCTGCACCTCCCTTGGCTCCATCCTGATGGATGTTGGAGGTCACCTCCTAGCCAGAGATAAAAGGCTGTTAAAAGAGTCTTACTATAAGGGTAGATTCAAAGGTAGGTGGAATAAGAGTAGGAGACTGCAGTGAGGGGGGGTCAGCCTCCCATTTGCTGGATGGTTACCTTTTATCTGCCAGACTCTATGCCTTCCCTGACTGGTGAGATCAAACCTCCTCAGTTGCAAGTGGAAAGACTGTGAGCTTAACCAGATGTCTCACTACTTACTTGCAGTACTTGATGGTGGCCTATTTTCTCTGCCATTGCATGATCTCCTCTCTCTTTGTTTATGGCAGGGCCCTCTTTCTCTTCCCTGCTGTTTATAATCTTTGCAATTATTGTAGGTATTACAGAGATTTATCTTTGAGTATGTCACTCAGTGGATTTGGTACTAGGATCCACCTATTAGGGAGTACATACAGGGCTTAATTTTCTGTCTGGGATACTTCCCTAATTCCATCCATTTCCTAGACAAATTTCATTAATTCATCTTTTCGATGGCTGAGTAGTACTCTATTGTATAAATGTACCACATTTTCCTTATCCACTCGTCAACTGTTGGGCATTTGGGTTGATTCCATGACTTTGCTATTGTCAACAGTGTTGCTATGAACATGGTCCTGCTTGTGCCATTGAGGTGAATTTTTGCTTTGTGGGGGATTATTCCCAAAAGTGTGATAGCAGGGACATATGAAATTTCAATCTTTAACATTTTTAAGAATGGCCAGACTGATCACAAGAGTGGGTGTAAAAGCCTGCATTCCCACCAGCAATGTAGAAGAGTTCCCTTCTCGCAACATTTGGTGTTGTTTGTATTGTGGATTTTTGCCATCCTGACAGGGGTGAGATGATACCTCAGGGAAGTTTTGATTTGCATTTCCGTGATGGTTAAGGATGTGGAGCATTTTTAAGATAGTTGTCAGACATTTTAATTTCATCCCTGGTAAAGTTATTTTGAGGTCCAAGGCCCATTTTTTAATTGAGCCATTGTTTCCTTGGTGTTTAGTTTTCTAAGTTCTTTGTGCACTCTGGATAATAGAGCTCTATCAGATATGTGATTAGTGAAGATTTTCTCCCATTTTGTGGGCTAACTTTATCCTCTGGTTATAATCTCTTTATCTGAACAGAAGCTCTTTAATTTCATAAGATCCCATCTGTTGAGTGTTGGTTCTAGTGATTATGCTATTGGATTTCCATTTAGGACCTGCTGGCCTAGTCCAATCAGCTCTCGGGAGTTTCCTATCCTTTCAACTAAAGTTTTTATAGTCTCTGGCCTAATATTGAGCTCCTTCATCCATTTATAATTAAGTCTTGTACATGGTGACAAGTACAGGTCCAGGTTTAATCTTCTGCATGCAGACATCCAATAAATGAAGCATCATTTATTGAAGATGCTGTTCTTTTTCCATTGGATTTCTTGGGCTCCTTTGTCAAAGATCAAATGGATGTAATTCTGTGGGCTTATATCTGGGACTTCAACATTTATCCATTGATCTGTGTGTCTATTTTGGAGCCAGTACTAGGCTGTTTTTATAACTATGGATTTGTAGTATAGACTAAGGTTTGGTATGGTGATACCTCCAGCAGTGTTTTTGTTACTAAGGACTTCTTTTGCTATCCTGGGTCTTTTATGACTCCATATGAACTTTGAGATTATCTGATCAATCAACCTCTTTAAAGAATTGCTTTGGGATTTTGATTGGTTTGGCATTGAATCTGTATATTGCCTTTGGTAGGATGGTCATTTTTACAATATAGATTCTGCCAATCCAGGAACATGGCAGGTCTTTCCACCTTCTAGTGTCTTCTGTAATTTCTTTCTTTAGGGTTTTAAAGTTTTCATTGTAAAGGTCACTTACTTTCTTAGTTAGGTTTATACCAAGGTATTTCATCTTTTTAGGGGCTATAGTAAATGGGATTGTTTGTCTCAAGGCTTTTTCACTTCTTTCATTCTGGGCATATAGGAAGGCCACTGATTTTTGTATGTTTATTTTATATCCTGCCACCCTGCTGAACTTCTGTATTAGTTCCAGGAGTTTCCTGGTGGAGTTTTTGGGATCACTCAGGTATATGATCATGTCATCTGCAAATAGAGATAACTTGACTTCCTCCTTGCTGATTTAAATCCCTTTTATCTCCCTCTCTTGTGTTATGGCTCCAGCTAAGACTTCAAGTACAATATTGAATAGAAGTGGTGAGAGTGGACAGCCTTGTCTAGTTCCTGATCGAAGCGGGAATGCTTCAAGTTTTTCCCCATTGAGTATAATCCTTGCTGTTGGCTTCTTGTATATAGCTTTTATTATATTGACAAAGGTTTCTTCCATTCCAACTGTCTCTAGCGTTTTGATAATAAAAGGCTGTTGGATCTTGTCAAAAGCTTTTTCTGCATCTATCGAGAGTATCACATGGTCTTGGACTTTGGACTGGTTCATATGGTGAATTACGCTTATTGATTTGCATATGTTGAACCAACCTTGTGTGATTGGGATAAGCCTACTTGATCCCCGTGAATGATCTTTTTGATATGTTTTTGAATCTGATTTGCTAAGACTTTGTTGAGAATCTTTGCTTCCATATTCATCAAATAGATTGGCCTATGGTTTTCTTTTTTAAGTGAATCTTTGTTAGGTTTTGGGATTAAAACAATATTAGCTTCTTAGAAAGAATCTGGTAGTGTTCCTTCCTTTGCTATTTGATGGAACAGTTTAAGGAATATTGGTGTTTTTAGCTCCTTAAATGTCTAGTAGAACTCTGTGCTGAATCTATCTGGTCCAGGAAATTTTTTGGTGAGAAGATTCGAGACTATTTCATCGATTTCCTCATATGTTATAGGCCTATTTAAATAATTCAAAACTTCCCAATTTGGTTTAGGTAAGTTGTGCTTACTTAGGAATTCATTCATTTCTTTTGTGTTATCAAATTTCCCAGAGTATAAGTTTTTGAAATATGACCTTATAATTCTCTGAATTTCTTGGATATCAGTAGTGATAACTCCATTTTCATTTCTAATTTTGATAATTTGGGTTTTCTCCCTATTGTTTTTGGTTAACTTAGCTAGGTGTGTATCAATCTTGTTGATTTTTGCAAAGAATCAGCTTTTTGACTGGTTGATTTTCTGTATCATTTTACTTATCTCAAATTCAGATATTTCTACCCTTATTTTGCTAATCTCCTCTCTTCTACTGCTTTTGGGATCAAATGGCTCTTGTGTCTCTAAAGCTTTAAGCTGCATTGTTAAGTTATTTACTTGTGATGTTTCTATTTTTTTATGTAGGTATTAAGAGATATGAACTTGCCTCTTAGGACAGCTTTCATTGTGTCCCAAAGATTTTGATAAGTTGTATTTTCATTATCACTCACTTCTAGGAAATCCTGAATTTCCTTTATAATTTCTTCCTGAATCCAATTCTCATTCAGCATCATAGTGTTTAGTTTTCAGGATTTAGTGTATTTTCTGTTGTTTGTTGTGTTGCAGATGTCAAGCTTTAGAACATGGTGGTCTGATAGGGTACAGACTAGAGTTTCAACTTTCCTGTATATGTGGAGATGCGTTTTGTGGCCCAGTATGTGGTCTATTTTGGAGAAAATTCCATGTGCTGCTGAGAAAAATGTGTATTCTTTGGTGTGTCAATGAAAAGTTTGATAAAGATTTGTAAGGTCCATTTCAGTAAGGGTTTGATTAAGTTCCAATGTGTCTCAGTTAAGTTTTTGATTTGTTAATCTATCCCATGTTGAGAGGGTGGTGTGGAGATCCCCAAGAATTATTGTTTTGGGGTTGATTTCTTGCTTTACATGCTGTAGCATTTTCTTAATGAATGTGGAGAAGGCCGTATAGGTGCATATATGTTCAGTATTGTGAAATCTTCCTGGTGAATTGTACCTGTGACTAAAATGCAGTATCAATCTGTGTCTCTTATGATTTTTTTTTGGTTTGAAGTCCACATTGTCCGATAGCATATAGCTATAATAGCATAATACCCCTACCTGTTTCCTGGTTCCATTAGCTTGCAGAATTTTGGACCAACATTTTATTTTTAGAATGTGCCTATCTTTTGTGTGAGATGGGTTTCCTGCAGGCAGCAGAATGATGGGTTGCGTCTCTTAACTGGTGAATTATGGTGAATTAATTCCATTGACATTTAATGTTTAATGGATAAATTACTTTTAATTCTGGACACTTTTTATGTTTAGTGGCTTTATTTGGCTTTTAGGTTTTGGTGGTATTATACTTCCCTTCTGTCCTCCTGAATATGCTTATTCTTTTCTTCAAGCTCGAGTGTCTTTTCTAGCATTTTTTGAAGGCCTGGTTTGGTAGACATGTAAGCCTTCAAGTGTCTTTGTGCTGGAAAACTTTTCTTTCCCCTTCAATCATGACGGATAGTTTTGCTGGGTATATCAGTCTGTGTTGACATTTTTGTTCATTTAGTACTTGAAGTACTCCAAGCTCCTCTTGCTTTTACTGTTTCCATTGAGAAGTCATTTATTATTCTAATAGGTTTGCCTTTAAAAGTGACTTTTTTTTCCCTTGAAGCTCTTAGCACCTTTTCTTTGTCTTGAATGTGGAGTATTGTCACTATTATTTGCCTTGGCAAGTTTCTATTTTGGTCATATCTGTTTGGGGTGTGGAATGCCCTTGTATTTGGATGGACCTCTCTTTCTTTAGATGAGGGAAGTTTTTTTATGATAATTTGAAAATTTTCCTCAGGTGTGGTATTTTTGTATTCTTGCACTGGTATTCCATGAATACGCATGTTAGGCTTCTTCAGGGTGTCCTATAACTCTTGAATATTTCTCTCAAGTATTTTTGGCTTCAATAACCTCTTCCATTGAGCTGGTTAATACTTGCACTTTATCTTCAAGATCTGAAATTCTATTTTCTGCTTCATTAGTTCTGCTGATAAGACTCTCTGTTGAGTTCTGGGTTAATGATAACTTGTCTTTTAGTTCAATTTTAACTTCTGTCTGGGACTGTTTAACTGCTCTATGCCTATTTTTGTTTCTTGAACTGTTTTCCTCAACTCCTCCAAGTGTCTGTTGTGTTCCTGTTCAAAGTGGTTAATGTGGTTATTTAACTCCTCCTGGATTTCCTCTTTCATAGTATTGATCATGGTAATGATCATGCTTTGCAAGTCTTTATCTTGGGTTTGGCTTTCTTGGCTATTTTCTGTGAATGTGTTCTCGTTTGAATCTATCATTATGGGGTTAATTCTTTCAGTGGGAGATTTGTTTTCTTGGGTTTTGTTTCTCATGGATCTGCACTTTGACTTGGGCACTGTTGTTTTACCTCTTAAAACCTTCTTTCAGTTTCTGCATGTTTTTGACTGAACTGAATTAGTTGGTATTACTACTCTTGAGCAGTTATTACTAGTATTTGCCTTGGAGTTGGGTACACTTGTTGTTATTGTTATTTCCTAGATGAGGCTATTAGACTGTTAGTACATCAATTAATTCAGGTTTAGTGGACAAGGGGTGAATATTAGTATGGTAGTGCACTTTTGCAATTTAGTACCTTGGTGATATGTGAGGATGAGTAGTATAGTCCCTGAAGTTGTATATGTTTTGGGGATGGCTATGTGGAAAAGTTAATCTGCAGTGACTAATAATTGAAAGGAACAGGATGGTAAAAGGGGGTTTACTTATCTTTGGCCTGGATGTGAAGGATCTCTCCCATGTGATAGGATGATTTTAGAGGACTTCAGATTTATGGCCTTTGTCCCCTAGACCTTTGCTTGGGTTTTCTTTGAACTCTGTTGAATTTTGAGGAGAAGTGTGTCCTCCTTGGACAGGGAGTGTCCCGGGTAGAAAGGGCGGATGTGCTGGTAAAGGTGCAGTTTATCTGGGACCTGGGGTGTGGCCCAGTGGCTCTCCCTAGCCTGGAGCAGACTGGGTGCTGGTCTGGCTGGCTGGTGGGAGGAGCTGCTGGTGACCTGGGGCCTGGGGGTGAGCTGGGAAGATTTACATGATGAGTAGTGTGTCCTCCTTGGACTCCAAGTGTCCCCAGCAGGAGGAAAGTGTTACATCAAATATTTCTTATACACGCCAGTAACTAGGAAAAGTTAAATTTATTTCCTAAACATCCCTGACTCTCCCCTCATCAGATGGACAAAAACTTTAGGAGAATAATAAGAATATGAGAAAAGAATATTGTTCCTTTATCATAATATTCTCTCTCTCTCTCTCTTTCTCTCTCTCTCTGTCTCTCTGTCTCTCTGTGTGTGTGTGTGTGTGTGTGTGTGTGTGTGTGTTATGAATGTGAGTTCGGAAATCAAATTAGTCATCAGACTTGATGACAGCAAGCACTTTTTGCCCACTGAACCATTTCAGTGGCTCAAGAGTATTGTTCTTAAAGCATGATGTTAAATGTGTGATATAAATCATACTATTTCACATTAAATATGCATATTTTCTTTAGGCCAACTATTCTTTTTGAGGTCAAGCTGAAAGAAATATCTTTCTAGATATACAGATATTCATGAAGTGGTGTTTAAAAAAGAAAAATATAAAGTTGAATCAACTTCCATCTCTAACAAATTAACAAACTGAGATATATGCAAGCTAGGAAATACTTTGAAGCTGTGTTAATTCCAATAGAATGTGAACTGCTCAATGACGCTGGCTTTTCTCATCTTAATCCCTGGCCTCTAGAGAATGTGTGCAACCAGGAAACAGTGAGAATGTTTTGAATTAACAGATCTTTGTGAATGTGTGAGTGCCACACCTTGAGGGTTCGGGGGGGACCCTTGTTCTACCCCCTCCTGATGGATTCAACCAATACATATCTCTCTGCAAGATCAAAGAGAGCAAGCATTCAGTCTGCTCAGGCTTCTGTAATAAAAATGCAATAGACTGTGTTTTTTAAGTGAAATTTGTTTTCTCATAGTTCCAAAGAGTCTGGATCAAGATCCAGCACGATTTGTTTTCTGGTGAGGCAGTGCCTTCTCAGTGCATGCACGTGGGGAGGAAGCATGTGAGTCGTCAGGTGTCTCTTCTTACCAGAGTATTGCTGACCTTGTGAAGACCACAACCCTCATGGACTCATCTAAATGTAATGATCCCCCACAGGGCCCATCTTCAAATACTGTCAGACTGGAAGTCAGGCTTCAATTTTTCTATTTGGAGAAAGAACATTCAGTCATTGTCAAAATGGAGAGGAAGAAAGGTAAGAGAGAAAACGTTAACTTCCTACAGTTTTTCCCAGTGGAATTTGTTAAGACCCTTCACTGAAGGTCTCGGCCTGACCTGCAGCCTACTCCACACAACTCTTTTCCTCTATTTACTGACTCTCAATGTCTATATGTTGTCTACTTCACTCAACTTCCCTATCCACTAACTCCTCTCTTCCCTGCATCTAATCCTCAAATGATGACATTGTCTTCATTATCAGTAACATCATCACTCTGTTGTCCCCTGTGAATTTCCTAAATGCTGACCATAACTCTAGTTTATGAAAATTTCTTCAAAATTATTCATTTGAGTTAGTCATTAGTTTTCTGTCAGAATCATGACTGACATGGTAGATTGTTAAAGAAAACAATGTCTAAAGCATTAATCAAGTGAAGAATTCAACTTTCAGATGCACATAGAGAAAATGGCATCATTAATACAGTAATAGATAATATTAAATTATAGATAAAATTAAATATTTCTGTTTGTACATATTTGTATATAAACTAAAGAGCACAAAGAAATGAACACTTAATTGATCAGAGTGATTATGTTTAAAAAATGGATTGGAGTGGCAAACAAGTAAAAGGGGTAGTTTAATGCATTATAGTGTTGAAACTTATAAACAATCAGAAAGGATTTCTATGCAACAGATGACTAAAATATCTTAAAAGAAAAATGAAAAAAATTCATGAATCTCTATTTGCTTTGAATATGTACATCAAAATATAACTGGTATTGCATGCTGTTTATAGTCTATTTGATGGTGCCACAACAAAATACCACAGACTTGGAAATTTATAAAGAACAGAAAATTATTTCTCACAATTTGAATGTGAGAAGTTCAAGACAATGCACTAACATTTGGAATTATGTGGGGACTTCATGCTGTGCCCTAATATGGCAGAGGTAAAGAGCAAAACAATCCATCATTGTGTGAAGCCTCTTACAGGAGGACTTACATCTGTTTGATCACACATAGTATGATCACCTTTTCAAGGACCCTCATGAAGAATGCAGGCTTATACAACCACTCTGGCGAGCCGTCTGGCAATTCTTAAAAAAGTCAAAGATTGAAATGCCATATGACCCTGCTATTCCACTTTTGGGAATAATGCCCCACACAGCAAAAATTCACCTCGATAGCACAAGCACGACCGTGTTCATAGCAGCACTGTTTACAATAGCAAAGTCATGGAATCAACCCAAATGTCCAACAGTTGATGAGTGGATAAGGAAAAAGTGGGAAATTTATACAATGGATTACTACTCAGCCATCAAAAAAGATGAATTAATGAAATTTGCCAGGAAATGGATGGAATTAGAAACAATTATATTTTTTATTTATTCAATTGTGTGTGTGTGCGTGTGTATGTGTGTGTGTGTGTGTGTGTGTGTGTGTGTGTGTGTGTGTAGAACCACGGGCAAATTTGGGAACCACCATGAACTGCCTCTACCTCCTTCTTGTTTACTCTACCCCAGAATTCACAGGTTCTGCCCTACCAGGACCAGAAAGGCAGGCCACCCCCGCTTCCACCCGGCATCTATACGTGGGGTCTAGGATCTGAACTCAGGACCTTCCATCTGCAAGGCAGAGACTTGACCCCTGAGCCACTCTCTAGCCCAGAAACAATTATATTGAGTGAAGTATCCCAGACACAGAAAATTAAGCACCGTATGTACTCCCTAATAGGTGGATCCTAGTACCAAACCCACTTAGAGACACACTCAAAGATAAATCTCTGTAATACCTACAGTAATTGCAAAAATTATAAACAGGAGAGAAAGAAAAGGAGGGCCCCGCCAGAGACAAGGAGAGAGGGGAGCATGTTACAGCAGAGAAAATAGGCCACCATCAAGGACTGCAAGTAAGTAATGAGACATCTGGCTAAGTTCATAGACTTTCCTTCCTGATCATTTGCAACTGATGGGGTATGATCTCACCAGAAGGGGAGGGCATAGAGTCTAGCAGATAGAAAGTAACCATTTTGCAAATGGGAGACTGACCTCCTTCCTTCTCACCATGGTCTCCTACTTTTAGTCCATCTACCTTTGAATATACTCTTATAATAAGACTATATTTTAAAAAGCTTTTTATCTTTGGCCAGGGGTTGAAATCCAATACCCATCAGGATGGAGCCAAGGGCATTGCAGGAGCAGCAAACCTGAAAAAAAAAATCAACAAACTGTAATTCAGAGCATCAGAGACTATATCAACCACCTGGAACCAACCAGGCCAGCCTAATCTCTCCCCATCCTGAAGCTCAGGGAAATTTGCAGAAGAGGGGGCGGTAAGATTGTAAGAGCACGAGGATGGAGAGGAGTGATGATATGCAAGATACTCCACACAAGTTAGGGCCGAAGCAATCATAATAGGACTTTGCATGACCTACGCAATGACCAACACATTATTGACCCCTCAAAGTCTAGCATGGACTAAAGGCACTAGGATCCTTAGAAGCTAGGGATTAAGTAGACACAGCTGTGAATGAGTTCACTAGTGCAGCAGCCCTGTTATGTCCCAGGGCTCACTGTTAATGCCACCTAACCACAGAAGTGTTCCTGTACTTAAGGGGAACACAAGAAAGAGTTCTAGGAAATGCCACTGAGTCCTTACACCTCATCAGAGAGGAGGACCCAGAGGAAAGTTTAACATACACATTAAAGGGATGCTTCAGGGATGGGGGAGAGGAGGCACTGGCAGATAGGAAGGGAGGGGAGAAAGAAAGGTAAAAAGGCGGGAGGGAGCAAAGGAGTCCAGGGAGGGGTGGAGGGAGTGAGAGGACCAGTGTACCTATTAAGTTTGTAAGAGTGAAAATAAATAAATAAATTATTTTAAAAAGGACCCACATGGAGACAATGAATTTATGTCATTTCCATGCCTTATTCTCCTTCCCAATCAGTCTCCCTCCTACTTTTCTGTCTTTGTATATGTGTCTCACTGACTTTCACATGACTTGCCTACATTGGTATGTGCTTGAGCATCTCCTGGGACATGGATGATATATCAGCAGGAATACCACTGAAGAAAGCAGTACCCTTTCCCCACCCCATCTCAGGAACATGTGGTACTTAAGATCTTGCCCTTTTCCTGGTGAAATTTTGACAGACCAAATCTTGTGCAGGCCTTGTGGAAGTAGACACAGCTGTGAATGAGTTCACTAGTGCAGTAGCCCTGTTATGTCCCAGAGCTCACTGTTAATGCCATCTAACCAACCATTAAGTTTCAAGACCTGAATTTTGGAAGTGATATACTCAAACTATGACATTCTCCTCTGACTACCCAATATTCATGTCCTTCTCACATGAAAATACAATCATATATGATATTTGGCCTTATTAAGTCTGCCCTCAGGTTTCTGAACTTAAATTACATGTAATTAATTATTCAGTTATTTATATCACTCATTGGACTAATTAAAAGATTAAATAACATATATATATATGCAGATTAATGACCATTTTATAGAGATATTCACCATTCAGCTGACTGAGGACAAGAGAGATGAAAATGGTGGTCATCCAACTCTTGGTGAGAATTCTCACATTTCACCTAGAGAATAGCACATGGAGGGACTTATGGACCAATCATCAATTTTTCTGTGGCATCAGAAGGAGAAAAATACCAAGAAAGTAACCAAAGTCTAATTGTGACTTGTACATAGATAGAAAGCAATCCTTCTAAGTCAAAAGTGTGTGTAGAAAGCAAATCAGAAGTATAGTGACTGGTAAAGGTACACATTTCTTTGTATACAAAGGTACACAAAGACTTTTGGAGTCTTTAAGAATATACAATCCCATTGGGAAACCACAATTGTGTTTTGGTGCTAGAGTTACGTTTTGCCAAACTGGGAAAGACAGAGCTGTCCTCAAATGTAGAAGGAAATGAGCACAGGGGTCACAGCAGTGCCCTGGAATCCAACATAGCCCTTTGGCTATAAGAATGGAGAAAAAACAGTCAAGCCAAAAAAAAGTCCATAGGAAATACAGAAATGCCACGGGAAATGGGCTAGTAACAATTCATGCCTGCATGAAATTAGCAAAAATAATGTTCTCATAATATGTGCATATAGGGGGCTTCCCTGAAATTACAAAAGAACTTAATTTCATTCATTTATGTTCTGTTCTTATGTCAATTTCTGGCTCTCTATTCACCATGTTCTTACCCTCTTACTGGGTTACATAAACAGTGCTTGGTACATGGGAGATTCTCAAAAAATATCTGTAGGCTTTCTTTTGTTCCTTTCTTTTTTATATTTATAGATTTATGCAAATGCTAGACTATTTTTAACACTGCTTCTAACTCACTAGAATAAAATATGCTATAGGAAGCAGTTTGTTTACAAAATTACACAGTAGATTCATGAGTCTGAATACTAAAAGGAGAAAGGAATTCCCTTCTAAACTATTAAAGCAATTTGAGCCTCTCATTTATTAACAAGTAACCTATCAATAGGAAAAATTGGATTAAATATGTTAGTATTTTATGCTAGTTTTTTTAATGCATGCCTATCTTAAAACTCAATAGATGGCCACAAGCAATTTTTGTAGGATAAAGATTTGAGAATGTTGATTTAAGAAAAAAAGCTAGTTAATGAAAATTGAATTCAAAGCTACACTATAACCCCAAATAAATATGGTAATTTGAAAAACGTGTAAAATGGGTTGCCTGGAAAGTATGCTAAATTGCAAACGTGGAGAAAAGAGGCATAGCAGGATCCCCATGGAGAACATAGTTTTGACACAATCCTGAAAGAGCTTCTGGAAAGCTCTTTTTTGGTACCTTGCACCTGTCAATGATTGCTTAAGGACTGATTCTGAAAGGCTAAATTTTCAGGAACTCAGACTTCCCCTTGCACAATGGCAAAGCCCTCGCCACCATCCCAGTGGCAATCCTTGCAGAAAGATGGCAACACAAAGGCAGCATGCAGGGAAGAATCGTTCCTGAGATCTGGGCTAAGTACTGACAGCACGCAATGCAGGTATTTGCACATTTATGGATTTTGAAGCCTATGCTGAGTAGTCTCAGGATCTTTCCAGCTAGCTTTTCTTAAAAGAAATAAAAAGGGGCTGGAGAGGTGGCTCAGGGGTTAAGCCTCTGCCTTGCAGGCGGAAGGTCCTGAGTTCCGGATGCTAGACCCCATGTATAGATGCCAGGCAGAAGCAGGAGCAGCCTGAGTTTCTGGTCCTGGTAAGGCGGAGCCTGTGAATTCCCAGGCAGAGTAAATAAACAAGGAGGAGGTGGAGGCGTCCATGGTGGTTCCTGAATTTCGTCCATGGTTCTACACACACACACACACACACACACACACACACACACACGCACATACATACATACACACATACATACATGCACAATTGAATAAATAATAAAAAATTAAAAGAAATAAAAAACGAGGCTGGGAACATGACTCAGAGATTAAACCTTTCCCTCATTAGCAAAAGAACCTGAGTTCAGATGCCCAGATCTCACATAAAAATGCCAAACAGAAACAGCAGTTGCTTGTAATTCTGGCCCTGGAAGACAGAGGCTGGAAGAACAATCCAGGATTATTCCCAATATTACATTTGGACCTCCACCAGCACAAACATTCAAGTGCTCTTTTGTGCAATCCCCTGCATACATACATGTGTACACACACACACACACACACACACACACACACACACACACACATGCAAACAAACACATTCACATAAACATTAATAAATAAATTTTAAAAAAATAAATAGAACATATATCCTAACATTTCTCAATACCATAAATTTTGTACAAATTGATCAATATATTCCCATAAATAAATTCAGTTGTGAAATGGTATAGAATTTTAAGTGTGGGAGGAGAAAATAGTCCACATTTTTCTATGTTACAGTTACAACTGCCATCTTTCAAGTGATCCTATTCATGTGTTTTGTGACATTGTTCTTGCTATATCCAGAAATATTTTCCCTTGAAAATAAGATAAATTAAGCTGTCATCTCTTCCTTATAAATATGTATTGAATTCATGACAAGTCTTAACAAAATAGAATTTCGGCAAAAAGGTGTTCATATGGGTGTGAAGGTGACCATATGTATCCTAACCCTACTAGCTGATTCCTGTTCTACTAGCCAACTTGAGGTTGGGATCTACAGCAATAAAAGGAAAAAAAAAAAGTCATTTGAGGCTCTACTCAAAATTATTTGGTGTCTATTGTATCACAGAATCAATAGATAATTGGGACAATAGAGGTCCCAGTTCAGACTACTTTCCTGTATAATTTGTCTTTAATTCATCAAGAATTTGCAACCTTGGTATCTTTCAACTGTTATTCTACAAAAAGTGAAGAGACTTTATACAAAGTGAAGACACTTCCCATCAAAGGCACTTCCTTGTAACTCACATCATTCTTGCCCCACTGCTGTGTCCTTTAGCAGCAATGCATACAAACCAGAGATTTAAATCATCTACAGTTCAGGGGACTCTTGCATACAGATGATGACTAGGCATATTTTTCATTGCTAGTTCATTCCTATTTCACTTTTGTGGGACTTTCTTAAGATTCTTTCATGGGAGCTCCCTGCAAGGGTTTGCATATACTTTGCCCCCAAGAATATTTACCACCAAAGTTTTGTCAGTCCTTCTGTCCTCACATCATCTCCAAAATCTTACAAATTTTTGCATAATTCAGTACCTATATCTAACATGTCCAGTGTTTTTTATTCTTTCTCAAAATATGTTACTCACTCAATTCAATTACTCTGGACCTTACTCAAAGTCCATTTGAGGTATATTGTTTAGATTAATGAGAAAGAGTAAGAATTAATTGTTCCAGGAAATGAAAACATAATGAGGAGCTGGATAGGTGGCTCAGGAGTTAAGATCTTCCAGAAAGCAAAACACCTTAGTTAAAATCCCCAGATCCCATATAAAAATGACAAGTGAACCTTAATTTCTGTAATTTCAGCTCTGGAAGGTAGAGCATGGGAATGCCAGAGCAAAGCAGTAAGGAGGAAGAGCAATCCAGAATGATTCCTAATGTTGCTCTTGGGCCTCCACAGGTACACACACTCAAGTGCCTTGTACACACATGTGCACACACATGCAAAAAACACTAGGAAGAGAAAAAAATACAAATAAATTAGACACTATAAAATGCAAAGCAAAATGACTTGAGAAATTTTAGAACAAACAGGCAACTGAAATTCTAGCACAGTCTTATGTGAGGGACAGTAATCTTGAAGATCACTTGCACAGAGCTTGCAGCTACTGGATAGCAGGCAGGTGAAACTCTGGAGGGCAGATCAAGGGTCCCTGGAAGGAAGACAAACTTCAAATCTCACTTCCCTGGCCCTTCTTCTTCTCCTTCTCACTTAGGTGGCAATGTTATCCTGTCTTTCCATCTTCCCGTTTATAAAATATGCATAAGTATTCCAGGACCTAATACCTTTGCACTCTGATAAGTGTGGCAAGTGCTTTGAAACTCACTGAAGAATGAGCCATTTCAGAGCAGCACAGTGGTAATGGCTTGCAACAAACAATCCTTATGTAGATGCTTTTAAAATAAGTGTTCATATTGAGCAATATCTGTTGCATTCTTTGTTGAAAAGACTTTCATTTCCATTAGAGTCCTTTAATTGAATTGTATTATAACACCTAAATATTTTACAACATGATGTTATAGAAACTAAATGACTTTTAAAAAGAGGCCAAAGCAACACTGTGAAGACAGAGTTGAAACTGAAGTTAGAATTTACTTCTCGGCCCTTCTCAAACAATAACCATTTAACAACTATCTGTTAGTGCTGACCACATTCCAAACACTGAAGAGTATGGAGATGAAAAGGAGACTGTGCTGCCGTCACTGTTGTGGAGAGATGGTCCACTTCTGTCCATACCTCTGCTTTTTGGGGAAGACTCATCTCACTGCTCCCTGCCCAGAATGTAGCTGCCCCATGGTCATCATCTGGAAGGGCTCATTGTGCAGCAGAACATCAGACCAGAGGCTATCCCAGGAGCTAACTCCATCCACATTCATGCAACTGTAGGAGCAAATCAAGGACATCACAAAAAATAGATTAATTAATTCCTTCCTCAAATGAGCTATTCAGAACCTTATTGAATGAATTGAGATTTTGATCCAAGGATATAGTTGAGAAAAATCATAGACACTTTATAAAAGGTTCATAATGTGAAATTAGTCCCTCCTTCTCACTCCTCCCAAATGCCCATAGATCTTGTCATAATCAATAATCAATGACTAAAGATATCTCCTCTGCCATTTGCCTCCACATTTCTACACTTGATCTTAGCCAAAAGGGCCGAGAAGCGATTGCCTCCGCATTTCTAAGGAATATACTAATTCAGCCATTCAATTACTTAAAATTTTTGAATATTATCTATCGACTTCCAAATACAGTAATGATTTAACTTCTTTAACTCTTACCTTCTGCCCACAAACCTCCAAAAACATTAATATGACAATTTATAATAATAATCCAAATAATAATCCAGAAAAATATCTTGCTAGAGCTATTATTTTTCTTTTATATGATTTGTCTTATTTTACACTTGTAATTGAACTATCATATGATTTGTCTTGTTTTACACTTGTAATTGAACTATCATATCATTGTGTCTATCCAAATATGACAATTATATATAATCTTAAGAAAATCATGCTTTATAAATCTAATTAATAATTTACTATATAATTGTAATATAGGTGATAAAATTATATTACATAATTTCAATTTTATATTTCATATCATAATTCAATGTCATTTATATTATATGGCTACTAAATCATATTACAACACAGCTTAATTTCAATTATTAAAGTACTATTCATGGGCTGGAGAGGTGGCTCAGGGGTTAAGCCTCCTCCTTGCAGGTGGAAGGTCCTGAGTTCGGATCCCAGATCCCATGTATAGACGCCAGGTGGAAGTGGGGGCGGCCTGCGCTTCTGGTCCTGGTAGGGCGGAGCCTGTGAATCCTGGGGCAGGAGGAGGTGGAGGCGTCCATGGTGGTTCGCAAATTCGTCCGTGGTTCTACACATACACAGACACACACACGCACGCGCACATACACACGCACATGTGCACAGTTGAATAAATAATAATAAAAAAAATTAAAGTACTATTCATGGATTTAAGTATGCTGACATTCTTGCTATGTATTTATTTTGTGAGGTTATTCATTTGTCTATTCATGATTCTCATTTGTCCCAAGTCCATTCTAAACACTTGGGATAACATTCCATTAGGAGATGATAAATAATTAAACTTATAAGGTAGTAAACTAGTATAAAATCTTCATAATTTTATGCCTATGCTAATTTTCCCAATATGTCCCATCATATCTGATGAGTTTCTAGTCAAATTATTTCTACTTATTTTTCCATTTTCATGTGTGTGCGTATGCATATGTGTGTGGATATACATATGTGTGTGCATATGAAAAGTTTTACACATGTGTACACACGTGTGTGTTAGTAAACATATGAGTGTGGGAGCTCAATATCATAATCACTCTTCCACCTTATTCTTTTGAGGCTTGATTGCTAATTAAGTGCAGAATTCACCAACAGGGCTAATCTTGGTAACCAACTTGCTCTAGAAATTCCCAAGCTCTTCTCCCTGGGGCTGGAATTACAGGAAGGTCACCCCATCTGCCAGCATTTCATGTGCCATGTGAGGGTTCAAAACTCCAGTCCTGGAACTTCAACCACTCGTCTCTCAGCACCTGGTATTGTTTTTAAAAGCCAAAGGTACCAGATAATTGGGCTTAAAAGAGATCTCTTCCACCTTCAGAGAGCTCTTCATTCAAAAAAATATTCTCCGATATCAATATGTGAACCTTTTAACCCAAATAAGAAACTTCCCATTCTGAGAATTTGTCAGAAAAAGAGAAACTGGAAATTCAGTATTCATCGAGTAGCTTTTTCCGTTAAAACTTTTGCATTTAAGCAAGGACCTCATCCCTGACATACATATAATTTTGCTTAAACTAAGAACATCTACCTGCTTTTCTCCATTCCACATCTCAGAGTCCCATTCTCTAACAGGGAGAAGACTTGCCTTGATTGAGCATTCAGCTTTTTCCAAAGCAAGACCACTCTCAAAATTGAGACTTACGGACCTAGGGAGGTGGCTCTGCCAGTCAAATCCTTGTTGTGCAAGCATGAGGACTGAGTCCAGTCCCCAGCAGGCACAGCAAATGGTTGCTATGGTGATTGCTATGGTGTATGAATGTTGTCTCACAACAGCAGAAATACCATGGCTCACTGCTACTGCCCAACCTCAAAGAGACTATTTGTCATGTATTATAAGCCTTACATCAGACTTTGAAACACAATTTTCATGGGCTGTAGATTTCATCTGCACTAATATGAAGTTGTAAAATATTAAAGAAAGCCAGGCATGATGACACATACCTGTACTCCATCACTCAAAAGGTTACGGCAAGAAGATCGTATGTTTGAAGTCAGGCCTCACTATGCTGTGAGACCTTGTCTCACAAGGAAAAACAGTTAAATACAGTCATCGTAAGTCAGGGATTGTTGGTAATACTGCTGCTCCTGAACCTTTCCATTGCTATAAATACTACAAACCCATTCAGTCTCTTTCTACTTGTAGCATACCCAGTGGGCCATACATCAAAGGCTTTGCAGCTGCACTGAGGCTATAATTCCAGGGAGAATCAGCAGTTCCTTTCTTGCCAGAGACAAGAACTGGTACTATTCACCTGGCAAGTGATCCAACCTCAGAGTGCCTTGGAGTCCTGAACCCCTTTTCTGGCCAAACCATCATAGACCATATTTTCTACAGTCTAGACCAAATTCATGGTTAAGTAAGATCTGGGCAGGGCATCAAAATTACCCATCCAAATGTTTCTAACGTGAGCACTGCTTTCCCACATTGATATTTATTGGGTTTTAAATGTCTTCTCAAAATAAAGTTATTGAAATGGGAGTTGTGCCCACCAGAAACCCAAAAAGTTATACCTAACCATAAAAAGAAATGTATCATTTTCATGCCATAAATACACCAAGAATCCATATGGTGGTGTTAAAAACTCAACAAAAAAAAGAACCTTTAGCTGTTGTAAGTCAATAAGGAAGCACATCTCAGAAAACAGAGCTGATGATCAGTATGTATGAGTAATCCAACCAGTCCACCAATTATATATGCAAATAATTAAATGCATAATTGCAAAAACAAGGCTTTCATAATAAAGTGTGCCTATTACATAAGGCTGAGCTTAAAACATGCCATAATTAATTATATTGGAAAATTAATAGGCTCTGTAAAGTTTTTTAAAGTTCAAAAAAGAAGCATTGTAAAGACATTTTTACTTCAAATTTCTCTGTTTGAATTCATAAAGTTCCCTTCTGGTTTCCAATCTGTCATGAGAAGAAATACCTAATTGACTGCAATTTCAGAATTGGTAGAAAACAGAAACAGTCCAAAGGCCAATAATAGAGTTGAAATGATTTTTTTTCTTCACTGAAAAGTAGACTTGCATCTAAAGATTCGGCCTCTGAAGAATGCATTATTTATTGAGCACTGAGAATAGGGAAGCTAGCCTTTCTGTTGAGGAGTTTTCTTGCATTGTGTTATCAAAATGACATTCAGCTACAGCCCTACTTCCTACATAATAGGCTTGCTATTTCCATTTAAAATGTTTAGACCTTTTCCTCAGAGGGCAAAGGGGAAGTCGCATAGGAGGGCAATTTGAGTCTTTCAATATGGAAATCAATATCCAAATAAAGTAAAAACTCAGCATAGTTATTTAGGAGGGGGGAGAATAACCTTGAGCAAATATTGATATTTCTGCATTTCAGCTCCAAATATCAAAAATCTCCAGCAATAGTAGGAAGAAAGAGAGTTTGAACAACTCTAGTATATTCCCAATATACCCACTATTATCAACAATTTGTCTGGTCTTATAAGTGAAATATAATGGCTGAAGTAAAGGGAACGAAGATGAATGTAAGTTAGTTCGGAACCTCAAAGTGCTATCAATAAGCATTAAGTATTGGATGTAAATAATTGCTTTTCCCCCCCAAAAAACTAAAACTAATTTAATTTTTATAATATCTATAGCTGAGTGGTTGAGTGCTTCCCTAGTAGACATGAGGTTCTGGGTTTGAGCCCAATACTCACAAGAAGTGGGAAAGGAACAAAAAGGAGGGAAAGAAGGAAGAGGAAGAAAAGGAAAAAAGAAGAGAAGGAGGAGGAGTTGCAATGTCTCTGCACCAAAAAAAAAAGTAGCATGGAAAGTATAAAATATCTTCCATATCAATTATTAGTAGATTTCATTCCAAGACATATGGGGAAAACTTTAAAAACTCAAATCTAGAATCACAGGGTTTAGAGATAAGGGGCCAGGAATTTTATTTAAGAGACGAGGCTGTGAAAAAGTGGTATCAAGGGAATTTGAGTAGCAACTTCCAATCCATGCAGATTTAATATGGACATTTATCATAAAGTGATTTTCATAAGATATTGTCATAGTTGTTCATGATAAATTTTGACAGATTACAGATGCCAGTATAAAATGAAAAAAAAATCTCTTGATGGCATAGTAATTTTCAACCAAATATAAACCTTGACCACAAAAAATCCAAGGTTGGCCCATGAAATCCAGATCTTGTTTCTTAAGAAATTCAACAATTTTTTCACAAGAAATGGTAACACAAATAGTTGAGGTATCAGCTATTGGCATTTTAAATCAGTAGAGAAAATAGCTGTCACTCAATCAATAGTATTGGAACAAGTAGGTAAATTATGAGATAAATTGTTTGACTTCTATTTTATAACAATTGAAAAGGCAAAAACATACATCAGTAAAAGAGCTAAATCTTTTCAAAGAATTTAGAATTCTAGATAAATATGGGCAATTCTGTTGCTACCCATGCCCATATTTTATTTGATAACTGAATAAAAATGGAAAAAATGTGAAAAACTCAGAAAAGAGCAACCCTATGAAAGGAACAATTAGTGGAAAGGCACAGATACTGGAAGGGGATTGTTGAGTTCAAAGTTCAAGTCAACATGGCTTACATGGCCTGCAAAGAAAAAGGGTAGAAAAGGATGAAGTTGAGCTGGAGAGATGGGTCAGGGGTTAAGACTCTGCCTCCCAAGCAGAAGGACCTGAGTTCAGATCCCAGGTCCCATGTAAAAATCACTAGGCAGAAACAGCAAAGGCCTACATTTCTAGCCCTGTTGGGTGAAGCTTGGGAAATCCTAGAGGGAAGCAAGAAGGAGATAGAAGCAATCCACAATGATTTCTGAAGTCCTCCACAGGAACACACAGTGCTCTTGCTCTCTCTCTCTCTTGCTCTCTCTCTCTCTTTCTCTCTCTCTCTCTCTCTCTCTCTCTCTCTCTCTCTCTCTCACACACACACACACACACACACACACACACACACATACACGCACACAATAAATAAATATTTTTTTAAAAGGATGGAGTCTCAGAGTTGGGGAAAAAACAACATGGCGTGAACACAATCCAAGGACACTGGACTGCCTTCTAGGCATAAAAATTTAAAAGGTTTTGAGCCAGGTGACACTGATGTGATTTTGCCTTAGAAAGTTCACTCATCAAGATAGCAGGAGCCCAGAAGAGCAAGTGACTTCAATGTACAGAGGGATAAAGTGGACCTTAACAAACAGGACACAAAGGCAAGAAAATAACCCACAACAAGCCTTGAGCTTGTTGGGCCTAATATTGATGATGATGCCATATACTGGAGGGAAGATCACCGTTGAAGGAGAGATGTTATAAAAGAGTCACATCCAAGATACTTTTTAGACGTCTCTTGGCCAATGCCTAGTCATCAATTTAATATCTGAGTTGAGGAGCCTGAGAAGACATTCAGGCTAGGAACATAAATTCAAGAATTACTAAAGCAAATAGGTGTTATCTGAAACAGTAGGCTAGGCTGGGTCTGGGAAGATCGGAATTCACGTAAAGCAAAGACGGGGAGCAATTACTTAGCTCCAGAGGATTCCGACTTCTGTGAAGTCCAGGAAAGGAAAAGACAGAGCCCGCAGCACAGCACAGAGTGGGGCCCAGAAGATGGGGAGAAGCCAGACTTATAGAGTCCATGGAGAAGAAAGCAAGGCATCAGTGAAGCCAGCTGTTAAGAATCCCCTGGGACAAGGAGAAAAAATGGACGATTGGCTCTGACTTTGCACAAATCACTAGTGACCTTTGTAAGTATGGCAGAGGGACTTCAAGTGAGAAGTTTGGCTGTATCCATTTGTAATGAGTCAAGCAGAGAATGCAAATGAGAACAAGTCAGCCAGTGCAAGCAAGTCTCTAGGGTATCAAAAACAGTGATGAGAAGAGGGCGATAGCAAGAGGCTTAATTTATGACAGTAAGTATTTATATACCATTGCAAATGATTTAATAATATAGTAATTAACGTTCATTCAGCATTCACATTGTGCCAGGCATAGGCCCACGCATTCTTCTACTGCTCATTTAATTATCAATGTTTCATTACTGAGAATTTGCTGAAGCAAAGAGAAGAAGAGGGAAAAGGGAGGAAAGGGGAAGAGAAGAAAGAATGGCTTCCAGGACGCAAGCAGAGACAGCAGCCTAAGAAACAAAAGAAGGAGAAGAATAGAGAAGAGGGCTGTGAATACAGTTGGTAACTGCATCATTAAGACAGTGAAATATTTCCCTGTCCTTAGAAGATTTACATTCCCACAGGACCAAAGCCTGGTTACCTGGCTTAGACTGGAGGCCGAATGCTGGAGGCTAAGTGTATGCTTCCCAGTGTGGCTGTGTGCTGCGTGGACAGAAGATGGACTGCATGGAAAATAAGTCGAATCCAGAGCAGGAGATGCAGGAACAAAAAAAATGTGAGACAAAAATGTGAGACAAAAAAAATCATTAACATTAGCAATGGGATAGAAGGTGATACGGAAGATTCCAAAAGAAAGAGAAACAAAGAAGCATTGATCCAGATGGATCAAACCAGCTGTCTGAAAGACAGAAATATGAGCCTCAGGGAGGTATCATGCAGATAATGAGCAAAGAGTGTCCCAGAAACAAACGACTTAGTACATTATACAAAACGCCTCCTAGTCAAATTCACGTTTTAGAGAAGTCACCTCGATATTAACGGAGAGAGTACAAAACTGGGTGCAGGAAGATCAATTATTAGCTTGATAAGAAAGAAGAGATCTGGATGTGTAACACTTTGCTGCTGCCATCAAAGATAAAAATGAAGATGAGCAGAAAGGTATCCTTTGTGCAAGATTAAACTAAGTAAAATAGGTGAGAAAAATAAACAACAAAATAAAATGCTAAATTACAAAAATGAAACATACCAAGAAAGAAGCAAAATAAAGTTGCTTCTAAAAGGGGCCTCCAGGGACTGGAGAGGTGGCTCGGTGATAACATCGCCTGCTGCACAGGCATGAGGATCTGCTCAGATCCCAGCACCGATGCAGAAAGCCAGGCACGAGGTGCATGGTGCGTCTGTCACCCCAGCAGTGTGGGGAGCACTGCTCCTTAGTCACTGAGAGACCGTCTCCAAGAAGTAAGGCAGAGAATTACCCAGCAAACCACCTGTTGCCCTTCTCCGGCCTTTGCAAATGCATGCATGTGTGTGCGCACACACATGCACATACACTGCACATAAGAACACCATGCTCACACACATACATACATTCCGACACAAAAGTAAAACAATTTTTAAAAATGTATAGAAATAAACCATATCTATCCAATAAGAAAAAAAGGAAGGTGAAGAGAGGAAGAGAAGGAGAAAAAGGAAGAGGAACAAGAGAAACAGGAAAAGATACACAGAAAGCTGAAAAAATGGGCTAACTCTTACCACATAACACCTGAGTCTAATCTCAGGTTTCCCAGCCTCCCTGGGCCTCCCAAGTTTCAGGCACAAAAGCAATTTTATTTGGAAAAAATAAATAGACTGGCTTTGGATTATCTGAGGCTATGGCCAAGCAGCAGCCATATATATGGCAAATGAGGATGTCAGACTTTTACTAGGTATAAAACTATGGAAAATCAGAAAGAAAATCTATCTACAAGCACATAGCCATGGCAGACTGCCCAGAGAGAGCATGTGATAGAGCCACCAATATATCTCTGTGCTCTGGGGCACTGTAGCTCTCAAGAGTTTCATAGGGCTTCGATCCAGTCCATATAAATAACAAAATATATCCATAATACTAAGTTCAGTTGCCAGTTTGCTTCACTGCACAGAAGAACCAAAAACAGAGAAAGAAGAGTGTTTCTGCTCTTCAATATAATATAATTTTTATGAAAAATCAGCACCTTCCTTCACACATAAAAAGTAATGATAAATATAATAAATAATAAATACCCTCTCCAGATATACTTCTTCCAAACATCACACTGAAACAAAAATACAGTGAAGGAAAAAAATATAGTGAATCCATGGGGAAAAAAAAATAGCTAAAGAGTTAACCTCGACCGGTTGCCCTGCATAAATCAGCAAGGGAGTGAAACAATCTAAGGTGTCTGGCAGAATAGAGAAGGGGCCGACAAATCTGAAGAGACATGAAAGCCAGTCGTGGATCCCATGCCTGTCATCTCAGCACATGGGAGGGAAAGGCACGAGGATCAGGAATTCAAGATCAGCCCCTGCTACATAGCAAATTCCAGACCACTCTAGCCTATATGAGCCTCTCTCTTCTCTCTCTCTCTCTCTCTCTCTCTCTCTCTCTCTCTCTCTCTCTCTCTCTCTCTCTCTTCTTTGTCTTTCACTCTCTCGCACACACATAGAGTTAAGAAGACAGAATTCTACATGGTTTGCAATATGAGGAAAAGAGAAGAATCAAAGTTGATGCCTCTATTTCTAGCTTAGAGGATGTAGAGGCCACTTAATGAAATGAGAAACTTATTTGGGGAAGAAATTTTGAGTTCAGCTTGATACACTAAGAGAGGCTGATGAAACCTAAGCTACGTATGTGCATCAGAAGCCCACAGAAAGATCTAGATCAAGAGAATGGTTTCAAGTCCTCACAGTGGTATGAAGGCATTCAGGGAGTCTCTAGTCTAGCAACAGGACAAGAGCAGACAGAGGAAGACAACCCAACAAAAATGATGGAAAGACATCAGTCTTCAAAGGATAAAGAGTGCTAAATCCAGGAACACTGGTCTTCAAGGAGACCAATTAATCGATAATTAAATACTAACCATTGCAACTTAGTAGTTTTAGCTTTACTTTGGTCAATGAAAACAAAATATTTTAATGAATACATCATCGTTCACTTAACCCAGCTGATATAATTCAAGAACACAGAACATTTTTAATAAGAACACAGGCAACATTTTGCTGTAACAATAGCATGGACTTCACAGGAGAGCAGGTTTTAGAAATAAATCCTCTCCCTGTGCTCCCGCCACTAATAATCTTCTTCCCTGAACAACTTTGGAATCATCGAAAAATAATGATGAAGACATTCAAAAGCATTTCTCCTCACCTAATTTTTTTTTCTTTTAAGGAAAGTGGAATCTATTGGAATTAGGGCTGGAAAGATGGCCCAGGGGGTAAGCCTTTGCCTTGAAAGCAGAAGTTCCTGAGTTCAGATTCTGGATCCGATGTAAAAACACCAGGTAGAAATGGCTGCAGTCTGTATTTCAGTCCTGAAAGACGGAGCCTAGCAAACTCCAGACCAAAAGCAAATAGGAAGTAAAAGAAATCTGGGGTGATTTCCAAAATCACTCTCAGGCCTCCACAGGCACACAATGTCCTCTGGTACACACAGACACACACACAAAGATGCACACACAGAGACATACATGTAAAAGTTTAAAATATATATATTAAAAAGGAATATACAAGAATCGTTTACTTACGAATTTGTCATTGACCAGTTATTCTCACAAAGAACTATTTTATAAATGGAGACCCAAGTAAGGCATGCACAATATTTGTTTTTTACTTTAAGTAACATGAAAAGTCATACTCAAATACAAAGGACACTAAAATAAACCCTTCCCTCTAATTCCACTACATTCATGAGAAGTAGGAAAACTTTTACCTCCATGAGATTTTACTTTCTTCAGCTCAAGAATGACACAGCTAAGAAGAATTACTTCAGAGTTCCTTATGCTCCCAAAAGTCGAGATTTTGTAACTGCTGGTGGCATTTAGTAACAGCTATATTCTCTGCTGCTCAGAAGCCAGCTGTGCTTGTTCCTACAGTTTATATGGCCCGCAGCGGGAGGCTGATAGGACTCTTGTCCTTAGCCTCACATACGACTTTCAAAGCAGCAATTTCTAGTGCAATGACTCTGTGATTTTTGAGAAACGGTAGGCTCCACAGTATGTAAGTAACAAACTCTTTCGCCATCTCCTGAGAATTTCTAAGGCATGCAATTCATTCATATCGGTGAAGAGCACATGTGGATCCCACTCTTAATATGCTCATTATCCATGCACAGGAATACAGCTTAAGTAGTTACCTGCCCCAACGTCCTCCCCATTTCTAAGTACTTATGAGTGATAATACCTTAGGAAGGACATGTCAGCTAAAAGTGGTCAGATTTACTTCTGAAAGCCTCATGACTTTGTCTCCTTTTCCCTATTAGTAAACAACACCCTAGCTTCCATCCCAGCCATTGGAGAGCAAGGACAAACTACAAACCACGATCAATTTCTTCATCCTTTGTTCTCTCCTTCATGCATACTTTGACCAAGAACTTGTTACAGAAACTAGACACGAAGGAAACCAGGCAGAAATAATGTAATTTTCTTTGTATTTCCTGGCTTCATGATTTTATTCCTAACCAAGAGTCTCATTTTACATAAAAACCAGCACTTGCTTTAAAAAAGGACATAATACCATAAATCACTACACAGAAAATACCATTTTTACCACCTACCAGCGAAAACAATGTAATACACATAAATAAGACAAAATCATTCTGGTTTGTAAATCTTATTACTTGCAAAATAGACAGGCACAAGCTTTGAACATCCTTGGGAGTTGGGGCATAAGACCCAACAACCAGAACTTAGCATTTACATGCTGTAAAATTGTATATTCAGTTTTCTGGGGAATTATGAGTAAACTCTAAATAGAAACCATTCTCTGTAGAGGAAGGACGTTTTATGGAGCTGGCCAACAATGCGTTTATCTTGGGACGCTAGCAATTTGTCCTTTGTTTTGCTCTTCTGGAGTAAAAAGTGGGGCAGGCAGGACAGAACAGTATGGTGTGTTCAGCAAGTCAACTGCAGGCAGTGAGGAAATGG
The DNA here is from genome assembly GCA_023101885.1 of Typhlomys cinereus. Lineage (NCBI taxonomy): Eukaryota > Metazoa > Chordata > Mammalia > Rodentia > Platacanthomyidae > Typhlomys > Typhlomys cinereus. Next base: position 2,151,423 of record JALPQD010000104.1, read on the forward strand.
CACACAAGAGACAATCCCTCTTCCATTGTCTAGAGTCTTTCTTTCATGGGAGCCTCACCACCAATGAATAGATGCATTCAGTCTGAAGGGAAGTCATGATCCTCTCTAGATCTGTAAATCCTGATTCTGGCCTCTCAATTACCTTTAGGTCAACAGTTATACTTTCTGTCTAAAGAGAACCCTGTCTTTTGCCTCTCCTTACTGTCTTAACTCACCTATCTCCCTTAAAATGCAGTAACTCACAGCTTTATTGAAGATATTGACAATATTGAAGCATATACCATATACTGAAAAACAACTGCAATTTTGACTCCAGTTCTCCAGATTCAGTAAAATCTAAAAATCTAAACATTGGAAGAGAATTAGAGGAGAGTCTAATCCTGTTCATGATAAAAATGAGGGCTGTGGCTAAGAGTACAACATAGTAGTAAAACACTGTAAGTTCAACATGTGTGAGCTCTGAGTTCAACCTACAGAATGAAAGAGAGAGACAGAAGCTGGGGAGATAGGTCAGTCAGTAAAGCACATGTCTTGAAAGCATGAAATTCAATCCCCAGAATCCTTGAAAAAATAAAGCAAAGCATGGTAGCAGACCCTTGTCATGCTAATGACTTAAAACTCCTTTTAAGGGGCTGGGGAGATTGCTCAGTGATTAAAGCCTTTGCCTTGAAAACAAAAGGACCTGATTTCAAATTCCCAGATTCAATGTAAGAAATGCCAAGTGATAGGGTGGTGGTCTGTAATCCTGACCATAGAAAGCAGAGTCAGAGAACCCCCAGGGAAAAGCAATAAGGAGGTAAAGCAATCTGGGAAGAGTCTCAGTGTCGCCCTTGAGATCCACAGTCATACACCCTCAAGTGCCCTCTTGTACACACTCCTTTCATACATACATGCAAACACACACACATACTCACATGCATTTAAAAAACTCCATTTGCATAACCACAGTTGTATATCTTCTTTGCCTAGAAGATTATGGAATATGGCTATACCTTCACATATATTTCAGGTATGTTTTGGTTGGAATCTTTTATGACATCTTTCCCTTCAACACTAACACTCATCCTGACCAAATTCCATCTGTATAAAAATGCTAAGGAAGAAATAATGTAGTAATGTTCTATAATGTCTACATCAGGACCATGAATATGCAGTGTCCCAAGAATAATTGATAGCTAATCCAAGAAGCATCTCTAACATTGAAGAGTCAAGGACCAAAGACATTTGAGAACAGCCAGCCAGTGATGTCTTTCATTGTTTACTATAAGCATTGCTGCTTTTATAGCTGTGATTCCATGCTGAATCCTGACAGGACAAAGATATTCTAAAGAGAGATTCTTGTACCTTTCCCTTTGCCTATGGGATTATCACTGTTTTCACTAGAAAATCAGTGTAGTTAACAAAAATGTAGGAAGTTTAATTTGGGAGTTAACCTCCAAAGAAGAGATACAAGAGGCTTACCATTTCTACATAGTAAAAAAGCAAAGGTAAATTCACGCAAATCCAGAAGTGTTATGAGTGGGCAGGATTGAGGTTGCATTCTAGCATCCCTAACAAGCTAAGCTCAGGCTGGAGAGGTGGCTCAGGGGTTAAGCCTCTGCCTTGCAGGCGGAAGGTCCCGAGTTCGGATCCCAGATCCCACGTATAGACGCCAGACGGAAGCGGGGGCGGCCTGCGTTTCTGGTCCTGGTAGAGCGGAGCCTGTGAATCCCAGGGCAGAAGGAGGTGGAGGCGTCCATGGTGGTTCGCGAATTCGTCCGTGGTTCTATACATACACAGACACACACATACACACACACAGAGACACACGCGCACACGCACATGCACACAGTTGAATAAATAATAATAATAATAAAAAAAATTTAAAAAAAAAACAAGCTAAGCTCATCCGCAATAGACCAAATCAGCACCAAAGTAATAGGGAAAAGTCAACAGATCCATTAAATGTGGTCTCGTCGATAAAAAAGAACAAAGAAATCATGTCTGGTCCTGACATGAGGTTTAGATTGAGGACAAGAGACATGAAAAACTAATTGGCCTTTATCTAGTTTTGGCCCTGTCCATTGTCATTGTCTCTGCCCTGGTCTCTCTTGTAAGGTAGTCTGATAAATTGTCAGAACTATATACAATTTCTTTCTGAGAGAGAGGAAACAAGTCCCCCTCTGGCTAGCCCAGGATTAAGCCTATTCTTTCCTCAAGAATGACACTCCCAAGGAAATTCCAATTCCTTGGTTTATATTAACACATTCTGATAGTCAAAGGGAGAGGTCTCAGTATCTCTTTAGAACATCTTCATTTCTATTGCAAAGAGACTTCTGTGTGGGATGGGGAGGAACAACCTTCTGGGATCCAAGAAAATAATGCCAAGAGACTCAAAGGTGAATCCAGAAATCATACAAGTTTGCTTTCATATCTTGTATTCCCAACAAACTCTGCATCTGTTACTCTGTTATTCAATATCCAATGTCAATCAGCAGGCCAACTCAGTCTTACCTACTCTTCAACTACATTGCTTTCTTTTCCTCCTAATATCTTCAAATGAGAGTTACTTAGGAAAAAATCCAGAAAAACACACAAATAAATCATTATAAATATGCTCAAACAAATCAAAGAAGACACAAACCTCTAAACTAATTCCAATGGAACAAGAACAAATAAGTGCAGGGGCTGTTGCTGCCTTCCAAGAATTCCTTGAGGTGAAGCTAGCACAAACAGATAGCAGTGGAGGCTTATCTCCTGCTCTTTGGCCTTTCTGGTGTCTGTTATTTGTCCTGTGATACAATCTTGGAATGGGAAGATTGTTACCACATAGTTTAACATGCTTTTTCCCTAAAACTATATTTAAATCCACATCGTTTCCAGCATCATAACAGAAAATGTGTCCTTTTAGACACCATTAACTGTACACAGTTACTGACTGTGAGGATGCAATAAATCCCATATGTCTTTCTGTACTTCCTTGTCCAGACATGCTGGTCTGGCAAGTATGGATTGTCCATCTCTCAGCCATTATGCAGTGATGGTGTGGCCAGTTCCCTTGGCCTTGGTGTTGGTGTGTGCTCTCCTGTCAAGCTGGACTGAGAACTGTAACCAGACTGTCATAAGAAAGTAAACTCCTTGTTCCTTTAAGCTGTGTTCTGGTCATTTATCAGCAACCATGCAAGCTGACTGCAACACCTGTTTACAGCTGTTGACTGTTTAGGATTGCTGTTGTCTTTATGTGTTTCCTTGCATGCCTTCCTGATATTCACTTTTGTGTTTCTTGTCCCCACAAGATTTTGCTGTTTCTTGTTATTATCTCTATGGTCACTAATTCTGAATGATTCCCTATGTGTAACACTTATAACCACATCTAGCCGAAAATACAGTTGTCTCAGTATAGTTTTACACTTGTTGAGACACCTCTAATCCCAGGCCTGGAAGTCATTCCTGCCGTTCCTTTTCAGACACCCCATGTTGTTGTAAATGCTGGCATTTACAAATAAGTAAATGAAATATGAAACAGGATATAGGATGTGAAAATGGAATTGAACAAAGAGAAATAATGGGAAAGAAGCTAAAGAAAAAGCTAAGAAAAAAGCTAAAAAGACAAACGATATTTTAAGCTAAAACATGCTAGAATAGTAATTATGTAAATCAAAATTAATGAAACACAAAACACTAAGAAATTAACAAAATGACAGTTATTGATATACAGTTTTCATTAATAACTCTATTGAATAGTAATTATCTAAGTTGCCAAATCAAAAGTTTAAGAAATTCATGTTTGCTGACTTCAAGAAACAAATTCTGCCATCAAAGATAGATACTGCCTTAGGATGAAGAGGTAGAAAAAGGCAGAAAAAGGCATTCCAAACAAATAGAACCAGTAAATAAACAGACATTATTTATTATTTCATTACCTGACCAAATGGTCATCAAACCAAAATTAGTCAAAAGAAATTAAGAAATCAATTCATTCTGATTAAGTGAATAATCCACCAAGATGGCATGATAATTCAAAAGGTATCTGTGCTGTACATGGGTATACCCAATTTTAGAAAATAAATATCAATATAGACTAACTCCAACATGGTAATGGCAGATAACATCAGTATCCCACTTGGAACAATAGACAGATCATGTAGACAAAATATAAACACAAATATCAGAATTGCAGAACATCATCTGGAAAATTCGGAATATTTCTTCAAAAAACTCCAGGATATGCATTTTTTCAGCAGCCTGTGGAATTTTCTCCAAAATATGTCATATATGTGGATGCAAAGTAGTCTCAAGAAATGTAGGAAAAATTGCTCCTGAAGCAAGACCCCTAGACTACACCCCAGACCCCCTAGTCACCTGTGTGTCCCACCAACAGCCAGTCTGTCTTTCTGGCACTGGGGAAAGCCCCTAGGCCATGCCTCATGTCCCAGGTGATCTGTACACCCTACTAACCACTCTACCTTTCTGACCCAGACCCAGACCAGGGCCAACTACTTGCTCCTCAGAATTCAACAGAATCCAGAGAAAACCCAAGCAAAGCTCTAGGGGACAAACACTATTCATCTAAAGTCCTCAAAAATCATCCCATCAAATGGGAGAGAATCTTCACATCCAGTTCAAAAATAAGTAAACTCTTTTTACCCTCATGTTACTCTCAATTATTAGTCACTGTAGTTTAACATTTCTATGTAGCCACCCAAAACTCCTTGCAACATATCACCAAGGAAGTAAACCTAAAAAGTGCACTACCATACTACTCTTCATTCCCTCTCTATTAAACCTGACCTTATTGATGTACTAACAGTCCAATAGCCTCATCTAGGAAGTAACACCAATACCAGACAAGTGTACCATCTCCAAGGCAAACACTAGTAATAACTGCTCAAGTGTAGTAATACTGTCTAATTCAGTTCAGTCAAAAACACACAGAAACAAAAAGAAGGTCATAAGAGATAAAACAAAATGGCCAGACCATAGCACAAATCCATGAGAAACAAAAACCAAGGTAACAAATCTCTTATCAAAAGAATTAGCCCCATAATGATAAAGTCCAACCAGAACAAAAATCACAGAAAATAGTCAAGAAAACCATACCCAAGATAATGATTTTCAAAGCCTGATCTTTACTATGATCAAAACAATGAAAGAGGAAATCCAAGAGGAGTTAAATAACAACATCAACCACTTTGAACAGGAACACAACAGGCACTTGGAGATGAGAAAAACAGTTGAAGAAACAAAAATAGGCATAGAGCAGTTAAAACAATCTCAAGCAAAGGTTAAAATTGAATTAAAAGACAAGTTATCTCCAACCCAGAACTCAACAGAGAGTCTTGTCAGCAGAACTAATGAAGCAGAAAATAGAATATCAGATCTTGAAGACAAACTGGAAGAACTAACCAGCTCAATGGAAGAAGTTGCTAAAGCCAAAGAGATACTTGAGAGGAACATTCAAGAGTATGGGCCACCTTGAAGAAGAGGAACATTCAAGAGTATGGGCCACCTTGAAGAAGCCTAACATGCACAGTCATGGAACACCAGAACAACAATCCCAAAATACCACACCTGAGGAATTTTTTCAAATTATCATAAGGAAAACTTTCCTCATCTAAAGAAAGAGAGGCCCATCCAAATACATGAGGCATTCTGCACCCCAAACAGATATGACCAAAATAGAAACTTGCCACAGCAAATAATAGTCAAAACACTCCACATTCAAGACAAAGAAATGGTGCTGAGAGCTTCAAGGGAAAAAAAAAAAAAACACTTTTTAAAGGTAAACCTATAAAAATAACAAATGATTTTTCAATGAAAACAATAAAAGCCAGAAGAGCTTGGAGAGACATACTTCAAGTATTGAATGAGCAAAAATGTCAACCCAGGCCTATATACCCAGAAAAACTATCAGTCATGACATAAAGACATAAAGACAACTTGAAGGCTTACATGTCCACCAAATCAGGCCTTCAAAAAATGCTAGAAAATACACTCAAGCTTGAAGAAAAGTACAAGCATATCCAGGAGGACAAAAGGGAAATATAATACCACCAAAACCTCCAAGCTAAATAATACACTTATGAAAACCACTAAACACTAAAAGTGTCAGGAATTAAAAGTGATTTCTCTATTATAACATTAAATGTCAATGGACTTAACTCACCAATCGAAAGACTCAGGTTACAAAGATGGATTAGAAATCTCCTTCTGCTGCCTTCACGAAACACATCTCATCACAAAAGATAGGCACATTCTAAAATAAAAGGCTGATCAAAAATTCTGCAAGCTAATGGAACCAGGAAACAGGCAGGAGTAGCAATTATACTATCTGACAAAGTGGACTTCAAACCAAAAAAAAATCATAAGAGACACAGAAAGATACCACATTTTAGTAATAGGTACTATTCATCAGGAAGACTTCACAATACTGAACATATATGCACCTAACATGAGTTCCTCCACATTCATTAAGCAAACACTACAGCATCTAAAGGAATCCCAAACCATCAATCCCAAATCAATCCCACCATAATACTCGGGGATTTCAATACTTCACTCTCAATGTGGGATAGGACAACAGGCCAAAAACTTAATGGAGACACATTGGAACTTAATCAAACCCTTACTGAAATGGACTTTACAGATCTCTTAAAACTTTCCATCCAAGCACCAAGGAATACACATTCTTCTCAACAGCCCACAGAATTTTCTCCAAAATATGCCACATATTGGGCCACAAAACAAATCTCCACATATACAGGAAAGTTGAAATTATAGCCTATACGCTATCAGACCACCATGGTTTAAAGCTTGACAGGTGCAACATAACAAACAACAAAAAATACACTAACTCTTGGAAACTAAACACTATATTGCTGAATGAGAATTGGGTTCAGGAAGAAATCATAAAGGAAATCGAGATTTCCTAAAAGCAAATGATAATGAAAATACAACATAGCAAAATCTCTGGGACACAATGAAAGCTGTCCTAAGAGGTAAGTTTATAGCTCTTAAGGCTTATATCAAAAAATAGAAATATCACAAATAAATAACTTAACAATGCAGCTTAAAGCTTTAGAAACACAAGAGCAATCCAATCTCAAAAGCAGTAGAAGAGAGGGGTTAACAAAATCAGGGCAGAAATAACCAAAATTGAGATAAGGAATCAACCAGTCGAAGAGCTGATTCTTTGAAAAAAATCAAAAAGATTGATACACCCCTAGGTAAATTAACCAAAATCAATAGAGAGAAAACCTAAATTAACAAATTAGAAATGAAAATGGAGTTATCACTACTGATACCCAAGAAATTCAGAGAATTATAAGGTCATATTTCAAAAACTTACATTCCATGAAATTTGATAACACAAAAGAAGTGAATTCCTGAGTAAGCACAATTTATCTAAATAAGGAAGTTTTGAATTATTTAAATAGTTCTATAATATATGAGGAAATCAATGAAGTAATCTCAAATTTTCCCACTAAAAAATGTCCTGGTCTAGAAGGATTCAGTACAGAATTCTACCAGACATTTAAGAAACAACTAACACCAATACTACTTAAAGTATTCAATCAAGTATCAAAGGAAGGAACACTTCCAAATTCTTTCTATGAAGCTAATATCATACTAATCCCAAAATCTAACAAAGATACACTTAAAAAAGAATACTATAGGCTGATCTCTTTGTTGAACACAGGTGCAAAGATTCTCAACAACGTATGTTGATATGTTCAAAAACATATCAAAAAGATCATTCACTCTGATTAAGTAGGCTTTATCCCAGGCACACAAGGTTGCTTCAAATTACATAAATTAATAAATTCAACCCATCATATAAACCAATCCAAAATCCAAGACCACATGATAGATGCAGAAAAAGTTTTTGACAAGATCCAGAATCCTTTTATGATCAAAACCCTAGAGACAGTTGGAATGGAAGGAACATTTATCAACATAATAAAAACTGTAGACAACAAGCTAACAGCAAGGACTTAACTCAATAGGGAAAAACTTGAAGCATTCCCACTTCAATCAGGAATGAGACAAGGCTATCCACTCTCACCACTTCTATTTAATATTGTACTTGAAGTCTTAGCTGTAGCCATAAGACAAGAGAGGCAGATAAAAAAGATTCAAGTCAGCAAGGAGGAAGTCAAGTTATCGCTGTTTGCAGATGACATGATCATATACCTGAGTGATCCTAAAAACTCCACCAGAAAACTCCTGGAACTAATACAGAAGTTCAGTAAAGTGGCAGGTTACAAATATACATGCAAAAATTAGTGGCCTTTCTATACACAAGGATGAAAGAAGTGAAAAAGCCCCGAGAGAAACAATCCCATTTACTATAGCCCTTAAAAAAATTAAATAACTTGGTATAAATCTAAGCAAAGAAGTGAGAGACATTTATAATGAAAACTTTAAAACCCTAAATAAAGAAATTACAAAAGACATCAAAAGGTGGAAAGACCTCCCATGCTCCTGGATTGGCAGAATCAACATCATAAAAGTGACCATCCTACCAAAAACACTATACAGATTTAATGCTATACCAATAAAATCCCCAAGCAATTCTTTAAAGAAATTGACCAAACAACCTCAAAAATCATATGGAAGCACAAAAGGCTCAGAATACCAAAAAAAATCCTGAGTAACAAAAACACTGCTGGAGGTGTCACCACACCAAACAAAGGGGCCCAAAAATTCCAATGGAAAAAGAACGGCATCTTCAACAAATAGTGCTGGCAAAACTGGATCTCCACATACAGAAGATTAAAACTGGACCCATTCTTGCACCATGCATAAAAATTAATTCCAAATGGATCAAGAACATCAATATTAGGCCAGAAACTATAAAAAAAAAAAACTAGTTGAAAGGGTGGGGAACTCCCTCGAGCTGATTGGGCAAGGTCAACAGTTCCTATATAGAAATCCAATAGCACAGTCACTAGAACCAACACTCAACAAATGGGATCTTATGAAATTAAAGAGCTTCTGTTCAGATAAAGAGATTTGTAAACCAAGCCAAAAGGCAGCCCACAGAATGGGAGAAAATCTTCACTAACCACATATCTGATAGAGCTCTATTATCCAGAGTGCGCATAGAACTTAGAAAACTAAACACCAAGGAGATAAATGACCCAATTAAAAACTGAGAATCTTTGGCAATTTTTCTTGTGGTATCTGTACAATAAAATTGTAAATATAGTATCTAAAGTGGATGTTCTATCAGACACTGGGTTAAAATGGGCAAATCATTTCAGTAATTTCACTAATTCTAAATAGTCCCTAAAGCTCAATAAACTCATGCAATCAAAACCAAAAAAAAAAAAAAAATGGGCCTGGGAACTCAAAAGAAACTTTTCCAGTGGCAAAATTGAAATGTCTAACAAATATCTTAAAAAATGTTCTACACCTTTAGCCATCAGAGAAATGCAAATTAAAACTTCCCTGAGATATCATCTCACTCCTGTCAGGATGGCAAAAATCCACAATACAAACAACACCAAATGCTGGAAGAGATGTGGAGAGAAGGGAACTCTCCTACATTGCTGGTGGAAATGCAGGCTCATACAACCACTCTGGTGAGCTGTCTGGCGATTCTTAAAAAAGTTAAAGATTGAAATGGCATATGACCCTGCTATTCCACTTCTAGGAATAATCACCCATACAGCAAAACCTCACTACAGTGACACATGCACAACCATGTTCATTGCAGCACTATTTACAAGAGCAAAGTCATGGAATCAACCCAAATGCCCAACAGTTGATGAATGGATTGGGAAAATGTGGTACATTTATACCATGGAATACTACTCAGCCATCAAAAAAGATGAATTGATGAAATTTGTCAGGAAATGGATGGGATTAGAAAAAATTATATTGAGTGAAGTATCCCAGACACAGAAAATTAGACACCATATGTACTCCCTAATAGGTGGATCCTAGTACCAAACTACTTAATGACATATTCAAAGATAAATCTCTGTAATATCTACTATAATCACAAAGATTATAAACAGGAGAGAAGGGGAAGGAGGGCCCCCCAGAGAAAAGGAGAGAGGGGATCAGGTTTCAGTAGAGAAAATAGCTCACCATCAAGTATTGCATGTAAGTAGGGAGACATCTGGTGAAGCTCACTCTCACTTCCCTTCCTGGTCACTTGCAACTGAAGAGGTTTGATCTCACCAATCAGGGAGGGTATAGGGACTGGCATATAGATGGTAACTATCCCACAAATGGGACACTGACCTCCCGCCTCTCCCCCCCCCCACCGCAGTGTCCTACTCCTATTCCATCTCTCTTTGACGCTACTCTTAGAATAAAATCTTCATTTAAACAGCCTTTTATTTTTGGTTAGAAGGTGACCTTCAATACCAATAAGGATGGAGCCAAGGGTGGTGTAGGTACAGCAAAACTGAAAACAACAACAAACCATAATTCAGAACACCAAAGATCCTGCATTAATCACCTGAAACCAGACCAGCCAAATCTCTCCCCATCCTAAAACTCGGGGAAACTTGCAGAAGAGAGGGGGCGGTAAGACTGTAAGAACCTAAAGATGGGGAGGACCAATGATATGCAAGATACTCCACACAAGTTAGGGCTGCGGTAGCCATAATTGGACTTTGAATGACCTGTACAATGACTGACCTGTCAAAGACTCTCCAAAGTCTAGCATGGGTCACAGGCACTAGGATCCTTAGAGGCAAGGGATTAACAGTCATAATAGTGTTCCCAAGAAAGGCTCCAGGCTATGCCACTGAGTCTTTACACCTCACACAAAAGGATGGGAGAAGGGAAGGGAGAGGCACTGGGAAAAGGGGAAGGAGGGGAATGAAAGGAAGGGGGGAAAAGGGGACAAAGGGCAAGGGGGGGCTGGGGAGGTAGAGGGAGGGAGAGGACCAGGGTACCTATTGAGCTTGTATGATTGGGAAAAAAAAAAAAGAAAAATAAACAAATAAAAAATAAGTGGGAATCCCACTTCTCACAAAACTCAATTGTTTTCTCTTTAAAAGTGAAGGATTTTAAGACCTTTTTGTCTACCTAAAAAAAAAATAATAAACTTGTGAGGTTGATAACCTGTGGCCAAATATCCCCTCACTCTAATCCATAGGACCAATTAGCTATTTCATAGAGAATTTTACAAAAGTTTTTGCCTTTGTCTTGCAACTTTCTCTAAATTATAAACTGGCCATTAGCCATGGCTGTAAACAAATACACTTTCCATTACTAAGGTGGCTCCTAATTTCTTTTAAAATCATGGAAACTAGTGGGTGTGTTTTAACTGCCTGGTAACACTTAGATCGATATCACGTTTACAAAAGTTCGGTTTAATAGTCTAAAGTTTTCTAGGTTTTTCTGGTAGGAACTCAGCTCATTGATCACCAAGAGCTCATTAACATACTGACAGCAGTTGCTGGTTAGCTAGAATGACTCATTTTACTTTGATCTCCATCATTTTGCAATTCAGAAAATAACGCAGTTTTAAAGGTGCAAACATCTGCGGCTGGCTGTGTTCAAGGCTGCGGTGTGGGGTTTCTACTATGCTGGGTGACTAGAACTGCAGAAATTCCTGTGAGGTCACCTTGTCTATTGCCTGTCTTGCAGGAAAATATGAGCTTGCAATTGATAATTCTTGAAACACCTCAGCTTCCCTCAACCTGTTGGCTACACTAAAAGGCAAGTACAACAAGCTTCCTGTCAGATTTACTGAGAAATTGGTAATAATGCTACTCATACATCAAAACCTCATGACTCCCAACTATACAAACTCCAGAGAAAGAGATACCAACAAAGAGCTCTTTTTGATTTTTCCAACTTTTATTTAATGTACAGGTGTGTGTGTGTGTGTGTGTGTGTGTGTGTGTGTGTGTGTGTGTATGCTATAATGCAAGTTGGCACACCAAAAGACAACTCTGTGAACTCTTTTCTTCCACCTTTACATGAGTTCCAGGTGTTGAACTCAGTGATTTACCCACTATGCCATCTCATCAGTCCAAAAAGCTCATTTCAAACCACATGTGGGTCTAGAGACTTACTTAGCCTTTACTCCATAGGATTTTTCAAGGTCCATTTGAAACTGCCTTTGCATTAGTCTAAAAGAAAGTGCTTAACATAAGGCTTTCAGCTTGATAGCCCCACATTCCTTCCTTGTGAAAGAAAGAAGTGAGGTTATCCTTCCTAGTTCTATTTTACTGACAAATTGTTTATTTTTTAAAAAGCTGCTTTTCAGGCTGGAGAGATGGCTCAGAGGTTAAGACTCTGTCTTGCAAGCAGATCCCAGGTCCCACTTAAAAACGCTAGGCAGAAACGGAGGTGGCCTGTGCTTCGGCTCTGATGGTTGAGCCTGGGAAATCCCAGAGCAAGGGGTAGAAGCAATCCAGGATGATCCCGATCACCCTTGGTCCGCCACACAGGGGCACTCACACACACACTCACACACACACACATACACACACACACACACACACACAAAATGAATAAATGAATGAATGAATGAATAAATGAATAAATAAATTAATAGATAAATAAAATATTTTTTAAAAAGCTGCTTTTTCTTTTTCAAGAAAGAGTAGGTTATAAATTAATTGGCTTTTACAAAACAAACTCAAGCAATTGGGGAATCTATAAATACTGGATGTGTTTTAGGGACAGGATGCGTGGAGAGGAGAGAGTCTGCTGTTGATGCTAAGGATTAATCACTCCGGCAACAGGGGTGTCCCTTGTCCCTGACTGAATTCCAGTCAGGAGGCTGCTGCCCTTTAATTACCACCCTCTGATTTTCCTTCAGAAAGTCTCCATTGATTTTTCTAACAGCTCAAATGTTGAAAGTGAGTTGTGTTCTTCGGAAACTTAAACTAGCTGCTAACAGGTAAAAGGGGAAGGGACATGCTCTTGCTGGGGAGTGGGGAGACTTTCCTGAATCAGAAATAAGGCAAAAATGGAAAGTATGAGTTCACTGGTTACCTGGCAACTGAAGCTGGTGGGCTGCTTCTGTTCATATCTGAATGTCCCCAGCATGAAAGATGCAGTGAGAAGGGATTCCTCTTGGCTCTCATCCATTCATTTATCACCCATTATATGGTTTTCCATGCAGTGAGCTAGATTTACACAAACTCTAATGCTTGTCCCTACCTGGGAAGGCGGCTCCCCTAGGGAATGTACTATAAGACCTTTGAAAATGCATCTGTGCTTTGCCATTTCTCTGAGAACATTCTTGTTAAAAGGAGAACACAAGGAAGGAGCTGGGGAGCACTCCTCAGGCCACCCTGCAGTCCTTCCCACCCTGTAGGAAACCTGCAATGTCTTGTCTCCTCCACAAGAGCAGTGCCTGTACACTGCAAATCCATCCACAACAAGCAGCCCTGATTGACAACTGCTGAATAAGAGTGACAGAGAAATACTGCTTCACACCTTTCTCCAGCTCGACTAGACTCCAGCCCCACCCCACCCCAGTCCAAGTCTTTTTCATTCCTCATACTACTAGAACTAGATATAATGCTCTAGATTTGTGCTCTTATTGCTATTGTTGTCCCTATCACTCTATTTCACCTTTGTGATTTAAAGAAATAATTTAGGGACTATGTAAGAGCCACGTGCTCAATTCCAAACTAGAAAGCTTCTTTTCCAAATTAGCCTCTTGCTCTCTTCGCAAGAAAATGGTTCTTAACAATGATTCTGTTCAAATGTCACCAATCAAATGTGTTTCTCTGCTCTGTGTCTCTTCACCCCATTATTGCTTATTTGTAGTCCGTTTAGAACCTTCGGTGAAAAAAAAAATCAAATCTGAATGTCTTTCTTATTTGTTGATTATCTTTGTTGAAATAATTCCTTGTAGCCTTTATGTTAACAAAAAATGATTGAGAAGTTAGACATATGACATTCTTCCTAAAAAAAAAAAAGTGTGGGTAGGGAAAAGAAGGGGTAATAATCAAAACTAAGGATAGTTGAAAGAATCTTGAGGAAAACCACTACTCTGTAAGCTAATTAAAAAGTGCAACTAAAAAGCAAAGGGAATTTGAGTAGGTAGATGTGCCCTGAAAAAATGGACAAGGCTGTTCCCAGAAGTCATGGATTTCCCTAATGGAACCATGGATAAGATTGCAACCTGATAAAGTAAAACCAAAGATCATAAAGGTTATACAAAGAGATTAGGGCATGTCTTACTGTAAGTGGGAGTTCTTTAAGATTCCTAGAAAACTGCAGATTTACCCTCTCCTTCTGAAAATGTGCACTAGCCAAATAAGTTAAGAGAGGCCCTGACAGAACTCTGGAGTTCTGTGGATAGACCATGCATAGAGAGACGTTCAGAGTAAAGTATGCAGTTCATTTGGAGGCAGAGGTTTCTCATCCTGAGAAAGCAGCGTCTTCACCACTCTTGCATGATTGACAACACAGAGATGAGTAAACTAGTGCTGAACTAGGCTCAGTCTCTCCCAACGGGCATGGCCCAGAAGCAACCACCCAAAATCCCCTTCGGTTAATGTATTTAAAGTACTAAGATTCTCACATATTCTACCCAAAATAACATAAAAAAAAAACTAAACCAGGAAGACTGTCATAAAATAAAAGAAACAGAAGGTATGGGGTAAAAGGAAAAATAAAATAGCTAGAGTAGCTAGAGAACACGACCAACACCACAAAGAACACAAAAATATAAGAATATAGGTCAACAAAAACAATTTCACAAATAAGAAACTCCTCAGTATCAGAAATCAAAAACAAACAGAGAATGCCAGAGAAGATCACAGATCTACTTGCAGAAGGCAATGACTACAATGAGGAAATTAGTTTGGGATCCAGACAAGAAAGTTAGCAAAGCAGATGGAATAGTAAAAGGGGAAGGAAAACTGCAACAAGGAAACTGAGCCTCTGAAAAAGGGAAAAATAGGGGCTGGAGAGGTGGCTCGGGGGTTAAGCCTCTGCCTCGCAGGCAGAAGGTCCTGAGTTCGGATCCTAGATCCCACGTATAGATGCCGGGCGGAAGCAGGGGCGGCCTGCGTTTCTGGCCCTGGTGGGGCGGAGCGTGTGAATCCCAGGGCAGAGTAAACAAGGAGGAGGTGGAGGCGTCCATGGTGGTTCCAGAATTCGTCCGTGGTTCTACACACACACACACACACATCCATGCACACACACGCACATATGCACAACTGAATAAATAATAAAAAAAAAAGAAAAAGGGAAAAATAGAAATGCTGGACATGAAAGAATCAACCACTCGAGTAGTGACAGAAACAGTGGAGAACCTCCAAGGAGACCAACCACTAGAATGAATCTGTGGATGAAAGACAAAGACTGTCATAGTCAGGCACAGGTGTCAACTTCACGGTTGAGGGTTTGAGCTCTGGACACATTCGTAGAGAATTAGTGGTTGAGTTTAGCCCAGAGCAAACCTGCAGGAGATTGTCTAGCTGATGGGGAAGGCCCAGTCCATGGTGGGTGGGACTAGGCCCTGAACAGATGAATAAAATACAGAAAACTGGATGAGGAAGTGGGCTTCCTTCTGTATACTTGGCCAGACATGCTAGTCTGGCAAGTAAAGATCATCCCTCTCTCAGCCATTGTGTGGTGATGATGTGGTCAGTTCACTCAGCCTTGGTGTTGGTGCGTGCTCTCCCGTCAAGCTGGACTACAGACTGTAACCAGACTATCGGTAAGAAAATAAACCCCTTGTTCCCTTTAGCCATTTGATGGTCATTTATCAGCAACCATGAAGATGAACTGCAACATGGCCAAAGCAATAATGAACTCAGACAAGCACATGTTAAAAAAAAAAAAAAAACTAATGCATGTGGCAGTTAGCTTCAAACACCTGACAGCTGAAAATGGGGCCTTTGGGCAAGTTTGCAAAGAGTTGATACTTAAGACAAATCCTGAGCAGCCAGCCTGTGGGAGATTATGTAACTGATGTAGGAAAATCCAACTTATACTGGGTGGGACCATTATCTGGACAAGTGAATAAGATGGAGGTAGATGATATGATACTTTGGCAAACTGGCAATCAAGAAAGTTCATCCTTTTCTCAAGCAATTCCTGGGAAGATGTGTGGCTTGTTACCTCGACTCCTGATGTTGACGTAAATTGGTCTGAATGATAAGTCAAAACTGAAAGCCAAGTATAAATGCCTTGTTCCATTACATTGTTTCATCATGCATTTCTATCAGCAACAGAGGGAAAGGTCTAATAATAGAATAATAATAAAAATCCAAGATCTCTTAGATATGACAGAGATACGAAAGTTAAGGATATAGAGAGTAGAAGTTAAAATGAAACCTGAAGGCATAGACAACTTGTTCAATAAAATTATACCAGGAAATTTTCCTGATGTAGAGGGAAAATGTGGACATCTGTCATAGTTAGGCACAGGTGTTGACTTGACAGTTAAGGGTTTGAGTTCTGGGCACATTTGTAGAGAATTAATGGTTGAGTTAAGCCCAGAACAAACCTGGAAGAGATTGTCTAGCTGATGGGGAAGGGGGAAGCTCTTGGTGGGTGGGACTAGGCCCTGGAATAAAATACTGAGAGCTGACTGAGAAAGTTGGCATCCTTCTGTACACTTGGCCAGACATGCTGGTTTGGCAAGTAAGGATTGTCCCTCTTTCAGCCATTATGTGGTGATGGTGTGGCCAGTTCCCTCAGCCCTGGTGTTGGTATTTGCTCGACCATCAAGCTAGACTATGAACTATAACCAGAGAATAAACAAGAGAATAAATCCCTTGTTCCCTTAAGCTATTTGATGGTGATTTATCAGCAACTACACAGGCGAACTTGCCACAACATCCAAACACAAGTATCACTCAGAACCTCAGATACACATGATCAGAGAAAGACCTTTTCATACAACACCATAGGCAAGAAGTCAAAAAATAAAAAGCGAGGGTGCAATATTAAAAACTGTAAAAGAAAGAGAAAAAACAAACTAATCTACAAAGACAACAAATATTAAGTCTAGCTGAAATTTCACAACAGCAATACTAAAATCATGGAGAGGATGGCCTGGTGTCTTTTAGGTCCTCATGACCATGATTGCTATATTCAGAAAGGTTATCTTTCAAAAGTGATAGAGAACTTTTTCCTGCCCGCCTGCCTGCCTGGGATAGGACTCGTCCACAGTTCTCCATCTCAAGTAAGTTCCACCAGCACCCAGTTGCCACTAGTCCCAGCGATTCCCACCAGCCAGCCAGAGCAGGCGCTGCTCCAGGCCAGGGAGGACCCCTGGGCCACACCCCAGGTCCCGAGGTTATTTGTGCTGGCCATCAGCAACTGTGCCCTTCTCCCCCACACACAGGAGCAAGCAGTCCAGCAAGGATACATTGCCCTCCAGTCCAGTGAGGACACACTGCACCCCAGTCTAGGGAGGACACACTGCTCATCAGAATTCAAAAAAGATGCAAGCAAAGCTCTAGGGGACAAAGGCCACACATCTGAAATCCTCTAAATTCATCCTATCACATGGGAGAGATTCTCCACATTCCAGCCCAAAGATAAGTAAATCCCCCCTTTTTACCATCCTGTTCCTTTTCCATATAGTAACTTTTCCATATAGCCACTCCCAAAACATATATAATTTCAGGGACTATACCACTCATCCTCACATATCACCAAAGTATTAAATCATAAAAGTGCACTATCATACTAATATTTACCCCGTCCACCGCCTGTACTAACTGTCTAATAGCCTCATCTAGGAAATGACAATAATAATAAGCGTAACCAACACCAAGGCAAACATTAGTAATACCTACCCGAGAGTAGTGATACCAACTAATTCAGTTCAGTCAAAAACACACAGAAATTGAAAGGTCTTAAGAGATAAAATTAAAATGCCCAACTCAAAGTAAAAATCCATGAGAAAGAAAACCCAAGAAAACAAATCTCCCACTGAAAGAATTAACCCCATAATGATGGACTCCCACCAGAACAAATCCACAGAAAATAGCCAAGAAAGCCTCACCCAAGATAAGGACTTTCAAAGTATGATCATTACGATGATCAATACTATGAAAGAAGAAATTTGGGAGGAATTAAATAGCTGCATCAACCACTTTGAAGAGGAACACAACAGACATTTGGAGGGGTTGAGCAAAACAGTTCAAGAAATAAAAATAGGCATAGAGCAGTTAAAGCATTCTCAAGCAGAGTTTAAAACTGAATTAAAAGACAAGTTATCCTCAATCCAGAACTCAACAGAAACTCTTATCAGCAGAACAAACGAAGCAGAAAATAGAATTTCAGACATTGAAGACAAAGTGGGAGTATTAATCAGCTCAATGGAAGAGGTTGTTACATCCAAAAAATACTCAAGAGAAATATTCAAGAGTTATGGGAAACCCTGAAGAAGCCTAACATGCATATTCATGGAATACCAGAGCAAGAATCCCAAAATACCACACCTAAGGAAATTTTTCAAACTATCATCAAGGAAAACTTTCCTCACCTAAAAAACAGAGAGGCCCATCCATATACAAGAGGCATTCCACACCCCAAACAGATATGACCAAAATAGAAACTTGCCAAGTCAAATAATAGAACACTCCCATTAAAGAAAAAGAAAAGGTGCTGAGAGCTTCAAGGGAAAAAAAACAAGTCACTTTTAAAGGTAAACCTATTAAAATAACAAATTACTTCTCAATGGAAACATTAAAAGCAAGAATAGCTTGGAGAGACATATTTCAAGTACTCAATGAGCAAAAATGTCAACACAGACTGATATACCTGACAAAACTGTCATGATCAAGGAAGAAAGAAAAGTTTTCCAGCACAAAGGAAACTTGAAAGCTTACATGTCTACCAAACCAGGCCTTCAAAAAATGCTAGAAATGATACTCAAGTTTGAAGAAAAAAAACAAGCATATCCAGGAGGACAGAAGGGAAGTATAAATACCACCAAAACCTAAAAGCCAAATAATACACTTACAAAAGTCACTAAACATAAAAAATGTCCGGAATGAAAAATAATTTCTCCATTATAACATTAAATGTCAATGGAATTAATGAACCGATCAAGAGACACAGATTATAAACTTGGATTTAAAACCACAACCCATCAATCTGCTGCCTTCATGAAACTCAACTCACCAAAAAAGATAGGCACATCCTAAAAATGAAAGGCTGGTCCAAAATTCTGCAAGCTAATGGAACCAGGAAACAGGCAGGGATAGCCACTATGTTGTAGGACAAAGAGGACTTCAAACCAAAAAAATCATAAGACACACAGATGGATACTACATTTTAGTCACAGGGACAATTCACCAGGAAGACTTCACAATACTGAACATTTATGCACCCAATACGGGCCCCTCCACATTCATTAAGAAAACCCTACAGCGCCTAAAGCAAGAAATCAATCCTAAAATGATAATTCTTGGGGATTTCAACACTGCCCTCTCAACATGGGATAGATCAACAGGTCAAAAGCTTAGCAGAGAAACTTTAAAACTTAATCAAAACCTTAAAGAAATGGACCTTACAGATCTCTATCGAACTTGTAATCTATGCACCAAAGAATACACATTTTTCTCAGCAGCACGCGGAACTTTCTCCAAAATAGATCACATATTGGGCCACAAAATGAATCTCCACATATACAGGAAAGTTGAAATTCTAGCCTGTACCCTACCAGACCACCATGGTCTAAAGCTTCACATCCACAACACAACAAACAACAGAAAATACACTAACTCCTGGAAACTTAACACTATGATGTTGAATGAGACAGGAAGAAATTAAAAAGGAAATTTAAGATTTCCTGAAAGTGAGCGATAATGAGAATACAACTTATCAAAATCGTCGGGACACAATGAAAGCTGTCCTAAGAGGTAAGTTCACAGCTCTTAATGCCTACATCAAAAAATAGAAACATCAGAAATAAATAACTTAACAATGCAGCTTAAAGCTTTAGAAACACTAGAGCAATCTGATCCCAAAAGCAGTAGAAAAGAGTTTAGCAAAATCAGGAGAGAAATATCTGAAATTGAGATTACAAAAATGATACAGAGAATCAAGCAGTCAAAAAGCTGGTTCTTTGAAAAAATCAATAAGATTGATACACCCTTAGCTAAATTAACCAAAAGCAAGAGAGAGAAAACACAAATTAACAAAATTAGAAATGAAAATGGAGTTATCACTATGGATACCCAAGAAATTCAGAGTATTATAACCTCTTATTTCCAAAACTTGTACTCTGGGGCTGGAGAGGTGGCTCAGGAGTTAAGCCTCCGCCTTGCAGGCAGAAGGTCCTGAGTTCGGATGACATATCCCAAGTATAGACGCCAGGCAGAAGCGGGGGCAGCCTGCGCTTCTGATCCTGGTAGGGCGGAGCTTGTGAATCCCGGGGCAGAAGGAGGTGGAGGCGTCCATGGTGGTTCGCGAATTTGCACCTGGTTCTACACATACACAGACACACACACACACACAGACACACACACGTGCGCGCACATACACATGCACATGTGCACAAGTTGTCAATTATTTAAATAGTCCTATAACATATGAGGAAATTAATGAAGTAATCTCGAATCTTCCCACCAAAAAATGTCCTGGACCAGATGGATTCAGCACAGAGTTCTACCAGACATTTGAGGAGCTAATAACACCAATGTTCCTTAAACTGTTCCATCAAATAGCAAAGGAAGGAACACTACCACATTCTTTCTAAGAAGTTAATATCGTCTTAATCCCAAAACCTAATAAAGATTCATTTAAAAAAGAAAACCATAGGCCAATCTCTTTGATGAATACAGATGCAAAGATTCTCAACAAAGGCTTAGCAAATCAGATTCAAAAACATATCAAAAAGATCAATCACGGGGATCAAGCCGGCTTTATCCCAGGCACACAAGGTTGGTTCAACATATGCAAATCAATAAACATAATTCACCATATGAACCAGTCCAAAGTCCAAGACCATATGATACTCTCGATAGATGCAGAAAAAGCATCTTTTGACAAGATCCAACAGCCTTTTATGATCAAAACGCTAGACACAGTTGGAATGGAAGGAACCTTTGTCAATATAATAAAAGCTGTACATAACAAGCAAGGATTATACTCAATGGGGAAAAAATTGAAGCATTCCCGCTTCGATCAGGAACTAGACAAGGCTGTCCACTCTTACCACTTCTATTCAATATTGTACTTGAAGTCTTAGCTGGAGCCATAACACAAGAGAGGGAGATAAAAGGGATTTAAATCAGCAAGAAGGAAGTCAAGTTATCTCTATTTGCAGATGACATGATCATATACCTGAGTGATCCCAAAAACTCCACCAGGAAGTTCCTGGAACTAATACAGAAGTTCAGCAGGGTGGCAGGATACAAAATAAACATACAAAAATCAGTGGCCTTCCTATATGCACAGAATGAAAGAAGTGAAAAAGCCCTGAGAGAAACAATCCCATTTACTATAGCCCCTAAAAAAATGAAATACCTTGGTATAAACCTAACTAAGAAAGTAAGTGACCTTTACAATGAAAACTTTAAAACCCTAAAGAAAGAAATTACAGAAGACACTAGAAGGTGGAAAGACCTGCCATGTTCCTGGATTGGCAGAATCTATATTGTAAAAATGGCCATCCGACCAAAGGCAATATACAGATTCAATGCCAAACCAATCAAAATCCCAAAGCAATTCTTTAAAGAGGTTGATTGATCAGATAATCTCAAAGTTCATATGGAGGCATAAAAGACCCAGGATAGCAAAAGAAATCCTGAGTAACAAAAACATTGCTGGAAGTATCACCATACCAATCCTTAGTCTATACTACAAATCCATAGTTTAAAAACAGCCTTGTACTGGCTCCAAAATAGACACACAGATCAATGAATAAAGGTTAAAGACCCAGATATAAGCCCACAAAATTACAGCCATTTGATCTTTGACAAAGGGGCCCCAAAAAAAATCCAATGAAAAAAGAACAGTATCTTCAACAAATGGTGCTGGCAAAACTGGTTGCCCACACGTAGAAGATTAAAACTGGACCCGTACTTGTCACCATGTACAAGACTTAACTCCAAATGGATGAAGGACCTCGATATAAGGCCAGAGACTATAAAAACCATAGTTGAAAGGGTAGGGAACTCCCTCAAGCTGATTGGACTAGTTCCTAATCAGAAATCCAATAGCACAGCCAATACAACCAACACTCAACAGATGGGATCCTATAAAATTAAAGAGCTTCTGTTCAGACAAAGAGATTGTAACTTGAGCACAAAGGCAACCCACAGAATGGGAAAAAATCTTCACTAACTACATATCTGATAGAGCTCTATTATCCAGACTGCACAAAGAACTTAGAAAACTAAACACCAAGGAAACAAATGGCCCAATTTTTAATTGGGCCTTGGCTTGGAGGCAAGGGATTGACAGCCACAGCAGTGTTCCTATGCTTAAAGAGAACATAGGAAACGGTTCTGGGAAATGCCCCTGGGTCCTTGCACCTCATCGGAGAGGAGGACCCAGAGGAGAGTTTGGCATGCTCATTAAAGGAGGCTCCAGGGATGGGAGGGGGAGGCACTGGGAGATGGGGAGGGAAGGGGGGTGGGGGGCACATGAGGATGGAGGGTTGAAAGGGGGGGAACCAGTATACCTGGTAAGTTTGTATGAGTGGAAATAAAAAAAGGAAAAAAAAATGGGCTTTGGAACTCAAAAGAAACTTCATCAGGGATGAAATTGAAATGTCTAACAAATATCTCTTAAAATGCTCCACATCCTTAGCCATCAGGGAAATGCAAATCAAAACCTCCCTGAGATATCATCTCACTCCTGTCAGGATGGCAGAAATCCACAAAACAAACAACACCAAATACTGGAAGGGATGTGGAGAGAAGGGAATTCTCCTACATTGCTGGTGGGAATGCAGACTTATACATCCACTCTGGCGAGCCGTCTGGCGATTCTTAAAAAAGTTAAAGATTATATGCCATACGACCTTGCTCTTTCACTATTGGGACTAAACCCCCATACAGCAAAAATTCACCTTGATAGCACAAGCACAACCATGTTCATAGAAGCACTGTTTACAATAGCAAAGTCATGGAATCAACCCAAATGCCCAACAGTTGACAAGTGGATAGGGAAAATGTGGTACATTTATACAATGGAATACTACTCAGCCACAAAAAAAAAAAATGATGAATTAATGAAATTTTCCAGGAAATGGATTGAATTAGAAAAAATTATATTGAGTCAAGTATCCCAGACACAGAAAATTAAGCACCGTATATACTCCCTAATAGGTGGATCCTAATATCAAACCCACTTAGTGACACACTCAAAGATAAATCTCATAATACCTACAATAATTGCAAAGATTATAAGCAGGGAGGAAAGGGGAAGGAGGGCCTCACTAGAAGCAAGAAGAGAGGGAATAATGCTACAGCAGAGAAAATAGGCCACCATCAAGGACTGCAAGTAAGTAATGAGACATCTGGTTGGGCTCACAGACTCTCCTTACTAGTCATTTGAGTCTGATGGGGTATGATATCACCAGAAAGGGAGGGCATAGAGTCTGGCAGATAGAAGATAACCATCCTGCAAGTGGGAGACTGACCCCCCCCTCACCTCACAGTGGTCTCCTTCTTTTATTCCATCTACCTTTGAATCTACTCTTATAATAAGACTCGATTTTAAAAGCATTTTTTCTCTGGCCAGGGGGTGATATCCAATACCCATCAGGATGGAGCCAAGGGCATTGCAGGAGCAGCAAAACTGGAAAAAAAAATCAACAAACCATAATTCAGAAAATCAGAGAGTCTACATCAACCACCTGGAACCAGGCCAGCCTAATCTCTCCCCATCCTAAAGCTCAGGGAAATTTGCGAAAGACAGGGCAGTAAGATTGTGAAAGCCTAAAAGGAAGAGGGGGAGGGAAGGAGGGGGGGTGAAAGGAAGGGGGGGAGAGTGTAAGGGGTGATGACTGGGGAGGGGATGAGGGATTGAGAGGTCAGGGATACCTATTGAGCTTGTATGATTAGGGGAAAATAAATAAAATGTGGGAGAAAAAAAAAAGATTGTGAAATCCTAAAAATGGGGAGGAGCAACAATATGCAAGATACTCCATACAAGTTAGAGCCGAAGTAATCATAATAGGACTTTGCATGAACTGCACAATTAACAACATATCATTGAACCCCCAAAGTCTAGCATGGATTCCAGGCACTATGATCCTTAGAGGCAAGGGATTAACAGCCACAATAGTGTTCCTATACTAAAGGGGAACACAAAGAAGAGCTCTAGGCAATCCCACTGAGTCCTTACACCTCATCAGAGAGGAGGACCAAGAGGGAAGTTTGACATGCACACTAAAGAATACTCCAGGAATGGGGAGGGGAGAAGGGAGCACTGGGAGAAAGGGATGGAGGAGGGGAAAGGAAAGGGAAAATGGGGGAGGGAACAAGGGGTTGCAGGAAGGGGTGGAGGGAGGGAGGGGAATGGGGTACTTATCAACTTTGTATGAGTGGAAGAAATAAATAAAAATTAAAATTAAAAAACTAAAAGAGAAAGAAAAAGTGATGAAAAAATAAGAAACTTTCCTGAATAGCACAATCCAAGGCAATTCTGAAAAATCAAGCAATCACAGCAGGAAAGAGTTAATACTATACACAGAGGAAAAAGAAAAGTGGTTTCATTTATGAAAACAAAGGAAAGAATAAATTTTATGAAAGCAATTGATAAACAAAGGAGACCTCAGGAAAACCCACCTAGTCCAACTCAGTCAACCTGTGACACCTCTAACACTTACAGGGGAGCAAGAAAAGATCTAGCAATATTCTAACTACAATGAACAACCAACAAACAAAAATCCTGTATCAATCAGTTCATTGGTCAGTCTTCATTGTCAACCTGACAGGAGTTAGAAGCTCCATGGAAGCACACCTTTTGTGTCTTTGGTTTAACCAAAGAAGGAAGATCCACTGTGCATAGAGTCATCACTATCCCCATGGACTATGATCCTGGACTGAATTAAAAAGGAGAAAGTAAGCGAGGTACCAGCCGTCATCTCTCCGTTGCTGACAGAGCATATAACATGCTTCTGCCACCATGCTTTCCCAGGCATGATGACTGCACCCTCTATAAACCGTTCCTTTCTTCGCTGCTTTTGTCAGACACTTTGTCACAGGAATAAGATAGGTAACCTAATAAAATTACCTCAACATTTAACATTTAAGAAAAACGAAGGACTACCTGACTGAATTTTAAAAGATCCAACTATTGGGTTGGAGAGATAGATCAGGGGTTAAGCCTTTGCCTCAAAAGATAACATGTAAAAATCCCCAGTTAAGGGCTGGAGAGATTGCTCAGACTCTGCCTCCCAAGCAGAAGGGTCTGAGTTGGGATCCCAAGTCCAATGTATAAACACCAGTCAGAAATGGCAGTGGCTTGTACTTCTGGTCCTAGTTGGTAGAGCCTGGGAAATCCCAGAGCACAGCAAAAAGAAGGCTGAAGCAATCCAGGACAATTCCCGAAATCACTCTTGGGCCTCCACAGGGATGCACAGTGCCACACACAGACACACACAGACACACACACACACACAGACACACACACACACACACACACACACACACACACACACAAAATAAATAAATAAAGTTAAAAAAATCAACAATCAGGGATCTTTAAGAAACACGTATCATTGACAAAACACCCAAAGTAAAGAGTTTATTGATGGAAAGCAACCTGCCCCCACAAAAAAGTAGAAACTGAATAAAAGCTGGAGAAAATATTCTGATATCTGATAAACTTCAAACCAAAACTAGTTAAAAAAGATAAGAATGCCACCATGTGCTGGGATATAATAACTATAAATTCACCAACTGTTGAGGTTACCAATTTCATAACAACCACTAAAAAGCATGAAAGGTCCTACATATTTTGATACAACTCTCATTTTCAAATAGGAGCTTCAAACTGAAATTCAAAAAAGAAGTTTCACATCTAAAGTATACTATAGATCAAGCATATTTAAATGACATAAATAGAATATTCCATTCAACAAACAGGGATATGACTCAGTGGTAGAGAACTTGACTAGCATTTATGAGGTCCTAAATTCAATTCTAAGTACAAAAAAAGTGTAAATGCTGTAGATGACAAGAAATCATAAAGATTAGGATGAAAATCAATGAAATAGATAAAAACAAATACACAGAATCCAAGAGTATGTTGTTTGGAAAAATAAACAAAATTGATAAATTCAATCCAAAGTAAATAAGAAAGAAAAAGATGAACACAGAAAGACAGAGAAACAGAAAGAAAGAGAATACTTTATGATATGATGAAATATGACAAAAACATTAAAAAACCAAAGAAAAAGACTGAAGAAGATATTAGAAGATGGGAAACACTCCCATGTTCATGAATTGGCAGAATAAATATTGTCAAGAAAGTCATATTTTTGATAATGGTTTGCCAACACAATACAATTCCTATCCAAATTCAATGACACTTGAAAAAACTAGAAAAAGTTTTGGAAACACAAATGATCCCAAATGTCAAGGCAATTCTTAACTGAAAGAACAATGTTAGATATATCCCATAAAATTGGTGGCAAAGAAAACATGGTACTGATTTAAAAAAAAAAAAAAAAAAAAAAAACAGACAACCCATGAAATAAAACAGAAGACCCAGATGTAAACACACAGAGAAAAAGAAAGAATAATAGCCACCTAATGTTTTGACAAAGCTGACTGCACTGTTTGTTTCGTTTAAGCCTCTGCAAGAGATGGTGCTGAAAAAAACTGGATGTGCACACAGATAAGAATGAACCTAGATCCTTATCTATTGTATGTATCACTCCAAAAGGATACCTGCTCAAGGCTTCCAGTCAGTCCAGGATTGCTCAGCACTGAGGTGGTCATCAGTTCAAAATAAATTCAAATGGACTAAAGACCTTCATTAAAAGACCTAAAATTTTGAAACTATTAGAGGAAAAGATAGGAAAATACTTCAAGGTATATACATAGGCAAGCCCTTTCCAATAAGGTGCCCAATAATATGCTAAACAATCCCAAGAATTATCAAATTGTGTTACACAAGTGATAAGACTTCTGCACAACCAAGGACACAATTACCCAAACAAAGAGACAGAGACCCTAGAATAAATAAAATCTTTACTAATTATATACCAGCCTTGAAAATTCCTCACAAAACTGAAAATAGAACCACTTACAACTTAGTCGTAGCACGTGGGTGAATGCCTAAAGAGCTCCAGGTCCGGTGCCACATGGATTCCTGTGCACTTTCACATTTGTTGCTGTACTATTCACAAGAGCAAAGAAATGGAATCAGCCTAGATGTCCATCAACATACCAATGGAGAAATAAAAGATGGTACACACAGCACAATGGAATTCTATAGATCCATAAAGGAAAATGAAATCGTGTGGTTTCATAAAAACGTGAGGAACTGGAAATCTTTATGTTATATAAAATAAAACAAACACTTATTTTTTTAAACCATGTATATTCTAGATTTTAATTGTGTTGGGGGGTGTGGAGAAGGGGGTTGTAGGTCATAAAACTTGGAAAGGATCTTGACAGGAAAGATGAGCTCTTAGAGATGTAGGAAGTGGGAAGAGAAAGTAATGGGACACATATGACACTAGTGTGAAGGGGAAGAAGTGGAGGAGGAGAACCTGCAAGAAAGGATGAGGGATGGGAGAGACATGGTGGAAACAGACAAAATGTCATAATGAAACTACAAGGATAATATGAGAGAATAAGAAGGGACTTAGGGAAGGAAGAGAAGGATAGGGAATTAAGAAGGCATACATATGATCCAAGTATGTTATAAGTACATATAAAATCCACAAGGAAACCAACTATCCTGGATGATTAGCTTGCAATAAAAATAATTTTTAAATACAATCACACCAGAGTAGGTGTTGCCAAATATAATGTGTATTTAATATAGCTTAATAATAAAAAATATGTCAGCATTCCCAGGTGGCAACCTAACAGTATGTTGGAACAAACTGGTTTAAAATGGAAACATAAAGCATTAACACAATTTCAGCATCCCAAACACATGCAGTTGCGTTCACAAAATGGTATAAATGCTCAGCCACCCTATTTGAAAAAATCCACCACCACTTCACTTAGAAGATGGCTGTACATTTCACAGGAAGGAACAGACAGGAAAGTGTAAGAATATTCTCCAGTCATATTCTTTAAACTTTGGATAAGGGTTACTGTATCAGTTACTCTTTACTATTGCGTGAGAGAGCATTCAAAGTCGATCAACTTAAGGGAGAAAGGGAGGTTTATTCAGCTTACGGTTCCAGAGGGAAAGTACAGTCTCTCAAAGCAGAGGCGGCATGGCTGGCTGGCCAAAGCTGGAGGAGGCTAAGTCACTGCAGACATCTTGGAAGCTGAGAGCTTCAAGACTGCTTGCAGCAAAGGCTGACTTCTCCTGGAGGTAGGGTGGGACTCATCCACCTCAAGGCCCACCCCCTGTGACTGCCTTCCTCCAGCAAGGCTCCACCTCTCAAGATTCCATGACTTTGCCAAATATATGAGACTGTGGGGGACACATTTCAAACCATGACACTCCACCCCTGGCCCCC
The DNA here is from genome assembly GCA_023101885.1 of Typhlomys cinereus. Lineage (NCBI taxonomy): Eukaryota > Metazoa > Chordata > Mammalia > Rodentia > Platacanthomyidae > Typhlomys > Typhlomys cinereus. The sequence continues at coordinate 2,179,972 of JALPQD010000104.1, forward strand.
ACAGGCTCATTGCAATCTCATTATGCAACCCATACTCAGTCCAACTTTAAAAGTCTTCATAGACTACATTAGTATTCCAACACAGTCCAAAAGTCCAAAGTCCAAAGCCTCCTGTAAAATCAAAATACAAGTTACATACTTCTAACATACAATGGCACAGAATAAACATTCCCATTCCAAAAGGAAGAAATGGGGGCATATCCAGGAAAGATTGGTCCATAACAAGACCGAAAACCAGCAGGACAGACTCCAAATCTTGTAGCTCCAAGTCCAACAGGTGAGTCTCTTGTTGAAATCATTTCAGTTCCAAAGGGCTTTGGTTCCATCCCTCCAATGCAGCTGCCAATAGAATACATTGCTCTCTTGAGCTGGCTCCTCCCAGGGTATACAGCTCTCCTTGTTGATCTCTTGAGCTGACTCCTTCCAGGGTATACAGCTCTCCTTGGCAGGTGTCCCACGTTGTGTCTGGAATCTCTAACATCTTTACTTCTTAATGGCAAACCAGGCTTTAACTCCACAGCACAAACTGCCCTTCTTGGGCCTCTAAACTGCAGGCTTCTTGCCTCATGATGCCTGGATTCTGCCAATTTTTGAAATCTTGGAGGAGGACTCCATGATCTCCTCCCTCTTGCATCACTGATGCCTCTAAAACCAGAACCACGTGGACGACTTTGCCAAGACTGGCCCCCTTGAATCACAGCTGATTCTGCTTCTCTATGTTGACCATCTCTTTCACTCCTGGGCAGTTGCTTGGTAAGAGAAACCAACTCTTGCTTTGGAACTCCACTCTTTAGCTCCAATCTTCTGAAAGGATTTGCATTCTTATGAGTGGGAGCCTTCCCTGAGGATCTTGCCCTCAAGCTAGGGCCTCTCCTATTATTCAAATTTCAAATGGAGCTAATATCTTCAACAGCCATTTTGTTCTCTGCTTCTTCCTGGTTCAACTCTTTAAGTTTGCCATTGTATTTTTCATCATTAGATTTTTACAGTTTTTGCTTCTTCCTGCCTGATTCTTTGCTCTTTTTCATAACTCTGAAGACAACTAAAAAGTAGCCATATCACATTGTCAAGACTACATTGCTTTGAAATTTCCTCCACCAAGCACTCCAGCTTAATTTCAGGCAAACTTTCAGGACGAGGGCAAAACTTCACTAAACTCTCGGCCAACACATGGCTCCATGTGTCACTCGTCCAGTTGCAAACACAGTCTCTGTTCCCCTCTGGACCATCACAAGCTGGGCTTCCACTGTCTGCGTCTCTCACAGCATTGCTGTCCTCTGAGCTCTCACAAGAAAGGTCCCTTTGGCCCAACCTCCAAGACGCAAAAGCACAAAGTCCCAAAATTCTCCGTACTTCTCCCAACAAACAGTTCCAAAGGCACACTAGCCACATCACAGCATTGGCCATGCTTCTGGGTACCAACTTTTCTCAACTTCACAAACAACTTCCCTTTGTGGTACCAGCTGTTCTTATCTCACAGCAATACCCCACTATCCAGTACCAATTTCTTTATCAGTTACTCTTTACTATTGCGTGAGAGAGCATTCAAAGTCGATCAACTTAAGGGAGAAAGGGAGGTTTATTCAGCTTACGGTTCCAGAGGGAAAGTACAGTCTCTCAAAGCAGAGGCGGCATGGCTGGCTGGCCAAAGCTGGAGGAGGCTAAGTCACCGCAGACATCTTGGAAGCTGAGAGCTGCAAGACTGCTTGCAGCAAAGGCTGAGTTCTCCTGGAGGTAGGGTGGGACTCATCCACCTCAAGGCCCACCCCTTGTGACTGCCTTCCTCCAGCAAGGCTCCACCTTTCAAGGTTCCATGACCTTGCCAAATACATGAGACTGTGGGGGACACATTTCAAACCATGACAGTTACCATGACAGCTCAGCAGGTAAGACACCTGATCACAAACCAGATAACCTGAGTTCAATCCCCAGAAACCCACATGGTGGAAAACCCTACTCTCTCTCTCTCTCTCTTTCTCTCTCTCTCTCTCTCTCTCTCTCTCTCTCTCTCTCTCTCTCTCTAAATACAACTTTTAAAGCCATAGCATAAACTTTGGGCAATGGAAAAAAAATGTTTGCTGGATGTACTTTATGATATGAGACAATGCATGAAAAGCAATCTGTAATTGCATAGAAGTAGGCAAACATTAGCTCATTTTGTTATCAAAGTCAATGTGTTACATTAGTGCTACTGGAATTCTCTCATTAAAAATGACCCCAGCGTACACAACAGGAAATCTACTATGCTCAAGACAAGTTAGAAAAAGCCCTTGTGGCTTGTTAATATTAATGTTAATGGAAAATGAAAAAGAAATGCATACGCTTGGAACGTTTCAGATTTGTCTATATATCTTCCTTCTGATTTCCAGGTTTTAGAATCTTTAGGCAAAGCTCAGACTATTACTTTTCAATTTCCCAGCTTGATGTAGGAATTTGGTATCTGTTAGTCCATTACAGTAATCAGGAAATCTGTGTAAAATTAGCTCTTCTGTACCAACAATTTCTCTGTTCATCTGTGAAGGAAACGTCCTATTTCTGTTTCCTGTCTCTTTACCCCAAATGGTATTTTATGTTTTATTGATGTATGCAACTTCATGAATTTGAATGAGTCTTCGTTTCTAAATTTTTTCTCCATTAGGCTTTTATTTCTGTATTACAAAACAATTGGTAGTCACATATTTATTTGATAAGTTATGAAAGAACAGTTTTGGAAGCAAGGTAATTTCCTTTTTTAAGTAATTTTTTTACAGATATGCTTATATTGTGCTATGTTTTATAAAAGCATATATTTCTTAATATTAAAAAAACACAAAAAGCTCTTGTGACATAGTCCTGGTCACTGGTCTTTCCAAGTAAACACATAACCACAGCAGCAGTGAGACTGAGACAGTGCCTTGGACTCTGTACACATTTGCTGATTGCTGGAGCGTTTTACTGAGGTACTGTATACTAATCACAGCCACAAAACTGGAGATCACATAACCTACTTTATAAAAGGGAAAAGGGGGTTGGTAGATGGTTCTCTAGATGACACCTGCACTAACCTAAGTTCCACAACCAGAAGCCCACATGGGAAGAAAGATAAAGTTGAATGTTGTGCTCTGACCTCCAAACATGGGTTATGGGTCATGCATGTCTGTTCTTTACCATCTATATGTATGTGTTTGTTTGTATGTGTGTGTGTGTGTGTGTGTGTGTGATCTTTCACTTTCTCATAAAAAAATAAAAGAAAAAGAATAATCTAAGCTGAGATCCGCAATACAGACGGCTTGAAAACAGGAGTCACCCGAGGAACCATATCTAACTATAGCCATTCACGCTCATTTCAGCTAAATGATCCGAATCATCAAATAAAGCAAGAACATCAGGTCATTAACTCACTCGATGGTCAGAACTTCTGAAAATGAGCTATCAAATGTTTTCTAACCTATCTTTACTAGTCAAAAGGTTACTACAGATAGACAGAAACCAAGAGTTATTAGCTGCTTACACTATGCCAAAAGACAGATGCACCTGAAGAGATGTACAGTTCAATATAATGTTTGTGCTCTTCTGTTATTACAAAAATAAATCTCTTACTAGAAATAGCTCAACCTTCCTTGATATGTTCCCCACGCCCCAACATTTACCAGAACTCTTAGGAGTCATCTGTTGTGAACTGTGGCAGGATGATGGATAAAGCAGAATTGCACAGTTTGGGATCTGCTCTACTTCAGGAGGTAACAAGGAAGCTCAATCAGAGTCATTACTGAAGACATATGGAATAGACGTAACAAACCAATCACCCTGGCACTAGGCTTCTAGCAAGATGAGAATGATGTGCTTGGTTACAGAATTCTTGTTCCTTCTCTGGGAGAAAGAAAGAGACAGCTAAAAACGATTACAATTAACAATTAAATAGAATGCACATGAAAGACATATCATGGTGTTCAAATCCACATGGATGGGCACAAAGATCAAATTCACTTTCTTATGTGTATTTACAAGGGAGCACTTGAGTGTGTATGTTTGTGGAGGCCCAGAGGTGACATTTGGAATCATCTTGGATTTTGCTACTAACTCTTTATTGTTTTACTCTGGAGTTTCCCAGGTCAGCTTCCCAGGGTCAGAATTGCAAGCTGCTGCAATATTCATTTTTGGCATTTTTAATGTGGGTTTTAGAGCGCTGAACTCATTTTTTGACTAATTGTCCTTTTGTTTGGAAAGTAAAGGCTTTAACCACTGAGCTATCTCCCCAGACCTCAAATTCATTTTCTGTGTTTTCTTTCTTAAAATCTTCATATTGGTTGATTTCCACAGGCTGACCTGCACTGGAATATGAAGGTAGACTTCTTTGCTATAGATACTAATACCTAGGGGCTCTGAAGATTGTTTTTACTGTTTTTTTATTTTAATCTTCGCCCCCTATACTGATAAATATTTGAGATAAAATTCATGAAGAGCAAAAGTTTCACTTAGCTCACAGTTGGAGGTCTTCTTTGGGGAATGGTTGGCCCTGTGACTTTTGTGGTGGGGAAGTGTCTCGTCTGTAATGTGTGACAGAGGAAAACCCTTTAACCCATACCCAGATGTGAAACAAAAAGACAAGTATTAGGTTGTGGTTCTATAATTCCCTTCATCTCCCATTTAGATCCAACTCTTAAAGGTGTAGCGCCTCCCAATAGTGTCACAGGTTGAGAACCAAACATTTATTTTTTAATAAATTAATTAACATTTTCATACACATGCTCCTTGCCTCCCTTGCTCCCCCTTCCCTTCCCTCTCACTCCCATCTTACTATATCCTCCCTCTCATCCCTACAAAGGCCCAGTCTACTCCCTCCTATTTTCCTGTCCTTTGGTTCTATGGGTCCTGGAGTTCCCTCAGTATCATCTATTTTCATGGGATTCAGGCCTCTGTGGCAGACAGAGAGACCCTTCCTTAGGCAGCCCACTGATGTGGTCACTCCCCTACCTCTGTCTGATCCCTCGCCCCTAAGGATCCTACTGTCTGAAACTATTTCTTTTGAGGTCCATGCCAGTCCATGGGACATCTTGACAGGTCCACCACTGTGTAGATCTAGTGAGGTCAAGTCCCACTGCTGTGAGTTCCTGGCTGCGGCTGCCCTCTCTTGAATGGAGTGGCCTGTCCAGCAATGGAACTCTCCATCTTTAGGCTCTTATAGTCTTACTGCCCCCTCTTCTGCATCGTTCCCTGAGCCTCCAGGTCATTGTTCCAGGTGATCATTGTAGGGTTGCTGGTGTTCTGTAGTCAGGTTATTTGTTGTTCATTTTGGTATTCTTGAACTGCATAAGGCTGCATCCTATTTGGGCGTTGAGATTCTCTCCTATCCAACAATACAGAAACTGTTGAAGAGAGGCCTTTATGTAAGAGAAGGCTTGAAGGAGAGGGAGGATCAGGACTAGGACACAGTAGTGAGTAGGGTCAACCTCCCGACATCATCTGGCTGTCAACTAATCACAGACCCTCCTCCCCCCACAATGGGAACACGGGACCAGTGCTTCACACTAATCCAAATACCAGTAATCGGGAAGGAGACTGACCATGGATTGGATCAGGTATCTCATCTGATCTTTCTTGATGGTGGCCTTGTTTCTCTACTGAACTTTGTTCTTTGTCTTCATTTTCTTTGGGTCTTCTTTGTCCTATCTTCCTATTTCAAATTCCTCATGGTTGCAAAGAGTAATAAAAAAGATTTTCCCTTGAGTATGTCATTATGAGGGTTTGGAACTAGATTCCACTTATAAATAAGAACATGCAATGTCTGTTTTTTCATGCTTGGAATACTTCACTCAGTTTGATTTCTTCCAACTCCATCCATTTAGCAGTAAATTTCATTAATACTTTTTTAATAGCTGTGTATATGTGTATATGTGCCACATTTTCATTATACATTTGCCAACTATCAGACTTCTAGGTTGATTCCATGACTTTGCTATTGTGAATAGTGCTGCAATGGATGTATGTGTGTCACTATAGTATGATGAAGTATTTTGGGGGAATATCCCCTGCAGTGGTATAGCAGGGTCATAGGCATTTTAATTTTTAAACTTTTTTAGGAACTTCCACACTGATATTACAGCAGGTTGTACAAGTCTGCATTCCCACCAGCAATATATGAGGGTTCCCTTCTCCCCCACATCCTCAGGAATTGAGCCTTTAAAATGTGGACCTCTGAGCTTAAAATCCAACATACAGCTACAAATGACCTTCAATCCTCTTAAAGTCAATGATAAAACCTAACTCCACTGCAATGACCTTCCCACAAGGTCACAGGACAGTTCTATCCTCACTGTTTCAAGCATGATTTCCCTAAGGAAGCTAAAGCTGATGCTGAGTCTCCACAGAGGATGTGGGTTAGGGAAGTCAGGAAATGATGCTTTCTGGGACATACAGAGAGTTCTCGATGATCAGGATGATTATTAGCATCACAGCTAAATCATTTTAAATAGCCTGAAGAATTAATATGAGGAACTGTCCTAAATGCTAGCAATGTGGCTCCTCCAAAACTGAGAAACCTATCAAAAGCTTAGATGTTTATGAATGTGAAAATCTTATTCATGTAGTTGATAGTATTTCATACATGAATACAGTGAATTCAATTTATTTTCACCCCTTCTTACTTAATACCTTCCCCAATGATTTTCCCAACTCTTACTGTCATGCTGTGTGTGTGTGTGTGTGTGTGTGTGTGTGTGTGTGTGTTCTACTGAATTTCATCTGGGTTGCTTGTACTTACAATTTCCTGGGTACTTGCTGGGGCATACATCATATATATCAGTGGGTATACCATTGAAGAGAGCAACTCTCTTCCCCACCCCCATCTAGCATTAATCTCAGTAGTCTTTCAGAAAGGTGTGGAGTGTCTTAAATCTTCCCCCTCCCATGATGAAATGTAGATACGTCAAATTTCTTCAGGTCTTGTGGAAGTAGACATAGCTTTGGCAAACTCATGGGCACAGCAGACCTGTCCTGCATAAAAAATAGTCTTGTCACACCTTCTCCTCCCTTTATGTTCTTACATTCTTTTTTTTAACATTTTTTATTATTATTTTCACTCATACAAACTTAATAGGTACACCGGTTCCCTCCCCGACTCCCTGCTCCCCTTCCCCTCACCCCTCCCTCCCCATCCCCCAGTGCCTCCCCACCCAAACCCTGGAGAATCCTTTAATGTGCATGCCAGACTCTCCTCTGGGTCCTCCTCTCCGATGACGTACAAGGACCCAGTGGCATTTCCCTGAACCCTTTCCTGTGTTCCCCTTAAGCACAGGAACACTACTATGGCTGTCAATTCCTTGCCTCCAAGGATCATGGTGCATTTAGCAAATGTTAGACTTTGTGGGGTCAATAGTATGTAGGACATTGCACAGGGCATGCAAAATCCAATTATGATTGCTTTGGCCCTAACTTGTGTGGAGTATCTTGCATATCATTGCTCCTCCCATCCTTGTGCTCTTACAATCTTACCGCCCCCTCTTCCGCAAATTTCCCTGAGCTTCAGGATGGGGAGAGATTAGTCTGGCCTAGTTCTAGGTGGTTGATATAGAGTCTCTGAAGTTCTCGATTATGGTTTGTTGATTTTCTTTTGCAGTTTTGCTGCTCCTCCAATGCCCTTCACTCCATCCTGATGGGTATTGGATGTCACCCCCTGGCCAGAGATAAAAAGCTGTTAAACTAGAGTCTTGTTATAAGAGTATATTCAAAGATAGATGTAATAAAAGCAGGAAACCACAGTGAGGGAAGGGTCAATCACCCATTTGCAAAATGGTTACTTCTTATCCGCCAGACTATATGCCCTCCCCTTCTGGTGAGATCACACCCCATAAGTTGCAATGATCAGGAAGGAAGGTCTGTGAATTTAACCAGATGTCTCCTTACTTACTTGGAGTCCTTGATGGAGGCCTATTTTCTCTGCTGTAACATGGTCCCCTCTCTCCTTGTTTTTGGTGTGGCCCTCCTACCCCATCTCTTCTGTTCATAATCCTAGAAATTACTGTAGGTATTACAGAGATTTATCATTGAGTGTCTCTAGGTGGGATGGGTGGGTTTGGTACTAGGAGCCACCTATTAGGGAGTACATATGTCGCTTAATTTTCTGGGTCTGGGATACTTCACTTAATATAATTGTTTCTAATAAAATCCATTTCCCGGTAAATTCCAGTAATTCATCATTTTTGATGGCTGAGTAGTACTCCATTGTATAGATGTACCACAATTTCCTTATCCACTCGTCAACTGTTGGACATTTGGGTTGATTACATGACTTTGCTATTGTAAACAGTGCTGCTATGAACATGGTTGTGCTTCTGCTATCTAGTGAATTTTTGCTGTACTTGGGGTTATTCCCAAAAGTGGAATCGCAGGATCATATGACATTTCAATCTTTAATATCTTTAAGAATCTCCAGATGGCTCGCCAGAGTGGTTGTATGAGCCTGCATTCCCACCAGCAATGTAGGAGAGTTCCCCTCTCTCCACATCCTCTCCAGCATTTGTTGTTGTTTGTATTGTGCATTTTTGCCATCCTGACCAGAGTGAGATGATTTGCATTTCCCTGATGGCTAAAGAAGTGGAACATTTTTTTAAGACACTTGTTGGACATTTTAATTTCATCCCTAGGTAAAGTTTCTTTTAAGTTCCAGGGCCCATTTTTTAATTGGGCCATTAGTTTCCTTGGTGTTTAGTTTTCTAAGTTCTTTGTTCACTCTGGATAATAGAGCTCTATCAGATATATGGTTAGTGAAGATTTTTTCCCATTCTGTGGGTTGCCTTTGAGCTCATGTTACAATCTGTTTATCTGAACAGAAGCTCTTTAATTTCACAAGATCCCAACTGTTGAGAGTTGGTAGCAGTGACTGTGCCATACTTGAAGTCTTAGCTGAAGCCATAAGACAAGAAGGGACATAAAAGGGATTCAAATCGGCAAGGAAGAAATCAAGTTATCTCTATTTGCAGATGACATGATCCTATACCTGAGTGGTCCCAAAAAATCCACCAGGAAGCTCCTAGAACTAATACAGAAATTCAGCAGGGTGGCAGGATACAAAATAAACATACAAAAATCAGTGGCCTTCCTATATGCCCAGAATGAAAGAAGTGAAAAAGCCCTGAGAGAAACAATCCCATTTACTATAGCCCCTAAAAAAATGAAATACCTTGGTATAAACCTAACCAAGGAAGTAAGAGACCTCTATAATGAAAACTTTAAAACCCTAAAGAAAGAAATTGCAGAATACACCAGAAGGTGGAAAGACCTCCCATGTTCCTGAATTGGCAGAATCAACATCGTAAAATGACCATCCTACTAAAGGTAATATACAAATTCAATGCTATACCAATTAAAATCCCAAAGCAATTCTTCAAAGAAGTTGACCAAACAATCTCAAAGTTCATATGGAGGCACAAAAGACCCAGGATAGCAAAAGAAATCCTGAGTAACAAAAACACTGCTGGAGGTATCACCATACCAAACCTTAGTCTATACTACAAATCCATAGTTATAAAAACAGCCTGGTACTGGCTCCAAAATAGATACACAGATCAATGGATAAGGGTGGAAGACCCAGATATAAGCCCACAAAATTACAGCCATTTGATTTTTGACAAAGGGGCCCAAAAAAATCCAGTGGAAAAGAACAGTATCTTCAACAAATGGTGCTGGCAAAATTGGATCTCCACATGCAGAAGATGAAAGCTGGAACCGTACTTTTCACCATGTATAAGACTTAATTCCAAATGGATTAAGGACCTTTAAATCAGGCCAGAGACTATAAAAACCATAGGTGAAATGATAGGGAACTCCCTCGAGCTGATTGGGCTAGGCCAACAGTTCCTAAACAGACATGTTCTTACATTCTTACCACCCCTCTTTCAAAATATTCCCTGAGAATTGAGGGAGGGGTGGAATTTATATGTCCTGTTTAGGGCCAAGCACTTCACAGTCACTTGTCTTTGTACTTTGGCAATGTGTGATTCTCTGTATTAAATACCTACCATTACCAAGTAAGTTTCTAGGTTGAATATTGAGTGTTCCCAAATCTACTGTACAATGATAAATGTTTAGAAAGCAATTAACATCAAGTCCTTAGAGCTAAACATTAGTAGTTTGCTCCTCCCTAGGGCATATGTGCTCCTCTTCCATAGGTTCTTGTCCTGGTTTACAGTACCAGGAATATTTTTCCTGGTGAAAAGTGGGTCTTAAATTGAATCAGAAAGCAGTTGGTTACCCCTATAACTAGTGGGTATTATGCCACTATTTCAGTTATGGTCAGCCTCTTGCCAAGGTGGTTATTCTTGTACATGAAGCTGCTATTTTTCTTCCCGGCAGCTTGCAGAGTACTTTCTGGTACTATGAAAGCAGGTCAGCAAGAAGGAAGCTTCTAGACCAGGCCCAACTTGTTGTTTCCTTGTCCTGTGATCAACATCTTCAACAATAGGGTCTTACTATCAGCTTCTGGAGGGCAACCAAGAACAATGCCAAGCCCAGACTGTTTGGGGGTCTCTGACCAAGGGCTTACTAGGAGGTATCACATACCTGGTACTGGGAACTTTGTTTAATTATCTGTAGCTTCTGGTAGGATTATCATGGGGCACTTTCTGTTATACTTTATCTTTGTCCCCTTATATAGAGCATGCCTGTTGACACTTTTTTTCAGAAAAAAATTATGTTTTTGATAAACCTATAAGGTACAAGGTTTATGTCTGGGTATATCTTACAACCTTAGCACTATTTGTTATTCTCTACCCTACAGTGAGTAGATAAGCTCATATCTATGAACAAGTTCAGCAAGTGGCAGAACACAACAAAACCATAGAGACAAGCTGATCATGTCACTTAGAATGACTCATAGTACACAAAGACAGAAACTTATTTTTCTATAGATAATATGATGTCCCAAATATGACTGCCCCCACTAATACAGCTTGATGCTAAAGCTTCATACTGCATCTAAATTAAGTGTGGAGCCCACTAACATAACTAGATTAAATTACACACAATTTTTCATATTCAACCATTTCAACCTGAAAAATCATCATTAGTGGTTCAAAAACAAAACCCTAGTTTTGCTTTTACAATTTTAAAAAATGACAAATATCATAAAAATGAGTTAGGATTCTAGCGAGACTTACATAAAGTAAGAATGGGGGGTCTTCCATAAGCACTTAAAGGAAATATATAGGAAAAGGACAGGTTTTCTGACTGAATCTGATTGGAATATATTTGCTGGGAGTGGACTAGCTATGTAAAAAGGCTTTTCAGGCATAATACATGGTACACTGTAATTTAAAGGCATGATTTAAGAGCCCTTTCCTCTCAGAATTCAAAGTAAAGCCCAAAGCTAAGGGAATAAGTAGTAAGTACAACCAACATTCTACAAGGATCGCCAGGCATATCTCTGCAGAACCTATCAGTCATGCAGTTATCACTCACTATTCCCACAAGCCTGGATAGGAATTAGCTTAGAAATTGTGGGTTTTCCATATGTTACTGTGTTGTGGACCAGCAATATTTTGCAAACTAAATCAGGTGGATGGAACCCCTTCCAGACTGACTAAAACTGGTAAGAAAAAAAAAAAAAAAAAAAAACTTCTTAATTCTAGTCATCTCCAAGGTCAGTAACTGCAAGCAGCAAATAGATTTTTCACTCTTGCTGGCAAATAGTGAATTTACTAAAGACTATAACAGGCTCGTGTGCTCACTCATTCAATAAACACTTATCAAGTGTTCTTATGTGACTGCTATTATTCTGCGCATCGGGATGAACATGCGACAAAAGCTCTTCATAAACTCGGTATCTAATGAGAAAGTCAGACAACCCCAAACGAGAAAAATATTCAGCACAGCAGATCTGGTGCTTATCAAAAAATTGAGCTCTGCATAAAGGAAGCAAGGAGCGCTCTGTGAAATAAGAAGGGGCAGGGAAGATGGCTCGTGAGGTTGACACTGGATCAAGCCACAGGGGAGGTAAAAGCGTGAGATTCTCTGACAGCACCTTTAGACTCTGCTGCCTCTGCACGGGGACACGGGCAGGCTGTGACCCCCACCATGTTGTAAACCTCCTTCCATTGTCTCACTCACAATTCAGAACGTCGAGGTGGCCAGGCCAGGGTTGTGTGTCCTCCTGTCCTGCTCTTGAAAGTGGACAGAGCTAGAGATGGCTTGCAGTTGCACTCTGTGAGGGTGTTCCTAATTCCCAAATGTGCTGTTTGGGGAACTTCTTTCATGGCATAAGCCCACGGAGGAGCAAATGTGCTTGAGAACTTAAGTGGCTGACTCTTTGAATGCAAAGTAGAGGAAGACTTCAGTTTCAAGACTCAGGTCACTGAAGCTAAAGAGAAATTCCTTCCCCATTGAGTGATGATTTGTTTTGCTGTCAGTTCGTATGCGGAACAGGGTAAGAAGGATTGTCCTCAAGGTGAGTGGCAACCACCAGCTTCCCTGAAGGTATTTCCCATCAAGTTTCACTCTATAGTGATAACAAATTATTATTCATTAATAATAAATAATAGGGGTAGAGAGATGGCTCAGAAATGAAGCCTCTGCCTTGCAAGCAAAAGGATGTGAGTTCCAATCTCAAGTCCCACAAAAACGCCAGGCAGAAAGGGCAGTGGCTGATACGTCCAGCTGAGGAGGGCAGACCTGGGAAATCTTAGAGCAAAGCAATGAGAAGGTAGAGCATTGCAGTATAATTCCTGAAGCCACCCTTGGGCCTCCACAGGCACACACACAGTGCCCTCTTCTACACAAGGTCTTCTCAGAGGGGTTCCAGAAACTTGAAGCAACCATCTTTGCACCAGTCATTTAATCTTATTCATCTGCCTTCTATGAACAATATTCAAACCTACAAACACATACATACCCTTATCTACACATGCAAATAATTGCTTATTATTTCAGTATTATTTAATAAGCAATATATAACATATAGCATTACTTTATGTAACATAAATTTATTGATATAACAATTTTGATTTTGAGCAAATAAAATTATTATTTTACCCTCCTTGTCTCTTTAGGCATTCCTTCCAGCCTCCTTCACTACCTGTCTCTGGCAAGCAGCCGATTCTTAATCTAGGTGAATAGTCAAGCCCTGTAGATCAGTGTTTCTCAAACTATGGTCCTCAACAATTTTGGGAACATGTTATCATTGCAAAAATATACCACCAACAAGCCAGCACATCAGAAGGTATAAGTAGCATAATTTTTGTGTTAATTATCCTTCCAGGTAACTTCATTGAGAGCCTAAGTTTGGGAGTACTGCTGTGGGCTCCATGGTTCCTCTGGATGCTGGGTCTTCTCACCGGGGTTCCAGAAACTTCGAGCACCCATCTTTGTACCAGTCATTCAACAATATTCAACCTCCTTCAAAAGGCTTTTCCAAGGCTAGAGAGATGGCTCAGGAATTAAGCCTCTGCCTCCCAAGCAAAAGGATGTGAGTTCAAATCCCAGATTCCATGTAGAAATGCCAGGTGGAAATGGCAGTGACCCTGGAAGGCAGATCCTGGGAAACCCCAGAACAAAGCAAAAAGGAGGTAGAGCAATCCAAGATGATTCCTGGATTCTCAAAGGCACACAAACATTAAAAAAAAAAAAAAAAAAAAAAAAAAAAAAAAAAAAAAAAAAGACTTTTCCAACCTGGGCATACAAAATCTCTGTCTTAAAAGACACTGAAGAATCTGGCCTTGCCTGTAATGACTACATCAAGCTTATAAAACCAAGAGATATTAAAACAAACATTCCCACAAAAGCAAGATACACACATAAGTAGGGATAGACATATAGAGAGAAATAAGATAGATAGACAGACACACAGACAGACGATAGATAGATAGATAGATAGGTAGATAGATAGATAGACAGATGATAGATGATAGCTAGATACGTAGGTAGATAGGTATGTAGATAGATAGATAGATAGATAGATAGATAGATAGATAGATAGATAGATAGCTAGATAGGCATTTAGATAGATAGATTGATAAATAGGCAGATAGATAGGCAGATTGACAGGCAGGCAGACAGGCAGGCAGGAAGACAGACAGACAGGTAGATAGACAGACAGACAGACAGACAGATAGATAGATACATAGATAGATACATAGATAGATAGATAGATAGATAGATAGATAGATAGATAGATAGATAGATAGATAGATAGATAGATAGATAGATAGATAGATAGATATGGATACATTGTATTTTGACAAAGGGGGGCTAGACTCCATGTCTTTTATTGTGAGGCTGTAAAGCAATGACCACATTATTTCCTATACAGCACTCAAGTGTTGGCAGTACTTAACAAAATTTTTTAAAAATGTACCCCACTCCTTAGAATAGATGAGTCCTGAGTTCTGTAAATTATTGGGTAAATAACTACTATAAGTTCCTTCTAAGTACAGAATCAATGAATACCGTGGAATAGTGAGATGAGGAAAAACAAGGTTTTTGAAAATTTTTTGTAAAAACAAATTCATACTTCTGGGTAAAGATTCAGATTTCTCTTTTTTAACAAAGCAAAATGAGGCTCCCCAGTTTCCATGGATTTATAATTTTTATGGGTCTTGTGAAAATCGCTGTAGTAGTCCACATGAAATTTTGCTTTGCAGCACTTCAAAGGCTTTTCCAGGGCTGGAGAGATGGCTCAGGGATTAAGCCTCTGCCTCCCAAGCAAAAGGAAATGAGTTCAGAGCCCAGAGCCCATGTAGAAATGCCAGGTGGAAATGGCAGTGACCTACACTTCTGCCCCTGGAAGGCAGATCTTGGGAAACCTCAGAACATAGCAAAAAGAAGGTAGAGCAATCCAGGATGATTCACAAAGTCACACTTGGGCCTCCACAGGCATGCCAGCATGAACAAAAAAAGCAATACAATTTCTTTTTATACTTCTCTCTGAATGGCTCTCACATGTCTCTTGATAGATTACTTCCCTCATAAATAACCCAACTTGTTCTTATTATGAAAATCATATATTCATTATAAAGTGAAAAATTTAACTCCTTACATCAATATTTGGTATTTTTCTTTAATTTTTATAGTTCAACTTTGTAATTTGTATTTTCAAGAGATTGAAACTAGTTTATAGAAATTGATGCAATAATGCAATTTTGGATTTTTTCTAATGTCAAAGAGATGTGTTCAGCCATCCATTCAAGAGATAGATAGATAGATAGATAGATAGATAGATAGATAGATAGATAGATAGATAGATAGATAGATAGATAGATAGATAGATAGATAGATAGATAGATAGATAGATAGATAGATAGATAGATAGATAATTACCAATATTTAATAACTGGTGCAGTTACCCTACATGTTGCTGATAATATCATGACAAAGCAGCTTAAGGGAGCAAGGGTTTTTAATTTTCATTTATCATAGTCCAGTTACAGTTCCTTATCCAGTTTGACAGGACAGTCCATATCAACACCAAGGGCCATAGGAACTAGTCACACCATATCCACATAATGGCTGAGAGAGACGATCCTTGCCAGACCAGTATGTCTGACCAAGTCTACCAAAGGATGTTAGCTTTCTCAAGCATTTCCCTCCATTTTATTTACCTGCTCCAGGGACTAGTTCTACCCACCTTTGGCTGGGCTTTCCCCATTAATTAGACAATCTTCTTCAGGTTTGCTCTGAGCTTAACTCAACTACTAATTATGTACAGATCTGCCCAGAGTTCAAATCCTCAACCATTAAGTTGACATCTGTAAAGAACATTGTATTTCAGTGAAGCTTATGGTCAATTTAAATGAAATATAATTAGTTGAAATGTATTTAATAGCTTCTTCTACAATCAATGTATATGTGTATGTGTATGTGTAAAAATTCTTCCCACTTCAGTATGTTCCTTAGGTGTAAAGTTATGTATGAGGAAAATCTCAGGAGAAAGAAGGAGAAGGAAATAGAACAGTGTTTGTTCATTAGAGGTCCTATGAAGTGGTCTTTGAAACTACTGTTATATTCATCACTTCTCTCTATTACTGCAGCTTTCCTCCAGAGAATCATCTTACTCCTGAAAGAAGCAATGTCTACTCAATAAGTACACTCAATTCAACTTAGACAAAAACAAAATTAAGCCGTAGGGTTCTTAGAGTTATAGTTTTTATATTTAGGTAAGAAATTAGTCCCACATACCAACATGCTCCCATAGACTATCAAGGAACTCAAGAGAGAGAAGACCATACAGTGAAAACCTTAGAAACTAGAGCTATCAGTAGAGGAGGGACAACTTGGTATACCACAGAGGTCTGAACCCCCACAAGAGTAGACAAGCCAAAGGGAACCCTGGGATCCATAGAAGCAGCCAGGGAGGAGGGTAAGAGGCAGTGGAATAGAGGGGGATGGGAGAGAAGGAATGGAGAGAAGCAGAGAATGCTTTTATAACTAGAAAAAATAATAAAAAAGGAAATTAGCTTGAGAAAACTGATATCAGTTTATCTAGATATATTTAAACATGTTTTGCAGGATGCAGTATCTTATTGTCCATGTTTACAATTTAATTAATGAGTTGTTTATTGATTTAAACTTCATAACTGATATAGATCACAAGTATAACATCTCCCAAGAAATAAACTGCTTGGACAAAGAAACTCAAGGGAGAAAGGGTTTATTGTTGCATAGTTCCAGGTTATGCTGCATCATGGCAGGGGAGTCACAGCATCAGGAGCTTGAGCGAATCGGTTTGCAATACCTCCACAGCCATGAGCACAGAGCGGTAAACTGATGCTTAGTCTGCCTTCTTTACATTCAGTCCCATGTATAGGGTGGGAGTTCCTACATTAATTAAGGTAACCAAAGTGGCCCTTCATTTCAGAGGCTGATGTTAAGCTAGATAACAGCTCCACCCAGGGATTGCCAACCAGTGTCCTCTCAAGTGATTCTAGACCTCATCAAATTTGACAACTATGATTAACCAGTACACTATCTAAGTTATGTTTAAGACTCTTTTGCAGCCTGCCTTCCCAGCCAAAGGCAAGGAATTCACTGCAAGGCCATTTGCTTGATGACTTCAGGGTGGTGAAGGCCTGCAGAGACCTCTGCAGCTGACCCAGATCTATGACTTCCCAGAAGTCTCGGCAGCCCAGGACACTTTACTCCAGCTGCTGTGACTCCCCTGCCATGATGCAGCATAACCTGGAACTATGCAACAATAAACCCTTTCTCCCTTGAGTTTCTTTGTCCAGCAGTTTGTCAAAGAAACAGAAAGAAAAACGAGACAGATGGCACACATGTGACTAGAATTTTTACAGAAAATAAATTTGTTCATTTCTTGCTGCCTGAAATAGTTGGACCAACTGTAGAGTAATTCCCAATAGATCTCACTTTTGATGTTAACATCTTTGTGAAATCTCCTTTCTACATGAGTGATTCCCTATGATTGGATGCCACTCCCATAATAGAAGATTCTCTTGCTAACCTTTCAGAGGCAAATAGTCAGGCTATTTTGGTTTTGAGGGGAAAACATGATAAAGAACTATAGTTGGTTTCTGGAAATTTTAAACAGTGTCTAGCTGACAGCCAGTATAATGGGAGTCCTCAGTTGCTCAACTGAAAAGAAGTGAATTGTACCAACCATTTGAGTGAATGTGGGCAAAGATTTTTTACTCAAAGTGTCCTGAAAATGGGGTTACAACATTACTAAGGTCCTGAAGGTAGCTTTGTGAAGGCATAGACAGCTAACCTATGACCTATCTCAGTTATGATAATGTAAGCTAATAAATGTGTACTGTTTTAAGCAGCTTAGTTGTGACAATTTGTTACGCATTATAGAAAATTAAAACACTGAATCAATAAATACGCTTAGTGAGATGCTTAGTGTTGTCAACTTCACAGGATCTGGAATCACCTAGTAGACAACTCTCTAAGCACACTAGTGAGGGATTGTTTAGATTAGACTAGTCAGTAAGAGATTGCCTTGATATGATTGATGGGGAAAGATTCATGCTAAATGTGGGCAGCACTGTTCCCTATACTGGGATCCTGGACCACAGAAATGGAGACAATGAACTGAGCATTGTCATCCATCTCTCTCTATTTCTCTCTCTCTCCCTCCCCCGTCTCTCCTTCTCCTTTCTGATTGTGGATATGATGTAAACAGCTGCTTCAAGCTCCTGCAAAACTGACCCTCCTGCCATGATGGGCTGTACCTAGAACTTGGACCCAGGATAAACCCAGGGCCCCTAAGTTGCTCTGGTCAGGGTATTTCACCATAGCAGCAGGAAAAGAAACTAAGACCTCAAGACAACTCGGAATCTCTCTTACTTTGAGACAACCTACCTTTAGCAATGTTTTGTCTTCATTTATTTGTAATGATTATAACCTTTACTATAAGGTGTTTACTCAGAAAGCCAGACATCATAAGTTTTCCTTTATAAGTGGAACCTAGTTCCAAGCTCTCGTAATGGCATACTCAAGGGGAAAATCATTTTATCACCCATTACTGCCGCAAAAGATTAGAGCTAGGAAACTAGGAGAAAGAAGACCCCAAGAAAGTAAAGACAAAGGGACAAAATTCAATAGAGAAATAAGACTACCATCAAGAAAAGACCCATGATTAGAGAGATATCTGATCCAGTCCGTGGTCAGTCTCCTTCCTGTTCACTAGTGTTCAGACTGATTTGAAGTACTGGACATGTTTTCCCGGGAGGGTGGGGGGGAGTAACGGTTAGTAGACAGTCAGATAATGTCCCCACTCACTACTCTGCTCTTACTCCTGATCCTTCCTCTCCTTCAAGCCTTCCCTTATATAAATACCTCTCTAACAGTTTCTATGTTGTTGGGTAGGAGAGAATCTCAACACCCAGATAGAATGCAGCCTTGTGCAGTACAAGAACAGCAAAATAGACAACAAAAGATAACCTGAATGCAGAACATTAGCAATCCTACAATAATCATCTGGAACCAGGCAGCCAAATCTCTCCCCATCCAGAGGCTCAGGGAACTTGGCAGAATAAGGGGAGGTAAGACTATAAGAGCCCAAAGATGGAGAGTTCCATTGATAGACAGGTCACTTCACTCAAGACAGGGCAGCTGCAGCCAAGAACTCACAGCAGTGGGACTTGACCTCACCAGACCTGCACAGTGGTGGATCTGTCAACGTGCCCCATGGACCCGCACGGACCTCAGGAGAAATAGTTTCAGGCAGTAGGATCCTTAGGGGCGAGGGGTCGGACAGAGGCAGGGAAGTGACCACATCAGTGGGCTGCCTAAGGAAGGGCCTCTCTGTCTGCCATAGAGGCCTGAACCCCCACAAGAGCAAATAATACAGAGGGAACCCCAGGACTCATAGAGCCAAAGGACAGGAGAATAGGAGGAGGTAGACTGAACCCATGAAGGGAAGGGAAGATGAGGGGGAAGGTGGGGGGGGGGACAAGGGAGTATTTAAGTATTTAAAAACTTAAAAATAAAATTTAAAACATATAAGGTGTTTATTATACTTCTTTCTATAGATTTTCTTTTTTTTAAGAAAACTGTAGTTTTAGCCTAAATCCTAGCAACACTTTTTCATTCTTCCACAAAACCAAAGCTGGTCTATACTGAAAGTCAAAGATACAGTTAAAGTACTCTTTGGTGCATTCTCTAGTTCATCCTATAAAACAAAAGAATAATCACTTATTTAAGCTACAATAGTACTAAAAGGTTTATTTATTTTTATAATGTACGAATCACAAAACATTTACAGCAAGAAAGACTTTCTAAGATTTTCTTATATAATTTTATGTACATTTTTGTATATAAAACTTGGCTTGCAATACCACTGACAACTTTTTATTCAGTCAACTACTGTTTACCCAGAACTTTATGTGCCAGACATGGTTCTAAACTAATTTGTATTTACTTGCATTAATTGTATTAACCAATTTAAAAAGTAAAAAAAAAAAATCTTTCCCATCTGACTCTTTTAGTAAGAGGAACAAAAATAATAAATTACAAAAATAATTAGCAACAGTTATGCTATGTGTTAATTATTAACATGCATAATGGGAAAGGGGGAATAAAAGGTAAAGAAGGGAATTGAACCATAGAAAGAAACTTTCTATCTCCAGCATGAAGGAGGGAGCTCAGTGCAGACTTCCTTTAGTAGTGGAATGTGAGCAAAGATTTCCTGCCAGTGATAAACTCAGCCAACCAACCATCTGAAAGCAGCAAGGTCTGGACAAGGAAGGAGCAGTGGGAGCAGAGGAAGGAAGGCAAGAACAGGCAGGCCATGCCTCAATGAACCTCAGGGAGACTCTGGGAAGTAGGATGCTAGAACATCAAACTTTCTGTGATCATGGTGCCTGAGGGGTCGCTGATCCGGTCAAGACAAATACATAGTCCTTTTTATTAAATAATTAGGTCTAACAATACTAAGAAGCATTCTAATAATTCTGTAGCCATTTGAAAAATCATAATACACTTACATTGGAGGGAAATGGCTTTATTTCATTCTTAACTAGTCATTATTGCTTACAGGTGTGGGTGAGTACCCAATACCCTGGAAATAAATCAAGCTTTGCCATCCTGTGACTACTTCTACTGATGTTTACACAATATCTGTTTTGAGTCCATCAACCTCCCCCCAAAAACAGCTTTGTGCAGTTAAGCTATCCAAACAAATAGACTATAATTTAATATTAAACATCAAACTGAACTATATATCATATGGAAACTCTGCTTAATCTCCAACAGATGCCGCTGCTTCCCTTAGACCCTGGAACTATCCCATGCCTCCATTCCAGTGTGCTGCAGAGCCCGAGGTAAGCCATTGTGGTTCAGAACTCCAGTAGGTTCAGACCTGCAGTCAGCACACACTCTGTCCTTCTCCTGGGTCTCCTCTGTCCTCAAGTAGCTTCTCTGTTTCCCTTTCTGAAATAACTCTTGTCTAACTTCTTTTAGAGACGTCACTAACAGTCTTAATACAGTACAAGTAGAGAGAGAGAGAAAGAGAGAACACAGCACCAAGCATCTCATTATAGCAATCCTTCAGAAGCCTATACCCTGGTCAAGAACTCATTTCCGGGGCTGGAGAGGTGGCTCAGGGGTTAAGCCTCTGCCTTGCTAGGCAGAAGGTCCTGAGTTCGGATCCCAGATCCCATGTATAAGCGGGGGCGGCCTGCGCTTCTGGTCCTTGGTAGGGCGGAGCGTGTGAAACCTGGGGCAGAGTAAACAAGGAGGAGGTAGATGCAGTCCATGGTGGTTCCCGAATTTGTCCGTGGTTCTACACACACACACACACACACACACACACACACACACGCGCGCGCGCGCGCACACATACATACACACGCACGCACAACTGAATAAATAATAATAAAAAAATAAAAAAAGAACTCATTTCCTTCCCTCTAGGGTTCTTGCGTAGGGAAGTTAACCTATCTTAAATGTTTTAATACCAAGCAGATCAAAACAAAGATTAGCAGATTTAAATACCATACCTTCCCCATAGCATTGATATGGAAGGCTAGGGAAAATATTCCCTGTTCCCCACAAAGAAAATTCAATTTATATCACAAGCCAATCTACTCTCCTGTGCTAGAATTTACTTTCACATCTTACTTAAAGAATTAACTGTTAAAAGGATTATGAACAGGAGGGATAGGGTTGGAGGGCCACACCAGAAACAAGGAGAGAAGTGACCATGTTATAGTAGAGAAAATAGGTCTCCATCAAGGACTGCAAGTAAGCAATGTGACACCTGGTTAAGTTCACAGACGTTCATTCCTGATCATTTACAACTAAGGGGGTATGATCTCAACAGAAGGGGAGGGCATATAGTCTGGCAGATAAAAAGTAACCATTTTGCAAATGGGTGATTGACCCCTCCCTCACTGAGGTTTCCTACTTTTATTACATCTACCCTTGAATGTGCTCTTATAAGAAGACTCCAGTTTAACAGCTTTTTGTCTCTGGCCAGGGGGTGACATACAGTGCCCAGCAGGATGGAGTGAAGGGCATTGCAGGAGCAGCAAAACTGCAAAAGAAAATCAACAAACCACAATCCAGAACTTCAGAGACTCTATATCAACCACCTAGAACTAGGCCAGACTAATCTCTCCCCATCCTGAAGCTCAGGGACATTTGTGGAAGAGGGGGCGGTAAGAGTGGAAGAGCAAAAGGATGGGAGGAGCAATGACATGCAAGATACTCTACACAAGTTAGGGCCGAAGCAATCATAATTGGACTTTGCATGCCCTGCGCAATGTCCAACACACTATTGACCTCACAAAGTCTAGCATCTGCTAAAGGCACCAAGATCCTTGGAGGCAAGGGATTGGCAGCCACAGCAGCGTTCCTATGCTTAAGGGGAACACGGGAAAGGGTTCAGGGAAATGCCACTGGGTTCTTGTACGTCATCGGAGAGGAGGGCCCAGAGGAGAGTCGGGCATGCACAAGAAAGGACTCTCTGGGAATTGGGGCGGGAGGCACTGGGGGATGGGGACGGAGGGGGGAGGGGAGGGGGAGCAGGGGGGTCAGGGAGAGGAGGAGGGAGGGAAGGAACCAGTGTACCTATTAAGTTTGTATGAGCTAAAATAATAATAAAAAATGTATTAAAAAAAAGAAAATAATCATGCTAATCTAAGCAAAAAAAAAAAAAGAAGAAATATGGATTTAAGGAAAAAAAAGAATTAACTGTTAAATAATTTCCAAAATAGTGAAAATTTTAAACCATTATAAATTGCTTAAGAGGCAAGCTCCCTGTAACCCGTTGTGGGAATTGTCAAGGACTGGGGAAAAAAGCAATATTTTTATTCTAACGAGAGTAAAATACCAATGGCTTTCAAAGAAGGAAAGTCAGTGCTGGTGGTGAAAGTCAAGTCTGTTGTGCATCATGGTCTCTCTGCGTCGAGCCACCTTCAGGCTTTTCCTGTGGTGCAGCGCCAGAAAGAATGCTGTCTTAGTTCCCTTCAGATGCCACACGCTGCTATGGAGCTAGGCAGCCTGGCATTCACTCCTTCAACCTGAGAATTAAGTGAACTGGTTTCATGCAAAATTAAAGTAATGTAAAATAACCCGAGTCCCTATCCCTCCTCGATTATTTTTAAAGACCGTGATTTCTTGTCAAATATAATGAGAAGGAGATTATCTAAATTAAACCTCTGTTTATCTACATTGTTGGCTAACTATAAAGCTAGAGAGATTCTGATCCTCGCCTCCAGCAAGCATCCATCCTTAAGGCTTTGTGGTGACAGAGCGCCATCTAGTGCTAGGCATCATCTTAGGACTGTTCAAAAACACACAAATAGAACCTTAAACGCAATGGTAAAACAAATCAACAGATTGCTCACTGACCACCTACGTGATCACCACCATTTGTCTGAATCTTTTCTTAATTCTGGAATTGCATAGAGCTTTCACGAACGTGAGTTGTTCTGACTGTAGTGGGAACCGTGCTCACTAAGGAGAGAGAGGGAACTCTGCTGGAAGTTTTGCCAGTAATTTCATCAGCATTAAATAAGAATGTGAAGATAGCCACCAGGCTGCTCAGCTTGAGTGCGCCTGATTACATTTACCGCACCTCTTCTCAGAAATATATGGGCTACTTAGCATTTATATTGCACTTTCTGTCTCCAAACCACTTTGCAAAGCCTCTCGGACTAATTTCCCCCAATGCCCCTGTGGAGCAGTTATTACTTGTCTAGGAGTCTCTCCATGGGAGCTTTTGACGCCTGCTACGCTGTGAAAGGGTGAACTGCATTTTCCAAAGAGGATTTCTCCAAAGACTTAGCCCAGAGTCAAAGAACAATCACCACAGATAATCTTACTGTCTTCTCTTGAGCAAAGAAACAAAGACTTATAACCATGTAAATGGTGAACACATTACCATTTCCTTCAAGAGAAAAATGTCAGGATGAAAGAAAGCATCATGTTAATCAATATAAGATCATCTCCATTATTTCCAAGTGCTGCCACACCAAAGCAGTTGTCAGGAAATAAAAGCATTGGACTTAGAGTTAACCAGAGCCAGGAGGTCAATGAGACGGTGAGAACACTGAACGAGGATCTTAGATAGTAGGACTTCTGACATATGAAGGAGCTGATATCTTTAAAATCCTAAGCAATGACCATATCTAACTTTCAGAAACCAGTTATGCACTGCAACATTAGCTTAGTGGTATGATATAGTACAAAAATAGTAAAAAAATAGTCGTTTAATAAACAACAGTCACATTTTTCCATATGTAATTTGAGTTTGGAGATTGTAACTGGGGTCTTCTCTTTTTTAAAAGGAAACAGTAGTCAAATGAGGTGGGGTGCACCTGTAATTCCAACACTCGGGAGGGCAAGGTAGGAATTGAATTCTGAGCTACCTGAAATGCAAGTAAAAGAAGAAAACAAGGGATGGCACCTTTAAAATCAGCACAGCAAGTACGTGACTCCTAGGCCCAGGGTGGCAAATTAGGATGTTTCAAAAGAATGAAGCATGTTAAATAAAACCTATCGTGAAAAAAGAAAGAGCTGAGCTGGCCCAGAAGGTGAAGTTGGCTCCTAAGCAAAGCATAATAGCAACGGTGAGCACAGAGCCAGGACACGCCAACACAGACAGAGAGGACCAATATACATCCCTTTTTCTACTTCCATATTTCTTTTTCTTCATCCCAGAGATTACCAAGAGACCCATGACAAGCCTCCATAGCACACATGAGACTGAAAAACATCTGAAATAATCATCTAATACTTCCAGCTTTAAATTTAGAAAGAAAAGATTATTCCATGGTATGTGGGAAGCAAAAAGAATTAATGCATCACACATCATATCCAAAATCCTTTCTGCAGACCTGGAGGATTTTTTTAGTGATATCTCAATGCCAGCTTTTTCAAAAAAAAAATCTCTAGTTATAGCCGCTTTACATAAGGGAATTCATTAGTGTTCTGTTATCCACAGTATTTTCATTTATTTTAGGATTTCAGGAAAAGGAGATAGTGTGAACTAAAAAAAAAAGATCTGTTGAGCATATTCATTAGGCCGATTATTTTGGAAGTTAAAAATAAGTCTTGAAATGATTCCCTAACAGGGAACCTTATCATTTCAAAAAAAAATTCATTTTGGGTTTGGAAAGGAAACGGAGGTGGATCCTTGCTCCAAGAGCTGAGCATTCCAAGACAGCAAGATCTATAACACATGAAGAGTCGCTGATACCAATAAACTCTCAAGTTCTCCATCGCCAAGGATCCCTCATGGCTGGTGGGGGTCACACAGTCACTTAGCGTAATTTCCTTTAACCATCCTCATCAAGAACCTACCTACCGGACTAAGGAGGTAGCTCTGGGGTAAAAGCCTTTGCCCAACAAGCAAAAGGACCTGAGTTGGGATCCCCAACTTCCACCTAAAAATGTTGGGTGGATAAGACTTCAACCTGTAATTCCAGCCCTGGAAGCCAGAGCCTGGGACATCCCAGAGCAAAGCAATAAGAAAACAAAGCAATCCAGGAGATCCCTGATGTTACTCTTAAGTCTCTGCAAGCACACACACTGAAGTGGCCTCTTGTGCATGTGCGCGCGCGCACACACACACGCACCAAAAAGAAACCCATCTATTTACATAGAATTGGTAAATTATGATTTGCAATTACTAATTCTTTAACCTCTTCTATTTAAAACAGCATTAATCAAGAGGTTTGAATCCTCCATTTATCAAATGTGAGCATCATCTCATGCCTAGTTTTTGCCAGCGCCCTCCTGGCAGCAGTAAGTATAGATTTCCTGACCATCATATCTCGTGGTTACTGCTTCTTGACCTGTCAAGCACAATGGGCCACATCTGACTATTTCAGGGTGATGTGAAAACATCCTACTCAGAGACTGTAACCCCGTTCATTTGCCCCCAGCATGCAGACTCCTGCCTCTGTCAGTCTCTAAATTTTCACTGCACCCCCATCACAGTCAACACTCTGAATTCTTCCTGGAGCAGCTGGGAATGATCCCTGCATCTCACTTACCAGCGCAGATGCGCGGCCAATCACTGCCCCACACCTGTTTGTCCAGCTCTTCCCCTCAAAGTTTCTGGTCACTAGATGTAGTTCCCATGTTTGGTCATGGCACTTTCAAGGCCAGATCCTGCAGTGCTCCGTAACCATGAGTGTAAAAATTTGCCATCAATAATAGCCATCTCAGGGCTACCACATGTGAATTTACACAGATCTGTACTCCTAAGTCCCTGCTATCACCGATTCCCTTTCTTTCTCATAACAAACTTAAATTTTGACAATATTTGTTTGCACAGTGGGAAGGATTTGTAGATGTCTACATGGCTTATTGAAAATGTCATTATCAGATCAATGGATAAGGGTTGAAGACCCAGATATAAGCCCACACAACTACAGCCATTTGATCTTTGACAAAGGGGCCCAAAAAATCCAATGGAAAAAGAACAGCACCTTCAACAAATGGTGCTGGCAAAACTGGATATCCACATGCAGAAGATTAAAACTGGACCTGTACTTGTCACCATGTACAAGACTTAACTCCAAATGGATCAAGGACTTCGATATAAGGCCAGAGACTATAAAAACCATAATTGAAAGGATAGGGAACTCCCTCGAGCTGATTGGGCTAGGCCAACAGTTCCTAAACGGACATCCAATAGCACAGTCACTGCAACCAACACTCAACAGATGGGATCTTGTGAAATTAAAGAGCTTCTGTTCAGATAAAGAGATTGTAACTCCAGCACAAAGGCAACCCACAGAATGGGAGAAAATCTTCACTAACCACATATCTGATAGAGCTCTATTATCCAGAATGTACAAAGAACTTAGAAAACTAAACACCAAGGAAACTAATGGGCCAATTAAAAAATGGGCCTTGGAACTTAAAAGAAACTTTACCAAGGATGAAATTAAAATGTCTAAAAAATATCTTAAAAAATGTTCCACATCCTTAGCCATCAGGGAAATGCAAATCAAAACTTCCCTGAGATATCATCTCACCCCGGTCAGGATGGCAAAAATCCACAATACAAACAACACCAAGTGCTGGAGAGAATGTGGAGAGAGGGGAACTCTCCTACATTGCTGGTGGGAATGCAGGCTCATACAGCCACTCTGGTGAGCCGTCTGGAGATTCTTAAAGAGGTTAAAGATTGAAATGCCATATGACCCTGCTATTCCACTTTTGGGAATAACCCCCCATACAGCAAAACTTCACCTCAATAGCACAAGTACGACCATGTTCATAGCAGCACTGTTTACAATAGCAAAGTCATGGAATCAACCCAAATGTCCAACAGTTGACGAGTGGATAAGGAAAAATGTGGTACATTTATACAATGGAATACTATTCAGCCATCAAAAATGATGAATTAATGCCATTTGCCAGAAAATGGATGGAATTGGAAACAATTATATTGAGTGAAGTATCCCAGACATGGAAAATTAGGTGCCGTATGTACTTCCTAATAGGTGGATCATAGTACCAAACCCACTTAGAGACACTCAAAGACAAATTTCTGTAATACCTACAGTAATTGTAAAGATTATAAACAGGAGGGATGGGGAAGGAGGGCCCCACCAGAAACAAAAAGAGGGGATCATGTTACAGCAGAGAAAATAGGCCACCATCAAGGACTGCAAGTAAGTAATGAGACATCTGGTTAAGTTCACAGACTTTCCTTCCTGATCATTTGCAACTGATGGGATATGATCGCACCAGAAGAGGAGGGCATATAGGCTGCCAGACAGAGGGTAACCATTTTGCAAATGGGTGATTGACCCTTCTCTCACCATGGTCTCCTACTTTTATTCCATCTACCTTTGAATATATTTTTATAACAAGACTCTAATTTAACAGGTTTTTATCTCTTGCCAAGAGGTGACATCCAATACCCATCAGGATGGAGCCAAGGGCATTGCAGCAAAACTGAAAAAAAAATCAACAAACCATAATTCAGAACATCAGAGATTCTATATCAACCACTTGGAATCAGGCCTGCCTAATCTCTCCCCATCCTGAAGCTCAGGGAAATTTGCAGAAGAGGGGATGGTAAGATTGTAAGACCACAAGGATGGGAGGAGCAATGATATGCAAGATACTTCACACAAGTTAGGGCCGAAGCAATCATAATAGGACTCTGCATGATCTGCGCAATGACCAACATATCGTTTACCCCTCAAATTCTAGCATGGACTAAAGGCATTAGGATCCTTAGAAGCAAGGGATTAACAGTCACAATAGTGTTCCTATACTTAAGGGGAACACAAGAAAGAGTTCTAGGAATTGCCACTGAGTCCTTACACCTCATCAGAGAGGAGGACCCAGAGGAAAGTTTGATATACACATTAAAGGATGCTTCAGAGATGGGGGGAGGGGCACTGGGAGAAAGGGAGGGAGGGAGGAAAGGAAGGGGCAAAGGGGGGAGGGAACAGAGAGGTCCAAGGAGGGGTGGAGGGAGAGAGAGGACAGAGGTTCCTATTACGTTTGTATGAGCAGAAAAAAAATTTCATTATATTGTTTTATCACCTAATCATGATGAACCAATACTAAAAAATTACTAAACCTTTCATTTGAACAAGACTGACAAAATATTTTTCATTTTCTTAAAAAAGAAATTAAAGCCCAATCCTAGACAAAGAAATTTTATCTCCGTCTTTGTCCATGTGACAGACATAAGCAATTCTTCTCAACTCAGCTGAGAAAAAAAAAAGAAAACATGAGATTTCTCCCAAGTATGTGGGAAGTGACCATGAACAATCCTGAGATCTGCACAAGTAGAGGATTTGTCTTTGTAATTGCAAGATTTCCTAAGTATTAACCACCCGGCAGCTGTGTTTGTTCTGTCAACCTTTGGAGTTCCAGCGATTGTGAAGCACATCTCTAGGTGTGTCTGAGAGAGTCTCTGGAGACCATTAGACTCTGAGAGCTCTGACATAATTAATACATCGATCCTTTGATGGATTCCTAATGGGATGGTGTTTTGGGATGATGTTATTGGGTAAAAGGCATAAGGAAAGGCCAGCTGGAGGAAGCAGGTTGCTACACCAAGTCCCTGGTGGCTATATTTTGCCCTGGTCTTTTTCTGTTTTTTTTTTTTAACTCTGCCACCTGTTCACAATGAGGTGAAGATCTTCTCACCTATAGGATCACACTGCTGTGAAGTTCCGCCCAAGTATTTGGGGCCATGTGATCATGGACAAAACTTCTGAAACCATGAATGTCCTTCCTCAAAAAACAAAAATTCTCCCCCTAAGTTGTTTAACAGCCTTCTCACATTGACATTAATGAAAATTTTTTATTTTTATGAGTGAGGAAAACAAGTTTTACACAGAACATTTTATAAGCATTCAAATATTTACAATAGTAAAATTGCATTTATAGGAATCTTCCCCACCATAAAAAAAAATAGAATCCTGAAAATTTGGGGTGATAATACAAAGATGCTTTTTATGCAGTTAAATCTTTTCCATTTATTAAGTATTCAAATCATTGATAAAGTTAATTTGTAGAAGCGAGTGGACTGTTAGAACTATCTCTCTACCACCAGCTTTAGCGCTATGAAAGGACGCATTTACTCCACAGCATCTGGTATGTGGAAAACTGCTAAAGCTGGGTCCATTGGGAGCCCCACCAGGCTTCACACCTCTGTATCCTGGCCATAGCATGCCCCCCAATGCTTCGGAACACCTAGAAAATTAATCCCATGTACACCCCAGCAGTACAGCAGCCATGTTTGCCATGGGTACCCCTAGGAAGATTCATGCAAACTAAACCAAGCAAAAAAGTGAGGGAAAAATATAAATGTTCATAAAACACAACAAAGAAACACAAAAAAAACACTGTAACTCTCCACAATAATACAACTCCTGTATACTGAAAACTATATGATAATGAGACAGCTGAAATACCAGGACATATACAAGACTCAAATGAACAGACCTAACACAAATGTAAGGGAAGTAGAAGGAACAGTCGACAATTTGTAAGAGAAATTTAAAAACATGGAGGAAAAAAAATCCAGAAAGAAAAATGAGACTGTGAAAAAAATGAAGCAGAAGCGCTGGGAATGACAAGTTCAACGAAACACGTGAAAGACTCAGTGGAGACATCAATAGATGAGGCCAACCACAGGAGGAGTTTCAGGTAAGGAGTTTCAGTACTTCCAACAACTCTGACATGCCTTTAAGAGACCAAACCTAAGAACTCATGGGGGAAAGAACAAGTCCAGATAAAACCCAAAAGCATACATAATTTGTTCAGTGAAATTATAACAGAAAATTTCCAAGACTTTGAAAAGAAACAAACACTGAACACAAAGGGCATTCAGAATCCCAAGTAGACAAGAGCCTCTTTACAGCATATCATAGTCATGATGTCAAAAACAAAAGCAAAGAAGCTATTAAAAAGCTGTAAGGGAAAAATATCAATTTATGTACAAAGACAAACATTTCAGAATAACATCAGGTCTCTGGTTAGCAAAACTAAAAGCCAGGAAAGCATAGGATCATGTATTCAAGCTCTCAAGGTAAATTACTACCAATCAAGACTGCTAAAGTTGACATAAGATCTTATGGGTCAGGGTGTGGGGAGAAAGTAATGAAATACATGAAGGAAGAGGGCAGGTCTTCAGGTAGAGTACAGGGACCAGCCAGATAGATAGCAAAGTATGTGTTAATACGTCATAATGAAATCCATTATCTTACATGCTCACTTAAAATAAAAATTAGCACAGCAAAACAGAAGTTACAGGAGATGTTCTTGCCCATCAGTCTCTGTAAGCAGGTAATAAAAGAGCCATCAGAGAAAAGTTGTAGCTTGGATTATTTTCTCAACCTTCACTCCCTTGGGATTTTTCTGTTTATGCTTTGGTTGACTTGTGTTATATGTTTAATATAGAAGAGTTAGATCCTTTGTAAATACATTCAATATTCTAGAGAAAAGCAACATCTAAATACTTCTATTTTTTATATTTTATGTATTAAGGAGCAAGAAGTGAGAGAAAAGACACATGGGCCATAACATGGGTGTGGAGATCAGAAAACAGATTTCAGAGGTCATTTGTTTCCTTTCACCACAAGGGTTCTGGAAATCAAACTCGGGTTGCTAGATTTGAGAGCAGGTGACTTTACCCATCTCACACACCCAAATGCTTCTCCTTAAAGAGTCCATGTGGGTACTTATTACTCTAAACTTGAAAAAATAAACATGACCACGTAGAACACTTTAGCCTCATCAACCCAATGGACATGGTCAGACAGCAGACACAGTTTCCAGACTTAGTCCCACAGTCCCTGTTTTAGAGATATGCTCATGTATCATCCTTTCTGGAAAGCTCAGTGTTGCAGTTCACTTTCATGATTGCCGATAAATGACAGTCCGGTTACAGTTCTCAGTCCAGCTTGATGGGAGAACATGCACCAACACCAGGGCCAAAGGAACTGCATAACAGCTGAGAGATGGACAATCCTTACTTGCCAGGCCAGCATGTCTGGCCAAGTGTACAGAAGGACATTTTATTCACCTTTTCAGGGATTAATCCACCCACCACAGGCTGGGCCTTCCCCATCAGCTAGACAATCTCCTTCAGGTTTGCTGTGGGCTTAACCCAGCCACTAATTCTTCACAAATGTGCCCAGAGCTCAAACCTTCAACCATCAAGTTGACACCTGTGCCTAATTATGACACTCAGTGAACCATATTTGGTTTGATGTGATTTGATCCTCTGTTACCTGACAGCTGTAGGGACCTATGGAGAAAGTAAGAATACATGTTTTTAGGCAATTATTTTATGCTCTGACTTTGGATATTCTATTGGCTGGAGTCTCAGCATGGGCTGTCGACTGGAATATTTGCATGTAACCTAAGCCTTCTGAAATTCCTCAAATCAGGACCACTGAGGACTTCATAGTAACTTGGAGAATCCAAGGACAAGTATTCCAAGACAAAACAGAAAACATCATTTTCTTTTTCTATAGCATTATAATAAACCAGTTAGTTGGGCACAAGACAACTCACCAGTATCATTTGAAGATTCTGTATCCCATGAATTTCATAATACTTTCATCAGTGTTTGGACTAAGTTTTTAATTGATTTTTTAATTAGTATTTAGATACTATGGCATTATTCAAGCAAAATATGCTTTAGTTGACTATTCTCATCACCCATTACCCCATCTCCCCACCCCTTCTTTTATTACACCCTCCACAAAAATCTCTTTTCCACTTTCATGTCACACCTCTCCCTGCCCCCTTTCCTCAGCATCTCTTTTTACCCTCTCTTGGTCTCCATTCTAATTTTCTAGACTTAGTCCACTTTACTTCATCTATATATATTGCAAGCTATATATTCCTTCTTACTACACTGTGAAACCTCTGTTTTCTCTATTTCCTTCACAGAGTGTCATAGTTAGATACAACTTCATGATTGAGGGTTCAAGCTCTGGGCACATTTGTAGAGAATTATTTGAGTTAAGCCCAGAGCCAACCTGCGGGAATCTTGTCTAGTGGATAGGGAAAGCCCAGCCCACAGTGGGTGGGACTAGTCACTGGGCAGATAAACAAAACAGAGGGAACTGTTTGAGAAAGGGGTGAGAACCTATGGTTTTATCTTTCTGATTTTCGGTCACCTCGCTTATGACTTTCCTGGTCTGTTCATTTCCCTGAAACTTTTATAATGTTTTTAACAGCTGAGTAACATGCCATTGTGTATATGTACCACGTTTTTACCCATTTATGTACCAGTAGACATTTAGGCTGGTTTTATTTCCTTGTTACTATGAATAGACCAGCAATAAACATGGACTTTCAGGTATCTCGTCGTAAGATATGGAGCACTTTGGGTGTATGCCCAGGAATGATATGGATGGGTCATATGGTAATTCTATGTTTAGTTTTTTGAGAAATTTCAATACTGATTTCCATAATGACTAAACTACTTTGCACTCCCACTAGCAATGAATAAGGGTTCCTTTTCCTTCACACTCTTGCCAACATTTGTTGTCAACTTTCTTGATGACAGCTTTCTGATTGGGGAGAGATGGTTATTTCAGCGGCTTTAATTTGCATTTTCCTAATAATTGATACTGAACATTTCTGTATTTATTGGTCATTCATGTTTCTTCTTTTGGGGTGTGTGGGGGGGGGTTGATTTCTGAGGTTATTTATAAATTCTAGGCTAGAGAGATCTCTCTTCGGGAAAGCAGCTTGCTGCCTGATCCTGACCACCTGACTTTGGATCCCCAGAACTACCTAAAAGCCAGGTGTAATGTCTTAAGCCCTGAGCATCCATGGGACATGGGAAGCAGAGACAAGCCTCTCTGCAAGCCCTCAGGCTACGCACCCTAGCTTAAACTGCACACAGGAGACTCTATCACAAACACAGTGGAAAGACTAAGACTGACATGACGAGGTTGCCCTCTTGTAACAAGGACGTGCGCCGCAATGACCTCCACACTGCAATGCCCTCGTTAGCCTGTAGTCCAATTCAAGTTAAGAGAAGTCCCAACCCTGCTTATCTAATCCCTCAGCCATTGTGAAAGGAGCTGGGACAAGCCCTGAACCAGGACCCTCCATCCAGCTCTACTCATCTGCTTCACCATTGCTGGCTGCATTGCAGTCTCTCCTCCAGGCTCTTCCTAACTAATGACTTCCTGTGCCCCTGTGACTAATCAGACATGTCCCTAGTGGTAGGCATGTAGGTCGGCCAGCCACCTTGTTTTCAAGGGAGTTAGAACTTCTAGAGAAATAGTAAAGAAGCCCTGAATATCAAGAAAAGCATTTTTAGATTTTGAAAGTTTAGACAAAGAGAAAGAGAGTTTTGCTCTCTGAGCTTAAAGCTCAACAGTCTGTGTTTTGCTGAGACAGAAGGAACTGACAAATGGACTTCAGGGAGCAAGAAGCCTCAAGTTCCTCTCATCTATTTAGCATAGTAAGTAGATCGGATTACTGGAAGGTGGAGGAGTAGAATCCTGGCCATGTGATTAACAGACAGGACTGCATTTACATAAGTGTGAACACCTTGATTTCAGGATTACCAGGCATGTCAGTCAGATACTAAAGATACCTTGGCAACAAAAGATTGAGCCTTTCAGCACTTCTGTGAGGAATTTAAACTCTGAGCAAACCTGCAAGAGATTATCTAATTGATGTGGAAGAACCAGCCCATGGTGGGTAGGACCATTCTCTGGGCAGGTGGCTAAGACGGAGAAAGGTGATTCAGTAGCTAGGCATATTAATATTCAGACATTCTGACAAGAGAAAAAGTATGTCCCTCTCTCAGTTCCTTTTGTGGATGTGACCAGTTCCCTCTCTCCTGATGGTGATATGAACTCTCCTGCCATGCCGATGAAGTAGAACCAAGAACTGCAGGTGAGAAAAAAATCCTGGATCCTCTAAATTGTTTGGGTCCTGCATTCATGTAAGCAGCATGAAGTAGAGCTGTGACACCAGAGAAGGGAGAGGCAGAGATTAGCTGAGTCAACTCCCACCTTATGATCCTGAGCCTGTGTCTCTAACTTAATCCAGAGAATGCCATTCGGCTAGTATGACTAGCTAGTTTGCTCTGGGGGTTCCCAGACTCTACCTTTTGATGCTGAAATTACTGGTCGGCTGCCATGTCCACCTAGCATATTTTACATAGGATCTGGGGGTCCAAGCTCTGTCTTGTTTTGATATTTTTTTTTTTAGCTTGAAAGCAAGCATGCTAACTATTGAGTTCTCTCTCCAACCCCAATGTCTTTATTAGATTTTTCTAAAACCACTCCCTTGACTTAGCAGAATAGTATTACACTGCAAATAAATGTTAGGGTTAAGCAATGAGGTTAGAAACACTAAGGAAAGTTGAAGCTCAGGGAAATTTGCGGAAGAGGGGGCGGTACAATTGTAAGAGCACAAGGATGGGAAGAGTCATGATATACAAGATACTTTACACAAGTTAGGGCCAAAGGAATTATAATAGGACTCTGCATGATCTGCACAGTGACATATCATTGACCCCTCAAAGTCTAGCATGGACTAAAGGCACTAGGATCCTTAGAAGCAAGGGATTAACAGTCACAATAGTGTTCCTATACTTAAGGGGAACACAAGAAAGAGTTCTAGGAAATGCCACTGAGTCCTTACACCTCATCAAAGAGGAGGACCCAGAGAAAAGTTTGATATACACATTAAAGGATGCACCAGGGATGGGGGGAGGGGCACTGGGAGAAAGGGAGGGAGGGGGAAAAGGGAGGGGGAAAAGGGGGAGGGAAGAAGGAGGTACAGGGAAGAGTGGAGGGAGGAAGGGGACGGGGTACCTATTACATGTGTATGAGCGGGGAAAATAAATAAATAAATAAATAGTAAATCTCAAATAGATGACCTAAGTTTCCTTTCCAGAAAAAAATGGAGGAAATTAAATTATATCCATAGTGAATAAGAAGTGAATTATATCCATAATGAATAAGCTAAATTTAGAGCCAAAGTAAAAAAAACTAGAACTAAAAAATCTATAGAAAAGTCAAAAAAAAAAAAAGAAAGAAAAAGAAAGAAAGAAAGAAGAAGAAAGAAAGAAAGAAAGAAAGAAAGAAAGAAAGAAAGAAAGAAAGAAAGACTAAGGAAAGCAAGCCAGGGGCTTGCAACTAGATGTGAGGGAGCCAGCCTGACCGAACAGCGGAGGGACACGACTGTAACACAGTGTACAGGAATGTAACTCTGCATGCTGCTGATAAATTCACAGCCAATGGCTTAAGGAGTAGGGTTTTATTTTGACTTATAATTCTTGGTTACAGTTCCCTGTTCAGCTTGGCAGGAAAGCTTATACCAATACCACATTCACAGGATCACTGAGAGAGAGATAATCCTCAATTGCCAGACCAGCATGTCTGGCCAAAGATACAGAAGGATGTCAACTTCCTTAACCAGTTCCCTCCATTTTATTCATCTGCCCAGGCCTAGTCTCACCCGCCATCAATCAGACAATCTCCTGCAGGTTTACCCAGGACTCAACTCAACTACCAATTCTTCACAACTATTCCCATAATAACCCTTCAACTGACAAATTGGCATCTGTTTCTAACTATGACAAGGACCTTAGAAACAAGAGCAAAGCAAGTCTTGGCAGCCTCCAGCTGTCTCCCATTGTTACCAGCGTTATTAAGGTCAGAGCCTGTATTCTGACAGGCCAGGCAAGATAGGCTTGGTCAGACATCCTTAGTAAGATCATTAAAAGAGCCAAATTAACAGTGAGAAACCGAAAAAGGAGATTTGTTCAACATGCCACATTGAGAAGAGCAAAGAGAGCTAATGACTATCCAAGTCCATCTTCAGGATCCTGACATGAGGGCTGGGTTTAAGTAGAAGACCAGAATTTTAAAAAGCTAAGCTGTCCTGATTCAGACAAGCAGGGTGTCAAACATTATTGACCCATCATTGTCTTGGCTCCAGATTGTTCTGCAGTTGTACCACAAGTGGTCTGGCAAGTTGTAAATCTGTTTCTAGGAGATGACTGGCCTCAGACCTCAATCTTTTCCTTCCTCCAGATTATATTCTTGGGGGAAATTCAAGTTGCTTTGTGTTCATAGGTTTTAATATTCCAATCCCCAAAGAGAGAGATGAGGGGTGAAAGGACAGTTTCATGCATAAATGAATTTATGTCATTTTCATTCCATAATACTTAATCCCATCCCTCCTCCTTTTCCCTCTGTAAACCTTCTTCTCAACCAGTTTCCCTCTTACCATTATGTCTTTTTACATATGTGGCCCACTAAGTTTCGACTAGGTTGCCTTTAATGGCATGTTCCTGTGTACTTGCTGAAGCATGAGTGGCACATCAATGAATGTACCATTGAGGAAAGTAGCCCACCTCTACCACTAACCTTCAGTAGTCTTTCAGTACCTCTTGAGGTCTTCCCTTCATGCCGAAATATTGATAAGCCAAACCTTGTGCAGGTCTTATGGAAGTAGACACAGCTACGGTGAGACCATGAGTGCAGCAGCCCTGTCATGTGAAGATCATATCATCTTCCTGCACCCCTCCACTTTCTAGTCTTATATTCTTATTCAGGGAATTATTCAATATTCCCTGAGCCTTGGGGTGGAAGATAGTTAATAGGTCCTGTTTAGAGCTGAGCGCTCTACAGTCACTTATTCTTTGCACCTTGGAAGCTTCTTGGTCAAGTACTGAGAACTGCTATAATCCAAAAATATAAAAATAAGTGTTTTGATTAAATACTGATGTGTTCTCATAAGCAAATCTTAGAAGTTTGCTCTAGAGCCTGTGGCTTTCCCTTCCACAAGTTCTTAGCCTTATGTACTGCACCTTGCTGAAAAGTGGGCCTTAGATCAATCAGACAGCACTTGATTATCCTCCTACTATTCATACTACTTTACATTTTGGCTTCTAAAAAGCAAGCAACCTCCTCTACCTCTCATAACCATCAGCAGGATGTTCTTCCTTGTCTGAGGCCCAACAAAATGGATCCAGCCAAAGGGGCTGACAGCTCTGAAACCAGGAAAAAAATTCAGTCTTTTTTCCTTTCAGGTTGTGTATCTCAAGTGTTTATCCAGTAACAAAAACAGCTAACACAACGTTCTCCTTAGTAACATTTTTATCAAATCACCATCATGCTATACAAAATTTCAGGCAAGAAGATTTTTCAGTATGCATTTTTCCTCATACTGACTCTAAGTCTTTTGCTTTGCCAAAAGTCATTACAAAATCTAAAAGCCTGATGTGGGATAAAACCTGATAGGAACCTCCTAAGATATTATTAATATATCAAAAAATTCTAGCTTAAAAAAAGAACAATGATAGACAGTCCCTATACAGAGGAACATGGAAAGAGAAAGATACAACAAACAAAAAATTCCCTGAGATGTTCCATATAGAACCCAGAGGCAATTAAACAATGAGAGAAGTAACAAGTATGTGATACTTCTGATAAGCTGTTGGTCAGAGAAGTCTCAAAACCCCTCCCCCTCACCAATATAGGCTTTTGCCATTGCTTTTGATTGTCTTCCAAAAACTAATACTAAGACCTTATTACTGAAGATGCAACCCATAATGGATTACAGAATATAAACAAAAAACACCAGCTGGAACTGGTCTGGAAATTTCTTCCTTACTGAAGAGCTTACATGGTACCAGAGAGTACTAGGAAAGCTACAGGGAGAGAAAAGCAATCAAAGGTCTCATCAATCGTGAAATCTGCAAGTTGAAAAAACAACCACCAGTGTAGTAGTGGCATGAATATGAGGGAAACAACCAACAGCTTTCTGGTCAGATTTAAGGCCAGCTTATAGGTCGCAAGGAAGTGCAGGCTATGAATGTTTAACTATGAAGACACTATGCCAAACTGCCTCTTAAATACCTGATATTAAATCCATAGATTGGAGGAGCACTCAACACTCAATCTAGAAGTCACCTTCTACAACACAAGGTATTTGCTACAGAAAAGCATAATGTTCCGAAATACAGAAAATAAGTGACTGTGTACTGCTTGGCACTAAATTGATCATCTAAGGCAGCACACCCACCCCCCACCCCAAGGCTCAGGGAACATCTCAGAAGAGATGGTGACAAGACTGTAAAAGCCTGCAGTGGGACAGAAAATATCTTCTGGGCATGACAGGGTTATTTCATGGCCAGATTCATGATTTCATGACAAATATGTGCAATTCCATAAGAATTGCATGGGATTTGTCCTATCAACATCTCACCATTAAAGGGAAAAGAGCCCAAGAAACTCCACACCACTCTAAGAGACTGATAAGGAGTAAGTAATATTGTTAGGGAAGAAAAGGAAGATGCAATTCTCAATGGTGTATCCACTGATCTATGATACTTTTTGGAGCATGAATGTCAGTCAAATGTCATCAAAAAAACATGAGAGGAAACAGGGGGTCACACAGGTGAAAAGACTTGAACATAGGAAGGAGTCTGACAGGGGAGATGACAGACTATAAAAGGCATATGAGAGGGGATGGGATTGGGGACTGAAGGGTAAAAATATGATAAATTCACTATATCCATATATGCAACATTAAAAAATACCTCTAAGTGGAAGATAAAAATTTAAGAAAAGAATAAAAATTTTTGGGACTAAATTTGCAAGGAAATAAAATATACCAGAATAATAAAGGCAGTCCTAAGAGGAAATTTTATAGTTCTAATTGCTTACAGTGAACAATTAAGAAATTTCAAAGAAAGAATTAATGATGCAACTTAAGACCTTAGGAAACAAGGGAAAAAAAAACTCCAAATCTAGTAGATGGGGAGAACAAATGAAGATCAAGCAGAAATCAATGAATTAGAAAGAACAAGGTGACATCCACAATGCAAAAAAATCAATGAGTAAAGAGTAAGTTCTTTGAAAAGTCAAATAGCAGTTGGAAATCCCTATACAAATTAACAAAAACACAGAGAAGAACAAAACTAACAAAATTAGAAAAGAATCATGATAAAATACAGCAATACAAAGGAAATTTAGAAAATTATAAGTACATATCTTAGTAAGTTCTATTTCTCTGAACTGGAAAGTCTAAAAGAAATGAATTCCTGGATGTATACAGCATCAAAATTAATTATTAGGAATTAGTAATATAATAAAACTATGCCCAGCAAGAATATCAATGATATAAAGTCACCAACTAAAAGTAAACAAGAAATCTAAACTCTTTGACTTTCTAGTGTAATCCTTTGATTGTACTATAATATGTATTTACCTAAAAATAGTTTTTTTGTATCTATAATACCAAGATTGATTTTTTTTCCAAAAGTCTTATATAAGTAATGGGATCTTAAAAATAAAGCTCATTTTAACATATACTAGGCTAACATGTCTTTTACTATTATATCTCATTATTTGCTGAACACTTTGATCAATACATAATACAATTCCTGTCCTACAAAAACTCATAGCCAGAGGACATAGGAGGTTTGGTTTACAGTAAATCATTAAAAACAAATATTTACTGAGTATCCATTTTGTGTAATGTGCTTTCTGGCAACAGGGGTTGTCATTCCTGATTCCATTCACGAGATGAAAATTAGCTAAGTCTTGAGTGAAGAGTAGGTGAATCTCTAACCAAGAAAAACAGTCATGAGAAAGGAATAAGGAACAGAGGCATAAAGGTATATCATGGTAAAAAATGTTTGGCATCTGTTTGATGAGTATCTATTTCCTTCTTTTGTGATAACTGCATCCCAATTTCATTTGACAGTCCATTCTTTAGTCCTTAGCTTGCTGAAAATTAAGAATACTAAGAAAAGACATTTAAGCCTAATGTCAATAATCAAACCACTTGGTTAATCACAGCAATAACAGCTATACAGTATTCACATGTTCTGTATACTGTGAGCCCCAGCTCCCAAAAGACAATGCAAACAGAACCAAGCAGCTCTCCCACATATAGTGTAGTGTGTGTTACAGGAACCACATGTTTTACAATAGGCATTAAGTAAGTAAGGCCATCTCAGGAAGTAAAATACGCTGAACATACAATCAGTTAACTGTCATGTTTCCTCTTGCATACTTCAATACTATAACCATAAAAAGTAAAGGTCGGAAGATCTTCATTAGATACTATATAACTGTGCTTTCGAAAAGCACAGAAATCATGTCAAAAAATTCCATCCCAGGCAAAAATCCCCAAATTTTAACTGTGAGAATGAGCCAGCACTTCAGAGAGAACAAGAATCATTTTCAGAAGTAGTTGGCCGTCTACTGGGATAGAGAAAACAGTGTCTTCCGCCTTGTTGTAACTCATCCATTTCATTTGCCAGGTCACTTTGAAGCTATCTCATTTGAAAAATGACTATGCACTATGAAAATAAAAGTATCTTTTCCTCATAGGTTTTGTCTGATGAAAAGCAAAGAAAAAACATTTGTTTTCAACAGAACTGAATTTATAATAAGTCCATTATTTAGAGGGATAAATCATTTGAGTAAATGTTGTTAAAAAGACTTGGACAAATTTAATCAGTAAGAAATATGCCTTAATTCAAGACACTTCAACAAAATAACAAAAGACTGGGTGACTTCAATGATATAAATATGGTTGTCACAGTTCTGGAGTCTGAGATCAGGGTGCCAGTATGCAAAGGTTCTTGGCAAGCACCCTCTTCCTGACTTGCAAATGACTGACTTCTCTAATGGCCTCATAAAGTGGTAAATTTCTCACCTTCACTTACAGAGACAGGAAAAAATACATTTGTTAAAAGTTTGGCTTATAGCTTTTTCTAATAATGCACATAAGCACCTACAAGTTAGCTGCAGTTTAATTCAGTGATCTATCTGCCAAAGTACGACGTCATCATACTTTGAACCATCTCCACGGGGAACTTGTATCTTTCAAAGGCTGAAAAGCACACTGTCTGACCAGGATTATAGGAAATAGAAGTAGCCATCCTTCCATTGGAGGGTCCAGACTTCAGGCCATGCTGAAGGCTCTCTGGGCTCCTCCCACCTACTACCCTGCCCTCAGTGACCATGCAGGTGTGAGAATGGAGTATGCTCAGAGCAGAGGGAAGGGGTCTGAAATATGTGATGTCCTCTGGCATCTCTGGGCTCTACATCAACCTCCACAGTCACACTGGCCCTTCTCCCTCTGCCAGTGTTGACATTTACAACCACAGTCTAATTTAAGCCTTGATCTGGTTTGTTAGAGGCCAGGACGGCCTCACTGGACCCGACCCTTAGACGGTCATATCCATCCAGCAAAATACTGAACCATCAGCTATATGTGGCCATCCCATACAGACCTCACAGCCTAGAGCAAATATCCCCGCCAGGCATGCCGTGCCTAATTTTGTGTACTTTATTTAAAACAGACAATGGAAAATGCTAGATTTTCTGGTCCATTCATTAACCAAAGGCAAGTGGGAAAGTTAAGCTTAAGTCATCCCTTTTTTAACTCAAACTATAATGGTTATACTAATTTGCAGCCCCAAAACAATGTGAAAGGGTTTCTGCATGTCACCAGAGCTTGCTATTTTATGTCTTTTTGATAACATTTTTAATGGAGTCATTGAGGTTTTGGTTTTCATTTCCTTGATGATTCAAGATATTGAGCATTCTTTTGTATACCTGTTGGCCAATTTGCTTTTTTAAAAAAAGTGTATTTAGGCCCATTATCCAGTTTTTAATTAAATTGTTTTTATTGATCTTTTCTATATTTCAATCTCTTATTAGATGTACAGCTTGATATTTTCCCCATTCTGTAATTGACCCTTCACTCAGTTGATGGTTTCATTTTTTTTTACTCAAATATTGCTTCTATTTTTTCCCTTGAATGCTTTCCTAATCAACCCTGAAGATTTTCATTGATCACTTATGCCGTTTGTGAAACTGTAAATTGTAGTTTCTCCTGTTTCACAATATGTGCATATAAGTTTTTAAGCTTCAAGAAATAGATTAATGTTAAGAAGTAGCATGCTCCATTTTATCATTTAGCAAAAGTTTGCTTTAGATGGATGTTTATTTCTGAAACATTTTTTACTGTGTTTTTTTAAGAAATTTTATTGAGAGAAACAAAGATCCAGAAGGTTCACACATGCATGCTGTCAGAGGACAACTGTAGCAAGTTGGTTCCCTCCTTTCGCCATGTGAGCTACAGGGATTGTGTAATGGCCACTGTGGAGTGATATAAGAAAGAAAAAAAAAAAGGACACGATATATAGAAAAGCTTAGGTCAGGGGGTCTTCAAAGACCCTGATAGATAAGGACTAGTGGCCTCAACTTTCCCATACCTGCTGACTTTGCAAGCAAGCTGAACAGTTAACACTGCATGAGCAGGTTCCAAGGGCCTGGGAAACAAGGAGACTGTGGATTGATTCCAGGGCAGCATACAAAGTACTCTGAAGAGAAGTCAGAATCAAGCCTAAGCAACCCTATCTGGAAGAACGAGGCCAACAGCTTTGAGGCAGGCTGGCTTTGCCAAAGACATCCTTCCCGGCTGCGGCTTTTCTGGTCCAGAATCTGAATTTATGATATGGTTTCACCTTCTATTTTGCCGTTGCTTTCCAGGGGATTGAATTCAAGTCACCAAGTTTTCACACCTTTACCTGCTGAGTCTTGCCCGTCCTTAAAAGGCTTTGGTGTTTGTTCGTTTCCTGGTAGCACTAGGGACTGAACCCAGTGTATCTGGTGTTCTCGGCAAGCGCTCTACCGCTGAGCTACTGAACTCTTGTGTACTAAGCAAGCACTCTGCCACTGAGCTACTGCCACAGCTCTTCACTGTGATTTAAATGACTCGTGGTATATTCAGCTCATGTGGCTTTTCATGAACAACAACAACAAAAAAATAAATAAAACCTAACTTTATGGTTTCCCTTAGGATCAACAGTGATAACAAATCAGAAGCAAATGCCTAAGGCTTAACTCCTCAGAATACAGTGAGGTGAATGCAGGTCACCAAAGACCATCACTAGCTACAGCAGCTACAGTTAGAGAATGCACAGAAATCTCTGAATTCATAGAAATCCCCTTCCTGTGGTGGCTTTGTCAGCATGAAGAAAATTCTCCGTGAAAATGGTCTGGTTACAAGGAGCTTGCTTCTGCTCTGCTGCCCATCTGTCCCAGAATTAACTCCTCCTAGTGTTGACGTCACTCTTCAACTGCACACAAACCACCGGAGCTCCTTGAAGTGATTTCTGTCTTTAAGAGGAGGCAGCTAGTGCTTTTGTTAATTTATTCTTTTTGTGCCACACTTTGCTGAAGGGAGAAGTGGGGAACAGGAATAGAAGGAAACAGTTCCGGTAGTTTGAAAAGTCAGGTTCACTGATGCTTTCTAAAGTTCATTGGCCACAGACTACTCTAAGAAAGATTCTTCCCACTGGAAGACATTTTTAAGCTAACATTAATGTAACATTAATATGCAAGGTGCCATGCTTCAGGCTACCAAGCTCTAGCCAGCTTTTTTATTGCAATAAAATATCTGAAAAGATCTTCCTTTTCCTGCCTTGAGCAACTGTTCAAGGATGGACACATTCACTTGAGTAAGAATTAATAATGTTCTTGCCCTAAACAAGCTACATCTTGATTCTCGTTACATCTTCAAGAACAGTGAAAACACTCTGTTCTTAGAGGAACATAATTCACAAGAACCAGAAGGAGGGAACAAGGCAAATATGTGTCAATAAGTGACACGGATGGGCAAAATGTGATGTGCACAAATGACAGAACATCATTCAGCCTCAAAGAAATGAAATTCTGACACGAGTGTCCTTGAAGATGAAACAGCAACTAACACAGACACAAAATGACAAGTGGTGGGTGGCTTTGTAAGAAATAACTAGAATACTCAAACTAATGAAAACAGGAAAAAAATAGTGGTTGCTAGAGACTGGGGAAGAGAAGAATGTAAAGTTGTTATTTAATAGCTTTGGAGTTTCGATTTGGTTGTAAAAGTTCTGTAGAGAGAAAAATAGTGACTTTTCAGAACAGCAAAAGGTAGTTACTCCATGCCACCAAGTGCATACCTAAAATACACTCATGCTATCAAGTGTGCAATCACAATATTCTCAGTTATTAAATTAAGATGAACATTTTATATATTT
This sequence comes from Typhlomys cinereus, assembly GCA_023101885.1. NCBI lineage: Eukaryota > Metazoa > Chordata > Mammalia > Rodentia > Platacanthomyidae > Typhlomys > Typhlomys cinereus. The sequence goes on from JALPQD010000104.1 coordinate 2,224,427, forward strand.
TAGTATGGCATACCCACATAGAGCTGTGTCTATTATCTGAATATGAATGTTTACAACCATATTCCTCTACCTGCTTATGTACTGCTGGGTATTATCTGATAATATTGTTAAATCACCAGTCATGAGGAACTCTCCAATAAGTTGCAAATTCCCCTTCTTCAATGTGGGAAGCTGCTTCCTGGCTGAACTATTGGGTAACAACTTCATCGTTCTGAGGAAAGGTTGCGGCAGACTCTAAAGCCCTCATTTTGTACCGATAAAGCAAGATGACTCGGTAGGTAAAGGTGCCTGGGTTCAAAGCTGGTGACCTGAGTTTAATCCCCAGAGCCTCTTACCCCGCCTCTGCCCATTCTCACTAGCCTACACTGCCGCCTAAGGGTCTCAGTAGGTAGCTCTCCTGACAGTACTGCTGGCTGAACTGGAGAAAACTGTCATGTAGATGCTGTTGCTGAGAACACTACCCAAACCTCAGAACTATGAGTATTCAGGAAGCAGACAGAGGCAAGAGGGTGGAGGTGAGGGAAGCTTAGACTAGATGAAACCTTATTATGTGAAGAGAAAAGAGAGGCAAGTCAGGACCCCCTGACCCTCACCCTGACTACAGACTGAAGAAGGGGCACAGAAGCTGGAAGGCAGGGAGTCTCTTTTCTCCCCTTTTCATATACTCCATGAATGTCATCGGGCTTTGAAAGAAAGACTTTGATCCTCTCTTTAACATAGCACATCATATGTTTCAGAGCTCAACTGGTTGCTAGAGCATTAAAAGCTGAAGCAGTAAGTCATCTCCCCTGTGACCAGAACCACATTCTCTGTGGGGAATGGACTGTGACTAAAACACATGTTGAGATGCAGTCCATGGCCCCCCGTTGACTCTCATCTCAATGAAGACTTGATGTAAAATTTCAGAGTTGCACACCTTCGCCCATTCTAAGACTCTCGCATCCATATTTTCAGTGTTCTTTCTTGTGGGTGGAGTTTCTGCAACTTGTAAATTTCAGCAAAGCTTTCTCAGAGTTTTGTTTAGTCAAATCAGCATAACAAATGGATATTTTTTGACAAGGGAAAGCGGTCCTGTGGTATCTGCAAAGTGTGTACTTTTCAAACGTGTCTGTGTTGCTTCAGTTTTCAAAGTTTCAAGTCTCAGACTTGAGGCCTTTTGTGGGAGTCCAAAGACATCTAGATTGTTTCAACCTAACCTAGAAATTATTCATAGAGCACTGTGCTTTCTCTAAGCATTTGGCAACAATTTTACCTACAGATAGATTGTAGTACCACTTAATTTCCCTTTGGAACTTTGAGATAGACATCAGTGCTAGGAAAGAAATGAAATAATGTCTGCAAACACATAACATAGTTCATGGCTCAAGTATTAGCAATTAGATGAATTTGAAAAATAGTAATAATTTCATTGACTAAGCCATTTTAATATGTCGTTCTGCACTTGATAACAGGATTGCTTGGGGCATGAATTTGTCTATTACTTTACATGCTGGAGGCATCCAGTGTATTAGGCTCCAACAGCTCTCAGCACGGCTTGCTCACAATAGAGTCTCATCCAGACTTTTGAACTGCTCAGTCTCCTTCAGATTGCTTGTTTGGCTAGAAAGTATTCTCCCCCCAGCAGTTGTCTACTATTTTTCTTTACGTAAGGAAGAGGACCCCTGAATCTTATTAGTTTCAGGAACGTCCTGACTTTAATGAGTCTCATTCCAAGAGAATATTTGAAATTGCTATACACCAAGACAGAATCTCACTGCCCTTCTAATGTCACACTGGGGGCCAAAGTCCAAAAGGAAATGATGTTACACCCAGAGGAATAAACACTGTACAGTAATTGTCCACCATAAATATCTATTATTTTGGCAATTGTACCTCAATGGAGATGAAACAGATTTTATCCCAGTTCTTATATTCTCGGTTCACTCTTGCTAATAAATATCACAGACTGGGTTTCACTCTGAAAATGAGATGAACATGGAAAAGGGTTCTTCTGGAAAACACCATCATGCACTGCATAACAATATTTCAGTCAATAATGGTCATATACATATACATAACTGTTTCATACAAGCATAATGCAGATGAAAACTTCCTGTCACCTAGTGATTTCATAGCCATCATGATATAGCACAACACAGTATTCATTTGCTTGTGGCAATACCGGTTAAATAAACTACCACTACCAGGACCAAGACTAAGAGATACAATTATGTAGAGTATGTAATAGTTGATATTAAGAAATTAAGTTGCAGTGTTTACCATCTTACTATTGGAAAAGAGTATACTACTTATAAAAAAAAAGTTGCTGAAAAACATTAACATGTTAGGCCAGCAGTGGTCTCACATACCTCTCCTTTATCATGACCATTGATAACACCACTTTCTCATGTGTTAGATTGTCTTCAAGTCCCAATAGGCTAGAGTATACATGTATTTCATGTAGTGTGGTAGGATATAGTATCTAGATTTGCAAAACCTTGTTCTACAATGTTCACCAAATGACAAAACAGCCAATTTCTCAGAACATATCTTCATCATTAAGCAAATGATGTACCTGAAAAGGGGGAAAAAGGAAAGGAAATTATCTGACAAACATGGGTTCCAACCTCAGTGGAGGATCAGCTGTCTCTGGAGGAAATCTTAAAGCTGAGAAGCCCCTCAAGAGCTCTCCTACATTAAAGCAAGAAGATGCAGCTGTTCTCTGGCATCCATCAACCACTAGATAGAGGCCATTATGGGAGGAACTCAGACAAGCATTGCTCTTCAGCCATTGCAGACCAGGAAGGGACTGACAACTGGAGTCTTCCCCTGGCAACCCACTCAGCATTGGGAGCCTAGGTTCTTACATTCTAAAGGGGTATCTGAGTGAAATACTTCAGTGCTGATCATACAAACTGCTGTTAGAACAAATAGTGGACTTGTCTTCAGTGCTGGGAACCAAGTCCAGGGCTTCGCATACACTAGGCCAGCCTCTGCCACTGAGTTACATCCATAGTTGTGATGGTTAATCATGATGATCAATTTGGTAAAATTTAGAATCACTATGGAAATAAACTTCTGAGCATGAAAACAGACTTAGAATGTTGGGGCTCCTCCTCTATGTCTTACAAATGAGCAGTTAATTCCCTGAAGTTTAAGGCAACTCAGATGAAATTGAGACACTCATTCAAAAAAGGGATTATGGTGTAAAAAAAGAAGGGGGACTCTTGGAGAGGGGACCCATTGGGAGGGGGAGTTAGGCAGGGGAGTACACTGGGATAATATGAGCAAAGTAATATGGTATGTGTATGAACATTTCCCAGTGAAGCCCATTGTATTGTACAATTAAAAATTAATAAAAGTAAACAAAGTAATAAGCAAAGGCTCCTTTCCACCAAAGATTTCCCTTAAACTTCAAGGAATTATACTGCTCATCTGTAAGACATAGAGAAGGAGCCTCAGATTCTGAAACTTTTTTCATACCTAAAATTATCTTGAGAATATGACATTTAAACTACCAAGTCTTTATAATTTATATAAATAAATTACATTACAACTGATGCTTGAAAATGCATACAACAGCACCATCTACTGAACAAATGTGACACTAGCAACAATTAATGAAAGCAAATGCTAATTAAATTTAACTTTCCAGGCTTTCTCAACTCTTTGTACACTGTGAACCTCTTGGAGAATCTAATGAAAATTATGGGTCCTCTCGTCTTCAAAAAACCGTATATATGTTTAGTTTCTACATCTTTGAAAACAAATGACCTTCTATAGTTCTACCCAATCATACTCATGAGCAATTTTAGAACCTGCTCTGAAAGATGATAAAAATCGCCTAAATTATATCTAATAATTAAAAACCTAACCAGAATCTAAACCCCTTCCTATTTCAGGGGATACTCGCTACATTAGAAATGTTCTTTCTTCTGGCAGAAGAATCTAGGTCCTCCATCTTATCATTTGGCAGCAAGGTGCAACAGCATAGGCACTTGTTCTCATTAGATTTCAGTCCTTGAGAAAGGATGACAAAGACATATACAATGACACATGGTCGAGCAAAGAGGAATCTAGCACTAGCCACAGACAAAGCTAGGAAAGAGGAGCTGGGTTGACCTTCCCTCCATCAAATTCCATCTACAAACACACACACTCACACACATACACACACACTCACACACACACACTCACACACACACTCTCACATTTTTCCTCCTCCCGTTGATGCCTTCCCTTCTAGTAGGTTCACTTCTGTTTTCCTGTCTGTCATGTATGTGTTGTGATTATGTATCTATAAACATTCTAGGGACTGCAAATAAGAGAAAATATGCAATATTTGTTTCTCTGCATCTGACAATTTAATAAGATGATTTCCAATTGCATTCATTTTTAAAACAAATGAAATAATTTCAATATTTATGGCTGAAAACTCCAGTATATACAAATGATAGATAAATGATACACAAATACAACACATTTTCTTTATCCAGTCATCTGTTGGTAGACACCTAAGCTAATACCGTAATTTGGCTATTGTAATTTGTACTGCAATAAACATAGATCTATGGCTATCCTGTTGGTGTGTTGCTTTGTAATATTCTTATTTATCTTCTGTACATATTCTTTATGTGAATTATTTGTTCAATCTGTCCAATTTTGTGTTGGAACGTCAGTGTACATATTGTTGAGGTATTTTAAAATATTCTGATGAATACTGATTAAAAGCTTCTCCTACTGCATATCTTGTGTGCATTCTCTGAGATAAACCCTTTGTTCTTTCAAAGAGATTGCTTCTGGTGTCATACATAAGAAAGCTCTGTTTAAGTGGAATACTAAGTATTTATGTCTTCCATTAAGTTCATACACTGACGTCTAATTTTAGAGATGGCATTTGGAGATGAAACTTTTGAAAAGTGGTTCTGCTTCTAAGGACAAAGTCCTCATGCATAGGGTAGATGTCCTTTTATGAGGTTCTAGGTAACTGCCTCACCACCCAGCTAACTCCTAAAGGAAAATTGTGGAAAGTAGCTGCAATGTAATTCTGAACCAGTTAAACTGCTGCAGGGGAGGCGTGACCTGGAAAATCCCATCTGTCTAAAAGCTGCAGCTTTGAAATATGACTTTGACAAGGTCAACTTGTTTTAAGCTAGAGCAAGACTTGACTTGGGCCAGAGTCCTGTCTGCCTAATTCTTACAGATAAGATTGCTTATACTTTGACTTCTCTTCAGAGTACATTGTATGCTGTATAGAAATCCAAAGCCACTTCATTTTCTCATGTCCTTGGAACTTGCTGATACAGTGATTACTTATTTTGTCTATAAAGTAATAAATACTTGGGAAAGTGGCAGTTGCTAGTCCCATCAGGATCTACACAGATCACCTTTTTCTGTCTATTGTCTATCTTTTTCTTCATTTTTGCATCATTCCAACAAAGCAATGCCATGAGGGACATGGCAGCAAATAGTCATCCATGATCAGGGATGTAAGCTGTAGACCAGCTTGAAATTAGAGACCCAGGAGGATGATTACTGACATCACGCTTGAGCCTCCACAGCATACACAGTACACAAATACAAATACATGCATACGTGCATGCACCTCTCACACACACATAATGAAATAAAAAGGCTATGCTTTCTTTTCTCCATTGTTTTCGTGCTATTGTAAAAAAAAAATCAGTTTATGTAGATATTGGGCTTATTTCCAGACTTTTCATTATATTCCACTTGTAACAGTTACTCTTAACTATTGCTGTGAAAGAACACCTAAAGTCAAATAACTTAAGGGAGAAAGGGAGATTTACTGAACTGCCAGTTCCAAAGGGGAAATACAGTCTCTCACGGCAGAGGTATGAGACCACAGAAGGCTGGAGGATTCCTGTAGAGTCTCTCTCCTTCTCAGTCTTCTGTTCTGTGGTTCTTTTTATCTGGTCCACTACTGGGAGGTTCCAATGAGATCTAAGGAGGTTCTGATTGGATCTAGGACTAGTCTTTGTATTGCAAATGTATTGATCTGGATAATCTCCTCAGGTGGTCCCAGCTGATCTTAGTTAATGTCAGGTGTGTCAAGTTGAGGCCCAGGATTAACTATTTCACTACAGACCTACCTCATCTTTATTTCAACCAAGTTAATTACAGGTTTGCAAGTCTTGATGTCCCCAAACCGTACTTTCAAGAGTTGTTTTGGCTGTTCTAGATTCTTCTGCATGCACATATAAATTTTGGAATCAGTTAGTAAATGTCTTCAGAAGAGGTTGGTTTTGATTTAGATTTGAGTTGTGAATCTATAGACTTCACCAAAGACCAACATCTCAACCATACTGAGTTCTAACCAAACAAAGTGAGTCTCCATCTCCTGGACTCCAGTGTTCCTCCCACCGCAGTTCCCATGTGCTGAGACTCTAGCCATATGTAGGTGCCAGCACCACTAATCAACATGGAATTCAAGAATGGGATCAGTGGGAATTGAAACCAGGCCTAGGCTGGAGAGGTCTCGGTAAGACCAAGACTATGATGAAACAAATTTATTCTGATATAAACATGCTAAAATTTAGGGAATCATCCAGAATCAGTAACCATAAAAACAATAACAAGGAACAGCAAAATTTTGCAAAAACAAGAAATTTAAAAATGAACAACAGGAAAGTATGCAAGGCAATATATAAAGACATCAGCAATTGTAAACAATCCGCAGTTGTAAATAGGAAAGCATGCAAAGTACATAAGACATTTGTGATTTACTGCATTCTCAAATAATCAGCAATTGTATATAGTTAGCAGTGTCAAGAAAAACATGTTTTTGCTACAATGCCAGGAACAGTGTGGTAGGGTCCTTCAGTTAATATGTTTTTAGGGAAAAAAAGCATGTGGAGCCGTGTGGTATCATTTCCCATCCGAGATTAGTCCACAGGCAAAAAGGCCACCCAAAAAGGCCAAAGAGCAGGAGATAAGTCTCAAACTGCTGACCAAGTCATACCTATACCTATACTCAAGACATTCTGGGAAGACCAGCAGTAAGACCTGCAGGTATGTGCCACAGCTCAACGCTGCTGTTGTTTTAAGGACTCCAGTTTCCTTCTGCAGTGGTTTGTACTTTCAGTGTTCAAATCATCCACATCTTTTTGCCAGTTACTTATTCCAAAGTAAGTGATATTCTTTATAACACTGTACATTATATTTCCATTTTCAGTGCTGAAAAACAAACCTAGGGCCTTATACAAAACTAAAATATCTTTATTTTTCAGTCTTCCAAAAACAAACTAGGAAAGGAAAGGTGCCTCGGTAGATAAAGCTCTCGTCGCCATGCTGATGAACTAAATTCAATCCCTTGAACTCACATGGTGGAAGAAGAAGAAAACAAACTCCCATAAGTTGTCCTCTGACCTCCATACAAGTGTCATGGCATACACACACACACACACATACACACACACACGCATATATATGTGCACACATGATGAAACATACATGCACACATATGCACACGCATTCATGCAAATGCATATGCACACACAAATAAACAAACAAATGCAAAAAATTAATTTAAAACACTTCTCCTACAGTAAGTATGATTATTTTACAAAGTGTTTCCTTTTAATGGGAAACCTAGCTTTATAAAACCTAAACATAAAAGTTAAGAAAATTCTATTTCCTTGTCATCATTGTAAAACAGAATCTAGCCTAAGTCAAAAAAATCTACTCATATTTCAGGCCGTTTTCCTTCAAGAACCAGCATTGTTACATTATTCCCAGGAAGCAAAGTCAGAGATAATTTAGTAATCCTCTTTCTTCTGGTGTGGTTTCAAACTCAGTGACATCTTCTAACACTGCATTGAAGAAGTCATCAAATCCAAAATGTATCAATGATTTCGTTGCCACCTTCATCATAATGTGAATTATTTTTTAATCCTATACACTTGTCTACAAGCTCCAGTGGCAGTAGATGCAAAGGATTAATGTTTCCACAAAGAGTAAACTTACTTCATATTACTCCATTTTGTCTGTGAAGGTATAAAAAAATTCAATAAAACAGGGTAATCTTTCCTACAACAGTACTGAAATAATTGTATATCTATATGTATCAAGATGAATCTCCTAACTTACACAATAATTTATTCAAAATGTACCATGATGTTAAACATAAAATAAAATCATAATTTCAGAAGAAAATATGTGATGAAACTTTATTAAACCTTATTAAAATATTATTAAATTGGTGGATAGGTGAAGAGCTCCTCTACATGATACCAAAATCAGTTTCATATAAGAAAAATTGATAGGTATTAGGGCATCAAAACTTAAAAGTACAAAAAAAATCCTAAAAGAATGAAAAGTTAAACAACAGATTAAAAAAAAATCTGACAAAGGACTAGTACTCATAAGACATAAAAACTCTCAAAACACAACTGTCAAGTTCTATCTCACTGGGACAGTGCTTGCTTAATGAACATGAGCTTTTATGTTCCACAACCAACACTACACTGTTGTGGAATTCTGTCTTTTAAGCATAACATGGCCATTGCCATCTTGAAACCAAAGCAGCTGTGATTATCCACATCAAGCAGCTTACAATACTATTCACTAGGTAGATGTGCACAACATCCTGCCCTTGGGTATATAAGTGCTTAACAACTGTTGGTATACAGTTGACGAGTGGATAAGGAAACTGTGGTACATCTATACAATGGAGTACTACTCAGCCATCAAAAATGATGAATTACTGGAATTTGCCAGGAAATGGATGTCATTAGAAACAATTATATTAAGTGAAGTATCCCAGACCCAGAAAATTAAGCGCCGTATATACTCCCTAATAGGTGGCTCCTAGTACCAAACCCACCCAGCCCACCTAGAGACACTCAAAGATAAATCTCTGTAATACCTACAGTAATTGCTAGGATTATGAACAGGAGAGATGGGGTAGGAGGGCCACACCAGAAACAAGGAGAGAGGGGACCATGTTACAGCAGAGAAAATAGGCCTCCATCAAGGACTGCAAGTAAGTAAGGAGACATCTGGTTAAATTCACAGACTTTTGTTCCTGATCATTTACAACTGAGGGGGTATGATCTCACCAGAAGAGGAGGGCATATAGTCTGGCAGATAAGAAGTAACCATTTTGCAAATGGGTGATTGACCCCTCCCTCACTGTGGTTTCCTACTTTTATTATATCTACCTTTGAATACACTCTTATAACAAGACTCTAGTTTAACAGCTTTTTATCTCTGGCCAGGGGGTGACATCCAATACCCATCAGGATGGAGTGAAGGGCATTACAGGAGCAGCAAAACTGCAAAAGAAAATTAACGAACCATAATCCAGAACTTCAGAGACTCTATATCAACCACTTGGAATCAGGCCTGCCTAATCTCTCCCCATCCTGAAGTTCAGGGAAATTTGCGGAAGAGGGGGCGGTAAGATTGTAAGAGCACAAGGATGGGAGGAGCAATGATATGCAAGATACTCCACACAAGTTAGGGCTGAAGCAATCATAATTGGACTTTGCATGCCCTGCGCAATGTCCCACACACTATTGACCGCACAAAGTCTAGCATTTGCTAAAGGCACCAAGATCCTTGGAGGCAAGGAATTGACAGCCATAGTAGTGTTCCTATGCTTAAGGGGAACACAGGAAAGGGTTCAGGGAAATACCACTGGGTCCTTGTACATCATCGGAGAGGAGGACCCAGACGAGAGTCTGGCATGCACATTAAAGGATTCTCCAGGGTTTGGGGGGGAGGCACTGGGGGATGGGGAAGGAGAGGTGAGGGAAGGGGGAGCAGGGGGGTTAGGGGGAGGAGGAGGGAGGGAAGGAACCAGTGTACCTATTAAGTATTTTTTTTAATTTATAATAAAGTTTAAAAAAAACTGTTGGTATGAGGAATTCCTCAATGGTGTAGCTGTGTAAAAAGAGAATCTGTGCTTCTGTAATCCTTCAATGATGCAATCACAATGTAGATATGAGTGGAATTGTTTCTTCAGTTTATTCTTGAAACTCTAACTTGGATGAATATATGTTTGCTCATGTCTCCCCAAAATGTCATGTGATACTTGACACATGTGAAACAGAGACACAGTAGAACAAGTGATGAGTTTGGAAGGAGCAATTGCACTGTCACTGCTGTGGGTAATGAGATGTGCAACGGAAGTGAGATCATCTAAAAGAGATGCAGGCTCAGGAAAATCCCAATGTGGCGTCCTGTCCCGTGTGGCGTTCCATGTGGCATGGAATGGCATTTTTTTTTGTATAGTACTTCACTGTCCCTGCTATGGGTGATAACATATACAATTGAGGGAGCAACTTTGAAGTAATTCTATAGCTTAAAAAAAATTCCTTTCTTTCTACTCAATATCAAAAGAAAACCATATCCAATGTGATTTGCCTACAGAGCTGACTTCTGGTCAGAGAGAAATGCAGGCGACACAGAAAGAAAACAGCCACACAAAAGACAAGACGAAAAAGAATAAAGGGGGTCAAATGGTTGGGAGAAAAATCACAGTCTCCTGCTGAGAGAACAGTGAGGCCTCACCGCCTGACAGCTTCCCTTTCCTCCAACTCCCATAATTCAGAGCAGAAGCTCTGCTTGCTGGTCACTGCCCCCACCCCCCAATGGCCAGCCGAAGCCAGTGTTTGCATGATCCTTAGCCACGTACCTCTTGGAGACAGGGGCTGATGGCTCATTTCCCTCTGTCCTTCACTCTGCCCACAAGCCCAAGGATTATAAAAATTCACATCACCCTCAGACTTTGCTTTCTCTCCCTTTGAGAATTAGTCCCTGTTGCCATGTAATAATAAGCTTTTTTCATCCTTGTCTGTGACATGGCATGTTCGGGCTTTTAGCTCACATTGCCATTTCCTGAAACTTCGTTTTTAAAAAGGAACGTGGGCTGGAGAGGTGGCCCAGGGGTTAAGCCTCTGCCTTGCAGGCAGAAGGTCCTGAGTTCGGATCCCAGATCCCACGTATAGACGCCAGGTGGAAGCAGGGGCGGCCTGCGCTTCTGGTCCTGGTAGGGCAGGGCATGTGAATCCCGGGGCAGAAGGCAGTGGAGGCGTCCATGGTGGTTCCCGATTCGTCCGTGATTCTACACACACACACATACACACATGCGCGCGCACATACATACGCACACACACACAATTGAATAAATAATAATAATAAAAAAATTTAAAAATAAAAATAAAAAAATAAAAAGGAACGTTAAGCAAGAGCTGCGGATCAAATTGCAAACTCAGGTGCAGGACCTCTGAGTTGCAGGAGAGAAAGGGAAATGAGAGCATCCTTCTAGCTTCCAGTGCACCTCAGACCCCAGTCTGTGACAGTAGGAAAATTAGCACTTAAGGCTTGCATTCTGGCCAGAGAGACGGTAAGGTACGAACCGCGCATATCCACAAAAGTCTCACTGACCTTAGACTTTCCTGTTAGATCAGAAGGGATTCCAAAGCATAAATGGGCCAGACCAATGTTTTGTAGTTTTGTTTCCCTGGAGAATCCATAATTTACTGCTCTCAGCCATTTATGAACTTATCCATAGATAATGAGACTCCCTTTGTCAAGATAGTGTCATATCGCTCTCACTTCTCTTCCTGGTCACTTGGGACTGAACAGGTTTGATCTCACCAATCAGGGAGTATTAGGGACTGGCAGATAGACAGTAACCATCCAGTAAATGGGACACTGACCCCTCCCCCACACACACACGGCTGTGTTCTACTCTTATTCTTCCATCTACCTTTGAGTCTCCTCTTATATTAAGATCTTCATTTAAACAGTCTTTTATCTTTGGTTAGGAGGTAACCTTCGATATCAATCAGGATGCAGCCAAGGGCAATGTAGGAAAAGCAAAACTGAAAACAACAAACCATAATTTAGGATCCCAAAGACCCTACATTAATCACCTAGAATCAGACCAGCCAAATCTCTCTCCATCCTAAAGCTCAGGGAATCTTAAGGAAGAGGGGGCAGCAAGATCGTAAGAGCCTAAAGATGGGGAGGACCAATGATCTGCAAGATACTCCACACAAGTTAGGGCTGCAGCAGCCAGAATTGGACTTTGTCTGACCTGCACAATGGTTGACATGTCAATGACCACCCCCCCCCAAGTCTAACATGGATCACAGGGGAGAAGGTTCCAGGCAGTAGGATCCTTAAAGGCAAGGGATTAAACAATCATAATAGAGTTCCCATAGTATTAAGGGAACTATGACTTACTAAGGGAAACTGGGCATAAGAGAGGTTGGTTTGATGGTAATTTCCTGGGTTCGAGAGGATTGTTCTCATGGGAATTAAATTAATTCAGGAGGCCTGGCATGAGGCTTTAATGATTTTGCTGAATCCCATTGTGGGCTGTGATAGTTAGAAGTTAGGAGACGCTACAGTAGATCTGAATAATTTTGATTGGCATATCTGTTGGTCTTACAGTGCTAAAGCCATCAAATGGGGATGAGAAAAGGGACAGAAAGGCAGAGGGACCTGCCTGGATCACTTGAAAACAAGTGTGGTAAGATTTATGTAGAGCCTGAGTTCATAGGGTGGGAGGATTTGCTGCCAAATCAGTTAAAGTCTGATCAACAGTTCAATTAAGATGTGAATGACGGTAAAGATGGAAAAGACTGAGTGTCAGAGCTGGGCAATTGTCTCCCCAGAGTAACTACCTCTGGGGGAGTTAGCCTGGCCCTAGGCCCTTTCAGCAGTCAGTGTGGTGAATGAAGAGGCTGCACTTTGGACAGCCCTGGCGCGGAGCCTGCCAGACTGAGGAAGCTGGCAAGGCAAACAGCTACGCAGCTCTGCTCTCCCTTGAGCCTAGGGCAAACAGCAGCACGAGCCAGGCCTGCGGAGACGTGAGGGATCCAGATGTAAAGCAGCTCAAGACAGAGGGGGAGTTACAGTGCAAGACAGAGCTAAACGTAGTGCTTCCCATCCAGACCGCTGCTTAACATTGCTCCTTTGAGGAAAACAATTGATTTGCACTACAGTCTTTATATGCTGAATTGGGATCTTGCTAATGTGCTTGTGTGCACACGCACATGCACACGTACACACGTGCACTAGTGCATCTCACTGCCCCCCATTTTTAATATCTTCATTTATTATTTCCCTACTTTTACAAGCATATTATCTCTGCCCCGTTCTTCTCTCCTGCCTATCTCCCCCCCTTCTCGTCCTTCCTTCATCAATCCATCCCATTCCCTTTCTCCTTCCTGTCTGTCTGCTTCTGTGGGTTCCAGAATTCCCTCTGAATGAATCATCTCTCTAGTGAGGGTTCAGGCCTCTGTGGCAGACCAAGTGGCCCTTCCTTACGTAGATCCACTGAGAAGAGCACTCCCTTCATCTGTCTGCCTCTACCTTCCCACCCCCATCTCCTCTTTTTTTTTTAAGTATTCCCTTAACTATTGAATCCTAAAACCAACTGGTACTTGCTTGGAATAGTTAATAGAGAGCAGGATCTTGATCCTGCTCTCCCTCAGTAAAAAAGTTTCATACTTAGATGGCCCTATGCTACCCTGATGGTTTACAGCATCTGAAAGGCATGCAAGTGGACCTAAAAGAACAAAGATGAGAAATCGGTCTGCACAGGATGCAAGCACGGGTCAGGCACGTATGTGATTTTGTTCTAGCTTCATGGACAGGCAAGAGTTTCGTGGATGGAAAAAAGGCAGATGACACCCAACAAAATAATTGAGGAAAAAAATCTTATAATAGCCTGTGCCTGTAAAGGATAAAACAATGAAAGAATTTGGGACTAAGAGGTGGAAATACTGTGAATTCACTGTATTTAAATATGTAACATTAAAATAATAAGAGAATGGAAAAAGCAACATGCATGGAGATATCCAAGTGCCAGAGTGGGTTACCTCTGCATGAGTCGCTGGCTAAGAAGGTCCTGAAGTCAGCACAGCTAATCAGCGGTGGGTGACACAAGGCTATCCACTGCAGTTTGCTGCATGCAGAGCTGTATGGCAAGACCCTTCCCTGGGAACACTGTGTGGGGCCCAGAGGAAGGAATCAAACTAGGGCAGGCAGAGCTGGAAGCTCCATCCCTATAGGCTGGCTTTCACACCGCAATGCAGCCTACTGGGGAACTGTCAGCAACAGCCCTGCTCGCTTGTGCATTCTATACTATGAACATGCCTACTCCCCAGCAGTGTTGTCACAACCACTATAGATGTAACCATTTTCCAGTTGGAATCCAGGTCGCTCCACGGCAAAGACTGTATTGGTACAAGCTAGGACAAAATCCTGCGGCTGAAGAAGCCCAGTCCCAGCAAGGAAGTTACTGTTTTATTTCACAGATAGTGACTATCAACTTGCCTGCTAAACATTAATGGCTGAATCCATAGGTTATTACTGCTGCCAGCACTGGTCAAGGAACCTTGATGCAGATGGTGGTGGCTACTTCAGCGACCAAGTAATGAGAATGTAAGGGACTGCACCATGGCCCAATATTCATTCCTAAATAGAATAAAACCACTACACGTGTACACCGCCCGCTTCTAGGCTCACAGAATATGGCAGAAGAGGAAACAATAAGAACTTGGCACCTGAGGAAAAGGGAGGATTCCTGTGAACCTCCTATGGGCACAGCACAGCCATTGCTGTCAGGAAAGCAGAGCAACTAGCATTACCTGCAGCGAGACCATCCTAATTTGGTCCTCTGGCATTCCTTCATGGAAGTGGGGAAGCTCATGAGGCTCACTACGCAGCTCACAATGCCATTCATGAGATGGCACGTGAGACCTGCCCTCTCTAACAAAGTGTCATTAACAGCTATGGCGGGAAACCTCTACTTCAGTGGTATAGCTGCTCATAAATTGCTCTCATATCTCTTCCATGTTCCTGTATGGAACTGCAATTAAATTCATTCGGTGGAATCATTTCTGGGATATATATGGCATCTGCGTCCAACAAACGGGGATGATAATGCTTATAGAATGGAGAACATAAAAAACTGACAACAGTAAGTGCTGCCAACAATATGGAAACAACTAGAACTCTCAAATATTGATAGTAGAAATGCAAAATTATAAAGCAATAGTGGTGAATATTTCTGAAGACAGAAAGGAAATCAAATGAAGTGAATATATAGTCATGTGCATCTGTAATCTCAGCTCTAGAGAGGCTGAATTGGAAAGATTTTCAAAAGCCCAGGAGTTAGACTGGCCTGGGAAGCAGCCGGACATGGTCTCTATAAAAAAAAAAGGAAACCCACTTTTGTGGTCTGAATGTGAAATGCCCTGCACTGGCCCATGTATTTGAACACTTGTACCCGAATGGTGGTATTGTTTGGGAAGGCTGGAGACTTTCAGAAGATAGCCCCTTGCTGGAAGAACTATGCCATTGGGGGTGAGCATTGTGGTTTTGTAGACCTGCTCCACTTTCTGTTTGCTCCTGCACTTTCCAAGTATGGATGCAACGTAAGTCAGCCATCATGCCATCCCCACCTTGATCCCTCTAGAATGCAAGTCAAATGAAGCCCTTTCTCCCTTATGTTGCCTTGGTCAGTCTTTTATCACAGCAAGAGAAAACAAACTAGACTTCAACTACTTATATGGAAGAATTTGGGTGAATTTCAAGAGTACATCCAAAGTGAAAGAAGTCTGTCAAAAGGTTACTATACATGATTTTATTAAGCGGAATTCTTTAAAAAAAATAAAGCTACAGAAGAGACTGCATCAGTTAATTTAGGGGTTAGAGATAGGAAATGGTATAACCACAGATAGCACCTGGGAATTTGAAGGAACACTAGAACTATATTCTGATTTAATTGAAGTTTACACAAATCTATGGATGCTGAAATTTATAAAATGATAGTAAAGTCAATTATATATTCATTTTCAACATTAAATAAATTTGAAAGACAATTTTATAGCAAGCCTAACACTAAATGGTGGTCTCCTCTTGTCCCAGCCAATATTCTGAGAACAGCATTCCAGGCAACATGACAGGCAAAAGCAAAGTGAGCTTGCTCAGGCATGAGATAAACACACCTGGCATGGTCAGAAAAGAGTGAAGTCAAGAAGGCTAACATACAATAATGAGAGGAGAAAAGCAGAAGATCAAGGTCACTGACACAATGGGGGCCCAAAACATGCCAAGGCCATTATAAGAACTTTGAATTTTTGAGGAAAATGGGATCCATTGCGAGATTTTGAACACAACAGCATTATCATTCCAGGGCTGGCAATAAAAATTATGCAGCACTTGGAAAAAATGGCAAAATGTTCATAGTTGACGAAAATAGGACTTGCCTACCTGTTTCTGTTGATATACAGTTATGTTAAAAATCACAAATAGAAAATAAGAATGAAATAAAATCTCAGGTCCTTAAACTCATGCATCAGACACAGGGAGAGTCTAAATGGCACATGACATAATAAAAACAGCAAGTTGACCAGTACTGAGAAGCAAGGGAGTAAAGTTAGAGAGGAGAGAAAAGGGAACCTATATTTTCTTGGAGCTTCTGTGATTTCCTCTATTAATAAAGAGGCATGGCTTTGCCACTACATATTCTTTCAGAATGAAAGAAAATTAGGAAGGATTGGAAAAACTGCTGAGAATGGCAACTTAGACATCATTTTCATGTTTTGTTTTCGTTCTTCTAAGAGCTAAGCCACCTGGTCAAAAGCAAGCCTAGTGTATAGTGAACTGCCACAAAACCACTACTGATTAAAATGAGTATTTTCTCTATTCTCCATTAACTTATCTTAAAGAGTTTTTGGAAGTGTGCAATGAATTCTGTCTTAAAGCTAATTAGTGTACAAAAATCCATTTCACATACCAGCTAAAAGATTCTGCACAGGTACCTTAGGAAATCTTTTATAGTACAGACAGGAATATATGCTAATTGTTTTCTCCGGTCACTGTGGAAATAGTGTCCAAAGAGCTGTTCTTTGTCCATGATCTCTACATGCATATGATGCATGTACAAGTTATCTGTGTGTATACTTGTGTTAGTTTAGGATTCACTAAAATAAAATTAGTCATTTTTTGAATTGTCTAGGGAAATTTCTGAATTTGTGTCAAGTACACTGACAGTGATCTTATAAACCATTATAAACATGCAAAATATTTGAAAATAGTTACCAAATAATAATTCATTAAATTTCAGCACACATATGGAAATACATAAAAATTTAAAAAAAGAAATGTTATACCATTAACATGTAACATTTAAATAACCCATTATACTTTATATTTTTCATATAAAAGCCTGTGGTGATGGTGCCTGTCTGCAACCCCAGTACTCAGGAGCTAAAAAGAATGCAATGAGTATAAAAATTATTTCACACTTCAAATATGTTGCTTGCCTGAAAAGTTCACCAATGGAGACTCAGGAAGAGACAAGCTAAGCACACACGGTCCCTTCTCCCAAAGTAAATAGCCTATCAAGTCATACTTCTGCATTTGTTAGGAACCAATGGGACAGAAATGACCTATGAGCAGTGTTCAGGTACACAGACAACAGCTGAAGCCAGCTGTGTAACACACACTCTGGCTTAACAATCAACAAAGTCAGGGGTGAAGTGCTAGCAAATACTTTGCCCCCTTATGCTTAGCAGTTGCTCCAGTTATCTACTTGATGAACAATTCTTTCTTCAAAAAAAGAGTATTGTCTCCCCAAACCCCAAATTATGTATTTAAATATCTCTGTGTTGATGACTACCAAGTTACCAGTTTGGGCCTCTTTATCTTGATATCCTTATTTCAAAGGGACTTTGTTTTCATGTGCATTTCAAGATGATTCTAGACAGTCTCTGAAGATACTCGGCACTAACAGAAGCTTTAAAGGGAAGGGATTTGTGCCAGTGAGATGGTCAACAGGTTAAGGTAGCTGCTTGCAAGCCTGGTGACCTATGTTCAATCCCCAGAAGCCCATGTGACGCATGTGTGCCTCTCTCTCTCTCAAATAATTAATGTGTTTTTAAAAAAGAGGGAGAGATTTGTTCACTGATGCACTCAAACCTACAACAGAGCCTGGGACATAGCAGATATGAAACAACTAATTATTCAAATATATGTAAATATATGTTAGGGATCTTTACATTTGAGTGTCCATAACATATTAGTATGTACTACTCTCAAACAAAATCCACTGTACCCAGTAAATTAGTATTAACAAGTATTAAATTTCTCTAGGAGATGAGGGGACTGACAGAAATCAAGTGTCTCAAGTACTACTAATTACAAAGAAACACGCAACTAGTAGTTAGCAAACAGTAGGTGCTCCATGCTTTCGATGGAAAACTAGCATTTAAGAGCAAGATGTTTTTTTGTAATATACAAAAAAAATTCCAACATAATTTTCTTCCTTCTGCATATTTAATATTTGACACATTTCATACTAAATTATAAAGTTTTATAATAAATACACATCTTGAGATCTTTGTCATTGGAAGAGTACTACTTATATCCAATTACTTCTTAGCATTCTTCAAGGTATCTTAAAATCATTAATACCCGAGAGACTACTATTGATCATTGTAACTTTAGTCCTATTAGTATCAGAAAACTGTTTAAGTCAACATTCCATGGCCCAAAGAAGTCAATTACTATGCTCATATAGAGGTATGTGAAGGTTGTTATATGGGGGGAAAAAAGGAAGGATTCAGTACACGAGAACTAAACAATTTAATAGAATTTCTTTTAATAAGTATATTTACATTTCATTTCTTGAAAAAAACAGCATTTTAATTACATTCAAATTACATACTCAGTTTAAAACAAACTCATCATGTACATTAAGGGCTAAAATTACAAAACAGATGAAAACAAATTTTGTTTTTTTAAAAGTCCTTTCAAGTTTAGAACACTGTAAACTACTATGTATATACATACAAAGAAATACATACACTATCAGGAAAACACAAGTTTCTCTGATAGGAAAAAAATGTAATAACATACAATGAACCATAATTCACATTAGCTCATTAGATAGGTATATCTCAAAGTATATATAAAAAAATTCACAACTGCTAAGACAGGCAAAACCTACAACTGATATTCTGAAATAACACACTGATGCACTGTTTTCTCAGAGAGAGAACGCTCTTGAGACTGCATGTTGAGCCATGATTTTTCACTTCTGCCTTCTCAAATACAGAAACAGAGCATGTGTTTTCTTTTTCTCTTTGGATTCATTTTTGATAGTGACTCAAATGTATCATAAAAAGTACCGTCAGTCAGAATCTACTTCGCCCTTAGTAACCGAGACATTTCCATTGTCCTACATATTTATAATCCCCTCATAAAGTTTCTATAAGCAGTGGTGGCAAAGACATCAAACTAGTTTACTTTGAGATGGCAAAGAAATATGAGACAGCAATAGCATAGATTTAAAAAATTATTAAACTGTAACTGGAGAAAAGAGGAAATCACATCTGAAAACACAAGTCTGAGATTAAAGAGCAAATGGAAAACATTTAGAATTGTGCTTCTTATTTGTGGTTTCAAAAATATAGCAACCAAGCTCCCAATTAACTGCTGAACATGTTTTTAAACGTTGTATGAATTTCATCAAAATTTTAGCTTAGGTCAAGTTTCTGTAGCCAAAACAAAGAAATCTTAACAGCAACAAATATGTGCAAGTTGTTACATCAGAGGAAAAAAAGAAAGATGACGAGCAGCAGAACCAGGACAAAGCACTTAACTGATCAGATCAAAGTGGATCGAACCGCCCTTCCTCAGATCTTACTGCAGCCTTTAATCACAGAAACAGCATTTCTTCTTTCTGTCTCAGTATAGCTCAGGTTAGAAATGACAGAATGAATAGCCCTTATATACACTGTTTCTAAAAGAGATATTTTAAAAATGTGGGGTTTTTTTTAATGAAAAACCTTAAGAGTTGACTCTTCTAAAATGCTGCTTACTGAAATACTGAAATGCCCATGTCTTTCCTACATTGAAAAGTCATCTGTAAAAGTTTAGTATTAATAGTAATCAGTTCAATGTGCTATAGATACATTTATTTTCAAATTAAGTTTGTTCAAAATAACTATTTTATCAAATAATAGATTATTATGTTGTTTCTCGTAAACATACAGTTAACATTATATAATCAGTCGCTATAATCACTATAAAAATTTAAATGATCCTTTTCAATATATTAAGCTCTCTAGACTAGGAAAACCCATTTATGACACATAACCTTATCTTGTTCTTTGGAAAGTCAGTGCATTCAGTGGTTATAACAGACATAATATTCTTCCACAGCTAAGAGTTCTGGAAAAGTAAAAAGAAAATGAGAGGGAAAAAGGGGTAAATAATCTGAAATTCATGCTAAAAACAAAGACATTGCCAATAGCATCTAAGGAGAAATAACATACGACCTGAGTATCAATCAGTTGTAGTTTTTTCTCCCAGTGGAAGACGCTCCCATAACTGGAGCAACTGTTCACCAACTTGAGGTTCCAGTTCCTAGAAAAATAAAGAGTGAAAATAAAATGACTATACTAAATTTATCTATACTCACAAAATGCAAGAAAAAAATCACTTTAAACGTCACTCTTCTGTATGTGTACATGAGTGTTGTGCATATACACAGGTGTGTGCATGTAGTAAAGAGCTGAGCAGGGTTTTGGTACTGTATGTGCCTTGTCTGCCTTGATGATCTTCCACTAGGCTTGCTAGCCAGCTTTTCTCAGGAATCCCTTTTCTCCACTGCCCAGGTGCTGGGATTATAGACAGGCTGCCACACCTGCCTAGCTATCACTAGGGTTCTAGGGATCCAATCTTTGGATCTTGTGCCTACATGGCAAATGCCTTATTTATTGAGCCAGCCCCTCACTTAAGAAAAAAAAAGCAGATCATGTTAACATATGCAATAAACACTGTTCCAATTCTTTGCTTTTATGGAATTGACATATAGATTTAAAATTATACTCAATGTGCAAAGATCTCAATGTTTATGACAAACTGGCATTGGATTTCCATGGAGTCATTTAGAACTTCATCTATCTGTAAATGATGAATTTTGTTCTAAATGGAGATTCAATAAAAGCATTCAACTTAAACTTGCAAAGGGTTATTTAAAACCTAGCATATTAAGATGTCTTGAAGATTTTCTCCCAAGAAACTATCTTAAGCAACTCCATACTTTTAAGAATTATTTAAATTAAGTTTATTTAAAAATCAAGGTTATAAAATAAAAACACTATTACCCAAGTAAAAAGAATGCCACTTTATAGTCCTCCTGTGGCATGATGCCTGAAGTGAGCACTCAAAAAAGAACTCAGCACTTGGTGACTTGAAGCAAGTCACACGGCTTCAATTAAATTAAATTGATGTACTTCCAGCAAAACTAACTTCTGAGTCTCCTTTGTCCAACATAAAACTGAATTAATAACCTATTTTATTATCCATAAGAACAAAATTATATAAATCAACTAACACAGGGTTTTGGCACTGCATGTCGATTCCCAATACCATAATAAGCCTAAGATGCACAGAAGCAGCACCATGAAATCAAAGTTGAAAGAAAGCCACTAGAACATAAAAGGCTGCTATTTATGTTACATAATTAATTTGGGCCACAAACACTTTAGTCAAACTGCCTCAGGATTGTACTCTGCTAGGGTCATATGTTCAGTTAGTAATACAAGAGAAAACTTCCATGAAGTGACTTATGAAAGATTTCAAAAAGCAAATACAAAACTTGTTTTTCCCCCCAAGGAGCTACGGAGAACACCGCAGAAGAAAAGGTGGGCAAGAGGAGAAAGAGCCTTAACGTAAGGAATAAAAATGTGAAAAACCATCTTTGAAGGGATGGAGAATGTCTCAGGAGTTAAGTATCTGCCTCCCAAGCAGAAGGGCCCCAGTGTGGGTCCCAGGGTCTGTGTGAAAATACCAGACGGAAAGAGGCAAAGAGTGCCGACCTGCACTTCCTGTCCTAGTGGGCGGAGCCTGGGGAATTCCAGAGTGAAGCAAAAAGGAGGTAGAAGCGATCCAGGGTGATTCCCAAAGTCACACTTGATTCTCCACAGGGACACACAGTGCCCTCAGATACACATGCAAAAGGGGGGGGGGGAAGAAAAATCATCTTTGGGACAAGACACAGTAATTGCAATCAGGACCAGAAAGAAGCTGTGGTTGCCTGCACCAGGACTAGGGAATAGCAGGTCCATCAACAGCCAGACATGGATGGAGTGTGGCTCAAGGGAACCTACACTGAATAATAGGTTATTGACAGGCTGGGGAAGTGGGCATATCGAGAGTCTCGTGTAATGCAGAGTTCCAAAGTAGTTCACACACATGACCAGCTGGAAACGAAACAAAACGACATTAACCTAGGAAAACGACTGGTGGGGAAGACACGAGGATTGAGAGGAATGGAGGCAGATAAGAGGGCAGAGAGAGAGAAAGCGCAATCAGAATGTACTAGATACATATATGAAATTAAAGAACAAAGTTTTTAAAAAGGTGTTATAAGACATATTTACAAGTAGACTTACTGTTTCACAAATATGAATCATCGTTTCTCATTTATTTATGGAATATACAATTTGTATTTGAAGATTTCTCTTCTGAGCATTAACAGCAAAAGAAAATAAAGACAAAAGAAAAAACTTAAAACGCCAGTAGATACCTGCCCATCTCTGCTAATCTGTACTTTCTTATTGTCATTCCAAGGATTGAGCAAATGGTGTGCAAACTGGAAAGGAAGACTTTCTTTTCGGATCCATTCCACTTTAAACACTCCTCCAAGTCCAGCTGACCCCCAGTCCTGACTCTTCTCCCTTCCTATTTCAGAAGACATTCTAGAAAATCCCTGGGGGTAAAAAGAGGATGAAGAGCACAAAGAAAGACAGTATTAAAATATATGCATTGCATTCATTTAAGGGAAAGATACAATAAGAAAGTAACTTAAGCTTAGCAAGAATAAAAAGTTTCTTTACTAAATTGTACAGGAAAAAATAATTCTAGTCAAATGCAATTTCAAATATTCAGTTTCTAAATAATGCATCAATTTTTAGCCAATATTTATCATAATAAATACAATCAAACTTCTAAGTTTTATTTATGGAAATTATAAGTATGAAACAAAAAATTCAATAGTTTGAGCTCAAATATACATAGCCAAGGGTTACATAGTTTCTTCACTTTCCTGGCCTATTAATTATTATATGAAAAGTCAACCTTCACTTTATGTTTAATCCATTTGAGAACTAGTAAATCTAAAGGTGTCCTCAGAAGGAAAAATCATTTATCTGGAAAGGCTCTGGCGAGACAAAGAGAACCTGGCTCAGTCACTTTCTTAAATGTAATATATGATTCATCTCAAGGATGCAAAAGGTAATCTGATATTCCAAAGGAGGGGAAAAAAGCCAGGGATCTATTTTTATTCTTTGTAGTTAACTGAATGCTCCAGTGTAACACTTACGGCCAAACAAGCCCGTTTACTGCTCCAGGATGGCTTACCTGGAAATGTCCAGATCCTTGAACAGAAAACACCAAGTAAACCACGCTGCTTTCCCAAAAGGCTCGATTCAGCTTCCGCTCGTTACTGGGGGTGGTAGACCAGATACCCTTCTGCTGAGAAATTTCAAGATTTCTCAGATTGCTACTCTTCATTATGAAGTATCGAACAGGCATGTTTGGTCTTGGTGAAGGAGATTTTGAACCCTATCAAAAAAAAAAATTGTATTAAGTTCCCGAAAGTTAATTTGACTTTTCAAAGCCAGTAGACTCCAATAGACAGCATCTTATAAGCACACAAACCAAAATATTCTGCCAAATATTTAATAAACACAAGCAGTTCTACCATGTCTGAAAACCTTTATAAAGCTCAATCAAAATAAGGCTAAAATGTCAGACAGAAGAACTTTATTTTCACCCAAAATGCTTTATGAAGAAAGGAGCTGGGCTGGAGAGATGGCTCAGGGTTTAAGCCTTCTCCCTCACTAGCACAAAGTCCTGAGATAGGATCCCAGGTTTCACGTAAAAATACCAGGCAGAAATGGTGGTGGCCTGCACTTGGGGCTCTGGTGGGCAGAGCCTGGAAAATCCCAGAGGAAAGCAAAAAAGAAGTAGAAGCAATCAGGATATTCCCAAAGTTGCCCTTGGTCTGCCACAGGGACACATAATGCCCTCTAACACATATACATGTGCACACAGACACACACAGACACACACACACACACACACACACACACACACACAAGGAAAAAAATAGAAACGATCCTTGATAAACAATTTTGACTTACACTTCAAGTGTATGCTTTAATAAACATTCCAACTCTGAAACAAAACTAAAATTGCCCCAATGTATTGTCCGGAGGCAGTTCCAAGGGGGCAAAGGGATGTAAGAGTCTAGTAGTGTCCCTGAGCTGGCTTTACTAGTGAATTCTACTAAAGGCATAAGGAAGAAATAATATCTATGCTACACGTTTCGAAACACTGAAGTGGAAGGTACACTTCACATCTCATCTTATAAGGTCAGAATTATTCTTGTTCCAAAAAAATCTACAGAGAAAATAAATGAAAGAATATCATGAACAATGAAAGCTTTTCCTTCAAAATTTTCACCTTAACACAATCAAGCCAGCAATTTATAAAAAAAAGCATTATCATTGCTTAAGTTTAAATGTTATTAAATCAATGAAATCACCATGCAGATAAATCAAAAGAACTATGCTACCATTTCACATGACTCAGATAATGAATGTATGTAGTAAAACAAAGAGTGCTGAGAAACTAGATCTGAAAGATATCCACCAAGTGGTGAAACACTTAACGCTTCTCCCTGAAACCAAAGCGAGCATGCAAAACAATAGAGTAAATGAGATAAGGTCAGAGGATACAAAGCAAATACACAAAAATCAGATGTAATTCCACAAAACTGCAACAAACAACTTGATAAACTGAAATTTTAAAAATCAAAAATGGTCCAAACACATGGCTTAGTTGGTAAAGAGACTTCATCACAAGCCTGACAACCTGAGTTCAATACTTTGAACTTACATAAAGATGCATAACGATGGAAAGAAAGAACTGACGCCACAAAGCTGTTCTGGGGTCTACACACACACGCACGCACACACACACATACATACACACACCTTACATAATTTTTTTTTAAGTTTTAAAGTATTTGAGAAGAAAAAAATCAGTAGTATAAAAAACAAAATATGTTAAACTTAAATGAAGTACAATACTAATCAAGTTTATAAAACATTGAGATCAACAAAGCATGATTGAGAAAAATTAAAGAATATCTAAGAAAATTAACGTGTATATCATGAATTGGAAGGTTAAATTTTAAGTACAATTTCATTAACACATATTCTAGATTGAATAAATTTTCTACAGAAATGGTAAGTTGGGGACAGTGAGATAGCTCATTGGATAAAAGGTGCCTGCTCACAAACCTGGTGACCTGAGTTTGGTCCCCAAAAGTGCACAAGGTAGAAAGAGAGAACTGACTTCTGGAGGTGGTCCTCTAAGCTCCACCCATGCACCACGGAATGCATGTGAGCACTTTATCTCCCTTCTGCACCTCGCTGTCTTTCTCGAAAATATATAAAATATATTTTTAATGTATAATGTTTTAATGTTACATATTCATATATAATCAGTCAGGATACTACTGACAAAAGAAAAAATTCTTATCAATGAAAATAGACTCCAATAAGCATGACACACATTTATAGTCAAATGATTTTCAACAAACATGCCAAAAGAAATTAATTAGAAAAAAAATCTTTCTGGAAAATGATACTACAACAGTGGTACAGATGGAATGAAAAATGATCCTCATCCTATCCAGACTATAAACAAAATTTAACTTCAAACAGTATCATATACCTGAACGGAAGAATTCCGATTATGAAACTGCTAGAGGAAAACAGGAAAACATCTGTTATGTTGGCTAGGTAAAAATTTTTGAGGATTAAAAAAAATGAACCATAAGAGGGAAAAATTAAATAAAGTCAATTAAAATTAAAGCATTGGATTGAAAAATCAAGTCACAAATTGTTAGAAAAAGTTGCAAAGCATGCTAAAAATTATATCCTAAATACATAGAAAGCTTAATTTTTAAAAAATACAAAGAACATGAATAAAAAATTTAAACATCATTCACCAAAGACAATATATAGAAGGGTAAGCATGTACAAGCAAAATGCAAATTAAATCAGCAAATGAGCTATCACTATATACACAAAGAAATGGTTAAAGTATTTTCTTAACAGGAAACATAAAAACCACATGGTTCCACTTACCAGAAATCAAACAATAAAACAATGAGCAATGGTTTCCAGAATATAGAGAAATGCCAGCATATATTGGTACATATGTACACCTATATACACAGTCAACTGTGTATATGAATGAGTAATGAATACTTTAATAAAGTAGCTTAGAAATAAGCAAAAATCCTAAGAATATAATGTACAAAAACATTTTTTCCTATTTAGCAAGTAATTCAGTACATATTTTCACCAAAGCGTAACATGTAGCTAAACAATCCATAATTTAATACTCATTCAAGTACTAATAACACAAGAAATTAAAAGTAAACTGATTTGAACCTATGAAATCACTGAAAAAAACTGTTTCAATTCCATACCTGTACTTCCTACCCTTCCTAACCTATTCTACCTTTTGTATAATTATTCAACCTTTATTTCATGTATTTTTAAAAATATTTCAGAGAGACAGAGTGATAAAAAAGTAAAAACGCATGTGTAGAAATCAGAAAACACTTTCAGAAATCAGTTTTCTCCTTCTACCATGTAGGCTCTTGGACTTGAATCCAGGTTACTCTTTCTGCTGCTGTGAGACATCACTAAAAATTCACAATGTAAGGAAAAAAAGAGAGATTTATTTGATTTATGGTTCCAGAGTGGAGAGACAGTCCATTATGGCAGAAAAGGAATAGTGGGTAGCAGAAGTTGGAGGCAGACATCATAGAGGCTAAGAAAGCTAGTTGCCAACTATAAAAGCCGACTCCTAGTGGAAGCCAAGTAGGCTAACCAACTTCAAGGCCCACCCCCAATGATGTGTTCCTCAGCAAGGCTCTACTTCCTAAAGGTGCCATGGCCTTCCCAGTATCAACTAAGGATCAAACGCATGAGCCTATTGGAGACTACTTATATGCAAACCATGATACCAGTATTGCACATAGGCATTTTTACCCACTAAGACATTTTGTGTGTTCTATTTTATGTATTTTAATGTAACCATGGAATCACAGAAAACAAGTGAAAAAAAAAACTCACATTTAATTTTGATATTATAAGCATACATCAATAAGGATAATATTTTTGCTGTTTTAACCAAAAGGTTCTAAAAATGAATAGTGGACTGCATGGCTATTAATAATTTGTAGGTAAACTAATACGGTAATTATTAGAAATAAATAACAAGCAGGAAAAAGTAAAAAATG
This sequence comes from Typhlomys cinereus, assembly GCA_023101885.1. Lineage (NCBI taxonomy): Eukaryota > Metazoa > Chordata > Mammalia > Rodentia > Platacanthomyidae > Typhlomys > Typhlomys cinereus. The sequence goes on from JALPQD010000104.1 coordinate 2,251,791, forward strand.
TAAAGTTGCCCTTAGTTCAGCAGTTTCAATTTACATCCAGAACAGAGGTCCCAGTCACAAAAGCAGGAGTCTGCATGACAATGGTGAAATATGGAAGACAGAGATGCTGCGACTGCCTCAGATGCTCACCTTCCCTGAGGATGGAGGAGAAGGGCTGGCACAAGGACTTGGGTAACTGCTGCTATCTGTAGACTTCACAGAAGACTGATCTGACCGATCATCGGTGCTCCGTTTAGGGTGCAAAATTCCTCTATCTTTGTACTTCTGAGGAGGATGCAAGGCTGGAGATGGAGATTTCATCAGTACTCTTGAGCAAGGAGGAGGAAGCAAAGGTCAGTCGTATATAAATTTGTAATACAAAGGGGAACATATTCCTTTAAACCAAACCCCAGTGACATTATGGAAAAAACTTTTTAAAGGTAATTTATTCTTCTATTACAGTGAAAAAAAAAAATTAAGAAAAAGCTAGACTGGTCTGGGGGCAAAGCCCAGCAACAGAGTACTCACCTAACATGCCCAAGGTCCTAGGGTTTGAGCCCTAATACCTCAAATACATAAATAAGAAACAGTTGGGGAGCTGGGGAGATGAGTACAGTAAATAAAGTGCTTTTATAAAGCATGAAGACCTGAGTTCAGATCTCTAACATCACATCAAAAAGCAAGGCTCAGCAACATAAACCTATAATCCCAGGCTGGGCAGGTGGAAACAGGTGAATCCTGGAAGTTCCAAGTTCTCTAAGAACATCATGTCTTAGGGACAAAAAGGGGAGGGAGTTGGGGATAACAACAAATAACCAGGTCTAGGAATGCAGCTCTGTTGATACAATGCTTGCCTCACACACATGAAGCCCTAAGTTCAACACCCAGCATCCCATAAAATAGGGTGAGATCACACATTCCTGAAATCCCAACATATGTATGACAGAGGCAAGAGGATCTAAATTCATGGCTACACAGCTACACGGCAAGTTCAAGGTAAGCCTGGGTGATTGTATCAGAATTAGTGAGTTCAAGAACAACAGGATCTTGTAGCAAGATCCTGACTCAAGAAAAAATACACTACAAGTGGGCAAGTCTGACAACCTGAGTTTAATCCTGGAAATCCACATAATAGAATAAGAGAACTGACCCCTGACTCCTACAAGTTGTCTTCTGGCTTCCACAAGCACACAAACACACACGAACACACACACAAAGGTGGAAAATGACTGAGAAAGACACCCACAACTACCACTCTCTGGCCTCACACGTACACCCACACACACACACACACACACACACACATGTACATAAATTAACACAAATACCATACACAGCAAAAACCAAAAAACAATTGGAGACTATAAGGTACACTCAAGAATGAGGCAAAAATATATCTTAAATAATCAGAGAGGATATTACATAAAACAAACATAAAAAGCATACAAAAAATTAGTGTGGTACACTGAAAAGAATATTGGACAGAAATTTATGGACTAGAAGAGCACTACATTTTATAATTATTTAGCATATAATTCTGTGCATGTTTTTAAGATTTAATTTCTTTGTCAAGATTTTTCTAGATAAGCTATGATTCTTCTTAAATTCTATGACAGGGCAGAAGAAAAGGCTTAAGGGTTAAGCCTCACAAGCAGAAGGTCCCCGAGTTCCAACCCCAGATTTCATGTAAAAACGCCAGGAAGAAATGATGAAAATGTGCACTTACAACCCTGGAAAGCAGAAAAAGCAAAGAGGAGATAGCACAATCCAAAGTGATTCCTAAAGTCACCCTTGAGCCTCATAGGCCTCCACAGTGCCCTCTAACACACAAAGATATACACACAGATACACATGCAAAACATACACAAAGATACATACGCAAACAATTAAGAAATATATCTAAAATATGAATATCATAATATGTCATTTAAGAAATTTTGTAAATTTTAAAAATGTATGTATGGTAGGTACTGTGTGGTAGAATCAACAGTATTTTCTTCTGGTTGCAACATAAGCTCATAATGTCATAATGTCAAAAACTCTTGCTAACACACAGAATCTCATCAAGCCTGAACAGTCAACCACTGATATGCATAGAGTATAGGACCAAATGATGACTTTTTTCAAAATGTCAACAAAAGAAATACTCTACACCATAGAATTATCAAGAAACATGATGCCCTAGTTGAAGGATTCAAATAAATCCACAATCTATGCTAAATAGGGAAATGGCAATTTTACTGGAATGAAGAAGTTCTACCTATTCTGCTGACTGCATTACCATTAACTAACAGGCACTTCGGTCTCACTGAATGAATAAACAACATCTGCAAGAATGCTACTTAGTAGTATTGACACTAAATAATGGTTGTGGAGAAGTTGTTCTTTTAAAAATATATTTTTTGTGTGTGTCAAAGAAAAAAAGATCGAAGTAACACATATATGCATGTCATGATGCAAGGGTGGAGGTCAGAGAACAATTTTCAGAAGTCAGTTCTCTCTCTACTTCCACTATGTGGGCTTCTAAGGATTGAACTGAGGTCACCAAGCAGGCAGACACTTTACCTGCTGAGCTATCTCAGCAGCCAGTACATTAAACATCCATTGCCAGTATTTCTCCCTGTAGGATACCTAGGAAAAATGTCCCCTGACATGTGTCAACTCAAATACATAATTTTAAAACCTGCTATGTTCCAAAGAAACTGATAATTTTAAACTGGTAATTCTACCTATGAAACTTCCATGTTTTTTTCCTGAAAGAATGGCTTTACTGAACAACTAATAACTACTGAAAACACTTATATTACTTTAGTACCTACTTCATTTTTTTGTAATCTTTTTGTTTCCTAGCCTATAAGAAAGTAATTATTAAACGTTATAAATAGGGCTTGAGAGATAGCCCAATGAGTCAAGCACTGTTTGTGAACTGGCAACCCAAGTTTAATCCCTGGAAACCCACATGCTCGCTTGCACTCACACACCTCAAGAAATAAGAATACTTAAAAATTTTTTAAAGTATAAAAAATAAACATTATAAATAGCTTATTTCCAGCAGAAATGCTTCCCAACTAAATAAAATGCTTACATATACCTTTCTGTAGTAGTTGGTTCATCAGCAAATTCAGTATCTGCTGAACTTTTCCTACTATTATTTGTCCTCCAAGAAGAAGCCAAAGGAAGCTCCTCTGAAGACATAGGACGTGGCCTCTGGCCGATTCCAGATGGTTGTTGTAAACCTGCAGACTGTTCTTCAGTACTTAAAACAGCTATAATTGCACGTATTGTGGCTTCATCAACTTGAGACCATGGTTTTGATGGTGCTCTCATTCGGCGTAAAAATAAGCTATGCCACTTCTGTCTGAGCTGGAGCAGTAAACTTGCAGCCTATAATGAAAGTCTCTTCAGTTCAAATACATACACAAGAAAATCTGCATCACATAGGCAAAAAGTTTCTTTAGTTGTTGTTAGTCACATTCATATTTTACAATCAATACATTTACTATTAATTTAATTCCACTCTGCTGCATGGAAGAAAATTTTTCATTCATCATATTCCAGGCATTAGAAACACAAAATAAAATGCAACAATCTAGTAAAAGAGACAGTAAACACTGATAAGAGGCAGATAAGACTGATAAGATATAAACTAACAGTCACAGTACATACTCAGTTACTAAGCTATTCAAGTAATATTAGAACCAGGGCACCTAAGACAACTGACTTCAAAGTTGACTGAGGCAAGTAGTTCCAGAGACACAAAGGGCTGGTGGGAATGGGAATGAAACAACGGTAGGTTGGAGTAAAATAAAAGAATAAACAGAAAAATGATTTAAAAAAAACACCTTATCAGTGTTGACTGCTGCCAGTATGGTAGTTCTCAAAATGAGCATGGATGGTCATTAAAAGCAGAGATGAATTAAGGAAAGGCTGATCAAGAAAATGTTAAATCTGAAAAACAAAACTTTATCCCTCCCAATTCAATTACATAAAAACAGAATAAACTCATCTTTCTCTCAGAAATACTAACAAAATAAAGGGAGTTCTCCTGTACCCAATCCCCAATTTTTTATATATATCCAGAAACACTAAAATATCACCACTATGGTTTAATGTTTTTGGTCTCCCTGAAAATTCATGTTAAGTCTCAATCCCCAATACAGCAACTTTGGGAGATGACTGGAAGTAGACGCCTTTCTGAAAAGACTTGACAGAACCTGTGTCTCTGCCACCTGAGGATATACCTTCCTCTCCCTTCAGAGGACACAGGTTTGAAGACGCCTTGCAAAGAGTCCTCAATAACACCTTGATCTTGACTTTCCAGTTTCCTCAATTGAGAATGCTCTTAAAATCAGCCCATCCACCGCACTACTTTGTAGCAGCAATTATAAAATAGACTAAGACAATGACCATGCATAAATACTGAAACACATCTAGATTTTTTTGCGTCCTCTGTTAGAAGAAAAGCCAGTACAGCAGGGAATGTATGAGGGTTCTATGAAATCTAAAAAACTGATACAGGAATTCTCTAATATCAATGGGTCAATATTAGATAAAATTTTTATGTCATTTCAATTCATATTAACTGAAATTATGACCTATTAAAAAGTAACCTACCTCTGGCTCTAGTTTGAAATTAAGCCACTCATCAAGCTTCAAAGCAGCCAAATTAGCAGTGGTTCTGTCCTCCATCTCACTGTCACTGCTGTCATTAGGGATGCCATCCGCTGTCCCAACACACAGTGAAAGAATAAATTATTTTACCATCTTATGTCATAGCAAATAAGTAAGCAAAACAGATTCTCTTTAGGTGTAAAAATCCTGAAGTGTAACAATTTGTGTGGGAAGTTCACCAAATGGAACAAATCATAAACTTAAATATTTAAAAAAGACATAGACTTAGGCATTTTACAGACTACGTAATCACAATTTAATAAAACAAAAAGTAAGAATTCAAAACCAAAATGCAATCTTGAAATAACTGAATGAAGAAGAAACAAAAACAGGAAAGATCTGAAAGAACTACGTGCAAAGAAATATAGAAGATACCCAAAACATTACTTTATGTGTAAATTCACAGGTTCAAAAGAATGTACATCTTAGAAAAATATCTTAAAACAAACCCAAAGAAAGAGAAAATGGAAAGAAGTTGATGAATTAAAAGACAAAAATAGCAATAATAGTTACTTTAGTATTGTTCAATGGAAGAAGACTAATGAGCAACTCTTTAGCACAACAGAAAAAGGCTAATACCTTTAAAATCATACAGCTATCTGTTATAATTAGGCACAGGTGTCAACTTGATAGTTGTAGGTTTGAGCTCTGGGCACATTTGTAGAGAATTAATGGGTGAGTTAAGCCCAGAGCAAACCTGTAGGAGACTGGCTGATGGGGAAGGCCCAGGTGGATAGGATTAGGCCCAGGAATAAAATACAGAGAGCTGGGTGAGAGTCAGCATCCTTGTATATACTTGGCCAGACATGCTGGTCTCTCAGCCATTACGTAGAGATGGTGTGGCCAGTTCCCTCGGCACTGGTGCTGGTGCATGGTCTCCTATCAAGCTGGACTACAGACTATAACCAGACCATTTTAAGAAAATAAACCCCTTATTCCCTTAAACCATTTGATGGTGATTTGTCAGCTACCATGCAGGCGAACTGCAACATCATCCTCTTGGATTGGCAGAATCAACATTTTGGAAATGGCTATAGTACTAAAAGCAATGCATCTCTATCAAAATTCCAATATCATTTTTCACAGAACTAGAAAAAGCAATCCTAAAATTCATGTGGAAACTCAAAAGGCAGAAGATAGCCAAAGCAACCTTAATCAGAAAGAACACAACAAGAAGCACCACATTACCTGACATCAAACTATATATTACAGGGCTATAGTAATAAATACAGCATGGTACTGGAACAAAACAGATCAGAGGAATGTTAACAGAAAACTGAGTGATGAACCTACTGTGTTACTCTTCAGTTTGCTGTTATGAATACACAACCCAAAAAAATTCAGTGGAATAAGAGCTTTAATCATGCTCACACTTTCAGATTATGGTCCATTATGGCAGCGGAGTTATACCAGCATCAGAAAACCAAGGGAACTGGTCACACTTTATCCACAGGAAGAGCTGAGATGGAAGGATGCAATTTCTAGCTTGCCAATTTTGCTAAATTCCAACCGAAATCTCTCTCTTATCTACCTGCCCATGGAATGGTCTCATCCATTAGGAGCTGGGGTTTCCCAATCAATTAATTTCCCACAGGCTTGCTCTGCGGTTTGCCATAACTAAACAACTTTTCACAGGTATGTCTGTCTAAAGGCTCAGCTCTTATCTGTCTGGTTGACACTTGAAACTCACCTCCCCCATACCTATGCAGCTTGGTACCTAACTTTTGAAAAACCTGTCAAAAACATTCACTGGGGGAAATAAAAACAGACTGACTTTTCAACAAATGGCACTGGAAAACCTGGGTAACTTCCTGCAAAAATTTTGACCTTTCACCATAAAAAAATTAACCTAAACTATATCAGAAAACTTAATCTAAAGCCAGAAGCACTAAAATTTCTAAGGAAAACCACTTCAGGACAATCATAGAAAAGTTTCTAAATATAATCCCAACAGCACAGGACATTACCCCAAGAATTGACAAATGGGATTATATGATATTACAAGGCTTCTACACAGCAAAAGAACTATCGAGAGAATAAACAGCTAGAAGAATGTGAGAAAATCCCTGCTGGGATATATTTCTGCCAAGGGGTTAATATTCAGAATATATAAACTGCAAAAATTAAACATAAAAAATACTAATTTAAATGAGTCAATGATCTGAACAATGATTTTGAAAGAAGAAATACAAATGGTCAATAAACACTTTAAAAAGAGAAATGTAATTGAAACTACTTTGAAATTCCTGACCCTAATTAGAAAGGCTTCCGTCAAAGAAAAAAAATGTTGTGTTCCAGAATACAACCACCAGAAAACAAAAGATGTTAACTAGCATGTGGGGAAGAGGAATCCACAGTCACTCTTGGTGGGAGTGTAAAGTGGTGTAAGCACTATGAAAATCAGTGTGGAGACTTCTCAGAAAAACTAAAAACGGAAGTATCACATGACACATTATGTGGACATATACCCAAAGAACTCTATAGCCCACAACAGAGATACCTGCTCATCCATGTTTATCGCTACTCTTTTCACAAGAGCAAGGAAATGGAATCAGCCTATATGTCCATCAATAGACAAATGTAGTACATATAGACAATGGAATTTTTCTCAGCTGTAACAAAACATGAAATTTTCAGCAAAAATGGATAGAACTAGAAAACATTGTATTAAGGCTCAGAAAGACAAACACTGTACTTTTTCTCTTATATGTAGATCCAGATAGGAGTAAATATGAATAAGAACAGAAAACCAGAAAGAGGTGGGGAGAGATTTAAGAGATGGGAGGAAAGAAAGGGGAAATACTGGAGATAAACAGGTGCAATGGGGAAGAGGGACCACTGAGATGGATGAAATGAAATTATGGAAATTATGTATCAAAACCAATTATTTTGTAAGCTAATTTATATACAAAATAACAACAATAATTTTTTAAAACTCCTAACACAGGGACTATGAAGATGGTTTAATGAGTAAAAGTGCTTGTTACAAAGCCCAGTGACTTGAGCTGAGATCTCCAGAACCCATGAAGAGGTCTCCTTGCACAGCAGCACAGCCTCTGTAACCCCCTGCACGCCACTGGAAAATGGTGGCGCAGAATCCAGTAGTTCACAATCCAACTAGTCTGGCCTACACGATGGTGAAGAGATGCTGTTTCAAACAAGGACTGACACCCAAGATTTTTCTCTCATTTCTACACACACAGCATGGAATGCACATGCCAGTACACATACACACACACACACACACAATCCATAAAACTATAAGTCAAATTTAAAGAAAAATATCAGTACCCAAATAAGTAAATAGGGAAGAGAAGTAAAAGATGAAATAAACAATAAAGAGAAAATAAACAACATGGAGAATGCTTTCTTTTTGAAAGAACAATGTTAACAATGCAAACCAAAAAAAAAAAAAAAAAGAAATTTCTTTTTTAGAAGTTTAAGATAGTAAAGTATCATTTTCAAAATTAACAACTAATGATACCCATTGTAAGAAAAGGGCCATTCACTTTGGAGGGTTTAATATGCTAGATACAAAGAAGTACCACATTATATAATTTCACTGAGGAATCACTGCTTCAAAGAATTTTAATTCAAGGAAAATATGAAATGAAAGAAAATAAAAGTCAAGATGCCAAGGTCAACACACCACAGTATCCACATGTCTCATATTAATTATTTATAATCTTTTTAGTTTTAACCCAAACTAACCTGTAACTATGCAAATCAGATTTGCCTTGATGTTGTATCAATCTCCTTGTCTCTACCACCCAAGAGCTGGGAATACAGAAGTACAGCACCTATTGGCCTGTATTGTGTGACGAACTCAAACTCTGGGTCCAATTCTCCATTGAAACTGCTCCTGACAAGGCCATTGCTAATACCACACTGCCAAATTCAACATACAATTTTTGGTCCATACATTTTACAATTTTCCAAAATAATAATCAATATAGCTGATCAGTCTTTCCTTAAAACATATTTACTGCCAAAACTGGGCCACGCTTTCATCCTCTTCTCCAATTCACAAATATCCTTAATCAAATGTATTCTTGCTATTTTTAAAATATTGTTTATAATGTGGTGGCTCCCAAATTTGTACTGTCTTCTTTTCTGAGCTGCATGAACTACAGATATACTTATCTGCCTTCTAAAAACACTTCAGTCAGGAGGTCTTCACCATATCTAAAAACACCTCTCAACTTTCCTCTACACAACCTGTTTTTCCTGGTTTTTAAGTCTGTAACACGTAATATCACCATTCATCAAACTACTAGTGCCAAAATACAAAAACCATACTTAACTCTACCCTTTTCTCACCACCCATATTCAATCCAGCAGATATGAACACATTAAAATAATTCTGAGTCCACATCTCTTCATATTAGTCACCATTACTCTAGTTCTTTACTACCATCTGCAAATCTATTAATACCCTCCCTCCTAACCGCTCTACTTTTCCCCTCCTGTCCCTCAGCAGTGCAATACCTCACCCAAATGACGTTTGAAACAAAAACAAGTCATGTTCTCACACCCTGATTTAATGGCTTCCCTCCCAATGACCAAAAATGTGTGCCTTCCTTCCAGTCTTATCTCCAACCACTAGTAAGTGTGCTCTAAACCACACAACCTTTCTGTGAGTTCTAGATCATTTTCTATTACACAACTTTATTCAATCTGTGAAACTACTTGCTCCTGAGAGCAACTTGTTCAGACATTTTGCTACACTAGATTACTCCCTTTACATATCTTTGCAAGCACTACAAAGAAAGCTGTCTCTTGCCTCAACTGTGTAAAGGCAGTTAGTTGTAAGGACAGAAGCAACTTACTTTCTGTTACACACTCAATACTCAACACATATTTGACAAATATTTATTATGTTTCTTCATGAGACAGAACATAAAGATAAAACATTCTCATGTCTTGATTTAAAAAAGACAATATAAAAATAACAAATGGAAAAATTAGTTAAAATATATAAAATAAAAAACAGTATTAAAAAATGCATAAAGTTAGTGACACTATCAGTGACTTATTGTATTATAAAATTACCTTTATTTAAGTGGAAAACAAACTTCTCACTCAACTAAGATTATTAAAAAAAAAAAAACTAGGGGTTGGGGATTTAGCTCAGTGGTAGAGCGCTTGCCTAGCAAGCGCGAGGCCCTGGGTTCGGTCTCCAGCACCGGAAAAAAAAAAAAAAAAACAAAAAAACTAATGACCTTGTAAGTCAATATCAAGGAAAGAGGCATACCTTCCTAATTGTCTCACTAATTTAGTACTCCCTATTTGCCTCTTGATATCAACAGATTACACAAACCTTTATAATTCAATCTTTGTTTTGTTTTGTTTTAGTTTGTTTCGCTTCACATCCTTCATAATGCACTTACCTCTAAAGGAAGAAGGTTCCTGAAGAGCATTGCTTGCCAGCCTAGCTGGTCCACAGAACACCAAAACAGTGACAGGCGTCACAGCTGAACAGCATCTAATATTAGCTATTCTATGAGCTCTGGTCATTTCATCATAAATAAGCCAATCTGTAGGTAGGGCCTGGATTGCAGCAGCTTGACCATTGGCTGGAGGAATCTATTGGGAAAATAAATTAAAAATTGTTAATGACCAAATTCATGGGGAATACTTGCAATTCTTCAATGAAATAGTTGATATATACTAGTACCCAAATAAAAATTAAAACAAATCATTACTCACATAATTTATATACAAGTCTTCATTCCTCTCTCAATGTTAACTTTTCCAACTCTAAGATGCAATATTTTGATACACATATATCACAAATTAACTTTCTAAAGCAGTTATGTATTTGTAGTGTCATAGTTAGGCACAAGTGTCAACTTGACAGTTGAGGGTCTGCGCTCTGGGCACATTGTAGAGAATTAGTGGTTGAATTAAGCCCAGAGCAAACCTGCAGGAGATTGTTTAGCTGATGGAGAAGACCCAGTCCATAGTGGGTGAGACTAGGCCCTATAATAAAATACAGAGAGCTGGTTGAGAAAGTTGGCATCCTTGTGTACGCTTGGCCAGACATGCTGGTCTGGCAGGTAAGGATTGTCCCTCTCTCAGCCATTTACGTAGAGATGGTGTAGCCCACTTCCCTTGGCCCTGGTGCTAGTGTGAACTCTCCTGCAAAGTTGGACAAGGAACTATAACCAATCTATTGTACAAGAAAAAAATCCCTCGTTCCCTTAAGCTGTTTGATGGTGATTTATCAGCAACCATGCAGGCTAACTGCTACAGTAGGATTTGTTTGTCTTTAACTACTTCATTGTATTCACCTCAAATCCTAAGAACATTAAAAATGTTTTACCTTTTTATATTGCGGCTGACTGAGAACTGAAGTGGGGTGAAATCGTACTTTTTTCTCCTTTGGCCCTGTTAATACCACGTTCTCTCTGTCCACGTGGACTAAATTAGGATACATGCCTGCTACTAGTGCAGCTTTAACCACAGCCCAATTCTCCGAATTTGTGTTAACATCTCGAATGTCACCACCACCTCGTGCTCTAACAAAACCTAGATGGGGAACACAACCACACCAATCTTTTCTATTTTGCAAAAGACACTTTAATATTCATGTGTATTTAACAGCAACAACCCTCCCAAAAAAAATATAACTCATGTAGGTTTAATAACGTTCAAACTCTTTAATTAACAATCTGTCCTGGAAGTCTATAACACAGAGCTAACATAGAGAAGTTTAGATCTGCTCAGACTGGTTTAAGCACAGTATGTACTGGGACAGGTTCTTACTATGTGACCCACGTTAGCCTTGAATTCATGTTCCCAATGTTCCAGTCTCCTGAATACTAGGAATTTATGTCTGACTCTAAACACTTTCTTGCAGTGAAGTTCTTCACCTGCTGTATTAACTTTCAGAAATATGACCCAAGTTCACAGCTATAAACCCAAACAATCCTTCTGACTTACATTAACACTATTTTCACTATTTCACTATTTCTGCAGTCAAGTATGTGTATGTGTGCCTGAATTTCAAACTCTCCATACTTCCCTATTTTTGAGACAACTGTAAATTTGTAGCTCTTTCTTTCTATTACTTTGGCTTTTCAACTAACCCATAAATCCAGACTCAGATACTTTTGAATATCACTTCCACTAACTGCATTACTTTAAGAAAAACTCAAAGTAATTCTAAAAGAAAACACTAATACGGGGCTGGAGAGGTGGCTCAGGGGTTAAGCCTCTGTCTTGCAGGCGGAAGGTCCTGAGTTCGGATCCTAGACTCCACGTATAGATGCCGGGCGGAAACGGGGGTGGCCTGCATTTTTGGTCCTGGTAGGGTGGATGGAGCCTGTGAATCCCGGGGCAGAGTAAACAGGAGGAGGTGGAGGCAGTCCATGGCGGTTCCCGAATTCATCCGTGGTTCTACACACACACACACACACACACACACACACACACACACATACACACACACATACACACGCACACACTCGCACACACACACAATTGAATAAATAATTTAAAAAAAAGAAAACACTAATAATACTAGGTTCATTTCAAAAAAGAATTAAGCACCTTCAAGTGATACCAATCATTTCAGTGTAACACAGCTTTCTTATTAATTGCTTAAATTTTTATAATTTCTCTTTTAAATAGCTAAATAATTGTTCTTTAATAGAGGCAAAAGAAAATAACTACTAAATCTAAATTTATACAAAACAACAAATATAAATGGCTCATTGTCAACAGTATCAAAGAAGCACAGATTCTCTCTACATGGCTTTCCACAGTAGTTTGTGTAATATTTATCAACAAGCGAAAGTTCAAAAAATATAGAAATCTTCACATCAGTTCATAAATATAAGATGAATATGTGATATAAAAATAATAGTTTTAAAAATATTATAAAGTGTGGCCAAAGAAATATTAGGTAGTTTAAACAGGTTCCTTTGTGAGGAAAGTTTACCTGATGCTCTAAGCTGACCAAGCAACTGTGTTCTCATGCCTATAATTATTTCCATGGTAGCTTGGGACAGAAAATTCTTTTCACAAAAAGCTCGTTCCCACCCATCACTTCGTGCTTTCTGCCATGCCTATAAAAACAGAATACAACATAACAACTTGACAAGACGTATTTACCAACAGCTTAACAGTGAGGCAACAAAGAGCTTCACTAATTGCTTAAGGTCAATTCTTACTATAATAATTCTATGAAGTCTAAGACTTTATAATCTAATAAAATTTCTTTTTAGTTTATATACTACCACTATGATCCTAAAGAAAACTAAATATCAAATAACCAAAATAAAGAGATTTGTAAGAATATTAAGTTTCTCAGATATGTTAGTTTGGGAAGTTTGGGAAGCTTTCAACTAAACCAGCATAACACTTTTATATCTAAGAATTCTGATACTCAACAAAAGGACAACTGCATGTCAACCTCCCTAATCTAAGGAACGGCCCTTAGAAAACAAGTTCTCTTGCTTTGGACAATAACTGAAGAATCAACACTATAATTAATCTCATTTGCTTTTGAAGATGTTAAAAATGAACAAAACTGTCATTTAATTGATCTATATGTATTACCTAATATCCCAAACTGATAATAAGTCATCTATCATAATATTCATAATAGAACTTGATTATTGTTTTAAATTATGTCTTAAAAAATTCTGAATGCATGAAAAAATACTTTCTATATATTTTTAAAAAGCTATATAACAATATATATTGCTTTCTCTCTATATATATGAGACTATAGTCAAAATTTAAAAACAAAAAAAGATGCTCATCTTTTAAGAAATAACATATTCCTTCCAACATATCTGATTTTCTAAGCTACATTTTATTCCTCTCTTCTGAGATACTTCTCATTACCATTTTAAAAAATTCTTAATGACTTTTTGTTTTACTGCTTATTGGCATAATGACTTGGGTTCAAAAGGAAAAGAAATACTGAAAAAAAAACAATAAAATTTTCTTCCAACCTTTGTTCTGTTCTTTAAACATACAATGGTTCTAAATAAAAATTTTAGAGCATTTTTGGCTCAAGTCATGATTTGTAAATGAGTAAATTTCAAAAGATAACATAAATAGACATACATGTCTACATATAGCCACATTAAGAGAAAATGAGGGTAAGGAGCAAGAAAAAGTAAATATAATTTTAACACATTAGAAGCAAGGGGATAATGTTCTGCTCTATATAAAATGTGATTTGCTAAATAAAACAAAATTAATGGAATGTTTATTACTATTTATTATTTCATACTTGCTACATTTGTGCAGAAAATGTGCTCACCACCATTTTCAGAAGTCAACAGCAGTAATACTACCTGGAATGCTCTAAGAAGTGCCATGTGGTCACTGAAGGTCCCTGCAGTGAACCGTTTCCTGCAAAGCATGGCTGCCCGCTTCTGAGAAGCCTGGGTAGGCAACACGAAAGGATCTCGGTATGCCAGTGTACAGGCGATGGTAAGGATGGGGTCCAGACACTTCAAAACGACAGCACACAGGACCATTTTACCAAGATGTGGTTCGACTGGCAAATCAGCCAAATGATAGCCAAGTTCAGTCAAATCTTCCCATGCATCCATGGCATCTATTGTCTAAATAAAGGATAGACAACAGAATGACATAAGCAAAGCAGTGTTTAATTTAAATCTTGTAAGTATTAAATAATACAAATGTTCTTTTCCTATTACATCTTATAAAAATATTTAGTGTTAAATAAATGTAAAAGAATTATGCCTATTATTTTGGCTACTTTTAATTATGAGAGTACCAGTCAAAGCACACATTATCTAACCATTTTTAAAAGAATAAAATTATTTAAGACCTTTTCACTTAGTTTAGGCTTCAAGAAAAAAGAAAAAAGCAGGTCAATAATGACGACACCAACCTTCAGCATTTGGACAGCATTTCTTACGATTAGAGCTGGTGGAGGCTCAGGGGCTTTCATGAGAAAGTCTGCAATGGTGCAATTCACGGGGGCTAACAGCTTGGTATGTAAACAGAGTTCCTGTAAAACAGAACCACAAATAATCTTGAAAAATTTAAAATATGGTACTAAAGAAGTTCTTATCATATAACCCTAAAAGTCTTAGAGTCATGATCCAAAAACACAATCAGTTTTCTCCCTTTAAGCTCACTACGTTCTAGATTCTCTGATTCATTCAAAAATATTTAAGTGTTTTCTATGGGCAAAGCATTGTGCAAAGTTTAAAAAAAAAAAAAAAGGACAGGTAGGCAAGTATTTGCTTTCGTGGTTGATACTGGAGGAAAAAACAGACTTCAAGTATTTAACAGTATTTAACTCAATTGGCTACTTAATTCCAATTGTAGTAAGTGTTGTAAAATATGGTTAAGTGCTATACCAAAAAAAAAAATATATATATATAACCAAGTTCTAGAAAATGTAGGAGACGGAGGTCATGGCAGGTCAAAAAATGGTACATTAAGATACAAGGATTGAGTATAAATAAAAAGAATAAGGGTGGGAAATTTAGACATGGGCTAGCAGATATAAAGGGCCTAGTAAAGACATGTATTTAAAGAAACTAAAACTCCTGGTATGAGTAGAAGTAAGAAATAAAACTACATACACGGAAGAGAGAATTTAAGCTCTTCTAAGAATTTTCAGTTATAACCATAAGAACAGAGAATCTCACACAGCCAATGGGAAGCAGACAATTTCCTAAAGGATACATGTACCATAAAAATTGTCCCATATCACTTTAAAAATAATACTCAAAAGAAATCAATTTAATATCCATCTGGTACTTTTCCACAGTCTTTCGTGAAATTAGAATACTCAAAGAAAATCAACTAATAAAAGTAATTTATTATGCTGAGATTTGGTCTTACCATTATGCAATTTACATAATTTAGTTTCTAATCCCATTGAGAATTTTCAGAATCAATATTAAGTATGCAAATGCTGCATTAAAAATTAATATATTTATAACTTGCTAAAATTTAAAAGTTCATTAAGCTTCCTGAATAGAAAAATCTTGTTATGAACATACTTATCCTCCAAAAACAATTAAATTACAATTTTGTTCATAGAGTTTGAAAATCTAATACATAGTAATTGAAATATCTCTTTTCACTAACACAAATAAACAAAATTTTCTAGAATTAAGTTAAGTTTCTACCTGTAGAGGCATTCTCAAAAGTTCTGGAGTCTGAAATTCCAACATATTCTGAAAGCGAAGTCTACTAAATAGACGAAAACAAATTCCAGGTCTACATCGTCCCGCCCTTAAAAATAAATGCAAAATTAAAATTCAAATAAGGAATAAAAACTGTAGTAATGAAACTATAAACAACTAATGTGAATCAGGACACAGAAAAACCAAGATTGAGACATCCAGTTTAAATCCTGATGTATCCTCCATGAATCCTTTTACATGATTGTTTCGTTTTGGAACTCAATTATTTCATTTACTGAGTGAGACTTATATCTGATTACTTTCTATAGTATAGTTTTAAAAAGTGCATAAGTTTGATAGCAAATAAAATAGCACGTTCAATAATTTAAATTCAACCAATTATACTGCATTATTGTCATTAACTGCATTCAGGCCACTGATTAGAGTTGTAGAAACTATACACTGCACAACCCCACAGGAGCAGGTGGCAGACAAGAGAGAGGGAGGGAGCTTCCCAACTTGTAGGTTTGCACACTAATGGGCTGCCTGTTCCACCACGGAACATCTGACATGGAGCTCTGGGGTCGACACATACAGAAGGACATACAGTAGGAAGGAAATGGCTATAAGGGAGAACTGGACAATAGGAGAGAAAGGTGAGTGGGAAAGGAAGGGGTGGGGAAAGGCAGAACAGAAATTTGTTCTGCTTGTATATGAAAATTTCAAAGAATAAAGATGAAATTAACAAATTAATACTGGCTCCAAACCTTAAATGTTAGCTTCTCTGATTCTGGACCATAGACCTCTGCTTTTCCTATTATACCACCTCTTCAAGTGGATCTTAATTATTCTTGTAGCTTTACTTTCCAGCCATCATAGATTCCCTTATGCTAACTATGGTCTACATTTTAGGGACTTTTTACACACTCCACCTGGTTTCTAGTCAACTCAAATTCAACACAACCAAGCTAATTCTTCACAACATAAACACCCTTACCATCTTATCTGACAATAACAGCAAGCAAACATCTAGATTTTCTACACAGAATTCTAGATAAGACTCTTTAATTCTACTCAGTTTCTTGGTCTGCACCCCGACAAATAAAAAAAAATTGACAATATGACTTCTTTAATATCACAGGAATTAGCCAATTCTGCTAATTTCCATCATCCCTACACCTGTCCAAGCTGTCAGCATCTCCTTCCTATACAAGTTCAAGTACTGAAAGACAGGCCAGGTAGCTCATTCTACCGTCATTTCTGTTGCTGCCAACCCATCCTCAAAAGACTGAAAGAATATTATAATCGTATCATTATTTTTGTTTGAGAGAGAATTAAAAAATGGGATTTCAGGATATGTCCCTTACTTTCAGCCTGTTTTTCCACTATCTTCATCCAAACTAAAATCAATTACAACTTCCTCCTTATTCTTTCCCTGAGGATTTCATCAAGCTCTCCCTTTACCTTTTAGAAATGCCTTTATGAGACTTCCCTTTATTCTTATTTATCTTAGAGTCAACTCTCCTAGAATTATCTTGTTACAATAAATAGTATTAAAATTAATTTATTATACTGCAACAAGGATTACAGTATCTGCATCAACTAATATTAAAAATCATCCTTATATTATTATAAAAAGATCTTGCATACTCAACAATTAGCCCGTCTTAAGTTTCAAATGTTTAGAACTTTTGCTCTTAAACTTTTTGTAAATTAGCATGATTTATATACTACAAAGTTTCAAATTTTATAACCACCTAAATTTAGCTTTTAAAAATGTACCAAATGGCTTACTTGGCAAAGATAATGTGAAAACTAAGACTAATGTGAAAGCTGGCATTTTATTTAAAAAAAAAGGAGGCTACATTTTTAAATATGTAATACATATGAAAGTTTTTCCATTTTACAGGCAACTGAATAAATGCACATTAATATACATTACCTGCCTTTTCGTTGTATGGCACTAGCTTTGGAAATCCATACCATTTTTAACATTGTAACAAAATTCAGTGCATCAAAGGATTTCTGCAATATTTAAATCATCTTAATGTTAAAGCATAAAAGATATTTATGAGAAAATAAGAAATGTTATCAAGATATTTTGACATGTAAACTTGAATTTAAAGCCATTTTTGGTTAAATAATTATAGTAGAGCATTGATTATTAAAAATTCAAGCTTTCTGGTTACCTTCTTACAAAAAATAAAAAGCAAATAAAATTCAGAAGAGCTGTATATTCCCTGTTCAGTGATGTGTCAGAATGTTTCCAGTTCTCTGCTTCAGGTTAATAAAAGCAACTAGTTTTCCTGAGAAACCAAATTTTGGGGGGAGGGGGGAGAAAACCAATTATTTGGGGCTATTTTTCTATCACATTTCCATCCTCATAAGAAATGGGAGTGATCAATAAGAAAAAGACAATTGCTGAATTCTCTGTAGGGAGCTAGCTGATCTGAAGGAGTGATGAATAGTGATCATTAAACTAAGCATCCCAGATCCAAGAATTTTTAACCTATTCCACTTTACTTCTTGCTGAGCTACCATGTTACAAAGGAAATATAAAAAATAACCATTACTAAGCCAGAATGCCTCAAAAAGACCTAAAGCAAAAATCTCCTGTACAGAAATGTCCTTTAAAAATACAATCCTAACTAGAATATACACATTAAGCATTCAGTGACTTGTTTGTACCTTGTATAAAATATGACATGTATTTATTTTATGTATAAAATAAAGATGTACTCTCAAAATAGTTTAATTATAGAGCTTTAGAAAATATGTCAATTTACCTTTTAATGTTTCATTTATTAGTTTTGTACATAAAATAAGTTGATGCTATAACCAATTTAAGCCATGATTTTACTTGAAAAATAATACATAAAACATTTTTCTAAAAGTTAAAGCCCACTTTGCAGAAATTTGGTTTTAGAGCAACAAAACCTGAACTGTTTTTTTCATTTTTTGAGCTAAGCTTTTCCTCTATAGCCCTTGAACCTGCCTTGGCCTCTCAAAGTACAGGCATTACAGATGTGTACCACATGTGAAACATCTGATTTTAAAAGCTCACTATTCAGTTTTATTGACAGTAAAACCAAAACTTCTTCCTCTTTTACAATGAATTTGACCTATATTTAATGAACTTTCATTCTCTATAAGACAATCTTAAAAATTACATTGAAATCTTGAATGTTTCACACTAAAAACAATTACTTATACCACTTAACAATTTCTTTCCTTGAAAAATCAATTAACTCTACAATTTTCATTCTTTTTTTTTTAAATGGCCCATCAGGCTTTAAGAAGGCCTTTTTGACAATAACTAAAAAGTCACTATAGCTTGAAAGTTGCAGTATACATATTGCAAAAGTAAAAAATAGATGAATTTTTTTTTAAACAAAACCAGGTATTTGTTGTTTTTGCTAAATGTTGTTAACCCTATTTATGCTGCTGCTGGATCTGGTTTGGGAGCATTTGCATATGGTTATATTTGTGTGTGCTTGTGTGAGTGGGAACATGTATGTGTATGTGTATAAGGTTAGAGGCCAACATCAGGTATCTTCTTCATTCATGCTGCACATTGTTAAAAGACAGTCTCTCAATGAACCTCGAACTCACAGGTTCAGCTAGACTAGCTAATCAACAGTCCCCAGAGAAATACCTGTCTCTGCCTTTCTAATGATGGGCTTACACACACAGCTTTTTCAGTAGGAGGATGGAAATCTAAACATAGGTCTTCATGCATGTATGGCAAGCACTCTACCAATTGAGACATCGCCCAGTCCCCACTGTGGATGTTTTAAGTTCTTTAATTAAGATTCTCTTAAAGTAAGTATCTTCTGAAAACCTACCGCCTACTGTTAATGAAGTGCTAGTTACACATAAAATGGAAATAAAAATATGCAAACTACATAAAAAACTTTCACTGTAATTACTCATTACTTTCTTTCTAGTATTTAGTAAGTTAATCATTCTGTCTAATTTGGTAGAACACCAAAATGTATCATATATAGTAAACTTAAGGTAGAATAGTTATTTTAGTTAAAATAATATTTATGTTAAATTCATCTATAAATAAATTTTCTCACTAAAGTGAATTCTTGGTATAAATGAAGTTGCTTGACTGGAATTCAATTTACTTATTTAAGCAAAATTGTAACTTATTCATACATACCTCTTTCACCTTACCAGAATCAATAACAAAGACAACATCATTGACTGTGATGCTTGTTTCAGCAATATTAGTGGAAAGGATCTGCAATAAGTTATTATTTGATGATTAATATGAAAATAAAACAATAACTAACAAAAATGGAACAAAAATAATATGATGCTTACTATTTTTCGAACGCCTGCAGGTGGATTTTTTAATACCTTCTTCTGATCAGATGTTTGCATATTTGAATGAAGCATAAAGACTTGGTATCTGTTGGCAACAGAAAGAAAATATATACTATAGTACCTGTCTGTTATTTTAAGCAACAAATGCAAAGTTTTATATTTTACCTATGTGTATTATCAGCAAATCGCTTGTCATCAAACAGGATGCGATCTCTCAAACCAACAATTTCATCATATCCAGGAAGAAAAATTAATATTGCGCCTTGGGAAAGAACATTTTTAATATTATATTTTGTGACATCACAGGTAATCAGCAGAATTCACTACAAGGAACAGTATTGTGCGATTTCAAGTACTGATATGCTCATAAAAGGACAACTACTTTGCAATGCAATCCATGCAATTACAGAAAATTCTCTTCAATCAGAAGATTGACTCTGAATATATCTGTTCTAGCTCTTTCAGACGGTGCTTACTCACCAGCATCACAACTGTGGCAGATATTGTACAAGAGGTGCATGATCAGATCCAGGTCTACTTTCTCATCATCAAAACTATGATGGTAAGCTTTCAGGAGTTCTCTGTCTTCCGCACTGAGGTCGTTTCCATTTGTCTGAACCAAAGAACTTTCATCTAGATTTCCAAATTCCAACGAAGCACTTAAAAAAGAACAAGTCCGTTTTCTTTAAAAGAAGTAATTCTTTTAGGACAATATTTCCTATTTTACCTGTTTAATTCCCAACACTGCCTGAAGAAGGTAAATGACAATATACTATCTGTAATAAGCTGCACGTTTGTTTGAAGTACATTATTTAAGCGAAATTTAGTTTTTTTAATAAAAGTCAATCTGAAGACACTATGCTAAAGGAAATACACTAATGACCTATATATAAGCTTTTCCAAAAGATGTTCAATATCATTTGTCATCACAAAAATACATATTGAAACAATGATACCATTTCACAACCAATTAGATAACTATAGTCCAAAATAAGTATGTGTTAGAAAGGGTACAAAGATATTGGAACAACATTCCTACAATCCTTAAAGGAATGTAGAATGGTGCCGTTTTTAGAAATACTGTGGCAGTTCTTGAAAAGGTAAATACAGGCTCCTTTCATCCTCATGGGATCCCATGAGTTCCTACTTGACTTTTCTCTCACCCCTCATGGATTCCATGGCTGGAGCCCATGAGCTTTCCAGGGCTCTCTTGCCCCTCAGGAATTCATGTCTGTGAGCTCCGTTCTTTCTCTCCTCTAATAAACTCTGCCTTAATCTTCAAAAAAATAAATAAATAAAAGATAAATACAGTTTACCTCTACACCAATCAATGAATATTACCACACAACACTGATTACTTAACAACCCTTCTCATAACCCTATCAATCATCATAAAACTAGGAGCTGCACCGTTCCATTTTTGAGTTCCAGAAGTAACCCAAGGCATCAAAACTTCCTTCAGCGTAATCCTACTCACCTGACAAAAAAATTGAATCCCTCTCCACCCTATTTCAATAAGCCCCAAGAATTTTACTCCTAGGTTTATATATAAGAGAAACGCAAAAAAATTCAAATATAGTTGTCGATTAAAAACTCTATAAACAAATACTGGAATTATTCATAATAATAAAAAATAAAAACACAAATATCTATGAGTTGACAAAGGAATATTATTTAGGATTAAAATTAACAAACTTTTAAATCAATATGATAAATGGAAGATGACAATTATAAAAGACTGTATATCAGAAGGCTCCATTCATACAAAACATCCAGAACAGCCTAAGCTATACCAACAGGAAATAGTTGAATGACCTAAGACTAGAAGTAGAGGCAACAGGGAGTTTAAAAGCTAATATGTATTTTTCTTTTTAAAATGAAAAATGTTCTAAAGAGGACTCTTGTGGTAATAAATCATTTAATTGTGAATCGTATGGTATTTGAAACATATCAATAAAATTTGATAACATACTTTTGATCATTTATATTTTTCTCATTGTTTGTTTCTAATTGTCTATTATGAAAGACTACTCTGATTAATGGTCCACATTTAAAAACACACTATTAATTCTACACTTAAAAGTAGGTTTGTTATACTACTTCTGAAAGACAGAAACAGGATAAATTACTTAAAATAAAGAAATCACTTCTTTATCTAATGTATAAAAATATAAACTACAGTTATCATTAGTAATTATCCATTGCATTTCTAGGAAGTTCAATTCAACTCAATTTCTCCTCAATTCAGCCCACTTATAAGAGCTAACATGAAATATAACAAGACTATTTACAACTGGGAAAAACCTTAAATTTAGGTAACTTTATAACTAAGTACACTGAACCTCAAGTTTTACTTTACTGTTTCTCACATTTCAATAAAGACTACATATTCTTTATATAAAGATATTAATAACAAATATAATAACAAATTTAATGTTTAATGGTTAAAATTTGTCATTGATAATGTCATAGTAAGAAATGGAAAGTTCAATTGGTCAAGGTAAAAAGTATTATCCAGACAATGACTTTATTTAATAATGAGTAAAACGTTAGCACAAATAGATTATGGGTCTTATTATTGAAATGAGAAAAACAAACCTAGTGTATTGAAATTAGCACTTTTATTACTCACAATTTTAGGACAATTAACCACCATTAAAATGTCATTATATTTCTAGCATTTACTTCTTATATCTAAGGCTATATAATTAAATACCTGAGGCTATGTAATTAAATATGATATAATTATGATATTAACAACATTCTGCATGTTCCTGAATAGTAAGTTTCTTACCACATTTTACTGTAGTCTCCTTTTATCTGAGATACTTCTATGTTAAAAACAAAGGCTATCAATATATTATAAAATATAAAAATCTACATACTTTGTAGAAGTCTTAATAACTTGAGTGGAAGGAGAACCAACTGCAAACTGTCTTCTGACCACTGTATGCACACTGTGACCTCTCTCTCTCTCTCCTCCCCCCTCTCTCACACACACATGCTCGCACACAAAATATAGATTAAAAAAATAAAAAGACAACAGATAGTGGGAAAATGTTTGCACAGCATGTTCAAAGCCTTGTTCAAACTCCAACAGCAGACAACCAGTGGTGAAAAGAGATTTAAAATTAAAAAAAAAAAAAGATCCACCTATCCATGTTCTTTCTCTGCTTTTCTAACTTTTTTTTGATAAACAACATTTTCACAGTTAATAATTTCATAGAAGTTTAACAAAACCGCAGTCACACTACATAGGCCCCTTCTCACTGATATTAATTAGCCATTTTTTGTTTTTATTTAGCCTGCACCTTTCAAAGCAATATGCACTCTCTTCACCTGTTTTTATGACTTTTTCACCTACCTCCAATCCCTACAGTTTGCAGTCAGTCTCCATCTACCGTTTACTACAAGCACGTACATATCACTGACTGCTGAACTGAATAGTAAAACATCAGTGCAAATCCTTTTCCAATTTCTTTCCCTTCCTAGGATAATTATTTTTTCTCTAGGTTTTCCTTGTGGAGCCCTTGTTTTCTGTTGCTATGGGACAAGGCCGAGGTAACAGCTGACACATCATACATACAACCTGTTCTGTACCAAGCGCAGAACATCCCATTCAACCAACCCTGTTCTGGATCCATGCTTCTGGGGAGGGGATTCTTTATCTCTTTTGTTGTTGTTGTGCATATTCTCTAACAGACTGCTGGTAAAGGGAGAAAGTAATTTTGTTTCTATCTCATCTATTATCCTATTTTGTAAGCAACTTTTTCAACATATTCCTTCTGAATATTTTTCTGCTATTGTATTTTTAGCTTTGATGAGCTCTTCCTATTTATGTCATCATTTAATAAATTTTCACTAACCATTCTACTCTACAAAGACAAGAAACTGCTAGATGGTAATGGAGAGCAGACAAGGACAGCCAACAGAAACACCAAGTCAAACAAGCTATAGACTCTAAGGCCAGGAGAGAAAGCAAGCTGTCATGGAGACAGACAGTACAAGCAGGATGTAGTTCAGGCGTGGTGAGCTAGTGTTTGCCTCATAAAGATGATATCTAAATAAAGATTTATGCTCTCTTTCTTTTTAAGAACACACTGTTTTTACTTGTTATAGTTTTGTTTCCTAAGTTTCTTCTAGTTACTAATACTTAGTTTCATTCAAGTTCAGTTTTGTTGCTTATTTGATTTATGGGTGTTTTTCCCCCTCGAATGTCTGGTGATCAATACGTGTCAATTATTTGATTTTTGAAGAATAAAGCACTAAGATATTTCAAATAGACAGGTAGGTAAGGCTGTTGAAGCATTCATTAAAAACTGTTACTTCAATGAAGAACAAACTTCCCTCAAATATAAACATTCTCTCTACCCTTCCTTGATTTTTCCAGAAAAGAATTCTAAAGCATTCTACCAAAGAATATCAACCTGAAAGAGGACAGCAGATTAATGGAAGGGAATAATCTGTATTTCAACTTCGCTCCATGCCCCAAGCACTAGGATCACTAGCATGTGCACAACTATGCCTGAGCTTTTATGAAGGAATGTGTAAAGACATGGGGATGAATAAATGTGAACCAATGATTACATATGGATGCATATACATCTGTGTAGCATGCAAACTAGCATGTGGAGCACAAAGATAGTATCAATCGTCCTCAATAGATTTCTACTTTATTTACTGAGGCAGGTTCTCTCAACTGGACTCAGAACTTGCTGATGTGTCTAACTAGCCATCTTGTTCTGGGGAACCTGTCTTACGCCTTCTGGAATACTAGGATTCCACACAGCCACCATGTTTCCCCAGCTTTTGCATGGGTTCCAGGGATTTGAAATCAGGTCCACTTACCTGCTAAGCTATTTGGCTAGTCAGATGAATGTCTTATAATAAAAAAGTAAATCTTTGGGTAATAAACTGTAAATTTTACCTTTAACAGAATTTATGTCCTACGTGGCTAAGTTTTTATTTTTTAAAAGTAGATAGAATTAATATTAAATGGTATAGGCTGGAAAGACAGATCAGGGGTTAACACTCTGCCTCCCAAGCAGAAGGTGCTGAGTTTGGATGCAAAGTCCCATGCAGAAACTGCAGGCTGGAACAGCGGCGACCTACACTCTGGCCCTGGTGGTTGGAGTCTGGGAAATCCCAGAGCGAAGCAAAAAGAAGATAAAAGCAATCCAGGATGATTCCTGAAGACACCCTTGGTTCTCCACAGGAATACACAGTGCCCTCTGATACACATATAAAATGAAGTTTAAAAAAATCTATTAAATAGTGAAGAGTTTACCTGTAAGATTCGAGAAGATCCACAATTTCAGTTTGTCCAAAGTGCTTAGCCCAATCTAAAGCCATCCTGCCAAAATTGAAACAAATGAAACTGAGAAATAATCTGCTTTCTCAATTACAAAACCAGTCACTCAAAAGCATCTATTTGCTAATTAGGATTAAACCTGCAACTGCTATATAGTAGTAGTTTGAATATAAAGGCAAACAAAAACATAAGAATTCAAAAATGATATTTGCAACTGTATAAAAATATAAAAACAACGGATGCAATCTCAAATTACCAGCCATTTGAAGCTTTACTATGGACATTGGCTCCCATACTAATCAACTGCTCTACTTGACTCGTGAAGCCACGTCCTGCAGCAACCATCAGAGCTGTTGCGCTAGTTTCACTATGTCTATAATCAACTGAAAGAAAGAAAAAATGAACTGTTACATTTCCAAACGGTATTAAAACTTTGTTTTTTTATTTAAATGGTAGAATTAGGAACCAGAATTAACATTAAAATTATTCTTTACTTTTAAATGATAACAATATTATTTAACCTTGACTGCATCATTCAAGGATATCTACTACTGACAGACTTTTGTATTAATCAGAGTAGAATATGGACTATCTTTGGAGGTTAAAGAAGGAGAAATGACTATTAAGGTTCACTTATAAATAATTTAAAAAAAAAGAAAAAGAAACCTACTGACTTGCAGAAACCTAAAATGATATTCTTTAGATATTACATTGGTTACTAAATAACAAGATATAATTACAGAATTTTAAAGTTTATTTTCATCAGTAACTAGCGATAAATTCTTCAAAACTCGAGCAAAAAAAAAAAAAAAGACATTTGAAAACCTGAAGCTAACCATTACCATCTGCTAAAGAAGTATCTAGAAAAACAAAGTAGTAAGGGGATCAAAAAGTGTTTGTACATAGAGAATCTTATTTTCCTAACATACAAATGGAGATGTCAAGTGATTAGATGCATTAAACTTAGTGGGGAAGTCAGACTGGAGATTTTAAAAAAAGCAGGGGCCACTTACAATAGATATTTTAAGTCATAAATACGTAAGGTCCATGCAGTGAGTAAAGGTAAATAAAAAACAAAATGAAGTAAAGTTTAAGGATTCAGATCAGCATATTTATAGATTGGGGGAGGTTATTTTGCCAGAAAACTGGAGTTACTGACAGGGAAATGCAAAGAATATAAGCCATGTATGAATTATCAGAAGCTAAAAGAAGTGTTTCAATATCAATAACTACAACGGTAATAATGCTAAGGAGTTTAGGTGAGGACAAAAATTATTTTACAATTGCATATCCTTTCCAGTACTGATTTTTTAAGATTATTCATTCTGACTTTTGTTTAGAAGCCAAGTTATGAACTCATCTCTTGAAAATATCCAAACAAGCAACTAATAAAATGAGGGTAACTTATTAGTGAAAACATATCACTTGATATAAAGCGTACACATATGTATAAATCAGATCTTTAGCCCATATAATTAAAGGTAGTGAAAATTATTACTTCTAACATATAAGCTATTACTCACGTTTTTCATCATTTTTGATATCACAAACCCCTTTAGAAATTAAATTATTTTCCACAGAGTAGAATGGGGATATCACAATATGTAAATATATAGCATGCAAATTTTTAAAAAAGCATTTTGTAAATAATTATTATATCTGTGCAGACTTCATAAAACCATTCTAAAGATACTAAGTTTGAAACATTATAAAATACTCCAAAATAATAAAATATTAATTGTAAACATTTGCACTTCTAAGTTGTATTTCTAGCACAGTGACAAAAGAAAGCTTAACTTTAAAACTTACCACTAACATTTTCAGTTAAGATCAGATGAAAGACCTGAGCAAAAGCATCAACATCTTTATGCAGCCATATGTCAGAAAGACAAGCATCCATTTCCTTTATTAACCATGGTTCAAGACAATTGACATCTTTTTCTGTCTTTACAAAAAAAAAAAAAGCAAAGATTGTAAGTCACCTAACTGTTTAATATTTGCTTGCAGCAAAAATTTTAAGTGGCCACAATGGTCATAACACTCAATAACTAAACGCATCACATTTTTTTAATATCATAGCAAGTCTCTCATTCATCCTATAATCATTATCATTCACAAAACTGTATCACAATCTCACACTTGTCATAGATAAATAAGGTCACTGTTAAGATGTTAAGAAAAGCCTGCAAGTACTAATGAGACATCTGATCCTGTCCACTGTCAGTTTCTTCCTTGTCCACTGTTGTTTAGACTGGTTTACAGTGCTGAGCATATGTTCCCTGTCATGGGGGGAGAGTGGTGAAGGGGTAGGGATTCGTTAGTAGGTGTTTGGTTACCTGGAGGTGAACCTCATTCTCTACTGTGTCCTATTCCTGTTCTTCCTTTTCCTTTAAATCTTTTCTTATATAAAGCTTCCCATCCTTTTTTTAAAAAAACAGGGTTTTTATCTTTGGATAGGAGAGGATCTCAACACCCAGAAAAGATACATCCTAGTGCAGTGGAAGAACAGTGAAATAGACAACAATAGCTGACCAAAATGCAGAGTACCAACAATCCTACAGTGTTCACCAAGATCCAGTTCAACCAAATCTTTCCCCATTTCCAAGGCTCAGAAACCTTGCAGAAGAGGGAGCAGTAAGACTATAAAAACCTAAAGGTGTCCACTGCAGGACGAGATATTTCATCCTGCTACAGCCAGGAACTTACTACAGTGAGACTTGACTTTACCAGACCCGTACAACGGCTTACATATCAACATGCCTGTATAGATAGCAAGGATCTCAGGAGAAATAATTTCAATCAGAAGGAACTTTAGGGGATAGGGATAAACAGGTAAAGAGGTGTGCCCCTATAAGTGGATCTGCTCAAGAGACCTGAACCCCCACTAGAACAGATGATCCAGAGGGAACCCCAGGACCCATAGAAGCATATGGACAGAAGGGTGGGAGGGAGTGGAATGGGTCAACAAAGGGAGGGGAAGGAAGAAGGGATAAGGGGAGAAAGGGAGGAAAAAAGGTGAGGCAAGGAAGGAGGGATACTTACTTATTGCGCTTATAAAACTAGGAAAAAACCAAAAAAATTTTTACACTCATCTTTTACATGACAATGAGACTGTCAGGAAATGCTATGATCTACCTGCATTAATTAACTGTGTTTCAAACAGTATGCTGCTAAATGTACCTATACATCTCTGCCTGCATATTCCTGTTACATATCAGAGGATGTATCACCTGGAGATTTTGACAGTGAGTGAGGTTCTACTCCATAGCAAATACATCTGACTGCTGCTAGAGAGCAGGTATGGACGCTCGCACCTGTGATACAGGAGGCTGAGGAAGTGCGCACTTAAGTTTGTGTGCCTTTGCAGACCCAAGGGTGATTTCAGAAATCACTCTTTACTGCTTTACTGCTTTACTCTGGGGTTTTCCACAGCCAGAAGTATAGGCCACAGCTGCCATTTCCATCTAGCATTTTTACTGGGGATCTGAACTCATGTCTTCCTACTTGTGAGGCAAAGGTTCTAACCCCTCAGCCATCTCCCCAGCTCTAAAACCAAGTTTTAAAAGCTGTGAAGATCACTTAGTGGTTAAAGTTCTTGTCATGTGAGCAAGAGGACCACAGATGCTCGGAACCCAAATATAAAGCCAGATGAGCACGGAGGTCCATCAATAATTCCAGCCTCAGAAGACAGATACTGGGGATGTCCAGCTGGCTAGAGAGACTAGCTCTACTGGTGAGCACCAAGAATAATTTATGAGAGACTGTCTCAAGGAATAAGTTGAAGAATTATCAAGAATAAATCCTGACATCAGCCTTGGGCCTCCACACATGAACATACATGTGAACACATATAGAAGAGTACGCAACTACACACATGCAAACACACACACACACACACACACACACACACACACACACACACACACACGCATGCACACAAACAACACATGCAGTGAAAGAATAAAAAGTATTTTCTAAAACTCATGCACAGTGCATCTGTTTACATTAGAATAATGGTGCGCAAGAGCAGTATCTCTGCACTGTGTATCTTCTCAGGCTCAAAAACAGTTCATTCTTTTTTTGTAGACAAAGTTTAAAACTAGAAGGAATAGAATTATTATCGTGGACTCAATCTCAAGATCATAAAAACAAAAGTTATTCTTAAAATAGGTTACAGACTAAAATAAACTAAGAAAATTATCCTTCAACTACAAAGTACAAGAGTATTATATTTACCTATGTAATTCTTACTCAAAATACTATTGTAAAGCCAGTACAGTCTTACCAGCTGGCTAAAAACGGCATCACCACCATCATCCAGCAAGTCATATTCTTCAGACACATTAGGAACAGCCCTCTGCCTCTGAGATTCAGGCTTGAACGTATTCTCTTGAGCGGAGTACCATTCTGTAAGTGTGGTCTGTTGCTTCTCCTCTGAAAGACCAAAGGAAAACAAATAAATAGACTCTTTCCTTTTCACAATGTGGTCCAGATTCTGAATGAATAAATAAAAGTTGGTCTCATTTTGCAGATATTTTTAAAAAACATATTGAATAGTCAGAAAATAGTGTTGAAGCATAAGGACACATGAAAACGCATAAAGACATTTATCTATCTGTTCACAAGAAGTTTATTTCTAAGTAGGCCCAAAATTTTAAAAATATTTTTATTCACATTATGCCTATTGTATAAGTCAATGATCAATATTCACATTGCATTGTGTATTAAAAAAATGTATTGAACTTGCACCAGTTCAGTTGTATAAGAAACATCCACATATAATTCAGAAGTTTTAGGTTCTACAAGCTTCCGATTCCATGTAAGTGATTGTGTGCTTTGAGTGAAACAGGCATTGCTAAATTACATTTTTCAAGTACTGAATCAAAAGGGTAAAGGTATGTGTACACCATCACACTCAGTAAGTGAAGAAATCAAAGTTCAAAGCCCAGTGTGTGTTACTAACAAAAAACAGGCATCTAAATCCTAACCTAGAAGCTGACATAGGGCCAGCAAAATAGTACAGCGGGTAGGGCACCTGCTCACAAACCTGATGACCTGAATGCAATCCCAGGAGCCCACACAGTGGAAGGAGAGGACTGATATTTGGAATTTGTCCTCTGACCTCCACTCATGTGCCATGGTCTCTCATGCTCGCTCTCCTTCTTTCTCTCTCTCTCCTTCCCTCCCCCTAAGTAAATATTTTTTTAAGTTTTTCTAATGAAATACACTGTGTCAAAATAAACTTTTTCATAGGCAAATAATGTTAAATTCAAAGTACAGAAGCAATCATATATTACACCAGACTTGGGGAGTTTGTGAGGCACCGTGGCCCATGCGTGCATTTCTAGCGCTCAGAAGTCACAGGCAGGAGGACCAAGAAAGGTCCCAGCCTGTGGAAGTTATATAGTGAAATCACATTTCAGAGCACAAATGGAAACAGGAAAACTTGACATGTTCACAACAGACAGGCCTGTTGTTCGTGCTCATGCTATTCTTTTTAGTCCCTCAATCAACTGCTCAGTGTACCTAACAAAGTAGTTGAAGAGAGCTTTTATTAGTTGAGGAAAGCTTGCATTAGTTGAGGGTAGATTATATCTAGGGTATAACCACAGCTCCATGGTAGATTATATCTAGGTTATAACCACAGTTTATATAGACAGATAACATTTTCAAGACACAAAAAAGAAACTGGTCAGAGGAGCAGAGAAGAAAGGAAATTAAGGAAAGAGAAATATAAACAGTGATCAAGTCAAGGAGATAGGTCACTCAAGCTCCTCAATTCTGGCATTCACTTTCATATCTGGACAAAGCCAGGATGCAAATGTACATTTGAGGCAGTATTTTTGATGCAATGTGCACAATTATGCACAAGAGAAAAATTCTTTCCAGTGTCCTTGTTCCTCCAAAATATAAGACAAAAAGTCATGCTCAGTAGTAATTATTTGTAAAAAGCTTACCTCGCTGCTTTTCTTTTTTGTACTTTAACATTTCTTTGTTTGTATATCCAGTAGTTCTTAAAATATCTTCCAGAAACATTTCTTTTACTTCAAATGGTCTTCCCTGTACTACACAATAAAAAATTTAAATAGTCAATTTGCATCTTAAAATTCTATAAAAAAAAATAGAAGAATCTTAAGTTCAATGAATCTGTGTATACCATACAAAAAAAATTCCAAAGTTTAAACAACTCTTATGATACTAACCTTCAAATATAACTGATTTATAAACAACTCTCTATAATGGATAGCCATCTTATTTTAGACAACTGTTTATACAGCTTGTTTGTTTTTTTCCCCAGTGTTTTTTACCATGCTTGATATTACATTAGAAACAGGAATTCATGGGCAAACAGAGTTACCTCCTACTGCTACTAAGTACACTAGCAGAGGAGATACACATTAGTCCAACAGTATAAAAACAAAACGTAAACAGAGTCACTAAAAGTCTGAAACAGTAATATAATAAAGAGATGTGACTGCATCAAGAGATGATTGTCACTGAGCCATTAAGGGACACTCAAAATGACTAAGCTGTACAGAAAATAAAGGAGATGAAGAAAATACAGCATACACCAAGTCTCCATGGTCGATTATACCTAGGTTACAACCACAGCTTATTACAACCACAGCTTATATAGATAGATAAGACTTTCAATACACAAAAGAGAAATTGGTCAGAGCAGCAGAGAAGAGAAGGAATTAAGGAAAGAGAAATAAATTAAGGGTCTTTTTGTCCAGAAACAAAGGTTATTTGAAGAATTAAGAGACTGCCTAACACCCATCAAAATGTCACTCCAGAAAAGAAACTTAAGATACAAAGACTGGATATTAAAAAGTGGCAAAATAGAACCAGACTAGGAAGCAATTACTATAATAGTTCAGGTAACAGATGAAAATAAAGACTGACGACAGTTTAAAAAAAAAAAAAACAGAAAGAAGACAGTATATATTTACCTTGGTTATAGAAATGACAAAGTATCACCTAGAATTTCTGAATGCCTGGCTTGCAAAACCAGAAGGACACTGCTCTGAGTTAACATGGAAAACTAAAGAGAAGTAGTTGGCTGGTGAGAGCTTGAGCTTCCTTTCACAGATCAAATGTAAAGAGCTAAAACAAGCTGCTCTTGAATAGCACATGTAATTGATTTATGTGCTTAATACTCAAAGAACATATTATGAGAAGAATGTACTAGTTTATAACTTAGATAACTAAATATGCCAAAACAAGCAAGTCAAGAAGAGAAATTAGGCTTTGTAAGTTAAGCATTCAGCTTGTGGCATATTAGAAGTGAGTTCCTTTCAAAGAAGCTATACCCAAAACTCTGGAAAGCAATCATCAATATGAAACAGAAAGTAGAAGACAGGAACATGAATGAGCGCCTCCAGAGAAACAAAATGAATATCACAAAATCACTAGTAGAGATATAATATGGAGCAAAAAAGAAAGAAGAAAGAAAAAATAATAAGGGACACTGGATAGAAAGAGAAAACCCTAGAAAATATCAATATTTTAAGCACTATTCAAATGAATAAAAGCCCCAACGAAGGACTGAGAAAATGCTACAATGTAGAGTGAGATTCAGGATGCGGTGATTCAGATTACAAGATTTAACACAAAAAAAGTTAACTATGATATGTAACACAAAAAGTGTGTAAGAAAAATGTCA
Organism: Typhlomys cinereus; assembly: GCA_023101885.1. Classification (NCBI taxonomy): domain Eukaryota; kingdom Metazoa; phylum Chordata; class Mammalia; order Rodentia; family Platacanthomyidae; genus Typhlomys; species Typhlomys cinereus. The sequence continues at coordinate 2,284,885 of JALPQD010000104.1, forward strand.
CAGCAATCCCATTTCTTTGATGTTAACAAAAAAATTTAAATGATATATTCTTTTACTCAGCACTTTACTTTCAGAAATCTGTGCATAGAAATAAAACAAAGAACTATGTGAGATCTATATTCTTTATACCAAGACTTCTTAAATTTTTCCCACCTATAATCCCCTAATAAATTTTTATAGGATACCAGTATATAGATATGTAAAATAGGTATGCAAATCATACATCTACTGAAAATAAATCATAAAGAACTTTATTTAAAGCACATCTTTGGTACACATGCAATTTTATCTATATTTAATAGTGCCATTTCTTAAAGGTTAAAGCAAATGTGTATGCTAATGAGATAAATGTGTCTACTTCTATAGTGAATTAAATCTTGGATGGACAATTGATACTACAGGACACTAAGATATTATACATTTTTCAGAGTTGATACTTTGATTTTTATAATCATCAATACTTAGAATAGTTGCTTCACATAAATAGACAGTACAAAATAGCAAGTGAATATTTAAGGCCATTTCAGAAAATGTTGAAAATCCTGTTCTAATGTCAAGCCAAATGTCACTTAATGGTTTTTTCTATGAACCTAAAGTGAATAACTCAAATGGAATTTTTTTTAAATATCTAACATTTTAACAGCACAATCTGAAGACAGACTAAGCTTACACTTACTGAGGAATGACAGTGAGAAAATATTTTAGTGTGTGTGTATCAGAAGGTACTGTGTTTCCCTGTGGAGGACCAAGGTGACTTTGAGAATCACCCTGGATTGCGTCTACCTCCTTTTTTGCTTTGTTCTGGGATTTTCTAGGCTCTCCCCACCAGGACTAGAAGTGCATGTTGCTGCTATCTCTGCCTGGCAATTTTATGTGAGACCTGAGATCTGAACTCAGGATCTTCTGCTTTGTGAGGCACTCTTAACCCCTGAGTCATCTCTCAAGCCTGGGAAAATATTTTAAAAGCTTAGTTTTCACAATTAAAACATTATATTTCTACAACATTAGAAATTTAATTGCATATACAGTTATAAAAAAATATTATCACAATATACAAGTCTCAAATCTGAGCCAATCACCAGTGTGTGACAACATACACATGCTATTTTGTTTAGAACCAAGCCACAGCAAAGTTACATTACACACATGAGTTAGCACAGCCAAAACCATCTTGACCTCATTATACTTCTGATATTTTTTTAATCTCTGTCCACTATTTGTTCAAAAACATTTTCTTTTTGCATATGTACTATACGTTAGGGATGCATGCATTATGTATATGCTATCCACATGTGTGGAAGTATAGACATGTGAGCTGATGAACATGAATATGAACATATGTGAACTTTGAATACAGAGACCTGAAATTAGGTGTCTTTCTCAATCACTCTTCACTTTATTTACTGAGACATGGTATCTTTATCGAGCCCATGTCTAGCTAGCCAACTTGCCATATCTTGGCTTTCAAAGTGCTGTGATTTAAGGAGGCCTCATGCCTGCCTGGCTTTTAGATAGGTTCTAGGGATCCAAATTCTGGTTGCCACCTTGCGAATTCAGTTCCTTATCTGCTGGGCCATGTCCCCAGCCCTCTAAAAAAACCTTTGCTGCCAAATTTTCCACAGACCCATCTGTGGTCAGACAACACAGACACACTGTTTAAGAAGCCAGACATTAAGGAGACACTGTACATAAAGGAAGAGAAAAACTCATACAACTTAAAATATTCAAAACTAAAGGGATAGAAATAAATCATGATACATCCATAGTACTAACAAGGGCTCCTTAAACGAATGGACTGGATCCAGTCGCTGAACTGGCAAATTGTTCATTAAGTCACTGTTACAAAAAATTCTATGTATGAGGTATGTGCTCATTTTTGTAAAGTAAACTGTTAGAGTCCTGTGTGTGTGTTTGCATACATTTGTATAATCATAATCAACTAAGGAAGGACAACATACAAGAAAATGTATCAGGAAAATATAACATAGAATAAGAAGCAATTAGGGATGCTTTCTCAACATATCTTCATATTTTTTGAATTTTAAATGTTCATAACATTTGTGATTTTTAGAAAGGAATTTATACTTGTTAAAGATTGAGACAAAAATCAAATTTTATTAAAGAATGAAAGAGAGTTAAGTGACAGAGTATTCCAAAGTGAAAGATAAGCAAGCATGAAGTGCAAGCTATTGATCCAATAGATCCAGCAATAAAGGGCAGACAGAGTTTAAAGAAAAAATAATGCTTATTTTTTAAGATAAATAAAATAAATAATTTACTACACAATACCAAGGAACAATAAATACAAAATGAGAGATCAAGCAGAGAGAAAACTATGAAGTCTATCTCATAGAAAAAATACTCACAAATGTACTCTAATTCATAATACTTCCCAATTTCTATTAGAAAAATAAATTTTAAGTATATATATGTGTGTGTGTGTGTGTGTGTGTATAAAAATCACATCTTAGAGACTAGAGAGATGGCTCAGGTGTTAAGTTTGTCTCAAAAGCCAAAGGACCCAAGTTTGAGTCTGGACCCCGATCTCACATAAAAATGCTGGGCAGAAATGGCAGTGGCCTGAACTTCCGATCCTAGAAAGGCAAAGCATGAAGCGAAGCAATAAGAAATCAAAGCAATGCAGGATGATTCCAGAAGTCACCTTGGGCTTCCACAGGCATTCACAGTATACACAGTGCCTTCTTCTATACACACTTACACATATATACACACCCACATCCGCAAAAAAAAAAATCGTACCCCAAAGTTTTCTTTTATAAAATTATAAAAGGTAACTGAAGATAACTGATCATTTGACTTACTATATATCACTGGACAACTTCCAAAATATCTTATAAAGAGATTTACATCCAAGGCAGCACTAGAAAGAATTAGTTTCAAAGTTGGGTGCTTTTGCAACAAATCTCTTAGCTTTGTAAGTAAAAAGTCACTAAATCGATCCCTTTCATGCACTTCATCCTACAGTAAAAAGAAATAAAACCATGGAACAGCTGTAACATTAAAGATGACTAAGTCTTTAAAAGAATGATTGCTGGATATACATAGTTCAAATTAAATATGGACAAGGCCAGTAAGTATCAGGGAACATTTTGCATTACAGAAAATTCAAAATAACTATGTGATAACTTATTATCACATAATAAGTAGTGTGACTAAGGACCACCCTTTCCCTACAGAATATAAAATTACACCAACAAACCAATTCTAAATTAGTACAACCTATGTACTTTTATTATAGACAAATTCAATTAAAATATATTTTGACTGGGCATGTGGTACAGCCTTCAGATCCCAGGTGCTCAGGAGGCTAAGGCAGGAGGATGGCAAGTCAGAGGCTAACCTGAGCAATAGCAAGACCCTACCTAAAATAATAAATAAGTAAATAAGTATATATATGCTTCTGTTAGCACTAGGGACCAAGTGTATCCATAGTTGGGAAATGTTTCTGAAACTTGCTATTAAAGTAACTTAACCTATTTTCCTGCCTCCTACACAAAGCTTAGAATACATTAAAAAGGGCAAGTCTTATTTTACAAGTTGCAATAACTTAAAAACTTAATGACAATAAAGTATACAGTTAAATGACTATAAAACACATACAAATTGAGAAATACATGATATTAAAGAAGTAATCAGGTAGTTGACAATAGAAACTAAAAAGGCTTTCAACACTTCTGGACAACTTGAAGTAGATACACTACTTTCACACATTACCCCTCACTAGGGTGGAAGACTCAGAGGGAGGTTTAGCATTCACACAAAAGAATGCTCCAGGAGATGGAAGGGAGAAAAGGGGAGGCACTGGGAGAAGGGGAAGGAGGGGGGTAAAAGGAAAAGTAAAAGGGGGAGAGAGCAAGGGGGAACTAGGGAAGGGATGAGCGAGAGGACAAAAGGGGGAGAGAGCAAGGGGGGACTAGGGAAGGGATGAGCGAGAGGACAAGGGTACCTATTGAGCTTGTATGATTGGGAGAAGAAAAAAGGTGTATTTTTTAAAAACTACCTAACTGTTTATCTCATAATACCTGTATCAGTAGTAATACCTTTGTTTAGTAGAAAATATCTGTAACAATCATACATAAAATGAGCAAAATAACTTATTAGTACAATAAGTTAGTTCTCATTTTAACTAATTCTACAATGTCATTCTGTACTTAAATGTTAAGCTACATGAGTAATACATGACAAATTAAAAAATACTCTTACCACAATAACATGTGTCACAGTTGACAATGTACTATCACCTGCCATCAAGGTACGAAGCAATACACCATTAGTGCAAAATGTCAGAAGTGTCTTTGGAGAAACCCTGTTTAAAAATCACAATAAAATTAATAATTACAAAACCTTCAAGTAACTTTAAATATTTTATATAAATATTGCTATATAATAGTGTACTAGTGTATGTGACTTAATAGTTCTATGAAATGTGCATATTACGTCTAACAATCTCACAAATTTACCATAGCTTTTTACAAATATGGTTTATTAAAGAATTTAACAGGTCCAAAAATCTTTAATCAGGCTTTACTTAGAGAAAAAAAAATTACGAATGAGAAAAACTTTCTCAATTACTAAAAACAAAAATTACTAATATTTGTGAAGAAAGTAATACTAGTGCAAGCTGAGCATCTTTAGTCTAAAACTCCAAAATCCAAAGTGTTCGAACAGTTTCCAATTTCAGAGCATCTTCCATGCTTAACCAGAAAAGTTTACCCTACAATCACAAATCCAAAAATCTCTAAAATCTAATGTATTTCTGACCTCAAGCATTTGAGATAAGGCATACTCATCAATCTGTACCAATGTCACTAAAACTCAATCACTAAAGTTACTCTAAAATTCCTATCAAACCTATCTTCTAGAATTAACATGTCTCAATAGCCTCTTTGTAGCATAAATTAAATAATAAATAAAATAAGGCTTTGTAGAATAAATTAAATAATGAAATAACTTGTACTTGATCATGAAACTATGAAATGACATTGTGCTTATGGCTTAAACTCTTCAAACTATTCAAAACCTCACTACATTTAGATATTACATCAGTCTCCTTAAATTCACTTGTAGGTAAACGATCATTTAACTTTTAACCCAATGCAATCTCTAATTTAACAAAATAGACACATTTAATCTTTTCTAGATATGACAGAAAGAGGAATACTGTCTTTACCGGCTTTCTAATCGGATTTGATAACCAATTGTTTGCCCAATCCTTTCCCTTCTCTCTGCAGCAACTCTTTCAGCCACAGCAATAGCAGCTAATCGTCTTGGTTGAGTGCAAAATATTCGGCAGGGGATGCCATTTTTAAAGCAATCATCTAAAAGGAATTGCGGAATCTAAAACAGAAGTTTCAAAGCACTGTGAAATGACAATAATTTTGCACACTGAGAAACACTTTAAAGAATCAATGAAAAACCATTAAAACTAAAAAACTTTACTACATGTCAAAAGATAGAAATCTTAAAATTAACATTTATTATAAAACTAATCAACAAGACAATATGATTTAAAAAGATCTTGTTCACAACAGAAACTAAAACATTAAAAATCAAATTTAACAAGAAATAGTTAAGGCTCATTTGGAGAAGACTTACAAATGCTGTTGAAAACCAAAAAAAAAAAAGACTGGACTATACTAAGAAATGTATTTCTGGATGTGAACAATCACAACTATGAAGACAAAGGAATCACAAGCAAAAAATCATTTAAATAATGAAAAACATGCAGAAAAACAGAAAAAAATAAAATTCGAGCAAGTCATAAAGATTTAAAATAAAGTCTTACTACCCACACCATCTTACCACCAATTTGACTATGTTCAAAAATAATTACTTTTAAATTTCAAACATTTTTATCCAATGATTATAATTTTCAATTTTCACCCAACATATAAGACCTACATAAACCATGCTAATAGCTACATATTCCATCATATAGATATGATACAGTGTAACAAATGGTATTTTAGCAATTTAAAGATCCGTCTTCATATATTTGTTCAGAGACACTAGCACACAGCGAAAATGTTCAGAGCGTATCTTTTATAATTTAGATGGAAAAGTATGAAACTGTCTTCCAAAACAATTACTCTTCTACTAACAGGGGGCTGTTCTCAAACACCCAAGTAAGCACAGCATATGATCAATACTGCTAATTTAATACTGGTAATCTTTTAATTGTTGGCATTTTAATTCAGTGTTTTTTTAAATTTTACTACTTCAGAAATATAAAAATAAAAGGCATTTTTCACATTATATGTATTATTTGAGATTCAGAGACAGATAGAGAATGTGCCTATCAAAGGAAAACTTTCACAAGTTGGTTCTCTCATTCCAGCAGGTAGGCCAAGAGGATTGGCCAAAGTATTTTAAAAGGAAGCATTCTGGGGGGGCTAGGGAGATGGCTTAATGGTCAGAAGCTGTGCAGACATGAGTAGTTAAGTGTGAATCCCCAGCATACACATACACAATTGGCCAGGAGGGCATGTACCTGTCACTCAGTGTTGGGGTAGAGAAACAGGTGGATCCCAGGAGCTTGCTAGCCAAAAAGTGGCTTCAGGACCATTGAGAGATCCTTCCTCAGCACCTGAGCACCGAGTACTTCGGAACCTGAGCATTTGATCCATTTACATAAACAAAAACATTCAATACTTTTAATACTCCTTAATAGTAACTGGTGTACCTATCAAGTTTGTATGAGCGGAAATAATAATAAAAAATGTTAAAAAATATTCCTTGATAGTTCTTTTTCAGAGTAATTATACAATAGCTACGTAATCTAGTTATTACGACTTTAACTGTGATATTCTTAACCCAGTATGTGGACTTCTAAGAATTTATTGAGCTGAAACTCAAGAAAGGAAATATAAGGACACAATGTAAGATTCCTTCTCTGCCACTCTCACTAGTTATGTCAGCAAAGGGACAAAGAGATTAATATTTTAGTTCTTTTTCTTTTCAATAACAACAGATGATAAAACGTATTACTGAAGTTATTGAGAAACTAGAATAAGGTAATATTTATAAATCTCAGCATGCAGTAAACTTTTTATCTACTTCATCATCATAAATGTTCAGGAGCACTGTTGTGTTACTTAGGAAATGAGATATATTTTTTGTAAGGCAGTGATACAAAGAAAAAAAAAAATCCTATTTCTATTAAATGAACAAAATAAGGTACAAAATGTATGATGCTCATTATCCCAGATCTGTTTCTTAAAAAGCTATTATCAATACTACAAAGAAAGATGTTTGCTTCATATATACAAATATTAATACCGTAAACACACATGTGTAAGAATACAAATCCACCTCCCGAGAGAAAAAAAAGTATGTTAGGATCCTTAAAATTCCATCTTTCGCTTTTTCTATGCCTTTTACATAATAACCATGGATAAGAAGAAAAAATTTAAAAACCTTTTATTCCCTAATACCACTAAGGCAAGAGAAAGCTAGCTAACAATACCTTTTTAAATTCTGTTTAATTTCAGAGAACAGAAACATCCTAAATATAGTAATTATTTTAGCATTAGAGTAAGTTGTATCATTAAGGTGCTAATTATAGCATTATGTGAAACATTTACAAAGATTATCTTTGAACCTTACCCTAAAAGGTAGCAATTGTTGTTCACATTTTAGAAACAAAGACTGGTTCACAACAGTCACAAAACCAGACTAAAACTTCACAGCTAAAATTAAAATAACTAGAACTTGAATTTCAAGTCAAGGTCCACTTTCCTTCTATGATAGCAAATATTTTCTAAGTAGGCTTTCATCATTTATGAGTAAGTTGACTACATATAGTAACTGTTATTAATATTCAGAAAGGGAACAGATAGCTAACTATGAAGAGTATGGATCAGATACTGTTTCATTAAAAACCAAATGTATTATTTAAAAATATAGATATAATTTTAAAAATTTCCTTCCTATAGATTCTCAGAATGTATTCTCCAAAATAATTTATAACTGAAATAATGAGTAGAATAATCAGGAGTTTTTTTAAAAAATAGTAAAAATTTGATATAAAACTATAACATGGAACAAGTTATATTTTCTTCTATAAATAAAAAAGGAAAACAAACCTGTGTGGTCTTTCCAGACCCAGTCTCTCCTACAATCAAAACTACTTTATTTTCCTTAATTATTTTAACAATTTCTTCTTGTTTCTCAAACACTGGCAAAGACTGCCTGAATGAGTCGAATTCAGATTCTCCTCGTTTCACCGGAACTTGAGGTATGCCATTGTTGAGTCTCCCACTTGTCTTGCTCATTTCTCGGTTTTCTTCACAAGTGAATAAAAGAACATAAGCATTATGATAAATGATGAAAATGAAATGTTGAAGATAAGTAAATTTTATATAATTCTTTTCAAGTGTTTCTCCTCTACTTGGTCTTCATACAGCTAACAAGCAATGCCTTGACTTCTGTATTCCAACACTTGCTATTTTTACAGATTCCATATTTCAGTATCAATACCAATGTAAGCCTTTCAAACATATCTCATATGCAACTTATAAAAATTAATCATTCTATAACAGTAAAACAAAAGATCCTCTAACTTATCTTCAAGTTTGTCATAAGTTTCTCTCAATAGTATCACAGAAAATTAAAAATTTAAACAGGAAATAATGTGCACTCTAAGGTCTATTATGTACAATGATACATTATAAGAAAGAAAAATACTGTGTTAAAATTATATATGCACAATTAGAAATTAATAGAGTAAAATGTGTATATATAAGGTTCTATTGCCTAATAAATTTCCAAATGAGGCCATGTTAACCAATACACACATTTAACTAACTAAGCAGGCAGTAATAAAAACTTTTATATTCTCCATATAGATCAAAATATTTTTGTGTGCCCATATTTAAACCAAGTTCTTTAGGATTGCAGGTATAGCTTAGTAGTAGGTGTCTGCCTAGAATGCATGATCACTAGACATGACAAAACAAATGAAATTTAAAAAGCATAAAGCAAGTTCTTTGCTATCAAGATAATTCATTTTCTGCATCCTGCACACCTATACACAATGATAACCATGCAAATTCTGTAACACCAGAAGTTAATTATCTAAATAAAATCATAACTTTATTTTATAACTTAAATATATTAACTATCTTTGAATAATTTAATGCATTGAACATTCTGCCCCATCTTTTAGAAGTTAAACCCCCAATTCAAAAACCTTGCTTTTCAGTGCATCAAGGTAGGTCCTTGACCAGACTTTAGAACAAAATCTAAGCTCTATAGTGCTTACTGGGTGGTTAAGGGACCTTAAATGAGTGATTTCACTTTTCTGAGCTCCAATTTTTTCATCTCTGAAACAGGGAGATCTTACCTTGCAAGGATTGCTTCCATGAGCCCCATCAACTAGGTAAGGATACTTTCAAGCACACTTTCAATAGACAGCAACTATTATTATATTTTTTAAAAAAGGTGCAATTCGTAAACATGCCTTCACACTGTTTTTTGTCAAATTTTTCATGTCTTAATCTTTCTAATACACTATCAAAACTGAAAAAATTTTATTCTACATTAGTTTTTAGAAATAAACTGAAAAAGAAAAAGAACAATAATCAAATAATAGGATAGGTCCTCAGAAAATACATACCAGCTTCAACTGCAAACACATTTCCCCTTTCTGTTTTAGGCAGAAGTTCAGTACGTTCTTTATTGGTGACAGGAAATCTCTGAATTAGGCTCCTAACAGCATGTTTTGTATTATGAGTCAAATTACAGGTCATCATTGCATGAGCTGTTTCTGATCCATCCTTCTTCTTCACAGTTAAGTATCTATTTGCTCCCTTTCTAAATAGTAATTAAAAAAAAAACATTTAGCTACTATATGTAGTAAACTTGTTCATAAATGATGGAAGTCTGCAAAACATTGGGAAAAAAAAATCAAAATACTTCAAGAAAAATTGTTAAAAGTCCCAAAAAATATCAAGAATGACTTTGGATTCGTGTGGCCACAATATTATTTTCAAAATGCTGGAAATACAATTTAAATCAGCAGAAAAATAAATAGGTTAACTTACCTGTAAGTATTAAAGATTGACATTAGCAGACTTCATGGTATATAAAACATCACTAGTTAATTGATACTAGAAAGCATATAAAGAGTGAAAAAAATCTGAACAAGAGAACATAAAATGATAATGAAAAAGTTATGTTTGGGCCTTCAAATTAGTATATCTAATGAAAGCTGCCACTGAATGGTAATGTTACAGTCCTATGAAAGTCTGCTAAGAGAGCCAATTTTAGTGGCTGATCCACATAACACAACATTGCCAATAATTACTTCAAGCACATATTTTTTTTAATGTGGGATCTGGGATCGGAACTAGACCTTCTGCTTGCAAGGCAGTCTTAACCCCTGAGTTATCTTTGCAGCCCAAGCACATATTTAAAAAAAAAAAAAAAAAAACGCTTTTTTGCAAAGCTTTGCTATTCAATTATAAGGCAATAATCATCCATCCATAACTATTCAAGTTACTTCTTGGATGTTTGTTTCTCCAATTAGTAAAGAAGTGACCATGTCTTTTATGATTTGTATAACTCTAAGAGTACTACAGAAAATGTCACTTTGAAAAGAAGTCTCCAAATGTGTTCTGAATGGTTTCACAATACAAGCCTGAATCTATTGAAGGAGTAGTGTTTAAGAGCTCTGGCTCTGAAGACAAGGACTTATTAATGTTTTACCTATACTTACAACTGTTGCATATTTAAGATACTATATATATACATATATATACACATAAAATTTATAGTAAGGATAAGAGATAATTCATTTAAACATCTATTTTTTTATTAAATTGTGCGCGTGTATGTGTGTGTGTGCATGTATGTGTAGCACAAAGCTTGTTACATAAAAACTCTCATGTGTTAGCTGTTGTCTCTAACACTGGACACAACGGTTTCTTTTCAAATGGATGCCCAAAATCACTAATACAGTTCACTATTTAAAAACCATTTTATAACTGGGTGGTCAAAAGGGACTAAATTAGTGACCTCAGTTGAAAAAAAAGTAAATAAATAAATTACAAAGTCAACTTCTGGGTATGTAAAACTTGACTTCAATGTCAAAAAAGACTTTAGAACATCGTAAAATGTAAAGTTCACTCCAAGAATATTTTCATAAAAGGGTAAGAAATACAAAAATTTTTAAAAATTAATTCATCTCCAAAAGATGAAAAACAAAATCCATCACATTTTGGTTTCACAGTGAATGAAAGACTACCAAAGCAGAAACTGATCAGAAAAACATTGTGAATTGTAACAAAGGGAGCCAAGGATTGTTTAAAAATTTACAAGTTCAAAATAAACTACAAAACCTTAATCAAAAAAAGATAATAATCTCTTTGTTTCAGTTAAGAAAAAAGGCTTTCAATGTGAAGGGACAGAATAAACAGAGAAGACCAAGTAGGATGCAAGTTCCCTAAGCCCCGCTTCACGTCACTCTGCTTCTCATAGGTACCAAAGAACTGCCCAAGCACAAAAAAAGAAAAAAGCAAGCAACCCATGAAGGTAATGCTAGAAAAGTGTGAGGTTTATCTCAGTTGGAGATCTAGATCACATGAAGATGATCCACCCATGACAGGGAGGGATTATTTTGATTGGGGTGACTAAAGTGAGAGGACCCTGGCACTGCTCTCCTGAGCTAAGATCCTAACTGTGTAAAAGGAGCAATGAGTTGAGCACCAGCATTCATAGCTCTCTGCTTCTTTACTGTGGACACAATGTAACAGGACGCCTCAAGCTCCAGCCACTGTGACTTCCCTGCCTTTGTGGACTGTAATCTAGACCTGTGAACCAAAATTAAGTCCTTTCTCCTTTAAGTTGCTTTTGTTAGGTATTTTATCAGAACAACAGGAAAGTAATTAACAGGGATTAAGAAAAAAATCTTTGCCAAAAGACTGAAGAGAAAAAACCTATGAAATAGAAGTCTTATAAATGAAAGAGAAAAGCCTATACAATAAAGTTACATAAGCAAAGGGACTTGAAGTCATTTAATGTCCTCTGTGAAATGGAACAGAATTTAAGAATCTCAAGAACCACTAAATATACACTGTACAAACTGCTCAAAGATCAAAATGGGAAGGGAGAAATTTGGAATTTTATGAGAGTTTGGAGTCTTAGAGCTTTAGGAATTGGAACTAGGTGCAGAAGCAGCATTTCCCTGCTCCTTTCGCTCTTGCTCTTCAAGCTTTTCTCATTCCCCTTTGCTGATCCATTAACTTTCTTGCTCTCCTCCTCTTCAGCTGTCTCTTCACTTGGGACCATCCATTAAATGGCCAGAGGTCTCGCTATTCTTTTTTTTTTAATTCAATCGTAGCATGTATGCGTGTGTGTATGTACGTATGTGTGTGTACGTTATATGTGTGTGTGTAGAACCACGGACAAGTTCGGGAACCACCATGGATGCCTCCACCTCCTCCTTTGTTTACTCTGCCCTGGGATTCACAGGCTCCGACCTACCAGGACTAGAAACGCAGGCCACCCCCCTTCCGCCCGATGTCTATATGTGGGGTCTAGGATCCGAACTCAGGACCTTCTGCCTACAAGGCGGAGGCTTAACCTCTGAGCCACCTCTCCAGCCCCTATTCTTAAAGAATGTTTTCCTGGGGCTGGAGATGGCTCAGGGGTTAAGCATCCGCCTTGCAGGCAGAAGGTCCAGAGTTCAGATCCTAGACCCCACGTATAGACACCAGGGAGAAGCGGGGGTGGCCTGCGTTTCTGGTCCTGGTAGGGCGGAGCCTGTGAATCCCGGGGCAGAGTAAACAAGGAGGAGGTGGAGGCGACCATGGTGGTTCCCGAATTCGCCCGTGGTTCTATACACACTCACATATACACACATGCACATCCACACACGCGCACACACACGCACAATTGAATAAATAATAAAAAAATTTTAAAAAAAAGAATGTTTTCCTACAAGTACTTTCCAATGATCATAACTATGAACTAGAATTTAGGACCCATTTAACCACAGCGATGATACCACTAAAGAACTATGCATTTGTGGCAACTGCTTTCCATTGTAAACCCAGAAACCTGTAGCTATAATTCAAATCTAAAATACTCTAAATAGAAGTTTTTAAAGTTCCACAGCATACCCACTTGAATGAAAGTCAGATTAAACTGACATGAGTTTAAGTCTTTTTTTGATGTGACCGTTTATACATTTTCCAGTAGAAATATCAATGAGACTAAACATGATTGCCATTTCATGGGAAGCATATGATTGCCACAAAACAGAATAAAATATCAACAGTAGGGACCAGCAAAGTAACTTCACAGATAAGGTACCTGCTTACAAACCTGGCAACCTGAATTCAGTGGAATGAGAGATTGACTTCCAACACTTGTCCCTGACTTCAACTTGTGCATATGGCACAAATGAGTTCTCTCCCACTATCTTCCCTCTGTCTCTCCCTCTGCTAAAGAAATAAAATATCCTTTAAAATATTCTAAAATATCAACAACTCTACTTCCACTCTACTTTAAACTGTCAAAAACATGTCTGGCCCAGGTATTTTGAGATGAAAGATCATGACTGTATATATTTTAATTTTCATGTACAACATGCAGACTTCAGAACCAACCTACTATCTGAGAACTGAGGTTCAAAGTGCACACAGTCCCAACCTAACACCCAGTCTCAGTCAGTAACAGGCATTCAAAGACAAGTCATTCCTACATCTCATACTTTGTCCTAAAATGTTTTTTAGCATTTTTATTTCATCAAATTTTATCTTCCCTCCTCTTACCCAAAAAAAAAAAAAAAAAAAAAAAAAAAACTAATAAGCTAAAATGTAATTATTTTTTCCCTTCTCTTTCAGTGGTTCTCCATCTGGGGCAATTTTGCTTCCCTAGAGAACATCATACAATGCCCACAGGCATTTTTTCTGTTGCTACTGGAAGCAGGGCTGTTGGTAGCATCCAGTGGTGACCGTCATGTCTGCCACAGACATTCTCCAATGCACATCATGGGATAAACTTTATTTCATCTAAAAATGTCAACACCACCAATTACGCCAGTATTGAAAGGTCTTGTCCTACATAGATCCCACCATCCTTACTTGCTCAACAATGGGATACATTTTGGAAAAAAAACTACTTCTACCCTACTTAATGCTTTTTTAAACAAAGGCAATCTTATCACTGTATTTATACAAAGTAGGATGATTACATCATTACAACACATACAAGATCACATCTCCAATATATCACTGACCAAAACATTATGTAGCACATGACGGTAGTTGCACCAATGAGCTCAAATGAGAAGAAAACAAACCCATAAAGATCAACAACTTTTCAAAAAAAAAAAAAGAAACAGATATAGATACTATTTTCTTGACTTGGTAGAAAACAATGAACAGGTACTACAGTTTGTCATAATGGTATAGTAATATCAAAAGTGTCCATGTCTATAAAGTTGTATGTTCTATACCATTTTTTTAAAAAAAAAAGGAAGATCTGTTGTCTATATCAAAAACAAAAATATTTTTTCCAATAAACATCACCTTTTACACTGTTTTTCTTACATCTTAAAAAGTACCTTTGAAGAGGTTATCCTGGCATAAGAATTATTTCAAACTGAAGGTAAGTGTGACAAAGCCAACTGAAGAAATCATCAACATTCCTCTTACCAGGCAGCACTCAGCTACAGAGACATAGCCTAGACTCACCCAAAAAGAGCACCAGAGAAGTCCATGCAACAAAACTTGCTAAAACCACCTTTATCTTCCAAGAGTTTACTCCTATAATGTCCTCCCATATTTTGTCACAACCAGAAACTCAAAGATCTTCCCTCTGTTGCACTATTTTATTGTTTTTAATAACATGCTATAAAGTATCTAAGTTGTATACAGAGTTCTTCCTGCATACACACAGTACATCTTTGAATAAACTTATTCTCTTATCATTCTGTCCTTTATGGTACAATCTAATGTGAATAAGCCTAAAATGCATAGAAGAAGCTGTAATTTTTTTTTTTTTTTTTTGGCCCTTGTGGTAAAAAGGGAAGGCTGAAGAAAAACCTGATCTTTGTACATACCTAAATGAGTTTATCTATCTATAATTAAAAATGTGAGGCTAAAACAGTAGTAACTTTTAAATGTCAGACACACTACTTTTGTAGTAAATGATCTTTTAGAAATAAAAAATGTATGCTTACCCTTTACTTTTTGAAACTAAACCAAGAGATTGACTCAGCCGATGAATAAAAGCTCTTTCTGTACTGGTCAAAGAAGAAGGAAACTCCATTTCTACAGGAACAAAAAGATTATTTATGGTTAATTTTCTTCCAAGCAGTGCACATACAATTATAAAATAGGAAAGATACACATAAGTAGATGTAAATATATTTATGTGAAAGGCAAATATTAATTCAGTTACTACCATCTACCAGAATTCTGATTATTTTAATTGCATATAAAACCTAAATATGTTCCCCAGATCATTCGTCTTTGTGCTTTGGGTGGCTTCACCCCTAGTGAGCCCAGTTTACTGCTAAGTTGGCCTTCACTTGCGTGATGAAGTTTTTCTTTCAACGTGAAACTCCTACGAGTCTTGCTTTGAAATTTCGCACAGCTCCTATTCCGCTATGTCAGGTTTCTCCTCATCGCCCTCGCCCCCCCTTCCGGACCCCCAAGCACGGATCCGGTGCAGAAGCCGCCGGGTCGGACCGCGCATCCCACCGGAGCTGCAGCCCCGGCCGGGTCCGCCGCACCCTGCGCTGAGCGACCCCGCAAACGGGCTTGAACCCCGCAAGCTCGCGGCTTCTCTCCCAGAACAGGTGCGCGGCGCGCGGGGCTTCAGCAGGACCCCCACGCCTGCCCACCCAGGAAGGGGGCTCCCCGCTGAAGAGCACCCGGCCCCACCGCCTGCGCCGCCCGCAGCCCCCGGCGCCCCGGCCCCGCAACCCCCGCCCACCCCCCCCTCGGCGCCCAGGCCCCCCGGTCCCCCGGCCCCCCGGCGCCCCGACCCCCGGCCCCCCGGCGCCCAGGCCCCCCGGCACGCAGCCGCCTGGCTCCGCAGCCCCGCAGCCCCCAGCCCCCGCCCCCGACCCCCCGGGCCTCGGGCCCGCCGAGCCGCACCTCTCTGGTCGCCGTAGCGGAAGCGCTCCAGGGCGATGTTCACGGCGATCTTCACCTCCTCGTCGATCCGAATGTCCTTGAGCCCCTTGGCGCGGCCACCGCCGGGCCCGCACGCCGAGCCGCCGCCCGCGCCTCCCGTCCCGCCGCCCGGAGCGGGCGGGCGCGGCGACACGCTGCTCGGCCTGGACATGGCCCTGAGGACGCGCTCCGCCCGCGCGGGAGCGGCCAGGCCTGCGGCCGGCTGCCGGGAACCGGGGCCGCGGGCGCGGGGGCCCCTGGACGCCGCCCGCTCGCCAGGCAGCGGGCGCCGGGCCGCGGTCACGGCAGCGCTTCCCACTCACGGCCGCCGACGGAGCGCGGCGAAGCCCGGAGCGCGGCGAAGCCCGGAGCGCGCCGGTGACGTCTATAGTCCCGGGAGCGCGCAGATGACGTCGCCGGCCCGGGAGCGCGCCGGTGACGTCGTCGGGGCTGAGAACGCGCCGAGGAGGCTGGGGGTGGGGGTCGGGGGGTATGAGGTCGTCGGCCGGGGAGCGCGCTGGTGACGTCTGCGGCCGAGAACGCGCCCGGGGACGAATTGTCGCTGGCGTCGGGAGCGCGCGTGGTGACGTCACGCGCCCGCTGCTCCGCCGCGCGCGGAGTCCCCGCCGCCGGGAGGCGACCTGACGCCTCTGCGGCCGCTCCGCCCCACCGAGGACTTTGCTGGGGGCCTTTAATTCAGTCGCCTTCCGTCTGGTGATTCCTCGGCCCCTGTCTGGGGAACGGGTTCGCGCCTCGCCCGGAGCGCACGCTGGTGACCTGCACCGCGGCCACACCGAAGGCTCCCGTCCAGCCGGTCCCGCCCGCGCCGGGACCTGCGACTCCTCAGGCCTTGGCCGCAGGCGGAGGAAGCAGGTTACGCAGGAACCAACGATTTCTTAGGGTTCATCTTTCCTTGGGGAGATGCAGGGAAATGATTGCTTATACAAACTTAGATTGCACTGTCCGTAATTCACCTGGCAGCCCCAAGTGTCAGCGGCAGGTTAAGAAAAAAGTAACTGATGGTTACAAGTGCTGCAACCAGACCTCATGGGACAGGGATTGCAAAGGAAATGTTTGTAACCTTCAGAAGCAGAAGCCTGAGAATGTGAAACCTCCCCTAGGATTCTCGCATTGAGAACAGGGAGACGAACTTCACAGAAGACTGCACATTTGCCAGCTAAAGGGAGAATCTGTCTTGGGAAACAGATTTCATACCGTCCTAACACGCTCAGAAGACCCTGCAGCAGTTAATACGGGGCGGTCAGCGTGAATGAAACCACACCGCCTAGACATTCCAGATCCCACCTCAAAACCTCCAAGAGAGTTTTAAAAAGAATTAAGTTAATTGGATTTATCTCTTCCCAATATAGTAGCAGTGCATAAGAATTTCCTTTTTCTGCTTTTCACTGTTAATTTGAAATTTTAATGGTTTATCCATGGCTGGAGGCTGGACCTAGGCACAGACTCGAGGAGCCTTGAATAAATTCAAGACCAGGCTTGTTCTCTCCTCCCGGTAAAGAATTAAAAGTGCAAGGTGTGAAACACTCCAGTCAACGGAAGATTTTATTAGATCCAAAGCACACAGTGCAAATCATCAAAAGAGAGAGAGAGAGAGAGAGAAATCCTGGAGTTTCGGGGAAGGTTCCAGAACTGGGGATACCATTTTCTCCTTCTGGAGTCTGTACCCATATTTTCTAGGGAATTTACATCAGGTTTTGGGGGTGTTTACAAGTTATTGGAATTGGTTAGTGCCAGACACACCTGTAACAGGATTCCTTTTAGGCTGATGCCTGAGGGTGGGGGTGATTTGAATTTCCCGCCAGAAAGGAGAGAGGGAAATTGTTACCAGATTGGGAAGAGAACCTGGAGGTTCCCCCTTCTCCTTAGGCTGCCTACCATGGCCCTTTATTTTCTGTCAGTTTATAGACCTAGCTAACTCCAATGTTCCCTCAAAAACATAGATTTTTGTGGGGGATGCTTGTACTAACAACATAGTAGATTGCTACTTAAATAGCCTCTAATGAATCACAATTGCAGTTCGCTTTATTCACAGTTACTTTTGCTCTCATAATGACTCTGTTTTGACCTTGTACCTTGTTTTGACCATTGAGACAATAGCAAATGTAGCATAAGAAGAAATTTAAAAGGTATTTATGCATGCATGTTTACCCTCTTTGCTGCTGGGAAACCTTCCTATGCCAAGTAAAGAAGGTTAGGCTGCACTGCAGAGGCATATGGCACCAATGACTACACGTGTAAAAGAGATCAAACTAGAAAATGTAGCTTCAACAAGTTGCAAACTGAGGTGATCCCAGCTATATATGTGGCCCAAAGTAAGATCTGAAGACCCTCCTGGTCACATAGATCAAGCTTTTACTCAGGGAATACATGAGAAAATAAAATGAATATTATACTAAAAAATAAATTTTATGTTTGGTTTGTAATGCAACTATAGATAGCTAGTTAAAAAAAAAAAAGTTACCTTATGCTGACAAATATAAAGGGACAGAGATAAGGTTGATCTTAGCCAGAAGTGACTGGGCTGAAAAATTAACCTCAACAGTTCCTGTATCCCTGTACCCAAGGGGTATTGAAACATTGCAAGCTGGTGAACAATTCATGCCTAATCAACATGCACAGCAAAGAGGTCTTGGTGACTCTCTTGTCAGCTGTGAAATAGACTTGGTGGAGTAAATATACCATTGAGCTACAACAGCCTGCTTTTGTTGTTGCTTTTACGGACGTTTCCTTCCACCATCTATTCCCCAACATTCCCATTTCTGTCCTCTTCCTTGTTTAGCAAGGTCTTTCAGGGTCTATTGCTTCAAAGAAAGACTTGCTTTGGTTGCTCCTTAGAGCTTGGTGAGAAGGAAATTACGTGGCAGTAAACTAGAAAGTCACTAAAAAGGATTCTGACCTTTGGTAGATCAAAATGAAAATTATAGAAGGCTTAGGAGGCCCTAAAACTGTGGATCCCCATGAGAATGTGGTACTGCCATGGCTTGAATACGGTTTGTCACCTACATAACTCATCCTGAGGTTTTGTTTTCATTGTATAGCACTAAAATGATAGAAACTTAATTCAGCTGTGGATTTTAGAGGTCAGACCAGGGCCAAGGTTCAGATAAGGTTATCTAGGTAAAGCAGCCATCGAATACTGGTGGCTTTACAGGGTGACAAGGAGAGAGAATTTACGTGTGGTGTGCACTCTCTTTCTCTTGCCATGTGATGTTCTGCAATGATGTACTCTACCAGCTCCAAGGCCATAACTAAATGTAGCCCCTTGACCTACACCAGAACTGAGTGAAAAGAAATCTCTTTTCTTCGTAACTGACCCAATCTGTGGCCTTGCACAATAAATTTAAAATGGACTAAAATAGCTGTGATCTTGAGCTGGACAGATGGGTTCTCTGTGATACAGAGCAGCAGACAATTCCTTGAGTCCAAGAGCAGTCCCAAAGACACGCACCAGGGCCCAAAGGAGTCTCGTAGTTGGGGAATAAGCAAGGAATGACTTAACAGTGATTTGTGTTGATAACCAAGGATCAGAACCCTCTTCCAACAATGCCTGGTGCCTTGATACCCTTCAGGTCTTCTAGAATGTAGAAGCAATGAAGTATGAACTAAAGGAACCCTAAATTATCTAAGATTAAATTATTGTACACAAATGGAGTCCTTCTGTATCTGAATCTGAATAAAGTTCATCTCACTGTCCAGGGTTTAAGTGTCTATAAAACCATGTCTGGCTATAGAATCCAATGTACATATAAATGATGTATATTTCAAAAAGCAAGTTTTGCTACTTTTGTGTGTGTCTACCAGCATTTTTATCTTCATAGCAATCATCTTAGGTTAGCCACAAGGTGGTACTAGAAACCTATCCTTTGCTTGTGATCCTAAGTGTTTACCATCATTGACTTTAATATACATTTTCTACGATACTATCATTACAGCAGTAATTAGAGGAAGAATTGGATGGAGGCAATTAGACTCATTTGATGCAACAGTTATATTTAAAGATCATAAAAGATGTTACAAAAAAAGATGCTACAAACCAGTTTGTATTCTTCCTCTTTTTTTAATTTTTTAAATTATTTTTATTATTTATTATTTATTCAATTGTGCATGTGTGCGTGTGTGTGTGTTTGTGTGTGTGCGTGTGTGTGTGTGTGTGTGTGTGTGTGTGTGTGTGTGTAGAACCACGGGCGAATTCGGGAACCACCATGGACGCCTCCACCTCCTCCTCGTTTACTCTGCCCCTGGGATTCACAGGCTCCGCCCTACCAGGACCAGAAACACAGGCCGCCCCCCGCTTCTGCCCGGTGTCTATACATGGGGTCTAGGATCCGAATTCAGGACCTTCCGCCTGCAAGGCAGAGGTTTAACTCCTGAGTCACCTCTCCAGCCCCTCTTCCTCTTTTTCTTGTTTGCTATCATGCCATGGGATATCACAATCAATTAATCAAAAACTACATTATTCCTCATACACAGGTTTTTAAACAAACCAATAGACATGCTCTCTTAGATCTTAGGCATAAAAATTTAAGCAGTATTTTTACAGAGTATACTCCAAAAAGATATAGAATACCCTTAACTATATGCTGAACACTGAAAACCAAAATGTGAACACAAAGTGCCAACAAATGAATGGCATAATATTCTGAGCATTTGCCATCTTACTAGCTTTCCCCTTACTTTTCTTTTTGTAATTTTAAAGGGGAAATTTGTAACTGAAAGGGGAAAAAATGAGATTGGGGAAAACTGGTGACACAGGCCTGTAACCCATTATTCAGGAAGAGTTACAGGCGTGTTACAAGTTCAAGGTTTCCCTAAACCACAGTATGAATTAAAGACCAGTTATAGAAAACTTAAAGAGATTCTATTTCAAAAAGTGGGGGGGAAAGGAAGCTGGAAATGAGCTCAATGGTAGAACCCTTTTCTAGCATGTTCAAGGCCCCAGTTTGATCTCCAGTACTACAAATAACGGAAGTTACCAAGAGAGAAAGAGGACAGTGACCTGGGCAGGTGTAGTGTGTGGTCTGGTGTGAGAGTGAATTTAACATTTGTGAACTTTTAGGTTCAGTTCTTCTATTATCTCTCATGTGTACATGTCATGGCAAATACAAAGGATGAAAAAAATAGCCCTAGATCATGATGGCTCATCGGTTTGGTCCAAGAGTTCCTCCCTCAGCTGCCCTTCTCTCCTGAATAGTACTTTTTGAGTGCTCAGCCTCATCCACATGAGATGCTAGGAATTCTCCTTTCTAGTAGTGAGGGTCATGAAATAATATTTGGCCTCCACATGCATAAAATGTGGTGCTTGCAGTTGTCAGTCAAAGTTCCTGGTAAAAAGCCATATCTACACTGCACATTCTACAGTGGCTTATTATGACTACAACTTCAGGGATTGAGGACAAGTTGGAATGCTGCAGATCTAGAGCCAAATTATCCTGGTAATCCATGATAAACCTTTGAGGATGTATTCCACTAGCTTCCACCAGCTCAAAAGTAGAGAATGTTACCACATAACATTGAAGATCTATAGCAGAAGTTCCCCCATTTTACTGTAACCTGCCATTAGTGAATTCAGTGACAATCTCCAATATACTTGAAAAGTATGTTGATTTATGTCATTCTTTACTACTGTGAAACTTTATGGAACAATTACTACTCTGGATCATGGAATTTGGGGTAACAAATCTATGTTCCAGTGCCATTCTATAGCTTTCTGTGGCTTGGTAGTATGTTTTAATCCATAACTAATGATTTCATTTTCCCCAAAGTATACTTTGTAACTGTAATACTGTCACTCACACTTCTCATCAGAAGTTTCATACACAGAATTATGGCAACCACTGAACTTGGGTAGGTAGGCATATGAGTGTTCTTTATCCTTTTTGTTACTCTAGGACATGTTTAAAATAATAACAATAAAAAAGCAATATGAGTTATAATACCAATAGGCACCAAATTACTAAACCTGCTTGTTATACTTGTAGGGTATTAAGATAAAAGTGTAGCCACCTTGTCTGAGAAGATAAAATGTTCAGTTTCAACAGCCAATACCATGAGAACCACCTGACACTCTGAGTGAAGAATAATGTTGAGGAATACATCACTGCCAGATAATTTAAAGACATGTTTTTCACATTTAATTGACACATTGACTCTTGGAATTTTACAACTACAATCTTTGAAGTTCAATCCAACATCTGAATAACACTGAAAAGAAAAAGAATCGCTTTTTCGCAACGGGTTTGCCGTCAGGACGCGGGTGTCGTGAAAACCACCGCTAAACCGAAGCCAAAATGGGCAAGGAAAAGACTCACATCAACATCGTCGTCATTGGCCACGTCGACTCTGGCAAGTCCACCACAACCGGTCACCTGATCTACAAATGTGGCAGGATTGACAAGCGGACCATTGAGAAATTCAAGAAGGAGGCAGCTGAGATGGGAAAGGGCTCCTTCAAGTACGCCTGGGTCTTGGACAAATTGAAAGCTGAGCGTGAGCATGGTATCACCATTGATATCTCCCTGTGGAAATTTGAGACCAGCAAATACTATGTGACCATCATTGACGCCCCAGGACACAGAGACTTTATCAAGAACATGATTACAGGCACATCTCAGGCTGACTGTGCAGTCCTGATTGTTGCTGCTGGAGTTGGTGAATTTGAGGCTGGTATCTCCAAAAACGGGCAGACCCATGAGAATGCCCTTCTGGCTTACACTTTGGGTGTGAAACAGCTGATTGTTGGTGTCAACAAGATGGATTCTACCGAGCCTCCTTACAGCTAGAAGAGATACGAGGAGATTGTTAAGGAAGTCAGCACCCACATTAAGAAAATTGGCTACAACCCTGACACAGTAGCATTTGTGCCAATTTCTGGTTGGAATGGTGACAACATGCTGGAGCCAAGTGCTAATATTCCTTGGTTCAAGGGATGGAAAGTCACCAGGAAAGATGGCAGCGCAAGTGGAACCACGCTACTGGAGGCTTTGGATTGCATCCTCCCACCAACTCGCCCCACCTAACAAGCCTTTGCGCCTGCCCCTCCAGGATGTCTACAAAATTGGCGGTATTGGTACTGTCCCTGTGGGCCGAGTGGAGACTGGTGTTCTCAAACCTGGCATGGTGGTCACCTTTGCACCAGTCAATGTCACAACTGAAGTAAAGTCTGCTGAAATGCACCATGAGGCTTTGAGTGAAGCTCTTCCCGGGGACAATGTGGGCTTCAACGTGAAAAATGTGTCAGTCAAAGATGTTCGTCGAAGGTAACGTGGCTGGTGACAGCAAAAATGACCCACCAATGGAAGCAGCTGGCTTCACTGCTCAGGTGATTATCCTGAACCATCCGGGCCAGATCAGTGCTGGCTATGCCCCTGTACTGGATTGTCACACTGCTCACATAGCTTGCAAGTTTGCTGAGCTGAAAGAAAAGATTGACCGCCGTTCTGGTAAGAAGTTGGAAGATGGCCCTAAGTTCCTGAAGTCTGGAGATGCTGCCATTGTTGACATGGTTCCTGGCAAGCCCATGTGTGTGGAAAGCTTCTCTGACTATCCTCCTCTTGGTCGTTTTGCTGTTCGTGACATGAGGCAGACCGTTGCTGTTGGTGTCATCAAGGCCGTGGACAAGAAGGCTGCTGGACCTGGCAAGGTCACCAAGTCTGCCCAGAAAGCTCAGAAGGCTAAATGAATATTACCCCTAACACCTGCCACCCCAGTCTTAATCAGTGGTGGAAGAACGGTCTCAGAACTGTTTGTCTCAATTGGCCATTTAAGTTTAATAGTAAAAGACTGGTTAATGATAACAATGCATCATAAAACCTTCAGAAGGAAAGGAGAATGTTTTTGTGGACCATTTTTTTGTGTGTGTGTGGCAGTTTTAAGTTATTAGTTTTTATAATCAGTACTTTTTAAATGGAAACAACTTGACCAAAAATCTGTCACAGAATTTTGAGACCCATTAAAACAAAGTTTAATGAGAAAAAAAAAAAAAGAATCATGTGCTTTTAAAAAAAATTACATTTACAGTTTAACCATCTATAAAATGAAATCGGATTGATCGGATGGCTTACATAACAAATTTATTATCTACACTTAAGAGGATGCTAATCCTGAGGGACAAATTCTCATCAATGCATCTAGCTCTAAATCATCTCCAAAAAGTATCTAAATTCCGTCACGCAGTCAGGAAATCGATATGTAAATGCTGGAGGGGACATGAACATTCCTTCCCATAGCAGAGATATATCAGGATATGCTTTACTATTCCTGAGATAATTCCCTAAGCTTGATCCATTCTTTTTCACTTTTCTGTAATGAGGGATCTTTTACTCGAGTTGATAGGACACATGAAGTACTCCTAATTATATCACTGCGTTCACAGTCCTCTTCAGCCATCCCACTTCTCTAGGATGTCAGACAATTAAATAGAATGTGATGGAAAGTTTGACAGTGTTAAAGACTGAGGTGCATTCCCTGCATTATAATAATACAGGTGTTTTAGACAGAAATTCTGAATTACAAGAAATAGAGGCATTCTTTTCTTGAATTTCTCCTCCTCTCACTTCTTTTTAAAAATTTATTAGTGTATATTCATTGTATATAATGATGGGTTTCATAAAAACATTTTCATTTACTATTATCATGCACTTTGATTGCAAGTTACGACCGCCATCCAGTACCAATCTTTTTCTACCTTTTCTCCCAGACAATCTAGCTTCTACCTTCCTATCATATACAAAATGACTTTATGTGTCTGAAAAGTCTAGGATACACAAATGAAAGAATATATATTTATCTTTCTAAATCTTCCATACTTCATTTAGCATGACAATCAGTAACATCCACCATGGAAAGGAATATATAACATATCAAACACTTCCTCTAAAGGAGAACTGTGTAAACAGTTGTACAAAAATCTCAAGATACAATGAAATGACAAAATCAATGAATATTTGCATACAAAAAGGGGAAGAAATCTATGCCAAAGGCATAGAAAATATTTTCCATAAAATCATTGAAGAAAATGTATCTAATATAGAACAGCAAATACACAGGACCTGGAGCGAAAGTCTGCATGTCATGAACATTAAATATGCACACCAACAATAGCAGATTGAAAGGTGCAGAAGAAAAACATCAAGCCACTCATGAAAGTGTAATGGAAACTTTAAGACAATGAGGCTTAGAATGATATATTTCAAGTTCTGAAAGATCTTTCATGTTGTGTATTAAAGTTCTCTGAGTTATTTTAAAAGGAGGCTCCTTAAAACTCAGGAAGTGTAAACAAAACAAGACCTAGGAGGTTCCTGATGCTTACTGGACTTAGAAGGCCCCTTTTACAAGGTTAAAAAAAGCAGTCAAAAGCTGCTGGGGAGAAGAGACTGTCTGACCTTGAGCTGCTTGCGTGGTGCAGGGAGCTCAGGAATGCAGCTTTCATGAGCTGTCCCCAGGCTGGTGTAGCTTTGGGTGGTGCACCTATCTGCGTCATCCATACTCTGATAACTAACCTCTCACTCACACTGCCGTAAGTCATCTCAGTAAACTCACTGGCTCACTAAGGTAGGCTTAGGAAGAATTGTTTTTAGTCTGTTATAGGTGCACGTAATATAGGGTAGTAGGCCATTGTTCACGTCTCCCCAGGAAAAGTCACACAACGTAAGTGGCCAGCAGAACCAACGATTTGCTGGCTGGTCCCTGCATGGGAACCAAGGAGTGCAGCTAAGACTGTTCCGTATGAGTGCAGCATCCACTCAGGCAATCCAAATATGGCTCCTCCCCCCCCCCCGTGCTCTTGGATGGTGTGCCTCTTTGCTCTACTGGCAGGTTAATTGCATGCTCCCTGAGCTCAGGGAGGAATATCTCTGAAAAAAAAATCCCAGGGTTGCCATCTTCTTCTACATGGTATGGGTGGCATGCTCCTTGAAGATTGGGTCCCACCTCATAAGTATGCTGATGCCTGACCCCCCAAGTAGTTAAAGAGTTAACTAATGCAATGCAGTCTCTAAAACTGCCATATATTTGATGGTAGTGTTAGTTGTGTGACCTTGGTTGTGAGCAATATGATATGAGACTCACTGTCTTTCCTGAAGTCATTTTTCAGTGCAAGGAAAGAATTATAGTAGGAAAAGAACACATGGTTGCTAGCAGACACATTCGCCCCTGAGGTGATGGAGATATGGGGGGGGGGAAAGTTTGGGATGATGATGTTGCATTACCATTTCTTAAAACTGGCAGGGAAAGCAAGTACAAGTTACATCCTCACTGAAGGACCCTTCCTGGGACCCAAAACTGGGAGCTCAGACAATGGGAAGGAAGAGAACATGGTCAGAGTGACGGAAAATACCATTCCAGTCCAACTTTTATTGCAAAGGAAAGGGAAAATCCACGATTCAGGAGGAGTTCTGGCAGATATAAATGAATTTGCCAGCTTGTAAACTGGGTTTCTAAAGTGTAAAAATAGTCAAGTAAGAGGAAAGGAGGCAAAGGAGACCTGTGTGAGCCTCTTGAAAGCTAATGATGTGTGTCAAACTGAAGGTTTCCAAAGAAAGGCTAACAACTGCCAAATGCTATGCTCGCGAGCTTTTAGAAGGCTGTAAAAATTGCACAGCAGGTCACAGAAAACATGGGTGATGAAAACAATGCAGGTGAAAAGATATGCCCCATCTAGAAGTGGGCAGCTATCCCTCTAATAGATGCGGCGTACATTGCTTATCTGTAAGAAAGTACCCTGGGACAGATGTTCATTCAACCAAAGGCCCTTCCAGCAACCAGTCATGGCCAACGGAAATGTCAGAGACAAGTAGTAGCCCAGAGATTGTCAACGTGACAAGCACGACAGGCAAGAGTACAGCTCTGGGATTGAGCCACACAGGCCAGCTCAGGGAGACCATCAGGAAAAAGGACCAACACTCAACAAACAGAGCTTCATGAAATGAAAAAGCTTCCACTCGGCAAAAGAATCCACCATCTATCTCAGAAGCCACAGGTAACTAAACATACCTCTCAGTGTCAGCTATAGAATACCCTGAGTTAGCTTGTTTGCCAGAGAGGTCTCCAAGTTCCCCAAAATACCATAAGCTTTTATCATAGTTCTTAGTTGCCCACCTGAACATGATAAAAGACCATATTGCTGAAGACACCACAAACTTTATCCACAAGATATGGAAAACATGATCCTCTTAGAGACATAGATACCTGTCAGATGCAGGCTTCCGAGTTGA
Source organism: Typhlomys cinereus (assembly GCA_023101885.1). Lineage (NCBI taxonomy): Eukaryota > Metazoa > Chordata > Mammalia > Rodentia > Platacanthomyidae > Typhlomys > Typhlomys cinereus. The sequence goes on from JALPQD010000104.1 coordinate 2,312,264, forward strand.
GGATTTGAGCTCTGGGCATATTTGTAAAGAATCAGTGGTTCAATTAAGCTCTAAACAAGCCTGCAGAAGATTGTTTGATTGATGGGGAAATCTAACCCATGGTAGGAGGACTAGTCCCTGGGTAGATGAAAAAGATGGAACTGGTTAAGAAGTTGGCATTCTTTGTATACTTGGCCAAACATTCTGGCTTGGCAAGTGAGAATTGTCTCTCAGCAGTCCTGTGGATAGGGCGTGGCCAATTCCCTTGGCTCCTGATGCTGTTATGTGCTCTGCTGCCAAGCTGGACAAGGATTTATAATCCAGAATTGTTAGAAAGAAGAAAACCCCTTGGTCCCTTTAAACTGTGTGGTCATGAAGTTATCAGCAATATGCAAAGTAACTGCGGTCACTTGCTTGAAAATAGGTGTAGATTCAATTTGCTAAGCTCTGATAATGGCTATCTCTGTGGGTAGTCAGTCACTCTCACCCTCACTTCCTTGAGGACAGTGAATTACCTGAGATAGGAGCAGTCTCTGTGTGGTCACTTATTCAAGTGCAAGAACACTTGTACAAACTGTTATGCCATCAACTGAGGGCAGAGGAAGACTGTCTCTGTGGGTTATCTTGCCTGAGGGTTAGATTGCATAGAAGCAATCCAGGACGATTCCTGCAGTCACCTTTGGGCCTCCACAGGGACACACAGGGCCCTCTGATACACACATACACCCAAGGGTACATAGAGTATACATCTATGTATTTGTGCTAGCAAGACAAGCAAGTGTCAACCTAACAATTGAAGGTTGAGCTCTGGGCACATCTGTGAAGAACTAATAGTTGAGGCAAGCCCTGAGCAAGCCTGCAGGAGACTGTCTGATTGATGGGGGAGCCACAGCCATAGTGGCTGCGACTATTCCCTGGGCAGATGGAAAGCTGGAGGGAGCTGGTTCGGCATATTTGCAGATTTGCCAGTCTGGCAAGTGAGGTTTGACTCACTCAGCCTGAAGATATGACATGGTCAGTTCTCTCACCTCCTGGTGCTGGTATGAACTTTTTTTGCTATGCAGGACCATGGACTGTAAATGAGGACAGTAAGAAAGAATAAAACACCCTTGTTTCTCTAAGCTCTTTGGCTGTGAATTTATCAGCAACATGTAGGCAAACTGCAATAGTGGTCATGCGGCTGAAGCCAGAGGCAGACCGTGAGGTCTGAGGCGATGTATAGAGCATTTATGCAGTCACTGGCCTGAGGGCGGCCACACTGTCTCTATGTGGTCATTCACCTGAGGGACAGAGAAGACCATCTCCATGTGGTCCCTTGATTTAGTGACGGCAGCAGGCTGCCTCTGTACAGTCAGTCACCTGACAGAGGGGCACATGCTGTGTGGACGATGACTGAATGAATACAGCTTGTCTCTGTGCCACCTGAGGGCAGGTGGATACTGTTTTATGAGGAAACTCCCTTGAGGACAGGTCAGACTGTCACTCATCTAGGGCAGATCTAGATTGTTTATAGGAGCTGCGTCATAGTGTACACGCACACCTAAGGGAAGGTGAGGCTTCTCTATGAGGTTACTTGTGCGGAGGCTTGGGCAGAATGACAAAGCAGTCATTCTCCCATTCGCCAGGGCAGGGCTAAGCTGGCTCTATGGGATCATTTACTTGAGCACACTGTGCACACCATATGTACACGTGCCTGGAGACAGGGAAAGATTGTTTCTAAACAATGACTCTAATGAGGTTAGGTGTAGACTATCTCTAAGTGGTTGATAGGTGTAGACTTTCCCTATGGGCAGGGCACACTCTGTAGAGTCTCTGTAGTCACTTCCCTGAGTGCAGAGCTAGTCAGTCTACGAAGTCACTGACTTGAAGGCGGGGGTTATTTATCTCTAAGTGACATGCCTTTCAGGGTAGGGATAAACTGATGGTATATCAAAATGCTGTTAAGCAAAGGCAGGAGCAGACTGCCACCATGTGGTCGATAATCTCTATGCAGGGAAAAACTGCCTGTGAGGTTACTTGCTCAAGGCAGGTAAGAACTTGTTTCTAGGCTCTCAATTGCCCTGAGCGCTTTATAGACTCTCTCCTTGTGGTTACTCACCAACAGGCAAATACAGACAGTCTCTATACAGGGCTGTGAAAGCCCAGAGCAAAGCAATGAGGGTGGTAGAGCAATCCCAGATGATTCCTGATGTCACCTTTGAGCTTCACAGACACACACACTCAAATGCCCTTTGGACAGAGAAACAGAGAGAGAGAGAGAGTTAGAGAGAGAGAGAGTCAGAGAGAGTCTCTATGCAGTCACCCTTCTGGATTCAAGGTTAGATTGTGTCTATGTGTGTCTATGTGACTTCAAGGCAAGAGACAGTCTGAGTCTATTTTTGCTTTCTTTACTTAGCGCTTCTGTAGAATGTCTCTATGGTATCACTCACCTGAGAGCAGATGCAAAATATATATACTGACAGTCACCAAAGGACAGGACGTCCTCACTTGAAGGCAGATGTCTTTCTGTGTTGCAGACTGTCTCTATGTGGTCAGTCACATGATGACGTGGGTCACTTATCCATATTCAGTCACCCAGTAACTCCCCTGACTGGAAGGGTCAACTGTCTCTATATGGTTACTCACTGGAGTGCAAGGCCAACTGTCTTGTTGACTCATCTAAGTGTTAGTGAAGATTGTAGTTATTTGTCTGAGGGCAGGTATGTACTATCTCTAAACGGACTCTAGCATGAAGACAGGTGGAGATCCTATGTGGTCACTTTGTCTGCATACAGGCACTTTGTCTTTATGCTGTCAAGTGCTTGGGCACCAATGCAGACGCGGTCTCTATGTAATCACACTCCTGATGGTAGGAACACGGGGTCTGCATGTGGTCGGCCCCTCTGAGAATAAGGATGGGTTATCTCTTTGTGGTCACTCATCCAAGGGCATGCACAGACTGTGTAACCATCTAGAGATGATTACTTGTCCAAGGGCAGGGCCAGATTGCCTCTATGCAGTGCCTCACCTTAGGGGCACACTGTCTCTGTGGTCCCTCACCCGTATGTGCCTGTGGACTGAATCTATGCAGGCCACCGATCCCCTGATTGCAGGTGCACCCTGCCTCCATGTGGACAGGAATGTGTGGGTCCCCAGCTGAGGGCTGTCTTTCTGCAGTCCCTGGCCTGAATGCACAGATGCAACGTAACTGTCATTCACCTATAGCAGTGACAGTCTGCCTCTAGGGGGTCACCATTCTGAGTGTAGGGGTGCAGTCTATGCCATTGCTAACTTCAAGTGCTAGAGACAGTTTGCAGCACCTTCCTGAGGGCAAGGATGCCCTGTCTCTACATGGTCTCACCTGCAAAGGAGAAGCAGACAGAGGCAGACCCATCTCTGTGTCTGAGACTTTCTATGGACACTTGCTGGGGGAAGGGACACAGGGAAGACTGTCCCTGCTCAGCCACTTGCCTGAATCCAGAAACAGACCATTTACAGGATCACAGGCACAGAGCCTGTCTCTATGCCAATGTGCTTTTCCTTCTCTGGCTAAGTGGATCACATCTTCTGATGAGAAAGAACCGGTGGTATCAATTTTTCCTGTGCTAATCTTTGTATTATTTGCCCCTTGACCAGAGGATGCAGTTTATGAACCTGACAATACGGATTATACACAGAAGTATCCTTCAGTACAAGGTATTGGAAAGGACTGTTGGAAAGCTCTCCACTGGCTTGCCTTAGATCTTAGTGCTTTTAAGCACTCGTCAGCGCTAGCCCCTCTTCCAGGGAGCTAGTGAGTCTCCCTGGTTGGTGGCTCAGACCAGATTCTGCAGCACGGCACTTTGCCCAGATCTGACTTAGAGTTTTTCCCCTCTAGCTAGAGCTACTCTGCATGCCAGGTACTCTGACGGGCCCTGGGTTTCAGGAGTGGCCATGCAAAAGGGGACTTTTGTCTCTAGAATTATAGAGCTATTGAATGAGTAGGGGCCTTTTTTCCCCCAGGATTCTAGGCTGGTTATACTTTAAATTCCCAGAGAAGGAAGGAATGGCTGAACGAAACCTAGAGACAATGAGCCACTTTGTGATTTTTTTTTTTTAGAAAAGTTTATTAGGATGTACAACAGGCTCTGAGACAACACTTCATTCTAGCTTTTAAGTGGCAAAAGATGTTACGGCAGGGAATCCAGATGTTTAAATAGGGATGGAGGAGAGTCTCCATCATAAGTACAAGGAACAGCCTATTTTTGCCAGATGTCTTAATTCCACCAGTCCCTGCAATCTTTGCTTTTAGCTCCTTGAGTTTCTTCTGTTCCTCTTTTTGTTTCTGCTTGAATGTCTTACCCTCTCATCCATCTCCTCGGCCTGCTCCTTGGGCTGTTTCAGGGGCTTCTTGCCACCTTCACAGCCCCACCCTTGCCCAGACCCTGATCCTAAACAGGTGAGTAGGGGGCTTTTTAAAAAAATGGTTTTTAGGGGCTGGAGAGGTGGCTCAGGGGTTAAGCCTCTGCCTTGCAGGTGGAAGGTCCTGAGTTCGGATCCTAGATCCCACGTATAGACGCCGGGCGGCCTGCATTTCTGGTCCTGGTAGGGCGGAGCCTGTGAGTCCCAGGGGCAGAGTAAACAAGGAGGAGGTGGAGGCATCCATGGTGGTTCCCGAATTCGCCTGTGGTTCTGCACACACACACACAACACACACACACACACACACACACACGCACACACACACACAATTGGCTAAAAATAATTTTAAAAAATGTTAAAAAAATGGTTTTTAATGCCACTGCTCGGCTAAAATATAAAATTCAGAATTCCAAAAAGAGTTTTCTTGGCATCTATACTGTATGTGGACCCCAAGAATCCTGTTTAGCTGGATTTCAGTATGCTCCCATTATGCATTCTTTGTTAATTGCTCTTTCTCAGTCTGCTTTCTTTTTTACTGTTATTTTTTCCTTGTTCTTTGCCCCTCCCTTTGCTGTGGGGATTTTGTTCCTTAGGCCCCCTTTCTCTCTCTCTCTCTTTCTCTCTCTCTCTCTCTCTCTCTCTCTCTGCTCTCATTTATTTGGTACTAAGAGCAGGGTGTGAATTTTCTGAGGTTTCTTTTTTATTAATTAAAGTTACATATAATGTACATATCTAAAAGATATATAAGATGTATATAATAAATATATATGTCTAAGTTATATATATACAATATATGTTTATATATGTACATATCTGCAATGCATTCTAATTAATCTTACCCCACCCTCCATTATCTTCTTCCCACCCCTGTTAGTCACTCTTCCTTATGAGTCCCTTTCTCACATTCATATTCTTTTGTTTTGATTTGTGATCCACTGAGTTTAGGGGGGAGCCACAGGTCTGAAACTATCCACTGGCGTCTGGGGGATTTACCAATGGGTGCACAACTAAAGACAATAACTCGGCCTATCCAGAATCCAAAAGTAGCCGGTAGTTCAGGGCTCTCTATTGCCTATGCCCATCCATCACTGTCTGTTAATAGACTCAGTGATGTGCAGACCTAAAGCAGTCAACCACTGCTATTATGGGTTCTTGATTGACATGGATGTGTCATGCCCAGAAAATGGTATTTTGTAGCCTTTCTCACTAGCTCTTACATACTTTCTGCCCCCTCTTCCGTGATGTTCTCTGAGCATTGGTGGGGAGGAGGGCACTATAAATATCTTACTGAACTGAGCTCTTAACTGCATTCATTCTCAACACCTTTGAGCAGTCATATGTCTCTTCATTCATCATGATGCCCTGAAAAAAGTAGCTTCTCTGAAAAGATAAGCTTCTCTGAGCATAGCATTTGCTAATAAGTATAGCATAAATGCTTAGAATTTGTTTCTATGTCAATTTAGCTAAACATCAGTAGTAAGTTCCTCTAGGGCCTGTGACTTCTCAGCCATGGGTCTTTGACCAGGTTTACAGCACCAAGTGTCTTTGACCAGGTTTATAGCACCAAGTATGAATTCTTCCCCCACCTCCCAAAGCAGTCATGCCATTATATGGGGTTTTGATTTGGATTTCACTAAATCTGTAAATTTCTTTTGGTAGAATGGTAATTTTCACAGTATTAATTCTTCCAATCCATGATCATGGTAGCTCTTTTGGTCTCCTAGTGTCTTCCTTGATCTCTTTCTTCAGACTTTCAAGGTTTTAACTGTAAAGTTCCTCTACTTCCTTGTTAAGTTTTACTTCAAGACTTTTTGGGGGGGATTATTAAGAATGGGATTGTTTCCTCAATTTTTCTTGTGTGTTTTTCAATGCTGCATAAAAAGGATATTGGTGGCTGGGGATAGGGTTCAGGGGTTAAAACCTTTGCCTCACAAACAAAGGACCTCAATTTGGATCCCTAGATTCCAGATAAAAATGCCAGGCAGAAATGGCAGTGGCCTGTAATTCCAGCACTGGGAGGTGGAGCCTGGGAAACCCCAGAGCAAAGCAAAAGGAGGTAGAACAATCCAGAACGATTCCTGATGCCACACTTGGACTTCCATGGGCACACACACTCAAATGTACCCTCATTACCTTCCCCACATGCATATATGTAAAACAAAAAACAACAAAAAAGAAAAGATATTGGACTTTGAATGTCAGTTTTGTACCATCAACTTTGACAAAAGCGTTTTTCAGTTCTAGGAGTCTTCTAGTGAAAGCTTTAGGGTGTGTTGTACAGCATGGTATCATTGGCAAATAGGAATACAATTGGCTTCTTTTTCTGCTTGTATCTCATTTTATCTCCTCATTGTTTTAGCTAAGACTTTGAACACTATCCCAAATAACAACAGTGGGTCCAATCTTATAGAATTACTTTGAGTTTTTCACCATTTAGCATGATGGCAGTTATAGCTTTGCCATATGTGGCCTTTATGACTTTCATCCATCCCTATTCTCTCTAGAACAGTAGACAGGCATTGTATTTTGGAATGGCTTTTATGTATCTATGTTCATGCAATTTCTGCCTTTAAGCCTTTCTGTCTCTTTGTCTCTCTGTCTCCTACCCCTCCCCCCACTACTAAAACCAGTGCTTTTCTGACATCAGTCACCTCCTAGGATAGGTGGTGCTCCTGTATGTTCTACCATTCATGATCTGTCACCATCCTGTCTCTTCTTCCACTCCTCCCCATTTCAGCATTGAGAGATGAACCCCTTTCCACCTTTCTGTCTGACACAGCTTGTCTCTGTACATTGACTGCAGACTTTGAGCTGCCTCCTTAGATTGAGGATCCTAGTAATTTTTTTATTGACTCCACCCATCTCAGATTAAAAACCTGCTCCAACTGGATTAAAACACAGCAACCTAACTCACTCTTTACTTCTTTTCCTGCTAGTGTGGCTGGGTGGAGTAAGTTGGCCTTCTTGGCCTACCCTCAAACACCCTTAGCACTGAGAAATGGAAAATGAAGGTATAGAAATAAAATGCACTAGCCCCTTATCTTCAAAGTGTGATTAGTACAAAGTGAATGAAATGAAGAGGAATCATAGAAATGTCTCAAACCATTCCTGATGAAAAGAAGTAAAATTAAGCTCCCAGGCAAGTATCCTTCCCTAGATACAAAGCCAGACTCTTTTTATTTTATATCCTAAAAAGAAAAATATATAGAAGTTTTACAAAATAATACTAACTGTTAAGATAAATACATTCATATAGTTTATATTTCTCTACTCCATTCAAAAATGCCCTCTGGTTACTATCTTTTAAAATGCTTTTACAGTTCACTAATGAGTTGTGTACCAGTTACTCTTATCTGTTGCTATGAGACAACACCTAAAATCAAGCAACTTAATGGGAGAAAGTGAGATTTATTCAGTTTATGGTTCCAGAAGGGAGATACAGTCCTTCACAACAGAAAGGCCTGCCCGGCTGGCAGAAGCTGGAGGCGGGCTAAGTCACTGCACAAATCATGGAGAGAGCTGCTGCAAGCCCAAGAGCAGGTTCACTCACTCAAGCAGGGTGGTGCTAACCAACTTTAAGGCCCATTCTCTGCGACTGCCTTCCTCCAGAAAGGCTCCACCTCCTAAAGGTGCTATGATCCTCTCAAATTCTGGTAGCAGCTAAGGATTCAAACAGATGAACCTGTGGGGAGCTGCTCACATTTCAAACCATGACATGTCATCCCTGGCCCTATCATGCTCATTGCCATCTGTATGCAAACCATACTCTGTGCATTGCTAAAACTCCCAACGCAGACTACATCAGTAGTCCCAACAACGATCTAAAAGTCCAAAGTCCAAAACCTCCTGTAAAATCAAAAGACAAGCTACATACTTAAACATACAATGGCATAAAATAAACATTTCCCATTCCAAAAGGGAAGAAATGGGCATATCCAGGAAAGATCAGTCTGTAATAATACCAAAAACTAGCAGGACAAACTCCAAGTCCTGCAGCTCCAAATTCAGCAAAGGAAGTCTCTGGTTGACATCATCTCAGTCCCAAAGGACTTCAGTTCCACCCCTCCAACACAGCTGTCTGTAGAACATGTCACTTTCTTGGACTAGCTTCTCAGAAGGTATACAGTGCTCCCTAGCAAATGTCACACATCGATTCTAGCATCTGTAACATCTTCATTTGTCAATGGCACCAACTCCACGGCACAGACTGCTCTTCTTGAGCCTCTAAATTGCAGGCTTCCTTCCACTACTGCCTGGCTTCCATCATTTCAAGCCATGACAAGTTGGAACCTTAAATTTGAAAACCACTACTTAGGGCTTAACATATGTATTGAAACTGAGCCCTTTTCTTCGGGGTTCTTGTTCTCGCTATTTTCTTTACTAAAGACCCGTTTGATTCCTTACCAAGTTGAGTTGCTTGGTTTAAACCCAAGATACCTAGACTCCTTGCAAGAGACAGGTATTTAGTTAGAGGTGACTTGATGCCAACCAAAATGGATACCTACCAGGTGTTTCACAGGCAGCTTACCTCACCAGAACAGGCATAGGGGACGGTGAAGAGCCAGTACTCATGAGGGGTACCAAGACAACAGTGATAACACATAGACATGAGCATTGGGAATGCTTCACATATCCCCTAGAAACTAGTTTTTTATGTCTAAACCTAGGAAGAGTAATGGAAAAGTTCCCAGAAATATAGCATAAGGCCAATGCAGCTTTACAATGAAACTCTTAATGGCTAAATTCCATTGAGATCCTCCAGTGATCCATATGCTTTATAAAAATGATTTACTGGAATTTCATAAAACCCCTGTGATATAAATGATACTATATAACCTCTGTCTTAAAGGTATGGAAATTGAAATCCAGAGAAGATAGACATTGCACAATCTAGAATTGCACAAAAAGTAATGAGCCTAGACAGGATTTGCATTTATCTGATACTCTGTGGGCACAAAAATGGACTGTCCAGTCCTCCTTGAAAATATGACACAATACTCTAGGATATTATCTTTCTGATGCTCTCACAAAATTCCATTGGTAGTCGACACAAGGGGAAATATTTGTTTTGGGTGATGGTTTCAGAGGTTGAAGTTCCTTGTTGGCCGCCTCCAAAGCCCTTGGACCTGCAGAATATCATGGTGGGGAGCAAGTGATATAGCAAAGATTATAGCAGAGCAGCAGGGAAGTAAGCAAAGAACCGCGTCTATTAACAGTCTTTCTCCCACTCTCCAGCGCTATGAAGAATAGATTGTCTCATCATTCCTAAGGTCGATCCCTGATGACCAATCTCCTTCTGAACATTTCTATGTTAGAAACCAAGCTCTCAACCCCAAAGCCCTTGGTAGATATTTGAGACCCAAATCTTAACAAGTACCACCCAAGAAGTGACAGCAGCAGGAATGTATTCAACCTCAAAGAAACTCTCTGGTTACTTATACCTTCTTGGAGCAGCCTATACCCAGTAACTGACTGAAGTGGAAATACAGTCTCACCCACGGAAATTGTTCCAGTTTCTCTCTTGTTGCTGTTATAAATACATAACCAGAACGGCTTAGGGGGACAAGGGTATCTTACAACTTACAAAACGCTGGTATGTTCATCAGCACGATAGGAGAGTTCATACCAACATCAGGAGTTAGAGGCATTGACTACACTGTATTCACAGGAAGAGCTAAGAGAGGGGCATACTTCTCACTTGCCAATGTGCCTGTATGCCCGAATGCTGATTTTTAACCAGTTCTCTTTCCACTTCATCCATGTGCCCAGAAAATGACTCCACTCACTATGGAATGGGTCTTCCTACCTCAATTAGATAGTCTCCCACAGACTTGCTGAGGGCTTGCCTTAATTACTAATTATTTACAGATGTGCCCAAAGGTACAGTCTTCAATTGTCAATTGGAATCTTCAATCAACTGCCAGAGAAATCCAACACTGGATGACTCTGAAAGATATATCAGTTTCTATTTCCTATAAGGTCACCCAAGACTGCTCTCAGGTCTGCATACAGATGGATTTCTTTCTGTGTCCAATTCTTCCTCCTTTCCTTTCCCCTGTATGGTCTCCTGGTCTTCTCCATGACACTTCTTAATAGATATCTTAGATGCCGAATTCTGTCCCTGAGTATGCTTTCCTGAGCCAACTAGTAACAAGGGAAGTCATCCTAATGGGCAAACTTTCAAGTGAATCATCTACTCTGCATAGGAAAAAAATAGCACAACGTTCTGTGAAGTCATATTGGTAGTGAGAAGTGGCCTGGATAGCTGGTCAGGAGCATGAACCAAGAGAAGCAGAGAGACAAGAAGAACTAGGGAAAGTCATATGAGTATATAGAAAATTAAGACTTTTATATCCAGTATTGATGTTCACCAGGTATCCCCCATGAAAAGCATTAAATGACCGAATAGAAAAAGGTGCTCTGTCAGATGATGCAATCAGCCAGTCCTCGTGCCAGCACAATGGTCATATAGATCAAATAACCTTGATGATAGAAATATGACTATTCAAAAACCTAACAACTCACTAACCAGTGCTGATATTATTGTCTGATCTGTCACTGACAGAGATGAATGCCGAGACCCCAATATGACACCATTCCTTAGTAAGATCAACTATTTTGTGGCAAGTTGAGTTCATAGGACTTTTACTCTGAAGGAATTCAGAGTAGGGTCAGTAACACATACTCACAGACACATACATTCATAGTATAGGTTTTCATTTCCTACCTGCAGGAAATGTGTGTGATCTATTGATACATGGTCTTACATAATATTGGGTCCAATCAGGTGATTTGTATTATAAGAAGAGCAAGAGTAGGCTTGTGGTCACATTATTTATTTGTGGTATTCTATAATATGCCACCAAGCAGCAAGTAGAAAGAGAGGTAAAGCAACTATTTGAAGCACAGTTAAGTGCTATCTTAAAGATAATGCTTTATGAAGGTGATAAATCATCCTCAGAACACAGAATATACCATCTATTAAAGAGTTTTATGTTATACTATGCCCCTTAGGCCTTTGCTCCAAAGTGTGGAAAAAGAAACAATCACTTTTATGGACCATTCCCAGGGCTCACTTGATTAATTTGTGTCTCCTATCCTCGAAACTCTGAGCTCAGGGTTAGACATCTTGGAATTCAAAGAAATAACATTTCATCAAAAGATACAGCAAGAATTACACAACACTGTATCCAGACACTGCCTAGTCACTTCAGGCATCTCATATCCAGAAAACAGTAGGTAAGAAGCGTCGTCTCAGAAGGGCAAGAAAGGCTGGTCATGAAGATGAAGCAGAGATCCTGTTAAACACCTGAGTCAAGGAGGCACATACTTAGAGTGCACATGATTGGTTTGGGTAACTCTTAGTACGTTCTTATGCACTTGTAGGTGAACAAGCACAGAAAGCTGAGCTTCCTGAGAGATAAGCACTAGGGTTGTGGTGCCAGTTGGTAAACAGCGTGAGTCATCTCTGAGAAAGTGAAGGGAGTCTAGACTTGTTAATGGAAGAGGGAAATAATATTAACTGAGATTCCAAGACCTGCAGCAATGATGAAGATGGTATTAGTTTTCAATTGAGCTTCCTTTTTTAAAAAAGACTCTCCCACAAGGACGTGGGGGTATATTATAGTAGTAAGTAAAACAAGGCTTAGGGAACCTTACGAAAGAGGGGTCTGCATGAAGGAAATAGCCAGAGAGTGGGGAAGGATGAGGTCAAATAGTATCCTCTAGACACAACAGGGATAATGTCCTGATGTACTTACTGTAACCATGTCTACTTCCATAAAACCTGCACAAGATCTGAATCATCACCAGCTGACCATGCAAGAGGGAGCATCATATATGGTACCACAGCCCCCTGAGAGACTAATGAGGTTATATGTTGGATGGGGAAGAAAGCTGCTTTCCTTATATCCATGTTGCAGCAAGCGCTCAGACATATGCCTGCACAGACAACCCAAAAGAAAGTCAGTGGGCCGCACATTCAAAAAGACTTGATAGCAAAAGGGAGTCTTATTAGTGAAAAAGAAGATTGTTTTGGGAAGAAGACAGAAAGATGGGATTGGGTAATATAAAGTAGTAATGACTTAAACTTATTGTGCTCATGCATGACACTGTAAAAGAATTTTTAAAAAACACTGTTACTGATTCATGGTAAGGGCTCAATAAAAGTCAATTAAGCTTCTTTAATTTTACCTCACTGTGTCTCAGAAATTCGTGGTCTCATTTAATACTAAATAACCCATACTATGGGATAAAGTACAAAGGTAGACACATCACAATCCCATTACATGATTCTTCTTTTCAACTTTATTTAATTTGTGTGTGTGTGTGTGTGTGTGTGAGAGAGAGAGAGAGAGAGAGAGAGAGAGAGAGAGAGAGAGAGAGAGAGAGAGAGAGAGAGGGCACTGTGTGTCCCTGTAGGGGACCAAGGATGACTTAAGGAATCATCCTGGATTGTTTCTATCTTTTATACTTTTTGGTATTCGATTGGTATTGGATTGCTTTGCTTTGGGATTTACCAGGCTGTGCCCACCAGTGTCAGTAGTATAGGCTGCCACCATTTTCACCTGGCATTTTTACATGAGACCTGGGATCCAAACTCAGGACCTTCAGCTTGCAAGACAGAGTCTTAACCCCTGAGCCATCTCTCCACCCCATGATTCTTCTTTTCAGACTGTGTACCTTAAGTGAAGAAAGTTCTGGAAAATCAGTATGACTTGGAATGTGAAGTCAGAATTCCTTGAAGGACATAGGCATTAGACAAAGCTTATAAAAACACAGTAGAGGGAAGGTGAACAGAGAAACTCTCCCACTCCAATGCTTGCATACAGTTTGAGTTCATTTAAGCGGAATTTCGAAGTATAATCACCAGAGAAGCCTGCAAAGTGCTTTAGTTGCTGTTAGACAAATGAGACAATATATTTTGTTATAATAGATGAACTATTATTAGAACACATTAAAGGGATGAGACAGTTTCTTGTAATGTGTGCAGTGTATCTTGAAATGTGCTAGATAAATATGAAGAGCAATTATAACCAATAGGAATCTGAGAAGAAAAAATAAAGCTAGAGAAGGAAAAAGAGGCTGAGCTATGCAGCTGCCTCAGATAAATGCATAAAACCTTTGAAATTATGACATAACCAGCTCTGCTAGATTTATGACCATGGCTGGTGCTTTCACTCCAAATCCCTACCTTATGTTTATCACCTTTATATTCATGTGACATCTCTGTTTCCAATCTCTTGCAAATATCATCCTCTCTCATAACCTTTCAGCTAAAATTTCACATGCTTTATATCAACTCAAAGCAAATTCTTTTCTGGAAGGTTGAACCTATTTGTTCAGCCTTTTCTAAGTTACTCAACCATGAGAAAAAAATTGGTGTTTCAGAAATTTGTCAAAATCTACTCTTGGCATATTCATATTTAATTCAAAACAGTTTACATTTAAACCTTCAGAGTTATTGTACACATTCTCCAATAAGAAAAACCTCCCTTGCTTGAAATTTCTTTAGCTGAGTTTACCCTTCACTGTCTGTACCTAAAGGATTCAGTTATGAAAGATCCACTCAAATTCTGGAGAATTCTTTGGGGTCCAGATTCTCTAAATTTTATACTTACAGATAAAAATGTTTTCATCTCAAGCCAAAATATCTAGTAAAATTTAAGGGCAATGATTGTGCTTATGTTGCTAGATAACAAAAGTTCCCTTCTATGAAAATGGAAGAAAAAAATTTTAAATTATATAAACATTGGGCTTTTGTTCTTGTCTTACTACAGATAGGAATATCTGTGTTGTTAATAGCATTTTTGAAGCAAATATTATTAGATATATTTGCAAAAAATTTCTAAGAGGATACCTCATGAATTGAATGTAAGTGACCTCAAATACTTGAAGTATTGGGAGCTTACAGAATTAAAAAGCAATAAAATATGAGCAGGTAGATAGCACAGATGGAGAGAAAGGGGGCAGGCACCCTTCTTCCCCCTTGTCCACAATTCCAAGACATGCACACTATTCCAACCATCTATTGTTTAATAAACAAATCGCCCCCAAAATTCAGTGGTTTAAAACTAAAACAGTCCTTATATGGTTAACATCACAGCTCCAGGAGGTTAACTGGGCTCCGTCAAGGGACTTGTAGCATCCACAGCCAGCATGGCATCTCATTCATGTCTGCCTAAAACTGGAAAGATTCAAACATGTGGAAGCTGGAATTACTGGAGCTGTTTGGACATCTCTTTCTGTCTTTATATGGCCTCTTTGCAATTTTTTCCACCATGACAGTTTTTAGGTAGCCAAACCTCTTTAAATGCAACTCAAAGCATCTAAGGTTCATATTCCAATTGAGAGTCTGGTGGAAATTGCTACCTTTTTAAGTCTAACCTCAGAAGTCAAGATAGTCCCAGAGTTCCACTTAGAATCCAAAGAAGATAACTAACTCCACTTTTTGATAAGAAGTGGACTAAAGAATCTGTAATAAAGGGGCTGGAGAGGTGGCTCAGGGGTTAAGCCTCTGCCTTGCAGGTGGAAGGTCCTGAGTTCGGATCCCAGATCCCACGTATAGACGCCAGGCGGAAGCGGGGACGGCCTGCGTTTCCGGTCCTGGTAGGGCGGAGCCTGTGAATCCCGGGGCAGAAGAAGGTGGAGGCGTCCATGGTGGTTCCCGAATTCGTCCGTGGTTCTACACACACACACACACACACACACACACACACACACACACACATACATACGTACACATGCACAATAGAATAAATAATAAAAAAATTTTTAAAAAAAATCTGTAACCCTTGTCACAAAGCCTGGAACAGAATAACAAATCATTCACTAAAGCAACGATTGTTTCATTATGGCTTCCTTTTTGCTAAAGTAGGAGGATAGTGTTTGAGGACTCTTGGTCTGGAGTTAGGCTATCTAGGGCTGCCTCTTCTTTGGCATTTAAGAGGCCTACAACTTAGAGCAAGTGTCAGTATCGTGACATTCCTGTCTGCATACCAGGGATAATGAAAGCTAGTATTTATTAACACAAGATGATACTATGCTTTGTCTTGGATTATACGCCATTTTCTTTTACCCTTTAAATAGCCTCTGAAGTACTTATTTATCCACTTCAGTCAGTCAAAGGGATCAATCATACATGAATCCTTCTGTATGTTCAAGTAGATGTGATGAAAGGTGGTAGATCAGGAGAGGGCTGTTTCCAGGAGTTGGCCCAAGGTATACAAGGCCCAAGGGAAGGCAGATTGTTTCTAGTTTAGACTGGAAAACAAATTCAGGCTGGAAAAGATTTCTTGACAGGTATTTTTTTAAAAAGCTGTAAGCATGCTAGCCATTTCGGACTATGGGCACCAAACCCAGATCTGTTGTAGAGAGTGGGTTTGCACGCACCCTTTGCAGACTGCAACCCGGGAGTTACCTTTTTCTTGAAAATGGGCTCACCCCACTCCCGGCAGTTCTTGCCCAACAAGACACTGATCTTCTTCCTGAAGCGTCCTAAGTGTGCACATGGTGTGTGTGTAGTGGGGGGTGAGGGGAGTCTGCATCGTCTGTCAATACGTGCTGCCGGCGGGGGTTGGGTGGTGGCTTCTTTAGCGTCCTCGGTCACCACCCTTGGGCTCCCTGATTCCCTGAGCCACCCTGGCTTCTAAGGTGCTATTTCTGAGTGCTCACCCAACCGGGAGCAAAACCCGGAGAGGTGGAATCCTCGCCTGCAGCGTCGGGGCGCCCACTGGGCATGCTCGGCTGTCCCGCAGGTCGGCGGCTGCAGGCAGCTCCCGCGCCACGCGCATTCCGCGTGGTTCCCGCCAGCAGGCGGCGGCAGCAGCAGCGACACGTCCAGCACCTGCGAGCACGAGCGGACGAGGCGCCTCTTCCAGACGGGCGACGGCGACGGCTCCATCGGCAGGTACGCGCTGCTTTTGACCTTGCTGGGCCCCCCAACTTCCAGCAGGTTGCCGGGACCCTTGCGGGGAAAGTTGGCAGCTGCCCGGGAGCGCGTCGCCGGCTGGCGGCCGCTTGGTGGCCCCGGCGAGGTCGGCGAGGTGCCGATCGCTCCAACTTTCCCCGGCGGTGTCTTTGTGTCCAGCTCTGGGAACCGCGGCTGCGAGCTCCGCCCAGCTCCCCGGGGTCCCAGGTAGAAGGTGCCGCGGGGGCCAGGGGCCACTGGAGGTGGGATCCAGGGTCTACGGGCAGTGATCGGTCAGCGGCTGTGTGGACAGCCCCTCTGCCCGGGTGATCCCGGGGCAGATGCACACTTGCGACAGACCCTTCACGTGAATACAGCCTGGGAAGAATCGTGTGCTGCAGAACGAACTCCAGCGCCCTGAAGATGAGAGTTTGTGGTCCAGGGTCAATCCTAAATGCATTGGCCTTAAGGCTCACGAAGCTCCCGGAGCGAACTTGGGAGGCTGGAGATTGATTTGCAATATAGACACTACCCCTGACCCGGCCCTGCGTGCTGGCAGGGGCCACTCCTCCCCAGCCTTATGGTGGCTTCAGGCTCTTGACTTGACCAGGTGATGACCTCTGCCCAAATTTGTACATCTTAGAAAATGATGGGAAAGAACAAATCGTAATTTTGCAGTATGCTTCCATGAAAGGCTTTCTTTCATCAGGAGTGGAAGGGCGCACATAAATTTGAATTGCCTTCAGCGCAACTGGCAGCTTAAATTGTGTGTCTTCTTTAGCTTTTGGCTTGGGGATGCTACAGGTCCGGTCTGAAAATACGAACAGTCTCCCCTGTGCTTGTCCTTGTCTACCTAAAGATAAAGAGTAGGGAGAATATAGTTTATCTGAGTTTTCCAAAAAACTCTCTGATCAGGTAGCTGAACATGTAAGATTTAACAGTCACAAAGCAAATATTTGAAGCTTGACTCAATTATTATTCTTAGGTGAATTTATCACATTTTTTTAGTTTCATTAGCAATATTAGAAAGATCAAAATATTTAATGGAGTAATTCTGTTCTGAGATGAAAGTAACATGGAATTTAACTGACCTTCCCAGGTAGATTTTTATCTTGAGTCTTTCTCTTTTTCCATGTTGGGATTTTTTTTAATTCATTTGTGTAATTTATGATTTTATGGTGTGCCCACTAAAAAGACCATTTTCTCATCATAATAAACAATAAATTATAATAAATAAATATTATAATAAGTGCTATAAATAAATGCAATCTCAATAAGTTTGAATACAAAAAATTCAATTTCACACAAGCAAGAATGCATATTATAAATCAGTAACACCCCTGTCTTCCCTTACTATAACTTGACTTATTAATATGTTGCTTTATCTAAACTACACTTGCTGTACGATGCTCAAATTAGCTTCAGAATTGTCTGGGTCTATCCCAGAGGCTAATGTATTCTGTGAGCAGAATTTGAGGACTTTGTTTTGGAAAGCAGAAGTACCGAGTGTAAGAAGGTGATAAAGAAGAGCTTTTGAGGTAGAGTGGTTCATCAGCTGGGGCAAAAGTAGAAAAAGCTTCATTGACATACCTTGAGCCACATCATTGCTCTGTGTCTGAAAGCTGCAGGTTAAATAAAATGACAAACTGTAAACTGTGACTTTTAACAATGACTAGAGTCATTGTTTATGCAGTTTATGCTGTGGTAAAATGTCCAGGTTAGGAGAAGTTGAGGAATTTGGCTGGAGCGTCTGTGGAGCAAGCACAGTTCACCTGGGCATGTTCGTTAGCTGTGGTTCAGGGGACAGGTCGATGGAGAGAAGGGGCATCGTCTCTGTCAAATGATTCCTCCTGCTGGCTTTGTTTAATGGCCTTTCCTTACCACTCTGTACGTTATGTAACTGAAGTGTTCCAAGCATCTTCTTTATTAAGCATAAGAGTTGGGATTTCTATGAATGTAAAATTCCAGGTTCTTTAACTAACATTATGCTCATGCCAGCTATCTTGTAGAAACCTAACAAGAGTCAAATAAAGGTTGTCACTCAGTAGAAGCCAGGGCATGGTTCACGCAAGTTGGAGCAGCAGTTACACAGTGGGATCAGCCCTCAGCTCCCACCCCCTTTCCTCTAGTGCTGTTCTCCACCTAAAGCGCTCATCATCATGGGCATCTCATAGTGCAAGGTAGATTTCTGTGTGCTACGGTTACCTTTCTTCCTACAGCTGTGAGACAAGGCTCAGATACAACTCAAGGGAGGAAGAGAGATTTATTTGCCTTATAGTTCCAAACAAGAGACATAGTCCATTATGGCGGAAAAGACATGGTTGGTTGCAGAACTTGGAGGCAATTCAGGTCTCACACAGCCGGTCATCATGAAGGTAGAGAGAGCAAGAGGCTAACTGCAAACAGGGTTGGGCTATCAAAACTTCAAGACTCGCCCCCTATAGCGCGCCTTTCTCCAGCAAGCTCCACCTCTTAAAGGTACCATGGCATTCCCAAGCATTAATATCACTTAAGGATTCAAACACATGAGCCTGTGGGATAATTCATATTCAAGCTATGACAGTCTGTCTCCAGTTTCAATCCCAAGCTCCAGGAATCAATGCTCTTTCCCAATTATAAACCCTGAACTATAATATCAACCTGCCAGGCAAGATATACAAACTGTTACAATCATGGCATGACTGTTATAGGGGTAAACAACTGCTTTACAATTATAGTTGAAGATTCGCCCTATTGGAGGTATCATGTCTGATACTATAAACCTGTTCAAAAACCCATGGCTTGAGAGGTCACAGGCCTTAAATGATCTCTTGCTACTGTTGCTTTGCTAAATAAACATGATGTCAAGCTGTCTTCTAGATATTTATGTTTATACTCATAGATCTTCACTGCACTCAGTCTAGACCAGAAAAGCATCTGTTTATAGCGAGTAACAGTTAATGCAGAGAACATAGGCTCTAAGTATGAAGACACTAGTAAGTTTTAGCTATATGTACTTGATAGCAAACTGAACACTTATCATTATACCCATGGATTAGAAATGCTTTCAGTACTTGTCCAAGAGTCATCCTTTTGCAACAGAAGGTGTTTAATGTAGAGAACCACAGTTGGTCAAAGAGCAGAGAGTAAATGACTATGAAGTGTTCAGCTCTAAATAAGCCATCAAAACTTCCTCCTCCCCTCCTGTCCCAAGACTCAGAGAACCTTGGGAAGAGGGAGTTGTAAGAATGTAACTATATCCTCTGATTATGACAGTGTTGCCCACCTAAGAACTCCCTCAAGTGAAGTCCACTTCCATAAGATCTACACGATAGTTGGCCTACAAACATTTCACCATGGATGAGGGAAGATCTCAAGAAACTTGCACCTCCTTGAGAGATTCTTTAAGGTTAGTGCCAGACAGGAGAAGGGGCATTTCTTTACTCAATGGTTTACCCACTGATAAGTCATCCATCCTTAGCAAGTACTCAGCATGTGACAGTACAGACATCCAGTGGACCACACATGCAAAAAGATGTGAAGGATGCTGGCGCAGCCCAGATGGTGGGGAGGCTCTGAGGGGCAAGCCAGGAACGCAGTTGCAGTGAGCCGACCCCATTTTCCACCTGCGCCAGCAGGGCCAAGATGTTCGGGATGCTGAGTAGCGGCTTTTTTTTTTTTTTTTTTTTTTTTTTATTCAATTGTGCGGGTGTGCGCGTGTGTATATGTATGTGTGTGCAGAACCACAGACCAATTTGGGAACCACCATGGACACCTCCACCTCCTCCTTGTTTACTCTGGCCCGGGATTCATAGGCTCCGCCCTACCAGGACCAGAAACACAGGTCGTCCCCGCTTCCTGCCCGGCATCTATACGTGGGGTCTAGGATCCGAACTCAGGACCTTCTGCCTGTAAGGCAGAGGCTTAACCCCTGAGCCACCTCTCCAGCCCCATCTGAGTAGCGGCTTTGAGTAGACCCCTTCTCCTCAGATTCTTTTCTTGCCCACCGAGAAAACATGTGCCAAGTAATGAGAAGTTTTTCTGAATCTTTTGGAAGAAGTTTGGTCAGTATCTCTGATGGTAGAGGAAGAACCCATAATAACAGAGGGTAGGACAATGATGACGATTCCTTAACCCACACAGATGTCAACCCCTTTCAGATAGTGGACTGAATAATGTTTAACATGTGAAACAGCCTGAAGCAATTACAAGGAAACTTTGGTCAACTCTCAGTGGATCCAAATTCTTCCTTGGTTACGGCTTATTCCAAAGTAGAAGATGAACCACCAAAGGCTTTTCCAAGCCTCCAAACTCGTAGGGCTCCAGGAGGAATTAAGGAAACCAGAAGAACAGTAAGAGATTCTGACAGTGGGCTAGAAAACATGGCCATCGGTCACCATATCCTTGACTGGGCTCATGTCATTAAAAAGTCAAAAAACAAGAAGACTGGAGCTGAGGAGGTCAATCAAAGGTCCATCAGTATGAATGAAAGTGAAGCTCATGCTTTTTATGATGAGTGGCAAAATGAGGTTTTTGAAATACAAGCCTAGTAGACAATCACGCAATCTAGAGTACACTAGAGTGAGAAGTGTTGATCATGAGAATTCAGGGTCAGGAGAACCCAGAAGAAGGGAGAAAATTCGTCAAAGTTCAGCCATTGGAAATAGAAGAAGAGCGAATGCTTTTGTGGACAAACTCAATACGAAAGGATCACTTGTGAAAATCAACAAAAAATAAAACAGCCAAGTATTTTATTCATTTAATTGTTTTTTTTAACAAAGAAAGTGACAGTGTTAGATAATACACATGAGACCAAGTTCCTGTTAAATCTAATTGTTATCTAATATCTGATATCTAATTGTTCTTGTAAGTTGGACCTTAACATTGTTCCTACTTTAGGAATAAAATTTTGATGTTCAACAATGTGATTAAATTTGTAAACATTCTATAAAGCTCTTTAAGAGATACTTTTAAAGCTCTTGTGCTGGATTTACTTTCCTAATTATTTTTGTGCTAACTGCATAAGCTTAGATTCAGCATATGAAAGTAGTGTGTAAGAATACTCTGTTTCCATTAAGACTGTGATGGCATGATGTAAGTAAAGTTTAGTTTATCTAAACAAAAAAGATGTGAAAGGAGGGAGACTGGATGAAGTGGGATGGGGAAGAGGCTGAAAGGAGGGAGACTGAATGAAGAGGCATGGGATTGGGTAGTAAAGCGTGAAAACACAGAATTCATTGTATTTGTGTATGAAAATGTCAAACAATAAGTTACTGTTCCTTGACATTTTTACACATGTGTATGACCACACAGACATCTGCTACTTTCTGCTATCTCCCTTTCACTGAACCCTTCTTCCCAACAAGTTTTTCTTCTACATTCACGTCTTTTTTGGTGATCAACTGACTCTGTTTTTAGAGTTGAATGAGCAAGGGTGAGAGGTTATTTACTACAGCAGAGGCAACTTATCAGTGGCTACACCACTGAAGTAAATGACTCCCCTTCTCCAGTAGCCGCTGGCTGCCAAAGGCTTCACAAGGAAGAATGAGGACTTCCAGGTGCCTCCCCCACCTATGCTGTCGTGATGCAGGCCCCATCTTATGCAGGTCCTTTTCAAACCATTGTTGCTTTGAGTTCATAAGTGTGGTGACTTTGTCATCTCCAGAGCACAGTGTTTTGCAGCACTGTTCCCAATTTTGGGCTCCTACATTCTTTCCACCTTTTATCCCCCTCCCACAGCGTTCTCTAAATCTTGGAGGAAGTGATGTGGATGTCTCATATGCAGCTAAGTCACCTACAGTCTCTGATTCTCAGCACTTTGCTGTTACGTAAAGAAATGCTTTTCTGTCCTAGACTGCGTGCAGTGAAAATCTATGAGTATAAGCAAAGATATTTAGAAGACAGTTGACATCATGTGTATTTAGCAAAGCAACTGTAGCGAGAGTTCACATAGTGACTGTGACCTCTCCAGCCATGAGTTTTTGACCAGGTTTATAGTACCAGACATGATGCTTCCAGTAGATTGAGCCTTCAATTATAATCGAAAGGCAGTTGGATACCCCCATAATAGTCAGTTGGTACTGTAGTTCTTAGGGTTTAGAGTTGGGAAAGATCATTGATGATGACAAGGTGGCCTTCATGTAAAATGTCTCTTCAAAGTGGTGACTTTTATGTAAAATGTTTTCTTCATCACACTTTCTGCTTCTGTAATCTTGCTTGCCCAGCTGCAGTAGGGGTGAGAAGCCTGGGCGAGCAGTGAAGGGGGAGAACTTGGGGCTGCTTGGGTAAGAATTCTCAAGGCCAGAAAGTTATACTGTGTAAAAGACAGTGAAACAAAGAACAGTGTCTTCGGAGACAGGAATTCTCCCTGGACCAAGCACTAGTGTGAGTAAACCTTGTTTTTCTGCATCTCTGAGTGCCCGTTTGTCATTTTCCTGCAATAGTGGCTTTTCTCTCCCAGCACTTTGCATAGCACCTTCTAATATGATGAAAGCTAGCCAGCAGGGATGCGTCCATCTTAGTTTCCTCTATGTTCTACAGCCAAAAATATCTCAAGTAACTTTTTGAAACTGCAGCTCTCACTGATTGGCTAGACAGGCCAGCTAGTGAGCTCTAAGAATCCACCTGCCTCCACCTCCCCAACACTGGAATCATAGGCACGTACCACTGTGCTGGGATTTATGTGAATGCTAGGAATCCAAACTCAGGCCCTCATGCTTGCGTGACAAGCTGTTTCTTTACCAACTGACCCATCTCCCCATTCCTTGAAGCTGCTTATTTTGAACACATTTTTGACAAATATCTAAGTGTCACCTCAAACTTTGGTACATCAGAGCTGGACAAACCCTAAACTAACCCTTTACTCTCATTTCTTAATTTCTTTCTCTACTTCCAAACCTTCAAGCACTCAACTTTCTGTCTCTCTAAACTTGTCTATTCTGGACATTTCCTATAAATGAAATCAAATATGCTTGTTTTTTGCAATTGACTTCTTTTACTTAGCATGTTTTCAAGATTCTTTCATGGTGTACATGAGTCAATTCTTCATTTCCTTTATGGTTGAATAATATTCCATATAAGGATACCACACATCTTATTTATTCACTCATCAGTTGATGAACATTTGAATGTTTACAACTTTTGACTCATATATGAACATTCATATGTAAGTTTCATATGAACATATATTTTAGTTCTCTTAGATTATATTTAGAAGTCAAATTACAGTACCAAATGATGTCTATATTTAAGTTTTTATTATTTATTTGTATATTTATTTGAGAGCAAGGAAAACAAAGCAGAGAGAGGGAGAGAGAGAGGGAGACAGAGATAGGGAAAAAGGAATGCACACATGTGGCACACACATGAGGTCAGAGGACAACTTTTGGGAGTCAGTTGTCTCCTTCCATCATATTGGGTTGTGGGGATTGAATTCAGGTTACCAGGTTTGTGAGCAGATACCTTACCTACTGAGCAGTCTTGCTGTCCCTGTGTTTAAGTTTTTAAAGAAATGATAAACTACCCTTCAGAGTAGTTGTACCATTTCACATTTTTATAAGCAGTGTGTGAAAGTTGACTTAATATTTGTGCCAACGGTTATTATCTGACTTGTTTTCATTATGTCCAGCTTGTTGAGTGAGAGGTAGCATCTCATTGTACTTTTGATTAGTTTGTCCCTTAATGATTAAGTTTGTTGAACATCTTGCTGCATGCTTATCATGAGCATCTTACTCAATTCAGAATTACTGTACTCTTACTGGCAAATTTTAATCTTCTTTAGAAAGATGTCAATTCTGAGTACTTATTAATTTATTTCTTTTCTTTTTCTTTTTGAAGCAATGGTGTCCATTTATTAAATCAGGTTATTCGTCTTTATTATTGAGTCATAGGGCACCAAAAATAAATAAGCTGATTTTTAAATTCATATGGAAACCTATGGGCTGAAAATAGTCAAAACAATCTTGGAAATAAGAGCATGGTTGGGAGAGTTACATTTTCAGTTTTGAAGCGTACTCCATGCACTTGCAATAATCAAGACAGTTTACTGGCACAAGAATAAACAGAAAGATCAGTGTCACAGAACTGAGAGTTCAGAAGCAAACCCGTATGTGCTTGGCCAGTTTGTTTCATCAAGGGTGTCTGGACAAGAACGCAAGCTCAAGGGTGAAACGGGAAGAAACTGTCTCTTCAACAACTGGTGCTGCGACAGCTTACTAGTCACATGTAAATGAAAGAAGCTGGACACTTTCCTGATACCTTGTAAAAGCTAGCTCAGAATGAATCAAACATTTAATGTAGGAGTTAAATATTTACACTTTTACAAGAAGGTATTAAATTTTTGTGACCTTAAGGTTAATTCATATACATGACACCAAAACCACAAGCTTTCTGAATGATAAAAAGGACTTTATTATGGGTTGGAGAGATGGCTTAGGGTTAAAGACTGCTCACAAACAGAAGGTCCTGAGTTTGGATCCCAGGTCCCATGTAAAGTATAGTTGGCGGAAATAATGGCGGCCTGCACCTCTGACCCTGGTGGAGTCTGAGAAATCCCAGAATGAAGCAAAATGGAGATAGAAGCAATCCAGGATGATTCCCAAAGTCACAGGGACACACAGTGCCCTCTGATACACCCCCACCTCCCACACTCCCACATGCAATGATTTTTTTTTTTAAAAGGACTTTATTATAAATTCTAAACTTTATGCTTCAAAAGACACTGTCAAAATTGGGAAGGAAGGGACTGGGGAGTTGACTCTGTAGATAAAAATACTTGCCAGTATTTTTAATATTAAAATTTACCAGTAATTACTCACCAGTAATTTTAATATTAAATGTGAGAACACGTGTTTGGTATAGCAACCACACAGAAGTTTGCTAGCCTTGGCAGCCTGCCAATGTTCTGACCACTCTGCAGGAGGAAGTGGGAGGCAGTCACTGAATCTGTGGGGCAAACTGACTAGGTAGACTAGCCAGATTGGTGAACTCTGGATTCAGCCACACAACCTGTTTCAGTAAGCAAAGCGGAAAACAATCAAGGAAGACACCCATTGTCATTCCTGGTCTACACATGTGTGTGTGCACACACTTATCCACACATTTAACACATACACCAACACACTTATGTGCTCACAAATGTGTGAGCATATGTCATAGTCAGGCACACTTGTCAACTTGACAGTTGAGGGTTTGCGCTCTGGGCACATTTATGGAGAATTAATGGTTAAGCCCAGAGCAAACCTGTAGGAGATTGTCTAGCACATGGGGAAGGACCAGCCTATGGCAGGTGGTATTGGGCCCTGGAATAACATACAGAAGCTGATTGAGAAAGTTGCCATCCTTGTCTACACTTGGCCAGACATGCTGGTCTGGCAAGTAAGGATCGTCCCTTTCAGCCATTGTGAAAGATAGTGTGGTCAGTTCCCTCGGCCCTGGTGTTGGTGTGAGCTCTCCTGTCAAGCTGGACTGAGAACTTAACAATTGTAAGAGAAATTAAGCTCCTCGTTCCCTTAAGCCTTTTGATGGTAATTTATCAGTAACCATGCAGACTAACGGCTACAGCATGCATATATACACCATTTTCATACATATACAAAAAGTTGGGAAGAATGACTTGCTGAATTGGAAAAATGCTTAAAAATCATATATCCTATGAAAAAGTTGTATCTGGAATCCTTAGCGAGAGCTACCCTGATTGATATCTTAAAGTGGACTTGTATTTTCCATCATAACACTGAATGCTTTCTTTCAGAACGTTCTCTGTGGCTCGTACATTGCATGACTGTTGTATGCTTTGCTTATTGTTGTCATTACACCACTGGCTGTGGTTTCCATGAGGGCAGAAAAACTCTGTGTTTACTTACAACTCAGTGTCTGCCGTAGTACATGATGGTGTATCACATGCTGTAAATTCTAATGAAGAAAGGACCAAGAGTAAACAATGGTATACTCTTATATATGAAAAACTTTTCATGAATTTTCACTTTCAAATATCTTTCCTGTTTATAAAATATTTGAAATGTACATATATCTAATTAAATAATATTTTCTTTTAGAATGACTTATCTTGGTTATATATACGATAATCTTGTTGAAAATTTTAAAAATATGGAAATATTATGACCAATTGCTGGTCACTACTCAAAGGCAAGCAAAAATACTCACACAAAAAAGTGCCCAATGAAGACTCTGGGTTCAAAATATGCCCCTGTGAATGATTAGTTATGAAGATATGGGACTATTTTCTAATTTGTTACATCTTAATGTTCTTGCCTACAGACAGATATAAAATTGTGTCTAACTTGTAAATTTGTAATGGGAACTAAAATTGGTTAAGCATCTATATTTATGTATAGTGTTTAGTATGTTAAATTCACAATAAAAGTTTATTGTCATTAAAAGAAAAAAGAAAAATCAGAAGTATATAAAAACAAAATCAAAATCATCTGTAACCCCATAATCAAGGAATATCATTTCTATTTTCCTAGTGATGTGTGTGTGTGATACCATTTCTTTAGTATAAAATGGATAATCAGGAAAGTATACTATATCCTTGGCAATGGTATTACCAATATTAGAAAATTGAATTTCTGGTTATTGTGTTCTTTCCTCTTTTGCTCATTTATTTTTTTCTCTCTCATGTTGGGTTTTTAGATTGCTTCCAGTTATTTGCTTTGGAATTTCAAAGATTATGGAAAGCCATTATTTTATATACTCATTAAACCATGATATAATTTTTTTACCACTTAGAATTTTTATTTTATTCTTCCTGAATTGACTCCCTTAAATTTTTTTTGGTTTTTTATTTTTAATCATATTTCGCATTTACAGAAAAAGGAAAACAGGCTAATAAAATCTGAAAAATTTTATATTGAAAGTCCATGTCTTCTGGATCATTTTCTGATTCAGATTACTGTTGTCCTGTCACTACTCAGAATCAACTGTGTGTTGCCAAAACACTCAGAGGCAGGAGGCCACTAATTTTCAAGGGAGGGCTCCATCTTTCTGGAGGATTTCTTTATAGAATTTTGCAATTGTTTTTCTTGCTTTTATTGCTATGAGACAATACTCATACACAACTTCAGGGAAAAATGGAAGTTTGTTTGGCTTGGGGTTCCAGAGGGGATACAGTCCACTCTGATGGGAACTGCATAACAGAAGATATGACTGAATGCAGAAATGGGAGGCTAGTTCTGGTCACCACATCCATCGTGAAGGCAGAGAGCGCAAAAGCAAACTGAGAGAAAGCAGGGCCACCAAACCTCAAGGTCCACCCCTGTGACTTGCCTTCCTCCAGCAAAGTTTCACCTCCTAAAGTTGCCGTGATCTTCCCAAACATCAGCACCAGCAAAGATGCAAGCGTTTGAGTCTATGGGTGGCAACCAGCTCGGAAACCATGACAAGGATATTGACACCCTTTCAACAAATACTGATGTTGGTTTTCCTGGTGATACTAGAAGGTGTCAATGAAAGGTTCTCAGACAGTGGGCAATCCTTGCTTTACTAAGGAAGCACTGAGAGTTGCATTTGACCAGTATGGTACCAGGTGTAACAACCTGTCCTGCATTTAGCCAAAAGTAGGAACTATGTGGTGTCAGGACAGCAAATTGTAAGAAACACTTTTGCTCAGTCTTTACATGTCAGCAATAGCTTATGCAGTAAAGTTTTTTGTTGGTTTGTTTTAATGGAGAAATTTAACAGGATAATTGACTAAAGAACTGTAGATTTACATCCGCAACATACAAATCTTCTCCTTCCCTGTTTAGTAGCAGAAATCTGAACATGGAGAAGCAAGAGAGAAAAATCGTCTGGTGGGGCTGGTGTGATAACTCAGCAGGTAAGGTGCCTGCTTGGGAAACCTGTAGACTTGAATTCAATCCCTAGAGGCCCACAATGGTGTCCTCTGACCTTCACCTGTGAGCATGTGCCTCT
Source organism: Typhlomys cinereus (assembly GCA_023101885.1). Taxonomy (NCBI): domain Eukaryota; kingdom Metazoa; phylum Chordata; class Mammalia; order Rodentia; family Platacanthomyidae; genus Typhlomys; species Typhlomys cinereus. The sequence goes on from JALPQD010000104.1 coordinate 2,340,441, forward strand.
CTTTTTCTCTTTCCTTCCCTACTTTCCTCTCCCTTTCTCTTCTTTCCTTTTCCCTCTCCCACTCTTGAAAAAATAAGCCATCTGATTTATAGACAGTTGGCTGGATAATATTCCACTGTGTATACGTGTCACATTTTTATTATCTATTTATCAGTTGGTGGGAATCTAGGCTAAGTCCATGTTTATGGATATACTGGTGTCTCAACTAATTTACTGTTTTTTTCGTTTAGCTGCTACCTACAGGCTTAGCCTATATATATTTTCTTTGCACAGCTAATACTATTGGATGCTATCTGAATGCTGAGCTCTGTGTTAAGCAAGCACTTAATAACCACAATTTCATTTAATAATTATAGTAAACTCTTTGCAAAAGAAATCATTATTGCTCACATAAAGGGTTTTTTTTTTTGAGATGAGATCTTGCTACACAGCTCAAACTGTGTCCTTGACATGTCATCCTCCTGCCTCCATCTCGCAAGTACTGGGGTTATAGACTTGTGCCACCATCCTCCTGGCTGTTATACTTAATTCAGAGCTGAGAACACAAGCTCAGATAGTGTAATTTGCTCAAGATTCATTGTTAATAAGACCTGAATTTTTTTCTGAACTGAGGGTCCTGAGCACTGCCTGATACTGCTTTTTGCATGTGTTTCTTTACGCTATTTTAAATAGCTTTTTGATGCTATTCGTGTGCTGTATAGTTCATCCATTTGAAGTTTATATTTCTGTGGCTCTTAGTATAATCACAGAGTTGGACCACAGTCAATTCTGTCAATTTTAGGGTGTCCTCATTAGCTTTCACCCAACCTCTCCAGCCCTGGGCAACCAGTTTATAGATTTGCCTACTACAAACATTTCGCTGAAGTGGAATTGCACATCACCTGGTCTTTTGTAGCTTGTGTTTCAATATTTCCTTCAAGAAGGTTTTGCCAGAGGGCTGGAGAAATGGCTCAGGGGTTAAGCCTCTGCCTCACAAGCTGAAGGTCCTGATTTTGGATCCCAGAGCCTATGTAAAAACACTAGGTGGAAATGATGAGGGTTTGTACTTCCATTCCTGAAAGTCAGCGCCTGGGAAACTACAGAGCAAAGAAAAGAGGAAGTAGCACAATCCAGGGTGATTCCTGAATTCACCCCAAGCCTCCATAGGCGCGTGCACACACACACACACACACACACACACACTGTCATGAATTTTTAGTTTAGGAAAATCACGGCCCCTTTAGGAGGTGGAGCCACATTGGAAGAAGCAGCCACAGGGGGTGGGCCTTGAAGTTGGTTAGCCCTGCCCTGCTCCAGTGAGTGAATCTGCTTTTAAGTTGGCAGTTTTGCAGCTCCCAGTATCCTTGATGGATGTAACTTAGTTTACCTCCCACCAATCATTACTTTTCTGCCATAAAGGACAGTATCTCCCATATGGAACCATATGTTGAATAAATCTCCCTTTTCTCCCCTTAAGTTACTTCAGTTGGAGTCTTCTCTGACAGCAACAGAGAGAGTAACCACTATACACACACACACACACACAGAGCCACAAGATTGGATTATAGACTTAAGAGTAAAAACTAAAACTATAAAACTCTATAAGGAAAAACATGGGAGTCATCTTTTGTCAGACAAAAGTCTTCTCTCACAGCAACAGAAGAGAGTAACCACTACACACACACACACACACACACACACACACAGGCACAAGATTGGATTATAGACTTAAGAGTAAAAACTAAAACTATAAAACTCTATAAGGAAAAACATGGGAGTCATCTTTTGTCAGACAAAGCCTGTGTGTGTGTGTGTGTGTGTGTATTGTGTAAAGACAGGATCAAGCTTCATTCTGTCTGATTATTAGCAACCATTTGTTTAAAGGGTAATTCTTTTTTCATTCTCTTGGTATTTCTTTTGAAACCCAGTTAACTGTCCATATGAGGACTTATTTGTGGAATCCCAGTTCTTTTCCATTCATCCATATGATGTTTCTATCTTGGTTACTGTTGTCTTATTATATGTTTTGAAACTGAGAAGTATGAATAATCTAACTTTATACTTTCAAGACTTTTATGTTGTGCTGTCTCTTGAGTATCCTTCTCAATTTTAGGGTTAGCTTATCAATTTCCTAAAAAAAAATCTGCCAACAAGAGAGATGACTCAGGGATTAAGACTCTGCCTCCTCCCTTTCACCCCACCGCGCTCCGCCGGTGGGGACGTGCGCGCGGTCCAGCCGGGCCTCACCCCCGCGACCTAGGTAAGCCCCGCCCGCGCCCGCCCACAAGAACCCCAGGTCAGCCCAGAGGGACCAGGCTCCTACTCCCACCATCCAGCCGGAGCTGCGCGCAGGGCCGAGGGACCAGGAGGACCTCCCCCTGTGCCCGGGCCCCGCCCCAGCTGCCCTCGGGTTAAATAGCTCCACGCCTACGCCTCATCCTCCCTTTCCCCACCCCGATCGGGACCCGCGCGGCGCGGTCCAGCCGGGCCTCACCCATGACCTAGGTAAGCTCTGACCCTGCCCACCCCCAGAACCCCAGGCCAAATAATTCAGTTTAGTGAAATTGAAAGATCTTAAGAGTTAAAACGACAATGCCAAAGTCAAAGTGCAAATCCATGAGAAGCAACACTCAAGTAAACAAATTTCCCACTGAATAAATTAATCCCATAATGTTAGACTCCAACCAGAACAAACCCGCGGAAAAAGGCCAAGAAAGCCTGACCCAGGATAACGACTTTCAAAATATGATTACCATGTTCAATACTATGAAAGAGGAAATCAGGGAGGAATTACATAATCGAATCAATCGCTTTGAAGAGGAACACAGCAGACATTTGGAGGAGTTGAGAAAAACAGTGCAAGACACAAAAACTGGCATAGAGCAGTTAAAACAGACTCAAGCAGAGCTTAAAACTGAGCTACAAGACAAGTTATCTTCAACCCAGAACTCTACAGAGAGTCTTATCAACAGAACTAACGAAGCAGAAAACAGAATTTCAGACCTTGAAGATAAAGTGGGAGTACTAACCAGCTCAATGGAAGAGGTTGTTAAAGCCAAAAAGATACTTGAGAGAAATATCCAAGAGATATGGGACACCCTGAAGAAGCCTAACATGCGTATTCATGGAATACCAGAGCAAGAATCTCAAAATACCACCCCTGAGGAAATTTTTCAAATGATCATCAAGGAAAACTTTCCTCATCTAAAAAAAGAGAGGCCCATCCATATACAAGAGGCATTCCGTACCCCAGATACGACCAAAACAGAAGCACCCCACAGCAAATAATAGTTAAAACACTCCACATTCAAGATAAAGAACTGGTGCTGAGAGCTTCAAGGGAGAAAAAACAAGTCACTTTTAAAGGTAAACCTATTAAAATAACAAATGACTTCTCAGTCGAAACAGTAAAAGCAAGAAGAGCTTGGAGAGACATACTTCAAGTATTGAATGAGCAAAAATGTCAACCCAGGCTGATTTACCCTGCAAAACTATCAGTCATGATCGAGGGAGAAAGAAAAACTTTCCAGCACAAAGACAACTTTAAGGGATACATGTCCACCAAACCAGGCCTTAAAAAATGCTAGAAATGATACTCAAGCGTGAAGAAAAAAACAGGCATATCCAGGAGAACAGAAGGCAAATCTAACAACATTAAAAGCAAAGCAATATACTTATGAAAACTACTAAACATAATAAATGTCTGGAATTAAAAATAGTTTCTCCATTATAACACTAAATGTTAATGGAATTAATTCACTGATCAAGAGACACAGATTACAAACTTGGATTAAAAATCACAATCCATCAATCTGCTGCCTGCAGGAAACCCATCTCACCACAAAAGATAGGCACGCTCTAAAAATAAAAGGCTGGGCAACAATTCTACAAGCTAATGGAAGCAGAAAACAAGCAGGGGTAGCCATTATGTTATCAGACAAAATGGACTTCAAACCAAAGAAAATTATAAGAGACACGGATGGGTACTACATTTTAGTCACAGGTACAATTCACCAGGAAGACTTCACAATACTGAACATATATGCACCCAATACGGGCCCCTCCACATTCATTAAGAAAACCCTACAGCGTCTAAAGCAAGAAATCAACCCCCAAACGATAATTCTTGGGGACTTCAACACCACCCTCTCAACATGGGATAGATCAACAGGTCAAAAGCTTAACAGACACACTTTGGAACTTAATCAAAACCTTAAAGAAATGGACCTTACAGAGCTCTATCGAACTTTTCACCCACGTACCAAAGAATACACATTTTTCTCAGCAGCACATGGAACTTTCTCCAAAATAGATCACATATTGGGCCAAAAAACGAATCTACACATATACAAAAAAGTTGAAATTCTTTTTTTTTTTTTTTTTAATTTTTTTTTTATTATTATTTATTCAACTGTGCACATGTGCATGTGTATGTGTGTGTGTCTGTGCACGTGTAGACCACGGACGAATTCGCGAACCACCATGGACGCCTCCACCTCCTTCTGCCCCGGGATTCACAGGCTCCGCCCTACCAGGACCAGAAGCGCAGGCCGCCCCCGCTTCCGCCCGGCGTCTATACGTGGGATCTGGGATCCGAACTCAGGACCTTCTGCCTGCAAGGCAGAGGCTTAACCCCTGAGCCACCTCTCCAGCCCCTGAAATTCTAAACTGTGCCCTATCAGACCACCACGGCCTAAAGCTGGACATCCACAACACAACAAACAAGAGAAAATACACTAACTCCTGGAAACTTAACAATATGATGCTGAATGAGAACTGGATTCAGGAAGAAATTAAAAAGGAAATTCAAGATTTCCTGAAAGTGAATGATAACGAAAATACAACTTACCAAAATCTCTGGGACACAATGAAAGCTGTTCTAAGAGGTAAGTTCATAGCTCTTAATGCCTACATCAAAAAAATGGAAGCATCAGAAATAAACAACTTAACAATGCAGCTTAAAGCTTTAGAGAAACTAGAGCAATCTGATCCCAAAAGTAGTAGAAGAGAGGAGATTAGCAAAATAAGGGGAGAAATATCTGAAATCAAGATTAAGAAAACGACAGTAAAAAATCAACCAGTCAAAAAGCTGGTTCTTTGAAAAAATCAATAAGATTGATACACCCCTAGCTAAATTACCCAAAAGCAGGAGAGAGAAAACCCAAATTAACAAAATCAGAAATGAACATGGAGTTATCACTACTGATACCCAAGAAATCCAGAGAATTATAACATCATATTTCAAAAACTTATACTCTGTGAAGTTTGACAACACAAAAGAGATGGATGCATTTCTAAGTAAACATAACTTACCTAAATTGAATCAGGAAGTTGTGAATTATTTAAATAGTCCTATAACATATAAGGAAATTGAGGAAGTAATCTTGAATCTTCCCACCAAAAAATGTCCTGGACCAGATGGATTCAGCACAGAGTTCTACCAGACATTTAAGGAGTTAATAATACCAATACTCCTTAAACTGTTCCATCAAATAGCAAAGAAAGGAACACTACCAAATTCCTTCTATGAAGCTACTATTGTTTTAATCCCAAAACCTAATAAAGATTCACTTAAAAAAGAAAACTATAGGCCGATCTCTCTGATGAACACAGACGCAAAGATTCTCAACAAAGTCTTAGCAAATCGGATTCAAAAACATATCAAAAAGATCATTCACAGGGACCAAGTAGGCTTCATCCCCGGCACACAAGGTTGGTTCAACATACGCAAATCAATAAATGTAATTCATCATGTAAACCAGTCCAAAATCAAAGACCACATGATACTCTCGATAGATGCAGAAAAAGCTTATGATAAGATCCAACAGCCTTTTATGATCAAAACGCTAGAGACAGTAGGAATGGAAGGAACCTTTATCAATATAATAAAAGCTGTATACAACAAGCCCACAGCAAGGATTATGCTCAATGGGGAACAATTGGAAGTATTCCCACTTTGATCAGGAACTAGACAAGGCTGTCCACTCTCACCACTTCTATTCAATATTGTACTTGAAATCTTAGCTGAAGCCATAAGACAAGAAAGGGACATAAGAGGGATTCAAATCAGCAAGGAAGAAGTCAAACTATCCCTATTTGCAGATGACATGATCTTATACCTGAGTGATCCCAAAAACTCCACCAGGAAGCTCCTGGAACTAATTGAGAAGTTCAGCAGGGTGGCAGGATACAAAATAAATGTGCAAAAATCAGAGGCCTTCCTATATGCCCAGAATGAAAGAAGTGAAAAAGCCTTGAGAAAAACCATCCCATTCACTATAGCCCCCCCAAAAATGAAATACCTTGGTATAAACCTAACCAAGGAGGTAAAAGACCTTTACAATGAAAACTTTAAAACCCTAAAGAAAGAAATTGCAGAAGACACCAGAAGGTGGAAAGACCTCCCATGTTCCTGGATTGGCAGAATCAACATCGTAAAAATGACCATCCTACCAAAGGCAATATACAAATGCAATGCTATACCAATCAAAATCCCAAAGCAATTCTTTAAAGAAGTTGACCAAACAATCTCAAAATTCATATGGAGGCACAAAAGACCCAGGATAGCAAAGACAATCCTGAGTAACAAAAACACTGCTGGAGGTATTACCATACCGAACCTTAGTCTATATTACAAATCCATAGTTATAAAAATAACCTGGTACTGGCTCCAAAATAGACACACAGATCAATGGATAAGGATTGAAGACCCAGATATAAGCCCAGAAAATTACAGCCATCTGGTCTTTGACAAAGGGGCCCAAAGAATCCAATGAAAAAAGAACAGCATCTTCAACAAATGGTGCTGGCAAAACTGGATCTCCACATGCAGAAGATTAAAGCTGGACTCATACTTGTCACCATGTACAAGACTTAATTCCAAATGGATCAAGGACCTTGATATCAGGCCAGAGACTATAAAAACCATAGTTGAAAGGATAGGGAACTCCCTCGAGCTGATTGGGCTAGGCCAACACTTCCTAAACAGACATCTAATGGCACAGTCACTGCTACCAACTCTCAACAGTTGGGATCTTGTGAAATTAAAGAGCTTCTGTTCAGATAAAGAGATTGTCACATGAGCTCAAAGGCAACCCACAGAATGGGAGAAAATCTTCACTAACCACACATCTGATAGAGCTCTGCTGTCCAGAGTGCACAAAGAACTTAGAAAACTAAACACCAAGGAAACTAATGGCCCAATTAAAAAATGGGCCCTGGAACTTAAAAGAAACTTTACTAGGGATGAAATTCAAATGTCTAACAAATATCTTTAAAAATGCTCCACTTCCCTAGCCATCAGGGAAATAAATGCAAATCAAAACTTCCCTGAGATATCATCTCACCCCGGTCAGGATGGCAAAAATCCACAACACAAACAACAACAAATGCTGGAGAGGATGTGGAGAGAGGGGAACTCTCCTACATTGCTGGTGGGAGTGCAGGCTCATACAGCCACTCTGGCGAGCCGTCTGGAGATTCTTAAAGAAATTAAAGATTGAAATGCCATATGACCCTGCGATTCCACTTTTGGGTATAACCCCCCATACAGCAGAGGTTCACCTTGATAGCACAAGCACGACCATGTTCATAGCAGCACTGTTTACAATAGCAAAGACATGGAATCAACCCAAATGTCCAACAGTTGATGAGTGGATAAGGAAACTGTGGTACATCTATACAATGGAGTACTACTCAGCCATCAAAAATGATGAATTACTGGAATTTGCCGGGAAATGGATGTCATTAGAAACAATTATATTAAGTGAAGTATCCCAGACCCAGAAAATTAAGCGCCGTATGTACTCCCTAATAGGTGGCTCCTAATACCAAACCCACCCAGCCCATCTTGAGACACTCATAGGTAAATCTATGTATTATCTACAGTAATTGCAAGGATTATGAACAGGAGGGATGGGGTTGGAGGGCCACACCAGAAACAAGGAGAGAAGTGACCATGTTACAGTAGAGAAAATAGGCCTCCATCAAGGACTGCAAGAAAGTAATGTGACACCTAGTTAAGTTCACAATTCGTTCCTGATCATTTACAACTAAGGGGGTATGAACTCACCAGAAGGGGAGGGCATATAGTCCAGCAGATTAAAAAGTAGCCATTTTGCAAATGGGTGATTGACCCCTCCCATTGCCTAACGCCATATGACCCTGCAATTCCAATTTTGAGTATAAGTATTACATCTACCCTTGAATGTGCTCTTATAATAAGACTCCAGTTTAACAGCTTTCTGTCTCTGGCCAGGGGGTGACATACAGTGCCCATCACGATGGAGGGAAGGGCATTACAGGAGCAACAAAACTGCAAAAGAAAATCAACGTACCACAATCCAGAACTTCAGAGACTCTATATCAACCACCTAGAACTAGGCCAGACTAATCTCTCCCCATCCTGAAGCTCAGGGACATTTGCAGAAGAGGGGGCGGTAAGAGTGGAAGAGCAAAAGGATGGGAGGAGCAATGATTTGCAAGATACTCCACACAAGTTAGGACCGAAGCAATCATCATTGGACATTGTATGCCTGGCGCAATGTCCAACACACTATTGACCTCACAAAGTCTAGCATCTGCTAAAGGCACCAAGATCCTTGGAGGCAAGGGATTGACAGCCATAGTAGTGTTCCTATGCTTAAGGGGAACACAGGAAGGGGTTCAGGGAAATGCCACTGGGTCCTTGTACGTCATCGGAAAGGAGGGCCCAGAGGAGAGTCAGGCATGCACAAGAAAGGACTCTGGGAATTGGGGCGGGAGGCACGGCGGGATGGGGCGGGAGGGGTGAGGGGAGGGGGAACAGGGGTTCGGGGGGGAGGAGGAGGGAGGGAGGGAACTGGTGTACGTATTAAGTTTGTATGAGCTGAAATAATAATAAAAAATGTATTATATAAAAAAAAGACTCTGCCTCACAAGCAGAAGGTCCTGAGTTCAGATCCCAGGTCCCATGTAAAAACATAGGAGTAAACAGCAGCCTGCACCTTTAGCCTGGGTGGACAGAGCCTGGGAATTCCCAGAGTGAAGCAAAAAGAAGGTAGAAACAATCCAGGATGTTTCATGTTGCCACCCTTGGTCACCTACAGAGACAGTTTCTCTGTCTCTCTCTCTCTCTCTCTCTCTCACACACACACACACACACACACACAGAAAATAAATAAAATAAAAAGGTTTAAAAAATATCTGAGTGGTTTCCTGATGTTGGTAATCATGGATCTGTGAAACTTATCATTTCTCAGAAAGATTTCTGAAGTTTTAAAGCAAATGCAAATTCTAATATTTAAAGGAAGTGCTGCAAATCTTCACAAAATGCTATTCCTAGCCCTGTCTACTTGGTCTTCATCTTAAAAACAGGGGGCCACATGTATTTCTAATGAGTATATTTCCACTCTATGTCCTTTCAGTCTTTTTTTTTTAAATCATGGTGTCAAAGATAAAACCTAGGTCTTTGTGAATACTAATCACATCTTCTACCATTAAAATATACCTCAAGCTCAGTCTTTTTAAAATATTTTATTTATTTATCTATCTATTTATTGTGTGTGTGTGTGTGTGTGTGTGTGTGTGTGTGTGTGTGTGTATCAGAGGACACTGTGTGTCTCTGTGGAAGACCAGGGCTGACTTCAGGAATCATTCTGGATTGCTTCTATTTTTTGCTAGGCTTTGGGTTTTCCCAGGCTCTGCACCACCAGGGCTGGGGAAGTGTGGGCCTAGCCATTTCTGCCTGGTGTTTTTATGTGGAATCTGGGATCTGAACTTAGGACCTGCTTGAGAGACAGTCTTAACCCCTATGCCATCTCTCCAGCCCCCAGCTCAGTCTTTTTTTGAATCAGTTTGTTAGTGAAGGTGTACTCATGAGCATGTCTGTGGAAGTCATGGTCCACAGTCTCTCCATCATTTCCTGTGTTCCCTGCAGCAGAAATTAAAATCATTTTCCATTGGTAAGCCAAGATAGCATAAGGTTTATGAGAGCCTTCTCCATCCAGCCAACACAAGAGATATTATTTCCCCTAAAATCATCAAGGTCTTTACTTTATAATTCATTAAAGCTCCACATTGATGATGACTCCATGTTACAACTGGCTTTTTCACATCATAAGAATGGCATTTAAAATGTTGGTACAGGCATTTGCATTCTAAATGAAGTTGCACAGGGATCTCAGCTGGAGAGAGTCTCTGTTATTTGGTAAACTGAAAATCTCTTGCAATCTTCCTCCCAATGTGGAAGCCATGTGGAGAGAAAGAGCTTTGCCATAAAGAACAGTTAATTGTAGCTTCTCATTGTCATTTCAAAATGTCAATTAGACATGTAAATGAGCCCTTATAACATTCATGCAATTGATTATTGATGATTCTTACTGACGGAAGAAGAAAAAAGATAGGTAGACAGAAGGATTCTTCAGACTGGTTCATTTTTCAAACATTGGATACTTGTCATCCAAATGAATATATAAATGGAGCACATCTCTAGAAAATTCTGATAAGTGAAGCTTTTATTCATTTTTTTTTAAAAACATTGAAATTAGGGATGTAGAAGATAGTTAAAGAAGCATTTTATAAATGATATTGATGTTAATCAGATGTTGATTTAACATTATAGCAAGTGTCATTGTTTACAATGCCTATTGTTTGAAAAACTATCATGTCCAACTTATGCCATTCAGATGGTATAAGTTGGATGTGGTATTGCACGCTTATATTTTTAAGCACATAGCAAATTTGAGAGTAACCTGGGGTCCCCATTTAAAACAAACAAACAAGGTGAGGGAAAACATTTTTGTAAAGACTGAAGGAATTTCTTTTAAATATCAGAATATTGCATTTATTTGCAAAAATTGACAACTTCTTTCTGAGAAATGACAAGCTCAGAATCTGCATTTGAAATGAATGCTTTAGGAATACTGTTGGAGGAGTATTTACTTTTGTCAACAATATGCTGGCAGTTTTGTCAGTCGGGCAGGTAAAAGGTGGAATGAGGAGGTTCCTCCTACACCTCCTCCTCCTCCCTTCTTGGTTTCCTAGACTTCATCTCTAACCAGAATCAATGAGCTGGTGTTCCAACCACAGGTCTGCCCCTCTAACCTCTCTGCTGGCACTCAAGTTGGTTTTCTTGATCATAAAACTGAGCAGACATCTCTTAAAGTCTCTCAGCTTTTGCGTGTTCATTACAGTTAAGTTCAGATTCCTTCCAGGGCTGTTAATGTAAGGTCCTTGCTTATTAAGCAAAGCCCTGTACTATCTCCTGCTACATTCCTCTCAGCCTCCACCCCCCAGCGTGCCAGGCTGCTCCAAGCACCCGGCTCTGCAAGTGTAGTCCCTCTGCAGGCATCCTGCTGCCCCTTGTCTGCTCCATGAGCACCCTCTCTTCTCAAGATTCAGTTTCCATTCAGCTCTTTGTCTCTGGACACGTTCTTAATGCCCCGCCACTTAATGCCACTAACACTGCTTGCATGTGATGGTCTTTTTCTTATAGTTCCTCTTGCCCCTCTTCAAGACCTAAGGTTGGGCTTTGCATTTAGTAACTGATGACTGTCACAACGGAACAAATTTTAAAATACTGAGTGTGTGTGTGTGTGTGTGTGTGTGTGTGTGTGTGTGTGTGTGTGTACAAGAGGACACATCAGTACATGTGTTTGTAGAGGCCCAAGGGTGACATCAGAAATCATTCTGGATTGCTCTTCCATTTTATTGCTTTGCTCTGGAGTTTCCCAGGTTCTGTCCTTCAGAACCAGACTTGCAGTCCTTCATCATTTCCACACAGCATTTTCACATGGGATCTGGAAATCTGAATTGTATTTCCTTTTGCTTGTGAGGCAAAGACTTTAACCCCTAAGCTATCTCTATAGCCCTAAAATATTAACTTGTATCTTAAGACATTCATTAAATGCATATGTCATGTACAGAGGTGCATAAAGATGTATATAACTCCTGCCCTTTGGAGGAATACTTAGTAGAAACAAAGAGAAGTACGAGATGTTTAGGAAGAACCAGAGAAGGATGGATAGACGACCAACTGCTATTCTAGTCAGAACTAGGCTTGTTGTGTGGAATCTGCCCCAGATTCAGAATCCCCAGCTCCGTTTTGCCTTTCTTGCCAGTCACCTCCCCTTTATTAACACGGAGCCAGAGCGACTGTAGCGACGGCTCACACTGACCCTGCTGCCTCTGCTCCCTTAGGCAAAGGAAGAGCTGCGGTAGATCGCTGACGGACTACCCTGGAGCCAGCATCTGTGGCTTCTGCTCAGCTCCGAGGAGTCAAGTCCACGTGCCCGAGTTGTGAGTCACCCTGTGATGCAGCGGTTAGGAGAGACAGGAGACAGAAAAGAACCAAGGAGTATTTTGCTCTTCCTGACTTCCCCAGAGAACTTCCCTGAATGCTGCAGTTTCCCAGGCTCTCTCTGGAAACATTCTGTGAGAACATAACCAGCTGTGTTCCGCACCTCCTTGTATTGATTCCTTCCCAATTGTTTCACCATATAGCTTTCCCCCTCAGCCTTGCTTCCTGTGAGATTGTGCTACCAACAAAATATAAGCATGTAGGATAGGATCCATACATAAAGCTAGCAACAAAGGTGTGTTATTTAAACATTCTGGGCCTCATCAACCCAATTAAAACATTCATCCAATATGGAAAAACGTCTCAGTCTCATTTGCCCAGAACCAGCGATTTCTTGGTAGCTCATACAGACACACACACCAGTACTGAGCGCATCACTAGTTGTTCACATACCATCTAGCCTCATTATTCTTCAACAGACCCTTAATTTCTATTAGGCATCCACGCCTCTTATGTGAATCCCCTGTACTACCAGATTCTCACTACAAATGTAAAAGCAGCTTAATTAATCTAAGGGTAATTTGCGATTTTTGATAATGTTTAGATTAAAGCTTGGCATATGATGTGTTTTGTAATAATGAGCTTGCCAAACCAGTTGGTTGGAGATTTCTAGAAGTTGTTCCACATTGTTTGTCAGAGTTTCTAAAAGGAAGTTCTTCTCTCTCCCAAACTAGAGAAGGAAAGACCTAAATAAATGTATTCTTGATGCCCAGTAACAGCACCCAAGACACTCACAGGGAAACCACAGTTAAAAGGAAGATTGTCAACATGAAAGGAGACAGATACCATCTGAGCTACTGAGACTCTGCCTGCCTTTAAGACTTCCTCTTGTGTAAGCAAATACAGTTGCTTATTATTGAAGACTGGTTTTTTCTTTTTGGTTATTCCCCAAACATAGTAGCACATTTATATGTTTAAATCAACAGAATTCTGAGTTTAAGAGAAGTCTCAGGGGTTAAGATTCTGCCTCAGGACCAGAAAGTCCTGAGTTCAGATCCCAGCTCCAATGTTAAAAAAAATAATAATAATAAAAGCCAGGTGGACACGGTGGCAGCCTGGCCTTCTGGCCCTTTTGGGCAGAGTCTGGGAAACCCCAGAGCAAAGCAAAAAGAAGGTAGAAGCAATCTAGGATGATTCCCAAAGATATCCTTGATCCTCCACAGGGGCATGCACGCATGCGCATGCACACACACGCGATGGTAAATAAAGTTTAAAAATAATAAATAAATGGAATTTCACCATGCAAGAATTTTGCAATATTTTCCATATACCATCTCAAATAAATTCACCCTATAACTGTAGATCTCATATCATCATTTTAAATATTGTCCAGAAACAAAGCAAAACTGGGAAATTTCTATCCTTTGATGGTGTTGTCAAGATACATAATGAACACAAAAATGAAACATGATTTGTTAGTGGTAAAACATACCAAATAAAGCAGGAAAGAGAAGAGCGCATGCAAGCACAAAGTTTAATTTTAATACTAAATGACATATGTTAGGGGGGACCTTGCGGAGATTGTTTTTGGATGAAGATCTCCAGCATTGGAAAACAGCTGTTTATTCATAGGGATGAAGAAAATTCTGGATTAAAAGAACCAAGGCAAAACGAAGGAGCAGAAGTGATACATCTAAAGAATAAGGAGGTCAGTGTGTGGAGAGAGGGTTTGAACGACTCTAGAGACAAAGCTGGTCTTGTGGCTTTATCACTTGTTGCTAGGACTTTGACTCTCAGTCTGATAAGAGGTTACAGAGCTTGCTTCTGTTGGATCGCCTAGTCTTTCTTTTCTTGGTTCTTGAAAACTTCTTACCCAATTAATTTTGGGATCTGTCACTAGATTCTTCCAATCAATCACTCCATTGATCAGTGTTAAGTACACTAGTGTTCTTCTTGTCAGTACATAATGGATATCGTTAGACCTCACCAATAAGAGCCATTGATTTCATTAACCATTATCTGCCATTTAAAGCATCCTGCTTCTTGGCTCCTGAGACCCCGCTGTCTTCTTGTACTTTCCCACCTCTCTGGCTTCTTTAAATATCATTCACAGACTCATCCTCTTCTACCTACTAACGAGCTGGGGAGGGGGGCATTTCCCAAGGCATCAACTTCTGCCTACTCCTCTTTTCCAACATTCTCTCTAGGGCATTTAGATTTCACCTGTCTTTTTCATCTTGGTATACGCCAATGATTTGCATGGTGAATTTCCAACTCAGATCTTTTTTTCTATCTTAGATTCACATGACCAGCTAATTAAGTTGCTTATAAATTATCCCACAGGTATTTCTAAAGCATCAGGAATTTTGCAATTCCAGTATTGGAATAATGATCCCTTTCCACAGATTTTAGTCATCTGTTCTTATGTTACCAATATACGTCCACTTAGTAAGCCAGAAGAAATCTTGGCATCACATTTGATGTGTTGTCTAACAACTTCCATATTGATTTCATCATCAAGTCTTGTTACTTTACCTCCTAAATCTCTCTCTCAAATCCATCTGTCTTCTTTCCTCCATTGCTGGCTGCCATCTTACTGTTCTCTCAGTTGGAGCACTGCAAATGTTCTGGGCTTCCTCATCTCCTCTGGCCACCAGCCAATGCAGCCTTCTGCACTGTAGGTGGAGAGCTTTCCCGCATGTTCTGCTCCCTTACTCTTGCTTACAACCTTGAAATGACTCAGAATCTTGAGCTTGGCTGTCAGAAGCGCGCACAGCTTATGCCTGCTATCCGAGCTCCTGTTACTCTCTCTCCTCTTGTTTCTCTGCACCCAGCCACCCTAGTCATCTCTGCTGTTCCTTTTCCTCATCTGCCTGTGGAACGTGAGTTCACCAATCAGTCTGTCTCTATTTCCTCATACTGAGATTATAAGCGGCTACCACCCTGCTTGGCTTTTTTACATAGGTTCTGGGGGTGGAGCCTGATTTTTCTCATGGATATGGAACTCAAGTTCCCATGCTCACCCATCAGGCACTTTATTGACTGAGTTGTCTCTGCAACCCTGCAAAACACTCCTTCTCAAAAATCTAATGTAAGTCTGGAGAAGTGGTTCAGGGTTAAGCCTCTGTCTCGCAAGCCAAAGGTTCTGAGTTCAGGTCCCAGATTCCATGTAAAAAACAACAGGTGGAAATGGTGAGGGCCTGTACTTCTGGCCTGAAAGGTGGAGTCTGGGAAACTCCAGAGCAAAGCAAAAAGAAGTTATAGTGCAATCCAGGGTAATTCCCAAAGTCATCCTTGGGCCTCCAAAGTACCCTCTGATACACACAGACACACACACAGAAACACACACCCAGAGGCACGCATGCAAAATAAAATTTTTTAAAAAGTCTATTGTAGGGCTGAGATGTGTTTAGTGGTAGAGCATTTGCCTAGAATGGGCAAGGCCCTAAGTTTCATATGCCACCCCTAACAACAAGGGCAGTAGTGAAAACCTATCCTAATTATTATGTCTCCAGCAGAAAGGGAACATGGACTCGTGACATGTACAATCATTTTGGAAACTCTAACCTCCACTGCATTCCATACCATCCATGAACTTAACACATTCATGCCTTGGCTTCCTCCTCTGTGAAATTGGAACTACTGCCATGAAGTCATTTATGCATGGGCTTGTTTTGTATGAGTGCTTGAATTATAAGTAATGTAAATAATTCTTAAAAGCAACAAACATGATAAAGTACAATAAACCAACGCTTCTCAAACCTAGATGTGCATTGAAATTATTGGGAGACAATGTTGGCTTGAAATTATAATCCTGCGGTTTTGGCATGGGAACTGAGTCTGCCTTTCTAACAAGCCCCCATGTGCTGGAAATGTTCCCTGTCCACACCCTTCACTTCAACATAAGCAAATGTAAGGCAGCAAGTTACATCTGACCTAAAAATTCTGCTGAGATTTTCAAAGCTGCAATGGAGCCAGGCTTTGATCTGAGCCCCTGTGGCACAGCTCTATTGGTACGACATATCCAGAGGTGCAACTAGAGTTCTTTGGGGGACAATGAGCAATATCTAGGTTCCCACAGTCTCCTACAGCTTCCAGTGGAGAAAGGAGAAAGCTAGAAGTTAATCCTCCGATCAGGTGAGGATGTATGTGTTATATACAGTTGAGGTAACAAAAGGAAAAGAAGAGGGAGATATTCAGGGAAAGAGGTACATATACCAAATTTTAGTTAATGGAAGAACAAATGGTCACACCCAACAAGAAACAAACGGCATCTCTTCCTTGATGGACTCTGCACTGACAAAATACCTCAGAACTCAAGGCTAGTGCTTCCAACATGGCCGATTATTCTGCTTCCACAGGGTCAGGCTCTGCAATGGAAAGAGGGTTCGTTTCTAGAAGATTTCCCCTCCAAACTACCTGTGACTGTAATGAAAGGCCAAGAATAACTTCAGTTACAAACGCTTGGGAGGTTTTACTTTTCGTTGTTGCTTTTACTTGTGTGTGTATGTGTGTGGTTTCAATACAAACCCTCCTGTGTGCAAGGGACTTTATCCAGGCTGCTTTCTGTTACTTTCCTTCTCAGCTTTCCTTGAATGACATATGAATAGAGGAGGTTGCCGGCTCGGTTCCCTGCACTGGGCTGTACAGTTCTTTCTTCACATACTGATATCCACAGACATGTGTCTTTTACATGGTAATTCTGGGATTCTTTGGGGGCATGAAATGTCTGAATCATGTTCCCTTTGAAGCATTCATCTGGGCTTTTTGGCTTTTAAATCAGTCACTACCTTGGGGTAGCTAAAGGTAGGATGATCCAGCAGCAACAGCTTTCTTAGATAGCACATGATTATTGGTGCTGATGGCTCCTATCCCACCAGTCTGTGAAAAATGGTATTGTTAGGTTAAATGAGAGCCTGTAAGTATGGGATTCATTTTCAAAGGATTTATTGTTCCAGTGTTCCCATTCACATTAAAACATACACCACATATACATATGTATGTATGTATGTATGTATGCATATATATGTATGTATGCATAGACACATCACACATACATGTATATATGTATACATACACACATCACACATGCACTCACATGTGCATATGCAGACACACATGCACACTTGTGTGCACATGCAAACACACATACACACACACACACATGCTCATCTCATTGATTCCCAGAAGCCTTATTGTTCCAATTGCATATTGAGAGCACTCAGACTCCAGCCTAATTTTAGCTGGTCCTCTTCTCTTGCCCATACCCTCTTTAGCAAGCGTTCTGATAGGAGTTAGGATCTGCCAACCTTGAGGATGAAATCTCAGGTTGAGGGTCCATCTGTCAATAACTCTCCTCAAAACTAGGCTCCTCTTTTCTATGTGAAAACCTTTCATCTTCTGAACCTTTAATTTATGTGAGCTGAAGACTTTTATGGTCAACTGGGGATGTCTAAGAGTAAGATCTTAGTAAACAGGGCAGACCACTTGGGATTTTGTCTTTATCTGCAGATATGCCATATGCTTGCTAAACAGCTCTGTGTCCTTTCTCTGTGCAACCCTTTAAAAATTCCTTTCTGATTTTTTGCAGTTAACCCAGCAGCTCTAGTCAGTAGCCTGACACGCCTGTTACGCTGTCCTACACAGGCCGACTACACTAGCCTGTTCTGCCCTTATACACTGAGAGCCTGCATTTGTTTATAGCACTACATCATGTTTGCAATTGGGAAGCATGCAATGTCCTTCTCTGGTCCATTCTCTGGTCCCTAGATATTATCAAAGCACTGGTTCTCTAGTTACAGTTGTCCAGAGGTATAGCTGTGTCACCTCCTGCACCTCATGGAGAAGCTGACATTTAGAATTGTCAGTCAGCCCAATAGACAGGTGTGGCTATGCACTCTTTGAATAAACCAATTGCTGGAGAGACTGTGATGCATTGCCTTGAAATCTGCAGGAAGCGCTTAAGACTGCACAACAGTTTGGATCTAGAATGTTTTCAAATGGCCACATAGTAAAAGGTTTGGTTCTTGGTCTATGCCACTATTGGGAAAAAGTGGAGTCTTTTATACAGTGTGGCCCAGTGCAAGACGTTAGGTCATGGGCAACATTTCCTCAAACAATTGTAGGACACTGATTTCTTTATTTCTCTCCCCCCTGTGTGTGTGTGTGTGTACAAGAGAACACTCAAGTGCAAGTGCCTATGAAGTCAGCCCCAAGGGTTTTATCCTGGCATGTTCTGCCTTCTTTTTCTTTGCTCTGAGATTTCCCAGGCTCTGCCTTCCAGCGCTGGAATTGCAGGCTGCTGCCACATCTGCCCAGCATTTTTGTATGGGATCTGGGGACTGGAACTCAAGTCCTTTTGGGAGGCAAAAGATTTACCCGCTGAGCCATCTCCTCAAACCCATTCTTCTCTTCAGTCTTATCTGTGTCATGAAGTGCACAGCTTGCTTGGTTAGGAACACGTCACCCCAGGCTGAAATGAATCCACCAACTGTGGACCAAAACCTCCAACATTGTGAGTCAAAGTAAAACCTTTTATTTATTTATTCACTCATTTCTTTATATTTTTTCTATTTACTTATTCATTGATTTATTTATATTGGTCTGTTTTGTAGCACTACAAGTTGTCAAACTCAGGCCTTGTATGTGCTGTGTAAATGTTCTATGGCTATACGTCACTAGTCCTGACATCTTTTCTCCTTATTACTAGATCATCTCCAGTATTTTATCACAGTAACAGAAAGCCTACAAATACAGACAGGATCCATGGAGAATTGAGAGAGACAAGTGGGATGGGAATGCAAGATGAAATGTCTTGTGTAGCTAATGAAAGAGCTTGGTTTTTAACCAGAGACTACAGACAGACAGCGAGGATGGCTGACTACCTCTACCTGCACCTGTGCATGAATCCTCAACATGTGAATTACTTTTCCTGGGGAGACACAGCCGTCTAACACCCTGATAGGAGTTCCACGACAGACCAATGTGATGATAAATCAACAAGTTTATTGAGGCCACTGACAGGGTAGGATGAGGGTTACTTACAGGACCAGCTACATCATCAAGAAACCCCAGCATAGATGGGATTCCCTGAAGCTACACCCCAAATGCTTCAGTTAATGCTGATATTGCAGGAATGTTATTTGACTCTGTATGCACGTCTTAAAATTGTTGCTATCAGGTCTCTCTTTGAAGTAGGCTCACATGTTTGAAATATACAAATTTGTTAAATTATTCTTCCTTAGGGTTATATTGCGACTGTCATTTAACTTATCAAGAAAACCGTTTATCGTGGCTGGAGAGGTGGCTCAGGGGTTAAGCCTCTGCCTTGCAGGCAGAAGGTCCCGAGTTCGGATCCTAGACCCCACATACAGACGCCTGGCGGAAGTGGGGGCAGCCTGTGTTTCTGGTCCTGGTAGGGCGGAGCCTGTGAATCTCGGGGCAGAGTAAACAAGGAGGAGATGGAGGCGGTCCATGGTGTTTCCCAAATTCATCTGTGGTTCTACACACATACACACACACACACACACACACACACACACACACACACACGAGCACACATACACAATTGAATAAAGAAAAAAAAAAAAGAAAACTATGTATCTGCCTTGATTCTCTTCATCCTTTAATTCTGTGGCAAAAATTTCCACTTACATGAGAATAAAATATGGAGTATCTGGGGGCTGTGCGTGCGTGTGTGTGTGTGTATGTGTGTATGTGTGTATGTGTGTATGTGTGTATGTGTGTGTATGTGTGTGTATGCGTGTGTGTGTATGTGTGTGTATGCGTGTGTATGCGTGTATGTGTGTGTATATATGTGTATGTGTGTGTATGTGTGTGTATGTGTGTGTATGCATGTGTGCGTGTATGTGTGTGTGTGTATGCGTGTGTGTATGTGTGTGTGTGTGCGTGTGTGTATGTGTGTGTATGCGTGTGTGTGCACATATGTGTGTGTGCGCGTGCATGCATGCATGTGTGTGTGTGTATGTGTGTGTGTGTGTGCATGCGCACTTGTGGAGGCCCAAATCAGAAGTCATTCTGGATTGCTCTGCTTATTTATTGTTTTGCTCAGGGAATTCCCAGGCTAGATTTTTATGTGGAATCTGGGGATAGGAACTCCAGTCCTTTGCTTTGCAAACTTTAACCCCTGAGCCATCTCTCCAGCTCAGTGCTTCTTTTTCAAATATTCTTTAACATATACTTGGCCACCTAATCATTGTTAAGCTAAATCGTTAACAATTATTTCAATTGTCAAGTCTTGGTTACTAGGTAGGAAACAGTTCTGGAATCCTCTGAACCTCCTGTCCCGTCTCTCTAGGGATTGTCTCCTCAGTGACCGTCTCCTGTCATCCCATCCAACTGACCTGGGATACACAAATGGAGTGGTGAAATACAGTTGGGAAGATGATTTTGTTAAGTCAATTTGTCTTCCCAGGGACCTTTTACAGAGGCTGAAAGCCGGAATCCTGACGTCTGCCTTTTCCACCTATTCAAAAGAGTGATTTTATGACATTGTTTAATGGTGGACTCACATTCTCACCTGTATGTGCACATACATGAATATGCATGTAACTGAGAACTGGGGAAGAAATTGATATATTAAACCAGTTGGGCACTGGGAATTTTATTACTAAAAGTAGTTCAGATGTACTGACATGTCTGTCTGAAGAGAACAGCTACTAAAAGCAGTTTCGGGAGGCCGTCAGTCCTGCAAACCAGCTTCTTGTGATTTCCTTGCCAAGTGGCTTTTTGCCATTAACATCCAGCAGCAAATAGCCATTGTTCAGACAAATTGTTGCATATAGCAAGTAACCCTTGGAGTACTCTCTGTCACATCATACCTTGCTGTTAAAGTCTTTATTGAGAGCATTAGCACTAAGCAAATTGTTAAGTTAAATTAACAATTATATACAGGCATAGATTTATCTCTGCTTTCCAAATAAAAGACAAATAATGACAAAGTTTCAGTGATACAACCTGCACATATGTACATATGTATGTACATGTATATGTATGTGTGTGTGTGTGTGTGTGTGATATACAAGAAGGCACTTGCGGGGGTGCATCTGTGAAGGCCCAGAGTTGACATTTTTACCTGGCCTCTAGGGATCTAAACTCAGGTCCATTTGCTGGCAAGGTGAAGGCTTTGACACCTGAGCCATCTCCCCAGTCCCCATTCCTAATGATGCCTGCCTCTTCAGGTTGTCATGGTGACTAACGGGATGAAAGCAAATGCTCTGGATAAATAGTTAGTTGAGCTTAAAATACTGATTGTTGAATCACTTGTCTCTCTTTCATCACCCTAAGGAATCCTTGGCTTTACGCTAAGGCCTTCTACTCTTCAGCGTGGAGGCAAGAGCATCCCAGAGGGTGGTAAATGAGAAAAGAAATACAAGCTCCTTCAGGTCAGGGTATTTATTACATTTTTCTTAGTGTTCCTTTTTCTCTGCTGCTTTCAGCCCTTTTTCTTCTGACCATTTGGGACATATGTACGCATACATATGTGTACATATATTTATGTACAAATACAGAAGCATTTGTTCAAAAGGAGAATCTCCTCTGAATTATTTTGCAAAGGTCATATAAATAGTAAGAGGATTTGACATGAAACAAACACTGTCCTCGGCTTTTAAGTATGAAGCTGAAAGCTTTATCATTGTAAAATACACAGTACAGTGTTTGGAACCCAGCAAGCGCCGGATCCTAATATGATAGTGAAGTCATGTCACCTTTCAGTATTCTCTCCTCTACCCTTCCCCCCATCCTCCTGAGTCCTCCAGGTATGGTGTGTGCTAGGTACCCCTTTGAGAATCCCTCAAAAAGCTGAAGAGGGATGAGGGGGAAAGCGTGTCATCGGGGGTGGTTAACAGTATGTGCTTGTATGTGTGGGGGCTTTTGGGAGGACCTTGGAATGATTGGAGATACAAAACCAGCACATAGTATATAAAGCAGACTTATTGTCAAGCAAACAGGAGGACAAAATAGGCAAGCGGCATGCAGCATGGCTATAAACAGACAGAGACAGAGAGGCAGAGAGAGAGAGAGGCAAAGAGAGGCTGAAGCAGAGAGAGAGACACACACAGAGAAAGAAACAGAGAATCTGGTTTCTGGGGACTCTTATAGGGCTTAGTCATGTGAACAGGAGTATGTGATTATAGGCCAGGGGAATGTAATTGAAAAAGTGCTGGGATGAGAAGGGGGGCTCATTCTGGGGTGGGCGAGAGTTCTTGGATGAAGGTGCCAGTTTATCTTAGTTGCAGGTGGACGGAGGGCTGTGGAGAAGTTGTGGAGTTGTCCTTGGGAAGACGGCACTGTCTTGTCTAAGTAAACTGGGAACTGTGAAGGGTTCTTTGTCTGAACAGGTATATAGGGGAGAAAGGAGAGGGCAGATTGAGTCCTTTTGTGTTTAGCATGCCTAACATCTCTAGTATGTGCTGGTCATGGTTTGAATGTGGATCGTCCCTCACAAGTTTATATATTTGAATCCTTAGCTGATGTTAAGTTCAGGAAGGTTGAGGCACCGTTAGGAAGGGGAGCTTTGCTGGAGGAAGGCACACTACAGGGCAGAGACCTTGAGATTTAGTACCCAGCTCTATTTCTAGTTAGCTTTTCCTCACTGTGCCTCCGAGATGACTGTGGTAACCTGAGCGGCCTACAGCACGCTTCCCAGTCATGCCTTCTGCTAGGCTATTCCCGCCATAATAAACTCTCTTCCTCTGGAATCATAAGCCGAAGAAATCTCCCCTTTCTTCCCTTAAGCTGTGTGAGTAGTGTCTCAGAGCAGCAACAGAAAAGAGTAATTTCAGCAGAAATTGGAACGGAGATATACCATTGTGGACATGAAATGATGCATGAAAATGAATGAAACAGGAAGGGTGTATGGGAGAGAGGGGCTTTAGAAAGGTTGATTGGAATCTACCAAACTTGTAAATGTATTTTAACAATAAAGGGAAAGCCAGGAGTGCTCTACCCTAAAAGAAAGGTGAGTACTGGTAAAAAGCATTTCTAGAACTTGCTCTCTGTAGTTCTTTCCCACGAATGCAGATGGGAAACTCCAGAAGCATTCCCTCTGGAGGATTCTGCCACCTCCCACCCCCCATTTTCTTGGGGCATGTAATATCTGTGTCTGGTGAAAGAGGCAGTTTAAAGAAGAGCGAGTTTTAAAATGCTTGTGAAAAGTAGCTCACAACTAGCTGTGAGAGGGAAGCAGATTCCATGCTATCTCAGGAGCCCTTCTGGAAGATCACATGCTGTGAAACATCTGTGAATCGCTTCAAAGCGGGCCAGGGTCCCTTGATGGTCACAATAAGCACAGGGTCTCTGCCAACGTGCTCTCCTGGGTTCCCACACATTTCCATCCATGCTGCCGCCAGGTTTGGGGGCACCATGCTAGATAAATACAGTTGTGTTTGCCAAAAGAGCTACCTCCAGCCACCAGGTCCCGCCGGGACCAGGCCTGCGGCCGTCCTCACAGCTAGCAGGGGATCATCTTTGTCTTTTTTTTTTTAATTTTTTAAATTATGTATTCAATTGTGCATGTATGCGTGTGTTCGTGT
Organism: Typhlomys cinereus; assembly: GCA_023101885.1. NCBI lineage: Eukaryota > Metazoa > Chordata > Mammalia > Rodentia > Platacanthomyidae > Typhlomys > Typhlomys cinereus. The sequence continues at coordinate 2,364,252 of JALPQD010000104.1, forward strand.
TCGTGTGTGTGTGTGTGTGTACAACCACGGACGAATTCGGGAACCACCATGGACTGCCTCCGCCTTGTTTACCCTGCCCTGGGATTCACAGGCTCCGCCCTACCAGAAACGCAGGCTGCCCCTGCTTCCGCCTGGCGTCTATACGTGGGGTTCAGGATCCGAACTCAGGACCTTCGTGCCTGCAAGACAGAGGCTTAACTCCTGAGCCACCTCTCCAGCCCCCATCTTTCTCTTTTCTAGAGAACTCAACTGATTCAGTCTTCCTGTGACCTGCCAAGTGTTTAGAGACAGCTCTCTAGGAGTGCATTAATAGGCTGATTGGAACTAAGTTACTAGTAACATGGTAGCATTTAATGTTATTTCTCCTCAACCGTATTTTTCAAAAAACAAATTTATTGTGAATGTTGCTGCAATTTCAGAAGATACTCTAATAAAGGATTTCATTCTTAGTGACTATGGTGCACACAGGTAAAGGCCCCCATGTCCATAAGATCATATCCTTTTTGTCTATAGCACAGTCTTACTATGTAGCTCAGGCCTACCCTGAACGTAATATCCTCTTCCTTCTGCCTTCAGAGTGCTGGGGTCATAGGTTTGCACCACTGTGGCTGCAACATAAAATCATATCTTTAAAAATAATTCAACGTGTGGAGGTCAGAGGGCAACTTTCAGAAAGGGGTTTTTCTCCTTTATACAACGTAAGCTCTGGGGATTGAACTCAGGTCACTAGGTTTGCACAGTTTACCCATAAAGGATGACGTAAGCTTCTTTTTTTCATTTTTTTTTATTATTATTACAGCTCATACAAACTTAACAGGTACACCGGTCCCCTCTCTCCCTCCACCTCCCCCTACCCCCCTATTTCCTCCTCCCCTCCCTCTTCCCTCCCATCCCCCAGTGCCTCCCCCCCCAATCCCCGGAACATCCTTTAATGTGCATGCCAAACTCTTCCTCTGGGTCCTCCTCTCTGATGACATACAAGGACCCAGGGGCATTTCCCAGAACCCTTTTTTGTGTTCTCCTTAAGCTTAGGAACACTACTGTGACTGTCAGGCCCTAGCCTCCAAGGATCCTAGTGCCTTTAGTTCATGCTAGACTTTGTGGGGTCAATAATGTGATGGACATGCGCAGGTCATGCAAAGTCCTATTATGATTGCTTCGGCCCTAACTTGTGTGGAGTATCTTGCATATTTGCTCCTCCCATCCTTGTGCTCTTACACTCTTACCGCCCCCTCTTCCACAAATTTCCTGAGCTTCAGGATGGGGAGAGATTAGGCTGGCCTAGTTCCAGGTGGTTGATGTTCTGAATTATGGTTTGTTGATTTTTTTTTTTAGTTTTGCTGCTCCTGCAATGCCTTTGGCTCCATCCTGATGGGTATTGGATGTCACCCCCTGGCCAGAGATAAAAACCTGTTAAATTAGAGTCTTGTTATAGGAGTATATTCAAAGGTAGATGGAATAAAAGTAGGAGACTGCAGTGAAAGAAGGGTCAATCACCCATTTGCAAAATAGTTACTTTCTATCTGGCAGCCTATATGCCCTCCCCTTCTGGTAAGATCGTACCCCATCAGTTGCAAATGATCAGGAAGGAAAGTCTGTGAACTTAGCCAGATTCTCATTTCTTACTTGCAGTCCTTGATGGTGGCCTATTTTCTCTGCTATAACATGATCCCCTCTCTCCTTTTTTTGTGGTGGGGTCCTCCTTCCCCATCCCTCCTGTTTATCATCTTTGCAATTCCTGTAGGTATTACAGAGATTTGTCTTTGAGTGTCTCTAAGTGGGTTTGGTACTAGGATCCACCTATTAGGGAGAACATACGGTGCTTAATTTTCTGTGTCTGGGATACGTCACTCAATATAATTGTTTCTAATTCCATCCATTTCCTGGCAAATTGCATTAATTCATCTTTTTGATGGCTGAGTAGTATTCCATTGTATAAATGTACCACATTTTCCTTATCCACTCATCAACTGTTGGACACTTGGGCTGATTCCATGACTTTGCTATTGTAAACAGTGCTGCTATGAACATGGTTGTGCTTGTGTCACTGTAGTGAATTTTTGCATTATGGGGGATTATTCCTAGAGTGGTATAGCAGGGTCATATGGCATTTCAATCTTTAACTTCTTTAAGAATCTCCAGACAGCTCGCCAGAGTAGTTGTATGAGACTGCATTCCCACCAGCAATGTAGGAGAGTTCCCCTCTCTCCACATCCTCTCCAGCACTTGGTGTTGTTTGTATTGTGGATTTTTGCCATCCTGACTGGAGTAAGATGATATCTCAGGGAAGTTTTGATTTGCCTTTCCTTGATGGCTACGGATGTGGAGCATTTTTAAAGATATTTGTTAGACCTTTTAATTTCATCCTTGGTAAAGTTTCTTTTAAGTCCAACGTCCATTTTTTAATTGGCCCATTTGTTTCCTTGGTGTTTAGTTTTCTAAATGCTTTGTGCACTCTGGATAATAGAGCTCTATCAGATATGCGGTTAGTGAAGATTTTCTCCCACTCTGTGAGTTGCCCTTGTGCTTGAGTTACAATCTCTTTATCTGAACAGAAGCTCTTTAATTTCACAAGATCCTATCTGTTGAGTGTTGGTTTTAATTGACTATGTTATTGGATGTCCATTTAAGAACTGTCGGCGTAGCCCAATCAGCTCAAGGGAGTTCCCTACCCTTTCAACTATGGTTTTTATAGTCTCTGGCCTTATATTGAGGACCTTGATCCATTTGGAATTAATTCTTGTACATGGTGACAAGTACGGGTCCGGTTTTAATCTTCTGCAAGTGGATATCCAGTTTCTCTCAGGGCTTTTTCACTTCTTTCATTCTGAGCATATAAAAAGGCCACTGATTTTTGCATATTTATTTTGTATCCTGCCACCCTGCTGAACTTCTGTATTAGTTCCAGGAGCTTCCTGGTGGAGTTTTTGGGATCGCTCAGGTATAAGATCATGTCATCTGCAAATAAAGATAACTTGACTTCTTCCTTGCCGATTTGAATCCCTTTTATGTCCCTTTGTTATCTTATGGCTCCAGCTAAGACTTCAAGTACATTTATTGATTTGTGTATGTTGAACCAACCTTGTGTGCCTGGGATAAAGCCTACTTTTTGATATGTTTTTGAATCCGATTTGCTAAGACTTTGTTGAGAATCTTTGCATCTGTGTTCATCAGAGAGATTGGCCTATAGTTTTCTTTTTTAAGTGTATCTTTATTAGATTTTGGGAGTAAGACGATATTAGCTTCATAGAAGGAATTTAGTAGTGTTCCTTCTTTGCTATTTGATGGAACGGTTTAAGGAGTATTGGTGTTATTAGCTCCTTAAATGTCTGGTAGAACTCTGTGCTGAATCCATCTGGTCCATGTTTTGGTGGGAACATTTGAAATTACTTCCTCGATTTCCTCATTTGTTATAGGACTATTTAAATAATTCACAAATTTCTGATTCAATTTAGGTAAGTTGTGTTTACTCAGGAATTCATCCCTCTCTTTTGTGCTGTCAAATTTCACAGAGTATAAGTTTTTGAAATATGACATTATAATTCTCTGGATTTCTTGGGTATCTGTAGTGATCACTCCATTTTCATTTCTAATTTTGTTAATTTGGGTTTTCTCTCTCTTGCTTTTGGTTAATTTAGCTAGGGATGTATCAACCTTATTGATTTTTTCAAAAAACCAGCTTTTTGACTGGTTGATTTTCTGTATCATTTTCCTAATCTTGATTTTGGATATTTCTCCCCTTATTTTGCTAACCTCCTCTCTTCTACTGCTTTTGGGACCAGATTGCTCTAGTGTCTTTAAAGCTTTAAGCTGCATTGTTATTTATTTCTGATGTTTCCATTTTTTTGATGTAGGCATTAAGAGCTATGAACTTACCTCTTAAGACAGCTTACATTGTGTCCCAGAGATTTTGGTAAGTTGTATTTTCATTATCGTTCACTTTCAGGAAATCTTGAATTTTCTTTGTAATTTCTTCCTGAATCCAATTCTCATTCAGCATCATAGTATTAAGTTGCCAGGAGTTAGTGTATTTTCTGTTGTTTGTTGTGTTGTAGATGTCAAGCTTTAAGCCGTGGTGGTCTGATAAGGTGCAGGCTAGAATTTCAACTTTCCTTTATATGTGGAGATTCATTTTGTGGCCCAATATGTGATTTATTTTGAAGAAAGTTCCGTGTGCTGCTGAGAAAAATGTGTATTCTTTGGTGTGTGGATGAAAAGTTTGATAGAGTTTGATTAAGTTCCAAAGTGTCTCTGTTAAGTTTTGTACTTGTTGATCTATCCTATGTTGAGAGGGCAGTGTTGAAATCCCAAGAATTATCGTTTTAGGTTTGATTTCTCGCTTTAGACGTTGTAGAGTTTGCTTAATGAATGTGGGGGGGGGCGTATTGGGTGCATATATGTTCAGTATTGTGAAGTCTTCCTGGTGAATTGTGCCTGTGACTAAAATGTAGTATTCATCTGTGTCTCTTGTGATTTTTTTTGGTTTGCACTCCACTTTGTCTGACAGCATAATGGCTACATCTGCCTGTTTCCTGGATCCATTAGCTTGCAGAATTTTGAACCAGCCTTTTATTTTTAGGATGTGACTATCTTTTGTGGTGAGATGAGTTTCCTGCAGGTAGCAGATTGATGGGTTGTGATTTTTAATCCAAGTTTGTAATCTGTGTCTCTTGATCGGTGAGTTAATTCCATTAACATTTAATGTTATAATGGAGAAACTATTTTTAATTCTGGACATTTATTATGTTTAGTGGCTTTTGTAAGTGTATTGTTTCGCTTTTAGGTTTTGGTAGTATTTATACTTCCCGTCTGTCCTCCTGGATATGCTTGTTTTTTTCTTCAAGATTGAGTATCATTTCTAGCATTTTTTTTTATTTCCACTCATACAAATTTAACATTCCCCTCCCTCCCTCCAACCTCCCACCGCCCTGTTCCCCCCTCTCCTTCTCCCTCCCTCCCCATTCCCCAGTGCCTCCCCCTCCCATCCCCAGAGCATCCTTTAATGTGCATGCCAAACTCTCCTCTGGGTCCTCCTCTCCAATGAGGTGCAAGTACCCAGTGGCATTTCCAAGAACCATTCCTGTGTTCCCCTTAAGCATAGGAACACTACTGTGGCTGTCAATCCCTTGCCTCCAAGGATCCTAGTGCCTTTAGCAAATGCTAGACTTTGTGGTGTCAATAGTGTGTTGGACATTGCACAAGGCATGCAAGTCCAATTATGATTGCATTTCTAGCATTTTTTTGAAGGCCTGGTTTGGTGGACATGTATCTTTTGAAGTTGTCTTTGTGCTGGAAAATTTTTCTTTCTCCCTCCATCATGATGGATAGTTTTGCGGGGTATATCAGCCTGGGTTGACATTTTTGTTCATTCAATACTTGAAGTACGTCTCTCCAAGCTCTTCTTGCTTTTACTTGTTTCCATTGAGAAGTCATTCGTTATTTTAATAGGTTTACCTTTAAAAGTAACTTGTTTTTTTTTTCCCTTGAAGCTCTCAGCACCATTTCTGTATCTTGAAAGTGGAGTGTTTTAACTATTAGTTGCCGAGGCAAGTTTCTATTTTGGTCATATCTTTTTGGGGTGCAGAATGCCTCTTGTATATGGATGAGCCTCTCTTTTTTTTAGATGAGGAAAGTTTTTCTTGATGATCGTTTGAAAATTTACTCAGGTGTGGTGTTTTGGGATTCTTGCTCTGGTATTCCATGAATATGCATGTTAGGCTTCTTCTGAGTGTCCCATAACTCTTGAATATTTGTCTCAAATATCGTTTTGGCTTTAAGAACCTCTTCCATTGAACTAGTTAATACTCCCACTTTGTCTTCAAGGTCTGAATTCCTATTTTCTCCTTCATTAGTTCTGTTGATAAGACTCTCTGTTGAGTTCTGGGTTGAAGATAACTTGTCTTTAAGTTCAGTTTTAAACTCTGCTTGAGTCTGTTTTAACTGCTCTATACCTATTTTTGTTTCTTGAACTGTTTTTCTCAACTCCTCCAAGTGTCTGTTGTGTTCCTCTTCAAAGTGATTGATGTGGTTATTTAACTCCTCCCTGATTTCCACTTTCATAGTATTGATCATGGTAATGGTCATGTTTTGAAAGTCGTTATCCTGGGTCAGGCTTTCTTGGCTATTTTTGGTGGGTTTGTTCTGGTTAGAGTCTATCATTATGGGATTAATTCCTTCAGTGGGAGATTTGTTTTCTTGGGTTTTGTTTCTCATGGATTTTCACTTTGACTTGGGCATTGTCGTTTTAACTCTTAAGACCTTCTTTCAATTTCTGTGTGTTTTTGACTGAACTGAATTATTTGGCCTGGAGTAGCTCCTGCTCCAGCTGCCTGGTGGGAGGAGCTAGGACCAGTGGGTTGCTTGGGGTTTGGGGGTGGGTGAGGGGAACTTACCTAGGTCTCTGTGTGTCCTGACTGGATTGCGTGCCTCCCCAGCGGGTGGGGAAAGGACATAAGCTTTTTAAAAATACAAAATTTCAAGCTCATGCCAAGCTCCAAATGCACCCATATTCTCCACCTGCATGTAAGATTTCCCAGCCCTCCCCATCTGTTCTTCACTTCATGCAGTGCTGTAAAGTTAAAGCACTGCAGTTTGACTTCAGTAGTACAGCGCACTTGCATGAAGCTTCAGGTTCAACCTCTGGAGCTGCAGAAATCAACAGCCAGAAACAACCATTTGCAAGAAGGAAAGCACCATCTAATCTGGCAATTACACATAGTTTTACAATCACATATTTGCTGTAGTCTAATGATATGCTATAATTAAACTACGTTACATTAACCAAAGAGCTAAGTTTGTGCCTATAATTTGTCTCCCTTTGTCCCAGAAACCTACATGTGAACTGTCTTGGTCTTTAGCAATTGTAACTCAGAAGTACTTTCTCCTCAGAAGTTACCCTGTAGCTGCTTTGTATCTATTCTCTTGTTCTTCTGCACCTTGTTCCATGAACTTCACATGAAGTTTCCTGGTCTCCATGTCTTGCAATCTTGCAATCAAAGTGTGTGGTATCTTCAGCAACGGGGTCTTACATAGATGATGTTATGGTGGGCCACCAAAAGACGAGGGAAGGACCTGTTTTGTTTTGGTGAGCTTCTGAGTCTTCCTGACGAATAGCTTCTAGAAAGGTATCCTGTGCTCAGCACTGAGATTTGTTTACAAAAAAAAAAAAAATCATGGGCTATAGAGATGGCTCAGGGATTAAGCCTCTGCCTCACAAGAGTTCAGATCCCAGGTCCCACGTAAAAATGCCAGGCAAAGATGGCAACAACCTGTAGCTCTGGCCCTGGTGGGCAGAGCCTGGGAAATCCTAGAACGAAGCAAAAAGGAAGTAGAAACAATTCCAGGATGGCTCATGAAGTTACCGCTGTCTTCCACAGGACACACAGTCTCTGATACACACACACACACACACACACACACACACAAAATAAATAAATAAGTAAAACATGATTTATGAAAGTAATATCATCCAACTATCCCTGGCAACTTTTTAAATGATAGATAGATAGATAGATAGATAGATAGATAGATAGATAGATATAGATTTGATTAACCTGCAATGTAGTAAGTTTTCCCAGTGTTTTATCACACAGCTTTAGTTTTGGGTAATCCGTCCTTACCCCATTTCCTGCCTTTCTACCCCCATTCCCATTTAAACCCTTAATCTCCCAGTATCCCCCCATGCTTGCATATAACATATGTTTTTCTATCCCTTCCACCAATGAGGCCTCTTATCATCCCCTTCCATGGGTCATTTCTAGCTTCCTGACCTCTATAGATACTTCAAGTTTGAATACACAAACCTAAAAATTCCAACCTAGGGAGCAGGTGGCATTTGTCTTCTATCCCTGGGTTACTTCACTCAGCATAATATTTTCTAATTCCATCCATTGACCTGAAAAATTTATAATTTCATTTTTTCAAGCTGAATAAACATACATTGTGTCTACGTACCACCCTTTCATTATCCAGTCATTAGCTGGTGGGTATCTGGGTGGACTCTATTTCCTGGCTGTAGTGCATAGAGCAGCAATGAACATGGATGGCAGTTCTCTGTAGCAGGGTATGTAGTCTTTGGGGTATATTCCCAGGAGTAGGATAGCTGCATTACACAGCAGTTCTAGTTCTGCTGTCCGTAGGACTGCATCAGTCTACATTCCCACCAGCCATGGGTAAGGCTTTCCCTTTTCCCACATTCTTGCCAGCATTTGTTAATCATTTGTTTTCTTAATAATAGACCTTTGGACTAAAGAAAGATGAAATCTCAAAGTAGTTTTATTTTGCATTTCCCTGATGGGTAAGGATGTTGAACATTTTTGAAGCATTTACTAGCTGGTGTGTTTCTTCTTGTGAGAACTTACCACTCAGGCCCATAGCCCAGTTTTCAAATTGGGTTGTTTGTTTTCTCGATGTTTAGTTCTTTTTTAATTCTTTTCATATTCTAATCCTCTGTCAAGATGTATAGGTGGCAACAATCTGAATTTCTCCTGTTCTGTAGGCTGCCTTCTCGTTCAGTTAGATGTTTCCTTTACAGCATGGAACCTTTTAATTCTATGAGGTTCTGCAGTTGTTGACCTTATTTCCCGAGTGTTTGAGTCCTAGTCACAAAGTTCTCCTCTATGTCTACATCTTAACATGTTGTCTTTATCTATACTCTAGTGTTTCATAGTTTCTATTTAACTTTGAGTTTTTGATCCATTCAGAGGTGATTTTTTTCATAGGGTGAGAAGTGATCTACATGGAGATAACAAATTTTCCCAGCACCATTTGCTGAAGATGCTGTCTTTTCTATAATGGGTATTTCTGAAGCCTTTTCAAAAGTTGTGGGTTCATAGACTTATTCTATGCCATTGCTCAATATTTCTGTCTCTGTACCAGTACCGTGCTTTTTTTTTCTTACAGTGGCCTTGGAACAAAATTTGAAATTAGGTGTGGGGCTACCTCCCATAGTATTTTTTTGTTTAGTTTTGCTTTAGCTTTTCAGGGTTTTCAGGCTTTCCATATGATTTTAAAGATGATTTTTCCTATTTTTGAAAAGAACTGAGTTGACATTTTGATGGGTATTGCATTAACTCTGTAGATTGCCTCCGGTACAATGATGTTTTCCACCCTTGAGGGACTAATGGCAGTTAATGATTGCTGAGGGATGGGGTGTCATTTTCTTCAGTAGTATAGCCACCGATACATTGCTCATGCGCTAGTAAATAGCCTCCAACCCAGTTCATGCAAAGAGCTCTAATTAAACAAAAAGAGGATAAGAAAGTAGGAAGCAAAAAGTTTTGGGACAGAGGATTTGAATAGTAGAGGGAGGGGGACAAGAGAGGGCAATGGGGGAGCAAAAATGATGAAAATTCATTATTGATATGAAACTGTCAAAGAATAAAGAAATGGGAAAAAATAGAAAAAAACCTGGCCATGATGGTGTGTGCTTGTAATTCCAGCCCTGGAAGGTAGACACAGGAGTGCCTCAGGATCTCACTGACTAGTCAGACCAGCCAGTCGAGGAGCTCTAGGTGGTGAGAAACGCTGCTCACAAAATGAGGTGGACAGTGATAGAGGAAGACACCTAACATAGACCTGTGGCCTCCACACTCTGTGTGAATGGGGGCACACCTGTATATACACATGTGCACACACACACATACATGCACAAGATACACATAAGATGTGTGTGTGTGTATGTGTGTGTGCACGTGTGTGATGTTCAATAATCATCCTTCAGTCTCATTTTCCCCAGGCTGAATAGTTTGTTTCTCTCCACATTTCTCATAAGATTTTATTCTCCAGCTATCTTGTTTTTTAGTTTTTAGATGTTTTATTAACATATGTTAATTATACATCATAATGTCATATGATGTTTTCATACATATGTGTGAGATATGTGAATAACAGTCATCCGACTGTTACCTTATCATTTCCCTCTAAATCCTGCTAAGCTTCTTTCTCTTCCAAACTAGTCTCTTCTGCTTTCGTGTGTGTGTGTGTGTGTGTGTGTGTGTGTGTGTGTGTGTGTGTATGACAGAGAGAGAGAGAGAAAGAGAGAGAGAGAGAGGTCCAATGAAATTCATGAGAATCGCTTAAGGATCATGGTGAAACCTTTATTACAGGAGCATAGGCACCTTATCACCACACCACTGAAGGCAATGCCACTCACTTCCCCAACAACCTGTGCCTAACTCCTCAGAAGAGGTGAGGTCTCATGAGTCCCTCCCCATTCCACCATTATTCTCAGCTTTAAAATTTTTTATATTTAACCCTTCTCTTTCAATTAACTCCCTAGTGCTAAGAATATCAAACTGGCTTCCAGTTTTGATTTGTGAATAGTTATGCAACTGATTACTTCATGGGCCATTTGTCCTATTTTATTCATCGTAAGAGGCAAGCTAGCCCTCTGTAGGATTCCTCTAGTAATCATTTACAGATTAGGCAGACACTAATGACTAGCCAAAGACTAATAGTAAACCAGAGCATTTAACTAACAGTGTTAACTTCTACCTGTTAATGTTCTCTTTCTATATGCACGAGTGCATATAGATGTATATAATACAAAATAGATTCATCAAAATTTGAGTCCATATTATAAACCTTCTTCCCTGAGAGGCATAAATGAAATGGAATACTGATACGATTGGACTCAAACATTATGCTTTCATTTGTGGAATTGTTTTGGAATTGAAATATCTCTGTCTTTGTTTTAGGTACATTTCTCCCAACTACTATTAAAGTTTGGGAATTTCATAGTACTGATTCCTTAAGATGATAATTTTATAAGGCCAGGAAACATATGTTAGAGAAGAATGTCTGAATGTACAAAAACAACTTAGTTATACTGTGTTCGATACAAAAATAAGCCAAAGGGTGCTCCTGAGTTCCAAGGAGCTCCAAGGAATGAAGACTTCAGGGATCCTCCTTTCTGCAGCTGTCTTTCAGTGTCTGCAGGGTCTGTTGGCCTGAGGAAACTTATGAATTTCCTTTCACTTGAGAATGTTGTTTTTTTTTTTCTTTGCTATGTCGACTGTATTCTTGTGTCTGGCTTTGCTTAAGTGTAATATTTAAACAAAATGTTTACTCTGGAAAGACTTTTCTGATGTGAAGCCAGTTGTGTCTGGAACCACAATCTTTGCACAATTTATGTATCCTTCCCAGACTCATAGCTCTTCCCCATGTGTTCTTCCTTCAGAGGTTATGCACCAGAGGGAGAAGAAAGGAAAGACAAGTGACCCCACTCTCAGCATGACGCCCGCCCACCCCATGGGCGTGCACCTTTTGGAAAGGGGCTCTGAGTCTTGACATAATTTAAAACGTTTGGAGTCTGAGAATAGACACATGATAGAAGAGCCCTGTTGTGAGCTTCATCTTTGTCTTCTGTATCTTATTTGCAGTGACAGTGAACCTGAATTAGAGTATTAATGCTCCTATGGCAGCTCTCCTTTTCCTTCTCCCTCCTATCCCCCATCTCCACCTTCTCTCCATCCTTCCCCAAGCAGTGGCCAGAATCCCACCCACAGGGCTGCTAAAGAAGGTCAGCAAAGCCACAGCTGTTGCTGGTTTGGATGGTTATTGTTCCAAGATGGAGTCTTGCTAGGCTATACCGGCTGGTCTCAAATCCCTGGACTCAGATGATTCTCTAACATTAGTCCCGAGTGACCGAGACTGCTGTCGGCTGTGAGTGCCAGGAATGGTCCTCTGTCTCAAAATGGTCTCCCTCGGTGGGTCACCTCGTGGCCAGACACGGCTGGACCTTTGGCAGGAGCACAGAGCCCCCGCATGCTGGTCGGTCGCAGAGAGTCACAGCAGATGCAGAGGGAGAGAAAACGTGGGGAGGAGGTGTTTATTTGAATTCTAGCCAATTTAATAGTATCTCAGACTATTAAAACATTATCTTTGAAAAAAAATCCTTTGTGAATGAGCCAACGCTAAGAGAATGTCAAAACGTATCCCCGTGGAACGTGTGTTTTTCCTCATGTGTCAGAGGAGGTGGTTGTAGCAGATGATTTCTAAATTCAGCTGTAGAAAAATGTCAGTGGATGATAATGTATACAGGTACCTGGCAGCTCTCAAGGATGGAGGTTCCTTCACATCTGAGAAAGAGAGGGTGATGCAAAGACCAACCAATTACTAGACACGATGCCTTGTTCCCAAGCCTCCAACTTATGACTCGAATAGCAAGATTGCCTCAGCGCTTCTCCAGAGGGCAGTCGGAGGTGGAAGTGAGACCAGGACCACACTCTATGCTGAAGGAGGCACAGCTGCTCGCTGGGGTCCTTAGGGACACTGCTTTTCCGAGAACGTGTTCTATTGTAGTGAAGTGTATAGCTTTGCCCTTTGCTAGCCATATCCTTGGATAGCTTATTTATATGCAATTTACCCATTTTTAGCACTATTTCATTTGGGGGTTTATGGGAATAAATGACAAAAAGAAGCATAAAGGTCACCTTTATGTTATTATTATTGTTGTTGTTGTTATTATCTTCAGGTTATTGACCTAGAAAGTGATTGAAGGTCTTCAATGTGGAGAATTAGAGCACTGAATGAATGAACTGTTAACCCAAAAAAGCTGTGACAGTTGATGAACGATGAAAGTTGTTTTCCTTGGCATGAGCAGCAGAATCAGGAATTAGGGGCAGTGAAAGGGAAAGGAGACTTTTGACCTTTGCACCCAAGTAATGAAAGCAGCATTGGAGACCCAGTGTCAGGTGAAGGGCTCTCGACCCTTCCTTTGAACATCCTCTGTCAAACCCAGGTATAGAGAATATATATTTTTATCCAGTTAATTCTGGGGTCCTAATACCCGGTCTTGCTACTTCCTGCCTTCCTTCAAGGACAGTAACTCTTGAAGGACCTCTAAGGAGTTCCAGTTCAGACCTACAGGAGTCTTGCAATGTCGTCCTCTGTGTATCTTGCAGCTACTGCGGCATCTTTCTCTTCCCTTTCTTTGCTTTCATCTCTCATCCGGAACTCTTCGCAGGCCATCAGGCTCCATGTTCTTTCTTCCTCGCCTTCCTACGTGTGGTAGTCGGTTTCAGGTGAAGAGATGTTTTGCCAGGGAAAGCCTCGGAACCAGCCTGCAGGTAATTATCCAATCGATTCAGGAGGACCCGCCCATTGGGAGCGAGACGGTTCCCCAGGCAGGCGGATAAGACCGAGACAGAAGGAGTTGTAATTTGGAAAGCTGACAGATTGCAAACTAGAGAGGGGTCGTGGTCCTGCCTTGCTCGGATTGGTATGGCCAGTTCCTCCAGCTTCAGTTGATAAGTTTCCTGCCATCACGGTCAACTGTGACCTGTAATCACAATCCTGAATAAAAATCCTCTTTCCCCCTAAATGGTTTGATTCAAGTGCTTATTAAAATGGAATAGGAGGGCTGGAGAGATGGCTCAGGGGTTAAGTCTCTGTCTCACAAGCAGAAGGTCCTGAGTTTGGATCCCAATCCCAAATAAAAACACCAGCAGAAATGGCAGCAGCCTTCACTTCCAGCCCTGGTGGACGGAGCCTGGGAAACTCCAGAACCCAGCAAAAAGGAGAAAGAAGCAATCCAAGTTGATTCCTGAAGTCACCCTTGATCCTCCACAGGGACACACAGTGCACTATGTTACACACACACACAAATTAATTAATTTTTAAAAAACAGAATATGAAACTAAAACACAAACGTTTGACATACCATAACAGGTGAGGCAAATTTTACTTGTACTGAAACTAATCATGGTTTTACATTTTATAGTATTGTGTAAAAATAAAAAGGTAAAAATATGACAGATGCCACATAAAACCCATGGGGTCTTAAAAATTCACTCTAAGGCCTTTACAGAAAACTATTTTCCATTTTCCTTTTTGCACTGCAATTAGATATTGGGGGTTTTTTTTGCCCCCAGATGTGTACATTTCTTTTTCATCTGCACTATGTTAGTCATCCTTCCTTTACTACAGATTAACTTATAAGGAAGAAAAGTTGTTTTTAAATATAGTTTTGGAGGTGTAATCTCTGGTCAGTTAGTTGTCCAACTGCTTGGGTCTGTGGTGGCAGATCATCATTTGAGAGTCACTGGCAGAACTACTCATTTCATGGCAGCCAGAGAGCAAAGAGAAAAAAGGAGACCCACGCAGTGGGACCCCAATCAAGGACATTCCCCCATGACCTAGATTCCACCCATTAGGCCCCCACCTCCTTCATGATCTACATTTTTCCAAAAGCCCCTGGTGATGAAGTCTTTGACACTGGGCTTTTGTGACACACTTATCCAAACATAAGTAATAACCTAGTCTGCAAATACACCATGAGGGTAGGAAATGGGAAGAGAAAAGTCACGAACGTTTACATACACATTAACAGTGTCTGTTACACTATGATTTCTCACGTTACCTAAACTATCAGGTAACATTTTTCTTTATCAGCTATAGTAATTACATGTGATTACATGCATTATTAAACTTTGGGCATAATCCTTAGAGTTTATTTTCTGTCTTCTTTTTTTCTCCTTTTCCTTCTTTTATTTTTCTATTCAGTGGCCAACAACATTCTCTCTTTCTCTCCTTCTCTCTTTTTTCTTCCCTCCTTCCTTTGGTCCCCTATTCTCTTCTTCCTCCCCCTTCACCTCTGTCTCTCTGTCTTTCTCCTTCCATGCATTTCTTATTTACTTTTTTTAGCACGTGTAAACTAGGGACAACTAAGATGTGATACTTGCCACAGGAACACTTAGTTGGGGAGACAGAGACACAGATGAATTACACTGTAAAGTTAAATGTCAAGGATAAGAAGGAAATCAAGGAGCTGTGGGTCCAACTGAAGATGGAATGGAAGGGAAAGTCAGGGAAGTCAAAATGAAGATCAAAGGAGGCAGAAAAGCCATGTAAGCAGCATCAGCAACATGCAGAGGTAAAAAGTCATGGAAAACATAGTTAAATATCATACTGAAGAAGAGGCTGGAAAGATGGCTTAGGGGTTAAGACTTTCCCTCGCAAGCAGAAGAACCTGAGTTCAGATCCCAGGTCCCACAGAAAAACAACATGCAGAAACAGCAGCAGCCTGCACTTCCTGCTCTGGTGGGTGGAGCCTGGGAAATTCTAGAGTAAAGCAAGGAGGTAGAAACGATCCAGGATGATTCCTAAAGTCACCCTTGGGCCTTCACAGGGACACACAGTGCCCTCAGATACACACATACACACAAGATATCATACCGAAGGAGACAATAGAATATCAAGGATGACGTGTGCCAGGTCCTCAGACCCCAAACGAATTTGTAGGTTTTCTTAAGAGCCATGTGGAATTTGAAACAAAGGGAAACTATATCCAGATTTGTCTGTCACAAAGGGCACCAAAGCTGCAATGAGAAGACACATCAGCCTGGGAACAGACTAGTTAAAAAGTTGTCCTAGAAAATTATATGAAAAGATGAGTGATTACATTAAGGCAACAGTGGCAATGATGGCATATATATATATATATATATATATATATATATATATATATATATATATATAGAGAGAGAGAGAGAGAGAGAGAGAGAGAGAGAGGGCACCCATTATCTGCTTGCAACACATCTCACCTAAGAAATGTTTGTCCTTCGCTATATTTTATTCATTTCCTTGTGTGTTGTTCTGATACTGGTTTCCTTTTCTATCTAGTCTTTCTCCATGAAGTTTCAAGGCCCCACCTCAACTCCTTCAAACCCCAAAGAGTCCAAGGCCAAGGAGTTTGGAAGAGACTGCAGATTTGATTTTAGAAGTATGGCTCAGATAATAAAGGAGGTAGAGCAATCCAGGATGATTCCCAGTGTCACTCTGGGCCTGCAAAGGCACAACACTCAAGTGCACTCTTGTACACACACACACACACACACACACACACACAAGTATGGCTTGGAGAATTTTAGACAAAACAGGTGTCTCTGACCAAGTCACTGTTTCTGTTTTATCTCCAAGGGTTTCATCTGTATTTGTGTATGTGGTCATGAAATTTCTGTGAAATGAAAATGTACCATGATCCATTCACTTAGGATTTTAGGTGCATCATTCCTGCACAATCCAAAGATAAATTTGTCTGAATACTTTGTACCTTATTTGTCCCTGGACTGAAAAGAACACAGAATGGACAAAGAAAAAATAGAGGAAATAAAGATGATTTTCCTCCCTCTCTCTGCTCTGTACTAATGACTCACCAGTGTCTAGCCAATGTGTAAGTGTCAGGTTCCGGAATGAGTTCAGCCAAGGGACACAGAGATGAGCAGACCCAGCAAGCAAGATGCTGACGGCCTTGCTCGAGTGCGCATTTGCCTTTTTCTGTCTCACCTCCAAGATAACTTAGTAAAGAGACTGGCAGTGGGGCCATCATTAAAGTTCTTTAGCTGTTCCATTCTTAAGGGAACATAACATTTGATGTTTGTCATCGTTGACAGCAACTGCTAAAGAAACCTTGCAAATACTCGCAAAGCACTAAGCTGGAAAATAAACGCTGGGATTTCTGCCCCAGAAATGCTTCTTTCAGTGTTTACATCCATAGGATAAATGAAACCAGTGATGAGAGAAAATAGATGCTGAGGTCACCTCTTGTGTGTTCAATTTCAATTTTGTTTCTCGTCTCCTGCTCAAATTCCATAGGGCTAGTACTTGGAGAAAAAAAGTACAGGGAGTGTTCTTTCCATTTTTAAAATTATCTTTATTCTTTTTTTCTCCCCAATTTTATTTTTTTTCCCAACCATACAAGCTCAATAGGTACCCCATCTTCTACCTCCTTCTTTGTTATTTTGAGAACACATGAAAGAACCTCTAAGAACACAATGGTATTTTCATTTTGTAGTCCTATTAAAGATCAAAACCAAGCGAGATAATTTTTCATGAAAGAAAACTTAAAATTTATCAGAAAAACAATTGTGATCTATATAAAACATAACTAGTTAAGGCCTTAGATGTTAATAAAATTATTTGTTCTCATTTTTAAGTATGCATACATGTATTTAAAAATGGCATGCCAAAATTTTTATATTAATGTGCAACAGAAATGAAAAAAAATTGAAGTGGCCACAGATTTTTTGTATGATGAAACACAAGACACAGAACATGTAAACACAGAACATATAAACATACAAGCACATGAACAACATTTTACCAGCAATTGTACAATTTACCAGCAACTGTCTTAAAATTACCCTTGAAAGCTTTATCAAAGGTGGGTTAACATCTAGGAAAACCTTATTTAAAACAAGACCTCATATTAGTTAAGGCTGGCAGCTTAGCTTAATTATGAAAAACATCTAGCAAGGAAAAACACCCTCATCCATAGGTCCGGCTCCCACATATTCTCTGGGGAGATCCAAGGTGCTAAAACCACAGCCTCATTCCAAAATTCCTCTATGCCAACAGTCTTAACCTTGAGACCTCTAGCCTCTAGAAGAGATTTTAAGACATGTATTTGGGGCTCCTTACAGTGTGAGGAGAGGTTGCCCATTTTTCTAAAGAACAGAGATGAGACCAAAAGAGGAGGAACAGACGAGACAAGGAATGTATGGGACCTAAATGTCTTGTGCTTGGTGGGAGACTTCCAGAGTTCGTTACTCCCCCGGGCCCTCCGTGCGTATGGTGTCTCCGGGTCAGGCCAATTCAATGTAATGGAGCCTGGGCTCCGAGTTCTGAGAGGCTCAGTCTCTCATGTAAACTCATTGGGTCGAGCCACAGTTAGAGGGGCTCGTGAAATTATATGAGCAATTACGTTCCTAATCTTATGGGGGGTTCGCCAAATGAGCGATTGTGTTCCTGACCTTAAGTGGGGTTCTTTGACCGTGGGCAAATCAAATGAGCAGCGATTGCGTTCCTAACCTTCTGAGCACAACAATGGACAAACAGGAAAAAGGGAAGAGGAGGGGGCCACCTGCTCACCTTCAGGTGCCGTAAGCACATGGAACCCAAAACCAAAGGGGCTGAATCCACCGAATATACCGAAATTACCAGAGAGGGTGTCTCATGTACACTAAAGGCGGTCCACGTTTGGGCGCCAGATGTTGCCGATTCCCTGCTGGGCCAGCTGGGGAAAGGAGGGGGAAACGGCTGGAGGTGAGGGAGCAAGCCGGCTTGGGGTCACCACCCAGACCCTGGGAATCTGGTGAAGAGCAAGCAGTGGATTGGTTGCTGAAGATTCAATTTATTAAGGAAGTGTGGGCTTATATAGGGTCAGAGGTCCAATCAGGTGTTGCCATCCCTCCGCTGGGGGGGAGGGGGAGAGCCACCAGTCATTTAACTGTTTACTAATGTCCACTGCAGGGGCAGGTTAGATGGCCACTTCCCATTGGTTGTTCATCCCTCCACCTGCATGGTTCTCTATTGGGACATGTCTGTATGTGTCCAGGCTTGTCCGTAGCTGGGAGCCCAGGCTAGGGCCTCCCTGAATCGGTAGTGCCACAGGAGGTCACCTCCTAACCAAAGATAAAAGGCTATTTAAATGAAGATCTTACTATAAGAGAAAACTCAAAGGTAGATGGAATTGGATTAGGACACCACAGCAAGGGGGGTCAGTGTCTCATTTGCAGGATAGTTACCATCTATCGGCCAGTCCCTATACCCTCCCTGATTAGTGCCATCAAACCTCTTCGGTCGCAGGTGACCAGGAAGGGAAATGAGAGTGAGCTTCACCAGATGTCTCCCTACTTACATGCAATACTTGAGGGTGATCTATTTTCTCTACTGAAGCCTGATCCCATCTCTCCTTTTTTTTCTGGGGAGAGGGACCCTCTCCCTACCCTCCTGTTTATAATCTTTGAGATTACATTAGCTATTATAGAAATTTACTTTTGAATATGTCATTAAGTGGGTTTGGTACTAGGATCCACCTATTAGGGAGTACATATGGTGTCTAATTTTCTATGTCTGGGATACTTCACTCAATAATTTTTTTCTAATTCCATCCATATCCTGGAAAATTTCATTAATTCATCATTTTTGATGGCTGAGTAGTATCCATTGTATAAATGTACTAAATGCATTCTTCAACTGTTGGGCATTTGGGTTGAAAAAATTATCTTTATTCTTGATTATTTTCCTTATAAGTGCTATAATAGCTAATGAGTCCCCAAGATCCAATACAGGAAAATGTGATGGACTAAGGAAATGGTTTATTATTCTTTTTCTGTCGTGTACTTTTAAAATTACACATTAAATCAAAGGGCAAATTACACGACTAATGCTGAAAGCAATACAGTATATTAGTTAAGAGTATGAACTTTTGGTTTCCATAGACTGATTTTCACTCATACTGGATGATCTTGTCAAGTTGGCTTAACTGTATAAGTCCTCGTTTTTCATCTGTAAAATGTGACCTTATTAGTGATGTTATTTCTTAATGTGTTTCCTTCTTATAACCACAAGGATATAGATTAAAAACATTGAGAAAGAGTCCATTTAAAATTAAGAAAAAGTCCCTCCCTTTGGGTGACTTAACTCTGGTCATTTGATAAATATGTGGTTGAACTCAGTTTAGAGCCTAGAGCCTAGACTGACTAGACTGTGTCCCAGAGCCACACCCCTTTCAGACCTCAGCTTCATGACAGCTCTGACAGATCTGACAACTGCAGGGAAAAAGAACAACAAGTAATAAGATAGTTTCCCAGTGCCCCCCAAACCCTTCATCTACCCTCAATCATACATTGAAGCACTAGTCCCTAATACCTCAGTGTGTAAACTTACGGAGAAATAGAGTCATTGCAGTTGAGATGAGTTCATGTTGGAGCAGGAGCTGGATGGTCCCTAACCAACATGACTGGTGTCCAGAGAGAGTCCTGTAGCAGGCCTTGCCTAGCACGCTCAGACCTGCTTCTGAGACAAGACTCATATACAACTTAGGGGAGAAAGGTGTATTTTCTTGGCTTATGGTTCCTCAAGGAAGATCGTCCATTCTGGCAGGAAATGCATAGTAGAAGGCAGGGCTGGGCCACTAAACTGCAATGCCCATGCCTGCCTTCCTCCAGCAGGGCTCTATCTGTTAAAAGCGTGACAGCTTTCTCAAGTATCAATGCTAGCTAAGATTTTGAACACATGAACCCATGGGGTGGGGTAGCAGCTCACATTCAAATCCTGACAAGAGAGAACATGCCTTATTCTCAGACTCTAGTCTCTAGAACACTGAGTCGATAAATTCTGTTATTAAGGCTCTCGGTGTATGATACTTTGTCACAGTGCCTAAGGATGCTTATTATAGATGTCAATTTCATAATTGAAAACTGAGCCTTTAGGCACAGTTATTGTTGCAGTTACTTTTCTTTGTTTGCTTTAAGAAAATATTCATACGCAAGCAATAGAAGGGAGAAAGGGAGATTTATTTGATTATGATTCCAAAATGAAGTTAAAGTCCTTCATGCCAGGAATCCAACAGCAGACTGCACTGCTTAGAGGCAGAAGTAGGACGCTGGTTCAGGCCACAGCCTTCAGCATGGAAGCAGACTGGCAAGCTAGAATGCTTGCTTTGGTCCTTGCCCCTTTCTCAACTCTTCCTGTGGATATGGTATAGTCAGTGCCCTTGGCTCTTGCTATAATGTGGGCAGCAATAAATCCTTTGTTTCTCTGAATTATTTGGTTCATGTATTCATTACAACAGCAGAATATACTAGAAGAGTGGGCTGTTACTATGAAACAAAGACAATACCCCAGTAAACTAATATGTCTATCACATGATGCTCACATGGTTGTATACTTGTATGTATGCAACATACATGCACCCTTACCCCTGTTCAGACAACTTTCTTTCCTGTTTCTTCAGCAGGTTTGCAAATTCCCTTTAGAGCTCACTTCAACTCTTTCACTACTCCAAGCTCCTCCCCTTCCTTCCCTCAGTTGATAAACTCACTTTATACTCTGCTGAGACCATAGCTACCTTTCTTGAGGTCTCTTCATGCTTCCCTGTCAGAATGATTCCTTTCCTCTAACGAACATCAGAAACAACAAAAGAGGAGGTAAAATTGGTCTTCTAGCATTTGTCTGGGACTTGTACTCTGCAGAGAAGTTGGGCTGTAGAGTATACTTAAGAGTCAATAGTGCATAGTAACTTTATGTGAATATAATACTGAGGTGAACTCAAGGAGAAAAGAAAGGAGAATGATCATATTTTAAAGAAAACAGAAACATGGATGGAACAGTGGTGATCTAAGAGCAGCATACTATCCAACCATTGCAGCAAGCTCTTCACCCAGTTGTTTTCCACAATCCACCAGACCCCGAGACCTGTTTTTTTTCCATGCCCTCTATGCAGGTCACTAGGACTATTAACGCTCGCTTTCCTGTGCCTCTCATAAGCATCCACTCCAACCCCACGAGGCAATTGTAATTCCTCATCCTGAAGAAGTGGAGTTGCCTGTTTATTCACCTTGCTGTCTATTTCCTGTCTATTCTTTCTAGCTTCCAGCTTCTTGTATTAACTGACAGAGTTAACACTGTATCATATTCATGTACCCACCCCCCCCCCGCCAGTTCACACCCTTGAGGCATAGGGAAGAAGGGTCCAACTTAAATATGGCAACTTTGCTTAGGGACAAATCTTGGACAGACTTTATGGTCTGAAATTAAAATTTATAATCCTAACATGGGTCACTAGACTCAGTGGAGCTAATTCATGTTAATCAATTCACTGGAAACTGACATGTAAACTAAATGGTCATAGTTTCTGATTATGGTTGGAAAAATAGCTGCCAAGCACAATGGAGCATGTGTATTGAGAGTCACAATGCTCTTGTATTCTTAAATGGACTATACACCTTTGCAACCAAGTTCTGATCAGAAGGCTACATGGATCCAGAACAGGGAGAATCTGAGATCATCCTCCTGGCTCCCTCTATCTACAGACACATGAGTTCTCCTGGCAGTAGTTGAAGCTAGTGTTTTATGATTGCATTTCTGCCATAAGCATACAAAGATGTGACTTCGAATGGGTTTTAGTGTTGCCTCACCCACAGGATTCTCTCATAGGATGTATTACCTCTGTAAGCTGCTAATTCATTCACCATGTCGATTCCTGGGTTTGCTTATTTATATGTTTGTTTATTTGGCTCTCAGCCATGCTATCTCCAAATCCTGTGGGCTTCTCACCATAAAGAATTATCTCAGAATTTCTCTGGAAATCCTGTAGGCTGCTATCACACAGCAGTCTCTGCCTGCAATCCTGAACAGAATAGTAATAGCAGGTCCAACAAGGGCTTTGAAAATAAATACATCCATCACTCATCAGTCAAGAACACTGATAATAAATGAGGAAAAAAGGAGCTGAAGAAAATAAATTGAGAAGAAGGAGAGGCATAGAGCTGAGGAATAGGCTAAAGTGAACAGCAGCTGATGGACGCTTACAAGCTTCCACACCCTCTGGGCTAGTCAGCGGGGGCGCCATGATAGAACACTTTCGGCTGAGAGGTTTGAATAATGGAATGTTGTCTTCTCAGTGTTTCTCAGAGTTCTCAGAGTTCCAGTCAAGGTCCGTGATCAAGATGTGGGCTGATGTGGTATCTGGTGACAGCTCTCTTGTCGCCTTATAGACAGTCGCATTATCTTCACGTCCTCGCATGGAAGAGAAATGGGGTGGGAGCAGAAAAGCATTGAAAAGGGAGAGAGAGAGAGAGAGAAAAAGAGAGAGAGAGAGAGAATATTTGTTTCCCTGCTTTCTTACAAGATTACAGTACTTAGATTAGATTAGGACTGTGACCTTATTACCTTTCTCCTATGTCCTTAGAAACTCCCTCTCCATATACAGTCATATTGGGAGTCAAGACTTTAATATAGAAGGGGGAGCACAGTCTAGTCCATACTGTTTCCATGTATATATGGGATGCCTATATACAATATAAAGAAATACAATATATTGTAATGTGCCATAATTATCTTAATAGATTTAAGTTACCGGATACACCTGGAAGCAATTCAACCTAATACCGTTTTGTTATTTTAAGAGAAATGAATCTTTGAGTGTCAAACAGTTCTACTTTTGGAGGCCTCCATTTTTATGTAGTGTGTGTGTGTGTGTGTG
Source organism: Typhlomys cinereus (assembly GCA_023101885.1). Classification (NCBI taxonomy): domain Eukaryota; kingdom Metazoa; phylum Chordata; class Mammalia; order Rodentia; family Platacanthomyidae; genus Typhlomys; species Typhlomys cinereus. Next base: position 2,387,242 of record JALPQD010000104.1, read on the forward strand.
TGTGTGTGTGTGTGTGTGTGTGTGTTTCTACCTGAGTGTATGCTCACATATATGTGCAGGTGTGCACCTTCCTGTGCATGCTGAGAGGCTAAAGACAGAGGGGACCTTGAATGTTTTCTCCTGTCATTCTATATTTATTCCTCAGAGATTCACCCTGAACTGGGGACTCGTGTCTTGGCTAAGTTAGAAACCAGTAAGCCACAACCATTCCATGTCTTCAATCCCTCAGAGCTTTGGTTTCAAATATTCGAGGGACTCATAACTTGTTACATGCAATGCTGGGTTCCAAATTCTGCGCTTCATGAGTGTGGAGTGTTATTCATCTCTGAGTCACCTCTCTGGCCCCTTATGGAGCATCTTTGAACTCGGAAGAATTGAATCCTTAATCTAGAAAGGTTAACAGGTTTTTTGGAATTAACGAACTTTTTAAAATAGAAAGTTAGGCTTGTTCAAGACGGGTTCCCCTTTTATCCCCAAGGTTGGAGTCTTCTGGTGGGAATGTCTTAGGCCATGCTCTCTGTGTTGATTAGATGTATAGGTGTCAACTTTGCAATGGAAGGCTGAGCTCTGGGCACATTTGTGAAGAATTCGTAGTCAAGGCAAGCCCTGAGCAAGCCTGCAGAGACCGAGAGGTATGGGAAGACTCGGCCCATAGTGAACAGGACCATTCCCTGGGCAGGTGGAGAAGATGGAGAGAGCTGATTCAATATGTTGGTTTTCTTCAACTTACTTTGGCAGCCATGCTGTCTGGCAAGAGGGGTTTTCCCCTCTCTCAACAACCCCTGTGGATATGATGTAACCAATTTCCTTGAGTGCTGGTTTTGTTGTGAGCTCTCCTGCCTAGCTGGACTAAGAACATAATTGGACAATCATAAGCCAGAATAAACCCCTTGGCCCCTAATTTTGGTGTGAACTCTCCTGCCTAGCTGGACTAAGACCTATAACTGGACAATCATAAGCCAGAATACAACCTCAAAAGCTGTTTGGTCATGAAGTTTATCAGCAACATGCGGAATAACTACAGCACTCTCCAAAAATATGGCTTATGATTTCAAGCAAAATGTTTGTTGGGATGAAGACCCACAAGGAAGGAAGGAAGCAAGATAAGACACAAAGAGATGTATTTCAGCTGATCTTATGGGAAGCACAAGAAAAAAGATGATCCTTCAAAATAGCCAAGATGTAAAACAAAAAGACCAGGCCTTTGTACCTTCACATCAGCTGGTGATTGGATATGGGCCACTCCTAATAAAAGGCTTTAACTTTGGGCAAGATGCTTTCCTTATACAGACAGCAAAGCCTTCAAAGGGACTCAGTCAAAAGCCTTCACCACCTAACACTCCTGGCAGCTGAGCAAACACTCCTAGGTCTGGTACTACAACACAGCCTCCACTACAGGGGACAATGTTGAGGATCCGAGGGGCTGTTACACACTACAGTGCATTGACCCCTCCTAGTTAGCATTTGTCTCACCCCACTCCCACACCTCTTTTGGTTAAAAGATCATCCCTGTGCTCCAGGTTGCCATTTCTATGTAAAGGAGACCTCAAAGCTGTTGGGTTATAGTCAGATAAGACTAGTTATTAGTTATTATTTAATAACTAGTTATTAAGTAACTAAAATTCTCTGTATTTCTAGTCATGTCATTACAGGAATAAAGAAGGGAGGAGCTAGTACCAGTTGCACACATAATTGAAAATTACTGATAGATGAGCAAGGAGCAAGTTTTAGACAGGCCCAAACATTTATTTTAGAGGAACTGATTTCCACAAAGTTGTATGTGTTCCATAACTTTCCTGGATTTGTGTTTTCAGAAAATGTTTATGTTCATTTGCTAGAATTAGAAGATGGAACATGGCCTACTGCTTTATAAGTGTTCCTTCATCTTTAATTGTTAATTAGTATGGTTAGGTTTAATGAACTCGTCTAATAACAATATTCCTGCTGAGAGTATTATTGAGTACTAAATTCTTAAATTTAATAATGTAAAGTATATTTGTAGAGAGTTAATAATGATTACAGAGAGTAAAATACTGCAAGGATAAATGTAATGGATTAATTAAATAAGAAAAGCCTAAACTGCCTTTCAAAATGACTTCATAATGAGCTTCACTGTGTTTTAATGAATAACATAGACCATTCCAAATGCCACTTGTGTGTATTAGTTTAAATGCACCACCTCGAGTTAACAAATTGAGAGCCAATAAAACACAAACACAGCAAAATATTCTGCTTGGCAGACAGAGTTTTGTTTTCTGTGCTGATCCATTCAGTTGAATAACTTGATTTTCCTACAAGACGTCAACAGTATGTTCCTTCCATGTAGAGAAAACAGTAGGAACTTTCCAATCAATTCCAGAACAGTAGCAGCTTGTATCAGCAGTAGCCCACATAAACATTTGGGAAATGTTTTGAATTGCCTTAGTTGCATATCAGTGAAATGATACAAACTTCTTATTACGGCTTTTTTCAAAGCAAGCAATTCATTCAAATTAGCTAAGGATTTTTAAACTGGTCACAGATCACATTTTTTAAGCAAGTTCACAAGATGACTCTGTAAGTAGTCGTCCTTTATGTAATATCTTCAGAATTATTATTAGCAGAATTTCAAGTACAAGTGTATTTTGTAATTGATTGTCCTGAAAATTGTTTCAGCACAGGGAAAGTGTGTTCTTCAAATTCCCCATCCGCACAATGGAGACAAGAAAAATGCAAATTAAGATGTGATAAGATGCTATGTGTTTGCTCATACACATTCTGTTCCCCAGAGCCTTCAAAAGCAATTTTATTTGAGGAAGTTTTGTGGATTTTGTTTTCAGAGAGTTAATTATTTCAAATAGCTCCTGAGTTCAGTGAGTACTGAACTCAATTTACATTGCTACTGAGCTACAGAGGAGTAAATTTTGAGTTATATTAAATGCCCAGAAGAGTTAAAGTTTTCAGACAAGTCCATTCCTATCATGGTGGGAAAGCGCCTTAATTAGGAATGTGTTCTTTTTACTATCAAATTTGTCAGCAATGAGTCACTCATTGTTCTGCAACTGTAATTTCATGTCTCTGGAGGCCCAGGCGCAGGGATCATGAGTTGAAGGACAGTGTAAACAGAGGGATACAGGAGTGGGTGATAGTAAAGAGCCACCATGGCTTAAATTTGAGTTGTTCCTCACAGATTCTTACTCCCCACAGGCCCATGTGTTTGAATCCTTAGTTCATGTTAATACCTGGAAAAGTCGCTGTGCCTCTAGAAGGTGGCGCCCTGCCAGGAAAGGCGTGTCACTCGGGTGGACCTTGTGCTTTGCTGGTCCAGCCCTGCTTCCTAGCAGTTTGTCTTATTCTTTCTGTGTCCATGATGACGACGGTGACTCGTACCAGCGTGTAGCTTTACCTTCAAGCCAAGCCATGTCCCAATGTACTCTCTCTCCCACCAGAACCACAAGCCAATAGATTCTCTTTTCTCTCCTAAATTGTCTCACAGCAGCAGAAAGAGGGATTGCAACAGTAACCTCATGATAACTTTCAATGAACCTTTTTGTTTTATTTTGTTTTGTGTCTTTATTTTGCTTTGTGTTATTGGGTGTTGAACGCAAGGCCTTTCTCTTCTACCTCTGAGCCACGCTCCTCTTTGTGATGGTTAGTATTAATTGCCAATCTGACACATAGGAGGCAGGCCTTGGGACACACCGATTTTCTATATTGAGATTTGCCTCTGTGTGCCCATAAGGGATCATCCCTCATGCGCTGATTGATGTGGGAAGAATGGTGGGATCATTCGTAAGCAGGTGGGTCAGGCCTGTATCAGAATGGAAAGAACCATCTGGCATTGGCCAGCAAACATGCACGCGCTGGTCTTCGCTCTTCTGTTTCTGCTGTGCCTGTGACGTGACCAGTTGCTTCAAGGCCCTGCTGCTGTAACTTCCCTGTAAGGACGGACTAGGACCTGGAACTGTGAACCAATGAAGCCTTTCCCTGCTGAGTTGCTTGGATCAGGTGGTAACATGGCGTGACAACACTAAAGCAAGACCCCTTCCTTTACCCCCACCTTTGCACCATCCTTAGAATGTCAGGCTTATGGTGGAAGATGTGCAATGCAGAGAACCACAACTGGACAAAGTACAAAAAAAGCACAACTACGGAGTGCTTGGCCCTAAGGAGGACATCTTAGTCATCCTCCATCGCAAGGCCCAGGGACCCTTGTGGAAGAGGAGGTGTGAAGAGGAGAAGGTGGGGAGAGGAACTGCCAGACAGTCACCTCCATTCATGTCCAGAGCTGCCCTAAGTTCTCAATATAGTGATGTCTACTTCCACTGGCCTGCCACAATAGCTGGCCTATCATGATTTTGCCATGGAAGAGGGAGAAAATGAAGATACTCTCCCACCTTAAGAGACTCTTTGGGACTGGTAGCAGACAGGAGAGAGGGAGCCTATTTATTCAATAATTTACCCACTAATGGGCCACTTATACACTAGTGGATGCGCCATCACTTGCTAATACAGGTCCCCAGTAGGCTCACCCGTACAAGGATATGTAGGACACGGGAAAGAATAAATAAATTGGGCTGGGAGGAAGTGGAGGTAGGTAGTTGGGGATGAAGTCATATAAATTCATTGTGTTTGTACATGAAAGCATTGAAAAATTAAAAAAAGAATGGCAGGCTTGCCCTCATGCTATTTGCCATATCACAAGATGTCTCTCTAGGTATTCTCATCTGCAGGTGCCATGTTCCAGGTAATAAAGTACTGTCCCAGGGCCACCGATGTTCTACATATTGCTGCATCGTGTAGACGCATCACAGACTCACTAATCCCAAGGTAGATCTTAAGACCAGCTGGGGACTATGTTGAAGGAAGTGATGACTTGGAGCTCTCAGATACAGTTCCCAGTGCTCAGTGTTTGTCAAACAAAAAACTATGATCGATCTATTTAAGAAATTTCCTAGTATTCAAGGATATTAGTTTCCATAAAAGGATCCAACATAACTCAGAAACAGCTGAGAAGATTCCTACCTCAAAGATACACACACATACACACACACACACAGAGAGAGAGAGAGAGAGAGAGAGAGAGAGAGAGAGAGCATTGGATAGTCGGTTCTCTTCTTCCACCATTTCTTCTACCATGTAGGCTCTGGGGATTAAAGTCAAGTCTGTAGGGATAGGCCCTTACTCACTGAGCCATTCACTGGTCCCCTGAATTTCCTTTTCTTTCTTTTGTGTTAAAGAAGGCACTTAAGTGTTTATGCCTGTGGAGACCCAAGGGATCTGAACTCAGGTCTTTTTGGTTGGGAAACGAAGGCTTTAATCTCTGAGCCATCTCACCAGTCCCCCTTCTTCTTTTTTTAATCCCTTAATTGCCCTCTTCAAACACCCAGTACTTTTTGACTATCTCCTTATGTTTAAAGTGAGACATCAGATGCAATAAGAATTTCTCCTCTTTTTCCCCCTCTCCTCTCCTCCCCTCCCTTTTGCCCTCCCCTCTCCTCCCCTCCCTTTCCCTCCTCCTCTCTCCTCTCCTCTCCTTCCCTCCCCTCTCCTCCCTTTCCCTGCCTTCCCCTTCCCTCCCTTACTCTGCTCTCCTCTCCTCTTCTCTTTTTTCTTCTCTCTCTCTCTTTTCTCTCTCTGTAGATGAGTATATTTTGGTTACCTAAGAGCCACTTGTTGGATGATTTGAAAGAACCATTTCGGTAGGAGATTCCCCCTCTTCTCTGCCCTGTACCATACAAATTCATTGCAGGTGGCCAAGGTCTAGACCTGGTGTTCGCGGGTTCTTCTTAGCCTCTTCCTCGAGAGTGAAATGAAAGCTCATGCATGTTGCAAAGTAGTGATGGAACTTAATTCAAAGCAATGGAGGAGATCAGATATACTCTGAAGGTTAATATCAGGCAATGTGACTGAAGACACTCGGGGCACTGATGATGTTTTCATTCTTCCTTTCATGGGCTCAAGGAAAGAAGCTTGATTGGTAGGGAGGCAATTTGGATGGTTCTCCATTTTGGCTGAAAGGCTTAGATAAGCTGTTGGTCACTGTTCATGTTGCTTATCATCATGCATCTTATTTTAATCATAATATGCAGACCCATTTCTGCACAAGCAGAACTACCTGCACAGGTAAGCAGGAAATATTCCTTAGAAATTCACTTGGAGTTCATGATTTGTCTTATTGTACATGCACCCAAAACTAGTTCATGCCAAACAAGCCCATCCCTTTTGGCTTCAGGATGTATTGTGGGACATGTTTGAATAGAGACTATCCAACTTTGATGGTCATTGGGGGAGGAAAAACTTTCTCCATTGTTCAGAAACATAAGAAGCAAAGCTTAGGGCTATGTATTCATTCAGTTCAATGCAGGTAAATGTCCGAGGCTACTAACATGGTGTTGAGTACATTATTTGGAGAGCAGTATGCATACATAGTATGTGCAGGTAAAGATCTCAGGTCATCAACAGATTATTTGACACATTATTAGGAGAGAAGCACGTGTATAGACCAAAACAAGGAGAGTACCCCATTGTTAAACTATTTCTTATGCCTGCCTGCCTCTCATGACTGTTTTTCTTTGCCCTGGGTGTATCCCCAGATAAACATTTTTCTATCTCCAACCCAGGGTAAATAGCTAGAGTTGCCAGAACTTAGTGAGCAAAAGCAGACCACTTGGCATTCACTTGTAGCTTTTCAAGTAATTCCCCTATTTGAAGATTGATACCATTATCCTGTGAGTAGGAGTTCTGAATCTAGAATCAACTTGTATTCAACCACTATAAAAAATAACCCTCCAGTTTTCTACCTGCATTGGGAAAACCAGACTGTGTTGGGGTGGGAAATATGGTGTCTTTTTTAACATATACACCTTTAATTACTCCTTCTGCTTTGAGTTGCTTGCATTTCCTGTCTCACCTGTTTCTGCATTTCTCTAAGACTAGCTTTACCCTGGCTCTCGCTACTAAGCATTGTTCACTCATCCATCTGCCTTTCAACCTCTGAAGTTTCGGTTTTTCTAATCTTGACTTCTTCCCTTCTACTATATACTTAGTTCACAGTATTTGTAGATTTTTGCTCTCCAAAGTTACAGCAACTGATGAATTAGTGAAAAATGACCTGTTGCCACGAGAGGAGACATAGGTTAGGTCTGTGTGAGCTTGTTGTCAATGCATTACCTTCTCTTCTATGAATTTCCATTTAAAGATGCTTTACTTAATATACATTGTGGATTTATTCACATTGAACTTATGGACAATAGTACTATGATTCATGCTTGAGTGCACTTCATAGACAGAACTCTAGAAGTATATGGAGGCCACATTAAACCGTGAACTCAACAACAAAAAATACAAACATTTGGAAACGTGTCACTAGGTAGACTGAAAAGGACATTACTTTGCAGAATAAGTGATGATAAAAGGATAGACCATCATTTTTATGTTTCTAGAATGGTTTCCAGAAGTACTAAAAGGAAGCAGTGCAAATAAGTTTATCAAATTCACCACATTTAATCCAAAACCTCTTCTTACATCATGAATGTAAACTTAAAACAAAACGTGAGGGACTGAGGATATAGCTCAGTGGTACAGTGCATGTTTAGCATTTTCAAAATACCATGTTCAATCGTTCTGTAAAAAAGAATTGTAAAAGAGTGTGTTGTGGGAATGTAAACTGATGCAGCCTTGGAAAGTCACTAGGGACATCCTTAAAGAACTAAGCGTAGAATACCATATGATCCAGCTATATCCCTCTTGGGTGTATACCTGAAGGTTCCTAAATCCACATGATCATAAGCATAAGCATAATATAATCCACAAATAGTGCTGTAATATTCATAATAGTCAAGAAATGGGATTAACCTAGATATTTAGCAACAGATTAATGGGTAAACAAAATGTGATATATGGTGGTAAATGGTATATGCATGCAATGGAATTTATGTTTCCTTTGTGTATTTACTAGAGAGAGGCAGACAGGTGCAAGGACAGTGAACAGGAGCACACAAGCCATAGCAAACATGTGGAGGTCAGAGGACAGCTTTCAGAAATCTGGTCCCTCCTTTCCACCCCATAGACTCTGGAACCCAAACTCAAGTCTTAGGTTTGTACACAGCTGCCTCTAACTGCTGAGCTATCTTATGGCCCTACAATGTAATTTTACTCAGCAGTAAGAAGAATGAAATCATGACATGGAAAGTGGATGAACTGAAGTATCATGTCATCAACATGCAACACAGTAAGCAAAATAAGTCGGATTCGGAAAGACAAGTATTACATTTTTTTCCATATGAAGGACCAGACTTAAGTCTAAAGTGTGTGTGTGTCTGTGTGTGTGTGTGTGTGTGTGAGAGAGAGAGAGAGAGAGAGAGAGAGAGAGAGAGAGAAAGAATGAGAAGAAGGAGATCTAACAGGAGGGGGAACAAGAAAAGACAATAGAAACATATATCACAAATGAAAAGGCGTAAAACATTATTTGGGGAATGGCCAGAAACAGAGAAGGGGAAGAAAGAAGGCAGTGGGGGAAGAGGAATAAATGAATAGAAGCAAAGAATCATGATATATGAAAATGTCACAATGAAACCCATTATTTGTTTTTTGTGTGTTTTTTTGATATATTTTATTTTTTTAACATTTTTTATTATTATTTCCGCTCATACAAACTTAATAGGTACACCGGTTCCCTCCCTCCCTTCTCCTTCCCCCGACCTCCCTCTTCCCCCTCCCCTCATCCCTCCCTCTCCATTCCCCAGTGCCTCCCCCACCAATCCCCAGAGAATCCTTTAATGTGCATGCCAGACTCTCCTCTGGGCCCTCCTCTCCGATGACATACAAGGACCCAGTGGCATTTCCCTGAACCCTTTCCTGTGTTCCCCTTAAGCATAGGAACACTACTATGGCTGTCAATTCCCTTGCCTCCAAGGATCTTGGTGCGTTTAGCAAATGCTAGACTTTGTGGGGTCAATAGTGTGTTGGACATCGCGCAGGGCATGCAAAGTCCAATTATGATTGCTTTGGCCCTAACTTGTATGGAGTATCTTGCATATCATTGCTCCTCCCATCATTGTGCTCTTACAATCTTACCACCCCCTCTTCTGCAAATTTCCCTGAGCTTCAGGATAGGGAGAGATTAGGTTGGCCTAGTTCTAGGTGGTTGATATAGAGTCTCTGAAGTTCTGGATTATGGTTCGTTGATTTTCTTTTGCAGTTTTGCTGCTCCTGCAATGTCCTTCACTCCATCCTGATGGATATTGTATGTCACCCCCTGGCCAGAGATAAAAAGCTGTTAAACTAGAGTCTTGTTATAAGAGTATATTCAAAGGTAGATGTAATAAAAGTAGGAAACCGAACTGAGGGGGTATGATCTCACCAGAAGGGGAGGACATATAGTCTGGCAGATAAAAAGTAACCATTTTGCAAATGGGTGATTGAAACCCATTATTTGTATGTTAGACAAAAATTAACTTAAAAGGAGCAGTATATGTGGTATACTATATATAGTACATCTCTTCTCAGTAACTTTGCTAAATGTCACTACAGGGATGGTTTAAGAACATTCTTCACAGAAGTTACTTACGCCATGGAAATCAACAAATTCTCCAACGCAAGACTTTTTTTCCTCAGGGAGACCATTGTTGGGCATTAACCTAGCATCTCACTCTCTGAAACCAACTATAACTTCACTGGAGATTCACCAGTGTGTTCCGTGTCCCCTGGGGTGCAGACTCAGGAAGCTGAGAAATTGGCACACACTTATGCGACGTAAACGTACAGTCTCATTCTGATTTTATGGTCACTAGCATTAACCATGACAAGTACCGTGTGAGACTTTGGAACGTGGTAATGAAAGCAGCGGGTCATCTCAGGAGCCTCAGAAACGGATGACCTCCAGCCCCCTTGAAGTCTGGAACTGAGGAAAACAGATCAGAGGCAAAGGGAGGAGTTCTCACTAAAGCCTGGAATGCGCATTCGCCACCCGAGTGTGTATAAAACAAGTGAAGAAGACTAAGAGAAGAGTTATGAGGAAACAAACCATGCCAGAGAATGAGCTGGGGAAGGGCAGAAGCTTCTATGTCAACATACGGAGACAAATAGCTATTGGTAAACTAAATGGAATCATACTGTGGAGGAAACGCTCTTTAAAATAATTAATGATTCTTTTTATTTATTGTGTGAAGGTGCATATATGTATGTATGTATGTATGTATATAATGCATGCATGTGTGTATGTGTGAGTCGTAGAGTATATGCTTATTGTGTGAGTGTGAGTGTAGTAATGTGTCCACAGAGCGTGTGGACAATCCTTGAATGTCATAACTCATCTTTCCACCTGTGTAAACCGAGCTGACTGGCCCACTGGCCTCAGAAATTCTCGGTCTCCACCGGGAGGCAACATCATACGGGATCTAGGGACCCAAACTCCAGTCCTCAAACTTGTGTGGCAGGTGCTTCACTTGTTAAGCCATCTTTGCAGCCTGTTAATTCATTTTAATTGTCCAAGTTAATGATTTTCTACACAAGCAAATATCATGTTTTGATTGCATAAACTCTTCCTTCTCCCCATTTCCCCCCTTGATTATCCTCTTTCCCTCACTCCCTTGCTCTAACAAAAGCTCTATTTTCTTTTCTTTTTTTTAGTTTTTGTATGTGAAAGAAAATGTATTTGTTTTTCTGTGTCTAGTTTATGTCATTTAATACACACAATGAGAGGTGAATGACCCATACACTGTGCTAGTTTTCTGACCTATTAATATTGCTGTGAAATGAGAGTCAATAGTTTTTTTTTCTCTGAGCAGTAGCGCTAAAGAAGTTGGTTGAAACAATTATTCCAGGAAAATTCAAGCGTGGATGATTACTCTTCCAGCTCTCAGACACTGTGTTATACGATGCACACCTCCAAGTCTGCTGTCATAGCGATTTCTTTGTTATTGTTCCAAACTGTGTGGGGAACCTTGAAGCATGTATGCCGGAGAGAAGGGTGACTGGTGGAGTCATAAATGCAAAACTTACTTCACAGAAATATTCCTGCTTTACTGTCTCCCCAAGTAAATGGAAAGTCTTTATTAGGCTGGTCAAGGAATAAAGCCAAAATGTTTCTCCTGAGTTGTTTGGCTTTTTCCTCATAGAACTGAAGCTTTTGTAAATGACATTGTCAGGTTTCTCTATTCCTTTTAACTGTTAACAATGCATTTCAAACTTAGTTTTGGCAGTGGTATTGACAGTTGTTTTTTAATTAATTTTTTTTCCAAAGGATTTTCTTTGGGTTATCATCGCCACAATCAAGGAATTCATTTACTTTATTTTTCAGTTGAAAAACAACAGAAACTTCATTATCTTTTTTTCATATGTGTGTATGGGGTGCATGCGCACATGTGCGTGCATGCATGCATGTGTGTGTGTGAGCGCGTGCATGCGCGCAGGCGCGTGTGTGTGTGTGTGTGTGTGTGTGTGTGTGTGTGTTGCCTGTACAAGAGTGCATTTGAGTATGTGTACCTGTGGAAGCCCAAGGGTAATATTGGAAATCATGCTAAATTGCTCTTCAACCTTATTGTTCTGCTCACAGACTTCGCCTTCCAGGGCTGGAATTACAGTCTCCAAGATGCACACTTTAGAGTCCCCCACACAGAGTTTGGAAGGATAACAAAGAATCAATATGACAGTTGGCCTGGAGGCACGCATCATACTGCACAGTGCCTGAGACCTGGAAGAGCAATTATTTACATTTTGAGTCCAGAATTTTCCTGGAAATTACTACCACCAAATCTTCCAAGCATTTTTATGTAAGATCTAGGGATATGAACTCAGGTTCTTTTTTTGGGGGGGGGGGGCAAAGGCTTTATTTAGCTCCCAAGCTTTCTCCTCAGCCCTTAAAAATTCAGCATCTTAAAGTGTATAAATTCACTCAGGAATATCATGGAAGAAGGGATGGAGAGAACTAAGAGCCAGAGAATGGGGAGTACTTCCTAACAGTGTCTTGTGGACATAAGGCCACTACACCCACAAGCTCACTGTACCAGTGCTCACCCTATACAAATCTCCACAGATGGGGACTATCAACATTACATCATGGAGGGGCAAGAGCTTCTGTGGGTCCACCCCTCTAAGTAGTATTTCTGGTTAATATAGCTGGTAGAAGGGAAAGGAAAGAAGAGACGCTTTGTAACTGTGCTAGGAATCACTCTTCACTCTGGCGGCTCAGTTTCTTCATGTCTTCAACCCTTCAACCCTCCAAGTCTTTAGCATGACTCAAGACTCTCTAGGAATCCTCCAGCCTTCAGCTCCATGTTTCAGTAGTCACTGCTGCTAATATATTGCCTAGGCTGCTGCAGATTCCAGGCATATGTCAATGCAGACAACCTTAATAAATGCAGTGGGATACATCATGTGCACACACACACACACACACACACACACACACACACACACATACACACACACACACACACAGAGTGGGGAAACTTATTAGGAAACAGATTTTCAGTTGGAGAAGGAAGGTGATGAGACAGGTAATATGGGGAAGAAAATGTCAAAAATTCATCCTGGATTGCTCTACCTGTTTATTGCTTTGCTCTGGGGTTTCCCAGGCTTTGCCTACCACCCAGTATTTTTATGTGGGATCTGGGGATCCAAACTCAGGTCCTTTTTGCTTTAACCCCTAGGCTTCAGAGAGAATCTCAGTTTTCCAATTATAGAAGGACAAGCTAGAACCAGAGTATGCAGATGTAAGTTAACCTCCTCACGGAGTGGGAATCCAATTAGCAGCAACTTCTCTTCTGGTTTGCCATCCTCTATCTATGTGCAATCTCTTCCCCTTGGTCTGGGGAAATGAAGGAGGATTATAAATATCCATCCCCAAAGTACATTGCGAGGATTCAATAAAAAGCATATATGAAACTTTTAGTGCTGATCTAAAAACCTAGAAAAAACTTAACAAGAAACACTCTCATCTTCACCATCACCATCATCATCATTGTTATCACAAAGATGAGTGTTAGGGGGATGAGGAGATACACATCAATAAAGCATGAACTCTCACATAAAAATCATGCAAGCATGTGATTGTTATCACAGTGCTGGGGAGGTGGAGACAGGAGAAAACAAGGGACACACTGGCCAGGCTGCTCAGCTTAATTGTCAAGTTCCAGGCCACAGAGAGATCCTGTATCAAAAAACAAGGAGAGGCCAATGGCTCAGCACACCACACCACACCACACACACACACACACACACACACACACACACACACACTAATATTGATAATAATAGTAATAAAGAAGGTGGACAGCACTTGGGGAATGACACCCAAGGCTGACCTCTGACCTTCAAGGCCAGAAACACATACTACATGCACAGGCACATACACAGATAAACAAGAAAGATGAGCACAGGAACATAGGCAGGCATCAAAGTTAAAACAGAGTAGACACAGAAGCCACATATGAATCTACAGAGCATGACAATGGTAGGGTGTGGGTCTTCAAACAATTATGCAGAATTTGCAAATATAAAATATACACACAAAGCACCCTCAAATGTGCATGCTGCTTCTCCATCTTGTGTGCTTAAAGCACAGCAGTTAGCAAGGCTAAGGATGCATACTCATGGGAGAACTTATATCCTTAATTAAAGGATATAAAGGTGGATAGATAACAGAAACAAAGTCACTGGAAGGTAACACAGAATTACCACAAGGTCTAATGGTGCTGCTTCTAGGAATATATTTAAGACAAATTCAGTATATCAGCTAATACATGGAGTGACTTTGGGAGCCTGTGGGAATGTTCTGTAATTTGATAGTGGCGATGCTTGCAAAAACAGTTATACTTAGATACAAGAGTTGACTTGTCAGTTGAAGACTCAGAGATCTGGGCACATTTGTTAAAAACTGGTAGTTAAGTCCAGAGTAAGCCTGCAGGAGATTGATTGGTGAGGAGGGCCAAGTCCAGGGTAGGTGAGACTAGGCCCTGGGCAAGTGAATGAAAGTTGGAGGGAGCTGGTTAAGGACGTTGGCACTCTTTGGTACACTTGATCGTTGGCTTTTAAAGCCAAGATTTATTATAGATGTGGCTTTTCAAATGGAGAAACTGTATTGTGCCTCAGTGGGCCTCCATGGTTGCTGTGTGGGACATCTCAGATCTCTCCAGCCAATAGTGTTAAAAACTAGGACAACATCCTGACGGAAATCATGAACACCAGATTCATGGGGTTGTGATTGTACATGAAATGTCCCCAATGGTGTAATGTATATGAACACTAGGAACTCACTTAGTATTTTAGAAGGTTATGGAAACTTTAGGAGGTGGAGCCTCATTAGAGAAAGGGAGACTTGAAGATTTGAAAGCCTGCTTTTTTTCCAGGAGTTAGTGTATTTTCTGTTGTTTGTTGTGTTAGGGATGTCAAGCTTTAGACCATGGTGATCTGATAGGATACGGGATAGAATTTCAACTTTCCTGTATATGTGTAGATTCGTTTTGTGGCCCAATATGTGATCTATTTTGGAGAAAGTTCTGTGTGCTGCTGAGAAAAATGTGTATTCTTTGGTGCGAGGATGAAAAGTTCAATAGAGATCTGTAAGGTCCATTTCTTTAAGGGTTTGATTAAGTTCCAAAGTATCTCTGTTAAGCTTTTGACCTGTTCATCTATCCCATGTTGAGAGGGTAGTGTTGAAATCCCCAAGAATTATCATTTTGGGATTGATTTCTCACTGTAGATGCTGTACGGTTTGCTTAATGAATGTGGAGGGGACCATATTAGCTGCATATATGTTCAGTATTGTGAAGTCTTCCTGGTGAATTGTGCCTGTGACTAAAATGTAGTATCTATCTGTGCCTCTTATGATTTTCTTTGGTTTGAAGTCCACTTTGTCTGATAGCATAATGGCTACCCCTGCCTGTTTCCTGGTTCCATTAGCTTGCAGAATTTTGGATCAGCCTTTTATTTTAGGATGTGCTTATCTTTTATGGTGAGATGAGTTTCCTGAAGGCAGCAGATTGATGGGTTGTGTTTTTTAATCCAAGTTTGTAATCTGTGTCTCTTGATTGGTAAGTTAATTCCATTGACATTTACTGTTATAATAGAGAAATTATTTTTAATTCCAGACCTTTTATATGTTTAGTGGCTTTTGTAAGTGTATTATTTGGCTTTTAGGTTTTGGTGGTATTATACTTCCCTTCTCTTCTCCTGGATATGCTTGTTTTTTTCTTCAAGCTTGAGTATCATTTCTAGAATTTTTAAAATTTATTATTTGTTCAATGTGCATGTGCGCATGTGTGTATGTATGCGTGTGTGTGTGTGTGTGTGTGTGTGTGTGTGTGTGTGTGTGTGTAGAACCACGGGCGAATTTGGGAACCACCATGGACGCCTTCACCTCCTCCTTGTTTATTCTGCCCCGGGATTCACAGGCTCTGCCCCACCAGGACCAGAAACACAGGCTGCCCCGCTTCCGCCCGGCGTCTATACATGGTTCTAGGATCCGAACTCAGGACCTTCCATCTGCAAGGCAGAGGCTTAACCCCTGAGTCACCTCTCCAGCCCCTCATTTCTAGAATTTTTTGAAGGCCTGGTTTGGTAGACATGTAAGCCATCAAGTTGTCTTTGTGCTGGAAAACTTTTCTTTCTCCCTAGATCATGATGGAGGTATATCAGCCTGGGTTGACATTTTTGCTCATTTAATACTTGAAGTACATCTCTCCAAGCTCTTCTTGATTATAGATGGGAGGGAAGAAGAAGGAGAGTCCCACCAGCAATGGGGAGAGAGGATCATGCTACAGTGGAGAAAATAGGCCACCGTCAAGGACTGCAAGTAAGTAATGAGATATCTGATTAAGCTCACAAACTTTCCTTCCTGGTCACTTGCAACTGTTGGTGTGTGATCTCACCAGGGCATACAGTCTGGCAGATAGAAGGTAACCATTTTGCAAATGGGAGACTGACCCCCCCACTCACCATAGTCTCCTACTCTTATTCCATCTACCTTTGAATCTACTCTTACAATAAGACTCTATTTTAACAGCCTTTTATCTCTGGCCAGGGGGTGACATCCAATGTTGCTGAATCCTCCACCGGGTTAGCGGGGGGAACAGAGGAAATGGCGGGGCCTCGTGGGCTCAAGGGGAATGGGTGAGCCAGCAATGGAGTCACCACCCAGACCCCAGGAGTCAGACAAGAAGCAGCAAGCAGAGGACGAGTTGGCAGAGGAAGTGTTTGGGCTTATATAGGATCAGGGTCCAATCAGGTGTGGCCACCACTCTGCTTGGGGGAGGGAGGGAGCAGCCACCAATCATTTAGCTGTTTACTAAGTGTCCACGTTAGATGGCCACTTCCCATTGATTATTTATCCGTCCTTCCCATTGGTTGTCCATCCCTTTGCCTGTATGGTTCCTTGTTCATGTTCAGGTTTGTCTGTAGCCAGACCTCCTGGATTTGGGAGCCTGGGCTAGGGCCTCTCTGAATCACTAGTGCCACATTTTCACCCCTTTATTAAATTTTTCAGTGGGGACCATGATAGCTGGGGGACCCCGAGCCTCTTCAGCTGCGTGGAATATAGGTGACTGTGCCTATCTTAGGTTGGACACCACCCTCGTGTGGAGCCTTACCCAGTCATGAGACCATCACAGAGAAGGAATCATGGTCCCAAAGGGGAACTCAAGCAGTGGCAGAGAAAAGGAAGTTTTGTCAGGACGGGAGCAGGCAGAGGGGCTGTAGGCACAGAAATGATGTAGAAGAGCTGGGGAGACATAAATCAGAACTAACAATTGTAAATGAGTAAGTCATAGCTTCAATAGAGGACAGCCAGGCTTACAATGGGCATTTGGTGATCTTAGGAATGTCCAAAGCCTGAATGGATAATTTGAGGACCTGGAAAGCAAGCTTTGTTATTTCAGAAATACATGAAAAAACCTGTAAGAAAACTTGTATGAAAGAAAACTTACAATCTATTAGAAAAATAATTGTGACAGATATAAAACATAAGTAGTTAAGGTCTTAGATGTTATCAAAATTATTTGTTCTTATTTTTAAGTATGCATACACGTATTTAAAAATGACATGCCAAAATTTTAATAATAGCATGCAACACAAATGAAAAAAAATTGAAGTGGCCACAGACCCAAGACACACAACATGTAAATATAGAACATATAAACATACAAGCACATGTACTGGCAACTGTACAATTTACCAGCAATTGTCTTAAAATTACCCTTGAAAGCTTTATCAAAGGCAGATTAACATTTAGGAAAACCTTATTTAAAACTAGACCTCATATTAGTTAAGTCCGGCAGCTTAGCTTAATTATGAAAAACATCTAGAAAGGAAAAGCATCCTCATCCATAGTCCATTCCCACATTTTCTCTGAGGGGATCCAAGGTGCTAAAACTATAGCCTCATTCCAAAATTCCTCCAGGCCAGCAACATTAACCTTGAGGCCTCTAGTCTCTAAGAGAGATTTTAAGACACATATTAGGAGACGAGTATCTGGGAGACCAGTATCGTCTGAAGCAGAAAATACAGCCAGGAAAGAGGAGGAGTCAAGAGCTACAGGAAGAAGAGGAGGGAAGCCGATATCATCAGGGGGTGGAATGCCCCCCCATGTCCCTGTGAGCCCTCTGCAGAGTCCTCAACCAGGAAGGGGGAGGGAAGGGATCTAGAGGAAGAACAAAGGACTGATTTCAGGTTCTCTCCACAAGTTACATTGTAGCAACTAATCACTTCCTCAGTGGAGGATCCTTTAAGGCTGTTATGATGCCATAACAAAGTTTACTTTCCAGGTCCTCAGATCATCCATTCAGGCTTTGGACAAAGACCGGTTGTAAGCCTGGCTGTCCTCTATTGAAGCTATGACTTACTCATTTACAATTGTTAGGTTCTGATTTATGTCTCCCCAGCTCTTCTACATCGTTTCTGTGCCGGTGCCGCCTACAGCCCCTCTGCCGGCTCCTGCCCTGACAAAACCTCCTTTTCTCTGCCACTGCTTGAGTTCCCCTTTGGGACCATGATTCCTTCTCTGTGATGGTCTCATGATTGGTAGTCAGTGATGGGTAAAGCTCCACACAAGGGTGGTGACCAACCTAAGACAGGCACAGTCACCTATATTCCATGCAGTTGAAGAGGCTCAGGGTCACCCCAGCTATCATGGTCCCCACTGAAAAAATTTAATAAATAAAAGGGTGAAAATGTGGCACTACTGATTCAGAAAGGCACTAGCCCAGGCTCCCAAATCCAGGAGGTCTGGCTACAGACAAGCCTGAACAAGGAACCATACAGGCAGAGGGATGGACAACCAGTGGAAGGAGAAATGAACAACCAATGGGAAGTGGCCATCTAATCTGGACACCTAGTAAACAGCTAAATGATTGGTGGCTGCTCCCTCCCTCCCCCGAGCAGAGTGGTGGCCACACCTGATTGGACCCTGATCCTATATAAGCCCAAACACTTCCTGAGTAAAGCTGAGTCTGCAGCCAACTCATCTTCTACCTGCTGCTTCTCTCCTGACTCCCAGGGTTTGGGTGGTGACCACATTGCCGGCTTACCCATTCGCCTCATACCCACGAGGCCCCTGCCATTTCCCCTCTTCCCCCTGGCTGGCCCAGTGGGGATTCGGCAACAATCCAATACCCATCAAGATGGAGCTAAGGGCGGTGCAGGAGCAGCAAAACTGAAAAAAATAATCAACAAACCACAATTCAGAACATTAGGGACTCTATATCAACCACCTGGAACCAGGCCAGCCTAATCTCTCCCCATTCTAAAGCTCAGGGAAAATTTGCGGAAGAGGGGGGCGGTAAGATTGTAAGAGCACAAGGATGGGGAGGAAGCAATGATATGCAAGATACTCCACACGAGTTAGGGCCAAAGCAATCATAATAGGACTTTGGATGACCTGCGCAATGACCAACATATTGACCCCCCAAAGTCTAGCATGGATCACAGGCACTAGGATCCTTAGAGGCAAGAGATTAACAGTCACAATAGTGGTCCCATACTAAAGGGGAACACAAAAAAGTACTCTAAGCAAGCTACTAAGTCCTTATACATCATCAGAGAGTAGGACCAAGAGGGAAGTTTGACATGCACAATAAAAGATGCTCTAGGGGTCGGGGGACAATGGGAGTAAGGGAGGGGGGAAAGGAAAAGAAAAAAGGAGGAGGGAGCAAGAGGATCCAGGGAGGGGTGGAGGGAGGGAGAGGAATGGGGTACCTATCAAGTTTGTATGAGTGGAAAAAATAAATAAATATAAAAAAAGATCTGAAAACCTGGCACCATCTCCTCCTATCTACTCTCTCTGCAGTCTGACTGCAGACACAATGTAACAGCCCCTTCATACTCCTGCGCCATGCTTTCCCCACCATGATGGGTTCTATGTTCTCAAACTGTGAGCCAAAATAAATGCTTTCTTCCTTAAACTATTTCTTGTCAGGTATTTGATCACAGAAAGGAGAAAAGGAACTAATTCACATGGTAACCAAAAACACTGCTTTAAAAAATATGGCAGATTTCCTCAAAAGCAGAAAATCCACTCAACTTCTATTTGCCAAAAGTATAAAGTGAGGTATACGTTTACTATTGAGCAGGTATTATATATGCAGAAAGTTAGATGAAAAAATATAGTTTTTTTCTCACTCTGTTTTATTCTTCAACTTCTTTTCCAAAGATTAGCTATCATTACAATTTTCAGATTGACTCCATTAATGGTCATCTGCTTATATAAACACATGAATATATAATATATTCATATATAGATCTGACACAAAATACTGTACATCTTCTGTATCTTGTTTAAGTCACATGATGGTTATGGATGGAAACTTTCCCATATCAGTATGTATCTACCCTCCTTGTTCTTTGTCTCCCTAATATGTTCATTTATTTTTCCCTAACATTTTTAAATTTTTTTTAATTTTTTTATTATTATTTATTCAATTGTGCGTGTGTGCGTATGTATGTGTGCGCGCATGTGTGTATGTGTGTGTGTGTGTGTGTGTGTGTGTGTGTGTGTAGAACCACGGACGAATCAGGAACCACCATGGACGCCTCCACCTCCTTCTGCCCCGGGATTCACAGGCTCCGCCCTACCAGGACCAGAAGCGCAGGCCGCCGCCGCTTCCGCCTGGCGTCTATACGTGGGATCTGGGATCCGAACTCAGGACCTTCTGCCTGCAAGGCAGAGGCTTAACCCCTGAGCCACCTCTCCAGCCCTTCCCTAACATTTTTAAATGAAATCTTTCAGGCATACAAAAAAGTTGGGGCTTTATTTCTGTAATATTTGCATACTGCTTCATTATGCAGATGTGCCACAATTCATTTTACTATTCCTTACCAACAAATACTTGCATCTTTTCGAATCATTTTCCTTATAAAAATAATGCTAAGGTAAAATCTTTGGACATAATTATTTGGCACAGATAAGAACATATCAATGGATTGATATGTTGATGAGGACAAGAATTTCCAAGAAAACAAGTTTCTGGACTTGGCACTGAGGGATTGATTACCTTTGATTAGGTTAACTTAGGTAGGAAATCCAGTGGGAAGCACTGCCCCTGGCCTGGGTTCCTGAACTGCACAGAAAAGAGAAAGGAAGCTGAGTATGCGGATTCTTTGCTCTCTGCT
This sequence comes from Typhlomys cinereus, assembly GCA_023101885.1. Lineage (NCBI taxonomy): Eukaryota > Metazoa > Chordata > Mammalia > Rodentia > Platacanthomyidae > Typhlomys > Typhlomys cinereus. The sequence continues at coordinate 2,407,825 of JALPQD010000104.1, forward strand.
TTCTGATTGCACATGAAATGTGACCGGCTGCCTCAAATCCTGATACTATGACTTCCCCATCATGAAGGACTGTACCTCAAACTATGAGCCATCCTTTCTTACAATCCTTTGTCAGAGCATTTTTGAAGTCTCAGAAAGTAATTAAGACAACAGGGCAATTCCTTGAAAGTAGAATTTGAAGGTCAATCTTGCCAAAATTTTTCCATAGATGTTATAGTAATGAATATTTACAGTAACAATGTAAGAGAGAAGCTGCTATCTCCATGCATATTAAAACTATTATCAGAACTCTTGTCAACTTAATTTATAAATAACAATCTACTGATAGGAATATCTACTTGTAGGAGTATTTTTAAATAAGAGATGATCCTGTGTTGATGGAGATGTGAGACAAAAGGAAGCTCATCGGCTGATGAGATAGCTCAGCAGATGAAGGCACTTGCTTTCAATCTTGACAACCTGAGTTCTATCTCCAGAATCCACATGGAAGAAGTAGAAAATTGACTCTTGAAAGTTGACCTCTGATCTCTACACACAATGTCTTGGCATGCATGTACATGCATAAAAAAAGGAAATTTGTGTCTTAGGTAATTAATAGAAGCAAAATTGATTCAACTTCCTGTTAGCCATAGTCCTTTGGCTACATTAATAGCATCCCTAGAAAAGAGGTAATCAGACAAGGCGTTAATGACATTTATCAAAGCATTTTCATAAGAGGAAAATAAAAGAAACAACCAATTAAGTAGATTTTAAAATTGTATCATGCTATATCTTTATAATTATTATAACTGAAAATATTTTTAAACATATATAACCATATTCTTATAGCAAGATGTTTACTGTTTTTTGCTACATGGTGTGTACGGTCTATTAAAAAACTGTTCATTGTGATCTCATTTAGAGGAAGATACATATAAATACAGAGAGTTATTGTTAGGGAAACAAATGCTATCACACAGATACACACACATAAATATATGTTTATATTCACCAGTACATAGATATCTCTCTAGAACAATTACTGTAAAAATATGTATATTTAATGGAAAGTATAATAATTTTTCAGACCATGAAAGATTGCTTATTTTGCAAATATTAATTGAAGATTTTTAAAATGTACTTTGTTTTTGTTTTTACTCTTTTACAATCTCATCCATGTAGACAATGCATTTTGATCATAGATCCCCTATCTTCCCCTGGTCATTTCCCTAGCATGTCTACCTCTTGCCTTTATGTTCTAATTTTTTAAAGCAGACAATATAAAATAATACATAAGCAATAAAAGAAAATACAATAAGGATGCAGATAGTTGTGATTGAGCTCCCAGTTCCACGTGGTTGAGAACATATGATAAAGCTGAAGAATAGCACTTTTGTCCATCTTCTAGTAAGACTAAGTTCATGACGTGAATACACAGAGCCACAGCCCATAGGAGGCCCATGCACATTGTGGGCACACGGAGCTCCAATTCACAGGATATAGTGGTAATCTAAAAAATAGTTCATTTATTTATATGAGAAAGAAAAGGGGAACAGATCAGGCATGCATGCTATGTCATGCATGTGGAGGTCAGAGGACATCTTTCAGAAGCAAGTTCCTTCCTGTCACTATGTGGACTCTGAGGATTGAACTCAAGTTACCTGGTTGTTGCCTTAACCCAAGGAACTATCTTACCAGCTCTTATTATAGCACCAATAGAATTGTTAGATGCTAACAGTTAATTTATTCAGTTGACACTAAGTTCCTGCTTTGCATGAGTCCAAACTCCTCAAAGTACACCAACAGTGAACTGTGACCTCTTTGTTTAAGTGTGAAAAGTTTCATTCAAGTAAAATCTTACTCTGTATCCTAATTTGTAGACACAGAGGAGGCCAAGGTGGGACTGTAGATGCAAACAAACCTGGTATTACATCCATCAGCCTCCTCCTGTTTCCTCTACCCCCTCGGTCCCTGAGCACTTTGCAAGTACTTTCCCTGTGAGAAGCCCCCAGATAGTCACTGTTCATAATAAATTGCTTTTGGGCTTTGCAGATGGAGTGATTGTCAACATTTAGTTTTTGTCAGAAGCCTGGAGAACTTGATAAGACATCTCAAGAGTGAAAGTCAGTTGGTCGGAGTTCGATCCTAAAAATTCTCATTTCTTACCCTTTCCCATGCCAGGCAGATGCTGTTGGTCTGAGGGCCACGTATGAGAATCCCTGTCCTGAGTTGTCCTGTGGAGAACTCATTTCACCCTCGGCGGCCACGAGGAGAATGTCACTTTCAGGGACATAATCAGAAAATGTCAAGATAAGAATTAAATGTATTCCTCCCAACGTTTGTGGTGCTTGATATGATACAGTTCATTTTTAATGTATAAGAGAAGGATCTAATATTTGAGCAAGATTACCCTACAGTTCCTCTTTTGTCATTTGAAAATAGAAAGTGGCGCTGCATTTATGCTGGAGGTAAAAGTTAGAAAAATTAAAGACACAGGGAAAAATGACATAGTGTTTATTATTGCATAATTTTCTTTCCTGTGTGTTAGAGCAACTTTAGGAAAACAACAAATCTCTCAGAATTCAAGTGTTTGAAATGCACACTGCCTGCGGACTGATGTTCAGTATATACAAAAATGTGCATCTTTGAGATGGACTTAAGGTTGTCTGCTGAGGATGAATTAAGATGATTACACTAATTTACCTCCCTTTACCCTTTTTCTTAATGAAGGAAGAACGCTGGACTAGAAGTAGGAAGCCTAAAAAGTCTAGTCTTAGAGCTGCATCACTGACTACCACCACCTTACCTGTGGGCCCCAGACTCCTTGAAGATGAGGGAATCCGACCACAGAAGTCACTTGCATCTCTAAATGACTGTATTGCACAAATAGTATTTGGCGGAGGAAAGGAGGGAGCACTGCTGACTGCTGTGGTAGATACTGGGCTCATCCTTCCTGAGCAGAAAATGGTCCCAGGCTTTGCAGGCAAGTCATTGAGACTGAGAGACACACATCTAAAAAGTGGAAGATGTAGAGCTGATTTTTCTTCCGAGAGTCAAGAATGTGTCCCCCCTGCTCACAACTGTACAGCATGCCCACCACCATGCAGTGTTCCCCTCCTAGCTTCTTCAACTGCTTTCATTTTTCTAACATTTGCTCTGAGTCCTTGGAGATGGGCTCCATTTGGAATTAACTCTCACTCACTTGCTCTGTAGCTGACAAGTTATTCAATGCGCATGATCCTTAGCCTCCTGGCCTGCAGAAGGAATAATAATAGCCTCTCTGCACTTTTTTTTAATGGGGATTACATGAAGTGCTGAACACAGAGCATATCCTGAATAAATAATAATTATGTTAGCTTCTTCTAGAGGTATAATCATTGTACATTTTTTTCTCTTAAACAGTTTGTTGTAAGCATTTCTTTCCTCACCCAGGATCTTCATTTTATATTTTGCAGCTGTAACTAACTTCATAAGTGCTACACTTAGTCATCTGGTGATATTTAGTTGTTTTGTTGCAGTGTAGGAGAACATAGATTTTTAGGAGCTAGATATATGCTACTATTAATTGATTTTGAATTAATTATTTGGAGTTTCTGGAGATAATAATACTTGTTTTATAGGATCGATGTGAAGATCAATTAAGATAAGCAACAGCTTTAAAACTTTGCCAGCTACACCATGTGTTATTAGTACATGTAAGTTCTTCCCCCTAGTAGGAGGGCAAGACTTAAGGTGTAGGGTCATTAAGGCAGATCTAAGGATGGCCTCCATCTCCCCCTTCACACACCTTCCAAAGCTCTGGTAGATCCAAGCGTTCTTTCCTGGGCTTTTCTTTTGGGGCCTGCCATGGCTCACAATTTTCTATGTAAGATGCATAGAAAATTTGCGTGATAAAGATGGTTAAACATAAAATCACAAACATAAATGTTTCCTTCTTGTTTCTTTACTTTTGTATGAGTGAAACTTATCTTTTAAACATTATTTTGAATGAATACTCAGCCATATTTAGACTGACTGAAAAAAAAGTGTGTTTCAATTTTACTTTCACTTGTGGTACAGATTTAGACACCAATAGAACTACCCCAAACTTTTCTTTTTTAATTCCAGCTTTTATTCTTGGAAGCTTTCATGTACAAATGCAATGACTTTGACTGTTTTTATCCCAACTCCCACTCCCATTCTGCCTCCCATTCCACCTCATGGGTTTTCCTTTCCAGCCTGTCTCCTCCCTCCTATTCCCAGGTCCCTCCGCACTGTGACCCATTGAGCTCCATCCAGGATGCCTGCATTGTGAGCACCAGGCATTCCCTGGGGGCATGAATGGCCAACTAATGAATCAACAGGCAGAGAAACGCCCCTCTTCTGTCCAGCACAGGTCCTAAGCCATCTTTCAAGGTAGTCATATCTCCTGGAATTCTCCCTACTCCATAGTGAGATGTTGACCATCTGGCTATTGTGGAAGACTAGTAGAAGTCGACATCACTGCACTGCGTTCTTGGGTGTGGCAGCCCAGATATGGACAGAGCTTCTCCCCATCCTTCCATTCTTACCACATATCTGCCATAACCCATGGTCAGTAGTGGAGAAAGAGGCAGACCAAAGCAGAGTCAAACAAAGCTGGGGGAGTCTGCACTACATTTACCCTGGCAGATTGTGGCACAACAGGATGTAGCTGATCTGGGTGGTTTTAGCAAACTCTCCATGGGATTGAGTTGTCTGCGATTGCCTTGGCTTCAGAGTTATGATCAACTGTCCACTTGCCTGATGATCCAAGACCACCAGCTGCTTTCCTTGAGCTGAAAGAAAATGAAACAGCCCCAGGCTGGATCCTAAGGTGTAAATTATAGGGAAGATGATTTGTCTGCAATTAACTTTGTATTTAACTTCACCATAATTTTTCAGAATGAACAAATTGCACATTTTAAGACAAGAAGTAAGGCTTTTAACAAGTGAAAATGTGTGGGTTTCTTCCCCCACTTATAATTCCAAAGATGAACCTATGAACTTTAAATTTATACATCGGTTTGAAGTAGTCAGCCTTTGAATTTTCTAGCTTTTAGGATGTAAGTACTTACAGAGGCATGAGCCCAGGGACTGTGCCAATTCTCTGAATCTCAGGGGGAAAGGGACCCTAAGTACAGACAGTGGAGTGCTAGGGAGGGAGGCATGGAGCAGCAGCATGTGACTTCTGCGAGGACTTGAAACACCAACGAGTACTTTCACTGCATTGAACCGCAATATGTGTTGACCACCTGTCACCTTGCTGAGTAGACTTTGAACATTACATGTTTTATAGCATTTAGGGAGTGAAAAAGATCAGTTCTCTCCAGTTACCAAATAGGTAACTAATTAAGTTCTATTTAAATATCATATAGTGATATGCTTATTACCTAAATCATCTGCAGAAGATTAACTGAGGATTTGGGGTGATTGTGAACCATCCTCATGCCCAAGTGTGAACTACAAGCTACTAAGGAGCTCTGAAAAGGGTAACTCATGGCCAGGACGGCCTGAAGTGGAGCTCTGTGAGGAGCTATGTGGTCTTCTTCTTGGTGGGATATTGGCTGCAAAGTCAAGCTCCTGGGCTCATTTTTCTGTAATGCTGCTCATTACATACCAGGATTCTCACTTCCTCAGAGAGGTAAATGTGGTTTTCAAAAGTGTATTTTTGAAAGTATCCACTGGGATTGTGGGTCTGTGGTAGAGCCTAGTGTGCTTCAAAGCCCAGGTTCAATGATAACTGAAACAAAACCTTTTAAGCAAGGGGAAGGGAAAGAAGAAAGGAGGAAAGGAAGAAAAGAAGGAGAGGGAAGGGAAGAGACGGAGAAGGAGATAAAGAAGAAAGGAAGTAGGGATGGAGAGAGGCAAGAAGGGAAGGAAGCTCCTCAATAAATGTGTACCAAATGATAGACGGCAAAGTAAATTCTCTCTTCCTGTCCCCATCTCCAAGGGAGCATCCCTAGTTCTTTCATCTGGTCTTTGCCTTGTGATCTGCTCTGCACCTGTCTTTTTACAATTAACCTATTTTGAAGACTGCATCTTTGTACAGATCTGCCACATTCTGATTAAAGACTTTTCATCATTGTGCATGTAGCTGGACCATTAGTGATGGGAGCTCCCACTGGTGGATAGTTAGATGATTTCTAATCTTTCCCTGCCTTTGATAACTGCTTATTCATTGTTTGGCATACATCAGCATATCAATAGAACACATTGTGTAAATGAAATGGTATGTTAAACAAAAACATATGTGTGGTTTATTTCAACAGTGCCACAAATCACTGGCCACTTTCCTAGCATTATAGTTCTGGCACAAACTGAAGCAAACTGCATTTGACCTTTGTAGCTCTAGGTCTCTCTCTCTCTCTCTCTCATCTCTGTGTGTGTGTGTGTGTGTGTGTGTGTGTGTGTGTGTGTGTGTGTGTGTGTCCTGTGTGTATATGTGTGGATGCTTAGTATCTTATGATCTGTGATATCATTTGTATTCCAAAGTCTCCAAATGTAAACAGCCTTTTGTGATGTGGACCATGGTCCACAGTGCTCATCTATATATCAGACATGTGGTTAGTTGAGGAACGAAGTGCTGTTAAAGGAATTTAGTTTTTACTTACCAATATTTATAAGTATAACTGTTTGGTCGTATTTATGTGGTTTATGTCCCCTATATAGCGTTTACTACTGTTGGATGGTAGAGTTGGATGTCATTATAATATATGCTTCCATTCCTCATAGTAAGATAAAGATGACATATTGCTTAAAATACTAGTCTTAGGTACCTTAAGTTGTGGTTAGGTTGTAGTTTGCTTGCAGGTTACTGATAAACTCACAACCAAAAAGTTTAGGGGAACACAAGGACAAAGCAATAAGCAGATAGAGCAATCCAGGATGACTCCTGATGCTATCCTTGAGCCTCCATTGGCACACACACAGTGCCCTTTTCTACACCCACACGCATGTACATGCATGCACGCACCTATATACAGGCAAAAAAAAGAGAAAGAAATTCTTAGAAGTTTTCAGTTTCAGTACCAATTCTGCATTTGTCAAAATGACTCCTGCGATTCAAAAATTCAGTTAGTGAGAATTTCTCAAGTGCTCACTGAAAGGTTCTGTTTGTCACTATGGTACCAAATTGATCTTTCTCCATCCATTCATCAGCCCATCTCAAGTATGTATGGTTCCAGGTAGCAGGAAAGATGACCTTATATAAGACACTAATGGATCCTGGAAAATGGAGATAATAAGTTATTGCAAAAAATAAAATGATAAATGTAAATTACCTAGCATGGTCCCTGAAACACAGATGATACAAACAAACATTCCCAAGGAGCAACTGAGATTGTGTCTGAGGTGTTTTAACAAATCATTTGCATAGTTATGCTGAGTCTTCCTTAGTGTAGAATGTTATTCTGCTGATTTAAAGAAAAAATCCAAGGGGAAACATATTGAAATATTTTCTCCAACCGGAGTATGAACAAGAAATATCAAATTAAGAGATGGTCAAAAGAATTAAAACCTAGAGCATCAGTCTCATGCGAAAGAATTATGGAAAAATGTGTTTTTCAAATATGTAAATGTGATCCTGTTTGCAGCTGGCATTTACTCCCCCTGACATTTTACCTGGAAAAGGTGAGCCATCATGCCCATGATTAATCTTAGCTGTTCATTCCCCTGTGACATAGGGGAAAAATGTTTCCAGTTCTGTAATGCTCTCTCTCTCTCTCTCTCTTGCTCTGTGTGTGTGTTCATGTGTGTGTGTGTGTATGTATGTGTGTGTGTGTGTGTGTGTGTAGATACATGTGGAATTCATGTGTGCATTGTTAGGGTGAAAAGACTTTAACTTCATATCATTTTTGCCTGCAATGTTTAAATGAAAACTACATGTGTGGTGCATACCTGAAATCTCAATAGGCAAGTGGAAGCAGAAGGATTGTAAGTTCAGGGTCATCATTGGCTATTTAGAGAGTTCAAGATAAGCTTGGGATACATAAGACCCTGACCCAAACAAACACACACATACACCCATACTCTTTCTCTCTCTCTCTCTCACACACACACACACACACAACACAGAGGCATACATGCACATACACACACACATACACACATGCATAATACAAATGTATGTTAAGCATTTTTTCTTTGTTTAACACTATTCCTTTTCCTCCCTCCCTCAGCATTTTATAAATGATACTTATACTTCCTGGATTTTTCTGATTACTCATCTATGCATACTATATAATGTATGTGCCTATATAATGTTCTCTGTGTTTTTTGATCAGTATTGTACTAGCACCTATGTTATTCTTCAGTTTGATGTTTTCTCACTACTGTCTTGGTGATTCATGATGATTGGAGATAAATTTCTTTCAAAAACTGTTCTATTATATTTCTGTGCCTCATGCTAGCTTAATTATACATATATTCTCTGAAGACTGGCATATGTACCATCTTTTTCTCAACTTCCTGATTATAAGAGAGAGAATGATAGTTTCAATCTCATAAAGTTATAAGGATAAAATTTTATTAGTAGTATTAGCTCAGCCCTAGCATGCAATTAGCATCTAACACATACTGACTATTATTATCAGTATAATTATTTGTATTATGATTAGGCAGTTTTCAAATCTTTGTTGATGCAGATATTATGCACATGACCTATGCCTAAGTTTCTTTACCTTGGTATGTAACCAAAAGTTACAAAAGTAACCAAAAGGAGACTACTAGTCCCACTGCATCCCCACACAGAAAGGAGAGAGAGAGACAGAGAGACAGAACGACAGAGAGAGAGAGACAGAGAGAGAGAGACAGAGAGAGATTCTTAGGCTCAGTTACTTTTGCCCTTTTATTAGTCTGAGGCTTAGCTGATAGAGTAGTACTGTTCACATTTAAACTGGGTCTTCCTACCTCAATTAACCTAATCTAGATAATCCCTCACAGATATACCTGGAAATTTGTCTCTATGGTGAGTCTAAACCCCTTTAAATCAACAATAAAGATTAACCATCAAGACAGTGCACAGACTTTGCCAAAGTTCTCTCCACAAGCTGATTCCAGTCCTTCTTCCTCCAACACCACGTGGAGATTACCCTTCTGCCAGCACTTGGTATTGCAGGGCCCCCACTTTTGGTAATGATGTAGATATTGAAAATATATCTGATTTCATTTTTAAGTTGTCTTCTGTTGGTGAGATTATCATGTCTTTGTCAACATTCACATTTTCTTCTTTAAGCAGACAATTTGCATTACTTGGGATTTTTGTTTTGCTTTGTTTTTTGGTTTGTTTGTTTTGAATTTTTTTGGCTGAGTTTTGTCCTTTTTTTTATTGTGCCTTGTCTGTCTAAATCTTAATCTTTTTTTCTGTCCTTTTCCTCAAATCACATCATTGAACTGCTTGCTTTTTTTCTAACTTGAGGTTATTGTATTTACTAAAGCAATTCATGCACATGATTAAAACAGCACGGGACAGAAGAGTTTGTGAAAGTCAGAAGCATCCTGCAACACATTCATCTCCAGGGTCCTTCCTACATCCCATAAGCAGGTTTTTCTAAGCTTTTCAAGCTCTTAGTCCTCATGATCATTTCCTTTGCAACACTAAACAATATGATTACATCTCTGATTCACTTTTGAACTTTGTCTCTTTACCCAGGTGTGAAAGGAATGAGTGCTTGGCTGCTAGCAGCCCCATGTGTCATACTTGCTGACTGTGCACCATTTGTTTGAGTCCTGGATGCCTTCTGCTGCTTAGTCTAAGGATGGATTTTAGCACCTATGTTGTGTGTCGATCTGTGCCATCTCTTTAAATCTTTCTGAAATCTGAAAGATTCAAAAGTCACTTATATTGGGCTGGGGAGATGGTTCGGGAATTAAAACCTTTGCCCCACAAGCAAAAGAACTTGAGTTCAGATCCCCAGATCCCATGTAAAAATGCAGGGCAGACATGGCAACAGCCTGTAATTCTTGTCCTGGAAGGAAGAGCCTGAAACCCAGAGCAACGCAGTAAGAAGGTAGAGCAGTCCAGGATGATTCTCAGTGTCACCCTTGGGCCTCTACAGATAGACACACTCAAGTGCCTTTTGATACACACATTTGAGAAAGAGGGGGAGAGAGAGAGAGAGAGAGAGAAGAAAGAAATCACATGTTTAATAATCTTGTCTCCTAGCCATGGGTTTGTTTATTTCCTTCTTTCCCGTATTTTTACCAAGCAGCAGTCATCAAAGATCAGCTCATTTGTCCCATATGACACCTATCGACAGAATTCATCAACAATTAGAATCTTATTTAATGTAACTTGGCTTTTCTTTTCTTCTTGAAAATTTGTGAAACTAAAACTATAGTGCTCTCAGTTACATTTACATATGACTCAATTGAGCAATTAGGGGTAGAATGAGCTGAAAGAGAGAGAAAGAGAGAGAGAGAGAGAGAGAGAGAAGAGTTGTACATGTGTGTGCGCGCGCACATGTGTGCATGTGTGTGTCTTGTATGAACACCTGTTTCTGGCCTTCCTATTAGGTCCAAGGGTCTAAGATGAGAATGTTGAATTTCAGTATGCAACCTACTACTCAAAATAATGATTTCCCTTGGAAAGCTTTCATTCCAGCTGGTTTTGGGATTTGCTATCATTATGGAAATGAATAGTGTTTCCTCTTTCCCGTATTTTGAGAGACCAGAGCCTGTTTTTCTCATTACAGCTGAATATATATGTATATATGCATACATATATATATATATAAAATGTTTGACTATAAATTTCCTTGAATGATAAATATTGAATTTTCACTTCTTACTCGTTTTATTTAAGTGAAATAAAGAATAGCTCAGTGAAAAAGGACTCATATCACAGAAAGTCATAGTTATTCACTATGTGAGCATGTTGTTTTGAGTTGGGAGCATCCATCTTCGTCATACCTCAGTTCTGCTGCCTGTTGACTGGTGCTCTTCTGTACTAAGTACCTGTGACCTAACTTGGCCAGATTCTCTGCTGTGAACCTTTCTCGTTGCATGCTAAAGACCAGACACATCTGCATGTGTGCAAGTACAAAACACCTTCTAGAGCATTCATTGTAATCATGACTCAGTAGGAAAATATTCAGCAAAACTTTATGCCTTTCACCAACATGTTCACTGTGGTTATAGCCAAGTAAAGGGATTCCCATGGGATCTATTTTCTAGTTTGTATTTGTCTCTACTGCCTAGATTAAATGTGTATTCTCTTTCCTTTTTTCCAGATGTGCATGAGGGAGGTGGGCATATGTATGTTGATATGTATACGCATGCATACTTGGGTGCCTGTGTGCCTGTGGAGGCCCAAGGGTGACGTCCAGAATCGCCTCGGCCACACTTCCACTTTATTGCTGTTGAGTACGCCATTGGGGATAGTTGACTAACCAGCTTACTCTGGGGATTTCCAGGCTTTGCTTCCAGGACTAGAATGATGGGCAGGCCTCCATACTGGGTCAACATTTTTACATGGGATCTAGAGATATGAAATCATATCTTGCTTGGCAAAGGCTTCATCCAATGAGCCATCTCTCTAGCCCTAAAGGTGTATTTGCTGAAATGTAGTCATGTAGTACTGATGACATTTCTGTGTGCAGTGAACCACGTGTACAATGATGCCCTCATGAAATTATACCACCCAGTGACGCTGTAGCCATCTTGGTTGGAAGAGATACATTCTGTGGGGTTCATGCAATGATCACATTATTGACCTGTGTATTTCTCACAATATGTCTCCTCCCTAAACAATACATGTGTATAATATCTACAGCCTTGGACTTTTTGGCAGATGCATCATAGGATGATAATATTGCTACAATGAAACAGCTCCACTAGTTTTGGATTATCTATTTTAGGAGCATTTTCTTTGAGAAGCTTGTCTTGTCCAAAGTGTCTACTATCCCCCTCATCATCAAAACTATAGACTCTTTCAGTTTCTCTTCTGTTGCTGATAAAAACACATGATTATGCCACATTTAGAGAACATGGTTTTATTCTAGCTTAAAATTCCTGGGTACAATTCACCAGCCTGGCAGGAGCTGAGGGAACCAGTCATACCATATCCACCCAAGAGCTGAGAGAGAATACTTTGCTTCCAGTTTGCCAAGATACCGAAGCAGCTTTCTCCATCTTATGCACCTGCCCAGGAAGTGATTGCACCAAGTATGGGCTGGGTCTTCTCACAGCAGTTTCTCTCTCTCTCTCTCTCTCTCTCTCTCTCTCTCTCTCTCTCTCTCTCTCTCGTGTGTGTGTGTGTGTGTGTGTGTGTGTGTGTGTGTGTGTGTGTGTGTGCGCACGCACGCACCCTGCGGAGGCCCACTGGTGACATTGGGAATCATCCCGGATTGCTCTACTTACTTATTGCTTTGCTCTGGGGTTTTTCCAGTCTCTGTCTTTTCAGAGCTGGAATTTCAGGCTGTTACCAGTTCTATCTGGCAATTTTTAAGTGGGATCTGGAATTCTAATTCAGGTCCCTCTGCTTGTGAGGCAGAGACTTAATCCCCGAGCCATCTCTCCGGCCCACATCAATCTCTTTCATAGGCTTGTTAAGAATTTGCTTTAACTAAGCTCTTCTCAGATGTGTCCAAAAGGTCAGCCTTTAATAATCAAATTGATAACTTCAACTAATTACTACAGACTCTTTATTTTATTAGGGGATGCACCAGTCATCTCATGTGCTGAATTCTGCAAGAAAATACAAAGCAGTCTATTTGGGACAATTTTACAGCGTCTTCAAAGGAATATTCCTTTTTTTTCTTTTTACATTTATTTCAAACCTGCAAGTGTATGTATTCACGTATGTGTGGGCTCTTACGTGTATGAATATGAAAGTATATGTAGAGACCTGACATTAATATTAGGAATCATCATCAAATACCTTATTCTTTTGAAGCAGAACCTCTAATCAAACCCAGAACTCACTGATAGGGCTAGTCCAGTTAGTCAGCTTTCTTTCCTCTAACCACTGAACCATCCCTCCAACCCCCAAAGTCATTATTAAGTTCTCTCCATTGAAACAAATAGACTGAGGAGCTGCTGATTATGAGGTGACGCAACCCTTGGAGCCTCCACACGGCTCACGGGACATCAATGTGGGACCAACAGTGGCTTCTAGGAGCTTGAGGTGAGGTTGGGAAAACGGAACATTAACATGTGAAAATAATTTTTAAAAAGAAATCATAATTAAAATTTAATAGAGAAATCCGAGGCTATTGCAAAACTGCCTGTAATCGTGAAAGGATCCCCTAGTACAAAGGATCTAAAAATACTTTAAATCAATAACTGATTTTGGTTGTGTGCATGCGCATGTGAGAGAGAAAGATAGAGAGATGAGAGACAGAGGGACAGAGAGAGAGAGAGAGAGAGAGAGAGAGAGAGAGAGAGGAGGGGGCATACTTAGTGTCTGGCACATGTGTGGATAGCGGAGAACACCTTCTATCCTACCACCTGGCTTCCAAGAATGGATCTCCTGTTGCCTGGTTTAATAGCACATGCATTTACCCACTGAGCCATCTCACTGGCCCGGGACAATTTTAACAGCGCAGTACAATGATTGTGATTCAGGTTGTCTGTCTGTGTTTTAACTTCACATAAAGAAGAGCTTTGAGAAAATTTTTTTCTCTCCTGTAACATTTCCTTGGCATGTGTGTGGAGTGTGTGGGTGTGCATGCATGTTCATAGGTGTGTTGGTACACGAGTAGTGTGAAGGTTTATATGTCATGTATCTTTTCGGATCATTTTCCATTTTATTTACCTGAGGCAGAGTCCCTCAATCGAATCTGGAGCTCACTGATTAGCTAGGTAGCTAACCATCTTGCCCTGGAGACTTACTGTTTAGGTCTCTTATACTAAGACTGCATTTGGGGGATCTGAACTCCATTCTTCTTACTTGCTGGGCAAGTGCTTTATCCAGAGCCGCCATCCCAGTCTTCCTGTAACATCTTTTTATTCACAATATTGATAACAAAATATAACCACACTTCATCCATATTTCATGTAGAACAGTCCTTTGTGATAGCCACAGGTACTAACTCAACAAATGAGAGCTTCAGCCCTGGGCACAGTTGTGAAGAATTAGTAGTTGAGTTAAGCTCTCAACAAGCCTGTAGGAGATCGTTCAATTGATGGGGAAAGCCCAGCAGACGTTGAGTGGGACTAGTGCCTAGGTAGTGTAAGATGGAGGGAGATGATTCAAGGAGTTGGTGTTCTTTGATGTACTTGGACAGACATGCTGGTCTAGCAAATGAAGATCTGTGTGTGTGTGTGTGTGTGTGTGTGTGTGTGTGTGTGTGTGCGCGCGCGCGCAGCGTGCGTGCGTGCGTGCGTGTGTGTGTGTGTGTGTGTGTGTGTTTGTCTGTTTCTCTCTCTGTCTCTTTGTCTCTCTCTCAACAATGGATACGGTGTGACCAGTTCTCCCAGATCCTGGTATTGATATGAGCTCTCCTGTCAAGCTGACAATGGTAAGACAGAACAAAACTTCTGGTTCCCCCTTAAGCCATTTGGTCGTGAACTTATTGGCCACAACGCAGGCTAACTATGACACCTTCCATACAGGAATGTAGACTTCCTGGTTTAATATCAAAGTATTGTTCCTGAGTGGCACTTGATAATCAAGTGCTCATGTTAGTGCCTGCTCTCAGGTGACTGACCACTAAGGCTCTGGGTGGTAGAAAAGAGGGCGGGCACTTGGGATCAGCATGATTTGGTTTAGGTTCTGACTTGTCACAGACCATCTCTGTGACTCTCAGTCTTCATATCTTACAACAGGGCCAGTAGTATGTCCTCTGGGGTCTTTTCACTGTTGTCAGAGCAGTGAAATAGTTTAGGTCTAATTTCATGTTTTTGAAAACTGGTACTTCTATTTAAAGATCACACCGTGAATTGAATGAACAGAGCACAGTGTACTTTGTTTTTTATCTTTCCTATCAGCGTCTTACTGGCATGTACTTGTTACATGAAAATTCAGAGTTACAGATTCTGCTTTGAGTTGGCATTTCTAGAACACAAATCCTCTTTCTAGGCTGGAGAGATGGCATGGAGATAAAAAAGCCTTTGCTTTTCAAGCAATAGAACCTAAGTTCAGATCCCCAGATTTCATTAAAAATGCTGGGCAGAAATGACAGTAACCTGCATTCTGGCCCTGGAAGCAGAGTCTGGGAAAACCCAGAGCAAAACACTAAGGGAATAGAGCAATCCAGGATGATTCCTGATGTTACCGTTGGATTTCCACAGTCATGCACGCACACCCCCCACATACTTGTACACACATGTGCATACCAAACCCACATGCAAAACACACACACACACACACACACACACACACAGCCTGCAGCAGCAGTCCTGGAAGGCTTCCTTAAGTTGGTAGGAGTTAAAGGTTCCCAGAGTCTAAGGCTTGCTCTGCCCACCACGTCAGCACCTGATGACCTGTGTGGTCACTGGGAAGCTGCCCTTCTATTCCTTCTTCCTTTTTCTTCTTACCCTGACATCCACCTGGCTCCAGCCACAGGGCCTACCAGGTCTGGTCTGAAAGCCATGCACACTTCCCCAGATCTGGCGACAGTCACACTGGCCACAGCACCTTGGCTTCCAGCATCACAGCCTGGGCATCGGCGCCCGTGGTGATTCAGCAACCGCAGCAGCAGCCAGAGCTCAGTCTGCAGGAGGGGAGAGGCCTCCTTCTTGTCTCAGAGAGAAGCTTTATCTTCTCTCTGCCCCTCAGCCATCACAGCACCCATCTCTCGGGGCCAGGGGCTGCTGGCCGAGGCATCTCCTTTGATGGATGAGGAGCACTCAGTTCCTTATCAATGCATCTGCTCTGGAAACTCAATGCCTAGAATTCTTCAGCCCCTCAGAAGGCACTGGCAGGAGCTCTGTCCCTTTCTTCTTTCCCAGTCTCTTTCGTTGTTATCGAAAATGAACATCTGGACATTGTATAGGGATGATAGTACGTGTTGAGTCAAACAGGTTAACTAAATAGAAAGCACGCTCCTAGGAGCACGTCCCGTGTATAAAAGAGAGTACTTGAGTCTGTGTGTCTGTAGAGGCCCATCGAGAATCATCCTGGATTGCTCTACTCCCTTATTACTTTGCTGTAGGGTTTCCCACCCTCTGCCTTCCAAGTGCTTTCTTGTACGCACGCACACACACCACACACACACACACACACACACACACACACACACACACACATCCTTTCTGAACAGCTTTGCAGAATGATGATTCTCAATTGGCAGAAGCAGAAGGTGCAAGCCATTGTATATTCACAAGTGCACTAACACTGTGAGGGCCAAACAAGTGCACATCAACCTTGAAGTTAAGTAAGGGAGATGTAAACTTACAACAAATATTTTTGGCTAAAGCAATGATATATGTTTACCTGTTTTACTATGAGCAAATGAATAGTTTGGACTAATAATACCTACTTTAATGTGTATATTTATTCATCACCCCATCTGTCTGCTTTCCAAATATGTAAGTACACTATAGCATATATACTATACATAATCATGAGCATATAGGCATATTAACAAGGTGAAAGAGATAGCTATATATAAGAATCGTTAAGGTGAAAATCTCATGTCAAATGGAAGCAGGGTAAGGAGCTAAAAATGTAAGCATCAAAGGCCTGGCAGAAATTAGGAAGATTTTAAAAACTGTTATGGAAAAACAGTAAAAATTAAGTATGAAAACCCTGTAGGGGAGAGAGAGAACAATCTCCCCACCCACTATGATTAGGTGGTCTCTCTGATTGTACTGATAGTATCTAGGAAACCAATTTGACACAATGACTGATTAATAAGAGAAAAATACGAAACCTTTACTAATTTTACATTTTCATGGGGATCTTTACAAAAGAGTAAAGTCCAAAGAAATCACAAAAGCATGATTTGTTGGTACTTTTTAGAAAATAACAGTGATTTGAGAAGGAAGGATAGGAAAATGGTTATCTGGGAGAAGGTAATTAATTCTACAGTTACTAAGATCCATGGAAATGTGTAGGAGTTAGTGGAAGCCGGTGGAAGCCGTGGATTACTTTGAAGAGTTTGCTTATTCCTGTCCTCTGCAGCCTGGGTTACCAGTTCCTGGGGGTCAAGTCTCTATTCTAGTCTTGGGGTGGGAAGGACAATCCTCTGCATTGCCACACATAGGAAAACACAGGCCCATGGCCGCTTCTGAAGTTACAGTGGCTTGAGCAATTTTAATTCGGAATAATCAATGTGCCATGTAGGTAGATTTTGAAACAACACATCTTTAACTTCTGCGGGGTCTTGGGGAGAGGAGCAACTGTATATGATGGTGCTTGGACACTGTAAATGTGGGAGAGGTGAGAAACAAGAGGAAGTTAAGGTAAGTGGAAATGAAATCAAATGTTGACAATTGCCATGATAATATGACCTAAGGAGCATAGTAAGACCATGCCGGAGATGATCTGAGGTGGAGCCAAGGAGGGAATGGGTGGCGTGTTTCAGGTATCAGTGAATATCACATTGATCATTCTTCAATATCATAGCACTTTGGTGGTATGCCAAGAAGGACACTAGTTAGGTTTGTGAGCGTGGACTGGTTTCTAGTGTCTCTTTCAACTCTTAAGTTCTAAAATTATTAAACTGTGTTGTAACTTATAGGTGAAGCAGTACAACAAAATATTTCCCAAAGAGCCTAGTAGAAAGAACAAGACTTAAATGTTGGAGACGAAACTAGCATGCTACAGATGAAAGTGTTTGGTAACCAAGGCCTTGCTGTTCTTGTTAATCCTTTTTTTTTTTTTTTTTATTCCTTTTCTTTTTTAAAGCTTGAGGCTCTGTGAGCTAGTTACACCTTCCCAGGCCAATGGGCTACCTCAGCTGCCCCCGGCTTTCAGGCTACCTGCTCCACACATTCACATCACATCTAGTCCCGGCAGAATTCTGGGTTTTTGATCTCTACCTCAGCCGTCGGGGCAAGTGATTGCTGATGGGAAGGTAGAAAATCCTCAAAGAAAACCAGGAAAAGCCAGGGGCAGGTGAGCTCAGAATCATGAAAATCGGATTGACAAAACCCTCAAGAAGTGTCCGGATGAGCAGCAAAAACTGAACTTGCTACAAGTTTTGCTGTTCTTTCGGGGGGGGGGGGAACAGATTTTGAAGTCTGCTGAAGTAGGAACCTATCTCTCCTGCTCCCTTATCTTATAGAATGTGATGTGCCCGCTGCAAGAGTAAAGAGGTTTTTGCTGTTTAAAATTTTCAGTTATATTTACAGTGAATTTGTGCGTTTTCATCATTTACTACCTACCCCCACCCCATCCCACCCCACCCGTTCTCCTCTCCAGTCAGCTTCCCCCCCTTTCCCTTGTCCCCCTGTACGTGTATTTCACTGGGACCCATCTACAGGGTCAGGACACTACTAGTAAAGGAAGAACTTTTAAGCTTTTCAACTTCAAAAAAGAAATTAAGAAGAAAACAGGATGATGGGGAGGGGAAGTGGGGGGCAGACAGCAAAGGATTAAAAGTTCCCCCGCCCTTCCATTTAACAAAAGTCTTTTCTGGAAAGCTCAGATGAAACATGTTTTCATACACTGACTACCACTCTTTTGGAAGTAATGAGAAATACATTTAAGAAATACAAATACAGGGGCTGAGAAATGGCTCAGGGGTTAAGACTCTGCTCATGAGGATCCTGAATTCAGATCCCAAGTCCTAGGTAAAAAATACTACGTGGAACTGGTGGCGATCTGCACTTCTGGCCCTGATGGGTGGAGCTTGGAATTCCAGAGTGAAACAAAAAAGAGGTAGAAGCAATCCGAAGTCACCCTTGGTCCTACACACACACACACACACACACACACACACACACACACACACACACACACACACACACACACACACACACACACGCCAGCACTTATTCACATGCAAGGGGAAAAATACCAATACATTTAAGAAATTTATTTTTTCCTTAGCAATCATCTCTAGCCCAATGTCTTCTCTGACATGTTTGCTTCTATCCAACCCTCCCCTGTAGAAATGACCTGCTGATGGTCTGCTGCCAGCTGAGTATGGAAGGATCCGTGGCTGAG
Organism: Typhlomys cinereus; assembly: GCA_023101885.1. Classification (NCBI taxonomy): domain Eukaryota; kingdom Metazoa; phylum Chordata; class Mammalia; order Rodentia; family Platacanthomyidae; genus Typhlomys; species Typhlomys cinereus. The sequence continues at coordinate 2,426,858 of JALPQD010000104.1, forward strand.
ATCATGAGCCAGCTGGGTGCCGATATCACGGGAAGATATCCTTCCAGGACTTCACACGGTGCCGCATGCAGCTCCTCGGAGAGATTAGAAGCAAGAAGGAGATCTTTCTGTGAAGTCAGACGACTCCAGCAAGAAGAAGCTGAGGGACAGAGTTGCGTCCTGACTTACTGACAGTGACCACAGTTTGGGTAAGTACAAGCAAGTGGCTGGTGGTAGCCCCTTCATCCCTGCTGTGCCCCTCAGCCATCTTTCCAGACCGCCCCCCACAGGTGGCCATCCCAGCCTCCTTCCTGCACATCCCGAACTGCCCTCCCGCCCTTGACTTCCCAGGTGCAGGGCTGGAAGTTTTTCCCTGCATTCACCCCAATGGCCAGAACGTTCTGGTTCTCATATTTTCCATTCATAATGGTGCATTGCAATAGTTCTGAGGAAGCAGGCACAGCGCTACTGGGCTGGGATGCCAGAACTGCACAGGCTGAGGCAGGATTGTGAGCTAGGAGCCAAAGAAGGTAACATAAAAAGACCCTGTCTCAAGAAGAAGAAAAAAGTGTAATTGTAGAAACTTTATTTTATTGTATGTGTGTGTGTGTATGTGTGTGTGTGTGTGTGTGCGCGCGCACGCAGCGTGCACGCGCACTATATGTCCCTGTGGAGGACCAAGGGTGACTTCGGATTGCTTCTACCTCTTTTTTGTTTCACTCTGGAATTCCAAGCTCCACCCATGAGGGCCAGAAGTGCAGATCGCCACCAGTTCCACGTAGTATTTTTTACCTAGGACTTGGGATCCGAATTACTTCTTTTATTATTTTTTAATGTGCTAGGCAAGTGCTGAACTGCAACCTCAGCCCCGCCCATTCTGTTCAAATTACCATTGCTTGGTGCCACAAATATGGCATAAAACCAAAGCTGGTAAATTGTGTGAACATAGATTTTAAGAAAACAGGAAAGATTTAAGAAACCTGTGGTTTCGAAGAAGAAGAAAGGTAGAAAGAATGTTGGCTGCCATGAGAAAAGCCTGAGCCAGACTTAGGTTTCAAATCGTGTCAGAGAAACTTTGCTGTCAGTTCTGACATTTCGCAGCACATCCACAGCGTGGAGTCCAGTTGGCAGAAAAAGGCCTGTCAAAACATTACATGCGCAGCTTTGAAGAGGAATTTCAATCGATTTCATTTTTCACAAATGTTTTTAATGGAACACAGTGATTTTAAGCAATGGTTGTAAACATTAAGAAAAGAAAGAATCCCTTTGTCAAATAGTTTGGAAACTTTCGGTTAAAGTATATTAATAATTGTCTTTATAGCAATACGTCTCAGAGACTTTAATGTACTGTTTTGTTATAAATCTATAGAAGAATAAAATATGTGGCATATCCTTAACTTACTTGGCCATACGATTTTACTACCAAAGCATTCTCTATGTAAATATACTTTGAGGGAAAAAAATAAGATACCTGATCAACTAGGTCATGAAACATTTTCATATTCACTTTAAGTCAGCTTAGAAGTAGTATTTTAAATACTTATTTCTATCAGGTATCAGCTATACAGTTTGACAACTATAGCAATAGAAATAATAAAAGTTTAAAATTAGTAATATTTGCTATGTATCAGAAAATTCGTTAAGCACTTGACTTGTATTATGTTCTTAATTCTATCCGAGCTTAGCATTAGTTTCCTTGGGACTTAGGGACTTAAGATATTTTTGTTTGCTTAACTCTAAGTAGTATAATTGGGAGGATTTAGCGAGCCATCACCTGTAAAGTTCTGTGCTATATGTACTCGAAATAGACTTTGAATTAGCAAGTTGCTATTATTATTATCATCATCATGGTAATCTCAAGCTTAGAGTAGGATCTTCTTTTATTATTATTACTATTATTATTATTAGTGCATATATGCCTGCATGCGTGCATGCGTGCGTGCATGCGTGTGTGTGTGTGTGTGTGTGTGTGTGTGTGTGTGTGTGTGTGTGTGTGTACAAGAGGGCACTCAACTATGTGTCACCATGGAGGCTGAAGGGTGACATCAGAAATCATCCCTGATTGTTCTACCTCCTCATTGGTTCGCTCTGGAGTTTTCCATGCTCCACATTCCAGGGCCAAAATTGCCAATTCTTCCTGGCGTTTTGTGGGACCTGCTCCTTCTGCTTTAACCTCTGAGCCATCTCTCCAGACACCAGGATCCTACTCTTAGAGGAGGAAAGAGACTCTAAGCCCGAGCTGGCAAGGGGTGACAGCACTGCAGAGCTGCCTGCTGAAAGAGGCGAGGCTTTGGCTCACTAGCCGTGCTTGGCTTGTTTCTGAGACAGAGTCTTATGGAGCCCAGGCTGGCCTCAAACTCACCATGCAGCTGAGAGTTACCTTAAACTTCTCGTGGTCTACTTGCCCCTACCTCCAGCTGCTGGGATGACAGGTGACACCATCACGCCCAGCTCGTAGCGACGTTAACATAAAACATAACAACATGCAAATTGGAATGGACTCTCTTGTCCAGGAACCACACTCAGAAATTCAGAAACATGGTCCCTAAACTGATAAGGAGGACCCTAGGGATGGCAATTCCTGCTGTTGAAGCCCATTGAATTGGCAGAGTAACCACTTCTTATCCAGGACACAAGCCAGCTATGAGCTTTCTATACGCTGCCTGATTTTTACTGGTCAGCAAGTCATCCTGAGAATAGCAGTTAGCTATAGGTGTCAACTTGACAATTGAAGCCTGAGCTCTGAGCACATTTATAAAAAATTAATAGTCGAGTTAAGCCCTGAGCAAGTCTGCAAGAGATTGCCTAATTGATTAAGAAAGACCAGGCATTACTGCTCATATAGTACCCTATGGTCCCTGAGCAGGTGCGTAAGATGGAGGGATATGATTCAGGGAGTTGGCATTCTTTAGCATACTTAGACTTGCTGCCTGGCGAGTAGGTTTTGCCCCTCTCTCAGCAGAGCTATGCATATGGTGTGGCCAGTTTCCTTGGCCCCTAGTATTGGTATGAACGCTTCTGTCAGAGTGAACTATGAGCTGTAACTGGACAATCATGTCAGAATAAAAGCCTTTGTTCCCCCTTGAGCCTTTGATTGTAAATTATCTGCAAACATGCAGAGTACCTGCAACACTGAGTCAATAGAATTATTTGGAGATTTATTTTGAAAATCGTGATTCTCTTTTTGATGAAGAAAGACTCTGAGGTCTGTCTGTTTAATTTCCGGCATTAGATATTTCCATAGCAAATTCAGAAGTGCTTTTATTTGAACATGCCCTTTAAAGGAGACAGATTCTTATATCTTAATTGAGCTGTAAACCTTACATGTGATTTCCACAGTCTTGTGTCAAATATGTGAATTATATGAAAAAGGTAGCATTCCAGGGAGCTGGGCAGCCTCCTGAAGGGCTTGGTCAGCCAGTCCAGACCGCCATGGAGGCTGTGGCCTGGCTGCTCTTAGGTGTTGGGACCCTCCTTTCTTTTAGTCTGGTCTCAGAGAGCCTGGAGCTGATTTGAATCAAATGTGCATGGTTTTCAAGTATTATTTAAAAAAGGAGACGGTAAAGTCTGTCAATTAGTAAAACTAAGTATATTTGAAGATTAGAACAGTTCTCAGTTTCTGACAAGCTGTATCTTTAAAGATTGTCTGCTGGCCTTCCCTGAGGTTGTCTGACCCCTCGAGTCAGCCCTCATTACTGCTCATACAGCATCCTGAGGTTCTTGAGGAATAATATAACATACTGAAGTGTCCAGGGGGGAAGCTAACAGAAAAAGATTTTTCGTTAATAAGAACTTGAAGTAATAAGTTTGAGCAAAAGATATATGGCATAGGTAAGACGGACTCTAAACTTTATAAGCCTGTGTAAGAAATAAAAGGAAAAGTCTGACTCAGTTGCATTCTAAAAAACAAACACACAATATTCTAAATTTTGATTTGATATGTTTAACAAGAAAATCAGAACATAATTAAGATACCAAAAAAAAAAAATTCTCCTTGTCTTAACACACAGCGGTTTTCCACAATGGATATCATTCCCAGCACCCATTCTAGGATTTTTTTTCCCCTGTGTTTGAGACAAGAAGTCGTTTTTCAACTTATCTGAGTTGACCTTGTAGGCAGAGTTTCTGGCTGCATACCTATATGGGGAACTATCTGGGCACCGGGTGAGCAGGTGGTAATCATTCAGTCATGGGGCAGTCGGACTCCGCCGCGGAGCTGCCTCCCAGGTCTCATGTGCCGTGGGTCTTTTTCCCTGGTGCGTCAGCCTGCTCCTTCAGAATTGGCTTCCCTCTCTGCTTCCATGTGGCCTCCAGCTCTTGTGGATTACACTCATTCCCAGGTGACCGGAAAAAGCGATTTTCTCTTCAAAACCATGCCCCAAGGGGCTTGGAAAATGTCCTTGCTAGCCCTTCTTTGGCCACATGCAGATCCTCAATCAGTTCTCTCTGGCCAGAAGAATATAGCAAGCTGACTAGATTGGGGCAGGAGTGTTGTGCTGTCTCTGTCCACATCTCATGGTCCAAGAGATGCAGAAAGGGTCCAGGGAATCAATTTACTGTCGATATGTGAAGGAGAAATGGGTGCCGAGCAAGCAGAAGTAACAGATGCCCACCATATGGTCTTTCAGTGTAATTCTTGCCTTTGTACATTACTCACAGTCCTCTAGATGTTATCATAAGTCTGACTAATACTGATGGATATGTACGTGTTATTGGAACTAGGAGATACCTGTTTTCTTTGTTATATACCAAATTATAGATTTTTTAATGAACTAATAGCATGTGTGTATATGTGTTTGCATGTGTGTAGACACGTGTTTATGTGTGGGGTCACAGGTATGTGAGAACCCAAAGTGCATGTCAGGAACTATCCCCAATCATTCTTCCAACCTTACTGCTTTGAGCCTGGTGATTTCCAGACTTTGACTTTAGGAAATGGAATTACAGGTAGGCCACTGCATCTGTGGATCTGAACTCCGGTCCACTTGCACAGCAAGTGACTTAACCACTGAACCATCTCCCCAGCTTTGTTTTATGTTTTTTCATTATAACCTGTACATACATATCTGTTAGTGTGATTATGAATCATATCGAGTTACAATTATTCATTTCTATGTTCAGTTCTTTGAGTAGATTATGTATTCTAGGTAAACGACACAAAGTCTAACACATGATAAGTGCTAGGTGAGTAATTTATCAATAAATGAGAATATCAGTAGACAAAACATTTTACTACTCACCACATCTAGTTTCAGGCTTGGCAGTCATTTGTAAGCTTATCGGCAACCTCCAAGCCGTATAACTTTTCAGTGCTGTTGTTTCGTGTTTGTTTCAAGATTGGGTACTGCCGTGTGGCTCAGGCTGGCCTCAACTCATGATCCTCCTGCCTCTGTGTCTCATCTGCTGTGTTATAGTCATGAGCCACCTCACCTACTTCTCATTGAAGTGTAGCTCTTCCTTTGAAATATGCACATATGTGTTTGGATCAGGGAGAAGTTCGTAAGTAGTATAAGTCCAAATAATGATTTTAAGTTGATATAGTCAATATTCATTTTTGCACTTTAAATCTATTCTTACCCTGAGGGTAGAGTCTCAAGTCAGATTAAATAAAACCTGGAGACAATGAGCTCTCTTCAGCTTATACTTAATTAGCTGTGATACTGTCTTCTCTGCTGACAAAGAAGCCATAGAGCGGCTGATTAGAGGACACGGCCAAAGCAGGTTGCAGCTCCTTCTTTCCAGAGGTGAACTTTTTGTCCTCACTCACTGAAACTAGGCTTGATTTACTTTGACTAGCAGAACATCACAAGTTTTAGGAAAGTATGCAGATGCCGCAGCCTAGCATGCAAAAACCTTGAGGCTGTCTCTTTCATGTCTTGGAGCACTGCTAGATTACTGGATTACGCTACCTCCTGATTGGTTTTGCTCTCGAGTTTTCCAGATCCTGCTGAATTACAGGCTGCCACCATATCTGCCTGGCATTTTTGCATGGGAACTGGGGACCCAAACCCAGGTACTTTTGGTTTTGAGGCAAAGGCTTTAAACCCGAACCATCACCCCAGGATGAAGAGTTCTAAAATCCCGAGATAAGCATGGGGAGTCCTCTGAAGCACCCAATTAACCGATTGTTTGAAGGGAAAATTGTGTTCGTTGAGATTTTATTATAAAAACTGCATTAAAGAAAATGCTGGCACATGTGGAGAACTGAAAATCAAATAAATTTTCAAGATAAAACATGAGACTTCAAAAGAAATCTCTAGCTCAAAGGTGATTGAGTTTATCTCCCAGATGGCTTGACTCTCCTCTGCCTTTGGTGGAAAAGATTAAGATGCACTGTACTGATGGATTCCTTCAAAACATGAACCTTAGAGCTTATTTCTCTCCTACTTTGTCTTTATGGGCTTTTTTCTTTTTGACACTTGAGCTCACCATTGCTTTGATATCCAGCAATGACTTATGCAATTCATCTGAGTCAAAGAATAAAAATAATCTAAGGCTACATACCAGCAAAGGCATTTTTTGAATTAGCTGTTGCAATAACTTTGAATGACACATAAGTGTATGAACACACACATACACACACACACACACACACACACACACACACACACACACCAACTCAGCATACATAGAGAAGCAACCGTGTAGCAAAAACCTGTTAAGACAGAAGGATGCTGATTATCCACAGGCAGCCGATAATTGTGGGAAGCCTTGTGTTTAAATAATGAACATAATTAGTGCTATATTATGACAATATCCTTAATATAACCCACAGAGTTAGTAACCAGCAAGAGCAGTAGCATCCATTAAGACAAAATGTTTTTCTTTTCTCTAGCCAAGGGAAAATAGGGATGACAAAATTAGAAACTTTGTTTAGATTCAGCCTAAGTGGTGTCATGAGTGGAGAACAAGGGATTCTATGAATAAGGAAATGAAAGGGGAAAATTCCCACTCACCCAATAAACCGTGTCCTCATGGCTATTTGAGATGTCGTAGGGACTCACATAACTGATCTGCGATGAAAGTGTAAGTACAAAACAGCAGTGAAACCAAAGACAGTGAACATGCACGAGAGTCCAATGTATATTATTCGTCAGAATGAAAATGTTTCTGTTTGCGGTAGATGTGAAGTCCAGTTCTGTCTTTTATTTCACTTTTCTGCTTATATTCTGTGTTTATGATGCCCACTTTTATTTGTGGTATATCGGGTGTCATCTCCAATTTGCACTCACTACAGACAAAAAGAAAACCTACGGCAACTTGCAGCTTTACAGATAGAGACCTGACCCCTGGTAGCTTCCATAGTGTTCTCTGGTACTATGTAAGCTATCCAGCAAGGAGGAAACTTCCAGACCAATTTTTGTCTATGTCTGTGACTCACATGTGTTGCATCTTCTACAACAGGATCTCGCTGTCAGTTTTTGGAGGGCAACCCAGAGCAAGGGCAAAAGCCCATACAGTTTGGAGAGCCTTTGAGGCCTCTCTGACCACCAACGTATCAGGAAGCAACACATGCCTGTTAACTTCTAATATTGTTTAATTGTCTCTGAAAAGGGCAGTGTAAGAAGAAAAAATACACTTTCTTTTTAATCTTCCAAGCCAGCACTTTAAGATCACTGAATTTTCAAATATTTCTCAAGCTACTGAATATTTTAGATTTGTTTTATGGACTGCTACCTCACTGTTATGGGTAGCAGTCTAAATTCTTTTAGACATAATGATTCAGGTAGTAAAATGAATCCATACTACTTCTGTTTCCTAGCAGCGTGTTTCCTTCTATCCTGCGCTGTTCCTTTTGAGCCCATCGTTTTAGCTGTTTCCTGGTAGCATCATCCACTTTGTTTTCTCCCAAAGAAAGGGGAAGGCCCATGGAAATCCAGGTGCGCACCTCAGGTGGGATCCTGGCATAAAGAGCATCGACTGTGACCTATGTTGATGGTCTCCTGCGACCTACACTGAACACAATAAAATCATTCATCTGTTTTCTCTCTCTGCAGTGTGACTTAACTGAAACGTTTCATTAAGTGTCAAGAGTTTTTAATGGGTTGTTGAAGCCATTCCAATTTTAGTGGCAGGGATACAACTTGGCCTGATTTTCGATATTTTTCATGGACTGAAGCTGATCGCTTGGCTGAGAGAGAGGCTCAGTCTGCTCACAGAAGTGTTTAGTTTGGCCTGAAGGTTCCATTGTCCATTGTTCAATTCCAGAGAATCTGCCACTCAAACAACAATTGCAAAGGCCTCGGGAAGGCGCTGTTTAGCTTACTGCTCTATCTCTAGTAAGACTACTGCAGATTCATTGCCTCGCACAGATGAAAGCACATTAGTAAATGACTGTTTTAAGTCGGTTAAATTTATGTCGTTGTTTTGGAACAGTTTTGTAGGGCTTCCAGCTGCCCCGGTTTAGTTTGCTATCTGATGAAAACCAGTTTTGCTTGAGCCGAAGCATAATTGAATCTGGTACCTGGTGTTTGGCTCTCATTTTAGAGATGCCTATCTATCCATTCTAGATAAATTTCAATTCAAAACTTACCAGGGTTAGATTTCTTTCTTGGTATTTATAGTGACTTCTTTGATATATGTGAATCGTGATTTAGAATACTATGATGAAAAAAAAATTTGCCCTTGAAGTATAGATCCAGAGGGTCTGTTAGATGTCATCTAGTCTTGTCCACTGTATGGTATAGTGCGGAGACCCAGAGGAGGAAATATTATTTCTTGGGTCATACTGGGGGCAGAGATGAAACTGTACTAGAACTCTTCCTGTCTGCTTAGTTAGATGCCCTTCTTTAGCCTCCTGTTGTGCCGTTTCTCTCTTTCTTTAAGCATATGAACAAAACCTTAAAATCAAGGACCTTATTGCCTACAGATGCCCAAGGATGATTTCCAGAATCATGCTGGAGTGCTCTGCCTCCTTATTGCTTCCCTCTGGTGTTTCTCAGACTCTGCTTTCAGGGTTGGAAGTGCAGGCCACCGCCATTTTTGCCAAGGGTTTTTATGTGAGATCTGAGATCCAACTCAGGTATGTTTACTTGTGAAGCAGAGGCTGAACTTCAGCTATCTCTCCAGCCCAGAATCAAGGGCTTTAAGAGGACTTGTTTACTTATTGGGAATTTCTATGTAGACGTTTAAGTGTAGAAATGTCATGTAGCATTCCTAAAGTATAAATGTTGTCAAAAATCTCACTTGTAATAGTCGTTTTATCAAAATTTGAATCATTCAAAATGTTTATAGCTTTCTAGCACTGTCCAATTCTGATTTTAATATTTTATTTAATTTCTGTTTTATTTTGTCTTAATCTTGTAGTGGCTGCTGTTTATATATATATCAGGGAAGGTGACTTACCAGTCAAAGTGTTTGCCACAGGAGTTCAGATCCCTTATCCCCATTTCCCATGTAAAGATTCCAGGGTGTGGAGTCCTGGTTGTAACTCTAACCTCTGGCGGTGGAGACTAGGAATCCCTAGAGAAACCTGTAGGAAGAGCTCTGGGGTTAATTAGAACTTGTTTTAAGAAAACATAAGGTGGAGGCTGGCAAGGTGCTCAGCAAGTAAAGGGGATTAGGGGCAGTTTTGTCATCTGAGTTCTATCTGAGGAGTTCAAAAGGTGAAGGATGGAAAACTGTCCTGTGATCCTCTCACACATGTTATTATGACAAGCGCTTTCTTGTCCTTCTTTCTCTCTCTCTCTCAGAAATAAGTTTAAAAGAAGACAAGGAAGAGGAAGAAAAGAAAGAAGAGCAATTGAGGTTGATTATTTCTATCAACCTTGGGTTTCCACACACATACACACACATATAAACATGAACACGTGGCATGCATACATAAAGTGCACGCACACACATACACAAACACACACAAAACATATCATGTCTGATTGGCTTATAAGTCATAGAAATTAATTTTTTTACCCAGCTGAAGACTTGGGAAGTCCAAAGGCAAGATGTGAGCATATTTGATGTGTGGTGCCTGACTTGTAGAAGGACCTTGTTGCTCTGCCTTCACATAGCAGGAGGAGATATCAAGTTTTCTATTTTTATTTTTAAGTATTTATGTATTTATGAAAGATTGAGGAGGGCATACATATGCATATGCATGCACATGCATGGCAGAAGACAACTTTTAGACATCAGTTCTCCACCGTACGGACTTCTAGGAATAGAACTCAAGTCAACAGGTTTGTCAACAGGTGTTTTACCTGCTAAGCCATTTAATCAACTCCTGGGTATTTTTAATAAGGACACTAATTCCATTCATTAGAGCTCCATCATGATCTAAACACCTCTCAAAGTCCCAATCGTACTACCTGAGGGACTATTGTAGTTACTCTTTCTACTGCTGTGAGACAGAACTTAAATACAACTTGAAGGAAAAAGGGAGCTTTCTTTGGCTTATGTTCCAGAGGGGAGATATAGTCCTTTATAGCAGGAACTGCATAGCAGAAGGCATGACTGCGCAGAAGCGGGAGGCTGGTTTAAGTCACTGCAGTCACCATGGCAGCAGAAAGACAAAGAGCAAACTACAAGAGTGAGCAGGATAGGACCGACAATCCCGAAGACCCCTGGCTCCCCCATCTACATCCCTGCGACATACCTTTCTCCAGCAAGGTTCCACTTCCCAAGGTGCCACAGTCTTCTAAACTGACACCAGCTAAAGATGCAAATGCATGAGCCTGCAGAGAGCAACTCATTCAAACCATAACTGGGCTTTTAATATCTGAATATTGAGGAGACGCACATTCAAACCATAGCATATTTTAAGAATTCTCATCACTGTATTCCACTTTGGTAAGTGCTAATGAGACACAGAATCTCAGGAATAGGCACACTCACACCTTATAAACCTTATAAAACACAGCGTGCGCATGCTACTGGCTTTGAATCAAAACCACTCCGTTGTGTTTATCTTTTTCCTTTTTTATTCTTTCAGAGTTTCATACATGAATTCAGTACATTTGTATTTGCACATCTCAATCCCCAATCCTGTCCCCTCCTTTTCCCATGACAACCCTTCTTCCCACCAGTCTCCCTGGTATTTTCATGTCTTTTCTCATGTGCAGCCCACTGAGTGTCATCTTCACCTAGCCGTGTCAAGGTCAGAGCAGAGCTTCCTGCCCCCTTCCCTGTGCCACAGGAGCCTTGCACTTTAGCGATGAAGAGCACGACCGCGACATTGGGAGGAACAGAGTCCAGATGATGTGCCTTGTGGAAAACAAAGCCTGGTTCCTGATGGCTGTGCCTGAGCACTTGCTGGAGCATGAATCCTGTAACCGTGGCTGATACCATTGAGGAAGCATCTTTCCTCCCTCCTCCGTCAGCAGTAACTCTCAGCAGTCTCTCAGGAGATGCCGACCTCTTGAGATCATTCTTCTGTGGTGAAATGCTAACAGGGTAAACGTTAACAGGAAGTACACGCAGCTGCGGTGAGTTCATGGATGCGACCAGCCCCATCGTGTCCAGAAGGTAATGCCTGCCTGAGCCCTGTAACTGTTCATCTCTTGTATGAATTTTGGGACTATGGTGTGACATATGCCCCGAGACCCACAGAGGCTCCTCTTCATCCGCAGCCATGCACAGGTCCTCAGACACAGAGCTGCTGCTCAGAAGCAGGAGCTGCAGGGGTTTGCTGGGGGCCAATGCGAGTGACGTTGAGCCGATGGAGGCTTCAGCAAGAGAGAGAAGAGCACTTGCCTAAGTCAGGAGCCAGCAGTCCTCACTTCCAGCCAGTGCCGTCATGTGGGAACAGGAATCATGTCATCTGCATCTCTGTGGTTATGTATGTTCAGTGCTCCACAATGCTTTTGTCTTGCAAAAACTGTCTTTCCAAAATTTGAAGACCGACAGATTACATTTTTTGCACGTGTGTACAGATGTGTATGTGTGTATAGAACAGGGCACTTGAGTGTGTGCCTGTGGATGCCTAAGGATTACATTGGACATTACAATTATCCTGGTTACTCTACCACCTTATTGCTTTGCTCTGGGTTTTCCCAGGTTCCCCCTTTTAGAACCAAAACTGCAGGCCACCACCATGTCCATCTAGCATTTTTACATAAATTCTGGGGATCCAAACTGATGTCCTTTTTGCTTGTGAGGCAAAGACTTTAACCCTTGAACTATCGCCCAAGTCCCTGATAACTAAATGTTAAAAGGCTGATTTATATCTATAGCATAGCTAATAAAATATGCCATAAATCCACCAGTAGGCAGCTTGCACCAGAAGGGAAAGTTTAAGTCAGCAGAATAGGAGATGGCTACTTTCTGAAATTTATTTTATTTATTTATCTATCTATCTATTTATTTATTTATCTATCTATCTATTTATTTATCTATCTATCTATCTATTTATTTATTTATTTATTGTGCATGTGCATATGTGTGTGTATCAGAGGGCACTGCGTATCCCTGTGGAGCATCAAGGGTGACTTCAGGAATCATCCTGGCTTGCTTCTACCTCCTTCTTGCTTGACTCACGGAACGTCCCAGGCTCTGCCTTCCAGGGCAGGAAATGCAGGGTGCGACTGTTTCCATCTGGCATTTTTACGTGGGACCTGGGGTCAGAATTCAGGACCTTCGGCTTGCAAGGCAGAGTCTCAACCTCTGGGCCATCTCTCCAGTCCTGAACTTTTCTTCCTCACCTCCATATAAGAGGAATCAAGGGGCGGAGGAAGTAGCTCAGTGGGTAGAATGCTTACCTAGCATGTCCAGGCTCTGGGTTTGATCCACAGCACTGCGCAGGCTGAGTGGGGTGGCGCACACCTGCAATTCCAGTGCTTGTGCTCGTGAATGTTAGCAAATGGGATTTGATGGGGATGGGATGGGACGGTACCCACAAGGGTGAGTCTGTCCCATCTGATATGCCTCCTCACCTAGCTTCGGGCTTTCTTCTCTCTTTATTTTTTTTTAAATTTTTTTTTATTATTATTTATTCAACTGTGTGCATGTGCGCGTGGTGTGTGTGTGTGTGTGTGTGTGTGTCTGTGAATGTGTATGTGTAGAACCACGGACGAATTCGCGAACCACCATGGACGCCTCCATCTCCTTCTGCCCCGGGATTCACAGGCTCCGCCCTACCAGGACCAGAAGCACAGGCCGCCCCCGCTTCCGCCTGGCGTCTATACGTGGGATCTGGGATCCGAACTCAGGACCTTCCACCTGCAAGGCGAAGGCTTAACCCCTGAGCCACCTCTCCAGCCCCTTTCTTCTCTCTTTAGGCATGAATAAAACCTTTTATGGATGCTGACATTCTGCTGTTGCAGTTATTAAAGGATCACCACCCATTCTCGGGCCACAGAGCCACAAGACAAACAACTGCGCCTCCTCGTGGCCCAAAAATGTTTGCAGGGGTGATGGGAGGGAAATCCTAAAGGGAGGACAAATCATGGGGGACAACAGTTACGATTCTGAGGTTTCACCCTGTTGTCCAGTGTGGAGAGAGGTTCCTCGCTGGCCAAACGCAAAGGACAAAGAGGTGTGTGTCTTAGGGAGGTCATCTGGTTTCCTTTATCTTTGATGTGGAGCAGTTGCTTTCTTCAGAGTTTATTGTTCTGGTTTTTTGAAGAAATACATTTCTCCTTATTTTTAAAAACCAAATATCAGAAGATATATTTCATTTAATCAGTAATTCTTGCCGAACTTTCATAAAATGGTCAGATTTTATTTGAACTGGCTCAAATCAGGGGTGGAGAGTCCATTAACGACAGAGGTAGAATGGGGGGGAGACTGAAGTTGTGGGGGGAAGCTGAGCCAAGGAGACAGAGGTAAGGGCTTATGAAAGACATTTTTGTCTGGAAGGTTGGATATTTAGTGTCCTAAGATTGCTTCAGACATGGCCCCTGGACATGGACATGCAAGTGGTCATGGCCACAGTAAGTTGGAGCTTCCAGATTATAGACAGTGGAAAGTGGAGGGGACACCACTGCAGAATGTCCAGGAGAAGCTGGCTGCACGAGGGCTGAGGGACCCATGGGCCCGCAATGAAGCATGGAGATACATAGGTAGCTTTGCACACGATGTTTCCTTCCTTGGTGTACTAACTAAAGGATTCAAATGGGGATTTGCTGCACTCGCGGTAGCTATAGGGGTTGAATATCTCTTGGATTCCCACAGTAGTGATAAGAAACATCACTAAAGCGAATACATGGAATTATCATGTAACTTCCTAACTATCTCGCTAAAAAATAACCGACTATATTGTTTGTCTCTGAAAGAATACTCCTATGGTTTAATAAAGTAAGAAAAAAAAAAGAAAGACATTTTTATACTTGCTTTTACCTTAAAGATTCATTTTGTATTAGGTCAGTGTTTCTAAACTGAGTCAAAAAGACCACCATAGTATAAAGAAGGGTGAAATAACTAGATGTGGTGGCACTGGGTCTGTAATCCTAGTACTCAGGGGGCTGAGGTATGGGGATGGGGGGTCAGTTACAAGTTCAAGGTCACAAGTTCAAGATCACAAGTTAGCAAGATTGTGTCTCAAATTTTAGAGAGACAAAAATGCTGCCGGAGGAGGGGATAACGGGGCCGACTTAAGGGCAGAACTTTGAACGAGTTTGAAAGCATGAAATTCTGGATTCAATCACCAGCACTGCAAAAAAAAAAAAAAATTAAAAATGAAAGAGTAGGAGCAAAAGTTTAGAGCTGGACTAGGTTATGTGACCAAAGAGGCAGCAGCTTAAGAATGCCAGATATCTGAAGAATTTTTCTGAAATGAAAAAGAGACCTAAAGAAGAACTAGCAACTCAGGGGAGCTAAGAAGCCTGGGGAGAACACACATTAGCATATGGTAAAAAAAAAAAATGAATCCATTAAAGAAGAAGAAGACTAGTAGGAGAAGGAAGAGAAGGAAGGTCGGAAGATGTTGTACAGTCAAAGCACTTGCTGATATCAAAAGGGCCCAAATCAGATCCCTAGAGTGCAGGCACTAAATGCTAAGCAGTTGTGACCAGCTGCCTGGAATTCCAGCCCCGGAAGGTGGAGCCGGGGGATCCCTAGAGAAAATGTGCTCACCTCACTAACTCTTCAGGTGAGCTGCGGATTAATTAGAGACCCAGACGCAGAACAATAAGATGGGAGCAATGCAGGATGGTTCCCAGCATCACCCTTAGGCCTCCACAGTCACATACGCATGTACACCTGCACATACACAGGCACCCGCAAACATGCAAAGCATGTATACACACATGCACGGCACCCCATACATATACACGAAAAGAAAAGAAGAATAGTCCAATAAGAAAGGACTATTTCTTCAAATGCTTTAAAAGTATCATATAAATGACAAACTCATTGGAAAAACTAAACAAATAAAAATAGTTAAAAAATTATTTTGATGGAAAACAGAAAACTGTTTTGAAGGAATAAAAAAATTCTGGCACATCTGTGGATACATAGTTTCATCACCACAATTAATATGTTGTAATTTAAATAACAAATACGGATTTCCAAATCAAGGCATATAATCTCAGTTTTCAGGACATAGCCCTCAACCGAAAGCAACTTTAAAAGCAAAATTAAATATGTGTTTAATTTTTTAATAGACTGACTAGCAAATAGCAAATTTCTAAAATCATGAGTTTGTAATATCAAGCTGTTTTACCTTGTATTAAGATTGTTGTTGACTGCTGCCATGGCACCAACGACAAAGCTTGTGGCTAAGGGGGGGCGGGGGAAGAAGCAAGTTCTGAAGTTTGCACTTGATTGCACCCACCCTGCAGAAGATGGAATCATGGATGCTGCCAATTTCAAGCTGTTCCTGCAGGAGAGAATCAAAGGGAACAGAAGGCTGGGAATCTTGGTGGCAGCATCATGACCATCAAAAGGAGCAAGAGCAAGATTACTGTAACCTCCGAGGTGCTTTTTTCCAAGAGGTATCTGAAGTATTTTACCAAAAAGTATTTGAAGAAGAATAATCTACGTGATTGGCTATGCGTATTTGCTAATGGCAAAAAAAATTACAAATTACATTACTTCCAGATTAACCAGGATGAAGAAGAGGAAGAAGATGAGGATTAAGTAATGCACTTTGGTTTGGAATATTTTGTATCAATTCATAATAAAGTTTAGGAGCAAAAAAAATTACTGTCAGCATCTGATAAAGTTGAACTTTGAATTATGTGGTTTCAAGGGCATGGGAATAGAAAGTAAGATATGAGGACTAATAAGATACCTTCTTATTCAAAAGAATATATATTCTTTGTAAGACTGAATAGAAGGATAATATATTATCTTCCAGATATTCCAAGAGAAATTATCTTAGAACTGAGTAAAACAGTTTAAAAATAATATCCACATCTACTCTCTTATGGAATAAGAGTAATTTAATGTCTATAGTTACAAAGTACATAAGAGAACTACATACCACAAAGTTAGAATAAAAAGTAAACTTACCAAGATTTTATCACTGGAAATTAATGGATTCAGAACACATGAAAGAAAATCAAATCTACAAGGGCTGGGAAGATAGCTGTTGGTAAAAGTGCTCGCCTGGCACGCCTAAGAACCTGAGTTCATTTCCCGGCACCCACTTAAAATGCCTGACATGGTGCCACAGGCTTGTGATCTCATCTTGGGAGAGGTGAAGATAGGGTGGGCTCAGAAGGCAGCCAACCGGCCTAGTCAGAGTCCTAGTGATAGAGCCTGACTCAAAACCAAGGTAGATAACTCCTGAGGAACACCATCCAAGATTGACCTCTGGCCTACACACACACACACACACACACACACACACACACACACACACAGGAAAATCTAAGCTAGAAAAAATGTAAAAGATCAAATGAGCACCTAGAAGCATGAAATGTAATAAAAATAAAAACCCAATGTAAAAAAGAGCTAGAGATGAAGAGAGAATTAGTGACTCCAAAGAGAAGTTGAGACCATTATTCAGAAAGCACAAAGCAGCACAGAACCTACACAAGACTGGGCTCACGAGCATTCCACCGCCAGTGCCCTCCTCTCTCCAGGTGAACACTGCTGGCTGGGGAAAGGGACCCCACTTGCTTCAGGGGTGCTGCTGACATATACCCTATGCTGCAGCAATTCCCAGGCACGTGCTAACACAAACAGCTTGATTAAACGCAGTGGATCACACACTTAAGAAAAGACACAGAAATAAAAATCGTTGGGAAGGAGATTCTCAGTGGGAGGAGAAGGGGAATTGGAGGTAGAGTGATAAGGGAGAAAAACAACAAAACCTTCACTGTATAAAACTGTCAAAAAAATAAAGAAAGCACAGAGCAAGAAAAAGATACAGAATATGAAAAGAAATGAGAGCCAGGAGAATTTAGTGCAGCATAAATTAGATTCTCATAGTGAGATGATAAAAGAAAACTCTTCCCTCTTCTTCAAATCAGCTTGTTATGATAAGAAAGGAAATCTTATCTAGGAAATTCCAAATACTTTAGGAACTGGAAATAAAACACACAGACACACACACGCACATACACCATAGAAGCACTATTTGGAACAGTCAAATTTCAAAATGGTAAGAAAAATTTGTATAAAAATGTAACAATTTAAAATCTGAGTCCCATGATAAGCAACTGGCAAACAGCAGGGCTGGGAACCCCATGGTGTTGCCCGGCCTGATTCCGAAGCCTGAGAACACTGGGTTGCTGATCCAAAACCTGGAATCTGGAGGCCCCAAGGCAGAAGAGGGATGTTTCAGGATACCCGAGAAGGAAGAGCAGATTGAATGCTCTCCCCTCTGAGTCCTAACTGGACTATGCCTACCCATGTTGAGTGATGGCAGGGCTTTCTCACCAAGCGGCTAATGCAAATGCCAATTTTGTCTGGGAACACCCTTAGAGAAAATCCAGGAACTAACTCTTCACATGGTGTCTGTGTTTCCCTCACCCAATTACAATGAACCACAGAAAAGTCCTAGATAGCACAGTGACCACAGATGAAATGAAGACGATATCAAAGTGATTTGAAGTAGAAGATCTTGAAGGCACTAGTGGAAGTTCAGCTTGGAAGAAGTGCAGGGGAACGTCTAACAGCCCCCGGTGCACTTGAAAACAGAAGGGCTGGTCGAGCATCCATTCTAGGATTTAAAAGGAGAACAGCAAAATAAGCACAACAAAAATGGAAGATATGGAATAAAGATGAGGGGAGAAACCAACATATTAAAATCAGACACATAAAAGCTAAAGATGATGGACTGATGAGGACCCCCCCTCACAACACACACACATATACAATGGCATGTGTCCTCTCCACACAATAATGAAGTAGAATAAATTTTTAAAAAACTGAATAGTTCTGTAATTATGAGCAAAATAAAATAAGTTGGAGAAATCTTTCCATGTTTTTCTTAGAAAAAGCCTCACCTGGGCTTTTGTAATAAATCATTAATTGCCAAAGGGCAGACACATGACCTTTTAGACTAAGACAGCTTCAACGATGAGGTCCACCTAACACCAAAGAACAAATAATTCTATTCTTCTGCAGGCTCGCAAGCTCAGCAAGGGCAGGGCGAGGAAGAAAAATTATAAGCCAACCCCATATGTGCAAGAATCGTAAGCAAAGTATTTACTCTTCAAACTTAGTAGTATATAAACGAGATGCTGTGTGTCCCCACTGTGTGGGAAATGCCTGGACTAGCATTAAAATCCATGTCAGCCACCACATTAAGAAAACGAGTGAAATGTACTGCCCTTTTAGACATGAAAGGTGAGAAGGTTCTACTTTTTGCTAAACAGCCGGAATCAGACTGGTGTTTACATTTCTACTTGTTTGTTTTTCCATCCTGGCATTTCCCACTAAGGTCAGGCTGACTGTCAGTCAAGGAGGGCAAGTCCTGTGGGCGCGCCAGCCAAAGCCTGTCGGGATACTTCAAGAGGCTGCTCCTGAGTGTCCCCATCCATAGCCTGCGACGATGGTACTTACAAGCGGTTAGAGAGACTGAGGGCTTAGCAAATTAACATGAACTCATTTAAGTGTCTCTTGGAAGAAGATGAATTGATCCCAAATGAACTGCCTTTTAGCAAAAAGAAAAAAAATCTTTAAAGTAAACAAGTAAGTAAATTAAAAAAATCTCTAAATGGCCTGCGTCATGGAGCTTATTCCTAAGCCAGTACAGGAGCTGAAGGATCAGGCCTGTGTCCTGTTCAAGTGAAACTTTAGCACTTCTCCCTGTTTATATCTCTTCATTTACTCCGCTTTCCCCAGTTCTCCTTTGAATTCTCTAGCCCCAGTGGCCTTCCTTGTTTAGACAAGCCAAGATAATAAGCGACCAAATGTTAGTTTTCATTGTTTTTTTTTTTAAGGTTAAAAATGCTTGCCTCAGCTGCGTTTTCATAACTAAATTATTAACTGCCAAAGGGCAGATGCTTTGCCTTTTATATTAAATTTGGTGTGGAGAACAATAGAAGCCAGAGTTGGAGGAGAATCAGAGTCTGTTTTTTCCAGCTGCTGTTCTCCCTGGCTCTGAAATGTCTCCCATTAGCGTCCCCAGCCTGAGGCGAAGCACATTAAGGATTGGAGAACTTGCACCCAGGCATGGTGGTGGTACGCCAAGTATGCTTCAGTAAGACACTTGCACTCTCTTAAGTCCCTCTTCCTTTTAACAGTGGGAGGAGAGGAAGATAGGAGGAGGACAGAATCATAGCCCATAATGCATCTTTCACTGTTTCCAATGTTACACTGAAATTCAGGACACTGTTCCCAGAGAGTGTGCATGTGACATAGGCACGTTCAGAAAAGGACACTAATAAGCTGACTGTGTCAAGCTAACCAAGGAGCAAACAAGGCTGATTGTATCACCTGACAGATGATACTGTTACTTTGAGTGCTTCGAGGTGCCTCTTTTTTTTTTTTTTTTTTTTGGAAAGACTAGATGAGCAATATCTATCTCTCCCCTTCCCCAATATCTCCTGTGATCACAAGCACAGATATGACACAGTTGGCCTATGTTTGCAATGTGATTCCTGCCCAAGGAGACTGTGACTTTCATTGCAATAAGGCTTTTGAATCTCATTGCCAACGTTGGTGTTTACGAATGATGACCACGTAGATCATGTCCTACACTGAACAATTCCCAGCTGTTCCTGCTGATATGGGGACGACCTAGCAGGGGTAAGTGTGCTGTGGCCAGAAGCCTGACATGGGGCGGCCGAAGTGCCAACATTCTCCTGTGCTTCTTCCTCCTGGAAGCTCTGGATTTGGAAAGGTAGCTGCATGTGGTGTTGTGAAAGGGGGATGTCCCATCTCGCCACCTAAGGCAGCAAAGGAGGCAACTTTCTCTGAACAGCCCACATGAGGGTCGTTCATCTGTGACAGCAGGTCACAGATGATATCACAAGGTATGATGAGGTCAGTCCAGGGCCCCCTATACACTCTATACTGTCTTCTTTCTGTGTTTGGATGAGCAGTCGGCACTCAAATGAAGGGTGAGAAGGAAGGAACTGGAGGTGGAAGGCATGGGAGTCGTGGCCGGAGACACATTCGTCCTGTCCATCACATCTACCCTACTTCTCAGCTGCTGCTGCTACAGGGCCAGCCTAAGGCTCCGGCAAGGCAATTGTTCCCTCCAGGAAGATTCATCCTGGACAGCAGGGGAGTGACGCGTATGGTCACATAGCTGATTATACTGACAATCACTTCAAGTACTGGACTACAAAAATCTCTTTGAAACTTTCATATACAGATGCAATGAATTTATGTACTATTATCCCTTGCTCCCCAACCTCACACCCTTCCAACTCACCCTACAAGTTCTCCTTTTTAGCCAGTACCCTTGTGTGTGTGATCCATTGGGACCCATCCAGAATGCCTGCACTGGCATGTACCTGTGTATCTGCTGGGCATGGACGGCCTGAGAGAGGTAGAAGACAGTGTGAAAGAAAAATCTAAGTCTGATATTGCTACTGGGGCCAAAGGTCCAGGAAAAGGGAGAAAGGGGAGGATGAAATGAGAGAAGGATGAATGCAAACAAAAGGCAATCAAAACAAAACACCACTGTCTGCCTCCTTGTGGATCACCTTAGAGCAGGGGGGTGATTGACGCAGGACTCCGGAGTGTATCTGTCGCCTTCGTCAGGGTTTAATTACATTTGACTACAATCATAGCATAGTGTCTTAAAGCATCAGTGGTTCATGCGAAGTGGCCATGGGTGTTCAGGGTAATCTACAGCTGGATCAAAGTCTGTACAGATTTCCCAACATCTGGAAACTGAAAAGACATTCTCACCATTTTCTGGCACACTTTGCTATTGATGGGACTGATGTTGTTATGGAAGTCTGTTTTCATCTTGGAAGATGGTGTTGACTGTATGGATATTGAGCAGAAATCCTCTATGTGTCCTCAGTGGCACATAGTTTATAAGCTTTATAGTTTATAAAGACAATGAACTCTGGGCATTCTTTGCTTGGTGTGGAGGCTGTGGGGGCTGATGGCTTTTTGAGGGGCACTGTGAGTTGGACCTGTGGGTTCTGTGATGGGCACAGCTTCAGGCTATGTGTTTTGGATATAGTGACACAGCATTCTGTTCAAATTCTTGGTTGTGGAAAGGGGTTGGTGTCGGCTGACATGAAGAGTGTTTAGATTTTTTTCTTTTAGTTAAATATGGAAGATTTTAAGCCATCTAAACAAACTGTAGAACTCGCTATAGTCAGCAAAGAACTGCGGCATGAATGAAAGTCAAGAAAGTCCTTTGCCCAAGGGCAATATTCAGGTACTTTTAGCATGTTTACAATGTTGAAGTGTTTCTGAAGTGAAGTAAACTGTATTAGATTTTTAAAACTAAAGAAAGGAAGTGAGGGAAGAAAGGAAGAGAAAGGGGAAGGGAGGGAGAAAAGATGGAAAGAAGAGAGAGAAGAGATAAAAGAGAAAGAAAGAGAGAGAGAAAGGAAAGAAGGAAGGAAGGAAGGAAGGAAGGAAGGAAGGAAGGAAGGAAGGAATGCAGGAAGGAAGGCAGGAAGGAAGTGAAGAAGAAAGGAAGGAAGGAAAGAAGGAAGGAAGGAAAGAAGGAAAAATAGAAGAAAGGAAAGGAAGGGAAGGAAGGGGGAAGGAAGGAAAGATGGAAGAAAAGAAAGGAAGAGAAGGAAGCAAGGGAGGGAGGAAGGGAGGGAGGGAGGGAGGGAGGGAGGGAGGGAGGGAGGTGGTTCTCCAGGTCCCTGGTGTCCTGGACTTTGAATGGAATCACTGTTGTTGGCGCCTTTCAGGTGAATCTCAGGTATTCCAGAGTTTGTCTTGCTCTGTTTGCAGGAGGCCTGCAGAAGGTGGCAGGATGCCTTTGGTAAATAAGCACAGTAATTGCAGGCCTGAAGCCCAACCTGGGTGGCATTTTGAAGATGAGATTAAAGTACTAGCCTGTAGCTGCCAAGATCCCAGCGGGCGAGGTTTGGCAGCTTTTCTGTTGCAGCTTCTCTCTGAGAGCAGGGTTTTCCCAGTGATGGGCTTTATAACAAGCCACTTGGTTTCTCTGCTTTTCTTTTCTTTTTTGAACTACGGGTGGACCCTGGAGACTGCACCAAGGACCACAGAAATGTAATACACACACTCTACCACTGAGCCACATCCAAGCCCTGTGCTTTTTTGTTAACAAAATGTTTAGAATTTATGTTCTGTGCCTTTAACACTAAATATCCCATTGTGTCTTGTAAAGAATGTGCCTGGCCTCTAGAGCCCTGTAAGCTGGGCGTGGTGGTAGATCCGGTGGCCTCCTTTGGATTAGTACACATGGAGGTGCAGAATAGACACACTAACTGAAGTGGGGTAGGACTGACGACCTGTGACTGCTGCCTCCAGCAAGGATCCATCTCCTAAAGGTGTCATGACCTTCCCAAACAACTGAAGATTCAAACACATGAGCCCGTGGGGGACAAATCACATTTCAAACCATGACAGACATCATTTAATAAATGCCTATTAAGACTTGATAAATCTCAAGTAACATGTAGAGTACTGGGGTACTGTGGTGAACAAGGGGAGAAAACCCAATTCCTTGTCTATCTGTCTGAATTGGAAGGACCCCCCAAGAATCAGTCCAGAAGGAAAGGTCTCTTGTTCAGCTCTGATGTCAGTCAATCTTTTTGCCAAAGGTTTCTGGAGCCATGGGACAAGTGGTTGTGCATTGAAAAAGGGGAGAACAGGTATTTTGTATTCTGTAAAACATTGCAAAACATTCCTTCCAACACAATTAACAGACTTTACATTAGGGATATAGTTCAATGGTACAGCACTTGCCTTCCACCATAAAAAATGGAAGAAACGAGGAAGCAAGGTAAAGTAGACTTTGAGCAGCTGTGAGCACTGTGGCAGAATTGTGTGCCTTGATACAAAGCAGCTGCAGATCCAGCCACCAGCACTGCGTGAAAAGCTTCACATCAAACTGACCTGTGGTCCTATACTAAAGACACAATAGATGCAAACTTCGGAAGCAGGCGGTACAAAATTGCAGTGCTTTTGGTGAATCCCCAATACCAGCACTATGCCTGTATAGATCTTTGCCAAATATTCCAGGCATCCCAGTCTGGATTCACTTAATAGATCCCGCTTCCTTAAATATTTTCTCAGATTCCCTTGCGGCTAAGATGTGACTCAGATTCTACCATCCATATGCACCTAAAGAGACTCTATTCAGAAAAGAATAATACAAGAAAGAAAGTTTGTTTTTTTCTCCTGATGTCTGTTTTTTTTTTTTCTAGCAAAAATCCCAATGGACATATCAGATATTCTTTGTCAGAAAGCTTTTCTGACAGGTGGGCTAGGTTAACCTGTCCTCCTCTGTGTTTACATAATCTGCTGTGGTAGGGTTATATTAAAGTGCCCTAATCAATACAGGAATGTAAGATAAACCAAACACAATAGAGAGTCCCCTCCTATTTCTGTGAAGTCAAAACAGACACTTAAGGTGAACAGGCAGTGTACCCACAGTTCAGGAATTGGGACACTCTCCACCTTGCAACTTTGGCACCTGACCAGCACGGCTTCCAAGGGTTCCCTTTGCCCCTGGACCAGGTCTGAAGGCAAAGGGCTTAGGGAATCACACATTGGTGATCAGGAGCGAGCCTCAGGAGTGATGCTTATGTTTTGTTCACACTCTGTAAGCCAGATCTCAGGCGCATGGGGCTACACCTAGCATGAAGATAGCCAAGCATCCTCTAGATAAGAGCACACAGACATTAGGGAGTCCCCCAAATGCGATGACCTCACCCTTTGCACTTCCTTCCTTCTCTTTCGGAACCCCCAGTGCTAAGGTTAATGGAATAACCATGTGTAAGTTGCAGACAGCTGTGGCTGGGGTCTGGATCTCTTTCACTTGGCTTTCTTATGCCTTTCATTGGCATGTCTGCGGTGGGAGCGCAGTCCCTGAATAGTTATTTCTGAATTCTTAGGCGTAAGTTGCCTTTATCTCTAGGCTTCTTGTGCTGTCAGTTTGAAAGGGAAAGTGCTTAGCAGGCGTTCTGGGCACCACATGTGCTCCGAGATGCTGGCATGATGGAAGAATCATGAGATTCCTGCCTACTGGCCACCCATGGCTAATGAAGGAAATCTCCTCCCTCCCCCATCTCTTGGACTAGGTGCTTTGTCAGCAGCCAGGGAGAGCTGGGACTACAACTCGGGTGCCAGGGACATGCAGAGCCGGCCGCTGCTCTACAAGCTTCTTGCACAGTCCCCTCAACTTGGCAACTCTGTAGGGGGAAGCTATCTAGGGCTGGCCAATACAGTGAGTACCCTGCGGTTCCTAGAACACATCTTCTGGTCTGTTTGCACTCTAATACATACTCTAACTTTGCTCTCTAGGGTACATATTAGGCCTCCTAACTATGCCTTTTCCAATGCTTTCAGTAACATAAACACTATAAAGCCATGAACACGTAAGGACTCAGGGACGACTTCACCCTTGTTAGCACCACAGTAGACTTCTAAAAGATGCTTTAATTAATCAGACTTTAAGCCTTTCATTTGTACATGTTGCATCAGTAGAATACACAACCATTTTCCCATAACTGTAATGCCTCTGTGGTATCACTCGCTAAAAATTAATAGGATACTCGTATCCGTTCTATGATTTGAAAAACAAACAGAAAAAAGTATTTTACTGAAAGTTTGACTACAGGGACCGTTGAGATGGTTCAGTGGGTAAAGACATCCAAACCCAGAGACCTAGGTTCTGTTCCCACAGCCACATGATGCAAGGAGGAAACTACTTCCAAAAGTTCTCTCTCTCTCTCTCTCTCTCTCTCATAAATAAAGATTTAAAATATTCTTTAAATTTAGTAGGCTTGACCCTTACAAAAAAGAAAATGAAAGTTTGGCTGCTTGATTGTTGTTCCTGATTTTACTTTTAAGATAATTGGAGGATCCAGCAGGACAGCTCAGTGGCTAGGGCTTCTGCTTGCAAACTTTAACCCCTGGAAGCCACATGGTGGAGGAAGAGAACTAACTTCTGAGAGTTGTCCTCTGACCTCCACCCATATGTTGTGTACTACGGCGTGGATGCTCTCTCTCAAATAAAAATAAAATATTTTTAAAGTGATAAATCACAATAATCACACAAGGCCCAGTGATCTGTTTAATGTCTAACCAGTTCTCATGCAGTGGCTAAAACCTAGGAAAATCTGAGGAAAGAAGCTGCCTAGCTAGGGGTAGCCCTAAGAAGATGTAACTTACATGTAGCATATTGAAATCCTGAATCAGATAAGGGAGATGAGATTTAAAAAAAAAAAATCTAGGGACACCTAAAGAAAGTGGGCTGCAGTTGATGAACCATGTGCCAACATGGCTGCGTGAATAGTGGCGAGAGCAGAGTGATAATATAGCATGTTATAAACAGGGAGCCCTGGTTGGAAGGTGCATATGAACTCCGTCCTGTCCTTACAACTTCTCTGTACGTCCAAAACCATTATAAAAGGAGTAATTCATCAAAAGCACCCGTATGGACAGCAGTGCTGAGGCCTGATTGCATCTCCTAAGGTCCGTCACATATCCGTGGTTATACCGTTCAGCGACTCGCACAGTTGAAGTGGAACTCTAGCTGTTAGAGTTGCTCCCTGTGAGTTCAGTAGGCTGGACTAGTAGACAAGTCATGTTCCTCTAGGCCGGGCCTGGGTTTAGCCAGGCCTGTTACAGTCATCTCTAGCAGTCTGAACCTTTATCTGTGCTATACCAACTGAGCTTCCTTTCTGTTCTTTCATTCATTATGATTTTTTTTTTAGATAGGGTCTCATGTATGTCAGGTTGACTTCAATCCTTGAACTCCCAACGATCCCTCCTTCACCTCCAAAGTGCTGGGACCACAGGCATGCCTCACCACACTGTGTGTGCACTGCTGGGGCTTGAACCCCGGGCCTCAGGCATGCTAGGCAAGCACCCCTCCTACTTATCTGTGACCCAGTCTCTGAGCCTATGTAAATATAGTTATTGTCACACAGGCGTGGATGATAATAAAATCAGTATTATAGATTGGTCAGAATTTGGAGCATTCTCTTTGAAAAGTTTAGGGTTTGTGTCCCAGGATTTGCTGTAAATTCACTGCTAACAACTGCAGAAATTGGAAACTTTCTATTTCTTTGTGACTTTGGGTTCTTAACTCTGCAGAAAACTTCTGAAAAGATTTGAGGTTTTTTCCTTGAATAGATTTCTCCTCCCTCTTCCTCCCTCCCCCTCTCTCTTCGTTCTTTCCTTTCTTCTTTTTTCTTTCTTTCTTTCTTTTTCTTTCTTTCTTTCTCTCTCTCTTTCTTTCTCCTTATCTTCCTCTTCTATCTCTTCTTCCTTTCTCCTCTTCCTCCTCCTGCTGTTGCTATCCCCCCCACACTGTTACTCGCCCCCCTTTCTCCCTCTCCAGGGCCTTATCTAGCTGAGTCTGGGTTTCCGGGGGAGTCAAGGCACCAAGTTACCACATATCCCACACCCATATTCCTTCTTTGTTGCTTGTGCTTTAGGGTGGGAATACTGCCTGAGGGTGGCACCCAGTGCCAGGCAGTACCGGGCACCCAGCTCATGCAGGACTACTTGTTTATGCATGCAGCTTGTAGAATATGTCAGTAGAAGCGTGTAAAATCCATCGGAGCACATTAAATAACCTAAAGTAACAAGCCGGCTGCACAGCTGGCACCACCAGTGAGCAAACAAGCGGAAAAGCTGTGCCTGCTTGCGTGAGGCGACCGCGGCGAGTCCCTGGCCATAAATACGGACGTTGGCACTGCAGTCCTGTGACAGCCATATTTTCTCACAGAGGGGAAAATATAAATTTTTCACTATGTTTGGAACTACAGACTCTTAATAATGGTCTTAGACCTGTGATAGAGGCTTGGGGGAGTCCCAATTCTTCATCAACGCATGATGTGGCTTTGGAGGTTTCCTGTGTCAACCACTGTGTTCAGGGTGTTCATTTCTTGCTATCATTGCTCCAGAGTCTATATACAGGTGTCCATAGAGCCCAACTTCAGAAATAACCCTCAAGTGGGGCCAAAGAAACCAAATAAATTTTTGAAACTGTCCATTTGGGTAATCATTTCTCTACGTTTAAAGTTCCAGTAAAAGTAAATTGTGTTCTTTTACAAAAAAAAAAAAAAAAAAAAATGTACTGACCTAATAAAACTAAATTCTGCTTTAAAAAAAAAAGCAGCTAGAAGCAAAAGACATTTATCAGCATCAAGTTCAGATAATGAAAGCACACAGTAACTCATACAGGGAAAGGTTAATATGAAGAATTATTAACTAGTAGCAGAGTATTGCTACTAAAGAGATAAAGAACATTCCAGTGAATCCAGAGATAGCTCAGGAAAGAGCAGGTCTGGGATCTAAGGCCAAGACAGTGTACCCAGTGGAGGAACACATTTGGAAGGGGGCACTCCCTTTGTCTGGGACAAATTCTGGGCCTGAGGGGGAAAAGTGGTATCTGCGGATGCTAGAGAAGTTCTTAAGGTACAGTGAGCAAGACTGCCAAGTAGGCAGTCAGTCCATCCTGCTGCAGTGCCATTCACTGTGAAATCTCAGGACTCGTGGCCAGGCAGCCTGCTGAAAGGGTCACAAGCTACCACTAAGCTTCTTCCTGCTGGCTGCCGCTTACCGTGGGAGCAAGCAGCTAGGGACACTGCGGCCTAAGATGGAGGCTCATGTCTCCAGCGTTCCTCCAGCATTCTCAACTATCTTCCAGAGTCTCCTCCAAGCAAGAGACAGGACGTAGAAAAGTAGATCAGAGACCAGGGGAAGAAGCGGTAATTAGCACAAGGATTTTCTTTTTCTTCCTCTTCTCTCTCTCTTTCTCTCTTTCCTTCTTTCTTTCTGGTACCAAAAGCTTCTGGGAATCTCCCACACAAGCACTTTATTTCTAAGCAGTCCTTTTATTCTCCTATTATCAAATGCCCAGTTTCTTCTTCTACCTAAGATACCAAATGCCAACCATGATTTTGAAGTTAACAGGTAACTCAAGAAACCAAAGCAAGGAGATAATGTTGTACATCGATGCTGGCGACAGCCATGTCTTTATCAGAGAAGCATAATGGTCATGTGTGATTTAGAATAATGGCTTTATTGTATGGGGGGTAGGGGGGACCTTATACAACTGTAGGAGCTGGTGACTCAATCTAAGTAACCATCCGTCTGCACCCAGTGCTCAGTCTGAAGTTACTCTCGACCTGTCATTAGTGCAGGAAAGAGACAGGCTGAAACCTACTTCTCTTTCTCACCACGACCAGCCTTGGTGTGGTGGATAACCTGCAAGAGAACTCACCCTCTGTCAAGGAGCTGCAAAGACTCAGCTGGCCCAGGACTCAGAAAAACGCTACACACCAACTGGTTAAGCAGCCAATCAGTGGTAGTATTCAAATCACACCTGCTGTGATTTGAAAGGCACCTCCAAAACTCTCGCTGAAGTTTAATATCTCTTGTCACATTAGCAAGGGGTAGGAGCTTTAGGAGGTAATTAGGCCATAAGGGATCCACTTTTATGGGTGGGATTGATTGTCCACCCCCTGCTCTCTCCTGGCCTTTCTGTTCTGCTAGGCAGGGATGGAACCAATGTCAAATACTGATGCTTTGATTTGGGACTTCCCAGCCTCCTTTAAAACAGTGACCAAGTAGGTATCTGTTCATTAGCAGTTACCTAGCCTCAGGTGCCCCGCACCCACTTCCAGAAGATAAAAAGAATGACTTCTCCATTCCCATCTTCTTTTTTTTTTAAACATTTTTTTTTATTTATTCAATTGTGTGTATGTGTGTAGAACCACAGGGGAATTCGGGAACCTCCACCTCCACCTCCACCTCCACCTCCACCTCCACCTCCACCTCCACCTCCTCCTCCTCCTCCACCTCCTCCTCCATCTCCTCCTCCACCTCCTCCTCCACCTCCCCCGGGATTCACAGGCTCCGCCCTACCAGGACCAGAAACGCAGGCCGTCCCTGCTTCCACCTGGCGTCTATACGTGGGGTCATAGGATCCGAACTCAGGACCTTCTGTCTGCAAGGTAGAGGCTTAACCCCTGAGCCACCTCTCCAGCCCCCCATTCCCATCTTCTGGATCTCACATAAGATGCCTTCTGGCCATGCAGAACCACCACCAGAAGAGAAGTCCAGGACCCTTGGTGCTTAGCTAAAGTGATGTAGCTACGACAAAGCCACAGCAAAGCAGCCGTGGATTGATCTCTCTTCATGAAACTTTCAGTTAAGCTCTATGAAAGATCCTGGAATTCGGTAAGCAGCCCACACAGGAGGAAAAATGAACTTCTTGTTCTCTAGGGAACTTTCTCTACAAGAATTTGTATTACCACAGCAGAGAGCAAGAATAAACAATAATATTATAGTCTTTAATAATGACCTACTTTGGCACTCTGATATACATAAAAGGCACAACTGTTTTTTTTTCCAGATATGACACATAAATTCATGAACAAAACATAAATTTCCAATTATTCTTTCAGCCATGCTACTTATCATTTAGAGTTCCTTTGTTATTTTATTAATTAAAGTGTCAATCAATATTAACTAAAATTATAAATATAATTATAATATAAATTAATATTAATTAAAATTATGAAAGGAAGCATGCACAAAATATAAACTATATAAGCTACTACAAATGTAAAACTCATGATTTGTCTCATCATCTTCCTTCCTTTAAATGATCATCACCAATTTTTTATATATCCCTAGATTGCTTTCAGCTTTTGGCATTTATTTATTTATTGAGCATGTGCATGAGCTTGCACGCATGTGTACATGCATACACAAATGACACTGGAGTACAGAGGACAACTTTTTCGAGTCAGTTTTCCCCTTCTTGTGGGTTTTGGGGAACACACTCAGGTGAACAGGCTTGCCATGCACACCTTTAGCCGCTGACCCATCTCTCCAGCCCTGACACTTTTAATAAGGGGAAGTTTTCATTTTTCCTCCAGATGTTAAGATGATCATTCAGCAGTTGCCAGATTGGGTGTATTAGCTGCTGGAAACCTTTGCCCTTGGGGCCCAGGTTTGTGGTCCTAGCGCCCTCTTCTGGGCCCTCTTTAGCGTCAAAGAACAATAAATCCATCATGTGTTTTCCCTCCATTTCAAAGGCTATGCTCATTGTGAACAATCACGGCTGAGCTCTTTCTGTGCCAGGAAGACAGGGAGCCTTCCAGGGCTGTTTTCCTGTCCTTCGCACACCCAAGCTTTAACCTGGCCGACTTTAACACTTAATTTGTACCTAGGTTGTTAAAAAAAAAAAAAAAAAAAAAAAAGCATTCTCTGTGTGTGTACGTGTGTGTGTGTGTGTGTGTGTGTGTGTGTGTGTGTGTACAAGAGGGCACTTGAGTGTATGCCTGTGAAGGAGACCCAAGGGTGACGCAGGTTGCTATACCTACTTATTGCTTTGCTCCGAGGTTCCCAGACTCCCAATTCTATGGCCAGAATTGTGGGAGGCAACCATATCTGCCTGGTACTTTTTACATGGGATCTTGGATCTGAACTCAGATCCTTTTGCTTATGAGGCAAAAAGTTTAAAGCCTGAGCCATCTCTCCACCCCTGAGCCTAGTTCCTTTGTTTGTTTGTTTTTAGCAAAAGAAATTTACTTTGATGAAACACAAAAGATCACTAGGAGTTGTGTAAGTAAAATGCAAATCTAAAAGTCAACACAGCAGGTGGGTCACATTCTCAAGGCCCTGAACTTGACCCCCAGCCCTGTGAAAATAAGCAACAAAGAGACAGCAAGTTTTACCACTTGGCGATAGGTACCAACCTACTACAATCAGAGACTCTGGCGCTATTTTCTTAATGCCACAAAAAAAGCGCTCTTGGGAACCGAGAGTGGATTAGGAAGTGTCTGCTGTCCCGACAGGCTGCCTTGTGATCCTAGTGTTGACACAGTTAAGGATGAGCTGAGCTTTATTTGGAACAGCATTCTGAGCTGTTTCACTTTGCCCGACACTGCCCACCTGCACACGTTTACAATGCTTATGAGTAGATCAGGAAGCTGCAGAGGTAGATGGGAGACAGGTTTTTCTTTTCTCCCTAACTACTTGAACAATTTTTTGAGCTTCACTTTAACTTTTGGGTTGTTTTTCTCTTTATGCCACTTCAAGTGGAAGATGTTGAGGGATGTTTTGAAACTGTCATTGTTGTCATTATATTATCAATGTGTGTGGATGAAGATGGTGATGGTGATGAAGTGTGAGCGCCGCACAGCTAGCCAAGGTGTGCATGTGCAGAGGTCCAGAGGACAACTGTGACGTCACTTCTCTCCTATCTTTGTGTGGATTCTGAGGATCAAGCTCAGATTTGCACACAGGCATCTTGACCTGCTGAGCCATCTTGCTGGTCCTTGAGGAAGTTTTTATTTTACTTTTTCCATTTTCATGTATACGTGGGAGTGAGGGAGGTATATGAGTATGTGTAGATGTATTCACATGTGTGTGGATGTAAGCATATGTGTAGCCATGCACGCCAGATATGTGTGTGGGGGTCTGAGATGGATATTAGAAGTCATCTTACATTGTTCTTCTACAGCGTCTCTTAATCAGTCTGGAGTTCACACTTCAGGATTAATCTGGTTGGCCAGCTTGCTCAAGGGGATTCCTAGCCTCGGCCTTCCGAGGCAGGTGGGCTGTTACATCCACCCACCAGCATTTGGTGTGGATCAGCAAACACTTTAACTGCTGAGCCATGTGCCTGGTCAGAAGATACTTGTGTGTGTGTGTGTGTGTGTATAAAATTATTGTCATTATTTTCTCATTTATCTAATCCTACTGCTTGAATGTTATAAAATCAAAAGTTATCAAGTATTTATGAAAAAACAAAATGAAACAAACGACAACAAGAAAATGCTGGGTGCGCTTCCTTGGCGAAATTAAGGCCCTTAGGAGTCGCCTGCTGCCTCAGGAGCTCCAGTGTGGTTTGGCTTCACCATAGCCTGGGATGCAGCCTGTCCATTTGCAGGACATTGAGAACCTCATCGTTGATTGGGGGTCGGGTAAGGAGGATATAAACTCCTTTGGCCATCAGGAATGCTAAGCCCAGATGTTATATTTTTCTTTGCCTTAGTAGTGAGTGAACGCAGTGAGCCCACGGAGCGTTTTGTAACTGACTTTACAGTGTAGTTGGAGTTTCCTTCCTCACACGACTCAGGTATACTCGCCCTTTTTATTCTGCTTTGAATCACCTTTATCATCCGCTGAACTGAACTCATTCAATCTTTCAAAATGTCGATTCTCTTTCTATAAAAACCATACCTTTTATTTTTTGCAAATTACATTTCGGCTGTCCATTCTCCGTTCTGTTTGTGTGCCAAGGCTGCACAGGGTGGAACACACCAATAGTCCCTGTAATCTAGAGGAGGAGGTAGGAGGATCTTCAGTTCAAGACCGACTTGGGCTACATCATGTTCTGCTGTCCCCCCTCAAAAAAACCCACAAAAGAGCCCAGCCCCCCACCCCGGAGCCGACCGGCCAGCAGCCGCGCGGCCGCCGGCTTTGCCCGGGGACCCTGCCCTGGACCCTAGCCCCTCGTGTCCTCCCGCCCCCCAGCGTGCCTCCGCGGCCCCCCCATTTCCCAGGTGAAGAATTCTGCCATCAACATCAGACCCTCTGCCTCTCTGGCCCACCGGGGACCTACGCACGTGGTCCACGGAAGACACACTGCTACTCAGAATTCAATAGAGCCCAAAGGAAACTCAAGCAAAATTCTAAGGAACAAAGGGAACACAGGCCATACATCTGGACTCCACTACAATCATTATATCACATGGGCGAGATTCTTCTCATCCAGCCCAAAGATAAGTAAACTTTTTCTTTTCACCTTACTGATCCTTTAAAGTATCAATGCTGTAGATCAACTTTCTCATACAGCCACCCCACAACATACAACTCCAGGGAGTACACCACTCACCCCCACATTTCACCAAGATACTAAATCGTAAAGTGCACTACCAAACTAATATTCACCCCTGGTAACATAACCTGACTTAACTGACGTACTAACAACCTAGTAGCCTCATCTAGGATATAACGATAACAATACACAAACATACCCAATCCAAGGCAAGCACTAGTAATAACTGGCAAGTGTAACAATACCAACTAGGTGGATTCAGTGAAAAACACACAGAAACTGAAAGGTCCTAAAAAACAAAACAAAAATGTACAAGTCAAAGTGCAGATCCCCGAGAAACAAAACCCAAGAAGACCAATCTCCTGCCGAAAGAATCAATCCCATAATGAGGGATTCTGACCAGAACAAATCCACAGAAAATAGCCATGAAAGCCAGACCCAACATAACGACTTTCAGAGTATGATCATTACCATGATTAATACTATGAAAGAGGAAATCTGAGAAGAGTTAAACAACCGTATCAACCACTTTGAACAGGAACACAACAGGCACTTGGAGGAGTTGAGAAAAACAGTTCAAGAAACAAAAATAGGTATAGAGCAATTAAAACAGTCTCAGGCAGAGTTTAAAATTGAACTAAAAGACAAGTTATCTTCAACCCAAAACTCAACAGAGTCTTATCAGCAGAACAAATGAGGCAGAAAATAGAATTTCAGATCTTGAAGACAAAGTGGGAGAATTAACCAGCTCAATGGAAGAGATTGTTAAAGCCAAAAAGATACTGGAGAGGAACATTCAAGAGATACGGGACACCCTGAAGAAGCCTAACATGCGCATTCATGGAATACCAGAACAAGAATCCCAAAATACCACACCGGAGGAAATATTTCAATTCATCATAAATGAAAACTTCCCACAACTAAAGAATGAGAGGCCTATCCAAATACAAGAGGCATTTCACACTCCAAACAGATATGACCAAAATAGAAAATCGCCACTGCAAATAATAGTCAAAACACTCCACATTCAAGACAAAGAAAAGGTGCTGAGAGCTTCAAGAGAAAAAAAGCAATTCACTTTTAAAGGTAAACCTATTAGAATAACAAATGACTACTCAATGGAAACAGTAAAAGCAAGAAGAGCTTGGAGAGACGTACTTCAAGTATTAAATGAGCAAAAATGCCAACCCAGACTGATATACCCGGCAAAACTATCTGTCATGATTGAGGGAGAAAGAAAAGTTTTCCAGCACAAAGACAACTTGAAGGGATACATGTCTACCAAACCAGGCCTTCAAAAAATCCTAGAAATGATACTCAAGCTTGAAGAACAGAACAAGCATATCCAGGAGGACAGAAGGGAAGTATAATACCACCAAAACATAAATATCAAACAACATGCTTACAAAGTCTACTAAACATAAAAAATGTCCAGAATTGAAAATAATTTCTCCATTATAACATTAAATGTCAATGGTATTAACTCGCCGATTAAGAGACACAGATTACAAACTTGGATTAAAAACCACAATCCAGGAGCTGGAGAGGTGGCTCAGGGGTTAAGCCTCCGCCTTGCAGGCGGAAGGTCCTGAGTTCATGATCCCAGATCCCACGTATAGACGCCAGGCGGAAGCGGGGGCGGCCTGCGCTTCTCGTCCTGGTAGGGCGGAGCCTGTGAATCCTGGGGCAGAAGGAGGTGGAGGCGTCCATGGTGGTTCACGAATTCGTCTGTGGTTCTACACATACACAGACACACACACAGACACACATGCGCGCACGCACATACACACGCACATGCGCACAGTTGAATAAATAATAAAAAAAAACTCAAGTAAAATATTAAAAAAAAAAAAACACAATCCAACAATCTGCTGCCTTCAGGAAACTCATCTCACCACAAAAGATAGGCACATCCTAAGAATGAAAGGCTGGTCCAAAATCTTGCAAGCTAATGGAACCAGGAAACAGGCAGGGGTAGCAATTATGCTTTCAGACAAAGTGGACTTGAAACCAAAGAAAATCATAAGAGACACACATGGATACTACATTTTAGTCACAGGTACAATTCACCAGGGAGACTTTACAATACTGAACATTTATGCACCCAATACGGGCCCCTCCACATTCATTAAGAAAACCCCACAGCGTCTAAAGCAAGAAATCAACCCCCAAACGATAATTCTTGGGGGCTTCAACACTGCCCTCTCAACATGGGATAGATCAACAAGTCAAAAGCTTAACAGAGACACTTTGGAACTTAATCAAACCCTTAAAGAAATGGACCTTACAGATCTCTATCGAACTTTTCACCCACGCACCAAAGAATACACATTTTTCTCAGCAGCACACGGAACTTTCTCCAAAATAGATCACATATTGGGCCACAAAACGAATCTACACATATACAAAAAAGTTGAAATTCTAACCTGTGCCCTATCAGACCACCATGGCCTAAAGCTGGACATCCACAACACAACAAACAAGAGAAAATACACTAACTCCTGGAAACTTAACAATATGATGCTGAATGAGAACTGGATTCAGGAAGAAATTAAAAAAGAAATTCAAGATTTCCTGAAAGTGAATGATAATGAAAATACAACTTACCAAAATCTCTGGGACACAATAAAAGCTGTCCTAAGGGGTAAGTTCATAGCTCTTAATGCCTACATCAAAAAAATGGAAACATCAGAAATAAATAACTTAACGATGCAGCTTAAGGCTTTAGAGAAACTAGAGCAATCTGATCCCAAAAGTAGCAGAAGAGAGGAGATTAGCAAAATAAGGGGAGAAATATCTGAAATTGAGATTAAGAAAATGATAGAAAAAATCAACGAGTCAAAAAGCTGGTTCTTTGAAAAAATCAATAAGATTGGTACACCCCTAGCTAAACTAACCAAAAGCAAGAGAGAGAAAACCCAAATTAACAAAATTAGAAATGAACATGGAGTTATCACTACTGATACCCAAGAAATCCAGAGAATTATAGCATCATATTTCAAAAACTTATACTCTGTGAAGTTTGACAACCCAAAAGAGATGGATGAATTTCTAAGTAAACACAACTTACCTAAATTGAATCAGGAAGTTGTGAATTATTTAAATAGTCCTATAACATATAAGGAAATTGAGGAAGTAATCTCGAATCTTCCCACCAAAAAATGTCCTGGACCAGATGGATTCAGCACAGAGTTCTACAAGACATTTAAGGTGTTAATAGCACCAATACTCCTTAAACTGTTCCATCAAATAGCAAAGGAAGGAACACTACCAAATTCCTTCTATGAAGCTAATATCGTTTTAATCCCAAAACCTAATAAAGATTCACTTAAAAAAGAAAACTATAGGCCGATCTCTCTGATGAACACAGACACAAAGATTCTCAACAAAGTCTTAGCAAATCAGATTCAAAAACATATCAAAAAGATCATTCACAGGAACCAAGTAGGCTTCATCCCCGGCACACAAGGTTGGTTCAACATACGCAAATCAATAAATGTAATTCATCATGTAAACCAGTCCAAAGTCCAAGACCACATGATACTCTTGATAGATGCAGAAAAAGCCTTTGACAAGATCCAACAGCCTTTTATGATCAAAA
Organism: Typhlomys cinereus; assembly: GCA_023101885.1. Taxonomy (NCBI): domain Eukaryota; kingdom Metazoa; phylum Chordata; class Mammalia; order Rodentia; family Platacanthomyidae; genus Typhlomys; species Typhlomys cinereus. Next base: position 2,463,691 of record JALPQD010000104.1, read on the forward strand.
CGCTAGAGACAGTAAGAGTGGAAGGAACCTTTCTCAATATAATAAAAGCTGTATACAACAAGCCCACAGCAAGGATTATTCTCAATGGGGAACAATTGGAAGCATTCCTACTTCGATCAGGAACTAGACAAAGCTGTCCTCTCTCACCACTTCTGTTCAATATTGTACTTGAAGTCTTAGCTGAAGCCATAAGACAAGAAAGGGACATAAGAGGGATTCAAATCGGCAAGGAAGAAGTCAAGCTATCCCTATTTGCAGATGACATGATCTTATACCTGAGGGATCCCAAAAACTCCACCAGGAAGCTCCTGGAACTAATTGAGAAGTTCAGCAGGGTGGCAGGATACAAAATAAATGTGCAAAAATCAGAGGCCTTCCTATATGCCCAGAATGAACGAAGTGAAAAAGCCTTGAGAGAAACAATCCCATTTACTATAGCCCCTAAAAAATGAAATACCTTGGTATAAACCTAACCAAGGAGGTAAAAGACCTTTACAATGAAAACTTTAAAACCCTAAAGAAAGAAATTGCAGAAGACACCAGAAGGTGGAAAGACCTCCCATGTTCCTGGATTGGCAGAATCAACATCGTAAAAATGACCATCCTACCAAAGGCAATATACAAATTCAATGCTATACCAATTAAAATCCCAAAGCAATTCTTTAAAGAAGTTGACCAAATCATTTCAAAATTCATATGGAGGCACAAACGACCCAGGATAGCAAAGACAATCCTGAGTAACAAAAACACTGCTGGAGGTATTACCATACTGAACCTTAGTCTATACTACAAATCCATAGTTATAAAAACAGCCTGGTACTGGCTCCAAAATAGACACACAGATCAATGGATAAGGGTTGAAGACCCAGATATAAGCCCACAAAGTTACAGCCATTTGGTCTTTGACAAAGGGGCCCAAAGAATCCAATGGAAAAAGAACAGCATCTTCAACAAATGGTGCTGGCAAAACTGGATCTCCACATGCAGAAGATTAAAGCTGGACCCGTACTTGTCACCATGTACAAGAATTAATTGCAAATGGATCAAGGACCTTAATATAAGGCCAGAGACTATAAAAACCATAGTTGAAAGGATAGGGAACTCCCTCGAGCTGATTGGGCTAGGCCAGCAGTTCCTAAACAGACATCCAATGGTACAATCACTGCTACCAACTCTCAACAGTTGGGATCTTGTGAAATTAAAGAGCTTCTGTTCAGATAAAGAGATTGTAACACAAGCTCAAAGGCAACCCACAGAATGGGAGAAAATCTTCACTAACCACATATCTGATAGAGCTCTACTGTCCAGAGTGCACAAGAACTTAGAAAACTAAACACCAAGGAAACCAATGGCCCAATTAAAAAATGGGCTCTGGAACTTAAAAGAAACTTTACCAGGGATGACATTAAAATGTCTAACAAATATCTTTAAAAATGCTCCACTTCCTTAGCCATCAGGGAAATGCAAATCAAAACTTCCCTGAGATATCATCTCACCCTGGTCAGGATGGCAAAAATCCACAATACAAACAACAACAAATGCTGGAGAGGATGTGGACAGAGGGGAACTCTCCTACATTGCTGGTGGGAATGCAGGCTCATACAGCCACTCTGGCGAGCCATCTGGAGATTCTTAAAGAAATTAAAGATTGAAATGCCATATGACCCTGCTATTCCACTTTTGGGAATAACCCCCCATACAGCAGAGGTTCACCTCGATAGCACAAGCACGACCATGTTCATAGCAGCACTGTTTACAATAGCAAAGTCATGGAATCAGCCCAAATGTCCAACAGTTGACAAGTGGATAAGGAAACCCTGGTACATCTATACAATGGACTACTACTCAGCCATCAAAAATGATGAATTACTGGAATTTGCCGGGAAATGGATGTCATTAGAAACAATTATATTAAGTGAAGTATCCCAGACCCAGAAAATTAAGCACCGTATGTACTCCCTAATAGGTGGCTCCTAGTACCAAACCCACCCAGCCCGCCTAGAGACAGTAATTGCAAGGATTATGAACAGGAGGGATGGGGTAGGAGGGCCACACCAGAAACAAGGAGAGAAGGGACCATGTTACAGCAGGGACAATAGGCCTCCATCAAGGACCCAAATAAGTAATGAGATATCTGATTAAGTTCATAGACTTTTGTTCCTGATCATTTACTACTGAGGGGGTGTGATCTCACCAGAAGAGGAGGGCATATAGTCTGGTAGATAAAAAGTAACCATTTTGCAAATGGGTGATAGACCCCTCCCTCACTGTGGTTTCCCACTTTTATTACATCTACCTTTGAATGTGCTTTTATCACAAGACTCTAACAGCTTTTTGTCTCTGGCCAGGGGGTAACATACAATGCCCACTAGGATGGAGTGAAGGGCATTGCAGGAGAGCAAAACTGCAAAAGAAAATCAACCAACCACAATTCAGAACTTCAGAGACTCTATATCAACCACCTAGAACTAGGCCAGCTTAATCTCTCCCCATCTTGAAGCTCAGGGAAATTTGCGGAAGAGGGGGCCGTAAGAGTGTAAGAGCAAAAGTATGGGAGGAGCAATGATATGTAAGATACTCCATACTAGTTAGGGCTGAAGCAATCATAATTGGACTTTGCATGCCCTGCGCATTGTCCAACACACTGTTGACCTCACAAAGTCTAGCATCTGCTAAAGGCACCAAGATCCTTGGAGGCAAAGGATTGGCAGCCACAGCAATGGGGGAACACGGGAAAGGGTTCAGGGAAAGGCCACTGGGTTCTTGTATGTCATCGGAGAGAAGGGCGCAGAGGAAAATCAGACATGCACAAGAAAGGACTCTCTGGGAATTGGGGCGGGAGGCACTGGGGGATGGGGAGGGAGAGGGGTGGGGAGGGGGAGCAGGGAGTACAGGGGGAGGAGGAGGGAGGGAGGGAGGGAACTGGTGTACCTAATAAGTTTGTATGAGCTGAAATAATAATAAAAATGTATTAATAATAAAAAAAGCAAAAAAAAAAAAAAAGAAAACAATGGCCCAATTAAAAAATGGGCCCTGGAACTTAAAAGAAACTTTACCAGGGATGACATTAAAATGTCTAACAAATATCTTTAAAAATGCTCCACATCCTTATCCATCAGGGAAATGCAAATCAAAACTTCCCTGAGATATCATCTCACCCCGGTCAGGATGGCAAAAATCCACAATACAAACAACAACAAATGTTGGAGAGGATGTGGACAGAGGGGAACTCTCCTACATTGCTGGTGGGAATGCAGGCTCATACAGCCACTCTGGCGAGCCATCTGGAGATTCTTAAAGAAATTAAAGATTGAAATGCCATATGACCCTGCTATTCCACTTTTGGGAATAACCCCCCATGCAGCAGAGGTTCACCTCGATAGCACAAGCATGACCATGTTCATAGCAGCACTGTTTACAATAGCAAAGTCATGGAATCAACCCAAATGTCCAACAGTTGACGAGTGGATAAGGAAACTGTGGTACATCTATACAATGGAGTACTACTCAGCCATCAAAAATGATGAATTACTGGAATTTGCCGGGAAATGGATGTCATTAGAAAAAATTATATTAAGTGAAGTATCCCAGACCCAGAAAACTAAGCGCCGTATGTACTCCCTAATAGGTGGCTCCTAGTACCAAACTCACCCAGCCTACATTGAGACACTCAAAGATAAACCTATGTAATACAGTAATTGCAAGGATTATGAACAGGAGGGATGGGGTAGGAGGGCCACACCAGAAACAAGGAGAGAGGGGAACATGTTACAGCAGAGAAAATAGGCCTCCATCAAGGACTGCAAGTAAATAATGTGACACCTGGTTAAGTTCACAGACATTCGTTCCTGATCATGTACAACTGAGGGGGTATGATCTCACCAGAAGGGGAGGGCATATAGTTAAGCAGATAAAAAGTAATCATTTTGCAAATGGGTGATTGACCCCTCCCTCACTGAGGTTTCCTACTTTTATTACATCTACCCTTGGATGTGCTATTATAAGAAGACTCCAGTTTAACAGCTTTTTGTCTCTGGTCAGGGGGTAACATACAGGATGGAGTGAAGGGCATTGCAGGAGCAGCAAAACTGCAAAAGAAAATCAACAAACCACAATCCAGAACTTCAGAGACTCTATATCAACCACCTAGAACCAGACCAGCCTAATTTCTCCCCATCCTGAAGCTCAGGGACATTTGCGGAAGAGGGGGCAGTAAGATTTTAAGAGCAAAAGTATGGGAGGAGCAATGATATGTAAGATATTCCATACTAGTTAGGGCTGAAGCAATCATAATAGGACTTTGCATGCCCTGCACAATGTCCAACACACTATTGACCTCACAAAGTCTAGCATCTGCTAAAGGCACCAAGATCCTTTGAGGCAAGGGATTGACAGCCATAGTAGTGTTCCTATGCTTAAGGGGAACACGAGAAAGGGTTCAGGGAAATGCCACTGGGTCCTTGTACGTCATCAGAGAGGAGGACCCAGAGGAGAGTCAGGAATACACAATAAAGGACTCTCTGGGAATTGGGGGGAGGCACTGGAGGATGGGGAGGGAGGGGTGAGGGGAGGGGGAGCAGGGGATTCGGGGGGAGGAGGAGGGAGGGAGGGAACTGGTCTACCTAGTAAGTTTGTATGAGCGGAAATAAAAAAAAAATTTAAAAAAACCCACAAAAACCCCCCACACCAAACCAAAACACACAAGAAAGGAGGCAGGGGTGGTGGGGGGGGACGACTGCAGAATTAGACAGGACTTGAATCCTTTCTTCTGTCTTCCATGATGCCCTTCTACCCCACCACCCTTTTCCTCCTCCTGTGAACAGAAAGAGATTCTGCCATCATGCTTTGGTCCCAAGGCTGGTGCATCGCACAAGAGAATAAAGCAAAATACAGAGATTTGCAAGCTCCTTCTCTCCAATGACATCATTATACATCCAGGAGACTTGGGACTGGTAGTATCAGTCCCTCCAGACAAAGGAGTTGTCTCAATTAATCCTCTATCAGTAGAAAGGCGACTATGGATGCAAATAAAAATGTAAAAGTATCATCTTAACTTTTATTAAGCACGTGGCACTGAATTATACAAAAATATGTAAGTAAGGAAAAGTTATCATCTTGGATAGTTATTTGCCATTTGAGAGATTTCCCAAATTGTAGAAGGATGATTGGTTATAGTATATAGCCTATGCTTCACTCCGATTGAATTAGCGCAGCTAATCTCTAAATCCTTTGCGGGTTGTCTTTCCATCTGCTTTTTCAGATAGTGGCCAAGATCTCAAAACTGCTGGCATTCTATCTCTCTCTCTCTCTCTCATTGGTCCAAACGTCTGCCTAAGGCCACTGGCAAAAGAGGAGAACATGGACAGGAGGGCAGGTTTCTTGACGCCTACTGGAGCGGTCACCACACCCTGGCCTGGCACATACCCACTGTGAAATACCTTTAATATCTCTTGCCTAGTGCAGATCTGTTGAATTGAACAAAGAATCCATTCTGAAGACCTGGTAAGAGAGCTGGCAGTGGCAGACCGTGAGGCAGAGGGCGGTCATCAGATATCACTCTTTTAATTAGTTCCATTAGCTTTGAAAATGACTCTGCTGGAGAATGGTTGAACGGAGCATGGTGTGTTGCTCTGTTTTTGTGACTTGGGGTAAGGCTCTCTGATAAGAGAACTTGGAAGAATTTTGAGGACACACTAGAGGGCAGTGGTCCCATATGTACATCGCTCCCTGTTTCTTTTCTTAAGTCAGAAGGAAAGGAATCTCCTCCATGGTAAACAAGTGCCAGTGCTTGTGTTTTCATCACAGATCAGCAACGTGGCGGCACCCTGTCTGTCGTTCCTGGTAGCTTCTTCTCATTCCTCTACCAACAACCTGTCTCGTACTTGTAGGGTTGAGAGAGAGAGAGAGAGAGAGAGAGAGAGAGAGAGAGAGAGAGAAGAAAGAAGAAAGGAAGGACAGATGGATGCATTCCCACCATGAGCCAGTAAGATTTTCTTCCATCCCATCTGGCAACATTTTTGTATTTTGTATTTTGTATTTGAGTTAAGAGTGAGAGAAAAGAGGGTTATGGGGCAGTCACCAGGTCAGGTGCCTGCTCTAAAGCCTGGCCCCCTGAATTGGATCTCCGGACGCCCACATGTTGGAAGGAGAGAGCTAGCCTCCACCTCTGCACCATGACAAGCACCCCTCTTTCTATCAGACACCTGCTTACAAACCGGAGACCTGAGTTTGCTTCCCAGAAGCCCGTATGGTAGAAGGAGAGACTTCTGAAAGTTGGCCTCTGACTTCCACCCATACACCGTGGCAGGCCTTCTTTTGCTTCCTCTTGCTTTCAGTCTCTCAATTAATTTTTTAAGTGGAGAGAAAAGAGAAAAGTGATGAGAGGTGGACCCACCTTAGCTGCTTAGGAGATCATTCGTGCCAGAGGGGCAATGCTATCTTCAGCCCTGACCCCCCTGTGTCTGCTCTGGATAACGGAATGATTGTTCTCAAGAAACGGGACCCAGCAGAAGGACATATGTCCCCTACTGTTATTCTACAAGTAATGGTCACCCGCGTTTTAGGGCACCTGGGGACACTGGTAATACCACTCAGTTCTCACATGCCAACCCCTCCTCAGCCTGTGCTTCCCCACCCTTCCCCTCCAGCTATAGTTTGCTATGCAATCTGCTTCTCCCATGGAGGGGCGTGGTTTGAATGTGAAATGTCCCTCACAGGTTAAGGAGTTGGATCATGTGGCCCTAGTTGGAGATGCTATCTGGGAAGGTTGGAGAATATTTAAGAGGTGGGGCCTTGCTGGAGGAAGTATGGTGGCAAAGGTTAACCCTCTGTTTCCTGAGTGTGGATACAAAGTGACAAGTAATCCTCCTGCTTCTACACCAGGGCTTCCCTGCCTGTTATCAACATGAGGACTCTATCCCTTCAAACTTTGAGCCTAAGTAAGTAAGTAAATAAATAAATAATTAAATCCTTTCTCCCTTAAGTTGTTTTGTCAGAGTATTTTACCACTGTAACAGAAGAGAAACTAAGACAAAAGAGAAACTGAGAAAAAAGAAACTAAGACACTTTTTCACAAGATAATTATTCATGTAAGTGCCAGAAGTAAACACCAGCAAACGCAGAGGCAGAACAGGATTAGCCTTCTATAAATTCAGGCATTAATTATAATATGGAGAGCAGTCATTATCAAAATTCTATATTCATGGATTTCATTATATGTTTCACTGAAGAGTAATTACTACTTAATAAGTCAAATGCCAGCTGCCCTTCGGTTCTTCAGTCCTTCGATTTGTTTCTGCTTATTCCATCTCTGGTTTTAGCCTCACTGCACCCCAGAATTGGAACTCAGTGATAACCAAGGATTAATGAGCAAGATGAGGATACAAAGAGGGAGACAGAGCAGACATAGCACACCTCACCAGCACATTCACACACATTCACAACACATGCACACGTGTGTGTGCACACGTGTGTATATGCACCTCACACACAATTCACAAACACATGCACACATGTGTATGCACCTCACTCACACACACACTCACAAACACATGCACACGCATGTGTGTACACACACGTGCGTATGCAGTCACACACATGCACTCATGCACAAATGCACATGCACACATGCACTCACACACTCATGTGCACACAAATATGCACACACATGCACACATATATACTCATGCACAAATGCATGTGCATTCACACACTGCTCATGCACATTCACATCTGTACACAAACACGTGTGTGCGTGTACCTCCTTCTAAACAAGAACCTTACCAGTGCATTTTGGTCACTTCTGCCCTCTGGAGATGCTCCTGCATCCCAGAGCAGAGCCTTTCCTCTCCGCCTCTACACTCCCCTCCTCTGCTTCCTCCAACTTCCTATATTGAGCACAAAATCCTTTTCTGATATTTCACGTGTTGTCATGTTGCTAAGTCTGACCTTATCATCTATGCTTTCTCTAGATATGACTTATCAAAGTCTTCCTTTCAAAGAAGCAATGCTCTCATTAAGAGAAACCCCAGGGGAAATAAAAGTTTTATTACATTATATAAAAATCAATCTTCATGTCCAAGTTATGAAACGGGGGGCCACTTACAAAAACTTGACTTTAGATAGCCTATATAATCTATTGAAGTTCAGATATTTTATGTTTCACAAAAGATAATTCCTGTTTAATAGTTGGAGAGACTCAGAACGGGGAATCACGAAGTGTTGACAGTGAATCCTTATACTGTTGTGAAAAGTAGAAAATTCATTAAGCTTAATATAGCACCATCTGTGACTTCAATGTGTTCTTCTAAAATTCACGTGGAAGCTTAGCCCCCATGGGAGTTTTAAGAAATGAAGTCTTCTAGGAAGGGACTGAGTCATGGGGGCTCTGTGGGTAAGGGCTGGAGGAAAGTAGCTCAGGAGAAAGTAGCTCAGGCTTCGTCCCTTGAGCCATGAGAGGACCTACCATCTGTCCTCCTGCAAGACTTCAGCACTTTGATCTTAAACTTCCCATCCTCAATAACGCTGAGAAAGAAACTTCTGTTCCTTATAAACTAGCTGGTCTCAAGTAATCAGGTGTTTTGTTATAGTAGCACTGATGGGCAACACATCTGAATACATATGATTAACAGAGTCTTTTCTATCCTGTAACCCGACTTTCCTCTCACTCCTCACCAAAGCTCACCTTCAGCCAGACTGCCCTGGCTCTGTCTGGGCTTTCCTGTACGTCTGGACTTACAGTTAGATGTGAGAAATTCAACCATATCACATTCAATCACATTGTTCCTACTGGTGCCCACTAATGGCTTCAATCTAGACAAAACAGCTAAAGTATAAGGAAAGGTGGAAATGAAACCTGAATTCCTGAATTTGCTCGGGGCTTCTCCAGGCTGCCCCCTCCCCTGTGGCATCTCAGATTACCTTTTTATAGCATGATCCCGGCTTCCAACTTGTAGTTTTTCAGAATCAAGTGCATTAAGATCATGTCTTTGTTGGCCAAGAATGTTTTCCAATGAATCCAAAAGAGTAACTGCATATGAAAAGAGTAGAGCCCTATCAGTGTTGGCTGTGGATTAATGGTTTAAAATTCCTGAGAAATTCAGCTGTGGAATGATTCCTTTTATAAGGAAAAAAAAAAGCTACCTTCTTAAAGATCCTACACATGGATTAAGCCTCAGTCAGAATGCCACCCTGTGCTGTAATACTGTGAAGTGAATGGCTTTCAGTTGTTTCATTAGAATATTCAAGATTATCTCTGAGGTTTGTTTCCTTGTTTTGTGGGCCCGCACCACTCAGGGTTCTAGTCAGTTACCTCAGAGCAGCAGAAACTTCAACTGGGAAGTCAGAGAGCTGCGTGACCGTAAGAGTGATGAGTCTGGTACCAGCAGGGGGAGCTGAGTTCTGAACCCCATCAGCCATGTAGAATGGCAGTGTGGGGGTGCTTGCCTGTAATCCCAGAAGTTGGGGGCAGAGACAGAAAAAGGTAGGGCTTGCTCACCAGCTAGTCTAGCCAATAAATTCAAGGTTCAGTGTGACTGTCAACAAAATAAGGTGCAGAGTCAAGAGGGAGAGAGAGAGACAGAGACAGACAGAGAGAATGATGAAGGAGGGACAGGAGGAGGACGGAAGGAAGGGGATGAGGAGAAAAAGCAGGAGAAAAATGTAAGTAGCTCAGGTCAGCAGACATATGTGGAGAGAAACTTGGTGATTTCAAAAGAGAATTTAATATACTCCTCCGGGCAGCTTTTTTTTAAATCTGAAAACTCATCTTGCACATTCTTTTTTGAAAAGGACAATTTTCAGAAGTCAGTTCTCTCCTCCCATCATGTGTGCTCTGGGGATTTGAACTCAGGTTGCCAGAATTGCACCCAGGCATCTTTACCTGTCGAACGTTCTTGCTGGCTCAACTCATTATTGTAGGAATTATGAACTGTCTCATGAAGCTCTGCTGCATAGATACACTTCAAAGTACAGTTGTCTGTTAGGGTTTGTGATGAAAGAAGCAATGGAAGTTCTCCCCGTGTACTCTCCAGCACCTCTCTCCTCTTCATTTTTCCTTCTCATTTTGAGATCTGAAAATGGTGTCCAGGAGACCAGGGCTCAGTGGTTGAGCTTGGTATTTCCTTGGTATTCACACAGCCCTGGCTCCAGTCGACAGCACACACACACACACACACACACACACATACACACACACACACACACACACACACACACACACACACACACACACACACACACATATGCATTCAGGCACACATGCGCGCACACACACGCATCACAGACACAGATGCATGCATGCAGGAACACACACACACACACACACACACAAATGCACATACTGCACCAGTGGTCCCCCATGCAGTGAACAGCCTTCCACTTTGGTTTTCTTGGGCTGAGATTACAGAAGTATCTTTAAAGCAGCAGTCCAGAGTAACAGCTACAGGCTTGGGTGGGCTGCCAGCTGCCCTCAGGTGCTCAGGAAGAAATAGAGGTAGTTTTATTCATACCAGTTATTTTGTTTGTGTTTTCTATAACTCCAAATTACCTAAAACTTCTGTTTATGACTTTTATAATAGAAAGGAAACAGTTTCAAAAAAATCTTAGATTCAATCAGTACATATTACATTTAGGTATAGGAACACTGGAAGGAAACTCACCTGCATGAAAATGGTTTTAATCTTGGAGTAGATGTGGTGATTAGTAATTTTCTATCTCTTTTGAACATTTTCATTTCTGATTTTTTGCTATACATATGTGCATTATAAAAATCATTTTTACATGGACACGGAGAAGTAAATATTTATACTATATATTTACACTCATCCCACATCAGCATTTGATGTGACTCCTGTGTGCATGTGCAAATTTGTTTGAGAGGTTCACGGCTGCCTGTAGAGGGGCTCCAGGAGCCCAGGGTCAGCAGAGATGTGGGCCGCTCTCTCCCTATTTGTTTCTTCCCTCTGAGTCCTTCAAAGGCCACGTTAGAAGCCAAGAGACAGTGACACTGAAAGTGAGGAATTAACCTGGATTGTACTACCCCCTGCTTTTGCTCTGGAGTTTCCTAGGCTCTGCCTTCCAGGACTGGAAGTACAGGCTGCCTGACATTTCTGCCGGGCATTTTTATGTGGGATCCAGAATCTGAAATCAGGACCTTTTGCTTACGAGGCATAGACTTAACTCCTGAGTCATCTTTCTATCCCCAAGTAATTTTCTTAACACACTGGAACTTGTGAAAAATGGGATCATTGTTGCTTACAAAGCTCACTGAGATTCAGGTAGGGAAGGAACATGGATGCCAGGCCTGGTGTCTACTTTTCAGAGATTCAGAAGCTCAGAGGACAATGTTCAGGAAAGAGGGTATATGCGGAGTCACATGCCTCTCAAGCAAAATGACTCAGTTTTGGATCCTCAGATCCCAGGAAAAATGCCAGGTGGATATGGTGTTGACCTGTAATCCCAGCCCTGGGAGGTGGAGCCTGGAAACCCCAGAACACAGCAAGAAGGTAAACGAGCACTCCAGGAAGATTCCCAGGGTCACCCTTGGGTCTCCAAAGGCACACACATGCTCAAATGTCCTCGTGTACATATGCCTGAACACCTGTTCCCCCCCCACACACACACATAAAGCGTAGGTGCGTCCTCCCTTCTCTTCTGTGTTGTCTATTACATACAAGTCATTTCAAACATCAGTGTCTTCAATTAGCACATGCATCGACCCACACAGTTTCTCTGGCTCGGGAGTCCAGGAGTGGCTTTACTGGGCATTTCGGGCTCAGAATCTAACATGAGGAGGCAGACAAGGTATTGGCTAGGTGGCACCAGCCGAAGGAAGACTGGTTTCCATGGTGAAGGCCTGATAATGATAGGCAGTTACAGTGGATCCCATCATGTGGATCTTGCCCTAGGGCAGCCAGCAAGACTGTTGTTAATGGCATGCCTGCAGGATTCCTCCAGACAAGTTCTAGATGGCAAGCCTAGCGAAGGACTCTTTTACAACCTAGTCTAGAAGTCATGCACCATCGTTTGTACAGTGTTCATCGTTTGTGCAGTGTCTTGTTACACAGGCTAGGCCCTGTTTGCCTCAGAATGGTCTGTGCAAGCATATGAATACTTGTACCCACTGCAGCAGATGGTCCAGATGGCTCAGCAGGCAAAGGCGCCTGTGCACAAACCTGGTGACCTGAGTTCAATCCCTGGATTCCTCCCTAGTAGTAGTAGGAGAAACAGAAAGCTGACTCCGAAAAATTGTCCTTTGCTTTCCATGTGTGTTCTGTGACAAGGCTTCCAGGCAAGTCTCTCTCTCTCTCTTTCTCTCTCTCTCTCTCTCCTCTCTGTCTCATAAATAAATAAAATATTAAAAATAATAAGATTGTAAAGACTGCTTGTGGACTCTTTGTTCTCCTAACCAGCACAAAGTAATCTTCTTTATCTTCTGAGGAGTTTCAGTGTCAAGTTGATTTTACCACATATTGGAATAGCAACACCTGTTTGTTTCCTAGTTCTACTAGCTTGCAATATCTTTATCCTTTCAGTCTCAGGTAATCTCTATTTGATGGAGATAGATTGTTTCTTGTAGGCATACAAATCAGCTAGTTAGAATCTTTTGATTAGAGAATCATTACCATTAATAGAGTTATTATCGAAAGGTATGTATCAACTCCTGTCATTTCGTTGACTATAGAGCTTGATGTTTTTCCTAATCCTCACCTAATTACTGTTCTGGCATTATTTTTTCCTTATAGCCTCTTGGATGTGCTTATCATCGTCTCCAGTCCAAAGAATTCCCTCCAATATCTTCTGTAGAATTGCGTTAGTGATCATAAATTCCTGAGTTTACTTTTATCTTGGAGGACTTTTTTCTTTCTCCTTCAATTTTTACAGATGATTTGGCTGGCTCTAATCTTCTGGATTGGCGACTACTTGAGTGACTTTTCCTGGGGAGACACGAACACACATCTGTCCCTCCAAGATAGGGAACCAACAGGAAAGCAAAGAAACAAAGTCTATGAAACCCCAGCTTGGTGTTTATTGGGGTTACTTACCGAGAGTATGGGTGAGGGTTACTTAGAACACAGACATCTTCAAGCAGTTGCGCCACTAGAACCCGGCACCAGCCTGGCGATGACGACCAGGGAAAGCTGCATCCTGGAGCTCCCTGCATGACGTGCAGGCAGCTTCAAGGGTCAGAGAGTCTCTTTCCCCAACACTGGTCTCTGCTTACTAACTAACCTTGGATGAGTGGGGTCTTCTGAACTTGTAAATTCCAACAACTTCTTGAGTCTGGCCAGTTGTTTGCTTCCTGAAGCTTAAGGCTCCTCCTCTGGGACGGAGGGTTCCAGAGTAGCAGAAACTGCTACACCACAAAGCTGTGATCTTTCAGAACTTGAAATGCATCATTCTAAGCCCCTGTGGCCCGGTAAGTTTCTATTGAGGAATCACTGCTCTTAGGATGCACCTGCCTTTGTATACAACTTGGTGTTTCTCTCTTGCAGCTTTCCATAGGTTTTCTTTTTTCTATATATTTAGTGTTTGAACTGTAAATACCACAAATAATTTCTTTTCCTTCCCATTTGCTTGGTGTTCTACATTTGGGAAATTGTGTGTGTGTGTGTATGTGTGGTGTGTGTGTGTGTACATGAGGGCATTTGAGTGTGTGTACCCGTGGAGATCCAAGGAATCATCCTGGATTGCCCTAATTCCTTATTGCTTTGTTCCACCTTCTAGAGCCATAATTACATGCTACTGCCATAGCCACCTGGCATTTTTATATGGAAGCTATGGATTTGAACTCAGGTCCTTTTGTTTACAAGACAAAGGTTTTAACCCTTGAGCCATCTCTTCATCCCCTCTTCTATAATTTCACTGAAAATACCTTCTATGCCTTTGGAATAAAATTATTATAATGCCCACTTTTATAGATCCAGTCTTTTCATGGTAGCTCAAAATTTTGTCTATTTGTTCGTACATTTTTATACACAGAAATGGTGTGTGGGCAAAAACAGGTGTAAGATGGGGGAACTTTCGGTAAAGGAAGTTTGAAAAGAGGGAGATATAATAGACCCACCTGTCAGGTGACTGAGCAGAGAGACTGCCAACCAGGTCAGTCTATGTTCTTTTGGGAAAGAATAAGAAAAAAGAAAGATGAAGTAGAAGGAAAAAGGCTATATAGATCAAGAATAGAGTCCAACCAAGGTAACCTGTTAAATTGACATCATGCAATAAGTGTAGGAATATATGTAGAGGGGAGGAGAAGAGTTGGGTAGAGATACAGGACTTGAAACTTGACTAACCTAGCTGCTGGATGTATCTACAGGCTCCCAGCATTCCTTTCCATCTCACTACTGGGATCTCTGTGATGCCTGGTCCCCTCTTTTCTGTCACACAGAAGTAAACATTATGTGGAAATGTTCAGCACTTTTTTACATGCTTATTCACTGTCTCTCTCCATCCATTTACTCAGCATCCTAGGCACACACCCAGGGCACAAGTCCTTGCTTGATGCTCAATAAATATTTATGGAGCACATAGAAAATCTTATCTTCCAAGTCAGCCAGTTGTTTAAAACAAGATGTAAGTAAACAGATATATGAAATGAGAGATACTAGCTGATATTGACTTCATCCAAGAAACTTTAATTAAGTAATGGAATTTGAGTAAGGAGAATGGATTTCCTTTTTATTTATTTAGACACTTCATTTCAGCTAATAAATTGTAATGTACACTTGTGTTTGCCCATAATTATTTTCCTTAACTCTCTTTAAAGCCAAACTATTCACAATCCCTTCATGTTTTTAATCTTCTATTGGATAATTTTATGTAATTATGTATTTCAGTGAACTCATGAAAAGAAGTTTAAATGCAGAAATTATCTAAATAAAATTTTATTGGAATGTATTAGATAGCCAGTAGGTAGAAACAATTTGAAGTCAAACTGCACTAATTACATGTTTACTAACATTCTTTCTCACTACATGATAAAGCTAAGGCCCCCACAGGTGTTTGCTAAGTGTGGCTCACAAAGAAGCTGCATTACCTGGGAACCTGTTAGAAACACAAATCTTGGCATCGTCCCAGGCCTAATTTTGTGGTGGTTCCTAAGTGTGGTGAAGTTTGGGCATCACTGGCATTTGAACTTAGTCCAGGGCTTTGCTTTTAAAGAAGTTTTACAAACCTCTGGGGGAAAAAAGGGAAGGGGGTGGTTGGGGGGTGGTGAAAATGTGCTCTTCCAGACTCAAACTCTGAGCTAAAGGCAGCATCTACTTATGATGCGGGAGGAGCATGTTTCTAATGGAGAAGATATTTCCGTATGTTTTAAATACTGGCTTCCCATGATCATCCTTCTCCTCGGGAATTTCCTATATGTCTGCACCCCGCCCTAGTGAGGCGCCTCTGGAATCCAGAAGGCCCAGTTCTGACTTGGACAGAAATTCCATATTTTCATACTTGAGTAGAATAGAAATTATCAGTCATTCTTGTCTCTGTTTTTATTCCTCTGGATGTACTGGCTCAGTTGCGTGCGGGCACTCTGTTAAAACAGAGCAAATGATCGCTGGGCCACGGGTGGATGTCTGACGCAACATCATTTCATAACTTTGGCTCTTCCTCTTACCTAAAAGTGCAGCATTTGAGTCTTCTAGAACCATTTATATACTGTATCACTGAGGAAAGTGTGGGATATCATACTTGACAGATTCAAGAAGGTATCTTTAGTGTCACAGTGATAATCTGCTAGACAGAGTTAAAATGATTGGCGCGCAGGTAACTTTGTGTTCACATTTCCACAATCTGGCCAAATGATAGTATTTAAGAGCAACCTAGGGCCAGAACAATTGTGTCTGTGAGTAAAGGGCCCTGTGCCCAAGCCTGACTATCTGAGTTTGGTTTCTGGAGTCCATATAGTTGAAAGGAGATAACTGATTTTGAAAGTTGTCTTCTGACCTCTATATGTACACATAAATATAAAATAGATTTTAAAAAAGAGCTACTAAATTTTTTTTTAAAGCAAGATGTTACCATGTTATCAGTTTACTCACCCTGGTTTTCATTCACCAATACTTACATGCCTGTCACTGAGCCAGGTTTTAGGATAGCAAAAGTGCAAAAATATTATATGCAAGGGCATCTCTTTTTTAAAACAATATCGTGTCCAGAGAGTGCTGTAACAAACCAGTTACTAGCTCCTGAAAAATTTAAAGTGTTACCACTATGCTTTCCTGACTCTAACCTAAACATGAATGTCCTCAGAAATATAAATGTTTGGAACAGGTAGAGAGGGTTTACAGGTAGACGGGCAGCTTTGCTAGTTAACATATTGCTCCACTCAGGACAACATTTAAGTTTTCTACTTTTTTGTGCCTATGGTGCGTTCTCTTAAGCAGGATTTTCTTCTTATATATTTTTATCGCCATGCGAGAACCATGGAGTGGGGAGAGGACACGGGGATTAAATTCTTTGCCCAGAAAATAAAAAGACCTGAGCTAGGATGCCAGATTCCTACATCACAATGACAAGGGCATATGGTGGTGGCTTGCGATCTGGCCCTGGAAGACAGAGCCTGGAAATCCCACAGCAGAGCAGTAATATAGAAAAGCAATCCAGGATGATACCTGATGCCACCCTTGGACTTCTACATTCAAGTGCTCTCTTGCATGCGTACACATGCATGCATACACACACACACACACACACACACACACACACACACACACACACCAAAAGTTTCCTCAAATGACTAAATTAATATTTCTTTCACTATCAATGTATTTCTCCTTATGATTACAATGCTTGCTCTACTATTGAAATTCTATGGGTTTTTTTGTTTTTAACAAACAGTTATCGCATGTCTACATGTGTCTTTGGTCATTCTGTCTGACATGAGGGGTTGGTTTTTCTTGGGTTTCATGGTGATGATTTTAATAGTTTAATGGCCAGTTTTTCATTCTATATTTTTTCTATAAGTCAGGAGAACTTCACACTAAAATTATGCTTAAAAAATGACCCTTGGGTTTCAAGTGATCCTTCTGGGTTGGGCTTGCCCAGGGCTAGGTAAGACACTAGGACCTTCTAGCCTGTCTTCTCCAGGACACAGTATTGTAAGAGAATGATGGTTATGCTCTTCTGCGGTTCAGTCAGAGTGTATGGCCTAAAATATTCAGTATTTCCCAAAGCCTACATGCTTGAGACTTTGCACATAGTATATTGAAAGAATTTTACCTCTAGGTCTATTGAGTTCAGTATCAGCTTCACAGTAACATTAAATTGCACATGCCTAACAGTTCACATCTAGTTTCCTCCCATTTGAATTTTGCTTTGCAAAGCAAGTGGTCAGATCTGATCACTTCATTTCAGTCTTCCTCTGCTCCGTCTCACAAAACATGCCCATCCAGTGGTGCATGTTTCTCAAAGCATCCCAGCATGCCATGAAGCATCCCAGCATGCCGTGGGTGGGAGGCATAGCAACTCAGGCGGCACAGAGTGTAAGGTCTTTAATACTTCCCTAGCTCCCAGAACCTTCTCAAGGAAAAAACAAGAACCCCACATAACGGTGCAAACTGTTAAGTCCAGTTGAGTGAGAAGATTGCAAAGAGCCCCCCAAGATCAGAGCTATGCAGCAATATCATTTAAGTAACTTTGTAACGTCTTCAAAGTTGCTTTCTGCCATTGATAGACTATTTATTTTCTATTAATGATTATTGTAATCATTCTGCATGTTGCTGATAAATTTACCACAAAACAGCTGATGGAAATAAGAAGGGACTTTATTGTGACTTACCATTGCCCAGTTATAATTCTCAGTCCAGATTGTCAGGAGAGCTCGTACCAACACCAAGAGCCAAGGGAACTATATGCACTGGATTGCTGAGAGGAGCAAGCCTCCTCATTTGTTAGACAGTAACACTGCTGAAGAATGCTGACAAATGCCAGACTTTACGGAGCCAGCTTCCTCCATCTTATCCACCTACCCAGGACATAGTCCCACCTACCATTAGCTGGGTGGGCTTCCCTATCGATTGGATAATCTCCTGCAGTCTTGCTGAGGGGTTAACAACTAGCACAATTATTTTTGTTTGAAATAACTATTTTGAGGGGGGAAAATCCAAGTAGAGAAAGCTAGTAAGCAGACATGCCTGGTTTGGCAAGCATCGTTCAGGTGGAACTCAAAGTCTGCGTGGAGACCTGTAAGCGGGGAGTGGGTCCCACTTGGAATTTGTATCCCTTTTAGCTTTGTAATGTTGGGAAAATGGGTTCACCTCTCTGAAATTTGGTCATCTTCATCCCGAGACAGAGCTGACAATGAGACTTGTGTGTGGCTGTATAAGGCTTTGAAAAAGTGGAGGCACTCAAAACTGCAGCTCCTCTAAGCTGATAAATTCTTCAAGATTTACTCAAATATATCTAATCCCTGCAGTGACTTATCAATAATTAGAAATCCATTGACCTTCACCTTTTATAATTGATTTGCTTTCTTTTTCCCCTCTTATGTGATTTATAAGGCACTTAAGTCCATCTACGCATCTGTGATATGCAAATGATGTAAAATCTTAAGTCCCTGAGAATGTATGAATGTTTTAATGACATCCTCATTGGATTTCCCTTTTTTAATACTCAGAGGATGGCTGTGAACCCTCTGGACCCTCTGTGTGGTCCGGAGTAGCTCATGCACAGTATAACTTACCGGATTTGTTTCTTCATTAGCTCACCACATTGGCATCATGGAAGACATGTGGATCGTGTTTACAGTTTACATGACCGTGTGCTACAATCCCATTTTTAAATTCTATTTGTGGAGTGAAGGCTTTATAGGAAACATTGTGCTACTGAGCTGTGACTGTGCTGAGGCAGGATCCACGCCGGCACGCTGACAGCTCTACCACCTCAGGACTAGTCTGGTTTGCAGTGCCTTCTTTAGCATCTGTCCATAAACATCCCTTTTATGGTATTCTCACTCAAGAAAACAGCTGCTGGTGTACCTGGATATAGTTGAGTGATGGTACATTTGATTAAACACACATGCCCATAATGCTGTCATATGCTCAAATAAATCTACCAGTATCCATTTTAATATCATGCAATAAAAACTCACTTTTTCAACAAACTTGGCAATTGCCAGCTCAGCCCCCAAAGCAGACCCACAATTCTGTTCTCACCACATATGGTAATTCCCTAAAGAGACACATCTAAGTAGAGCTTTTTTTTTTTTAAAGTGAGTTAGCTAAGAGAGATTTTAATTCATATGCTAAAGTATGTCAGGCAGCTGAGTTCAATATTCAGCTCATTATTATCTTTAAGTGTGGATTTAACCGATTTCCTCCACTTAATCTGCATATTTGTTTTAAAACCTAGCATCCTGCTTTAAGGAAAACACTCTGACTTTTTTCTCTTTTGGTTAGTACCTAATTTTGTGAGGCCCAATGAAGACAGTCAATGAAGTGAATCTAATATGAGTATTTGAATGTTAAGGAAGAATCGGGAAGACTGCATAGACTGTCACTTTCATTTAAATAGCTTTGTCCGACAGATATTTTATCATGTTGTGTCTTTTCCAGTGTTATTTCCATTTCGTTTTGCTGAAATCAAAAAAGAAATGCTATTAAAGTGAAAGCTTAGATTTAGAAACACACACACACACACACACACACACACACACACACACACACACACACACCTTGGCAATGTATTGAGCTCAGTGCTGCATTATTTGACAGGTTTTGCTTGTCTGCCAGGGGGGAGAACAGTTTGCTCTTCTCTGTCTGATACAAAGCCAGCATGTGTAATCGAGTTCATTTGTTCAGAGCTGGGCATCAGGTGTAGCAGGATCATGCATTATGCTTATGTGACCCTGGCCTTTCTAGTCCCGTAGTTCCCTATTCAATCGCTTTTCAGAAATAAATTAAAAGTGGAGATTTCAGATTAGATGTGTTGGTCTCATGTGGGCTGTGTGAAATGTAGTTTCTCTCACTCTTAGAACTTATTGAATCATGACAAAAATATAAATGACTTAGAGCAGAATACTCGACGCTTAGGAGAATTCGATTCCACAGGCTTAGGTTGTCGACTTTGCAAGCAGATGAGACTTGTGTACTTACTTTCCTCTTTTTCTATTGTCTATTTTTGGGTTTTCATTTACTTATTGATAGACAGGGAAGGAGAGAGAGAGAAAGAAATACACACAGAGAGAGAAAGAAGAGACAGCATTTATACAGAGGGCAACCAGAGAAAGTCAGTTCTCTCTCTCTATCATGTGGGCTTCCAGGGCTTGAATTCAAGTCACCACGTTCGTGAGCAGGTATCTTATCGGCTCAGCTGTCTGCTGGCTCTATTTTTAGCTTTTTAAAAGCAGTATTTCAAGTCAGGTTTATTCAACTGTGACTAATGTTAAATAAACTCTTCTATTAATACAATAAGCATCTTGAGGACTGTTTCTTCCTCTTCCTCTTCCTTCTCTCCCTCCCTGCACTTCCTCCTTTCTCTTTCTTTTTCACATGCATTGTCCTGGGGAACATTACAAGAAGAGACAGTACAATCATTCCAATTTTTTTCCCTGCCACTTGTTGAGAAAAAAGTGAATGAAAAATATTTGGCTTTTCTGAATGCCTTTGAGATTCATAGATGATGCAATTCAAACTTGATATTTAAAATTGGCTATGTAAAGCAGAATTGTTAATAATTTTATTTTCATTCTACTCAAAGCAGAAATTTCTTATGGTCTATCCATACTTTAATAACCATTTCTCATTAAGCATTAGATACATAGCTGTATTTTAGTACTGAAGAATTCAAGTTATACCAATGGAAGAAACAGTACCTTGAGAAATATTACTTTAAAAATTCTATATATAATATAAATTCATATGTAATGTCACTTTTTTTGAAGCAGAAGAACATTATGTAGCCCAGGCTGAACACAAACTAGATAGTTGAGAATGACTGTGAACATCATGAAATCTGTGTGTACATGTGTATGTGTGCGCATGTGTGTTTGGTGAGTGTATGAGGGTAGATATACATGTGTCATTGCATGTGTGTGGAGGCAGAGGACAACTTTTGGGTGTTGTTCCACATCTTTCTACCTTATATAAGAATGAGGTTTTTCTTTGAATTTCTTAAATATGCCAATAGGTGATACTTTGCCTTTATTTATTTAGGGTAATACTATTTCTAGATTCTGGAAACTGACATCTTTTTATAAAAAGAGAAGAACCTAAGCTAACTACTGTAATATTGGACAATTTGTTTTTTATTTTTAATATTTTTACTACTTTTCTTTATTGATAAATTTTCTCTTTAACATTTATATATATATGTATTGGTTACTTTTCCCTCCACTTTTTCTTACAACCTTTCCCTTCCAGACCTCTTTCCCATACTCATGTCTTTGTTTTGTGTTGCATTGTGTCTTGCTGGGCTTCACCAGGGCCTTTTGTGTGATCCTGGGTTTGGGACTATTTCCTGGAGCCTACTAGGCTCTCTTAAGGGTCCACCATTGGATATTTTTTGCCCTGCCCTGAATCTGTTAGTTGTCCATCATTCATCAGTACTTTATGGGCACCCACGGGTTCTCCTTTGTTCACAGCTGATCATTAGCCAGATAGGTCCTCTGTAGACTTCGTGTGCGTAACCACCTCCATTGTGAGTTCATGAGTATCATGACTGTGTTTCTTTACCACTGCTGCTTAAACCAGACTGGCTGGCCAGGGAGTTGTTGGAACTATTACATATGTGGCATCTGGTATTTATATTGGGTCTGGGAATATAAGCTCTGGTCCTCATGCCTGAGACCCTGAACTTCTGCTCGTCTCCAACTCCACCTTCCGGGTGCTGGGATGACAGGTAAGTACTGCCACACTTGGTTTTATGTGGTGCTGGGAACTGAACCCAGGGCTTGGCACATGCCAGCCTAGCACTCCATACTACTGAGCCACATACCTACTCCTCTCACATTTTATATATCCTTCTCTCTGTTGATGAAAACCCAGGTAGGTTCCATAACTTAGTTATTATGAATAGTGCTGCAATACATACCAATGTGCAAGATACATTGACTTGGAGTCTTTTGGATAAATACCCAGGAGTGATATAGTGAAGTCACACAGTACATCTGCTTTTTTTGAGGAGGGGAATCTCCACATTGATTTTCATAGTGACTGGACTAGTTTCCCGCCAGCAGTAAGGGTTTCTTTTCATTCATATCCTTGTCAACAGTTGTTGGTATTTGTTTTCTTTTTTTTTTTAATTTTTTTTTTTATTATTTATTCAATTGTGCGTGTATGCGTGTCTGCGTGTGTGTATGCACGTGTGTGTAGAACCACAGACGAATTCGGGAACCACCATGGACGCCTCCACCTCCTCCTTGTTTACTCTGCCCCGGGATTCTCAGGCTCCGCCTACCAGGACCAGAAACGTAGGCCGCCCACGCTTCCACCCGGCGTCTATACGTGGGGTCTAGGATCCCAACTCAGGACCTTCTGCCTGCAAGGCAGAGGCTTAACCCCTGAGCCACCTCTCCAGCCCCGGTATTTGTTTTCTTAATGATGGCTACTCTGATTGATGTGAGATAGAATCTTTTTTTAAATTTTTTAAAATTATTTATTATTTATTCAATTGTGCGTGTATGTGTGTATGCGCATGTGTGTATGTATATGTGTGTGTAGAACCATGGATGAATTCGGGAACCACCATGGACCGCCTCCACCTCCTCCTTGTTTACTCTGCCCCAGGATTCACAGGCTCCGCCCTACCAGGACCAGAAACGCTGGCCACCCTCGCTTCCGCCCGGCGTCTATACGTGGGGTCTAGGATCCGAACTCAGGACCTTCCGCCTGCAAGGCAGAGGCTTAACCCCTGAGCCACCTCTCCAGCCCCAAGGTGAGATAGAATCTTAAGGTAGTTTTAATTTGCATTTTCTGTTGACTAGTGGGATTAAACATTCTTTTCATAGTTTTATTGGCCATTTGTATTTTCAAGAACTGTATGTTCATTTCTTTATCCTGTTTACTGATTGGGTTGTTTGACTTCTTAATATTTAGTTCTTTGATTTCTTTGTATATTCTAGATATTGGCCTCAGTCGGATGTAAACTGGGAAATATTTTCTCCTGGTCTGCAGGCCCTTTTCACCCCTTTCACTGCTTCCTTTAAGGTTCAGAAGCCTTTGATTTCATGAGGTCTCATTTGTCTAGTGTTGAAATTATGTTCTGAGAGACTTGAATTTTATTAAGAAAATCCTTGCTTAGGCCCATATCTTAAGGTGTTTCCCATACATTTTTCTCTAACACTTTCAGTAATGGATATCTGATCCATTTAGAATTGTTTTTTGTGCAGGATTAGAGCTAAGGAGTCTAAGTTCACTCTTTTGCATGTTGAAATCCAGTTTTCCCAGCAGTATTTGTTGAAGATGCTGCCCTTTCTCCAGTGCATGTTTTTGGTATCACAAATCAGGTGGATGTAAAGACACCTGGTAGCCTGACGATTTCTTTGATACTTTGCCTTTGTAGTATAACTTGAAGTCAGGTATGGCAAAAGCTCCCAATTGTTCTTTTTGTCCAGGATTGTTTTTAGCTATCCAGAGACTTTCGTGATTCCATAAGATTTTTAATACTGTTTATCTTATTTCTGTAAAGAACAATATTGGAAATTTCCAGAGGATTGCATTGAATCTGCAGGTCGCTTTCAGTAGTATTTAGATTTTCACAATATTAATTCTCCAATCCATGAACATGGTCATTCTTCCCATTTAGTAGTATCCCCAGTTTCTTTCTTCAGCATTTAAAAGTTTTCATTGTAGAGGACTTTTATGCCTTTGGGTAGGTGTAGTCCTGGCCATTAATTTTGCTCCACATCACCAGGTCCGTTCAGCAATACTCAGAACGTCTGGCTTCAGGCTGCTGAGCAAGCAATCGTCTCAAGTAAGATTGCTGACATTAGTGGCACTTATACACCTTATTCATAACATTGAAAAACTCGAGACATGCAGGAGCTTGAAAGGCCCATAAAACTCTAAAACTGAAGGTTATGGTTATACAATTTTTACCTCAAAGTCCATCAGTTTTGTTAACTGGGAAAATGAGATTTTATTTGCCTGTTTTTAAAAGAATAAAACCCAGTGAAGGCTGTTTTCTGCTTCCACATCCTGACTCTTCTGGCATCCTCTGGAGTAGAGGAATGTTGCATCCACGTGGAGGAAGAACTAATGAAAGAAAAGAGAATCCCCTCTAGTCATTTATGCGGGCAGAGCTCTCCTAAAGCCATACTGCTTAACACTGTGGCATGGGGATTATATCTCATCATGTAGAGTAGACCATACTAGGCTTCCATATACTAGTCTAGTAGGCTAAGAGGCTAAAGGTAAAGCTTTCAGAAAGATGCGATCCTCATAAATGCTGAATTAAGACAACTATTATGGAGCCTGGCTAATTTTGGAACATTAAATCCTGGTGGCCAATAAGAAAACAGAACATAAGTAAGCAGGGAAGGAGAAGAGAGGAATAAGGAAAGGATGAAGGGAGGAAATGGTTTTGCTTAGCACATGAAACAATGAGGTTTTCAAGAGTGAATAGAGGGAGGAGATAGGAACAGGGGAGGGAGAGAGAGAGAGAGAGAGAGAACAAGCTTGCGGGCCACAGTGCTTAATGCAGAAGATGTTTACTCCATTTCAGTGTTTGGGTTGTATGGACTGAGTTCGGTCTCCAGACATATTGGTACTTTTTCCTGTGGAGTTGTCTCATCAGCCTTATATTCAGAGAGCAGTAAGAAGTTGGAGAATGATAATTCAAATGTCATTAACATATAATGATAATTTCATTGGAATCTGTACTCGGGTATTTTTGGTAAAGAAATTTATTCTTTGATTTTTGTGTTAATTTAAGAAAAATGACCTTTTCTCATAAGGTCTAATATTCACAGTACTTGACAGTGAGGATTAGCTAACTTCTCTATACCTGGCTTGAGGAAAATGTTATTCTTGAGGATTCTGGGGCTGGGCTGGGCCAATGTGGCTGGGCTGAGCACTCTGCTGCTGTAGTCGTGAACCAACCGAATCAGAATAGTTTACATTTTCTAATCTTCCCACAACCCCACCAGCTCTGACTTTCTCATCACCCAGTTGAGCTGGACATCAGGTGACTCAACTTTGAATGAAGCTTTAAGGCCCAAAGTGCTGGGGGCTCCAGAGAAGAGAAAGGTGAAACATCAGGACAAGGGTTAGGGGTTAGTATTTAGAGAGGCACATAGCTAATATTCCAGCTAGAAAAGGAAGCAAGATGGATAAATGTGGAAATGAGCTTGACACTCATAAGAATAATAGAAAACCATTTACGTGGGTGAAGTTATGCACTGTTGTAGTGAGTGATGAAATTGAAGGGCATCTATCTATCTATCTATCTATCTATCTATCTATCTATCTATCTATCTATCCATCTATCCTTCTATCCATCTATCCTTCTATCCATCTATCCTTCTATCCATCTATCCATCTATCTATCATCTATCTATTTATCTATCTATCTATCTATCTATCTATCTATCTATCCATCTATCCTTCTATCCATCTATCCATCTATCCATCTATCCATCTATCTATCTATCTATGAAAAACTGCAGATAGCATAATTCTTAATGGGAGAAGAATGTATGTTTCCCCCAAAGATTAGCATCAAGACAAAAATGTCTGCTCTTTTTATTTCTCTTAACATTATATTAGAGTTGTTAGTTTTAAGAAGACTAGCTTGAGAAGAAAAAGTAATAAAAGACATCCAGGTTGGAAGGGAAGAAGGTTATTATATATGCTTGCAAAAGATATTATGTTGCATGCAAAGCCTCCTAAAAACCACACAAAATTATAATTAATGAGTCCAACAAGATTTCAGAATGCAAAATTAACATATCAAAATCAATTTATATAGTAAATTAATTTTTTAATTTAATTTTTATTTTTTCTCCCACATTTTATTTTTTTCCTAATCATACAAGCTAATAGGTATCTCTGTCTTCTTCCTGTCCCTTCCCCTCCCTAGTTGTCCCCCTTGTCTCCTTCCTTTCACACCTTTCCTTCCTCCCCTTCTGCTAGTGCTTCTTCCTTCCTCGGTTCCATACCCTGGAGCATCCTTTTATATGAAGGCCAAACATCCCTCTGAGTCGTCCACCCTAGTGAGGTTTCAGGACTCAGTGGCATAGTCTGGAGCCCTTTCTTGGGCTCCCAGTTACTATGGGAATTCTATTATGGCTCTTTAATCCCTTGCCGCTAAGGATCCTACTGCCTGGAGCCTCCTCCCCTATGATCCATGCTAGACTTGGGAGGATGGGTTTCATTGACATGTCAGCCAAATAGGTCAGGCAAAGTCCAATCCTGGCTGTTGCAGCCCTAACTTGTGTGGAGTTTCTTGCATACCGTTGATCCTCTTCATCTTTAGGCTCTTACAATCTTGCCACCCCCTCTTGCAAAAAGTTCCCTGAGCTTTAGGATGGGGAGAGATTTGGCTCTGGTT
Organism: Typhlomys cinereus; assembly: GCA_023101885.1. Taxonomy (NCBI): domain Eukaryota; kingdom Metazoa; phylum Chordata; class Mammalia; order Rodentia; family Platacanthomyidae; genus Typhlomys; species Typhlomys cinereus. Next base: position 2,490,172 of record JALPQD010000104.1, read on the forward strand.
CCAGGTGATTAATGTAGGGTATTTGGTGTTCTGAATTACAGTTTGCTGTTTTCAGGTTTGCTTTTCTTTTCTTTTTTTTTTTAAGATTTTTTTTATTATTCATTCAATTGTGCGTGTGTGCATGCGTGTGCGCGTGTGTGCATGTATGTGTGTGTGTGTGTAGAACCACGGACATGTATGTGTGTGTGTGTGTGTGTGTAGAACCACGGACGAATTCAGGAACCACCATGGACGCCTCCACCTCTGCCCTGTTTACTCTGCCCCAGGATTCACAGGCTCAGCCCTACCAGGACCAGAAACACAAGCCGCCCCTGCTTCCGCCCGGCGTCTATACGGGGGTCTAGGATCCAAACTCAGGACCTTCTGCCTGCAAGACAGAGCTTAACCCCTGAGCCACCTCTCCAGCCCCAGGTTTGCTTTTCTTGCACTGCACTTGCTGCAGTAAATTAAATTTTTTTAAAAAAATAAGATATTCCAGAAATTTAACAAAGTGATTGTGAATTTTATATACTAAACACTTCAAAACAAAAGCACTTTTGCATGAAACCAAAGAAAATCCAAGTTAAGTGGGAAAATGTTGGCAGACTTAATATTAATATCAGGCTGAAGAGATGTTAAGTCTCTGTCTCCCAAGCAGAAGGTCCTGAGTTTGAATCCCAGGTTCCACATAACAATGCCAGACAGAATAGGCAGTGGCCTGCACTTTCGGTTGTGGTGGGCGGAGCCTGGGAAATCTCAGAGCTAAGCAAGAATAGAAACAATTCCTGAAGTCATCCTTGGTCTCCGCCCTTTGACACACACACACACACACAAACACACAAACACACAAACACACACACACGAATGATTTTTAAAAAGATATCAGTATTGCCAAGTTAACATACAGATTCAATGTATTCTTACAAAAATTCTAGCTAGTCTCTCTCTTCTTTCCCCCCTCAAATAAACAAAGTATTTTTGAAATCTCATTTACTATACCATCTCCTCCTAGATAATACCTTTTCTCCTTCCTTCCTTTCTTCCTCCTTTCCTTCATTCCTTTCTTCTTCTTAGCTGCTTGCTTGTGTTCTGTATTTGAGTTTTTTTTGAAACCCACATGGTAGAAGGAAAGTCGTCAACCAGCTGATACTAAAATTCATATTGAAATGCAAGACTGCTCAAAATAGACAAAGCAACCTTGAAACAGACAAAGCTGGAAATTAACTTTCTATTTTTAAAATCCCCCCCCCAAACCCCAGAATAATTAAGACTACGTAGTACTGGCTAGGAGAGAGATACAGACATAAGGAATAGATTTGAGATTTCAGAAATAAACCCTTATGTTTATAATCAATTGGTTTTGACAAGGATGCTAAGATAATTCATTGTGAGAAAAGAATAATATTTCCAATAAATAATAGTAGACTATCTGGATATCTAAAATTGAAGCTGGAAAGCTGAGATCTAGCTCAATGGCAGAGCACTGCCTACTTGCACGAAGCCCTGGGCTTGATCCTCAGGGCCTCAAGGACTCACACAGAGAGACACACACACACACACACACACACACACACACACACACACACTTATCTGGGTTCCTTACTGTATTTTAAAAAATTAATTCAACATGTATCATTGACTTCAATGTAAGAGATAAAACTACAAAATTATTAGGAGGAAAGAAAAGAATAAATCTACGTGATCTTACATTTGTCAGTAATATATTAATCATCACAACAAAAGCACAAATGACCTTGTCAATATCTGTCTTGTCTCTGTGCCATGTCTGACTGAAGCAACCTACCAGAGGAAGGACATTTCAGACAGTCCAGCCTGCAAACTTTGGTTCCACCAATTCTGGGACTGCGTGAGTCAGAACATCATGGCAGCAAAACACGTGGAAGAGGCTGTTTTCCTCATGGTGGACACGAAGCAAGATGAAACCTTCAAAAATACAGGACCTCCTTCCTCTAACCTGGTCCAGTTCCATAGTATCCTCTCCTGACAAGTCTATTCCAATTTCGACTCCATCAGAGGATGAATGGGTTAGGTCACTGATGTTAAGTCAGAAGCCTCATGATCTAACCTCCCTAGAATATTCTTACAGGCGGATGTAGAAGTGTGCTCGGCTAACCTCCTCAGTATTCCAAATCCAGTTAAGATTAACTTTCACAGGAAGAAAAAAAACAGGCAAATTGGACTTCATCAAAATTTAAAGCTTTTTTGTTCCAAACGTCTCTGAAAAAAAAGGAGAAAAACAACCCATGGAAGAGGAAAAATATTGGCAAATTTATAGCTGCTAAAGAGCTAATCTCCAGAACATAGGAAGATGTGTTGGACCAGCAAGATGACTTCAGGGGATGGGGTGGGTCGAGGTGTCTGTGTGCACACCCGGTGACCCAAGTTAAATCCCTGGAGTCCACATGGTAGAAAGAGAGAACAGAAGGAAGGAGGGAAGGGGAGAAGACAGAGAAGGAAGGAGGGAAGGAAGGAGAGAAGGAAGAAGGGAAGGAAGAAGGGAAAGAAGGAAGAACAGGAGGAAGAGAGAGAAGAAAGGAGAGAAGGAGGGAAGGGAGGGAGAACTTAAAAAAAATTAAAACACATACCTATATTGCTAGTGGGAACTTAAAATGTGGACATTTTGGGAAACAATTTGTTTCTCAAAATCTGAAACACAAAGTTACCATAGTACCATTCAGTTCTATCTCTGGATGTTCACTCCAGAGAACTGAAAACATGTGTCTTCATGAAACTTTCCTAACACATATTAACAGCAACATTATTCATAGTAGCCAGAGAGTGGAAACAACCCAAATGCCCATCAACTAGCAAATGGATAAATGAAATGTGACATACCCTGCATAGTATCTGGCAAGAAAAAGGCATGAAGTGTGGGTGTGCACTCCAGCAAGGACTAGCCTTAGAGATGCGTGGAGGAGTGAAAGAGCCAGACACAAAAGGCCACATAATTTTATTCTCATGAAACATCCGAATGGGCAAATCCAAAGTATGGAAGATGAGTAATGGACCAGCAGGAGCTATGAAGAATTATTTTTAATGGGTTTATTTTGGAAGCCATGAAAATGTAAATAGGATACTGGTGGTGGTTACTAAACAGACATGAGCTCTGTAAATATGCAAAGAGCAACTAAATTATATATGTTCATTCTCCCTCCCCTCCTGGGAGGCTCTGGCACTTTTAGGTAAGTTCTCTGGACTCTGAGCTACATTCCCCTGTCCTGAATTATATATGCTAAAAGGGAACATTTGATGTATATATATATTTTAATAAATTCATTAAAATAAAACTTGCAGAATACAGAATAATCCCTTTGTCCTGCCCGCCTGCTCACCCGGGACAGGACTCACTTTTGGTCCTCCATCCCAGGGGGTGATATCCAGTATCCATCAGGATGGAGTCAAGGGCAGTACAGGAACAGCAAAACTGAAAAAAAAATCAACAACCATAATTCAGAAAATCAGAGACTGAACATCAACCACCTGGAACCAGGCCAGCCTAATCTCTCCCCATCCTAAACCTCAGGGAAATTTGCGGAAGAGGGGGCGGTAAGATTGCGAGAGCCTAAAGATAGGGAGGACCAATGATATGCAAGATACTCCATTCAAGTTAGGGCCAAAGTAATCATGATAGGACTTTGCATGACCTGAGTAATTACCAACATATCATTGAATCCCCAAAGTCTAGCATGGATCACAGGCACTAGGATCCTTAGAGACAAGGGATTAACAGCCACAATAGTGTCCCTATACTAAAGGGGAACACAAAAAAGATCTCTAGGCAATGCCACTGAGTCCTTACACCTCATCAGAGAGGAGGAAGCAGAGGGAAGTTTGACAAGCACACTAAAAGATGCTCCAGGAATGGGGGGGGTTAGAGGAGGGAGTACTGGGAGAAAGGGAGGGAGGGGGGAAAGGAAAAGGAAAAAGGGGGAGGGAACAAGGGGATCCAGGGAGGGGTGGAGGGAGGGAGGGGAATGGGGTACTTAACAACTTTGTATGAGTGGAAGAAATAAATACTAAAAAAGAATACAGAACAATATAATACAAAGCTGCACTTTAGAGAAAAATACAGAGTCTAGAGCATAGGGAATGATTTTAAGTTGAATCAAGACGACATAAATTATGGGGCAGTGTTGGACGTGCTATTAAAAGTAGGAGCAAATGGTACTACAGAGATGGCTTGGAGGCTTAGGATACTTGCCATGCAGGCCTGAGGACTGGTACCTACGTCAATGCCTGATGGGCATGCAGTCCATCTGTAATCCCAGCCCATAAGAGGCACAGACAGAAGTTTCCTGGAGCAAGATAGCTAGGTAGCCTAGCCAAATCCATGAGTTCTAGGTTTAGCAAGAAGTCCTGTCCAAATATACAAAGTAAAGAGCGACTGAGTGACACTTGACATCAATCTCTACCCTCCACACACACAGATGCACGTGAGAAACACATGTAATGCAAACAAGCCACAAGCACATATATGCATACAGAAAACCCAAAAGTTGATAAAAGTAAAAGCAAATGGAGAGAGAGCACTAAATGGTTGGAAGAGAAAGGGGATGACAGAATTACTACTGCTATTAGAAAGTGTTATTCCATCTTGTAAGTTGCAATTAAAGTTGATTTTGAATATATAGCAAACATTTCTATTTAAACACGATTTTCGATTTTATGGTGACAACAAAACTTAATAGAAATAAATGTTCAATATTCACCAAAGAAAAAGCCATTTGCTAAGAAGAAGAGGAGGAAGATGAGGAGGAGAAACAACACACGGAAGGTTCACCACAGGAGAATCTAATTCAAGGACATTTGCTTGGAAGGAACAGTTTGAACCCATGGCGACTGGATTGTTGATGCAACTGAGGATGCCTGGAGAAAGGCGAGCACCTGATTCTGGTGTCTCAGTGTGTGGAGGTAGCAGAATCCTACCCTAGCAGTCTAGGCATGGGCACTTTGTGCACTCAAGTCTGCCAAGGTGGAGTTCCTTGGCCCCTATACTCTCCTCCACTACAGCTTGGCACGAAGCCAGATTAACTGTCTCCTTTGTTGTTAAGTATGTAAGATATTGTGTTATAGTGTTTCTCTGCCCATCCCACCCAATGAAGCTAGGAATTGAACCCAGTACCTTGCACAAATTGGGCAAGTACTCTACCACTGATCTACACCCCCAACCCTATCTGTCTCTGCTTTTGAGCAGTCGCTATGTCATAATCTAGCTAAGAGAGCAATAGAATAATTCTGCTTCAGCTCAAAAAACTCCAGAAACACAGCAAAACGAAAAAAAAATCAACAAATCATAACCCAGAACATCAGAGACTCTATATCAATCACCTGGAACTAGGCCAGCCTAATCTCTCCCCATCCTGAAGCTCAGGGAAATTTGTGGAAGAGGGGGCGGCAAGATTGTAAGAGCACAAGGATGGGAGGAGCAATGATATGCAAGATACTCCACACAAGTTAGGGGCAAAGCAATCATATTTGGACTTTACATGCCCTGCGCAATGTCCAACACATTATTGACCCCACAAAGTCTAGCATTTGCTAAAGGCGCTAGGATCCTTGGAGGCAAGGGATTGACAGCCACAGTAGTGTTCCCATGCTTAACGGGAACACAGGAAAGGGTTCTGGGAAATGCTGCTGGATCCTTGCACCTCATGGGAGAGGAGGACTCAGAGGAGAGTTTGGCATGCACATTAAAGGACGCTCCAGGGATGGGAGGGGGAGACATTGGGAGATGGGGAGTGAAGGGGGAGGGGAGGGGGGCACAGGGGGATAGGGGGTTGGAGGGAGGGGGGGACCGGTGTACCTGTTAAGTTTGTATGAGTGGAAATAAAAAAAAAAAAAAAACTCCAGAAACAACAGTGGCAAGTGTTTGGAATTCATTCCATTTAAGCATGTTCTCCAAATTACTTTTATTTCTTTTTGCAGTAACTTAATGCATCTTTTTGTTTTGTTCTCCAAGAAACAGACCATATTCAAGTACTCCTAGCATGGCTTAAAACTTTTACTATTTTAAAAGAAAACTTTCTGAGAGTTCTAAATCCCTAATCTCTACCGATTATTTTTCCTTTCCACTGGGAATCTGATATAGTTTAAAGAGATTTGGAGAACACAGGGATAAAATGCTGTGCGATTCTCTGAATGCTGGCAATGGCTTGGATACCTATTTCAGGTTCCAAAACATCTCAGACATGGAAGTGGCTTTGAGATATCCCACGCTGAGGTAGTAACCTCTATGTTGGAATTCCCCACTGATAAAGGCCGACATGTTCCTGCCAAGTGACTCTAGGTTATTGGAATGTGTGGGCCGGGTGTGAGACAGAGGGTGAATATGATTAGTGAGCATAGTAGTGTTTTCTTTGCAGTTGGAAAGACTTGGATTTTTGTTTGTTCTGTGTGTGAAATTTAATCAAGAAATAGTTTTCAAGTGTTAGAAGTTTTCTAACATAGACCAACTGTCAGAGTTAGATATAGGCGTCAACTTGACGGCTGAGGGCTCAGAGCTCTGGGTACATTTGGAGGAATTAATAGTTGAGTTAAGCCCTGATCAAGCCAGTAGAAGATTGTCTAATTGATAGGGAAGACCCAACCTTCAATGGGTGAGACTAGTCTCTAGGCGTGTGAATAAGACAGAAGGAACTGGCTGAGGAAGTTGGCATCCTTTTGTATACTTGGCCAGACATGCTGGTCTGTCGAATAGGGATTGTCCCACTCTTAGCAGTCCTGGGGATGTATGACTATGGTATGACCAGTTCCCTCATCCCTAGGTTTTGGTACTTGCCTCCTGCCAAGGTGAACAAGGAATAAAAGCCCTTGTTCCCTCAAGATGTCTGGGAGTGAGTTTGCCTTATCTGCAATTGTGCAGAGAAAGTGCAATACGAACCAAATTGTCAACTGCCTCCCATTATGTAACAGCCGGTAGGTCTTTGATTCGAGTCCACAGCAGGATGAGTGACTTCACAAACAGCAGGAAGTAGCCTGACCATGATGGGCGGGTTCACAGTCGGGTTCAGAAAAACTGGGGCTTTGGACAGCATCCTTCGAAAAGTATCTCTGTATGTCGGCTCAAGGTTTTCACTTCCTGGCCACTGCGGAACACTCATCTAGCTTCTGTCCATCTCAACTGCTTAAGAAAATTACTCCTGGATGGATGAGCTATCTTGCAAAGCTGGTGACCTGAGTTCGATCCTGGAGACCACATGGTGCAGAGAGAAATGACTTCTGAAAGTTGTCTTCTGACCTCCACTAGTGCACCGCAGCACCCATGTCCTCTCTCTGTCTCTCTCTCTCTCTCTCTCTCTCTCAAAACAGAAAAAGAAAGAAAATTGCTCCCCTAAAGTCACCAGTAATCTCCAGAACTATCCAGACACTCCATGGCCAGCCCTCCTGAACGCCCCCCAACACTCACACAGGTGCCCTTTTCTCACCTGCATGTGACCATCTTGGCTTTTCTGCTTCTTTCTGCATTTTCTTTTTTTTAAAATTTTTTATTTATTCAGTTGTGCATGTGTGAGTGTTTGCACATGTGTGTATGTGTGTGTGTGTGTGCGTGTGTGTGTGCGTGTGTGTGTGCGTGTGTGTGTGTGTGTGTGTGTGTGTGTGTAGAACCACGGGCGAATTCGGGAACCACCATGGACCGCCTCCACCTCCTCCTTGTTTACTCTGCCCCAGGATTCACAGGCTCCACCCTATCAGGACCAGAAGCGCAGGCCGCCCCCGCTTCTGCCCGGCGTCTATACGTGGGGTCTAGGATCCGAACTCAGGACCTTCCGCCTGCAAGGCAGAGGCTTAACCCCTGAGCCACCTCTCCAGCCCCCTTTCTGCATTTTCTATCTTGATCTTCCTTGCTCGATTCCCCGTCCAGCTTGGAAACAGGTAGCATCTCTGTGCTGACCTTTGGGACTACACCTCTGAGCCTGTTACTCTCCCCCTATGTGACCCCACCTGTCCTCAGCTAACCTTCATGCGGGAGTCCTCCAGACCATTACCATGCGCCAACTCTCCCTGAACCCAAGTCTCACACACGTCCAGCTGATCTGACAATTCCTTAGATTCCGAATATGAAGCTTCATATTTATATATTTCTCCATCAACCTGCTGTGCTGGGGCTCGAGCCCAGGGTCTCGCACATGCTGAACAAGCGCTCTACCACTAAGCTACAGCACCAGAAGCTCAAATTTAATACATCCAAAACAGAATCCTTGATTTCCCAAAACTTAGTCCTCCTTGATTCAAACTCCAAACCGACAGTTATCCTTGATTGACTCCTCTGTCTAATCCATCACCACAACCTGGCCATTTTTACCTAAAAACTCTATCTGAACTCCATCCATTTCTCACCATTTTCATTGAGTTTGCTGAATTCCAAGCCACAAGCATCCTCTTGTCTGGACCACTGCAATAGCCTTTGTTCTCCCTTTCAGCACTGTAGCCTATCTCCTACACAGAAGGCAGAGTTGTGCTTGAGCTTGCTCACTGTGAAGATTTCAAATGTATGAAAGTGGGCACAATGGGCGTGTATACTACAACACACAGCTTTAACAGTTACCCATTTACTTACGTCCACCACTGAGTTCTGGAAGCCACTGTCCTGGATTCGTTCTGTGGTTTCTCTGTGCTATACCTAGCTACCCTTTTCCTTTCCATTTTGCCTTGTTGGCTTCTTGGCCTTCAATGCTACAACAGTAATAATTTCTTAAAAAGTATTTTTCTGAATGTAAACATTGTAAGTTTTAATTTTTTGAACATTTTCTTGTGAGCTGACTTCTCACTTATGATCTTTCGGTCTCAGTCTCTCATGTTCTGGGATTAGGGGTGTATGCCGCCACAATTGGCTTAAATCTTGAAATTCATATCACTCAAAATTTTTTATCGTTTGTTTCAATGAAGATCCCAGAAAGGTCCACCTCCTGCAGCTGGTGGATATGCCTTTGTGTTTCTTTGAATCCGTAGAGTTCTTCTTTTAATCCCCCGATTTGTTCGCTTGCTTTTCTATTGCAATGTATTTGTTGAAGAAAGCAGGGATTTGGATCCTGGAGAATTATACTCTACATATTGCATAATTGTATCCCTGTATAAAACGTAGAATTCCTTCATGTTAAAATTGCTGAGATGGCCTGAGGAATGGTATTGTTTTTTTCGGTCAGCAGTGAGTTTTTCTGTCTGTTGTGTGTGCGCATGCATGCATGTGCATATGTGTTTCTCTCTGCATGTATGTGAATGTGTACATGTTTGTGAGTGTGTACAGGTGCATGTGGGGGGCACCTAAGTGCCACGGCACACATGTGTAGGTGAGAGACAGCTTCTGGCTATCAGGCTTCACCTTTCCATCTTGTTCGAGGTAAGATCTTTTTGCTGCTTCACGAGAAGCCTACTGGCCTTACAACGCTTGGAGGCTCCCAGGTCTCTGCTGCCCATTTTCCGTGTGTGTGTACTGAGATTACATATGCTTGAATTACTATGTCAGGCTTTTGTGTGGATTCTGGGAATTGGAACTCAGTCACAAGCTTGCCACACAAGTACTTTATTCATCGAGCCATTGTCTGGGCTCCATCCACCTTCTCGTAAAATGTGTCACAATTAGATCCGGGTGACATCTTAACGGTTGAAGGCTTGGAACTCTAGGCACATTTGTAAAGAATGGGTAGTTGAGTGTGTGTACGTGTGTAAGCCTGTAGGAGATTGTCTGATTGATAGGGAGGCCCAGCCCATCGTGGGCAGGACTACTCCCTGGGCAGATGAATAAGATGGAGGAAACCAGTTAAGGAAGTTGGGCATCCTTGATATACTTGCCTGACATGCTGGTCTGGCCAATGAGGATCATCCCTCCCAGCAGTCCTGTGGATAAGATGTGGTCAGATCCCTCAGCCTTGGGTGTTGGTGTGGACTCTCCTGCCAAGCTAGACAAGAAACTATAATGGGACAATCTCAAGCCAGAATAAAACCCCTTGACCCCTTGTTCCCTCAGGCCTTTTGGCCTTGGATTTATCAGCAACAATGCAGGCAAGCTGCAACATATATTAGCCCCTATGTCAAATGCCTAAATCTTCTAAGTCTATGAAGTGGTAATATTGTACTGATTCTCCTGGTTTGTATTAGTGGCAAACAGTAGCTTTTCTTGACTTGTTTTCCAGGTTATCTACCCAGCGGTGAAATTTGTAAGGGAATGGAACTACCTTTGAAAGTATAATTTGAAAAAAAATGAAACAAAAAATAAACAAACTCAAGTTTCTGCCCCGCCGCGCCTTCTCCCGTAGCATCTCTGCACATAGAGTGAAGCTGAGATCTTTGCATCCCCTGAGTCATCTGCTTCCATCACGGATGCTTTCGCCCACCCATCACACTGGCTGCCTTACTACTGAAATCGAAAGTTGAAACTCATTGGCATGTTTCAAATGCCAAGTCCTATGCTGCCACGGCATCTGTTGATGCTTTGGTTTTCTGAGATAGGGTCTTGCCGCAGACCAGAGTTGCGGCCTTGAGACCAGGGCTCCCCAGGACCGGGTGGAGAACAGAACACACGCGGCTCCCTCTCGTCCGAGTGAATCCTGAACCCGTTTATTGAAACTTTCATGACAACTTTTATACAGAAAATTTTGGGGTAAAGAATGTTGCACCTACAACAGATATATAATTTTTTAGTCAGCAAAAATCACCTTCAGGGTGGACATTTTTTCAAGAACCTAACCCATTGCTTCAGGGCAAAGGCACTTAACAGAAACATTCTCTCAGTATTTCCAAACTTTTCTAATCTATAATGCTTCACCGGATAGCTATGGGGCTGAGCCCACATTTTAACTGCTTTTTTAAAATACATAGAGGCAGAATGATCTCCTATTGATTTTAGCAAGGAACATATTTTACAATTAACTATAGGAATCCTCAACACCCCATAAGTCCCAGCGTGAGCTTTGGCTGTTGTCCTCTCCAGGTTGATACTCTCAGTCAGGCAGGTTGACATAGGCACCAGGCATGGCAGCAGGTTCTAACTTGGGAAGATGTATGCAGCTCATGTAGTCCCTACTATCCAAGCTTAAACTACATCTCTAAGGGGGCCTTGACTTGGATACTCAAGGCCCATAAGCTATAGCTGGTTCTGTCGATGGAGCACTGCTGAGGTATGCACTGAAGAAAACACTTAAGCAATATAATTATTAAAAGAATAACTTCTCTTATAATAGCATCCTTCTATTCCTTTAATAGTAAGGTTGCTTATGTCTTCCTTTGAGGAATTCCAGAAGTGTATTGCCATCAGTTAGATGACCCATCTGTGAACCATGCATACTCCAAACCTGGGGTCCAGTCAGGCCCCATATGCCAAGGATGTCTCTTTCGAGGGTGTCTCTTTCGGGGTGGAGGCGATCATTGGTGGGAGTGCACTCAGATGGTCCATCTCTGTGATTTCTCATAAGAGTGCTGTTTGGGGTAGGAAAGACACGGCCCCCTTTGCTTCTGACACAGATTCTCCCAGTTTGGATTGCAAATACCATCTCCAGGGGCAGTCTTGGCATCTAGACTTTCTGGCATGATGGTCTTCCTTGGCCTTCAGCCAGGGTCAGAGGGTATCACAGTTTCTTTTAAGGTTCTGGTGGACTGATAGCATAGCCTTATACTTCTGGAATTTCTGAGTTAGTATGTAGGTGGGAATTTTACCCACCTATGTTTTAAGACTCTAGAGGTTATTCTGTAATTTCCTTAAAATCAGTGCACACATTCTGGCTAACAAGTCTACTTATTGTAAATGACTAGACATGAAATTTCTATTTAGTATTTGACTGAAACTTAAAAAGCAGGCTTCTTCTCTAGAACAGAGAGCAGGAAGCTAGTTCCAAAAAACCCTAAGAAAGGGCACTCCTAAATCCCAGAGGAATTCTTCCTGCCAGAGGCAAAACTTGAAGTATCCCAAACAAAACCTAGGTAAAAATGCTTAGCACCTGTCCATGGACTTATTGTGACATACCGAGAAATTCCTAGCACTTGCCCATGGGGTTACTGTGACCTTCCCAGGGAACAGGCTTTAGGCCTGAACTGGGAAGAAACACCAAGACCTGACAATTCCCATATTTTTCCTTATTTCTCTAAAATAAAGCCATGTCCTTATCCCAAAACATGTTACTTTGAATCCACCTTTTCCAAACTGAGACATATTCTACCAGATTAGTTGGATAGGGATGCGGCAGGGTCTCAAAACCTACTGGCCTCAAACTCACAATCTCTGCTTCAGCATCCTAAACTTTGGGATTACGGGTCCATACCAGGCTTGCCCTGTGGCTTCTATACTCTTCTTGGCTCTTTCCCCCAGTTTGCCTTATTGGCTCCTTGGTCCCCATGCTGAAATTCATTTTCTTTCAGAGACTCTCTCTGACCACTTACTAAGGGTCTGTTTTCCCCTGTCATATCTCCTGTTTAATCCTTTGGTAGCATCCATAGTGAGCTGTAACTACCTTATGTATGTATTTAGTAACTATTTTCACCAAGCTTATTGGCTCTGGGAAAGCAGGATTCTTTTTTTTTTTTTTTTTTTTGTCCCTCACACCACTGAATCCCAGGGTATACTGTCTATCAAATAGTAGGTGCTTTTCTCTTTTTGTGTGAAGATCTCTAGCTGCAGACCCTGCATGTCCTCACCTATGTGAGGGGACTGCAGGAGCCAGTTAGGTGAGCCAATATACTTTTTAGGATTGCAGTGTGTTTTCTGAGGACACGGACAGGAATGAGGACTGTCCATGAATTCTCATTTGGCCGCGGAGGTGACACCTCACATGGAGCAGGCCATCTTGGTTGCCTGGAGGTTCCCAATCAAGTCTTGAGCCTGAGGCAGAGCTGGTCTGCTGATGATGGCCACAGGAGAAGGGGCAGACAGAGTACATCTGGAGTCGTGGGTGGGAGAGTTTCCTGAGGTTTCAAGGAGGAGCTCTGAGGATACAGAGCTCCTATTGGCCCTCAAAGACTTCGAGGTCTGGAATTTCCTGAACTGCCACAGGGTTCCACCCTTCCCCTCTTTTCCATTCAGCATTCACTTTCTTCCTCAGGAAATCTCATCAATTGAAGAATCATTTCAAGGCTCTTTTTTTACGATGTAAATACTTTGGGCATGTATGAGAAGATTATGAGCATGTTTTTCACCTTCCTGTGAATTAGTTTGACCACACCGCTTTGTTCTTTAAGTATGAGCTATCCACATGTTGTTCGGCCTTGGAGACTCCCAAGAGGAAGTGGGCAATTCTGGAGTTTGGGTCCTTTACCGGATGGGGAAGGACACACAGTGGATGGTGGTGACAGGTGTGTGTGGGGGGCGCTTAGGCCTCCTAGGAACTGAGACAGAAGAACCAGGCAGCCAGTCCCCAAGGTTTCAGTCATACGGCTGGAGTTGGAGGCTTTCATTCAACTTGCTTCCATTAACTAATGTCTATTACCACTAGGCAACAAATCAGACACAGAGTCTGTATTGAGCAGAAAGCTTTAGACACACATCAAAGGGCCACTGGGTCCTGAACAGCAGCAAAACAAGGCGGACAGCGGCATGAGCTGGGTGTGCAGGTACATCCACAGCTGCAAATTCTTTCCTAGCCATTTCTGGAACCAGTGGGAATAAACTGGCTTCCAGAGAAGACAACGACTGGGAAGGAGAGAAAGCCAAGCAACAGACAAACAGGTGAGCCTCGTCTCTCTGGCTCTGTACAGCTCCCCGCTACCTCCTGCAGCTGCATCTCACCAGGAGCTTAATCCCCTTTGAGGCAGGAGGACTAGGAGGGCTTTCCGGAGGAGTCTTGATGAAAGTTAGGATGGGACCACTTTGAAGGTGTGCAGTACCACACTGAGGCAAGGTTGGGGAATGTAATCTTGGGACTGGTCTTATGCTTGGACTCACAGGACCCATCACCCTTGTTTGATGTGCAGAGATCTTATGCTACCTGTCCCCACTGTTCCTCCTTTTTTTTTTTTGCCTCAGTCTTAAAACAAGAGCTGGAGCTATAGTATAGCTCAACGGCAAAGCACTTGGTTAACATGCCCAGAACTATGGATTTGATCCCTAGCACCACAACTTCTTCAAAATACTGTAGTCAGGCCACTTCTTTCAGTCTCTGTTCCTTGGCGACATCTATTTATTATCATAGCGTGATAACCCTGAACCCACACCTTCTCCCCAACCAGACTTTTCTGTGAAGTTCCTTCTAAGCCTCCTGCTGAGCATCTTTCTTGAATATCCAGATGCTGCCTCACACTATAGCAAACATAGTTTCCTCCTACACCTTCTTACTTTTAGAACTGAGAATTGAACCCAGGGCTTCACATATAATGTGAAAAAAAGTATAATGCTGATGACATTAACTTTGACAGCCAGGTGTAGAGTAGATAGATATACATGTCATTTCAAGTTCTCTTTCTTTCCACTGAAATTTCTCTCCACTCTAAACTCTTGCACACCTGTCCTCTCCTGTCCATTCCCATGCCTGTTGCTGGACTATGCAAAGGTCAATTAACATGTTTTTTCCTTCTTTCGGTTTACCACATCCACTGCTGCCAGGTTTTGGTGGACTACCTCCTAGATGAGATGAAGTACTGAAGTGATTAATGGTGAAGAACATGCAGTCATATCACTCTTAGAAATGCCTCACATTCTCTATAGATGTACTGTTTCTTAGTATGCTTGACACTGCTTCGACTTCTTCCACTTCAGAACAGATCACTTTTTACTTGGCTGGATGCTAAATGAAGTCATCAGCACGCTTTAGTAGTATGAAAAATATGTACTATTTTCAACACTAATATACTTGACTTCCCATTAGTTACTAATGAGTGAGAACAAAAGCTACTCTAGAATCATAGCTCTGATTCTCATTTTCCCTATACTCAGAAACCATTGTCTATTTAGAGGATTATTTTTTAACCTGGAACTCAAAACTCTTGATGATCCGGTTTTAACCCTTCTTTCTCACCTGATGTTGATTCCAAAGTTGGACACTGGAAATTTCCATGCACATTTTGTATCGTCTAGTCTTTTTTTTTTTTAATGTGTGAGGGGTGCATGTATATAAGAGAACACTTGAGTGTGTGTGCTTTGGAGGCTGAAGGGTGATGATGGAAATCATCCTGGATTGTTCTGCCTCCTTATTGCTTTGTCCTGGGGTTTCCCAGGCTCTGCCTTCCAAGGCTGGAATTCCAGGCCTCTGCCATATCTGCCTGCCTGGCATTTTTATGTGGCAACTGGGGTCCTGAATTCAGGTCTTTCTGCTGACAAGGCAAAGGCTTTAGCCTCTCAGCCATCATCCAGATCCTTGACAGGGTTTAATAATACGCAAGTTAAGCGCCGTGTCTCCAAACCCCTCGCCATGCAGAAGGTGCTGTAGCCTGGAATGCCGGCAGAAAGCAGCAATTTCTTCCTTACCGCACAGGCCCTCCACCAGCCAATGAATGAATCAAACAGGAAGAGGGCGAGTAAGATGTGTGTCTGTTGCCCCTTAGCTCTTTCTTAAAGATAAAAATAAACATCCTATTTAATTTTGTAAAAATAGACCTTGGATTTGAATACAATGGCTTTTTCATAGAAGGCTTCAGGAAATGCCAGGCCTGGCACTGAGGTGGAGACACTTTCTTCCTGTTGTGTAGAACCGAGGATGAGGTTTCTTAAGCAATCCTGCAGCCAGATCTGTTTTAAAGGATGTTCAATGCATCTCAAATTCAGGGGGATTAAACTCTCCTCCCCCACACTCCCTCACCCCATCTATACACTCTGGATTCAACCCAGGGCATTGGGAATGCTAGTCAAGTGTCTACTCCATACTTCAGCCTTTAACTTTTTATTTTGAGACAGGACTTCATTAAGTTGCCTAGGCAAGCCTTGAACTTGTGATCCTCTGGCCTCATTCTCCAAAACTTGGATCATGGACCTGGACCACCTTTCATCAAAGTTAGTGAACTTGCACTTTGCGGAGATAAAGTCTAAGCTTCTCCCCTCCTCCCCAGCCCCTTCCTCATATGCACAGGATGTGGACTGGCTATCACAAACCCTTTAAACTTTTCTGATTCATTCTCCAAATCCAGAAGTAACAAACACAGCTCTGCTCACATAACAGTAACTTTCTTTCATTCATTCCTTACTGACAAGATCTTACTGTGAGGCCCAGGCTGACCTCGAACTCAGGATACTCCTGCCTCTGCCTGACTAGTGCTAGGATTACAGATACATCACCGCACCTGGTGGAATTATAAGGTTGTTAAGGAAGGTCTGGAGGAGGGGACTGCCAGCACATTTTACATCTTTTCTAGGGTCGGACCATTTTATCTTCACGTGTAGACATAGCGACAGAAAGAGGGAGCTTGGAACTTGACAGGAAAGTGCTTAGCGCTGCCTGGTGGACAGTGCTCCCGCGTGCCTTGCCCTTATTAAAGCGTAGAAAGCGGCTGCTGGGAGGAAAGTCCCCCCCCCCCTTTCAATTTCCTGCACGATCACTCAGGTGGCTTTTCCTGTTCTCTCCCTTCTGGACCCGGGTCGGGTAATTACTATTGCAGAGAGCTGGACGGATGCCTGCTTCCCTCCCCCCACCCTTTCTCTTTCTGGCTCCGCCTCCTCGGCGCAGCCCGTGGCCAGCAGCTAGACAGCTGCGTTCAATCAGAAACCACTTACAACTCCAGACGATTCAAGGGGAAACTTCGGCGTGCAGCGCAGCTCGGCCCCGGCATTCTCCGGCTCTCTTTCCTCCCGGGAATCGGAGGCGCGGATCGTCCCCGCCTGGCCGCCCAGGCTTCCCCCGCGGCTTGCGCGCCCGGCCCGGCGATGTGGGGCGGCGCGGCCCCTTAGTCGCCGCGGGGAAGGCGGCTCTGCCCCGGGACGGCCGGCGCGCGCGCGGGTCCCTGCAGGCTCCGCGCAGCTCGGAGCGCGCCGCGCCGCCGGGCCTCCCGCACCGCGGCTCGGCCGTGCGCCCGAGCGGGACCGTGCCCACCGGCGGGAGCGTGCCCACCGGCGGAGCCGTGCCACCGGCGGGAGCGCCCTCGTCCTTCCGGGCTCCGCCGTCCTGGGTGAAAAATGGCTGTCTAGACTGAGATGCGCCGGCGGGGAACGAGCCGCGGATAGCACCCCGATCGCGCGTCCGGGGAGCCCGGCCGGGAAAAGTGCAGGCATGAATTCCGGAGTTGCGGTGAGATACGGCGGCGAGGCGTCCGCCGAGCTGAGCGAGGTAAGGGCGGCTGGCGCTCGATGCCGCGGCCCAGCCCTCCTCTCCGTTCCCACTTGGGAAGCGGCGCGATGGAAGGTTGACAGAGATTTTTCGGAATCTTGTTTGAACTTGTGTTGCTGCTCAGCAAATGACCTGACCCGAGCTCTCCCCAAGGCGCCCGGGGCGTTTCACTACCCACTGGGGACCCCAGTCCCTTCCTATCCGCGCCCCCTCCTCCCTGGTTATGTGCAGCATTCCTGGTCGCGGTCTGGAACATGCGGAGATCCCAGCTCAGTTTATAACCGTGGGGCCGGGGAAGCCGTGTATTTAGACGCTCTTGTGGGTCCCAGGTGTGATGTCTTTGGTTGGGTTCAGGCAAGGTGGTCCCCTGCTTGGGCGGAGATGACTGACCTGCTCCCCGGAGGGGCGTGGGGGAGGAAGAACATCAAAGCCACTTAGAACTTTATTTCCTGCTCGGGTCTAGGCTCCTGGGTCTTTGAGGCCACATTTGCAATTCCCGAGCCCCCAATGTAGCCTGCCTACTTGATTTTGAAACTTGTTTGAAACCGGCTTTGATATTAAAGGTATGCAGAGACGCAAGCGGTCAGACGCTCAGAGCCACGTCCAGATGATATTAGGCATGAGTGGGGCATCGCCACCGAGGAGGTCGGTGTGCCTGCTGTGTGGGCGGGGGGCGGAGGGGGGCGGGGGGTCCAGGAGTCTGCGTTAGCACCGCAGCTGGGTTTCTTGAGGGTCCAAATCACTGCTTAAGCATGTCTAAAGAGAGGAAAGGGGAAGGAGAGAGAAGAGAGGGGGAGAGAGAGAGAGAGAGTGAACACAGGCAGATAGGGGTGATGTCAGATTTCGAGGATGGAGCTCTTGCTGAGGGTTAATGATGAAGAAGGGTGGGGGAACCTGCTTGCTGAGGCTGGTGGGCAGCAGTGAAACCCTAGGCCCTCAGCTCTGTCTTGTTACTCTCCCGTGCTGTTCCTGGCTTGGAATAGCATTTTGAAGTGTTCCCTGTATCCGTTAGAGGCCTTTCCCAATCCATGTCGTCCCTGGGATGTGGCAGGCGGGAGGAATGCAGAAGAGTCAGAATGTACTTTTCAAAGAAACCCTTGGCTGATATTGTGGGTTCACAGAAGAACTGGAATCTGAGGGCCTGTCTCAGGGGATTCTGACAGGCCCATGTGCGGACTTTGTCTGGACGCTGTAACTCTGGCCACCTGAAGGGTGCTCTTGGTAACCTCCTTTTGAAGAGCTAATCCAGGGTGAGGACCAGTGCCGTGGCCAGTGTGCTGAGTAGGAAAGATGGTGGTCTGACTTTAGTAGTACTGGCACCATCAGTGAACTCGGTTCATGAATCCAGAGTTTGGGACTTTGGGGTCCATTCTCGGCCCAAGTGTGTTTAAAAATAATCCTGGAGGGGCTTGAATCCTAAAGAAAGAGCCTTCATTGGGTAGGAAAATCGTATTTGTGAGTCGTATAACGTGATGCTACTGTAAGTTTACATTTTGCTCTGATAGTGTTCCTTCTCCTGTCTTCACTCTGGATATATCTGCCCATTTATTATTATTATTATTATTATTACCTTCTTTGTAGCCAATTCTGGTTTCCCTGAAAGTTAGCAGTTTCAACAGACTATGAAGAAGACCATTTGCACTTTTGCTCATATTTTAAGCTAGGGTGTGTTTGAAGAGATTTGCAAGGCAAGAGGGGTGGATGTGCTTCATCTCTGAATCCTGTGTGGAAGTGCAATTTATCACAGCAGTGCTTTCACAGTGACCCAGTCTTGAATATCCAGAGTTAAATATTCATCTGAATTTCTCACAGTGGGTCTTCCGTGTAGAGTTTCTTCTTTTCCCTATGGTTTTTCTTTTAAACATTGGTTTTCCTTTGATGTGTGGTAGGCCCAAATTCCCCCCCATTGGTTTCTCCTCCTCACCTGGAAGCAGAGCTAATAAAACACTCGGGGCCCTTTTAGTGTCCTTCCGTCATTGCCCAGGAACCTGGAAGCTGTCTGGAGGTCACTGATGGGGTCAGAGGCTGGGGTCACATTCCCGATGTTGCTCAGCATTTCAGGAGCAGGAGAAATTCTGAAAGGACCCACAATTATCTTGAGTGTCATATACTAGAGCCCCTGACTGGTGGTGTCTTGTGAGTTAACTCTTCTACAAAGGAGTCCTGCAGCCACAGGAGTCCTGACTCTTTGACAATAATGTTGACTCTGACTTGATTACAGTGCAAACCAGGGGTGACTTAAATCAGCTCTGCTTTTTGTAATCCACTGTGAGATCCTTAGAGAAGCACACTTTCTCTGGTGGCCAGCGCGTCACCTTTCTCTAGGGCCGAGCAAGGGTGTAGATGCAATGGCCCCGTGGTTGGAGATACAGAGGGAAGATTTCTTTTTGTAGATGTGAGAACTTTGAGATAGAAACAGGAAATTTCTTGAATGGGTTCCTGTTGTCTAGATTGATCTGTATTGTACTGTCTGAACTTGAATGATGATAGCCTTTCCAGATCTTGTGAGTTGATTTGCAGGAGAGCAAAATTGCTTCTGTTTATGGACATTCAAAGGTATTTTGATTTATACTCCCAAATGCTTGTATAAAGTCTGAACTCTGACAAAAGCAGTAGTTAAAAATAAAAATGCAGGACATTTCAAAAGCATGAATTGGCTTTTTGTTATTTTATTAAATATTTGTTGTCCCTGTCAAAGACCTCATACATATATGTGTATATATTAAAATATATTACTTTTATTACTATGACATATATAGAGTATGATGTTAAAGCAAAACTTCAACAGCCAAATTAAAATTTCTTAGAAAATAAAATGTCTCGGGGCTGGAGAGATGGCTCAGGGGTTAAGCCTCTGCCTTGCAGGCAGAAGGTCCTGAGTTCGGATCCTAGACCCCACGTACAGACGCTGGGTGGAAGCGAGGGCGGCCTGCGTTTCCGGTCCTGGTAGGGCGGAGCCTGTGAATCCCAGGGCAGAGTAAACAAGGAGGAGGTGGAGACGGTCCATGGTGGTTCCTGAATTCACCCGTGGTTCTACACACACACACATACATACACACACAATTGAATAAATAATAAATTTAAAAAAAAGAAAATAAAATGTCTCACTTTCTTTTTTGAAGTAAACTTTATTCATTTATTTGAGAGAGAAAGAGAGTACAAGTAGACTTGCACATGCCGTGCACCCAGGTGGCCAACGAGAGACAACTTCTGGAAGGCAGGCCCCTTACCATGCGGGCTTTGGGATTGAACTCAGGTCATCAGTTTGTGCGCAGGCATCTTTACCAGGTGAGCCATCTTGCAGGCCTGGTAATTTCCTCTCCACCTGCTTATCTCCATAATCAGAAAGCAAAATGGCCACACTCTCAGTGCAAGAATGCTATTCTGCCAAGTCTTGTCACGGGCAGGCTTTGGCATCTTCTTTATCAGTGTGGGGTGAGCTTGGTCAACAGTCAGCTCTCTTGGTCTCCATAGAACTTGTGGGGCCAGTAAAGCCTTCAGTTTCATTACACAACCAGTTGCATCTCTTGATTCTTAAACCAGTTCAGCTTTGGAAGGAAAGCGTTTAGAGGTGTGGCAGTACCAGGATGCAGCCAGGACTCCCTTCAGCCTCGAGGGCTAACTGTCTACTTGATCTGCTTGCTTGATAGCTACCTGTCCCTGTAGGAAAGCAAACATGTATCCTGGGAGCTTTTCCTTTCCTGGCTATCCTTACAACCTCTGAAGATGAATAATTATTCTTTTCCCACCCAAAGAACTTTCCAAAACCATAAATGGATCTTTGCTTCCTTAACATAACTTAAACAGTAAATACACAGAGAGTCTTCATACTCAATTTTTTTTGACAATAGTTTGTGCAGATCATTTCTTTTTGTTTACAAGAAGCATCTTCCAGCAGTTGCTTCACCCCAAGCAGAGGTAGTTTTCTAGGCTTCTACATTTATTTGCCGCATAACCTTTTAAAGCCCCCTGGTTTGTTATCTCCAATTGAGAAGCAGATTTGTAAGGCAGAATTTTGCTCTCTACATAGATTATCTACCTCAGTGGTCCTTATTCTTCACAGAATAATCATACATCGTTGGAAGTGGCCTGCAATATTACCCAGTATTTTCAATACTTTTTTATTGCTCTGTCTTTATAGAAATCGCATGGCACTGCAATGAGTTGCCTACTATCCACCACAGACTTATAAATAGCATAGGAACAATGTCAAGATCTGCTGTGGAGTCTGGTACATAGTAGGTATTCTACAGAAGAATGACTGAACTTACCTTGCTGTTTCTTTCCCAGTCCAGGAAATTCTAGGAACTAATGTTAAGTGCTTGATGTGAGGATTTTTGTTTCTTTTTAAATTAATTTATTTCATCATCAATAGCCATGTCACACACTCAAAATATGTAGGCACTTAAAAGTGGCAAGTCATGGTTTATTCATGGTTTTTCAGCATGGCGGTGTTCACTGGCGAGTACTCCTATCTATGACCAGAGTGAGAGGATCCATTTTATGAAGAGCTAAAGCATATGGCTGGTATCTCTTCTGAGCTGAGAGAGCAGCTCGATTCTCTTCCACAGAGTCCTCTCCACGTAGCTGTTTAGGTTTCCTTTTTACACGGATGCTGTGTTTAAAAGAGGAAGACGTATAAGCTACTAGGTTACTTGGGGGGTGGGGTGGGAAAAGAGGTACAGGATGAGGACACATTTGAGTCTCATGTAACCCAGGCTGACCTTGAAATCACTATGTGCCCTGAGATAACCTTGAACTTCTGATCCTCCTGCCTTTCCACCTCCCGAGTGCTGGAGTTACAGGTGTGTGTGCCAGCACGCCTGGCTTGCATGTGTTGGAGGTGGAACCCGGGGCTTCCTACATGCCAGGCAAGTACTTTGCCTGATAGAACTGAGTTCTATCCCCAGCATTACTTCTACACAAGTAATGGTTACAACAGACATCTGCCCAGCTGTATTCAATGATGTGAAGAAATAGATTCCACCTGTCCTAGAGAGGTGTGACAAAGAACATCTTCAATCTGGTCCAGAGGTCACAGGATAGCAGAGTCTTTCTTGAGTCCTGGTATCTTAATTCCTAGTGCTTGGTAGTCATTTCTGTGGTTTTATTTAACACCTTAGGTCTTCATTTAGTGGTTTATAATAACTAGAATTTCTAAAATCCATGCCAGACAGTAACATGATTAATTTCCCAAAACCTTGTGAGAGACATTGTCGGACCTGTGCTATGGGTCTAGAAAACTAGGCATAAAGAAATGGGCGATCTCGCCAAGACTAAGCAGAGAGTTCGCAGTGGACTTGTGCATAGGCTTTGCCTACACTGCTTGCTGTTCTTAGCTTCTGTTACATCCTCTCAGCTTTGGGGGACGTGTTCCTCGGAGGGTGCTTTCTATTTAATAAACCTGTCTAACTCAACACGTAATGTCATCCCTATACAATGCCAGATGTGTATTTTTGATAACAATGAAAAAGATCAGATCAAAAGAAAGGGACAGATCCCCTACTGGTGCCTTCTGCGGGCTGAAGAATTCTAGGCATTGGGTTTCCAGAGTCCCGAGAGCTGATGCACTGATAAGGAACTGAGTACTCCTCATCCATCAAAGGAGACGCCTCGGCCAGCAGCCCCCGTCCATCCTCTGCTGTGCACTCAGGCCCCGAGAGACGGTGCCGTGATGGCTGAGGGGCAGAAAGAGGATAAAGCTTCCTCTGAGACAAGAAGGAGGCCTCTTCCCTCCTGCAGACTGAGCTCTGGCTGCTGCTGCGGTTGCTGAATCACCACGGGCGCCGATGCCCAGGCTGTGATGCTGGAAGCCAAGGTGCTGTGGCCAGTGCGACTGTCGCCAGATCTGGGGAAGTGTACACTGGGCGTCCCAGCGCAGCTTTCAGACCAGACCTGGTGGGCCCTGTGGCTGGAGCCAGGTGGATGTCAGGGTAAGAAGAAAAAGGAAGAAGGAATAGAAGGGCAGCTTCCCAGTGACCACACAGGTCATCAGGTGCTGACGTGGTGGGCAGAGCAAGCCTTAGACTCTGGGAACCTTTAACTCCCACCATCTTAAGGAAGCCTTCCAGGACTGCTGCTGCAGGCTCTGTGTGTGTGTGTGTGTGTGTGTGTGTGTGTGTGTGTGTTGCATGTGGGTGAGTCTACATGTGTGTGTACAAGAGGGCACTTTGGGCACCTATGGAGGCCCAAAGATGACATCAGGATGTCATGTTCCACCTCCTTGGTGCTTTGCTCTGGGTTTCCTATGCTCTGCATTCCAAGATGAGAATTACAAACCACCACCACTTCTACCCAGCATTCTTATGTGGAATCTAGTGGTCCGAACTCAGGTTCTTTTGCTTATGAGGCAAAAGCTTTAACCCCTGAGCTCTCTCCCCAGTCCCATTGCTACCAGTTTTGAGAGGCCAGGAGTCTGAGTGGGTAGGTGTACTTATTCAGAGAAGGGAATGACATGGTGATGTTCAGGAAGTAAAGTCTAGGATGCCCACAGGTGATTTCCCCAATGCAAGTCCAGGGAGGCTCCCTTCCAGGTAAAACTGTGAGTGGCAGACAGAATCTGCATTTTAAAGCAAAACTAAGAGACCAATGAACAAAGGTTTCATTTTACCTCATTGACCTCGTGACATCAAATTTTAGAAAAGCAATATATATAATTAAGTAATAGGCATTGCATTTGATTCTGTGTGCATGTGTGGGTTATTGGCAAGATTACAGAATCAGACAAAACTGAAAAACAATATAAGCCAAAAACCAAAAAGCAGCTTCAGAGAACAGATAGGTGGCAGGTTGTGTGACTGGGGGAATGTCACGACACATTGTAATCAGCTACTTTCTTGAATCCTCCCTTGATGAACACCTACCCAGTGTTGTCTTTTCATTCTGAAAACCAAGTTATTTGGATTGCACAGATAAACAAGTTACATGAGCAGAGCAAATATTGACAGAACCATAGAGCCTCTCTGTGTCTCCAGTGAATGTTCTTTTTCTCTTGCTGACTAGAAACAGCTAAAATTAGTACAGAGGAGAAAGAGGACACTTTTTTGAAAGGTTTGCATTTCATAATGAGTGACTGAGGTTAGCATGTGTGAGTCTTTTTAAAATAGTCCTTAAATCAGCAAAGATGGTAAATATCTTCAGAGCGTCATGTAGGTAAAATTCCCGAAGTGGCTGCTATTGATTCATAAAGAAGCATGTGGATTAGGCTCATTGACTTTGCAGTAGGAGCCTGGTGGCCGGGAGGTTTGCGTGGGGAGAGGCACTCCATGCTCTGGTTGGCAGGATATTCTGAGGATCCTATGTGGTGAGATTCATGAGGACTCTGAATGCCTGGTAAGACCTATGGAGCTAGAGATGGCCAGGGCACTGGCATCCGAGGTGGTATTGTTTGATTGCTGAGCACAGAAAGTTGTAGACAACCTGCATGGGTGTGCATGTCAGCTAACTCCAACAGGATTTGTGAAGCATACTAAGCAATTGTCAAGGGAAGAATGCCAGTATGGAAAGAGCTTGCCTTGTAACCAGAAAAGCAATGTTCTCTGCCCCCAACCCCTTCTGGCTTCTCCAGGCTCGTCTTGCCGCATTTGTGTTCAGAACACTTGCTATAATGTGTGTATATAATCTATGTCTGCTGCTGCCTCCTTAGGGAGACCGTGAGATCTTTGAAGATCTGTCCTGAGTATAACTGGTCACTTTAATACCCGCATCTAGTGAATATGTGATAGAGTAAAGCATCGACAGACTCCAGAGTCGTCTCTTTGGACCAAATCCCAGTCATTTAGTGTGACAGATGCATTGGATTGACAGCGTTTTTATTTTGGTTATAGTACACATTTGATGAAATTTAGTTTAGTCATTAGGCCTGTAACTTATTTTCTCTTCCTTATTCATTTATTTATCCAACAAATATTGTATGCCAGATGCTACCTTAGGTCTGAGGACCTAAGCAAATAAAACAAAACAAAAAATAGCAACAACAACAACAAAACAGAGGCAGTCTGTGTTCTAATGGAACCCACATTCTGGTGGGAGTCAAGCAATGGGCACAG
Organism: Typhlomys cinereus; assembly: GCA_023101885.1. Taxonomy (NCBI): domain Eukaryota; kingdom Metazoa; phylum Chordata; class Mammalia; order Rodentia; family Platacanthomyidae; genus Typhlomys; species Typhlomys cinereus. Next base: position 2,515,394 of record JALPQD010000104.1, read on the forward strand.
GCATGTGCAGCGATATGAAGAAAAATGCATGGGAGGGGAGGGGGGCATTGCAGTGGTCCAGGAGGACCGAGACCTGAAAGGTAGGAAGGACAAGGTGAGTTCAAGAGACAGCAGCAGTTCAAGGGAGCACAGTCAAGGCGGAGCAGATGAGGCCCCAAAATTGTTTCCTGCTGGTTCGCCTCAGGCTTCGCAAGCCCTGGGAAAGAATCTGGATCCCTTTTGAGAGTTTCAAACATTGGCCTGACACACACACACACACACACACACACACACACACACACACACACACACACACACACACACACACACACACACACACCACAGTGGGTAACATGCATAAAGGCAGAAGTATTAGCAATAACAACTCCCTCCCCCCAGCAAAAGCCACCTGCTCACAGACCTGGTTTCAAACTGTGGAAGCTCACAAGGTAAAGAGGGAGGACTGACTTCTGAAAAGTTGTTGTCTGACCTCCACATGTGTCTGTTCTCTTTCTCTCTAATAAGTAATGACACATTAAACCTCTCAAAAACCCAGTTAGGCTGTGTCCCAAAAGTTGCTTACAGTACAGAAGATAGTCAGGTGTCCATTTCTTGCTCTGAGTATATACCGGTTTCTTAAATTGTGTCACTTTCTAGAATTAGAAACACTTGCAACGTTAAATTAAACTGTAAGCGTTTGGACATCTTCAGAGAATTTAAGTTCATCTTTGCCTTGGAGTGGATGGCTACAAACCGGGTGGCGGTGGACACTGGCTGACAGTGACTTGGAAATGGCCTTCTCCTCGTTCAGCCCTGACAGACAGGGCATGGCCTCCAGGGGCATCGAGTCAGGAGCACAGTCTCTGGGCCCCTCCGTCACACACAGCGGTTCCTCAGTGACAAGGACGCCCGTACTGAGCTTTGATTTTCACGGTGTCCATGTATTGATTTATAACAAGCAGCACTTGGAGGACTGGAATGTCGGGGTTTCCCTTTTGAAAGTTACTTGGCAGCAAGCTTGTGACCAGGACGTTGCCTAGCATGTGGTGCCCGCCTGTCTTTGGGCCATTGTCTCCTCCCGACCTTTGACAGGACGGGTGAGGCCTGAAGGCAGCCAGCTGAAGACGTGCAGAGAGCAGAGCCCGGGTTCGATTTTTAATTCCCCAGAACTTATGCTTTTCTTTTTCTGCCTCAACTTCCTCTGTTTCTATATCACAGGGTATTTCACTAAAGTGTGTGTTTTCTAATATTCTGTACTTTAAGAGGAGGAATTTGAATCAAATTATGCCTATGTGCAACATTTCGATAGCTCACACTACTGAAGCATTAGGAGAAATCATTTTTAGTTCTTTGATTTCGGTTCTGTTGTCATTTTCGGCTCTCGGCGGGTGTTGATGGACACCAGGTGTCTTTCCGGGTTTGTCACATTTAAGAACTGAAAGAGCAGTTGTGATAGGCTTTAGCCAGCTTGTCAGCTAGCCTTGTATTCCTACTCCATGACATAAGTCTATGTGTCTCTGTATGCATCTCTCTGTATGTGTTTCTGTGTTGTGTCTATGTGTATCTATGTTTCTGTGTATGTCGGTATGTCTGTGTCTGCATGTACCTTTGCGTGTCTGTGTGTCTTTATCTGTGTGCATCTATGTGTGTGTGTGTATGTGTGTCTTGTGTCTCAGTGTGTGTCTGTGTGTCTGTGTTCTGTGCTTGTGTATGTGTCATTACTGTTCAGTAATTCTTTATAGTCTCTAGCAATCAGCCACTCCTCTCCTTCCCTTTTGTCCAAGAGCATTTTTTCTCCAAGCTGAGCTTTGTACAGCCATCTCTGGTATTTCCAGATGGAGCCATAGTGAATGAGATGAAGCAGGCCAGGGAGCCCTTTCTCACACAGAAAGCAGAAGTTGTGTGCCTGCCCGCAAGGGTGTTTAGGACCCAAGTGCCTGTTCCCAGAGGGAAGCTCAGCACCTCTCTGTGGAAAAAATTCACAATCTGCAGCAAAGTTAGGCAGGCAGAGAATTAAGAATTCCATCCAGGCATGTGAGGAGTTATGTTTTCCCACCTCATGCTGTGATTTCACAGTTGTTAGAGAGGAATTCTAGGAGGGAGTTTTAGCAAGAGGGGTCTGTGGAAAGTAGCCAGGAAGTCTGAGGCGGGCCTGCTAGATTAGATAACTGTTACATTATTTCTTGGTGCTCTGAATCTAATCCTGGTTAAACCAAAATCTAATTTATTTTCATGCTCAGTAGGGAGCACTGTGATTAAGTATTTGGCTGAGCATACGCACCTGGAGGCCATAGTGGAACCAGAAGGGGGAGGCGGGTGCGAGTTATAAAAGGGCAGTGCCAGTGAGGGGGGAAAAGGGGAGGTGACCCCAGGAAAGGAAGGGCCGTCCCCAACAGAGAGGAGGAACTCACTGTGTTTCACTCATTGTCTCTCACTGTCTTGTATACCCTGTTAGTCTCTCTCTCTTCCTCTTCTTCCTCTTTTTCTCTTCCTCCTGCCCTCTTCTCTCCCTCTTCTCTTTATCTTTGGTGGGGAGAGACAGTATCTGCTTTGGAACAAATGTAAGTGTGACTTCAAGTCTGCTCTTCTGGGGTTTCTGAGCGGCTTAAGAAAAGGCAGTCTGGACACACATGTAATTACTGTGGAAGAAAATGTCAGGTGTCACCTTCAAAAAGTGTCACAGTTGGGGCGTCTCTCCTTTGCCGTTAGAACATCCCCAGCCAGCCACAATGATAGATTGAGTCGGGATAATAAGCTGAATGGCTGCAGAGGCCTCCAGGTTTTAATCACCCCAACCCACTTCTCTGTGGGTCACAGCTCCCTTTCTGTCTCTCTAAAACTATGTTTGTAAACTTGTCCACTGAGAGAATCATAGCCCTGCTGCCTCCTTGCAAAGAGATCGGGGCAAGTTACTTTCTGGGCTGTATGATCCCTGGTATAAAGTAGTGATCATGAACATATGCTCCCCAGGGACATAAACCAGGGAATGCTGAGCATGGCACTTGGTAATCACCTAGTATTGGCGCTTGCATCTGTGGCAGGAACGTTAATGACCCCCGTGCTCACTACAGAGTCGAGTGGTGTTGCAGCCAAAGCGCCAGGCAGAGAAGTGCTTCAGTGTCCGCATCATAAATACAAGCAGCAGTAGTCAGAGTGGTGCGTGATGAGAGCTACCAAAGATGTTCTTCAGCTTAAGCTGATGTGTCGTGAGAACGATATCCAGGTACCCCCAGTGGCTCTCGGCTTCCTGATGATTTTCCGCTGGACATTTGTGTCAAAAGCTGACAACCCAGGAAAAATGCTGATCCAAAAATTGGCAAGTCTTAGGAAAGAAAGATGGATTCGTCTTTTTTTTCTTTAAATTTTAGTTATTATACCCTTATTTGAGAAAGAGAGAGAGGGAGAGAACAAATGAGCGCAGATACCATGCCATGGCGCACGGGTAGAAATTGCAGGACAACTTTGGGAAATTAGGTTTTTCCTTCCACCATGTTGGGCTTCTGGGAAATTGAACTTAGGTTGCCACGTTTGTGAGCAGATGCCTTACCCTACATGTCCTGTGGGATAGTTTTTTTTTTTTTAAATGTTGAATAACTAACAAATAGCAATACTAATTACTTGTACATTTTTATTTTGAATTCTATTTTTTTCCTAGCTATAGTGCATTCAATCCCCCTTATTTGCAGAGGCAGCTGCCAAAACCCTTCGACAATAAAAGGTAGTTATGGTGAAGGAGCCTTATAGGCTCTTACCTGTGTGCAGGATGAGGCTGCTCTACACAGAACCAGATGGTCTTCATGTGCTGCATTAGTGATGGTTACTTGCTGCATTCCCTTGACAGTTACAAACTGTTAACTAGCAATACAGCAGTATGGGTGGGGTGACTTAGAGTTGGAGTGGCAGTAGCTATAGGTGGAGGAGTGGTTATAGGTGGTAAGTGCAATGCCTGTTTTTCTTTATTTTCAGTTAATGCCATGTGGACCACTGGGTCCCACAACACTCCTTATTGCTCTGACATACCTCATAGCATCCTGTAGTATGATCTGTTCACCTCTTTCTGGACCTTGGAAACTCTTGGTTGGTTGAGGGCTGAAGCAATGCTTTCTCTTCAGAACACAACTTTGCATTGTAGGTGACAGGATACATATTAGTTAGGAAGGACAAGAATGACTTCTGAAGGTAAGCATTAAACCCAAAGGGCCTTCAGCAGGACCAAGGTTAGAAAGCTTTGCTTTCCATACACCACCACGGGACTATCTGAGTCTAAGCCTAGGTGTCCCTTCAGGAAGAAGAGACATCTCTAGGAAGGCTGATAGGAAGTCTAGTCTTGTGGCAGAAGCCCCGCCCGTCACAGTAGAAGTGATGGACTTGAAGGTTGGCTGTGTACATGGTTCCGATGGTTCAGCGTCACGATGGTGAGAAAGTGATTGACAGAAATTGTACTTCACTTTGATTTTTTCGTTATTGCTGAAATGCAGTGTAATCTTCTCTTTCAGTGCCAGACAGCAACAAGACACAGCCGTGGGACGTGAGAGTAACTCCCTCTTCTTTTCCCCGCTGTGCTGCTAAGCTGAGATGTGTAAGTTAGGTAGATTGAATGTATTTCAGCTGACAGGCTTTTCAAGTAAAAGTAGGTGCATCAGCATGTAGCTTCATGTGAAGTCAGGGAGGGTGTGCACAGATGTTTCGTTGAAATACTTCTGGTGAAGTAGTATAGGGCAGAATGACTTGTTTTATCATGCTCAGACTCTATACTTGTCTTCACTCACAAAGCAGGATCTCCGGGCCGGAAGCGGAGATGACTGTCAATAACCGCCTGCTCTGTCAGTGTGAGGCAAGTGTGATTCCCAGCACCCCTCTGAAAAGCTGGACATGGCGGTGCCCCCACTGTAACCCTGGCACTGGGGAAGAAGTAGGGACGGAAGGAGGCTTGGGGTTTGCTGGCCCAGTCAGCCAAATAGGGGAGCTCCAGGTTCAGGGAGGACCCTGTATCAAAACCTGAGGAGGAAAGGCTGGAGAGATGGCTCAGGGGTAAGCTTTTGCCTGGAGAGCAAAGAACCTGAATTGGGATCCCAGATCCCACATAAAAAGGCAGAGTTTGGGAGATCCCAAAGTGAAGCAGTAAAGATGCAGAAGCAATCTGGGATGATTTCTGAAGTCATCCTTGGGCTTCCACACATAGTGCCTTCTTCTATATGCATGACATACCTACATGCACACACATACACACACATACATTTATATGGGCAAAAAAAATAAGATGGAGAGGGATTAAGAAGACATTTCATGTTGACCTCTGGCCTCCACACACATGCATATATATATGCACTGACAAATAACACATACACACATAGCTAAATCTATACTTTTAGAATCATCCAGTCTCCTAACCATTAAAATCTTGGTTGTTTGGTAGTATACAATAACAGTATTGATATTTAAAAGTACCTTGTTGATAGTAATTGCTATTGTTAAAGTATGTATTATCCTTTGATAGTCTAGTCAATGGAGAAGTAAAATTGTCCAAACTCAGGAGAGTGGTAACCCAGCGTTCTTACCTTGTAAAAATGTCTTTGCAAATTAGAAATGAATATTGATATTTAGGGTAAGATGAACCTCAAGGAAATTATTCTCCATAATTATAGTCATAATAGTATTCTACATGTTTAAAACAAAGCAAAACTCCTTTTTTATAAAGATGGGGAACTTCAGTAAATTTCAATATTCATTTTCAATGGACATAATTATGTTAACTTTTTCTTGAGTGAATGACTCTTAATCTAGTAGGAATGATGTAGTTTTACAATTCATTTGACTGAACTTTTAAAAATGTCAGTCTTCTGGCAAATAATAGTCAAGACATTACAGATATAAGACAAAGAGAACATGTTGAGAGCTTCAATAGAGAAAAAAAATCAACTATAAAGGAAAGGTTCTCTACACCCAGATTGGATGCAGCCTAGTGCAGTAGAAGAACAGTGAAATAGACAACAGGGGCCTACCAGAATGCAGAGGACCAATACTCTTACAGTATTCACCTGGAACCAGGCCAGCAAACCTCTCCCCATTCCAAGGCTCAGGAAACCTTGTGGAAGAGGGGATGGTAAGGCTGTAAGAATCTAAAGATGGGGAGGTACATTTCACTCAAGACAGGGCTTCTGCAGCCAGGAACTCACTACAATGAGATTTAACTTTACCAGATCCCCAGAGTGGCTGATATATCAACATGCCCTCTTAGACTAGCAAGGATCTCAGGAGAAATAATTTCAAGCAGTAGGATGATCCTTGGGGGTTAGGGTTAGACTGGTGAAGGAGAGTTCCCGTCATATCAGTGGTCTGCCCAAGGAAGGACTTGTTTTGCCATATATGTCTGGACCCCCACTAGAGATGATCCAGAGGGAAACCTGACACCTATTGAAGCTAGTGCACAAGAGGGTGGGAGGGAACAGGTTGGATCCATAATGGAGGGGAGGGAGGGGAAAGAGGGAAAGGAGGGATGGGGAGGGGAGGACCAAGTGGGTAGGGATACCTAGTCATTATACTTGCTAATTTTATTTAATAATAAAATAAAAAAATTTTAAAAAGTCAGTGTTCACAGGTGACTGTATGGAGCTAATAAGGAATCCTAATAAACTGGCTTCCTGGGTAGAATTCATTCAAAATATGACCTTGTCGGTTTCTTCGATGGCAACGTTAAGTTTCTTCGAGTACTCAGCCATGACACTTTGTTCTAAGCCCCCTTGACTCTGATCTGGGAGGGCTGGAGGGAAGATGGGGCGGGCGTGATGAGACTGAGGTGGTGTCCTGTGAGTGCTGCTGAGCAGAGGGGCTGGAGTTAGAACATGAGTTCTGAGATTTGTAACTTCCTCAGGAAAGTGACCTTTCCACCGCTTCCCAAAGATTCCAGCCAAAGACAGACTAATGGGATTTTCAAATGTTATGCACCCACCTTTGATTCATAAATAAGTTGAGGAAAACGTTTAAAATATACTGTAATGTGTTGATAACTAATAGGAAAGAGCCAGTTTAAGAAGAAAAAATATTATTGATATTGCACTTAAAATCCAGGACCTTGCCCATGCTTTGTATATATATATATTTTCCCAAGGGACTATATTTTTAGCCTTTGCTTATAAATTTCTGGATAGCACAAATTAGACAACGTTGTATGAGGGTGAAGGGGAGTTGCCACAATGTACAGGAATATCACTTTGTGTGCATTTAAAAAATTACTTGAGAGAGAGGGAAAGCCCGTATATGCATAGCATGTCATGGTACACGGGCGGAGACAGAACACAGCTTTCAGTCAGTTCTCTTTCATGGATGCGCGTGGGCTTCCAGGGATTGTTGTATCTATGCTTCTCAGGTTGGCAGATTTGCAAGCATGTGCCTTATCCACTGAACTAGCCCACCAGTCCACATGCATTTTTTTTTTCATTTTGCTTTTCTCGACCTTTTATTTCAAGGCACCCAGCCCTTAGCCCTTGTTGACCCCTTCAGCTATACATCTGGCCACTTCTCACCCTTACAGTGCACCCTCTAATCGCTGAACTAGAGTCAGTGTCTTTGAGGTGCCCGGCTGTCTGTGAAGCTCCTAACTTCTGCTGCTGACTCCACGGCCACTTACCTTCTGTCCATCTCATAAAACAATTTAAATATTAGTTTTACCCACGTTCCCTGCTCACCTAGGTTTTAGCTCCCCTCTCCCCCACACCTCCTCTCTTCCCACAGCCTCAGACATCACTGAAATATGCAGTTCTCACACGGCCCAGTCTTTTGAGTGTTCTGTCAGCGTGGCTGTCATTCACTAATGAGCCTAGCATTTATGAAGCACCCAAATCTTAGCATTTACTGGAGTCCTGTGAGACTTGTCCTACCTCGGTGTTTACTGAGTCCTATGAGATAGGTCCAATCTCTCTGCACAATGGCAGTAAGGAGTAGGGGTTCTTTCCACAAATAGTGGGGGGGGGGAGGTAAGGATTAAACTGGGGTCAGATTGCAGAAGTCCCTGCACTCGAACAGTAGGTATATAGTACTTTCTCAGATCACGTATAATCTTGACCTGAGGGTTGGCATCTGTAAGACCTGGGGTTTGGCTATAGGTTGGCAATTTGCAGTGGACTGATAAGCATTAAGAATGCTGTCTAAATTTCTGCTAACAGTTTCGATTGGAGTTCTCATAGTAAAATCCAGTCTGAAAATGCCGAGTCTAGGTTTGGGCCTGCTGAGCTTGACGTGTCTCCCGGACATCTAAGTGAAGTCCATGAGACAGTCGGGTACTAAGTCTTAGAGAAAGGCTAGGATTTGGGAATCAGTGATCTTCATGGCTTGTGCTACCAGTGCTGCTGGTTGATGACTGAGCCTGTTCTGCAATCTATTCCTTCCCTCCTTCTTTTCCTTTTCTTTTTTCTTTTTCTTTAATGAAGAAATATTTTATTGAGTTCATTGCAAGAGCACAGCGGGCTGGGAATAACTGGAGCATGCTAGTTATTCCACGCTTTCCACATGAGATCCATTCACTTCCTGTGTCTCACATGAAAGATAATATAAGGTAACCTGAATGTGCATATTATATATACACATATGCATGTGCATACCCACATATATGCATATGCACACATATGTCTACTTGTATGCCTCAGAATCTGCTCTTAAACAGGCTGTGACTTTTATGTCGTGGTTCTTTAATTTTTTAAAGCAATTTTTAAAACATTGGAAAGAGAAATAGGAGGAGACTAAGCAGACACGTGAGTGAGGGTTGGTCCCTATGAGCAATGGTGCGCCTGCGGAGGCCAGAGGGCCAGGTTCAGAAGTCACTTCTCTTCTTTCACCATGTGGACTTTGGGGATTGAACTCAAATTGCCAGGTTTATGCACAGGTGAGTACCCACTGCACCATCTTGTTGGTCCTCAAATTTTTATTGTATTTTTTTTATTTAAAAGGTGCATGTATTTAATCACACTCAGCTCATAATAGAGCAAATGCACAAATAGAACAATGACTAATGCTAAGACTTGTCCAATGAACTGGAAACAGAGAGAGTTGGTCAAAGGAAAGCAGTGGAACTTCGTCTTGTAAAAATCAGAATTGAGGGGCTCCATAAGTGTCTGGCATATGCTCAGTGTTGTATCTATACTTAGAAATGCACATGATGGGAATTCCAGGAATCTTCTGGACTTCTTCGTTTAGGTCACAGGTCAACTGTAGTCACAGTGTAACACTCTTCATCTACGAGTGCATGACAATCAGTCAAATCGTGGGTCCTTGGTGATTCTTAGTGCCTCTCTATATTTCTGCCCCAGTTTCTCACTTCCAGCCAGTATACAATCAGTTATGAAAGGGATACATTTGGCATGTAGACAATCATTAACTGCATTAAATCCAGTTTGGCTTTAACAGAACAGTTGATAAAGTTGGTATCAACAAGGATGTGGTAAGGTGGAGTCAGTTGTGTATTATACTGGAAGAAGCAGCAGGAAGGATGTTGGGAGACTTCTCTTCTTACAGTGCACTGGGATCTTTCTTTTCAGGCTTTAATCTATCCTTTTCTTCAAGTCTCTCATTGCTGAGACTAAGCATTTGCTTCATGGCCGCATGCTTCCTCGCTTATTTTTGCTTTCTCATGTTCAGTGGGTCAAGTGCTTGATAAACAAATTGGAGGATCTGAGTTCAGATCATAATCTATATCATCTTCAGCCAGATATGGTTTCTGTTGGTGGTGGTAGTGGGTGGTGGTTTTTCTGTATGTGTATCTGTGTGTGTGTGTGTGTGTGTGTGTGTGTGTGTGTGTGTGTGTGTGTGTGTCTTCCCAGTGTTTCATATGGAGGTGGAAACAGGAATCTCCAGGAGTGCTCAGTCTAACTAGCCATGTTTGTGCAGTGACAAACAAGGAGAAACCATCTCAGACAGGATAGCAGGTGAGGACACCTGAATGTATCTCTGATCCCCAGTGGCACATCTGTACCCACATTTACACAAAGATGGAAAAAACAAAAACAACTGAAACTTGACTTTGAACTCTTACTCATAGGCCATAATACGCAGCTACAAATTGAATTAATATTTAGCTTTAAAACTTTTCGTGTACATAATGTGTCTACATAACTTTCTATTTTCTTTTGGTAGTCCACTTTCGCTTGTAGGGGAAACATTTAGAGACCACTAGTAGATACTGAACTCATATGTATATTGTCTTCACCTAAACTTTTTTCTTTTTTCTTTTTTTTAGTGAGAGCAGTGATTTAAAATTTTTATTCGTCAATCACAAAGCAAGCAGACACTAGACTCGTATCTTAGATGTATTTGATAACTCCCCAATTAACTTCATAATCTTTTCTGACATATATCCATAAGAATTTGAGATCAGCTAGCTGAAGAAACATTGAAATTTATCCATTTCCCTACAACTCTTTTAAAACTCTGAAAAAGAATACTTATGAACTTATCAGTATTTAAGCACATAAACATAATAGTATTTTTCCCACTCTTTAAACTATTTTTAACATTTAAACCAACTTATGCCAATTGTGTTGCATATGCATATAAACATATTTCTTTACTGATCACAGATTAACAAACACATATCTTCTCTGGAGATAATTAATTTTTTAGAGATAAAGTAGTCCAAAAGGAGGCAAATAAGCTGAGAAACTAGACAAAAATGAAGCAAAAGGAGCATTTAAAAATTCCACAAATCTCTTGTTCCTATTTTATTATTTTTGTTTTAAGACAGGGTCTCACTACGTAGCCCAGGCCAGACTGAAACACATGATCTTCTGGCCTTACGTTCCCAGTGCTGAGGTTACAGACATGCACCACACATCCAGCCTGCTCCAGCTTTTGAATACACAAGTGTGCACCCTGAATGTATGTGAGTTAAGACTCTGCTAATGTCAAGCAGAGAACTCTACAGATGGGACTATTGTGACTTTAAGAGTCTGGGAAACAGAGCTGCAAGACAAGAAGAGGAGGGCATCATTGGATGCTAGCCAGGCACCTACTCAGATAGACCAGATTATCCAGGTCTTGCTGGATAAGAGGCTGATATGGGCTGTAAGTCATCCTTATTTTATTCTTTCTATTTTTGTTCCATATTGCTTGTTCCACTGTTTTGTAAGTAGAGCAAAGGGTTCAACTAGTCCAAGAATGGTTAACTGCACCTCGAACTGTCTTACTTGAACGTATTTAGTCTTCTGCAGATACAATGGGTTTTCACCTAAAATTATTTTTAAGATTACACAGTAAGTCAACTGACGAGACAGGTGGGGTGTGGGGGCTTGCCACCACTCTTGGGCACAGGACTGGTGATGAGGTGCCAGCTGCAGTGGATAGGACCAGCTAGTGGGCCTTCTCCAGGAAGGCCCTGCAGCACCTGAGACACTGCTGGCACCACCTTCTCGAAGTCGGAGTCACTGCCATAACAGGGATCTTCAATAATGAGTTGTTTCTGTGGATCATAGCTCCCAAGTAGCTCAATTTTCGCTCTGCAGTTTTTAACTTGATTACTTTTTCTATGCAGATCTCTCAGATTGCTTTCATCCATACACAGTCTATAGTCAAGTGTGGCAAAGTCTTCTTTAGTAACCTGTCGGGCAATGTGACTCATGGGGATGCCGTGCTTCCTCGAGCAGTTCTGCCCTCGATAGTCAGGAGGGTTCCCCACTTCATATGTGGATGTAGCCGCATTGTCTATCTTCCAATTATCGGAAATGTTTTCATCAGTTACCAGTTTTCTGAACACTGCTTCTGCAATGGGTGACCGGCAAATGTTACCCAGACACACGAACAGCACCGACTTGGGCCTATGCTCAGCCATCTTCTCCTGAGGACACCCCTAAACTTTTTTTTCTATAAATACATATCTATGACCAAATACAGCATAGATTAGACACAGCAAGAGATCAACAACAGTAGCTCATAATAAAAATGCTTAATATAATAGAAGTTATCCAGTTTAGGCGTTCTTTACCTCTGGAACTTTCCAGTTTTGAACTGTAGTACATTATAGACAGCTGAACCTGTAGAAATCAAAGCTGTAGGTAAGGGAAGACAAGAGTAAAGCAGAGGAAGGAAGAGAGGAGGAAAAGGGCTGGGGACACAGCTACCGAGAAGTAAGCCACTGAACAGTGTCTGGTGCCGAGTTGGTTTCTGATGTTAAAGAATTAAGAACCAAGGTACCTTGAGGCCCTGGGATGGTCTTTGTAAAATAATCCAAAGATTATAATGGTCAGTTTAAAAAAGACCAAACATGCAAGCTATATAATAAATTGGGACCATCTGTTTTTCTGCTCGGACCCACTTACTTAAGCTTGTGTCTGTGGCTGAAGTTTGCCTTTCAAATAGGAAGGAGAGCTGCAGGTGTGAGGAGGCAGTGGTGGAGGTGTGGTGGGGGGGTGCCAGGCTGCGGATGGGGTGCTAGGTCATGGAGGTGTGCCAGCACAAAGGGGGTGCCAGGTCAAGGGATGTGGGTGTGTTAGGCCTGCAATTTTCATCTGGTAACCTAGAGGGCTGGAGGGATGAAGCATAAGACTGTGGTCGAGATACGCTGCTCATGGGCTGAAGGGGGTGAATTGAATGACTGTCATTTTTCTATTTGAACCACCAACTGAAACGAATTTTTGAATAATGGTTTGAAAACAGGCTATTTCACTTGAACATTGAATGATGTGTAATACTTCTTAACTCTTACCTGTCACACTCTTAACTTCTTAACTGGTGCCATGTGATCCAGTGCTACCATTTCTGCAGAGTCATAAACTGATCTAGTGTGTGTGTGTGTGTGTGTGTGTGTGTGTGTGTGTGTGTGTGTGTGGTGTAGTGTGGTGATAGACTCCAGCCTTGCTCCAGGTGTTGCCGCCAACAATCAAAGGACATCTTTATCACTAAATTCCACTAAGCTAGGGAAAAATAATACCAGTGTGCAATTGCTTGTGGTCATACAAGCAGGATCTCCTTGCTTGTGATAAATGACATGTGAAGCAAGGAGGGGCATCAATTCTCTCTGTCCTCTCAGACCTGCCCTCCCACATCCTAGTCCCTAGTCCTGTCCAAATTCTGGGGTCCTCTTGGGTCTTATGAGTATGACTGATGTCTTCTGGTTGAGACGAGTTGCCTCTGTCCCGGGGGTCCAGCTTCTCCAGCAGACACAAGTTGTTGAACATGGTTCTCCAGCCGCTGTAGGAAGAAGCAGAGCAGAGCTCTCCAGAACATCACTAAAGAATGCCACCTAGGAAACTTCCTCCTATCACGCTAGGGACAGTGCTCGAATCCTGTGGCAAGTCCTTGCTGACGCCACATGTAATGACAGTCAGAATAAAGCAGAAATCAGATTCCTGGCATTAGAAACTACTCATACTTTGCTACCAAGAGTGAAATTCCTAGCACAGTAACACAGTCCTCCGAACACTCAGGGGAACCAATAGGGGAAACATCGGTACTGAGCTGGGATAATTTAATTTGGCCTAAACATTCTTCGACAGCTAATGAAATGGAGGCCTTACTAGTGCTGTGGAAGCTGTTTCCCATCATTCAAGCGGTCAGGTTTCTACTTCAGTCTTGGGAAAGACCAGCTGGGCCATGGGAAGCACTAGGTGTGTTTGCTTGTATCATCCAGCCAAGTTCCCACAACCAGCTCTTCCTGAGCACTCTTTTCTGAATGAACTATACCTTGTGCTTAAGAGATGTTTACGCTGAATGACATTCCTGGCTAGAGAGCCAGGCTCTGGGCTTCTGGCTTGGCAGTCAACGCACAGAGAATAGGAGCAGAGAGAAACAAGAGTGGCTTGTGGATGCCCAGTCACAGGGCTGGGGGCCTTTCCCTCACTTCCTGAGCTCAGCCAGTCTTTCAAGAATGATCCGGACCACCAGGGCCTCCCACCTGTGGGTCATCCAGGGTGGGCCACTGGATTAATGAGCTCCTTACAGGAAAAAAACAAAAACCGCCCTGAGGCTCCACAGAGGCCCCGCTCTATTTTGCTGCATAAATAGTGACTCTGATTCCCAAGGCTGAATTGATTACATGGCACAGTTTGCCAAGTCAGTAGGTTAAATGCTGTTCAAGATTAGCATTTCCACTTTCGACAAAAATTAAATAAAGCCTTTAGCTGCAGACTTGGACTTAGCGACATAGTTCAATTTAGGAATCTCCAAGTAATAATCTTGCTGTTATTTATAGGATGTCGCCATTAAAACATACTAGCAATTCATACTGGTGACATTCTTTGTGTGTGTGTGTGTGTGTGTGTGGGGTGGGTGTCTTGCATGTGGGTAGGTGTAGGGTATGTGCAAGCATAAATGCAAGAGAGCCCTTGAATGTGTGCTTTTTACGAAATGGTGTTATCTAGAATCATCTTGAATTATTCTGTCTTTTCATTGTTTTTTCTAGCATATCCCAGGCTGTGTCTTCCAGGGATGGAATCACAGGACTTTACCATATCTGCCAGACATTTTTATATGGGATGTGGGGATCTGCACACAGGTCCTTTTGCTTGTGAGACAAAGGCTTTAACCCCCGAGTCAGCTCCCAGCTCCAATGGTGACATTCTTTGGCCAGGAAATAAGCTTCAGCAGCTCCGTGATGAGAGAAGGGCTCTACTTTGTAAGAGACACGTCCCTGTCCACATACTCACCTAAGCGCCTTAAGATGTCCACACAGTTTAAATCCCTTCTCCTCTGCAACCTTGTCAGCATGTTCAGTGGCAGGCTGCAGCTGATATTCTGTGTTCTTTTGCTCTCTTTCTGCAACACCTAATGCCTTGCCAGAAACCAGGGAAGATGCAATTGACAGAGACCTTACTATGTTGAAGGCAGCGCTCAGGATTCCCACCTCACAGTTCGTTGCAGCACATATTCCTTGGAGGTGGCTTTCAGAAAACATTGAGCAACCAGCGATGTCTGTTGCCACTAGATTCCCCACACTAACTGACCTGTCATTATTTCATGACAGAGGAGGGAGGATGATAAGAGATAGGGCACCAGTCTGAGAGACTGATTGGAACCGGTGTCTGACAAGGGAAGAAGAGCTTCTTCACTGTACGCTTTGCCCACTGGTGGGCTATTCCTGCCCCAGCTGGTGGCCGGGACTTGCCAGTGCAGGTGTCCTGGATGGGACCCAGTCATGCAGGATGTGGGAGGGAGAGGGAGACTGGCTGGAAAGGAGAATAAGTGGGGTGGTGGCGTGAGATGGAACGAGGTTGGGGATGGGCAGGAGGAGATGAAAACATATGAATTCATTGTATTTGTATATGAAAGCTTCAAAAATAAGAAAGGAAAGGAAAAATATTGCACAGGTGGGAACCCCCCGTTCTTCCACCAGTACTGGGGGATGACAGTAGAGCTTTACTGACAGGACACGGGTTTGGCCTTCCACTCTGGGCTAGAAAACGAATCAGTTTCCAACTGGAAGAATTCTCTCCAACACTACTTCCAGCACCTCCAGCGCTGTGATAGAGCGGGCCAAGGGTTTCCTTTATTTTCTTTTTTATTCTCATGGAGCCAGTAGCTCTCTTGGCTTGAGTTCATCAATATTTTCATACTAGTGAAGTAGTAATAATACCTTACAGTGGGAATGGAAAGATGACTCAGGGGTTAAGACTGCCTCGCAAGCAGAAGAAGGTCCTGAGTTCAGATCCCAGCTCCCACATAAGAAAAAACAAAACGCCAGGAGAAAATGGCGGTGGCCTGCACTTCCTGCCTTGATAGACAGAGCCTGGGAAATCCCAGAGTGAAGCAAAAAAGGAGGTGATTCCCGAAGTTACCCTTGGACCTCCATAGGGACACACAGTACCCTCTGACACACACACACACACACACACACACACACACCAAATGAATGGATGAATGAATGAATGAATAAAGTTACAGCAATTCCTTGAAGTGCTTTCTTGTCCCCTTTCTGCAGCTGCTGTGGTTGGTGATCCTCAGAATCAGGTGCCACCTGCTTAGTGTTATTTCTGTGCCTCCGTGTTGCCTGCCCACTCGATCAGGGATTCATTAGCTTGAGATTAAAATTCAGATAAAGAGAACAAGGTAAAAGCAACCTCACCAGTCATGAAGGAGTAATTCTCCATAATCCATTTGCAGCAGGGGCCTGTGCAATCACACATTATCACTTTCACTTTTAAAAGAATCATTACTGTATTTTATGGAAAAGACAAGCTCATAAATTCCAGAAAGCTAATTATGTTTTGTTACTGGTGTTGCTGGAATCCTGATGAGCTTCTTCCTATTTCTAGGTTAAGCTGTTGGAAAAGGGAAGATAGCCTAACATAGGCAAATATGTCTTGGTAATTAGAAATTATTGAGAGAAGAATAATGATATTTTGCCATTAAAGGGCTTTTCTACCACTTGGTTATGCTAAAATGAGCATAATAGAGTTCAATTTTACATCAAAGAAGGTAATTAAATGGCTTCTTTTTTTTCTATAAGTGTGTCAGGGGCAAGAGGAAGACTAGAGAGCATACTAACCTGATTGTATTTGAGACTCTATTTAGGGTGTGTGTGTATGTGTGTGTGTGTGTGTGTGTGTGTGTGTGTGTGTGTCTAAACGTGCTGAGATGAAAACTACTCATAGTGTTCCTATAGATGAAGGGTGTATGGTGTATTTAAAATGATTCAGAACAAGTATGGTCCATGTCCTTGGAGTGACTTGTTACAGACCATATTGCGGGCTCATGGTTGTGCGCTCACTGAGTCTGCTTTGACAGGGAGCTTGCGGCAAGTAAAATACCTTGCTCAGAGTCACACCATCACCCAGCAGCAGAACCTCAGACACTTCACTTCCCCTTTGGTACCAGTCAGAACCCAAACAACAAAAACCAGGAAAAAGAAAACCTGGACAAGTTCAACAATTACTAACATTTACTCTTGGCTCAGCTCCTCCTAACACCTGCAGGTGCCCCGCCCTCCCGTGGGATCACAGGCCCAGGACGAGGTGCTGCCTCTTCTCAGCTTCAAAGAGTCCTTCCCAGATGTTGGCCTCATCTGGGAAGCGTGAGAGGTGCACCTCTTGTCAGAAAAGATAATCCACTTGTGTGTGGTCAGGTGGCACAAAGGGAGTCACGGAAGGAAATGGCTAAATGCAAAACTGGTCCTGTTGGGAACCTAGGACTTTTAATCACACGGTGTTAGCCCCCGGGGTCTAGACTGAGTGCTTTATTTTCCTTATCCTTTATTTTTTATGATTCTGCTTTCTGATGAACGCTTGAGCAAATGTGATATCTGCCCATGGAAATTTTCTAAAGTTTCATCCGTGGAAAGTGGTGTCCAGCTACATGCATCAGTACACGCGCCCCTTCTACAGATCCTGTTGGAAGTTGAGGTGAATGTCTGTCAGGGTTAGATGGGCCAACATCAGTGACTGAGAGATGAGGAATCATTATTAACGATTCTGTGTGTGTGTGTGTGCGCGCGCGTGTGTAAACCAGAGGACAGACAGCCTTGGGTATCTTTCCGTAGCTGCTTACCAACTTTCTTTCCCTTGTAGCTGTTTCTTGGCCACAATGTGTGGTTTTGCTTTGATGCTGCCCTATGCGCTTTGTGGCCTTGTCTCTAAACAAAATCATGCACTTCCAGAAATAAAAGCAGTCTGTCAGTGGGGTATCCTTTGCTTCCTTTCTAGTAATCATCTTTATTGCCCTTCACTTCTGCTGATTGCTGCTCTGACATTTCCCTGAAAATTACCCAGGGCAGCTGAACTAGATAAATTAGTTCCTTTCTTAACAAATAATAATAATAAAATCCATTGACATTTTGGCAGTGCTGAACTCATTAGCTGTATTAGCCAGGAGTCCTGCTTTTAGCAAGCCCCATCCTGAGCAAGTGGCTGTAGGTTGGGAAAGATAAAGACCTTACCACTCCTAATTAGCAAGTGTAATAAATGGCAAACAGTTTGGGGGAGTCCCTGAATAACATTAATCAGATTTAGAAAGCTACCACAATTTAATCATTTGTTTCCCTGTGACTGTGGAAAAAAAAAAAGCCCACATTATTCTAGAGATAGAAGCAACTGCTTTGATGTGCTGTAGAGCAGTAACTAAACTCAAGCTAACCATTCTTTGTCATTCAGGAGCTCTTGGAAAAGCTTATAGGGAAATGGTCATTGGCCTCTGGTTCCCACAGCAGAACCCACTGGAGTCTGAAGAGCCCAGTTCCCACCTGGAGATATACTACTAGGGTTTACTGGGAAAGAGGGGAGTTGGGGATAGGGAACTTAACGGTTTTAGCTCAGAGAATTAAGCCTTCCCTGTCTGTCCCCAGCTTCTTCCTTGTATTCTCCAGTAGCTACTTATCCTGCTATTTCCACTGTGGCCTTTACTACTTTGATTTAAATGTTACTTGTTTGTTTGTTTGTTTTTGAGAGAGAGGACAAACACAGGCATTCACAGGCCATGCCACACGGTTAAGTGGACAACCTCTGTAAGTCAGTTCTCATTTCGTCATATGGGGTCTGGAAGTGGAGCTCAGGTTTGCACATAGGCACCTTTGAGACATTCTACTGGTTCCTGTTTCTATTTACTTTTTGCTGCCATTTGTCTTTTTGTCTTTTTGGTATCTTTCGGTTCTCACATTTGAGATAAGGCCGGTATTTCTAGATCACATTCCTCCCTTGCTGTCTTCCTGTCTCTCCTTACCAACACTCATGATGCCATTGAGTGAAATCACTGGCTCCACAGGCTGTGGTGTCTTTTGTGCATTTTTCTTGTGTGTGTGTGTGTGTGTGTGTGCAAGAGGGCACTAGAGTACGTGTGCCTGTGAATGTACATCATCCTTAGATTGCTCTACCTCTCCTACCTCTTTACTACTGTGCTCTGGGGTTTTCCAGGCTCCTCCTTCCAGGGCCGGAACCACAGGCCGCTGCCATTTTCTGCCCAGCGTTTTTACATGGGCTCTGAGATCCTATCTTAGTCTGTGATGCTAAGATTTTGCTCACTGAGCCATCTCTCCGACCTACCTTTTTCTTGTTAAGCCCAGGGTTTAGACATTCTAAAAGCCTAGTTAAAACTGGTTTCTAGGACTGGAGAGATGACTCATGGTATGTTTTCAAGGTTCATTCCTATTGTAGTATGTGGCTGTAGTATGTAGTGGTGCTCCAACAGAAATCAGCTCCAAAGTGGAGCCACCCACAAGAGTGTTAAATTTGAACACACACTCTTGTGTGACCCTGTTCACTGTCAGTTACTATGTAGACCACCTAAGGTATAACAAGTGTTGTCAGCTAATTTGTTTTATAATACTTTCTAAGGAGAAGAAGAATTCTACTGGCGAGGCGATAAAATTGGGTATAAGTACACTTGGGTTGATGGTGACACGTGAGCCGACAGCCAGAGGGCTTCTGCGTATCAGTGGCCAATGCTGGGGGCAGAGGAGATTGTCCCAGCGAAATTTAAAGAAAGGCAAGCAGCAGACTGAGCTCTGGAAAAGGCCTGAGTAGCAGGAACATAACTAGAGGGGGAAGGGAGGGGGAGAGAGAAAGAGAGAGAGAGAGAGACAGGGACAGAATAGGAGAACACCAACACACCCTTGGATCTTGGATGCTGAGGATCGTTAAACCAGTTCTGCCGAAAAGGTTTAATGACGCCATTATTGCTAAATTCTCTTAATTAGCCTGCTGTTGGCCAAGTCATGTCTGGGCAGGATCGGGATTCTCTGACCCATTTTCTGATTGGCCTGAGGCACTAACTGGTCAGTAACTTCGGTTCCTTGAGAAAACAGAACAAAATGAAACAAAGTGCTCTGGCTTGGAAATGTGTCCTGATCGGACAGTCCTGCCCTAATCCTCTCATGCTTTGGCTTTTCTGACTGCACAAGACAGCTCCTTGCAGGCACAATAAGGAGCACTTAATAGGCAGCAAAATGTGCCAATAGCCAGCAAGTGCCCAGGTGCCTTGAATACCAGGAACTGGTATTGCACCATTCGCTGGCTGTCCCTCTCCCAAATGAACGTAAATGAAACCAGAAGTAAGACACTGGAAATTCCCCTAACTGTGCCTGGCTGCATTTGTAAGAAGCTGTGCTGTGTTGTGTAACATACATTCGATGGATATAATTGGTCCTGGGTAAAGGGAGAGCCATGCTTTGGGAGGGCACATGTTGACTCTGAATTTGTTTCCTGTCCTGGCATCTTTTTCTGAAGCAATGGTGATTCTTTGGTGGCAATGCTGGGAGTGGGTGGTATGCAGATGTGCAGCAAGAAACGAGCAACGATGTTAGCGAAGATCAGAAAGTATAACTATTTAGCAAAAGGACACAGGTTTCTGTCTTCCCTGGAGTTTGGAAGGAATCTTAGATCTTTAGTATAGACCAAATGAGATGCATGAGAAGGTTCTGGACCATGAGGGTTTCATTCAGCTGGTCTTTGCTTCTGAGCCCATATGGCTCCTTCCATAGATACTCGGAGCCTGGCACCTCCCTGTCATCATGTTTTCAGAGCTGCGCTGTGCCCCATCTCTGCCATTATGCTCCCACCTATGAGCCTGACCTGTCTTGCAAATGTTTGGAAAGAGCACGTAGGTCTCCTCCTAACCTGGCCGTGAATCAGATTGCTGTACACTCTAGTGGTAACTGATGACTTAGGGAACTTGTTCTTCAGAGAAGGAGGAAGGAGAGGTAAAGGGAAGGGGAAGGAAGCCCCGTTCATGGCTCCGAGTTCCCACTGACCCCTATATTTCCAGAACAAATGGAAAGCAGTGCCTTCACTTTGTGCTTAAACTATGCCAAGTGGTTTTGGGTACTTGAAACTCAAAGTGCCCAATGTACCAGTGACCAAAGCCTGAAAGCTGTTAGGAGTTATGAAGGACCTGTAAGAACACTGAGTGTAGGATGTAGCTGGGAGCTGCTGAGAGAGGCTCCAGAGAAGCAGCTGCAGACATGGGTGAGGGGCAGGTCCTTGGACATCACGTGTTCAAGACGCCAGGCTGGTGGGGAGGGATAAGATGATGATAGTTGCTGTGTAACATCATCTGCTTCTAGAGTCAGTTTGTTGAGTGTCACACTGGACAGGTGGCTCAGTGGATGTCATAGTCAGGCACAGGTGTCAACTTGACAGTTGAGGGTTTGAGCGCTGGGCCCATTCGTAGAGAATTAATGGTTGAGTCAAGCCCAGAGCAAACCTGCAGGAGATTGTCTAGCTAATGGGGAAGGCCCAGCCATGGTGGGTGGTACTAGGCCCTGGAATAAAACACCGAGAGCAGGTTGAGAAAGTTAGCATCCTTCTGTTCACTTGACCAGACACGCCAAAATCTGGCAAGTAAGGATCGTCCATCTCTCAGCTGTTATGTGGTGATGCTGTGGCCAGTCCCCTCGGCCCTGGTATTGGTGTGTGCTCTTCTGTCAAGCTGGACCTGAGAACCGTAACCAGGAATCGTAAGAGAGAATAAACCCTTGCTCCCTTAAGCCGTTTGAAGGTCATTTATGAGCAACCATGCAGGCTGACTGCAACAGTGGATAAGGCACCTGCTTGAAAATCTGGTGACCCAAGTTTGATCCCTGGAAGCACATGTGACGGAAGGAGAGAACTGACTTCTGAAGGTTGTGCTGTGCTCTGAACTCCAGCCACATGCCATGGCACGCATGTGCGCATCCTCCCTCCCTTTCTCTGTCTCTTTCTCATAAGTAAATAAAAACATTTTAAAAAAATTTCTCAGTGTTCCAGAATGCAAAGCCCAGGCTCAGAGCAGAGCAGCAGTTTTTCCGTAGAAGACTATGGAATGAATATTTTAGCTTTACAAGTCCTACCGCCCCCTTCTGCTATCATAGGGCTAGAGCAGATGCAAATAGCATGTAAACAAATGTATATAGCAGTGCTCTTTTTAAAATGATTGTGTTGTGTGTGTGTGTGCGTGCGCACGTGTGCATGCGTGCAACATAGCACACATGAAGAGATCAGAAGACAGCTTGTTGGGGTCTCTTCTCTCTTTCTACTATGTGGGTTCTAGGTATGGAGCTCAAGTCATCAGGTTGGTGGCAGACATCTTTACCACTGTGCCATCTCACCACCCTATTATCTGTGTTCTAACATACCTTTATTTGCAGACAAAGATTCTTAAATTTCACATAGTTTTTATGTGGAATGATTTTTTTTTCTATTGAGTTTTTAAAATTCCATTAAAAATGCAGGACCCCGCCTCAGTTCTCAGCTATGTGGTACATGTGGCAGGTGGGTTGACCCTTGGGCTGCAGCATGCGGGGTGTCATGTGGAGGTTAGAGGTCATGTGCTCTTATGGTGACTTATGTGGGTTAGAGAGACTTGCACTGAGTGCATGCACTGAAACGCTCAACCTCTGTCCCTCGGAAACCTTGAGCTAAAGGAATGACTTTAAATTTAGCAAGCGGGGTTTCCATCTGGGGTCATGGCTCTGTCTTGAGGTGTTCCTACTGCTGACTGAGACCCTCTATTCAGGTCAAGGGGTTGGGGGAATCAGATGCTATTTATATTTAAACAGAGAAACTGAGTCTCCTGGAGCATCACATGGCTTGCTGCGACACACAGATTAGAATTATGGACTTCAACTTTCCAATCTGCAAGTAACCATTTATATTCACTCTTTCTCTTTTTTTAATTAATTAATTTATTTTTCCGCTCATACAAACATAATAGTTACCTCTGTCCCCTCCCTGGACTTCCCTGCTCCCTCCCCCCTTTTCCCCTTTCCCCCTTTTCCCCTTCCTTTCTCCCCTCCCTCCCTTTCTCCCAGTGCCCCTCCCCCTATCTCTGAAGCATCCTTTAATGTGTATGTCAAACTTTCCTTTGGGTCCTCCTCTCTGATGAGGGTTAAGGACTCAGTGGCATTTCCTAGAACTCTTTCTTGTGTTCCCCTTAAGTATAGGAACACTATTGTGACAGTTAATCCTTAGCTTCTAAGGATCCTAGTGCCTTTAGTCCATGCTAGAATTTGAGGAGTCAATGATATGCAGATCATGCAGAGTCCTATTATAATTGCTTCGGCCCTTATCTCTGGCCAGGGGGTGACATCCAATACCCATCAGGATGGAACCAAGGGCATTGCAGGAGCAGCAAAACTGAAAAAAAATTAACAAAACATAATTCAGAACATCAGAGACACTATATCAAATACCTAGAACTAGGCCAGCCTAATCTATCCCCATCCTGAAGCTCAGGGAAATTTGCGGAAGAGGGGGTGGTAAGATTGTAAGAGCACAAGGATGAGAGGAGTCATGATATGCAAGATACTTCACTCTTTCTTTTTTTAAATTTTTTTATTCAATTGTGCGTGTGTGCGCATATGTGTGTGTGTGTATGTGTGTAGAACTACAGGGCAAATTCGGGAACCACCATGGACCACCTCCTCCTTATTTACTCTGCCCAGGGATTCACAGGCTCGGCCCTACCAGGACTGGAAATGCAGGCCGCCCCCGCTTCTGCCTGGTGTGTCTATATGTGGGGTCTAGAATCCGAACTCAGGATCTTCCGCCTGCAAGGCAGAGGCTTAACCCCTGAGCCACCTCTCCAGCCCCCACTCTTTCTTAATAGTTGAAAATTCCAAATCATTTTGAAAAAAAAAATAGCCTTTGTACTTGATCTTCAATAAACTACACTTATTCGAGATGTATAATTTGAGGAGTCTTAACCTGTATATATAGGAAACTATATATAGGAAACCATTACCACAAGAGAAATAATGAACAGTAACCATTACCTCCCCAAATCTTAGCTTTCTAAGAAGTTTGCAGACTCCGGTGTGACTTTGTCATTTTATAGTGAAGGTACAGAGGTTCCTTCCCCTCTGTACTGGCCAGCTAAGGATGCTGGCTTCTGGAAGCAACTCTAGTGGCATTTTATACACAAATTTATTTTCTTTCTTTTTTTTTGGTTCATTGTTTCTTTTACTTTTTTTTTTTTTTTTTTTTTTTTTTTTTTTTTTGGTATGTGTACAAGAGGGTTGTTGAATGTGCGGCTGTGGAGCCCCAAGGGTGACATTGGGGATGATTCTGGATTGCTCTACCTACTTTATTGCTTTGTTCCAGGGTTTCCCAGGCTTTGCGTCCAGAGCCATAATTTCAGGTAACTGCCATATCCCCCAGTCATATTTATGTGAGATCTGAGATCTGAACACAGGTTCTTTTGCTAGTGAAGTAATGGCTTTAACCTCTGAGCCATCTCCCCGGCTCACAAAATTTTAAATACTGAAAAATCACATCTTTGAAATGACTTAATTTAAACTTTTAGATAACGCTAATAGGTATTGCCTCTTTTATTTCCAGAACAGATTATATAGCAAGGAATTAATGCACCAAATGAAGTGTGCCACCCTAACTTGGTTCTAGTATTGTCAGGTTGGTTCATCCAATCTCCCTTCTTTCTTTCCCTTAAATGTAAGTCTGATATTTCTCTTTTCTCCTTCCTTTTAAAATTCCCTTTGGTTCTTCTGCTTTTGTTGTCATGCTGTGTGAGGTTCTGTCTTGACTTGTATAGTATCTGAATGAGAGAGTTCTGCAATTTCCTGCTGCACCGTAAGTGTCTTTGGAAATGAAGTTGCTTTTAGAGATACCCTGACAGGTGACGGGTGACAGAGGGATTGCAGCTTTGTGCACAGTGCTTTGGCTGCATACAGTGACTTCTTCAAGTGAAGTAATTGAAGCCCCCTTCCTTGTCCTCGAAAGTTATGCTTCTTGGAGACAAGAACTGTTGCTGAAAGCGTGAACATCTTAGTAGGAACATTTTAGCCAATGAGGCAAGTTGCCACACTGCCGCGGACCTTCCAGGTAGAAGTGTGTTGCATTGGTGCCCTTCCCCCGACTGGGTGAACCAGAGTCGCCCCGCTGGGGCCTTTGTCAGGATAGCCAAGGTCTCTCTAGAGCTAGTGTTCTGAGAAGGTGTCTTCCTGTCCCTTTATGCCTCCTTTCTGTCTGTCTTCAGAGTTAGTGGAGTGTCCTTCAACTAGTCAATCATACTGGCCAATTGTCTCCTCTGTTGCCAGTGTTGCCCTACTGTTGTATGGCTTGGAGGAGACACAGGCTATTTCTTACAGTCAGTGTGGAGAGTTCTGGCTCTCTAGAAGGTAAAGAACTTGGGGGGCTGGTGAGATAGCTCAGATAAGGTGCCTGCTCAAAAACCTGGTGACCTGAGCTTGACTCCTGGAGGTTCACACGTTGGGAGGAGAGAACTGACTTTTGAACTTCACCATGTGCCCTGTCATGCATGCATGCATCTCTCTCTCTCTCTCAAAATAAATGAGAAATATTTGTAGATATTTGTAACTAAAGAAAAGTTAAAGAACTGGGGACTTTTCTTTCTGTCCAGCCTTTCTGTGCTAAGATGGTGGGGGTATCCGTTGTTATTCTATAGACTCCTGCTGGCTCCATGAGACGGCACCAAGGCACGCGATGCTTTCTAGAAGGGATGCTAGTTTCTGAAGGGCACATCTTCAGAGCAGAAAAAATACATAAGTAGGAAAAAGCATTTCTCCAATCAAATTTTGAGGAATGCGTCTGCATCTCAACCTTTTTACTCCATTTGAATTCAGGGACAGCACCACATTATTTTTTGCACTCTGAGAGCACACTGAGCCCCCTGTGAGGCTGGTTGAAGAAGTTTTTCTTAAAGTATGTCCCTCAGCTAGAAGTATCAGCATCAATACTGTCCGGGAACTTGTGAGAAGTTAAAATTATCTGGCCCTGCTCCGAATGTACTGAGCTGAATCAGGTGTGGGGCTATGGATATAAAAAAAAAAAAAAAAAAACCAACACAGAACGTCCAGATAATAATGATAGAGAATCCTATACTTGAATCCCAGTTGTTTCTTACAAGCTAACTGGGACCAGGTATTGTATCTTTTCTTCCTTTATTTCAGTAAAAACACTATGTATCTCACTACATAGTGAATTGGAGCTGCCGATATATTGGGTGCCGTCTTTTAAGGCATCGTGGTAGACCTTGAGAGGATGAAGGCATAAGAGATAGGCTCAGCCCTAAAGGGTTTGCAGACAAGAGCAGAGGGTTTAATTATGCAAAAATACGAAACCAGGAAAAAAATTCAGAAATTATTCTGCCCAAGTCAAGGAGGGCTCCTCAACACTTTTGTCTTTTTACTTGACCCCAAATGTGATAGTTGAAATTAAAAATACTTCTGTGCCCAGGGTCATGACTTTTGCTGGCTCATGTGTTCCTAGTTATGTGCCAAGGAGACTTGCAGAGCCTTGAAAGCCTGAAAAACTATGGTGAGATCTTGTAGTTTGAAAGAGCTCTGCAGATATATGTATGGAAAGTGGGTGCTTTGGAATTTGATGAGCAATTGGTTTAATGTCTTTCTATATTGGCAAATGGTTCAATAAACCCACAGATTCTTCTTTTTATAACTAGGTGGTTTGATGTGTACTTCAGTAATATTAATAGAAATAACCTTTAGATATGTTATGTAATAGGGCGTGATTAGCAGAAGTGCCTCAAATTTTGGACAAAATCTAATCAATGTCAAAGGGAGTGGCTTTGGGGGAGAAGGTGTAAACCCATGCTTCCTTTTATCCTCTGTGGCAACAGACCATACCTCATTTCTTCCAGATTGACTCTAATTGAATAGGATGGTTAATAATTCATTTTTGTTTGAGTTGGTTAAATGAATGGCATTCTTAAAAGAAGAAAGCTTAAAGATCTTGATGGATGTTAAGTTTTCCCATCCCTGTTAATACTTGGTAATAATGAGTCTTCTTTTGTAAATTCTTTCCTTAAAGAAGTAGATACCTAGGCTTGGGAGATAGCTCAGAGATTAGTGTTTGCTGTGTAAGCAGATGAACTAGCATCTGGGTCCCCAGATTCTTTGTAAATTGTCGAGTGGCAGCACATCTCTAATTCCAGTCTAAGAATCTCCACAGCAAGCTGGCTGGCTGGACTAGTCCTGTATGCATGCTCTGGGTTTGATTAGAGACCTAGTCTCAAAAGAATTAGGTGTAAGAGTGATCGACTAACCTTGAGCCTCTGCATACCTGTTGCACATCTGGACACGTATGTGCCCACAAATATGCAAACATACATTACACATGCACACATACCACACACATACAAATGAAAATGGAAATAAAGAAAGGAAATATAGATACCTGATCCCTACATATGAAAATGTTTTGAGTTCGGGTTTGTGATCACGTTATCAAATATAGATACGCCTCAGGAATAGATAGGAAAAGTGTATCTGATGCCTTAGCATATGATTGTTTATGTTCCTATTTTCCTCTTCACATTATCCTGTCAGCATTTCCCAAGGTTAGTATCAAATAATTCACCATGAGGATGGAGCATAACTGTCACTTATTAAGCATTAAGGCCATTTGATATTTTCTCAGAAGTCAACAAATAAATGTCAAGAAAAACACCTGATGGTATTTGTTTCTTGTGATAAAATTTGAGCTATCACATGAAGGATGAAAATTAGAATTTTAGAAAACTTAAACCTCTAAGCCCGGACTTCAATAACTTACCAATAAAGATATTTCTATATTTTAAAAAAAATATTTTATTTATGAGAGAAAGGAAGAAAAAGAAAGGTTAGCAGGTTTGCAAACTTATATATATCTATATTATATAGCCTAGGCTGGCCTTCAAACTCACTGAGGTAGCCAAGAATGGTACTGGGATTATTGGAAGGTATCACCATGCCAGGTATATATGATGCTGGAAATAAAGTCCAGGGCATCATATATAATAAGCAAGCACTCTACCAACTGAGATGCACCTCTAATATGTAAGCTGAATGTTTAATTTTTAACTGATGAATGAAAAAAGTACAATTTTATATATCAGTGGGAATACCAGGTGATTCTTTGATACTATGTTTCAATGCTAATATCAAAGAATTTTTTTCCATTAAAGAATGAAACCAGCATTTGGAATGTTTTCATGACTTAATAAAGCAGGGTTCCCCAACGTCATGTGTGGATAAAAGATCTTTTCAAGTTTTAGACAAACTATTGAGTTTTAATATGATAGACTATGTTCTCTGTCCAAGAGTTATAATTTCATATTATAATTTTTGTTTCATTTTATAATATACTGGCAATTCATAATTGTATATCTTCATGGGATATACAGTTTTGTTGTAGTATTTGAATATGATGTAGAATAATTAAAAAAATTAAATCAATTAGCACCCATCATTTCAATTATTTACTTTTCGTGTTAAGTACATTTGGAACTTCCTTAAGAATTTTGAAATATATAATACATTATTGTTAATTATCATGCTGTACAATGGGTCTCCAAAGAAAACACATATAACCAAGATTTTGTGCTGACCAGCTTCCTCCTATCTTCCTTGCTGCCTGCCTGTGACAACCACAGTTCCACTCTCTTGCTTCTGTGTGTTCTGCTCTTTCCGAGTCCACCTACAAAGGAGACACATGGCGCTTTCTGACTCATCTCACTTGTCAAAGTGATCACATTTCCTTCTTTTTGAAAGGCTGAATGTTGTACATGCACACACCATATTTTCTCTATCCATTGTTGGGTGCATTGATGGTTTCCATTTCTTGACCATTGTGGGCAGAGCTGCAATAGCATGAGTGCACAGATGCTCGTGTGGCATCCTAGTTTCCTATCTTTGGGGTAAGCAGTGAGACCCAGTGTTACTGGATTGCAGTGAACTTTTAAGACACCCATTTGGTGAAATTTAGGGAAATACCAGAATATAATATCTACAATTATCTGAAAAAAAGCAATACTTTTCCATTTTCTTTGTGTGTGTGTGTGTGTGTGTGTGTGTGTGTGTGTGTGTGTACAAAAGAGCGCTTGAGTGTGTGTGCTTATAGAGGCCACAGGATGACATTGGGAATCATCCTGGATTATTCTACCTCCTTAAAACTTTGCTCTGGTTTTCCCAGGCTCTTCTTTCCAGGGCTGGAAGTGCAGGGTTCCAACACAGGTCCCCCTTGTTAGGCAAAGGCTTAACTGAACTGTCTCCCTTGCCCATTTTTCCATTTTCTAATATCATCTGTGTAGGCCAAGATGTCTGGTAACCTCAGTGTAAGTAACATATCTCAGCAGTTTGCATGCAGAAACAGGTGGGAGATGCCATTGTTTTGCTGAGCTGCATAATAAAAGGTTTTACTAAGACGTTCAATGACACCATTCTTCTCCCTGAATTCTAATATTTGGAAATTGCAGGATATTCTCCACAGAGTATACATAGGCTAATATTTCATTTTGAAATCACTTTTAGTGAACAAGCATATTTCAAACTTATTTTTGAATATGATAAATAGAAATACAATTAATCTATGTAAGAGCCCTTTAGGGTTCTTAAGAATGTTAAGTGTAATGATTTTATAATCCCTAGAGTTTGAAAACCAGTGAGTTGCGTGAACAGTGGGCTTAAAGGTTTGTGTTTCCTTGTGAGTTTTAATGGCTTTTAATGAATAATAGTATTCATTAATCTACAAAGTTACTTGTCTTTTCCTATCATTTCTAGATTTGTTTTGTAGTTTACTGATATATTTTGGTTGAGGTTTCCTTTTTCTAGAAATATGTTTATCTACCTGAGTTACCCTGTTGTATTCTGCAGTGCTTAAGGCACTTGGTGTAGCCCCCTCTTCACCTGTGCTGAGGGGGAGCATGTCGTAGCCTTGGGACCACCCTCAAAAGAAAGTGAGGCCCCTCCCCCAGCATGTCGAGGCTGTGTAATGGAGGCAAGAATGCCTTCTGAAGCTTGCTGAAGCAGAATGCCTTAGAATTAATTTTGTGCTCCTTTGGCAAATGAAATTGGATCTGTTAAGTGACTTAGGGGTAAGGATGGAGTCTATTTCCTGACTTCCTGTGTTTTCAAAGCCTAGCTTTAACCTATGAGGTAGATCTTAGGATTAGAAACCAAACATATTTTGCAAACTTTGCCCCTAAGTGGTCTTTGGTACTTGTCTGAATGGGAAAGAAGGCCTGTTCATTTTTTGACTGTGAAAGTTGGGATTCAGCAGTGACAGTTGGCATTTCACAAATGACTGAAAATGGGAAGCCAGTGTATTTCCTTACAATGCAAAAACTTAGTGATTTCTTGGAGGATGGAGAAAGCCCTTTCTAGGAATTGATTTTTCTTCAGTAAGAATTTAACAATGATGGAACTTGGTGGCTCTTTGTTTTGCTTTTGCTATTGTAAGTCACTAAAATGTGGATTTTTATTTTCATCTTTTTATATGTGTGACCTATCTTCTCTCTTAAGTAGATTGCTTAGATCTTTTGGTCCCAGAATTTTAATGGACAGCAAAAAGCGTAATTATGTGGTTGGAACAGAGCTTTACAGACCTTGTTCTTCCTCTGCAGTCTCTTAATTTACTGTCAAATTACTTTAAAAGTTTTAATTAGCATAATTAAGGAGCGCTAGTGATAAGATCCACTGCTTTATGCCTGTTATGTGTGTTCCTTCCTTGGCTCGCAGCACTTTGCAGGAGTCTTGAAACTTAATTGCCTTCTCTCAGGCGGGCCAGGTGCACAAATGCAGGAATGTGCTAGTACCACTGCAGACTGAAACTGCCTCTGTCTCTTGGGCCCAGCGCGCTCTTGTGTCCTCGCAATTATCTTCGTCTACCAATTTTCAAAAACTCTTACATTTATATATCATGATCAAATAGACTGATAAACATGTTACATTGATTTTATTTTATACAGTTTTGCCCGTAGCAGTGTAATGTACTTTGAATTTTTATCTCCCCTGCCCTTTATATTCTCCTTCTGTGAGTATGCGTGTGGGGTACATGTGTGTGCATGCGTGCATAGAGAGGCCAGAGGTCAATGTTAGCTTGAACCTTCTCCAGCTTATTTTATTTATTTTTCAAAAAATTTAAAATTAATTTTCAGAGAAAGAAGAGAGGGAGGGAGGGAAGGAGGAAGAAAGAGAGAGAGAGGGAGAGAGAGAAAGAGAGAGAGAACACATACACGCATGCCATGGTGCACAGGTGGTCAGAGGTTTCTGGGGATTGAACTCAGGCCGCCAGGTTTCTGAATAGGTACCTTACCCACTGAGCCATCTGGTCAACCCCCGCCTTTTTTTTTGAGATAGAGCCTGTCACTGAACCCGGGACTCAGTGACTCAGCTAGGCCAGCTCATTGGCCAGTGAGTTCCAGGGTCTCCACGCCCCGGTGCTGGGGTTACTGATGTTCACAGCACCTGAGTTTTTATTTGGGTGCTGGGAATTTGGTGCTTGCTCAGCAGGCACTTTTCCCGCCAAGCCATCTCTCTAGCCCCCCACTAAAAGTATCAATGTCAAGGCCCCTTGCAACGAGCTCATTGAAAAGCACTGCTGGGGAAAACACCGTCCTCCACTCCATGCCTGGTGTGTGATGGTTGTCAACAGCCGCCTCTCAAGCAGCCTGTGTAAACTGTTGCTTGTCGAGTGATTCTAAGCATCCTTCGAGACATGCGTGTTTCTGACCAAGGACTGCAGCAAGGTACAGAGCGAGTGAGTGTAATCCAGTTCAGGGCCTAATTCAAGGTCCCTGGCATATCGACCTGTATGTCCTGGTTTGAATGTGAGCTGTCCCCGCAGCTCATGCATTTGTATCCTTTGCTGTTGTCAATGTTTAGGAAGATTGATGCAACTTTAGGAGAAAGTCACATCACAGGTCACAGGGACAGACCTTGAAGTTGGGTAGCCCCACCCTGCTCTCTGCTAACAACCTGCTCTTGCAGTTTTGCTACTTGCTCTTGTGGCCTCCGTGGTGGCTGCTGTGTCCTGAGCTGCCCCCTGCCATGTCTTTTCTGCCACAATGAACTGTGTCTTCTCTTTGGAACCATAAACCAGATAGCTCTCCTCTTTCCTTTCTAAGTTGTGTCTGAGCATTGTCTCACAGCAACGGAAAGAAAGGTAACAACAGCATTGCCTCTCACAGAAGTGGGTCTTTCTGCTAAATTCAGTGCAGATGGATTTGATGGTATGTGGTAGAAGAAAGGTTCACCTGGATACCTCTGGGATCATGTTCTTCTCCAACCTTGATCCTCTGAACAAGTGGTGTCTTCCACGGAGCTGCCCGGTACTCACACGTGCCCACCAGTATACCTCACTTTCTTTCCAAGAGAAAAAAGACCCAGAAGACAAAAACAGGTACGACAGTATATTCATACCTGAGCAGTCATGTCAGTTTCAGCAGATCTTCTGGTTTCCTGCTTCACGGAAGAGACATTACCTTGTGACTTCCTCAGCCTGTCACTGGTGCCATCTGTCCATCCTTCCGTGAGCTCTCCCTGCACTCGTCATGGGAGATGTTTCCTCAGGACATGGGTATGCTAAGTGCTTTCTATTCCCTCTGGGACTGTTTTGTTTTATTATTACTTTTCTCCTGGTCTCTGGACATTCCCTTTGTAATGACTTCTTTCCAACAGCTTCTAAATGTATCTGGAGCTCTGCCTCGAGCATATTCATTGTCTCTCCCTCTGCCTCTAGCGTTCTCTCTCTTTGTGGCTTTTTCATTGCCAGATTCTAGAAGGTGTCTGTACCTCCTACTTTCTTTAAGGGCACCTTGTCCCTCTTCCTCCTCACTCTTGGCCTTGTGAAAGAATGTCTGTACCTCTTGCCTCTCTGGCGGGCGATTTGCTCATCTTCTCTCTACTTCTTACCATCTAGAGGGGTGCTTTCTGGAAGGGCGTCTGTACCTCCCATCCAAGTTTTACTTGTCTTTCTAACTTACTTTTCCCTCCATAATCATGAAGACTACTACAGATTAAATCTATTTCTGGTACCCATTCTCACCTGACCGCTCCTGATCTGATTCTGCTATATGGATGTTCCTTCCCCTTGATCTTGGCTTTCGTTAGCTGAAGTCCTTGGATAGTCTGTTCTTCCATCTCTTCTCCAGCTGTCTCACTGTTGAAGATGTCTTTGAGGCTCTAGCTTCCCATCTCCATACTCTCTGGAGATTTGCCAAACTTCGTCACATCCTAAGTGTTGTCAAATCTGTCACCAGCCTTCACTTTGGTCCTCCATATCATAGGTCACGATGACTGAAAGCAGTACCTGGTGTGTCTACCCAACACCTAGGAACTTTGACGTTGAGCATGATCACCCCCACAAGCCTCCACTGGCTAGACAGGTCTCCATGGTGCAAACTTCCTCTGATCTCCACCAACAAGATGGAGTGGGGGAAGCAACAGGAGATGAACGCGTGACGACTTCCCGGTTTATGCATTAATTATTGAAAGAAGAGTCATAGTGAGTATTAATAGTCAGTAACACCAACTCTTCTGCTATGTTAACTAATTAATATCTGAGCTGAAGTTAGTTTATCTTGGAGAATTGAAGAAAGTACAATCCAGTTTCCAGAATGGATTGTGAGTTCGCTTTGCTAGTGCTTTCTACTGAGTACGTTAAAGGGTGACATGGTGTTGAAATACAGCAGAAATTGGTATTAACTTGGGTTTCAATGGCAGAGTGACTATTTTCTCAGAGTCGAGGTTGTGCAAGTGTCTGATAGGTTGAGAGACAGGTGTGTACGGAGGCTGTGAACCGTGGGCACCTGCCTCCTCAGACACTGGTTATCTCGCAGACACTCCAGACACATGCACAGAAATGGACTGATCATCTTCCTTATCCAACTTGTCGATGATTGACACAAGCGTTTGCATCTCTAATGCACAGGTAGACATGTTTGTCAGAAGTAAGTGCCACGTACCTTGAGTAAGCCATGCTATGTCTTAACTTGAATCCTTGGCACACTTTCTTTTTCTCTAAATCCTTCAACACTACACCTTATTTTTTTTTTATCCAGAGCTGTTTCCCGATTGCTCTTTTAGAACTCATCACAGCATGTAATGTAAAGGCTGGTTCCTTCCTGTCCCAGCCCTTCATCTCACCCACTTTGAGAGAAGTTGGGTTTTTATTCGGTAGTATATTCGCACTAGGGCACAGGGCCCAACATACTCAGTTTTGATAATGACTAGAGTGTGTGTACTGGTATATGGTGAACCGTGGTCCATTGTCCTGCATTGATACTGTTGCAGATTCACAGCCAAAGAGCTTAGGAGAACAACGGATGGGATGTTATTTTTTTCTTAGGATTCTTGGTTACCATTCTTAGTCCAGTTTGTCAGGAGAGCTCATACCAACACCAGGACTATACCACATCCACAAGGATTGCTAAGAGAGGGGCCAACCTCACTTGCCAGACTGCAAGTTTGCCAAAGTATGCTGAAGAAGGTCAACTTAGTGAACCAGCTTCCGCCACCTTATGCACTTGCCCAAGGAATGTTTAACTACCACGGATCTTCCCACATCAAGTAGACAACCTCCTGCAGACTTGCTCAAGGGCTTGCTTAACTGACAACTCTTCACAAATACGCCCAGAGCTCAGCTTTCAAAGTCAAGTTGACTCTCAAATATGCAGCTAGCACAGGGATGTTGAGAAGCAGGCAATCTCTGTGCAGACACGGGGCTTAGCAGCTGGGATAACTGTTGCTTTCTTCTGAATTTAGAACTTTCCATTTGGATTCAACTTGGGGATGTGGCAAATTCAGACATACCCAATTATTCAAGGGAAATACTATTTTGACATGTCTGTACCATTCTTTGGCAAATAATGCAGAATTTAGTGGTGGATAAACTGTTGCCAAGGTTGACTGAGACCAAATCAACACTTGAATTTTAACATTCTGTTAGGTTTCAAAATATTGGTAGATTCATCTGAACTACTTTTTTCCTTTTGCTGTACCTGCACACCAATCCCAAACACTTCCACTATATTATATTTGTAACTCTCTGCCTCCTATTACTGGGGTACAGGAACCCAGATTTGGCATCTTACTCTTGTTTATAATCTACGCCCGAGATTGACACTGAAGATTTGGCCTTGACTGGGATGTTTTCCTCTGGAGCGAAGAGTAAGAGTCAAGATTTGGTTACGTCATTCTCGCTTTGCAGAAAATCCAGTTCATTCTGGACTTCATTCAAAAATGGAAACGTGCTTCCTTTTCAGTTCTTTATTCCGCAACAGCAAGGTGTATGCAACTGAAATGGTAGCTATATGTCTTTCAATCTCAGCCACAAAGTATCAAGAAAAAACGAAAGCGGGAAAGGGGGAAAAGCTTTCTCTTTAGGCAAGACTTTAGACAAGATCACCTCAAAAGGCACTGGCCTGTATCTTGAATTTTTTGGGACTTGGGTTATGATAAATAAACATTTTATTATTTGTTTGCTTACTTAAGAGTGAGTGGGGGGAGGGGAGAAGGGAAGAGAGAGTCAGAGAATCAATCAGACAGAGACAGATATGCAGGTGCGCTCATGATGCATGCCTTGTTGCTCAAGTAGGGGGATCAGAGGTCAGAGACCAACTTTTGGAGTCAGTTCTCTCTTTCCACTATGTAGGATTCCAGGGATAGAATTCAGCCTGGTTTTGAGCTCATTCTGTGGCCTAGGCTTGAGATGCTTCTTCTCTTCTGTAATAGCTGGCCCCACAGCTGAGCACCTCTAGACCAGGCTCATTTTATTACAGTGTTCCTGAATACTTTGTTAGGAATGGGCTGTTTTCAGGACCTTCTGTAGAGCCGTTACCTGAGTTTTCCTTTCCTTTTATTCTTACATTGATTACACTTTTCCCTTGGACTCTATGTCTCGCTTGGTCTTAGACATATTCTAATTTCTTCTGGAATGTGTTCGGAGTATGTTCTCAGAACCGCATGGCTGCCGCATTGATGTGCCTTCTACTTCGGCTGAGTACGAAGACCCGAGTGCACTTGGAAGGAGAGCTTTGAGCGGCAGGCAGAGTTGCCAGGTGCCCTGTCTTGAGACAGCGGCTCTGGGGAGCTTTGGGATGTTCTCCTCTTGATGTGACAGTCATAACACCCATCCTTTCCCTTCCTCTGCTCAGCATCGTGTGCTCCTGCTTGGAAAATCTCTCACTTCATTCCTTCCTTTCCACCCCTTTCAGCTCCTTCTCCTTTACAAAAAAATAGTAAGTGAATTAGACTGATGTTAGTTAGACTTATTATACCAACTCTCAAACTCTTTTCTTCTTATTCCCTCCCATTTTCTGGGAATTTCGTCCGTTCTTTGTTCATCCTTTCCATTGGACTCTAATTCACACCCCCACGTTTACCTCCAGAATGGTCCTTTTCCTCTTTACGGTGTCTTTGGTTTGCACGTTTTTGCTTTACATGCATTTTATGTGTTTCCTATATCCAATGACACTTTTCCTTCTAAAATTCTCTCCTTCTACATCATGAGCCACCCTCTCTTTTTTTCTGGGATTACTTTTATGTTTCTTGTTTGTCTTTCTTCCTGTGTCCTCACTTCCTTTCCTTGTGTCTTTGGCTGACTGTCCAAAGTCACACATGTAGGACAGGTTTGCTGATGTGCCCCCCCTACTCCCTGTGCTCACCTGCTGCCTTGAAGAGAAAGTGTGTTTTTGACTAATGAAGTGGAAGGTGCAGTGCATAAACATGCAGGTGTTGTGTTAGGATGTGTGGAGACGGAGGAAGCAAGCTAGGTTGAGCTTCCCCCAGTGTCAGAGAACAGCTTCCAGTCAAGGGGGCCAGACCTTTCTGGGAAGGAGCTATCTGACTTCAGGCTAGGAAAGCCCAGACACTGCCTGTGTGAACTGAAAGAGGAACCGGAGCTATGCTATTCCTCTGGAGACACGAGAGTACAGACAGCCCCTTGCAGTCTCTAAACTCTAAACTAGTCTCAGCTTTCGTCAGTGTCTACCCTGTGTGGACCCAAGCTTGGCCAGGGCTTATTTCTCAATATACTGTCCTCATTTATGGGAAGTTTTAGTCTTATCACCTGAGGTGGTGGGTTGGGGTGATAGTGTTTTGTTTCTTCGTCTAGTAGTTTTGGGGTATTATATTTTAAAAAAGATCTCTTGTATGTTTAGGAAGTAATACTTACAGAGCTAAAGCACTGGAAAAACATAGAAGGACCTGCAAGAGAATAGAACCTTCCTCGAACTCAATCTTAGGTTCTCCTGCTCCCCCTGGGCAGGCAACTGTTCCTAGCAGCTTTCTGTCACTTTCAGAACTTCAACTGATGCACATATTTGAGGGAAATAATTTTGATAGTGTGCGTATCAAATGCAGGAGGCTGGTCGAGGCTTGGAGTGAGATAGGAGAGAGAAACAAGGCCGGGCACTGCAGCAACAAGGCAGTAACTGAGGATCCATTCTAAGGGTATAGATAGGATGCTGGAGGTGCTGGGATGGTGTTGGGGAGACTGTGAAGGGTGAATGGGAGCTGTAGTAAAGAGAACAGGCCTCTGTTAGTGTTCTCAGTGGACAGAGGATTTTACATATGCTGACCCACTAGTTTCACAGGGACTCTGAAGGCTCTGATTCTTCCTACATTTGCCATCTCTGCTCGCGTTCCACTTCCTTCCCCTCTAGCCACTGGAGGGGTTCTGACCCTAACAATCTGAAGCGGTTGTAGTGGTCATTGAGGCTGCCTTATTCCAACTTCCCACAGCTAAGGAAGCTCGGCAATCGTCATGGAAAGCCCGTGGCACATTTAGCTTTTTGCAACAGTACTTTATTGTTGTTTTTTGCAATGACAGTTGACAAAAACCAAGCATTTCCTGAGACGCTGGATTCCTGGCTTCTCTTGAGAAGGTGGAGATGCATGATAACACTGGCAGGGTGTCCCTAGCTTGGTGATTGGCTAAGCCCGAGTAGCTGCTGCCCATATAGAAGGACTCTGCCTTCTCCATGTGCTCTAGGCAATACCCATGAGCAGCTTAACCCTGTCTGTCATCTTGGTGTAACAGCCAGAACAGTGTAGTCCTGGGGGTCACCATGGCCACACAGATCCAGCTGTAACACATTTTAAGCTGTCTATTGTGGTTTGAATGTGAACTGCCCTGTCCCATGGTTTCATGTTTTTCAGGACTTGGTTCCCCACTGGTGACGCTGATTTGGAAGGTAATAGTAGAGACTTCCTGGAGGAAGCAGACCACTAGGAGGGGCCTGGAGGTAGTCTGGCTCCATTCCCTGTCCTCTCTCTGCTTTCTGATAATATGGCCAGTGTCCGATGTTCCTGCTACCATGCTTTTCCCACCATGTTGGACTGGGCCCTTCTTAAACTGTAAATCAAAATAAGCCCCATGTTGTTTGTCATAGCAACGAGATAAGTACACCATTAGATGTTTCTTTTAGTATATTTCTGTGTGTGTGTGTGTGTGTGTGTGTGTGTGTGTGTACAGAGGATGTATATGTATATGCCTGGGTAGGCCCAAGGGTGACATCAAGAATCATCCTGAACTGATTATCCATTTTACTGCTTTGACCCAGTGTTTCCCAAGCTCTACTTTCCAGGGCCAGAATTGCAGGCCACCTCCATTTGCATTTTTACATGGGATCTGTAGATCTGAACCCAGGTCCTTTTGCTTGTGAGCCATTTCCCCAGATCCCTCAATGCTGGTATTGTTTTCAAGCATAAATGCATAGTATAGAATGAATTGAATTATAATAGTAGAAACCTAATCTAATCCATTTTTTTGGCTAACAAAAAAAAAGAGGCAAAACTTATAGAATAACTTCTATAAGGAAGAGAGTACCTTTGGGCTTCACCAGATGATGTAAGTGTTTCTAATGTTTGTGGTCAGTACAGCTACCGTTCACCAAGGCTCAGCATGACACAGCTGGGATAGTCCACCTTAGATTCATTACGTTCACACTGGTTGACTTTATTTTCTTCTTGGCCATAGTTTGCTGACATGCAGGAGAGTGGCACTGAACAGAAGGATTGTGAGCACACTGCTGAGTACCTCTGTGAGCCCCCTCCGAATAAACTGTCAGTCAGGCGAAGGTATAAGTAAATTCTTTGTGTAATACGGTCGTTGGAAAGAACACTCAGTCATGACAGTTTGTTGGAAAGATGCGCCCTAATATTTACCTGCTTGGGGGCTGTGTTTTTCTAAGACCATCCTCAGGAGTGTCCTAGGTGCGGGTAGATTGACCTTGGACTGACCCCAAGATTTCCAGGCTGCAGGAACATAGAAAGCAGAGGGATAGTGTTACCCGGGCTTGGAGCCCAGTCCGTTAGGAAAGGCCACATGCGTTCTTCTGTGTTGGCCGCTTTCGTCTTCAGTTGTAAGTCAGCGAGCGTTTGATCTGAATTCTCCACACCACTTACATAAACATTTCCATGCACTGCTCAGGAAGCGGGTGACACCACTTCATGATTGATGTGGAGATCCCAACGGGCACACAGGAGCCGTCTGGAAACCTAAGTAACTTAAAAGCATATTCGTGGAGGCTCATGTCTTGGCATGTAAGAACAGATGCAGGCAGGCTGTGTGCTGCTTGGATCTAATCCTGTCTCTGTCTCTATCATGTTGTGCTTCCTCTGAGCAGTTTTTTTTTCTCTTTTAATATTCCCATACATCCTCATCCTCCTTTCCTCTTGTGTAGACAGGAAGAGCCTGGATTTAAGCATCTTCCAAGCAGCTTTTCCATCCCTGACCCCTGAGCTTCTCATCTTCCCCTGAGACAGATTACTAAGTAAAGATTGCTACAATGACTACCATCATGGAGAGTGTGACCTTGTCTCAAGTGTCCAGTAAAACATGAGACAGTGGTCATACTGACTACCTTCAGCTCTTGTGACACACAGTTCAAACCTGAGACTAAGGGAGACAGTTTTTTGTTTGGTTTTGCGGGGCCTTCTACCCACCAGGGAAGTTCTCTCCTGTTCAGATGTCTCTTCTTATCTGGTGGTGGTCCCTGCAACTCTACAATCTATATCTTCCCTTCTTATTTTACTTTCTTCTGGGCTCTCTGAAGACTGTCATAGCAGATCTTAGAATCACAGAACATTAGTTTAGTAGATAGTAAAACCAAAGGCTTTGGGGATGGATAGTAGCACACGATGCAGTGTAACTGCGGGCAGCTTTATTGCCAGGTGCTGGAGACACAGCCAACAGCTCTGCTCTGGTCTCTGTCCCAAGACGTAACAGTGGCAGGTAGGTTGGACAGTCCAAATGCCTGAGCATGCAGAA
This sequence comes from Typhlomys cinereus, assembly GCA_023101885.1. Lineage (NCBI taxonomy): Eukaryota > Metazoa > Chordata > Mammalia > Rodentia > Platacanthomyidae > Typhlomys > Typhlomys cinereus. The sequence goes on from JALPQD010000104.1 coordinate 2,555,281, forward strand.
ACAGCCAGATCTCCCTGAACGCATGTGGGGGATGTGATACAGAAAACAGATAACTTTTTATACTTTACTCACACAGCTACTTTGCTCAGATATAAGATGTGTTTTTACATTTCCATGTTTATGCAGCCAGTGACAAATTGGTAGCTCAAGGTAAGATTGATTGCAATGCTTACTTTGACATCTGAGGTCTGATTACTTCCTCCAGTGAGTTCGTTTATTTTGATTCCATGGGCATTTGATACTACTAAGCTATGGAGCTCCCTCCTGCCTTTCTCTTGTGCGTTGTCACTTTTCTTAGTCTTCTTTAAGGACTCCTCTTTCTTCTCCTCCTCCTCCTCCTCTTCTTCTTTTTCTTCTTTTCTTTCTTTCTTTTTGTTGTGTGTGTGAGCATATATACCTGTAGAAGCCCAAGGGTGACACCAGAAATCATCCTGGGTTGCTCTTCATCCTTATTGCTTTGTTCTGGGGTTTCCCAGACTCCACCTTCCAAGGCCAGAAGTGCAGGCCGCTCCTTTTCCACCCAGCATTTTTAAGTGGGATCTGAGGATCGGAACTGAGGCCCTTTTGCTTTTGAGGCAAACACTTTAACCCTTGAGCCACTCCTCAGCCTGGGTTTTCCTTCGTTACTCCAGCCCTTTCTTGCTCTCTGAATGTGTCGGGCATGGTGTGTCTGAGGAAATGAGTTATGGCACTGTGGACATCCTGCTTCCTCTCAGGGATTGGTTCTTAGTTCTGAGTGATTCCACCCATTAGTAGCAGAGCGGTAGCTCAGCACCCGGTCTCAGATGGTCAGTGAGGCACATCCTCATGGAGGAGAGCACTCTGCTCCTGTTGCCTTCTGCCTGGGTATGTCTCTTGTGTTCGTGGTGACACCTTCTCCCAGGAGCCCTGATTGTAGTGATGGCCACATGACAGGGCACATTCTCCTTTTCCTCTGCTTGCCAGGACCTGTCGTCTCATACCTGCATTGCTGGGTCTTCGCTCCCTTCTGTCCTGGAGCCGAGTATGTCTGTATTCGGCTGCAGGCTGCATTTCCAGAGCTGTCCTCATGACACTGCTTCACATGCGTCATGCTGAGTGTGCTGCAGCTTCTGAGGACATTTCTGTCGCTAGAAGCCTGAGTGGTCCACGCAACAAAAGTATCCTGTTTCATGCTTCCTCCCTAATCCATTGTCCACGTTGTCACCTGATAACATGTGTGTTACAATTCAGCCTGTGCTCGATTTTTTTTTCTTTTTTAAATTTTTATTTATTTATTCAATTGTGCGTGTGTGTGCATGTGTGTGCGCGTATGTATGTGTAGAACTACGGGCCAATTCAGGAACCACCATGGACCTCCTCCACCTCCTCCTTGTTTACTCTGCCCCGGGATTCACACAGGCTTCGCCCTACCAGGACCAGAAACGCAGGCCACCCCGGCTTCTGCCCGGCATCTATAGGTGAGGTCTAAGATCCGAACTCAGGATCTTCTGCCTGCAAGGCAGATGCTTAACTCCTGAGCCACCTCTCCAGCCCCTGTGCTCGATCTTCATCTGTGGTCTGATTTTCTGCCTTCTGCCTTCACAAGCCTTCCCTAGCTTCCTCTGTGTTGATGAGGGCTTCCTCTTCTGGATTTCTGAGAGTTTTTTTTTTCTAATTATATCATTACTGTGTAATTGTTACACCTATCTGTTTTAGTTTCCATTCCAGTCACTGTGATAAAATTCACCCTGAGCAACAGCAACGGTCATCAGAGAGAAAGGGTTTCCTTGGCTCGCAGCTTCAGGTTGCGTCCATCGTGGCGGAGAAGACCCAGGAGCAGGAGCTTGAGGGAGCCGGTCAGGTTGCAGCCACACTCAAGAACAAAGAACGATTAATCAATGAATGCATGCCAGTTCTCGGCTTCTTTCTCCTTTTTTTATTCAGTCCAGGGAATGGTGCCACTCATGATAGGCAGGTCTTCCCACTTGAATTAACAGGACAGAGATACTACCCACAGGGGCTCAGAGGCTCTCCCCTCACAGGAATTCTAGATCTTATCAAGTTGACAGCCGAGCAACTATCACACTGTGTGTGTCAGAGTGTGTACTTAGCTCCCTGTCTGTATAATAGACTACTACTAGAAACCCTGTCTTTTATCCAGGAGTTCGATACTGCTCCCCGGGCAGGGAGGCGCTCTGTAAGAGAGTAACTAACTGCTCAGCGTTCTCACTTTCCTTTGCCACATCTATTGTAAGAGCAGGTTAGAAAGAAGGGGTGCTAGAGTTGACTGAACAGAAAGGTGCTAAACCTCTAAAAAGGAACCCCGCCTAATCCCCTGTCTCCTTGGCTTTACAGCACCCCCTCTGCCCCCAGGGGCTCTAAAGCTCATGTTATGAATAACTCCGGTGAGGATCAGGGAGCCCCCCACCCAGTGAGCCTCCTGCCAACCCTTTACATGTGAAGCAGCAGAGAGAATGGAAGTCACAAAGTCCAACACAACAATGTTTTCTTAACAACAGTCACAAAAATCACGAGAGACCTTAAAAAAAAAAATGAATGAAATGCTGGCAACTGGAAACAAAATACATAATCCCGCCTTGGGACTCATTTCCTTGGTTGGAAGCTTGTCTGTATCCAACACAGGACCAGGCCCTTCTCCTTTCCATTTCTCCAGACTCCCGCGTGACCCAGCAAACAGTGAGCGCTCAGCAGACGGCACTGGGCCTTCCTGGTCGCCTGGAATTGAAACCATCCCTCCACTCCCACACCCGCCCTGCCCAAATCCAAAGGCACTGCTGAACTCCCTAAGTGCCCCCGAATCACCTCAGTACCCTCCTTCCCCTGGGGTATACTATCCCCGTATATGCATCTCCTCTCTGTATTAATAAGGGACTTAACTTTTCATGAATTTTAAAACTTACCAATTAAAAAATATGTCAGTAGATAGTTTTTTTTTTTTTTCTGTACTAAGTATCTGTTCAAGGACAAAGCATGTGGAATTATGTTTTAACGGTCTTTGGAGCCATAAAACTGTTAGCATCTTATCGGTCCGGCAATCTTAGAGTTCTGCCTGAGTGCTATTTTCTTTCCAATGTTTATCGTATCCTCTGCTAGCAAACTAACTTTTATAACTAGATCCAAGTGTCCGTCTTCTCTACTAAGGTTCTGTGGTCTTTGTTCCTCGTCTTCCCCCTGGGAAGTACTGTGGGCCAGGACCTTATCTCAGAGCCTAGATAACAAACTCTCTCTAACCCTGGCATAACCCTGTTCTCCTTGGCTGCGGTGTCATGCGAAGCTCAGACTTCCAGACATTTTGTGATTCCATTAGATGCTGATTACGCTGTTGGCCCTCACTCCTGGTGACCTGCCTCCCTTTCCGCCTTCAAAGTGACAGTGGCTATGATTGAATGAGTTTAAATGATCTCAGTAGGAATTTCTTGTGGCTTGGATCCCTTCGAATTTGTCATTATTTGGGGGAGGAGACCCATTGCGGAGGAAGTAGAAGTCTGGGACTTTATGAGACATTTGTTCCTGAAAGCGAGTGATGCCACATGCCTCCTGGGAGGGCCGTGGAGTAACAGCACAGCTTCGGTGCCCAGCACTGGATTCTAAAGCTACCATTTTCTTGATAGTACTGTCCTTGTTGGGTGTACATCTTCAGTTGCTCCCAAAAGAGAGTGACAAGGATCAAGTTCAACACCACTTACTCTTCCTTCTTTTCCTTGTGACTAGTTGGATTTTTTTTTTTTTATGGAGACTGATATAAGATTTATTTATTTTTTTTTTCGTTTGTTGACTTTTTAGTTGGATTGTTGATGCTTTGTAGCGATTAATTTAAAATGCCCCATTGGTTTAAAACACCAGCATGATAGGTGACTGGGAGAACATTCAGGGAAAGGAAAAACGAATTGTCATGATTTGCTCTTGTTTGAGCTATCATGGGGGTGGGAAGGGTAGTTGCTTTCTATGTTCCATTTGGAAGCAAGAATGTTTATTCTAACAAGTTTGTGTGTGTGTGTGTGTGTGTGTGTGTGTGTGTGTGTGTGTATGTGTGTGTGTGTGTGTGTGTGTGTGTGTGTATGTGTGTGTGTGTGTGTATGTGTGTGTGTGTGTGTGTGTGTGTGTATGCCTGTGGTGGACCAAGGTGACATCGGAATCATCCTGAACTGCTCTACTTCTTACTGGTTTGGCTGGGATTTGCCAGGCTTCACTTTCCAGGTTTGGAGGTGCCTGGCATTGTTTATGGGATCCGAGGGAGCTGCACTCATGTCCTTTGCTTTTGAGGCAAAGGCTTTAAGCCACGAGCCATATCCCAGTACAAGTTTGTGTAATCTAAAAATAATTATTCATGTACTAGAGAGAGAGAGAGAGAGAAAGAGAGAGACGGAGAAAGAGAGAGAACAAGAGTGAGAACAAGCAAGCATGTGTGGAGGTCAGAGGACACCTTTCAGATGTAGCGTCTCTGCCCTACGAGCCCTGGGAATGAAGTCCATACAAGGTGTGCATGCAGGCACCTTTACCCTGTTGAACCATCTCACCAGTCCAAGTCTGTGTCATTTTCAAACCCACATTGGTTTGTCAATATTAAGTCGTGGATGCTTCCAGGCAGCATTGGTGATGAATAGTAACCAAGAAACCTAGATTTATGATAAGCTTGTTGTCAGGATGGGTTTTCTTGCCTTGGATGTCGGGGGCCATATGGAAACATGTAGATCTCTTGTTTGGGGAGAGAGGAGAGCTCAGTGTCGCCTTTCTAATTACCTTAGGGGGCTTCTTTTCCTATCATTTGGTCATCTTTTCTCCAAAAGGAGACATCAGAAAACCAGTCCAGCAACACCATTTCCCTAGGGGAAATGTAGAAATGGATTTGCACTGATTTTTGTTTCCTTCCTTGTGGAGTCTGACATTTTATATTTCAGACTAAGTAAATTCTCCATTACAAGCGATAACTCCAAGAAGCCAAATGCTGTAATCGGAAATGTTATTTAAAGGTTTTCCTTTTAAGCTGGGACTTCTGAAGTTTCAAAATGTATAAGCGAAACTTAAGAGCACACGTGAAACACATTCTTGCTCCAGTTCCAGAGACTTTATCAAAGACTAGATAATTCTGAGTATTTCCTTTGCTTGTTAAAGTATAATTTCTGAAAGTTAAAAATGTATTGTAGTTCTGGGGAAATGGCTAAAACCTTTGCCTCGCAAGCAAAAGGACCTGTGTTCAGATCCCAGAATCTCATGTAAAAATGCCAGGAGGAAATGCAGTGGCCTATAATTATGGCCTTGGAAGACAGAGCCTGGGAAACCCCGTAACAAAGAAACAAGGAGACAGATCAATCCAGAACGAGTGCCAATGTCACTCCTGGGCCTCCACAAGCACACATACTCATGTTCTCTCTTGTACACACACACATACACACACATACACGTGTGCATGCATGCAAAACAAAACAAAAAGTATGTGGTATTTATTCCTACAGATTTTAATATGAAAGTTTCTTTGTAGATCAGTTATTTATTATATGTATATTTTTATTTCATGAACATATAGATGAGCTGTCATGTGAAAAGTATATTAATAATTAATTAAGATCAACACTTGTAGTCCCTTAACAAGAAAGAAAAGCTTGTTTCTATTAAGAATTTAGTTTATGGGGCTGGAGAGGTGGCTCAGGGGTTAAGCCTCTGCCTTGCAGGCAGAAGGTCCTTGAGTTCGGATCCTAGACCCCACATATAGACGCCGGGCAGAAGCGGGGGCAGCCTGCGTTTCTGGTCCTGGTAGGGCGGAGTCTGTGAATCCTGGGGCAGAGTAAACAAGGAGGAGGTAGAGGCGGTCCATGGTGGTTCTCGAATTTGCCCGTGGTTCTACACACACACATACATACACATGTGCACACACGCATACATGCACAATTGAATAAATAATAAATAATAAAAAAAGAATTTAGTTTATTTAGATAAGACATATCTGTTAAGATCAATTATCTAGATTTAGATAAGTTTGATATTTCCATGTGTACTTTCCAAAGAAATCTCTTATGCAGATATTGGTAAGCAAGCTTTGCCTTGCTGGAGAATCAGTATCCGGTCTAGCTACCATTGCTGGCTGCTGGCTGCAGTTACTTGTGATCACTTCCTGGAGTCTCAATTGTAGTCAAGCTGAGCACTGGTTCTGGGCGCTAGGTGCTATATGTATGAGAGAAACAAGACTGTCATAGCAGCCTGGGAAGCTAAAAAGGTGAGATGAAATGGTGGACGTGCTGAGAAACAGTGGGAAAAGTAGGGGGGGACAGGGATTGGGGGGCAGGGATTGGTGGGTACAGAGGGATCGGTGTATGTGTGTGGCAGCTCTGAGAGCCACAGTGCCAGACCAGGAAGTGCCATATTCTAGCTCATTCTTTAAATGGGAGCCTAAGAGAGTCAATGTCAGTCTTTAAAGCAGCAAAAGAGCAAGTATGATTAATACTTCAGAATTGTTTTTCGGAAATTAGGGTTTGGTGTGTATTAACTAATTTCATACCATTGTGACCAAAATATGTGACATAAACAAGTTAAAGGAAGATATGTTTATGTTGTCTTATGGTGAGGAGGGCTGGTGGCAGGAATGTGAGGCATGATCTCAGCCCATGGCCGGCCGCATCCCCCTTCTACCAGTCCCATCCCACTTCCTGAGGGCTCCACTGCTTCCCAGTTGCACCACCAACTGGGAGGAAGCATTCAGAAGATGAGCCTGTAGGGAACATACCAGGCTTCGCTGAATCTCCTATCACAGGCAAGCTCTGTTGTCACATGAGTTAAGTAATTGTTTCTTATGAGTGAATAATTGTTTTTTATAAACATAAACAAAACTATTTCCTTTATCTAATCTGTTGATACACATGGATGCGTCATTCTGGAGCAGGCCTAGGGTAGCTGCCCCCAAATTCTCTATCACCATAGTATTGATACAATCCCATTTAAAGAAGAAAGGATGAGCTAGAATATGGCTGTTCAGAGGGTGCAGTTGTTAGCACCATTAAACCAGACATTTAGCGTCACTAACCTGGACATTTTAGCTGAAACATTTTAAATAAGTAGTTTCAGGAAACGTGCCAGCATCTGTCTGGTGTAAGCCTCAGTGGTCGTAGAAACTCACCCCTGTAGCCTGGCGTAGTCACTTCTCTGGTTTCTTTGAGTCTTGCCGCATTTATAAGTCACAACTTTGCTTCCTTAATTTTCTTCAGTGTGTATATGTATGTGTGTGTGTGTGTGAGCTCGTGTGCAGGTGTATCTATATGTATATATGTATGTATATATAATTTATTTCCTTTTTGCTGTTGTTGGTGTTTCTTTTTATTTTTTTTATTATTTATTCAATTGTGTGTGTGTGTGTGTGTATGTAGAACCATGGGTGAATTCGGGAACCACCATGGACCGCCTCTACCTCCTCCTTGTTTACTCTGCCCCAGGATTCACAGGCTCCGCCCTACCAGGACCAGAAACACAGGCCGCCCCCGCTTCTGCCTGGCATCTATATGTGGGATCTAGGATCCAAACTCGGGACCTTCCGCCTGCAAAACAGAGGCTTAACCCCTGAACCACCTCTCCAGCCCTTGGTGTTTCTTTTTAATTCTGTTTGGTGAGTGTAAGAAAATGGCTTTCTGAGAGACTGTGAAAAGCTTGGTCCCAAACAGAATATTTAAAATACTCAGGGAACCTCGTGGAAGAGGGGGCGGTACAAATGTAAGAGCCTGAGGGTGGGAGAGGTACTTCCAGAGAGTAGCTCTCTGTTCACGGCAGGGCTGCCATCCCAACAGCTCAGGGCGCGGTGTCTACTCCCACCAGACCTCCGCAGTAACTGGCCTGTCAACATTTTGCACGCAGTGCCATCCTGAGAGACCGTGTGGACTGGTGCTGGACATGAGAGGGAGAGATTAATAACGTGGTAAGCCTGTTGGTGGGCTGCTCATGTGCCAGAGAGTACCTGCATTTGCCAATCCCGCATCCTAAGTCTGGTCCAAAGGATCGCACACACAGGTGACGGGAGTGGGAGGGAGACTGGGTGGAAATGAGAGTGAGTGTGGTGGGATAGCTGTGGGGGGGGAATAAGGATAGTGGGGGATTAAAAGCATGAATTCATTATGTTTGTATATGAAAGCCTCAAAGGATAGTAGTGACAACAATAAGAAGAAGAAAAAGAAAGTAGCTTTCTGGAGTAACCAGTGGAGACCTTGAGATTCCCCGTGGTCTGACAGTGCCAACCTAGCGGCACTTTCATGGTGTTTTCAGACCGTTCCCTGCCCTCTTAAAATTCACTGCCTGCACAGAGTCTCAGCGGGTCTGCTTGCTGCCCAGAAGACCCCCCAATGTGTGTCCTGAGTACTCTGTTGCCATCGACGGAGTCATTAGTCTTTTACTTGAATGCATTATTGAAGAGTCGCTGAATGTATAGGAAGCTCAGATTGTAAGTTTTTTTTTTTTAAATGTTCTTAATAGTTAACTTTTGTAAATGTCTCTCATGGTTTTATTTTTAAAAAGTCAAACATAAGATTTCAGTTTTGTTCTAGTGAGCTTTGGTCTTTATTCTGTCCATCATTTCAGAGAGTTGTGGGTGGGAGTCTGGTTTTGTCTGCTAATGTTCTGACTACCACTCCTGAGAATCTTACCACTGACTTAGTCACAAACTTAGGCAAATGTTGGATAAACTGCAGCGGATGCTTTGTGGCACACCACCGAAGACTGCTTCTCCTAATTTAACCTTTCAGCCTATATCATACTTCAGACTATGGTTTGAATAATATTCTGAAAACAGGTCATCAGTATCGAGCAGTGCAGACTACTGTGAGTGAATCCGGTATGTCTTGCACATTGGTACCTTGCCTTAGATGGCTGGGAGGTTGGATCAGTTTAGTCGCAGAGTGAGGCTGGCAGTGATAGGAACAATTAAGTGTCATTTGTAAGAGAACGGTTTTTGTTTCTTCTGTCATTTGATTTGTTTTCTTCTTTCTGAGGGGGAGTCTCTTGACTCTGTGGGGCTTCTGGTCATCTGCTCCTGCCCCAGAGAGTGCCTGGCACGGACGCTTTGGGGGCAACTATTTTGCTAATAGTGTGTTTATATGATAGCTGCCGGTCTTTTCTGTGCTTTCAGAGAAGGTGTCTCAAATCTCCTGCTTTAGAGATGTCTGCTGAGATCTGGACATATTTAGCTCCAGAGCCTTGTAAACAAATCACACATCTGTCATAGGCAGCTCTGGTCGGAGTCCTTTCAGCTGGAAGTGAGAAAATGGCTTCAAGGAGACAAGACTAGCCTTTGTAAGTCTAGAAGGGAATTTCTGAGGTGAGAGTCAGGTTCAGGCCTCGTTTTAGCTCCTGTGTGATCTAAATCAAGTTCTCCCCCTCAAGACACTTACTTTGCTGGGGAGAGGGGTGTGCCCCTATGAGGCACAACCCTGCGTAACCATACCTGGGGGAGGATGGCAGGGGGACCAGCTCCACAGGGAGCAGTGAACAGCGACTGTGGCTTCCCACCACCACCCACTCCACGGTCACATGCCACGGGAGGCCTGACAGGAGCAGGATGTGGCCACGGGAGGAAAGATGTCATGAGTGACCATTTGAGAGCTGCTTCTCGGATCACAACCTGAGTTCCATGCAGCGAGCCGGTGTGCTGATGTTGCTGATTGGGAAATGGGGGACCAGCGGATGATCAGAAGGGACAGGATCTGGCCCAGGACCCAGAATCTGTCTTCTGTCATATTTGGATTCTGCATAGAGAGACCTGCCAGTTCACCAGGGACATCTGACAAATGAGATGTGTAGATGACAAATGAATGTATATACCACAGTTGACTGAAACAAACATCCCAGATTCAGCCTCCAACCATACTTCTCTGAGGGGCTACCACAAATGTATTGCATTCTAATGGATTCGACCCTAGAAACTCGCCCTCCTCTCTGGCCTCCCTCCCTCTCCCTCCCTCCCTCCCTCCCTCTCTCCCTCCCTCCCTTCTTTCCTCCTTTTTTCCTTCCTCCCTCCCTTCATTCCTTCCTTCCTCACTTCCTCCTTCTCTCCCTCCCTTATGTGTGTGTATACACAAAAAGGCACTTGAATGTGCATGTGTGCCTAAGGTGGCCCAAAGGTGACACTGGAAATCATCCTGGATTGTTCCACCTATCTCCTTATTGTTTTGCTTTGGGGTTTCCTGAAATCTACCTTTCAGGGCTGGGGATCTGAACTCAGATCCTTTTGCTTACAAACAAAGACTTTTAACCCCTAAGTCATTTCCAAGCCCCTCATGTAGCCTTTATAACTGAGGTCTTTTGTTCAGCCATGACTGAGCCCACGTCCCTGAAATCATAGACCTAGGAACCCAGGAATGAGCTTCAGCACATGATGTGAGTCGGTGGTCTGAAGAGGAGGGTGCGTGGGGAGAGAAGGTCCATTGCTCTTAGCAGCTGGGGGGAGGGAGCTGGGGCGGGGGAGACTAGGATTTCCTCCACAGAAAGAAACCATGGCTGCTTCCTCTTGGAAGCCCGCCTCGGGACTGACCAGTTCATTCCTGTGGCTCTCCCAGTGGGAACATGGAGCATTACATACAGAGATGTTGCTATTAACACAGAAACAGACAATGCTGGTGGTGGTGTTTACATTGAAAGTCTGTGAACTGTTGTGTTTAAATATCGACGAGAAAGCTCAGCATGGTGGAACATGCCTGTGAAACAGCATTTGGGAGATGGGAGAAGGAGGAGCCAAGTTTGAGGCCAACTGGGGCAGTGTAGTGAGACTGTTTCAGAAAATAGAAAGACACTTGAGTTTTTGCAGCTTGTGTCTCTATTTTGAATCTATTTGCAAATTCTGTTCTTTTAGTAGCCTACCACGCACCACAAGACAGAAACAAAGGGAATGTTAAAGGATCAGGTGAAAATAGCCGAATGTTCATGTTTTTCTTCACCTAACTGTATCACTTACCTCATGTTTGAAACCTTTGGTTTAAACTATGTGGATTAAATAAATGCTGCAGGATAAACTGAAACACACTCTCCCCCTTTTTCTTCTCCTTTCTCAGAGACACAAAGTTGTAAGTTCTAAACAAACAGTTCACAGATTGCAAATAAAGCTTGACTGTATTGAGAGTATTAGTCCTTTCCTCCTGCCATGTCACACCACGGTGGCACCCCCACACCAAGCATGTTAGAGGTCCAGTTGCCCTCTTCCTATTCCCATACTATGGGCTGTAAGAAGACAGCACCTGAGCTAGCCCTTTGCTGTGAACTCAGCTTTAAGTTAACAGTGCTGTTGTATTTCTAATTTATTTATTTATGAGAGAAAGACAGAGAGAGAGACAGAGAGACAGAGAGCCCATTCAATGGTACTTGAGGTGCAGATAAGAGGACAACTTTCAGAAATTCTCTCCTTCCACCATATGGGGTTCCAAGGATCCAACTCAGGATGCCAGGCTGGTGATCAGGCATCTTGCCCACTGAGCTAGCTCACTAGCCAGTTCATTTTTTAATTTAAAGCACACAGCTGTAGACTGAGGAAATAAATGAGTCAGTGAAGAGTGTGACGCGCAAACGTGAAGATCTGAGTTCGGTCCCTACGCCCATGGGAAAGGGAAGGCGTGGTGTCCTGTGGTTATAACCCCCATGATGGGATGGATTTTTGGGGCTCCTTAACAAGCCAAATTTAGCATAATTAGAGAATTCATGTTCCAGTGGGAGACTGACTCAAAAAGCAGGTGGACAGAGTCATCCTGTGCTCGTGCATACACAAACTAGTAACACATCCTCAAAGTAGTGGACGGTTTGAAAGCACAACAGGTTTTATGCTAAAGGTTCCAGAAATTGTTTGCTTCTTCAGGAGCTGTAATAAAGAGTTTCTCTTTTTTTTGTTTCCTTAGTGTAAGACAGTGTTTGTCATATTGTAGGTCTCACTACAAAATAGGAAATAGGAAAAAAGACAAAATACATAAAATCCTACCAGTTTTGCAGGTCACTTTTCTCTCACTTAATGGTCATTCAATAATATAATCGCTTTGTTTATAAAGTCGAAGACACAAATTTCCACAAATGTTACCGCTGTTTGGAAAAAGAGTGTTGAGGGCTGTGGCTCAGGGGCTAAGGCCTCATAAGTAAAAGGACCTGAGTTTGGAGAACTATTTAAAGTTTCTATGATGCTTTTTGCCCCAAGAGCTGAGTCATTTTGCTTGTAACAACTCTAGAAAACCTGGGGCGCAGTCTAGGAGCAGGATTTAAACAGGACTTGAGGACTGCTGCTGGTAGCAGACACCTGGCACTGTCGGGACAGTAGGTATGCTGGCCCCACCTGTGATTGGCTTCTGTCCACCACAGCCTGCATATCCCAGATCCCCGCAGAAGTCCAGGGTTCTGGACAAGGCTGGGTGGGGCCGAGTTTCCTTGAGGAAGTGGGCAGGAGGAAGGAGTCCCGTTTTAACTCTGACTGTTTTCTATATATAACACCTGCCACGCCCCCTTGCTTTCTGACGGAAAAAGTGAAAACTTGGTTCCAAGGAGCAGCCTTTGCATGGGGGATCTTGACTGCGCTGAGAGGCTGTGCAGTGGAAGCCGCCCTGGCCCCCTGAGGTGCGACGTGGCTGTGCGGTGTGTCCTTCTCTGACCTGATGCAGCCCTGCCGCCTCCAGGCGCCTCACCCCAAGACGCCCCGGGGTAAGCTGAGCTCCTTGCTGCGAGGGGCGCTGCTGGCTCGCAGAGCTTCGTCCTCCTGGCAGTGAAAGCGGCTTCTTAGGGTGTTTTAGACATAATGCGGCAGCCAGCGTGGAGACGTCATCTCCTGGGCGCTGAATGGTGGAAAGTGACCATGTCAGTGCAGTAGCTTTGTTTCGAGGTAGCATTTGATTGACTATCTCTTCCTTAAAGGAATGGTTAGATGATTTAGTTTTGTGTTTGTGTGTGTGAGGGTGCATGTGTATGTATGGACACGTGTGTGCGGACCCCACAGCCCAATCCTGGATGTCATTCCTTAAGTACCAACATTTTTTTTTTGAAGTAGGGTCTCCCATTGCACTATAACTGGAGCAGGCTGGACTAGCTAGCCAGACAGCCTTGAGGACCCCATCTATCTCCACCCCCCTCATACTGGGCGTGCAAGTGCTCTCCGCCATGCTGTTGTGCCTCACTTTTGTCTGGATTCTGGGGTTTGAGTTCAGGTTCTCAGGCTTGTGGCAAATACTGTACCAACTGATCTATCTCTCCAGTTCCATAATTTAGTCTTTATGAAGTAGCACAGAATTTCTAAAAGTAGGCAAGGACTACGAAATTCAGTCATCAAATGCTGAGTTCCCCGGATTTTTTTAGGTGCTGGTTAAATGATGTTGAAGTTCTGTCACTGACAAGTGGTTCAGAATATTCCCCTCCTCTCTCAGTGGAGGACAGTAACACAATGAACTGTAGAGAGGGGTCAGATGGTAATGGTGGCGCCGGTGGTGGTAGTAGTGGTGGTGGTGGCAGGGTTTGGACTCATGCATGCCAAGCAAGTGCCCAATCACTGAATCATACCCAGAATCATCAAACATACTCTCTTATTCAAATACTTGTGTCTCCCAACTGGATTTTCTCCCTAGTCCATGAATTCTTTTCTGTTTGAGAGCAGAGGTGCAGAAATGGCAGTCAGAATCATCCTGGCCATCTGTTAGACTTGACAAAATTTCATGGCAGCTAGAGTTGAATATTGTTTGTAATCTAGGGATCTGGGACTGCCAAATATAACATAGGTGACTTGGGAGAGATTTGGAACTAATTCTCAAGAACATGCTGACTTAATAATAAATTCCAAAGCAGTAGAGTGTTGACGTCTGTCTGGAGTTGGGGGAGGGGGTACAAGGGTAAGTGAGAGAGAGGAAAGAGTGGCAAACCGGCTAGTTAGCATCATATCCTGTCTCCGTGTATCGCAGAGACATGATCCTTTGATTTCTTAATTTATCTCTCAGAATGATGCAGAGCTTAACAGCTTGGGGCTTTCAGAGAATCTTGAAAGTTCTGGATACTTCCTTGTTTTTATGGTTTGTGTTTGAGGCAGATAAGTTTTTTTTTTTCTCAAATTCACAATTTGGAGTATATTCTAGTCACAGACAGACAATAGAGGTATCGGGATTATAAGTTTGATTTTCTAAGATAGTCACAGTATACTGTGAAGCCCTTTCGTTAACTTTTCCTTTGAATGTGGTCATCTTTATGGTTTTTTTTTAATACCTCATTTGGCACACATATAAACATGTAATTTGCCAGGTAAATACTATTCCATTTGACCCCCAAACAGTTTGTTTCAAAGAAGCCTTGTCATGGTTTGAAATGTGTCCCCCACAGTCTCATGTGTTTAGCAAGGTCATGGCACCTTGAGAGGTGGAGCCTTGCTGGAGGAAGGCAGTCACAAGGGATGGGCCTTGAGGTGGATGAGTCCCACCCTACCTCCAGGGGAAGTCTGCCTTTGCAGCAAGCAGTCTGCAGCTCTCAGCTTCCAAGATGTCTGCAGTGACTTAGCCTCCTCCAGCTTTGGCCAGCCAGCCATGCCACCTCTGCTTTGAGAGACTGTCCCTTTCCTCTGGAACTGTAAGCTGATTGACTTTGTTCTTTCACAGCAATAGTTAAGAGTAACCATTACAAGCCTGTTTTTTCTGCTCTGCTCCCTCAGAGAAAGTAGGTGAGTCTGTGGTATTCTTTTCCCTTGAAGATGAACTGCATATAGCTTGATTAAAGAGATTTCTTATAAAAGCATGGTATTCCAGGCATCTCTACAGCAGAATTCAAGCTCTCCCCTTGGATGGACTAAAAAAAAATTCAAAAATCACTGTAAAAGTCCACTGAAGTCTGCATTGGATGTTCTGAACAGGGATGATTTAGAGTGGGCGTCGACATTTCCCTTGGACCACATTGTTTGATTAATTTTGCAGGTTGACTCTGACTTTCAGAACACAAAGTAGAAATGGCAGACTTCTCAGTGAGGCTGTGCAAGCTAGTGCAGGATCCACTGCTCATCTCAGGAACTTCTCCCAGCGGTGTCCCTGCCAGGGTCACTTCCTGACGGTAGTGGCAAAATCAGTCGGGGCGTGGGGGTGGTCAGGTTTTAAAGGAGGTAAGTCCACATGGGTGGTGGAAAGAGGTGGTAAAGATGAATCTGCGTTTTCCCACAGCACAAGGCATTGGTGCCATGTGGCTAGGTGTGTCAACACCAGGGAGCCTGCTTTACTGTAGCCAAGAGGAATACTCTCAAGCGCACGGGCAGATGTTTTCTCTATATCAGTCCAGCTGGCGAGATTTTCTGTTGGTCACACATACTGCTTTCTCCACATCAATGAAGTGTTATGGGCGCCAACAGCAGAACTTAAGAAATAGAGAATTCTGCGTTTTTATAAAACTTGATGACAAATAGTACTTCAGAACATAGAGTTGCCAGGGGCTACTGAAAAGGCACCCCCCCCCCAGCCTCTCCAGCACTTCCCTGCCTGCCTGAACTATTTGGACACCTCCAGGTTATGCAGGACTGGTGCCACCTTTGCCAACACCAGCTCTCCCCTTTTTCTCTTTGAGCATCTTTTCTCCCTTCTCTGCAGGGGCCTTTGTAAACTTGTGGCTTTGGAGGGGCAGGTTTAGCAGAGGCTGTGAATCTCCTCTGTGGATCTTCCTGGCTGTGATATTGTCTCCTTCAGCATTCCCCTTAACCCTTCCCTGGGCAGCATAGTGGTGGTGGTGGTGTGTATGTACCTGGATGCAGAGATGCAGTGGTGTGTTAGGTTGGTCCAGGGTTCATTCTCGTTTCTTCACACATTTCCTGTGTACTCCTTTCCTCTGGCATAAAGGATCTCACTAACAGTAATAATAAGTTATAGAGTATTTTCCATGTACTGGATGCTTTGGCAAGTGTTTTCAATGCAGGTTCACAAGCTGAGCTGCAGGTTCACAAGTAAAGCCTGCACTGCTGTCACACTGTAAGATTCAACTTCCTCAGATTGCTTTTAATGATTTCCGTTTTATAGCTGAGAATAAGTAAGAAAGAAAAAAGAAAATTGCCTCAGATCACATAGTAAGTGGTAGAGCCTGGCCTTAAATCCAGACTATCTGGCTCCAAGCCCCCCTTAAATCACCTGGTATGGGGCTTAGAGTCTGAGTCTTTCTGAAGGTCTGGATGAATGTTTTGCCATAGAAATGTTCGTCTTACTACTTTGCAATTCTACATTCTTAGTTTTCAAATAAGTCCTTCCTTGCCTTAGTACCTTTCATTAAAGTTTTTTTGAAATGTTGATATTTTAAATATATGTATATATGTCAGACACTAATATGAATTTGAACTTTAATGTGCATGCCTACCGAGTGAGCTGACGGGTTGTCCAATCTGGTTTATTGGAGCTTCCTGGATATGGGAATCTAGAATAAGGAAGATGCTGAAAGCCAACAGACTTGGGCAAGGTGTGGACATGCTGCCTCACAGGCTTCATTGGCGTGGGCTGTCTGGACATTTACTTGTGGAGCATAGATTCTGAAAGTCAGCTGAATGCACCCATCCTCCCACGCACAGGGTTCCAGCCTTAGAGGACAGAGTCCAGTCAGCAGAATGACCGGTTCCATAGAGCCTGTTGATGCTAGTCTGAAAGAATCTAGGACCTCCTTCCTCTCCCTTCCTTGCCATGTCCCATGCATGGTTGTGCCTTCATTTTTTTTCATTTTTTACTATTTATTTATTTATTTATTTATTTATGTATATGTGTATCAGAAAGCACTATATGTTCCTACGGAGGCCCAAGGGTGACTTTCAGCGTCATCCTGGATTTCTTCTACCTCCTTTTTACTTTATTCTGGGTTTTCCCAGTCTCTGCCCTGCAGGCTGGAAGTGCAGACCATTGCCATTTGGGCCTGGCATTTTTATGTGGGACCTGGGATCCGAACTCAGGACCCATGTCTTTCATTCTTGTTGATTCTTTTTTCCCTCAAGTTCAGAAAATTCAATGTCAGAAGCGACAAGTTTTATTTTTGCTTGATAGAATTCCTTTAGATTAGAAGCCAGCGGATAATGTAAATGTTTTGGCTTGAAGCGATGACAGGCTATTGATAGTACATATAAAACCAAAGGGTTCTTTAGGTTTCAAATGACACAGGTTCTGTAGAACTTAACTTAGTGTTGGTTAATAAATCATTGGTGATAACGAAAGCCAGTTTTTATTGAAGTAGCCTTGAAATACTTTCATTTGACTGCTCACCATGAAGCATCCAAAAACTGTAGTGGTCTTTAGTATCTCAAAATTCAATACACATTTTATCTCACACGTATTTGCAACTTGGTAATCAAAATCATCTCAGAGACATTATTTGTAGCTTTCTTAGCTGCTAAGAAAATTTATCAGCTGTTCTTTCCAAGGAAGTAATTCTGTTTTAAGATGATATTGAGGGAGGAGGGATGAGTAATGCAAAAGCTCATAGCATATTTGGCTGTTGGAAAAAAGTGGATATGAAAGGTGGCCTGACTAACACGAATAGAGGAACTATCCATGATCCATATCCTGTGGTTACAAATATTTTGAGTCATAGGTTAGCAAGATGGTGCAGTTGTTAAAGGTGTTTGTAGCCAAGGCTAACGACCTGAGTTTGATCCCTAAAGCCTACATGGTACATGGATGGAACTTACTTCAACAACTTACCTTTAAAGTCCGTAGGTACACTATAGACACACATGTACTCGCATAATAAATAAATGTATAAAAACATTTTTAAAAATATTCTGAGTTGTGATCTAACTGAACAACAGTCTGCTTCAAGTCAACTCATTAAAAGTGTCTGGTTTATAAAACTAGGGTTGGAGACGTGACCTGGGTCTGGCTCCATGCCTGATGTCCTGAGTTCAATCTCTAGAACCATATGGTGGAAGGAGACAATTGACTCCTCCATGTAAAAGTAATAATAACTAAACTGGATCCTTCTCATGGAATCTGCGTCTTGAGGTAACAGCATTTTTCTGGGGGCCGGGTGATAGGAGGGTACGTGATAAACTAATACTACTCAGCATTGTCGAAGGAAGCAACTTGGAAGTATGACTGGGGGAATTTCTAAAGCAGAGAAACCAGTGGGGGAAAAGACAGACTTGTACTTGAGATACTTTGAATAAGGAAGTGCCTCTGTGTAAAGACTCAGCTGATTAAAGGTCAAACACTTGAGACTTTGTTCTTTGGGAGGAAATACTTCAGGAACTAGGTAGGAGTTTTTTAGGAGAGCAGGATTTGCTTTTGAAGATGCAACTATCAGAACAACTTATGGCAGTGTATCATTGCTTCCAGGACTTAGGGACGCCCTGTGGCTGGAGAAGTGTTTGTTTCACCCGTCTCAAGGCAGCAGCCTCCAGAACCTTCTCCAAGGGATGGGGAATAAAGGAAGATGCTAGTAAGAACCAAGGCCTGGCTCTGACTGTGAGGCAGCTCAGTGGCTGAAGCCAATGAGTAATCTCTAGCTACACAGTCACACAACCAGACTCATGTGTGAGGGCTGAAGTAGGGGCTTCCTACCTCTGGGGACCTTCACGTCTACACGGTGGTACCAAGCCTTGGGACTTCCAGAAAGGAAAAACAACCCTTTCTACAAATCCGATGCGTGAAATCTTGCATTCTTGTTGGATCATAACTCTGACATGGTGGAAGTGAAAAAAATCAGTGAAGTTTTTTTTTATTAAAGGGAGAGGTGTAAAGGGCCTTTCTTCTACCTTGTGCTGAAAGAATCCTGAGTCAGGCAGTTTGCAGGATGCCTTTGTGGCCCTCTTAGTATCACGGTGATAGCACATTGATTAGTTTATGAAAACACAGCAGCGTTTCTTGTTTATGCATGAAATCCAAGTCCCCCTCCTCCCACCCCACTGTATTACCTAAAATCGTACCACCTGACAATCATATTTCAAGAACATTGATGTGTGAGCATTCTTAAGAGAATCAAGTTGAATTTTTAATGAAAGCTTTTTAAGTGATGGAAACAGCCTTTAAAATCCAGCAGGAGTTTTTTTTGTTAAAAGATCAAGACAGTTCAAGTAATAAGTGGTCATTTTTAGATTTCAGTGTAGCATCTTGATTGAGGACTGAGAATTATTGAGGTGGCCGCAGACTTCAGTTTGTATTCTACATTTAGTGGGAGAGAATTCTAACGGGAGAGAAACAGTAGCAGGACTTATATAGTTCCTTCGGTCACTCCCAAGACCTGTTGGAACTGTTGTGTCTAAACCTGAATGGAGGGCATTAGAAAAAAATGGAGGTTGGCTTTTAAACCACACAAAGATCACTTTTGCTGACTTGTGAACCTTTAAATTTTCCTTTTTTAAAGCCAACTAACTGCTCAATTTGTATATTAATTGGCGTCGCTCATTGGACATGAGATATTTAGAAAACTATAGTCTATGGTTGTTGGTCATCAGTAAGAATCCACTTGCAGGGCATCTAACGTTGCACTTCCTAAAAGTCAGAGTGTTTTCTATTTCTGAAGAACTAACGTGGGCATTTCCTTCTAGCGCTGCCACTAAGTGGTCCAGACCTGCAGTCTCTGGCTGTTCCCCTGCCTCCCCCCGCTCGCTGGCCGCCTTTCAGGTCCTTTGCTGGCTCTTCCCTTGTTCTCTGGACGCCACACGTCAGGGTGACCTTAGGTCTCATCCAGTGCTGTTACCATCGGAACACAGACTTCTGAGTGCACATGGTAGGGTAGCCAGAGTCTGTCTTCCAACTCAACAGCCATTTGCCTCTGTATTTGCTTTCTGAGAATATCTAGTTGGTCCTTCACACTAGATTTTCTCTGAACTCTGAACTCAGATGTCTTAACACACACACACACACACACACACACACACACACATACACATACTGTGTCTGTATAATATTTTTTCACAAAGGTTTTAAGAAGACATAATTGTATACTATTTTTAATGTTTTTGTGAGCTCTATAATTTTCTATATCCTTGATATTTATTTTCATGTGTGTGTGTGTGTGTGTGCACACTCGAGTGTGTGTGCCTGTGGATGTCCAAGGGAATCATTCTGGGTTGCTCTACCTCCTTATTGATTTGCTCTGGGGATTCCCAGGTTCTGCCTCCTGGTTGAGAATTGCAGGCCGCCACCATTTCCACACAGAACTCAGATCCTTCGTTTGTGAGGCAAAGCCTTTACCCTCTAAGCCGTCTCTCCAGCCCCTGCTTAATTTCATTTTACTTTTTCTCCATTAAAACGTCTTGAGTTGTTCATGTTAGAATTAAATATGTCACACCTTAAGACAAATCGCAGATATACCCACAGTACTAACACTTGTCTACTGTTTGCCAACTTAACAGTTTTGCCACATTGGTTTTACCTCTGTGTTTATATGTTGCTTTTTCTGACAGTTGTTTTCTGTTGTAGCTGTTTTGTTGGTGCTTGGGGTGAAGCCCACAACATCACACAGGCTAAACAAGCTCTCTACCACCAAGTGCCATCCCCAGAACCCCCAAGTGGGTAACTGCAATTCTCTTCATGCTTTTATATGTTTTACAGTATATCTTTTAAAAACAGGGACATTTAGCTACATATTAAGTACCAATAAAAACAGGGATATTTTTCTACATATCAAGTACCAATGATACAAGAATTAGTTTCAGGAACTATAACATCGATACGCTCAAGTTTCTGTGATCAACTGCAGTGTCCTTCATAACTGTTATTTAAACCAGAACCTAATGTGTTTCATAATTGCACTTACTTTTCATGCATTTTTATCTAGAATGTAATTCTGAAATGCTTGTTGGTCTTTCATGGCAATATTTTGCAGGATGACCCTCAGTTTGGCAGCCTGGGTTTTATTCTAAGAAATCATTCCAGCAGGATTATAATATAGAAGGTGTGGTATGCCTCCCGGTCAATGAGGTTACAGAGTATATTGCTTGCTGCATGACTGGTAGTGCAGTCTAGATCCCTAACTTAAGGTGTTTCCTCCAAATGTCCTCTCTGTAAGAAAGCCTGTTTTTATTCTTGTAGTAAATGATGTCTCAGATGGTCCTTGAAGACTGCATACGTGGTCATTCTATTTCCCAACAACCTTTCGCCGAGTGATTTCAGTCTCTGCCAATGATTCTTGCCTGGATCAATTACTATGGTAATTATAGAGATGGCAGTTTTCGCTTTCTATCTTTTCTTAACATCGATTGACATCACTGTGAAAGCTCCCCTGTCTGCCTCTGGGTTAAAAATACTTTTTCGCATCAGTACAAACTGACAAATTATAAAATATTTATGGTGTTGTAACCCGTCGCTGTCATTCATCTTGATTCTCAAATCGCCCTCACATTGGCCAAGG
Source organism: Typhlomys cinereus (assembly GCA_023101885.1). NCBI lineage: Eukaryota > Metazoa > Chordata > Mammalia > Rodentia > Platacanthomyidae > Typhlomys > Typhlomys cinereus. The sequence continues at coordinate 2,576,533 of JALPQD010000104.1, forward strand.
CAATCCTGCATCCTAGATTTGGTGGAGGAAATAACTGAGGGCTCTTTTGATCGCATGAAGTACTTGAAAAGATTAGGGAATCTCCTGATAATTGTGTAACACTGAAACAAACAAATTAGGTAGTGGAGTCTTCTTGGGAGAAGTGAGAAAGGGCAGGTGTTCTATGGTAAGCTGACTTTCACCTGTCCCCTTGCCAGCCACATGATAAATGCCATTCTGGCTCCAACACGTGGAACTGGGCTCATCCTGTCCTTGGACTATTTGAACTCTGAATCAGACAGTTTGGCAATGTCTAGGAAGACTGATGTTTGTCATTATAGTGATCTCCCAAAAGTGCACCACTAGGATTTGAGTGGGTAGTTTTCTTCTCTTCCTTCCTTCCTTCCTTCCTTCCTTCCTTCCTTCCTTCCTTCCTTCCTTCCTTCCTTCCTTCCTTCCTTCCTTCCTTCCTTCCTTCCTTCCTCCTTCCTCCCTTCCTCCCTTCCTCCTTCCTCCCTTCCTTCCTCCCTTCCTCCCTTCTTCCCTCCCTTCCTTCCTCCCTTCCTCCCTCCTTTCCTCCCTCCTTTCCTCCCTCCTTTCCTCCCTCCCTCCCTCCCTCCCTTCCTCCTTCCCTCTCTCCCTCTGTCCTTTCCTCTCTCTCTCCCTCCGTCCTTTCCTCCCTCCGCCCTTTCCTCCTTCCCTCCCTTCTTCCTTCCTTCCTTTCTTCTTCCTTCCTCTCTCTCTCTCCTTCTTTCTATCCATCTATCATTTTTCTATACTTTATACTTTACCACAGTTTCCAGGCCTATAGAATCAGACTTTGGATTAATTCTCATGCCTATCCAGGATATTTTAAAGTGTTCTCTTGTGATCTTAATGTCTTGTATTTGAAAAAGAGATTGTTACTGAACAAGTGATTGAGTAAAAACGTTCTCTGGTCTGTTGGGCTTAATGGAATCTCAACTCACAGAGTACAGAGTGAGTACTCTGTGCTTTCATTGTTATGGTGTGGCCTCTGCCCCATTGTGCTTATTTGAAACTTGGCAGTGGTTAGCTTAGACCAGCTTCTAGCCAGAAGGTGGTCAGACTAATAGCTGATGAACCATCTTCCTACGGATTCTTTAAATTTTCATGATAAATGTTAGAAAGTAGGAAGTAATGGACAACAATGGATCTCAGGAGGAAAAAAATGCCTTTTACTTGGCATTGTGTTGAGAATGGAATGTGCTGGACATCACTCTCTACTTTACAGTCCCTCTAGTTATATACAAATAGTAATATATTTGGTTCCTGTCCATGCAAGTTTTACAGTCTAGCCTAATAGTGTTTCTTCCAGACATGCTTTAAATTCTGCTGTCTGCAAAAAAAGGTGCAATCTGGCTTTTGTTTAAAAATATAAATCCATGGAGGAGAGCCTGTTCCATAAAAAATATTTATTAAAGTATAAAGATTACTTAACTCAGTGAATAAGCTCCATAGCCATAGGACAGGGGCTGATGTCAGATCTGGAGACTGTAGAGTTGGCATGTGTGACCACAAGAAGATGGTCCACTTCAGGAATGAAATACTGAGAAAGCGGTCGTTGGATTACCAAAGATATCTTATACTACAGACTATACATGGTGCCTTTGGTGGAGTTTCATATTCCATTTTCTCTGGTATTTTGGTGGCAGTGGTGATGTGCACCACTGCATGTGCAAACCAGAGGTCAATACCTCTCAACTTCTTTTTTTTAAGTCTTTAAGTTTTATTACATGATTTTAGAGAATTTATACTTTCACACTTGAACCCTGATCCTATCTCCCTCCTCTTCCCATAAAGCCTTTTTTTTCCGTCCTATTTTCTTGTCTTTCCGCACATATGGCCAACTGAATTTCATCTGGATTGCCTTTGATGGCACATGCCTGAGTACATCAGTGGGTGTACCATTGAGGAAAGCACCCCCCATCAGGGTCAACCCTCATCAATCCCTCAGGGAGGTGTGGAGTCTCTGGAGTTCTTGGCCTGCGTGTGATGAAACTTAACCTTGTACTTGGAGACAGAGTCTCTCACAGCACCTAACCCTTACTGGTTTGGCTAAGCTGATTGGTCACCTGGCTCCAGGGCTTTACCTTCCTCTACCTTCTCAGTGCTGGTGTTCCAAGTCGCTGTATTTTGCCTGGCTTCCCATGTAGGTGATGACTAGCCCAACTCAGGTTCTCAATGACAAAGGTCACCCTAGAAATGAGGAAACCATTACAAAAGGACAAACTGTGTCCAGGGAAATGCTACAGGCAAGTTTTATTAATTGAATATTTTGTAAAGGCCCGGCACTAAAAGTCACTTACTTGCTTAGTGCTTTATAAAAAACAGTTGTATTACTTTGGAAGAATAAAAAGTAAAATTAAGACTTGGTATTGCCACTACTATAAATCTCTCTTAACACATCTGCTGTGTTTATTGTCAGCAGTTAACAAAATATGCGTCTTCACTGAACTTTCAAAATGCACATCAAGTGTATTCTCTCCATTTTTTCAGGTATAAAAATTGTATTCACGTCATTAAACACAGGCCTGGCAAGATGACTCAGCAGATCCAGGCACCTGTGTACAAACCTGTCAGCCTGTGTTTCGTTCTTGGGGTCTACATGGTGGAAGGAGAGGCTCCATTTCCAAAACTTATCCTCTGACCTGCATGCACATGCTGTAGCAGGGATTGTGAACCTGCATATTCTCTCTCTCTCTCTCTCTCTCTCTCTCCATATTCTCTCTCTGTCTCTGTCCCTGTAATTGAAGTCATTCAGCTGCTTCCTTGCTGACAGAAACTGAACTAGATTCTATCTGAGAACAAGACTTTCTTTTTTAAGATTTTTTCCTTTCGAGGACCAACAATACCACAAAAAGAAACATGGTAAAGTTAGAATTTACTAAATTAAAACGGTCCATACTTGCATATTCCAGAGGTAAACATTCATAATATTTTAGGGAATATTGCCTACTATTGGTTTAGGACAGTATTCAGCAGCTTCAATTAAAGGTGGTAAAAAGCATAAGGGAATTAAGTGATAAAATTCTCTGACATGGTAGTTATCAACATAGACCTTCACACAGAACCATTAGTTACTTGCAGAGGTTATAGCATTTAGACACACGCATAGTTTAATTTGGAGGTGAAATCCATCTTTTGAAAGCCTGGTGTTGCTGTATACACAGGACCAGAACAGCCTTGTCCAGTTTCAATGTGTCTCTTCCCCGCTCACATGTGGGTGAGTTCCCATCTCCCGCCCACTGCCCACTGAAACGAGTGTTGTTCGTTTCTCTCCATGGCCTTTCTAGTTACGCTAGTCCCCTGGGAGAGAGCCAGAGACACTGCATTTGATCGTGGCCTTGCCCTTCTGTTCTGCTTCATTAAGCGCCTCGGGGAAACCTTTCCTTTTTCTGAAAGGTCTCTGGCATCCACACATAGCCCACCTCCGGCCAGCTCTTTTAACTTTGTTTCTTCACTTCCAACTTCCGGACAATAGATGGACTCATGTAATAATATCCTTTCTGGCTCCGAGAATTCCATAATTCTCACTGGTTGCCCAGATGCTAGTGGACACCCTTTTGTTACTGTTTGGCACCTTCAGTGAACCAGGGTGCCCGGGATAGAGTCCTTGCTAGTGATTCTGTCAGTATCGTAATTTGTCAGCTGATCCAGGAACCCCATGGGGGTTCTAGCTTTCTTTGTTTCTTTCTTTGTTTCTTTCTCTTTCTTTCTTTCTTTCTTTCTTTCTTTCTTTCTTTCTTTCTTTCTTTCTTTCTTTCTTTCTTTCTTTCTTTCTTTCTTTCTCTCTCTCTCTTTCTTTTTTCTTTCTTTCCTTCCATCCTTCCTCCCTCCCTCCCTCTCTCCCTCCCTCCCTCTCTCTCTCTCTCTTCTGACTTAAGAAGAAAACTTTATTTAGCATTGAGTGCCTGGTGGCCAAAAGAGCCACAGTTTTTAGCCTTAAAGAGGGAGAGCATTAGAACAAAAGACAGAGCTTAGGCTCAGAGAGAACAGGGAGAAAGCTGCCATGACATGGCAGGATGGGAGAAGGAAGAGAGGAAGGTATGGGAGGAGACACCAGGAGAGCTTAGGGAGCAAAAGAGGAAGGAAGCGCTCTTTAGAGCAGAGCTAGATGGAAGCTGTGTTTGTTCAAGGGAAATGCCCAGGAGAATGTTGTAGCTGCCTCCAGTGTTCATTGAATGCCTGAAAATAACTGAGTCCCAAGCTTAGCAGGAATGATGTGTGATAAAGGGAAAGCGTGGTCAGGAGGTTTTCATTGAAGGAGGGACTCTTGATGTTCAACTCCTTAAGGCAGAACAATTCTAAGTGGGGTAGATTAAAGTTGAGGTCAGACTGATGGCATTCAGGATACTTTTGTTGACAGGGTTTTAGAAAAAAGCTTATTAATAATAGCAGTTCACTAGAATAAGGGAGAAGGCTGTGTCAAACTGGGGTTCACGTCAGAACCCACATAGTCACCAACATTGGATTCTGCCAATTTTTTTTTTATGAATCTGGAAATGCCTGTCTCAGAGGTATTGCCAAACAAGTAAAAGCTTTAGTGGATCCATGAAATACTACATGAATATATCATGTTGCTTCACTTTCTCAAATATTCCTCATTCAGTCTCTTCTATTTGTTTTTGCAGAGTGAGTCTGAGTTAGTAACAGACACCACTCCTGCGTCTCCTCCCTCTATCTGTGTGTGTGTGTGTGTGTGTGTGTGTGTATGTGTACAAGAAGTACACTTCAGTGTGTGCACCTGTGGAGGCCCAAGGGGACATCAGACCTCCTTATTGCTTTGCTCTGAGGTTTCCCAGGCTCTACTTTCCAGGTCTTGCATTGCAGCTGCTGCCATTTTCACGTGGGATCTGGGGATCCGAACTCAGATCTTTGCGCCTGGGAGGCAAAACTTTAGTCCTTGAACCATCTTCCCAGCCCTTACTCCTCCATCTCTCGAGCCATCTCACGTTCCCCAAGCCACGTTTTGTGGACCCTTTTGTTTACCATTTAGACCAAGCTTTCCCTGAGGAGTTACTCCTGTTTTCCCTGGTTGGATTTGTCTCTGTGAAGGGAAATGTGAGCTTAGCCGACTTCGATGTGCTTCTAAGAGATTTAGAGTTAGTAACGGCCATTTGTACTTTCAGGAAGTCTTTTAATGTGACCTTTCTGATGAGGTTTCTCCTGTACTCACTACCATTTGGAGAGCTAGTATTTGGATTAATGGTGCTCTTTTGGAATTTACACAGAGGAAAGCATACTGTTTACTGAGGCTTGGAGTCTTAAAAGGCTTCTGATCTTACTGTAGTGATGTTAAAAAAAATTCAATGGTAAGACACCAGTGGAGATGCTTAAAGGTAAGGGCAGTTCCTCTGAGAACAATAGGCATTTTTGGTTTTAGGCCCCTCCAGTTCAGACTTGGAATAGAAAAACACAATTTGCGTTCACTCTCTAAATCAAAGGATAACCCCTATTTAATACTTGTGAGTGGTGGTTGACTTATTGCTTGTGAAAGAGACTTATTGCTTGAGCAGCGAATGTCTTTGGGGGCCATTGCTGATGTAGCATCCTGAGGGGCACGTGGGGTGGGCTGTGGGAATCCTTGTCTAGGAAGCATGGAGAAAATAGCTCTATGGAAGGCAGAAGACTTGAGGGGATTTCTAGTAGACATACTGGAAGTAAAACACTCATTTGTTAATAAGAAAGGTGTCAGTGTAAAGCCAGGGAACCAAAACAGATCTATGAAAGACTGGCTCGTCATTTTCTTTACTCTGTGTCTATCCAGACCCAGTGTACTCACTTTTACCCTTCTCTGTGGTTCTGCAGTTCTGTGATCTAGGCTGGGAACATGGACCCCAGACTCTTCCTTCTCACCATCCCCTTTTATTAATCATTTAAATCTTCCAGAAATCCAGAAAGTTTTAGTTCCTCCTCTCCTGTCCTGCTTTCATTCCCAGGTCGAAAATTGCTGCCAATCAAGACACTGAGAAGGCTGAGTGCTGTAACACAAGCCTTTAATCCCAACTGCTCAGGAGGCTGAGACAGGAGGAGGTTCACAAGTAGGAGGCCAGTCTGGACAACTTAGTGAGGTCCCATACTAAAGAAAAGTGGGGATGATGATGATGATGAAGATGATGACGACGATGATGATGATTTTGCACACTCAGTGGTACAGTGCAGCCATGGATGGGTCTCTGAGTTCGGTCTTCAGTACGGCAAAGTTGCTGAAAAACTCAAACATTGTTAAAAGAAGTGAGGGAAGGGCTGGAGAGGTGGCTCAGGGGTTAAGCCTCCGCCTTGCAGGCGAAAGGTCCTGAGTTCGGATCCCAGATCCCACGTATAGACGCCAGGCGGAAGCGGGGGCGTCCTGCGCTTCTGGTCCTGGTAGGGCGGAGCCTGTGAATCCCCGGGCAGAAGGAGGTGGAGGAGTCCATGGTGGTTCGCGAATTCGTCCGTGGTTCTACACATACATAGACACACACACACACACACAGACACACACACACGTGCGCGCACATACACATGCACATGCACACAGTTGAATAAATAATAATAAAAAAAAATTAAAAAAAAAATTAAAAAAAAAGAAGTGAGGGAAGACCTCAAAAAAAAATCTGCTCTGTTGCTAGATCAAAAAGCTTAGTAGTGCAGAGCATACTTTTTCCCAATTAACCTGTCACTTCCACAAAAGTCACAGGCATTTTTTTTTTATAGAAACTGATGAGCTTATTCAAAAAAGACCTCAGATTTGCTAAAATAAAGTTAGAAGGTGGACAAATTTGGGAGATAGATAGTACCCACTCTCAAGACTAATGGAGAAAATCATGTAGCAGAGTGGTATTAGCGTTAGGGTATCAGACAGACCAGAACACAACAGAAAACGCAGAGACACAGCCACATAAATCATTTGCATTAAGGTGCCAAAGCAGTTCAGTAGAGAAAAAACAACCTTGTCTACAAACATGGATGTCACAAAGATAAGGAAACAACAACGTGTCTCCCTCCTACCTCAAGCACATAATAGCAAACTTGAAAGGGGTCATCATTGTAAATGTAAACTTTCAGAAGAATTTTCCCTTGGCTTGGATTTCTTAATTAGAGTTTATTAAATAAGCATAAAAAGCACAAAGAAAATGAATTAGACTTCATTGAAATAAGAACTTTCACTTTTCTAAAGATACAACATAATGGAAAAGCAAGTGTCTGGGAGAAAGTATTTATAAAACATGTCTGACAAAGGACTTGTATGTTGACTACATGCAGAAATCTTGCAAACTCAGTGATACAAAGAAAATAATCTATCTAATCCTCAGCCAGGCCTAGTGGGCACATTTGGAACAGCACGCTCTGGAGGCTGAGACTAGAGGATGTTGAGTTGAAGGTCATTCTGGGTTGCAGAGTGAGCCGGCTCTGCCTTGGCATCTTACCAACAAGAGCATACAAAAAGCTGAACCTTTGCCAATGAAGGTAATTGGCAGATAGATATTAAAAAATTAGTATTCTTAGACACCAGCCAAATGTAACCAGGCCCATTATGAGGTGCCACTTGAATGGGTAAAATGTAAAAGACAGACTCTAACAAGGATCAGCGTGACTGGGGAACATCTACGATGCTGAGGTACTGTCACTCGGGTCACTTTAGCAGTTTGGAAACATACATCTGCATTGCCTTGAGGCCCTCCAAGCACCTGTATGCAACAGCTGAAAACTGGAAGCAACCGCCAGTGTAGGGTGGCCATGGACTGGATAAGCAAACTCTGGCATATCCATACAGTCAGATACCGTGACAAAAGACATGAATTACCAACACATGCAAAAACACACTTAAATCTCCAATAATCATGCTGAGTGAAATAGGCCAGAGGAGTTATAGAGTGTATAATTCCATTTCTTTGAGACTGTGGAAAATGTAAGCTGATTAATAGTGACAGAAAGCAGGTCATCAATTTCCTGGAGATGGGGGCTGTGCAAGAGGTGAGAGGAGAACTAAGAAGGGGTAGGAGGAGCCTATGGGTCCTACCAGATGGTCGCTGTCGACTATGGTGATGGTATGTGTGTGTACCTGTGTCCTTATGTACTTTATATAGGTTTTATGGTGTGGTTAATCACACCTCACAGCTGAGGGGAAAGGGGCAAGTTCTATATCTCTTTGCTCTTGTCCACTGTCTAAATACATTAGTAGTTTGTTGTGGCAGTTACTCTTTCTGCTGCTGTGAGACAGCACTCAAATACAACCTACGGGAGATTTATTTGGCTTACAGGTCTAGAGAGGAGATACAGTCCACTATAGTGTCGTGGCTGGCAGAAGCTGGAAGAGACTTAGGTCACTGCAGACATTGCCCTTTTATCTCTTGTCTTTAATAAGCAAGTTTCTGGAAGAAAAGACTGAAATAGAATAAAATTTTAAATCTGATGGAAACTTAGGTTTATGTAATGCAGTCCGCAAAAGAGGTCTCAGGGCAGACGAAGGTTAACTGTACTTTTTATGGGTGAAAATACTTGAACCCTAAGGGCTCTAGATCTGATCCTGTGATGTTAGCCTCCACATAAAGTAGCTTCACTTTTATTAGCTTTCCTGTTAGTTAATTAATTAATTTTTTGGCAGATCATTCTCCATATCAGATGCTGATTCAGAGAAAGCATGGTTATTTTTATTTTAAGGAAACACAGAGCCCAGACTGCTTATATGGAGATCAATGTTGGTTAATAGAGTGTGTCTGTGTTTCTGCTAGAAATTACTCTAGTTGCTTTGTCTTTGAAAGTTGCTATTCTTAGAGCCTCCAAGGGATATGAAATGGGGAGAAGGGTTTTGACAAGGGCGCTAGCTTCCTTTCTTTCACCAGCCAGCAGTGTGAGAAGAGATGCATTAATTCATACCCAGTGGTCAAGTCTGACACCACACTGGTGCGGGAAAAACAGTCGCAGGACTTATTCTGGATGAGACAACAGGACTATCCTCAAAATACCCCCCAAACTTTCTGGATTTCTGGTTGGAGGATTGAAGCAGAACCTTTATCATAGTTTGCTGGGATTAAAACAAACAAACAAAACTTACCATTTGGTGGGAGTTTTCAACTATATGCGCAAATATGGAGCAAATGTAGCATAAATGATTTATTATTCTGTACTCTAAACGGAGCTCGCAGTTAAAAATTTAAAACTATGATTTCTTGACTATCAGTAACTATCCTATTTCTACTTCCTAATACCAGACAAAATAATGTGTTCTGTGAGATACTGTTTTGAACCTCCAAGTATCTTCAAACAGGACCTTATATGTGGTGAGGCAAGGGTTCCTACATTGAGCTCTGTCCCCTGCCATAGACTTTATAAGAAATGAAAATGAAAAACATCACATTCAAGCCATGTCATTTGTGGTTAAATATAGCAAGTGACTATTGAACGTGAGTTGCCGATTGTGAGCGCTAGTGATTTACCATAGCAAGTCCTAGAGGCAGTTACGCCCAAGGAAAGGACTGCGTGAGACGCCAAGGACTGTTTCCTCTAAGCTTCCTGTGTACGGAGACGGCTAGGCACCTCCCAACAATAGCTTCCAAACTTATTTGGCAATGGCTCCTTGTTCAGATGAAGCCTTCTGCACACCAACATTTAAAACAACGAGAAGAAAAGAACAAGGAGCTAGTTACCTCCTGGGGTGCTCTCTTCCTGAATCCCACAGCAAAAATGTTCAGACACCTGGCAGCAGCACTTGTAAACCAGCTTGAAAACGGCTGTCTGTGCAAGGATTCTCAACACTCTGCTTTGTAGATGCTCTACCCCTACGCCTATCAAAAAAAAAAAAAAATCAAAACTTGAATTAATGTTAGCATTATGATGGCGACAATTTTATAGTAAGTCTTAGCTTTAGATCTATTCAGAAAACACTCTGTGTTCAGGCTTCCATTTCAAAGGATCGTTATTAAGTGTCATGGCTTGAATGTGAGTTGCTTCCTACAGGCTCATGTGTTTACATCGTGAGCTGGTGTTGATGTTGGGAAGGTCCCGGCACCTTTAGGAGGTGAAGCCTTGCAGAAGGAGGGCAGGTCACAGGGGGCGGGCCTTGAGGCTGGCTCTTGATCTTTCTTCCTCTGTGATGACTGTAGTGACCTGAACCAGCCTCCACCAGGCCTTTTCCATCATAATGGACTGTGTGCCCTCTAGAACCATTACGCCTCCTTCCCTTAAGTTGCATATGGGTATTGTCTTGCAACAGAGAAGAATAACTTCAGCATTACATTAAAGTGTGTACTTTTTAGAGTAGTCAGAAATCTAAAAATGAGCTTTTCTCATGCCTGAGTACATCTTGACTTGTACAAAAGATACTTGCCAAATACATGTGCCAATCAAAGATTTGTGAACAAATTAAAAGTCTTGATAGAGAGCATTCATCCTTCAAAAGAATTGTGTGAATTTATTTGTAATGTTAAAAACACTCCCTAATTTATTTGAGGTATTTATAAACTTTTTTTTCATAGTGTAAGTGAAGACACATCCACTTTGTTGTTATAAAGTTCCTTTCTACCTCAGCATTGTTCTCGAGATGCACACATGGGCCTGATAGGGAAAGAGGAGAAAGGCTAATGCACTTAGCTAATTATTCGGCCCCTCCCCGTGCCCTCTCGGTGGGGTGAACGCCACGTCAGTAATGGGAGGAAAGCAGAGGCACTCGGCAGATCACGCCGTGCCCTTTGCCCCTGCCTGACATTCAGCTCTGCTGCTGCCCCACCCCCAGCCCCTCAGCTCAGAGAAAAAAACACAAGCCAGTCTCAGGAAGGCAGCTATCGGAGATGCCAGAGCATAGCCGTGGTAAGTCAGGGCGTGGGTCCAGTACGCAGCCTGCGAGAGGAGTTGCTGGCCGTGGAGAAAGTGTTTTCAAAGAGTAGGAAAAGAGAAGGTCTGCTCCGCCCCCTCCAGCAAGACCCAGGCTTCTTCGAAGCTGAGCTGTTTGTAGCGTGTGGTCAGCATGGGACAGACCAAGTTGCAGAAAACATGGAAAGATTCTGTTTTGCAAACATATGTGCATATGCACATATGTACATATTTGTTCTTACATGTGTGTGCATTTACAGACGTGTACATTGAAGAGGAAAGGCATGCTCTACCCACACACATGTGCACTCAGATCCTTTCTGATGCTTATCTGTTTTCTCCTGGGAATAGATAGGCGAGCAGTTCCATGATGAGTGCTTGGTGGTCCCAGTCCGAATTGTCTGGTTTGCTCCTCAAAGATAAAGACAGAGCTAGAGCCATCCGTTAGTCATACAGTGCAAGGAGTACATCATTTTAGGGACACAGGAGGAGGGCAGAGTCTCTACTGCCTAATTAGTTTCAAACTCCACTTTCCCTTTTATTTCTAGCCCTGTCTAATATTACACTGGGATATGTGTAGGCTTCCTCTTCAGTAGAATTCTCCCTCTTTGTGGTTCGACATGTCAACCTTGAGTGAGGACTGGAGAGGTGTCTAATTGAGTAAAGTGCTCGCTCCTCTGCTGGTAGAGTTCACATCCTCAGAACACACACACAAGCAGCTATATAGCACATGTGTTTGTAATCCCAGCGTAATCGGTTACTCAGCTGTTTGTTTCTAGAATTTAAAATAGAAAACCTACCACCTGAGCCTGAATCTGAGCCCATCCTATGAAACATGAAATTACAGGGGCCAGTGAATATCTCAGTGGCTAAAGGTACTTGTTGCACACAACTGATAAATCTGAGTTCAATTCCTGGAACTCACATAAAGGTGGAAGGAAAGAACGACTCCGTAAAGTTGTTCTTTGACCGTCATATATGTGCTTTGGCCTACAAATGCACAAATTAATAATTAATAATCATAATAATAACGTTTTAAAAATCACAGTGTCATACCATAGATAGGACAATTTTAGTCATGTTGATTGTCAGTATATTTAAAGTATCAAAGCAGGATAACTTATCATAGAATAATAATTGTTCCTATTATGTGATCATTGCAATTGCTTAACTGGGTAGTAGATATTTTATATAGATCCTCAGTGTGCCTGCACTTACACACATGACAGAGTTTCATGATGACTCTATAAAATAGAAGTATTATCCTATCGGCTGGAAGTTGCCAAGTTCTGGCAAATGGTACCTCAGTATAGTCAACAGCTGGAAAAACAGCAAAGTAAAACTTGTAACTCTTACTAGGTGGAAAATTCCCTGCTTGGGGCTTCTTTTTGTCAGTCATGTTGCCTACAGGTGGATCAGCAGTGACAGTGACAATAGCCTAACGCCAAGGGACCATGAGTTTCTTTTAGAGCCTTTGGATGTGTTTACCTTTCAAATATTTTGTGACACCCCCCCACCACCACTGATATTTTCTGATGACTCCGGTGTGCCTGGCACTGTGCTGACTGGACCTTTCTCAAACAGCCCAGATAATTATGAAATGGATCTCTGGTGGAGAGTGATCAGGTCTTCACAAGTCTTCCTGGAGACAGGGAGACTGTGTAGTTGAGGAGGATGACAGTCAGAAGTCCAGGGAACCACAGATTACACATTTTTGGGGCAGCAGAATAAAAAGAGTATGTAAAGGGACTGTGGTGAAGATAAGAAAAAAAAAATCAGGAAAGGTGTAGCAAGAACAAGTGTTGGCACATTGAACCAGTTGGAAAATGCTAAGGATTGTTTGGCTATACCATCTCTACCACCTGCCTCTGCTTTGAGAGCAAAGGGAAGAGGGTGGGAGGGAGAGGAGATGGAGGGAAACAAGGATAAATCCTCAATATGCTTGTAAAACTGGAAAAATAACTGAATAAAAAAAATCAGATCCTTTTGTGCCATAGACACCTGGAAACAACGCTAGACTTTCATTCCATAGATTACGGCCTGTTTCTGCCAAACGCGTGGTGCTATGGTTTGAATGCGAGTTGCTTCCCGCAGGCTCACGTGTTTCCATCCTTAGCTGATGTTAATGTCTGGAAGGTGGTGACCCCTTTAGGAAGGCATATCACAGGGGGCGAGCCTTGAGGTTAGGTAGCCACACCATGCTTCCTCTAACAGTTTGTCTTTTCTCCCTGCCTCCATGACGAAAGCAGTGAATGTGCCCTGCCTTCCTGCTTCTGTCTCCAGTCGCGCCGTCCGTGAGGGGAGCCCTCCCAGCGTGTACTGTATCTCCCCTCTGGAACTGTAAGCCGACTCAATCACTCTTTCTCCCTCAAGTTGTACGTAAGCATTGTCACAGCAATTAAAAGAAAGGTAACTACAGACCGTGCTAAGGGCAAAGGGAAAACAAGGAGAGAAATCCTTCTCCACAGATGTTCAGAGAACACAGCTAGACTATTGAGGTTCCATTCTGGCCCTCTAAGTATGAAGTCTGGTGAACCACTAAGCAGTGTTAATGTAGTGTGGTGTTCTCACAGCGGCGGCATGAAGCGTCATCAGCCCTACAGGCAGTCAGCAAAGCAGGTGATATCTTAGAGGATTAGCAGCCACTGGCCAAGTATACAGTGAAGGAAGGTGAGAGAGGCGGGAATTCTGTTCCGGTTCAGGGAATGGATTATATGCTAAGACTCGCCATCAAACGGTTTAAGGGAACAAGGGGTTTATTTTCTATTACGATTCCTAGTTACAGTTCTCAATCCAGCTTGACAGGAGAGCTCACACCAGCACCAGGGCCAAGGGAACTGGCCACATCATCTCCACATAACGGCCGAGAGAGGGACAATCCTTACTTGCCAGACCAGCGTGTCTGGACAAGTGTACACAAGGATGCCAACTCTCTGTATTTTATTCCAGAACCTAATCCCACCCACCATAGACTGGGCCTTTCCCAGGTTTGCTCTGGGCTTAACTCAACCACTAATTCTCTACAAATGTGCCCAGAGCTCAAACCCTCAGCTGTCAAATTGACACCTGTGCCTAACTATGACACTCGGAGTCAGGGATATGAGCTTGGGGAGTTGGGGGTACCATAGGCTTTGCTTTGGGTGGAGCCAGGTATGGTGGGACACAGAAGACAGGAGCTCGTGAGTGCATGACCATGAAGGCTTCGTTTTGATGGATGGAAGTTATGGACATTGCTGGTCTGATATTTTCTAAGTGTGGAGTAGAGAAGCTGCCGTGGTGATTTCGAACTTTGAAGGTGTGCCTGGTGGCCGTGGGGAGTATGGCTTGGGAGAAGAAGAGATCTGAAAGAATAAAACAGGCCAGAGGCCAAAGCGATCCAGGAGGGGGATGAGGATGGCGCTGAGAGAGCAGGGAGAGGAGGGAAGGTAAAGCTGGAGGAACAAACCTCGCTCGCTGTAGGCTTGCTGTAGGCTCTCAGGCCTCCTCAGCTCGGCCCAGTGCTACCTCGTGTGTTAAATCTTTGCTGTCTCGAGTTTAAGTACAAGGGTAAGAGTGAAGGATGCGCCATGGCATATGCAGCATGTGGAGCGGGAGGCGGCAGATGAGATTCAGGGCAAGTCCACTGATGCTATTTGATGAAGCCATTCTGTGGCTGGTAGGCCGCGGAGCCCCTTAGCAGAGTATCTGGAGACTGACTGTGTCCCCTGGGATGTGGCCTGGTGGCTGAGTGCTGCCTGACCCCCAGAACTGTCATTCTTAGCCTTTAGGCTTTGAAGCAGGCCCCGGGGAATGAGAGGAGAGGTGTCAGGCCTTGGCTGCGGCCATGGGTTTTTTTTGTTGCAAGGTCGCCATTGGAGCTTCTTGGTGTGTGGCTTTGGGCCTTTGTGTATTCTCATCTTTGTGCATGTCCTTGTGTTTTAAGCCTGCAGCTGGGGGGAGGGAGGGAGGAGGGGCGAGAAAGGCCGCCCTGCAGAAAGCTCCTACTCTGTAAAGTCTGGCTGATCGGGGACTGAACCCCCCCCACTTCCCCCCACCTCTACCCCCATGTTTTCTTGGTCTTAGAAGAAATCATGCACCCTGCAGGGAAATTCTCCAGCACTCAAAGGACTGAGGGGATTAGCTGATGGGTGATGGGTTCTCTTCCGGACAAAGTAGCTTCTGGTAAGTGAGTTAGAGCATCGTGAGTGACAGGGGTAACAAAGGGAAGCTGACAGGCCGCCCTGAGTGGGTCTGAAAGGGAGCGCGTGTCAGGAATGAGAAACTGACCTCTTCGCAGGCAGCCTCAGAAGGCAACAGGGTGGTGGTTCTGCCCTCTCTCCCGTAGGGAGAAGGCTTTAAGCCCGCTTCTCGTCCTTACCTGCTCTGCTTCCACAGCAGGTTGTCAAAGCCGTGGATGGCTGGCCCGTGTCCCATCCTGGGCCGAGTATTCTTCCCGGTTACTTTGTTAGTCTTTTATCCTGACAAAGGAGGTCACTGCTTGCTGTCAAGGTCTGATGCTTCGCAGTGGTCATGAGCTTCTGCTGAAGCCACCAGGAGTGGTATGGCCTCCCCCACGGCTGTGCCCCTCAGACCGTGGGTGACCTGCCTCTTCCTTTGCCCCCGATGCTGTTATCTGTGAGGGCCATGTTCATGTTCTGTTTACTATGTGTTACCTTGTGTTTCACCTTAGTTCTTGGAAGCTTCTGGTTATTTCATGGTTTTCCTTGTTCCACATGCACATTCTGTCTGTGGAAGGAGGTTGTTGGATGAGGAGGAAGGCGAAGATTCTAGAAAGAGTGGCAGAACAGGCAGCAGCAATTTTGCTTGGCATGGTCTTGCAGAAAAGAGAGTTGGAGTTAGGATATTCTAAAACAGTCACAGACCATTTTTCCTGGCCAAACAATTTCCCACTCCTGGCAGACTGGAATTTTAGAAAAGAAAAAGCCAGCGCACTTGAGAAGGAAAAAAGAACGTTACAGAGAGGTGTGGAGGAGGAATAACATATTGAAACTACTGAGATAAATAAAAGATAAAGAAAAAGCAGAATTGGGTGTGAAAGTGAAGCAGTAACGAGAAAAACCAAGTGAGGGCTTTGAACTGCTTCCTTCCTTCCTTCCTTCCTTCCTTCCTTCCTTCCTTCCTTCCTTCCTTCCTTCCTTCCTTCCCTCCCTCCCTCCCTCCCTCCCTCCCTCCTTCCTTCTTTCCTTCCTTCCTTCCTCTCCTCCTTCCTTCTCGGAGGAAGGGGTTGGGAGCTGGGAGGATGAAATTGCAGGCAGTGGTAAACGCTGCAAAAAGTGGAAGACAGTTTTGTGTTTGAATATTGGCTACCTGTATTTTGTGTGTGTGTACGTGTCTGTGTGTCTGTGTGACCATGTCTGTTTGTGTGTGTCTATGTTGTGTGTGTGTATGCAATCTGTGTGTGTTTGTCTCTCTGTATGCCTGCAGTGTGCATATGTCTCTGTATGTATCTCTGGTGTATGTGTGTGTGTGTGTGTGTGTGTGTGTGTGTGTGTGTGTGTGTGTGTGTGCGTGTGCGTGTGTGTGTAAAACAACCGTTATAGCAAAGCTGTCTGCAGTGTGGAATGTTTTTTTGGTTGTTTGGGGTTGATTTTAAGAACTCGGGCTGTATGTGACACTCGGTCCTTCTGAAGGAAGGCACCCTGGCCTTCCCTTGGATTAGAGCCAGGTCATAAAGCTTTGTCTGGCAGCGGCTGTCAGCAGCACATGTCTAGGGATTCGTGATTAGTAAGAAAGAAATGTTCATGGGGCTGCTCGGTGAAGAAAGAGAAACTGTTTCTTTTCTTGCCTGACTGCATACTGTTCATGAATTGATAAAGATGGGTAAGATACATAATTTATACTCTAACATAATACCATCCACTTGCCTGTTATCACTGAGGATGCAATGGAATGTTAGTGATCAAACAGCCATGAAGCTTTTTCATGCCATGCCTTGGGGCAACGCACTTAGCTCTAGCATGCTGTGCTTGTGTCACACACATCCCTCCCACTGTGGGCATATCTTGGAGAAATCCATTCAGAAAAGCCGCATGTCCCGTGAGTGGGTAGATGTGGATTGAATTCAGCTGCAGTTTCCATTTCTCAGGCAAGTGTCACACAAAACTGTTCCCATTTTCTGTGCTTCTATAATAGGGTTTCTGTGGTGTATTCGTTAAATAAAGTTGCAAACTGACTGGTTTGGCCACTCTTTTAAGTGAGGTTTTGATGTAAGTTCCAATAGTAGAGTATAGACAAAGGCTATAAATCCCTGCACGTGCGAGCTCCAATAGAAACGTGCAGGTTCATACCAAGTCCTGCAGTGTGTGCAAACTTTATGCATCTAAGTAGTAAGACAAAGTCGCAGAGTTTATGCTCAGAGATACTTCACGGGAAAGGTTAACCTGAAGTACTTATGACATTTCTTTATTCTTTTCTTTTTTTCTTTTTCCCTTCTCTCCCTTCTTCCCTCCCTCCCTTCCTTCCTTTCTATGTATATATGAGAAGGCACTTGAATATGTGCCTGCGGAGACCCAAGGGTGACATCAAGAATCATCCTAGATTGCTTGTTCTGGAGTTTTCTAGGCCCCACTGTTCAGGGCTAGAATTGCAGGCTGTTGTCATATGTGCCTGATGGGCGCTCAGGCCCTTTTGCTAGGCAAAGGCATTCTCCTCTAAACCATCTCCCCAGCCCTGCTTGTGATATGTCTGGGACATGGATTCTTTCAACCTTGTGAGGATGAGGTGAGAAGCCTCCCACCCAGTGACCTTGCTCAGGTTGTCCGCCAGTCGGACTGTGGATGTGGCTACATGTGTTAAGTGGGGCTCATCAAGGCCAAGCATCTCCTTCCTCCATTAACAGAGCAGCTGATGCACGGCTATTCGTTCACTCTGGCAGCAGGAACACAGTATCACAGAGTGACCTGTAAAAGGTGAGAAGTTATTTCTCCCAGTTATGGAAGCCGAGAAACATAGGATCAAAGTCCTGGCAAGTCTGTTGTCTGACGAGGGCCCTTTTTCTCATTCATAAACTTGTTCTTCTCTCTATGTTTTCATGCCCAAGGCATGGAAAACTTCTAGAATCTGTCACTCTGCGAAGACTTCAGCCTCGTGATCTAATCACCTCTCTCCTGGAACCATCCCATTGGGGTTTTGAGCATCAATTCTGGGGTACACAGACGTTAGACCCGTACTCCATTGTCACGGTTTGAATGTGAATTATCCCCCGCAGGTTCATGTGTTTGAATCTTGAGCTGATGTGAATGTTGGGAAGGCCGTGGCAACTTCCTTTAGGAGGTGGAGCCTCGCTGGAGGAAGGCAAGTCACAGGTGGCCGGGCCTGAGTGTGTTTCTTTTTCTCTGTCTCCAGTGATGACCGCTGGGATTTGGCCACCTCCAACTTCTGCCTCCAAGCCAAGCCTTCTACAACGTTTCTGCCATGATGAACCTGTATGTCCCCTCTGGGACTGCAAGCCAATAAATCTCCCCTTTCTTTAAGTTGTATCTGATTGTTACTTCACGGTGACACAGAAGAGTAACCACAGTACTCCTTCTAGTTAATGTATACAGCTTTATTATTATTGTTATTGTCACTATTGATAAGGGGCTCATATAGCTCAAACTATGTAAGGAAGCTTATTATATAGCCAAGGATTACCCGAGCTTCTGATTCTCCTGCTCTGTCTCCTAAGTGGTAGGATTATGGACATATCTTAAATACTACTCAGTTCATGAATTATAGAACTTTACTAGCTTTGTGTGAGCCCATACATAAAACCTTCAGTGTTGAAAGAGAGAAGAGTTTGAGGGCTGCCTCTCACAATGGGTCGAGCAGCTTCCAGCAACTTGGAGAGAGCATCGTGGCCCCCGAAGACCTTAAGTGACAGTCTGTGTTATGCTACTTCAGAGGATTGCTGAATGTTTTCTGGACATCAGCCCTCTCCTTTAGGGACTGTCTGCAACAGCAGCCACCTTGGTCCCTGTTCCTTCTGGGTTCAGTCATGTCAGACCTTCTGTTGGACGTATGTCCAGATTCATGGTAGCCACAGACACACATTTTCTTGTCACCTTCAGTGGGGTCTACCTTCAAAGTCCTCACCATTCTGCCAGTTTGGCAACTTCAACTGCCTTTCTGAATCACAGCTGCACAGTTGGGAATGAATATACTTTCCTCAGATATACTCACTGGCTCTTAGAATGCATATTTGTTTCATGTGTATATTGGAACAAGGACTGTTCGTTGCATAGTCTTTATATTTCAGGTTAAAATGTAAGTTTGAAAAAGGATACCATGTGCATTTTCTCAACTCTTCCCTTATTTAGCAGATCACAAAACTCATACTACACACTGAATAAATATCTAATAGAGACGATTGGGTAAAAGGAAGAATTGCAAGAAGATCTATTCAGATGAGTCCTTTGTCTGGAAGAAATGAGCCCCATTGTACTACTGAGGACTTAAACCTTGGCTCTGTCTAGCCCTAGTCACCACCTTCTCTGCCCTAGTTCATCTGTCTGGTGAGGCTGAATTGTATGCTGCAAGAGTCTAGTGAAATGAGGGGGTACATCAAGTTGTAAATGACCAGAATAAAAAAAGAAAAGCCACACTGGCCCATCTGCCCATGGAAATAGGTAGAGAATATGTTTTGCAGCTCTGGCAGAGTGAACTATTAGCAAAGGCAACCCTTTCCCTTTTTTTAAGAAAAAAGAAGTGAGATAGCACTCTGAATTGGTCTTGCATTTTCTTGTGTTTGTATTTTGTGTATGTATGCTGGCAGGTGTGCAGGTCTGCAGGGTCAGAAGTCATCCTGGATTGTTCTTCCTTTTATCTTGGGGCAGGGTCTCTCTGTGAGGCCCAGATCCCACCAGAAGGGGGCAGCTTGCTGCGGGGAATCCCTAACCTCTGCTTTATGAGGCCGGGATTGCAGGCAGGCCACCATTTGCGGAATTTATATGTGTTTTGGGGATTCAAATTGTCGTCCTCTTCCGTGTGTGGCAAGCGCTTTAGACCGCAGCCATGGTCACAGCCCGGCGTGGTGTTTGTTACATTCAATGTGAGGTGAACTGGACTAATAGTTGGGATTCCAGGAAATAGGTGATTCCATTTCCAAATAGCTGGGGAAGAGAATCTGACATGAGGGCCTATAGTCTTACAAATTTCTGATACTAAACACTGAATAAATATCAGTAAAAGGAAGAGTTGCAAGAAGGTATATTTAGATGAGTCCTTTGTCTGGAAGAAATAAATCCCATTGTTACAAACAATGTTACAGAAAGAACTACTTTCTATTCCGGTTCAGTGCCCTCCTCAGAACAAGCAGACAAAAAGCTCTAATTTTTTGCTTGCTTGACAATTTAACATTAGATACCTTCTCAGAAGCAATTTCTACTTTGGGTTGTTAAAAAAAAAAAATCCTTCAGCCATAAAGGTAGTCATGTACCAAAGCCTAAAGGAAATTGCAACAGGTCTAAAATAAAGTCACTTCACTGTGTCCTTTGTGTCTTTATGACCACTGATGGAGAAATGCTGTGGATTTGCCGTGGGCACCGCCTCATGTGCCATTGTGTAGCTGAAGGGCAGCTTGGCCCACTGGGGAGCTACAGATACAGGACACTGGGGAGCAACAACATTTGGGGAATGAATTAGTGTTGAAACTTCGCTGCTACTCCTGAAGCATTTTAATAAGTCTGTTTTTTATGACTTTAGGTAAACATGTCAAGCATTTCTTTAAAAGCAGAATGAATTTTGTATACATGAATTAATGAGTTGCTTAGAGTGTCAATCTTGAAATCTAAGGACCTGTCAGTAGAACCCAGACCTTTCATATAGAATATAGAGTCCTGCGTTGTTTGATATACAGCTTATATTAAAACATTAGTTGAGAGAGTTGATATTTAGAGAAGGTAATTTACGAGGTAGTCGGTATAATGCACTGTTTGAATATGTTAGGGTCAGTCCTAGGACACTTGCACAATGTTATCAAATGCCTTGTGACCCCTCACAGAATGGCTCCAGGATATTTCCTTCGTGTTAGGATGCTGAGTTTTGTTGTCTTTTTTTTTTTAAAGCAAGTTTTATTATTTATTTATTTATTTCTGAGAAAAAGAAAATGAGAGAGAACAAGTAAGCAGGTTCCTACTACAGTACACATGTGGAAGCCAGCGACAACGTTCAAAGTCAGTTCTGTCCTTTTTACCACGTAGGCTTTGGGATCCAACTCAGGTTACCAGGTTACCACACGGGTGACTTTACCCATGGAGCCATCTCATAGCCTCAGGCCTCTGAGATCTACTAAATAGTGAGCTGTGACTTACGGACTCCTTTAAGAAATCTATATTTGCATTTTTGCGGCCACGTTGTTGAGGACATTCAATAATGCAGTGGAAATCTTTTTTTATTTCACACGTTGCTCTGGTAAGAAGTGTCTTATGAAGATGTGATCTTCTGAGAAGCAGAGATGTCTACCTTCTAGATAATAGATTTCTGTGGCTCTCTCTTTGCCTCAGTTTCTAGTTGGCCTAAAAGCCAGTGTTGCTTTGTTGCAGCAAACCATCTGTGGTGCCTCTCTTATGGTTAAAGACTTTTTTTTTTTTCTATTTCAAATGCAGTTCAATAGTCTTGGCAAAGGAAAAGTGCCAGGGAGTTAGTTGTAAACAGTTTCTGAATATTTTTGAAGGGTGGTTTTCCTTCTGCATTAAATTAAAGGATTTCATAGGAAAGAGTCCATGCTATCTATCTGGGGCATGAACAGATTGACTCTAAGCACCCTCTCTCAAGTTTGCCCTGCAAGGGCTTGATTGGATCACATCTAATACCTCTCCTATGTCGCCTCGGTTGTCTAGACCAGCAGTGGTCCCTAAATGTCTGTGTGGTAAAGCTTGGGACTGCTGGAAGGTCGGAAAAGGTGATGTCTGGTGGAAGGATCTAGATCATCGGGATTGTGCCCTCGCAGGGACAGGCGGCATCTGGGATTTTACTGTCCCACGGTTTGCTCTGACCTGCCTCATTCTCCCACCAGGCGTGAGCTACCACAGACCTAGCTCAACAGGACCATCTGAGCATGAATCAAAACCTCAAGCTGGGAGCCAGATAAATTTTTTCTCCCCATCAGTTCATAATCTCAACTATTTGTTACAGTAACAAAAAACGGGATAATAGAGTTGCCATGACATTAAAGGTGGGGTATTTTCAGAAGCAGATCTGAAACTTCCAGAAGAAAACATAAATAGTAATCAAGATACAGGACTGGAGAGATGGCTGGGGGGTTAAAGACTTTGGCCTGCAAGGAGAAAGACCTGAGTTTGGAACCCAGATTTCATATAAAAATGCTAGGCAGATATGACAGGGGCCTACACTTCTGGCCCTAGAATCTGGAGTCTGGGAAACCCCAGAGCAAAGCAATGAGATAGAGCAATCCAGGGTGATTCCTGATTTCACTCTTCCTCCATAAGCACCCACACACTCAAGTGTCCTGTGGTATGCACCACACACACACACACACACACACACACACACACACAGATACACATGTGTACACAAGAAATCAAGGTGTAGATGTAGGCAAAAACTTTCTGCAAAGACTCCAGTATTGAAAGATAACCCTAAGAATGGACAATATAATTACATGACACCTTAAATATCTCTGCACAGCAATGGGAACAGTCAGTAGAGTGAGGAGACAGCTTGCACAAGTGGAGAAAATCTTTGTCAAGTATCCACCAGGCTGAAAATTAATACTTAGAATCTGTAACCAACCCTGAAAATTAAATACCCCAATATATATATATTTCAAGGCACATTTAATTTAATATCAAGAGTGCAATACAAAAGGCCCGAATACAATGAAGGAACACATTCCCCCATCAACACCAATGACAATGCTATTAACATGTGCCTGTGAGATGAGGGTTTACTAAAGAAAAAAAAAAAAGAAAGAAAAAAAAGATGGAGTCTAATCACAGCCAATATCCTTATATAGTCTAGTTGTGAAATGAATGTTAATAATGCTTCAAACATTTTTAAACCTAAAGTTTGAGACCACACCTTTAGGATTGTACATTCCTCAGCATTATCTACAGTTCTGCAACCATTCAAAGAACAAACCATTGATAAAAACCACATTGATTTAAGGCTCTATTATGTAATACAAGAGCCCAGAGCTAACTGGTTAATTGTATTTGTACTGGTATCTGGAAATACCCCAAAATATTATCCAATCAATCAATAAATGGGCTAACTGTTTAAATAGACAGTTCTCCAAGGAAGAAAAACAAATTACCAATCAATATTTGAAAAAGTGATCAACATTCTTCGCTAATAAGGCCATGTAAATCGAAACTATCTTGAGAGTCCATCTCACCACAGGGCTAGTGGCTGTCAAGAAAACACAATAACAAATGCTGTAGACTGATACGGTCTCTATGGAATCGTGGCGATTCCTCAAAAGACTGGAAATACAACTCTTGCCACCGTGTAGTCTAGCTGTCACTCCTGGGTGTGTATCCAAAAATCATCGTATCACAGAAATACTGTTTTATCCATGTTTGTGGTAAGTAAAATAAACCAGACTCAGAAAGGTGAGTGTCATACATTTACTCTTACATGCAGAACATGGATTTAAATTTACTTATGCATGTGTGCGTGCGCGCGCACGTGTGTGTGTGTGTGTGTGTGTGTGTGTGTGTGTGTGTGTGTGTGTGTGTGTTATGAGAATGAGAAAGAAGTCTGAAGGGAAAACTTGGGAGACAGGGAGAGCAAATAAAAACAAGACGTAATTATATGTACGTTTGGAAAGTGCCCCAGTGAAACCAAAGCCATTTGTTTGTATGTTTACCAAAAAAAAAAAAAAAAAAAAAGCATAGAATTTTTTTTCCTTTTTCAAAAGAAATTTCACAGGCATGTTCACTTTTACCACATCCCTGCTTTATCCAGTTCATTTGGCTACTGAGAATAAGTTTCTAGTGTGAGTGGAAAGGAAGGTGAATTCACAGGCCAAGTGGGAAAGGTGAGGGTCTTACTTATGCTGCTTGTGACAAGCAAATATCACCTATGAGAAAGATGTAAGTCGACAGATCCTCCCTTGGGTGAGGCTGCAGTTAGACCCCACTTCTGCTGTGGCGAGTAGGGTCTTCAGGCCATTGGGGAAGAACTCGATTGTTTGCTGAAGGGATTTTGTTCAGGTTTGTTGATAGGAGTGTTTCTCTCCAACTGTTTAGTATCAGTGGATTGTGGATACAGCTCATTTCATTCAGTTGATATGTATCATGGTTTGAAATGTGAGTTGTCCCCCAATGGCTCAGTGTTGAATCTTTAGTTGTTTGGGAAGGTCATGGCACCTTTAGGAGGTGGAGCCTTGCTGGAGGAAGGCAGT
Source organism: Typhlomys cinereus (assembly GCA_023101885.1). Taxonomy (NCBI): domain Eukaryota; kingdom Metazoa; phylum Chordata; class Mammalia; order Rodentia; family Platacanthomyidae; genus Typhlomys; species Typhlomys cinereus. Next base: position 2,600,669 of record JALPQD010000104.1, read on the forward strand.
CACAGGGGGGAGGCCTGGAGGTTGGTTAGCCCCTACCCTGCTTGTAGTGTGCAGTGAGCAGTTTGCAGTTCTCAGCCTCCTTAATGGATGTAACTTAAGCTGCCTCCAGCTTCTGCCAGCCAGTCATGTCTTTTCCACCCATAAAGGATTGTGTAACTGGAACTGTAAGCTAGATAAATATTCCTTTTCTTGCTTGACTTAGAATGGCATCTTACAGCAACAGAAAGAGTAACTGCTACAGTATAGATCCGAAGAGTTGTAAGAGCCTCATGTTAGTGAATAAACTTATATAAACTCATTTACTATCTTTAAACTCATATAAAGGGAAGTCCCTTTATTCATGAGAATCCTGCCAAGAGTCACTTTGTGCAGTCGCCCTTACCATGGGCATTAAGTACCCATGTGGAAGGACAGAAGGAAAGAGCACAAAGGAGATTTAATTTGTATGAAAGACTCAGTTCCTCTAACTACACTATCCTTCAAACCCAGAATAGATTATCACTCAACCCTGCTCTGATAAGAGTCTTTTTACACCATCTCTGTGCTGGGCTCATGTTAATAAAACAGCAAATGCTTACTGGATGTTTATTGTGATCCAGGGGTTAAGTTCAGAGATACATCATTTAAATCCTTGGGTTAGATCTGTCTGGTACTATAGCACACACACTACACATACCTCACACACACACCTTCCCCACTGCAAGGGAACCATTGTGGACCAGACTGTGTACTTACACACCTTTTTTTTTAAGTGAGTTTTAATTTTGTGATTCTTTTTTTCCCTGCTTTTACAAGCATATTGATTACTTCCTCTCCTCTCCCTTTCTTCCGCTCACCATTCCTTCCCACCCCTCCCACCCTTCACCTGTATGCCTGTATGGACGCAAGCTTCACTCTGGCTTGTCTACTCCTGTGGGGGCTCAGGTCTCCTTGAACACCTCTTTTTTTTTTTTTTTTTTTTTTTTACTATCTTTTAAACCTCATGGCATGTGTGTGAAGTCCCTATAGGTGGAAGAAGTAAAATTAGCTGTTCTTGGCCACATGACTGGCAAACAATGGAGGCTGGTCTCAGAGCAAATGTGATTCCAAAGTGTGTAGAGTTACATACCTTTGTAACTTCCCTGTGTTTATGTATGTCTGCTAGATGCTAGCTCCCTGAAAATCAAGTCTGCTTTATGCATCTTAAAAACATAATTAGTTTTTTAAAAATTCCTTGACAATTTTAGCTATGATGCCCTGGCATAGTAGGCTCTTAATTAGAATGAATGGAGTAGAAAGGGTGGAGGTTGTGGTCAGAGAGACCTGAATTCTGCTGTTTTCTGGCATGGATAGGCTTTCCACTTCGTTAGCACTGTCTCAGCGGGGGCAGTAGCCTCCGCCCACTCACCCCACAGGGCTCATAGGCCAATGAGGAAGAGATCATGGTGGATGCTACGGAGCTATGTTTGTCTTAGGAAGGAGGCCATGGATTACTGGCTTTATATGTATTTCACGTTCAGGATTGTTTGAGACCAGGGTTTCTCAACTCACTGAAATATTTGGAAAATAATCTTCCCATAGCAAGAATATATTTAAGTCATACAAGGAGGAGAAAAATGCTACAAGATAATTATGGTACATATTTATGCACATGCATATTAAAATATAATTATGGTACATATTTATGCACATGCATCTTAAAAACATGTGCACAGACACAATCATGCACACACACACACAGAAAGAGAAAGGGAGAGCGATGGGGATTCTAGCTGGGTGGAAAGACACCTTCAGCGAATAGCCAGGCAAGACTGCTACGCTCAATAGAGCTTAGACTCTGCTTTTCCTAGAACTGTACTTCGTCTTGTCTCCAGACCTCAGTTTCTCTGGGTTGGGCTGGCAGGACACGCTGGATTCAGGCAGGTGTGTGCACTGCAGCGACTGAACTCTCTTCTTGTGGTGCTTTCAGTAAGCAGTCTTACAAGCAGTCGGACCTGAGAGACCACTTCGATCCTCAAGCTTGCTGGAGCATTTACCGCTGATTCATTGGCTCTCATTTCCCTTTGTAAAACTAGTAAGATATTTTACTGGAGTGCAATTTCAGAGTTTTCCTTAAGACTCTCTTTCAGGACTATTACTACTTCCAAAAGTCTTTTGGTGCTGAGAACGCGCCTGCCGATGGGTCCCATGTTCTGCAGGGCATTGCTCAGCGCCATGGTGACATGGAGCAGGTGCCACTGTCCCCTTTTTACAGCAAGTCTAGAAGGGGAAGGGAAGCCCCTTAAGGGACATGGCAGAGCATGACTTACACTTTCTCTAGGAACCGAGCTGCATTCCATGTGTGACTCAGTGCCAGGCTGGTGCTCTTAGGTAACAGGCAGGCCATGTTCTTGGCAGAAGAAGAAATGCTGGCAGGGAGGTCAACATGATTGCCGGTAGTCAGTAGCTATTTAGATATAAATCCTGCTTCCCTAGATCCTCCTCTTGTCACTACAAGTCACTTAGTGACTTGAATATCAGCCCTGCTTGTGAAAGCTACAAGCCATCCTGAAATCCTGCATCATTCCAGGTCTGCTTGAGGAGAATGACTGTGACATGTGCTGAAAGAGGAAAAGAAGGAAACCACAGATGAAGGGTGGTGTCCAGGTGCCTGCTTCTTCAAGGAAAGTAGAAAGCACAGTTGGGTGATAAAATTCTCTGTAGCTTTAGCTATAAAGCCAGCCCAGCCCCAGTCGTCCTGTGTTACCCAGGTGTAATGGTTACTCTTAACTATTGCTGTGAGAGAGCACCCAAAGTCGATCAACTTAAGAGAGAAAGGGAGGTTTATTCAGCTTACGGTTCCAGAGGGAAGGGACAGTCTCTCAAAGCAGAGGCGGCATGGCTGGCTGGCCAAAGCTGGAGGAGGCTAAGTCACTGCAGACATCTTGGAAGCTGAGAGCTGCAGACTGCTTGCTGCAAAGGCAGACTTCTCCTGGAGGTGGGGTGGGACTCATCCATCTCAAGGCCCACCCCTTGTAACTGCCTTCCTCCAGCAAGGCTCCACCTCTCAAGGTGCCATGACCTTGCCAAATGGGGGACACATTTCAAACCATGACATTCCACCCCTGGCCCCCACAGGCTCATTGCCATCTCATTATGCAAACCATAGTCAGTCCAACTTTAAAAGTCTTCATAGACTACACTGGTAGTCCCAGTAGTCCAAAAGTCCAAAGTCCAAAGCCTCCTGTAAAATCAAAATACAAGTAACATACTTCTAACATGCCATGACCTTGCTAAACACATGAGACTGTGGGGGACACATTTCAAACCATGACACCAGGAGTGAGAGTTCCGTGGGGGAGCCACTTTTCTTTCTAGGACATAGGTAGTTTATTACCACATGGTTTCATGGATCAATTGTTATATCTAAAATGAAGACTGCAAGATGGTTTACAAGAATTTTTTCCAAATTTATCTGCCTTGAATCTGAGGTCTATTCCCCCATCACTACTGGTGACTTTGATTTCAGCCCTGTTTGTGGAAAGTGGTTCAAGGATCAGGCAGTGTCTGAACTTGTCGTCCCCTTTTACAAATAGAGTCATGGGGCAAAATTCAGTGTTGATGCTGATCTTCTTCCTTGATCTCTCCCAGAGATCTAGAAGCGCACTGCCTGCCATTTCTTCTCGACTCTTCTCTGTAATGTCCTCATCTCTGACTGACAGGAACATCCCATATTTTAATTATGACGATACATTTTTGTTTTGACCCACATTTTTTTAAATCGATTTAAAAGGGAAAGAAGCTAACATTTGATTAACCATCATCGGGTTAGAATACAAAATCCTTTATTTTTGAGATTGATAAAGTAGATCCTTTCTGAGAAAGAAAACTCAGTGTTTGGAAGTTTCATCTGTCAGAATGGCTTCAAACCTCCCATTCGGTGTTGGAACACTCCTTTGTGATGACTCGTTCTATCTGTCTGTCTGCCTATCTGTCATGTCTGTCTGTCTCCTGGTTTTATTCCTAATGCTGGTTAAACATCTTCCCAAATCCTCAGGATGGCCTCTCCAGATTCTCTCCTGCATACTCAGTTATCTTTTTGGCAGGCACCACGCTTATCCCTCTCACTTGCTTGGAAAGACGATGAATAAAAGCCAGTATTCCATTGCACCAGGCTTCATACTTTAAGAAAAGAAAGAAAATTGCAGTAATAGATGAACCAGGCAAGTGGAGGACTTCAGATCTGCTCCAAGTTTTATTTAGTTTCCCTGTAAGCAGTCAGTTTAGATGTGATAGACAAAGTTAAGAACCTGTCTTCAAAGTTTTCCATTCTTCTTATGAAATATATCATATTTAGTCCACATTAATCTAAGGATAACATCCTAAGTTGCCTTTCTGTATGTCTGTGGCAAAAAATTCTAAGAGGCCGACTCCATATGTTGAGTATTTAAGAGCTCATCTTGGCCGATCATTTAGCTAGTGGGATTCATTGCCCAGTGTCTGCACGTACAATAGCACGTGTGTAAGCTCTGACCACGTCTTATCCTGGTGGCTTGCACAGTGCCTAGTTGAGTGGTTAGATTGGTTGAATGTTGGTTAGCGAAGTTGTTTTGTTAAAGCCACAAACCTTGCAAGCAGAACCATCACAGAGCATTCTGAGCCCATGTGGAATCTTCTGGAGTGTGTGCTTGGGGAGTATTCTGTGGCCCTCCGGGTGGGTGGGCAAAGTGGATATGAGACGAAGCAATCTGGCCGGGGTTGTGCTGAAAGCTCTTATTGATATGGGATTAGTCTCGGCGGAGACAACTGCTCTGTCACATGGGCATCAGGGATGGAGAGGATGAGGCGGGCGGCCGGCGGGGGAGGGGCCGGCGCTGAGTCACTGAGTTCATTAAGAGGCTGGAGAACAGGAGGCAGCAGGAGAGACAGCTCTGGATGGTGCGGCTGCCACACCCACACACACGCCTCAGGTAAGCTTGCATCTGCTCCATGCTGGGCACAGGAACCCGGAGACTGTGGACAGGGAAGGGACGGAAGAGTCCACTACCACCCTGCCTCCACCCGACACTTCAGGTTCAAAGCTGATATGTTGGAACCCTAGCATTTCCTGGGATCCCTCCTCCCGGGTCCTGAGTGCTGGCCTGTCTGTACAAATGGCGTGGTCACCAGGATGCCCTGGCTCGGTCGGTCAAAAGTTCTGTGTGGGAACTGCGCGAGTGTTTGTGAGCAGCCAGCAAATGACATTTTGACAGATTGGATGTAATGTAAAGCCATGTTGAAACTTGACAATGAACCGCATTGTTGATATGGGTGAGAAAAAGAGGGTTGAGAATGTGTTGTCGTGCTCCTAGGCACTTACAGTTCAGAAGTCTGAAGTGTCTATACTGCTAGAAAAGTACCCCAAATGAGGGCATACTGTTGACTTCATAAGGCTTCATAATTCATTAACTATGAATCCTGCATTGTACATCCAGAGGCGGTTAGAGGGACAGGAGATTGGGGCAGAGGTCTGAAAGTGCAATAAACTCCATAAGCAAAGTGGATAATGACATGCTGTTTGCAAGGTAACATGTGTGTCCTTGCCTGGTCTGTATGGCTAGTGCGTGTGATTTTAGGTTCCCTTGACATGACTGTAAGTTTATCTGAGGACTGTTAATACATAAACGTGTCCCCAATGGAACTACAAAGGCAAGCCTGCAGATAAAATGTGTATGTATTCCATTGTTTGAAAAGATCAGAAGCTGAAGATGGGTTAGCTAGAGAAAACCTTTCAAAGTAAACTGCCTGTTAGAGTTACCAGCACAGGCTATTTATTAATTCTCAAGATTAAAAAGTAGCTTCCTGAACCAGGCAACTTTTTTTTTCTGTTTTTAAAGAAACTAAGGAAAGGCATTTTCCATTGAGGCTGCCTGGACAGAGCACAGTGGTTGTATTATTTTTTGAGCTTCCTCCCCTCTTCTTTTTAAAATTTCTTTTACAAAAGTGAACGTTGCACTGTGTTCACCACAATTTATAAATGTCGAAGGCAAGAAAAGCAGCTGATTGTCTGCTGCAGCCAAAGTAGGGCGTTAGAAACAGGGTACTGAGGTGCAGCAGGATCAGAGAAGATGGAATACTGTGGGGTGAAGCAAAGTTCTGGCCGCTTGCTTGAGTGTGGAGCCAGTAAGAACTGGGAGGGCAGTCATTCCTGACTTTCCCAGTCTCAGTTAATTTCCAGGCAAAATCTTGTTGGGTTTTAGTCTATCCTTTCAGCAGAATGAGGCATTTAAGGGGAAGTGTGTCTTGGGCCAACCTTCCTGCTTAATTAAATGCCTTACTTAAGAATATTTGAACTTGAGGCTAGAGAGATGGCTGAGGGTTAAGTCTCTGCCTTGGAAGTAGAAGGTCCTGAGTTCAGATCGTGGATCCCATGTAAAAACACCAGGCAGAAATGGTCACAGCCTATGGAAGGCAGAGCCTGGGAAACTCCAGAGCGAGTAAAGAGGAGGTAGAAGCAGTCCAAAGTGATTCCTGAAGTCACACTTGTACCTCCACAGGCACACAGAGAGCCCTTTGATACACACAGACATACAGACAGACACACACCCACACACCCACACACCACACACAAAAAATAAAAATAAAATAAAATAAAATGAGAGAGTATTAGAACATTAGGGCCGGGAAGATAACAAAGTGGTTAAGTCTCTGCCTCATGAGCAAAAGGACCTGAGTTGAGATCCCAGGTCCCATGTAAGAATGCTGGGCAGAAATGGTGGTGGCCCTTACCTGAAAGGACGCGTCTGAGAAATCCCAGAGCAGCTCAAGTAGGAGGTTGAATAATGCAGGATGATTCCTGAAGTCACCCTTGTGCCTCTACAGGAACGCATAGTGCCCCTCACTACCACACACATGCTTATGAGAGAGAGAGAGAGAGAGAGAGAGAGAGAGAGAGAGAGAGAAAGAGAGAGAGAGAATTAGAACATCTGAAGTAGGAGTATATTTCTAATTTTTCAAGTTTTCATAAATTAAAAATAAATATCAAAAGCATGAGTTATGAAAAACAAGGAATTTGTTCAGCAGAACTCGTAACTGGAGGGAAAAAGTAAAAGCCAGTTAATTCTTGTTTTTTTTTTTTAACAGTCACCCAAGGATTAGGATTTCATCTAAATTGGGGTCTAGGCCTGTGGAGGATTACAACTGGTCACTTGTCTCTAATGCTAGAGTCGTGCATATAGAAGGAAATGCCAGCAACTCTGCCCTCTGTGTAACAGGTTTAGCCTAAGAATTAGGTGAGCATTTCATTTTATGCTGCCGTCCTCCAAGTAACCTGTGGATGATCTACTAGCCCAATGTACACTCTTCAATCAAATCAGTTTAGGCATGTATAGAGATTTAGCCTGACAAAAACTCTTCCATTTTCCTAGCTATGTGGAGTACAATGTTAGTTCCCTGTGAGCTAAGGGATCTTTGTCCTTACTTAGGAAACTCTGGGCAACTGGCCAGCACCCCCACATAGTCTGTAAACTGTCACTCATGATCCATTTTTAAAATTTTTGTTGCATGCGTGTATGTGTGTGTACACGTGTACACAGGCATGCGTACAAGAGGGCACTTGAGTGTGTGTGCTTGTGGAAACCCAAGGGACATCAGGAATCATTCTGGATTGTTCTACCTCATTGTTTTGCTCTGGGGTTTCCCAGACTCTGCCTTCCAGAGTTGGAATTATAGGCCTCTACCATTTCTGCCCAGTGTTTTTGTGTGGGATCTAGGGGTGAACTCGGATCTTTTTTTTTTTTTTTTTTTTTTTTTTTTTTTTGCTCAGGAGGCAAAGGCTATAACCATCTCCCCAGTCTTTGTGATATGTTTTTAAATTCCTCTCTGTTTCTGAGGATTTTTTTTTTTCACCTCTAAGATGGGTAGGTTTGCCTTTTGCTTTTTGGTGCTAGGATCCAACTCAGGGCCTTGTTCCAGCCACTTTTGCTTCCTTTTAAAGTTCTGTAGTTCTGGGCTAGAGAGATGGCTCAGGGGTTAAGACTCTGTTTGTAAGCACAGGAACCTGAGTTTAGATCCTGGGTCGCCACAGAAAAATATCAGGCAGAAATGGTGGTGGCTTGTACTTCTGATCCTAGTGAAAAATCTGAAAGCAAAGCAAAAAGGATGTAGAAGCAATCCAGATGATTTCCAAAGTCACCCTTGGTCCTCCACAGGGACACATAGTGCCCTCTAATACACACACACACACACACACACACACAAATAAATTTTCTTAAGTTTTTTAAAATTTTAAAAAATTATTTATTCAGTTGTGCGCATGTATGTATGTGTGTGTGTGTAGAACACAGACGAATTTGGGAACCACCATGGACGCCTCCACCTCCTCCTTGCTTACTCTGCCCCAGGATTCACAGAATCTGCCCTACCAGGATCAGAAACACAGGCCGCCCCCACCCGGCATCTATGCGTGGGGTCTAGGATCCGAACTCAGGACCTTCCCCCTGCAAGGCAGAGGCTTAACCCCTGAGCCACCTCTCCAGCCCAATTTTCTTAAGTTTTAATCCAACATTTCTGCATGTCTGATGTGGGGAAGAAGTTGAATCAACTCACTGTGTTCTGTGGATCTGAGGTCTAGCCTGACTCCGTGGAACTAGGAAGTTAGTTCTGAAACATTTCTTTGAGTCGATGCTGCTAGTCTTGGTCACCACATGTCACTGAGCAGAAAGCAGGGGCTGATTATCTGTCTTCACTCCTCATGCCTTTTCATCTGCTCATGGTAGCATCAAGAAGAGTCAGATTTGTCCCTAGTAACAACCTCCACGCCTGCACATCATCCTTCTGACCCAACTTTTCTGACACCTGGCTTTTCATCAGCCTAGACTTTACCTGTCCACTCTCCTGTCTGGCTGTCTTTTTAAATTAATATAGGAGATTTCCTCCCCTTTTTCGACATCTCTTCCTCTGTCATGGCCTGCTGTCATGTGCGGACCTCAAAGCTTCAGTGCAGTGTTTCCAGCCAGGATTTCTGCTTCCCGGATAATGCTTTAATTAGCATAGCTAATTTTTAAAAAGTGATGCTTCTTTTAGGAACTAGACACCCATCTATATCCTGAACACAGTGGCTTCCTTTTTCAAAGTGTGGATGATGATCCTACCAGACTTTGATCCTTCTGCTTTTTGTGACTAAATACCTGAGAAAATTAGCTGAGATGAAGAACCATTTAGGCTCACTGCTTTGGAAGGTTTCAGTCCACTGGTTGGCTGGCGCCATTAATTGGGCGAATGAGACACAGTGAGTGTGTCATGATGAAGCAGAGACATGTACCGCTGGGCAGCTAAGAGCACAGGGGACAGGACAGGGCCAGGGTTAAGTTCTGTCCTTCTAAGGCATGCTGGACACTTAGCTCAGAATGCATCAATCGATCCATTGATGAAATTATTACAGATTCAATCGTTTCTCTTTTTTTTACTTTTTTAATACATTTTTTATTATTATTTCAGCTCATACAAACTTAATAGGTACACCAGTTCCCTCCCTCCCTCCTCCTCCCCCCGAACCCCCTGTTCCCCTTCCCCCATCTATATCCTGAACACAGTGGCTCATTTCTTAAAAACCCAAGTGCCAACCAAGTCTAAAGGGATCAGTCTCTTATGGGGACAGTTTTAAATCCAAATTATAAGATGGTCTCCCTTGGCAGTTGGAGTTAGCCTCCCATTTGCCTAATAGGTTCACTTTCGTTTACTCTTGTGTGTGAGGATTGACTCTTTAGAGATTGCTAAAGCCGTACAGCATGGTGGCTGGCTGCATCCATCCGAGGCCGCTGCCTGTAAGCCGGTCAGAGCGCTATTGGAGGATATGCACAGATAACTTCTCAGGTGAGTTGTCCTGAGTTGCATAGTGGAAGGCAGCTTTTTCCCACAAGCTCTTCCAGAGAATAATCAATGGTACTCATCTGAAGGTGATGTGCAAGAAGCTAAACGTCAGGTGGCTTTTCACACTGTGACCTTTTCACACCGTGACCCTACAGGAACTGTGCGTACCTCAGTCTCGACGTCTCATTTCCTCCTCTCTACTATTAGGGCCTTTGTAAGGAGTTCTTACTTAATGAATTTGAAAATGCAAAGCCTTCAGCCAGATTTACTCATTCAATGCAAGCTTTGCAGCCAGGCCCTACAGCTCTTATGGCTTTGACAATGTCTTACACCTACATGTATCCAGCAGAATTGTGGCTCCTGTTTACCAGCTGGGTAGTGGTACCACCATGGTTATCAGAATCATTGCTGTCAGCTTTTTGGTAAGCAGAAGAATGTGCCTTCTTACCTAGCACCTGTCTTGGGAATCTGGACACCACACAGCTATGGCTGTTGAGTTCAGGATGGGAGCGGGCTATCCAGAGACAGGAGGCTGAGGTATAATGTAACAAGCGGGCACTGATGCAGGCTGCACTGCACTTCCCATCTGAGTCCTGGCCGCCTTGGCTCTAAATAATTAATGCATGACTCCTTTTCCATGCCCTTTCCAAAGCTCTGGGACCAGCAGAGGCTCTTTGTGGCTGGGTTTTTACTCCTTCCTACTTATGCGTCTTTGAGTGGCGTTGGAATCATGAAGGAGTGCTACCAACCAGATCTAGTGATGCTCCGCTCCTGATATCTTTGTTCTTAAACTTGCTCTGAGCACGCAGAGACAGTCCAGGGATCTGGTGTGTATGTTCGGACCTGTCCAACCTGGTGTTAATAATTTCTCTTAACAAGGATCTCATAAGATCTATTCTCTTTGGGTCACAGACGTACATGTGTGCTCTTTTGTGAGTATGTTTTATTGCACATAGTTTCCTACACACAAAGCTCCAACGACCCTGGATATAGAATCCTCCGCTTGCTAAACTTTGAAATCTCCTGGGATCCTCCAGTCCTCAAAATAACCAGTGAGTGGAGGGAATTCCTTATTCTTACTGACTTAAAAAATGAAACCAAGGAAATACCCGGGATCCCAGAACCATGAGAGGTGATAATAGAAATGCGAGTGCCCTAAGTAATGCTCTCTTGTTACTGATCGCAAAACAATGCTACAAGGACTAAATGAGATGTATAAGTAAGGACTAGCTGAATAACATGCAGCAATGCTGTCTTGTTTGTGGTATTCATTTGGGCTTACGCTTTTATGTTTTAAAATACAGGAACTCAGGAAGACGCAGTCTAGTCTTGTCGAAGAGACAAGACTAGAATTTGTTTTGAGGCAGGGATACTGTTGGTAACCTTGTGAGATAAGTAAGGCTGAGTGTGGCATCAGTACAGGCGGGGATAGTGTGACTGACTATACTTGACAGAGGGGGGAGTAGCAGTGAATGAAGATGCTGCAGGATGGCTGGTTGGGGCCGGATGTTCTGGACCTTGTAAGATCCTATGTAGTACAGATAGACTAATACTTTGCAAAATTCTCCTAATGTAAGGTTTCTGACAGACTGCTGTTTATCCGGAGGCCGCAATGTACAATCATTGTAGCGTGGTAGGTAGCATTCCTGGGAACTGCCCAGTAGATACTGCCCAGTAGAACTAACCATCCCAGATCTTGTCATACATCCCGAGAAGTCTGCAGATTCAATTGTAAAACACAATTGCATTGTAAAAACACAAAAATATTTCTAGACATTACCAGATGTCTCCAGGGACAAAATTGCTCTTGGATGTGATGTATGGCCCCCCAATAAAGCATGATTATACCCTTCATCTAATAAGCATATCATCATCCACGGTAACCCCCCCAAGGGGTGATAAGCTAAGAGCTTTCCAACCTCTCAGGGCTCTAGGTATTTCTCTTACAAAGTGCACATATATTTTGCTTTGTTCTCTGGTTTATCCATGTTGGTCTTAAATATTAAAATATTCTAAGTTACATTTACATCACATGAAGGCGTTGCTCTGGGGCACGCTTTGGTGCAGGCAGATTCCAGGCAGGATAGGTTAAATAGATGAAACAGGTTTTGTTTTTGTTTGAAAGGATGTGATGTTAATTATGGGGGCCGTGGCCAAAGAAGGAGGCCAAGCATCATTTCCAGCCCATTGTCCCTGCCTGACGCGGCCTTGGGCTGCCAAAGTTCAGGATGTTTAAAAACATTTGGAAATTTGGTTTTATGTTATATCCACTCATATTTAAACCAGGCTCAGTGAGTGGATAAGGAGCTTGGCTAAACCAAACAAAATTTGTCTCCAGCCCTGTTTTTGTAGTTTTCGAGTGTTTTGCAGGCACATTTTATTCTTTCAACCATATTGTGGATTGTCCTGGTTTGAGAATCAGGACTGAAGAGAGACCAAGCTACACAGGCTGGTCCAGGGACGCAGAATAGATGTGTTTAGATCAGCATCTATCAGGATTCACTCCTGGGAACTCCTGCCAGCTCCCCAGGATCCCCCACCCAGCCCCAACAGCCGCAGTTCAAATCAGTCTTACATACTAGGTTTGCCCACTCCTGCTGTCCTCCATTTTTTGACAAGTACACCTGACATTCTCTGTGTCACCTCTCTTGCTTCCTCATCTGAATGCACAATTCCTTTGTTCTTTCTTGAAATAAGAAGCCCAGAGTTGAGTTCTTCTGGCCAGGGCAACTCAGGGAGTACATTCCACCTTCCCGTGCCACGCTGTCTCTAGGGGTGTGGTCCTCAGGTGGCGCAGCCTCCACTTGCTTCATTCGAGATGAACTTCGCGTGAACTGGAACTGCCAAGCCTCTCCGATGCGTCCTGCCACCAAGCCATGTTTCTCCCCTCCACTTGGCATAAATTATTTGAGCAGCTCCGGGTAGCAGTGACTGTGGCAGTGACCACAGCGGGTAAAGCCAACCCTTCTTGGTGTCCCCTAAATTGGAGTGGCATTTTTAAATTTGGGAATCCTGCAACCAGGCTGTTTAGCACGTCAAGCAAGATGCACGGTCTCATCACGGGACCTTTCTTAGGAGGTCAAGGCTGTGAACACAGAAGCTCCTTGCTGCTCCTATGCTGTCGGGGGTGATTTGTTATTCTCTGCGGGTCTGTGCAGTTCGCAGATTCTCTCCAGCCCCCTTTTCCCTTCCACACCGCCACCATGGCTTTGCTGATATCCTGGAGAGCTGGAACCTCCCCTTAAAGACAGTTGACAGTCTAGGGTCCAGATGTGGACGAACTCAGCACCTCCATTCAAGTGATATCAGCCATGCGGATAGGCTGTGGTCTCTGTTCTTATATGACCTATGGTAATGCAAAGGGAGGAGACTGAAGGTCTGGGCATGTGGGAGCAGCTAGAGTCCCTTTCTCTTCCCCAATCCTGTCTGACAGAACCTTGAGAACCATGGCCCTGGTTCGTAGAATGGATTCCTGGATGGCTCCTGGCCTCCTGGTACTCTCAAGAGGTGGCCGGGCTTTCGAATCTGCAGACTTCTCGGAATGTATGACAAGCTCTGGAATGGTCAGACTCTTGGCCTTTCTCAGTCCTGGAGGTAATGTCCCTAAAATGCAGTTGAGCTGGATTGACATTTGAGATTCTGAGTGAGTGTCGAGAGCCACACACACACATGCATGCACATGGGCAGAAGTCAGATGACAACTTTCAGAAGTCAGTTCTCTCCTTCCACCATGCAGAGATTGAACTCAGGTCACTAGGTTTTTGAGCTTGTACCTTATCCACTAAGCTTTCTTGACAGACCAGAATTTTCTGAAGAGTGATATATCTGACATAGTCTCTGACCTGGTATTTAAAATAAGAAAAGGTAGATTTGAAATAAGTCATCTGTGAAGAAATTGAAATTTAACGAAGCTGATAGAAAAGGAAATGGTCTCCACTCCTCCCCCAGCTTAAATGCTTCCAAGGTCTGTGAGTCAGAGTTCTTGTCTCAGGATGAGAGGACCTGCACTTTGGCTAACCTTTTAAATCAATAACAGCGAGGAGCAGATGGGCTACTGAGAGGCCCTCGTTCCAGCAGCTGCATGCCCACTGTAAATCAAACACTGCGTTTTAAGCTCCTCCGCCACCCAGACACCAACCCTACCTCTCATTCTTACTACCTGTTGAAATCCTGCTTCTGAGCTCAGCTCTAGGAAAAACCTCCCTAAATCACCTCCGTCGGCCACTACATCCCCCTCTCTAGGCTGCTACGGTGCCTTCGCCTCAGCCTTTATCTCAAGCCTCTGCGACCACGGGATTATTGGACACGTGTGCCCGTCGTGTAAGCAGTCAACTCCACCTAGGGTAGATGTGGCTCCAGTGCTGACTGTGTGCCAAGAACTGAAAGGAGGAAGTATAGGCTCAATGGAGAAGCTGGGCACATGAATACAAACTCACCGTGGCTCGCATTGCATAGTCTAGAGGTGTTTTTGATATTTCCGTGTGAGCATTTTATGTAGCGTTTTTTTGAGATCTTATCCTCTGAAGGTAAGATTGTCTTTGACTTTTATTTCCATCTCTAACTTAATGCTGAACCCACTCAGTATCTGATGGATCTCTTTTGAATGAGTCACTTACTGTTAGTGAGAATATATATTTCAGTAACCACGCTGTGACCCTGGGACTAGCTCAAGTGCTGTAAACCAACAGAATCTGCAGGATGAAAAGATTGCATTATGAGCAAAATATAGTCAATCCTGTCTTCTCTACCAACCCTCCCCGAACGTTCCTTAGAAGCATCTCAGCTGGGGAGACGCTGCCCCCCTACTTGAGAATCTAAATGTAGATAACGACCAACCTACATGAAACGTGAGGAAGCTTCAGAAGTACTGAGCTGCGATTATTCTGAGCACCTGGTTCCTCTGCCTGTTTCTCCCACAGTCCTCTGCTGGGGGAAGCAGCAGGAGCCACTGCTGAACAGAGGAGAGCAGGCCAGGGCACAGACCGCTGGAGCCCTGTGCTCGCACGGGGGCTGTGTGGTCAGGGTAGGACCTGAGACTCCCGAGGGGCTGCTTCGGGGCCCTGGTACTCTGTGGGCCGGTGGCAAAGGTTTCAAACTCGTTGCTTTTCCTCTTTCAGTTTTGATGCAGTTTGGGTCTTGGCACAGAGTTTCACGGCTGAAGAAGGGAGCTGTTGGGCCAGTGAGTCTTCACTTCGGTTTGCTTTCTGTGATTAGAACTGCAAGCATAATTAACCCAAGTTAACCATGTTAACTTGTCATTCACTGCTAGGGTTACCTCACCTGGTAGTTGAGAAGGAGGGTCGGCCTTGATGCCCCTCTTGGGATGGCAGGTGCACCGTCAAATGGAGCGAAGGCAGCAAGGCATCTCACTGATCCCTGTGCCATTTCGTAGCTGCAGATGTTGCTGTCCTCAGTTGGATGAGTCTTAGGAGTGTGTGATAGTTAGGTAGGTAGGTGTCAACTTGGAATTAAAGCCTTGTCTGGTTGATGTGGGAAGACCCAGTCCATAGTACCTGAGACCATTCCCTGGGCAGATATATAAAGTAAAAGGAACTGGTTGAATAAGGTAATATTCTTCAGCATAATTTGGCATATAAGTAGTCTGGCACCTGATGTTTGCCCTGTCAACAGTCCTACCAATATGGTGTATCCAGTTCTTGGTCCCTGGTGTTGGTTGTGCTGTCCTACCAAGCTGGACTAAGAAGTCATAAGCCAGAATAAAACCCCCGTTCCCCTAAGCTGTTTGATCATGAACGTATTGGCAATATACAGAGTACCTGCAGGAGAGTGTGTACCAGACGTTATCTCTTGCTTTTTAAAATATTTCCTTAATGTTCATAAGTAAGGGACTAGTCCAGCCAGACTCCTTCGAGCTACCCAGAATCCACTTCTGAGTTCTCATCCAGTTTTTTCAAGGCTGGCTATGCTTTTAGCAAGGACACTGGGCTAACATTTGCCTGATATGCTCTTAAAGGGCCTGCGTCCCTCCCAGCTTATTTTCTTAGCAGTGGAATAAGGACACCTTTTGAGAATCCACTTTCCTTCCAAGCCTGTCTTTAGGACTTGTCAAAATTATGTGCTTCTGGGCCTTAGATTAAATTTTCTGTAATGAGTGCCACCAGCAGCAATATAGTGGTCCAAATTATGGTCATGTGGGATTTAAGGGCACCATGACGTTAGTATAATCAATCTGTTAAGTCAGAACTTTGGCTGAATGAAATTAGACATGGCTGTTGAGATTTTCGATCAAATTGTAAGCAACATAAAAAGTGACTTCAGCCCAGTGCTGAGTAAGGGATAAGAAGACAAATGATTTCACATGATTAGGTCTTAGTTTTTCTGGTGAAAATGTGATTTATAGCTATCATTTGGAAAGTCATAAAATACAAAAAATCACCTGAAATATCTTCTTTACATATTTCATAATTTTATTAAATAGAGAAAAAACTTGATATTTTCACACTGTTAAAAAATCTAACACATTGATACACAGATGCTCTTTTGGGGCAAGAAGATCTGGTATGAAAATGTAAGGATTCCTGTTGTCAGTGATAGAGATGCCTATCAAGTAGCTGATATGGTTCCTCTTCTTACCTGGATATTGAAGAAAGAACCTAAAAGTAGGATATTCCCAGATTTGTACTCCCATCTAAACACATAGCTGGAAAAGGGTCGAAAGCAGAAATCCAAAAACTTTGGCAGTGAGGGGAATGGAGTGTTTCTTGAGTTCTCTAAGTACTATATTCTGTAACTGAGCTATACCATAGTTACTTACTTCATTGGACTTAGGAACTGGAAACAGTACTGAAAATATGAAAGGTGTGTTACTCATTTGGGGCGTGGGATCTAGGATGGAACTGAAGAGGAAGCAGAAATAAGGAAGAGTATTAAGAAAGAGAAAATAGCAAGTTCCAAGTCATGGGGGGGTAGGCTGAGGAGCAGGGATGGATCAGAGGAGTGAGATTCTTGTAAAGAAGTCTATTTAGGAAGGATGGAGGGAAACACTCTATCTACCCCCTGCAAACCTAATCCTCTTCCTTATTTCTATGTAGAATCCCTCTTTGTATTCTGCAATGAGAGCAAAAAAATAATTCCTAGGGACTATTTAACACGTCATGGAAAGTTTTTTTTTCTTTTTGAGATAACTCAGGCTGAGGTATATGTAACCGAAATTTAAGTGAACACCCACTAAGTCTCTGGCTGAAGAGGGCCCTGAGCTGAATATTAAATTGCTATGTTATTTGGAAGAAAAACAAAACTCATAGAGCAGCTTGCCATGGAAGTGAAATTGGTAGCATTGGGATTTAAGCCCACATGCCTGTGTCTAAGCTTCAGCTCTTGTTATACTAAGAAATAGACTGTTGACCGTGTTGTGCTTTGAAATATAGAATATGTAAGTTTTGTTAGAAGATGTCTATACTGACAGGCCTTGGTTCCGTTTCCCCAGCATGAGTTTTAAAAGGAGCTAAGTAACTCCTCGCAAAAGGCACAAATTTCCTGAGTGGGATTGTTGAAGTTTGTCATAAAAGCCCTCAGAATTTGAGTGTGTGCAGTTGTCATTTAGAGAACTCGCATGATTCCTTGGTAAGCTAGAAGACACATTGCATTTTAAAAGTAATCAATACAATTGATTTCAGCATGCCTTAATTGAGTAGAATCCTGCTTACTTTTGTCAAAGGATCACAACACAACTGGAATGGCAGCCTACGTCTCTGAAGCAATTTGGAGTAGAACTACTCTGTAAGAAAAGGCAGTCCGCGCCGGGAGCGCTGACCTGAAGCAGCACTGCTGCTAACAGGGAGCACGCGCACGTGCCTCTAACAGCATTTGAGAAGACAAGTGCTCCCTGTGCTAGGCTGCAAATGGATTAAAGCGGTGTTGATCCTCATCTGTCAGAACAATTAGCATGAGGAAAACCCTTGGCCTACTTAAAGCAGATGGAGGGAGGGGGAGAAAGGGGTGTTCACTGGTGCTGCTCCTAAGATTAATGTGGCTCTCTGTGCAGCAGAGAGCCCTGGATTTATTTCCTCAACATTACAGGGATTTACAGAGATGTCAGTGGCTTGATGAAAGCACAGACTTGTGTTCCTAAAGGGTCTGTGTAGGGTACTGAACGAGGCTGGCAGAAGCGTGGCTGTGGGGGATGGTACATGAGAGGTGGCGGGTAGAGTTAACCTATGAAATATGACCTGTCTGTCAACCATGCTGTGTCTCCGACATTTAAGTTCTGCTGAAATCAGAGCTTAACAGTAACCTGGCTTTATCGAAGATACTCGAGCATTGTTAGGAAGATATCCGTGAAATGCATGATGTAACAGAAGTGGCCGCAGTCACCTAAGACCAGCTCATCTAGTAGTGTTGGACCCTTGGATCCATGCTGTAGGCTAGCAGGTAAAGAAAATGGAACATGTTCATTAAAACTGAAACATCTAGGAAGATTTTCTTCTTCTTTAACAGTGGGCTGGGGAACGTTGTTGAGGTTGGCGCAGCAATGTAGACAGTAGAGCAAGAGATGAAATTGACATGGCAGTTGAATCACATTTTCATTATAAGAAGCCTGCTGTCGGTACGAGGGCCAGACTAGGGAACAAGGAGGAATGTTTACTCAGTAGTGACCACTTGCCACAGCAGTCAGTGATATTTTGCTTCTTCAGATAGAAGCCTCCTGAAAGCGTCCCTCATGAACAGTTTTCTGCCTTGGGAGCTCTTTCTCCTCTGATTTCCAACCGTGAAAAAAAAAGGTCAAAACCCTCTGTTCACCATGGTGACCTAGATGTTTCAATGTGACACTTGCTGGAAAGGCAGCTGTCCTCTGAGAAATCCTGAGAAGTCCTGGCCACCATTATGTCCTTTGGCTGAGCCAAGTCAGCAGATGAGGAGAGTCTTAGCTAACTTAATAACTGCAAACGTGTTTTTCCAGCCTCTTCCCTCGGTGCGTCCTGCATGGCTGTCTGAGGTTGCTTTCCTCGGGGTCTCCCATCAGCGCTGTCAGCCTCCTTGCTGCTCGCTGCACGTTCTGATTGGGGAGCCGCTCCTGTGGTCCTTTTTACACTAGCAGATGTCTGGCCTATTGTTCATGCAGACAGCATCCCCATCATATGTTTTTTCACACTGTGAAGTCATCTGAGACAAGGGGTAAAAGTTCTGTCCTAAATTTGAAAAAGCACGGATCTTTTTTTTTTTTTTTTTTGGTACGTTATAGCACTATTTCATTTTATTTATTTACTTTTTCCTATTTTTTTCTACTTTTACAAACATATTGAGTATTCATTCCAGCTCCCCTTCCTCTGCCTCCCTCCTATATCCTTCCCTCCCTTTATCATTCCCTCCCACTCCCTCCCACCCTTCTGCTTTGCTTCTATGGACCCCAGCATTCACTCTGGTTTGTCTACTCCTGTGGGGGCCCAAGCCTCTGTGTATAGCACAATTTCAAAATAACGAAGATTAGAGACCACTTAAACGTGATTGAACACACTACAGTTTATACACCTGATGTCTTTGTTCAGCCATTGAGGTTACAAATAGCTAGACTGAATGTCCACATGCCTGTTACTCTTTTTCAAGAACAGCACAGTGAGTTACAACGATTGAAGGATTATGGAGAAATTCCACAGCTATTATGTTTTGTGATCTTTTTGTTGTGATCTCTTGAAAGAAGATGACTTTAGCAGTCAAAGTTGGTTGCTGTTAATACTGTTCCTAATGACATGTAGAATCCCATCCCATGATTCCCAGGTTCCCTTCTGTTCTCAGAGCCTGTGGCTGGGTTTACGGCTTGTCAGCCTAGCACTAACATTTCCAGTCTTGTGTCTGAGGGAGATTTGGTGAGGAAGTTGCCTAACTTGCCCAGAGTCCACATTGTGTAACTGCGCAATGACAGAGTGACTGTCAGTGCCTAGTAGCTTTTGCGTAGTCACCATTGTAGAGAAATAGCTGGTTGCTCATGTTAAATGTGTATTCAGTGCTATTCTGTAAAACAGAGTCAGACACAATTCCTAGTCCTCCAGGGGCCCCAGACTGAAGAGAGGAAGTTAAGAAAGCAAGGCCATCAGGGTGACATTGATGTAACAAGAGGGAGGTTTCTGGGTTGTAGTAGAGGTGGTGGGAGCAGAAAAAAGCTGTTTTTAGTCCTGGAGAGGAGTTTGGACCTGAGGGTGAAGGACACTGATGGTTGTTTGCGTTTCTCTCTTGCAAGAAAGGGACAGAATCAGAATCCAACTTCAGATATTCCTGCTGGCTTTGGAGAGCAGTGAGCAGAGAAGACTAGGGGCAGGAGGCTCAAGAAAACCCCCTTGCTGGGATCCAGGTGAGCACCAATCCCTGAGCTAACGTGGGTGTGGTTTACAGAGAACCTTTTGGGGTGAGAGCAACAGAAATTGATAAGAATGAGGAATGTGGAAAAAGAGTTCAAAAAGGATACCCTAGCCTCTGGTGAACACAAGTGGTCTTGTACAACCTAGCCTATATTCACTCTTTTAATGGACTTGGTTCTTAATGACAGGCAGGCTGGGCCAGTGGAGGTGGGCTGTGTGGAGCGGGTCCTGATTTCTGGCAGGCATGCAAGTGATCTGTCACCCGTGGACGTTGGTATTGGAGATCGGTGTTTATTCTTGTTTGGCGAGGAACATTCTAGGTCTTGAATAGTGACGATTCTTTATTGAGAGTTCCGCCACAAATTTTGAGCACTGATCAGTTGTGGCACTCAGGGTGTGGTCTCTCCATATCAGTGACCAGTGCTGGGCTGTCCGTGAAGCCCCCATCCTGACTTTAGTCTGTGTCTTTATTGTCCTGGTCCCTTTTCTCCTTGGGTGGCATTTGAATTTACAGGCAAATGGCATTTAGAGACTCTTTTTTTTGTGTGGCAGCAGCCTAAATACAGAGCTACTTACCCATTTTAACAAATACCTTGCTGAGAAGGGGGAAAAACATAGAAGCATAGCTTGAATTTTTTACTTTTCTAAAAAAAAAAAAAAAAGCCAACAAAACCAACTTGTTGAAAATTGGCCCAGGATGTGCCCACGGAGACTTGGCAGAAAGTAGTTCTGCTCCTGCTGGTTGGGATTGGGTGGGGGAAGGGTAGTGACGAAAAAAGGGCCTGTTGAAGCAATGATCTCAAATCTTGGTAAATCTAGACCTATGCTGATAACGCTAAATTAAATTCAAGATCCACTAATTGGATATGACCTGCAGGTTGAAAAATAGTCATGATGCTTACTCTAGGAGTGGTTGGGATGATTTTTATCTCTCCTTTAAAGTTGATAGAGTTTCAGGTATATTTTAAGGACTACCATGTGGTAGATTTTTAATTAACCCCCTAGTGGATCCCCTAGCAAATTCACCGTCTATAATAGGAATCTCATACACTTCCCAAACTGTTTTCTGAGAAAGACAAAGTCCAATAATAAATTGTGTCACCCCTGTAGCATCATATTTATCTGTCTCCACTTCCCCTCCAGATGGAGTGGCTAATCGAAGGCTTACTACAGCGATCTAATTTGTATTATCCCTGTCAAATATGCTACTCTGCAAATAGCTAAATTAACTCAGTCTTCCTGGAACATGCCCAAGTGCTGAGAAACATTTAGAACCTTTCAAAATGATTTGGTCTATTAACTCTGTCTTGAGATAAGCAGGATAAGTAAGTCCCCAAGTCAAAGGGAAGATAACTGTAGACCCTCTCTCCAGCTGAGTCACAGATATTGACTCTCTCAGTTTGTCCAATGGGGCTCATTCGTTCTTCTGTTTGTTCTGCATTTGATAATTCAGAGGTAAGTTTACATTTTCCTTCTCAATATTCATTTTCCAAATTTGTCAGCAAGTCTATTTATTTGCAAGAATAAATAGATGGGCTTTTTACTTTCAAGAACAAAAGCTACTTGTGCCCATTAAAACGAGTCACACACAGAAGTAGACTCTGAACAAGCCAACTCAGTCCCTTTCCCCATGTAGTTCTAGCTCTGCCCTAACCAGAGTGGACAGCTTAGTGTTTATTTTTCACTACTCATCTAACCTCATGTGAAGCACTTACATATTTATTTATGTGGTGAACTTTTCCCATGAAAATGAAATCAGACTATGTATATCCTAAGTTTTAGGTTAAAGGGGAAAAAAGTGGGTCATGACTATTCCCAAAGTCTCTAGCACATACCATTCTTTTTCAGACGTATAATGTAGACACACCAGCCGATTCATTCGCTCCCTCATAGGTGCGCATTAATGTATTTCATTTTTCAGTCTTGTCTTTTCACTGTTTCAGTGCTATAATAAACACCTTTGGAAATGTATCAGAGAATTAAAAATACAATAGATGTAAAGTGGAGCTCCTTAGGCATCAGGCTACACAGGTAGGTATAAGTCAGGATCAGCAATCTGGGTACAGATCCCCACATTTCATTCTCGGCTTCTCCAGCAGGTTCATTTTTTATTCAGAGTTCTTTACAAAGTAGTTGGGGAGAAGATAGGTCAAGATCAGTAATCCAGGTCATCTTTTTGACCTTACATGTGATTCTCCCCTTCCTTGAGCCATTACCAGTTAGTTTCATGCCTTAAATACCTCTTAACATATTTGTGTGTGTCTGTGTATCTGTGTGTCTGTGTAAGGAGTTCATACAGTATGTATATGGGTGCACATGTATGTGTATGTGTGTGTATAGTCAGAGTTCAACCTTGGGTTTTCCTCAGGTACCATCTACCACCTTTTTGGAGGCAGAGTGTCAGCACAGTGGAATTTGTCAAGTAGTCTATGTTAACTGGCCAAGAGCCCAGAGCTCTGCCTGTCTTTGCCTACCCAGTGCTGGGACTTCAAGGCACTTGCAAAAAATACCTACCTTTCTCCTCCCCCAAGTGTGGATTCTGTGGATTAAACTCTGGTCCTCATATTGTAAGGCAAGTACTTTATCAACTTTATCCGTCTCCCCAGTCCTCTCTGGAGTTTCTACTGACATTTTTTTTTAAGTTCTCAAGATGAATTTCTACTACATTAATTTACTTCATCCGAATCTTCCACAGGGCTGCCTTCTGCTTCCTTTTGCCA
This sequence comes from Typhlomys cinereus, assembly GCA_023101885.1. Classification (NCBI taxonomy): domain Eukaryota; kingdom Metazoa; phylum Chordata; class Mammalia; order Rodentia; family Platacanthomyidae; genus Typhlomys; species Typhlomys cinereus. The sequence goes on from JALPQD010000104.1 coordinate 2,623,509, forward strand.
TTTGTGCTGCTCTTGTAATCAGTTAGGAAAGTGGAGTTGATTCCAGTTAGTCAAAGCTCACTGCTTTGTGGCTCGGGGTCCGTTCTGCTTTCTGTTCAGCTCCCACATCAAGGGCACTCAGGTTACGGTGCCATTGTAGCTATTTGAGACTAGCGATATTAATACAGTGGGTGTTCTAGATGTTCTGGAAATTGGAATTTCAATTATTCAGGAACATTTACTTGATAACTAATATGCTATACTAGTTACCAAGAAAAGAGTACCCTGAAGAGCAAAATGAGCATCACGTTTTCCCCCGGGATTTGTATTTGGTTTGAGGAGAGCCTCTATCAGGGCAGTAATAGTTGTTAAATACCTGAGTTATCATGTGGGACAATGTCTTACACAGAACCTCGACCATTAGGGAGTGGCAGTAGAAGTGTGTGAAGTGGTGTTGTGGTCTAAGACCTTGTAGGATTAAAAATAATTTGATGTCACTTTGTTTATCTGGAAGAATAAGCAAGTAGCTCACATATTGTTGTTGGAAAACAAAGTTGAGATTTTGTACAAGCTATCACCACACTGTCACTTAGGTAACATTAAAACTGAGTATGGTAGCTCATATTGATAATTCAGCACTTTGGAAACTGAGGCAGGAGGATTGACACAAGTGTCAAGGCCAACCTGTGCACGTAGTGAGATTGTGTCTCAACTGCCCCACCAAAGAAAGTAGTATTTTAAAAAGTATTTCGTTGTAAGTATTCGTCAGTACTAGGATAAACAACAAAGTTGATTTATCTGTAATGAAATTCTTGGTAAATTAAAAGTTTCAAGAATGATTTAAAAAAATCAAACTAAAGAAAACACAACTATTTCAATTTGAAAGAAACAGAAGAACTTTCTATTGAAAAAGCAGAGGAAACTGTGAATTTAAAGGTTTATGAAGATGAAACTAAAATTAAGAAAACGTAGATACAGCAACTGGTGAGATAACTCCACAGATCAGGCGCCTGCACACAAACCTAGCGACCTGAGTTTGGACTCAGCAAGCTCACATGGAGGAAGGAGAGAAGTAACTAATGAGAGTTGTCCTCTGACCTCTACCCATGTGTCATGGTATATATGTATGTGTCCCCTACCTCACTCCTCCTTTTTTTTCCCCTTTCACATAGAGTCCCACGTATCCCAGACTGGCCTCCAACTTTCTGTGTAACCAAGAATGACCTTGAACTTCTGATCCTTCTGCTTCTATTTCCCAAATGCTAAGATTACAGGTGTATACCATTACCCCAGTTTTGTGCAGTGCTGAACCCAGGACTTTGTATGTTGGTAGACAAATGCAAGCCTTCTACTACCTGAACTACTGCCCTTCAGGAGGGTCTCTGTTCTTGTAGCCTAGTTTGCCCTGGGTTATATAAGAGTTTCAAAAAAGGTGAAAGAGAAAGTCTAAAATATTATATTAACTTTTTAGTTGAAGAAAGTTACTTAGAATGGAAAGACATATGTAAGGCAAAATATGTAAACGTTTCTTATGTGTAAACCTACAGGAAATAAACAACTTGAGGCCGAACTCAGGAAAAGGAAATGAATCATATTCTACATTGGTGTCCAAAGCCTAGGCTTTGTGATATAACTTTGCTAGAACGGGTTTGTTAGCTGAATGCTTACTTGCCATGTCTGTGGTAATGTGGACAGTTTTGCAGTTGCTTTGAATACTGTTTTCAAGTGATAAATGAGACCTGGTCAACCTTAAGTCAGATTCCCAGGTTCTTTGAACCAAATTGTGTTCACTTGATGGGAATTGTTTCCCATAGCAGGATTCTGTTCTCTTCCATTCCTGGAGTTGGAAAAAAAAAAAAGGGTACTGTGTGTTCCCAGATGGATTTCTTTTGCTGGATTATAAGTCTTTCTTTTCCAGAGATTTCCACAGTGCCTGAAGGTTGTCAGTCGACGTCTGGCAGCCTTCCAATGTACTTTTTCTCAGTTGAAACATTTGACCAAAGGCTTAATAAAAGCACAGTAACACAAGCAAACAAATAAAAACACAAACAAGAGATGGACGAGGGAAGGAGGAGGGCACGCCTTCCTTTTCTGGGTTTCCTGGAATAGAGTCAGTCTCCAGTCGGGACTTATGGTGTGACAAGCAGATATCACTGAAACTTTCTGTGCCTAGAAACTGGAGTTTCTGGAGAGTTCTTTATTTATTCCCAGGGGCTCACCAGTACTTACCTACCTTGCCGTGTTCCGCGACACAGAGCCTGACTTCTGAAGGGATTTCCACCTTTTGCTCATCGTGTGTTTTTGTCTTTGTGGGCTGATTGTTTAGTAGCTTTGGAGGCACAGATGCAAGCCGATTAGTACCAGAATAATGAATGAAGTGGCTTTGTTTTGATCCTTCTTCCTTCAGCGTCTGGATTCAACATGACGGCTCTCTGTCTGATGGGAAATCATCTCGCACCATATTGTAATTATGCTCTTCTAAACCTGTCTCAGGGACCTCCTTGAGGACCAGGCAGCTGTGACCCATGGTTTGTGCTGCATGCCGGTATCTGATTGGTCAGGAGGCCCAGATGCTCCTGCCGCACAGAAATGGGTTGAAAGAACAGCTAGCATATTTGAAGCCAAAGCTTCGGGACATACATGCCTAACTCTCTTGGAGCCCCAGTTCAGAAAGTAGAATCCCAGTAGGAGAGCCAACCACACACTCTTTAGATGATTCCTATTAGCATAAAGCAGTCTGTCTGCCAGTATCTGCATCTGACTTTTAATATCCAAGTGCTGTCCTTAGAGATCAGAGTTACTTAAGGCTATTTTGTGGAAGTAAAATACCAGTTGCTACTTCTTTTCTAACTGCAGGCCCCATGCATGGAGGAACCACCGTCCCAGCATGACTTCTTGTTAGATTTTATAAACAAAGGGAATATTAATGAAGTATTTTCCAAGATTAATTTTAAGAACTCAAGCAGAACTGCATGTAAACACCAGAAACGTGAAACATATCATATAAATAACATCTTTATAGATGATACTTGTCTAAGCACCCTCTCCATTCCCCTTAGAAGTGAGTGGGGTTCATTTTAGTATCTACAGAAGAAATAAAGAAGTAGATGTGTGTATAGACAGAACCCTTAAGCACTTTAGTGACTGACATGGTGACAGCGGACAAGCTTCTTTTCATTTATGCAGTTTTGTGGATTTTGCAGAAACATAACTTTTTGCCTAAAGTAGAAATATTGTTTAGTGCCTGAATCTATAGGAAGATGAGGATTCCATCATGAAGCAGAAATAAGATGAAAATCAAAATCTTTCTTCATAGAAGTAAAGATGAAAATAATGAATTATTGAAAAAACAAACTACTTATAGTTTATGATTGTCCTGATTTAAAAGAAGGAGATGTGGTCTGGCAAGACAGCTCAGTGGTTAAGGTGCCTGCTTGCAAACCCGGAGACCTAAATTCCAGCCCAGAACTAACTTCTGAAACTTTTTTTCTGACTTCGTCTATGCTCCACAATATACATGTTCTCTTTCTCTCTCCCTCTCTTCTTTCTCCTCTCCTTTATCTCAAATAAGTAAAAAAATTAAGTAAAAGAATTAGATGTGATAAAGAAAAAATGTTTTAACTAGGACAGTATTAATTACCTCTGCCCATGAAGACACATCTGCCAATGATCTTGTTTCTGTTCTTTGAAAACAAATAACAAATCTAAAAACCTTTTCTGCATCTTAACATCTCACTAAAAATCCTATGAATTTTTCAATGGAGTTAAGGGGGTTTATTCATCTAAGTCCATCATTGTAGCTATGATGTGTGTCACATCCAAAGAAAGTAATTTATTTAGCCAAAGTAAAGCTGGACGGTGCATAAAAGTTGAAACTGAACAGAAGCAATATCATTTATGCCGCTCTGTCAAGCAGTGCCCTTTGCTGGCGGGTCTCTAAATTGCTTCTTGCTGCCTGAATAGCTTCTATTAAAGAAACCAGGCATTTTCTTTTCTAGACAGTCCTCTGATTGTTCCCTGCAGACACTCACACGGGAGTGCCTGGGTGCACAGCTTTCTGTTTGCCCGCCCTGTTACCCTACAGGAGTTCAGGAGGCAACTTCTTACGTGGGAGAGGAGCAGCCGGTGCATTTCAAGAAACCTTTGTGTCTCCTCCACGGACTGAGCGTGACCCAGAACTTCTGAACCTGTACGCTAACCCCCTTTAGCTCTGTACCTGAGCAGTTTAACTGGGTCTGAATGAGAGGATTATTCGCCCAAACGGCTTCTAGCTGCTTCTCGGTCCCTGACTGGTCTCCACTCAGCTTGGTGAGCCGAATGTTCCTTGAGGTGCTTGGCATTGCCAAGTGAGGGTGGCATTACTGGATGTCACACAATTGGGCACAGGAATGGACCTGCCTTTCAATGGGACGTTCATTTTCTTAAGCCCGTAATCCAGCAGTTAAGAAATTCATGCTTCTAGCTAGATCCAGGTCTACCACAGTGCCAGAGGCTTCTAGAAAGATGCTCCTCCTTCATGCATTTTGAAAACAGCATTGCTTTCACCCAGTAATGCTAGCCACAGGTTCGTTTGCAAACTGCAATTCTCCGGTGCTTATCTTCTCCCCGTGTTCCTTTCTCCTCTGGGTTTCTTGGCTTCCTTCAGAGTGGCTGGTTGTGTGTATCTATTTGCTCTCTTTTGCCTCCCTTTTGGATTTGTTTTCTTCTCCATTTTCCCTTTCCCTCCTCCCTTTCTACCAGTGAAATGCAAACACAACACCAATTGGTGCCAATCAGTGCCTCCTCTTCCTCTGGCTCCGGGGCAGAGTACAGTAAGTCTACCATGGTGGCAGTTACAAATTTTCTGCCCTGGAGAAATTCTGGAGCTAAGGGCAGGGGCATGTCTTAACGTCCTGTCTGTCCCGTTAGCACAATATTTGCAATGATGGATTGCATCTTTCCTGACTGATTCTGATCTACTCTGACTTCAGATTGTTATTTGCCTTGAAGACTGTAAGAAGCCCAACAAAGAACAATGGAATTAGCTTTGCAGGCAGGTTCCCCCCACCCCCTGCCTGACCCACTCTCCCTTCGCTACCTCTAGTCTGTTGTCCCCTTCTTCACACCCCTTTCCATTGAGAGAACTTAATAAAAATGCCACAGACACAGTGGGAAAACATGGTTTCATTGTTGCCCGTGTCTACTGTTCAGCCTTGGGGACTCAGAATTTCATAAACTGCAGAGATTTTGTGCTTGTAGTATGTTCTAGCATTTGAACCTACCATTGGATGAGGATTGCATTGTCTTTGATACCATCATTTATCATTCTGTGTGTTTGTGATTTCACTATGTAGCTCACACTGGTCTCAAACTCACGTTCTTGTGGCCGAAGTCTCATAAGTTATGGAATTACAGTCGCATTCCACCATATCAAGTTCCTAGACTTACCATTCTGCATATTCCAAAAAGAACATCTCTATAGAAATCATGCAACTGATAGGCCTACCTAATATTTTTTACAAGTGTGTGTGTGTGTGTGTGTGTGTGCGTGTGTGTGTGTGTGCGTGTGTGTGTGTGTGTCTATGTATATCAGAGGGCACTGTTTATGCCTGTGGCAGACCAAGGGTGACTTTAGGAATCATCCTGGATTACTTCTACCTACCTTTTGCTTTGCTCTGGGATTTCCCAGGCTCCACTTTCCTTTCCAGAGTCAGAAGTGTCGGCTGCCGCCATTTCTCTCTGGCATTTTTACATGGGATCTGGGATCTGAACTTAGGTCCTTTTGCTTTCGAGTTGATCTGAACCTCTGTGCCATCTCTCCAGCCCAGTATCTAACTTATTTCTGCAAACTTTTGCCACGGAGGGAGAACAATAGCAGGATTGAACCTGGGGCCTCACACATGCTCTCCAAGTGTTCTTCCTCTCAAATATGGTCTTGACCCTTAACCAAGCTCTTAACAGGTATATTTCTCCATCTTTGTCCATAATAAGTAACACAGAAAAGAAGTTCAAGTATTTTTTTCCAGAAAGTTTCAAGTAGCACATTATGGGATGCAGTGATCTAGTACTAAATAGAACTGAAAATGTGATTTCTACCTGGGATTTTTCTGGAGAAAGGCCCATTCTCAACAAAAACTTCAGGTTCCACACATAAGTTTAAATACCCATGGCTTCCTTGCTCCCCTGTTGGTGCAGGCACGTGTAGCGGAAGTCCCCTGGAAACAGGCTTGCCCCTCAGGGTCGTGGCTTCTTCTTGGGCTTGTGGGATGGCTCAGGAAAATTCAGAAGACCCTCCTGCTGCACCAGGGAACCCCGTCTCTCCCCTACCCCCAAACTACTTGATATTGTTGCATTTCTTGTTTGATCACATAAAATTATCCAAGAGAATGTATTATTAACTTTTAAATTCTTGTGTACATAAGTGCTTTTTTTTTAATAATTTGAGGTTGCTTTAAGATAGCCATTGAAAGAGGGAGGAGGTAGCTTAGATGATGCTTCTCTGTCCCTTGGGGTCATTAATAATGCCCAGGAGGAAAAGTCTAAAGAATCTAGATTTGCTAAGTTTCAAAGTTAGGATGGGGTTCTCTTTACCTTTCACACACTTGACTGTTTGTTGGAGGAAAAAGAACCCACCCCTTTATCTGTCCATCATTTGGAATTAATGGATAGCTCTCCTGAGACCGGTGAGGTGTTCCCTGGCCCAGCAGGTGTATGAATTCTTGACTGCCCCGCATTGGGAAGCGAGTAGTTCACATTCTGAGCTCCTGCACAAGTTGCTCTGATTGGAGACAGTATGGCCAAGGCTCGAAGGAGAAGAAGTGCTAGCTGGGCTCATGGTGCCCGTGCTTCCCTTGGTGTGGCCTCTCTTTCTCTTTGCCACATGCAAAGCCGTGCCCTCTGTAACGGCCATGTGTTGACTTGCCCTTTTACCTCAGTGTCTCTGCTGGCGAACAATGAGGGACCATCAGACTGGGAAGGCTTTGAAGAGACTGCAGACTAAACTCCCAGGCAGGACTGCACCCCTGCTAGCCCAGGGAGAGGAGCGTCGCTCCTGCCTGGAAGGTCTCCAGGACAGTGAGCCTGCTTACCTTCTATCTTATGAGCATCACTGTCAGGAAGGACGTGTGTAGTGAGCCTGGAGCTCCCGTGCTGAAACGTAAACCTATTATCCCTCGCTGTTGATGCTGGTAAGTCTACTTGGGCCCATTCAGTGTGTGTCAGCTAGAGCTAATTTGCCTTCAGTCCCTCCTTCCTCCTCCCTGAGCCCTTCCTTCCTCCCTCAATTCCTCTTTCTTTCTCCTCCCCTTTCTCAGTCCCTTCTACCTCAGTACTTCTTCCCTTATTCCCTCAGTCTTTTCTTCCCTCCTCTTTCAGTCCCTCTTCCCTAAGTCCCTCCTCCCTAAGTCCTTCCTTCTCTCTTCCCTCTGTCCCTCCTACCTCACTCCCTCTTTCCTCATTCCCCCATCCTTCCTTTCCTTCTCCCTCAGTCCCTCCTTCCTCTTTCACTCCTCCATCAGTCCCTCTCCCCTCAATCCCTCCCCCTTTACTACTCCCTCCCCTCCAAGCTGAATAATCCCATTTCAGAACTGTGAGTCTTTTCTGAAAGCCCAGAGCAAAGTTTGATATTTTTGTAAATGACACTCTGCTCTGGGTTGTATAGGCAGATGCATCTGACAGAGACTTTGGGTTTTTTTTAATCCCATTTACTGGTCTCCAAATGATGTTTGCATTAAGCTAGAAGAGCACTGATACTGTTTCACAGTTAGAATTTGGAACTTTGATCTCACAGGGTAACTCTTCCAACCTGAAGAAACTAATTCTGCTTATCAGGCAAAAGTTTCTCCATGTCTTTTCCTGTTTGGTTCAGTGTCTAGTGATTGGTGTGTGAACTTCTTTAGCAGTGAGGCTCATTTAGCAATATGAGTTCATTTTTTTTTTGTATTGTTGGAACCAAGAGTATTTACCTTTCATTGCTATATTCTGGCTTTAACTAGTTTGGGAACATTGTATTCCTAACAACAGTGTAGAATTCTTTAATGGCTTTTTTCTGCTTTCAAGAAATCAAAGACAAACAGCACTTAATCTTCCTCTTACATTCTGCTGCTGTGTTCTGCAAGGAAGTGAGAAGAGCTATGTAGATGGGGCCAAAAACACTCAGCAACTAGAAAGGAAACAAGTATTAGACACACCTTTTGCCGTGGGTGGGGCTCTTTAACGAATGATAAGGTTGGATTTTGTGAATTTGGAAAGATACATAGTCTTCTCTCTTACTCCTTCCTTTATAAGCGCTGGAGAATGTAAGTCTGCAAACTGGATGAGAACAGTGTTATTTTTAAAAATGTGTGGCAGAAGAGCAACTTCTAGAAGCCTCTTTCCCCATGGGGGAGCCCTGTCCACCTAGAAGTGTGCGTGAATCTGTGCATGTTCCAGATTGGCAGCAGCTTCCACACTAGACAAAGCCAGAAGCAGCTCATCTACGTGGTTGCCTCTGCAGTGCAGTGCTCCTTGCCGGCACCCATCCAAGCCCCTTGCTCTACCTTCTCCGGGTCACAGATTCTCTGAGGATGTCGGTAGAATGTCATAGTAGAAAGGTGGACTCCTAGATCTCTCCTTGTCCATGGGTGGCCCACAGGTAGCCAGGGAGGTCTTCCACTGTGTCTGCTCCAGTTATTAACTTCACAGTTAGTCTGTGAAAGAAGGGAGAAGGAAGAGAGAATAAATCAGTTTATGAGCAGGCACACAGGCAAGGCCCCATGTGATAAAGTGTGCTCCTTGTAGGGAGAGGGGCGAGCACTAAGAATTAAAATAATGCTGAGCTGTTGCAAGTTTGTCTGCGTTGTTATTGTGTTGTGGTTTCTAGACACAAAACGGGAGAACAGGCCGCCTTAGAGGGAGCAGCAGCTCCTTGCGGGAAATGAAGGGGATGGAATGCTGTCTAGCCGGACTCCAACCACAGGGCTCTGCTCCGAGCTCGCTGCTGCCTCGTGCTGCTGCTTTCATCTGCTGTTCTCACATCTCTGTGATTTGGCAAGAGATTGTGAAATGCATAGGCCCTAGCCAGGCCAGCGTGGGCAGATGAGGGTGGAGGGGGCTGGTTCGCTGGGTGCCTGGGTCAATTACAAGCCAGGAGCTGCTGTAGCAGAAGAACGCTTGTTTAGGGCTGAGGCTGCCTTCACCTGCGAGGCAGCCCTGCCTCCCCCTCCCCCACCCCAGCATCAGTGAAAGGAAGCAGCTTCTGGAAACTCACACTAGTGGATCTCCCCGTGCGAACAGCACTGCTATAAGCCATCTGCTGTGGGCACCATCCAAATCTACACCGTCTTGACTCCCCGAACTCTCTTACTGGCCCACACTGGAGATGGGGTCTCAAAATGTGTGACCCTGGGCACCCGTGGCATCCGAGGTGCAGCTTTGGTAAATGTGATAGGTCAGCTTGGAAGCCTGGGGTGTTAGCACTAGAGAAACTGTGCCTCAGCTCTGTAACCTGCAGAATCAGGTTGCTGTGAGGATGCCATGATGGAAACGCTTGCAAAAACTACCCCCCGGGTCATGGGAAGTGTGCCAGGCGATGTCTGTCTGGAGTGCTGATGCTTGGTGCTGGGTTCCATTTACCCCTAAGAGATGAAGGAATGGTCTAGAGATATGATGACTTACCGGGGGGATATCATTGCAACAGCGACTTCTTTGGAGAGTTTGAAGCATAGGACAGAATGAATTTTGTTTTACTCAGGAAGCAACACCAATGAAAGAAGGCAGTTTCAAGTCCTACATAAAGTAGATGACAATAGGTGTCTAGCTGTCCAGGCCATGTGGGGCTGTTGATCTTTTATCACATTGATCATGACTACCAGTAGGCAGGATTGTGAAGCAGGGGTGTAGTTAATGATGTTTTCAACTCCCAGATTCCAAAAAGTCTTGTTTTATCTCCCTAACTACACCAGGAGCTTATCAAAGGCAGAGATCACATGTCTGCTCTTTTGTATTTCCCATAATGCTTTGTAAGCTGGAAAACAAAAAAATGCATAATGTTAATGTATGTTCACAAGAGGGGAAAAACAATAAGTATGGAAAGACCATCTGTAATTACACTACATAGAGACAACCTGGGTGACAACCTGGGTTTCTGCTCACGTGTTGGTCAGACTTCCAGTTAAAGTACAGGCGCAGCCAACAGAGCCACTATTGAAGTATCAGACCTTTAAGTAGATATTTTGGATGAGTAGCTTGTTATTTCAAGCATACTGTTTCACACAAGCTACATCTTGCATATTGACAGGTGGAGAAAACTGCCTGACAGTCTTGCAGCGGGTGTGATCTTTGGAGAATGTGAGGATGATATGTATTCCTTTATTTGTATTTTAAATTTTCTTCATCTCTTCAGGAGACAAGTACTATCCACTTGTCCGTCAGCTGTCTCTCCAAATTCTTAACAGCACTGTCTTCATGGGCCTCAGAGTCTCGAGGGTCAGGGACTCACCAAAAGCAAAAGCATAGTCTCCAATAGTAGCAGGAGTAAAGGAACAGAAAGTGGATGGGAAGAAAACCTGTTCCCAGTAGGCAGTGTGGATAAGTGTAAATAAATCTGAAAGAATCAAAGGACTGAGTGGTTTGTGTGTGTGTGTGTGTATGCAACAATTTTGTTTTCTACACCCAACATATATTTCACTCAGTTAATCATTTTTTTTACCATCATGAATAGACCATTGTGTATATCATAGCTTACAACAGTTCTTTTATCTTCTCTTTTTTGCCATTGGATGTATGTTTCCAGCGATTCATTTTGAGGTCAGTGAATATGTCTGCTATGGCTCATGAGCTCACTTCCCTTAGGTAGAAGGAGACAGGGGTGGGCATGGACTGGGTGTGGGACTAGTAGAATTAGTGTGCTTTTCCCCTGCCTGCTGGTCCAGCCAGAAGATAAGGAGTTAGTTGCTGACTCAATGACTCATGTTGAAAGACAAAGTACAGATGACGGAATGGTGTGATCCAGGCCCAGCATGATGAGTTATGCCGATTGCTGAGTCAGGGATTGGGGAACTCAGAGGCAGCAACACTGCAACTTCCAAACAGTTTTATCTTTTCAGAAGGCACAAAAGGAGACAGGAGATCTTGGTGGCCAAGAGAGTAATGGCCCTGCAACGAACACTCTTCAGGTAGCATGAGAACTTTACCTGCAGTATGTCATTTGGTCCTTAGAGCTCTGGATGGTCGGGCCAGGGCGGAGGGTAACTGTCCCCACTGTACATCCCCACTGTACAGGCAACAGGTAAAAGCTTCAAAAGGTACATAGGTTGCCCAAGGCTGAATTTGAGTTTGTCATGCCTTTTTCCACATACTGCGTTTCCCATTGCTTTCTCGTACTCTGCCCGCTCCGATTTTCTTCTTGTTCTGGGAATAAGATGATGCAGGGTGGGACAAGTATTGGCTGGATGTAGGACACCTGGAAGAAATTTGAACTTGGAAACTTCCTTTGGATCCACACAGTGTTCTCTGAAGCAGTCAGCCAGACCCTGTAAGAACCAGGATCACCCTATGTCTCCTCCGCTTTGGCCAGATGCTTTGGATTAGCTGTGCCAAGGCAGTCGGGAAGCAGCCCACCCATCAGCCGCCCTGGGTGAGGCCACGCCAGCCAGGGCTTGCCTGTGCCTTCACTGGAGTGGGAGCATCTCCCGATACCAAAGAAATCAGGCACGTGGATGTTTTAAAATGGAATGCTTTTAAAAATGATTGTGGTGGATACCTGAATAGTAGACATCTTGGCTGCACTTGTGCTTTAATTGAAAGTCCGAATGCATGTGTCTCGAGCTTTGGATGTAACTCCGGGTGCAGTAATGTGTGTGTGAGTAGTAGTAGTAGTGTGTGTTTGTGTGTGTGTATGTGTGTGAGAGAGAGAGAGAGAGAGAGAGCAGGGAAACATGTTTATTTTCCCTAAGAGAAGACTTTGTTCCTGTTCCACCAAAACTTAGGATCCTTCAAAGCACTTCAGCCATTGTGCACATACTGGACTGATCTGCAGAGTTTATTGACTGTTTCACTGTTAAAGGTCCTTCGTTTCTGTGGAATGGGGAGTTCAATACCTGCTAAATTGGATCGATATAAAAATTTATGAACAATGCAGTCCTTCTGAAGGAACTCTGTTACTCATGTTCATATAATTCCCTGTGGGGGATTCTGCCCAGGGGATCACATCCCTATTTAGTGTGTGCTGAAATATTCATGCTCCCTGATTAGCTGGATGTAATTGTTACATTTTCATCTCCTCCACGGAGTGTCATTAGGGTGCAACCTTGAAAGTTAAGTAGGCACAGCCGTTTTATTGTAGCATTTTTGTTTTGTCTGTGGGGTTTCCAAAACCCTTGGATAACCATTTCATTTTTGGTTTCTCTTGAAAATAAAAATTATTTTAGTGGAAATATTACTTATTTTTAACAGCTGCTGTTAGAATATAATATTTATATCTCATTTTTTAAAATGTGCATAAACTATTTTGCACACTTTTAATATTTAAATATCTAATTGTTGAAATAGTCTTTATTCCCAGGTAGTTAAGTAGCATAGTTAAGTGTTTTTAAGAGCCTTTTAACATACTCTACAAATTTTTCCTTTTTAAGTTCTTCTCATAAGTATGTAGCTAGTTGTTTTTTTTTTCTTTCTGATTTGTTCTGTGTCCAAAAATGTTTTTAAAATGATTGTGGTAGATACTTGAATAGTAGACATCTTGGCTGAATATTTTTCTGTTTGGACCCCCCTAAAGAACAAATAACCTCTTTTTTTCTATTTTTTTCTGCTCATATTTACAATTTTGCTTTTTCCTCTTAAAAAAAAAAGAAAGAAAAATAGCCAATCCTCTCGTCTGAACTCATTATTTTTTTCAACAATTTCTAAGATATTTTCAAGGATCTCAGGGTTTCCGTGATATTTTCTTGCATAATGAGGATGGCGTTGTGAACAAGGCCTTGTGGTAAGGCAGAGGCCACAGAAGCTGACCTGTGTGCAGCTGGGGGAGGACTGAAGGTCATCTTCAAAGCTGCCAACTAGTCCTACATTGTTCCGCCTACCCGGGGAGCCATTTATTTGAGGCCTGGGAAGGAAGGGCGACTTTACATAGATGGTGAGACCGGACGCGTGGATGTGACAGATAGTTCATGCATCTCGCTCAGCGACCTGCATCGTCCCTCTGTGTCAGATGCTGTGGACAGCTGATTCTTCTCTAGTGATATCCTCCTGTTGTCACTGCATTGAAGGGACTTTCCAATGCATTTTCAAGAACTGACTTCTAATCAGGAGTTTAGAAAGTAACTCAAGAGGCCACCGACCTGTCAAGGACATTACTGGGTAAATTAAAGGGACAAAACCCAAAAAACCTGCTCGTCTTTGAACTGACCAGACCTAGGGAAAGCAATCTGCATGCAGTGTGCAATCTTGTGGATGACGCTTAATGAGTTTTAAGCTTCAAGAGTGAGCAGCCTTTCTCAAAATACTACACAGCAGGTGCTCCTAGCTGGAATTCCTGCCACAAATAGGAAGCCACTGGATAGGCCTGATTGCTTCCATCTGGTGGGGTGTGCTACCCTTTTACCAGGGATTTTGGTCTTTGTGTATCTGAATTTGAGCCCATGGGGTGTGGAGAATGTGGGAGGGGCAATTGAATGTGGCCTCAAGGACAGCTGGGACACAGGCGTGTGTCCAGTCGCCATCACTCTCAGTGGCCATTGGGGGAGGACAAAGCCTCAGGACTGACTTTGATGAGCCCTGCTTCTCTGGGTCTCTGTTTCATTCCTTTATAATACGGGAATTGGACTAGACGGCTTCTGATTCCCAGTATGCATGCTAGCCTAGCATCATTTGGATTCTGAGTTGTTAGTCCCGTTTGGACGCACAGAGATCATTGCCAGTCAGATTTGTCTGTACAGAAGCTTCCTTGTGCCGTTGAACTTCAGCAGGTCCTTTGCAGACCAATGGGCCAGAAGCAGGCAAGGCCCCTGGCGTAGTACTCAGGGCAAGGGCTGTGCAGGTGAGTCTGCAAAGTGTTTATGCTGCTGGTAATACATTAGGAGTCTTCCAGACCCTGGTAAAAACCCATGGGCAGTGAATTTAGAAAAGAGCACAGAAGGTAAAGACCCCCTGCCCCATCCATGCCACGCTAGCATCAAGCCTCATCATGGCTTATCTAGCCACGTCTTCCTGTTCCCACCCACCCATGGGGTTCCTGACTCTGTTTCTTCCCGAGTCCCCCTCATCAGTACAGAAAGCTCTTCTTCACTCCACAGTCTCCCACCTACCCATATGCACACGCCGGGACACACCTTCACTCAGGTGTCCCAAGGACAGGAGAGCAGGGACATGGTGATTTTTCGGCTCTAACAAGACACACAGCAGGACAGATCTGAAGCAGGAGCTGCCTGTGCACTGACAACCTATCCGCTATTCTTCCACTGTCTGCCTTTGGGCTACTTCCTACCTGCCCTCCGTGCCTTAGTTTCCTTAATTGTCCTACTCATTCATTGCACAGTGGGATTTAAGTGAGATACTGCATGTGGTGTGCTTTGTCCAAGTGCCTGGGACCCATATCATTGAACAGACAATAACTGGAGATGCCGTGGGGGCCTCAGTTCTCCACGGTTCTCCATCTGATCTCCAAGGCTTCTGGAACTTTGGCCCTTTGAAGACTGGGGCTGTTCAACATGGCTGTAGGATGTTATAGCCTAGACTAAAATTCTTATACCACAGGGAAAATCTTTGTCCCTCTGCAAATGAAAGTTTCAATTCAGGACACAGTCTTATGGGGGTGGTAATGATGATCAAGTGAGACCCCTGACTTAGGTGGATGGTGCAGGTTTGGGTTAACTGTTTTTATTGCTGCTAACAGCAGAATGAAAAGTGCTTATAACCTAAGGACCTGTGATGCAGTTTGACTAGTGGATTCCGAGGGCTTCTTTTGAAGTGTGACAGTCCTTTGTCTCCAGAGGATAATGCAACAAGACATTTACCACTTAGCTTGAGCCTTGAGGGAATCCACCAGGAGAGCTTGTCAGGAGGGTGCTACCCGCTTCCCACCTGGCCCTGGCCACTCCAGAGGTTCTTCCAGCTAGTTTCATTCTTCAGTTTTAGTAGGGAAATGCGCCATCCAAAAATAACAGCCACTTTGATAACTCGCTTGTAGCCACTTGTTCAGGTAGGTGGAGCCGTGTTTTGGGTACACACTGCAGGATGCATGAAGCAGCCCCCCCCCCAAAGAAAAACTAGGGGTTGGGCTTTCATCCCAAGAAACATGAGCAGTATATACTTTTATGTCCTTTACACACTAAATCCTGATGTATACAGGAAGAAATATCTAGGTTCCACATTGGCCTTGTTCAAACTTCCTGGTAACAGTTTGCAGAAAATGAAGAGGATCCGCCTTTGTAACTTCAAGAGTTGGCAGAATAACAGCTCTTGATCCTGTTGATCCAGGACAGGAAGGTTTTCTGAGGGTAACCCTCTCAGAACCTGTGAGTGGTTTAGTGCTGTAAGATATGATGTGGACTTGACAGTTGAAGGCTGAGCTGCAGTGCATCTGTGAAGAATTAGTTGAAGCAAGCCCGAAGGAAGCCTGCGGGACCCCGGTTATGTGGGATGACTCCGCCCCTGGCGGGTGGATCATCTGGCAAGTGGGGGAGATGGAAGGAGCTGATGCAGTGAAGTGGGGTATTCTTCAGCATACTTAGGCAGATCTGCAGCCTGGCAAGGGAAGTTCGCCCCACTCTGAGCAGTCCAGTGGATGCGGTGTGGGCCAGTTCCCTCCGCTCCTGACTGTTGGTATGAGCTCTCCTGGCAAGCTAGACTAAGAACTGTAACTGAATTTCAAGAAAAAAAAATAAAAATAAACCCCCTTGTTTCCCTAAGCTCTTTAATCACAAACTTATTTGCAACATGCAGATAAACTACAACAGGGATGTTACCCCTAAGCAGCCGCCGTGAATGAGCCCAGCTAGAAAACAGGTCTATGTTTTAAGATGAAGACAATTGTGTGTGAAAGACGGGTTTGCAAACCCAGGCACCACAGTGTTTCCTTCTTGCCAGTTATGAACCTTCTAATCATACTTCCTAGCTCACACGTACAAAGCTCTAACTAGAATCAGAGGCCTTTGCAGAAAGCAGACTGTAATTAAAGAGGTTCTCAAGCTGGAACAAACAAGAGGTCCTATTGGAAAGTATTTCATTTAGTTGCTTTGCTTAAATGGATCTTGATGGGATATATATACACACTCCTCAGTCCTTATTTTTCTTTAAAAGTTGAAGTCACACTATGTGTGGCTATCAAGTCTCGGTTCTGAGCAATCCTCCTTGCCTCCTGTGTGCTTGAAACTGCAAGATCAACCAGAAAGACCCACACATGTGTTTTCATGCTTGCTAAGGCTCAGCATCCTTCACCGCCCCTCTGGCCTGAAGGGTTATCGTCACCAGTGCTGCCGGACTGCACAGGGTAAAACCCCAGAGGAAAGGAATCGGGCTGGGAAGACTGTGAGACAGCAATAGCTGAAAGGCTTGTTTCCCTTACTGTCTCAGTCTGCCGGCCCTTTGGATGAAAGGAAGACAGCATAGAACATGTCTCTTGTTAGAGTTTCTCAGCAGAGGCTCCAGACAGGAGGAACTGCAGTGGACCCTGCAGCCTGTGGGCCACTGGGTCCCTGTAGCCCAGAGCTCAGTATAGCTGCTTGTCCTACCCTATCACTTAGGAACCAACGGTAGACCTGAGTCCTTCCTTTTTTTTTTTTTTTTTTTTTACATTCATGTGCTTGTGTGTGTATATGTGTGCATAGAAGAGGGTACTTGTGTATGCGTGTGTGTGTGTGTGTGTGTGTGTGTGTGTGTGTGTAGACCCAAGGGAATCATCCTGGATTGCTTTACCTCCTTATTGCTTTGCTCTGGGGTTCCCCAGGCTCTGCCTTCCAAGGCCAGAAGTAGTAGCCCCCACCATATCTGCCCAGCATTTTTACATGGGATCTGAGGATCTTATCTAGGGTCCTTTTGCTTGGGAGGCAAAAACTTTAACCCAGCCCCCTACCATGTTCGAAACAGAGCAATTTGATTGTACAGCAGGAATACTGTGGTGTTTGTGCTGAGAAACCATCACATAAAACCTTGTATCTAAACACCATGGTGACCTTTGCCAAAGCCTGGGTCCCGAGTGAGAAGTCAAACGCTGCCAGGGCGCGCTGTTTCATTTCTAAACTTCAAGCACTCCTGATTCCAGGTCAGCCATCTACCTGTTGCCTGTAGCTTCTCTGCAACTTAAGTAAGTCACACTGCTGCTGGAGCCTCAGGACAAGGACAGGGAGTACCTGGAAGCCTCACTCCCCCCCCCCCAATATCAGAGCAGGCTGCAAAGCCAGAGGATACAATGAGCTTCAGAGGTGTGTGGTGTGTGGCTGTACTGTGTCACCCTCAAAGATCACATCCGCTTGCTCACTCCTAACCTAAATCCTTCCCTGCAGAAGATAGTTAGAGGGAACAGTTGCTCCCTGCAGGACTGCTGGAGAACACTGGTCACCTGGGTGCACGGGGAAGGCAGGTAGGAGGAGTGCATGGGTGTGTAAACGTTTCAAGGTGTTGCTCTGGGATGGTGTGATTGAAACGGGTGTCAGTGTGACAGCTGAGGGCTCAGCTATGAGAACATTGCAAAAAAAAAAAATGAATAGTTGAGGCAAACTTGCAGGAGATTGATTAATATTGGACAACCCAGCCCGTATTGGATGGGACCAGTTAGAGAGAGCTGGTTCAATGAGCAGCCTTTCTTCAGCATATTTTGGACAGACTTGAACCCCGGTGACTGGTTTGTCCGTCTCTCAGCAGTTCTGTGGCTATGGTATCCCTCGGCTCCTGGTGTTGGTATGAGCTTGCCTGCCAAGCTGGATTAGGAATTGTTTTTTGTTTTTTGGTTTTTTTGTTTTTTTTATTATTATTATTTATTCAACTGTGTTCATGTGCATGTGTATGTGCGCGCACGTGTGCGCGTGCCTGTGTGTGTGTGTGTGTGTGTGTGTGTGTGTGTGTGTGTGTGTATAGAACCACGGACGAATTCGCGAACCACCATGGACGCCTCCACCTCCTTCTGCCCCGGGATTCACAGGCTCCGCCCTACCAGGACCAGAAGCGCAGGCCGCCCCCGCTTCCGCCTGGCGTCTATACGTGGGATCTGGGATCCGAACTCAGGACCTTCCACCTGCAAGGCGGAGGCTTAACCCCTGAGCCACCTCTCCAGCCCTGGATTAGGAATTGTAACTGGACAATTAGAAAGTTATAAGCCAGAATAAAACCCTTGTTTCCCTAAGCCATTTGGTCATGAGTTTATTAGCAGCATGCGGAAAACTGCAGCAGATGGTGAATTGAGTGACGTTTAAGTGGGTCTCATACTTGAGTCTCAAGATCCCAGGCTTGGGATCAGAAAGCAAAATTGCCCAGGCTGTGATCATAGTGAGGGGTCCCCCTGGTGAAATCTGTGGAACACTCTTCCAGCTTCACTTCACCTCAGAGAGCTGCATACTGACAGGTTATCTGGAATGGGACAGGTGTGTGTGTGTTTTCCAGGAGTGAGGAGGAAGATACTGGCAAGAAAATAGATAAGCTACCTTATCTATAACCCAGCTTCACTGTGACATCTGATTTATGTCTGCTGTCCCCTGAGATTAATGCACTTTCCTTCTTAAAAGTGTCCCCTTTGGGCGAAAGATTTTTTTTTACATGGTTACGTTGAGTGGACTATCTTGTGAGCTCTTCCTTTCTTTTGTTCTGAGAAGTGAACCTTGTCTTTTCTTTAGTTCTTAGGATTGGACCTTGCACTTGTTAGGCAAGCTCTCTACCTCTGAGCCTAGCCCCAGCCCACCCTTTATTTTCTTCATATCTCATGCAGCTTTTATCTTATTTTTATAGGGTCTCCCAGAATAGCCCAGGCTACTGGATCTTATTGTGTAGCCTAAACTGGCCTCAAACACATGACTCCTCCTCAGCCTGCTGAATCACAGGCCCCGCCACCCAGTCCAGTTGGTCAGTCCTTGTGTTTTAAGTTGCATCAGGCAGCCCACACCAGTGATTCCTTGAGTAACTTGGGAAAAGCCCTTTTGGAATGAGGAGTTTTGCTTTCTACCCTGATCTTAGCATCTACACACATACAGGCTTTTTTCCCTTTTGTATGGAAAGTGACCATATAACCTAGCTTGACTGTGACATCTGATTTATGTCTGCTGTCCCCTGAGAGTAATGCACTTTCCTTCTTAAAAGTGTCCCCTTTGGGTGAAAGATTTTTTTTTTACATGGTTACGCTAATTATGGGGAAGGAAGGGAAGGAAATGAGTTTCTGCAGCATCGCTAACCTTGTGCCCCTTTCTTTCCATCCCCACAGCTCCACTTGGCAGCCCTGGCATCGCTCAAGGGAGACATTGTGGAGCTTAATAAACGCCTGCAGCAAACGGAGCGGGAACGAGACCTTCTAGAGAAGAAATTGGCCAAGGCACAGGTGAGGATTTGGAGACCCGTTGTTTTGTTTCACAATAAAAAATCTATGCATCAAGTCTACATACACACACACACACACACACACACACACACACACACACACACAAAAAAAAAAAAATCAGAACATAAGGCGTAAATGCTGAGTCTTTGTGGGCTGTTAAATCAAACACCACAGGTTTGATAGCTTGGATAGTAAGCACACACTTCCCACCGTTCAGGAGGTTGGATACACAGTCACAATCCCTGGCAGCTTGGTTCTTTTTCTGTGTGTATAGATGTGTACAGGCATGTGTACTAGAGGGCGGCTCAGTGTACGTGCGCCTGTGGAGGTTCAAGGGTGAGACCTTGAGTCACCTCAGGATTGCTCTACCTCTAGGGGGTTGTCAGGCCCAAAGCCTGCTCTCTGGAGAATGATCCATTAGCATCTGAAATGGGCGGTCCTTAGGAGCTCCCAGCAATGAGTCGTCATGCCTGTTTTGGTCCCACATCATGTCTGGTCGCACAGCAAGTAGATGTCACTCCTGCCTTTTCTTTGTTAACTGGAATGTATACGTTTTGCATAATCCTGTAAAGAGTTTGGTCCTGCTCTTCTTTGATGTTTTCCTATAAATACTCATGTATGCTACAATGAAGTTGGCTTGGATGATGGAGGACATCCTAGGCTCACTCTGACCCGATGCCTGATCAATTTCTACCACTCCCACTTCTGTTTCCTGCATGTGAGTCTGGGTTTGTGCTGGTTCGTGGGCCCGGATATAGCTCATTGCTTTGCTCTTGGTTTTTTCAGGCTCCATTTTCCAGGGGTGGAAGTACAAACACTATCATATCCACTCTGCATCTTTAAATAGGGTCTGGGGATTAGATTTACCAGGGCCTTTCGTTTAAGAAGCAAAGACTTGAACCTCGAGCCCCAGCTCATCCTGGCAGCTTGGCTCCTGATGAAACTGCAGCCCTGGTGTGAGGAGGCCTCTACCTCTAGTGTCCTCATGAGTGGAAGAGAGCAGAGGGATCTCTTCTTTTTCCTCTACCTATAAAAGCACTAATCCCTTCCCTGGGGACTCCACCCTCTAACCTAATCAGCTCCTAATACTACCATTTCAGCAGCTTGGCACTCACTGTAAGAATTTGAATACGGACAGGAACATGTAGTCCCTAACACACCCTCCCTGTGCATTGCCCAAGTTAGGAAGCAGGATCTGCCTGTCATCCCAGGACCTCCTATGTCCTATCACAGCCTCCACACTTTCCCTTCCACAAAGGCAGCCCCTAAGATGACTATTAGTGTCACATTTCTTGGTTCTTCTTAGGTTATTACCGAAGTAATCACCTTGAAACGATAGTTTGATCTTGCCCATTTAAAAAGTCAGACATTTCTTTTCAATATTTTAAATACATAGACTTATCCTGTAAGCCTCGTTTGATTTGTAATTCATATGTTGATAATCTGTTGCTGAGTTTGCACTCCTAACATAGTTCAAGTCATTCTTCTTTCTGCTGTCACCCTGAAAGGTGGAGTTTGAAAAAACTGTCAAAGGTGTCTGGTAGTTTCTCTTCTGTCATGATTGTGGCTGTTGTCACCTAATGCCTGGGTTCATTACTCTGTTAGGACTTAAAAAAAACATGGTGTTTTTGGGGTACCAGTGGTATTACCAAGACATTTTCCATTATCTACTGTTTGTTCAAACAGTAGTATAAGTCTAGAGGAAAACCAAAACAAGAGTTTAAGTCTTGCCATCTATTTAACCTTTTTCCAAGATGATGAGTTGGTCACTGTGATCCTGATAAAGTGTTTTCTCATTTTTTAGTATTGTTAAGAACTTGTACATTGAAATATATTTGGATTTCAGTCTGTTGAAACTATGTGCCTTACAAAAGCTCAACTTGTACTAACTGTAGCCATTGAGAGCTTTCATAATGTCATGGTTTGAAATTTGAGTTCTTCCCCACGGGCTCGTGAGTTTGAAAGTTTAGTTGATGTTGGGAAAGTCTTGGAACCCTTGGGAGATGGAGCCTTCTAGAGGAAGGCGCATCACAGGGGGCAAGCCTTGAGGTTGGTTAGCCCTGCCCACCTTCCGCCAGGAGTCTGCTCTTGCAATTGCCAGTCTGCAGCTAGCTCTCTCACCCCCATGATATCTGTAGTGATTTAAGTCGCCTTCAGCTTCTGCCAGCCAACAGTGCCTTTTCTGTCATAATGGACTGTGTCTCCCCTCTGGAACTATAAGCTAAATAAATTTCCCTTTCTTCCTTCAAGTTGCTTGAGTTTAAGTGTTGCCTCAGCAGCAGAAAGAGTAACTGAGACAAATAGTCTTAGGACAGAAACTGAGTAGTTACATCAGGCTTCCAGAGACCGTTACTTTTCCCATACCTAGAATTAACCAGTCTCCAAGTTGTCTTCATTTTGCTCAGCAGAAAATGGTGTTTCCAGACCATGGTCTGGGTCCTGAAGATTCCTGCCAATTCCAGACTTACTCAAAGTATTTAGGACTCTTTTGTAGATAGAGCCAGGAAGCTATTTATTAACTTGCATGTAAGCATGTATTTATGCATGTGTGAAATTTAACATGAGATATTTCAGAAATTCATATTAATCACTCCAATGCAATCTCAAACTATAGCCTATGACTGTATAAGTCCTCTGTTTTATCTGTGACTCCACGCATACTAAAAATCCTGATATTGTGGCTATAGGTGATAGAAGAATTAGAATATGTCATAATCACTCATTTGCTTTATCCCACGGAATCATCAAAAAGTCTCAGGAATAAAGCCTTCTCAACGCCTACGGCTATTGAGAAGGGTCTGAAGGTTCTCCTCCTTGCTCTCGTTGTTTCTTTGGTGTCTCATTGGATGGTTCTCAACACAGGAGACCTTTGCAGCTCTTTGAATCATCATTTCGTCTTATTCAAGTAGCTAATATTCTCCAGCATCTTCATATTAGCATCTTTCCGCCATTTTACTGTGTATCTGTTTTTCCCAGAACATGTTTTCTAGTGGATTCCTCTGCACAGACTCATGGGCATTAACTTGCCCAAAGTTCTCGAGTGCTACTAACAATGGATGAGTGCCTATTCCATGTGAAAGACAGTTTGCTGCATGTGAGGCCCTGGACATATCTTTTCATCCCTTAAACATCGTGGAATGGGGCTGAGGAGATGGCCCAGGGGTTAAAGCCTTTACTTCAGAAGCAAAAAGACTTGAGTTCAGGGCTCAGATCCCCAGATCCCACAGAAAAATGCCCGGTGCAAATGGCAGCAGCTTGCATGCACTGCAGCTCTGCGAGGTAGAGCCTGGGAAACCCTAAAGCAAAGGAGTAAGATGTAGAGTCATCCAAGATGATTTCCTACGTCACCCTTGGACCACCACAGGTGTATGCACACAGACACATGCACACACGCATGCTCACAGAAACAAAACAATCATCATAGAATGTTGCAAAGTCTAAAGATGATCTCACTCTCTTTGTTTTTATAACTTGCTCTAGGTATCTTTCCTTTCTCTTTTCCTTGCTTTTAACCAAATCTTTTTGCTTCTTTTTTTCCACTATCTCTTTCTTTCTTTCTTTCTTTCTTTCTTTCTTTCTTTCTTTCTTTCTTTCTTTCTTTCTTTCTTTCTTTCTTTTTTTTTTTTTTTTGAGGATTAAGGTAGAGTTTATTAGAGGAGAGAAAGGTTGGAACTCATGGACTCAAGACATGGAGTGCCACGAGGGGCTAGGGCGCCCCCATGAGAAGCAGACAGCTGGAAGAGGAACTCATGGCACCTTGAGTACCACGAGGGGCCAGGGGCGCCTCAATGAAAAGTAGGGAGGAGGAAAAGAACCCATAGCGCTAGAGTGCCATGAGGGGCTAGGACGCCCTGGAGAACACAAGGTGCCTAGGCATGGAATCCATGAGGAGCAAGGAACTTATGGAATACATGAGAAACAAGCACAGAACAGAACTCATGGCACTAATGCCATGAAGGGCTAGGGATCTGCACTATCTCTTTCATAATTTAATCAGAATTAGTCATTATATTTTCAGGTTTGCTGTATATTCTTTTGATTATATTTTTAATTATTTTATTTCAAGGAAACTTTCAGCACTTCATATACCATAAGTTTCTTTCTCTCGCTCTGCACTCCCATTTGTATGTTTGATCATCTCTGTCTTTAAAATTCATTATCTCAAATCCTTTCTACTTCCCTCTTAGTTTTACTTAGTCTCCATTTTCTGTTTCTCTTCTTGAAACAGAAAAGTATGTTGTTTTCAATTCATCTTTTGTGCATTCTAATTTCATATTCAGTATTGAAACTCATTTTTGTTTTATTTCTAATTCTGTTCTGAGTTCTGTCTTCCTCACTTCTGAATTTTTATACTTGTTAATTATGTTCAATTATGTCTCATGCTCACTCCTTAAATCTTGAGCTTATTTCCAAGTTGGCTGTTTTAAGGACTTTTGGAGAGACGTCCATTTTTTTATGGTTTATAGCAATGTTGTTGGACTTGACTTTTTCTTACAACTCTTCCCAGGACAAGACTTTTGTAGGCTTTGTTGCATGTGAAATGTAGTTCCCCTGAACTCTTCAGAGGCGTGGTTTAGGAAGTCTATTTTAAGGTCATAGCGCTTAGCCTTATGCTGTTTCTTGAAGTAAAAATATGGCAGCTTCTTTCTGGCACTTGTTGGCTCTCACCTCACCTGCCACCCTCGGAATCGTTTCTTTTCCCCACCATCTTTATCCTGTTCTGTATGGATCCACTCCCAGCACTTCCTCCTCTTGGAAGGAAGCCCTGGGGCCAGTCTTTAAAGTTCATAACAACTCAATTTCTTCAACTTTAAATAGATATATTTTTTTTCTAAAAAGAGAAAGCAAGAGAGATGAGTGTAGCATCCTGCTGTGGTGCATAGGTAGAGGTCAGAGAAAACTTTCTAAAGACAATTCTCTCCCTCCACCGTGGGGGCATCTGGAGATTGAGCTCCGATGCCAGGTTTGCCAACAGACGCCTTACGCACTGAACCATCTCGCTCGCCCTTCAGCCCCCCCCCCCCAGCTTTCCGTGGGTCCTTGCTGGCTCACGCTGTGGCATCAGGTACATGCCCCAGGTACATGCCCTCCTGTTTTCAGACATTCTCCAATTGGCCTTTTGCTGTCCTGTGAACACCTGCTGAGACTTCCCACTTCCCAGACCCCCCTCGGGACTGTGATGGGGTTGGTATGCCGCGTCTTGCTTGTACCTTTCATTCAGGGGACACCAGGAGTCCAGGTTTTTGATTGTGTTGTGTAAGCCATGTCTAGTTTATCTCTCTGTAGAAATTCAGAGAGATTTTCTTGTTTGTTTTTCAGCAGACTTATTTTTTTAAAAAAAAAATATTTAAAAAATGATACTGGCCTGCTATTCCAGCTTTTTGCAAGACTAAGTCGGGAGAATAACAAGTCCAAGGTCTGCCTGAACTGCAAGGAGTTCAAAGCCAGGCCGAACTTATTTCTAAGTAAAAAGTAGCAAGAGTGAGGAAGGGGAGCCACTGATGAAGCCTAGAGGTGGAACGCTTGCTTGGCATGCACAAGCCCCTAGTCCTGTAAGGGAAAGAAAAAAATGGGTGAACACTTAAAATGCTGGGTTGCTGTTTGATCTTGGGATGTAGCCAGGTCAGACTCCAGCTTTTGCTGGTCCTCCTGCCTTAAGATGATGTGGCCGGCTGCTGGCTGGATTATGGGCCTGAACCCCCAAACTGATTTTATTCTGCTATTTTTTCAATAGAACAATAGTCCATTCTCTATTTTATTACTTGTGTAGTTAAAAGGGAAATAGTTTAAGTGAATTTTTCATACAGAGAAATGAAAACTTTTTTCATGAGACATTTTTGTAGAATGACTTTGGAAAGATTTTGAAAACATTCCTGTCTCACAATCCCAGAGTGCTTGGGTGGGGTGGAGGGTCCAGGAATCTTTGTATCTAAGATCAACCAGGCAACCAGGGATAGTAACTCGTCCGTCACTTGTTGAGTCCCAAGTGAAACTTACAAAGCAAACTCCTGGTGCTTTCTTCTTGAAATAGGACATTATGCATGGCAGCATTTTTTTTTAATCTAGATGAAAATTTTTAACGTACCTTTTTGATTCTAAAAGTCATACAGTAGATAGGATAAACATGAAAACCAGCAGCGTTTCAGCAGTGGACCGTGGTCAGTTGAAACTTCCTGAGTGCTTTTTAAAAGTAAGCGCTTGTAGAGAGAAAGCAGTTACTTCTCTGTTAAATAACAATAAAATGCTATTAAGTGACTGTTTTCTAACTTACACTCATCTAAAGCCAACCACTGTTAGAAGTACCCATTGGTAAGAAATGTTTTTAGAAAGAAAATTGTTCATGCTTTTGACTGAAGCTGGCATGTCCTACAGTCTTGGATCTTTTTTCAAGTTCATTCTTACACAATTTTACACTCATACACACATAAAATGATTACTGATCCATTAGCCCCCTCCAAATACCTTGTTCTTCCCAAATCCTCCTCTTATTTTGGGGAAGTGGGCACTGCATTTGACTAAGGTCGCTTGCATAAGCATGGATGGTGGATTGTTTACTTGAGCAATATGGTAATTGTTACCTTTTCAGATCTAAGACTGCTTTTCTATTTGTGTATACCCAAGAAGTGTGCAGAAGTAAGAAAAATAATCTTGGTCCTGAGAAAATGACCACAGCTAAAAGTATTTGACTATTTGTGCCAGAGAGGATAGGAACATAGAAGAAACTGAAAAGTTTCCCCGCAGAATTATCAGCTCCTTCCGACTTACTCATTCAAACCATTCCCACATATAGCTTTGGATGGTTCATTTTCCCCTATGGCTCATGCCATAGAGTCAACTTTCTTTTTTGCATTCCTACACACTAAATAGACTTTAAAAATCATTCTCTGCACCCTTCACCAGAGATTTGTCTTTCCAGTTACAAAACTAAGATCCAAGAAAGACTACCATGAGAAAGTGCCATCTTGGATCTCTCACAAAGATGAATGTATTCTAGAAAACATACAATGAGATATTACGTGCTTAGGTAAAGGATTCACATTTGAGACCGCTAACTTCTTCAGCAAGAGCAAATTCATGTGAAAGTTCATGCTATATGGCTGGAGTAAGTTTTACCAGCTGTAAACATGATCGTGCTGTGATGAAACAGTGAACATTCCCAGGAAGTCATGGTATTAGTCATCAAACATTGCCAAAAGGAACTCAATCTCTTGAACAGCTATTCCTGGTAACACTGGAACTGGTTGAGTAAATTCATTATATGCAATTGAGGGATCAATCCATACATAGAATTTTACCACTAGTTCTGGGGAGTGGGGCGCTCAGTTCCAGATAGCTGTAAACACGATGTGGACATCCCTGCTCCCCACCCCACAAGTCTGACAGTTGTTCAGACCTACAGTTGTGCTTGCTCTCACATTCAGCACCCGGTCAGAAGCAGCATTGCTGTGAACTGGTTACAACCGTACGGAGTTCTGATTTGATTTGGCATAGTTGCTATTTATTTAGCACCAATAATTTAATCTGTTGTAGTTTTCAGAGTGTTAGAGGAAAAAGATATTTCAGATGTTTCAAGCTTATGAGCCCCTTTGCATTCAGTCTGTAATGGGTGGGCATTCTCTGGCACTTTATGCTCAGAATACAAGTCCCCTCCTGACTTTCAGTTTTCATGAAATGGAAGGAAGCTGGCCTGTACTTTTACCTGTGTATTTTTCCTGAGATGGAGATGTGGCATGCAGACGTGCTCTTTGTTAGCTCCCTGTACTTCCTTTTCTATGATTAACTTGTGCGGTGACCTCTGGATATATTTCACTCCTGGGTGGTATTTGCATTTGTCTCAGTTTGACTTGCTTCCCTGTGTCTCTTCCTCTTTAGGAGGATTGTGGCCCAAACCTAAAACCAGAATGGAAATACCCTGAGTAGTATGAATTGTGCCCAAGCCAATGTGACCTGAGACGATGTAACATCATGTCTTGAATGTATGTAACATGGGAAAGGTACCATGCCCCTCTGCAGGGTGCAGAGGGTTAACTAACACATTAACAACGACATTGCATTTTTTTCAAGAAGCCAGTCCATAATAATGCTTTCAGCCTGACAGCTGAGACTAATGCTATGATTAAAGATCAGCAGCCTCTGTGGAGTAAGATAAAACCCAGAGAAGAGCAATAACCAAGCCATCAAGCCTTCACATTGCCACACGAGGGGCCAGCAGGCCGCATGGACCTGGGTGGGTCCGTCTCGAGGATGGCTCCTGCTGTATCCCCAGACCATGTCACAACTCTGGATGAGCCCAAAGGATTCTATTCTCAGTGGCTGGAATGATGCTGTTGCTGGCTTTTATTAAACACTTTGGCATAGATGGAGTTTCACCAATCTATGTGGCTAGACATTAGTATCTATATAAATTTTAATATGTTCCCCTGTTGTAATGGGAGCACTGAGGTCTTTAAAAGGAGCTCAGGGTATGTATTAAGGGCAGATCCCTATAACTCATCACAAACAGAAAGTCTGTAGTTGCAAGAAAAATCTAGACTCCTAATGATATTGATCCCCCACCACTCCGCAGCCACCCCAGAAATGTACGTCGGGCAAAGCACTATGACCACAGGATTTCTGGCATTGATGTACTGGTAGCATCCCTCTGAAATTGAATTTAGACTGGGAGGAGCAAGAACCCAAGACACCATTACCCGTAATACCAGGAGAAAGGCAGTTACATGTTGTTTTAAACTCTTTCATTGTTCAGCGGAAATGCAAGGGACATTTCCTTATAATGGACATTTCCTTATAGGAATAGGTATAAGGCATGATATCTAATTGGGAATGCTGATAGGAGAAGCTCTTAGGGGCTGCTGAGTAGGTTGTCGCTAGGTGATGGACAGGCAGGTAGAGTTGCTAGTGGATGCTGGGGTTCCTGGTTGGTACTTCAGCAATGTCTCCTCGCCTCTTTCCATCCTCCTTAGTGGGTTGAGAAGACACAGTTTGGGTTTTCCTAGATCCCGTCTGTGTGGTCAGCATACGATTTATGCTTCCCAGTGTTCATTGGAGGCATTTCAGGGCACGAGATCCAGGTGGCACTGAAGATCTTTAGGCCAAAGGTGAGGAAGAGATTGACCCACAGGAGGTAAGGGGGTACAGGGTCTGATCGCTTGGTGGTTTGAACAGGAAGCAGAGGGTTTTCAGAGGCTTGTGTTTGTCATCGGAAATATACTGAGTGAGACAGTCACTTCAGAGTTACTTTATCTTTTCATGTATATGTGATTTGATCAATAGCGAAATGCAGTGATAAAATGTGACTCCAAACTTTCAGTGGCTGCAAATAGCAAAGGTTTATTCCTTGATGCTTGCAAGGAACATGTGGGCAGGAGGAGCTTTCAGGGACTTTGTGGCATGTTGACCTCACCTACACACTCAGGGTAATGACTCTGCCTCTATAACATTGTTAGTCACCTCAGCCTGGAGAAGGGCTGTGGCAGACCCCACAGGCTTAATGAATCTTAGTTCTTGCAAAGGGTGTGTGTCTCGAGTCTCACTGGCTAAAGCAGGGCACAGGGACCTATTTAGTTTTAGGGGGCCTGAGGAGTATAATACTGGGTGTGGACTGGTAGCAGGAAACCATTGTTGATGAAGGACCACCTCTCGGACCCCTCCCAGGTGGTGCAGATCAGCTGATGTTGCTGGTGGAGCTCCAGATACACAAGAAAATATGGTAAAGACAGGAGCACCATTGGCAAAAGGGTTGAGCAAATGGGTTGAGGAAAATTTCAGTGAGTCTTTTATCATTTCAAAAGTGGGTAAATATGCTAAATTTACAGCTGAACATTTGAAAAAATAGATTTCAGTTTGTGTCCCAAACAAATGAAAATGGACACGTGTTATGCTAAAATCCGTGGGATACAACAGAGCAAAAGATTTGGAAAATTCCTGACAATCCATGGCAGAGAATGGCAGAAATAAAGAAAACAAAAGAAGGTTGCAAACATTCTATCACTATATCTTAAGAAACTAAAAGGACAAAAACAAACAGATGAAACCCCAAGAACAAACTGAACCTGAGATTATTAGGAGGAATGAAATAAAAATCAGAGAAAAAGAAATGGAACAGATTCTACAAGGATTCATAAAACAGAGAGCTGGTTCTTTAAAAGATGAATGAAATAGACCCTCAGCTAGACTAAGAAAGGAGAGATGAATTAACAAAATCAAAGCACAAAAACACAAGGAATCATCACAGAATATCATGAAAAGTCAACACCAACAAATTTATTAGCCTAGAAGAAATGGGTACTTGGCAGAGATTAAAGAACAAGGTTAAATTAGTAATTAAGTGTCTCGTCAAAGATAAGCTAAAGACTAGATGGTTTGACTACTAAATTCTACCAACATTTCTTCTTAAGTTATTCCAAAATACAGAAAAGGAGGAAATTCTTCGAAATAAACTAGGCCAGCAGATTAGGAGACAGTAAAATATAAGATGATTCAGTGTGATCAAGTAGAATTTAGCCCAAGGATGCAAGTTTATCTTGGTACACGCAATCAGTAAACAAGTACCCTACCTCAGCGAACTGTGGGATGGAAACTATCAGATCACAAGCTAAGGGTATGTAGTACATTATACTAAATGAGGAAAATCTCAAAGTTTTCCTTCAAAGAGCTAGAATAAGACAGATGCATCCTCTTAGCATTTGCTTAGTATGGTGCTGAAAAAGAAACACAACACATGAAGCTGGGTGTGATGGTAGCTCAAACTGTCAGGCCATGATTTGGGATGCTGAAGCCAGAGGATCATGAGGTCAAGACCAGCTACATGGCGAGACCCTATTTCAAAAAGTTGAAAAAGCCCCAGATCAAGCTTGTGCCTGTAGTCTCAGCACCTGGAAGCTGAGATGAGCCATTCGCTTGGACTCACCTGTACAATCTCATGTCAAAACTAACCAGGAGGGAATGGGGGAGAGGGGGAGAACCTATGTATGTATGAATCAGAGAAGAGGAAATCAAATTGTCATTGTTCACAAACTGCATAAACTCACCTGTAGAAAATCCCCCCAATTCCACTAAAATGTTTAGAAATAATAAATGAGTTTAAGAATCTATAGTGTGCACAGTGTACAAAACTTAATGGAGTTGCTGAATATCATTAGCAAATTGGCTGAAGTGAAACTTAGGAAATCTCATTTTTTAAAAAAGTAAATATCTAGGTGTAAATTTAACCAATTTTACCAAAAAGACTAAAAGATTCAGTGAAAAGTAGAGGACATTATCAAAGAAGACACAAAACTGAAAAACATTCCATATTCATAGATCGGAAGAGCCAGTGTTGTTAAAATGCCTCTACCACACGAAACAATCTATAGATCCAGTATAATCCTTACAAAGTGCTAATGGGATAACACTGATAACACACAAAAAAGTTAATAGCTAAAACATTCTTGAGTGTAAAGAACAGAGAGGCATTGTATTACCTTGCTTCAAGATAGACCACAAAGCTTCAGCAATGAAAACAGAAACCGCCTGGTAAGGTAGCCTGCAAACCTGAGTTAAAGCCCAGATCCCATGTAATAGAAGGAGAAAACTGATTCCAACAAGTGCTCGACCTCTATGACCTTACACACATGCCATGGCAAATGTATGCCTTGTCTGTCTTACGCATGTCAAAATTCAAAGTTCAAGTAGATGAATAGATACGATAGGGAGATCGTAAAAAATAAAAAACAGACACTCAGACCAGTAGAAAAGAATAGAAAGCTTAGCAGTAGAGCCCTATACCTGTGTCCAGCTGACTGTCAACTGTGGTGCTAAAAGCATGGGTTAGAGAGAGGACAGTCTCTTCAGTAAAGGGCTGACTAGCTGATGAGATAGAGGTGGACTGGGCAAAGCTACTGGCCACTGATCTGGCAACCTGAATTGAATTCCTGGAGCCCACATGGTAGAAGAGAATCAACTTCACAAAGTTGTTGTCTGACCTACACAGATACCATGGCTCTTCTCTCTGTCTCTGTCTCTGTCTCTCTGTCTCTGTCTCTCTCTAAAAAATAAGTAGTTGCTATCTCATTTGTTAACGATAAGGAAGGAAGAAGGAGACCTGGGGAAAGGTTGATCCATGAGCACTAAATTACATTTAGGGGCAGAAGTTCTGGTGTGCTCACTGTTGACTCGCAGGAGGACGACTCTGACTACAGTTAGGATTCTGACCTGTTTTCACTGTGATGAAATAGCAGAGGTTGGACCTGTTGGCGCACCCTGTTATCACAGTACTTGGGATGAGAGGCTAGATGAGGAGGAATTTTTGGCTATCCTGTGTTATATATAATGAGACCCTAGTTCAACAAAACGACCAGTGTTTTGGAAATTAATATAAAATACTTTAGCTGAAAATTGTTGTGGATTTCCAATCACACTGGCAAAAACAATAGCCCCTTTGCTGCTTAGTTTTCACCATTGTGTTCCTGAGTGAGGCTTTACTGAAACATGCTCACTTGCATAGAGGTGTGGTCTGGTCTGTGTCCTTGTGAAACTCCATCCCAAATACCTGGCCAGTGGAAACTTAGGTAGTAGAGTAACCAATGGGCACTGTGCTAATAGGCCGATTGTTCGCACCTGTGTGGGTGGTCCCCAGGGCAGGGTGGCAGTGATGGTGCCCAGAGATGCTCTGTCAGTCTTAGGTACTGCCCACTCACCTTCCATTTGGCCTGCCTTCCTGGCCCTGGTTGATTCGCAGCTCAGTGAGGGGGGGGTGTTCCCAAAGGAATCTCGTGGGGGTGCTTGGCTCCTGCAGACATTTGTTTCCTTCTCCACAGCGGCCCTGTGCCAGCTGCTCTGTGCCAGCTGCTCCTTCCCGGGTCACAGCCCGGCTAGCTCAGGGGATCTACAGTGAGCTCAGGGGCCAGGTCTCAATGCAGTACACTGCAGGTGGACGGTGGCCTCTGTGGACGAGCCCCAAACAGTGTCTCAGCTAATCACGCACCTAGTGCTAGGAGTTTCAGAACGATTTTTCTGTATCCACTTCTCACTGGACAAAGAACTCCAGGGTGTCACTCTACCGTCCGTCCCCTTCCGTGTGCATACTTCAGTCTCACCTCTTACTTTCCAGAGGTCTGGGGTTCCTTCAGTCCACTTGAATGCAGTAACCACACCTTCTGTCAAAGTCACCTCCCTGTGGCACTCAGCACAGTCTCTTAGATATTCAGGAAAGTAAAGGAAGGACTAAATTAAAGAGGCTTTCTACCACATTAAAGATCATATGGCTCAGCAAAAGCTAAAGGACCTGAGTTTAGATCCCAGATCCCATGTAAAAATGCTAGATGGATGTGGCAGTGGTCTACAATTCAACCCTGGAAAGGAGCCAGGGAAACCCTACAGCAAAGCAAGGAGTAAAAGCAACACAGGATGATCCTGACGTCACCCTTGGGACTCCACAAGCATACACACTCAAGTGCCTTTTTGTGCACATGCCCACACACATGTACACTCTGCAAAACATGCACACCACACACACACACACACACACACACACACACACACACACACTCATAATGAAAAAAATGTAGAAATGTAAGTCAGACATCTTTTCCCTCAGCTAAAAGATTTTTTTCCCTTTAATACATTCTTATAACTACTCCCAAATAAATCCATATGTTCCAAGTATACACCCGAAGCTTTGCTTCTTTTAGCCAAAAGTGCTGCCCCTGACTGCCGTGGGGCTTCCTGATGTCTCTCGTTCCACATTTGCCTTCCACACAGACTCTCCAGCTGGAGGCGGGGCAAAGGTGCTGCAGTATCACCTGTGCATCCTCGATTCTCCATCTGGCGTCTTTGAGCCCCAGGCGTTTCCACAGGATCTTTGTTTTGTGGCAGCCCATAGCAGTCTGTGTCGTCTGTCAGTTCACTCCACTCCCTTTCCTTGTCAGAAAGCTGTGCCTCTTCGTTACTGATGGGACTTTCCAGTTTGTTGGCAGCCTGGGTGGTGGGACTGGCTGGCTAGCTTTTAAGACACTAGAGAAGGAAGAGCAGGGGTTAAAGAATTTTGGGGAGCTCATTAAGCTGCATGGAAAGTCCTGCATAGGAAACTAGGTCTAGAGACCTAATGTTCTACATTCAGCCAGCGCAGTGACGAGGAGCTCACGGCATGGGCAGAGTCCAGAGCCAGAGGCCGGGCGTTGTCCTGCCACATTTAAAAGCTGGAGCTTGTGCTGGAGAGACAGCCAAGGAGTTAAGTCTTTGCCTCGCCAACAAAGGGCTTGAGTTCAGCTCCTCAGATCCCACATAAAAATGTCAGGAGGAAATGGGGATGGGCTACAATTCTAGTCCTGGAAAGTGGAGCCTGGAACAAAGCAATACAGAGGTCGAGCAATCCAGGATGATTCCTAATGTCACCCTTGGGCCTCCACAGGCACAATCACTCCAGTGCCCTCTATAACATATTCCCATACACACATACTCACATATACACCAAAGGGAAAAAAAAGTTCTGGAACTTTTAATCCTTCACAGCAAGGAGTGCCTGCTTTATGAGCAGGCGAATGGGGATGTTTGGGGAATGGGAATAAAGACTAATAGCAAGAGATCAGAGATGCTCTGTAGGGACCCAGAGAGGCACGTTCTGCTCTCAGATGCTCCAGAGAAAGATGGAGATTTTTCATGTATGCACTGAAGATACTGCCATTTCATGGGCTTCTTTTCTCTCTTTTAAATTGTGGATTTATAGATTATGTGGATTATGGAGGAAAAGGACGCACATATGTGAGAAGGCTATTGGTATTTGCAGCCTGTTATAGTTCACTTGGCTTAGGAGCGCTGCATTGTAAGTGTTTTTGTGTTTGGGATCAAGCCCATGTTAATGTATGTTAACGTGTATCTCGCACACACATCACAGCCCTCAAAGTGGCTTTCTCTCCACTTCACCCTTACCTCTGGTCCCACTCCCTTCTTCTGGCTTTAACTTGGCTATTGGTGCTTCAGGTTAGCATTATAAGCACCAGTTCACATCAGCATTCTGAAGCAGCTATTTGGCAAAGGTTTATGTTGCCTCTGGTCCTCACTGCAATTACACTAGTACTGGTTGTGCTCTTGCTAAGGGAGGGTCACGTTCATAGATATATCTGTGAGACCTCTTCATTAAGCACTTCTGTTTCAGCATTGAATTCAGCCAAGTGTAGTATTCCACTTGTCTTTAAAGCCTTTTGCATCTTCCCTGCAGGATACCATGGGGAACCTAGCAGATTTAGGGAGGGAAAACATCTGAGGTAGTAGATGAGAAGGTTTATCCATTCACTAACTGCCACCAGGCTATAAAATGCCAACAAACCTGGCCTGGCTCTTGGCATGGGGAAAACCTTCTGGAAATGAAATTAAGACGTCTCTGCTCAACAGGAAGTGAATGGCTGCACTCGTTCCATCACCTCAAGTGTTTTATTGTTAGGTGGAGGGTTAACTGCACCTAACCAAGTCCTCATGGGACTTGAGGAGACTGGAGAGGTAGAAAAGTGAGCAGGTTCCTTAAGATTTAAATCCCATCTGCAAATATGTTTCTGCAGCATCTGCTGTTTCTTAATCCATCAGTGTCTGAGAAGGGGGAAGATCCTCTGACTCTTATCATTAGTTCTGCAAAGTGCCCTTCATGACCACGTGATGCATTGCAGTTTGTTCATTTCATCACACCATGAGCCACATGCAATCTGTAAGGGAGATAGATCAGATAGTGAGAAATCCCTCGTCCCGCCTTCTGGGAGTTTATAGTCCAGAAGAAGAGGACATTGGATAGCACTAAATTAGCAGATAATCCAGCCAAAAAAGACACAGTAGCACACGATGGAGCATTTTTCAGTTGAAAGGCAGTTGAAATGTTTATTTAATTGTGAATTTCAGTAAAAAGGAAGGGAATTGGTAAAAAG
Organism: Typhlomys cinereus; assembly: GCA_023101885.1. Taxonomy (NCBI): domain Eukaryota; kingdom Metazoa; phylum Chordata; class Mammalia; order Rodentia; family Platacanthomyidae; genus Typhlomys; species Typhlomys cinereus. The sequence continues at coordinate 2,658,852 of JALPQD010000104.1, forward strand.
GAAATTGGACAGCCATAAAGTATACAGTACAGGTAGTAGGAGCTAAGGCAGACCTTCAAGGCTGTGGATAGATCACACTGCAGCATAGGTACATTATTTAAGATGCAGAAATCTCAACAAGTGTTTGGCCTCAGTTTACAACACCACTGCCCATTGTTGGCTAAGTAGATAGTCCCACATAGACTATAGAATGTGCAGACGAAATAGAATGTTCCAGTGAAAGAGTGAATGAGTGCTACAAAGGCAAAGCCTCATAGTTCCTACGGGGGCGTCCTAAAGTTTAACTGGGCATAAATGGGGTTGCTGGCCAAGGAGCTGCCAAGTGCCTTATTTTGGGCCTAGCCAGTGTTGAGGTGCTGATGGTTTGAGACCACACAGTGCAGAGTCATTCACCCGAAGGCAACTGCTGTGCTGTGTTCTCGGTCCTAGTGTGAGCAGTCGCATCTCATGAGAGAGCATGAGGACGTGCAGGAGCGCACGACCCTTCGCTACGAGGAGCGCATCACGGAGCTCCACAGCATCATCGCGGAGCTGAACAAGAAGATCGACCGCCTGCAAGGCACCACCATCAGGTACGGCCGCTCTGGTTTGTGCCGGGGTGTTGGAGTCGAAGCAGCCCCTGGAGAGTTTGAATGCTGCTTTCTCTGTAGCTGAGACTTTCACCACAGTAGCTTGCGCTCTTCTCCATCACCTCCTGATTGCAGTCCTCACAGCCACCCCAGCGACCCCTGGTTTATTGTAAAGGGTGAAGCTGAGTAAAGTGCTTTATTACCGTGTGTGTGTGTGTGTGTGTGTGTGTGTGTGTGTGTGTGTGTGTGTGTGGCCACCCAGCATTTTTATCTGGAATCTGGAGATCCAAACTCAGGTCATTTTGCTTTCAAGGAGAAGGCTGTAGCTCCTGAGCCATCTCTCCAGCCTTTACTAGCAAATTCTGCATGGAGTCCCCGTTATCTCAAAGTTAGGTAACAGACCCTGACTTTTCTTCTTCATGAGATCTCCAAACTGTGTGTTTCCTGTGGATTTACTAAGATTCACCCATGTGACTTACAGCTCAGCATTAGTGTGGGCTTCTAAGTAATCCGTGCGTATCTTGAGCTTATTCCAAGCTGCTTCTCTACAGTGACTTACCTCTTAACAGAGTCCTAAGCCGAGGACAGCCAGGCTGGACAGTGATGAAACAGACACATAGCAGAAGGCAGAGGTGGCACTGGAGCCCACAGCCCCTCTGCTTTCACTCAGTTTTTCACCACAAAGATGGTTGATGGGGATTCTGCCTCCCTGCTTACCTGTCCTGTTGGCCCTTGAGTCTTCCACTCACAGTGTACAATTGCCTGCATCTGCTCGTTTGTTCAAGGACTTGCTTAGCAGCACACTGTGGTTTACCAGGAATGTCCCTGAATGGAGAAACGGTTGGCACCACCTTGCCAGAGAAATGATGCTTTGTTCACCAAATGCTCCTGGAAGCCATAACTGAAAGCATCTCAGAGGCAGCTGCTCCAAATTCTCCCTGGAGCAGTCCTGGCTCAGAGGAGACATCCGATGTATTTTGTTCCAACCCTGAGGGTCGCAGTAATGATGGGGTTTCTCGGTGAGGGCACTGATGGGCATCTGTTTTCTGGGAAAAATTGTGGAAAATTTTACACCGACTTGGAGCCCCACAACAAATTTCATATTCTAATTTAGAACACCAAGGTTTTGAAATTGTATCCTGGTCTTCAGAATGATTGAGGGTTAGCAATCCATGAGAAGAGAAGAAACTGTAGCCCAGAGAAATGATTCGGTAGATATTAAAGAGCCTAACAGAGAATATTGGCAAGTATGTGATTTCCATTAAAGTATGCCATGCTGTTTAGCCCTTGAGGTGAAAACGAATGGGCTCTGGTGAGTCGTAAAAAAAAAAAAAAAAAAAAAAAAAAGAGCCACATGTCACCTGGTAGCCAAACTGTTTCCCTTTAAAATGCAGCGAGCTGGGGGCTGGAGAGATGGGAGGGTGGGGGGAGTGGGGGGGATAAAGCCTCTGCCTCAAAAGCAAAAGGACCTGAGTCTAGGTACCCAGATCCCACATAAAAATTCTGGGTAGCCTATGCTTCTAGCTCTGGAAGTTGGAGCCTGGAAAACCCCTGAGCAAAGCAATAAGGAGGTAGAATAATTCAGGATGATTTCCAATTTCACCCTTGGGCCTCTTATATACATACACTCTCACACACACACACACACACAAAATACAGTGCACTATTTGACCATAAACATTGTTCCATGCTTCATCTTTGAAGGAGAACATTGAACCTGTGCAGATATGACATTAAACTCTGTAGTTTTGTTAAATAAATGAGTTAGTCCTGCCCCCAGTCAGGCAAAAAACTGAGCAAGTGAAATCACACATATTTAGAATCCCATGAGGCGACCCTTTACAGTCCTAAAGACAAACATATGAGAAATTTGGAATTCTTTTTTATGAAACATGTTCCCCATAATTATCAATACTTGTATGTTAACTCAGTTCTCTGAGCTTCTATGTTTGTGGCTTGGCCTGGTCACTTGTGAGATTTTCTTCACATTTTTCTTTCTCAGCACCCAAAGTAGGATATCCAATGTTCCTTTCTGGCCTCTGCATGTACACATTGGTGCATGCATCTGTACAAACACATTTGTGCATACGCCATTCATATATACACCATACATATACCCTACAGAAATGCACCCAAATAAATATTTAAGCTACAGTATATATAGCAAAATAGGGGGGCAGCAAAGTCATGGGAGAGGCTAAAGCTGCGTCCTTCTGCAAGACACCTTCTGTGACAGTGACTGGGCTGCGTGAAATCCTTCAACACATGAGTCAGAATCTTTCTGGTCCTTGTAAATCGTCCACGGACCAGCTGTTTTGACTCATTGCTTTTGGCAGAGCAGCATTCTAGAAGGCAGAGAGAGCCCCGCAGTCAGTTTGCATGCACTGCAGTCATATGTTACCAATGTACGGAGCACCCTGGAGCGTTCATTTCTGTCATTTCCCCATCCCAGGCTCTAGTCTCCTCCAGAATTCATACTGGTAGGAAGGATGAAGCAAAGCAAGCCTTCGATGTTTAACCAAAGTCTCTGGGAGAAGGAGCAGAGCCACCCCCACACTTTAATGCTCACACTGTTTAGTGTATGTGATAACTCACTGTCTGTGCATGCAACTGGTTTTGGTCTGCTAATGGATAGCTTCCCCCTCCTCCACTTACCTGATTTGCACTGAGTTCCTTTTTGTTTGTGGGTCGGTTTTTCTCTCCTGTACACTGCTCATGTTTCCTGTTGGCAGAGAAAACAGGGACCAGGTGTGGCCCCTTCACCATCCCTCCCACACTAGGCCTTCTGCTGCTTTCTCGAAACCTTCATCTTGTGTTTCTGTGCAAAATGTGGATGGTATTTACTTCTTCCCCTGGATTCCTAATCTCTTACATCATAACTTCTGCTACGATATTTTTTCCTTCTCCAATACAATAAATTCTCCTTTTGATCAAAACTGTCCAGTTAATAAGTAGCCTAACACCTCCCCAACCCCAGCACACACAACACACAGCACCCGTCTGTGCTAAGCCCCTTCTCCTCATCAAGCTCTTACCCCAAAGCTCTGAGCTTTTACATGCACCCTATCATCTTCAAATCTATTTGCCTTGAATGCTACTCCATCCACCAGGAAGCATCCCCAGTCACTTCTGTGTCCACTCACATAGCACGTCTAGGTTAGAGTGGTCACATGTTTGTCTCCTGGAAGATTCATCTACCCGTCTTTGCTTTGTTCTGTACTTGAACACATTGAAAGGAGCCTTTAGTTTACATTACATGACACCAGATGCCTCAAGTCTGCAGTGGCATTATGGTATCATTCTCCTTCCCCTCTATGCCAGACCCCAGAGGTGATGTTAATAAAGTAATGTCTTCCTTTGCCCACCCTCTCTTTTCACTGGTCTGTACAGTTTTCTTTTTGCTAATCCCCAGAAGTAATTTAGTACAAACCAGATTTGGCAAGAACTCTCGATCTGGATTCTGCCAAGTCAAGAGAGTTTAAGGTAACTATTAAAGATTTCTGCAAATACCATTTATACCAGAGAACTGGAAGGACCTGTCACTTTCCTCGCTATAAAACTTCCTTTCTCAGCCAAGCTGAAACTGATTGCATTGGCCATGCAACAAAGGTGATTTATTCATCCTATATGAAATCTCTTATTAACTAAAATAAGAATTTTAAGTGCCAAGTAAAAAAAAATAAAGCCAATGTATCAGTTCACAAGCAATTATCCTCCAGACCAAAAAGATAACTTCTGAAGGTCCTTTTTAATTAGTTTCTTCCCTAGACCTAATTATTCTTGACTTCTGCAGATGTGTAATGATCAACATTCATAGAACATTATTTATTTTTGCTTTAACTCCTATTCAGGTACATATTTTGTATACTGGGACTTGGTAGCTATTTAAAGTCTTCTTACTTTTACAAGTGGCTTTTAATATATTATAAATAAAGCATATGTCACTTCCTCCTTAGCAAAATCCCCTCCTTAACAGTATATTGCTTTGGGGGGCAAGCAAGATGACTAGTAGGTAAAGGTATTTGTTCTCTGAGTTCAGTCCCTGGGTAGTAGAGAGAGAGAATCTACTTTGAAAGGTTTCTCCTACTCTCTGCCCAAACACTGTGGCACACATAGGTTTGTCTGTTTTCTCAAACAAATAATTTTCTTTTTTAGAAAGAGAATATTTTAGAAATTAGAGGGAATAAAGAATCTGGAGAGTTACTCGCATTTTTCTAACCTCCCGGGCTGTTCCCCGCAGTCACCCTCTTGCTCTACTTGGAACCTCAAGATCTACTTGCAACCTTGAGCTCCCAATTTAGTTGCAGACAAACGAAAATAAATGCTGCGTGGAGGGATTTCTTCTCTCACTGTCTTCTTCACAGATACCCTCTCCTTGGGACCGAGCAGATGCTCATGGGCACAATCACACAATTAAAACACCAAATGATGTTGTCTTGTGCTTCATTTGCAAGATAAATGCTTTCAAAGGTTACTTTTACTTTTTTATCCATGCCACATCCATTCAGTTTGTGTGTGTGTGTGTGTGTGTGTGTGTGTGTGTGTGTGTGTGTGTGTGTGTCTGTGTGTGTGGTGATTGGGGTTGCTGTATGGAAGAGACAATATGTATACCTTTAAAATACACACTCCATTAGAAGCTTTCTTAATTTGCCAATAGCATAGCTCAGAGGCTGGAAAGCCATGAAGGGATGAGAAGAGATGAGTATGCAAATGAAACATGGCTATATTTTGGTGTTGGTGTGAAAGTGGAAGGAACAGAGCATTGTGTGGTCTCTCTCATTACATTTTTCTCCGCATCCATGTATCCTGCTGAGTTCCTAACTGCTCTTACTTCTTGAAGAAGGTAAATGAGATATTTCTTAGACAAGCTAGTCTCTCCAGCTTTCAGAGTCTAGCTTGATTTTGCACATTCGAGGTGCTAGTTTCTTGGTAGCTCTGACCCATCAGCTCCCTGTGTTATCTTCTAAGAAATCCCCAGTAAGATTTTGAAGGTGAGGGTGAGTAGTTGCTGCTTAAAACCCTCTTCATTATTTTGTTCAATGTGGTCATCGTGTTAGTAGACTTAGTTCTTATTTTAATCTAATTTGATGGCAAAGAAATCTAGTTTCTTCAGGAAAACTTTTTTTATAGCTAAGGGATAAATCTTTTAGTACATGAGTGTGTGGACACACAAGCAGTGGTTGGGTTTCATATACCATATCACTGTATTAGTTAGGGTTCTCTAGAGTCTTGGAATTCATAGAGTTCACAGAATATATATATATATATATATGAAATTTGTTGAGTTGGCTTACAGATATGGCCGAGGTAGTCCAGAGAAGGCTGCCAGTAGCCGAGGTAGTCCAATGATGGCTGCCAGTAGCCGAGGTAGTTCCAACACTGGCTACCATAGCTAGCTGCTCAGTTCGATAGTCAAGTGGGTGATGGCTGAAGGCTGGAGAACTCCTAGAGTCTTAGTCTAGTCGAAGGCTAGAAGGTCGAAGAAACCAGGTGGCCAGAAGGAAGAACGATTCCCAGCTGCAAGAAGACATCCGTTCTCCTTGGTGGCTCCTTTTTATATGATGCAGTACTGGGAGGATTCTATGAGAGCTCTGGAGGTTCTGATAGGATCTGATAGGAGCAGGTATAATCCTTTCAAGTAGTCTCAGTTGATCCTTTCCAGAGGTGGTCTCAGCCCAGCTTAGTTAACACCGGGTGTGTCAAGTTGACACCCAGGTTTAACTATCACAATCATCTTAGACAGGAATATCTTCATGTCCTGAAAGGAATTCTGGCCCTTGTGACTTGGATTAGAGATTTACTTTATTTCTGTTTTGTCTTTCTTTAGAGTACATATTTGCTAGGGATTCATCTTACCAATTCTGCCGGTGGTGGCTGACCCTCCTTTCTTTCAGGGAGGAAGATGAATACTCAGAACTTCGGTCAGAGCTCAGCCAGAGTCAACAAGAGGTCAATGAAGACTCTCGAAGCGTGGACCAAGACCAGACCTCTGTCTCCATCCCTGAAAACCAGTCCACCATGGTCACTGCTGACATGGGTAGGTCTGCTTGCTCTGCCACCAACCCAAAGCTCAGTTTCCTAGGCTGCGAAAGGAATCCTAGAAATACAAGATGTGATTGCATCTTCAGGGAGTTTGGTGAGTGGTTCTTAACTTAACTCACTACCTCGTTGGTCAAAATGGAAGTAGAGAGCTGAATTAGTTTTCTACTCCGATAGTCCTATGATTCAAACATATATGATTTATGCTTATTTCTTGAACCAGTGAGCCAGGTTTAAAGACTATTTCCATGTTCCCAATCACAGTACTATCTGAACTGTGATGTTGGGAGTGGAAAGGATGGAATATATGTAGCAATGCTTTCTAGTGGAAGAACCCAAGTAGATTTCAGCCAGTGTGGGGCAAGAAAGAAGAACCCAAAATGCCTTCAGCACATTCATTTGAAGTGACTAAGAGGATGACCAGATTCCTTGGTAATGAAATTTGCTTGAGAAACAAGTTGAGAAATAGTCACATTATGTTTGAGTTTGTAGAGAACTAGCCATGTGGAAATGTCTGGTGCTTTTGTTTTGAACTAAAGGTCATGACCAATTATCTATTCTTGAAGTTATATGAAAAACAAAGAATTTTAGAAATGAAAGTCAACAGGAAAGTATAGAGTGGCAGTATCATTTTGTAAAATTTTCATGGTTATATGCCAAATAATATGTTCCCACTCAAAATGTAGCAGATCACTGGTCTGCTTGGGAATGGCTATCTGGTCATTTGAATAGAGACTGAGTTTGAGGCTTTATCTGAGATAAAGTGACTTCGTTGTTGAAAAGGTATGAAATCAGAAGAGCTCCATGTCTTTGGAAATATTTACACATAGTGGTGAGATGGAAAAAGAGTCAGGATAAGGAAGAAATATAGAATGAATTTTCACGGAACTTGAATTTTAGTTGGGAAGCAAGTTTTTAACCATCTATTATGCATCTATGTCTGATTAATGTACCTACGTAAGAGGACCATGGGAATAAATCAAAGGTATTTGATTGAGTCCAAGGTTCAAAGAAGACTTGGTCTAGAAATGACTTGCAAGGTAAGACCTGGACAATCTGGGGGAATTTGGCCACTAAAAGAAGAGATAAGGTGGTCTGGTGCGGATGAGGAATGCTTTCAGGGCGATGAAGGATCACTGTGGTGGGAAGATAGGCTGCAGGGACAGACAAGAGCCAGGGCACACAGATTCTTGTAGACCACATTGGCGTCTCATCTTTATCCAAAGACCAATGAGAAGTTGCTGAAAGATTTAAAAGTAGGATAGGGGAGAATGGGTCAGTTGCACTGGAATCGCTCCTTAGCGTAAAAAGAATCCACTGATCAAGAGCGAGTTGGAGAGACTAGGTAAGAGTTGCAAAAGTCTAGCCATACAGGATTATTGCTAGGACAATAGAAATATAACAAAGTTAGTGCCAACCGTCAGTGATAGTTGAGATATGAGAAAGAAGAGAGGATATAGGAAAAAGGTATAAATAAGGGAAGATTTGCTTAAGAAACAAAAAGAAACAACTTGAAGGCAGGTGAGAATGTGGCTGTCTCAGGAGTCTGGTGTGCACAGCGCACAGCAGGGGTGGACACTCCTTAGAATGGGAACATGGTGAAGGGACAACTGGGTAGTTCACTCTCAGGTTTTTTCTGTTCTCCTTTTAGAGGGGAGACAGGTAGAAATTGTGTGTTTTGAGGGCATGAGTTTGAAGTGTCTCGAGACATCTGTGTGGAGCTTCTTCAGAATACAGTAGGAATTGGGATTAAAAAGTCAGGAAGTGCCCTCTGTTTCCAGTGGGGCCCTCCTTCCCCATCTCTCCTGTTTATAATCTTTACAATTACTGTAGGTATTACAGAGATTTGTCTTTGAATGTGTCTCTAAGTGGGTTTGGTACTAGGATCCACCTATTAAGGAGTACATACGACACTTAATTTTCTGTGTCTGGGATACTTCACTCAATGTAATTGTTTCTAATTCCATCCATTTCCTGGCAAATTCCATTAATTCATCATTTTGGATGGCTGAGTAGTACTCCATTGTATAAAGGTACCACATTTTCCTTATCCACCATCAAAGACTGCAAGTAAGTAATGAGACATCTGATTAAGTTCACAGACTTTCCTTCCTGATCATTTCCAACTGATGGGGTACGATCTTACTAGAAGGGGAGGGCATATAGGCTAACAGATAGAATGTAACCATTTTGCAAATGGGTGATTGACCCCTCTCTCACTGCGGTCTCCTACTTCTATTCCATCTGTCTTTGAATATACTCTTATAACAAGACTCTAATTTAACACGTTTTTATCTCTGGCTAGGGGGTGACATCCAATACCCATCAGGATGGAACCAAGGGCATTGCAGGAACAGCAAAACTGAAAAAAAAATCATCAACAAACCATAATTCAGAACATCAGAGACTCTATATCAACCATCTGGAATCAGGCCAGCCAAATCTCTCCCCATCCTGAAGCTCAGGGAAATTTGCAGAAGAGGGGGCGGTAAGATTGTAAGAGCACAAGGATGGGAGGAGTCATGATATACAAGATACTCCACACAAGTTAGGCCGAAGCAATTGTAACAGGACTCTGCATGATCTGCGCAATGACCTACATATCATTGACCCCTCAAATTCTAGCATGGACTAAAGGCACTAGGATCCTTAGAAGCAAGGGATTAACAGTCACAATAGTGTTCCTATACTTAAGGAAATAGTTCTAAGAAATGCCACTGAGTCCTTACACCTCATCAGAGAGGAGGACCCAGAGGAAAGTTTGATATACACATTAAAGGATGCTTCAGAGATGGGGGGAGGGGCACTAGGGGAAAGGGAGGGAGGGGGGAAAGGAAAGGACAAAGCGGGGAGGGAACAGGGAGGTCCAGGAAGGGGTGGAGGGAGGGAGGGGACAGGGGTTCCTATTATATTTGTATGAGCAGGAAAAAACAAAAGATGCTTTGAAGCAGAACACACACACACACACACACACAAAATGTCAGGAGGTGGAAGAAAACTTGGTGGAGACACCACAGATGGGGCCTCAGCAGTGGAAGTTGATGTGCAGAGACCAAGCCTTGAAGGCACAGCTGGAGGCATAGCAGCAGGAGCTCGGGCAGGGATGTGTCTCCTGTTTCTGTCTTAGGTTAAATGGGCATCCTGGGAAAAGGAAAAGCCCAACTCATGTTGCCACCACGTGATTTTCTTCTTTTATTATGTTGAAATTTTGAATTACATATTTGTTCGCTTAACCAGCTCTCCCTCTAAGCTCTATTAGACAGTACTATGGTGTTCGTTTTATTTCCTGGCATGTATCTAGAGCTTATTGCTAGAGATGGCTCGTGGCTTATGTTCAAAGTTCTGGCTGGAAAGCATGCTTCAAACTATCTGCCTGCCAGTCGAAGATGTTGGAAGAAGACGAGAGGAGGGGTATCCTGGCAGTAAGCCATAAAACAGAAAGAAAGCGCCGCGAGGAAGACGTGGTCAGCTGCCTGGATTGCTGTGAAGGTCAAATAAGGCATCAGCCATTGAGAGCCATGTTTAGATTGATACCAGCTTAAGCCACATGGGCATGTGTGGAGAAGTTCACATACCTCCCTAGGTATAACTGATTGTAACACAAAGCCCGGGGGTCTGGGTGCAGATTTGTTTGTTTTGGACCCCAGCAGCCTCTTTCAAACACAAAAGAACCCAGATCCTGAGATTTATGTGGCAGCATAGATAGCCAGCTGCCACTAACTATCCCTCTGCTGGCCAGAAGGCCAAGTTCATGGCAGCATCATAATTCTTGAGAACTAGTAGCCCCCATTCTGGACTCTGACTTTAACCACAGACAGCAACGTAAGTCAAGCAGCCGAGAATTTCCCTTCCTCTGCAGGAGACTAGCCCTGTGCTGACCCTTTCATTTGTTTCTCTCAAATTGCATTTTATGAAATTAATAGGTGACCTGTGCTCTAACAAAGTCTCCTAATTAAATAAGTTTTGAAGATACAGGCGCAAAACCATGTGAATGGGAGACTCTCCTGGGATGCTTCTCGGTGCTCCTAGTGTGACCGAGCATCTGCCGTGCTGATTCTCAACGGCAGCAGCCCACAACTGCATGTCTGCATGATGGGACCCCCACTTCATCATCCATCTCAGATGTCTTCTTCCCATCCTAACCTACATTTAAATTTGAGTATGTATACTTGGAGGATTTTATTTATTTATTTCAGAAAGAGATTGGAAGCAAGAGAGAGCAGAGGACAAACAACTTTGGAAGTTGTTTGGTGCAGCAGTTTACCTGCATGGTTGCTATTAAATCACCATCAAACAGCTTAAGGGAACAAGGAATTTATTTTCTATTCCGATTCCTGCTTATAGTTGTTTGTCCATCTTAGCAGGAGAGCTCACACCAGGACCAGGGCTGAGGGAACTGGCCGTATCATCTCTGTCTAAGGACTGAGAGGGAGTGAGATGATCCTTACTTGCCAGACCAGCATGTCTGGCCAAGTGTACACAAGGATGCCAACTTTCTCAACCAGCTCTCTGTATTTTATTCCAGGGCCTAGTCCCACCCCCATGGGCTGGGTCTTCCCCACCAGCCACACAATCTCCTTCAGGTTTGCTCTGGGCTTAACTCAACCACTAATTCTCTACAAATATGCCCAGAGCTCAAACCCTCAACTGTCAAGTTGACACCTGTGCCTAACCATGACAGTTGGTAATCTCTTTCCACCATGTGGCCTCCGGGGATTGAACTCAGGTCTCCAGTTTTGCACGCAGACATCTTTACTTGCTGAGCCATATCCCCAGTCCTACAATGTTCAGTGGTTGTGTGGGACTGAGCTCTGGAGGAGTGCACCTCTGCCTGATACATATTCCCTGCCCACCCAACTGGGGCTTTAAGATGTGGAATCTGCCATGAATGGGGGCACTTCTGACATCCAGACTGTGCCAAAGGATCCCATGGGTCTGAAGCACCTACTTGGCCTTCATCCCCTCCCCCTCCCCTGCTCCCTGTTTGTGTTCCAGGTCTAGCTACATTCTGTTCCTCACTGCCTGATCCACTTCTGCCTCCAGGATCTGCATGAGCTGACCCTCCTGATGATAGGCTCTTTTGCAAGGTCCACATGTAGCATCCCCTCCCTTCTGACCCCCTTCTCAAGTGTGCATCTTCTCTCCTGGCACCATCGCTTCCTGAATATCACCCCCCCACACACACACACACACTGATTGAGGAGATTCTATGTCTGCTTTAATCCCCTGAGTCACACTAGAATGCACACAGTATGTGAGCAGGGATTTTGGTGACCTTGAATGCCAATATAAAGGGGTCTAGAAATATGCCCACGTATCCGAGTAGGAATGGATGGCACCTAAAGCTCACATGTCTTTGGAGGATGTAGACAAGTCAACACAAAAAGCCCACAGTGAAATCTGGACCTGGAAAATAGAAGCCTGGGGAGACCGTATCCAGGAGTCATGACTGAGTAGAAATTTGTGGGCTAAATGAGAAGAGTTGTAGGCGAGGCAGAGTTGGTAGTGGCGGAGGAAGAGGGGTAGGGGAGGGAGGGGGATGGGCTCTCAGCAGTCCTCCAGGGAGGCAGGCACTTGGGGATGACTTGAAGGAGTTCATTAAGCTTTCAGCGTAGAGGACAGTGTGTTTGTTGATCAGAACTGGCTGCCTGCTCCTTCTTATGCCTTTGCTATCTTCCAATTAAATTGCTTCAATATGGGAAAAAGCTTCCATATAGAAACACTATTATAGGAAATCATTACAAAGCACCCATTTCATTATAGTTGCTATATTTGCAAGCCTGCATTGGGAGTCCAGGAGTTTCCCTGGACTGGATTTTATATGCCTGAGTTTTCTGCAGTGTGCTGGCTGATTTGCAAAGGCAATAGAACTACGTCATCCACATACTCATCAAAAAAAGTCCTTTCCTTTTATTTCTGAACCCCATCTGTTCAAGCCTGGTTGTCCCTTCACTGTGCCCTCCCCCACCCCTAACACTGTCCTTTGCACCTGGAGGAATAAACAAACCACTTACAAAGTGCCTGGGCTTACTCCAGCCGTAAAATAACAGCAAGGTTGGCAGCACCGTGCATCCTAAAGAGAATTACACATTATATTACCTCTTTTGAAAGCTTGCCACACAATTGCATGAAGGCCAAGGGGAGAGAAGTCACGGCTTAAAGCTTTTCTTTCTGGAATCTAGCAAAGCATTGTAGTTGAAAGTGCAGCTGGAGGAAGCAGCTTACATGATTGGCTCGTATGCTCTGAGTCAAGTGTTGATACGCATTCATGTTTGGTCCCTAACCTGAAAGAAGGCTCTGAAGTCATAGCAGGAGAACAGAGTTCAGAGAAGGCAGATTCAAGTCCACATGCCAGAGATTGCTTTGTTGCTGCCCACGGCTCTGTGGAAGCAGTATAGCATGCCTGCAGTTGATGTTGCACGCTTCCTGCCATCCTTTGAGGTCTTTGTGCTGATGGGGGAATTTCAGGAGCAGCTGTGGGATTGCAAGCACTTGGCCTCGCTGCAGAACGCTTGTAATTAAATGAGCTTGTGCCGCTCTCCGAATGGGAAGCCACACTTGCAGACCAAATGATCCTGGGTTCACGGTGGAGGGGGAGACCAGATGTGTGCACGCAGGCAGGCGCATCTCATCACCTGTGCAGGCGAGGCGTGGGGTCCTCTCCAGCAAGCTCTTGTCCCAGCGCTGTGAATGGAACAGCCAAACTGTCCTGTACCATTGCTTGTGTCACTCAGCTCTGATCTGATGGACCGTTGCCTAACTAGCGAAGGGCTCTGCGCTCCTTTGAGTTTGGGGAGGAATGTGTGCTTTCCTGGAATTCCGCAGTGTGCATGTGTTGTACCTGCCAGGAAAGGAAGTGTAGGAGGCCTTGCTTGCTGCTGTGCTGACACAGATAGAGTTTGCCTCCGCATGAGTCGCTTTTGGAGGACAGCCAAGGAGGAATTTACACACGAAACCTGGCTTTTTTGGCATGGCTGTGACTGTGAAATAAGTTGAACGTTAAAGGCAGATTTTCCTGGCTTACTGGCTGATGAAGCTTAATGGCTTCAGGGCTAAGTGTGTCAAGGAGCCTCTCACAGCAGGAAGAGGGCGGGAAGCCCTGCCTGTTCCCAAAACAACTTCTACAGACTGAGAGAAGCATCTACAAATAGAAGGCAACTGCTTTAAAGAGAACCTCTTTCTGCTAGGAACGAGGTGGCAAGGTCACCTAGTATTGTCACATCACAGATTTTGGGGGGGGAGTCTATGTGTGTTTTATTTATGCATGTGTTCAAAAGAAGACACTTCAATGCGTGTGACTATGAAGGCCCCAAAGTGACATCAGGCATCATCTTGGATGGCTCTGTTTACTTATTGCTTTGCTCTGGGGTTTCCCAGCTCTGTCTTCTAGGGCTGTGTCTGCCCAGTATTTTTACATGGGATCTGGGGGTCTAAACTTAGGTCCTTTTGTTTGCAAGGCAAAGGCCTAAGTCCTAAGACACGTCTCCAGTTCGCAGCACAGAACCTTTCAAATGTGTCAGCTTGTTTGCAAGCGGAATCTTTGAGGGACCAGCTTCCAGTGTGGCGGTGTAGTATTAGACTGGACTGAAAATTACACCCTGACTAGATGTAGCTGGGTGAGCACTGATCGCACCTTGACTGAATGTAGATGGGTGAGGCCCTCTACCACACACACACACACACACACACACACACACACACACACACACCTTTTTTTCTTCTTTTTCTCAGTTAATTTGGGTAACTTGCTTTCTCCTCAGAGTTTTGCAACAAAGGTCACCCGTGAGGCCTGAGACCCAAGCATGACTCTGACATTGATCCAGTGGAAGCCTCCCCAAGGTGACTCTTTTATTCCTGGGGAACAGAATCTAGTCAGCTATGACCAGTGCAGACAGAAGTTATGGCCCTGCTTCTGCTTGTGAATGTTCCTCTCACCTGCTGTTGAGATCAACATGGCAAAGCGTTGGTCCACGGAATTCACTCGAGCGGCCTCCCACTGTGAGATCAGAGTAACTCTTGTTACATAAACCTTTGTTTTTCTAAGCAGGCCATTATCTCCTAAGGTCGATTAGGCTTTTGGTTATCTTCAAACAACCCTGTTTCTCCTTAAAACCAGACTAAAGCTCTGAAAGCCCATTTAGTCTGTAGTGGACACAAAGTCCAGGCCCTTGGTGGGGTTCCTGAGCTTCCAGCCATCATCAGGAGTTGAGTTGCTCTAGGAAAGTACTTCGTACTTCTGACACTTGGTGTAGAGTGGGTGCGCATAAACAAGGGGGGATGGGGAAGGCCTGGGGCCTGGCACTGGAGGCTTGAGGCTCCGCTCGAGGATGCCTGAGAAGAGGCTCTCAGGTCAGGACTTGAGAAAGGGCGCTTTGGACCATGTGGGCACAGCGGGGGGGGGGGGGGGGGTTACAGGTTACAGAGCTGTGCAGAGGGCTGCAGACACAGTGAGGGGTTAGTTATCTTCTAAACATGCCTCGTGCCTCCATCTGTGCCTTCGGGCTCACTTCTCAGAGTTCCAGAAGGCTTGTCTTGCAGATTGCTGAATTGTGACACCCCCCACCACCACCACCACCACTGCCAAAGATCATCCTCATCCTCCACATTCCTGGAGATTACCCAACATTTTATTTCAGGAAAGTTCAAATTTAACAGGAATGGTAAAAATGAGCCCCTACGAATTATCTGTCTGTATTAACCAGATGTCAACTATCTGCCAAATTTTTATCAGCCCCCACCTCTTTCTTAGTTGTGTATATTTGAGTTTGGATGAAGACAAGTGGCAGACATGAGATGTTTCACCTGGGAGCAACAGCCACCATCTCCTAAGTGACTCAGCACCTTTATTGTACCTCACTTATAATACGATGGAATTAACTGATAATGTGGCCCGTGATCACGACCAGCCCGTGGTGGTGTCTTCTGTTGCTTTCCTTAACCCAGCGTCCAGTCGACACTCCCACATTCTCTCTGCAAATGGGTCTCCCTTTACTCCCCTTTAATCTGGAACAGATAATCCGATGCCCATTTGTCTGTCATGATACTGACTGCCCTTCCCCTACCCCCGCCCAGGTGACCAGTATAATAGTATCCAAGAAAACCTCTTCATTATTCTCTTGCTCCATTCTGAGGTTACTCTTTACAAGGTGAAGTTTGACCCCTCTTTATCACAGAGCAGCAAGGGTTCCTAATGTCAGCTTGTCCGTGGTGGTGATGCTGAGATGTCTTTATACTGTAGTGACATACTGCTTATAAAATTCGTGCCATGCAAGCCTTAAGCAAGGGGTACTTCTGAAAAGTCTTCCTTTTTCCCTCAGACCCTTCATCTTCTTGACACTCAGACTTGGAATCGGTTCTGTCGTTTCTGTTTCTGTTCTGTGCGTGTTTATTCTCCAATGTGGATGCCTGCTGTCTGCAAGGGGGCTGCTAACCAGAGAGCAGCCGTGTCCTGGCTTCAGCCTCGGGGCCCCAGTGGGATCCAAACTGTCACAGCCATAGAATAACAACCGACTTACTTCATCATAGAACTCTGAGGATGTTAAAAGAATCTTCAGTCCTTTCTTCTTAATTTCTGTTTGTTTTGCTTTTGTGGGGCAAAAGAGTGAACTCATGCTGAACTACATCTCCCATACCTTCTACTTAGATTGCTTTACCAGACATTATGTGCAGTCAGTCAGAACACAGAGGTGGGTGACGTGTTGGGCTTTACTTGGAAGATAGTGAACATATAATTAGAGACCTCCCACATTACAATTGGGAGAGACAGAGACAAAGAGACAGACAGAGAGACAGAGACAGAGGGGGGAAGGGAGAGAGAGAACATATAAACATATAAACATATGCAATACCACAGTGCATGAGTGAAGGTCAAAGACAACTTTCAAAAGTTAGTTCTCTCCTCGT
This sequence comes from Typhlomys cinereus, assembly GCA_023101885.1. NCBI lineage: Eukaryota > Metazoa > Chordata > Mammalia > Rodentia > Platacanthomyidae > Typhlomys > Typhlomys cinereus. Next base: position 2,675,363 of record JALPQD010000104.1, read on the forward strand.
GCCCCATGGGCCTCTGGGAACCAGTCATGTCACCAGGTTTGCTGTCCTGTTTTCCATCCTGTCTACAGTCACTACGGATAGTAAGTACGTTTTATCTCACCAGAAGCTTTCTGCCTCAAGGATCCTAGTTGGAGGCTTTCCCCCGGTTTAGCAAGGGGTAAAAGGTCATTTGAAGTGTCTAAAACTTTTTTTGGCTCATGCATGCACGTGTGTGTGTGTGTGTGTGTGTGTGTGTGTGTGTGTGTACCAGAGGGCCTGTGTGTGTGTGTGTGTGTGTGTGTGTGTGTGTGTGTGTGTACCAGAAGGCCTGTGTGTGTGTGTGTGTGTGTGTGTGTGTGTGTGTGTGCACCAGAGGGCCTGTGTGTGTGTGTGTGTGTGTGTGACCAGAGGACCTATGTGTGCCTTGGGGATATAAGGGTGACATCAGGAATCATCCTGGGTTCCTCTACATCCTTATTGCTTTGCTCTGGGGTTTCACAGGCTCTGCCTTTTGGGGCTGGAATTACTGGCAGCTGCCATATCTGCTTGACATTTTTGTGTGGAATCTGGGGATACGAACTCAGGTCCTTTTGCTTGTAAGGCAAAGGTTTTAACTCTGAGCCATCTTCCCAGCCTGTGTCTAAAATTTTATAATACTTTATTAACAAGTAGACAATAAAAAAACTTGATACTCGATACTTTTAAAACTTGGCTTATAAAAAAAGCTTTCATTTCTTGTACCCTGTCAACTCATCCAATGTGTATTTGATGGCCTGTTCTCTGCCCAGTAATGAAGGCTGTCTCTCCTTCCAGAGTTGGATTTACAGGGGATTATGGAGAACCGGGTGGGGGTGTGCGCCATCAGAGGCCTCCTGGAAAATAGGATTTCACTGCAAAGCTTCAGAAAGACCTGCAAGGAAAGAGAATGAGATACTTCCAAACTAAATAAGTGTCCGTCGCTAACTGTGAGGGAAAACAGGGCCTCAGAAGGATATTCATTTGAATCTGGAATCATATTTTGGAGCAGGTTTGTGGCAGGGGGGGGGAGAGAGATTGCTCAGGTAGACCAGAGGAATGTTATTAACATTTAATCTATTTAGCAAGATTTTTATGTGGGCTAGGGTTTTTCCAGTGGTTTATGAAAAAGCAACAGTTTTTAACACCTCATTTGAAATGAACCACTTCTGGTTTGTAGTTTCCGCTGACATGTCTGGTCCTGAGCTAGAAGAAAGCCTCCGGGCGGCTCTCACCTGGCCAGAATGCTGGTACAGGTCCCGGCTTTCATGGACACAGATGTCCTCTTATGTCCTTTTCAGATCGCTGAGCCACACAGCTCTGTCCTTAAGCAGAGCTCCCCAGCACAAGGGCCCGAGCTCTCAGGAAAACATAATCCAACTGTCCAGCTGCTGCCAGAAGTTAGCTGGAAAAGCTGCCTCCGGAGAAGACAGCACTGCACTGGAGGACCTTCAGAACTCCAAAAGCTGGGCAGCTATGCACACTAAGCCGCGGCACCCCACGACATGCTGAGTCGAGAAGGTGGGCTGCTGGCCACTCGCAGACCATTATATTATGTTGGCTCTCGTGCTGCCAGACCTGCTAATTTTATAAGAGCAGCTGTAAATTGTAATGGTTTTTAAATGGTGAAAACTAATCAAAACCCATTTTTCAATGTAAGAAGGCATATTCCAGACCCCAAAACTTGCCATATGCAGATACACTTTTGGCTACAGGTACCTCGTCTGCACTTGCTGGTCAGATGAGAGATTTGTTCCCTTTATTCTTCTGTGTCTTGTTTCATCTTTACAGAAAATCAGACTGATGGGCCACATGCCTAGATTATCTGAGCTTAGCTCTTCCCAGAATTCTGTCTTCATCGAAGGCTAATGTAAGAAGAAACTGAGGGTCTGGGGGGGGATGGCTCAGGCCCTGGAGGGTGGAGGCTGGGAAACTGCAGAGCAAAGCACTGAGGTTGAGTGATCCAGGGTGATTCCCAATGTCACTCTTGAATCTCCATAGGCACACACGCTTCAGTTCTCTCTTGTACACACACGAAAGAAGGGGGGGGGGGACAGGTGAGGAAGGAGGGGGAGGGAAGGAAAGGGAAGGAAGGAAGGAAGGAAGGAAGGAAGGAAGGAAGGAAGGAAGGAAGGAAGGAAGGAAGGAAGGAAGGAAGGAAGGAAGGAGGGAGGGAGAAATTGAGATTGTAGATGTATGAAAGTATGATGGAAGGTGCTAGTGGTCACGTCGCCTCGCAAGACATGAAGTCCCATATACCTTGTAGCATCTGTGGCCAGAAGCACATTGTTTCCTTTTTGAATCTGCCTCCCTTCTGACGGGCAATAATTCTCTTTTTCTCTGGCTGCCGAGAACTTGGAAGGAAATGGAAGGGTCAGCTGAGCAGCTGTGCCGGCCTCTCCATTTGCTTCCACTGCCCACCCCCCAGCCCCACTGGCTGTTTTCCTCTCATTTGTAGTTGTTTGTGAAAAACTGCCTCTAATCTTTTTCTTCGGAAACAAGCGTGATGTGAACTCTTGGAGAGGAATGCATATGCAGTACAGAGATGCCCTCGCTGTCTCTTGGAGAGAGAGTGGAGCCTTGGCTTAATATATGAAGGACCTGGAGGGTAGGGGCTGGGAAGGGGGCTCCCTCCAAGGCCCTTCCATTCCTGATGCTGGAGTGTTGAATAAAGCATGTCCCATAAACTCTTGACATTTCCAGTATCTCCACTTTCTACACACACATACACAAAACTCCCACAAGTTCTTGAGGTTTCTATGCTGGAATGTGGAAGAGTCAGCTACTCCTACAAGTTCTTAACATTTCCTGTGTCTTCACTTTCTTCTTCCTCTTGTTCCCCCCGCCCCAAACATTTTCTTTAAATTAACTAACAGTTCCTTGGATCCTTTTTGAAGGATCGATTTCATATGTGCTTATTTGTTTTTATGTTCCCAGTTTATGTACTTGCAGTGGGTTTCTCTTTTTATTATGGTTTTATATCATAATAATGTACAACATAAATTTTCTTGTGGTAAACCTCTTTAAGTGAACATTTGAGTGGCATTAAGTGTGTATCTAGTTACAGTCATCATCACTAATCTTTTATTTCCCCCTCCCCATGTCAACTCATTAGATCATAACCACCAGGTCTGTCCTTCTGACCCTATAAGCTCTATTCTGCACACTACTTCTGTGAATTTGCCTGTTCAAAACAGCTTGGAGGAGTAGAATTTTATAGTATTTGTCCTTTTGTGTCTGGCTTATTTCACTTAGCATGATGCTTTTAAAGTGTCCCCTCCCACTCCACATTGTACTGTGTCACAGAATTACCTTAATCATCCTGGCTCTGTTCCAAAGTTAAAATTCTATCAGCATGATTTTTTTTCTTTTTTTATCGTCTATGGGCATGGGTGTGTGTGGGCAAGCAGCTCATTGTATTGTGTGTGTGTGTGTGTGTGTGTGTGTGTGTGTGTATGTGTGTGTGTCTGTGTAGAAGAGGATACTGTGTGTACCTGTGGAGACCCAAGGGTGAAATCAGGAATCATCCTGAATTGTTCTATCCCCTTATTGCTTTACTGTGGGGTTTCCTAGGCTCTACCTAGGGCCAGAAGTACGACCTCTGCCATTTCCACCTGGCATTTTTAGGTAAGATCTAGAGATCCAAACTCAAATCCTTTTGTTGGTGAGGCAAAGGTTTTTGACCCCTGAGCATTTCCCCAGGCCCGGTGTGATTTCTGATCATCAGTGGGCTCTGCTGGCTATAGGTAGGCATGTGGTGCCTGTATACCCAGAGAGACGTGCTCTGGGTCACCATGGTGTAATGTGTTTAGGCAGCCAACTGATGTCTTAGTTTCAGGTATACCACCTCAACATGCCACTCAGGGGAGTAAGCAAAGCCTCCAAGCCTTGAACACCGCCTAGGGGAGATGCTCGCTCACCTGCCCAAGGGGACAATGTGACGAGGCACTGAGGGATTGTGCGCTCTATCTGGAATACTTGGTTTGGCTTCTCTCGTCTCCTCCGGTCCCTTAATATAATTCTTGGCTTTGTGTGGAGACCATACAGAGCATTGCAGACCAGAAGAAAGAGGTCAGAATATACCACTGATGACCACTGCCTTTCTGGGGCAGTGCTGATGGATGAATGGAGGTGAGAGATGGGTGCCTTGAGGATATCTCAGACAGAGGATCCCAAATGTCTGCTCCTGCTGACTTGACCCCTTGTCCTTCTCTGTGGCTCCAAAAATAGACAAACACCAGCGGGTCATTAATGAAGTTTGTGTGAATAACAGATGAGTGTGGGAGCTCATTGCCCAACTTGGGCTTGACGTATCTGTCGTCTAAAGACCTCAAAAGGACATTCTTAGTTCTCTTCGCTTTTAAGAACAGATGCTCACAACCTATTTGGAATTTGTATGTTATTTACTTACTCATCCTTTCTTTCTTATTGATTTAATTTATCGGCACAGGGTCTCATGTAGCCCAGTCTGACTTCAAACTCAATCTGTACGAGAGGATGATTTTCAATTCCTAATCCCTTTAACTCCGCCTCTCAGGTGCTAGGCTTGTAAGTGTGCCAGCACGCCTGACTCTGTATGCTAATTTTTCCACGTGTGTGCATGTGTGTGTATGCGTCTGTTTGTGTGTCTATGTGAACATGTATAAGGGCATTTGACTGTGTGCGCTTCAGGAGGCCCTAGAGTGATGTCAGGAACCATCCTGGATTGGTCTACCACCTCATTTTTTTTTTGCTCAGAGGTTTCCCAGATTTTGCATTCCAGGACCAAAATTATAAGCCACCACCATATATCCACAGGCATTTTTACATGGGATCTGGGAATCTGAATTCAAGTCCTTTTGGTTGCGAGGCAAAAACTTTAACCCTTGAGGGATCTCCTTATGTTGATTTTAATGCTCCTCTGTCCTCCTGACTCTAGGGAAAATTTCCCAGGGTGGTTGGGACTTCCCAGAGTTTTAGCCTCATGCATCTGCGAGCCTTTCAAAATGGAGGACAGCCACTTGCCCATCTAAGAGCTTTGCTCAGGGCTCAGCAGCTAACCCATATCAGAATGAAGGAAAAATACCATCGTAGCCTGTTGCAGTTTGTCTACATGTTGCTGAGAAATTCACAACCAAACACTTAGGGGAACAGGGGGTTTTTTTCTTTCTTATGGTTCATGGTTACAGTTCATATTCCAGCCAGACAGGAGAGCTCACACAAACACCAAGGAAACTGTCCCACCATATCCACAGGAATTTCTGGAAGAGGAGCGAATCTCATTTCCCAGACTGTGAGTCTATCAAAGTATGCCAAACCATGTCAACTACTGAATTAATTCCTTCCACCTTGCCTGTCTGGCTAGGGAATGGTCCCACCCACAGTGGGTTGGGACCCATATCAGTTAGATACCATCCTGCACGCTTGCTTAGGGCCTGCCTTAACGAATTCTCACAGATGTACCCAGAGCATAGTCTTCCATCGTCAGACTGGCACCTGTATATGTAACTCTCACATAGTCCTTGCCCGGCTCCTCTTCCTGCTCCCGTGCAAGTGGCGGTCCTGCATCAGGCGTCAGACCCCCTCAGCAGACACATGCATCGTGACTTGCACATCATGTGGACCTGCGTGAGGGAAGGCAGTGGTTGAGTAGCAGCCTCTTCTTCATTCTGCTCTAAAGTACTCACTCATGCAAACCACCTGGGCATGTGTGTTCAACCAGTTCTGGGTTCCAGGGGACCTCACTTGAGCGTGAATGCCCGTCCAGAGACATTACCAGATTACCCCTCACTCAGGCCCCTTAGGCTCTCTGTGGTGCTGAGCACTGCTATGCTGTCCAGGAGAACGTCCGCAGCGGTATCACTGCTGCTGTGTCCCGATGGCAGCAGCTCACACCTGTAATAAGGAAGAAAAGCATAAGCCAGTGCCAAATACAATACTGTCGACTTCTTCTTTCTCCATGCCACTGACTCTTTAGTGTATAATGATGTAGTAGTTCTATTTGCTTATTTAAGTTACTTTTGGGGACTGGAGAGATGGCTCAGGGATTAAAACCTTGCCTCACAAGCCAAAGAACCTGAGTTCAGATCCCTGGATCTCGTGTAAAAGTGCCTGGAAGAAATGGCAGCAATCCATAATCCTCCTGGTCGTGGAAGGTGGAGTCTTGAAAACCAGAGAGCAAAACAGTAAGGAGACAGAACAATCCAGGATGACTTCCAGTGTCACTCTTGGTCTACATAGACACTCACACTCAATTGCCCCCTGGTCCACGTGCTCATATGTGCATATGCACAGAAAATTACCTTTGATCACCTACACTGTTCTCTGTTGAGATATATCTGTGAGGAAGATCAAAGTCCCTTCCTTTACAGACCACGTTTTAGCAGGGGAGAGAAACAAACACAGGAGCCAGATCAGATAGTGATGATGACCATGAAGTAAACAGGATAATGCAGAAGAAACTGGGCCCAGGCACGAGATGGAATCCCATGCCACAGATGGGAGGAACCGGGGGAAGGTGGCATGTGAGTCCAGAGCTGCGTGGAAAGCCATGCGGGCAGAGGAAGAGCCCCTGGGACAGTTGAGAGTTTGCCTTGCTCTGGGGAACGCAGTGGGAACAGAATGGTTGGAAACACTTGGGGGTGGACTAATGAGTTGAGGGCCAAGTCAGCGGTTCTCACCACACTGCCCATTAGCATTACCCGAGGAACTGGAAAAATTTCCAATGTCCAGACTCCACCCTCTGGAGACTGTAATTTGTTGCTCTGGGGTGGGGCCTGGGCTTTGGCATGCTACAAAAGCTGCCTAGGGAATTCTCTGATGCTGCCTGGGTGGAGGAGAGCGTGTTGGCCATGCAGAACTCTCCAGACTCTGGTGAGCTTGGGTCTTGGTTGAATGGCAGGGTTAGCCATTGGCTAGTTAGAAGCAAGAACGCAACAGGATCTGCTTTGTGGTTCAGAGGCCCCCACTGGCTGGTTTGTGGCAGGTAGAGGTAGGAGGTCATGGGAGTGACTCACTTGAGAAGTGACCGCGGCTTGGAGCACGTGGTGTCAGTGGCCAGTAGGAAGACCTCAGTTTGGAGGTGAGTTTGGGAGGTTATAGTCACAGATGAGTTGGGTTTAATGTGAGGTCAAAGGACATTGGAGCTGCTTCAAAAACTGGTTGGAAGAGGTGCCCTTTACAGAGATGAAAAAACAAATTCTAAGTTGTGGAATCTTGGCTGAATCAGTGTTGGTCCAAGGGCTGAACAAGGCTTTGAAATCCTTCTGTGGCATTTTGCTCTTACTAGTGAAATTCAGGTTGTGGTTGCCTCCAGTAAAAGATAAGAGAATTCTGGATGGGACCGCTGTCTAGAAGTGGGCTGGTTCTGAAACTTCTTAATAAAGAGCTGTATATCACCTCAGCCGGCAGGGAGTGAGATGAAGCTGATGTTGGAATATCGAACTCCATTGCCACCCACCATTCCACCTGAATGAGTAACTCATGGTGAATTCAGTGGAGAGTGTTCATTGCCAATCTTTCTGCACGATGCAATTTTCCCCCCTCTTCTCCTCACAGATAACTGCAGTGACCTGAATTCAGAATTACAGAGGGTGCTGACCGGGCTGGAGAGTGTCGTCTGTGGCAGGAAGAAGAGCAGCTGCAGTCTATCGGTGGCAGAGGTGGACAGGCACATCGAGCAGCTTACCACAGCCAGCGAGCACTGCGACTTGGCCATTAAGGTGGGCCTCCCCTCTCCCACCTGGCTCTCTGACCTCTCTTTTGAAGGATGGTTTTCTCCAAAAAACAAAACCAACCAAACAAAAATAAAACCTATTTGGGGAGACGGTTCAGGGGTTAAAGCGTTTGCCTCATCAGCAAAAGAACCTGAGTTGAGATCCCCAGGTCTCACACAACAATGCCGGGCAGATATAGCAGCAGCCCAGAATTCTACACCTGGAAGGTAGAACCTGGGAAGCCCCAGAACAAAGCAATCCAGGACGATTCCTGATGTCACTCTTGGGGCTCCACAAGTACACACACACCCTCTCACTAAAAAACAGATAAGTAAAAATTGGGAATTAGAGGCTATTCGAACATATTGGACCACCAGCTAAAAACAGAAGTCTTATAAATTTTTGTCAGGCTGAATTACTGTAAAAAAAAAAAAAAAAGCGTTTTATCAGCAGTGAAGATTTAATTTTGCACAAAAAAGGAGAATGTTCTCGGGACACACTAGCTTACTAGTACCACAGCGCCACGAGGTCTACCGTAGTACTCCTGCATTGCATGCTTGCCTTGGAGCTTTATTAGACTGTAACCCCCAGGATGCAGTTCTGTGGGACATCAACACATGTTGGCGACAAAGGTAAGAGGAATTCTCCACATCTGCACAGCCTTGTCCTAGACAATGGGAAGCGTCCAACCCTGTGGATCCCGGACCTCAAGTGGCTTTCTGTTTCTTCACTGTGTAACCCATGGCCTTGCAATACAGATTAGGTCCAAGTTTCTGTCAGTAAGAATCCCAGATTTCCCAAGAGGGCTGGGCTGCTTCCAGGTGAATCATGATGTAACCCAGCTGCCTTTATATCTTTATCCTTCACAGCTGCAAACAGAGAGCTGATACTGGTTTGGGGCAAGGAGAAGCAATCACTAGGGGTTCTTTCTCTGGAACCTTCCAAGCCCCAGACTTGGTTGTCATGCCAACTTGGATGCTAGCCTCAGCTTGGGGATTAGGGAGAACAGAGGAGGATAAAGACCTCTGCTACCCAGTAAGGGATGAAACAAGGCCCAACGTAAGGCCAACAAGGATGAGAGTCCTACATTTTAAAGGAAGGACAAAGGAAAGCACGGGGACGGAGAGAGCAAGTCCAGCTGCCTCTTCCTCAGGGACCACGTGGCCTTTGAGCTTTGCGCTTGGCCTACTTTCTAGTGTTGGAGACCTTCTGCTTCTCATGATATCCCCACATGGCCTTCCATCCTGCTCTGCAATTCCTCATATTTTCAAAAATAAGTTGGCTTGTGCTTTTTGTATAGGACAGTACATATGAATAGTTCCTTCCCACTTTTTTTATTCATTGAAGCTTTCATGTACATATATACAAATACAATGAATTTATGTCTTCATCCCTTATCACCTACCCCAACCCCCTCCCATTCCCGCCCAACTTGCCCCCCCATGTCAGCAATCTCCCTCCTGCTCCCATGTCTCTCTGTACCTGTGATCTGAGGCCGCATCCAGGATGTGGGAAATGAGTGGCCCACCAGTGAAGATCCCCCTCTTGAATACACCACAGTCTCTCAGGGTGGCATTGTATCTCTTGAGGTCCCCCTTCCTCCATGGCAAAATGTTGATCATATGAATATTTTCCAAGAGCAAGTCCAGTGCATTTTTCCTAGTTTGATTCATCTCTCCATTAATGATTTGCCTAAGGAATCTTTAAGAACTCTTCAAATACTCTCTAAGATTCTCGTCCTTTTGGGTCACAGCTGTCTTGTTCATTAAATGCAGCTCTCTGAGAAAACTCCACAATGAGTTTCTCTTCTTTTGTCACTGAGTTCTATTTTTGTTCTTCCCATCTTGGGACAGAGCCTCATTCATACCATCTGTGTTCCCAAGCCAGCCCTAGGCCTATGAGCTGGTGAAGCAGCCTGTCCTACGGCTGATCGAGCACGTGGGAGGACTTGTCTACAATTTAGGAAACTTCCCAGTTGACTCCAGCAGGCAGTTTGCAATCTCATGCTTGTCACTGTGGTATCAAGATGGTTCATTGGCCTGTGGCTTGGATGCAAATTAACAGCTCTGGAGCTCCAGAAGGAGATAAACCCCGAGTGGGTACACACAGCCCCAGGAAGGGGCCCTGAAGTCTTCATGGTCACCCAGGCAAGTGAAGGGGCCTCACCTGAACCTGGGGAGCAGGCAAATTTGAAGTATTGCTATTTATACACAGGACTCCAAACCCCACTCCTCTGAGTCCAGTCTGCTCCTGCCTGTTCCTTTTTCCAAGGGAGCGTATTTGGCTTTGGCTGTTTTGCAGACGGTTGAGGAGATTGAGGGGGTGCTTGGCCGGGACCTGTATCCCAACCTGGCTGAAGAGCGGTCCCGGTGGGAGAAGGAACTGGCCGGCCTGCGGGAAGAGAACGAAAGCCTGACGGCCATGCTGTGCAGCAAAGAGGAAGAGCTGAACCGCACCAAGGCCACCATGAATGCCGTCCGTGAGGAGCGGGACCGCCTGCGGAGACGGGTAAGCACACGGCCAGCGCAGGGGCCGGTGGAGCGGGCGAGTTCAGCCGAAGGCAGCCCCAAGACTGCCTGGATCTCCACTTGGGCATCACCCACTGCTTCACATTGCGAAGTCATTCTTCAAAGTGCTTTTCAAATACCAAAAGGTAGAGGCGAGATTCCGAAAGCACTCCCTTCCTGGCAATCCCAAATCTAAATGGTCAGTAAAGTCATGTCAGGACGGTCAGTCTCCCACTGCCTCCTGAGACAGCACCTCTTCCACTGGCTCAATTAAAATAGTCTTCACTTAGGATAGTCTAATGACATCTTCATAATTGAAATAGAAGTTTCTTCCTTTGAACTCTTTTATTCAAGTGGTTTTTTCTAACTCTATAATGTCTACTCTTGCTTGCTTAATGATCTGATGCAATGTATCATGTCTTCTACTATAGACTTGTTAATGTCAAAACAACTGTTTACGACTATGTACTTGTATATATGTATCTATCTACATATGTATGTGTTGAGAGAGACAGACGAATAGATGGACAGATACATGGTGGGGGAATGGAAGAGAATGCTGGTATTCACCTCAGGGCCCTGCACTAGTTTGAGATGCTCTCTTTCAGGACATGCCCCTGTCACCGAAGGTGCTGATATTTCAGTACTAGGATGTTTCCAAAATATCTAAAGCACCCCATTTTCCAAAGATGCACAATGTCTTTCCACCCCCAGGATGTTTGGTTATGAATTTGACCCACTGATTAGACTGAAGGTGAAGGGAGAAACAATTTCCTCTGAACCTCTGAAATAACCAGACACACTTATTCTTTCTCAATGGAGGCAATATGAAGACATTGCTTTCTACTTATTCTCTGACTGCATTTTTCACATGAAGGTGAATTAGAGGGATAACATACCTCTAGTGCATCTCAGGGGCTTCCAGCCTTGTTCTTTCTCCCTAAGTACATCAGGCAGGTAAGTGAGTCTTCGACAAATGTTTATAAGTACCTCTGTTTTTAATCCTTGTGTGAGTATTTTAGTTGTCATTAGGTATGATATGAAATAAATTACTAGTTTTTAATGTTGTTGACTCTGTCCCCCAGATTTGTGGATACTGCTATAATTAAAGGGCCATTGCTCCTCCATCTAGCTGAACACCCTTTTGTCTTAACTCACATTCATAGGTACGTGTTGGTCCAGCCACATAGGATGCCGTGCTCCAGGCTTGCATCAGCCATGCAAATCAGTCAGGAAGCAAAAGCTTTATCTGGGGAACCTGAGGAAATTTACTTAGCACTAAGGTTTATACCACCTGTAATTTCCTGGGTCACACTCCCTGATCTTCATGACTAGTCCCCTAATTAGCTGTGCGCTTGTCCTTACAGTGCACATTCCGATGGCGCATGTTTTGTGAAGGGAATGCTGGCCTCCGGTGTAATTACACACTGGAGCTCATCATAAATTGCCTTCCCTAACTTGAGTTAGGAAAGCATAGGAGAATCTTGATTGTAACTAGCAAACAGAAAGTCAGTCTTTTCCCCAACTCTGGAGGCTAACCCCAAGAACAGCATCAGGAAGAGATGATACCTTCAGTACCAGGAGCTGGAGTCAGAAGACCTGAGGCATAGGTTGGTTCGTAAAGTCATCATGAGACTCAGTTTACCATGTGTCGGGATAATGGTAGTACTCAATACAAGAAAATTAGATAATACTCTTCAATTAACCACACTATGCCTGTCAAAGAGGAAGTGTTCTAAAAAATTAGCTGGAGTTATCTTGAATTTAAAAAAAATCAAGATTTACTAATGGAGTTAGTGTGGAACACATACCTGTATACCATCATTTTTTTTTCATAAGAATTCCTAGTTGCTTGGACATCTCTCCTATAGACATTTCATAATTCTGTTCATATGCACCTGAGCACCCACATTCCAGTCAGATACTTCTTAGCTCATTTGCTGGCTGCTTATGCCATTAATGTGTTCTATATAAACCTGAACTTGAAGGTTCTGGCATTATTTCTTCAATGGGAAATGTCCTCTGGGAATTATGTTTGAACTCATGAACTGGATTATACATACATACCCAGGAATTGGGTTAACGTTTATTTCTAGATTGTTGTGGGCCTCAGCCTTTTAGATACTTTTGAGTGCCAGGTTCCTAGAGTGTAAGGATTGGAAGACATCTATCCTTGCCACCTACCTATTATGTTCATTTCCCTGAGGACAGCTGTGTCTTTTGTGACTGGCCTCATCTTCTGTTCTACATGACATGTAGCCTGTAGGACCCTGGGGTTCCATTTCATTTTCATCCCTGTGAGTCTCTGCAACCCAGGCAGGCTGACTTTGCTGTCCTTTAGCAGCTCTGAGTGCGTAGTTCATCAAGGTTGCCTGAAAAGCAATTGGAGCCACCCTTTTTCTCTCTGTCCACATTCATCGCACAGAATTGAAACTGACCCGATCAATAGGACTGGTATTTGTCCCCTGTCTGTGATTAAGCAAAGTGCTCTCCATAGGTCTTCTGAGCCTTGTTCAAGATTTAATTAAATTAGATCTTTAATGCAGTCAGTTAACAAATTGGGCTCGTTGGCAGAGCCGCAACTAAGGCACAGAAAGCAAATTTTATTGTTGGTCCCTGTTCATTTTTACATGAGATGACCATTTGTGTCTGTGATATAATCACTTATTTCTCACACTTAAGGAAGCAAGTAGAATGGATTTCTTTACTCATCTACACTCCTCATAAATGTATACTTATGTATATATATTCAAATATTTAAAAATAAACAAGAATTGACTTAAACCAACATTGTAATAGCTCAGGGCAAGTATCAGGAATATAGGTAAAAAGATATGTGACTTTCATTAATTTTCTAATTAATTTTCTAAGTATTTTATTTACTTGAGGAAGAACAGATGAGAAGACAACTTTTAGAAGTCATTTCTCTCCTAGGCCACATGGGATCTGAGGATCAAAGCCAAGTTGCCAGGTGTGCACAAAGACAACTTTATCCACTTAGCCATCTTGCCAGCCCTAATTTTTAAGTGAGTGCATTCATAAAGTTGTATAATTTCTAATATATAAAAGTATATTTATATATATTATATAAATATATATTAATGAGCCACAGTATTAAACTGTGATTGCTTTCTTTTTGTTGGTACTTAATTTTCAAGCTAAGCAACAAGGGCCAGGGCTGGAGCTCAGCGCTCAGGTGCTTACCTGGCCTACTGAAGGCCTAGCTTCAACCCTGGCACCAGTAAAAGAATGTCCCTCAAGCTTGGAGAGTTGGTTGTGAAGCATCATCTTCATATTTGAGATATTCCGTTCAGTGAGTGGAGACGTTGTGAGACATTGCTATTCCATTCCTCCTCTCTCAGGAATTTCTTTATAGAGTGAGGAAGAAGGTGCCAATATAGCTAGGGAGGCGGAACACCCAGAGAGGCAGAACTCTGGGCACAACTGAAGAGGAGATTCTCTAGATTAAGTTTGGGCTTCTGGACATGCCTCTGAAGAGTGGCCCCGATTGCATTAGTTGATTGGGAAGACCCAGCCCATGGTGGATGGATTTTTCCTCGGTCAAGTGATTAGAGAGTTGAGTACAGACAAGCGAGTACACGTGTCCCCCTGTTACATTCTGCTCTTGGCTGTGGATGTGATGCGGTCAGTTCTTTGACTCCTGCTGCGGCGACTCTCCTGCCACGATGGACTGTAACTACAATTGTGCGCCAATCTGACTCCTCCATTTAAGTTGCTTGGGTTAGGCGTTTCGTTGCAGCATTAATGAAACTTGTGAGAAGATCTGTAGATGCAAACTCAATATCCCTCCTCCCACTTGGATCTCTCCCTGTTGGAGGGAGCTGAGGAGAGGATGGATGAGGGGACAGTTCTCAGCTGGCTCTTCTACTGGATGACCGACAGATTACCAGGAGAAAGCCAGGTTCTTTTTTTTTTTTTTTTAAAAGCCAAGTTCTCCTGCAGCTACAGACTCCACATCTCAGTGGCAGGGCACATTATATCCTGTTCCTGTCATTGCCCGGGACAGGTCTGGGACCAGTGCACACCTCTGCCCGCATATTCAACCCAGAACCCATTCTGTTGGTTTGCCCCATGTGAAAACTCATTCGAAAGGTACTTGCCCTTTGCTTGAGTGTACTAGCCCTTTGCTGAGCCCCCCTAGGAGACCATAGGTATTTGCTGAGTAATAACCATCTTGGACATATGGACTTACTGGCTTTGATGAGTGGGGAGGCATCCAACTTCAGAGAAGCAGGTGGCTGCGATCCTTAAGTAGCTGTTTTCTTTCCTTTATCCCTTCCTGTTTCTCTCAGCTCCTCCTTTCTTATCCATTTTATTTGCTTTCTCGTTCCCTTTTTCTCATTTCCTTTCTTTTTGGGGGACTAGTCTTGTTATATAGCTCAAGCTGGCCTCAAACTTAGGCAGTTCGGCTGCCTCGACCTCTGAACTGCTGAGATCAAAGGCAGGTCATCAGGCTCAGCTCTCTGGGAGAGTCTTCCAACATGTATCCACAGGACCACCACATCACTGAAGAAGTAGTGAGTGATGTCCCAGCAAATCCCCCCATCATTATTCCTTGTTCCCAGAAACAAGGAAGGACATCCTTGCTGGACCTGGGCCAAGTGTCCTCACTCTCCTACCAGGGGAGTGGAGGGGAGAGGCCGGGCTGCCTTCCACTCCTGCCTGGTCTGCTCTGTTCAGTGCTCACAGTCTGGCACTGACGAGCCCCACATCTGAGGGGACACCTCCTTAAGTAGAGCCTGATTTGCCCACCTTCCTTTCCAGTCATCTGAAGTGAAAGAAGTCAGGCAGGTCCAGCAGGACACGGGCCCCAGGACTCCACAGGGCCGGGCTCCCTGCAGCCTGCTGGCTCACGAGGAAGAGCCTGACTGCAGGGAACGTCTTAGCAACATAAGTTCAGTGGACTCACTTTAAAGGTTGTCTGCATAAAGTCTTTAGTGTTTAGCACCCTTTGAACATTTTCCAGCTGAATATAATTCCCTCATGCTAAAAAGGTGACCTCTTAAAGGTAAGGCAGAACTTAGTGTGTAATTTTTGTGCACATTTGCCTCTCTCTCTCTGTGTATATATATATATATACACACATACATAAGAGGCACTTGAGAGTGTGTGTCTGTGGAGGCCCAAGGGTGACATCGGGAATCACCCTGGATAGCTTTACCTCCTTAGTGCTTTGCTCTGGAGTTTCCCAGGCTCTGCCTTCCAGGGCCAGATATACGCTGCCTCCACATCCCCCAGCATTCTTACGTGGGACCTGGGGATCTGAGCAGGTCCTTTTGCTTGCAAAGCAAAGCCTCTAAGCCCTGAGCCATCTTCTCAGCCAATGTGTAAATTTTAACATGGCACTTCCAACATATTTGGCCCACGTGCTTGTGATGACGCACACACATTTTTCTTTCATTGTGTACTAAATTCTGAGAAGTGATGCTGAACTATCTTTAGAGGTGGTGATGCCGAGGCCCACAGTCACTGTAACAAGCCTTCCCGGGCCTGTGTGTGAGACTAACTCTTTCACCACACTTCAAGCCCTAAGAACCGTATTACAAGTGCGCTTGGCTCGTATCCTACTGTTGGAACTGCTGCCCTGTGTCTTCTCTCCTCCCTTCCCTTCATCTGTCCCCCGGAGCTGTTAGCTAACTGCTGGGCTAAAGGGCTGTACAGACACACTTTCCTAACACCATCAGACAACAACTCAGTGAAGGCAAGAATGGGGCCCAAGACAAAACCGAGGCCTTTTGGGGAGTCCTTTCCCAGTTCCTTCCAGGGAACCCTCCTTACCTGGCCTTGCTGGGTCTGTGAAACTGCTCAGGTCCCGCTCGCCATCACTGCAACTCTGGGCAGATTAGAAAGCCACAAGAGTGCTCCCCTGTGCCGATACATCCAGTGGATGATTAGATCCAGATGCTTTCTTACACTGTAGAACCAAGGAAAGCAGCGAAGAAGTACCCCCTGGTGGGGGGTGCGTGCTCAAGCGAGTGTTTGGGCACATGCTATCAGAGGCAGTCTAGACGAAACTCAGTGGAGACACCTGTGAAAAGACTTGAAGATGGGAGGGAGTCTGGCAGGGGAGAAGAAGGTGGTAATGGAAGGGAAGGAGGATTAAGGTGTGCAGATATCTTACATCACTGTGTTCATGTGTGAAACACTGAAGGAATAAAGGAAAATAAAGAAAACAATGTACCTGTCAGACCTTCAGGGGGATGGAAGCAGAACCGTCTACTTTTTCCCCTCTATTTTGTGGTCTTCTTTTCCTACAAGCATGTGGAATGTAGATTCACTGGAACATCTTCAGTCATTAGAATCTGATTTCCTATGTACTCGAAGGCCCCAGGAAAAATCTTACATCTCCACTTAGAGAATGGCTAGTGACACTTCCTATTTCACCTGAGACCGGGAGCTGCCTTTTTCCCACTTGTCACCCATCCCTGAGCTGCACTCACAGGTGACTTAAACAGCCGGCCACTGCTTTGTCTTGTCTGGGGAGAATGAAGCAGCCACAGGAATGCCTGTGTTAACTTTGCCTAAACCTCACAGGTTTCCTACCTGGGACCGTTTCTGTGTGCACCCCACAGGGTGTTTGTCTTTGGCAACTCCCCACACCAAATTCCTAAACCTCAACGTCACTTTCCGTCTGTGCTCCTGACTTGGGCCTTTGTATTTTTGTTCTTATGTATGTCTGTTTTAACTTGTTTCTGGAGGTAAAGATTGCCTGATTGTGTTCCTCAGATAAAAGTATCCTTGTTGGCCTCTTCCAGCTCCCTCTTTAGATGTATATCTTCCTTAGATAATCTCATTTCCTCTCCCTCCATTTTGTGTATGTTTGTGTTGTATCTAATTAACACAAGTGTCTCTGTGTTGTAGTTCTCTCTTGCTTTAAAAATCTATGACTACGCGATGTATGATGTGTGTTTAGGCACATGCATGCCATAGTGGAGTGGGGGGGTCAGAGGACGACTTTGTGGTTTTCATTCTTCATTCTCTTCATCCACCTTTGCATGGGTTCTTGGGATAGAATTTAGGTCATCAAACAAGCATAGCAAATAATTCTTTACCCACCAAACTATGTTGCCACCCTTGTGCCCTCATGGCTTCTGTCCATGTGGCTGTGTGTGCTTGTGGTCTGATATGTCTGTGGGCTCCTACAGTTCAGAGTGACTACCTGTCATGCCAACTAGCCAATAAAATTGCTTCTGACTTTCATTGCATATACATTGTTTATTACATGTACATTGTTTCTTATTAATTAATTTATTTTTGTATATGTATGTGTATCAGAGAGCACTGTGTATCCCTGTGGAGGACCAAGGGTGACTTCAGGAGTCATTCTGGATTGCTTTTACCTCTATATTTTGCTTCCAATTCTGGATTGCTTCTACCTCCTTTTTGCTTCACTCTGGGATTTCCCAGGCTTCATCCACCAGGGCAGGAAGTTCAAGCTGCCATCATTTCTGTCTGGTTCTTTTACTTGGGATCTGGGATCTGAACTCAAGTATTCTGCTTGTTGAGGCAGAGTCTTAGATCCCTGAGCCATCTCTCTAGCCCCCATTGCATGTACATTGTATAATGTTAAATCAGGTTGGACATATCTGTCTCCTCAAATGTTTTCCATTTCTCAAGAGTAAAAGTATTCAAAATCCCTTTTTTGAGACCTTTAAAATATATAGAACATGACCCCCCTCCCAAGCAGTAGCCCACCGAAGCTTCTTGCTCCTGGCTACAACGTAGTACCCATTGGTCAGTGTTCCCCATTGTCCCCTCTGCTAACCTCCAGCCTTGGGCGATTATTCTACCTGCAACTTCCAACTTTCTCATCTCCTGCTTATTAATGCTGCCTGGTATTCATAGCTACATCATTTCCTGTAGAAAATTATCACCAACTTAGTGGCTTAACACAACACAAATTGGTCATCCAAACTGTGTCACTTTTGCTAATGTCCAACTCTCAGCAGGACTGCATTCTTCTGGGAAGTGTAGGGGAGCACCAGCCCCCTGCCTCTGTAGCCTTCAGGGCAGCTGTGTTCTGTAGCTCTGGTCTCCCTTCAGCGTGCAGGCAGGCAGCGTGGCATCTGCAGGACTTTTGACTTTGTCTTTCTCCTCTCCCAACACCCAGATGACCCGGGACCACCTTCCCGTCTCAAGTTCTGTCAGCCATACAAGGTAGCACTTATCTCTCAGTAAGGATCCGGACTCTTTGGAGCCTGAATTCAGTCTGCCACAATCGTCTTCCTGGATATTACGTTTTTGTGATTTCGGCTTTTCAGGTCCTCTCTAGACTATGGTCATGATAGGAGACTTGGTATTGTATCGTAAGTATTGAATGAATCAGACCCACGTCTGATGTAAGAGATGGGGTAGGTGTGGTAGCACTCACTCAGTCTCATGAGAGAACTTGAGACCAGCCTCAGCTACATACTGAGACTCTGTCTTTAGGGAGGGAGGATGAAGTTGATATTTGCCCCATTTTCTCATTGTCTGTTTTTATCATTGAGTCATTTATTTGAGGACCCTAAAGATGTCTCCTATGATAGTCTGCTGTACACTTTTCTCCTGGGGTGCATTCTTCTGGTTTGGGTGGTTGGCCCTCTGCCGTCCTCTGTGCAATGGTTACTCCACGTCTGGCAGCTTCCAGGCTGTGGGCCCCCATCATAAGGCAAGTGAGTTTTCTGATCCCTCGTGATAGTACGTTGTTCAGATCACAAATTTAGTTTCTGTGTCAGGAGGACACTTGGCAATTCCAGATCAATGTTGTGCCAATATGTGTTTTGGGACCTGTAGTAAATAGATAGTCAAGATTTGAACTTGACACCAACTGTGTCAAAGTCCCTAGGTTTGATTGATTGATTGATAGGGTCTCACTTTGTAACCCAAGCTGGCCTCAAACCTAAGATCCTGCCAGCCTTTGTAGTGGTGAGTCTGCAGACACTACACTAGCTTAGGGTCTTGTCCTTTCTGCAAAGCTTTAGGGAGATTCCTCGGACTTGAAGGGTAGCACTTTCTGTCAGTTTTCACAGACCTATGGGACTAGAAATAGACAGGCTATGTTGGACTGGGAGCATTTTTCCCACTCTACCTGACTGACTGGACTCCTTTCCTCTGTCTTCTATAATGTTGGTCTGGGATCTTTACTGCCTCTGCAATTCCCTGTCATTGTTCCTTTTTTGTGCATTATTTCCATGCATTTCAATGTTGGCTTTAGCAGAAGCACTTACTTTGAAGTTTTCAATTATTCTGCTATACACTTACTGACTGTAACCTTTGCACGCTGGTATTCAGCCAATGTGTGGCTGGCCAGAACTGAGGGATCCACCCGCCTCTGTCCTCTCATGCTCTGACACTGGGGCTGTGAATGTACGTAGATTCTGGGGATCTAAAGTCAGGTCCTCATGCATGAGTGGGAGGTGCTTCGCAAGCTGAGCCATCTTTCCATCCCCATATTTTACTTTCATGATTAGAAGAACAAACATTTTTGAAGCGTGGGTAGTTGTTTTTTTTTTTTTAATTTTTTTTTATTCAATTGTGTGTGTGTGTGTGTGTGTGTGTGTGTGTGTGTGTGTGTGTGTATGTGCACGCGCATGTGTGTGTGTGTGTAGAACCACGGACGAATCGGGAACCACCATGGACGCCTCCACCTCCTTCTGCCCCGGGATTCACAGGCTCCGCCCTACCAGGACCAGAAGCGCAGGCCGCCCCCGCTTCTGCCTGGCGTCTATACGTGGGATCTGGGATCCGAACTCAGGACCTTCTGCCTGCAAGGCAGAGGCTTAACCCCTGAGCCACCTCTCCAGCCCAAAGCGTGGATAGTTTTAAATAAGCTTTTATAAACTCCCAGTTTGTATTTTTTTTAAAGGCAAGATAAAAAGTCAGACATGGTCACTAGTGGCTGAATCCCACTAGTTGGGAGGCGGAGGCAAGACCACAGCTGTAAGATTGGGGCCAGTCTGGGCTACAGAGTAAAGACCCTGATTCAAAAATGAAACAAAAAGAGCAAGATAAGTTGGCTGACTGGGATTCTGTTAACAGCCATTGATTGCTTTGTGTACAATTCAGACTCCTTGTAAGCCTTAGAGTGATGTCAATATGATTAATTATTCAGGACTTCAGTCTTCCCAAGAGCGGTTCCCCAGACACCTGAGGGGAACCTGGGCGTGCGCTCTCTGACATGGCATGATGACCCTCCACCTGACGCTGCCCTTGTTTCTTGGGGACCATTCCAGAATGAGCCCTGTGATCTCCCACCAAGAATACCATGTGACTCTGGCAGGCATGTACAGTACTTTGATGTAGCCCTTGTGTCTTTCATCAGCTCACAGTTCCTGGAAGCTGTGGTAGAGCATTAGGCACTTTTGATCTGTTTTGCTATTGAATGCAATTTGCTCCAAGGGAATTTCCCTATTTTTGGCTTCTAATATGTTGATGAATTATTGAAATTTCAATTACTTTTGATTCCCAAGTTAGCAAAGGAGAGACATCCCAGCCATTTAATATGAAAAGCTATCTAGAGTGGCTTTTTAGAGAAGAAGGCTGCGTAGCAGCTCTCTGCCCTTGCCTGGAAGGCACCAGCTGGCTCCGTGGTACAGCTCTGCACGTCTGTCAGACTCTACTGCTTTTTAGTCTTGGATCACATGACCTAGGTGCAGTTCCCTGACCCACATCACAAGCATCCTTTGGGAGCTCATTAGACCTCTAGCTCCATGCAAACCTACTAAATTTGAAATTCCCAGGGCGGAGCTCTGGAACCTGTGTTTCAACAAGCCCTCTAGAGGGTTCTGATACATCACCATTTGAAAAACCCTGCCTTAAAAATATAAGTGTCCCTTCCTGCCTGAGTCTCATGGCCACTCACTCTTAAGGACCTTTAGTGCTGTGGTCAGTTTGAGCTTTAATAAACTAGGTGTAGTGGTCCTAGCATTCAGGTGGGAGGACTATTCAAAGCCAGGGGCTGGGGAAATGGCTTAAGGGTAAAGACTTTGCATCACAAGCAAAAGACTTGAGTTCTGATCCCCACATCCCCTGTAAAAGTGCCAAACAGTAGCTTGCACTTCCGGCTCTGGAAAGGGGCTGGGGGAACGGGAGCCTGGGAAAGCCCAGAGCAAAGCAGTAAGGAGGTAGAGCAATCCAACATGATTTCCAGTATCACCCTTGGACCTCCACAGGTACACACACTCAAGTGTTCTCTGGGACACAGTTCAAGGACGGTCTAGGCTACATGCAACTTTACTCGGGGGGGGGGGAAAAAAAACAATTGTACTTTAAGATATATGTTGCAATATGAGATAGACATTGTGGACGGGATAATAAAACTGGGGACAAGGTTGCCAGAAAGACTAATTTTTGCAACTGCCTCCATCCATATTTCTTACCTTGGGAGCCCAGAGTCATGACCAAAAAAGACGCAGGATTTGGACACTTCCCTTCTATGGGGAAAAAGTGGTGTCTTCAGCGTAACTCTAGGACTTCATGCCTCCTTTTCGTGTCAGAGGGATACTTCCATGTTCCTTGCCACTGTTCCAGGGGTGCTCTGGCTGAGCCACTTGGGGAAAATCTTCTGGCACCTCCATTGATACCTTAGCCGCTTCCTCCTCCTCTTCGTCCTCTTCTTTCTTCTTTCCCCCACCCCATTTCTCTCTTCTCCCTCCTTTAGCAGATCTCTCTTCTAAGGCATATGTTTCAAATAATTTACAGTTTTCCAACGTGCACACCATCCAGACACTTGAATCCCTGTGCATGCTGTGTTCCCTCCTCCCCATCCCAGTCATGCCTCCACAGAGCTGCCCTGACATGGCCGTGTGCAAGACACAGCTCTCTCATCGCTGCCCTCCTTACATCCTCTAGCAGAACTACAGTCTTCCCCCTTCCTATGCGTTGGGATTGTTGGTAGAGACTGCATCCCTTTGTGCACATCCCAGCCCAGCTCCAGGCACACAGATCTCCATGAACAAATATTCCTAAAAAACAGGCATTCCCCCTGCGCTAGAAATGCCCAACGCCGTAGGTTGCGTGTTCTCCACCGTACTTGAGTAAAGATGACGGGCAGCACTCAATTAAGGATGCAGTGACTTCAGTGGACTCGGCCAAATGCGCCTTACAGGGAGGCGGGTCCCTGATATACAAGAAGGCTTCTCCATCTGCCATCTGATGTTTTTGCTCTTGAAGCAGGGAAACCACCAACCTTGTCTAAAGGGATCCAATGGTTTCAGGTCCGAGAGCTCCAGACACGGCTGCAGAGTGTACAGGCCACCGGCCCGTCCAGTCCCGGTCGCCTCACTTCTGCCAACCGCCCGGTAAACCCCAGCACGGGAGAGCTGAGTACCAGCAGCAGCAGCAACGACATTCCAATTGCCAAGGTGAGCACCTGGGCCGCGAGCCTGGCGGGTAGGACTGTCGCCTCTTATCAAAGAGCCCCAGATGCCGCTGAGCCCACTGCCGCGCAGCATGCCTATGGGCAGCTCCTAGGGGCTCCGCCTGGGATCAAGCGTCTGGCCTTCCACACCAAGCTGTAGGGAGAGATAACCCACTAATAGTTTTAAGTCTCTCCCAGCTGCAGCCTGGATGTCTGGTCTCATTAATCAGCCTGCTGGCAAATGTCACAGCTGACAAGTCATTGTGGAAAATGAGACATTTCTGTCAAGTGCTACCATGCTTCACGGTGGATGGGTAGCTGGTCTCAAGGGCTAAGGTTCAGCCCACAGGGGACCCTAAGTAATGAGCCAATGATGTTCCCACTTATAAGAATGACAAGTCTACTAGTAAAAGAAATACATCAGAGAGCCTGTGTGATGCATGTGTAGGTGTGTGTGTGTGTGTGTGTGTAAGGGGTGTGAGCATGCCTGTATTTCCAGTCCCCAAGAGACAGAGACAGGAAGGTTACAGGATGTTCCTAGCAGCCAGGGATATATAATGAGACCTTGTCTTGATCAAAAACAAACAAACAAACAGGAAAGAACAAAGAAAATGAAAAATATAGTAGGTATAGCAGTGGAAAAAAATTGCCCTTCTCATTCTCCTCTAGAGTCCCGACTCATGTTCAGTAGTCTCCTGCAGAGAAGCCTGACATACAGCGCATCTCTTCTTGTCTAGTATCCCCTGCTAACCTCCACAATAAAGCTGTTTAGTTGCGGTCAAGTTCAGTAAGTTTAATGGAGCTGCCGTTTCTCAACCAGAAGTGTTTTTTCTTCCCTAGGGAATGTTGGGAATGGTCACAACTGGAGTGTCGCTGGCATCTTGGGTCTAGAGTCCAGAGATACCGTCAATACTGTGCAATAAACAAGACAGCTACCCCCATTCCCTGCCCTTCCAACAGTTAACCAGCCCCAAATGTGCTGAGATTGAGAAATCCTAGATTAAGCCGGTGTTAGCAGGATTGGAACCATGAACTGTTTTTTAAGACTAATTAAGGAATCGCTTGATGGTCTAAGCGTGGCTTCAATAGTTTGCCAGGGAAATGGTGTGCACTTTTTTGGTAAAACTGTTTTCCTTTGAAGATCGCCGAGAGGGTGAAGCTATCCAAGACGAGATCAGAATGCTCATCATCTGACCGGCCAGTTCTGGGCTCAGAAATCAGTAGCATTGGGGTGAGTATTGGTGAACAGTAAAAAGCAGGAATCCCCCCCACACACACCATGGAACCACACTGAGATTTCTAGATAACAAATACCTGCTGATGGTCACCTCTAATACCTGCTGATAGTCGCCTCCAATGAGTCCACTAACAACCATAGGAATCATACCTATTTATTTCCATAAAGAAATATATCTTGGTTTTCACATAAATTATTTCACATAAATTCTTTCTCCCTCCCTTCCATCTCCCTTCTCCTCCCCCACCTTATATCTCCCAGAAAGAAATGACTTGGGTCTGGTTACTAGTGTGTTGATGAAAGTCTTGACGTATGTTTTATATTGCCCTATCTCTCAGAGACCTTGGGAGTCTGAGAGTTCCAAAAGAACAGTGCATTTGCACATCTTTCTTGAGAGAGAGCGTGCTCTCCAGTGAGGGGAGATTCTGCCTTTGAAGTGAGGCCCAGTGCTAGCAGAGACAGGAGCTTGCTGGTTGAGTGCCTGAGTTTCCTTTGCTAGAGCCTGTGGATACAGACGGGCAAGAGTTTCAGTTCCTGAAGGGATAGTTTTTAGAATCAACCATAAAGCTGGCGAACCAGCTATTTGATCCTGGGAGAGGGATCCTGAAAAACACTTTTAGTGCGGTCATTTGAAGTTTTACACTGAGAAAAAAAACTGCATGCAAAAGATTCCATGCCAAAGCCAATCTATGAAAATAAAGCAGACGGCCTCTTTCTTTGGCCACAGTTACCAGGGACCAGGCCCTTGCATTGCCAGGAGCTCAGGATGGGGGAAGGAAGTTCTGACTGCATTCAAAGTCCTGAATTCGGGGCCTCTAGGAGGCTTGATTCCCTTTCCTTGTTCTCTAGCATCACACATTTAACAGATGCAGGTATACTTTGATTGTGTTTTATTTACAACTTTCATATAGTTTTTTATGCTGGAATTATACAAACTGAGACTCGGGAAAGTAACTATCTTAGGGTGCCAGTTTTCCAGGAATAGTGGCTCTAAACTGTGGCATTTGCCAAGCACGCGCGCAGTGCAGTACTCTGACCTGATGTCGCTAAAGGGAACCGATGCGTATGCCCACAGGTATCCAGCAGTGTGGCAGAACATCTGGCCCACTCTCTTCAGGACTGCTCCAACATCCAAGAGATCTTCCAGACCCTCTACTCGCACGGCTCAGCTATCTCTGAGAGCAAGATCAGAGAGTTCGAGGTAGAAACAGAACGACTGAATAGGTAAGTAATAATCATATTTATTAGGGGTGGGAACTTCTCCCACACCCCCTTTCCAAATGTTGGTCCAAGATGCTCTGTGAGTCGTGACATGGAGTGAGATTTGCCAGACTGATGGGGATGGGATAAAAAGTGCTTCTTGAAGTCAGGGCCAGATTCACGGGCTGTGAGTGCCTTCCCACTGCGACTTGGGCTTATAGAAGTTCTACACATGCTTTATGGCTCTGCTGTTACTGTTTTAAAATCTTAATAATTTATGAGCAAAGGGCCCTGCTTTTTTTTTTTTTTTTCCATTTTACTCTGGGCCTTGCAAATTACATAGCAAGCCTCGGGAGCCATCCATAGAGAATGTCAAGTAGGTCATAGACGGCTGCCAAGTGTGTGCCTGTGCTGCAGAGAGCCGCCCAGGGAAGCCCTGGAATGTTGAGTCAGCGTCCCTAGAGTGCCTGCAGTTGCCAGGAAGCAGTGGAGGCGATGTGGTCGAGGTCCTGGCATTGGCTGGTCTGAATCTGCCCTTCCTGCGGGTTTCTGATTTTGTTTATGCTTCTTGTCAGTAAGCCCAACCCAATCCCTGCAGTCTATCCTAACTGCCCTACTTAGAATGGACTTCCCCAGCAGTGTAGTTTCTTCCCAGCTCTCACAACAGAGACGGTTTGAATGCACACTCATGCCTTGGCCAAGATGGGCTGGTATGTCACCCCAGCAAGGAAAGGACTGCTGAAAAAGCAAAGAAAGACCGAGGCGAAACCAAGGTAACCGCCCTGACTTAGACTCCGTTCTATGGTAGCCCATCAGCCTGATAAGCCACACCCATGGCTGCCTTAGCTACCAACCCTCAGTGGGAAAACACAGTGAGAACTTAGAAGGCTTATGAGCTCATGAAGAAGAAATGTGGATACTGTTCCCCATCCGCCATTGCCTAATTCCATTCCTCTTGTGTATGGCAAATAGAATAAATTAAATTAGCATGTCCATCCTCCCTGATTTGAAGCCGTTTAATATAGTTCTTGAGAACTAAGGAAATGTGGCAATCTGGGTCATTTTAAAACTTGAAATTGAATGGTTTCCTTATTAAATCCTGAATACCTCACTGTGACAACACTGGTTATTACCTCGTAGCAATAAAGCAGAAGATTTTTCAGTATAACTGGCTTGGGAATGCTTAAAACTTGAATCACATATGTCCCTTGCAATTTAATGAAGTCAGATGCCTTCAAGGGGCCCTCGCTGTAACAAGGGTCTCCTCTTTTCTGACTCTGAGATTCCACAGATCTGCTTTGTGCAGAGAACAAAGAAGGGGTAATATTTGGTACTTGCAGCTCAGGTTATAATGAGTTTAACAGCTTACAATAGACTTTCAGAGAAAACCACTTCAAAATTTATGAGGAGAAAGCTAGCCTCATTTTTGCAAATGGGAAATCAAAGGCTTTGAAGTTAGACATAGGATGAATTAAGTCCCCAGCCACTAAATAACTGAGGCAGTCCTACCCCGTAACCTCACTTCTCTGTCTGTTAGCATAGTTATGATTGGAACCTGGGTGTTCTTAGAAATAATCTACCAGTGTGTCTGAAAGTGCTAGATTATGTGGCATGATAAAACTAAATGGACAGGACCCTATTCTCATAGGACTTCCATTCTGTTGGGGGAAGCTGAGAACAAAATAATGAGCTAAGAAGCTCTGAGAAGGATATAGAATAGCAAGTTTTGTTTATTTCATTTAACATTTTTTTTGTTGTCTTGTGGTGCTGAGAATCAACTCCAGGGCTTGTATAAATTAAGCAAGTGATCTACCGCTAACCTACATAGTCCAAGTGTCTCTAAAGAAAAGTTTCTGTTGAGATATTTGGATTTTTTTTTTTTGCACACATGTGTATACACACAAGAGCATGTGTGTGTGTGTGTGTGAGAGAGAGAGAGAGAGAGAGAGAGAGAGAGAAAGAGAGAGAGAGAGGACAAGAAAGCACTTAAATATATATGCTTGTGGAAGCCCCAGGGTGATATCAGGAATCATCCTGACTGCTACCTCCTTATTGCTTTGCTCTGGGGTTTCTCAGGCTCCACCTTCCAGGGCTGGAATTGTAGGCTACCACCATTTTGACCTGACATTTTTACATAGGATCTAGGGACTGGACTCAGGTCTTTTTGCTTGTGAGGCAAAGGCTCACAAAGGCCTTAAGATCCCTCTTGGAATAATAAATTGGAGGAGACATGTGACTCCTTCCAACAGAAGGTCAGGTGTCAACTGAATATGGAACTGGTACTCACAGGAAGGTGTGGCTAGAAAAGATGGGGAGCCTTGGGAACATGAACCAGATAAAACCACCATTGGGTGAGTATTGCAAAAGCAAGAAGCCCAAGCCTGAGCCGCAAGGGGACAACAACCCTCACAGCCCTTAGAGTATAAGGAGGCCAAGAAAAACTCCCTCAGGAATAACCTGACCTGAGGGAGGGAAGGATTTTAAACAGGAACATCCTAGACTTGGCCCCACAGAGGTCCATACGCAGGGCAGATGGCTTCTTCCAAATGGCAGGGATGGCTGCTCTGGAATTGTCAGCAGAGAGTGAGGACAGTTTCAAAAACAATGAACAAGGACAGTGAAGTTTGTACTCGTGACATCTTGCTGTGCGGGAAATCCACAGCGATCTTTGTCGCATTCTTACCAGATGCTCCCATGTGGTCAAGTGTCTTTGTTTTCTGCTCTAAGATTTATGATCTGAGAACTATTGCTCACAGCAAATGGATTCCATACCACGTAACACCACAAAAGTCACTTGTGTTTTCTGGTGTAAACCCAAGTCCCTCGAATGCTCGAAGCTAAAGATTTTATGACTTTTCTTTGTTTTCTGACTTGGGCTTAAACTCATCTGCCTTGAACATATAGTTCTGAGTTGATATAAACCTAACATACTCATTACTGATCCTGCAAGTCATTGGAGTCCTTGGATATCAAGCCTAGAAGTAACTTTGGACATAATCATGGTCTCTGGTCCATTTCCAGCTAAGGAAGCCCCTCGGGGCAGTTTATTGTAACTGATTGTAGTGTGCAGTTCAGAAGAGCTCAAAATCTGGGCCAAGCTGCTTAGTTAAATTCCAGACCAAGTAGCCTAAGAAGGCCGCAGGGAGCAGAAGCTCGGCGTACAGTAGGCATTGCATCATGCTGGTTTTATTTCCCTGTGCAAGGCAGCTAGCTTCAGTATATGGGCACTGTCTACAAGGAGAGCCTTGAGGTCACAGTGTGCCTTTCTTGGTGTGTTCTTACATGGTACTGGGTGGCTAGAATGCATGGAGCATAGCTCATAGGAAATAACCAAGTTTACTAGATTTTGGACCCTGAATATAGTGATTTTTTTATTCCAAATTGTTTCCTAGATAATACTTAGTCACAGTTATACTTACTAAAACATGCAAGAAATCCATATGCATATGTGCACATGGAGGTCAAAGGTCAATGTCAGGTATCGTCCTCAATTGCTCTTTACCTTATTTTTTGACATGGGTTGTCTCGGTGAACTCACAGCTTATCAGTTCAGCTAAACTGGGTGGCCAGGGCCTCAGGGATGCTCCTTCCTCTACCTCCCCTTTGCCAGCATTATAAGTGTGTGATCCTGTACTTTTTATGTGTGTGCCAGGGGTCGAATTCAGGTATGGCAAGCACTTTGCCAACTGAGCCACCTCCCAAGCCTCCCGTATTATCTGTGTATGTGTGTGCAAGTGTGCACGCACGTGTAGAAATCTGAGCTTGACATCACCTGTCTTTTTCTATTGCCCTCCATCTTATTTTTTGAGACAGAATCTCTCACTGAACCCTGTGTTCTGGGGATTCATCTGCCTTTGCCTTCCCCAACTTTGGGGTTACAGACACATGTTGCTAGCATGTATGGCATGCACGCATATTCATGTTGTGTGTGGTTGCACATGTGTGTACTGAGCATGCATGTGTATTCCTGTGAGGGCTGTGTGTTGATCCTTGCTTGTTCCTCCACTTTATTTCTTGAGTCTGGGTTTCTGAAATTTGTCTAGCTAGCCAGCTTGCTCTGGGGACCTCCGGTCTCCATCTTTCAAGATTGGAATTACAGTTGGGCCAAGCTACCCACCCAGCACTTTTACACGGGTGCTGGGGATCTAAACTCGGGTCCTCAATCTTACACACAAGGCACTTTTCCCAGTGAACCATCTCCCTGCCTCTCACCCCTCCCCATATCATCTAGCATGTATCTCTGGTGCGCATATAAGCAAAACAAGTCTAATTTGTCAAGTGAAACCACAGTCCTCATGTGTGAAAATGCTTATGTCTCTTTGTAGCCGTATTGAGCACCTGAAATCCCAGAATGACCTCCTGACCATCACCCTGGAGGAATGCAAAAGCAACGCGGAGAGGATGAGCATGCTGGTAGGAAAGTACGAGTCGAACGCCACGGCGCTGAGGCTGGCCTTGCAGTACAGGTAGGGAAGCCGGCGCGGGAGGACCTCCCAGGTGCTGCCCGGCCATTCTGCCACCCGCACCCCCAAGAGGAGAAATACAATGTAGAGAAGATGTAACTAGAGGCACTGAGATGCAAATATTAATGTGGTTCATGTTGAAAACCAGTTACTGTCCCGTGCCAACTCAGAGCCACAGTTGGTGACTGGTATCGGTTCTCAGTCTGTTCCTGCAGCATGTAGGAACATTTGAGCACTATCGGTGTTCATGTCACATGTTTATTTCTTCTCTCCTTTTTGGCATACTCATACATTTTTATTGTTGTAAACCTAGTACTTTCCGTGTCTCCAGTTTATCAGAGTTGTTTTTGTTGCTTGCTCGGTTTTGGCACTGAGGAGTGAACCTTGCATGTGCTAGGCAAGTGTCCTCCCACCGAGCTGTATCCCCAATCCACACTTCTCACAAGTTGCTTCATCATGTCTGTCTCGCCTGCATCTTTCATGGTTTTACGACATTTTTCTTCAAGACTTGACTTCCATAAGCCATTCAGTGTCAATACTTAATAGTGATTAAAAAAAAGATGTTCATTCCATTGACTTTTTTTCCTTGGGATAAATCTCTGGATTGGAAACGATGGGTCCCAATAGGTATGAATATTTTCACAGCTCTTCAGACATGCCCCCACCCCCATTGTTTTTTCCAGGAAAGCAAACCAATGGAAAAGACGCCTGTTGATTCATTTGTGAGTAAGTGGTATATGAATGCACCACTTTCCTCGGCCTCACTAGCTGCAGAATGTATATTTTGAAGTCAATGCTTGTTTAAAGCTTTGGAGCTATTCTTTGTTGTGTTCTTAGGCTTATCTTATTGATGTCATCACTTGCGCCTAGTTGTCACGGTGTCAGAGTAGGTGATTGTGTTTATCTCTTAGCATCTTACACCAAGTTCACTGTTGTCTTAAGAAACTTTGTCTTTGCTTCAAAAAAAAAACATTATCTAACCAATGGAATGAGACTAAAGCAACAGAACATTCCTACTGGTTTCAGTCACTGCAGCCAGCATATATCTCCTGCAACCCACTGCTCTTCATTCAGGTCCTCTGCCTGCAGTTGGCCTTTGATCTCAGAAAGCCCCCGTCCCATGAGCACTTTCCAGAGCTGAACCATCCCAGCACCGCCATGGATGACCCTTGTGTGGAGCTGCTGGCCCTGCACACTAGTGATCTGAACCATTTCTTAACAGATGGTGTCTAACTGAGTGTTGACTAAAGCACAGCATTTTCCCTGCTCAGCTTGGAAAGAGCCACCAGGCCATCTCGCTCCTGCAGGCTTCTGTCTGGACT
This sequence comes from Typhlomys cinereus, assembly GCA_023101885.1. Classification (NCBI taxonomy): domain Eukaryota; kingdom Metazoa; phylum Chordata; class Mammalia; order Rodentia; family Platacanthomyidae; genus Typhlomys; species Typhlomys cinereus. Next base: position 2,706,141 of record JALPQD010000104.1, read on the forward strand.
GCACAGGCCTCAGGCATGTGCTCCACCTGCCGTCTGGACGTTGGTCCATTGGAAAGGGGCCTTTCTGGATGTTTGCTTGCTAGTTTGTGATGGAGTCTTACTGTGTAGCCCAGACTGGTCTCAAACTCGTGATCCTCCTGCCTCAGCCTTCTGAATGTGGAGATGTAGACATGTACTATCCTGCCTGGCACTGAAGTCGTTCTTGGATCCATCTTGTTAGCCCAGTGGATGATAAGTACAAGAAATGAATTCCTTCTCTTAGGAATCCAAACAGTGAGATCCTCAGTGTTTTATGAGACATTTTCATGAGGATCTAATTGCTGGAGCTGTTCTCTGCCAGTGCTGACCATTATGGTTATCATCAGTCAACTTGGGACTATTGCACTTGTGAATTACAGCTATTACAATGGAAGGGAGGAACACACAGCTAGTGACTGCCGTATGGCACAGTAGAGGTCGAAATCATTTCCTGAAGGGAGCTCTGGTAACTATTGATTGTTGTATGACAGTGAACAGTGAAGGAACAATGACGTGGGAACATGGTCACAGCAGTAGGACACCAGGATGTTGGCTGTGTGGGGGCTGCCTCAGAAGAGCCAGGCACTACAGGCATGTCATGTATCTTTTTCAACTAGCCATAAAAGGACAAGCTCTCTCACCCCTCCCACCATTATTATTTCTTGTGTGTGGTTTTGTAACCTAGTTTTTTTAATTGTTGTTTTTTGTGGAGAAAGAAAAAAAGTGGGTGCCAGGACAGCAGCAAGTCCGGGGAATCTTTTTGGATGGCTTCTCACGTCTGTATGTGGTCGGACTGAGGCTGCTAGCTCCTACCCGGGAAAGGGTCCCCGGGTGAAGATGTCACTGGTGCCTGCCAGACTGAGGGCATGTTGTGCTTCCATTGCAGCGAGCAATGCATAGAAGCCTACGAACTGCTGCTGGCATTGGCCGAGAGCGAGCAGAGCCTCATCCTGGGGCAGTTCCGGGCAGCCGGCGTGGGCTCCTCCCCTGGTAAGTGTCCCCTGCATCCCTCCTCTCGACTCCTCCGGTTTCCACCTCTTCCAGCTCGTCCACCTTCTTTGCCGCTGCTGGCATGAGTCCCCCCACACCCCCAGCAACATGAGATTTGCTTGTCAAGTGTGTTTTTCATCTTCACTCATAACCGAATGGGTAAACTGTTTACGTTGAACAAAGCAGGAACTGGAGTGGAAATGGGAGCTCAGACAAGTTAAAACAAACAAGCTCTGTCAGGAAACGTGTTCCCTCAAGCAGATGGAATGGAGGCTCAAGCCAGTGATTAAAGGGACCAGCACACTGTCATTCTGTCAAAGGTCCTCTCATTGCCCCTGTGGCACTGCCCCGATCTGGCATCTATCTGGTTGCTAGTACGGGTTGTGCTTGTTCCCTGGGTTTCCCTTTGAAAAGATTGGACACTGTCTTCCCTACTTTATCTCCATATGTTGTCTTACAATTGGAGAAATGTCTTCTTTTCGTGTACGTGCGCACATGTGTTCGCACATTTGAGCACACCAGAGACCACTTGAGCGTGCATGTGGAGGTCCAAGAGTGAGAGAGTGGCTTTGGGAATCCTCCTGGATTGTTCCATCTCCTAATTGCTTTGCTCTGTGGTTTCCCAATCTCTGTCTTCCAGGACCAACATTACAAGTCTCTGCCACATCCGCCCAGTGTTTTTACCTGGGCTCTGGGGGTCTGAATTCAGGTCCTTTTGTTTACAAAGCAAAGACTTTAATTCCCAAGCCATGTCCCAGGCCCCTGGAGAGACATGTTCATCCCTGGTCGTAACAGCTTGCCATGGCTTGAAGTAGAACAAGAGTGTCTATGGGCCCTCCTGCTTCTCTGGCACCTTGTCTCCCCCAAACACCACGGGTCAGGTGCTCTGCTGATCTTATTTGCACCTCAAACTTCATGCTACCTTCCCTGCTTCTGTTTTGAGTAAATTCACTGCTGCGAGATTGAAAACAAGCAAGCGTAGCACCTGGGTCTTAGCCACACTGAGAACCTTCTGCCAGTGGCAGTCACTGTAAGGCCTTCGCTAGTGTGCATGGAGGAGACAGTACCGCAGAGCTTGACTTACCCCAGGGTGACCAGGCCATCTGCAAGGAGCCAGTCTGAGCTATGAGCTCAGGGACTTCCTCAGCTCTCCAAGGGCTGGGCCACCGCTCAGGCACCTTCCAAGTGGACCTTCCCATCCTTTATTGCAACAGAGTCCAGCTTTTGCTTGGACGCTCACATTTTTCCTCCCTCAGTTCTGACCCTCACAGGAATCAGAATCAGATCTGAAGGAGGGGGAACAGGGTCGACATTAGTTTCCTGCGTTTTGTCTAGGTCCTAAAACAAGGCGGCAGCACCATTTGTATAGGTCGCTATCCTCTGCTCCTCTGCTCCGCACCCCCGGCCCCACTCCATTTTGGTTAATAGCGTTGCCATCCCAGAATAGAAACCCTGCCAACATTTCCATTAGAAACCTCATTTTTTCAGAATCTTTTAACTGAACCATAAAACTTTACCCCTTATATGAAACAGATCCTCAAATAATCTTGGCCTGCTATCAGATATATCTATGAAGAAAAATCATCAATTAAAGGGAAAAAAATCAATCACCTTTTGGTTCATAACAGGAATATCTCAGCTGGCTCCATGTGCAGGATGGCACTTTTATTAGTCTTGTATTAGTATTAACCTACACAGGGCAGTTACTTGGTAGGAGCTGAAAGGGCTTAAATAGACCTTCAATTAAAGTATTTAAAATCAATAATGTTTTATTGTTTGCCTGGTCCCAAATAGCTTGTGCTTATATCTCTGATGAACCAGTCAGTGACATCATACTTCCCCCAGAGCAGAATTTAAGAGTGATTAGCTGATGAGCTGTATATTAAATCTCCTCATGGAAAGAAGAACGCATGAACACTGCATGAAAAATGGAAGGAGAGGTGAGAGGTGCGTGAAGGATTGTGACCCCCTCCTTTGGCCACCTCCACTGTCCAACACTTAGAAACCATTATTATCACTATTAATATTATTATTAAGTATTGCTCATCTGAGTTGTTTCTTGTCTATTCATTTCTGGGGATCAAACTCAGAACCTTTTACATACAGAAGCTGCACCCTGCTCTCTCGGTTTCTCCCAGTTCCCTGACTATGACATCGCGCTCTTCTGTTCTGCTGACAACAGCACTTGATTTGTCACTCCGCCCACCATGCTGTATAGGCAAGAACTAATTTGTGACATTTACTCACGGTATCAATTACTGTGGTGGTTGCCTTTGTTTCTTATTGACTGCCCAGGCGCTCATTATATTCACTCTAGCAGAATTAGGCCAGTGGTTTTAAAACTGTGCCCTGGGAAGCAAAAGTCTTCTGGTCTCGGCAGTGAACTTGAAGGGCAGAGAAGCAGCATGCAGCCCTGCCCTGCCCACTTCAACCCAGTTCCACCTTCATGTTTTTATAAGATTCTGTCTCCCATATTATGAGAAAAACATAGACCCGTATGGCTCAGGCAGCAAAACAGTGACTTGTTTGGACGTCATAGTTTTTGTATTGTTTGGATGACTTTAAGATGAGATTTGGGTTCACAGCAAAGTTGGGAAAAAAACTACTAGATGTCCCATAGCACTTGCCCTGCATGCATGTGACTCTTACCTCCATTGCCAGTTTTACCCACCAGACTGGTAATTCATCATAAATGATGAATCTGTATTGGCAGAACATTGTCATCCAAGATCCACAGTTTATATTCGGATTCACTCTTGATGTTAAACCATGAATAGTGAGGTGGACTCACTATTGTGACATCAGACAGTACTTCCATGCAAAATGGTTTCGGTCCCCTAGAAATCCTCTGGGCTCTAACTATTCATTCTTCTCTTGCCCACTCCTACTTTCCAACTCTTAGAAACCATTATGATTGCTGGTTTTGGTCTTTTTCCGTGTTTGTTTCTGGAGAATCAAACTCAGATCCTTTTATGTAACGTAAAAGTGTTCTCAAATGCTCGGCCATTGAGTTCGGTGTGTGAGTGTGTGTATGTTATTAATACTTTGTGTGCATGTGTGCACATGTGCATGTGGATACATATATATGTATGTGGAGGCCACACACACATTCATACTCCACTTTATTTTTTGCGAAAGGATCTTTTCACTGACCCTGGTGTACATAAATTTGGCTAGATTGGCTGGTCAGTGATCTCTAGGGACTGTCCTGTCTACACACACACACACACACACACACACACACACACACACACACACACACGCACGCACGCACACACTAGCACTGGAGTTTCAGAGAAAGCTTTCATGTGAGTGCTGGGGACAGGAAGGAGTGGTCGCCTCCAAGCCGAGAGGGAGAAATAGGCACAGAACATGCGGGGCTCGCGTGACGCTCTCGTGTGTGCCACTGACAACGCTGTCAACATGGGGAGTCATGACAATGTCACCTCTTTCTTCCTGCCCTCGTTCATGAAGTGACAGTACACAGTGAACTCACGGCTGTGTGGGAGGAGAAGCCAACGTTCTGGCACTTTGGAGATGACATGCTGGGCACGAGGACTGTGGAGCCCACACAGAACGTGCCTTCCCAAGAGCAGCCTCTCCGCGCCCAAGGCAGCCCGGGGCACGGGCTTCCTCGCTGACTGGCCCCCCGTGACGCCCCTGCCCTTGGTAACTAGACTCGGTCATATGAACACAGTCCAGGCAAGCCTGACCCCGTGTCCCTGTCTTCTGTGTGATATAGGAGACCAGTCAGGGGACGAGAACATCACTCAGATGCTCAAGCGAGCCCACGACTGCCGGAAGACAGCCGAGAACGCTGCCAAAGCCCTGCTCATGAAGCTGGATGGCAGCTGCGGGGGAGCCTTCGCCGTGGCGGGGTGCAGTGTGCAACCCTGGGAGAGCCTGTCCTCCAACAGCCACACCAGGTACTGCCCTGCGCTCAGGGGTTCTGCCCACCAAGGCGGCGCACTGGGTTTGGCATCCAAGCCTGTATTCTTGGGGCTCCCGTAGCCTGGGTGTGACAGAATCACATCAGGCTTCCATCGTATTCTAGATAGGAGGCAGAGCTGCCCAAGAAAGGAACAGAAAGCGACCTCTTTGTTTGGCCATGTGGAAACTGCTAGCCAGAGAGAAGGATTGTAGGAAGCGAAAAAGCCTAACTTTCTGCTGGTGCTGCCCCTGTCCGGTCTTGCTTCCTTGGGATTCCGGGCTTTCAAGAAGCACTTGTGTATTGGCCGAGGCTCTCATCTGCACGGCCCAGCTCATCCTCGCTCCAGACTTGTACCTTCGTTCTCCAAAAGCTCTTTTAAGGATAGCACCTCCCCTCTCATCTGTTATAAAGGTCACATTCACAGCACATGCCTGAGGGCAAATTGACAGTCCAGAGAACTAAAGTGGGTGCTTAAAACCCATGAGGAGGCAAGCGCAGAGAAAGTCCTCAGTCTGCTGATGTCGTTTGCTCTCTTTGGGTGGGAACGAGGCCCTGGAATGAAGTCCCTTGAGCTCATGTTTTTGTTCTTGCCTCTGAAGCTCTAAGCCCACAAACACCTTCCTTTACGTTCCAGTTCCCAGACTGAAAGGTCCATAGAAAATCTTCCTGGATTTCCAGATGGTGAAAGACAAGGGTAATTCATCCATTTCACGAGTGAGAAAAGCCAGGCTCAGAGACGTGTCCGTAAGGCCACATGTGTGCTGAGAAGTAATGGAGAGTTTCAGCTTTGAGTGCATCATTCTTGCTATTCTACCACACAAGATCTCTTAACGTTGTAACACAGAATCTCCTTGTGGACAAAAGTGACCGTAGCCACAAAAGAGTAGACAGAACATCAAAAGCCAAGAGAGAAATGCTGATATGTGTAGTTTTCTGATATATAAATGGTTTCTTGGTGTCTGAAAGCAATTTAATACTGCGTGTCCCACCGTCAGGCCCCAGCTGTCTCCCTCAACACATCCATTACCTAAACAAGACCCCATGTCCAAGGACAGAGCATGTGCCTAATCCCAGATTTGGCCAGGTGCCCACAAGAACAAGAGAGTTAATTCTTCCTAAACCAAAGAGTGGGGGCTGAAGAGATGGCTTAGGGGTTAAGACTTTGCCTCGAAAGCAGAAGGTCCTGAGTTCAGATTCCAGGTCCCACATAAAAACTCCAAGTGGAAATGGCGGCCTGCACTTCTGGACCTAACTCGAAGAATGATTGTCTTATTTAATGACACACAGATTATAATTTATTTTTTCTTAAAACCATATTCCTCTTAAATTCTAAAAGCAGATGCCCTTCTTGATGAGGTTTCCAGATGTTTCTAATCGATAATGTCCATGTTCATTTGGATAGAGTTATAGTACTCAGGTTACCAGTGACACTCTTCCATTGAGTTAATGAGTGTTAAGAATTGGATTCATAAGACTGTGTGTTTGAGTAGCTTAGAAAGTCTCTTTAAAACACTATTTGCACCCATCTTCCCATCCAAAAAAAATTTTTTTTATTTCCACTCATACAAACTTAACAGGTACACTGGTCCCTTCCCTCCCTCCATCCCCCCACCCCCCTGTGCCCCCTTCCCCTCCCCCTTCCCTCCCCATCCCCCAGTGCCTCCCCCTCCCATCCCAGGAGCATCCTTTAATGTGCATGCCAAACTCTCCTCTGGGTCCTCCTCTCCGATGACGTGCAAGGACCCAGTGGCATTTCCCAGAACAGTTTCCTGTGTTCCCTTTAAGCATAGGAACACTACTGTGGCTGTCAATCTCTTGCCTCCAAGGATCCAAAGTTTAGCAAACGCTAGACTTTGTGGGGTCAGTAGTGTGTTGGACATTGCGCAGGGCATGCAAAGTCCAATTATGATTGCTTCGGCCCTAACTTGTGTGGAGTATCTTGCAAATCATTGCTCCTCCTATCCTTTTGCTCTTACACTCTTACTGCCCCCTCTTCCGCAAATTTCCCTGAGCTTCAGGATGAGGAGAGATTAGGCTGGCCTAGTTCCAGGTGATTGATATAGAGTCTCTGATGTTCTGGATTGTGGTTTGTTGATTTTTTTTTTCAGTTTTGCTGCTCCTGCAATGCCCTTCACTCCATCCTGATGGGTATTGGATATCGCCCCCTGGCTAGAGATAAAAAACCTGTTACCAAAAAATAATTTTGTTGTTTTAATCTACATTGGAGACAATTTTGGAGTCAGTCAGAAGAATAGTTTTCTAGCCATCTGTTATTGGAAATTTGGATTCAAATATTTACTGAAGATGATACTTTCATATATATGTAGGTTTTTAAAAATAGTGTCTTATTTATTCATATGAGAGGGAGCTCAGGCAAGCACTTGCCACAGCATGTATGTGGAGGTGAGAGGACAGCTTTCAGAAGTCAGATTCTTTTCTCCACCATACGGGCTTCAGAGATTGAACTCAGATCTCCAGGTTTGTGCATTGGCACTTTCACCTACTAAGCCATCTCACCGGCCCAATTTTGAGAATAGTTCCTTGAGAAATTTAATTTTTGATGCTATATTTATGTTTGTTGAGATGAATTAAGACACAGAATCTCAAAAAGGAGCTCAATAAAGGATGGCCCCTGGACTACACTGATTTCTGTCTCCAGTGGGTCCTCCACCAAACACGGAGGCCCATTCCACTGTGGTCTTCGCTCCTCCTGCCTGTGTCACCAGCTCAGAGCAGGTACAGAGAAGCCCACACAGGGCATGCACGTGACACTCCTTGTTCATAGAACAGACATGATTGGACTGCTTACGTTAAACGTGGGTTGAAGACAAAGGCCCAACCCTCAGATCACAATAGTGTCAGCAATTCTGTGTGTGAGTTTGCATTCCGGCCTGGACACTGCTGCGTGACAAGTTTATGAGCAACGGAGCACAAGGAGCTTCTGACCCACAGTTTTTTTGCAGCCCAGTAAAAATTCCCTTTCCTTCCGCTGGAACCACCTGGCAGAGAAAACTCACCTCAGAGTGCCCGCCATGGCTCTTCAACTGTCAGAAAAGGAATGCCGAGTGTCAGGTCCCTGGAGACATCTTGAACACCCAGGCAGCTCCTGAGGACGGGACAGGCTCAGCGGCTTCATGAAGGAGCAGTGAGACAATGTAGAGAAGGTCAATGATATCCAGTCCTTAGCTGACACTATCCCCAGGGGACCAGCCTGAGAAAAAAATTATTTCCTCTTTAAAGCATGCAGTCATTAGGACTGGGGAGGTGGTGTGGGGATTGAATTCTTTGCCCTGCAAGCAAAAGGATCTAAGTACAGATCTCCAAATCCCACATGAAAATTCCAGGCAAGACTGGCAGTAACCTGTAATGCTGACCCTGGTGGGTAGGTCCTAGGAATCCCCAGAGCGAAGCAATAAGGTAAGGCGGAAGAGCAATCCAGAATATTCCCTATAGTACCCTTAGTCTTCCACACTCAAAAGGCACACACACATTCAGAAGCCACACATATGTGTACACTTGCCACATGCAAAACACGTACGCAAAACAAACAAACAATGCAGTCACTAATCCATCAAGAAGTATAATTGTCCTAACGGATAGCATACTAGGTAATTGCCTTGATATCTTTGTGAACATATCACAGCACAAAAGCAAATGGACTGACTTGTCGATAAGTGGAAATAGAAATTCTCCATCTACTCACCCTTTGAGTCAAGCACTCTGATTCCTGCTCATTCTACAGTAGCAGTCACTGATGTTAAACCCATCAAAGGACAGAAAAGCAAGTGTGCTGTCCTAGAAACTGAAGTGGGGACACTTTTGTCTCAATAGGAGGTGGACACTGGGTGAACTCTCTGGCAAGTGTGACTTTGACCACAAGGGTACTGCTTACAAAGCCATGCCCTCTGAAGCCTGCTCTGTACATTGTAATGCGGGGCAACAGAATACCAGTGTGCCCAACTCTTACTCTCTAAGTTTGGGTTAAGATTAAGTTTCATGGAGCAGAAGGGAAATGGATCAGGGCAGTGGAATCCTGTCCCTTGAAAAGCTATCCAGCGAGGACAGGCCTCTCCTGCAGCAAGCCTCAGGGGATCCAAATCTGATTATATCTGACTGTTATAATGCCAGTTTTTTTAGAGGGAGGGGGGTGCTTTCCCTTCAAGCGTCAGAGGAGTCTGTGCTGGGGGCTCATGCTTACTACTGTTGGAGTTAGTGAAGCCGAGCACTCAGCTGAGCCACTCCTCACTGTGACAGCGTCCACCTGCCTCCAGCTCAGATATCTGTGGCCACTTGTTTGTTAGATTCATGAGCTTACAACAGACATACGAAATGCTTGCTTTCCTTTAAAGTCTTACTTATTGGTTTCAATTTAATAGGCGTTCCATTTTAAAAACAAATGGTAAACGGTCTCTCCGTGCACCCTGGAAAGGTCTAGGGAACAGTTTGGATTAGAATCCCACTTAAAAAAAAAGAAAAGCTAACTGCATTTTTAGTAATTTAAGGCCTTGAATTGTAAAGGATAGAAATGTGCTAAAATAGGTCCGGTTAAAAAGGGTCTTGATTGGAAAGCTGTCCGGCCTCTATCCCTGAAATGCCCGCCAGGCTGAGGGCAGAGGGCTACTGCCCTCCTGAGGCACGCGGAACCCTCAGGTAAGCGCAGCCCTGCGGCTCCTGGTCGCCTGTGTGGCCCTGCACATGGCTGGCTGCAGGCAGCTTTCCTAGGCAACAAGAACTGGCACGCGCCTGCCTTTATCCGCGAGGCTAACTGGTTTCATGGGGGCCAAGTTTAAAAAAACAGACCAGTGGCACCGTGGTTGGATGGAACTGTGGCAGTTCTTCCAGTGAGCAGGATGCATTGTCTTGAGCAGAGACAGGCCCTGGCGCCGAGGAACAGAGGGGATATTTGACATCCGTAGCTGGTTTGAGTAGCATGTCCAGCAGCAGCAGTGGGGTGGGTAGAAAGCAGGTTGTCTTGAGCCCGCGTGCTACAGCCTACCTCATGGACAGCGAGTACAGTGGGATTTCCAGGCACTTGGTCGATGCAGACCGAGCCGGCATGACAGCAGCTCTAGCAGAGCCAAGCAGCACCAAAAAGAAACCCACGTGTCCAAAGCAAAACACAAACGTGTGGCGGAGTGTGGGGAGCTCTTCATCTGCGGCCTTTCCCCTGTATCCTGCTCTCCAGGCACCTCCTGGATTCTGAAAGGAGAGGAGAGATCAGTTGGGGAGGGGCGGGGAAGGATGCAGAAAGTGATTTATTACTCTTGAAGGCTGAGCTCATCCTGCGTTCCGAACTGGGGGAGGTAATGGACGACTTGCCCTTGCTGGGCAGCCGACAGTGGCCTCGGGAGGCTGGAGGAAGGGCCAGTGGCTCCTCTGCTTTTGCCATCATCATAATCACATTGTGCCGGGGAACATTAAGGGAACGGAGCAGAATTCTCATTAACTTCGCCTGATCTGCTCCCTGCTGGCATCCTGGAGGGAGAGGGAGCCGGGGAGGCCGGGCTGTGGCAGCACTCGCCTTGAGGTTCAGCTTTCCTTGGTGCGACAGCTGCAAAAGCTCTGCGTGTCCAGAGGGAGCCGTCTGGGGCCTGAGCTGTCTTCAGCTGTGAATTTAATGCCTCTGGCCGAGATGATGGAACTAAAACCTCCCTTCCCAGCAGGGGTCCGCTCTAGACCCCAGAGGGTGAAGAAGCCCACGAGTCCCCGCCTACTTGTGTTCTTTTCGTTTTGTATATGTGTGCACTGTGTGTGTGTGCGTGCGTGCGTGCATGCGTGTGTGTGTGTGTGTGTATACGAGAGGACACTTGAGCCGGTGGAGGCCCAAGGGTGACATCAGGAATCATCCTGAATTACTCTACCTCCTGTATTGCTTTGCTCTGGGGTTTCCTGGACTCTGCCTTCCACAATAGCAGGTTGCAACTATATCCACACAGCATTTTTGCATACGATCTCCTTAACTGAACTCAGGTCCTGTTGCTTTCAAAGCAAAGACTTTAACCCCTGCCCATGTTCCTCTCCTTTTAGCTTGTGTAGCTGTTCTCTTAAAAGTCCAGCAAGCACTGTTTTTCTTTTTCTTCTGAGATGACGCTTTTGGATATGACAGTAGATAGCTGATCCCTGGGGGCTTGAGCTGGTGGTGGGTAAGAAGTCGTGGGTGACTGTTGACCCAGCTGTCAGGGAACTGTCCCCGTCCTTGTCCCTTGACCAAAGTGGGTACTGGATGGCACTACCAGTTGGCCCTGTTGCTTCAGAGCCATTCTGTTATTCCCGCAGCCTGGAAGGTAGGCGCTGCCAGTATTCTTTTTAAAATATACTTGGTTTGGGAGAGAGACAGGATGGGGGTACTGGGGAGGGAGAGAGCAATTGTAGACATACCACCATGAGACAAAACTACCGCTCTTTTGCTCTATCAGGATTTCTTACCCATTTGGAGCTAGAAGCTTAAATCAAACACTATCTATATGTACTGCATGTATTTTCTTTTATTGCCCATATATTATTTTATGTTATAGTCCAGTTTTAAAAAATGAGAAACAGAAAGGTGGGAAGTGGGCATGCCAGGAAAATGTTTGGAGGGAGGAGGGAGAAAAGGAAAGAAAACACCCTCACCGTGCATAGGCGGACGTCAGAGAGCAACTCTTCCGTGGCTTGTTCTCTCCTTTCATTGGAGGCTCCAGGCACTGAGCTCAAGTCACAGGTTTATGAACAGCCGCTTCTCTCACTGGGCACAAGGCTGTCACATACGGAAGACTGTCCAGGTGTAACTGACTTCAGAAGTCTGCTGGCCATTACGAGCATCCACCAGAGGAACACAGGACACAGGAGCTCTGCCTAAAGAGTGGAAGGCCAGCCAGTCGCCTGCTGAGGGAGCGCCCCAGCGCCTGGCAGTGCCCTCCTGTACCTGGGCAGTCAGTGAGCCTGGCTTGTAGGTCCTAAGTAAACTAAGTGTCCCGAGGAGGCTGCAGCCACCATCAGGGATGCTCTCAGTACTGCTGGGGTAGACGAGTCCTGCTCAGTGGAACTCCGCCATGCGTCATATTGTCACTTCAGTTTGGGCACTATAGCCAGAGGACTCTTTGAACTCCACATTTTCTGTTGTAATGAACGCTAACAAAGGGTATTTTAAGTATAAATTTCATAGATCTCAAATATAATATTCTGGAGAAATATTCAGTGGGGACACATGGCTGCTGGTTATTCTCTGTGCTTGAAGTTTTGTAAACTGACTTTTAATGAAAGCAAAGCCTAGCACTGTAAGTTAACCTTGAGCCAAGGTGTTGAGGATTTAATTCCTAAGGCCTCCTGCCAGCTGTCTGGCAGAGCAGCCGGCTGTCCTGCCCTGCCTCACTGCATAGACATGTATCCTGCCCTGCTTCTGTGTGTAGGGCAAGCTCCACACTCCACCCTATGCACCTGAGTTTGGTTTCATTTTGTTGTTCTTTCAGCCTTCTGCCCCTCTGCCCCATCTGGCAGGGTCGGTGTCATGCGCCTGCCACAGAACTTTGCAGACGGGTCTTTCCTTCCAAGCTGTCTGGGAAAGTCCTTCTGCGGCTCCCTCTGTATGTGGCGTGGGTACAGCTGACTCCGTCTGCATCCTTGGAGCTCAGGCATTCTTCTAGCCTAACACCCAGGTGTTCTGCTGGGAGCTGCATGGTTCCCACCCTTTCTGTTACACAGCGCAGTCCTGATGGCTCATTCCGCTAATCTTTCCCCCACTCTCTCTGTTCCTACCTGCTCCAGAACTCGGCCATCTCTCCTAGAATCATCGCAGCGGGCTCCCTGCCTCCTTCCTCAGCATAGAGGCCAGAGGCATTCTGTAGATGGATAAAGCTGGTCTGGGGGCTCTCCTTATGAACCCCCTAGTGACTTCCTCTTCTAATCGCAGAGAATCCTGATGCCTCCCACACACCCACTGACACTCCTGTTGCCTTCTTCTGGGCTACTTTGCCTCCTCTAACCGCCTAACCAGCCAAGCTTCGGTTCTCGGCCTGGGGTCTTTCTTACAGGCCTCCTTTAGGTCTGCTTGGCTGCAATATTTGTATATTGGTTTTCTCTGGAGCTATTTTGCCTAACCAGCCAAGCTTCGGTTCTCGGCCTGGGGTCTTTCTTACAGGCCTCCTTAGGTCTGCTTGGCTGCAATATTTGTATATTGGTTTTCTCTGGAGCTATTTTGCATAATGACTCCACCCCTACTCTCCACTTCCCATGTTTCTCCACCTTTTCTCCATGGTACCCCTCACTGTGGGTGTGCCTAGTGCATGATGTCACTGCTTGTCTCCTGTTAGAATGTGAGCTATATAGAGTCCAAAAGGGGGCTCCGTGGGAAAAATGATAGCTATATTTTTTAAAAAATTTATTTGCTTGAGAGACAGAGAGGAGAGAGAGCATACACCCACAATCACATGCATGCCAGTGGCACGCATGTGGAGGTCCAGGGACGACTTTCAGAAGTGGTTCTCCTCTTCCTTCTGTCAGTGCGTGTTCCAGAGATTGCACTCTAGGTTGCCTGCCTGTGCGCAGGCGCCTTACCCAGTGAACCATCTCAGTGGCCCAGAGAGAACCACACTGATTGAAGGCTTACTGTGTACTGGGCACTGATGTAGGAACCTTACATTTCGCTTCATTGTGTTGCCACAACTTTACAAAGCATGTACTGTTGTGAGTAAGCCTGGGAGTAGAAAATCTACAGGTTGTTAAGTCGCTTGCGCCACAGGTAGCACTTTGGTATGTAAACCTTGCTAGGAAAAAGTACCAGTAGAGATGGATCTAGATACCTCTCTCTGTCTCTCTCTGCCCATATGTACATACACACACACACACACACACACACATATTAAACATGCACGGAAAATTGTTTTAAGGAATTGGCTTATTTGCAAATGCCTACTTTTTGTTATCTAAAACTAAACAAATCGGTGTAAAATATTTCCTTCAGTATGGTTCCTTCCAGTTTCTGCCCCTAAAGGGATGCCCACTCTCTGGAATACGTGTGTGCACACACTCATAGTTACAGATCAGGTATTTGCTTCATCTTCTTTATTCTTCCTTCCTTGAGATTTTAAAGTCTTATCCACATGCACACCTGTTTTATTGGATACATATTGTCTGATTTCCCCACTTAAACTTCTCCCCTCATAATCACCAACAAAATGTCCCCATGGTTTGCTGCCTGTTGTGTAAGGAACTAAACCTTAGTTTAGATCACAGTGCAGGAAAAAACTTTGTGTATGTAAATCCTTTTTCTTCTGAGAAATTACTTCCCTAGAATTCATCTTTAGTGTCTAACCATGATCGCAAACATGTCATTATTATCATTATTTCTACTTCTTCTTTCCTAAAAAGTGTCCTTGATATCCTGTGTCATGAAGTTGGTTTCCATGTTTGCTTATTTGTTTGTTTTGCCTGACATCTGAATAATGCTAGGGAGCCGGGAGGAGGAAGGGTCCAGGGGGGACAACTAATGCTGGGGGGAGGGGGAGGGTCCAGTGGGGGTGACTTCCAGGCAACGTGTCCTTCTCAGCACCACCAGCTCCACCGCCAGCAGCTGCGACACGGAGTTCACCAAAGAGGACGAGCAGCGGCTGAAGGACTACATCCAGCAGCTCAAGAATGACAGGGCCGCGGTCAAGCTGACCATGCTGGAGCTGGAGAGCATCCACATCGACCCGCTCAGCTACGATGTCAAGCCTCGGGGCGACAGCCAGAGGCTGGACCTGGAGAACGCGGTGCTCATGCAGGAGCTGATGGCCATGAAGGTACGTCTTGGGCCTCCTTTGCTGGCCCTGCCCGTAGCGACATCTGCTGGAGGACAGCCAGCGCCTCGCAGTGGGCGGAAGGGCCTCGGTTTGTCTAGGATTGTATGGATGGGACCTTTTTGAGGGGGGCATACCTGGGAGTTTCCCAACTCCAATCTCTGGTACTTAAGCAAAGGCAGATCAGACCTGCAGGGTCGAGTAGGCCTGTGTCCCATCCACAGCGACCCTTGATCTAGGAATGCTGGAAAGTCCTCGTTGGTTCACCCGTGCTAAAGGAGGTGAAGGGAGACTGGAGAAGCCGGCTGTGGCTGCGGCAGTTGGCCCAATGCCCTGGTTTCCTGATTCAAGGAGGCCTTGGAGGGATGCGTTGGCTCAGATCTGGTGCCCTCCAGTGGAAGTTGGCAGAACAGTAAGGTCTTGGGCTGCTCACCTGTGGGGCCTTAGCCTCCTGCCTTGCATTTCTGATCAGGTGGGGCTTTCTTAATAAGCCAGTGCTGCTCACTGGCAAGTAGACTAGCCGCTGCCCTTGGGCTTCACTTAAGCCTGTGTCTCCGCAGATATAACCAGGAGGAGCTTGCTTAGGGCTGCCGGGCCCTGCTGTTCACAGGGCCAGGGAAGTTGGGGGCTGGGAGCCTCATTTCCAAACCTTTCCAAACTTTTCAGTCTGGGGAAAAGAGGCCCAGCCTCCCAGGACTGCGGAATTTGAGACCTGAGGGGTTTTCAGGAACTGGGGATCAGTCAGCTTGGAAACTGGAGGTAGTCAGGATCCTTGTTGAGACCAGTCCTTGATGACTCCTGACACTTCTCTGACTGGGCTCAGCAGTGTCCCCAGAAGGAGGAGCAGTCATGTCTCTGCAGAGGAAGCAGCAGTGGTCATTCCCCATGCTTGGTGACCTGCCCAGCTGCTAGAGCTTTGGCCTGGGTGACACTCCGGAAGACACAGGCAGTGGGAACAGATGTGGGACTCCAGGAATTCCTGGCTACCACCCCCACCCCCACTCCATCCAGCCATTCCTCTCAGTCTCCTTAGAGAGCTCTCACCCCCCCACCCCAGCTGAGTTCTGACTGCCCCAGAGCCTGACCTGGGGCCCCTAATCCCAGTGACTTTCTCACCTGGCAGCTCGTTTTGCACATCCTTGAGCCCTGTGGCACAAGTCCCCAATCCTGTCCTTTTATTATTTATTACAAACATTATATTTCCTTTGGCCAAAGACATTATTCCCTTGTAATAGTCTGGCTAGTATGTGCTGTGACAAATCCAGTGTTATTCTGGCCCCTGAAACACATTTTTTGGCGTGTGCATGTGAAATGAAATTCTAATATTCCCTTTTTCACTGGAAAATAAAATGTGTTCACTTTGGAAACTGAAGGCACGGAAAGTTCAAGTCACCAGAAAGAACTCAGGTTATCATAACCTGATCCTCGGGACTGAGAGCAGCTGTGGCCCTTGTTCTGGTTTGGCTCCCCTCCCGTGTGCTTCTGGAAGGCTGAACATCGGCCTTTTCCCCGGTATGCATTCACCCATACAGACCTGATTGCCACTGGACTGGGTCAAAATTCACATTTTTCCTTCTAGAATACAAACACCGAGAAACCTGCTTCCATGCTTTCTACCTCTGGCACATGCTGTTTGGCAAATACCCTTCCTCTCAAGATGCTCTCTGTCCAAGAGTGTGCTTCATTTCAGAACGTCTGGTCCTTTCTTTAGGATTCCTGTCCCTTTGTTCTTTTATTGTTTTGTATTCTGTTGTTTCTGCTCCCGTGAATGCTGGCTCCCTTCTGTTGCATGTCCTGATCCTCCCTCACACCGCTCATTGGCATCTGCATTGCTGTCAGGTTTGCCGTCAGTCAAGATCAAGTCTCAGTGGGATCCTGTGGTCCTAGACTGTGGCTGTCCCCACAGAGCAGTTCTGTGCTTAAATCTCTTGTGACCTGTGGCTTACACCGCTCTGTTGTTTTTTGGTGTGTTCTTATACCATCCTGTCACACAGTTTGCCTGTATGTTGCTAGTAAACTCAGGACCACACGGCTTACGGGGGAACAAGAGGCTTTATTCTGAGTTAGAATTGTCTCACCACATCCCTTAGTCCAGCTTGGCAGGAGAGCTCGTACCATATCCACAAGGCTGCTTAGAGAGGGGAAGTCCTCAACTGCCAGAGAGCACGTCTGACCAAGTATACCGAACGGTGCCAGCTCCCTGAGCCACTCCCTCCGTCACATTCACCTTCCCAGGGAAAAGTCCCACCTAGTCTGGGCCGCGCCTTCCCACATCAGTCAATCTCCTGTAGGCTTGTTGGGAGTTAACTAATTCTGCACAACTCTGCCCAGAGCTTGAGCCTTCAACGGTCAAGGTGATACCTGTATTTAACCATCATAGTCTTCAGAATACCACTTCAGATAGTGAAAGATGAGACAGCTTCTGGGATAGAATCATCTTATAATTTAAATCTGATCTTTAGGTTAAGAGAGCTTGACGGTGTTCTGAGAGGTCACCAAGCACAGTGGGCAGCACCTACAGGATTAGCCCTGGGTAGAAGCCCTCTAGCTCTTCCCTACCTTGGAAACCAGTAAAGACTGGTAGTGGTTGTGCTGTTCTCTGGTTCCTGCTCTCCATCTTGCTTTCTACAGAAAACCACTGTTTGAGTCCCTAGGACCCTTTTAGATGGGCTGAGGAGATGGCTCGGTGATTAAAGACTTTGCCTAAAAGCCAGAAAACCCGAGTTCAGATTTCTAGAGCCCATGTACAAATGCCAGGACTGATATGGAGGCCATCTGCAATGCCAGTCCCGGAAAGCAGAGGCTGCGAAACCCTAGAGAAAAACAGGAAGAAGATAGAACAATCCAGAATGATTCCTGATGTCACCTTTGGGCCTGCACAGGCACACACACTTAGTGCCTTCTTGTACACATGCACATGTATACGCACACCTACATGCAAAACAACACACACTAAAAAAAATAAAGCTGCTTCTAGAAGTTACCTAGCTGTCACGTGACTGAGCAAGCACTGAGCCCTGTGCTATTTCTAGCAACAACAAAATGAAAGACATTTGATGAGTGGTCTCAGTGAGGGACTCTGTCTACTGAATTCCTCTGGGTCATCAGAATAGACCAGAGCTTGAAGATGCTATTGTAGGGAGCAGTCCCTACCCTCCTGGCTTTGTGGCAGGGTGTCGCAGTTGGCATCACATATGGAACTCAAAATGGGAATCAGAAGAGGCCCAGTCAGACTCAGCCTACCTTGCACAAATAATTCCTTTCCAACCCTGGATGCAACTCAGCTTCCATTCACAGTAAGACAAGTGTGTCCATTCAGGGTCCTGTTTGCAGCTTATTCTGTAGAAAATATTTACTGATTGGTTCATTTACTTAAGAGAGGAGGAAGGTGCTTCCACGTATTCTGTAGCACATGAGTAGAAGTCAGAAGACAGCTTTCAGGAGTCCATTCTTTCTCTACCACATGGGCTTCTGCGGATCAAACTCGTTCTCCAAGTTTATGAGCAGGCAACTTACCTGCTGAACTATCTTGCTAGCCCAGTCCCTTCTCAGTTTAAAACGGTTGCCTTATACTGAAGTCACATCTACTTCTCTGCAATTTCTACCTATGTATCTCAATTTTAAACCACATGAGTGTGAAGCGCCTGATTTTGTTTACCTATGAGTCCTGCAGATATGTGGAGAGAGTCACATCATCCCCGGCTTTGAAGGGTGCTGTGGTCCCGCGGGATGTTACAGGTTCCCCCTCCTCTCTCCCCTGGCATGATGGCACATAGCGAATGCTCGTTTGCTTCCTGCGCTCTGTTCCTAGGAGGAGATGGCCGAGCTGAAGGCGCAGCTCTATCTGCTGGAGAAAGAGAAGAAGGCCCTGGAGCTGAGGCTGAGCACCCGGGAGGCCCAGGAGCAGGCCTACCTCGTGCACATAGAGCACCTCAAGTCGGAGGTGGAGGAGCAGAAGGAGCAGCAGATGCGTTCTCTCAGCTCCACCAGCAGCGGCGGCAAAGAGAAGACCAGCAAGGTAGGGCTGGGTGGCGCCGGCCAGAAGGCCTCACCGCCCTGCTGCTGGGGTTACCCTGTCTACAACGGCACTGCAGGGCATGTCACTGTATGCAGAGCAACCGAATCCATGTTAAAAAGCAGCATCTCACTTCGGTCACATACATCCTCACACAGCGTAGCCTTATCAAAAGAGTGCTGCGTGCAGTTGGCCAGTGGTTGTGTCTTATAATTCCTTTCCACTACAGCCATCGTTGGCTGAGCCCCTGGTACTTCCATACAAATAACTGTGTTTAATACCCCCCTTAAGTGTCATAACATATTTAGATCCATTAGGCCTGAGGAAAATAAAATTCCACAGGAGTTGGCAGGAGAGATGGCGTAGTGATTGAAGCCTTTGCCTCAAAAACAAAAGGACCCAAGTTCAGATCCCCAGAGCCCATGTAAAAATGCCGGGTGGATATGGAGGCAGCCTGCGCTTCCAGCTCTGGAAGGTGGAGCTGGGAAATCCCAGAACAAAGCAGTAAGGAGGAAGAGCGATCCAGGATGATTTCTGATGTTACTCTTGGGCTTCCACAGACACACATACTTAAATGCCTTCTACACACACACACACACACACACACACACACACACACACACACACACACACACACACACACAGGAGAGTTCTTATTGAAAACAGCAGCAGCAGACTTGAACTGGGCCTGGCTAAGGGGCTCACTTCCTTCCTCTAGCCCTGCTGTCAGTGAGTTGCTTCGCAGGAAGCTGCCTGACAGGCAGGGAATGAAGAATGCAAGATTGGATTACAAAGAATGCATGACCAGGGAGTGGGCTTCTGGCAGCATAACTTTGCAAACTCACACTCCCGTTAGCCCCTCTCTCCACTAGCTGTTTTTACATCTAAGTTTATTGTGTCATCTTGTGTTACCTTCCCCATCCTCCACTGAAAGAAAAAAGAAATAGGCCTGGACTCTAAAATGATTTTGTCCCTCACCTTGGGGTATTGTATATCCAGTATGTCATGTTTCCTCTTCCAATTATACAGGTTTCTCCAGACCCCAGTTCAGACCCAAAACTTACAAGCATATGCTGACCTGCTGATCTGAAAGGTTTCACACAGCACAACTGTAGGATGGTTGTGTATCTAGAAAGAAAGGGAAGGAGAAAAGGAGGAAGAGAGAGGTAGAAGGAGGAAGGAAGAAAAAGCAGAAGGAAGGAGGGAGAGTGGGAAGGAGAGAGAGGAAAGAAGGAAGAGAGGGAGGGAAAGAGGAAGGAAGGGAGGGAAGGAGGGAATAGAGAGAGAGAGGGAGGGAGAAAGAGGGAGGGAGGGAGGAAAGGAGAGAAGGAATGAGGGAAGCAAAGAAGGAACAGCACTGGTGTTCTATGGTGTGAGCTGTTTCTTCCTCAATGGCTAAGAAATGTAAGACATGTTGAACACACAGTGCAGAGACGGTCCCTAGTCCCTTGTTTAGCATATTAGCCTAGGGCACGCAGGGCGGGGCACCTAGCCAGCTCAAAGTCCAGAGGCTTGCTGCCTGTCACCTATCCATCCACACACTTGAGGGGTGTGATTGGGGCCTCCCAGCACACAAGGACCCCAGAAGTTTACATTACAGCTGCTGGGTAAACACGGACACAGTACACTCACCAGATGCCAGTGCGAGGATCAACTTTCAGTGCCACGAGAGGCCACAAGCAGGACAGAATGCAGATGAGGAGATCAAGACAGGTTTCATGGCTACATCACCATCTGGGCTGGGGCCTAGCTTGATGGGGGGGGGGGGACCAGCAAATGGACACTCAGACAGCACTTGCCAAGACCCAGAGGAAGGGGAACCGATGTGTCCGGACGGGTGAGCCTGCAATATTATCTCAAGGACGATAAGGAATTAGGCAAGAATTTCAGCAGGAGCATGTGGTACAGTTTGGGATCCAGAACAGCTGCTGTGGCCAGCGGGTGCAGAGCCATGGAGGGTGGCAGTGGCCCACGTTGGCCCTACTGCATGTGGTCTGCCCGAGGCCCAGGAAGACGGTGTTTTCTGTTCCCTACACTTTCAGAATCCTCGCAGGGCCTTTTGAGTCTGTCGGTCAGTTCAGGACAGAGTCTGTCTGGGAGACAGAGCCCCAGTGTCCGTGTGTATGTTCTTAGGGTGTGGTGGAAACGAACTGGACAGATTCCTGCCAAGGCCCATGAACCGAGAGCATTTTCTCGAAGTTCTTGGTATTAGTTTTGACAGGGACGCACTGTTCTATGGAGTGGCTTCAACACACACAACTTTCTGTGATGGAAGAGGTCGGATGATTTTTTTTTTTAACATCTCAGTAAGAAGCTGATATATTTAGGGGGACAGGTATTGTTCGGGTTACAAAATTCAATTAGAGTAAGCTGATGATGTAGTCTTTCAAATATTGGCTGGGTCCACTACTTCAGCAAAACCTCCCATCTGGGTAACTCATTAGTGTTATTGGCTGCATAGGAGGCAAACAGTCTCACGCAGGAGCCAGACTTGTCAGGATAGTGCCAGGTCGGGGCCCTGCTGCAGCTGCTCAAGGGAAAGCATTGAGTCCTTGCAGTGGACAGGCAAGAACTGCAAAAACCTAATGCTGACTGGTGAGGCTCTGGAGCCCTGTCTTCTAATAATACTTTGATGGCTACTGCAATCTGACGCTCGTGTAATTTATATCTTTGGCAAATATTCTTCCTTTGACTTACTCATTCTAAAATAGATAAGCTATTCTCAGTCCATGGGCTAAGAATATCTACAGATGGCAGGCCACAGCTGAGTCTAGACATCAGCTCCCGTTCCACGGAATGAATGATCCTGCATATTTTTAAAAAGTCCCCTGCAGCCAATCAGCTGGGGCCCGATTCTTACCCGTGTTGAGTAGGTTTGCTGCAGTCCTTGACATTACCACATATGTTCAGCAAGAGGCACTGTGGAGGGCGCAGAGCCCCGTCTCTGCGGAGGCTTAGAAGATTCTGGCGTCACAGAGCGGATGCATGAAATGTGAGGGTGCTGTAGAATCTGCAGGTGTCACAGGCTGCTGCTGGCAACCCTGGGTCTCTGAGGATAGCTGTTTGGAGGGTGCGGCCCAGGCAGAGGGAATGATAAGTCAGTGTTGGCCAGGCTGCTGCTGGGAAGTTCCTAGGTAAAGTGGCTTTTTTTTTTTTTTTTTTTTTTGCATGTGGATCTGGATGTGGATGCAAGTGTGTGTGCCCCTGTGGAGACCTAAGGGTGACATCAGGAATCATCCTGGATTCCTCTACCTCCTTATCGCTTTGTTATAAGGTTTCCCAGGTTCTGCCTTCAAGGGCCAGAGTTACAGGGGGCTCCCACATCTGCCAACATTGTGATGTGGGGCCTGGGGATCTGAATTCAGGTCTTTTTGTTTGTAAGGCAAAGGCTTTAACCGTCTCTCCAGCCCACAGTGGCATTTCTTCATGAGAGTGGTCTAAGGACAGTTTGTGCCTCCTACCTTCTAGACTTGGCATGGGATCCTGCCATCGGGATTTCAGTTTCCTTCGTAGCTTTTTATTCTGAGGCCTGGAACACGGTAGAACCTCAGGACAGCTGTGCCTGTGCCTGCCCTCCCCCTACCGGGACACCTTGCTGCCCAGTGTGTCTGTAGGGAAAGCGGAGCCCGCGCACGAGCCTGCCACTGTTTGTGGGTCGTCGTAACTGGTCAGGCTCCAGGACATCACCTGTCAAACGGGAGGCTTTGCCTTCTTAGGTAATATAAATGATATCAAGGCTGCGTGGCCCCTGCATGGTGAGGGCATCTCCCTTTTCCTCCTACTCCCCTGACTTCTCTGGCCCCTGTTATCCATCACGCCCTGCAGCAGAAGTGTGTAGACACACCCCTGGGCGTGGCTCAGGCCTGAGCAGAACATGTTTTCTCTCCCTAGGAGTGCACAGATTCCACCTCCCCCGCTTTGTCACTGGCTGAATTAAGGACGGCGAGCAGCGACTGCGAGCTGGCCACGGAGTTCGCCAACGCCATCCGAAGGTGAGCAACCCCTGAGCCCAAGTTGTGTCTCAAGTGTGAAGGCTGCGCGTATCTGGCTCTTCCAGGATCACGTAGGCTCACCTTAGCTGGAGAAGGTGCTAGGATAATTCCTGCCAAACTTTTCAGGCCAGACAGGGAGAAGCCTTGGCAATTTGCAAAGTGAGTATTAAGGGTTGGGATGTAGGCACTTATTCCATAGGCAAAAAAACATTTTTCCCTTTACTGTTACTGTTACATTGACTAGAACCTTCTAGATGATACAAGAGGTGTTGGTAGCAGGCAGCCTTCCCTTGAAGCAATCCTCAGTGGGACTGCTTTCTTTCAGCATTGGTAGCCCTTCTCAATGGGATGCCTCTTGTCTTTGTTCGGCTGTGGGAAATCTTCCTGTTATTTCATTGTTTCTTTTGCAGTCTTCTCTTTTGCAAGGAGATGCTGGTTGATTTAGGCTTACCTTCCATGACCTAACATCTCATACCTTATCACTCCATTTGCTCTGAATCCCAGAGCGTGTCTGTCTACTAGAGAAGTAACATGAAACACGGTAATTTAAAATGTTCTAGTAGTCACATAACAAATTCATTTTAAAGGGATTTTATTTAACCTAACACCCAAAATATCATTTCAATCTGGTATATATTTTATAGCTATATAGACCAAGTATAGACCAGCCAATATTTCAAGTGCTCAGTAGCTGCATGTGACTTATTGCTGTTCTACTAAAGACAGGCAGCTCTAGAGAACCTGTTTTCCTTAATATGTACACTATTTAATTGACACATAATCAGCACATATATATAGGATGTACAATGACATCTCATACTGAATCATCAGCACTGTTTTTCAGTTCATTTAATCTTTTGTTGTATCCAGTGCAGTTTTCATTTTGGTTAAGTGAAATTGAAATTTGGTTAAATTAAATGAAATGATGCCTCTTGTAGCTCTGTATATTTCTTATACTTTTAAATATTTTATTTACTTAGAGAGAGAGAGAGAGAAATAGCATGCAGTATGCTATGGTTCACAGGTAGAGAGCAAAAGACAACTTTCAGGAATCAAGTCTCTCCTTCCGCCATGTGGGCTTCCAGGAATCTAACTCAGGTTTACAAGCAGATGCCTCACCTGCTGAGCTATGTCGCTGGTCCAACACGTAATCTTAAAGTTTTTGTCTCCTGTGTAACTGTTTCCTCATGTTCCATTTCTCTCGGTCCTCAGTTTCGTGGCTCCTCCTCAGTGTTGGCTGTTCTTGACTACCTGGTGGGCGTGGTTGGTGCACTCATCCTTATTCGTCACGTCCCCCGTGGTCTGTCTGTGAGCAAGAAAAGAACCCAAAGACCCACAGGAAAGGGGAAAAAATAACAGCATTACACTATAAATGCAGCCTAAGTTCATAGTGCCCGCTCTCGCTTGCTTGGACCTGAGCTGTGTACAGCACGCCTCCTGGCTGATGGTGGGTTGCAGTCTGTCTCGTGGGGACTTTGCAGTCCTGGTTCAGTCCAAGTCATTCTTTGACTCTATTTTAGAACGGCTCTGTTTTTACTTTGCCAGCACCTCTTGGGACTTGGTTACATTGTAATTACTCCACCTAAGGCAGGAAGAGAGGAGCAGTGACTGAGACGGCTGAACAAATTGCAATGACTCGCTTATGCCAGAGACTGGGATGAAAATCTTCTCTCTGGCCTTTGGATGTTGTTATCTGTAAGCTGAGCCTCTGCATTCTTCACATTCCCAGAGCCCCAAGGCTTTGGCTGGCACAAATAAGGTGCAGGTTGTGCTGACTAAACACAAGGAGGTTTCATTTATCCTCAGTCACAATGGATTTCCAATAAGCCGCCTAAGTTGGTTAGCATGGATTTCTAATCAAGACCCAGATAGATGGAGCCAAGAAAAGAACCCAAAGACCCACAGGAAAGGGGAAAAATAACAGCATTACACTATAAATGCAGCCTAAGTACTGGAACACTCATTTCATAAGAGTACATTCCACACTTAGGGCCAAGGTTTTGAGGTGCGTTGCAGTTACTTTTCTTTTTGCTGCTGTGAGATAGTACTCGTGTGCAACTTCAGCAAGAAAAGATGGTTTATTTGGTTTAGGATTGCACAGAGTAAGTATAGCCCATCATGGCAGGAATCCCATGTAGAAAGTATGGCAGGAGGCAGAAGTTCAGGTCACTGCTGTCATCGGGAAGGCAGAGAGCAAGAGCCAACTGCAAGAGGAAACAGGGCCTGGCCACCATACCTGAAGGCCTCCCCCTGTGGCCTGCTTTCCTCCAGCAGAGCTCTACCACTCAAAGGTGCTCTAACCTTCTGAAACATTAACATCAGCTACGGATTTAAGCACACATACCTGTGGACTGGGGGGAAGATAAGTCACATTCAAACCATGACAGGGCATTTTTATTTTTTTTAAGTTAAAGCGAAGGTATCCAGCCATTACTTGGCTGAGTGGCTTAGAGCCCCACATCCCACAGTGAGTTCACTAGTCCTCCCTGGGAGAAGCGTGATTCCAGCCCCAGTGCTGCGGACCACGCTCCAGGATGAGCACAGCAGCAGGGATGGGGGCGGAGGGAGGAGCCTTGGTCCCTTCTTAAGAGCCAAAGACCATCCCTAGGAAGATACACCGTGACACGCCTGCATGCTTGTCCCATGTCAACCCATGTCATTCCTGAGCCTCGTGGTACTGTCTTTTCTTTCTTAGAACAAATCTAGAGTTCAGGGTAATTTCACATTTTCTACATTACTCCTGTATTTTTAACCCTCTCTATTTCCATGAACATTTCTTGTGGTACATTAGCTCTGGGATAGTCAAGAAGCCCCACCAGGATGAGCAGTTTCTCAGTCGTGCATGTGAGGTTCTGTCCGACTCAGTGGTCAGCACTTCTCTCTCCAGTCTCTTATGAGGATCCCATGGGTCCTGGTAAGACTTGGCTGAGGGGTCTTTGCATCAAAGAAGGGAACTAGAAAGGCAGCTTCTTAAAGGGCTTTTCAGAGAAGGCTCCTCTGCTTCCATGGCATTTGTGCAGACTACCCTTGGGACCCCAGGGCAGCTGAGTGGCACAGACTGAGTCATCTCCAATCTGGTCACGAGAGGCAGCAGGAACAGCTGCCACTTTCCATATGATTGGGGACAAGCTTGGCACAACAAGGCTGCGTCATCTCCCAAAGTCATACAGTGAGACTGGGGAGATTCCAAGTCTGCCTTTGTGACAAGTCTGCACATGGAGAGACAGAGCCCATTGGCCTGCAGGAGTACAAAGAGCTGAACCCAATCCCATGGGTCCGCCCTCGAGCCTCTTCCTCCACCATGTTTCCTGGTGTGAGAAGACAGGAACCTCTGAGCTCTGAGCACAGGATCATGGATCTGTCTCCTGGATGCCAGGGACAAGTCAGGTGCTGTTGGGAAGCAGAGCCCAGACCCGTGAGGTCACCATGGCTCGTGTGGTCACACTGACCACGAGAAAGGAAGCCGTGATCCTCAGTGCTGGGAGGCAGTTGATAACTCACACGCACCCCCCTTCCCTTAGCTGTAAACAAGGAGGGCATATTGATCTGTCAGAGGTCAGGTCCCCGGATCCCCCAGGCTGCCTGCAGCAACTAGCACCCAGCTGACCCAGGAGGCTGTGGCCATTGCGTCACACTGTACCAGAGGCCCCGGAAGCCCTCTGGAGAACTGGCACATACCACTTCTGGATAGGCACTGAGCGTGTCCACCCACACATCACATTAGAGCCCAACGCACACACAGCCAAGATAAAAGTTTGTCTCCTCCTGCTTTGGAAAAGTAGCTTCCTCTTCAGAATTCTTACATATTAAAAATCCTGCTTTCTTAATGATCCAGAGCCACAACTTGAAAGTCACGTGCATTTTCCCCTAGAGCATCTGCTGGCACTTCCATCTGCCCTGCCTTCTTCTCTTTCCTGTGTCAGTTTGGCCTTCGGCTCCTCAAAACTTTCGGTGTCTGGATAAGTCATCAGTCTGTAAATGGAAAGATCACAACTCTTGCCTCAAGGGATAAAAGGTAGTTTATTCTGGAGCCAAATACGAGTAACCATGGCCCAGGAACACAGATTTGGGTTGCCCTAACTTGATGTTCTATCATGGTAACCATTTCTTGGGACTTTATAGTCATTAAAATTAAAGAAAGTTATAAATCAAGACAATTTTAAATACATTGGTGAAAACATTAGGTAAGCAAAGTGGGAAGATGTCTTACAGCTACAGATGCTATCTAATGATACTCTTAGCCTTTCGGTTGGTGAGGGATACTGTCTGTTAAGTTAATATATTTCAAAATGTCTTACCTGATAGTCATAGGATGTTAGGACAGACAAAGAAAGGGAAGGAATGGCTATCAAGGAGGTATAAAGATCACCCACAATAAACTTAATTAGGCTCTGAATCTGCACCATTCCATTGCTCTCCACAGCCATTGAAATTCCAGTCAGTCCTGTCTAGCCTAGTCTGTCAAGCAGTTCCTTGTCAGGAACTCAACAGGTCTCATCCTGTGTCCTGCCCCCAAAGCACCTTAATGCTTAAGTCTGATGAGGCTGCTCTGCAGAAACACTTTAGAGGTGACCAGCATGGCAGGGTAATGACCAGCAGTCAACATCATCCCTGGGTCTTGAATGAAACCTCCCAGCCCATGTTACACATGCACCCCCACTCGGGGTCATTCATCTCTCTCCGAACACACATCTCCTCTTCTTCAGTTAGAATGCTCCCCCTCCCAAATCTTCCATCCGTCACCTCCTTCCCAGCTTTCTTGAGGGGCAATAAATACCCATCAGAGGTCCCTGAAGCACTGGACTGTTGTTAGTGCCTGAGATCAAACCAGCAAGACTCCTAAAGGTTAAAATTCTGTGTTACAAGTTAGGCAGTTTGGGCCAGGAAGGGGGAAACGATGTTGACTATCTTAGTGAATCCTGTTCTGAGCCTTACAAAGAGAAGGGACAAAAGAAGGGATCCAGCAGTGGTCCTTTCCCAAATGGAGCCCCCGCTGAGCCAACAAGCAGCAGACTCTTTATTTAGTAGGACCATTACTTCAAAAGATGTTTTCTTAAGCCAGCCTGCTGATTCTTCATATTCCTGATTTATAATAGCAATCAAACACTAGAAGTTGGGCCTAAGATTCCATCGATGCACATGAATCTGCAGGATATTAATGGAATACAAAGTGGGCCTGTGGGTTCATTACCATGGAAATAAACTGCTAAGCTGTAGAGGGGAGGCACCTAGCCTGACGCTTAGAAAGACAGAGAGACTGAGCTCAGCTCACCCAATGGGTTGAAGTCGATGTTGGTTGAGCAACTAAGATTTCTTCTATCTTCTGTCAGTGCCCAATGTTGCAGAAGCTCAGAGATAAGGTGGACCCCACAAATAAAGGAAGAGCAGTGGGGAGCTTTAGCAGACATGGTACCCTTGGGCAAAGGCAGTAGAATGTCTGTGACAGCTCAGGCCCATTTCCTGGATAAAAAAACATGTTCCTAGATAAGCCCTGGCATTTACAGCCACTGCATCGGGGGACACTTAATCCTAGTTCTCCAGGCCCACTCTCTTAAGCACAGCCTTGGTTCTTGCACATTCCGTCTGTTCTCTTTTGAGTCACAAGGTACTGCGGCAAGATGTCAAAGCACCCAGGCCTACAGACAGACGTGTGGTTGCCACAGCTCTGAGGCACTGTGTTGACTGCGCCTTGGTTGCCGTGTGAGAACTGACTTTGTCCTTGTAGAGGACTCAGAGATCACTGCTGCTGCTGCCTGGATTGGCTGAAAGTAGTCAGTTGCTAATTATGATGATTACCCAAAGGAGATAAGGAGGGTGGAGAGATAACTCACTATGAAGAGGTTTATTTTTTTTAATAATGCAAATATGGTTTGCAATGAGAAATATGAAAGTACAAGGTACTGTGATGTCCTGACTTGACATTAGCCTGCTGCTGCTGGAGATCAGGGTGGCCATCTCCACGAGGTGACGTTGAAGCTGAAGTAGCAGAGGGGACATCTAGGAGCAACACAAGCTAGGCCAAGCAGAGCCTTGGAAGTAGAAGTGATCCCTCAAACGTCATTGCGAGTGCAGGTGGAGGACCCTGAAGAGAAGCCATATGAGCTGCTCTAACAGCGAAAGTGTCCTGGCTGCTATGCGAAACGCAGATCCCAGGGGTGTCAGGACAGAAGCAGAGAAGCCAGTCAGCGGGCTGCCATCCTACGGCAGATGGTGGTGTTGGGAGAAATAGAAAGAAGACAACACTTAGGAGACAGCTCGGCAAGGAGAGGATGCAAATGATGTGGGGGGGGGGGAAGGGTCTGTCTGCAGGCCTGGGAGCTTTAGCAGCTGCTGAAGCATCCTGATGGCTCCGTCACATGACAAATAAGCAGGTGGACAGTGTTGCCATCAAAATGAGAGGAGTGGATGGGAGTGTGACTTCAAAAGTTCTGCCCCGGACACGCATCGCAGTTACCCTTTCTGCCGCTGCGAGACAACATTCAGACCCAAGCAACCTAAGGGGAGAAATGGAGACTGACTTGGTTTATGATGCCAGCGGGAAGATGCAGTCCATGACGGCAGACATGACATGCTGGATGGTGACGCTGCAGGCGGCCGGGTCACAGCAGACGTCATGGAAGCCAAGCTGCAAGCAAGCAACAAGCTGCCAGAGCAGACTGTGGGGCTGTCAAAGCCTCAAGGCTCACCTGTGACGAGCCGCCTTCCGGCGAGGCCCCTCCTCTCAAAGTTGCCCCAACCTTCCCAAACATCAGTATCAACAAGGATTCGAACACATGGCCCTGTGGGTGACAACGCACATTCAAATTATGATAACGTAGTAGATAGAGGACACCTACTAAGTGATAGTGTCAAGTAGAAAAGGCCTGGAGATTAAAATTTCAAAGTTTCGGCATATAGTCTTGAGGAAAAATAGATGGTGGAGGACAGAATTTTAAAAAGAGTGTTAAATAAATTACTAAAGTAAAGCTCGTCGGCCTGTGGCCTTAGCAAGCCGTTTAGTGTTCCCTGCTGGAAGGTGGCGCAGAGAGGAATGGCATGCACAGCTAATCCCACAGAATCAGTCAGTGCCTAGAAATCCCAGCACTGTGGCCACATGGCCATGGAGCCCTGCTGCTTGAGCTTGGCCTGAAGACTTCCAGCCTCCTGCTAAGTCACTAGCTACCTCCTCAGGACTGGTTGCCTACACACACGCTGGGAGCTTTCTCCGATCATGGTTACCTTGGCGGGCCTTCTCATAGGAGATTCACTCCTCTTCCTCCTCCTCCTCTTCCTCCTCCTCGCTGCTTGTTCACACAGCTGTACTTCTAGGCAGCTAGAATCAGTGGTCACGTCCTTCTTCAGTGGCTGCCTACCTCCCACTAGCTTGCTAGCAAGCCAGCATGGCTTCACTTGGTTCCTTGATGCTCCCACTGTGAAGCCAGGCTGCCTTAGCTGCACATCCTTGTGTGATAAGACTCATAGGACCTTTTGTGATTTCAAACAAATAAACAGATTTTGGTAAAAAAAAAAAAAAAAAAAGGTTACTGGTGTGGGAAGACCCATAACATAGATCCACATCTGGACTGGATGACAGGTTTTTATGGACTGTCTATAGTCCAGCATTGTCTTGCTTTTATTCTTGAGAACCTAGATCACCGGGAACAGGAGAAGGGATGGCAGAATTTCAGACTTTCTGGAAAACACCATGAACTCATTACTATTGAGCCAACAGAATATAGTGTTTCAGCTTTACTTCTTCATCTACATGAAGATGCGGATTGGCCATACTGCCTCATACACACAAACCACACAGCGCTTCCTTCTTTGAAGTCCAAGCCAACTGGAATTAGAACCTAGAAAGGAACAGGACGTGAATGGTTAAAATTTCAAAGTGACTGAAATTGGCACACTATGAGGGAGGAAAGCTGTCCCCTTGAGGACTAAAGTCTGACTGTGGTGCGACTTGGCCTAGATCACTGGGCTCAGGAAGTTCCATGGGCACGTGCCACTCATCCTTCCTCACCATGAAGGACTCTGTCTTTCCAGAGTCTTCCAAAGTAGCCTAGTGAATCACCAGGACCATCTCTCAAAGCTGCAGCTCCTGAGCGGGGAGATGGCTCAAGGGTTCAAGGACCTGAGACCAGACCTCAGATCCCACGGGGAAATACCAGGTGGAAATGGGGGTGGCCTGCAGCTCTCTTCATGGAAGGTGGAGCTTGGAAAACCCCAGAGCAAAGCAATAAGAGGTAGAGCAATCCAGGACGATACCTAGTGTCACCCTCAGACTGCCACAGGCACACACACTCAAGTGTCTCACATGCCCGCACACACGTGTGTACATACACACACACACGAAATAATAAAGCTGCAGTTTCCGAGTCTCGACCCAGGTCTACCGAGCCAAGGTCCAGGAAGAGGATTGCTAATTTGCCCTCGAGCAAATGCTGCAGAGCAGAGGGAAGCTGTCCACTGGTGAATGTGTCTGCAGGGAGCGCACAGAGGCAGAGCATGTTGCAGTCTGTTCAGGACCGGAGGGCTTTTTAAATTGAGGTTTTGTTAGGGATAATTTAGAGAGGTATTAAAGTTATCTTGCGCAGAAGGAATAAGAGCATGAAATGTGTTCAGAAAGACTGACATAACCAGGTGTGGGTGTGGCCTTGCCAAGCAGAGTAGAAGGTAAGATGCACCCACAGACAGCTGAAAGCTCCTCCCGGGAGAGACCCATTGTCTCAGCATTAGCCCCGTACACCATTTGATGGCTCTCAGCATGTATCTCAGAAAGGTGCTAAGCAACCCTTCCCCTTCTCCTCTCTCTCCCTGTAAGATTATAGGGCGGGATCCAGATCACTATGGATGGCGTTCCAACCTGATGAGTTAAAACAGTCATCAGGTTATGCAAGAGGTCGATAGTTCATGTCCTTCCCCTCTAAGTGGGGTTCCTGGCGCGATTCTTAGAGGCGGGCGGGTTTGCAGGTGGAGAAGGGCCATAGCATTGTCAGTTGTTGAGAACTCTTGGTGCTGGGCTAACCGCCATCGCCAGATCCCCCGGTGAGGAGCTTTTTTTCATTCTCTTGTTCCTGTTATTTCCTGTCTTTCTGTCCTGCCTCAATATGATCTGAGCCACAAATGCAAGTCACATATATAACTTTCACATTAAAAATACAAGACGTGAAATTTTAATAGCAGACTCGAGGTGTAGTTCAGTGATAGAGCACTGGCCCAAGGTTCAATGCCCAGTACTGCTCCCTCAAAAATGACTGATTTTAGTAGTATATTTAACCGTGTGTGTGTGTGTGTGTGTGTGTGTGTGTGTGTGTGTGTGTGTGTGTATAATTTCAACATATAATCAGTGTTTTAGAATTGAGATATTTACATACTACTATTACAGCTTCCAACTCCAGTTTGTTTTGTGAGTGTGTGTCTCTCAGTGGTCACAATGTGTGCCTGTGGAGGCCCAAGGGAGACATGTGGAATCATCCTGGATTGCTCTGCCACCTTATTACTTTGCTGGTGCGGGGAGGCGGGGAGGGAATCCCAGGATCTGCCTTCCAGGGCCAGAATTACAGGCCACTGCGAGTTCCGTCAGGCATATTTTTAAATGTGGGATCTGGAGATCTGAACTCCAGTCCTTTTGCTTGCTAGGCAAATGCTTTAACCGCTAAGCCATTTCTCCAGCCCTGTAGTATGCATCTTACACTCACCGCATCTCATGGCCTTGGTGCTGCATTTGCGGGCCTAAGGAGTGTCACTTCAGTGCAGCAGCATCTGTAGTTTCGCAGGAAGTCCCAAAGAAACAAGTAGTTGTGACTGAAGTAATTCCTCATAAGCTACAGATGAGGCAGAGTGCTCAGTGCTGGGGACCAAGTACAGTGGACCTTGCCGAGCAGCTTTGCGTGCGTCACAAAGGGAACTGGGAGACTTGGACACTGCCCTTCCCGCCCTCTTAGCACAGGGTGGCGACAGTAGTAAGGAGCCTACAGGAAATTGAGTGGAACGTGCAAAGAGGATTTAAGAACTTACCAAGCCATGAGGACCTTCAAAATGAAAAGAACATCCAAAGATGAGATCTGGGCTCTGTTCACGAATCCTTGAGCAGTTTTAGAAATACTTAAAATACTTGGGAAAGGAGGGTGGCAATTCAAGATGTGTGTGGCCAGGCTGTACCCAAGTAGATGCAATTTCCTTCCTCCCTCCCCCCTTCCCCCCACCTCTCGCTCTTCCTCCCTCCCTCCTTCCCTCCCTCCCTCCCTTCCTTCCCTGTACTGAAGATCCCTGACAGTTCTTATCATCAGCAGGCTCTGAGAATGTCTTAGTGAAGTATTCAGTCCAGCGCCGTTGAGCAGGAGAGCTGTGTTCCTATGCCCACTGTCATCGTACTATCTTGACCCTCAGCGAGCTACACCCACCTTCTCCTTCCCACCATCACCAGTGGGGCAGCAACTCTAACCCCATCCAACCTGCTGACAGCTGCTGTTGTCTCTCTTTGATACAGGGAAAAGAAGCTGAAAGCCAGGGTTCAAGAGCTGGTGAGTGCCTTGGAAAGACTCACCAAGAGCAGTGAAATCAGACACCAGCAATCAGCAGAATTCGTTAATGACCTAAAGCGAGCCAACAGGTAAAAAAATCTCCCTGGACCTCTGCGGCACAGAGCACAGCGAGCCCTTTCCCCTCGGTGAAGGACTCTGTGCACCAAGAGCTGAACAGAAACCTAGGAAATGCCCCGCCAGGTGGGCCCTTTAATGGGCAGTGTTTGGAAGATGCCCCTCACTGGGGTCTCCTCTTGACATTGCATGCAAGCAGTGTTTTGAGAAGTCATGCAAATCTGTGGCAGTATCTTCAATAGTCGTGAGAGCGTGTGTCTGAGCAACATTTCACAGCTAGGCAAACACTTTTAGGGTGCTTTAGACTCAAGTCTCAAAACTTGACGAGTGCGTGATCACTCTACATTCATTTAAAAATAACCTCAAAGAGCTTTTGTTTCTCTAAATTATATGAACACTTCTCAGTCAGAAACTAGATCAGAGACAAACTCAAGATTTTGCTTCCAGAAATCAAATTCTTTATATGTATCTGAAAAGATTTTTCTGGTAAAGTTTTGTGACTGGCTCTAGCTTAGACTGTAGAAGACACCCAGAGTTTTGCATCTGCTTTGCAGTCAGCAGTGTAAATACTGGGAAACGTCCAGTCGCTTGCAGATTCACGGGTGAAAGCAGTAGGTGAAGGTTAAGCCCTCTCACACCTGTCACAGCTCTCAGGAATCCCCAGGGGGAGGCTTCAAACCAAAGTTTAGAGCTGTATAGTTTAGGGTAGCACAACTACATATGAAGGGTTGTTTGGGGCCAGAAAAAATAACTGAACCTAGCTGGTCACTGCCCGCCTCACTCTACTGGGCTACTGTGCAGGGCAGCGTCAGTGACCTGCACTGTGTTCAGCCATGAGCATCTTTTCAAGACTTGCTCAGAGCTCCGCCAGCCCCCAAATACAAGGAGAATTGGAGGAAGAGGCTATCCTAGTCAAGACCCTTCACGTAACTTACAATTGACCAGGTAGCAAGCAAGCTGCCATGAAGCAACAAGAAAACCCAATGTTTTACATTTACGGAAGAAGCCCCTGGACCTTGGCAAGCTTACAGCTCACCTGTTATTATGGTTTGCCTGCATGTTGCTGATGAATTCACTACCAAACAACTAAGGAAAACAAGGGAGTCGATTCTTATGATTCTGCTACAGTTCTCAGTCCTTTTTGGCAGGAGGCCTCATGCCACACCAGGGGCCAAGGGAACTGACCATACCGTGTCCACCGGGATTGTTGAGGGAGGGGCAAACCTCATTTGCCAGTCAGCAAAACTACTAAATCATGCTGACAAGTGTCAATTTACTGAACCAGTTCCCTCCATTTTATCCTCCTATCTAGAGAACGCTGCTACCTACCACGGGCTGGGTCTGTCCATATATATCAATCAGAAAATCTCCTGCAGGCTTCTTAGGTCTGGCTTCAACTATCAGTTCTTCACAGATGTGCCCAGAGCTTCATCCCAAGTTGACGCCTGTTGTCTAACTAGCGCATCTGTTTGGGAGGTGGCTGTTTAGATCGTTAACTCATAACATGTTTGCTGGACAAGCGTGCAGCTGCGGGCCTAGATGCACTGTAGGTGAACCAGCGTGCTGGCCACTTTGCTCTGTGCCGCTTCAACCACCGCGCTTCTGATCCCTGCTCCTCAGAGCGGGGCCCATTCCCTGAGCGCGTGGTGCGTAGGGCGGCTCAGGCGCTGTTGGTCAGGGGGACCTCACTGCTGTCCCTGTCCCCCGCAGTAACCTGGTGGCCGCCTATGAGAAAGCGAAGAGGAAGCATCAGAGTAAGCTGAAGAAGTTGGAGTCTCAGATGATGGCCATGGTGGAGCGACACGAGACCCAAGTGCGAATGCTCAAGCAGAGGATAGCCCTGCTGGAGGAGGAGAATTCCAGGCCGCACACCAACGAGACTTCGCTGTAACCGGCCTCGGGCTCCCAAGTCCTGCCCCTCGGGGCAAACCCGCGGCAGCTCTGACCCCTTGAGTGGGGAGAGAGTACCTTTTGGGAGGAGGGAAGGGAAGGTTGACCCACAAGGCAGCACTGGGACAGGGGGTGTGGCAAGCCCCACTTGTGGCGAGCGGGAGACACGGTTTCTAGTAGCTTCTTTCCTGGTTCATAGACAGCGCTTGGCTGGGTCTTCCTTCTGCTTCCTGAACTTGCTTTCTCTGCTCTCACCTGCTGCGTGTAGTGGGATCCGAGCTTGAAAAGACTTCCCAGTCCTTTCCTTTGCCTAGTCGCTGGGCATCCAGAGTTCATCCCTCGTCCAGCACCCGCTGCGTGCTGCACCAAGACTGGTTTGCAGGTCCCAGTTACTTCCTCTGTCCCACAGAGGGAGTCACAGCAGGTAGCTGGTGTGCAGATGCCCACTGAGGGCTCCAAGCATGCCCAAGTTACAAGCGTAGCCACGTAAAGGCTACGCCTAGACAACTCCATAATGGAAGAATAAAAACATCTTCCACTATGAAGAGATTTGGGTTTGGACTGTTGACATTTTTCCCATCCAGCAGGACCCCTAGTGGGAGCCAAGACTTAAAAGCAAGACTCCTCTAGATACGTGTAGTGAGGCTTGAGATTAGCAGAGAAGCAACATTAGCTCTTTCCCCAACAGCAGCATAGGACATAATTGCAGTTCTGCTGAATCAAAACTTAGCACTTGAGTATATCGTCTACAGCTTGGGACCCATCCTATCCCTTCAGGGCAAGAGGCTGTGTGTGCAGGAAGACACCGAATGCTTTGCAAAATTGCTGTTGCCTATTCAAGAATGTTCCTCCCGCATGCCTTCAAATCTTAGTACGCACCTCCACACCTCTGTGAAGGAGACAAGGTGAGGATATTGGCTGCCTGGTACCCCCACCTCCCATGCAGGACAGCACATGGTGGCTTCAAGAAAAATACCGGCAGAGCCAGGCAGATCAAAAGGAGGTCTTCCTCCTCCAATCCCCCTGTAACCTTCACAGTCTTACCCCTTCTGTTTCTCAGGAAAAGGACTGCTTTCCATTGTTTTCCGTAGCTCCACCACCATCCCCAAGTCTCTTGTGAGCAATGGGTTCTACTGCCACAGTGAGCACACACAAAAGAAAGATTGTGTGCTCACAGCCCGGTCAAGGCTGCAGATTCCTCCCACCCCTGGCTGTGTGTATGTGTGGGGGGGGGATCTGTTTTCAGGAGGCCAGACATGAATTTGTCACCTTTTGTGCAACAGGGAAGGGTACCCAGCTTCCACAGGGACCACCAACCCTTCTTTCTCAGGCCGGTCAGAAACTCATCTCAAGAACTTAACAGTCAACTGGCCCGAGTCCACAGGGCCCAGCTTTGGAATCCTTTCATCATCTTCTATTCTGCAATTTCTACTCTTTGGGGAAAGTTGCATTTTTGTCATGAGGGAAATGTTTGCACCAAAAAGTTTATGGCAAAAAAAAAAGTCTAATCAGATTAGTTTTTTTCATTTTTCAACCTTCAGAAAGTGTCCTTCTCCAAGCAAATTGGGATACGCATGGCTTTTCTTACAATCAAACAGGCATCAAATGGACAATTTCATTCTTACTAAATTTAAAAAAAACAAAAGTGGTTAAACAGGAATAATGTCCTGTCCATTACCCTCTGCCTCCATTTTTGTTTTGTAAAATCAAATGACACACCTTTGAGCCCCAATAGTATTTAATCTTCCTCTTTTATTGTGTTTGTACTTTAACATTATACATAAATATGCGAGTTTGTTGAAAATTATTTGCCAGGTAAACATACGGAAAAGCTATTAATCATTGCTTTCCTTTTCCTGTGTTTTTCAAGTAGTCCCTGACAGTCTTGTTGAGAGTGAAGTAGTGGGCACTCGATAATGCTGACCTCGGGCTTTGAGCCACCATGACTGAGTAGACAGGAGATGCCTAACTGCTTAACCCAGCACTATCTGAATACCTTTCTAAATAGCAGATGGTTTCTTTGCACATCTTCATAGGGGACAATGATCTGGATTTGTGCGAGGTTAAAAACCTTCCGAATTTCCTATTTCAAACCAATCACCCTGGTTTCTTCGGTGGTCATCACTCTTTGAGGCAGTGCCCCCTATTCAAAGCTTGGTCTTTGGCTCATGAAGAAATGGTCATAGGGTAAAAATGACCCATCAACAGTGCCATTCTCACAGTTCCCAAGCACCTGTGTTCCATCCTGAATGGAGGCAAACCACATTGAGTGGGCAGAAGTCGCTGCCACAGTTGGATCCAGCCTCAGCAACCTGCATCCATCACTTGCCCATACTGCTCTAGTGTCTAATAACCAGCAGCAAGGGGCATTCCTTTGTGAGGCCACACAGGTTATCTGGGACCAAATGCAACCTGACAGTCAGGGCTCTGCACTGTCCCTCCCTCTCACACAGCAGATGTAGGGGAGCAACCCTGCATCCCCCAGAGCAGTACTGTCCTTCACACTGCTGTACCTGCGGCAGGTCAAGCTTCCTGTGTCAATTGGAATGTTCTGTTGAAGTGGCACTTGCTTTATTGTCCTGAGTGGTTAATTCTCCTTCCAGTGGCATGTACTTCAGTGGTCCTAAGCCCGGAGCAGTGTCTTAAACTAAATCTAGATGCATGAATCTGAATTTGTTCAGATTCTTCTTGCAAGAGCAACAGTCCATACCACCACCTTAGGCCTTTTTTTAAAAAACTGAGAACCAAGCTAATTTGAAAGTCTTTAATCCCGTCCTATATGTGCATATTAAATGCAAAGAATGCTGGAGTTTCCTGGGCAAGGTGGGAAAGCTTGTGTCACTGCTATTAGTCAGAATCAGGATTCTGTGCACCTCCTAGTGAAGATCTTGACTGAGGTGCACACACGAAATCCTGGCAATTACCATATAGCTCTTCAGCGCTCGGGGTGCCCTGTCGTGTTTTACATGGTGATGAGAAAAGCATTAAGACACTAAGGAAAGCCCTTCACTTCCATTCATGACATCTGAAGGTGGCTTCTCTTGATACTTTAAATGATGTGTAAATGTGCCAGCCCGTGAACACATTGTCCTAAAGAAACCATGGCCACTCAGTTTATAGCTATCTATTTCCACACAGAACTCTAGGTTTTTGCACCCCCCCCCTCCCAAAGGGAAAAGAATCTCTGCTGGCTATTAATTTCTGCACTGCACTTAACAGACTGCCAAGGCTTGGAGAGGTGGGGACTAAGAGCTTAAGGAACTTTTCTTCTGTAGTACACTATAGCACTGTAAACTGCTGTAAAACTCCAGGGTCAATCAGCAATTATTTTTCTATTTACCCAGTGGAATAATACTTCAGACAGTGAGAGAACTCCGCCCTGACAATGGCTTATGAATGGGTTTGCAGAGCAGGTGTGACGTGCTACACAGATGCCACCTGTGCTTCACACAGAACCTCACGCTCTGTAAAGCTGGTGCAGGTTAGCTCGGGACTGATGCCCTCTTGTCTATTTTCTACACACCTGCGTTCAGGATGCCTGGATACCAGGAATGAAGTCTCATGCACCATGTAATGTGGCTGCTGTCACAACATTCCTGTGCACTCTGTTGTTAAAATGGGAATAAGCAGCAGAAAAAAAAAAAACAAATTGAATGGCAGCTGCTTGTGCCTTCTTGCTTTGATAGTGTCTGTGGAGGAAGACAGCTTCACCTGCAGCCAAGCATTTTTGGTAAGGGTCTACCGTATTGAGCATTGCGTGTGTGCAAACACGGCAGTCGCTGAAGCCTCAATTAGAACTACTGGATCTTAGTCATCCATTCATCACCTGATTACCAGCTCAACCAGGAGTTAGATGAATTACCACAGATGCCCTGCTCACACAGCCTTTGCACTACCATTTGCTTTCACACCTCTTCTCTATCAAATTCATGCGGAAAGATGTTCTGTATGTAGAACTCCTGGTACTTAATAACAGTGCTCAAGTTAGGACCGTCAAGGAACCCACAGCCCTTGCTGATCTGCCTGCCCAAACTTAACGCAAAGATGGACATGTCTGCCTTTCCTTATCAGTTTTTAGACATACTGACTTACTTTGCATGAGATTTAACTTTTTTTCTATAATTTGAAAATGTGTTTTTATACCACTTGAATTATTAGGAAAAGCCTGCTTGAATGTATTGTCAGTTACGTAAGCACATGTGATTAGGTTGGCATTTGTCATTACTGGTCTGCTGTTTGCATTGAAAGTCTCATTTTAAAGTTGCTACTTAACACTGTACTATATATCTTGTGATTTTTTTTTTTTTAGATTCTTGACTTGTACGCTTTAAATGTTTCCAGATGCCTTTAGTTTTAGCTGCTGTAAAATAGCTACTTTGTGTCATTTGATATAGAATTGTTTAAAAAAACTGCATTTATTTATACAGAGACATTTATAATATTTTACAAACATTCTTATATTCTGAATAAATATTTCTAATTCCATGTTGCACTTTGCTTTAATTAGAGGACAAGGATATTCTGTTAAAATGTTCGTCTGCCATACATGTAAGCAGAATCTAGAAGTCCTAATTAAGTGTTCTTGTCAAGGAGTTAGGAGGAAGATGATCTTAGATTTACCTGTCAGCACCCAAAGAAACCATCTGTACCTAGTTTTTATATGGCTACCTTCCAAATTTGACATATGCAGAATGTTCTTTATTACAGGATTACTATTCCTTTTAAAAACCACTAAAATGAGGAAAAGAACTGAATGTACAGAGACAAGTAACAAGATAAAAGGCAGTTTTGTAATCTGTAGAATATGAATATATTAATTTTTCAGTGCAATGCAAAGTTCTGGTACATAACATTTTGGTCTCCAGCCCCTACCTGAAGTCTCCTAAAGAACAATGGATTTGCTTCTCCTGGGACTCAGGAAAACCAAACATTGTACCAGGAAGCCTGGCTGATCCTTTCTACCTACCTAGTGCATGTCAAGCCTCCATCATACTCCTGCTGCAAGGAAACACAGATAAAGACTGCCTTCCACTTGTTCACTTGCACTTTTGAGTAGATTCTCCTTTTTCATTTCTTCCGATCACAAAAAATGTAACTTCTCATTTATTTTACATATTTATAATCTTTTATTGATTCACAGAACTAACAACCAAACTTCAAGTAACTCAGAGCCTGCACTAACCAGTAACAATAGTAGTTCCAACCTAACCAGGCAAGTGGTGACTGCACCTACCTTGCAGAAGCAAGGGCAGAAGTAGGAGCTAAAACTGCCTACGCGGCCATATTTATTGGTGTTGCATTATAAGCAGCTAGAATTAGCCTGAATTTAACAGACTGTTTCCTAGTACAGAAGACAATATTTGAGCAACTTTCCACCATTATAATTGTATTTGCAAGATAAGCTTTTAGTTTCTAACTAGTGCTCCATACATTAAAATGCTTTCAAGAAGTTACAGAGTAATGTAATTTCTGTTAAGACATTGGACCTTATTTCTCAATTGACAGAACATCTGATAATCTCCACATCTTTGGAAGTGCAATGTTCAAGAACATTTAAACACTAATTTATAAACATGAGTCACTGGAACTTATTTTATTTATGACAGTCACACATAATATACGTAAAAACCAACCCTCCCCCACTCATTCACATCGAGGGGGGAGATGGAGCCACTGCACGACCACGGCACTGTAAATGCAAAAACAGTTGAAATATTTCCACTCAACACCACGGAAAACAGGTTATTTTTGGTTCCATTCTTGCTGTTCCTAAATGTTTGATTATTAACCAAAAGGAAGCATGTTCTTCCTATTAGAGACACAATCACTTAATGGTTTTAGGGTCTTTCTCCAAACATAAAAATGTCCTACAGAATAAGGTAACAAAACATTGCTAAAATTTAGGCAATATTAAGCCTTGAATCACTTCACCCAAGATTAACACGAGAAACAAATCTATCCTAATGCCTGGGGTTTTTATTGATTACAGATTTAAGCTATTTCATCAGCTTTTATAGATCCCGAATCAAGATAACCTGAACATGACTCAAAACATCTTTGCCCATTTAGATTAAAACTTAATGTTTTAAGACTGTCTGTGAAAAATCAAGTCTTTATAGCATAATGTAAAAAAGTAAGTACAAATCTTGATTTGGAAATAGACGTAGTATTTTTTTAAAAAGTTCTTATTTCTCATCCAATGAAACTGTGCGCTTCATTTTAACTAGATGAAAGATTTAACTAGATTGAAAGACAAAGCACTTAAGTTAGCTAATGATGAACATTCACTAAGATTATTTTAAAGTTTTATTAAAGCCAGCAGATGAACTGATTTATACAGAAGTGTAGGATAAGTCAATACTTAACAAAAATAACTATGTATTCGTGTGACGTTGTGAGCGCTTGTGAGCCACGGTGCACGTAGAGGTAAAGACAGTCCTCGGGTATCGCTCCTTGCCTCTCCACCACTGCCTGGGATTCACAGGTCTCTGCTTCACATTTTCCTTAGGCACAAAGATTAAAATGCTTAGACCACTACATCCAGGTTTATGTAGGAGCTGTGGGGCTAGAGGGCCAAACTCCGGCTGAGAGGCAAAAACACTTAACCCCCTGATCCACCTCCCCAGCCCCGGATAAAATTTTTCTTAAATTAAAACAAAACCATCCATGGTCTTATTTCTTCTTAATTGTTCAACTGAAAGAGTTTGTAACAATTATTGAATGGAAGACATGATGACCGTCTCCTAATTTAAATCAAAATGTAAAACTAAAGACTCATCTCCTTAAGACTCTTAAATTTGGTATTTAGGAGCTACTCGTGCAACATGTGAACATAAACCTAAAATGAACCTCACAAATTGGGTGCCACAGGACAGTAGGAAAATACAAGTTCTTGTAGATATTTCTTCTGTGCTTCTTCCGTGACTACCAAACACACAGTGCACGGGACAGTACACGTTCACTGCTGCTCACGGTCCAGAGCATTCACGTATCAAGGGAGCTGCTGGGGAACAGACATACCTCCCTAGGTTTCACAGCTGGGGTCTTGCAACCTCGATGCCAGGAGATGATTATTGCTAATTATCACAAAGGATGTACTAAGTTCTCAAAACTTGAAAAATCATAAAAAATGCCCGTACATGCTCTGCCATGGGCTACAGCAATAGACTTGTTTTGGAGCCTTGAATTCAATTAATTAAAAGCAGATACTTTAAGAAAGCTACTTAAAGACCTCTCAAGGATTCAGAACCAGTAAACAGTGCCTTTTTCATCTATAATCACACCAGTTCCCTACCTCTATAGAGCGGAGGTGTTCAGTCCTGTGTGCTGAGGCCCAAGTTAACTGCAAATTCTCTAGCGACAGATGTACCACAAAAAGAAGGAAAAAACTTTCCCATAAGCCAAGAGGCAAGTCCCCAGGAGAGGAAGGATTCAGGGTCATGGCAACAAAAGGCTCAGAAACAAATCTTCAAACTGCCTGGGTAACACTGTCATCACCAACAAAAACACCCAGCTGTCCATAGCAAATATACATTCAGGGTCTTACTATGCTACTAAACCTAAGAGACCAG
The DNA here is from genome assembly GCA_023101885.1 of Typhlomys cinereus. Classification (NCBI taxonomy): domain Eukaryota; kingdom Metazoa; phylum Chordata; class Mammalia; order Rodentia; family Platacanthomyidae; genus Typhlomys; species Typhlomys cinereus. The sequence goes on from JALPQD010000104.1 coordinate 2,748,883, forward strand.
GCCTCGCTCTGCTATCTTCCCCCACAATACCCTGGACCTGCATTTGCTGCAAGTACCTGGTGAAGGAGGTGAATTCCCTATAGGTGATGCTTTCGAGCAGTCACCCTGCTGGTCAAAAAACCTGAGATAAGTGGAATCTCTTTGCTACTGATTTCATTAAGCCAGGAACCTAGATGACAGAGTCCATCATGAACACTTCTCAAGAGATTCATAAGAATTGTGACAAGGTAAACCCAATTCAGGTGGCAGATGAACCTTCACATTCAGTTGCATGCATGAGAGCTGGCTTCTTTCCCTAGCCTAGACTCCTCCTTCAGTAACAAAGGCTGTCTGTCACAAGAAAACTAGCTGTTAAGAAATGAAGACCCATTCAGAACCAATGTAAGTAACAGAGATGCCTGTGGCAGTACACTCTGGGTGACTTATGAGAACCCAATGTACCTTCAGAGTGGCTAGACCTCCAGAGAATTAAGCACAGGAAGCAGAGACACTGGTCTCTAGAAAAAAAATTTGGGCTCACTGGCTTGCCTGGCAATGATACTCAGAAGAACAAAGAAAAGGAACTTTTCTTTTTTATCTGTATTGGCCCATGAGGCAAGGTGCTGATCACATTTCTCAGCTGGTGCCTCATCATGCACTCAAGTGTTGACACACACTCCACAATTTCTTCCTCACACTATCTGCCCAGCAACTATAGTCATCTTCTCTTTTAAGAATGCATCTTTTTCCCTACAAAAACAATTATCTTGCTTTTGTTTTTGGAAACTGTACCTCTGAAAGCATGGGACAAACAAGCTTCAAGAGTAGTGTGATTCCAAGGAGAATACAAGTCACTGATAGCATCTGTAAAACTAAACAAACTGTGCTTTAAGCTGATAGGACACAGTGAGTAGGAGACCTAGTTAAGTATAATTTTTACCAAGTTGCCATCTCATACACAGGGGCAAAGGAACCATTAGACAAAAAAAAAAAAAACAGTGCTTTGCTTATCATCAAGTTAATAATAATATCCTGAACCCCTCCCCATCAGGCTTGAAATAATCCAAGTCAGAATATGAGGAGGAAAGGCTAATGATAAGAGTGTGAGTAATACACAAAAAATACTGCCTTGGAAGACACAAAGACGAAGCAGATGTGCATTAAGATCTGAGCAAAGAGGGACACTCATACAAATAAAAAGGCCAAGAGAGGCATTGGGGCAAGAAAAACAACTTGGCAAAACAAAATGTCTGCTTTTTTTAGTTCCTTTAGCTCTTCTTACTGTTTACATGTTGGGGACCATGAGGGGTTGCTCCAGGAGGATACTGAGGATTTCAGAAAACACAGATTGAATTTTATGAAGGAATTTAATTCCTATACAGGATTGATATCATTCACTTAAATTTGAGTTTTTATTTGACATTATATACAAATTACTAAAACCTTCCAAATAAAAAGCACAACCCATTTTTACAGCATAGTATGTCTGCTATAAAATCTTCATTTTCTATATTTACTAAGCAATATTTAATATAAAAATAATGATATTTAAAGTCAGAACAGCAAGAAACAATCATAATTCCTTTGCCAGCAATGGGAGATTATCTCTAATTCACATATATATATATATGTGTGTGTATATATATATACACACACATATATATGTACAAAACTCACATTTAACTTTCCATTCTGTTTAACCTATTTTACCCATGCTAACAGAAATCTAGTAGTTTCTTAAGACTTCTCCAAATGCTCATGTCTCAGGAAGGAATCGCTACTTGAAATCCTAGTCATTCATCTGATATTTCTTTAACAAAAAAGTATGAAAAGCATGTAAACCGTACACTTATCTTTTGGATTATGATGTTAAGAACAAATTCATTTAGCATACTATATAAGTCATTGAAATTATATATAAAAGCACCTATAAAACTAAAGTAAGATTCACAGTGCACTATACCTTGGAACACGTATGATTGGAGAATAGAAATATTTAGAATGCAATACAAATATCTCGATCTCGCTCTCAAACACACAAAGTATAACTAAGTTACCATAACTACTTTTCTCACCTAGCTTCTAAAAATGCAGCACAAAACACAAGTTATTGCATATTCAGCATTCCTCTTTACAGGCAGATTTCATCAGCCCATGCTGAAGTATCTCAGAGGAGAAGTCTAACTTGCACTGAGCATGGTCTACGTCAAGGTAACCCGAATACTGGAAGAGAATGAGTGCAGCAGACGTACACTACGAAGGTACATCCAACTCGAACATTTTCTGCATAGTTAAGTCACATCATACACAGAAATCTTGACTTATCCTTTAGCATGCTTTTAGCCCGTGAAGAGCTAAAGCCTAAAGTTATCAATATTTGTGCCCAAACATATTTGTTTGTTCTACAGTGCATTGAATCAAGCAGCACAGCAGCAATAACTGCTGCTAATTAAAGAGACAATGTGTTGGTTCTTAACGTCAACCAATTAGAAGCCAAACTTCTGGTAACTAATTCTAATCTCTTTTGTAGTGAGGGCTGAAAAAGCTAACTCTGTAGGCACAAGAAAGATCACTAAAGTACTCACTTAAGAAGTAGAATGAGAGAAAAGAAAGAGAAAGGAAGAAAGGGAGGAAGGAAAGGCGGGAGGGAGAGAGGGAGGGAAAGAAAGAAAGAAAGAAAAAGAAAAGGAAGGAAGGAAGGAAGGAAGGAAGGAAGGAGGAAGGAAGGAAGGAAGGAAGGAAGGAAGGAAGGAAGGGAAGGAAGGAAAGAAGAAAGGAAGGAAGGGAAGGAAGGGAAGGAAGGAAAGGAAAAGTAGAATGGGACATACACGCTAAAAATGATGGTTCCAGATGACAGGAACGAGTGAAAGTGACTCCAACTCATCAGCACTCCTGTAACCATTAATAGAAACCTGGGATGCGGGCCCGACTATAAATATGGCTCAAGGAGACCCAAGCAGGCAGCTGTATTTCTAAGAACAGTTAAGGGCTTCACCAAACACAATCATTAATGTGTCAGAAAGCAAAGGTCACAGATTAATCACATTAACAAGCTGCTTAACTTTGAGTTCTCCTGCTTAGCACCAAGACAATGACACTTTCATTCATAAATAGAATTTCTCCTTTAAAATCAGTCTTTTACAAGTTAAAGCAAAGTAGTTAATACCAATTCCTTACAATAGCCCTTCATTTAAAAGTTCCATGGAGTTAAGTAAAACCCCATTATATAGGCTATATATATATATATATACACACACATACATCTATAGAATAAGATTTCTATAGTAACATTTAGAAGCAGATATATATTTTGTGGATACCACTTGTAAAAAAAAAGATTTTAAAACTCACATAACAATGTACATGCACACATATCTCAAGCACGCCCCAATGATCACCCTCAGGGAATATTCAATATTCTCCATTAAAGCTCCAATGAGTGTCCAAGTTACAGGTGGTCCTCTGTAAAATGGGCATGGTCAGCCTTATTTGGAGTTAATATATCAAAGGGGTGAAATTCATTCTAGGTGTGAGTGATGGCTGCTACTTAAAAGGTCTGACTCTCCCCAGTGAAATGTTGCACTGGTACTGAGTGAAATACATAACTCTTTCCATTCGACTCCACAATCCAGTGACTTCTGGATGTTAACAGAAAAGCAAGTCACCCTGCTATTACTGTAAACTGGAGCCTAATGGAACATCAGTTTCCACAGATCGACACAGAGATGCAATGTAAACTAATGTCAGTTTTCCATAAATATTTACACAAGTGGAATATGTAAGAGAATTTCACATGAGCATATTCACTGCACAACACTAGACAGTGGGAGGTGGGATGGTAAAGAAATGACCCAAGCAACTGCTGGACCCCAGCTTCCTCCACCCTCTCTGCTGACTCAGGGTGTCCCAGCTGCACACAACGCAGCTCCAAATAATGGCTTCCACGCCACCCCAGCTCCACATTTCTCCAGGGTGTGGACTTTTGATCTCAAAGTCCTTAGGAGTTTACTTTGTATCTGAATTACATATTGTAGATACTGGCTCCAAATAATTCAACAAAACTCCAAATAGGATGATTACAGAGCCCCAGTGAATAGAAGCAGAGAAATGCATAAAATGCCCCTGAAACAGATGCTTGCAGCTCGTGTTCCATCTCAGCTCTGCTCACTCACAGCAAGGCGTTTCAAGTTCCTTCCTAAAGCCTCAGTAAGGAAACTCCTTACAATCACTGTAATGGGAAAATGGAGCATTCTCTTTAACTTGGTTACTTGCTGATGACTTTAACACTCTTTTCTTGATCAGAATACAGAGTAAGACCCACAGTCACACAGAATAAATGCCCTAAAAAAAAGGCAACTTAAAACTTGGTTCCAAATACTGAAAAGGTAAATCTGTATAAAAAGTTCTGTGTTTACAGTGCAAACTTGTGTTTCTTTCTACTTGCTTTCTGCACAGAACATCTCTTCAGACACATTGCCTCCCTGCATTTCTTTAAACACCTGAGAAAGGTAAGGCTAGAGGAGATGCCGCTCACACGCAACCAGTCTCTGCTCAGGGGACTTCTGAGGTACATTTGATGCTATTAAAGGTCCAAGATCTTCATTATAGCATTGTGGTCAAACTTGAAACTCAGAAAGGTTCTGGATGAAAATGGGAACTTGCAATGCCCATTACAAGTCACGGCATGTCCTTCAGCATGTTCTGCCAGAGGGTCCTCACCGGAACAAGGAGAGTCAGAGACGGCATCTGTTAGGAAACAAACACGCACACTCGGTAACTGGGTAAATTCATCACGTACTGCTCCTACCTGCTAGTATAGTGAGCTCTGGGCAGCATTTATGCTTTTCCTTCCGATATTCTGAATTAAACGCACACTTTCCTTTAGTCACTCTCAAATGAATCTCTAAGGTGCTTATTCGACACATACATTCAGAATTTGAACCTCAACTTTTAGGATTCTTGATATTCCTTTGTTTTCAAAACAACAAGGAGAGGGAATAACTTCATCTCTCGTATTTGTATTTTGTGTCTAAACAGAGGCTTTTTGACAGGTTAAAATGAAAGTATTGTACAGTTACAATGAAAACATAAAGATTACAATCAGAGGAAAATAAAGTTGATCAATAGATCAAGCTAAAAAAAATCCTCAAAAGCTCTCTGACATCAGTCTCAGCAATGGTTTTCTGGCAGCTAAAGTCAAAATAAACAAGTGAGATTCTTCTGAGCTAACTCCATTGTAGAAGTTAAAGCATTGATCTTTAAGATCAATTTTGTCTTGCTTAAATTAGAGACATTTAAAAGTGAAGAATATGCTTCTTGTTTCTGTTTTTCTTTTCGTGTATGCTGAGTGCACAGGGTTGAATGCATGTACGCAAGTGCACTGGAGTGTGTGCGCCTGTGGAGGTCTAAGGTGATACTGGAATTACCCTTGATGACTCCTCTCCCTTTTTGTGAGCCTGGGTCTCTGATTAAACCTAGAACATGCCATTAGGACTAGTGTGGCTAGCCAGCTTGCTCTGAATTCCCAGGCTTCACCTTTCAGAGCTACAATCCCAGGCAAGCCACCATACCGCCTGGCATTTTTATGTGATCCAAACTCAGGTTCTTTTGCTTGCAAGGCAAAGGCCTAGATCACTCAGCCATCTCCCTGCCTGCTTCTTATTGTTTAGAATATACTTCAAAGTGACTTATATCAGTATCACTAAAAACAAAACAAAAACTTTCTACATTATTAAGATTAGCTTTTGAAATCGACACAACTGGGGCTGGAGAAATCACACCTTTTTAATAAAGGCTCTTCAGCATGCTAAAAAGTGGATCTTATAGATATAAGATATAGATATAAGAAAGAGGACATTTCCTCTAAAGCTAGTGTTCCCCTTACATGTGTGAGAAGGGTGCATTCTTGTTTCTTTAATACTTTTCTCCACTCTCCCTCCAGCCATAAGCTGTGATTAACAATACACATTCATGGCAGCATGGTTTGCTACTCACAGAGAAATGGTACATTTGAAGGGCAAATAATTTTATCTTAATGATTTCATTCATTTGGGGCAATCTCACAATATACAAAACACATGCATCTCTTTCTGTTTAATTACACATCATCGTGAGCCTACCAGTACAGAATTGACACAAAAATCACAAATAGAAAGTGACTTGCCCGTTTCAAAGTTATCCTGAAGTTTTCGGGGTTGCAGCTTCTTTTCACATTTCTATCAAAACAAAAAACAAAAACAAAACCACAAGCACAGTTAGTTTCACTATTAAAAATCAGGATGCATGTTATCAAACATCTCAGAGCAAAATTAAACCAGAAATCTAATCACCACTCCCATTAAGTTTATTTTATTTTTATTGGATTTATCTGATTACTTATATATACCACATATCTAAATCCAGATATATTACTACCAACACGACAGTGTCTTTTCAGCATTTTTAAATGAAGCCGGATGTAAACATTTCAGATAATTATGTAACTTTAAAATGGAATTATAAAATATATATTCTTTTTCTACTCCACTTACCACAATTTGGAGGTTAAATCTAAGATCTACCACATGCAAGACATGAATAGTTCTATCATGAAACTACCTAGGAAGTCTGCAATTTTAAAATGTAACATAGTATAAACAAAATGTTTTTCCAACAAATACAAAACTAAAACAAATTTTCTGCTGACTTAACAGCAATCTATTGAAAAGATGTGCAATAATGCATTTAGTGTCAACTTCTTGGATGTCTACACTTTTCCACTGTTGTCATTATGACAAATACTGGGGGAAGGGAGCATTCTTTGCATTCCCATTCTAGAGAACTAAGCTAACTAGCAGTTTTCCAGAGTTTCCAATGCATTAAAAAAAAAGCTCACTTAAGGCTGGAAAGATGGCTCAGGGATTAAGACTCTGCCTCAAAGGCAGAAGGCCTGTTTTCAGATCCTGGATCCCAGGGTAAAAATGCCAGCAGCCTGCACTTCCAGCTCTGGAAGACAAAGGCTGGGAAACCCCAGAGCAAAGCAAAAAGGAAGTAGAGGCAATCCAGTATGAGTCCGGAAGTCACCCTTGGGCCTCCACAGGCACACACAATGTCCTCTGATACACACAGACACAAACACACATGTACATACCCATTCACTCACACGTAATAAAAGTAAAAAAACTCTCTTTAAAGGATTATACTAATCAGTAAATCTTATAACGTCCTAATGTACTCAATGATACACAATCAATGTTATCCAGCTTTTCATGTTTGTTGATCTAATAGAAGATGTTAAGATTTGTTTGTAGGTTGCTGCTGCTAACTTCTGAAATGGTGTCTTGGCTGTCTCCCAGGCTGGTCCTGAACATTCCATGTACATCCTTATAGAGTTACACAAGACTTAACACTTTTCATGAGTATCACTCATCTAGCTCGTCTCTTACAAATTGTTCATATGCTTGCTACCATTAACTAACTTCTTTGGAAGTTTCTTAAATCTATTCAAACTTTTCAAGACAAAATCCACAAGAATTTTAAATGGCAGTGAGTTAAATTATATCTTAACTTGGGAAATAGTGTTTGAACACTATTATCATTAGGCATCTATTAGATTAAAAGTATAGGATGAGATGCTGTTGCTGTAAACCAAGATTTTGTTTTGTGGTATTCCCAAAAAACATCTAGAAAAGGAGTAAAGCCACACCAGAAGGTCATGTAGACTGAAGCATTAGAGCTGGTCTCTTTTAAGAATTATGACTGCTTTCTTAGCACCAATCTGAATGCTTTTGAAATTTTCTCTGTCAAATAAATTAATCCATTATCTTTAAATTAAACTTCACTCAGCTTCAGCTTCTCAGTACATAGAATGAAGCTGGATTCTTGGCCATAGTCTCAGTTTCTGATAGAATCCTTGTCTTCTCTGAAACCTCATGAGCCAGGGCTCCACTGTCCATGTTTCTCTAAGCACTTTTCTCCTTAGCCCCATCAAAATGGCCCACTGAGCTCTTTTTCCAACATTCTAGAAACTTTCTTTTGTCCTGGGGAACTGATCGCCTTCAAATTTTAACCACAAACAGTTACAAAGACTTAATAGCCATATTATCAGGTTTACTCCTGCAGCACCTAATCTAAATGCCCACAGTGGACACCAGCATTGTTTAATTTTCTAATCTCTTATTAACTTGAAGGAAAATAAAAACACTGAAGTTCTTCCAAATTTTTAACTTCGCCAAGACAACAAATTACAAAAAGATGATCTCAGTCCAATGGGAATGCTGATTCCTGGTTTAATTTTCTCCCTGAGATGCTGATAAAGCACCTGTCACACAAGCAAAAAGGACTGGCGTTCTAACCCCCAGACCCCTCATTAAATGCTGAAGGGCTGTCATGGCAAGCTTGTGATTCTAACATTGCAAGTTGCAGACTGGGAACCCCCAGGGCAAGCTGGGTAAACACTGGGCTAAATAAGAGACCCAGTTTCAAAAGAAAAATGTATAAAAGCAATTGAGGATGACTTCCAATACCATCTTGAGCCTCCACATGCACACTTACACACACACACACACACACACACACACACACAGTATACAACAGTTGTCTCTATACAACTGACACAGACACATGAGGAAAAAAGATCATGGGGGGCTGTGAATAGAATGGCGGTTATAAAAGTGTTGAGAGTAGGAAGGACAAACAGGAGAGGATGGTCAACAGGTTCTGAGTCACAGTGAGTGAGAACTGAACAAGAGGGCTTGCTGTCCTACTGCATGCTAGACTGACTACAATAACAACATAAAGAACATGAAAAAGGTTGAACATGATTTAACAGTGTGGATTCCCCCCTCCCTGTGTAATGGACTCAAGGTCAGCTGTCAGTGGACTGGGACGTGACATCTCCAGCCTAAGCTTCCCAGTGCCAGGATTCCAAGGCTCTGCAGGCATTTCATTTGATTTAAACATCATGTACTGTACTCTAACTCTTCTGTGTTCAATTATCGACCTAAAATAAACATTAATTTAGGGCCAGCAAGGAGCCTACCACACACGCCTGGCAACTTAAGCTTGACCCTAAGAATCTGTAAAGGAGGAGACAGCCCTCTCTATTGTTGGCTGCCTCCACATTCCGGCCATGGCCCGTTAAGAAACTGCATACGCACATGTGCACGCGCGTGCACACACAGATGAAACTAAAGAACACACACACATGAAATATAGAATGAATAAAAAAAGTATAGTACATTTTTTAAAATAATGGGTTATTTAGAAAAACAGAAAACAGCCTGTTTTGACTATACAATGTTTTAACAACTTTAAAATAAATGTAAATAATCACTAATAGACAAATATTTGAGGTGTACCTGAATGAAGGCTACAAACTTATAATTAAGAATGGCCAAAAATTTAAAAAAAGGGAAGGAAAAACATCAATGGTCAAGATAGCCAATAACCTATAGGTAGGAAGACAGTATATCAAACTGCTCTGTAGATAGCTGTTATTGTACCCATAAAGTGGGTACTTACAGTAGAAACCTTTGGGTCTAAAGCTGGATGAGTGAAGGGAAATGCATTTATCAGTGGGGTGGTGACCTGAAGAGAAGTAACTTGTTATACTACAGAGGCCTGAGGCGCCACCCCGCCCTCTGCCCTCTCCCCCCTGCCCTTCTCCCTCTCTGCCAGGAATACCCAGGAATAGACAAGCCAGGGTGAATCCTGGGATCCATAGAAACATACAGGCAGAAGGGTTAGAAGGGAGTGGGAGAGAATGGTGAAGGGAAAGGAGGGACTGGAAGAGAGGAGGGAGAAGGGAAGCTGGGATGAATACTCAATATGCTTGTAAAAGCAGGGGGAAAAAAAAAAAAGAATGACCAAAGAGATTTTTGGTTCATGAATACAAAAGTACAAAGTTTATTTCTTTTTTTTTTTTAATTTTTTTTATTTCCACTCATACAAACCTAACAGGTACACCGTTCCAACGTTTATTTCCATAAAAATCCTATCATGGACTGGGGAGACCTCAAGGGTAAAGGCACCTGTGTGCAATTCAATCCCCAGAGCCCACATGCTGCACATGAGCACCAACTCTGAAAAGCTGTCCGGCCTCCATCAGCTGCCAGATGTCCTCTTCAACCTCTGCCCTCTCCTCTCTCAAATATTTTTAAAATAAAAAAGGACTCAAATTCTGACAGTTTTAAGAAAATCATCAAAGTCAATGAAAGGAGCATGCAGGCCCTTGCTCCCCCATTTAAAGGCAACAACCTAAAGTGAGTTCATGACTTACCATCAAGAGATTCTGCTGCTTTGCTGGCTGACTATGGGCGCCGTTTGCTCTTTTCTTCTGATTAGGTGAGTCTTGATACTGTTTTCTACCATTTCCTCTCATATTTTGATTCTGTTTGTCAATAAAAATAAATGTAAACCTATAGTATTACACAAAATATACCTATGAATATATTTCTAGCAGCTTGAATCAAATGCAGTTACACCATTGCATTTACTCATAAAGATTGTGCATTACAAAAGCACCAGAGGCCTTTCCACACCTCTAGCCCATTTCTACATGGAGATTCTTTATAATGTATAAAAAGGGACAGAGGCTGCAGTTGGATGGCAAAGCTCAGTATCATTAAGGCCCTGGTCTCCATCACAAAATAGATAAAACTAAAGGGAACCAGGCAGATGCACAACCAGCTCGAAGACCCCACATGACTATCTGAGAATCTCTGAAAAGAAGCTGGGGCGCACCAGCCACAGTGTTTATAGCAGAAAATAAGCTGTATACAATCAATTATTATCACAAAAATAGACTTTAAATTATTAACAAACACTAACAAGAGAACAATCTTTTACAAACTAGTAAAAACTGACCTTAAGTGGGCCATTATCTGACATAAAATTTAAACAAAGCTTAACATGAGTTTAAATTAAAATTCAATCCTTCCAAACATTAATTTCTACTATACTTCTTGGAAAGATTTAGCTGTTGAAAAGTACTGGCAACAATACTGTAATTAACTTACTTTTAAAAATAGATATAAACACCTATGAAAACATAAGGCACTTGGTAAAATAACTGGGAAACAATAACTTAAATGATGGGTGGACAAAATTCCAAAAACCCACATCACTACACACCTCTTCTTCAGTAGCATTCTTCTCTTTTCTGTACTAATTTTCACTGCCAGTGCTCTTTAAGTGGCTAATGCAGTGATATTAGACATGATGTAATTCAGCACCACCATTACCACTTGCCAAACCAGTAGGGTTTTGGTCATTGTTTCTGCTTTGCTTTGTTTTGTGGTACTAGGCATTTAAGTCAAGGTTTCTGCATAAGAGGCAAGTGCTGTGCTAGGACATTCCAAACCCATATTCCAAATATTTTAAATCATTCAAAGTAGAAACCAATATTTACTGCCCCCCCCCCAGTTTCAACCTCCAGCCACAATCATTGTAACTTCTGTCTTTATGAATTCACCTACTGTGGCAACTCACATAAATGTAGAATGAGACCATATTTGTCTTTTTATGCCTGCCTTATTTAACTCAATAAAATGTCTTCAACACTCTTCGGTATTGTAGGCTGAGCAGTCCACTGCATGCACACATCACATATGCTTACATCTGTTCGCCTACCACCAAAAGTCAGATGCTGTTAGCACCTTTTGGGAATTGTGAACGATACTGTTGATTAACTCTGGAATGAAACTGCTTTCCAGCCACTGCATATCTACTTATGAGTAAATTTCTGAGAGTGACAAATGTACATTTAGCTTAATGAGAAACTATCAAACTGTCTCCCCTAAGGGCTGTACACCTTTTTACACGCCCACCAGCGATGCACACAAGCTCATTATATCCTCAAGGACACTAGTTACTGCTTCTGTTGGATTTTTACTAAGGTCATCCTAGTGCACAATAGATTTTTGTTTCCTTAACAAGAAATGATGCTGAAGTTCTTTCACTGGCCTCCCAAATAATCTTTTGACAAGTATTTATTCAAGTGTTTTTTCCCTTTATAAAAAGGGTTCAGCTTTTTAAAAAAAAATTTTATGTGTGGTTATTGCTATTGAATTGCAAGAATTTTCCAAAATATATTCTGCATATTAATCCCTTATCAAAAATGTTTTCTCTCCTTTCATAATTTGTCTTTTTTTATTTGTCTTTAGAACAGAAAAACATTTCAGTTTTTGACAGAGTACTTTTTTTAAAAAAGAGAAATACCCAATGGATGGCTAAAAAAAGAATACAAAAACTACAACAAAAATTCCAAGAATCAGTACGGATGTGGATCAATTATAACTTGTATTATTCTGCTGGAGATACAAGTTATTTGAGAATAGTTTCCAATGTACTCAAAAACAAAGGCAACAAACTGGAAACCTCCAAAATGTTCACTAAGTGTACAATGGATACACACTGTGATATAAACACACACTACAATGACACAATAGTAAAAATGGGATTTTATAATACACTTCTTTTCACCTAAAAAAGAGAAAAAAGCCAATAGAACCCATTAGTCTTAAGTTGGAAATCATTTTCCTAAATGTTTTGTTTTGAAATGAACCTGCCACTAACAGTATACATATCACACAGGTGTAGATCCTAATATTTAGGACACTGAATATACATCAAAGCTATTTAGAACACTGATTCTCAGATCAGCCTCAAATCCAAGTCAGGAAAACTGAAGCATCTGCCAAACAACTCAGAGCTGGAGCAATTGTTAATACAGATTCCTCAACTGGGATGATTTCAAAGCCAAATGATCCCAATTCCTGAAAACCTTTTTAAAGGTTTTTTTTTTTAATTTATTCAATTGTGCGTGTGTGCACTTGTGTGTGTGTGTGCGTGTGTGCGTGTAGAACCACAGAAGAATTCGTGAACCACCACGGACCTCCTCCACCTCCTCCTTGTTTACTCTGCCCCTGGATTCACAGGCTCCGCCCTACCAGGACCAGAACGCAGGATGCCCCCCCCCATCCCCCGCTTCCACCCTGCACTTCAGCCCTCCATCTATACCTGGGGTCTAGGATCCAAACTCAGGATCCTTGCAGGCGGAAGGTTTTTTAAACTTTGTGTGTGTGTGTGTGTGTGTGTGTGTGTGTGTGTGTGTGTGTGTGTGTGTGTATGAGCGCGCACGTGTCAGGGGGCACTGCATGTCCCTTGGAGAACCAAGGGTGACTTCAGGAACCATCCTGGATTGATTCTACCTCCTTTTGCCTCATTCTAGGATTTCCCAGGCTCCTCCCACTAGGGCCAGAAATGCAGGCCACCAGGTGGGGTGGGACCTTGGATGCAAACTTAGGATCTTCTGCTTCTGAGGCAGTCGTAACTCCTGAACCATCTCTCAAACCCTGAAAATTTATTTTTCATTTTATTATTTATGATAAAGTGAGGGGGTGCGGGAAAGAGAAAAAGAAGTATATACATACATTCCGCGGTACACAGATGTAAGTCAGAGGGCACCTCTACTTCTACCATGTGGGCTTCCTGAGATTGAATGCGGCCTCCAGGTGTACAGCAAGCACCTTACCCACTGCCCGCCCCATTTCTGAACGTTTTTCAATGTGTAGCTCACCTTTGCTTTCAGAAGGTCAGACGCTTCAGAGTGGCTGTTGTGTGGCTTCTGCTGTAGTGGCTGCCGGTGCTTTCCCCACTGGTCACCAGGAGAACCTTCTGGAAACAGCTGCTGGCTGTGGCGGAGTTTTGTTCGACTATACCAAAATTTAAAAGGGAAGAGGGGAAAAGACAGTTTTCACTCAATTATGTGAACATTTCTCAGCAGAATATTCTGCCTTCTTAGCCACTGTCCCTCCTCTCACCAGAGTGCAGGGTTCCACAGAGTGGAGAATCTCATCAGTTGTGACTTGACAGGTGACTAGGGTCCAGCAATGTTTCTCGAATCGATAGTCATTATGTTTTCATCCCAGGACTTTCTGAATTATTCATACCATCCCCTCCTCCCTCCTCGTACGTGTCTGTACTCTTTAGAACCTAGAGGTCCTGCAGAGGTGCCATGCACTTTATCTCTGTCAATGAAGACCTGAGCCAGCTGTATCCAGAGCAGTTTCTTAAATGAGGTGAGTGCAAACAACCTGGCAACAGAAGCTTCTAGATGTACCGCAACCAAAACCAATCCAAATCAAACGCAAAGCAGATGCAAGTGTCTTTGCTATACCACACAACTTCACCAAAGCTACCCTCAGCATTCAGCATGCGCCCCCTGCACCATGCCTGCCATCCAGCTGGACACGGCAGGAAGCTGCCTGAATGAAGCACCTCGAGGTGTCACGAACAGCAGAGTTTTTACTACTATCTATGGCCTTCTACTCATGAAAACACCGTGTACAGAAAACAAAGATTAAGTATTTCCCTATCATCATCCCTCAGCTGTTACATATATCCAATTAGTTATCTTTCAAAATGTGTGAGAATATTTGATTCTAAAAATGATTCCTTGAATTGCTGACTTTAAAAATCATCAAATGGTTTGGGCTGGGAATTACGACAGAATCTCTAACTATTTGTGAAATGGCCCTAGGCATATTTCCACCATTTTGTACTACGTATTTATGAACAGTGGTTTTTAGCATGGATGATAACATAAAAATTAAAACATTGATCAACTTTGAAAAACACTAAAAATGCTCTGTCCCGCAGTATAAATACTTGGGTTTATTTCTCACATAAAAATAAACATATTCATCCCTTTCATTTCAATAAATAGTAAAAGTACATGGATACCAACAAGTTTTAAACTTATTTGTTTATGATTTATTTATTAGTAAATATTGAACCTGTATGCCTATTTTATATACCTATATGCTTGGGGGATCATAAAAGAATTTCTTAGACAAAAAGGTGTCAGGAGTAAATGGGAAATTTTTAAGAAGCCCTGCCCTAAAACAATGTCAAGACACAGGACAATAGAGGAGCAAGCTACACAATTTAGATCCAATTTCGAATTTCTTTTTTTTTTTAATGTGTGTGAGTGTATGTGTGCATGTGTGTGGTTAAATATGTGTGTATGTGTGTGAAGAGGGCACTGTGTCTATGGAGGCCCAAGAATGACATTAGGCATCATTCTGGATTGCTTTACCTCCTTTTTGCTTTGCTCTGGGGTTTCCCAGAGCCAAAGTACTGGCCTCGGCCATTTATACTTGGTATTATTATGTGGGATCCAGAATCTGAACTTGGGTCCTTCTGCTTATGAAGCAGTGTTAACCCTGAGCCATCTCTTCAGCTCCAAGATCTTGAATTCTTTTGCAAAAAAACCGTTCATGCAGTATCAAGTACATAAACACGACCAAGCCAAAGTACCAAAGCGCACACACAGGAAGCCATTTCAGAACATTTACAGAATCCCTCCAACAAAATGGTGGTATTTCCTCCAACATATCACAAACTGCACATTTGAAATCAACACACTTCTATGGGAACCTGAACCAAGACTAGATTTCTGCATACCCATCTAAAAAGAACACAAACAAAACATGACTACAAGGTTCTGGAATTATATCAGACCCTGGTGGACAAATTTTTTCCCCTAACTTCTCAGTAGAATCTTTGTTTTTTGTTTAATTTTTAATCTTGGTTATGCTCCTGTCTTATTTCTGCCAACCAGTACATTTATTCCATTAGATATCTTGGTAAAAGTAACTACAAATCTGAAAAGCAGAAATAATTATTAAAAGCATTTAGTTCCAGCATTTTTTTCTCATAAAAACCCAACAAAAAGGAAGTATTCTTACTTTAAAAATACTAACTCTTTTTAAGTTGTAGTTCTACATTAGAAATAAATTTAACAAATGCAAAAATCCACTTTGCAGCTGACAAAGGCAAGGGACAGCAGCATTATAAGGACACATGCAAACTGGACAGGGTGACTTGTGCGTCTGCTCTGCGTTCCTAGTCAGCCGATGTTCTCTGTAGTTCATACCCGTGAAAGAATTACTCCTCAAAGCACACAGCTGGTGCTGAGGACGTAAAATAGTTTGGGGCTAGAGAGACAGCTCGGTCAATAAAGTGTCCGTGGTGTTTGTAACCCCAGCAATGGGAGACAGGACAATCCCTGGGGCTCGCTGGGCAGCTAGCCCAGCTTACTTGACAAACTCCAGATCACTGGCAGACCTTGTCTCAAAAAGCAAGAAGGGGGCCGATGAGACGGCACCAAGATTCTACTAACTGTTTTGCTGGACAAGCCTGCTGGCGACCTGCTTTCAGATTTTATTTTATTCTGAATTTAATTCCCAGAAGCCACAAAAGTCAGGTGCTCCTATCTATGAGTCCAGCACTCAGGCCAGAAGGAGGCAGCAGAACTGTCTGGGGTCCTACTGGACAGCTAGTCCAGAGCACACAGACTGCCAAAAAGAAGGGATAAACTATCTCAACAAGGTTGCAGAAAACCTACCCTTCAAAGTTATCCTCAGACCTTCACACACACGCTGTAGCACATGTGTGACCACATACACACTAAATAAATGACTGAGGAAAAAACTAAACAAGACGAACAAACAATGCTTGAGGAATGACACCCAAACTTGACCGCTGACATCCACATATACACATGCACCCAAACACACAGTGTTACTTCAATAAACTATTCATCAGAATCTCTCACTTCTACTACACAACGGAGATGGTAATCTCCATCCGACTGTCTCTGAAAACACTGTATCACTGAAGAAGAACATTAGATACTGCACAGACATTTTTTTTCTTTTCCTGGTACTCTATTTAAAAAGGTGGCATCCTCGAGTGCACTGTTTTAAAGTGTGCCTGAAGCTCCTTTCTCACTCTAATTAAGCCTTTTTATTTTATCAAAACCCCTTTAAAAGGTGGTCTTACTATGAGGTCAGAAACACAACAGGGGGCTTAAAAATAATCTTAACCTCTTAATATCAGAAGCAGAAAATACTATACAAAAAGCTACCAGAAAGTATGTAATTCAAGAACCCATTTCCTCACCTCAGTTTTTCCACAGTGGGTTTAGCTGGTGTGCTACCTGCTGATGAAAATCCATTGTCACTGTCTGAAGAATCTCCAAATCTTCGAGACAACCAGTCCCTTAATGGCCTATGGAAACATCAAAAGTTCACTTTAAAAATCTGAAATATCAAAGACACAAAGTCTAGCTTTATATTTTAAGAAATATGAACATACCTGATAAAGGGAATAGCCATAAAAAATTTGTTAGGTGCCAAACCAAGCTTGGATTTGGGGGTCATATCATTTCTATGGCAGGGCAATTTCTCAATGGAGAACCACTCAATATTCTAAAACACAAGACAAGTTGTTTTAATTAATTACCATCTAAGTGTTTCAAGAGGACTTCCTCACTCCATCCAATTGAAATGCTATCCAGCAGCCCACACAAGCTCTCAACTCTTACATACCCGAATTTCTCTTCTGGTTTTTGGGTTAAACTTTGTGTCTTTTGGAATCCCTGGAATGATGTACAAACGAGCAAGCTGGTCATTGATTCGAAGTTCAATGTAATCATCCTTACAAATATAGTCTTTGATATCAAAACCAGTTTCTTCAAAGACCTGGGAATAAATGTGAATGAACTGTTTGAATTTAACTGACAGAACAATAGTTCATTACAATTTATTTCAAAGACAACGATTCACAAATATCCAGACAGTTAAAGACTTGAAAACCCTTATTATACATGTCAACTATCAAACTTCGCCTCTGATGAGCAACCTCTGTCAAGCCTGTTTTATTTAGGCAGATGAAGAACATGAAGGCAGATATTGGAACACATCCGTGCTTCTCCATCTGAACAATAAATGGAATAGATGTCATAAGGATTGATAAGGCATTGACACCTAACCTTTTCCTTAATCAGTGAAGTCACGCTTGCTTTACAAGGCTTCTGTTTAAAATATAGTACCATCAGTCTATTCAGCCTTAAAATTCTTCTGCTAATTTGAACATAATCTCTAAAACCTGAGGCTGTTGCATTCTTGGGCCAGGACCTCTAAGGGTCTTTGATGACAAGGTGTCTCCTTTTCACTCCAGGTCTAACACCTCCTCTTCACTAACCAGGGGACAAAAGGCCTGTAAACACAGACTGGGGCTGTGTTTCTCACAGTTTCCTGTTCTTTTCTCTCTGTCCTCTGACTGAGCCACAATACATTCTTTCCAGAATCTTCACTACTCCTGGGCTGCAGGCTCTGGGGTCCCATGTTAAGCCTCTCTGCACCACCTCTAACACTCTAAGGCACACTAAATGGTTTGCTCTTAATTTTAAGAACTAGGTAAATATTCTCACTGATCTTTAGAAAAGAATTGGAAATTACAAATTTGGGTGAAATTTCAATTTCAGTTCTATTATTTCACAGACAAAAATTCAGAGAAGAGGAGACATTATTTGCTACTTACTACTTCTGCAAATGACAAACTGGGGACAAAAATAAACATGTAATATTGAGGAAAAACAAAAAGTTGTTTTTGGGCCACCAAGCCAAGGGACTAGCATGCAGACTGACGACCTGAGTCAACCCCAGAGCTACACAGCAGAAGAGAACCACTTCTGAAAGCTGTCCTCTGACCCCAATACCTATACCTGCTCTCACTCTCTCCTCTCAGTTAAAAAAAATATAAAACTATAAAAGTCCCATACTCTACTCTCTGCATCTATAACCGACAACATAGATATATACAGACTGATTCCACTGTAGATAGAGTCAACTGCTGATCTTCAAACTTCTCAAAACAATTTATCTTCCTAGAAGAGAATTCTAAAAACTCAGTGACAGAGGTTTCATGGCTTCAATTAACATCTGTATACTTGAGATAATTAATTTATTAATCGTTTGAATCATGTAGACTTCATTTCATGACTCATACACATTATCTGAGAACTTCCACTAAAGCAACCAACCAGAGGCACACATGTGTGTCCACATACAATGCCCCAGTAAACTAACAAACATGTTTTGAAATTGGGCATAATGGTGAGTACCCATAACCCCAGCACTCAGAAGGCAGTAGAAGGAGGCGCCCCAAGCCAGCCTGGGCAATGGAAGCTGCATCAGGTCAGTCACACACACACGCAAATAAATAAATATAAGACATCTATATACACTTCAATGAGCTAAGTTTACTCAGTTATCTTGGCTGCTTCTCTATGTTTCTTTATTCTTAGTTGAACCGAATAAGCAAACAAGCAAATGATTTTAAAATACATCAACAAGTCTGTCTCAGATACCTTTCTCACTTAGTGGCTAACAGTACCTGGGAAAAAGTGGTATAAAAAAAAATGACAGGGAGCACTGGAAGTAACAGAAACAGCTTCAAGGCTTACACACATTCAGAAAAAAAAAAAAAAAAAAAAAAAAAAAAGGAAGGGGCCCAGGGAATGCTTTAATTTTAACTAAAAACATCTTGGAAACTAGCAGACACACCATACCTAAAGAACAACCCACTGAAAACAAACACAGCTGCTCTCGGCTGCTTCGTGAGATGTCACCAACTGACCTCAGATCCCGGGAAAGCTGACTGAGGAGTGTCACTGCAGCCAGATGGCCTTTTTTCAAGCTAGTTAGTCTCCCAGACCATCCATTCTTCCACACAGAGCCATTTAAAATCATTATTTGTGGGCTGAGGAAGTGGCACAGGGATTTAAGTCCTTGCCTTATCAAAAAAAGGACTTAGTTCAGATCCTGAAGATCTCACATTTAAAAAAAAAAAAAAGGCAGATGGAAATGGCAATGGCTTTCAATCCCTGTCCTGGTAGGAGGAGCCTGGCCAAAAGGAAGTAGAGCAACCCAGGGCGATTCCTATGTCTTTACAGATACACATACTCAAGGGTCCACTTACACACACACACACACACACACACACACACACACACACGTGAAAAAAAAAGAAATCATTATCTGTTCTCTTGGTCTATTTGTCTACTGTAAAGATCATCTATATTAACTATTATCCCCTCAAAACTTACTTATATTTCTCAACACCACCACCCTTTGCCTATGAAGGTAAGCACAGAAGCATTTAAACCTTGGTCGGTATTAGTTTCTTTTCTCTTTGTGACAAGGAAAGGATGTACTTGGGCTGACAGTTAAAAGGGAGTCCACCATGAGACCAGAATGGCGGCTGGCACGTTAGGCAGGAAGCAGGAGCAATGAATGCTGGGGCTCAGTTTTCCATTTTTATTTATTCCAGGACTCGATCCAGTGGTTGGTGCCACTAACATGCACACTAAAACTCCTCAGACTTCTCCCAAAACAGAGAAACAGGAAAAGCTGTTCCTCATTAATGGCCTAAATGTTTCTTAATCCAATCCAGTTGACAATGGAAATTAACCATCACAGTGTTATTACTCGCTCACCATTCTCCTCAGATAGCCTCCAAACAAATGAATTAAGCGGTGCATATTTTTTCTTTTGTAAATTGTACATTAGTGCATTCAATTAAAATTTCAGCAAGCAGTGGATTTTCCCTTCATTCTTATGAAAACAAGACATAATCTCTCAGTTGTAGGAGTTATGTAGACAAGACTTGCCTCCATAATTAGGTATTCACTCTCTTCACTTACCAAGAAACTTTAATGATCATTCCTCCTGTAAGTCCAATCCTATACTATAATATACAGTTTTCTTGGTATGTGGAATACTATCAATTTCTAAATGGTATTACAGATAGAAATCCCCATCTAGACCTCTCGTTGTTGAAAGGACTTACTTGGTAATCACAATGACCAGAAAACAGATTCCAGCACTCAAGTAACAAGCTGAGCATAATGCCAGCTCCAAAGAGGACGAGGGCAGGAAGAACTCGGTGCTTCCTGGCTTTTAGCTTGGAAGAGAAGCAAAGGAACACAACTCCTTCTATTATTATAGAAACTGATATCCAAAAAACCAACAGGTACAGTAAGACAATGAAATCCTCTGCTGTTCATTTTCATCCTCTAAGCTTCCAAGAAATAAAAACAAGAGATTTCACTGACAAATTCCATCAATTAAATGAAGTCGCTACATTACTACTAAATGAAAATAAGTGACACCATGAAATGTTGACTCCACAAATAAATTGTGTAGTATCATCTGTCCTCAAGAGCAACGGGTTACAAAAATACTCCTAGATTATTCCAACATCTGCCTTCAACAAAAATCTAGGAAACCTTTCATGGTTTTGTCCTCTATCTCCCTTTTCTGGATAAAAATCATCAGAAATAATTCAAACAACAAAGGTAAGATAAAAGTTGATTAGAAGACTGGGAATTTCTAAATCACACTGCCTTTCGCTTTCCAAAGACAATTGGCTACTCAGATCCCCATGCCACGGCTCTGCAGCCTTGGCAACCACATGATGGAGACAGTAGTAAACTATGCAACTGCGCCGCAGCTGTCAAAACACTTGTGGCCGGCCATAAGGCTGATGAGACTTAAGAAGACAGAGAAACTGCAGCAGCCAAGGTAGCGAATACATCTGCAGCATGTGGGAAGCTGAGCTGAAGACCATGAGGCTCTTGATACGCCGTTAGTCTGTGTCCCTCCTCCTTCCCCGTTTAAAAAAAATGAAAACAAGATAGCAGTCTAGGTATAACCAATAACCAAAAATTATGGCAAAACTGCTCCATGTTAATCACATGAAAATTAAAAAGAAAAAAGGAAATAATGGTAAGCTATCCCAAAAAATAAGGGTCTGGTTTTATCATCTAAGACAGAACTGGTGGTTTCCTTTCAAACTACACTGCTTCTTTTACACTGGAGCGCCACCGAGTGGCAGAAGGACATACTGCACTTCTAGAAGTTCTAGTTGAATACATTCATTACTCAAAAGTGACAACTACAGAACTTAAAAAAAAAGAAAAAAAAATTCCAAGCCCATGACCATGTTTGGAGAGAGGGGTGCATGGAGGTTACAGAGGTTAAACAAGGTCCTAACAGTATGGCTCTATCTTCTGCAGCAAGAGGAGACACCAGCAGCTTCTGAACACGCTGAACACATACACCCCGGAAAGGCCTTCCCAATGCCGCGATCACAGGAGCACACTCCTGGCTGGCAGAGTGTGCTGGGACTCCAAGCTCAGGTCCACATGCTTGTGTGACATGCATTTTACACATACTCCCCAGCACCCACATCAGCACTTCTCGAGAATTTTCATTTTATTCCCACTAATAGTTGCATCCAAATTTTTTAGGTCAATAAATAGCACTGCAGGAAAACACTAAGGCAATAAATTCATGACACTATCTCAAAAACATTTCAAAACAAAATCACTACTTCCCTACATTTTTCTCCACAATGATGCTGCTTCTGGCATCTTGAAATCTTGATTCTCCTTAATAAATTAATTTTTGAGCTGGAGAGATGGCTCAGGGGTTAAGACTGTGCCTTGCAAGCAGAAGGACCTGAGTTTGGATCACAGGTCTGAAATAAAAACACCAGGCAGAAACAGTGGTACCCTGCACTTCTATCCCTGAAGGTCAGAGCCTGGGATGATTCCCAAAGTCACCCGTGGTTCTTGTCATAGTTAGGTACAGAGGTCAACTTGATGGTTGAGGGTTTGAGATCTGGGCACATTTGTGGATTAGTAAAGCCCAGAGCAAACCTGCAGAAGACTGTCTAATTGATGGGGAAAGCCCACCCCATGGTAGGTGGAACTAGGCCCTGGACAGGTGAATAATACAGAGAGCTGGTTGGAGAAGTTGGCATCCTTCTGTACACTTGGCCAGACATGCTAGGCCAGCCTGGCAAGTAAGGATCGTCCCTCTCTCAGCCATTATGTGAAGATGGTGTGGCCAGTTCTCTCATCCCTGATATTGGTGTGAGCGCTCCTGTCAAGCTGGAATAAGAACTGTAACAAGACTATCGTAGGAGAATAAACCCCTTTTTCCCTTAAGCAGTTGTCAGATTTTATCAGCAACCATGCAGAATAAATGAACAGCCCTCTACAGAGACACAATGCTCTCTGACACATACATACACGTAAAATAATATGGCTTAAAAATACTCTTTAAAAAATTAATTTTCACAGCAGTTAAATGACTTGCCTAAGTATCCAGGTAACTCTATAAACACAGCCTAAACTACTAGAAAATCTATATTCCTCAAACCTCAAGTACAATGTAGTACAATATAAAAACTAAACACAGTATACAGGAACTAGTCTAGCTAAAGCCAAGTAAGTGGTAAGGACAATTGCTGATACAGATCAAAGACTTCTGCAGACTAGGGCTATAAAACAGCTCCAAGTAAGGATGAATGCTTCCATTCTGAATTTCATTTCACAGATGAGAAACTCACTCCCTCTGTTCCACACTAACTGGCATCAGAACACCAGAGGAAAAGAATGTGATCAAAGCTTAGAAACTGGACTGTTTCCCACAGGCCCACGTTTTGACATTTGACCTCTTGCTCAGTGCTAGCTGAAAGGTTGCAGGGCCCTGACAATTCTACCAGCCCCCGACTCCAGGCCCGTGCTCTGCTTGAGGGCTTCCCACCATGTGAACAGGCACTGCCACTGATGCCAGGAGCGGAGTTGCCCCACTACATCTGCCCCGCACAATGCATGCAATACCGTGACAGCATGAGCCAAAGCAAAGTCTCCTCTGACAGTGTTTTTTCCAGGTATTTTGGCACAACAATCACGAATTGAATGTGGGTTGCTCACAGGCTCATGTGTTTGTGTATCGGCTGGTGTTAATGCTTAGGAAGATCATGGTACCTTTAAGAGGCAGAGAACCTTGCTGGAAGAAGGAATGTCACAGGTATGGTGGCCTAGCCATACTTCCTTTTAATTTGCTTTTGTTCTCTCTGCCTCTGATGGCAGCAATGACCTTAACCAAGCTCCTGCTTCTTTCTGCCTCCAGCCACGCCTTCTGATATGAGATTCCTGCCATAATGAGCTGGATCTCCCCTCTGGAACCATAAGCCAAGTAAATCTCCCTTTTTTCCTTGAGTCTGAGTATTGTCTCACAGCAATACAAAGAGTAACTTCAACACTTAAAAATAATAGAGAAATGTACCCATCTAGGTTTGAACAGGAAGAAAGAGAAGTCATTTCAAGTAGGGATAGTTTCTATGAAATTTTAAAGCTTCAGAAACAGTTAAAATCAAAGGACACAGAAAAACTCTTTTATAAATGGCTAAGTGGGGACAGGAGAGTATAATTTAAATACTTAAAGAATTAAACTTTATCTTATTAGTAAGTAAAAAGAGTGGGTTCTGAGAAAAAAATCTTGGGAAAAAAAAAAAGCCCAAATCATGCACTGTCTCAAGCAAGGACTGAACCAGAGGTGGTTGTCTCCTAATCTCCACACATGCAGTGGGGCAAGCAAAAGCTTACACTCAGACACAAGAATACATTCATCCACACACTGCATAAGTAAGTTCTTGAAAGTAGATGGCTATGTCTTAAATCACACGGTCAAGCTCTTGAAAAAGGATGGGCCAAAAGAGTTATGTCTATATCTGCTTAAAGGAAACTTGAACCCTAACAATCACAAGTAGTAGAGGGGAAGCGACTCACCTCTCTAGCAGCACAGTCATGAGGAGCTTCCTCTTTATTTACTTTTCCTTTCGGAAATCCCCAGCCTGATTTTGCCAAGTACCCCTGAACCAGCAGTACCTACAAAATAAGCAGATAAAAATCAAACCTGTTTCCCCTTCCCAGGTGCTCCTGCTTTTCTCTGTATTTCCAGTAATGATTAATCACTAATAATTTTATGGAGCAAATGGCCTAAATATCTCCCAAGAATATAAATATACTACTAGTATAAAGAAATGTGTTCTGCCCATATAAAAAATATTTTTTCAACAATAAGTGACAATTCTTTATATAAACCATAACCATACCTACAAAATGTTAAGATCTAAAATGCAGGCAAAATATACAAAATGTACTCTTCAACATGAGAAATTGAAATTTAAAGTGTTAATTTAGAACAGTACAGAGAAAATTTAATAGGATAAAAATTAACAATTGATCATCACTTCACTGAACATTTTTTTTATTACACTCACATTTTCAAGTGTCTCATCAAGAATAATTGCACCATATGTTGGCACTCCCATCTTATATTCCTTCCATTCATCCAAAACTTTTTCCACATCTTCGCCTTGTGGCAGCAAAAATGGACAATGACTGAAGAGTATCAATAATGTTAAGGAAACTTCTTTCTCCCTTCAGAAGCCACTCAAATTCTCACCTTCCTAAGCGTAACTTTCTGTTTTCAACATTCTACTTCCTCTGAACAAATTGCTATTAATATCTACAATAGTGTAGATGTAAATCAAGCTAAGTACTAGACAGAGTTCTGCATCACAAAGTTAACCAGAAACTATGAACGGTTCAACTATTTCTCATTAAATGAGTGAAATTTGTATTACAGTTTGAATAAGTAATACCAAGAAACAGAAGTTAAATATATTTTGCTAAAAGAAACCATCAGGAACAAAACAAAAATGCTTAACTCTGGGAAGCAGAATGTGAGAGAAAAGAACTTCTATACTACTGGCATTCGTTACCATTTAAATGCATCTATCTCATACTAATAACATTATAAAAATGAAGCTTGTAAAAATTGATTGCACATAAAGGAAAGCTTGGATATTAAGGAAAACTCTATTCGTGTCCTAAGAAACCTGGAACGTTATGTACAAAATAGAAGGGTATAAAAAACAAGGGAAGTTGCTTTGCCCTCAGCGGCCCCATCACTGAGATGAAAGATATGAAAAAGATCATCACTTACACAATGTTTTTCAAACTAAAAATCAATTTTAAGGGTTCTCAAGTCCTCTGTAAAAGCCTGTCTATTCTGTTTTTATTTTTATGTAGAGTGCACTTTCAGTAATCCACAATGACCACATGAATAAAACACTATTACTTGACTTCAGAAACTACATTGATACCAGAACTATTTTAATTGTTATGTGCTATTAAAAAACAGAAAAACACCTGCCATGGTTTGAAATGTGAGTTGTCCCCTTGCCCAGGGCTCACGTGTTTGAATCCTTAGTTGTTTGGAAAGATCATGGCACCTTTAGAAGGTAGAGCCTTGCTGGAGGAAGGCAGTCACAGGGGTGGGACTTGAGGTGGATCAGCACCATCTTACTCTCTGGGAGAGGTCTGCTCTTGCAGCTGCCAGTTTTGCAGTTTTGCAGTTTTCAGACTCACAGATGGACACTGACGCTGGCCACCTTCCACTTCTGCCAGCCAGTCATGCTTCCTGCCATGAAGGCATGGCTCCCTCTGGAGCTGTAAGCTGAAGCAATCTCTCTTTTCTCTCTTAAGTTGTTTGTGTTTGAGTATTGTCTCACAGAAACAGAAAGAGTAACTGGTACAAAATCTAATATGGAAATGAAGCATTACAGTCAAATGAAATCTCAACATAAAATTTCACAGCAGACAGCATAAAAAGAAAGCAGTAAAAGACTGGTAGTACATGTGAACTCAGAACCTTTAAATCAGCACTACAATTAAATGGGAGACAAGTTTGGCAAAGCAAATAAAAAAAGTCTGGATTTACATGTTCAACGAAATTCTTTGTAGGCTGGCAAAATAGCTCAGTGGGTAACACACAAAAACCCTTTCCCTCTAACTTGCTTGAGTTTGAGTACTATCTCAGTAGAATGAAAAGTGACGATAGCCTTTTAATTATCTTCCCTGAACATGGTCTTTCAATCTCTTAATATTGTCAACTATTTTGCCACACTACAAATCTGAAAAGCAAATCCAGGATATCTGTCTACAACACTGCCAAGTGCTCATTAACATAAAGTCACAAGACAACATAGGTTTATAGGAGACTGAATAGAAGCACAGGTAAAGGTCCAACTTATGGAAGGATGCACGGCAAGTTAAATGAGGTGAAGATGCCGACCCAAAGCACGTGGCTTCAAAACTCAGATCATTTCTTCTAAAAAAGTCTTTCATCTAGCCTCAAAATTTTTAAACTTTATTTATTCTGTGCATGTGTGTGTGTATCAGAAGACACTCTGTGTCCCTGTGGAGGACAAGGGTGACTTCAGGAATCATCTTGGCTTGCTTCTACCTCCTTTTTTCTTCACTCTGGGATTTCTCAGGCTCTGCCCACCAGGGATGGAAGCACAGGCGGCCATCATTTCAGTTTGGGGCTTTTTATGTGAGTCCTGGGATCCAAATTCAGGACCTTCTGCTTGTGAGGCAGAATCTTAACTCCTGAGCTCTCTCTCCAGGCCACCCCCCTAAAAAAATTATTTTAAAATAATTTACTGGTCTTTATTATGTGCCAGAGACTGTCTTAAACAATTTGCACGTGTGAATTAGCCTGACACTTAAACTTAACTTCTTGAATTACACTGGTCCCTTTAAGAACCAAGCTCACAGTCCCCAAATCTTGATTTGGTATCACTCCTCTCTGTTCTCAACACTATTCTCTTATCATATTACACTGTAATTATTTTTCTTTGCTTCCCATCCTGAATAGTACATGTACCATGTTCACTAAATAGTGCCTGGCAACAATAAGCACTCAGTTTCTGATGAAGTCGATTGCATTAGCAAGGTTGCTTCCCCAAATAAATGGAAATAAACAGCTGGAAAAAAGAAGTCTTTGGGGCTGGAGAGGTGGCTCAGGGGTTAAGCCTCTGCCTTGCAGGCAGAAGGTCCTGAGTTCGGATCCTAGACCCCACGTATAGACGCTGGGCAGAAGCAGGGGCGGCCTGCATTTCTGGTCCTGGTAGGGCGGAGCCGGTGAATCCCGGGGTGGAGGCGGGTCCATGGTGATTCCCGAATTCGTCCGTGGTTCTCCACACACATACATACACACACATGCACATACATACATACACACACATGCACACACACATATACGCACAATTGAATAAATAAAAAAAAGTCTTGATATAACAAAATATAAACACATAAACACTCATGTGCAGATTCTTTTCAGAAACTCTAGGAATGTAAAGTTGCCCTATTAGAACTGTTAAGTTCATACAAAATGACCCAAACAAAAGTGATTTTGGTTGTTTTAATTATAATGCTTTCATTAGTCACCAATTACTGTGGCCCAGGTTACTGCTCCGCATCTTAAGTATTAACAATCTACTTATGGCTCAATTCATCTGCCAAATTAATTTATATTTTTATGCAACTTGAGTAACCACCTTTATTCAAAGATTTGCCATGTTAACAATTATCTAGAACAGTACTTTGCCCATATACAATGGAGTCCTAGGAGTTTTGTATTTTATGGGTCCTGGGAAGGTTATAGGGAGTTGAAAATGAGGGTGATAGGGTTATCTGCACTGTTCCCATACTAGTTCCAGTACACTGAATCCAAGGGCACAAATACATTTGAACACACAGTGACTAAGAACAATAGCCACAGAATAAAAACCAAAGCCTCTAGGCTCAAGATTGAGGAGTTCACACAAGCCTATTCACCCTTTTTCTACTGCCCTGGAAAAGCAGTGTGCTCAATGCAATCTAGTTTTTATAAATGCGCTCAATGCAATCTAGTTTTTATAACTTTCCAATTACTCATCTGAACATACTACATTTGTGTCTACATAGGAAATTGTATGTTCTCAAAAGTATGCTTTGCCTAAAATCTTTCTACCTTACTTCTAAATTCTAAACATTAGAACATTAAACAAACAACATTTGAACTATTAGGAATGCATTAATTTTGTCATATATAATCTTCAATACTCAGATGAATCCTTTATAACTGATAATTTGGAGCAAGCTGCTGATATGGACAAAGTAAAGCTTCTTTGAAGGCACAACTTTTATTTACCACAATAGAAAATCAAACAAAGAAAATAAACACACTTCTCTGAACAAAGCAAACATTTAGGATTGATTCAAGAAATTCCTAAATAAATCAGAGAGGTAATTTGATCAGCCAGTAGTTTAATGGCATACCAAGAATAAAAAACCAGAAGTCTTAAAAATAGTACACAATAAAGGACTCTCTGGGAATTGGGGGGGAGGCACTGGGGGAAGGGGAGAAGGAGAAGGGGGTTCAGGGGGAGGAGGGGGGAGGGAGGGACCTGGTAAAAAATTTTAAAATGTATAATTAAATTTTTAATAAAAAAAGTCTTAAAAATAGTGAATTATTTCTAAAAGAAAATCAATTTTGTTTCTAATTAGTGTAGATTTCAAGGACGTGCGCGCGCATGTGTGTGTGAGTGTGTGTGTGTGTGTGTGTGTGTGTGTAATATAAATGAAGAATACAACTAAATTGCACCTAAGAACCTTTTTGAAAGCTCCAGGAATCAAACTGAGGGCCTCACAAGTGCCAGGTAAGAGCTCTAACACTACACTTGAGTTATATCCCCAGCCCTTACTAATTATATTTCATGACTTTAGAATTCAATTACATGTTTTGAATAGTTTAAAAACCTCAAAGAAAACCAAATGAAATTTGTGCTAAAATATTAAAAAAAAATGAAAATCATCATAGCAATAAAAGGATATCAGCTTTAGCAAAGTCTCTTATCCCGCACTGAGGTAATCCTGGTGTGTTTTGCATGTAGAAATCCAAGTAAAACCAATGGGCAAGTTCAATCTGAAAACACACTCGAATTGCATTGTCTCTTTCCTCGCTGGGAATATGCAAGATAAATCGGCTGTCAAAGACAAAACACATACAAAAGTTACATTTACAACCATATTTTTTATTTATTTGAACTCATTTAATTCTTTGCCCGGACCCACCATGTCTGTCAGTCCAGATCAAGATAGCAATTGGTATCTGGGGACAGTTACCACAGAGAAGACTGAGTCTTCAAAAGAGCTGGGGGAAAGAGGGTGCAATTCCTGCTGTGCCACCACTTGGGAGACTGAGACAGAAGGAGCATGAGTCAAAGTCTGGGCTAGAAAGACATTGACTCAAAATTAAGAGAAGGGTTATTCATAATAAAAACTTTTTAAGAGTGTCCACAAATATAGAAATTAACAGCTCACTGACAACAAATTAAAGTGAAAAGGAAAACAGGTACTAGGATTTCTTCCCTTGTCTGATAGTATTTCCAAGAATATATGCAAATATAGTCCTAAACTTCGATAAAAATGGTTCATATCTACTCAACCCGCATATACAAAATATTACACAGAAGAGTTGTGAAAGAAGTGTTACTCTGCTGTTCTCACTGACAAACTGGACTTCCTAAAAATTTCATCCTCACAACCCTGGTTCAAAATAAGTTTCAAATATATTTACTTTTAAAATCCAAAACTGCCTTTTCTAAATACACTGGAGAAAAGGGAACATGTGTGCTTCACATAAATAAATGTATACTATATTGTATGTACACATAGGCAATGAAGACAACAGATCCCCTTTTTTCGTGTGACCTGATTCAGAATCTGTAGTCAAGTGAATGTAATTTGTAGCAGGCATAAGAAGCACAAGCCACTTCTCCCACAGTTAAGCACTTTTTATTTCTTGTTTTCTAGCAAGCATCAGAGATAAATTCTACTAAGTGAAATGTCATGGCTTGAATGACCCTGTGTCCCACAGGCTCATGTGTTTAGATCTCAGCTGATGTTAATGTTTGGGAAGGTCACAGCACCTTTAGGAGGTAAAGGCTTACTGGAGGAGGGAGGTCACAAGGGACGGGGCTTGAGGTTGGGTAGCTCCGCCCTGCTTCCACTAGTAGTCTGTTGTTTGCTCTCAGTCACCATGAAGACGGACGTGACCTCAGCCTCCTCCAGCTTCTGGTGCCCACCGTGCCTTTTCTGCCACAATGGACTTCATCTCCCTTCTGGACTGTAAACCAAATAAAACTCTTTCTCCCTTAAGTTGCTTGAGTCTGACTGCTGTGTTACACAGAAGAAAGAGTCAATGCGATATGAAATAAGCTCATGGTCTTCAGAATTTTTAATCAAAAAACAGGTCTCATTTAATTAGTCTATTATGTTGCACACTTGCAACAATATTAAATGACTTTTGTTCTCAAGCTTCAAATCAAATTTAAAGAACTTAAAATTATAAAATGTCAAATTTGAATAAGGAATAACAGCAAATACATATACAATAACCAATTCTATTTCAATATGAAAATCATCAATAGAAGTTTAAATTGCAGACACTAAGAACAGGAGGTAAACCTACAATTCTAATGACATTTAACATACAAACCCTGAACTGGAGAGATGGCTCAGGGGTTAAGTCTCTGCTTCACAATCAGAAGGACCTGAGTTCAGATAACAGATCTTGGCCTGCACTTTCTGGTCCTAGAAAGCAGAGTCTAAGAAACCCCTGGGCAAAGCAATAAGAAAGTAGAACAATCCAGGATGATTCCCAGGCCTCCACAGGCACACATGGTGCTTCTGATACACACACACACACACACACACACACACACACACACACATACACACACGCGCGCGCGCGATATAAAAACCTGACTTACTTTGTTCTAGGCACTTGAACTCAGATCCTAATTCATCCTTTGACATTTCTGAACACCATTGGTGCTACAAAAGTGTATCGGGTTCTTCTGAACACACAGCTCCCATCCCATTCCATTCCATTCCACTGTTACAACTGTCTGGTTTTTCACTAATGCCCATAATTCCAAATTTGTTTACTGATAATACAAAGCACTTTGCTTCTTTTTATCGCCAGGCTAGCAAAAATTAGTATTCACCCACAATTATGATCACCTTTGGAACATTTACACACAATCCTCCTCTTGCTAAGGAATAAGTAAGGTCTACTCCATCTCTTTCTTTGAAACAAAGCCATAAAAGCTGGAAGGACAGATGGAGTAACTTATTTTAGGATTCTGAAGAGTAACTGCCTTTAGTAACAGGGAATCTGGAAAAGAACAAAATCAAAATAAAGTTTATCATTTTTCACACTTTACAGGATACACTGGATGGAAGTATTGGCTGAGGTAGACAGTATTAGCAGGGACAGAGCTCCATAGAACAAGCTGTCTGCATCTTATCCATCTACTTATTCAAGGATCAAGAAAGAGGTCTTATGAGGTCTCCTAAAAGCTGCCCCCAAGACCATGTCCAGTATGTAAAGCAGAGGAGCACCGCCTGGTGTTGGTGCGTGCTCTCCCGTCAAGCTGGACTGAGAACGGTAACCAGTAATCATAAGAGAAAATAAATCCCTGTTCCCTTAAGCTGTTTGATGGTCACTTGTCAGCAACCATGCAGGCGACTGCAACAAGTGCCAACCTGGAGGATTTTTCCTTTGTTTACTGTCCACCTAGACTCAGCTCCTAGTTTCCTTCAAATTATAGGACCCCTCCATCCAGGCTACTCGGCAGATGAACTGAGTTTTTGCTTTGGGATTTCAGGATAGTCCCAATATTTTTGGCCCTTGACAAAGAACCTGTCTTCCCCTAAAATTCCCCCTGTAAGTAGACTTCTTCAGCAAGAAAATGTCTTATTCATTTGTAAACCCTAAAAAAACACTGTGGACCAAAACACTATTCCAGTTCCTTAAAAACTGGCTGCATGCAGATGTAAGGTTTCTCCTTCTAAGATCTAAATCTTCCTAAGAGAAGTGCAGTCCTTGGGACTGATGCCAACCCCAGGCCCACAGAACATTTTAATCAGCCACAAAAATCTCCTTTCAGAAACACCACACTGCTTGGGTACCAATATTATCTTAATCACTCGAGCTGCTGTAATGAATACACAACCCTAACAATTTAGGGGAACAAGAAATTTATTCTAGCTTGTGACTTCAGGCTACAGCTCATTATGGAAGGAGAGTTACTAGCAAGGGCTGAGGGAACTAGCCAAATCATATTCCCAGGAGGAGCTGTGAGAGGAGCATACATTCTAGCTTGCCTGTCAAATACTGAGCCAGCTGTCTGCATCTTATCCATCTACCCAGGAAATGGCCCCCACCATGAGCTGGATCTTCCGTAGCAAACAGATAATCCCTACAAGCTCACTTGGAGGCTTGCCTCAATTAAGTCTTCAGAGGTACGCCAGAAAGTTCAGTTCTCAATCAAGGTGACACTTAGTAAACTAAATGCCACAAGACCTAAGCCACAAAACAACTACTAAGATCTTTAAGGGCACAGCGCAATTTTGCAGAATCTGAATTCCCCAGTTCAACCTAATAGCTTAGCATTTCTGTGAGGTGCCAGATGTAAAGCGTACTGATGGTAGTAACCCTGAAATAGCATGAGCTCTAGACCTCTAGAAGCAGGCATTAGCTCTCATCGGATGCCAAGTCTTCCCAGCATTAGCTGTCTGTTCTTACAAGCTCTTTTCTTTCCACACAGCACTTGACCCAGTAAAGGGGTGCAAAAGGAGGGCTTTTCTAAGTGGTGACACCTGCAGGCATTTGCAGCTGTGGTACTCTTGGTTGGGGCCCCTCTAACTTAGTCCCGGGACATAAGATGGTGGCTTAACCTGAGTTAGGTCACAGCCAGAGGCTACCAATCAGGGAAACTGGTCTTTGCCCCCTGCTCACTTCTGGCAGCTTGCTTCCCTCACTTGCAGCCTCCTTCTCCCACTGCCCAGGTCAGTATCTTGCTGAGCCCTGGTAAGTGACGTGACGCTTCTCAAAACTGTAAATGTTAGAAACTCCCTTTGTCCTGTGGACTTTCTACAGACTTCCCCTCTCTCAGTGGCCACAGTGGGTAACTGCCAGTCTGAATGCTCTCCAGAGAAAAAGGAGCGCTGTCGCTGCCCATAATATACAATTCCATACAGTGAGATCTGGGCCCTTTGCTGTATACCCTGCAAAGCCCACCAAAAGGACCATTCCAACATGTGCCAAGGAAACAAGCACACAGACCAGGCTTCCAATCCCTTGCTGCCTTAGTTCCCACTCTCAGGGCCATAAAATACTCCTCAGAAAGTCCACTGGCTCTCGAGAAGGCTTCACAAACACCCCAGAGGGATGATTACAAGACCAAAACACATCCTCCTAAAAAAAGAGAAATTCTTTAATCATTTTTAGCAAGCCACACAGGTGGAGTCAAAGCCCAGCCCCTCCCTCCAAATTCTAATGGATTCTCTTCTTACAGGTATGGGAATTCTTCAGACCTTGTGGTCCATTTTGAAAGCTTGCACTATTTTACCAGTCTTGAGAGGGTCCTCTGACCCTGCACCTTTCAGCCCATCAACTGAAGAGAAACTATGATGGAGGAAGAATAAATCACATGCCTCCAAGGCAAGAGATTCAAATATTTGATCGACTAGTTCTAATAGACACCTTCACCAAGGCACAGAGACATTCCCAACCACAACGGAAAGGGTCTCAGAGATAACCATGACCCTCACGAAACATATTCTCTTCTGGTCTCCCTGGTTCCAATAATCTGCTGGTGGTTTTTATCGTCAACATCACTCAAAGTGAAATGAAGTTCCCCAAATACCTTCACATTGCTGACACCTTCAATAGTCTGAGAAGATTAAAATGGGCTACTTGAACCCTTAATTCTCAATGAATTTGCACATGAAACACAATTCAACAGTAACAGCCCAGTCTTCTTCCAACTGCACTTCAGAAACTTCCAAGGTGATAACCACCTCAGGGTCCCCACCCCTGACCCCCACCAGGCAGAGCTCATACTCATTACCCTCAGATGGACAATCAAGGCTGCCACTGACTACCAAGAAATGTACATCCCAAGCCCAAACTTATCTTTTGGAGGTTACCACCTCACATTAGTCTGGGAAGCTGGGTCTAACTTACAACCCTCCTTGCAGGATAAAAGACCACTCAAACTCATTTGGGCCAGACCTTGGATTTCCAATTACAGTTGGGCTATGAGACGGATCTCCATCTGTGCTGCCCCAAGAGGCCAAAATGACCATCTATCTGTGAGCCTCTTCTGGGGAAGCCCACCTTCAACTACTTCTGGACTCTATGAATACCAGGACTCATGCTTTCTCTGTGTGTGTGTATGTGTGTGTGTGTCAGAGGGCACTGTGTTCCTGTGGAGGACCAAGGGTGACTGGGAATCATCCTGGATTCCTTCTACCTCCTTTTTGCTTTGCTCTGGGATTTCCCAGGCTCTGTCCACCAGGGCCAGAAGTGCAGGCCACAACTGTTTCCACCTGGGGTTTTTATGTGGGACCTGGGATCTGAACTCAGGACCTTCTGCTTGGAAAGCAGTCTTAACCCCTGAACCACCTCTCCAGCCCTTTCTTAAGTTTTATGATATAATTTTGATAGCTCTCTTATATCTCTGACATTCTACAAGACCCAACCCTGCTTAGAAGTTCATTCCCAACCTGTTCCTTCAGCAACACTTCGCAGACTACGCTGAACCCTAGTCATCGTCTAACTCACCCTCACCCATATCTTAACACTGCTGATCTCCTCTGCTATGCACAGGTTTATTCTCATCCTCATCTTCTCGATAGCTATTATATTTCTTACCTGTCTTGCTGAAATTGGCCTATGGTGTCATTTCTCTAACTGAACATGGAGATCATTAATGTGGCTATGCTCACAGGCCAGCAAGCACCAGGAGATTCACCTGTCTCCACCTTTCCAGCTCAGAGACTAGAGACCCAAACTGCCATGGCTACCTGTGTATGTGGGTGCTAAAGGCTACACTAAGGCCCTCAGGCTTGTACAGCAAGCACCTTACCCACAGGCCATCTCCTCAGCACACTTTTAACCATTATGAATGACTTTCATCATCCTCTTGGGATTCACACTTTCCTCCACTTACCACCACCAAAAGACCCCTGAGTCAAGTAACACAATTCAGTTTTGAACACAGCTGGCATCACCCACCCTAAATTTCTATAGGGCTGGCAGTACTTACTCAGCCTCCACTCAAATCCATCCAGTATCAATCACCTCCTAGCTACACGTTTCCAATAGAACCGTCTCCCTGGACTAATCACTCTTTCCAACACTCTCACAGTAGAATATAAACTTACTTTACTTCCTCATAACCCCTCACTTGCCATTTGAGAGCACAATATTGTTAGATGCCAGCCTCTTAGGACAGGCTCCCATTTATATTAAGGTCACTGGATACAAAAAAAGATCTCGCTTCCCGTGAACACCTTTGCATCATGCAACTTCACCTTCCTGTTAGACAAAAAGAGAATCTCTCTCTTATAACCACCTCTACTTCTAAGACAACAAATGGATCTCAAATGTGCTCTCAAAACTGCTAGCAAAACTCTATAAAAAAAACTCTCAATTCACCCCGCCTACTTGTCATGGCTTGTTTCCCTAGCAGGACTGCACCTCTTCTCAAAAACCTCTTCGAATTCCCTACATTTTCAATGACCAATAGCAGGTTCTAAAAGACCCCCCCCCCAAAAAAAAAGATCAGCCTGTACGGAGAAAATAAAACTCTCAAAGCCCTATCACCAAACCCATAAATTTCAACTGTCTTAGAATGGTCTTGGGTTCTACTACTTCTATCATGCCTCAGTTTCCTCGAACACACACACACCCACACACATCCACACACTTTTCTACCTAGTTATCAACCCCAACACCTCCTTCCAGATAACTGGACCAGCACCTGTAACCCTGATATCACTCCCTGACTCTTATGGGTGACTGAACCATTTCTGTGGTCCTCCAGGTTTTCAGAACCAGGCTATGCTCCTACCTCAGTAGTACTCCAAAACTGCCAGGTGCTTGACAGGCCCAAAGTAGCCCAACGGGGGGCACCTGCCTGGCCCTGGAGAAGAATGAGCCTCTGTGTCTATCAAAGGGGGATGGCACAGCTAAATAACAGAGACAACAGACAACTGACATAGTCACCAAGAGGTGGTTCCTATGGAAGGACCCACGCCTGGCTTTCTAGTTATTCCTACTTTTAGATTTGCTTACCTGCATAATTCTTCTCTATCTTTGGGCCCCAACTCACTTAACCTTGTGACCCAGTCAGCATCTTCCAGACTATAGAAGACTAAGCCTATAGTTAAAGGTATTAACTATTACCACTGACATCCACATCTATCCCCCCGCCCACCCTGACAGATCTCTCAGCCTGCTACTGATAGCGCAGTCTGGCCTTCAGCCTCCACTGAAACCACTCGCCACCCTCCTTTCCAAAATGCTGCTCCGGTCTCTTGTGAATTAAGCTCTCAGAATCCAGGAATCAATGCCCTACTCAGCTTTAAAGCAGCTCCACAAGAGAAAAGACCTTTGCCCTTTGTCAATGATTTGACATTGCTGTTGGGGATGGGTGGGTGGGGAGCAGGTACAGAAAAAAAAGACCAAAATAAAAGCAGAAACTTCCACACATTAACAATCAATCTTAGGCTACATGGTGCCTGACTTGGGATAGCTTAAAGAATGTCCCATCTCAAGTCGATTCTCTGAGAAGTGGTCTGTTGAATCTGTCTCTGCAACCTATTTTCTTTAATCTGTGTCTGTTCTATGCTGGCAGTTACTTAATCCTCATCACAATAGGCAGTCAGCAGGAAAAAAAAATACTCTGTAAAACAGATACTGTGAATGAGAGTCTGACAAGGATCTAACAAAGCAGCAGAAGGGTCATGGGAAATTAGGCTAAACAGGGGAAAGGGTAGACATACAAGAAATCAGTTCAAACATGAGCAAAAAAAGGCAGTAAGAGGGCTGGGAGAAGGTGTTCCTACTGCAAGAGAGAAGGTGCAAATAAGAAAACCTACAAGAGCTCACAGGCCAAAAAAAGACTGTCTCAAACAAGGTGAAATGCTGTTTTCTGACCTCAAATGTGTGTCCCAGCATGCATACCTTCACACATGTAAGCATGAATGAACAGACACACAGTCGCAGAAAGACAGGCATGGTGGACCACACTCAACACTGGGGAGGCAGAGACAGGAGAATCCCTGGGGCTCACCAGCCTGCCAGCTATCCTATTTGAGGAGTTCCAGGCCAGTGAACAAGACACTCACGATAATCCTCTGGCCATCACATGAATGCACACAAGTGTACACCCACACACATACTTGAAAGCCAATTAGAACAGAACACCAATCTGAAACAATAAGGAAAGTCCAAGAAACACCTAGGAAAACATGTACTACTTTCTCCAAACAAAAACTTAAAAGGTAGTTATTGGTCTGATGAAATGTAGCTCACAAGAAAAGAGCCTCAAGGTGGGCAGTCTCCTTCAAAGGCACCAGGACTTTTTCTTCACGGACCAAAACAAAATCCCAGCTACTGTAGACTTGCTTTTACTGTGAAAACTATATACTTGGTCAGCAAATATCTCAGCTTTTACCTTTAGTAAGTACTAAAAAGTGTAAAAGAATTCATAAGATTACCATTAATGTTTAAGTCCATCTGAATAAAAGCTGAGAAAATGAACCAAAAAATATGGAGATCAACTACCTCAAGAGATGCACATACATTCACAAGATGCTAACAACAAAGTGACCAAGGTAAACATGACAACTTAAGATAGTGACATAAATACAGCACCATGTGAGGGGAATACCCAGTAAATATGGCACCTAGAGCTAGTACAACAATAAATTAGCATAAGCATATACTGAATATTAAACTATTAGGAGTCAGGTATGATTACCCATGCCTATAATCCTAGTAACTTGAAAGATAAGATCAAGAATTCAAAGTCACCCTCACCTACACAGCAAGATAAAGGCCAGCCAGTGCTACATAAGCCTGTCTCCATAACCCAAAAATAATATTAAATAAAATAGGACTGGAGCAATAGTTCAGTGGATTCTTGCTCACACCTGGAATCTTGAATTCAATTCCTAGAGTCTACATGTGGAAAAAAGACAACTGACTCCCACATGTTGTTCCTAACCCACATAAAATGTAAAAACAAAAATTCTGAGTCAACCAAATATATAATTGAAAAGTCCATTAGAATTATCCTTTTGATTTAAGCTTTATGTTCAAAGATACAACACAAATTCTATCTTTAAAGTTTAAGGCAGAGGCAGGAAGACCTTGAGAAAAAAAATTAAATTCACAACAGAAAGTTCAAAAGCTTGAATTTTTAACATAAAACCTCAAATTGACCAACAAAAAGTCAAAAAGTAACTTGGAAATTCCAAAACCCATAAAATGTGTGCTTTTAAGAAATGGTTATTTGGTTTCATTCTTAATTTACCAAATAATTAGCCCTGACAAATAATTTTCTTATATAAATATGGAAACACAGTAATTGTTGACAAGATGAGCTGGCATAATGGGCAAAGGTGCTTGCAGCAAGCTGATAACCTGATTGATCCCCAGAAACCACAAGGTGGAGAAAAGCAACCTCTGAAAGTTCTTCGCGGACCAGGTCATGATGTACGTTGTGTAGAAGTGCACATACACACATGTACACACAAACACTCAATAAAAAAAAGTAAAGAAAAATTTAAAGATTAGTCAATAAAAATGTGTTTTAACACCCTAAATGCATTTGCTGAAAAACCATCTTTTTTAAGACTTAACAGATGTTTAAAATAACTTAATCACTCTGTGAACATTCCAACTACAAGAACTGATAGGATTTCTCAGATGATGTAATCCTAGGTAACATCCATATTAGCCCCAACGCTTCTAGAGATGCTTGTAAAAATGTGTACAGTTAACTAAATCAATATTCGTCCTCACTAATCCACACGCAGTCATTCCTCAGTACAAACTGTGCATACTTTAAAATGAGCTGGAAGCAGCAGGAATCCTGAAAACCCGCCACCAATAAGTACATTGACATTCTTACTAGCTGCAAATGTATTTACTTTCTACATGCACTTTCATAAAATTTAAGAAGTTAGACTTGACTGTTAAGTTTAGCTGGTGTAGAACAGTTAACCTACTATTTTTAAAAAAGGCACAGATTTCAAGTCTTGACTGAACTGAGGAAAATGAAGCCTTGTGTAAGTGAATTATTCTACAAATCGGTTGCTGTGCAAACAGATAGGCTTCCACCTACCACAGTTGTTTGGTTATTTGTGCGGGGAAACACCCAGTGCCTAAAAGCAGCAAGAAATTTCTTAAGTTTGACTTCCTTTCCTTAACATTAAAAATAACCAGTGAGATGAGACACAACCAGAGACTCGCTTTTAAACGCTCTGTTAAAATTAACAGAATTTTATGTTTAAATTGAAAATAGGGCTTGCACTCACTTATCTAAATCATCTCACACGTGTACTCAGCAACAACTTGATAACAATGTACCGAGAACTTCATTTCGGTGTTTTCCGTACAAGTTACACGCATTTGCCCACCCGAAATCATGGCGTAGCAGGGAAGAACGCCTGACCGTTCCCCCGAAGTTAAAACCCAGCAGCTCAGAACTTCCTTACCAGCAGGACAATTACAGAGATGAAAGGAAAGCAGCTCGAGCTTTTCCCCTCTCCAGAGAACAGCTAATTCCCTACAATAATGCCACGGATGTGTGAAAACTTTCCGAGAAAAGTTTAAGTATGAAAACTGCTTCTTGCGCGGAGCCGGGCACCTGGATCCTAAGAACGCAGAGTTCACCGCGACTATCGGCAGGAGACCCGGGAAGACGTGCGGAAGTAGCAGAAAAAGAAAGAAACTGCAAGGGGAAAACCAGCGACCAGCGCCGGGAAGCCCCGCCGGACGCCGCGGTTTCACCCCCGGGAAGGGAGAAGCAAACATCGGGGCAGCAGGCGCCGCGGGCTCTGCGGCCGAGGGCCGCGGAGGGGGCGGGCGCGAGGGGCGCGCAAGGAGCGAGGGGAGCGCGGGGCCGATCCGGTGGGGACTGCAGGGAAGGGGGCGCGCGGGGCCAGGAGGGCCGCGGCCCGGGCAGACAGGGACGCGAGGTGCGCGGGGTCAGAGGGGCCGAGTCCGGGGACGAAGGGACGCGGGGTGCGCGGGGCCAAAAAGGTCCAGGTCCCGCGCGGGGGCCGCGGGGTGCGCGGGACAGCGGCTCTCCGCGCGCCTCACCTGCACAGGTCGTCCAGGACGCCGCCGGGGATCTCCACCCGTTTGTTCTCCATGATGAGGCTCCGCAGCTGCAGCAGCGCATCCCGTCTCCGCGCGGCCGGGGACCGAAGTGCGGCGCGGAGAGGGCGGCCGCGGAATAAGAGAGCGGAGGCGAGGGGCGGGACGCACTGGGCCGGCCCGCGCCCTCCAGCCGGGACCCGAGGCAGGGCCGCGGCGCAGGGCGGAGCCCGGGAGCCACGCCCCGCAGCGCTTGAAAGGCCCAATGGGAAGCTGGAGCATTCGGAGGCTGCGCGCGCTCCGCCAATGAGACGCGCGGTTATTGGTCGGTCGGCTCCAATCGTCGCCCCCTGCTCGGTTCCCCCTGGGGAAACCAACTTCCCGCCTCCTGGGACTGAGCGCTCGGGATGCACTCGCGCATGCGCGTACCCTGAGCTCGCCAGCGAAGTTTAGAGCCTTGTTTCTTGTAGAGACCCTCAGGACCCACATCCGGGACCTTTGACCCTGAACTTTTGGTGACCGACTGCCTAGTATTGTGCCTTTGTGCAGCAGTCCCTGAGCTCCAGCTAGGCAAAAGCGATTAGTTCCGGTTGCACACAAGCACACTCCATATTCCTCGTAGGTCAAGATCCTTTCCAGGGGTTTTAAAGCCCTGAAGGGAGGTTATTGCCTTTTTTTGTGTGTGTGGCTATATAGTCGAAACTGGCCTTGCGCTTCCGGAGTGCTGGGATTACCACCGTCCATGGATGCCTGATGCTTTGGAACTCACTTTTTGTCTCCAAGGCATTTGGTTTCAAATACCGATTGTCATGGTTTGAAATGTGTATCCCACAGTCTCATGTGTTTGGCAAGGTCATGGCACCCTGAGAGGTGGAGTCTTGCTGGAGGAAGGCAGTCACAAGGGGTGTGAGGTGGATTAGTCCCACCCTACCTTTAGGAGAAATCTGCCTTTGCAGCTCTCAGCTCTCCAAGATGACTGCAGTGACCTAGCCTCCTCCAGCTTCTGCCGCCAGCCATGCTGCCTCTGCTTTGAGAGACTGTATCTCCCCTCTAGAACCCTAAACTGAATAAATCTCCCTTTCTCCTTTAAATTGCTTGACTTTGGATGCTCTCTCACAGCAATAGTTAAGAGCAACTATTACAGAAATTAGTACAGGGTGGTGGGGTATTGCTGGTACTACAACATGAAGCTGTTTGTGAAGCTGTGAGAAGTTAGTACCCAGTAGTATGGCCAATGCTGTGATGTGCCTTTGGAACTATTCATTGGGAGAAATATGTAGAACTTTGGGACTTAGTGCTGGGAAAGTCTTTGCTTCTTGGAGATGGGGCTAGAGCTCCTGAGAGCTCTGAGGAGAGCAGTGCTGTGAAAGACGCAGGCAGTGGAAACCCAGCTTGTGATGGTCCGGAGGGAAACAGAGACTGTGTTTGCAACTGGACGAGTGACACATGGAGCCATGTGTTGGTGGAGAGTCTAGTGAAGTTTTGCCCTCGTCCTGAAGTTAAACTAGAGTACTTGGCGAAGGAATTTCAAAGCAATGTAATCTTTTTTTTTTATTATTCAATTGTGCATGTATGGGTGTGTGCGCGTGTGTGTGTATGTGTGTGTGTGTGTGTGTGTGTGTGTGTGTGTGTAGAACCATGGGCAAATTCAGGAAACACCATGGACCACAAATGCAGGCCACCCCCACTTCCGCCCAGCGTCTATATGTGGGGTCTAGGATCCGAACTGGGGACCTTCCGCCTGCAAGGCAGAGGCTTAACCCCTGAGCCATCTCTCCAGCCCCGCAATGTAATCTTGGCAATGTAATATGGCTACTTTTTAGTTGTCTTCAGAGTTATGGAAAAGAGCAAAGAATCAGGCAGGAAGAAGCAAAAACTGTAAAATCTAATGATGAAAAATGCAATGGCAAACTTAAGGAGTTGAACCAAGTTGAAGCAGAGAACAAAATGGTTGTTGAAGAGATTAGCTTATTTGAAAATCAAAGCCTGCTTTCAATTTGAATAATAGGAGAGGCCCTAGCTTGAGAGCAAGATCCTCAGGGAAGGCTCCCACCCATAAGAATGCAAATCCTTTCAGAAGAAGTGAGCTAAAGGGTGGAGTTCCAAAGCAAGAGTTGGTTTCTCCTACAAAGCAACTGCCCAGGAGTGAAAAAGATGGTCAGCATGGAGAGGTGGAATCCGCTGTGATTCAAGAGGGACAGTCTTGGCAAAGTCGTCTGCGTGGTTCTGGTTTTAGAGGCATGAGGGAGGATATGGTGGAGTCCTCCTCCAAGTTTCAAACAATGATGGAAGCCAGACAGCATGTGGCAGAAAATCTGCAGTTTAGAGGCCCAAGAAGGGCAGTTTGTGCTGTGGAGTTAAAGCCTGGTTTGCCATTGAGAAGTAAAGATGTTAGAGATGCCAGAGACAAAGAAAGACATCTGTCAAGAAAAGCTGTATACCCTGGGAGGAGTCAGCCCAAGAGAGTGATGTGTTCTACAGGCGGTTGTGTTGGAGGGGTGGAACCACAGCCCTTAGGAACTGAGATGACTTCAGTGAGAGGCTCACCTGTTGGACTTGGAGCTATAAGATTTGGAGTTTGTCCTGCTGGTTTTCAGTCTTGGTATGGACCGATTATTCCTGTATATGCCCCCATTGCTTCCTTTTGGAATGGGAATGTTTATTCTGTGTCATTGTATGTTGGAAGTATGTAACTTGTCCTTTGATTTTACGGGATGCTTTGGACTTTTGGACTGTGTTGGGACTACTGATGTAGTCTATGAAGACTTTTAAAGTTGGACTGACTATGGTTTACATAATGAGATGGCAATGAGCCTGTGGGGGCCAGGGGTGGAGTGTCATGGTTTGAAATGTGTCCCCCACAGTCTCATGTGTTTGGCAAGGTCATGACACCTTAAGAAGTGGAGTCTTGCTGGAGGAAGGCAGTCACAAGGGGTGGGCCTTGAGGTGGATTAGTCCCACCCTACCTCTAGAAGAAGTCTGCTTTTGCAGCAAGTAGTCTTGGAGCTCTCAGCTCTCCAAGATGACTACAGTGACTTAGCCTCCTCCAGCTTTGGCCAGCCAGCCATGCTGCCTCTGCTTTGAGAGACTGTATCTCCCCTCTAGAACCCTAAGCTGAATAAATCTCCCCTTTCTCCTTCAAGTTGCTTGACTTTGGGTGCTCTCTCACAGCAATAGTTAAGAGTAACTGCTACACGGATGTACCTGTGGTGGTAGGAACAAAGATTCCAAAGAGAGGCGCTTTGACTGTCTATTAGAACAAAGATCATTAACATATTGGAATCTCTTTGGGAATTTCATGTTGGGAGAAGAAAGAAAATTAAACCTGGTGCCAGCCAGAGGAAAAACTTGTCTTCAAGAATGTTAGGGTCCAAAATCTCTTAAAGACCAGCCAAGACACGTGTGCAAAAAAAGCCCAAGCATTTTTTTCAATCCAGCATGCTGGGGTCCACTATTGTACAGAGAAAATAGTGACCACGAGTGCAACTGAGAGGCTTTATTAGAGAGAGAGAGACATACAGACAGACAGAGAGATTGGTACCAGGGCTTACACACAC
Organism: Typhlomys cinereus; assembly: GCA_023101885.1. Classification (NCBI taxonomy): domain Eukaryota; kingdom Metazoa; phylum Chordata; class Mammalia; order Rodentia; family Platacanthomyidae; genus Typhlomys; species Typhlomys cinereus. The sequence continues at coordinate 2,793,182 of JALPQD010000104.1, forward strand.
AGACAGGGTGTTGATTGTGCAGCCCTGAATTACATCTCCACACAGTTTTTATACACAAGAGATAAAGCGAGTTGCAGCCCCACCAAAGCAGTTGAGCTGACAGTGTTTCATAGTCTTATTGGCATGTAGGTTCTTTCTGGCCTTCTGGCCAAACGGCATTCCAGACTTTTTTTTTTTTTTAAGAGTCTGGGTGGTAGGTTCTTATCGTAACTGCCCTTACGACTGATTGATTGGGGCTAATCCAGGGAATTGAGTCCATTTCTGTAAAGTCACCTGGTTTATGGGAATCTGAAACTTAGGCCTAGCGTAGAGTCTGAGGCTTGTCATGGTGTTAGCCTAGCTTGGTCCCTTCATTCCCCCATTGAGTTTAGTCATTACTCAAATCTTTGAGTAATTGGTATCTCATAAAGTTCCTGGTCCCCCTTGTGCACATGATCTACAAATCTTTGTCTCAATCATAAGGACTTGTTTATATTGAGATCTGATCACCATCATTTTGTTGGATCCCAGGTTGGGAATTAATGTACCTGGTTAAAGAGTCAAGCAAAGTTCTCTATTTAGGTGAGCCCAGGGTGAAATGGCTTAAGCAAAGGGTTAGCTCACATTGGTGCCAAACCAAATCAATCTCGGGCCCAGATGGGGCTAGCGATCAAGCTGTGTGTTTGATATGGAGAGCTCATCTCCATATCCTTCCAGCTTATCTCTGGGAGGATTGGAGCTAGTTCCTCAGCAGGGGTATTCCTTCAGGGTGATCCCAGCAGTGGGTGATGGCCTTGAAGAATTTCAAAGACCTTCAAAGACTTTAGATACTGTCCCAGCATGGACTGTTCTAGACCTGCCCTCTGTACCCATTAACCTTGTGAGGGCCCAGACTACTCAAGGGATGAGGGTCAGCAGCTGCTCTGGCTACTTCCTGCTGAGTTGGGGCGAAGGAAGTGTGAGCAGTCAATGATCCTCATCAATGAAATGCTGGGATGGTCTAGAGGTCTTTGATAGATGAGTTTACTACTTTAAGGTCCACCTAAAAGAGACAAAATAGATAAATTAAGCCTACAAGATCTACACAAAGATTAAACCATTAGTTCAGAAAGCACATGGGATAAACCAAACAAGCTCAGCAATCTTACTATGCGTACAAGAGTTAGTAAAGAAAACCTGTTACCTTGCCTAAAATAGTCACTACCTTTGTCTGGTGTAAAAGCCAAGTGCTGTAAGTAAGTGTCATGGTTTGACAGTCTCATGTGTTTGACAAGGTCATGACACCTTGAGAGGTGGAGCCTTGCTGGAAGAAGGCAGTCACAAGGGGTGGGGCTTGAGGTGGATTTGTCCCACCCTACATCTAGGAGAAGTCCGCCTTTGCAGCAAGCAGTCTTGCAGCTCTCAGCTCTTCAAGATGACTACAGTGACATAGCCTCCTCCAGCTTTGGCCTACCAGCCATGCCACATCTGCTATATTTCCCCTCTGGAATCCTAAGCTGAATAAATCTCCCTTTCTCCTTTAAATTTCTTGACTTTAGGTGCTCTCTCACAGCAATAGTTAAGAGTAACTGTTACAGTAAGTAATTTATATTTGGAAGAGACCTTTCTTCTCTGGCAGCTGTAAATCTCCAAGGTCACATTCTAAGGCCTGTCCAAAAAAATATGTAAATTATCTGAATCTTTGGGCAGAACAATCTAAATTAGTTTTTCTTTTCCTTCTGGATTCTTAAAGCAGTACAGGTCTTCTTGGAATTAAGGGAATATAAAAGAACATATGCAGGGGACATTGTTTCCTCACATGGAAAATTCTACAGATCTCTGAGCATTATTTTAGGACCACTACTCTGATCTAAATGAAGAGCCAGCTTTGATTTGTCAATGGAGCTAGTCTGTTTAACAGCAAACATTTTGTTCCCTGCTTTTTCCTGGTTTAACTCTTTTAAGTTTTCCATTGCCATTTTCCTTTGCCAAGCACTAAGCTTAACTTTAGGCAAGCTTTTAGGACAAGGGCAAAACTTTGCTAAACTTTCCACCGACATGTATCTCTGGCTTTAACTCTATAGTACAAACTGATTTTCTTGGGCCTCTAAACTGCAAGCTTTCTGCTGCATCCTGTCTGATTCCATCACTCTCAGAAATCTGACTTTTTTTTAGCATCATTGATGCCTCTAAAACCAGAACTACATGGATGAATTCATAACAGCACTAAAATATTCCATTAAGTCTAAACCTAGGATATTCAGGCATGTAAAGAAAGGAATACCTAAAAGTCATACCATTAAGTATATAAGGAACTTCAATAGTTACTTTGCTAAACTTAACATTTTCCTCATCTTAACAATTCTAGTTAAATCAGAAGTTGACAAAAGCCTAGGAAGGAAGCTGAGCACCAAAATTTTATGCTCCCTTATCTATTAACAGAAGAACAAAATGGCTTCCCATTTGCAGGTTCTCATGAGATGCTATTACCAGCCTGGCATTTTGGGGCTTTTGTTGGATATCAGCCGCAAATTCCTTTTCCCATCAGAGGGAAGCTAAGAGCCTCAGGCCTTGTCATTAGTCCCCAGCAGAGGACCCTGGAGTTCAGGGGCAATCCTTCCTCCAATGGAGATTCCCACAGTCTGAACATGGGCCATGTGGAGGCTTTTTGCACTCAGGACACATTTAAAGCATCTTTTTTTCTTTTCCTGTTGGGAAGGGAATTTCAGGTTTGTCAGCTTGGGCGTGCCTGCTAGTATTCTATTTATCCCCTTAGGCAAATGTCAAGTTTCCAATTCTTTTTCTTTCCTTCCTTTCTGTTTGAAAAAATGAATTTATCTAGATCCTCAGAGAAACTTCCTAAGTAACTTTAGGCCAAAATCTTGTAAGGTAAAGGAAACACGAACCTGAGTTGACTCAAATATGCTTAGTCTGTCTTCTCCTTAGAGCTTTTAATGCTGGATCTGACTTACACTGACCCTGTTTACTTTCAAGGTTAGGGGGTTTTGGCTGATGTGGAAGCTAGATGAAATTCCTGTTCCACTTTAGTCTTGAGGGTGTTTCTATTGAGAGACAAAGCTTTTCCTGAACTACTAGTTGGTACTTTTGGTAGAGATCTCTATAGTTTCTTAACTTTCTGCCATTTGTCTGTCATTGTTTGTCTAGTTGGAGGATGGCATTATAATTTAGATATCCTCCTGGGAGGCCATCTTCATCTAAGATGTATACAAAGGCCATGTCTGAAAAAATACTACACATTGACTCTTTCTCAAGTTAGTAGGACTAAACATTCACATTCTCCAGTTAGACACAGAATGGGCAAATCTCTTTGGCTTCTGTTTAATGGACCTGGACTTGGGGAAAGGATGCATGGTTCAGCAGAGCTTTATAAGAACCCAGCAACTGGGGCTGGAGAGGTGGCTCAGGGGTTAAGCCTCTGCCTTGCAGGCAGAAGGTCCTGAGTTCGGATCCTAGACCCCACGTATAGAAGCCAGGTGGAAGCAGGGACGGCCTGCGTTTCCGGTCCTGGTAGGGTGGAGTCTGTGAATCCCGGGGCAGAGTAAAAACAAGGAGGCGGTCCATGCTGGTTCCCGAATTCGACCGTAGTTCTACACACACATATACACATACACGCGCACACACGCACATACACGCGCACAATTGAATAAATAATAAAAAAAAATTAAAAAAAAAAAGAACCCAGCAACTGACTGAAGCCAGTGGTGAGCGGGGTGCCCACAGACCCCACCTGTGGCAGCAAACCCATGGCGTGGTCAGAGAGGCCAGGACCCCATCTGACATCGCATTTAAAGGGGTACAGGTTCCATGGTCCATCCATGCTTGAAGCTCCTGAATTCCCTATGCTATTGAAACAGACGTATGGTCATTGTCTCAGACATGAAACACTTTTCCTATAGAGTGAACATTTCTAGGAATTTCCTTCCATTGACTAACAAGACCTAAAGTCACATTGGTCCCCACCATATGACGCAAACAAAGGTTGGGAACCCCTCCAGGAAAGATCATTCAAGTGCTAGCCTGGCCACACTCTTTGCAGAGTCATGGGTGATAACTTTGCCGTAGTGGGTTCAGCTGTTTCATGACTTGTGATTGGATTCTAAGTTGATCCCACCCTAGACCTTATGTTATCACCATGGAAATGCAGACTTGGCCCAATCGAATCACGTGGCTTTGAGAGATCCTAGGGATCTCGCTGTGGGATTACAAATTTGAGCACAGAGGTAACAGGTTTTCCATCTCAGGCTGACATTCACTCACACATTCACATGGAGATTGAAACATTCCCTCTCACATTTCAAAGGTGCCCTTCTCCTCCCCCTCCCCAAGAAACCTGCTTGGAAAGATGAGGAGAGATTGGCTTAGCAGAGACACTTTTACCTTGAAATCCAAGATTTTGTAGTCCCTTGTCCAGGTCCATCATCAAAATTTTTGTCTTTAAAATACATGACCTGTATCATATAAATATGATAGTTAAACTCTATAAGATCTTAAGCAGTTAAACCCTTTAGGAATTAGAACTTTACGAGTAACCAAATCCCTTTTAATCAAAAGAGACAATTAAAATACACTTGAATACATGAAGTTTAAGTCCTAATTTCTAATTTCTGAGGCTCAATGCCTTTTCTTCTATAACATGGAAGAAGCATGATGTATACCATTTCCTTTACCATCATCTCTAATTTTCAATCTTCTCATAAATCTAACATCCCACAATCCTTCGCAACATACTTTAACATATTTCTTTTAATCAAACCATAAACCTCCTGTACATCTAAATAACATGTCTCATCCCATAAACCTTCTGCACATACATATTTCCTTCATATCTTCTTTCTCTTATTTGATGGTTCCCTGCTGTTTTCACATTAGATGTCTTTTAAGAAATGTCCTTTAAAGGAGGTAATAACAGTAGACCTCATCTTAAAAATCATTATATCTGAATTAAGTTAGCAATGTTGTAGCAGAATATAGGAGTACACATGGGAACATGGAATTAGAAAGCAGATTTGTCCCCAAGAAAGCTCATACATACCAGGAGAAGGAAGAAATTCCGATGAATTTCTGTAGCTTTGTTATTTTGAAACATAAAACACGCATATTACATGATATCCAGGTAACCAAACAAGCCAAAACACTTTTTAAGGTAACCTTTATCATCACAGACAAAACACAAAGAACAACAGACAGTTCTTCTAGTTCCTCCAGTATAGGGGGCAGAGGTTTTCTTTCCTTAGTTGCTTTAGAAATTAGAATAGAGAATGTTATTGGGGAAATTAAATAAGACAGGTTTAAACATACATATGCTGGCCAGATTTAACACAGATAATCACACAGGAATGAGGACTGACTCACAAAACGAAACCAAATTTGAGATCTCAAAACCTACAGACTGGCGACCTCTCCCGAAAACCTCAGGCTCCGCCTGACAGGAGCGACCTGTTCAGAGCCCTGCAACGCCTCTCCCAAAAATGGACTTTATCTGAACCTAACCTGTGACAGCCTCTCCTGAAAACGGGTCCCTTCGACTGATGGCCTCTCTGAATTCAGCCCCATCTACCTGCGTGGAACAGGGACATGCCTGAGTCCATGTGATGCAGGAGCCACCAGCACATCCACCTGGCATCCTGAACCTTCCAAAAAGCGCTGTATGGCGAACAGTAACACACAATGACACCTTTGAGCGCTCACTTACCGCCGGCCACAGGTGATGCTCACGCGTTGAAGGGTCTTTTCAGAGATCCCAGATGAGCTCCATATGTTAGGGTCTGAAATATCTTAAAGACCAGCCAAGACACATGTGCAAAAGCAAAAGTGTTTTATTCAATCCAGCATGCTGGGTCCACCATTGTACAGAGAAAATGGCAACCACGAGCGCAACTGAGAGGCTTTATTAGGGAGAGAGAGAGAGAGAGAGAGAGAGAGAGAGAGAGAGAGAGAGAGAGACTGATACCAGGGTTTACACACACAGGCAGGGTGTTGTGTGTGCAGCCCCACACAGTTTTTTTTTTTTTTTATTCAACTGTGCGCATGTGCGTGTGTATGTGCGCGCGCGCGCGTGTGTCTCTGTGTGTGTGTGTGTGTGTGTGTGTGTGTGTGTGTGTATGTGTAGAACCACGGACGAATTCGCGAACCACCATGGACGCCTCCACCTCCTTCTGCCCCGGGATTCACAGGCTCCACCCTACCAGGACCAGAAGCGCAGGCCGCCCCCGCTTCCGCTTGGCGTCTATACGTGGGATCTGGGATCCGAACTCAGGACCTTCTGCCTGCAAGGCGGAGGCTTAACCCCTGAGCCACCTCTCCAGCCCCCCACACACAGTTTTTATACACAAGTGATCAGGAGGTTGCATGTCCCACCAAAGTAGTTTAGCTGACAGTGTTTTACAGTTATATTGGCATGTAGGCTTCTTTCTGGCCCTCTGGCTAAACGGCATTCCAGACTTTTTTTTTAGGGTCTGGGTGGTATGTTCTTAACTGCCCTTAGAACTGATTGATTGGTGTTAATGCAGGGACTTGAGTCAATTTCTGTACAGTCTGGTCTACAATAATCTGAAACTTAGACCTAGCATGGAGTCTGAGGCCTGTCATGGCATTAGCTTAGCTTGGTCCCTTCAAAGAAGATTTCACATGGGTTTAATAACTTGTCAATCTATTTTACAGAAAAGATTAGAGCTGGGATAATGGTCAGTGGTGGGCAGAACCACACCCTAACCAGGTTGGCCTGGATGTGTATACTGTTTACTTTCCCTGTTGTGAAAGTGTTGTAGCCAAGTAAAAAAATAGCTGTCAGCCTGTTTTATAGATAAAAATACTGGCTGATAACATCATGTACCTGTCCCCAGCTTACTGCAATTCTGGGAAAAACAATTAGGACTTGGTCTCCTTGAAACATTCCTGTGATCACAGTTTGATCAATCATGGTTTAATCAAACACCCAACATTAGGAAAGTACTGCTTAAGCATAACTGCTAATGTCTGGCTTCTGTAAAAATTCCTTGCTTCCTGCCTCTTGCTTAAGTTACGGTCTCTGCCTTTAAAAATCCCATGTTCTCAGTGCTACACATTGGAATCCTGGTGCTCTAATGCATGGTCATTGAGCAGCTTCAATAAAGCCTCTCCATTTGATAAAGTTTCTGGTGTCAGTGTGATAGAGAAGCCCCAAACCTATAACAAAAGTAAGTTCCCAAAAGTAAGTTTGGCTAAGAGTCACTTACCAAACTGCATAGATTGATTTGACTGATTGGAATTTCAGTGGGTATGGAGAGGCTTAGAATGTTATAAACTCATTGTCTTGGATGATCTTTACACCCATTGATAGCCACTCCTTGCCTTTTCTCTGTGTTTGTCTAACATCCTGTGATTAGCAGGATAAACCTTTTGAAATGCATTAACTTACCAAGAATATCAGTAGATAATATCTCTAACCTGTAAGTTGCCTTTACTTTTAAGTTTTACTGTCAGTTGCCTAGCTGATATTTCCACGAATATATTAGAAAAGTGTCTCGATTTATGACTTTCTTTGATTCTATGATTATAAAACCACAAGGAACTTACCACTGTGCAACATGGAGTTTGGGGCAACCTGAAACTGTGTTCCCCACCATAGTCGAGTCATTATTTTTTTCTGTTTATAACGTGAATCTCATGTCAAGATCCCAGACAGAGGTGGGCAGCAGGCAGTTTTACAGCTCTTTGCTTCCAAGATGTCTGCAGTGACCAGCCTGTCTCCAGCTTTTGCCAGCCCGCCATGCCTTTTCCACCATGAAAGGAATACTTCTGTTGTAGAAACAGTCTTTCCTCTGTTTATCAAATATCACTTTTGGGTTATCAAATGTTACAGGGTCCCTGTTCAGGTGCCAAATGTTGCAGGAATGACTGTCGCAATGTTGCAGAGTTCTTGTGTTTTGAAGTCCAAGATTGAAACCAGAACACATGTAGAGGATTAAGGTAGAGTTTATTAGAGGAGAGAAAGGCTGGAACTCACAAACTCCAGATGTGGAGTGCCATGAAGGGCTAAGGGGCTCTGGAGAACTCACAGAATCCATGAGAGGCAGGCAGCTAGAAACAGACTCATGGCACTAGTGCCACGAGGGGCAGATGCTCTGGAGAACTCATGGACCCTAGGCATGGAATCTATGAGAGGCATGGAGCTAGAAAACAAACTCATCGCACCCTAAGTGCCATGAGGGGCTGAGGCACCCCAGAGAACTCATGGAATCCATGAGAAGCAAGAAACTGAAAATGAACTGATAGCACCCCAGCTGCCATGAAAGGCAGGCATATTTGTATACTAGGCAAGCCCAGGAAACTGGCTTTTTCTCATTGGTTAGTTCCCATTGGGGCCCAACCCAGTTGTTCCTGGGCCCATGTGTTGCTAGAGATCAAGTTGTTCCTTGGAGGCAGAGAACAAAATATCAGCTATTGTTAAACAGAGAAGCTACATTAACAAATGAAAGCCCACTCTTCATTTGGATCAGCGAAGAGGAACTACTTCAGGACAAGAGTCTCAGAAGGCTTCCACTCATAAACATGCATTTCCTTTTTAAAGGAATGAGCTCATCTCCATAATCTTTTCACAGGAAGTTGGCCATCTTATCTTTGGGAGGATTGGAGTCAGTTCCTCCGCAAGGGTATTCCTTTGGGATGATCTCAGCAGTGGAGGATGGCCTTCTGAAATTTTAAAGACCTTCAAAGACTTTAAAGACCCATCCCAGCATAGCTGCTCTAATCCTGCCATCTCCCCTCTGGAACCATAAACTGAAAAAATCTCCCTTCTCCCTTAAGTTGTTTGACGTTGGGTGTTCTCTCATAGCAACAGTTAAGAGTAACCATTACAATGAGGAAGAATACAATGGCAAATTTACAGAGTTGAATCAGCAAGAGGCAGAGAACAAAATATCAGCTATTGTTAAACAGAGAAGCTACATTAACAAATCAAAACCCACTCTTCATTTGGATCAGCGAAGAGGAACTACTTCAGGACAAGAGTCTCAGAAGGCTTCCACTCATAAACATGCATTTCCTTTTTAAAGGAATGAGCTAAAGGGTGGAATTCCAAAGTAAGGGTCTGTTTCTCCCCTAAAGCAACTTCCCAGAAGAGAAAAATATTTTTCCTACAGTCAGCACAGAGAAACTGAATCATCTGTGATTCAAGGGGGCCGGTTTTCAACCCAAGGTTTTAGCAAAACGTGGCAGTCATCCATCCGCGTGGTTCTGGTTTTAGAGGCATCAAAGACGCAAGAAGGAAGAGGATGTGGATCCCTCCTCCAAGATTTCAGAGAGTGGCAGACCAGGCAGCATGTGGCAGAAAGCCTGCAGTTTAGAGGCCCAAGAAGCGCAGTTTGTGCTGTGGAGTTAAAGCCTGGTTTGCTATTGAGAAGTGAACATGTTAGAGATTCCAGAGACAACATGGGACATCTGCCAAGGAGAGCTGTATATGCTGAGGAGTCAACCCAAGAGAGTGATGTGTTCTATGGGCAGCTGCGCTGAAGGGATGGAACTGAAGCCCTTTGAAATTGAGGTGATTTCAACAAGAGGCTTACCCGTTGGACACGCTACAGGATTTGGAGTTTGTCCTGCTGCTTTTCAGCCTTGGTATGGACCAATCTTTCCTAGATATGCCCCTATCCCTTCCTTTTGGAATGGGAATATTTACTCTGTGCCATTATATGTTGAAAATATGTAATTTGTGTTTTGGTTTTATAAGAGGCTTTGGAATTTGGACTCTTGGGACTACTGATATAGTCTGTGCTATGACTTTTAAAATTGGACTGAGTATGGTTTACATAATGAGATGGCAATGAACCTGTGGGGGGCAGTAGCGGAGTGTCATGGTTTGAGATATGTCCCCCATAGTCTCATGTGTTTGGGAAAGTCATTGCACCTTTGACAGGTGAAGCCTTGCTGGAGAAAGGCAGTCACAGGTGGTGAGCCTTGAGGTATATTAGTCCCTCCCTACCTTCTGGAGAAGTCTGCTTTTATAGAAGGAGTCTTGCAGCTCTCAGCCTCATGGATGGATGTGATGTAACCTCTCTCCAGCTTGCTCTGTTGCCAGTCATGCTATGTCCACCATAAAACACTATCTCCCCTCTGGAACCATAAACTGAACTTTTTCCCTTAAGTTCCTTGACTTTGGTGTTCTCTCACAGCAACAGGAAAGAGTAACTAGTACAGTGGATCTTGAGGTAGACTAGTCCCACCCTACTCCTGGAGAAGTCTGCTTTTGCTGCAGGCAGTCTTGCAGCTTTCTGCCTCTAAGATGTCTGCAGTGACATAGCCTCTCTTTAGCTTCTGCCAGCCCACAATGCTTTTCCCACCATGAAAGGACTACTTCTCCCCCTCTGGAACCATAAGCTGAATAAATCTTTCTTTCTCCCTTAAAAAGAAAAAAGATCCCAGAGGTGGACATGTGGGGGGGGGGTCACTGAACTTATTTGTTCCTCTTCCCAATGTGGCTTCATTGAATAAAATCTATGCTTCATTTTTATTTGACTCTTTAATTGGCCTGTTGAGGAACTTGCCTAGCCTAATTTGTTAGGACTACCAAGGGCCCTGTTTTGACCTTGGCAACTTTGATAATATAAGAACAAGGAGAACTTCATCCCTCTGACACCTAATGAATTCTGAGAAAATACTAATTAAACCTTAACTTATGCTCTTGTCCTTATTCATTACTCATGTTGCTTAACAGAGTAAAATCCTTCTGGAAACATCAAAAAACCCATTCTACCTGTTCTTTGTCTTTCTATCCAGCCCCCACCCCACTCCTATTCTCTGTGAATTAGTCTGTTCTTAATTTCCATTTTTAAATTTCTGTCCAATTCATCGTCTAAGATTGCATAATTTCTTCTACAAGAGCTGCCTACCCAGTACTTCTGCCTCCATCCTTAGCCTGTGCAACCTGCTTAACTTCTGTTGTTTCCTTCAGATGTGTGCAAGTTACTGCTCATGCATGCTACTCCTGTAGCCCTGCACATGGTGTAAGTGGCTCCCTGCCATTTTTTTGTGGGTTCATCTTTTATCTCTTTCTGGGCAAATTACTCAATTTTTTTGCTTCAAATATCTATGGAACATTGGCTTTTCTGAAGTTCTTTGTTCTCCAAGTTCCCTTTCTGTATCATGCTGTATTTTTGACTGATAAATACAATGTTTTTTCTTATCCCTAAGAGACAATAAACAATATGTTTTGATGTTTTTCTTTTCCTACTCTGTTATCTCACTTGCTTCTTTGAGCTGTTAGTCTCCAGCTATCATGTAAGTTTTCTGCAGCCCTTGAACATATTCACTCACTTAGGAATAAGGCCAGAGTCAAGTGCTATAAAAGCTGATTAGGAGCTCACAGCACAATGGAATTATTTTCTAAAAGCTTTGCTGAGGGATGATCTAGATAGTCCTTGGCTCCGGGCTTCTAAAGTCTTATTCTTAAAAGTATGAGTGAGTAGTCAAGGATCACAGAACACTAATAAGATAGATCGAAGTCAAATTAATAGCAAAACATGATTGAGAGGAATAAGAGACTAGAGAAAAGATTTCCCAAAATTTATTATTCACTCCTTCTGGCTAAGCAAATTCCCCAAGGAGAAAGTGCTTCCAGGCTCAGCTGGAAGTATGGAAATCAAGTAGGGGAGCATAGACCAGAGTGTTCCTTTTGCTTCATTCAGTCCTCCCATGAGACTGCACAAGTCTTAGTTTAAATTTCCTAAGAAGTGTGCACTGAAGAAAGTACTCCTAGGAGACATGCAGTAGAGCAAGTCAATGAGAAGAAAGTCACTAGTGTTTTATTATGAGAGAAAAAAAATCATTAGAAACTGAAATTTAATCCTACTAAAGAACTCTGGAGATGTGTGTAAAACATACTTCAGTTATCTCACTCAAGGGTTGAGGAAGATGGGGATTATATTCAAAATTCCATCATCAGTCATTGGAAGAGAGCTGCTCCTAGGTCTGAGATCTGCCTAGTGTAAAGCAAGGCTAGTGGCCAGAAAAGGCCTCAGGCAAGGGAATACAGGCACAACCATTTAGATGTTCAGTCCAAATGTATGCATTGGCAAAGGTCAGGGAGAGACTCTTCAGTTGTTCTATTTTCCTGGATGTGCAATCTGCTTGTATTGACTGTATTTTCATTGGCTGGAAGATACCTTAGTGATTAGATTTCTAGTTGTCCCATTTGGAACTCAACTCTGGTTTTTAGAAAACTCTAAATAATGACAGTAAAGAAACGGAGTAAAGCCAACTGATGTTGATTTCTGTGGACCAAGAGTATAAAACAAGCAGGTTACCAGTCCCCTGGTATTAGAGGTCTGGCGTCACTCAGGACTTCACCATACTAACGTCCGAAACTTTATCAACTGGAGAGGCTTTATTGAAGCTGATCAGAGAGCCGAGATTCCAATGTGTGACACTGAGAAGTGGGTGCATGCAATTTTAAAGGCAGAGACCACATCTTAAGCAAGAGGCAGTAAGCAAAGAATTTTTACAGAAGCCAGACTTCAGCAGTTATGCTTAAGCAGGACTTTCCTAATGTTGGGTACTTGATTAAACCGTAATTGATTAAGCCATGATCATAGAAATGTTTCAGGGAGACCCAACCTTAATTGTTTTCCCAGACTTTCTGTTGTTGTGGGAGAGCACCCAGATATCAAGCAACTTAATGGAGAAAGGGAGATTTATTCAGCTTATGGTTCCGGAGGGGAGATAGAGTCTTTCATGGCAGAAGCAGTATGATGGAGGCAGAAGTTGGAGACTAGCTAAATCACATTCTTCATGGAGTCAGAGAGCTGCAAGACTGTCAACTCCAAGTACAGACCTCTCCCAGAAGTAGGGTGGCACTAATCCACCTCAAGGTCCACCCGCTGTGACTGCCTGCCTCCAGCAAGGTTCCTCCTCTTGAAAGTATGATCTTCCCAAACACATGAGTCTGTGAGGGACATATTTCAAACCATGACACCAAAGTAACTTCTTTCCTAGATCCTACCCTCCTACCCAATGATTGCTTACCTTGAGAGATGACTGTCTTTTGCAGGGCATTCTTTTACCTCACCACACCCTTGTCTGACAACCCCTTAGCAATGTCTAAGAGTTAGAAGTCTCCTTTGTCTTTGGGCTCTGAAGATTTCCCCCCACAGGCAGTTCATGGCAGTTCTCTGTTTCTCTGACTAAGCAGCTATTCTGTTCTAAGGTTCTCCCATCTTCTCTAAGCTCTAATAAAACTATTTCTTAAGTTTCTCCTGGGCTGGAGAGATGGCTCAGGAGTTAAGACTCTGCCTCACAAGCAGAAGGTCCTGATTCAGATCCCAGGTTCCTCCTAGAAACACCACTTCTGGCCCTAGTGAGCAGAGCCTGGGAAATCCCAGAGCAAAGCAAAAAGGAGGTAGAAAGAATCCAGGATGATTCCCAGAGTCACCCCCTTGGTCCTCCACAAGGACACAAAGTGCCCTCTGACATACACACACACACACACACACACACACAAATAAATAAACAAACAAACATTTAAGAATATTTTTTTAAAAGTTCCTCCCCTTGTTTTAGCTTCTTTTATCAATGGACCACTACAGTATAGACTATACTGACTTTTGTCTATAAGATGTTCTTCGCAGCAAATCTCTATTTTGGTAAAGAAGTAGACATTTTTATGTGTGTGTGGACTTGCAGTAACTCAGACTTTGTGCTGAATTTAATGCTCTGCTCTAACTCTCTTGCCATCCTTAATAATTCTACTTTGGAACCTGTGGATTTTTGTTTGGACAGGATCACATGTAGCCCAGGCTAACCTTGACCTTCATATGTCATTGAGCTCCTGATCCTGCTGACTCCACCTCCACGCCCTGGGAGTGCAGGACTGTATCACCACACTAGGCAGAATAAACTTACATTTTGTAAGTGAAATTGTATTAAACTCTGTGGCCCCATTACATAGAACATTTATAGTGTCCTGTGAAAATAGAATTTCTGTGAATTCCTCATACATGGGAAATCAGCAAGACTCCAAGAGCAAGACCAGCAAAACTACAAGTGAAAAGAGGTTTTTGTCAATCTTGAGAGGCTCCGCTTCCGGTGAGCTAAAGCTTTGAATGCCAAGACCATAATGACAGCCTAAAGAGTCACAAAGAAGCAAAACTGAACAATTACAATGTCAAAGTATAGTCCCACCATATTGACTCATTACTGTCTCAGCTCTGGTCTATTCGTCGAGGCAGTCCCACACATTGTTAGAAACTGTGTGAAATCTCTTGCTGAAGACCCCAGTCTATCTTATTAAAACTTACATTTGAAGTTTGTTGTGCTTTGTAGTTAGGTTTTTTTTGTTTTGTTTTGCTTGGCTTTCCTTTTGAGGCAGCCAGCTCTGACAGGACTGCTTCATACCTCATGCCATCCATTTAATCCTAAAACATGGATTCAAGGGTCATTGAACCCTTTATCCCCTTTTTCCAGTGTGGTCATGGTGAATAAATCTCCTGTTTCTGAAAGAAATTACAATTGGTCTTATGCAATATAAAGATGAAAGGTAAAGTTTATTGTAATTGTTCAATTTTTCTTTATTTAGATCTACATTAGACAGCAAACTTAAAAAAATCAAATGTCAGCTAGGCATTGTGATCCTTGCCTGTCTGGCATTTTAATATTCTGAAATAAAAGGTGGGGGATCAGGAATTCAATGCCAACCTCAGCTTTACAGTGAGTTTGAGGCCTGGCTTTACATGAAACCGTGCCTCAAAAACAGCAAAAACATGAAAACAATAGCAATACAAAAATTTATCACAGTTAGGGCTGCAGGTCACCGGTACAGTTCTCATCTAGCATACAAAATGCCCTGGGTTCAATGCGCAGTGCTGAAGAAAAAGAAAAGGAAAAAAAAAAAGAAACAAACAAAAAACATTTTGGCTCAGTAGGTAAAGTATCTTCAGGACCTTTTCTGTTTCAGACACATGTTCTCTAGCTTCCCCCATGAAGTGTATGTGGCTATGGCTGCTGAGAGGTCTGGATTGGGTTGGCTTAACCCAATAATCACTTTCTCTTTCTTGGTACGTACCGATACAGTCCCCTCAGCATGAATTTTAGGGCTCTTCAACAAACTGTTCAGATGAAAAGCTCTCTCCTCTTTTATTGGAAGCTCCAAGGCCAGGCTAACATGGCTACAACTACTATGACCATCTCAGTGTGATCTTAAGGATAAAACTAACAAGAGAAATAGGGCAAAGCCGAAAGATCGGTAGAGAAGAACCAGAAGGAGCAACAAGACCAAGAAAGAACAGAATTCTAGCATCAGGATGAATCGTGGGTAAGACCATTTGCTGGTGACAAGAGCTGTCCTCTGACCTTCTATGCTCACAGGTAGTATGCAGGCCCATTAATATACAACATTAATAAATATGATAACCATGCTAAAAATATAGTATTATTAAAACTTAAATGTAACAAACAATATTTAACAATAAAGGCATACACGAATAATAAATATATGGCATTATTAGATAAATATTTAAATATAATATATAAAAATGACATCAATAGTAAACATATAACTATCAAGTATTAAAATAAAAATACAATAATAAGTAATATTTAATAATACATACAAATGTTTATAAGTGATAAGTATAAAATGATGATATTAAATAATTAGATACATAGATAATGATACACATATAACATTAATACTAAAAAATAAAAATTTAAAAGGAGAAAGAGCTGAATTCTTGGATAACAGAGTAGCTGATTGTACTTGCAAGTCAAAGTGAAAGTGTTGATCTCTTAACCACTCACTGCACGGCAGTCTAAGACCAAAAAAAGAGCCAATTCCTTCCACTTCCGTCCCTCATGGAGCTGCACACACTGCCCTGACCCAGGGATGGTGGGGTTGGAAGAAAAGAGATTGCAAAGCTCCTAAAACTTTATGGGCCCTGAGGATACAAGTGCAGATATTAAGTGGGAAAGACACAGGATGCGAAGGGTGAGGAGTAGAAAATCGCTGGGTCACGTGGGGAGGGGACATCAGAGCTCTCCTTCCCCGGGCCCAGAAGGACGCTCAGCACATGTGTGCAAGAACCTCTGTCCCAGGCCTCAGAGAGTCCTAGGAATGATTATCCTGCTGCTGGGGGGAAGCAAGAGTCTGACAGTCCAGGAGAACTGCATCTTAGCATCCCCTTAGATGCCGCCCTGTGAGTCAAGGCTGGTGTAGGCCAGCCAGCTTTCTCACATGGAAGTGGGACAGGTGAAGTTTGAGTTGCCTCTGGTCAGATCTGAAAAAAATCACACATAGTTTTTAGCCCAAACTATACTCAAACTGAAGTCATAAGACTCAAAGCCTATCTTACCTCTGAGTTCAATGGACTCCCTATATTTCTTTGTTTAAGTGGAAATTTTGTTAGCTTAAGCCCAAATCATTCTAATTAAATGATCATAAATCATAAATCGTCAAGTGGCTTGAGCCAGAAACTTGAGTGAACCCTGGTTCCCATCTTCCTCATCTCTTACTATGTCAATATGCCAGTAGGTTCTATGTCCTCCAAAGATTACTTGTATCATCCTTTGTCTCCAACTCAACTTTCCATGATTCACAATTCTAACTAGCCTCCCATCTTCATGCTTGCCATTGAAATCCATCTTCCATATGGATTCTAACTATAAGGTGATCTTATCATTTTCCAACTTAAAATTATGACCCTCAGAAAACAACCTAATTTTCATGCCCTGGCCTTAGAGCTTTGCCTCTCCCCCTCTGGCTTCACCCTATGTCCTCTCTCGCATTGTGTTCTAGCCATAGAAGTGGCCTTCTTAAAACTCACATATGCTCTATTGTGGCTTGAATGTGAAATGACCCACAGGCTCACATGTCTGAACGTTTGAACCACAGTTATTTCTGCTGTGTGGGAAGATTTCAGAATCTTGAAAGGGTGGAGGCTTGCTGGAAGAAGAAATCGGGTCACTGCTGGTGGGACTTGAGGTTTTGTAGCCTGGCCCTACTTCCTTTTCAGCCCCTGCTCTCTGAGCATGAACACAGTGTGACCAGCTGCACGTTCCTGCTGTTGCCTCTGTGCCTTTCTTCCTGCATTTCTGCCTTCTCTACCATGACAATGTGCAACCCTTTGAACTAGAAGCCAAAATAAACCTCTCTTCCTTGAGTGACTCCAGCAGGCATCTTATCGTAGCAATGAAAAAATGTAATTCCAAGACCCTTCCTTTGCCTTCAATGCTGCCTGCCCTCTCTCAAGGACTTCCTCCTTTTCAACTATATTTATAGCTTTTATGCTGTTTCCTCAAAATGACATTTCTGGAACAGCCTATTTAAATAGTCATGACCGTCTGTCACATTCCTTTACTTCTGTCATAGGCTATAGTCTCGGTTTGATTTTTTTCATACTTTTCCCCCTTTCGTATACATTCCAAGCAGTGAGCTGTCCTACCTTGTCTATGATTGAAATCCCCAGTGATCAGAATAACTCTAGTGGGTACTCCATAAACATTCAGTTGAAGAATAGACAAACGAACCAAGTCATTACCAAGTATGGCTGAGGTTATGGACAGAGGGAAAGGAAAAGCATCTTCTTAAGATAAGTAAAAGTGAACTCTTTCAAGGACGAAAAAATGAATCTTTCCTTAGAAATCTGTTGAATTTACTCTTGCTTAGATAAAATTGTGTTACTTTCACCAGAGGGTCAAAATTAGTACAGAGTTCAATTGTTCTGCATAGATGTACATAAAGAGATATATTGCTTATTCATGTCATATGTAATGCAAATATATTATCTTTGCATCACGATAACTGAGTCTTGAGATAAAGAACTTAGGAAGAGAAAAATGCTTATTTTGGACCAAGTTTTGGAGGTTTCATTCCATGGTGTGTTGACCCTGTTGCATTTAGACATATGGCAAGGCAGCAGCACATCGGGCAGGAGCATGTAGTGGATCAAAACTGTTTCCTTCAGAATCACAACATGAAAAAAAAAAAAGAAAGAGGCAGAAACCAGGTATCCACAGTCTCTGTTGAGAGCATGTCTCTGATGGCAGTAAGGCTCCCCTAATAGGCTCTGTCTCTTAATAATTCTCCTGTTTCCCAGATGCTAGACTGGGGACCACACCTTTGTCACATGGACCTTTGGGGGACATTCTAAATCTCAACATAGTCTAAATGTACCAGGTAATTATAGAAGTATCAGGCTGGTGGTATAACTTAATTGTACAGTGCTAGCTACATATCTAAGGTTTTTTTTTTTTTTTTATCCCAGCGACTGAAAAATAAATAAAAGGAAAACAAATACCTACTTTAAAGTATACAATGGACAAATATATTGTTTATATAAAGCAATTCTAAAACTCTAGAGGATCTCCTTTTCTTTTGTCTGCCACTCCTTACTTCCATTACATTTGGCTTACTTGTCAGATGTTGTGCCTGGAAAGAGAGGAATCAGTTAAAGAGGGAAACTTGGAAAAACAGGAGCGTTCAAGCTGCTGGTAAACAGCCTTCTTTCACATGAAAGGAAATCAGGAAAAAAAATCAATTATTTGAGGATTTTTTTCTCCCACATTTTATTTATTTTTTCCTAATCATACAAGCTAAATAGATACCCCTGACCTCTCCCTCCCTTCTCCCCTCCCCATTGAGAATTTTTTTAGAGATAATGTCAAGTTTAAATATCAGAAACACAATCTATACTATAGTTTTTATACACTTTTCTTGTCAGTTTCCTCCTGTAGATTGAGTGAAGGTTCAGAAACTTAATCACATCTCCAGGCAGAGGCCCTGCTGCTTGGACTCAAGTTAGCAAAACCTGTCCTACCTCCTACCAGCAGAGGGCGCTTGTTCCTTTTTTCCATTTTCAAAAACTTTTTTTTTTTTTTTTTTAATTTCAGCTCATACAAACTATTAGGTACACCAGTTCCCTCCCTTCCTCCTCCTCCCCCCGTATCCCCTGCTCCCCCTCCCCACCCCTCTCCCTCCACATCCCCCAGTGCCTCCCGCCCCAATTCCCAGAGAGTCCTTTCTTGTGCATGTCTGATTTTCCTCTGGGCCCTCCTCTCCGCTGACGTACAAGGACCCAGTGGCCTTTCCCTGAACCCTTTCCCATGTTCCCCTTAGGTATAGGAACACTGCTGTGGCTGCCAATCCTTTACCTCCAAGGCTCTTGGTGCCTTTAGCAGATGCTAGACTTTGCGAGGTCAACAGTGTGTTGGACAATGCGCAGGGCATTTTCAAAAACTTTAAATATCATTATTTTATTTATTTTGTGCATGGTGTGTGTGTGTGTGTGTGTGTGTGTGTGTGTCTGTGTGTGTGTTGTGTCTGTCTGTCTGTCTGTCTGTCTGTCAGGGCACTTTGTGTCTTTGTGTATTGCAATTGCCTGCATAGTTGCTGATAAATCATCATCAAATGGCTTAAGGGAACAAGGGGTTTATTTTCTTATGATAGTTCAGTTACAGTCTGTAGTCCAGCTTGATGGGAGAGCACGCACTAACACCATGGCCAAGGGAACTGGCCACACCACCTTTACACACCAAGAGAGGGACAATCCTTACTTGCCAAACCAGCATGTCTGGCCAAGTATACACAAGGATGCCAACTCTCTCAACCAGCTCTCTGTATTTTATTCCAGGGCCTAGTCTCACCTACCTGGGTCTTCTCTGTCAATTAGACAATCTCCTGAAGGTTTACTCTGGGCTTAACTCAATCATTAATTCTCTACAAACATGCCCAGAGCTCAAACCCTCAACTGTCAAGTTGACACCTGTGCCTAACTATGTATGACACTGTGTAGTCAGGAATCATCCTGGATTGCTTCAATTTCCTTTTTGCTTTGCTCCGGATTTCCTAGACTCTGCCCACCAGGACCAGAAGTGCAGGCTAATGTCATTTCTGCCTGGTGTTTTTAGGTAGGACAAGGAATGCAAAGACCTTCTGGTTGGGAGGCAGAGTCTTAATCTCTGAACCATCTCTCCAGCCCCTCCATTTTCAAATTTGATGCATTGCTAACTCATTTTTGATACAAGAATAGGACTTTAAAAGTATATATTTGCCATTAACAGGACTCCACTTTTGATGCATTAGGGAAATAGCAAGACTTTCTGATTGAATGACAGATCTCTGAAGAAACTCTTATTGCTTAGAATGAAGCCTTCCAGCTATTCTGTTGTTGGCACAGAACTTCCACATGGCGGTGCAATCTCATAGTGTATCTTGCTTTTCCACTGCTATTTTAACCAACTGCCACAGACTTAATAGCTTTTTTATGCACATACTCATGCACATGTTCTGCATGTGGGTTGGCTGTATGTGTATACAGTCATGTGTACAAGAAAGCACTGTGTGTGTGTGTGTGTGTGTGTGTGTGTGCACTAGAGGACCCTTAAGTGTGTGCACCTCTGGAAGCCCATGGATGACATCAGGATTTACCCTGGAAGGGGCTCTGATCAGAGCTCTCCCCTCCCCCACTCCATCCCTTGTCTCCTTCTGTCTGGTGGGCTTCTAGGGATCAATCTCAGGTTGTCAAGTTTGCAAGCTGGTCTACAATGTATGGACGTTGACCCAGGCCCTCCCTACTCCTTTCCAGGGTCATTAATAGTGCTGACAGAAAGCTATATAGGATTTGAAATTGTAATCTCAAATTCACCTGAAGAATGTTGAACTGAAACTTTATGCAGGATGTTGAACTGAAACTATGCAAAAAAGACATGGAAGTGGGAAGGAGACTGGTAGGGAAGCAGATGGTTTGTAGTGAGAGAAAAGGGGGGGATGGGATTGGGAAATAAGTGGTATAAATAGCAAATTCACTGTATTCATGTATGAAACTCTAAAATATTAAAAATAAGTTTAAAGGGCTAGAGAGTTAGCTCAGCGGCTAGGAGCCTAATACAAACGCCAGATCTAGAGGGTCCTAAAGCAGGTAGGATATTTGAGGAAGAGGCGTGGGGCAGGAACGGAAAATGTTGGGTGAGAAGATTTCACACTTAAAGTCGAGACATAATAACAAATGATCAAGTTGGAAATGAAGAAAAATACTTGGGTAACTGTTGGAGAGTCTTCATGGGCAGGTGGACTCTGAAGTATAGAGCTGGATCGAGAGCAAAGTAGTAGGTGGTTGAATATAAACGGGATGTATTTTTCTTGGTTCTGGTTATTTCGACAACAGAAGGCTTTCTGACCATTAAAAGCCAAATCTTGTCATTACTGTGGGAAATAACATTAAGAATATTATCCCTTGTTCTAAAGTTTTCTTTCCAAAATTTCAAATGATCACAGAGACAGTTAACACATTAGACTTCATCAGTCATCTAGACATTTGAATGAAGTTTCGCTGTCAGTTGGCTTGTTGTTGTGTCATGCGTGTTTGGTTTGCATCAGGGTTTCTGGGAGCACAGCTGGCAGGAAGCCCCTGCATAGCTGAGGCTTGTCTCCATCATCCTGAGTCTCGTGCCACTACTTTCTGAGTGCTGGGATTATGAGCATGTGCCACCCTTGTCAATTTAAGATTTTTTTTAAGGACTATGTTTCTCAGTGGTTAAGGTGCTTGTTTCAAAAGCTGAAGGGATAGAGTTTGGATCATCAGATCCCATGTAAAATTCCAGTACAGGACATGACAGCCCACTGTAATTCCAGCCTCAAAAGACAGAAACTAGGAATTGCTAGATCTATCTGGTTAGCTAGACTAGATCAGGAACTTCTGGATTTCATTACAGACCCTGTCTCAAAAAGAATAAGGTTACAGAGCAATCAAGGATAATTCGTGATATCAACCTCATATCTCCACATATATATATAATCACATGTACCCAGATACATACACATGCACCCATACACATACACACATACATATCTTTTTATACATATACATTAAAAAGAAAAGGAGAAAAGAAAGAAAAATTTTAAAGACATAAATTAGCACCCTTTATTTTTTTACATAAAAGAGTTTCATTGGTTTCAAGATTAAAATGACTTTTTTGTAGCCAAGTATTAACCAGGTCTGACCCTGCTTAGCTTTTGAGATCAGGAACATTCAGGGTGTTATAGCTGTAAACTAAAAGGACTTTCTATTTTTTTTAATTTTTTCCACACATACAAAGTTGATAAGTAGCCCATACCTCTTCTTCCTTCCTCCCCTCCCTAGACCCCCCTCCTCCCCTTTCCCTTTCCTTTTCTCCTCCCTCCCCTTCTCCCAGTGCCCCCCCCCCCCATTCATGGTAAAAGGACTTTCTAAAAGTTAACTTTCCTGACCTCCCATGTTCCTGGATTGGCAGAATTAACATTGTTAAAATGACCATTCTACCAAAAGCATTATATAGATTAAATGCAATACAAAGCAAAATTCCAACTCAATTCTTCACAGAAATTGGTAAAACAACCTCAAATTTCATATGGAAGTATAAAAGACCCAGAAAAGCTGTTTCAGTTAGCCTGTATGGTTGCTGGTAGATCACCATCAAACGGCTTAAGGGAACAAGGAGTTTATTTTCTCTTATGATTGTCCGGTTACAGTTCTCAGTCCAGCTTGACAGGAGAGCTCACACCAACACCAGGGCTGAGGGAACTGGCCACACCATCTCTACATAATGGCTGAGAGAGAAATGATCCTCAGTTGCCAGACCAGCATGCCTGACTAGGATGCCAATTTTCTCAATCAGCAATCTGTATTTTATTCCAGGGCCTAGTCCCACCCTAGGCCCTCCTCAGCAGCTAGATAATCTCCTGCAGGTTTGCTCTAGGCTTAACTCAACCACTAATTCTTTACATATTATGTCCAGAGCTCAAACCCTCAACTGTCAAGTTGACACCTGTGACTAACTATGACAAGAGCAATCCTGAGTAAGAAAAACTTCATGGAAGTTATCACCATACCAGACTTTAAACTATACTATAAAGCCATAGTAATAAAAACAGCATAGTACTGACTCCAAAACAGATACATACCAATGGAGTAGAATTGAAGACTCAAATATAAGCACCTTCACCTCGATATAAGGCCAGAGACTATAAAAACCATAGTTGAAAGGGTAGGAACTCCCTCGAGCTGATTGGGCTAGGCCAACAGTTCCTAAACTGACATCCAATAGCACAGTCACTGCAAACAACACTCAACAGATGCGATCTTGTGAAATTAAAGAACTTCTGTTCAGATAAACAGATTGTAACAGGAGCACAAAGGCAACCCACAGAATGGGAGAAAATCTTCACTAACCACATATCTGATAAAGCTCTATTATCCAGAGTGTACAAAGAACTTAGAAAACTAAACACCAGGGAAACAAATGGCCCAATTAAAAAATGGGCCCTGGAACTTAAAAGAAACTTTACCAGGGATGAAATTAAAATGTCTAACAAATATCTTAAAAAATGTTCCACATTCTTAGCCATCAGGGAAATGCAAATCAAAACTTCCCTGAGATATCATCTCACCCCGGTCAGGATGGCAAAAATTCACAATACAAACAACACCAAATGCTGGAGAGGATGTGGAGAGAAGGGAACTCTCCTACATTGCTGGTGGGAATGCAGGCTCATACAGTCACTCTGGCGAGCCGTCTGGAGATTCTTAAAGAAATTAAAAATTAAAATGCCATATGACCCTGTTATTCCACTTTTGGGAATAACCCCCCATACAGCAAAAATTCACCTCGATAGCACAAGCTCGACCATGTTCATAGCAGCACTGTTTACAATAGCAAAGTCATGGAATCAACCCAAATGTCCAACAGTTGACGAGTGGATAAGGAAACTGTGGTACATCTATACAATGGAGTACTACTCAGCCATCAAAAATGATGAATTAATGGAATTTGCTGGGAAATGGATAGAATTAGAAACAATTATATTGAGTGAAGTACCCCAGACCCAGAAAATTAAGTGCCGTATGTACTCCCTAATAGGTAGCTCCTAGTACCAAACCCATTTAGAGACACTCAAGGATAAATCTCTGTAACACCTACAGTAATTGCAAGGATTATGAACATGAGGGATGGGGTAGGAGGGCCACACCAGAAACAAGGAGAGAGGGGACCATGTTACAGTAGAGAAAATTGGTCACCATCAAGGACTGCAAGTAAGTAATGAGACATCTGGTTAAGTTCACAGGCTTTCCTTCCTGATCATTTACAACTGATGGGGTATGATCTCACCAGAAAGGGAGGGCATATAGTCTGGCAGATAAAAAGTAACCATTTTGCAAATGGGTGATTGACCCCTTCCTCACTGCGGTTTCCTACTTTTATTACATCTATCTTTGAATATACTCTTATAACAAGACTCTAGTTTAACAGCTTTTTATCTCTGACCAGGGGGCGACATCCAATACCCATCAGGATGGAGTGAAGGGCATTGCAGGAGCAGCAAAACTGAAAAAAGAAAATCAACAAACCATAATCCAGAACATCAGAGACTCTATATTAACCACCTGGAACTAGACCAGCCTAATCTCTCCCCATCCTGAAGCTCAGGGAAATTTGTGGAAGAGGGGGCGGTAAGATTGTAAGAGCACAAGGATGGGAGGAGTAATGATATGCAAGATACTCCACACAATTTAGGGACTATGCATGCCCTGAGCAACGTCCAACACACTACTGACCCCACAAAATCTAGCATTTGCTAAAGGCACTAGGATCCTTGGAGGCAAGGGATTGACAGCCACAGTAGTGTTCCTATGCTTAAGGGGAACACAGGAAAGGGTTCTGGGAAATGGCACTGAGTCCTTGCACCTCATCAGAGAGGAGGATCCAGAGGAGAGTTTGGCATGCACATTAAAGGATGTTCTGGGGATGGGAGGGGGAGGTACCCCAGGGAGGGAGGGGAGGAGGAGGGGGGCACAGGGTGGTGGGAGGTTAGAGGGAGGGAGGGGACCGCTGTACCTGTTAAGTTTGTATGAGTGGAAATAAAAAAAAAATAAGCACCCTCACGTATAGTCAACCGATCTTTGACATAAGTACAAGAAAAATACATTGGAAAAAGGACAGCATCTTCAACAAATGGTACTGGCAAATTTGAATATCTACATGCAGAAGGATGAAACTGGACCCTTATTTGTCTTCCTGCCTGAAAATCAACCCAAATGGATCAAAGACCTCAATGTAAGACCAGAGACTATAAAACTCTTAGAAGAAAAAATAGGGAATATGATGGAATTGATTGACCTCAGCCAGCATTTCCTCAATAGGACCCCAAAGGCACAGAGAATAAGGTCAACATGAAACAAGTGGAACTATAGGAAATTAAAAAGCTTTTGCTCTGCAAAAGAGTCTGTTAATTAAGCAAAAAGGCAAGCTACAGAATGGGAGAGCATCTTCGCTAACCATGCATCTGACAGAGGACTGACATCCAGAGTACACAAATAACTTGGAAAGTTAAATATCAAGGAAATAAACAGTACCATTTAAAAATGTGCTGTAGAGGGCTGGAGAGGTGGCTCAGGGGTTACACCTCTGCCTTGCAGGTGGAAAGTCCTGAGTTCAGATCCCAGATCCCACGTATAGACGCCAGGCGGAAGGGGGGCGGCCTGCGCTTCTGGTCCTGGTAGGGCGGAGCCTGTGAATCCCGGGGCAGAAGGAGGTGGAGGTGTCCATGATGGTTCCCGAATTCGTCCGTGGTTCTACACACACACACACACACACACACACACACACACGCGCGCGCGCGCGCGCGCGCGTGCACGTACATACGCACACACGCACAATTGAATAATAATAATAAAAAAATGTGCTGTAGAACTGAAAAGAAAAAAACTGACAAGACAAATTTCAAATATCTAACAAACATCTTTTTTTTACATTTTTTATGTATTTATTTATTATTTATTCAATTGTGTGTGTATGCATGTGTGCGCGTGTGTGTATGTATGTGTGGGTATGTATGTATGTGTGTGTAGAACCGCGGACGAATTCCGGAACCACCATGGACGCCTCCACCTCCACCTTGTTTACTCGCCCGGGGATTCACAGGCTCCGCCCTACCAGAACCGGAAACGCAGGCCGCCCCCGCTTCCGCCCAGTGTCTATACGTGGGGTCTAGGATCCGAACTAAGGACCTTCATGCCTGCAAGGCAGAGGCTTAACCCTTGAGCCACCTCCCCAGCCCCTTTAACAAACATCTTTAAAAATGTTCTACCTTCCTAATCATTAGGGAAATGCAAATTAAAACCACCCTGAGGTTGAAGAGATGAATCAGGGATTAAAACAATGTCTCCAAAGCAAAAGGTCTTGAGTTCAGATCCCAGGTCCCAAGTAAAAAAATGCCAGGTGGAAAGGCAGGGGCCTGGACTTCCAGCCGTGGGAAATTCCTGAAGTCACTATTGGTCTTCCACAGGGACTCATAGTGCCCTCCGATACACACACACACACACACACAGACACACACACACACACACACACACACACACACAAGCACATAAATAAATAAATAAATAAATAAATAAATAAATAAATAAATAGTTAAAAAATATCTTGAGATATCATCTTACTCCAATCAGAATGGCTAAGATCCAAAACACAAACAACAGCAAATGCTGGCATGGAGGCAGGAAGAAAGGGACCTCGTACATTGCTGGTGTATTAGAGTTCTCTAGAGTCACAGAATCAACAGAATGAATATATAAAAAAGGAATTATTGAGTTGGCTTATGAGATATGGTCAAGGTAGTCCAATGATGGCTGCGAGTGGCTGCTCAGTCCAGTACTCCAGTGGCTGAAGGCTAGAGGATTCCTAGAGAGTCTTGGTCATGTTGAAGACTTGGAGGGTTGAAGAGCTGGAGGATCAAAGAAACAAAGAAACTGGGCAGCAGGAGGGAAGAGCATTTTTTAGCACAGTTTCAGTGAGTCTCTCATCTTCCCAGTCTGCTGTTCTATAGTGCCTTTTATCTGGTCCACTCCTGGGAGATTCCGATCAGATCTGGGGCTTGTCTTTGTATTGTAAATTTATTGATCCAGATAATCTCTCCAGGTGGTCTCAGTGATCTTAGTTAATGCCAGGTGTGTCAAGTTGAAACCCAGTTGAAGTGATTGTAAATTCATATAGCCCCTTTGGAGATCAACTTGGAAGTTCCTAAAACAGCTACATATTGAAATTCTATGTGACCCAGCTATATATCACTCCTGGGAACATTCCCAAAGAACACTGAATCCTGCAACAGAGTCACATGCACATCATGTTCATAGCATCCCTTTTCACAATTGCAAAGAAACAGAACCAACCTAGATGTCCACCTAGATGTCCTAGGTGATAAATGGTTAAGGACAACGTGCTACATATATACAATGGAATACATTTCAGCTGTCAGGAAAGGTGAACTAATGAAATTTGCCAGTAAATGGATGGAACTGGAAGAAATCATATTGAGTGAAGTGTTCCAGATTCAGAAAGACAGATTCTCCCTTATAAGTAGATGTAATCAAATCTTACAACACCCACAAATGCAAAGGAACACAAGCAGGATGTGTGTGGAGAAGATCACAAAAGAGCAGAAACAAAAGAACATGAGTAAACAGTTTTAAAAAGATTTTTATGTAAGAAAAATCTTAAAGAAGAGGGGAGAACAAGAACAAGATACAGTAGGGAGTGAGGATAGCTTCCAGATAACAAACCACCTGCTTACCAGCACCTAACCCCTGCCCTCAATGACAGGGAACACATGCCAGCAGTGTCAACCAGTCTAAACAACAGTGGATGCGGAGAAACTAACAGTAGACAAGATCAGATGTCTCAGTACTAACTACAAACACTGGAGAGTAAACTTCCCTCTAAAATCTCTCAATTCATCTTTAGTTAAGAAATGGTGGTTCACGAATTCGTCCGTGGTTCTACACACACACACACACACACACACACACACACACACACGCGCGCGCGCGCGCGCGCGTGCGCTCGCGCTCGCGCACATACACACGCATATGCACACAGTTAAATAAATAATAATAAAAAAAAATTAAAAAAAAAAAAAAAAAAGAACAGATCTCAACACCCAGCCAAGATGCACCCTTGGAAGAGCAGAGAAATAGACAAGCGTGACCAACCAGAATGCAGAGTATCTGTGACCCTAGAACACTCAGCCCGAATCAGGACAACCCGATCTCTTTCCATCCTATGTCCCAGGGAATCTTGAAAAAGCATTTCCAAAGCTCACTCTTCAGACTATGTTTAGCTGGAAGAGTCACGTGGTAGAGTTTTCCATTTTTGTGATGAATACCTCAGACTCAGTCTCGTCATTTGGTATGGAAGAGGGACCTTCCTTCAATAGCTGCATAGTATATGTCTATCAGTCAGGATGATCTAGGTTGCACTGTTGATAACAAGAACTGTCAAGTGATAGTCCCACAGAACAAAGCTCATCTGTTCATCTCAAGTGCACTGTTCTTCCTGTGATGGCCGAATGGCTGTTTCCAGCTACATACGGACATGTTTCCAAGGCTGCTGGAGAGAGCAGGAGAGAGCTTGGAGTGAGCTTTGGAAATGCTTAAATTCCAGGGGCCAAAGGAAATTACACTGATATGCCTAAACTCAACGAGGCAGGCAGATTTAATTTTTCTATGGACTCAGAAGAAAAAGGGTAGGGTGGTATGCCCCTTTACTCTCACTAGTATGGGAACCAAAGCAGCTGGAGCCTGAATTCTCGATCAGCCCATGATATAGTGAGATCCTGTTTTGAAAAATCGAAGGATTGATGAGGATTGAGTTTGAATTCTCATGCATGCTAGGCCATGCTTTACTGCTGAGCTACACCCCAAGCCTTCTATATTTTACTTCCTTGTTCAAGACAGTAGTCGGCTTTGTTATCCAGGCTTGTTTTCCACTCCTGTCTCCAGCTCTCCTCCTGCTTGAGACTCTAAAGTAGCTGAAATTTGGCTCAGGGGTTAAGCTTTTGCTTCCCAAGCAACAGGTCCTGAGTTTAGATTCCAGATCCCATGTAAAAAACTTCGGGGGGAAATGGCCTGTACTTCTGGTTCTGGAAGGCAGAGCCTGGGAAACTCCAGAGCAAAGCAAAAAGGAGGAAGAAGCAATCCAAGGTGTTTTCCAAAAATACCCTTGGGGCTCCACAGGCACATACACACACAAACATGCAAATACATACATACATAAATGCATACATAAATATTGAAAAAATCAGAGTAGCTGAAATTATAGGTGCAGACTAGTGAATATCTGAGGTAGGTGTGTGTGTGTGTGTGTGTGTGTGTGTGTTTCAGAGATCCTTACACATTCCTTTTTTTCACACACTCATGTGGGTATATCTAGAGTATAAATTCCAAAAAGAGGATGACAAAGGCAAAAAGAATGTGTAACTAAGGTTGTGATGGACAATAACTGACGTTTCAGGCTAGACACAAGATGAGAAAAGAGAGGAAGCTATACAACAGAGACAAGAGACAGAGACCCAGAAAACAAATACAAAAAGAAAGGAGATGACAGAAGCAGATAATGTAGAATTCAACCCTGACTTTGTTTTTTTAGTCTTCTTTAAAATTTATTTTTCTAGTTTTACAAGTGTGTTGAATATTCATCCCTGCTTCCCTCCTTTCTCCCTCTTTCCCATTCCCCCTCCCCTCCCTTCACCAATCTATTTCCCTCCCTCCCAACCTCCTGTCAATCCATTTCTGTGAGTCCCAGGGTTCCTTCTGGCTTGTCTACTCTTGTAGGGGTTCAGGCCTCTGTGGCATACCAAAGCTTCCTCTCTTCAGGCCACCCCACTGACAGGGGCATTTCCCTTCACTCATCCAGCTCTAGTCCCCAAGGTTTCCACTGTCCATATGTTCTTATCTCTCTTGAGTTCCTTGATATGGGGGCATGTTGATATGCAAGTCTTCAACCCTGACTTTCTAATCAGGCCATTGGAATTCACTGACACACATCGTGGTAGTTAGCTACAGATGTCAACTTGACAATTGAAGTCTCAAGCTTTGAACACATTTGTAAAGAATTTGTAGTTAAGTTACGCCTTGAGCAAGCCTGCAGGAGATTGATTGATTGATTGATTGATTGATTGATTGATTGAGTGATTGATGGGAAGGTCTCAGTCAGTGGTGGATGGGACTAGTCCCTGGGCAAATGAATAAAATGGAGGGAGTTGATTCAGGGAACTGGCATTCTTTGGCATACTTGGACAGACATGCTCTCTGGCAAGTGAAGTTTTCCCCTTTTTCAGCAGTCCTGTAGATATGGTATGGCCAGATCTCTTAGCCTCTGGTGTTGGCATAAGCTCTCCTGCCAGGCTGGACTAAGAGATATGGCTGGACAACTGTAAGCCAGAATAAATTCTTTGTTCCCCTTGAAGTTGTATGGTGTGAATTTATCAGCAACATGAAGGTAAACTGCAACGCACACTAAACCACAGTTATGTGTTCAGTAAGCCCTTGCTTTTATTTATGCACATAAGAGTTTCCGATCTTTGGTATAGGTGACAGACTCTGATAGATGAGAAAGGAAGCTGTGATCATCTTGACCCTTACTGTGTGTGTGTGCATGTGTACAAGAGGACACCTGAGAATGTGTGACCACAGGATGACATCAGGAATCACCCTGAATGGCTCTACCTTCTTACTGCATGCTCTGGGTTTTCCCAGGCTCCACCTTCCACGTCTGGAATTGCAGGTCACTGCCATATCCTGTACAACATTTTTACATGGGCTCTGGGGATCTGAACTCAGGTCCTTTTGGTTACAAAGCAAAGCCTTTAACGACTTTACCATCTTCCCTCATTTTTATGTTCCACTTAGTATGAAGTTGGGGCAGAAACAGAGGTAAGTATTTGTGTAGCATTTTCTTCCAAGCTGGAACATTCCATCTGAGGGATGAACTTATGGCTCTGAAAGTCCCTGAAACAAACAAGAATCACAGGATCCCCCCTCAAAGCCAACAAAGATGCAAACAGCTGCTACAGGAGAAGACTTTCTGGCTAATGGAGCTGGAAGAAAGTCTCCCATTTGCAAAGCTGCCTACGAACCATGCAGAGACCTCTAGGGAAGTCACTTCTGTGAGTTCCAGCCCATGTTGGGATGGTCTTTTCAGTAATGTAACTGCCTTTCAGTCATCCTTGCCCTGTTAAGTAAACCTTCGTCCATTCTCCTGTAAGTAATCCCTCATATCATAGGTTCACCAAGATGGAATTCAGTTTACTGTTACTTTGGCCTTGTATTGCTTTCCTATCTGGGGTTAATAGACATTATGCAGTGTCTCCCCAGGCAAAGTGTCACACAACAGTACTGAGGTTTGATTCAAAACTTCCTTAATAGCTAGTGTTTGTAAATTAAACTGCTATTAAATCCAATATCAATGCTTGATGTGCATTTTTCTCAGGTCAGGAACAAGAATGCAGCATGAGGAAAGTCTATTTTTTAAATCCCATCTCCATTGTAGGGGGAACATATTACCTCACCCCCCCCCCATGTTCCTTAGAAATAATGGCATCTTGCCTGCCACTTAACAGACTTCCTTAGACCTTGGCTGGCCAAAGACTTGAGGGATGGGATGTCTGCACACCTGCTCCTGGAATGCTGGGGCAAGATAGGATAACCGTCTTGTCTGTCTGCAATTCTAAGGACTCTGGTGTTTCTCAGCCTTCAAGCAAACCCAGCTGTCCCCTGCGTGTTTTGACAGGGGATTCTTGTGTGCTCTGCTTTGTATCTGACCGACATTCTGTGTGTGGCATCTGTGCTTCCTAATAAATGCAGCCATGGACTGCCAAGAAGGAACTTCAGAATGGCAACATCTGAGGTCCTCTGGTTATATTGAGTTAAACTCATATTAGATCTTGGCAACTGTCACTGGCACAGCAGACAGCTACACCGTACTGTGGGAGGCACCAAGACCTCAACCTGCTGCCTAGAGTTTCAGGCAAATTCCTCTCTTCGTTACTGAGCGTTTGAATCGCCTCCTTTTGTTCTCCAAACCAAGCCACTTTCTCTACAGCTTCTTTCCTGTGCCTTTGAGACAGTTAAATATGTTACTCTATGGATCATAAAATTATGTACATAATCACAGAAACTAGGTAACTTTGCCTGGAGACATTCATGTCTGTCCTCATATAGCAACTAGGCGTCACATCTACCTTCTACCTACCTAGAGACACCATGTCTGTCCCAGTTAGGTGTCACACCTGCTTTTTCTTACTAGCCTAGATAAGCTTTACAATGTGTACATTTAATATAATCTTGTAAAGAATTTGGTCTGCTGGTCCCTGGTTTTTTAAATACTGGTGTTTGCTGCAAATGAAGTCAGTTTGGATGATTTGGTTGAAGGACATCCTAGATCCCTCTGACTCAGCCTGGTTTTTCAATTCCTACCACTCCCGCTTTTGTTTCCTGAGTATAGTGGTTCATAGTGGTTCGAGGACCCCAGCATCATACCATGGAATGTACTTCTCTCATTTTAAAACCCCAGGTCAAGGATCACTTCATGAAGTTTTACTAAGTGCTGATCAGAGCCACTCTGACCCCCAGCTTCACAAGTCCTTATAACACATGGCAGACAAGTTAGCCCACACTTGGGTTTATAATTCTCTGTTGGTCAGATCTCTAGAACTAGATGAGAAGTTCTTTTGAGATTGCAGAAGATGTTTTATATTCATTTTGAATATCACAGTAGCTTACAAAGATGGCATTGAAAAAATGTACAACTCATGACTAATTTTAAGTCATGCAAACCTGGCCAGAGTCAACTTAGAAATTGTAATATAATGGAGAATGACTCAGCTGAAACCAACATGTAGTCCACACATACCAGATTCCCTAAGAAATGCAGATTATTGTTTTGTTGCTAGGACTGCAATACTTTTTTTAGTAACTTTATTACTTTAAAAAATTTTAAATAGGAGCAGACCCCAAAAATTTGAGTAGGAAACAAAATTCCCAAACCATAAATAGAAATGTAACATCACAGAGTATTCTACAACATACAAAGATGAAATAAAAAGGGACCCACACTGTCCAAAAATCCAAATTCCTAGCTATGAGAACCACAGCAGTACACTAATCTTTACCAAATCCTTGGCCTTCTCTATGAGCAAGTACAGTAAATTCCATAATCACATTGGAATTCCAAGCCAAATACCAAAGATAAGAATTTAATGCTAGCATCCACATATAAGAGAGAACATATGGTGTTTATCTTTCCAGTGTATGTGATAGCTTAATATTATATTTTTCTAGTTCCATCCATTTGCCAGCAAATTCTACGATCTCATTTTTCTTGATAGTTGAATAGTATTCCGTTGTGTATATGTGCCATAGTTTCATTACCCACTCCTCCTTTGATGGGTATGTTGGTTAATTTGATTCTCTTGTTATTGTAAATAGAACTGTAATGAACATGGAAAAACAAGTATCTTTGTAGAGTAAGATGTGGAGTCACTTTGGAATATTCTCAGAAGTGGTGTAACTGGGTCATATGATAGTTCCATTTTTAGCTCTCTGAAGAACCTCCATACTGATTTCCAAAGTGGTCATACTAGTTGACACTCCTACCAGCAATGAATAAGTGTCCCCTTTTTTCCATATCCTCACCAACATTCATTCTTATTTGCGTTTTTGATCTTAGCTAATCTTTTTGGAGTAAGGTGCGTTTTTGATCTTAGCTAATCTAATTGGAGTAAGGTGGTATTGCGGTGGACTCAGCTGAAACCAACATGTAGTCCACACATACCAGATTCCCTAAGAAACGCAGATTATTGTTTTGTTGCTAGGACTACAATGCTTTTTTAAGTAACTTTAGTAACTGCAATTCCATCATTTAACTAAAAGCAGATAGCTGTGCATACTGTTCTGGAGATTTCAGACTACTATCATGGACTTATATAAAGTTAGCCTTAGGAAGTTTATCATACCTTATATTTATAAAATACGTCTCTCAGTGTATAAGTGCATTTATTTTTAAAATGTTGGCAGCCTCTATTTCTCTTTATTGTTCATTCATTGTATAAATACCGCTATCCATTTTCCAGCATTTTTTCTTATTTTTGCTACATTTTATACAACTATAGATAACATTACTGGTGTGAACATTTGTAAAACTTGAAGGTTATCATTCTCTACTTACCAATTTTCAGCTTAGTTCCTCTTCATAGTATGTATCCATAACTTTTTTGCACTGTTCTCTTGAAACTTTTTTATTTATGTATTATTGGTGTACGCTGAATGTGTATGATGTATGTGTGGGGGAGTATACATATAGGTGTGTGAATGTCATGATATCCATATGGAGATCAGAGAACAACTTTTTTAATATAGTATCTTAATAATCACACCTTTATTCCAAAATGACACGAATTTTTGCTTGATTTTAACCAAAAGCCACTGGTATAAGCTTTTTTATATAGTTTGTGTGTATTTATTTATTTATTTATTTATTCATTTTTACCTAGTTATACAAGCTCATTGGGTAGGTACTTTCTCCCGCCTCATTCCTCCCAGAGGACAACTTTTTGTGGAGTTGGTTCTTTCCTTCCACCTTTACATAGATTCCAGGGATTGAACTCAGATCATCAGCCTTATACAATCAGTGCCTTTATCCCCTCAGCCATCTGGCAAGCCTCATTATACTGTATTCTTGATCATTTGCTTCAACTTTCATTCCAATTAGATTAGATTCCAACTCCAATTAGATTAGCTAAGATCAAAAACGCACCTTACTCCAAAAAGATTAGCTAAGATCAAAAATGCAAATAAGAATGAATGTTGGAGTTAATAGTAATAAATCTATTAGCTATTGATGCATAATTAAATTACTCTCAGTTTTTCCCAGGTTCAGAAAAAAGTGCTGCAAGGTATGTTTCTCTTCATGTCTACTTATGCACACATATACACGTGAGCTTTTGGGGGGAGCAGGGGGCACTTAAGTGTGTGTGTTTCTGGAGACCCAAGGCTGACAATGGGAATCATCCTAGATTGCTCCTTTTCCTTGTTGTTTGCTCTGGGTTTTCCCAGGCTCTACCTTCCAGGGCCACAAGTATAGACCTCTATATCTTCCTAACATTTTTACATGGGATCTGGGAATTGGAATTCAGTTTCTTTTGCTTTTGAGGCAAAGACTTTAACCCCTGAGCCGTCTTCTTACCTCAACAAGCTTTCCTATGACATTTATTTAGAATTGCTGAGTATACATATCTTCGACTTTGATAATGTCAAATAGCTCTCCAAAATGGTTTAGGTATTTAGACTCTCACTTGTAATTCTGACATCCTTGATTACCATTAACATAGACCATCAAATCTGGAATGTACCCTGCCCTCTCTGTGTCCTGTGACTCATCAGGTGGAAAATTCTGCCTTATTTCATTCATGTCAACACAATCAAGCATGATAACTCTACTTCTTTCAGCTAGCTTGACCCGTTGGTGGAAGGAGTGCTAAGATCTTCATTCTTGATTGTGATTCAGCTCCTCGTGCTAATTCTTTTCTCCATTACTTATTTTGAAACTCGAGGTTCTTCCCTTGCTATGTCTTCTGGAAAACTGGTCATTTTCTCAAGGAATTTTGCTTTTTATCTCAAAATGATGTTTCTCATTTTAAACTCCATTTATTCAGTAAATGTTACTAATATTTCTGCATGTGATTTTTAAATCTGTAATGGCTGTCATATTTTCCTTATTTTTATTTTAAAATTTCTGGACTGCTTTGTATGTGCTTCTTGAACTATAGGACTCTGTTTTTTGTTTGCTTGTTTGTTTGCTTTTTGCTTTTGTGGTGCTAGGACTTGAATCCAGCACCTCATATATTCTACTCAACACTCTGACAGTAAGCTAAAGTCCTGCCTGCTTATAAATGACATGTGTGCTTCTGATCTTTTAGTAAGTGAGTTCTAGTCAAGTAACATTACAATTATTACAAGTAACAATACAATTATTTAGTAAATTTTGTTTGCTTCTACCATCTAATTTTGGTCTTCTCCCTACTATGTTACTCATAAAATAAAATATATATAAATAGAATTACTTTGCAAAGCTAAAATGCAACAAAATTTCCATATGATATGGACTATTAAGAGAAAAAATAAAGAGAAAAATAAGAGAAATAGAGGTACAAAAGGCAAGACTTTTCATAGAACAAAAAGATGTCCATGAAACATAAGTAAGATATCTACATTGGGTGGCTAGATGGTTCAGTGGGTCAAGTGTCTGTACACAAACCTGGCAACCAAAGATCAATTCCTGAAACCCATGTGTGTGAGAACAGAACATGTGCACCGTGACATATGTGCAGCTCTCTCTCTTTTTAAAAAAACTTTTATTATACGTATGAATATTTATTTTTGTGTGTGTGTGTGTGTGTGTGTGTGTGTGTGTGTGTGTGTGTGAGAGAGAGGGTACTATGTGTTCCTGTGGAGGCCCAAGGGTGACTTCAGGAATCAATCTGAATTGTTTCTACTTCCTTTTTGCTTTGCTCTGGCATTTCCCAGGCTCTGACTTCCAGAGACAAGTACAAGGCCGCCATTTCTTTCTGACATTACAGGGGATCTGGGGTCTGAACTCAAGTCCTTCTGTTTGTGGGGTAGAGTCTTAACCACTGAGCCCTCTTTCCAGCCTTCTATTATTTTATATAAATTTATATGATAATATACATATATATCCATATTTACAAGTTAAGAATTTTATGAAGCAAAATGTGTTACTATAGTTACACATTTTTTTGACTCTGCATGTATACAGAGGTGTGTTCTCTTGGCAATATTTAATCAAATGTGGTCATCTCAGTTCCAGCTTTGCTCTAAGTTTGTTCTTGGTTTACACACAAATTTCTTTGGTTAAAGTGATACTCTGCGAGTATATTTCAGAATGTCCTGAAAGCAAAGAGCCAGAGCAGGCAAGCACTTGTCCCCAGAGAAGAAAAGACAGAGAGGAGGCAGTGAAGATGTACAAGTAAAGTCACCTACTGAGTCAGGAGATCTACAGACTAGGTGGGCTCTCTCCCTGGGAGCCCCGCAGCCTAGCATAATGGATGCCAGAAAAAGTGGCCGCTCGCGCAGAAGTTAGGACAGTTTTGGAGCAACTATGCTGGGATGGTCTCTGAAGGTCTTGGAAAGCCATCCCCCATGCCCACTGCTGGGATTACCCTGAAGGAACACACCCTATTGATCTGGAGGAATGACTCTAATCCTTCACAGGTTTAGATTAAAGTCACCAACTCCCCTCAACCCTTTGTTCATGAAAGGATATGGAGATTAGTTCTCTATTGTAGGGTGAGGTCAGACACAAGGTCAACTGGTTTGGACCCCAATATGAACAGACCAATCACCTCCAATCAGGTTTGTAGAAACTGGAGCTAACCAATGATGACAAGCCTATAAATAATCCTGACCTGGCTCCCTTTCCCTTCATGGTACGCCATGTCTGCAGTCAGTGAGTTCTGATTCCCTTGCCCCTCAGTCTATGAGTTCTCCAGGGGTCTCTTGCCCCTCACAGATTACCGTTCTTTCTCTCCTCTAATAAACCCTGCCTTAATTCTCTACGCATGTTTCAATCTTCAATTCCCAAACACATGGATACATAGAGCCCCTGGAATGGCCCAGCCCCCTCTGTTCTTCTGGAGATCAATTTCTGATGGTGCAGAACCATAGAAATAATTACATGGACTTCTCTTCTTGAAGACTTTTCATACTTACCGCATTATTTAGTCCACATCCATCCACTTGAAAGATAGGTATTATTCTCATTTAGGGCAAGAGGAAGCCAAAGTGCCGAGAGATTAAATAATTTACCCACGGTCAGAGCAAAGTCTACAGGATGTCAAAGGCCTCCTGCTTTGGCATGAGGAGCATAAGTACTCAGACCCCTTGTTATGTGTTGAAACGGGTTGCTATTGGCCCAAAGGTGCTGCTAAAAATACTTTCCCCTCCTTTCCTCCAATTCTGAACAAGATTCAAACAAACAACAAACACACCAAGAATCTTTACTGGTTATATGAAGTGGCCATGCCAGCGGTTTTTGGGAGACCAGACTGATAGCCGGCCAAGATAAGGTTTAGAAACAAGCCATTAGATAAATGTGACTATAAATCAAGGAACCTGTTGCAGTTCACCTGCATTGTTGCTGATAAACGACCGACCACCAAACGGCTTAAGGGAACAAGGGATTTATTCTCTTATGATTACTGGTTATAGTTCTTGATGGGAGAGCATGCACCAACACCAGGGCCGAGGGAACTGGCCACACCATCACCACATAACGTCTGAGAGACAGACAATCCTTACTTGCCAGACCAGCATGTCTGGCCAAGTGAACAGAAGGATGCCAACTTCCTCAGCCAGGTCTCAGTATTTTATTCACCTTTTCAGAACCTAAACCACCCACTATGGGCCAAGCCTTCCCCATCAGCTAGACAATCTCCTGCAGGTTTGCTCTGGGCTTAACTCAACCATTAATTCTCTACAAATGTGCCCAGAGCTCAAACCCTCAGCTGTCAAGTTGATACCTGTGCTCAACTATGACAGAACCCAAGCCCTCCACGATGGAGGACAGGAAGATTCTTCCAGTGGCAAAAATGAAAGCAGAAGGAAAATCTCCGGGGTGACCTGCGCAGAAACTACTAGGCTGTTTCGAAAGTAAACAGAAAGCCACATTTGTTGTGTCTCAGAAAGAAGCTGATAAACACTGTTCTATGTGCGAGTAAAAAGCAAAACTAGGCCACACAGCAGCAAGGTCCTAAAACTGTCTTTCATAAAGGGAACAGAAGGGGCGCGCGCCCCACAGCCAGTGTACTGGTGTCCTGTGGAAATGAGAGGCCACTGTCCTTGCTCAGCGGGGTCGCTAAAGAATTCGTGCCTTCCAGGACTTGGAGTCCCAGGATTGTAGTAGGATCACAGATTATTTGATCTGGAAGTCAAGGGAGGAAAAATATGAGACTACAGCATTGAAATTTATGTTAAATACAAAAGTTCGATGATGGCAATCCAGCCAAAGCACAGTAGGGCCACACAATTGAGAAGACATGAAAATAGGAGGAAGAGATAAATAAAGGTTGTAATAGGAAGAGGAGGGGGATGGGACTGGGGATTAGGTGTGAAAATATCATTCCCCCATTTTCCCATTACAACCCTTCTTCCCTCCATGAAACTCTAAAAGAATAATAATAATAATAAACCCTCAAACATATAAAGATGACCTAGAGAGTGTTCATGTGGAAGAAGAGAACTGACTTTGAAAGCCGTTCACTAGGGCTAAAGACATGGCTCAGGGGTTAAGACTTTGCCTCACAAACAGAAGGACCTGAATTTGGATCCTGATCCCATGTAAAAATGCTAGGCGGTAATGGCAGCAACCTGTACTTCCTGCCCTGGAAGACAGTGTCTGAGAAATCCCAGAGGAAAGTAAAAAGTAGATAGAGCAATCCAAGATGATTCCCGAAGTCATCCCTGGGCCTCCATGGGCACATGCATGGTGCCCTCTTCCACACACAAGTACATATCCACGCCTACACACATAAATTAATAAATAAATAATTTTTAGAAAAAGGAGAGTTGTTCAGTGACTTCTACATGCTGAAAGGAAGAAAGAAAAAGGAAGGAAATAAATTGCATTGAGCTCAGTAGACTCAAAGATTTTTTTTTTTTTAACAGAAAACCACATTCAGGAGCATGATTGAAGTCAAGGTGGTTGCTTTTGAAGTAAAAGGCATGAGACATCATTTTGAGGAGGCACTGATGAGAGGTGAGTGTCTAGTCTTCTAGGAAGCAATATTGTTGTCCTTTGAAACTAATTATTCATAGGCTTTGTTGAGTATTGTTTTCTATTTTAAGACTAGAAGTTTTATTATAAGATCATTCTACACTTTTGTGAGGGTGAGACAATCTGTTTAAACTATTTGAATTTTATTCTCTTTTGACATTAAACTTGGAACACTCAGATAATCTATATCATGTTAGTATTCCTATAGAAAAAACAAACAATATAATTTGTGCAGTATCTGTAAGTCCTACTGTAAGCATTAGATGTGTTTGAAAACTTATTGATTCATAACCTGCAACTGTCAGATGTGTATGACCAATGTTAAGATTCTATTTTAAGACAGTTTTCACAATACATATTCATGTAACCAGTTTACTGCAGGTTTCATAATCCAGAGAAGTAGACAAACTGCGCAAGAGTCCAAAGACAAACAATAGTATTATTATAGATATGTATTAGTTATGTTATCTAAGTAAAGTCATCATCTGTTAATCCAGCTATAAGAGTATTTCATAATGTCATCAGATATATTTCTAATAGCCTAGTGGTGTTTCTCAGCATAGGTAGAGTTATTAAAGTTCTTCACTTTCATAGAGTCCGGATTGAGCTGCCAGACGCTGAAATTCTCCTTCTGGGTTAAAAGCTTGCTTCACATCCAAACCTTTCCCATTCAACGCTAAGTATTTGCTGAAAGTTGGTCGGACCCGCAGCTGCTTAGGAGCTGGTAAAGTCTGGTTTTGACGAGCTGAAATAAATCAAAGAAAAGCTAATTCAGGAAAGTTTGTTTGAAATCCATGGGTGGTAGTTGGTATTCATGAAAAAGAATTGCTCTGAGGGAAAATCTCTCAGGCTTTATACAATGCTGAAATTTGTGTTTCTTATTAAATCATCCTGGTTAAGGAGGGCTGAAAAGCGACATACCTGTGACGTCTAACCTGGTGTTACATGTGGTCACTCCAGCTTCATTAACTGCAGACACTGTGTACCACCCAGCATCTTTCTTGTTTACATCTTTTATCAGTAAAGTCACTTTCCCAGTATTGTCATGA
This sequence comes from Typhlomys cinereus, assembly GCA_023101885.1. Lineage (NCBI taxonomy): Eukaryota > Metazoa > Chordata > Mammalia > Rodentia > Platacanthomyidae > Typhlomys > Typhlomys cinereus. The sequence continues at coordinate 2,833,828 of JALPQD010000104.1, forward strand.
TACAAGCTGAGAATCAACAAACAAAAAAATTAAGTACAGGAATCTTTTCCCTAAAGGGTGAGTGATATTTCTGCTCTACAGAATCAACTGATAAAAGTAAGAAACCATTGAAAACTTCAAGGCTAGACCATCAAGATAGTTTACCAAGTAAAGATGTCTGTGTGCAAACCTGGTGATCTGAGTTTGGTTGCCAAAGCCCACAATGGAAGGAGAGAACTCATTTGGAAAGTTGTTCTCTGACTTCCATAAGCGACCCTTGGTGCATGTATACATTATACCCCCTCCCAGGACACCCCCCCCATCAAAAAAGTAAAAAGAAAGTCTAAGAGTGTATTAAGCAGTGCCAGAGAGCTACGGCCTCTTTTTAATTAATCTTGGGGTGAAGGTGTAGTTTGAGGGTGATCGTCTGGAATTGGCTCTCCCACAACACACACACACACACACACACACACACACACACACACACACATGTATGCACGTATGCACGTATGCACGCACACATGCACACATGCATGCACACAAACATGCACATATACATGCATACACACATAATCCCTCCTAATTTCTTATGTTATTTTCTAGAGTTATCTTTCTTCATTGTCATAAGAAGATAAATCTTAGACTACTTTATGCATTTATTTTATGCTTAGTGAAATCTGACATATATAATTTATTACATATATTTATTTATTTTTATATAATATTAATATATTAATATATTTATGTATTTATTATAAATATAATTCATATTTGACAAACAACTTAAGATCACTACTGTATGCTATTTGCAATGTATGCTAAAGTATAACTTGATTCATCCAAATAAATTACAGGCAACGTTAGCAGCTCTCATCCTACCTTATCCGGTCAGTGTTGAATTGTACCATTTCATTATTCCTTTTCCAGAAAAGCTTTGGTGGAGGTATAGCTGAGATCTGGCATTCTAGCTTTACGGAGTCTCCTTCAAACACTTTTTTACTCTGCGGTTTGTAGATAAACATTGGTGCTCTTTTGTGTTCTTTGGCTACATATTAATAAGAAATTCAATAAATAAAGGTATCAAGTCAATCAAAATATCAAGAATTTGTATAGTGGCATTAAAGCCTTAAAAAGCAATAGCAGGATTGGAAACTGTTTTAGCTAAAGTGCTGTAAGATACATTATTGCATTATTATATTTAAAATTCTTAAATTGTGATACATAATGAGCCATTGGATTTTTTAATATGACTTATTTTAAAAATGCAAGCCATTTTACCAACTAGATAGGCACTATGAATGGTAGAAATAGTATCACATAACTTAGGTTCAGATTTTCTGCTGGGGGCCATAACTTGGTGGTAGAATATTTGCCTAACATGTGCAAGGGTGTGGGTTTTATCTCTGTGGACTCCATAGGCCATGCCAAACTGGGAAATTTTTGCCTGAGTTTCAGTTTTATACCAAGGTATCAATGCCTGATGTATGTGAAAGTAAAAAAGTTACTTTGTGACACCATATCAAACTGCCTTAAAGTTTGCCCAAAGTTTAATTGATTGAAGCATGCATGCACACACCTTTTAGTTCTAACTAACTGTTCCCTTTGATTAAGGCCCCTCAGTGTATAATAGGATAATCCTAAAGATTTTTTTTTCATTGAGCTAGGTAACACATTGTCTGTCCTGTGACATAAGCATGCTTTTATATAAACAATTATTTGTAGCAAAAAAAAAAAAAAACACGGATGTGATAACATAGCTGAGATCATTAGAAGTGTGATATACTTAAAGTACCTAAATTGTGAAAGTTAAAAACTGGGTGTAAGTTTTTCTAAGAAGCATGTTGCCCAAAACAAGTTTGAAGTGTGAGTATTGCCAGACGTTGTTTTTCTCTACAGAGTAGGCAGGGTTTCTTTACTTGGGAGACTGCCTTCCTACCAAGGAGAACATGATATGGCTGAAATTCCCATTTACCCAATGCTTTTCTTTTCTTTTTTTTTTTTTTAATTCAATTGTGTGTGTGTGTGTACGCGTGTGTGTATGTGTGTGTGTAGAATCACGGACGAATTCGGGAACCACCATGGATGGGATTCACAGGCTTCGCCCTACCAGGACCAGAAACTCAGGCTGCCCTGCTTCTGCCTGGCATCTATATGTGGGGTCTAGGATCCAAACTCAGGACCTTTGGCCTACAAGGCAGAGGCTTAACCCCTGAGCCACCTCTCCAGCCCTTTTCAAGTATGCATTTAACATTGTGAAAGCTTATGACTGTTCTGTATAAACATGAGTCAGGTCGGTTAGTTTTCAGACTAGAGATCAGAGAAATCAGAAATGCTTATAGTGTGTGTGTGATCTCTCGGTAATTGTATGATGTCTTTATGCCTTTTCTAGAAAAGGTGGTGACTATGTCATTCCAATTTCCCTCACTTTCTTCCCAGGATGTTTTTCTTGTTGCCATAGGCATAAACTAACATTGTACTAGTTCGTGTAGATGTTAACCTTCAGTGTGAAGCCCTCTTGGCATTCTTTTTAAACTAGATTCTCCTTTACATCCCTGGTGCATTTGAAGGGGTTCTCTGGAGGCTCACCAAGCACGTCCAGTTGCACTGTGAAGGTGGCCTCCCCAGCTCTGTTCCTGGCCACACATGCATACGCCCCTGCATCAGAAGTTCGGACCTACTTCAAAGATGAGCGAGTGAAAGCCCTTCTCCGACACTATCATCTTGTGCAGCTCGTCTGACTGCACTGGTCTTCCATTTAGATACCACGACACATCAGGGGCTGGCAGTCCACTCACCTAGAGACAAAAATACAGACTGTTTCTAATTAGAGCTTCAACAAATTCCTTATTTGCATTTATGGTGGTAAATGCCAATTAGGAGCTCAAGAAGATCTTTGTTTAAATTTCTAAATAAAATAGAAGAGCTAAAAGCTTGAAATTAATATTTTTATAGTAATAGTTTTATAGTAACTCAAACTACACCTAACTCTTTCACAAGCAACCCCAGGTTCTTTAAGATTTTTGTAATTATTGGATTCAGGACATTGATTTATGTTATATTGGTCTCTACCAGGAACATTGAAGTCATGTGGTTTGTCCATCATACTAGATGAAGTCCCATAAACACTTGCTGTCTTAGCGAATGGATTTCTTTTTAAAGTGTGCTCTCATGGTATAGCTTGTATGTCATTATGTAAGTCCTGGCATTCTTTGCAACTGCCAGAAATCTAGAAAAACATTTTATAAGAATAAGTTACCTTGAGTGACAAAAATAAAAATGTGGTATCTCTTTTTAAAAAACTTTATTTATTAACTTGGGGTGTGTATTGTGTGTGTATGTGTATCAGAGGGCATTGTGTGTCTCTATGGAGGACTAAGGGTGACTTTGGGAATCATCCTGGATTGCTTCTACCTCCTCTTTGCTTCACTCTGGGATTTCTCAGAATGCCCGCCAGGGCCAGAAGTGCAGACCACTGCCATTTCAGACTGGTACTTTTACATGGGACCTGGGATCTGAACTAGGAACCTACTCGTAAGGCAGACACTTAACCCAAAAACCTCCAGCCCTCAAAATGTGGTCTCTTTAAAGAGCTCCTCTAGCCTGAGGAACTCTTACATGCAAAAAGAACTCAGAGTGGCTTGAATTGGTTGATAGGCAATTAGACAGTCTTTTATGATACCTACTAAATAATAATACACTGACAACAGTTATTCATATTTGTGCTAGTTAGACATAGGTGTCAACTTGACAATTGAAAATTGGGCACATTTGTGAAGAGTTAGCAATTAAGGGAAGCCCTTGAGCAACCTTGCAGGAGATTGTTTGATTGATGTATCCAGTCCATAGTGTGTGGGGCCATTCTCTGAGAGGTGCATAAGCTAGTTCAGCAAGTTGACATTCTTCACCATACTTTGGCAGACATGTAGACATTCTGGCAAGTAAGGAAGTTTGTTTCTTTCTTACCAATCCCTGTGGATATCGTATGGCTAATTCCCATGGCTCCTGGTACTGATCTAAACCATCTTGCCAAACTGGACTACAAGCTGTAACTGAGAAATAGCAAGAAAAAAATGAGCCTCCTTGTTCTCCTAAACTCTGGTTGTGAAGTTATTGGCAACATGCAGAGAAATGGCAACAATTTGCTACATCTCCTTACTCAGTCAGTCCTCTTAAATTTATGAGGTAAGTGTCGTTATTCCCATGTTATAACAAGAAGACAGAAAGCACAGATGGTTTCAGACTTTTGTATGCTTACACAGCCGGAAAGGGGCAGAGCCCGGTTTCAAGCGTCTGTCACCTTGGCTCCAGCATTCACGTTCTTATTCATTGTGCATGGTACTTTTCAGGCCATGCGACAAGCTAGGAAGTAAGAAGGTACTTCCTCAAACTTTGAGTTCCATGACTAACGTTTAACCTGCATTAAAGCTCTTCTCTTACTTTGAAGTCCATTCTACAGAATCTCCCTTCTTCAATGGACATGTTTTCTGGCACTTGAATGAAACGTGGTGGGTAAAACTTCTCCTGGATGGCATCCTGGTCATTCACATCTCCTCTGGAGGAAGATCTGCTTCTGCAGAGAGATTTCAACAGTTACTTTGCCTAAATGTTGCTGCTCTTCCTTTCGCACAAACACAGCCCGACTGTCAGATTGGAAAGCCCAGAGTCCGACTGTTTGGTCTGAAGGTGTAACAGTGGAGCTAGAACTTAGAAGTGCATTTATCTGTGCTATCATGACAATGGCTAGAAATGTTGCAATTTACAAATAACTAGTACCAATTGTACAACTGTCACTTTTTCATAGCATGTTGAATTGATAAACAACTGATCAATGTGTGTGTGCCCCATTGTTAGAATCAGGCTTCTCTTGTCCTGAGAAAGTTGTTTAGCATGGAAACATATCCCTGACTTCTTTGACTAAAATGTTTTTTTTTTTTTAAAGCTTTCTTTGAGGTAGTTTTCTGAGAAGTAACATAAACATTTAAAAATATTTCAATTTATCTATGTATCTATGTATGTATGTATCTATCTATTTATGTAGCAAAAGAATATTCATGCCTATCAGCAGGGCTCACATATAGAAGTCAGAAGATAACTTTGAAAAATCAGTTATTTCCTTCCTCCATGTGGGCTTGGGGGGAGGGGAGTTCAGTTCAGGTTGCATGTTGATTGATGAGTGTAGATGCCTTACCCCTGAATTATCTTGCTGACCCCGCATATAAAATTTTTGATCATTTCTGATATTAGAAAAATCACAGTGTGTTTTTAAAGAGAGAGATATATAGTAACCTTGAGAACCATATACACATTGTATCATTTTTTAGTGAGAAACATTTTAAGTAACAAAATACACATTTCTTTCCAAGTTTTTTTTTTCTTAAATTACCTTACTTGTGATGTAGGAACTTGTAGCCGCACATGTTCTGAGCTGTGCTGCTTGAAATAAAAACAAAATGAGAATGTCAACATGCAATTATTACTGTAAAATGTAGCAGTAGTTGTACTGCTAATAAGTAGTTGTAGTTGAAAAGAACATTTGCATTCCGGTAGATTCTTACAGTCCTGATTAGTGTTGTATATTCTCCATTTACAATACAGCAAACTGACTTATTACTTCTCCAAGAAGTCAACAAGAAAACCATAGAACAGGCTGGCTCGATGGGCGTTATCACTTTTCGGACAACTATTCTGTGACAAAGGACGATGTACCCTGGCGCATCTGAAGTGGGGACACATAGTACGAGCTGTCCTTTAAGAACGCAGGAATAGACATGAAGTCACCAGTGCTGGCAGCAGATGGGGCCTGGTGCTCACAGCTCAAAAGTGCCACCAACAGCAGTCAGCACATACTGGACTGGAAAATACTTCTCTTTTTAGCTCATGGCACAAAATCCTTTTGGACAGCAGGATAGAATTATTTAAAAAAAGCTTGAAACAATATTAATTATGTCCTGTTTAATAAAGGTATATTGGCCTTTTATGATTTCTATTTGAGCACTAGAAATTATTTTTACTTGAGAATACAGTCAGGAGTTAATGAAAAATTATAATTGGATTTATTGGTTGGTTAAATATTTAATGACTTTCTTGCATAAATTTTGCTCATCTGTCTTGACAAGTGGGAGATAAAAGAGGTAGAAAAATATAGTCTCAGCCCAAATATCTGTGGGACATTTATATAAGAACAAGAAATATCTAAACACAAATCATTTATTTTGGGATGAATCTCTTTAGCCAATGAAAACAAATCTAATAATTTTTGGCTAGTCTTAGGGTTCTTTAAACAAAATGCCAAAATGGCCTATCAATTTAGTGATCAACTCAAAGTTTGACTTTAATGCACTCAGAGATACAGGATTTTATACCATATTGATGACGTTTTCATTATGTAAGTATTATGTTTAGAATGTGTAAGACAGTAAGATTTATCTTTTCTGCTTTCATTGTGACATTTTTATCACTCTTTTTTTTCTGGTATTATTGCCTCCGTTTAGAGATTTTTAAAGAATGACTTCTCTTGAAATCACATATTATCATGAATATATAGTTTCTTGGAACAATTTCAGCTAATAAGAATGAATTCATCTTATTGCTGTTAATCTTCTGTACCATGCCCAGAGTCCAGCATATAAGGTTCTCCATGCAAATTTGTTGAATGAATGAAAGAATGACTCATTCCAAAAGTTGTCTAAGTTTTATCTCTAGAATCTAGATCTTGCCCCTTTTTACCCTAGATTTTTCCAGTAGGTCTAGCTGCATTTAACAGAAACAACAATCTTATTTTCAGTTTTTATGAATGTGAAGCATGGAATTCTTGTGTTCCCACCCTTATCTCAGTGGCTCAAGCTTTGTGTAGACTGAGAAGAATGGCAGTAACTACAGATGGAACATGAGATGAGCAAAAAACTTCACTCTCCTCTTCAGTACACATTAGTTGGCCAGACACAAGCCTCTGGGTACTTACTTTATGTTCTTCATAAAGTTAATCCCTTGGAAAACATGCTTTTGTTAATCTTAGAGTTGTTACTCATAAGTCTTCTGGTTTATTTAATAAAAAGCTTTTCTAAATTTAGGAGCATGACAAAAGGAACTAGGTGTGTACATCTTCCAAAATGGAGACAACGGACAGTTTCTGAGAATATCCATCATATTTGAACATCTGTCTTAAAGATACATAACTCAAATTCTTTGTCCACTAGACATTGTAGAGAATCTTGGGTCTATTTAATCCCTAAATGTGCATAGATTAAAAGTAACACCATTAGTCTTTGGGTGTTTTGATCTTGTGATATTTCATATGCAGATTTTAGAACTTCAGAAAGCTAACTAAAATCACACACACACTGCCTATCATGGTATTTATATATTTAGTGGAGAATAAATGAGCTGGCTTCTTTTTCTAATGCTATTTAGAACCTTTGAGAAATACAGACATTCATGTATAGCAAAAATGAAGTGCTCTGAGCCAAGCATAGTGTTATGCCCACGTGTCCCAGTTATTTAGGAGGCTGAAGCAGGAAGGAGGCTTGAGCCCAGCTGGAAGGCAGCCTGGGCAGTACATGAGACACTCCCTTGAACATTAAAAAATAATAATAATAGTCTCAAAAGTTTCATCAAAACAATTTTCACTCACCTGTGACGAATCTTGCTCATCGCTGTTCTGAGCTTGAAACACAGCAGCTGCGTTCTGTGGTCCCAGCAACCTGCGGGCCATCTTCTCCTCGTATGTCAGCCGCTAGAAGACAGTAATAAGAGTTAAGTCAAAGGTTTCTGAACCGATATGTTCTTAAAACTACCCCCGTGTGTCAGCACTTCGGAGTGCACTTCGGTCTTTGGAACGATAGCGCCTAAGCTTACTAATGAGTGGTTTCTTCCATGCGCAGCACCGGCTTCTGTCTTCTCTTCTACAGCAAAGAATCTCATAAGATTTCTTGCTCCTAAGAAAGTCCTAACACCATCACCTTTTTCTAAGGCTTTTCCAAGTAAGGGGGAACTTCCACCTAGTTCTGCCTACCTCGATCTTCATTTTGAATAAGTTTTGGTACATCTCCACATTAGATATCACTTTTATAAAACAGACACTGAAACTTTGACCACATGTACGGTTGATTGAGAACTACAAACCTGATAGGCTAAATTTCATTTGAATGAAAGGCATGTGGTGCTGTTTGAAAGATCAGTGACTACTACAGTCCTGTAGTAAAAGCTACATAATAAATTCAGTTGTTTTTATTGGTAAATCAATATTATACATCAAGGTACACAAAGAGGTTGGCAGTATTTTCCATCAATTAGCTGGTTGCTGGATTCAATCATTTTATAAGAAAGTAATGTTTGTTTATTTAGGTATTTACTTATTTAGACAGGATTTCATGTAGTCTAAGATGGTTTTGAACTCACTATGTAGCCAAAGCTGACCAACTCCTGATCCTCCTGCCTTTACATATCAAGCAATAGTGGATATGTGGTGTATGTACCATCATATTTAGTACATGAGAGTTTGTTTAACTCTGTAGAGTGATGTTTTTATTAGTGTCATTTTTTTACTACTGAAAACTTAATTTTAGGAAGGTAACTTTATGGACTAGCATACAAGTGTGGCTTTTATAAAAAGCCAGTCCTTTTTCTTGGTGCTTATATGGACATAGATCTATGAGAAACAGAAGTAATTTTCTCGGGGGGTTAAGCCTTTCCTCAAAAGCAAAAGGACTTGAGTTCAGAAACGGCAATAACCTGTACTTCCTGCCCTTGGAAGGCAGAGCCTAGGAAACACCAGAGCAAAGTAATAAGGAAGTAGAGCAATCCAGGATGATTCCCACTGTCACCCTTGGACATCTACAGGCACACACAATACTTTCTTCTACATGCACCCACATGTATACAACCATAACCACACACACACACAAACACACACACACACACACACACATACACGTAATTTTTCTTTTTGTCATGCTATGGATCAAACTCAAGGTTTTGCACATACTAGGCAAATGCTCTGATACTGAGCTGTATTCTGTCTCAAAACTTTCTATTGGAACTGGATTGTTTTTATGGCCTAATTGCTCTTTGGTACAAAACAGAGAGCTTGCCCACTTGATTTCCATTATGAAGAATGGCGTCCTTGCATTTCAGCTTTCTCTCCAAGTCCTGAATCAAAGCCTCTTTGGATCCTTGGATTTCATGGTCAGGAGTCCTTGGTGTGGGCTTAGCATTTGCAGTTTGAGATGGCTTGGCATTTACCGGTTGGCCAACTGAGGATTGTTGATAGCTTCAAAATAGAAAATAAAATAAAAGTTTTTTAATTAAAAAATGAATTGATTTTTGCAAACCACCTTTATCACTTAAAATTCCCAGTGTTATTAAAAACATCAATGGCCCATATAAGAATCAAGAAGGGTTTTATAAAAACGATACTGCCTTTATTTTTACTCTTGACACATGAAAATTATATTCAAGGAGAAGAATTGAGACATAAGGAGGACATCCTTCCTCACAGAGTTTCTCTAAAGAATATGAGAACAAGTTGGTCAATGGTAGCCTATGCATTCTTTCAATATTTTTGATGCATAGGTAGGTATTAAGCAGTGGTGTTTGGACAGCATCTCATAACTAGAGATGGCTGAATTTTAACACACCTTCCTAGTTACCAGTAATCTCCAGTATGGTTTAATATTGGTTATTGTGGAGGCCTTCATAACAGGGAAAAGTGAAAAATGCCACCTTTCATGGCTCTTTCCCCTAGAGCTGAATGTTAGACATTTTCCAGAACACCAGTTTCATGAATATTCTTTATAGCCTTGAATAAATTTCTGACTTTCTTATTAATTTCTAACCAGTTAATTTTATGCTTAAGAAAATTCAAATATCCCATTATAAAGATAAAATAACTGCTAAAGCAATGTCAGTTTCTTCAACTTTGCTGCAATTTTTTTAAAAGAAAGGGATAATTGGAGGAGATGGAAAATGGATTATAACTGAAAAAATGTATTAAAAAACACAATCTGGGTCAGTGTGAAGAAGGCACTTGTCACATAAACTTGACAATTGGTATTTGATTCCCATAAAGATGGAAGTAGAGAAGCGATTCTACGAAGTTGTTTACTGACTTCACACATGCGCAGTGGCACGTGTACCCCTTTCGAATATTAAATAGTCCTGCTTACCTGAAAGGCATTGGAGGATTTTAAATTATTATTTTTAGCTCCCCCCCCATTGCCAACAATAGAGGGCAGGGCCAATGGTCAGGGGATTTAGTACCATTGAATCTATTAGGCTTCTTCCACTTTTCATAGTATTTGATCCAGTTTTGGTCTAGTTTATTCATTTAGAACTGCATATGAGTAAGCTTATATCATTCTGGTTAATAGGGGAAACTGGTCACTGCCCCAATGAGTATTTTAGAATGATCCTAATAAATGCTCTTCTGTTACTCAGATAAGACAACCTTGGCCTGCTTCTGATATGATGCTAATGTAAAGGGACTTGTGCTAAGATAAAATGAAACTTCTCTAAGTGGAACTCAAGATATCACTTTGTTGGCAAAACTGCAACAATATCTCAGAGTAGAGTGGAAACATGCTGGAAAATGAAAGGTATCATTCCTTCTCCCTATACTGTTTGATATCTACAGACATGAAGCATGAGACTAGGAGGTATTGTCATTAAGAGCACAAACTTCAATTATTGTGTTCAACATGCTGTGTACTGAAAGCTATAGGTACACATCTGCTTTACATTTCACATTTTCAAGGTCTTCAGTTGTCTATATCAATCCTAATGAAAATCTGATTGGTTTGATTAAGTAAATAGCCAAATCAATCAAGTGAACCTTCCCCTAATTTGAAGTCCTCCACCAAAGTGGCAAAAAGTCCTTGGTCCAATACCTCTCATACTCAGCCAGGGCATGAGATAACAATAATCTACTGTGATTGTCATACTTACACTACCATCTTCATAAAAGTCATACATGCTTGGTAAAGTGAATTAAAATGAGATCATTCTTGATCATAGAAATCCTGAGAAATTATTAATGACAGCCAAGTTTGAGGATCATAGGTGCATATGTAACCTCAGTTATCTTATTCTTGAAATGTTCCCTTTATCCCTGCTTTACAGGGGATAATAAGTTTTAGATTTGATGCCTGAACTTACTTGTAAACTAATATTATAACTAGACACTGCTCTATGTGGCTTTTTCCCTCAACGTGGTTATTCTAATCATTAATTTTGTTACAGATCACAAAACTGGACCACGAAGCCAGTTAGGTCTGAATCATCAAGCTGGTTAGGTTTTGACCGAATGGCACATATCAAACTTTTTGGAACAAATTATTAGGATTGAAGAGTTCCCCTCACTTTCCACTGTGTGGTTTGATCAACTGAATAAAACATTTGTTTAAGGGCTTCCTATCAATGAAATGCTAAATGGAGCATCTGAACCTCTTTAGGTCAGAGTCCAAGAGATTGTTTTAGAAGACAAACAAACTGGAGCCCATCACAACAATGAGGATGTTGTGCATAAACGTTCAAAGGGCTTTCCACCCATGCAGCTGCACTCAGAATGGGTATCAGGTAGCAATGGAAGATTAAAAGAGTTAACTACAGTTTCTGAAAACAGAAGGTTAAAGCTGGGTCTTTGATCTCTGGTTGCGGGACCTCCCAGGTATAATTGCTTGCTTTCTTATTATCTGTTTTCATCTTCTTTTCTTCTCAGAACTGCACAGAGCTGACTAGGTACATGACTGAGACTTTGTGAATATTTGTTTGATTGCTTTCTTTCCTAAGTAGACTTGGAAAAACATTGAAATATTTTCTTAGCAGAAATATTGTTTTCTATTTAAAGTGTTTATGTAAGAAATTTGGAATATTAGAAAGCTGCATGAAAGTGATCATTTTAGTAAATGCAATCAAGAAAAGACCTGCAAAGTGGGAAATGGATGTAACAAGAATCTGGGAGGGTGGAAAGGGATGATGCCTTTCAAAAATTTTAAGTCAAGACTAAGAAAAGCCATTTCTATCTCAACAGTTGACAATCAGCCATTTCAAATCATTCAACATAAAAGTTATAGGATTTTAACATGGTTCAAATATTCTTTTTTTTAAAGTAGAGAAAGATTCTTCTGCAAGTAGAACTGCAGCCAGTTGAGCATGATTTCTGGAGTCATCACTGATTATAGATTTTCTAGAAAAACCAACCCACTTGTGTTTACTGGACGTTCTCATCACTTTCATTTTAAAGGGCACATTAGGACTTGATGCCTGCTCTTAAGCAGAAACCAATATATTTATATATTGCTCTGTAGGTTGTTTTGCTATATAACATCAAATAAATCTCTAGAGAAAATGAAAAAATTAGCAAGAGTTTCAGCACATGTGTCAAAAGAATGCCACAAGATGTACTCTTCCACACAATTTTTGAGATGCCTCTGATTCTGTTCTCTGATGTTCCCATCGGCCAAGAAAAAGGAAAAGTGATAGCCCTAAGTTTGCATAAGCACCAAGTATTCAGTTCATGTTTTATAAAAAGCACAGCTGCTGTGTCCTTCCTTGGATCAAGTTCTTCCAGGACAGTCTTGGGCCTGTGGAAATAGTACATGCTTGCATAAGGCTGAAGGTATTCTGCCCTGCATTTAGATCATGCAACAAATTTGAACAAGTTATGGTTTCAATTACCAAAGCAAACCTTCAGGTCATAAAACCGTGTCTGTTCCAGTAAAGACAAATCATGATGCGACTGTTGGGATCCCAGATTTTTCTGTAAATGTTAATTTTAAATTATGTCGGCCAAATGGTTGTTCAGGATTAGAAGAAAAAGTGGATAAGAAGATAATATTAAAAGACTGAGGAGAAACTTAATAGCCTTTGTTTATGGGAGAGGAAATCCTATCTGACAAGGAACAGACAGGTGTTCTTCATTTCAGCCCCGCCCAGCCCACAGGAAGTAAGTTTACAGTCAGAGGAACTTAGCTCACATCTAAGCAAAAAATTGTAAGTGCTTGGCTATGTTAGACATCTGTTTTATTTTTCTGCAATGAAAAAAATCATAGGTAAGTCATTGTGTGGACTAACAGGTAGAGTTCAACTCTCTGGGCACTGGAGATAGGACAGATGCACTCTCATTAACAAATCCTGGCTCTCTGTGTTCCAGAAACATATAGAATGGAAGTACATTCTAAGAAATGAGTTTCAGCGCAGCCCCAGATCTCCTCGGGCAAGCTGCATTGCACAGGCAGTGTGTATGCAAACTCACTTACTTGGAGTCCAAGGTGGAAGGGGCAGTGCTGCGGCCGTAATCAGGCTGTGAGGGCAAGATGGAGCTGAGGAAGCTGGCTGGGGACTGATTATAGGTGGCAGTGCACCCTTTGACCTGGGTTGGAGCCAACAAGCTGCTGGGAAGCAGGGTAAGCTGAGGAAGACATGGTGATGTGCGAGCTCACAGTGGAGGAGGCAGAGAATCTCTTCTCCGTGCACTGGCGGGGCTGGATGACCAGGGAAGACTGCTTGGTCTGGCCGGGGAAGCCAGAGGTTTCCGGTCCTGGAGGCTGCAGCCTGGAGCCACATGGGCTTGGGGACTGGATGAAGTGCTTTGGACGTTCGTAGTTAAACATCGTCAGCTGGTATGTGGAAGAGGAAGGCAAGTGGTCACCACAGCGATGGGGCGCTGGGAGGGGGGGTGGGGCTGCGAGCCTGGAATCGTGGAAGGTCGCAAGGAATCAAAGCAACCTTGAAGGCTCCTCCTTGCCAAGACTTTGAGCACACTGAGTCCTGGCTCCAGCGGAGTGGGCTTCTCTTCAAGAATGTTGTTCCTTCAAAAGGAGAAAACAATCAAGCTACAATTTTTGTATAAATTAGGTTGTTCATTTGACATAAAAAAAGAGCTTGTGTGTTTTCAAGGTCGTCTCAAAGTAAATTTCCTAACTTTGATATTTCCTCTTCAGCCTGTCTTTGCACAAGCAACTTTCCCCTTGAGATAAGGAAAATGATTCATTCTGCCCATCCGTCCCTGGGCGAAAGCAGGCATTGGAACTTAGAGACATAGCAACACGAAATTGCTTTTTCCAAGGGGCGATATTTAAAAAGAAATCTTTTAGTGCCATTCAGTGTCAGAGTTTTGTAGTCTCATGATTACCTTTTAATCAGACTCTGCAAATTCATTAACCTCAGAGATTCAAAGACTTCAGATGAACAGCAGACACATGTACGGTGGTCTCCATCACTATAAATTCTGCTTGTGGCTCATCAAAACAGATAACAGCTCTTCAGATAAAGGAACGAATTCAAAGCTAACAGCCTTGGAGAAATAGCATCTTAGCCAACCAAGGAGCAGTATGCTTCTTTTCAAAAAACATGAATGTCCATGTTTATGCCATCGCCCTCCCTCAGTTTCACAGAGTAGAGTAAAAATCTGCAGTCCATCATTGTCAACTTTGAGTAGGGTTTCAGCATATCACGGCTCACTGCCTTTATCTGCCCATGATTCTGAATTGACCAGAGTACCAAAGCAGAGGACTGTGTATACTCCATGGTTCCTGATCCAATTTTTATTCAAAATAACATGACTTCGTTTAAGATGCATTTTCATGTTTCACATAGTGTAAACTAGTCCCGGGATAATGATGCAGTTTTAAACTGAAAAACTTAACATACATTACAGCCTGCGTCAGAGAACCATTGTAATTGTTTGCTGGTTTTGGATTATACTTTCTCACTATGGATCTTGATTTGTTAATAAAGAAATTTAGATTAGTAATTAAATAAGATAATTTCTTAATGATCTCATTTCCCTTTTATGACCTGTGTTTGTATAATGTGTATTTTAGGCTAATTTTAAAGTTGTTATAGTTCCTACAGCTTTATCTTTTCACATGATAAGTAGGAAGTAAGACACAAGCAAAGCATCCATGTAGCTAGTACCTTACCCAGGAATGATGGAGACCATTCTATTACTCAGGGGCCTCTTGCCCTCTTACCCACCACCTCCTGCAGCAGACCCCCCCCCCAATTTTCCTTTGCTGTTAAAATCCATCTTGAAGATTATATTTACCTCTGGTTCTTTTTCCCATTAGGTAAGTCAAAGCAAGATCATTACACACAAAGACTGGTCCTATAGATTATTGTAATACTTCCTGATCCAATTTTTATTCAAAATAACATGACTTGGTTTAAGATGCATTTTCATGTTTCACATAGTGTAAACTAGTCCCGGGATAATGATGCAGTTTTAAACTGAAAAACTTAACCAAATTGTCTATCATTATGGCAACAAAGTCTTATTTGAGTTACTATCTAGAGGAAAGTATGTTAATGAGGCACATCCAGACCAAGCAGCTTTATTCCAAGGTTTTGTCTGCAGCTTAGAGTCAAGTTAAAATTAGCAAGAATGAAACTGCAACAAAATAGCCTAGAGAAAGGCTCTGCTGAAAAAGAACAGCCGAAAACTTGTATATGCCTTGACTTCAAGCTTTTGAGCACCAATGTGATCGACCCCCATGCATTGTATAAATGAGCAGCATTAGGCCTTTTAATTGTTGAAGGAAAATAATCAAGTTTTCATTAGTCTGAAAAAAAAAAAAAACCTCCGTTTCGAGACATCCAGTTTTGTAGTAACTGGTTTACTTAATAATGTATTTAAGGATTGAGTTTGGTTTTTAATTTTAATTTCTGGTTCATTTCAAAGAACAAGGAACTAATTTCTCAAGAAACAGTAAATGTTTCCCCCAAAAAAGTTTCTTGAATTTTTACATGTATTCAAGACTATCAACCATCTTATACATTTTGATATCATCCTGCTTAGTTAATAGCTATGATAGTTAATAGATATGATAGCCAACTAAAATATTCTCTTTTTAAAGTGATATCCACATCTCCATAGAATTTCATGCAGACATTGACAGAGATAGCACATTTGCAGCTATGGTTCTGCAGTTCAGGTCCACATTGGATTTGGTTACAGAGCAGTATTGTTCTACTCCAGATAACAGTTAAAAATTTTATAAGGAAAATATGATCCTTCTCCCCTAATTTTAAATCAATTACTTTACAAGTCCTTGTTTAATTTTGGTAGTCAATAGATGCTAATACCAATTATTAAAAATGTCTTTTATGTAGCACAGACCTGCACAGAAGATTGCTAGAGGATGTGCTGAAGCCATAATACGCTGTTACAGATGGCAGCCAGATCAAATGCACCTTTTCAAGGAAAACAGTGGTGCCAGAAAATAACAGCCTAAGTTTTCTTTCCCTGGGTCTCTGAGGGGGTACTTTCCAGTTTCAGTGAAATGACTAGGTCCCTTTTTCTTTACATTTTTATATAACACCATTATAACATTGTAACTGTCAAATTTCTAATCTGAAGATCAACTTTGTCCACCTCCTCTGATTTGGACAAAACCAAAACAATAACAAAACCTCAAACCATAGCACCATAAAGGAGAGACTTACCCTCAGCCCCACAGGCTGCCAGCTGGGCTCAGCCCACTCCTGAGGGAAAGGAAGAGGCAGCTCCTTCCCTCAGACTAATCTTGTGGCTCAGGGCTTAGTATTATAGCCGCTGACTTTTATCAGCTGCCAAACAGTGACATCTGATGTGCTTGCCTGTCCATCTACCTATGCTGCATGTCAAAGTAAGAGTCCGCAATCTAAACAATATCTCAGATGTCACGGTGATATTTTGGGAGTGGGATTACATGCGCTTTTCTCAAAGGCCTATTTATTTTAGACAGTCATGAGTCTTGACTATGAGTTTCAGCAAGTTTATGTGGGGAGAGAGCAGCAAACTGGAAAAAAGATCAGGAAACTCAGACTTTGAATTTTCCCTGTTGAAGAGAGAAGGACTAAAGCTGAGGCAGCTTCGCGGGGGACTTTCTCTGTCTAATAGGACCTCTCTGGAGGTGACTGCAGGTTGAGGGCTCTAGGTCCACGTGTTGCATCAGTCTGCATCTGAAAGCTTTCCCCCCACTTGCTTAATAAGAGTGGGGGCGGAGTCTGATTCAGGCAGTGCACACCAACAGGAGGTGTGGTCTGGGCAGAGGCAGGACACAGGGTCATGGCGGCACGTCACCGGAAGGTAGCAGACGGAAAACCATCACTTGTTTGCTTTAGCAAATTTTCCAAATCTGTCTAACATAGGCCCTGTAGAGCTAGTACTGTTATTTTAAAAAAGAGTTCTTAAACGGTTTAACCACCAAACAAATCAGCAAACTATATGATTGGGCTTTACTCTGAACACTTATGGTTCCCTTTCTATTTTGTATTAGAGACTTCATGGTATATTTAGGTTTCTCTCTCTCTCTCTCTCTCTCTCTCTCTCTCTCTGCATGTGTGTTCATGTGTATGTATGTAAGTAAATAACTACAGAGGAAGAGATCCTCAAATCAACATAGTTGTGGAGTAAGGATCAGGCTACTTGAAGCAACTGATTAGGATTCTCTCCACCCTGTGGCTTCAGTTCTCTTCCCTTACACAGAAACACTCCAACCTTTTTTCAACTGTCATGTGCATTAGGGTCCAACAGCTACATATACATATCTGCCTCATAGCAGCCAGGCATGATGATATGAACCTATAGTTCCACAGCTACTACTGAGGCTAAGGTAGAATGGTCACTTACTTGAGCATAGGAATTTTAGGTCAATCTCAGAAAAGTAAAAAAAAACACCTCAAAAATTTTTCTTGCGTTGGCAAGATGGCTCGGTGTGTAAAGAAGCTTGCCATGAAAACCTGATGACTTGTTTGATTTCCGAAACCTATGAGGTAAAGAGCAACTCCACAAAGTTGTCCTCTGAACTCCAAATGTACACTGTGGCATATATATGCACAAATACACATAAACCACGATGATGATGGTGAAGGAAGAAGAAGAAGAGAAGGAGGAGGAGGAGAAAGGAGGAAGAAGAAGAGGAGGAGGAGGAGGAAGAAGAAGAAATAAAGTAATTTAAAAATCTTCACAACTGACCATGTGCATGCAATCTTGCTTTGTTATTCAAGCAAAGCCTGGTAATTGCTACATGAGCGATTACTTAGTAGAAAAACCATGCTAGACTCAATGAGTAGGTGGTTGCCTACAAATTCTTATTTCAGGAATTTCCCAAAATATTTTCTGACATCTGTTCTCTGATAATTCAAATTCCATTAACAAGGACAAAACCTTTCAATCCAAAGTAGAGAAACTTAGAGATGTGAGGGACATAAAAATAGGAATAGCCAACACACACAGCATTTTTTGCAGCAGATTATTTTAAGTATTTTAAATGGGTTACATGTGGCTGACATTTGGTTTTGCCTGAGAATAGACTTGATTAGGATAAGGAAGAGGAGCTGTTAAATTCTCATTGTTTGAGATCCATTTCACCGGCTGAGGGCCGATGTGGAGGGTGAACCACTGAAATGGCGCGCGCCAGCTTTGCTTATGGTACGCTCTATAATGTTCCCTAGTGGAGAAAGTTTAGTTCCCCTTCCTCTGTGTCTGTCAAGCATGCCTCTTCTCATTGCTAGGTGGTACAAGGTAGGGCATGTGTGATAGGTTCTGTGACTCCCAGATCCTTTGTAAAAGCTCCCTGAGAAAAACCAGCAACCTGCACCTCTGGGCCGTAGGGAAGGTAGAGCCTGGGAAATCCCAGAGCAAAGCAATAAAGAGGAAGAATAATCTAGGATGATTCCTAGTGTCACCTTGGGTCTCCACAGCCACACATTAAGTATCCTGTTATGTACACACACACACACACACACACACACACACACACAAAATAAAGAGATCATAGTATTATTGTAGAAAATATCAAAAATGTTAACAGTTCCCCTTGTGTATGATAATTTTAGTTGTTAAATTTTTTTTCTTGAGCCAGGAAGATATGGCACAATCCTTTAACAATCCATTGCCTTGCTATCAAAAAGATCTGAGTTCAGACCTGTCTAAATCATACATAAAAACCTCGGGCAGATATGACAGTGACCTGCAGTTCCAGCCCCGGAAGGCCAAGCCTAAGAAACCCCAGAGCAAAGTAGTGAGAAATTAGAGCAATTCAAGATGTCACCCTTGTACGTCCACAGGCATTCAAGTACCCTCTTGTACGCACGCACTTAACAATTAATGAAAGTGAGCTGTCTTTTCAAACTTGTAACTTATCCATCCAACTGCATGCTGCGGCACATACCTGTAATCCAGGACTCTCAGGAGGCTGAAGCAGGAGGATCACTTGAGCCTGGGCAACATATGAAGACTTTGCTTCAGAATAATACTACACATTTGCCTCCATTAAAACGCAATGCTAGTTTTTCTTTGGGAAAAGTTTCATTGATGAATTCATTCAACCTGAAATAACAGGTGTTTAATGATAGAAATCATGTAATCTGCTGGTTAATTGCAATTTGATGCATTTGAAAAGTTTATCATATACTTTTCCACAGACTCTGGAAGTCCTCTGACCAATTCTGACTGACGGCAGATTCTGACTGACAATCTGCTCTTTGTGTCTATATCCGTGAACCTGATCTATACTGTGCCCTGGACTGGGCTTTCACACAGGACCACCTGGCCTCTGGTGCCAGAGATGTCTTGAAGACATCAGTTTCAGGGGGCAGGCGTGCATGCTTCCTCATCATAGTGAGTGACGACTCACACTTTAACTCAACCGGATTCTCCCATGTGGAAGCAACAAGAAACTGCTGGATGTTCTTTGGATTTGTAGTATCCTTTTCAATTCAATAGAGCTATTTTTTAAAATATTATTTTCATATAGTTGTGTTTGATGGCCAGGGTCAGGGGAATTGTCAGGGAAATTCCCCAAGAGCCATTTTTCAAATTAGAAAACAGCGTAGTTGAGAAGCCCACTTTGTTAAATTTGATTATTTTGTTGAATATATGTCTAATCGGTCACACATTTAGTCTTTATTATTGATCATAGTTGCAGCACTGTAGTTTGTTAAGAGGCCTGAATTCTGGTTTAGAGTACTGGGGCCAAATCTCAGCTCTCACTGGCTGATGGAAGCTGGTCACAGGAACTGGAAAAACATCCTCCATGGAACTCAGGCCTTTTCTTGGAGATATGGGACCATGCTACTTGCATGTTTTCAGATGCGTCAGAAAACTAATTAAAATCTTTCTACAATGAATAGAAGTTACGCTGATACAAAAAGAGTTTTTATAAATAATACTGTTTAGTCCTGATTCAAATAGGCACAGGTAGCACTTGTGGTAGATGTCCGTCTTGAGTCCTGATCTCCCTTGCTTTCCTCTCTCCAACCCCAGAGTTCTCTGGACACTAGAATTGCATTTTAGATTACAGCGTGGCTCCCCGGCCAGAGAAGAGAATTCTGAGGTCCTTCTAGGAAAAAAAAAAAAACCTAAGGGAGACCAAGAATCAATCAGCCAGTCCTTAAAGGCCTGTTGCCCAGAAGTACGTTTTCTAGGGAAGAAATGCAGCAGGAATGGTTGGGAGGAATTGATACTTGTTCCTGACATTATATTCTGAAAGGAAGTTTCCATGACCAAGAGCAGCATCCCTTCTGCTAATGATGTTGTTTCCTTTTGCCAGCAGTTCCAGATTCTGTTGAGTTTTGGAACTATGAGAAAGAGACCAGAGAAGGCTGGGCTACATGTAATCCTCTTGCTTAAGCAGTGGAGGCAGGGTCTGAGGAAGGTGTCATTAGGTGACTTCTGTGTTGTGTGGACATCTTAGAGAGCATTGGGGCAAATCTAGGTGCTGTACCAATCATGACATGTGACCTTTTCAAGAGATGTGGGCGTCGAGCCCGAGACAGATGGGAGTGCTGCCCGGGTCCTGTGGCACACTGTTTTACAATCAGCTCTTTTTAAATAGGAGAATCCTCCACCACCACAATAAAACGTATAAATCAGTAAAAAAGGAAGAAGGATCAGCTGTAGTCTGCATTGGACCTAAGGGAGGGAATCCGGATGCTTTCACTGGGTGGCTGGGGAGGTGCCTCTGACTGTGACTTTAAGCAAGAAACAGCCTAGACACAGGAGCATCTCCATGAACTTGTAGGCTGCAGGTGCCTCCCCAGAGGCAGAGGACCCACACAGGGGGGAACAACTCGCATTTCAAACCATGTGTTCGAAGCACAGCATAAACCTTGAGTTGCTCCGGGGCACTTAGTCTTGGTTTTCTTGCGTGTAAAAGCATAATCTTTGACGTACTCTGTCTCCCCAATTCCTTCTCCTTATACCTTTTGCAAGGTCTATAATTTATCTATAAAATCTAAAGCTGATCATGCAATGTGGATAGCTTACCTTGGTGAACACGGGGGCTAACATATAAGTGAATCCCCACCGGTGACTGCAGGCTCTGAGTCTGGTGAAAGAATAAGAAAGAACATGATACTGTCATCCATATTTTTTGAGACTTAAGAAGTACAAGTTTATTAGAGTTTATTAGAGCCTGGTGGCCAAGGGAGCCATAGTTTAATTTTAAGATGAGAGACCATCAGAACAGACAATGTAGCTTAAAATCAGAGAGGACAGTGAGAGAGTCGCCATAGACACCATGGCAGGAAGAAGTCAGAAGAGAGCCCCGGGCAGGGAAGAAAGACCTGTCACTCATACTGTTAGTGCCCCCAAACCCAGAGACCTGGTGGCCATCAACTAACTGAATCAGTTCTAGCTGCTACCAACTCTTCTCTAAATTTACTTTTGAAAAAGGATGAAGTTTCTCATTTAGATTCCAGCTTGAAACTCTATTGCTTCCCACCTTTTCTTCTTTCTCCTTCAGTGCTCGATTAGCTGAGATCTGATACATTACATGAGGCAACTGCATTTTATAATTGGGTATTGGCAAGGACTTGAAGTGTGAGTATTAAAGACTTAAATGACTTCTAAATTTTACAGAGTGATTTTTCTTCTTCCTCCACACAGTTGCTGTTTTGGATCTTTTAGATTAAAAAAAAACACCTCCCTCCTTTGTGAATTAAAACTGAATTAATTTTCTGAATAGTTGCTTTGTCACACAGACAGATGACCACGTTATAGAGCTACCATACAGTTTGTCCAAGTTACTCTTCTCAGTTGTTGTGAGACAAGACTAAATCTCAAGTAAGTTAAAGGAGAAAAGGGAGATTTATTTAGCTTAGAGTTCCAGAGGGGAGATACAGTCCTTGTGGCAAGAAAGGCTGGCTGGCAGACGCTGGAGGCACAAGTCACTGCAGACATCTTGGAGCTGAGAGGGCTGCAAGTTCAAAAACAGACTCGCCAACTGAAGCAGGGCAGGGCCAACCAGCCTCAAGGTCCACCTGTGCCTGTCTTCCTCCAACATGACTCTATCTCCTAAAGTGCTATGACCCACTAATATCAACTAAGGATTCAAACACATGAGGCTGGCTGGAGAATTGCGAGGGAGGGGGAGCCACTCACATTTCAAACCATAACATAGTTTTCCGGACCCATGAATTTCCTTCTGCTCTTTCAAAGGGCATTTAACCAGAAGATTTTCCTCATGTATACTTTTCAAGAATGTCGCATTGATTCTTTTCTTCTCTGATCCTTTATCTCCATTACTGGGACCCTCCGAGAAGGCTTAAAAGGAAGCCTAGCCACAGGGTCAATACACAGTGGCTGGAGAAACAGAGAAGAACTTGATCTGATGTTGAGGTTTCTCTTAACTGGGGAACTAGTGGTCAGAGAAACTTCTTCTTTACCCTATGGAGGAACAAAACCACCGGGATCCAGTAAGAGACAGGTCAGGTCGGGAAAGCCTCACTGCCAGTATCTGAATGTTCTTCCTATAATCCTTGTTTTGATCTACATCTGGGAATAATTTCTATGCTGTCCCCTCCCCTTTAAATTGATTATTAGTGTCTTAGACTTTTAATAGCATCACTTCCAATTTCCTGTCTCTCTCTGGTTGCTTAGATTGCTTGAAAGAAATAATTTATAAAGCAAATAATCACTTCATGCATCTTCTAAGAAGTCTTGACTGTTTTTAAGTGGAATTTTCCCATGTTTCTCTGTGGCCAGTGAACATCCATATGTGACCCCACACTTACTCTGACATTTGTGCAGCATATTCTAAGTAAACTCCCAGATATAACATTTTTCCTGCTTTTCCTTCCTAGGTACCTATGAAGAAGAGAGAAAAGGAGCCCTGCCTAAATTTCACTGGGGTTTAATGAAATTCAGTAAAGTATATTTGATGTACAACAGGTTAGTCTGGAAGATCTTATTTCTTTACAAAGGGTGAAACACTTTCAGCTTTAAAAATTTTCACTCACAGTGTTAGGTAAATACCTGTCCCCAAAATGAGAGACCATGCAAGTTATGGGGTATGAGAGAGGAGTTTATTTGCACCAGCTACCAGAGCTCTCCAGTAAGACATTCTGGCCCCGTCCCAAGGGCACGGCAAGATTTATAGGCTTTAGTGCGAGAAAGTCTTTGATGTACAAAAGCGAGCCAGCAGACTCCTTCTGAAGCTGAGTTGGCAATATAAGGATTCTCTTTTCTTAGCATAGCTGCATTTTGGGTGCTTTTTTTCACATTTGCCTTATCTCTAGTTTAGAAGAGAGGCAGGCTGCTCTCCCTGGCAGACCCAGAACCTGCAGGAGAGGGCAGGTTGCTCTCACTATGGTCCTGACTAATTTCCCACAAGCCTTTGCTAGTTCCTTTCAAATTTTCTACCACACAGCACTCACAATGTTGATGAATCTCCCAAAAACATTATTTAAAAAGGCGCTATGGCTTGAGTAGGGCATAGCCCTTTCAGACCTCAGGCTGAATTCACTGTGGTGGTGTTGGGACATTTGAGAGATTACTGAGTCATTTAGAGGGACCAATACCTTTCTCACAGGACTGGGTATTCCAAGAGCAGGTTGCAAGAAAGTAAGGCTGCCTTCATGTTTTGCTTCTGCCACGTCATGGGTAGCAACACAAGGTCTTTGCCAGAAGCAACCACCTGGTCTTGAACATCTCAATGTCCAGCACTGCAAACCTAAGTAAACTTCTCTTTATAAGTAACCTGGTTTCTGTGGGCTGCTCAGCCCTAGACAGGGCATCTCAATCACCTCCCTCACACCCCAAGGCTCAGAGAACTTTGCAGAAAAGAGGGTGGTAAGACTGTAAAAACCTGAAGAAGTCAGGGGTGCAGTCAGACATGATCTTCTGACATGACGGGGCTGTTGCATCCATGATTTCACTTCATCTGTATATATTTCCACAAGACTTGCACGGGCTTTGTACTAGCAGCATTTCACCATGGAAGGAGAAAAGTCTCAAGAGGCTCCACACCCATCTAAGAGACTGATGAAGTTGATGTTGATGGGGGAGGGAGATGTTTTCCTTGATGATATAAACCCACTGATGTATGATCCATGCTCCAGCAAGCACTTGCCATCAGTGTAACCCAGATGGGCCACACATGTGAAAAGACATGAAAATAGACTACTAGGGAAGAAGAAGGGTGGTAATGGGAGGAAGAGGGTGAAGGGACTGTGGATTAAGGAGTGAAAATATCATAAATTCACTATATCCATACATTAAACTCTAAAAGAATAAAAAAGAAAAAAAAGCCCAGTCTCAAGTTTTGTGCTATAACAACAGAAAACAAGTTAAAAATGTAGGCATAGATTAGAATCTGGAATTTATGCTTTATTCTGAAGCCTTTAGTGTATTTGTAATAAGAAATCCATTAAAATATATTACTATACTTACTGTAAGGAAGGATGTTTCTTCAGTCTGTTTGGGATGCTATGACAAAATACTTTGTGCAGGGCACTGGCCAGAATGCCAGGGGAGATTGGGGCAAGAAAATGGTAAATTCAAGGTCTGCCTCGGTTGCAGAGTTTTAGGTTAACCTGGGAAACTTAACGAAACTGTATGTCAAAAAATTAAAAAAAGGTTGGAAAAATAACTCAGCAGTAGAGTACTTGCCTAGCATGTGGGAGACCCTGGAGTCAATGGCCACAATCAAAACCACAAAAAGCTGAATAATGCAAACGGATGTATAACAATGACAGGCATCATTTGAGCAATGCTACAATACATCAGAAGTGTAATGTCACATGACATTAAGCAGGACCGGTGCACAACACATGGTTTCCGTGCAGGTTGCAGAAGAAAATGCTAGAAGCGAGGACACAGAAGTTCCTTCTCAGGATTATCTTCAGTTGAACATCAAGGAATGTTTAACATTGGGAAAGGTTGATTATTCAGGTGTGCAGAGTAGCTGCAATGGAGAAAGTAAAACCACATCATAATACAGATTCCGGACCAGCTAAGCTGCAGTGGGGGACAATGCCTGGCGAAGCGCACCTGTCCCAGGTGCGGCAGGGAATTTGTGGCCTGGCAGAGCCGGCCTGCCTCTAAGTTGCAGTTGTGAAGCATGACCTTGGCAAAGTCAGCTTGCTTCCAGGCTGAAGGGAAACATGACTTGGGCAGAGCCCTGTCTGCCTTCTCTCTTCCAGATCAGATTGCTTATGCTTGGTTTAGACTTAGCTTCAGAGCACATTGTATGCCACATAGAAATCCACATCCTCCTAATTTCCCATGTCTTTGGTACTTGCTGATGCCAAATAATAAACGTTTGGGTAAGCCAGAGCTGCTAGACTCCATCAGGGGCTGTGCAGGCCTCTCAATCCCAGCTCTTCTGTGTGTCGTCTTTGTCTTTGTCTTCATTCTTGTGTTGTCCCCACAGAGCAATGCCACACAAGTTTTGACATACATGTATAAGTTGAGGATGGTGCTTGGGATGAACGGACAGGATTATTGAGAGAAAAAAAGAAAGAAAGGAAGGAAGGAAGGAAGGAAGGAAGGAAGGAAGGAAGGAAGGAAGGAAGGAAGGAAGGAAAGAAAGAAGGAAGGAAGGAAGGAAGGAAGTGAGAAGGGAGAAAGGAAGAAAGTGAGAAGGGAGAAAGGAAGAAAGAAGAAGAAAGAAGGGAAAGATGGAGCAAGGGAGACACGGGGATTATAAAACTATGTCAAATTCTAACTTCCGTTTATCTCGTTTGTGGAGAAGCCCTCCGTGGCCGTTAAATGAAGGGGAGTCCTCTGGGCTCAGATTGCCTAGATGCCTCACTAGATATTTCAGTCTTGGTTTTCCAATCTGTAAAACAGGCATAAGAATAGTATTTCATTCTAGTTGTTAAGAGGATTTAATTTTGACATTCCTCACTCAATTTCTACAAAGCACTAACACTGCTAACTGCTATTACCCTTGTGAGGGTGGTCACGTGTACATCCAAGAGCTTTATCTCTTTCCCCAAGGTATTTATTCATTCATTCATTTGCTATATTTGAGAAAGGGTCTCATTTCAATGCAGGCATCCCTTGATTTCATGCCAATCATCCTGTCTGGAATTATGGGTGTGTGAAACCACACCCACTTTCTCAGAGATCCACGATCTTGGATTCCTTGGTATTTTCTCTTGTGAACCTAGAATCTCAATGATGTGTCTGAGAGGGTGGGTGCTACTGGGCACTGAACTCAGGACCTCCCACTTGCTAGGCAAGGCCTCTCCGGCTGGGCCACATCCCCAGCCCCTTTGCTTTGTATGAAACATTTACAATCATATCTCTCATTTGAGAGTTCCCTAAAAGCAGGGACCTTTTCACATATTTGTCATCCCCAAAGTGTCTGTCAGGGTTGAACCCATATTAGGCATAAAGTTAGTTGTTCTTAAATGTAATTGCATAGGGAGATGCTACTGTTTTCTTATGATATGTGTGTTACCTTGCACTGCTTCCCAACTCCACGAATATAACCAACTAAGAATTCCTCCTCTTCTGATCTTGGTAGTGAGTCTTAACACTACAGCCCCTTGCTGATCAGGCATAGAATTGAGGACCAGGAGACAAGACGTGAAAAATCTTGCCTAAATCTTCAAAGTACAAAAGTGATATTCAGAGAGGTGACCTTATCAATCCAAGAACATGATGCTTATCGCTACAGAAGTCAGGATCAGAACTCAAGTGTCGTGTCTCCTATTACAGTCTTACAGGCCTTTAGCAGGTGGCATGTATTAGATACATAAATGTGAACTTTGTGGGCATGTTTCCCCCTTCACGAGTGTTGCAGTTACTTTTCTTTCTGTTGCTGTGAGACAATGCTCATTCTCAACTTAAAGGAAGAAAGGGAGGTTTCTTTGGCTTACGGTTCCAGAGGCGAGAATGTGGTCTATTAAGATGAAAAGGGTATGGCCGGTGGCAGAAGCTAGAAGACTAGCTTAGATCACTGCAGTCCTCACAGAGACTGAGAGCACAAGAGGCAAACTGTAAACAGGGCTGGACAACCCAACCCCAAGGCCTGCCCTCTGGGACACGCCTTCCTCCAGCAGGACTTCACTTCTAAAGGTGTCACTGTCTTCCGAAACAGCAGTATCAGGTAAGGATCCAAACACAGGAGCCCGTTGGGAGACAACACTGACAATGAGGACAGAGCATACTTGGAATTCTGACTTGATGGGGTAATGAAACGGTTCTCGTACTGTATGTGAGCCAGGTGGACAGGGGCTTACTATGTTTTGTTCATTTCTATATCATTAGTGCGTAGAATAGTGTCAGATGCACAATAGATGATTAGAAACATTGCGGAGTGGATGCATCTCCCTTGTGAGCCTATGCACTGAGAATGGGACTTGCAGAGAGTCTTACCATTAAGCGGCAAACTCTGGACAGGAAGCCTATCAACAACAGAGAACTTGGCTGTGCAGGATGGTAGCGATGAAATGCTTCCCCCATGGGAAGAGGAGGATCAAGGGCAAGAATGTCCTGAACCTTCTGGAACTTCCTGGAAGAGACATACCTTATAAATAAATAGAAGGTCATTGGCACAAGGAGCTACAATTTTCTCTAAGATCCTTTTTGTGTCAAATGAGAAACTGGAAAAGACCAGCTGCAAAAGAAATTCAAGTTTTGCCATGTGGATGTTGTGACAGTAAAAGCAATTTGCTAGTTGCTAACTGCTTTTACACACACGCGCGCACACACACACACCACAATAAATGAATAAATGTAAAAGACTTGAAACTTGAAAAAAATAAAAGCTTTTACTGCCCCTCCAAATTGCAGAAGTTTGAAACATTATGAGCTAAGCCTCGGAAATTACATGACAATTTAAAATGTTTACAAAAACAACTCTTTTAGAACTCAGTAAGTGAAAAAGCAAAACCAAACACACACAAACTATTGAGTTGTTTCTTGATAAAGTCACTAGTTTTTGTATTTGGTTCTTGTGTATTTCCCTCAAGGAAATAGAAAAGGTGGTAGAAAAAAAAACAAAGCAAAACAAAAAACCACCTCTTTTGTTCAGCTACTGTGAAATTACTGGACTCTAAAATATCAGCATGAATGCAGGGTAGGGATGATGCCCCTCGGGTAGCAGAAGAGGGCTTGTGTAACTCTCATGCAGCCACGGTTCCGTCCCCGCCATCTCATGAACTGGATACGGAGGCATGCCTATCATCCAGCGCTTGGGAGATGGAAGCAGGAGAATCAGAAGGCCAAGGTCATCCTGACTGACGGTGAGCTGGTGCTGGCAGTCTAGGTTGAATGTGACTCTACCACAAAAACAAACAAAAAGACTGAAAAAGAAAGTAAAAACTTATACTGAGAGGCCATGCGGGCCCAATGTGTAATCTGTGCTGACCTGTTCCTTCCTCATCCCAGGCAGCACTAGGAATGTCCTGGAGAGGAAAAAACAGCCAAGAACTTTACTTCAGGGATGCGTTATGCTTAGGAGGCCACATGTCTCACGTAAATGGTAACCTTTGCAGAGTGTAACTCTAGCTCTTTGTAAGAGAACAGAATTAGACCCACCAGATGAAGAGTCGGGACCTTGGCAGTCCTTACCCTGGAAAGATGACAAGAGACATGGATATCATGTAAGCAGCGGTGTCCTTCTGACATTTCCTGAATAGCTGGGATGCCCGCAGCTGCCTGGGCTTTAGAGATAGGATTCAGCCTAGTGCTCTGAAGAAGCAGCCATCCTATCGACTAAAAGGATCTGAGAGAAACTCCAGGAGGGTAAAAATGAGAGAAAAAGAAGTTAAGTAAGGAAGATTTAGCAGCATGCATTATTTCGTATCTTTGAAAGTGTCACATAGGTGAGAAGACTTTGAATTTGCACAATATGTTCAAGTGAGTGTGTTCTTTTTAAATGTTACTTAGCTGATTTAAAGGAGAAAGTCAATGTGCTATTCCAATTTATTTTCTTTTGACTTATGTTATGGTTTAGTCAGATAATTCATCTGAAGTGCCCACAAAACAATAAATATTGTGAGGGTTTTTTTATTTTAATTATGTTATATATATATATGCTTTTTAATTTGAATTTTATACTACATGCAGTTTTCATAACCAAATTTATTTCTTTCTTTCCTCCCTCCCTCCCTCCTTCCCTCCCTCCCTCCCTCCCTCCCTCCCTCCCTCCCTCCCTTCCTTCCTTCCTTCCTTCCTACTGGTGCCTCAAAGATGCTAAGCAAGTGCCCACCACCAAGCCACAGTCCCATCTCCAACCAAGAGTTTTAATGATGGTTCTAAAGAAGTCTCACAGAAATGTTGATAAAGTACTCTAAAGATGTACCTCACTCTCTTCCCCCTTATTTAGCAAGACCCTTTTTCTAGCAAAGGTGGATTTTAACTTTTATCAAATCTCTTGCTTCTTTACCTTAAGGCCTCTACAGGATTAGATCATAGCTGCAGCTCTTGTAGAGGAGATAAGCACGCCTGGCATCTAGTACCCTCTCTAAACTGCCTGTAACGGCCCTGAGGTAGGATGGAAGAATAGGATTAGCTTCCTAAATTATGGCCTCATAGTCTCTCCAGAACCTCCAGTAATTAACCTGCTAAACTTAGAGAGACCCCCACCTTGAGCTCAGAATTTCCTCAAACCCAATCCCCTTTTTCTTTCTTTTTCTTCTTTCTTCAACATGTTTCTTCTAATCTTCTGATCTATAATAGCCTGGGAGGCAGCCCTCTGAACATGCCTAAATGTCTACACTGGCTCAGGCTAATTTTTTCATGGTCCTGTCTCACCCTTCCACCTTAATCTAAATGGGAGGAACCATTTAACTCTGATATCACCCTGTCCTATGGTAGCAATTCCAGAAGCAGCAAAAGCCACCTTGAAGGTAGGGAGATCACGTTCCTTTTTAACATCTTAGCATCTGAAAAGAGACTTTCAAATTTAACCCTAAATGTTTTTTAAAAGAAATAGTTTATTTATTTATGGAGGGGGGAACATGTGTGTTCTGGTGTACGGGTGGAGGTTAGAGTACAACTGTCAAAAGTCAGTTCTCTCCTCCTACCATATGGACTTCCAGGGATTGAACTTGGGTCACTAGATTTGAGAGCAACTACCTGAGCTGCTGAGTTATAGCTCACAGGCCTAGCACTAAAACTTATTAGCTTTTAATCTATAATCGGAAGAGAATGCTTATCTTTTTTCTTTTTGACATTTATTTATCGTGTGTGTGTGTGTGTGTGTGTGTGTGTGTGTGTGTGCCACAATGGTCAGTACTTTCCTTCTTCTATGTAGGTGCTGGGGCACTGAGCTCAGGCAGTGAGGCTTGGTGGCTAACGCCTTTACCCACTGAGTCATCTCACCAGCCTCAATGCTCTCCTTTTTTGATGCCAGTGGCTTTAATAGTTAAGTATATATATTTTAAAACTAGCTCAATTCTTAAAAGAGGCTGTCAATTACTATTGTCAGCACATACACACAGACACACAGACACACAGACACACACAGACACACAGATACACACACACATACACACATGGAACTCTCAGAGGTTCCGCCAAGAGAAATACTGTGTGCAGAAGGACAGCTAAGACCTGGGCTGTCATTAACTGGGTGTCGGGTTATCCCCATGTATGCCAGAGCCCCATGTAACTAGAATGCTCCTAGAGAGAATCTGTAGCATTAACAGGTTTTGCAAATTGAAGCAAAAGAGCACATGCAACAACCCTCAACAAAGTTGATTTTTAATAGCGTAAATTGAGGTTAATCACCCAGGTGTTGTACTGACCACTTTATAAGCATATCACCTTTCACCCCAATATGAGAGGATATTATCATTCTCCTTTAATAAACAAGGAAGCGTAAGCTTAAAGATGTTGTTCCAACTCCCTAAAGCCATACAGCCAGTAAGTGGCCGAGCCAGTAATAGAATTCTCAAAGCAGTTCTCAACCTTTATGGTGAATACATATCTTTTTGACCACTGTAATAAATCTTCCCAGGTGCTTATCTGGAATTGTAGAAACAGAACTGGGCTCTGATGAAAAGTCTAAACGTCTACTTAAGTACCAGCCTTAAGTTCAGGAGAAACCTCGTCAGAATAGGAACAGATTTGCCAGACAGTAACCTATATGTGCACAAGACAATGCGTCAAAAAACTTACCTCTGGCAGTGTTCTCTGTTTATTACTTAGATGTTTTAGAAAATAAATATGGTGTCAAGATACACTGAACTAGACTGTGTGTCAAAAATGGTCTGTAAAAGATGGGAGCGAGATACAGTAAGAAGGTCAACTCCCCCTTCCCTTTTTTTGAATGTGAAATAGCTTTGGGTTGAATCCCCAAAGAAGCAAAAATAGAACTGAATGTGCTTTTAAGAAATTAAGATGTTTAAGCAAGGGCCAGTGAGACAGCTCAGAGTTTAAAGTGGCTGTTTGCAAATCTGGTGACCTAAGTTTGATCCCTGAAAGTCCACATGGTAGGAGGAGAGAAGTGACTTCCACTCGTGCATGCTCATGCATGCACACATTCTCTCTCTTTCTTTCTCTCTTTCTTCTTTCTTTCTCAATAAAAAATAAAAAGATAAATGAAGTTTTTTTAAAGAATATCTAAACAAGCCGCAGAGTCAGCTGTGCCTGGGTCCAGTCTGGACGCTACAGCATATGGTGCTGCTACACGGCCGCGTTCTCGGAAACTTACTGAGATGTACGTCAAGGGAGGGGGAGTCCCGAGAACAGGTCATTGGTTTGCCTTGCTTCCTGAGCGTTCCGAAATTAACACAGTTTAATTGAGTTCATTATCACCTCTTCGTGTGGAGCCGTGTGGGAAGCTGAGGTACACAAAGGAGGGAGATGTGGGACATTGACACACTGTGTGCCAAGGGGCAGCTCGAAGGGCAAGACTGGCGGCAGGATGCCCGAGAGCAAGAGTGTGAGGAGGAGGAGGGAAGCTAAAGTTTAAAAGGAAGTCAGGTGTGTGGCTTTCCTTCAACAGCAAGACCCAGTAAGTGTTTCTTGACCAGTGCAGAGAGATGTCCTGTGGCAAGCAAATCTAAATGCATAATTTTAGTTTAAAGGAGTGATGGTTAGCCTCGATTGTTGACTTGTTTGGATCTATAATAGCCTGGGAGGCAGCCCTCTGAACATGCCTATCTTGGTTACATGAGTTGGGGTGAAGTCCCACCCCAATGGCTAGCACCATTCTCTGGCTGGGATCTTGACTGTGTGGAAGGAAGCTAAGCAGCCACATGCATTGATCCTTCACTTTCTGATTGTGGATGCGATGTGAGCAGCTGCTTCAAGCTCCTGTTGCCTTGACTTTGCTATGATGGACTGTATCGTGGACAGTGAGCCAGAATTAGTCCTTTCTCCCTCAGTTACTTTGATCTGCGTATTTATTACACCAACAGGAAAAGTAACTAAGACAGTAACCAAGTCAAGAGGGAAGTTACAATGGTGATCACCAACCAGCTTTCATGTCAACTTTCCTGTCTGCTTATGAAATCATTTTCTTTTAGAATTTGTTCTTCTGTTTAAAATCCTATCCATAAAAGAGTCTGCGTGTATGTTCCTGCATGTTTGTGTGAGTGCAACATCTATGATGGGCCTGGTTTGTTCAGCAGAGAGTGAAAGATTGTGAGTGCTGGCTATCTTGTTAACCATAGAACTGCAACGAACTTGTCTACAGTTATTTATTGAGGTCCACTCCATATATTTGTTTTTCTCTGAGGACGGGCCTTTTCTAGATATTTTCTCACATATTCCTTGATAGTTTATCATACTTCTCAACATCCAACCTGTGTATATCTCACAAGAAAACCTTAATAAAATGCAGATCTTAAGCAAGTCTGGGTAGGGGCCTGACATCTTGTATGTCGTCCTGGACTTGTAGGTAAAACTGATTCTGCTGGTCTGGAGACCATGCTTTGAAAAACGACATGAGCAAAGTCTTAAAATTGGTTAAAATGTGTGCTACAAAGGTAATACCTGTCATTCTGGTGCTTGTTAGGTAGAAGAAGGCTGTTGGTACACTCAACTGAGTTTAAAGGAAATAGTGAGCATAACTAAATAGTGATGAATTTGGCTTGGCACAGAAGATTGGTAGGATAAGATCTCAAAGAACTTTGAATACTAGGTGAAGAATTTACATGATATCTGTTAAAGAATCACTGCTGGTTTGGATAGAATGATAGGACGAATGCTCAAGGGAGATTTATCTGTCATCGTGCATAGGACAGATGGGGCAGAAGTTTTAGATTGGTATTCAGTCTGGACACTCTGTTCTGATCCTTAATGCCAATGAGAAGTTTCAGAAAGGAGAGATGAGGATACCCACAAGGGGAGGGATGCCTGCTTTACTGGCTGATCCTCAGATAGGAGCTAAGGAGATATTTGAATCATAAATTTTCTTCTGTCTTCCCAAAGTAGACACTCCCAACAATTTGTTGTTTAAGGATACAATATTGAAATATATGCTTGACAAATTTCTCTGCTATATCCATTTCAAGAAAAATGCCGATATCCAGTGCCCAGTGCAGTGCTCGGTTGTGCCAGACATCCGTCTGTCTCCAAAAGCATAGGATGTATGCCCTACCCATCAAGGTCATTGCCATGGTAAAGGTGGAGCTGGACATGGTGACACATGCTTGAAATCCCAACACTAGGGAGTCTCAGAAGGAAGATTGTGAGTTTCAGCCCAAACTGGGCTTCACAGACAGATCTTGTCCCAAACACACAAAAAGCAAGGACAAGATAAATGGAAAATACAAGATGGTTATAATTAGAAAGTTAGAAGAGGAAGGTATGGAGGAGAACATAGATACTGTGGTATTTTGCAGTTTCCTTGGAGTTGAGTAATGATCCATGTAATTGGTATTTATTAAAAATAATAAATAATAAATAAATACCAAAGGCTCAGTGGTTAAGCCTTTCCCTCATAAGCAAAGAGACCTGAGTTCAGATTCCCCAGATCCCATGTAAAAAATGATAGGCAGACATGGCAGCAGCCTGGGAAAATCTGTCCCTAGAAGGAAGAGCTTGGGAAACCCCAAATCAAAACAATAAGGAGGTAGAAAAATCCAGGATAATTCCTGGTGTCACCCTTGGGTAACTAAAAAGTGAGTCCATTGCGAGTCTAGGCAGCTTAGTGAGAGAGTATGTCAAAATAAGAAGTGAAAAGAGGTTAGAAGCAGAGTTGGGTGACAGAGCCCTTGCTTAGCATAGGCTCTAGATTCAACCAGACACTCCAAGGCGATGCTGTGCAGTGGCTCTTCTATTGCACAGTCTTCCAAAGTGAGAAAAAGAAATTAAAGTTGCTTCATCAGCCTGTGAAGCACTTTCCCGTGAAATACATGCCCAAATGCACAGAGTTCACACATTACCTGTGTCTAACCAGAAGCTTGGTGAGATCATGTTAGACAGTAGCCCTAACAAAATACTGGCATGTTGCTTCCAAAATTTCTGTTCCGTTTAGTAATTTGCAGAGAGCCTTCATGTATCAGAACAATTACGCAGTGTTCCGTGCTTAGATTCTTGAGCTTGGGACCAGTGATCCCTCTATGAATATCTTGGAAGAACTTAATGTGCTCAGAGTATTGTTGTAAGGAACATTCACCTGGCCTTAACTCTTTTCTAATCATTGAACTGGTACCAAGGCACGATGAAATCCATTCTAACAGGGTGAAGCCACTTTCAAAATGAAAATGGTGCATAGAAACAATTCCTTCTTTGTTACCTTTGTGAGTTCCATATTGTATGTATAGGAATCACTGTGTTCTATACTATGAGCTTGGAAATAAATATTTACATAACTTTTATAAAATTGTAATATAACAAAAATGCAAACATTGCTAAAAGTACCCTGTGTATAATTTAATTCTTTTCATACATAAAGTATTTGTAGGGACTTGGTATTGTACACTCAATAATGAATTTGCTAGAGTACTAAAAGCAATCTATTATTGCAAAAAGATTTCTAAAATTAAAAGTAGTTGATGCTGAAGGGGAAAAAACTTTGAAAATTCAGAATGCTAAAGGCATAAAGTGAAATTTTAAGTCGACTTTTCCATATCCCCAATTTCTACAATTAACTAGTTCTTTTATATATTTCTAATAAATTTATCTGTGCATACAGCTATGTGTGTGAATTTTTCTTCTCTGGCAAATGAGCTATTATAAATGTTACTTTCTGCTTTCTTTTCCCTTTGTATGCCTGGATAATCATTTAATAACAGCACATAAAGATCTTATTTATTCTTCTCAGTTTCTACACAGTGTTTTTACAATTCATAATAGTTGATCTAATGAGTTCTCTATCAAAGAATATACAGATTTTTAGAAGCAAAACTCAAGTGAATATCTTTGCATGCTTCTCTAAGTATAGCTATAGCCATGGATTAAGGTAGCAAGAAACACTTGCATTTTACCTTTTAGTAGATCTGGCCAGGGCTGGGGAGATGGCTCAGAGGTTAAAGCTTTTTTCACAAAAGCAAAAAGATTGGAGATGAGATTCCAGATTCCAGGTAAAAATGCCAAGTGGACATGGGTTAGGCTTATAATTTCAGCCTAGAATGAAGAGCCTAGAAGCCCTAGAGCAAACCAATAAGGTGGAAGAGCAGTTCAGGGTGTTTGTGATGTCGCCCTTGGGGCTCCATGGGCACGCACAGTCAGGGTGGCCTCTTATATACTCCCCCTCACACATAAATGTCGACATACATACACACGTGCCAAAGAGAAAAATAAATAAGATAAAATAAAATGAATAGCTATGAAGTTTCCCCCTAAATTGAGGCTTTCTCAATGCCTATTTGACAATAAATTCTTCATCATCATCACTGTATGACATGGCATTCATTGTTAGACTTACCTCTTCATAATCATAAATGAGATTGTACAAATTTGTGTGTTTATCAGTTGCTTCTGTTTCCCCTTCTGGTATCACACTCAGGTAGAATAATATTAATAATGTGTTTTACAGCTACTTTTTTAATAACTAGAGCACATTAAAGTTAGATATTTAGCAAACAATGCCTTTCAGCCTTGAAATTCAGTCTTGCTCCTTGCTTTTTAAAATCTCTTAACTCAGGGCTGGAAAGATGGCTCAGGGGTTAAGACTCTATCTTGCAAGCAGATAGTCTTGAGTTCGGATCCCAGGTCTCATGTAAAAACACCAGGCAGAAAAGTGGTGGCCCATACTTCTGGCCCTGGTGGGTAGAGCTTAGGAAATCGAAGAGCAAAGCAAGAAGGAGGGTAAGAAAAAGTCCAGAGTGATTCCTGAAGTCACCCTTGGTCCTCCACAGGGACACAGAGTGCCCTCTGATACACACACATGCACACACACACACACACACACACACCACACACGCACACACGCACACACGCGCACACACGCACACGCACTGGCACGCATACACACACAAAACAAAACAACCTCTATCCGCCACAAGACAATGACAAGGGACAGTTGTGCTTTACTTAGACTTTAATCTATTTCGAGCTTCGCTCAAGTTTGGAAAATTCCTCATGTGTAAAACAGTTGACAAAGGGGAGGGGCCTGTGAGAGTTGATTTCATTCTCTCCAAGTTCTATCAAAACTTTACTTTCTGCAACTTTAGAGGAAAATAATCTTGGGGAAAAGTGGTGCTTATGGATGCAATTCATGGGCTGGCTCATTCCCTCAGTCAGTTCCATGCTATGACTACTCGGGAAGTATGAAGATCAACACAATGACAGTGTTTGGGTGGACAGTTGCGGCTTAGGGCATTAGTGGGACACAGAACAGAATTCTTGTGGAGGAACATGATCCTCACTTGATTCTAATTTTATCTGGTGGTACAGCTTTTAAATATGAGGACAGCTGGTGTTGGATAAATCTGTCCTCACAAGCTGTACGAGGTTGAAATAAAATGAAATATTTGCGGTTCAATCCAAATGCAAAATGTGGAAATGATTGATTAATCGTTTGAAGATTCACCGTCTGATTCTTTGTGGACAGGAGTGGTCTGTTGTGAACACCTAGCAACAGGTTAAAGTGAAGCTTAAAATTAGCAGGCTCTGGCCCCAACAACATTGAGCAAAAGCCACAGTAGAGCTTTTTTTTTTTTTTTAGAGGATTAAGATAGAGTTTATTAGAGGAGGGAAAGGTTGGAATTCATGGACTCCAGATGTGGAGTGCCATGAGGGGCTAGGACACCCTGGTGAACTCATGGAATCCATGAGGAGTAAGGAACAAGAAACAGACTTGTGGCACTGTAGTGTCATGAGGGGCTAGGGCACCTCCATGAGAAGTAGACAGCTGGAAAAGGAACTCATAGCACCTTGAGTACCATGAGGGGCTAGGGTGCCCCACAGTAGAGCTCTTGCTTTCCACCACACCCTTCACCCTACTGATGGGCCATACCTACCATATTGACCTTATTTTGTCTCTTCCCATTGAGCACAAGCTTGCTGCCAACAGTGAGAGACCCACACTTCCGCTTGCCTTTGACCTCTGAAAGTTTGCAAATGAGGTAACTTCAACTCCTGCTGGATTCTTCCCAGGTGACTGAATAGCTTGCTAATATAACCGTTAAGGCATAAATCAGGGTGGTGAGATCACAGAAAATTGAGTAGCAGCTCCTCTTCAGCTGACTGGATTACTAGGTAGAAAAGAACTAAAGATAAATCAGGGCACGGATTCTCCTGCCAGGAGTTGAGTGTCCAGATAACCTGTGTGCCAGCGGTGTTGCTAATGTCATCTCTTCTCCTAAGGCCCTGTGCGAAGAGAAGCCAAGATGGGAACCGGATCTCGCCAGTGACTAGTTGTCAGTAACCACCCTAAGGGGGAATCATTTGTGTTTTCCTGCTTTCAAATGCACTTTCACTCATTCTCTTCAGGCCAAGCATCAGATAACATCAGAGTTGGAAATGTTAGAAACTTTACTGAACCTGGAGTTACAAAAGTTCAGTCACTGATCCTCAATAAATCAATTAATAAGAAATAAACGGTGAAAAGCAGGAAAAGATTTATTCACCGTGGCCACATTGGGGAAAGGATGTTCAATGTTTAAGTCTTTCATCTTCACTTTTTTTTTTAAGTCAGTGACCTTCACTTCTTCACACAATACTCTCACTCTCCTTCCGGTTATAGTGTACATTTCCTCGTCATGCCTCCCGCAGTTTATCATTTCCAGTCTTAAATTCACCAACAGATTCTGCCTGACCTCACAGCACAGAACAGGGCCTGGAGAACATGGAAGAGAAAGGACGGGTCTAGACATTGCCGGCTCTTGTCTCTCACGCACCCAACTTGGCACTCACTGGCTCTTGAAAGGTGTATTGATTGGCCCAAGAGGGATTTTCTCACTTTAGATGTTTACACCCAGGAAGCTGAGCTCCGGCACATCTCTGAATTCCTTGTTCTTCCTCAGATCATAAGGTGATCGGTAAATGCAGTATTGATGGGAGTCTTAAAAGCTGGAAGTCACCCGACTCTTGGGATCACTCCTGCTGTGAGCTTTGGATGGATTATGTTCTCTGTGCTGCTCGCAAGGCAGTGAAAGCACTTCTCTCTAATCCACAGCACCAGTATAAGGGTCCTCGACAACCAGCCAAGGTGAAGCACTCAGACTCTGTGTTTTCTGCTCCTGTTGTTCCCATAGGAAGTGCTCTAGGGCTGTCTCCAGATTCCTGGTTTCCAGCAAGAAGGACAAAAGCTGGGGTGACAGCTGAGTGCAGAGGGAGAGGTGTCCTGGGACAGGATTAAGGGTCTCTTGATTTGGCTTTACTTGTCATGGCTCTGGCTTTCCACTGACCACACTTGGGCTCATACTCCAACTGAAGCTAGAGCCTATGTGATTATGAATTAATCACCATAAGTACACGTCGACTCGAGTGAGAAGCAAGAAACAAAAAGGCCAGGCAGAGGGAGAAATCATGCTGAGCAAGGACTTAGTTCTAGCTAGAATAGCAAAAATGCTGCATTAAACAAAATATAAGGCCCTTCTAGTCAAATGAAAATACCATAGGTAATGCTAGGTTGTTTGGTCAAGGTTACAATTTGACTAATTTCAGAATCCAATATTAGTTTTAGCACTTGCCTTCCTAGAGGTATTGCAATGATGCAGATCTTTATGGAAGAGGCTTTTTAAAAGTGTGACCTAACTTTATTTTGTGTTGTGTGCATATATGCATGTGTTCTTTCTATATTCTCTCCTATATGAGTCTTTAGGAGCTGTCCACTTTGTCTTTTGAGATGGGTTCTCTTGGACCTGAAGCTTGCCAATCACACTAAGTGGACTGGTCAGTGAACCAAGGGCGGGAATTACAAGCATGTGCTGCCACACCCAGTTTTTTATTTTTTAATCAAACTCAGGTCTTCATGCTTGTATGGTGAGCCAAGTCATCTCTCCGGGTCCAGATTTGATTTTTAATTGACAAATAATTGTAGGTAAAGGTAAATGTGGTGGCACATAACTAATCTCAGCACATGGGAGTTTGAGTAGGAAGATGAGGAATTTGAATGCATGGTAATTGAGGATGGTCAGGGCTCTGGAACCCTGTCTTAAAAGTAGAAGCAAGGGCTGGAGAAATGGCTCAGGGGTTGAAACCTCTGCCTCGAAAGCAGAAGCGCCAGAGTTTGTATCTCAGATCCTACATAAGAATTCCTGGTAGCTGGGCACTTGAGACTGAGGAGGTTTGATCTCACCAATCAGAGAGGGTATAGGGACTGGCAGATAGATGGTAACCATCCTGCAAATGGGACACTGACACCCCATTCCCCCACCCCCACCCCCACGGTCTCCTACTCCTATTCCATCTACCTGTGAATCTCCTCTTATAGTAAGATCTTCATTTAAACAGCCTTTTATCTCCAATACCTCCAATACCAATCAGGATGGAGCCAAAGGCGGTTCAGGAACAGCAAAACTGAAAACAACAACAAACCATAGTTCAGAACACCAAAGACCCTGCATTGGTCACCTGGAACCAGACCAGTCAAATCTCTCCCCATCCTAAAGCTCAAGGAAACTTGCAGAAGAGGGGGTGGCAAGATTGTAAGATCCTAAAGATGGGGAGGACCTACGATATGCAAGATACTCCACACAAGTTAGGGCTACAGTAGCCATAGTAGGACTTTGCATGACCTGCACAATGACTGACGGGTTGACGCCTCCCTCACCACCCCCCCAGGGTGTAGCATGGATCACAAGCAGTAGGATCCTTAGAGGCAAGGGATTAACAGTCATAATAGTGTTCCCATATAAGGGAGGGAGGGGCCCCCTCTGGGCTATGCCACTGAGTCCTTACACCTCACTGGAGTGGAGGACTCAGAGGGAAGTTTGGCATTCACACAGGGGGATGCTCCAGAGGATGGGAGGGGGGAAAGGAGAGGCACTGGGAGAGGGGGAGGGAGGGGAGTGAAAGAAAGGGGAAGGGGGGAGGTTGTAAGGGGAAATGGGGAGGAGTGGGGGGAGGGAGAGGACTGGGGTACTTATTGAGCGTGTATGATTGGGGAAAATTAATTAATTAATTTAAAAAAAAAGAATTTCAGGTAGAAACAGCTACAGTCTCCACTTTTAGCCCTGGAAAATGGAGCCTAGGAAAACCTTGGAGCAAGTCAAAGAAAGTAGAACAATCCAGGATGAGTCCCAAAGTCACCCTTAGATTTCCACAGGCACACATACTCAAGTGCCTGTGATACACGTGTACACACACACACACATATTAAAAAAAGTAGAAATAAAAACAAAAGAATAGGTTAATGGAGTGCAGTGTGATGTTTTATTATAGTATACATTGTAGAATGACCAAGTTGGGATCTTTAGCATATCTGTCATCACAAATACTTATTATTTATTTATTCTAACTATTTTGATTTTGGGGGGTCTTGCTTAGTTTCCTTTTGCTTTTATTGCGGTAGGGTCTTATCTAGCTCAGTCTGGGCATAGAATTGTTATAGAGCTAAGAATGGCCTTGAACTTGTTTCTCCTGCCTCTACCTCTCAAGCACTGGGATTACTGATAAGGGCCACAATGCCTGGCTTTTTTTTTTAAACCTGTTCTGAAATATACAATACATCGTTGTTAACAGTGTTACCTTGTTGCATGCTAGAACACAGCACTTGCCCCTCCTTTCTTTTTTCTCAGTTCCTTACTATTTTTCTTATTCTTTGAAACTTTCACGTAG
This sequence comes from Typhlomys cinereus, assembly GCA_023101885.1. Classification (NCBI taxonomy): domain Eukaryota; kingdom Metazoa; phylum Chordata; class Mammalia; order Rodentia; family Platacanthomyidae; genus Typhlomys; species Typhlomys cinereus. The sequence goes on from JALPQD010000104.1 coordinate 2,875,145, forward strand.
GAATGCAATGAATTTATGGGTCTTCATCCCCACTCTTTCTGGCTGGTCTCCCTCCTGCTCCGTGTCCCTCTGCATGTGTGATTCACTAGGCTGATCCAGGACACCTGTATTGGTCAGTGTCCCAGCACCTACTGGGACACAGATGGCCCACCGGTGAGTAAACACTGAAGAGAAAGACCCTCCCTCCCCTGTTCAGCACCAGTCGCATATAATCCCTCAGGTGGCGCAATTTCTCCTGAGCTCTTCCCTTCTCCAGGGTGAAATGTTGATAACTGCCAGCTACTGTGGAGGTCTGGTGGGAGTAGGTGTAGCTGCGTTAAGCTCTCGGGAGTCCTGATATGAACAGAGGCTACTTACTGCCTGGCAGTACCTCTCCCCACCTTCAGGCTCTCACAGTCCCCTTTTTCCCAAGGTTCTCTGAGCCTTGGGGTAGGGGGTGATTTAGACGTTCTGTTTGAGACTGAGCAGTCTTCAGTTGCTGTTGCGTTTTACTTTGGCCAGTTGTGGTTTCTGCATTACACATCTTTCACTGCAAAGGATAGTTCAGGTTGAGTGCTGAGTGCTCTCTGGTGTAAGAGTAAAATGACACCCTTAGTATTTGAAGGTTGCTCACGCTTTCTTTTCATTCCTAACTCTTTTCACCCACTGATCACTATCTCTACTGTCCTTGTCCCTACCTTCCTCTCCCAGCCCTGACAATCATCTTTCTGCTCATGGACAGTTACTTTAATTGAAAGAGGGAATATTAAATAAAATGAAATTTAGCCAACGTGTGTTTTAAAATAGGCTAACTAGTGACACTAATCTGGCTTGCTGAACTCAGCTTGAGAAAGAAAAAGTGCTAAGTTGCTTATTTGGGTCCATGGTAATTGAAAGGAGAACTAATATAACACAAAGAATAATTTAAATATTAACTTTTACCCTGGCTTCCTGCTTCTGTACCTTCGCTTGCTTACACAACATAGAGAAAGAAAAAGCGTACTACTTCTAATCTAAACAGGAGACAACAGCTGTACCTGGATATGTGCTGACCGCAAAATTGAAAATAGGCCCATCGTGACTGGGAATTTACTGCTAAGCACCCTTCTCCAAGGCACAAGAAATCAAAAAACAGAAAGATGCCAGGTGTCTGCAGGTTGGGCCTTTAAAAACTGTTGCTTAACGTCCGGGGCTACACTTCAAGATGAAAGAGCTCTGAGGTATGGCCTCAGGTATTTCTGTAGGGAAGCTTTTCTTCACCCAATTTCTGCATGGTGAGTCTTTGTTGGGTGTGTCCGGACCCCACAACATAATTATGAGACAACACTTCTTTTCTTGGAAGCCTGAGATTTCTTTTTACACATGGTGTTGGTCACTGTAATAAGTACCTCAGATAAACAACTTAAAGGGAGGAACAATTATTTGGGTTTTCAGTCCATGGTCAGCTGGTTAAAGGTGATGTGCCGAAGGCAAAAAATACCACAGCAGGAGGGCATGTGGAGAAAAACTGCTCGCCAAAATAAATAAATAAATAAATAAGGTTAAACTGCCTGTTGCTCTAAATGGATGCAACAAGATTAAAGCAATATTCCTTCTAATGTTGTTAAAGTCAAATGTATAATGAAATATTAATAAACCTAAGAAATCTAAAAAAAAAGAAAACAAAAGAAAGAAAACTGCTCATCTTGGAGAGCCAGGAGAGAACAACATATACTCTCCACAGATACTACGTCCAAGAGATCCCACTTCCTAATAGCCCACTTGGCTATGATTCATCAATGGATGGGCCCAGTTGTGATCTACAACCTTGTTATCCACGCTCTTCTACATAACTCCACTAGCTGAGAGTGAAGTCTTCCAAACAGGAGCCTTTGTGGAGAAGCTTCAGTCCAAACCACAGCAAGTACTGTTGGATGTGCATTTGCTGGTGCTAAGTTCATTGATAAACTTAAGGAAAACAATTTAGATTTGCATCTTTTTATTGTCCTGCACAAGCTGGAATTTCTGTGAGAATTATAAGCTTCTGTTTTCTATGATAAGTTACAGGATGAAGTTGAACAGCTGATGTGGTGTGTGTGTGTGTGTGTGTGCGTCAGAGGGACCTGGGATCCAAACTCAGGACCTTCTACTTTCAAGGCAGAGTCCTAACCTCTGAGCCATCTCTCCAGTTCGAGTCACACTTTTCTGCAGGTGACAGAGCCCAGTGGCGGTCGGCACGAGATTGGATCCCAGGTCCCATGTAAAAATCAGCAGATGGACATGGCAATGGTCTGCACTTCCAGCCCTGGTGGACAGAGCCTGGGAAATGCCAGAGCAAAGCAAAAAGGAAGTAGAAACAATCCAGGATGATTCTTGAAGTCACCCTTGGGCCTCCACAGGCACGTATAGTGCCCTCTGACACACACACACACACACACACACACACACACACAGTGACTCTGCACCTGGAAGCAGCTTCTTAGTAGGCTGTCAAAGCTCAAGCTGAGCCTTAGATCACCCAGCAAACTTCCCCATCAAACTTGGTGCCTATTTGTTGGAGATCATAGCCCAGGCTGGCCTCAAGTTCTTGGGCTCCTCTTGTCTCTGTCTCTGCAGTGTTGGGGTCACAGACATAAGCTTCCTTATATGGGTGGGCGTAAGGATGCTCAGCTTCCTTAAATATGTTTTCAACTTATGTTTTATAAAGTTTGTTCTTTGACCATCTGGGCATTCTGATTACTCTCTCCCTCGCCTTCTCTTATTTCTTTCCCATCCCTGTGGACTCCCCACTTCCTTCCTACCCGTCCCTTTTCCAGACTTAGTGTTGTCCAGAGTCATCTGTTTGAGGGCTGGCTGTCTTGGGTCTATCCATTGGAGCCAGGTGATATCATCAGTGAATATACAAAAAGAAAAACTGCATAAGAACAACAACAGATACTCTCCACAGATATTACTTCCAAGAGATCCCACTTCCTAATAGCCCACTTGGCTATCCTGAGTCTATCAGTGAAGCTTAGGGCTCCTTAAGCCCCTTGTTGCCCAGGCCCATGAACCAGCATAAACCCAGACTTGCACACAGGAAACAGAAGTGGGAGTGGTAGGAATTAATCAGATATCTGTCAGAGGGGAGTCTAGGATATCATTTATTATCTAAGCTAATTTTTATTTGTAGCATACATGAGTATTTAAAGGAACAAGAATCAAAGAGCAGCAAGAACAAATTCTTTACAGGAATGTGTTAAACATGCACATTCTGAGCTAGCAAGAAAAAGCAAAAGGGACACCTAGTTGCTATGTGGGACCAGACACAATGTCTCCAGATAGAGCAAAAGGCAATCATGACACTTAGTTGCTAAAAGGGATGGACAGTGAAAGTCTCAAAGCAGAGTTTCCTCTGTGACTATGTACATAATCCTGTGATCCATGTACTAACATATTTAATAGTCTCAAAATGCACAAGGAAGAAACATCTTAGCATCACCAGTCGCACCAGTCTTGCCAGTTCCGACAAGAGCAGAAGCAATCTGATTGAGAACAGACAGGAGACAAATTCAAAACTCTCAAATGGAGAAGAATCTATCTGCAACAGCCTATTCCAGATGCTAATGCATCATTTTCTAGAGAGCAGGCTTAGGCCTTGGCGACCCACACACCCTGCACCCTGCTTGGCCAGCTGTTGACTGGCCAGTACTTGTGCAGCCCCAGTGCAGGTATCCACAGCGGCAAAGCCTTTGGCAGCTGCTGTTGAGTGGTGCCTGCTTGGCCATGTCTTGCACAGGGGACGGCATTTCCTACCTCTGGCTCTTACATTCTTTCTGTCCCCTTTTCTGCAATGTTCCATGAACTTTGAAGGAGATGCTATAAATGTCTTGTTTAGGGCTGAGTCTCAGAACCTTAGTCAACCATGAGTCCCTCCCTGCACTGACAATGGTCAAAAAACCCATGGTGGTGTCCAGCAAACGAGACATTGACACCCCCGCACACACACACTGCTGCGTTCTACTCCAATTCTTTCATCTACCTTTGAGTCTCCTCTTATATTAAGATCTTCATTTAAACAGTCTTTTATTTTTGGTTAAGAGATGACCTTCAATACCAATTAGGATATAGCCAAAGGCAATGCAGGAAAAGCAAAATTGAAAACAACAAACCATAATTCACAACACCAAAGACTCTACATAATTCACCTGGAACCAGACCAGCCAAATCTCTCCCCATTCTAAAGCTCAGAGAACCTTGCAGAAGAGCCTAAAGATGGGGAGGACCAACAATATGCAAGATATTCCACACAAGTTAGGGTTGCAGCAGATGTGATTGGACTTTGCCTGACCTGCATAATGGTTGATATGTCAATGACCCTCCCTCCCAAAAGTCTAGCATTGATCAGAGGGGAGAAGGCTCCAGGCAGTAGGATCCTTAAAGCAAGGGATTAAAAAGTCATAATAGGGTTCCCATGCTCCCCATTAGCATGGGAACCCAAGAAGGGGCCCCAGGCTATGCCACTGAGTCCTGAACCCTCACTAGGGTGGAGGACTCAAGAAGGAGGTTAGGCATCACCAGTTCTCCAGGGGATAGGAGGGAGGAAAGGGGAGGTACAAAGAAAGGGGGAGGGAGGGAAGGGAGTAAAAGAAAGGGGGAATGAGGGGAGAATGCAATGGGGGATGACTGGAGAGGGGAGGAGGAAAGGGGGAGATGGAGGTCCTATTGAGCTTGTATGATTAGGGAAAAAAAATAAAATGTGGGAGAAAAGGGGAAAAAAACATGGTGGTGGAATTCATGGGCCTTAGTAAAGAAGGTCTCTGAAGGTCTTTGAAATTTCTAGAGGCCACCCCCGTGCTGAGATCACCCTGAAGAAACATCCCTGCTGAGGAACTCTCCTCCACAGAGACAGAATAGCCAACTTCCCTATGAAATGATATGGAGATGAGTTCTCTATATCAAATAAGCTAAGCCATCAAAGAAACAGTCCCATCCTGGAGGTGGGCATAAGATCAACAGGGTTGGACCTCAATGTGAGCTAACCAATGAGGAAAGGCCATTTTCCTGGGCTTGCCTAAATGTATAAATATACCTGACCTTGGCAGCCATCTTTGGCACCTGCTGCTCATGGCATTCCACACTGGAGTCTCTGAATTCTTTTGGAGCTCAATGTCCCCATGGATTCCATGCCTGGAGTCCATGAGTTCTCCAGGGTGCCCTAGCCCCTTATGGCACTCCACATCTGGAGTCTGTGAGTTCCATTCTTTTTTTCCTCTGATAAACTCTATCTTAATCCTTTGCCTGTGTTCTGGTTTCAGTCTTCAACTCCAAACACAAGAACCTACAACAGTAGAGGGAACTGCATATGTTGTCTAACTAAATTGACATTGTTCAAGCTGCCTTTTAAATATTTGTTTATAACCATACACAAATACTACTCTCACCTTAAAATATTTTTTAAAAGCAAATTAGAACTTGAAGTCAGAAAAGAGAAACTGCCATGTATGCATTACTGTGAGAAAAACATCAGGGAAAAAATTGCAGAATACTACAAAACAGTAACAATATCAAGAAACAAGCTACTTTCAGAATGCAGGCATCGATTAGTGGGCTCTTCCTAGTTAACTGATTCTGTGATGATCTATGCTTTTCATTGTCTTTAAACCATTTAAACTCTAAATTGTGGTGAACATTTCTCTTGTCCATAGACATACAAAATAATTTTGCTTAGGTATAGCTGAGCACCACCCCTATACACAAGAAACTTGTGTTGTGCCTGTTGGATTCAGGTCATTATTTCTAGTTATCTCTCAAACTCTTTTTAACATTTTACTTCGATTAACTCAATGAGTTAAATGCAACCTTTGACATAAGTTTATTTATATTTGGGTTCTAGTAATGATTTTATTTTAAAAACTATACCTACGCAGGAAGAAACTGCATTTTATAGGTACACGGAATCCATTCTACTAGAAAAGCAGAATTTCAACAACTTTAAAGATCAAGTTATTATCTTTGGTGATTTCATGATGGGATGGAATCTCATTCTACAGACTAAAATAGCTGCTCCTGCACATGAAAAATCATTTGAATTTATTTTCTTTCTTTTTTTTTTTTTTTTTTTTGGCTGGTAGGAAGAATAAGGAAACAAAAGAAGTATGACTTCTGTTCATTAGTTTTTTTTTAATTTATCGTTATTCTTTTAGAGTTTCATATGTGAATACAGCAAATTTATGATATTTTCACTCCTTATTATCGAATCCTAGTCTCTCCTTTTCCCTCTATGAACCTTTCTCTTCCTTACCAGTATCCCTCATATTTTCATATTTTTCTGCATGTGTGGCCCATTGAGTTTCATCTGGTTTGCCTTTAGTGCCATGTTCCTGGGTCCTTGCTGGAGCTGAATCATATGTCAATAGGTATACCACTGAAGAAAGTAATTCCTCTTCCCTCTTGATAGTGGGGTCTCTTGAGATCTTTCCCCTTCTATAGTGAAATGTCGATAGGTCAAATCTTATGTAGATCACAGATGTGATACCCTATCATATCCACAAGATACTGGCTGATACCCTCTCCACCCTCAAGCTCTTGCATTCATACTGTCTCATCTTCCAAGATATTCCCTGAGCCCCCCAGAGGAGGTGATTTAGATGCCCTGTTTAGAATCAAGCAATCTAGAGTCACTTATTTTCTGCACTTTGGCCAGTTGTAATTCTCTGTATTAAACCCTTTCCATTGCAAAATGAAGCTTCAAGTGCTGAGTGTTTAGAAGGCATTTTGATATTAAGTCCTTTTCACTAAACCTTAGTAGTTTGCTCCCTACTAGGGGCCTATATCCTCCCCTTCACATGTTCTTGGCCTGGTTTACAGTACCTGGAATGTGTTCCCTACTGGAAAGTCGGCCTTAAGTCCAATCAGAAAGCAATTACACTTATATATTCTTGCCACTATATAGGCACTAACAGTCACCTCTCACCAGGTCATTATCGTAGTTTGCAGCTTTCACAGTTGGATGAGCTATTTGCTCCTCCCCCAGCAGCTTTGCATAGTACATTCTGGTACTATCAAAGTTGGCCAGCCGGTAAGATTGTAAAAGCCTAAAGATGGGAAGGAGCAACAATATGCAAGAGACTCCACGCAAGCTAGGGCCGAAGTAACCAAGATAGGATTTTGCATGACCTGCCCAATGACCAACATGTCATTGACCCCTCAAAGTCTAGCATGGATCACAGGCACTAGGATCCTTAGAGGCAAGGGATTAACAGCCACACTAGTGTTCCTTTACTAAAGGGGGACACAAAAAAGAGCTTTAGGCAATGCTACTGAGTCCTTACCCCTCATCAGAGAGGAGGACCCAGAGGGAAGTTTGACATGCACACTAAAGGATGCTCCAGAGAAGGGGGGAGGGGGAAAAGGAAGAGGAAAAAGGGAAAAGGGGAGAGAGAGCAAGGGGATCCGGGGAGGGGTGGAGGGAGGGAGGGGACTGGGGTACCTATTAAGTTTGTATGAGTGGGAAAAAAAAAGTTGGCCAGCAAGGGAAAAACTTTCAGAACAGTTCCAGCTTTTTTTTTTTCCATGTCCTGTGATGAACATGTATAGTGCCTTCAGCAACAAGGTCTTACTGCTAATTTCTGAAGGGCAACCAAGTGCAGTAGCAAAAGCCTATATCATTTGGAAGCTTTTGAAACCTCTCTAACCCATAGCGTATTAGGCCATATCACATACTGGTACTGGCAATTTTGCTTAAATGCCTGTCTTCTGGCAGGAGCATCTCATTACTCTTTTCTACGAATCTATGCTGTTTGATATTGATTTTGGGAGGGGAGTGTGAGAGTGTCTGGTGATGTAGCCTCATATTCATCCTCAGCTTCCCAAGTGCTAGAGTTGCAGGTATGGACTGCCGTGGCCTACAGGTAACTTTTCAGAGTTCAGTTTGAGGGATTCAACTTTGCAAGTTGATTTACATTGGCTGGACCCCTTCTAGCCAGTTTCTCAAATTTTGTTTGTAGGAAAAAAAAAAAAAGGTTGTGATTTTGCATGATCCCTTGAAATTTTGGTTTGATTACATGGTACTTGGCATGAGTGGTTCCATTTTGGTTTGGTCCCTTGGAGACTCACATGGGAGTTGAGTCCAAAACAAAGGCTTCCCACAGGACTTATTCACCATTTCCCTCGCTGAGAGTAGATATGTGTGCCATTTGCATGAACTTCTGAAGTGACTAAGTCATCACTTGTAAATGTTTTGCTCACATGTTCCTGTGTAAGTAATGCTCAGAAGAATATAATTTATTTAAATAAATTTCATAAAACATAAAATTAAAAAGAAAAAATTAAGGACTAGTAAGATGGCTCAGGAATAAAGATGATTGCTATGCAATCCTGATGACCTGAGTTTGATGCCCAGAACCTACCTGAAAAGTGGAAGGAGAGAACTGACTCCACAGAGTTGTCCTCTTCTGATACATTTCATAGCACACAAGTACACACATGCATGCACACGTGCATGCACACAAACACACAAACATACACACACACATATGCACTATCTACATGTTATATAGTAATTTTTAACAACAAATTTAAAAAAGAAAAGTCATTAGCCTTTCATCTACTCATGTAGTGGAAAACATGTCATTCAAAACATTTCCACTAGTCCAAAGTGAAACTCCTTATCCATTAGGAAGATTCTCCCATTCCTTCCCTTACCACCATCCAGATTCATCTCTACAAAGTTTCCTGTTCTGGAAATTCCATAAATGGAATTATACAATAGCAATGCATGACCTTTTACATCTGGGAAGCTTTTACTAATGTAATGTTTCGGAGGTCTCACTACATTAAGGAATATATTGGAACTTCATTCCTTTTATGGCTGAATAGTATGCTATTGTATGGAAATATCAATATCTGTTCATCCATTCAACTACTTAGAAACATTTGACTGTTCTAGTTTTGGCTATTGTGAATAGCACTTTTCTGGGATGTGTCGGTATATACTTGTTTGCACACCCAGTTTTTATTTTTCTGTATACATCCCTGGTCGTGAAATTTTGGCATTGTATAAAAATCTATGTTTAACTTTTGCAGAACTGTGAAACTGTTTCTCATGGGCTTAACTGTTTTACATACACACTAGTAACCAATGAAGGCTAAAATTTTTCTACATCTTTGCCAAGCTTTATTCTCTGCTTTTTTACCTTGTTGCCTTCTAGTGGGTGTGAAGAGGTACCTATTTGTGGTTTTGATTAGTATTTCCTCAGTTACTAAGGATGTTGCTTTTCAAATGCTTGCTAATCATATAGAATTTTGAACTGTGAATCTTATTTTGAATATACTAGCAAAGCTGGTTTTTGAAATGAAATCTTTGCCGTCACCCATTGTATTACAAATAATTACAAAACTTATGTTCCTTTATTTAAGATTTATACATTCAAATGTATTAGAATGACTACTATTGGAAAATTACTAATAAGCTATTATTATTACTTCTAAAGATAAACTAGAAAGACTTTTTCTACATGGAATTCTTTACATGATGTTTTCCCAGATCATTTCTGGGTCTTCCACAGAATTGAGCAAGTGCTATGAAAGAACTGAGCAAAATGTTGCCATGGTGATATTGTCTGTGTTTGTGAAATTCTGGGTGTGAACTGCTGTTCTTCCTGCAAGCTAGCTTGATGCTTTTATAAGATTCATTTCTGATTTCTTATGACACATTTTTAATAATGATAAGAACAACCACCACCACTAACATTTATTTATTTATTAAGGGTCCAGATTGTTTACTGGATGTTGTACATAAATCACCTCTATTAATTCTGGAAGGATTTCAGTTCCTGAGAATAGGATTTTGCTTTTCGTGTCCATTGTTGAATCTCCAAGCAGCGAACTTGGCCCTGAACTGGCTGGATGAATAAACAACACTTTGAGGTAGTTACTCGGATAATCTCTTCACAAACGAAGAAGCAGAGGCTAAGAAGGGTAAAGCAATTTTCCCAAGAACAATGGTGGAGCCCAGGTCCTGAGCTCCCGCCACAGTTCCAGCGCGTCTTCCACACAGCCTGTGAGCCAGCGTTTCAAGCAGTGTGCTCGCTTATTCTCTTCACATTCTCTTTGGCTAGTAGTTATTTTTTGATAAAGAAGACACAAATGAGTTCATTTGTGCCCATATGCTATTGACTGTGTCACTGAAAACTGAGAATTAGGAAAACAAGATTTTACCTGATACTCTCTGGATGATCTTGTGCAGACAGTATTTTCTCTCCAGAGCTGGAGAGATGGCTCAGTGGCTAAAGTTTTTGCACTGAAAGCAAAAGGACCTGAGTTTAGATCCCCAAATCCCACAAGTGCCAAACAGGGTGGCCTGGAAGGTGAAGTGTGGGAAGCCTGAGAGCAAAGCAAAAAGGAGACAGAGCCATCCAGGATGATTACTGAAGTCACCCTTGGGCCTCCACAGGCACACGCAGTGCCCTTGGACACATGCACACACACACACGCACACACGATAAACAAAAAGAGAAGTGGAACAATCTGAGATGACTTGCGATGTCACCTTTGGGTTTTCATAAGCACATACACTCAAATATCCTCTCGTACACATGCCTCTCCCACACACCTGCACACAAAAAATAAAATAGATGTATATTCAGTCATACTTTAGTCTCTTATTTGCAAATTGAAAAATACTATTACTGTGCTCTAGTAATGAAATATTTTGACTTTAAGAAATAACACTCATGAGTAGAATAGATTGGGGAATGTTGTTGATTGGTTGGTTTGGTTTTTTAGTTATTCTTTTATTACTTCATACATGAACACAGTGAATTTAGGATAGTTTCAAGTCTTTTTTAAGCTTTTTTTTATTTTTCTAGTTTTATAAACACGATGAGTGGTTGGTTGTCCCTGCCCTCCCTTCTTCCCCCCTCTCTCCTCCTCATCTCTTCCACCCTCCCCTCCCTTCACCAATGCATCCTTCTCCCTCCCACCCTGTGTGCTTGTGGGGGCCCCAGGATTCTCTTGAGGTGCCTGTATTAGTATGAGCTCAGGTCTCTGTGGCAGATTATGTGGCCCTTCCTTGGGTAGACCCACTGACAGGAGCACTCTCCTTAACCTGTCTAGCCCTAGCCCCTAATATTTCACCTGCACTAATTACTTCTCCTGAGTTCCTTGCTAATCTATTGGGCATGTTGATATGTCAATTATAGTGCAGGTCTGGTGAGGCTAAGTCTCATTGTAGTGAGTTTCTGGATGCAGCAGCCCAATCTTAAGTGGAATGACCTGGCCGGCCGTGGACCTCTCTACCTTTAGGCTCTTACAATCTTACCAACCCACCTTCCGCGAGATTCCCTGAACCTTAGGATGGGGAGAGATCTGGTTAGCCTGATTCCGGCTGAGTGTTTTAGAGTCCCCCATAGTTTGCACTCTGGTTGGTTGCATTGCCTATTTCACTGCTTTTCTATTGCAATAGGCTACATCTTGTTTTCTTTTCTGGCCAGGTGGTGCTTGGGAGGGGACATGTTAGCTTTCCCTCCCCTGAGTGTCTGCGGGGCTCCCATAGCTCCAAGTCTTAATCCCCATTCCCATCTTCACTCCCTTCCCACTCCACTCCTTTTTCTTCCTGCCAGTCTCTGGCTTTCTGAAGCAAGACTATGTCACCAGGCTGGCATGGAACTCCCGGTCGGTCATCCTTCCTGTCTCTGCCTCCCGAAGAAGAATAAGAAAGGGTAAAAAAAAAAGTGAGACTATGTGACTATATCATCTATGATGGTGAATAAAGCAATTATTCAAATATATGGGAGAACAGCCTGACCCTGGTTTCAAGGCCTAAGTATTTTTACAAACATTTATTTGTTTTGTATGAGGGCCTTGTATATGCAAGACAATCACTTTACCACTGAGACATGATGTCTCGGCTCCAAACATCAACCTCTAGAAAGGAGATTTACTTCTATCTGACCCTTTCCTTTAAGAACTATGAAAACTGAATGTACTTAATATTTTTGTAACTGTCAGCTATTTCATCTATGCCTTCCCTCTGCTGAGAACTAGCTTGGGAAGGACAGGACTTGGCCAACATCCTTCGGTTGCCAGCTCTTCTCAGTCTTGTTTGGTGGCTCAGCCTGACTTGTCTGAGAATTTGAAGAAACTATTGTGAATTACTCTTACTAATTAATTTTTAAAAATTGGTTTCAAAATATATATGTTGCTGGACATGGTACAGCATGTCTGTAATCCTAACACTGGAGGCTGAGGCAGGAGGAATATGAATTTAAGTTATTCTGCATGACATATAGCAAAATCTTGCCTCAAAAAAACCCTCCAAAATAAATAAATAATATATATATAAGCCTCATGTTTTTCCAAGTTTCTAAGAGAAGTAGATACTGTATAATAAGAAGAATAATAAGTTAGCAAAACTTCAAAAACCATATATTTGCTCTTTAAGGTAAAAAGATCTTAAAGATAAAACAAGTTTGGAGGCTCACTTTTTTTTAAGAATTTAAATTAAGTTCAAAGCTATACTGTTAATTTTTTTTAAAGATTAACCAGTACTGGCATCAAATACTTTTTAGTATTTGTCTCTGACATGGACAAAGTACTATGTTCAGTCTTGTAAATACCATGAAGCTGTGTGGCTATCCACAGCACATGATCAAATATTCTGAGCACCTTGAGTTAAATCCACAGTACAGGGTTAGGGGAATAGCTAAAGTGGGAGAGTGGAGAGAGATTGAGAGAGAGAGAGAGAGAGAGAGAGAGAGAAAGAGAGAGAGAGACTAACAGGTGAAGGGCATGAATTCAGGCTCAGAAGGAAGAATGCGAAATTCTCAGTGTATTTGGGAACCTATCATAAGCATAAATTTGGAACTTGTGATCAAGCTTGTACTTCTCAAAAATTGTTGCAAACAGTCGATTCATTGTATACTTTATCAGTGTTCCTTTCCCAATCCTATATCTCCCAGAATCAAGCAAAACAATAGGAAGTCTATTCATCCAACAAACATTTACCAGTCAGGTACAGTGTGTGTGAGTGTGTGTGTGTGTGTGTGTGTGTGTGTGTACTTGGACGACCCTTGCAAGGGACTCACTTGAACACAGGAGTTTGAAGCTAGCCTGGGCACCCTAAGGAGAACCTGACTTGAAAGAAAACCCAGTGGGATATGGTGGTGCAAGTTGAAGACCAGTCGGGGCTAGATTAATAAGTCAAACTGCATCACACAGTGAGACCCAGACAACAAACAAGCAAGTAAGCAAACCAAGGTAACGAAGGGTTGTAGCTTTCTGTTTTGCTAGGAACATACTCCACAGAGATAAATAAACCTTTCCCTAAAGAGTACAGAGTGGGAGGAAAACCAACCCTTGGTCAGAAAAGAACTACATACAGTGTGGATTCATTTGCAAGGGGACACCTAGGGAAAAAACGAGCGCCATTGCCCGGGGCTGCTTGCCCGCGGCTGGTTCGCCCAAGCTGTTTTTAGCCCTTGGGAGCAACCTCAGGATGCGTGGCATTCCAGGAGAACAGCTGCACACTATATTCTGAAACTGACGACTCTGTTTTTCCAGACCTACAGCAGTGACCGTCCCGGGAAGGAGGGCCGCACCTTTTCTCCCTGCTGGTGCCAGCTGCAAGTTGTTCCATGGAGTTCTGGAAGGGAAGTTTCAGATTGGCTTACCTCTTTCCTCAAGAAAGGGGATGTGTGGGAAAGAAAAGGTGAGAGGGTCAGGAAGTGTAGCGGCCTCTCATTTACAAAGTGCGTTAAGAATTTATCTACTAGTATTTCTTAGATGCAGCAAGAAATAACAATAATGATAAAAGTGTTTAGGGGGTACATATTCTGTGTTACACACCAGGTTGAGGGCTTCCTGTACAACCAATTGAATACACACACAACGTCTTAAAAATTAGCTACTAATTGTATCAACTTTTAAGAATAAAAAAGCTGAAACTTAAAAGGGTTAATTACTTCCAGGGGCAGTGGCATGGGCTGAGAATTCCAGCACTCAGGAAACTGAGGCAGGAGAATGGTGAGTTTAAGGCACTGAGCTATGTAAGGAGACCCTGCCTCAATCAGCCACAAACAGGGAGAGTTGATCCCTAGTGGGAGGAAAGAACCCTGGAACACTGTGTCTTCTCTTTTCTCTCTCTCTCTTTCTCTCTCTCCTTTCCCTCTCTCCTACCTCTCATAAATAAAATATTAAAATTAACAGAATTGATGCCACATAGATCATAAATGGGTATTGGAATGTGTTTGGTATTTCACGTAGAAAGCAGAAGTCCAGAGAGATGTAATCAGCACCAAAACAAAATGATACCAGAGCCAAATTTAGTACCTGTGTCTCAATTTATGACATTTAAAAATTAGAATAGGATTGGCAAGATGGTTCACCTGTGAGCACATCTTGCAAACTCCGTTTGATCCCCAGAGTCCCCAGGATAGAAGGAGAGAACCAATTTCCAAAAGTTGTCCCCTGGCCTCCACACATGTACCTCTATCAAATAAATAAAACATTAAAAGTTGTCAGTATAATAGAAAATTTCAAATATAGACGTCACCTGTGTACATGCTATGTTCTATAATTACACATTCATGACCAACTTATGTCAGTTATAGTCCCATCTTTTCTCACCCCCACAATACATTATTTTGAAGCAAGTGATAAACATCATAATATTTCATCTAACTGATCTCAGAAGGTTTCTCTAAAAAACAACTCTTCTGAAAATATGACAAGACCAACATCACATCTAAAAATGAGTAATAACTGCTTAATATCATCAAGTCTAAGTTCAACTTTCTATTATCTCATATATGCTTGATTTTATGTCTTTTTTTTAAAAAGCTTATTTATTTATGTCTTTTTTTAAAAAAACATTTATTGTTACACACACACACACACACACACACACACATACACACACATATGCACTATATATCCCTGTGGAGGACCAAGGGTGACTTCAGGAATCATCCTGAATCTTCTACCTTCTTTCGCTTTGCTCTGGAATTTCTCAGGCTCTATCCACAGAGCCGCAGTGCAGGCCACCTGGGTTTCTGTCTGGCATTTTTACATGGGACCTGGGATCTGAACTCAGGACTTTCTGCTGGTGAGGAAGAATCTTAATGCCTGAGCCATCTCTCCAGCCCATAATTTTCTATCTTCTTTCTTTTTTTTTCTTATTCTTCAACTCAGGATCCAAAGAATGTTCATAACTTTCACTAGGTTAACCTCTTTTTTAAGCCTCCTTCAATCTGTAGCTTGCTGTCTTATCATTTTCATTGTCTTATAACAGATTTTTTTGGAGAAGGTAGTTGTTTACTTCATAGAATCTGCTACAGTTTTGATTTTGCTGGTGGATGTATTCCCAAGATGCAATCAAGATGTGCTTCTGTCTTCTGTGTTTTCCTTCAACTGGCAATTAGATGGATCACAGTTCTTGCTTTTCCTTTGCAAAGCTGTTCCACAGGTGTGTGGTGTTGTGTCCCACCCAAGAACTACGCAATGTCTGGTTATCCCTCTTTTTTTCATGATAGCAGTCACTAGTTTCAATGACTAGATACATAACCTCGTAGAGGCTTCAGGACCTTCCATTTCTAGCGATGATGGGATATGAGGAACATTACCTTAAACAATTAAGAATCCAAGAAAATTCAAGAAACGATGGTTTCTAGACATTAACCAGCAGACATCCCTGGACTATGGTCCTTATAGGAAAGGAAATGATATAATGCCTGAAATCCAGAAAAAGAAATGGGGAAAGAAATAACTGAGAATGTGAGTACTATTCAATTAATAGGAACAAAATCTACAAACAACACATATCACAGAGCTGGGCAGCAAAGATACTAAAACAATGACTCTAAATATGCTTTACATGTTCAGCAGAGGGAGAAAAATATTTGCATAACAAGGAAAGGAAAGCTATCAAAAAACTGAAGTCAAATTTCTAGAGATGAATAATTGTATGAAATTAAATTCTATTGGATGTAGTGAACAGAGGATTATCCACAATAAAAGACCAGTAGTGTTAAAAAATGTGATTTTTAGGTATTTAAAACAAAGCATAGAGAATGAAGACTGCAAAATAATAAATGTCACATCACAGGCTGTGATTCCTCTGCATTTATTTAAGACTGACTTCAAATGCAATCTTACCTATTCAGCAGTCATTTCTTTAATGGTCCCATGAATCACGTTATGCTCTAGGGCAAAGGGAGAATAAGAAAGACTTAGCTCTTGTCTTCTGGAACACCGCAGACCTGAAAGACAGACTTAGAAACCAACACAAGTCGTACCACATAGAACCATACGGGAGATCTGAACAAGTGCCCAGAGCTCCGTGGGAACAGTCTGACACAAATCCAGGATTGGGGCAGTTAGAGAAGGGGAGAAGGCAGGGAGAAAAGGGTGAGCAGTCCAGAGATACTGACGTCAATTGCTGTGAGAGTTAAACATTAAGAGGAGCGAAACTTTACACATCTTATCTCAGGTGACAGACGCATGCATGCACACGTGTTTACACATGCATGCACACAGCATTTTGTGTATGTGTGTGTGTGTGTGTGTGTGTGTGTGTGTGTGTGTGTACAAGAGGACATGTGAGTTTGTGCCTGTGGAGGCCTGTGACATAAGAAATCATCCAGGTTTGCTCTACTTTCTTTTTGCTTTCCTGTATGGTTTCCCAAGTTCTACCTCCCAGGGTCAGAATTGTAGGGTGCTGGCATATCTGTCTAGTATTTTTTATGCGTATCTGAAGATCAGAACTCAGGTCCTTTTGCTTGTGAGGCAAAGGCTTTAACCCCTGAGCCATCTCCCCAGCCCTCACTTATCATCTTACTACTCACAGAACCTTCTTTGTTTCATGACCGCTCTACCAGTCAGCAAATGAGCAAATGAATGAAAAATGTGGGCTGAAGCACACACAGGGAAAGTTCTAACCTGGGGACAGAGCTGTCCCTGCGATTCTTGCTGATTTCTGGATTCATTAAGCCTTCAGGATTCAGTCTTCTGCTCTGTGGGGAGGCTGGGCTGAAGAGGGAAGGGGAACAGCCAGAGACCAGGAGATGCTGAGACAGAGTGTACAAACTGGTGGGCAGATGCCAGAATCCAGGCCGACCTGGACGCCTTTGACTCTACATGCAGTTGGTTATAGCCTGGGGCTGGTTGTCTTCAGTTGTCTGAGTTTTCCAAGCCTCCCTCCTTCTAATTCCTAGACCTAGACCACACCTAAACTTGTATAGTTCCTCCTTCTCTACACAGGAAATGAATCACTTGACTAAGACTGATTGAGTCAACTGATCTAGAGTTAGATGTGGGTTCAAGTCCTGACAGGAGATGTCTGCTTTCCTCTTTGATGTCCTCTACAGCTCCACTTGTCCTGCCACAACACATAGTTGTTAAGAGATAGTTGAGAGCTGGAGAGATTTCTGGGGGTTAAAGCCTTTGTCTTGCAAGCAAAAGAATTTGAATCCCAGATTCCGCGTAAAATTGCTGGGCAGAAATACTGCACTTCCGGCCCTGGAAGGTGGTTCCAGAGGGCTGTAGGACCAGCGCATCTTAATTGTGCCACAAGGTGGCAGCAGAATCCTATCTTTGTTTCTGTCTTTGTGGTAGGTTAGAGTTCAAAATTGGCCTTCGGCTAGTTAACAGAATGGCAGGAATATGCTGCCTGCAAAATAACCCTGAGCTTAGCTTCTGTACTAACTGCTCGCTTTCACTCAAGGTTGCAGTAGCACAGTACATGCCAGGATTGCTGATACCAGGTAGCAGCCAGATACAGATACAATGTGATTCAGTTTCTGTATCTAATGTGACTTGGTTTCTGTGTCTAATGTAACTCAGTTTTTATATCTTTAGTCCAAGGACACAGTGTTTGTGTTAGACTTTGCTATTCACTATGTTTATGCCAGAATATTGCTTGTTTAAGGATACAGAGTACATAACTTGTTGTTACTGATTCAGTGGTCAGACCAGATGTCCACAAATGTCCAATTTTTGTCTTTAAAAAACTCTGTACTTCTGCCCCTCTGGACCACCGCCTCTGACTGGGATCCTGCTTCCCTGGTGTGCAGATGCTGATGAGCTAAATTAAAGCCACTCCGTTTGATAGTTTCTAGTGTCAGTGTGATGGAATCCCTGAGCGGCCCCCACGCCCATTTTGCATTTTTAGTGGCCATGAAGTGGGGAAAACATATGCTTTATCCCCTTACTAAGTAATGTTTCAAAGATCCACATCTTCAAGCCTGATGCTTGGAGAAACTTCATTGCTGTTGAAGAGATATGAAGAATTTTTCCAGTTTGGTCAAGAGCTAAGATTTAGCCAGGTGTGATTGTACACACCTATAATCCCAGCATTTGGAAAGCTGAGACAGGGGAATTACTGCAAATTCCAAGCCTGCCTGCACTACATAAGACCAGGGCATCCCGGAGCACAGGCAAGACCCTGCTTTAAAACACAAGTGAGAGCTGAAGCTTCCATCACTTCCTTAGGGAGACGCTCCTCTGAAGTTTGTTTCCAAGCTCGGGAGTGGTTGTGTATCTTCCGGTGGAGAGGCTTTGGAGAGATTTCTAGGACAGCGAGAAATGATAGAGCTCTCTAGAGCATCCATCGGAAAGAGCTTCTGAAAAAAGTGTTGTCAGAGCCTCAAATGAGGAACTCGCAAGTGTCTAAAGTGTAAGCTAGAAGCTCTAAGGCTAGTGCAGTTAGGTGAGTGCAGTTGTTTCAGGCCGCTACACTGGGCTTGTCTTCCCAGTGACATTTTACCTCTGAAGCACATGCTCAGATGAAGTTGTTCCCAGAACACCCTGGCTTCTGTGAAAAGAAGGTAAGCAGAAGGCCTTAAGCATGTTAACAATCCACAGGGAGGGGGAAGAGAGGTCAAATAAAAGAATGTGGATAAGGAGTTATGTCTTTTTTTTTTTCCATTTTCACACATGTTCGTGTGTGTGTGTGTGTGTGTGTGTGTGTGTGTGTGTGTGTGCTTGAGGTTGATATTGGGAACCATCCTCAATTACTCTTCCACATTATTCCTTTTAAGACAGAACCTCTAAATCATTTATTTATTTATTTGCATGCACATGTGGATGTATGTGTGTGTGTATCAGCAGGCACTGTGTGTTCCTGAAGGACCAAGGGTGACTTCAGGAATCATTCTGGATTGCTTCTTCCTTCTTTTTGTTTCACTCTGGGATCGCCCAGGCTCTGCCCACTAGGGCTGGAAGAATAAGTAGGCTGCTGCTGTTTTCACCTGGTGTTTTTCACATGGGACATGGGATCCAAACTCAGAACCTTCTGCTTTTGAGGCAGAGTCTTAACCCCTGAACCATCTCTCCAGCCCAGGATCTCGAAATCGAACCCAAGGTTTGCTGCCAGGGCTACAAGCTCACTCTGGGGATTCCCAGTCCACCTGGCCTCCAAGGCTGGAATTACGTTAAGGAACACATCCATCCACCCATCAGCATTTATGGGGATCTGGGCATCCTGCTCTTGGTCCTTTTGCTTGTCTGATAAGCTCTTTAACCCCTGAGCCATCTCCCCAGCCCGATTAGTAATTTTTATATGCTGTTTTTCTAAGTGACAAGAAATGTAACTAATAAAATGATGCTAATAACATGAAATGATGCTAATAAAATCTGCCTTTGCAGCTTATAATCACGGACAAGTTAACCACTCCATACCTCAATTATATAGTCTGTACAGTGAGAACAATGATGAAATGGAAGGTCCTACTCCTTGGAATTTTATGGTTGTCGAGTTGTTAATTAGAACCTCGTGTCAGTATTGTTGCCATCACAGAGGGTCGTCATGAAGATTAAGCCAGACGGCGTTTGTGAGAAGGCATCTCAGGCAAGGAAGGCTAAGCCAGAATTAATCAGGATTCCCCGACTCCCCTCTTGTTCACCTAGTAGAAATCAGAGTATATATTCACAGCAGCTTTCACATAATAGCCTCAGATCACGAACAACATGGTGTCCATCAGCAGGTAAATGAACCACAAATATATGGTGCATTTATCAATAAAAAAAAAAAGAATGAAGTACTGAGGCAGGATACCAGATGGATGAACTTCAGTTGAGTGAAGAATTCATATAGAAAAAGAAAGAAAGAGGGGCTGGAGAGGTGGCTCAGAGGTTAACCGTCTGCCTTGCAGGCAGAAGGTCCTGAGTTCAGATCCTAGACCCCATATATAGACGCCAGGCAGAAGCAGGGGCAGCCTGCGTTTCTGGTCCTGGTAGGGCGGAGCCTGTGAATCCCAGGGCAGAGTAAACAAGGAATAGGTGGAGGAGTCCATAGTGGTTTCCGAATTCGTCTGCAGTTCTACACACACACACACACATACATACACACGTGCCACACATGTATACACGCACAATTGAATAAATAATAAATAATTTTAAAAAAGAAAAAGAAAGAAAGAAAATAAAGATGCTCTCTGAAACATCCATTGGAAAGATCTTCTGAAGAAAGGCTGTCAGCCTCCCAGGTTGGAAATCCCCAAGTGTCTAAACCTAAGTCAGGAACTACAAGGCTAGTGTGGTGACGAGGTAGCTCAGTGAGTAAAGTGTCTGCTTGCAAACCTAGAGATCTGAGTTCAATCCCTGGACGCCTCTGAGTGGAAGAAGAAAAAACTGTCTTTTGACTTTTACCTATGTACTCAAGTACCATTTCCCTCCTTTCTCTCTCTCTCTCTCTCTCTCTCTCTCTCTCTCTCTCTCAAATAAATGAGTATTTTAAAAGGAAAGATAACAATTACTTAGAAAGGATTAGAAAAAAGAGAATACAGGTAGTTTTCTAGAGGCAGCTATGACACCAGTCCCTTTAGGGTAAGAAGGGTCCCTGTGGAGGAACCCCCAAACTGTGATCAAGGGGGAGTGGAATCTTTTCCTGCAGGTTACAGGTTGAGGAAGGGTATATCAGAGCAGCTTACAACCGCTGGCCTTTTCCTCCTCCCTTCCTTTGTGAGACTGGAGCCTTCCCACCTTCCTGACGGGACTCTGATCTGTGCTCTGGGTCTCAAAGGCAGCCTTGCAGTGGCTTCTGCAGGTGACAGAGACGTTAACTATTGTGCCCCTTTCTGGTTTTTTTTTTTTTTCTATTTTATTTTTTACCTAGTTATACAAACTCAATGCCCCTCCTTCTCCCTTTCCCTCCCCTCTCCCCTTCCATCTCCTGACCCACTCTCTCTCCCACACCACCCTCTCTCCCTTCTCCCTTTCCTCTCTTCTTCCCTCTCTTGGTGCTTCCCGCCTTCTCCCTCCCGTTCTCCAGAACTTCAGCCTATGTGGGCCCTGAAGTTCCCCCTGAGTCGACTACACTAGTGAGGGTTCAGGACTCTGTGTGTGCCTGTTTCTTGACACTTCAATCTTCATGAGAGTTTTTTTTTTTTCTTTTTTATTTATTCAGCTGTGCGCATGTATGTTTGTATGTGCCCGCGCGTGTGTGTGTGTCTGTGTGTGTGTGTGTCTTTGTGTTTGTGTAGAACCACGGACGAATTCGCGAACCACCATGGACGCCTCCACCTCCTTCTGCCCCGGGATTCACAGGCTCCGCCTACCAGGACCAGAAGCGCAGGCCGCCCCCGCTTCCACCCGGCGTCTATACGTGGGATCTGGGATCCGAACTCAGGACCTTCCGCCTGCAAGGCGGAGGCTTAACCGCTGAGCTACCTCTCCAGCCCCCAAGTTTTTTTTTTTTAAAGAAGAAATTATTATTTTTCCCACCCAAAGATGTTGAAGAACCCCCTCAGTTAATAAAGCTGGCGGCAGCAGGCCCAAGTGTCGACCCCCAGAGTAGCAGGCTCAGAACCAGCTCCTTTCACAATGTGTCTCTCCTTTCTTCTCTCTCCTGCCCCACCTCAAGGAAATCTCAAGTGTGTTTTGGAGGGTGTAAGGGAATAGGGAAGAATGTTCCAGTGTCCTCTGTCTATCTCATTCCAAAACCAAGGCAAGGAAATCAATCTCGTTCCTTGGATGGCAGCCCTGAGACATTCAGGGATTAAGTTTCATCCTTAGGACTCCATATGAATCCATCGAAGAGTTGGGATGAGCATCCTGGATTCATGTCTTCATAGGGACATTGATAATCCCTGTCCCATTAACAATGGGGTAATTAATTATAGTTTGAAATTATGAGTCCATTAATTGCTTTTCTCTTTATTATGATTAAGTACCTAACAAAGATAACTTAAGGAGGGAAGGAAGTGTTAGTTTTGTCTGATAGTTTGAGGTTTCATTCTATCGTGGCAGAGAAGCTGTGACAACAGAAGCATAAGCTAACAGGTCACATTGTACTGAGGAAAGAGAGTGGTATTGGTGCCCTCTCACTTTCTGCCTGTACTTACTGGAGGACCCTATTTATTCTTCCCCCTTTACTTAAACCTTTCTGGAAATATCTTCAATGATACACCCAGATGAGTGTTCCATGCTGTGCTAAATCTCATCAAGAGGATAGTGGCTACTAACCTCATGGCAGGCCAGCAGAGCTTCTCTGCGGCCTCTCAGCAGGGCGGGATCTATCAGCTGCTGTCCTCTACTTGCTCTGGAAGAAGCTGCGGTTGCTTTTAACATTGTAGCTCTGGGTTCCTCTGAATTACCATCCGACAAGTCAGGTGTCATATGCAATCCATTAAAGCAGGCGTCCAGCATGTCACCCAACTCTGAAATCAGCTCCAACATTTGCTTTAGGAAAAAAATTCTGTCTGAAGACCTCCCAGGAACATTCTGAACTCCTGAACCCACTGGATTGAGAGGCACATAAGAATTTTTTTAAAGACACACAGGTGAAGAGAAGTTTGTGTGGATAAGTCTCTGGATTGTTCCGTGGTTCTAGCAGGCTTGATTCTCTTTACATGTGTCTAAGAGTCCACAACACCAATGTTGGAACGCCTCTCATTGGGGTGGAACGTGCCCATTCTGCAGAATAACACGGATGTGTGTCGTCAGGACACTAATCTCCCTGGAAGGCTTCCATCTGAATGGATTGGCACAGGAGGTGTGCCTAATATTACAGCAGCTAACGGACAGGTGTCAGTCAGAGCCAATTGGTGATAGCAGATTTCAAGTCCACCTGTGCAAATTTTCCAGTGTATATGACTTTTCCGAGTGACTGTATGACCTCTGGATTAGCTGCAGGTTCTAGATTTGGTATTGGATTATGAGAAGGCCTAGTTTTACTCTGCCTCTGTCTTAACCATGTTGTGATGTCTAGATTGTCACCATTCTTCACTGAAACACCTTATTCTTGAAAAAAAAAAACAATAGAAGCCCATTCACGCTGTTTTCAATCAAAGAGGATGAATTGAGAGCTAGACAAATATGAATTTGCCATTAACTGATTTTGGGAAACTTGTCTAACTATTTCCACATTGGTAAACTGAAGTAATTTTATCTATTTGTAGGATTTTGTTTATGTTTAGGATTGAGGGGGTTGACGAATGAAGGGACAAGACATGAGATGTCCCTTTGGATTCTGTGATTCACAGAGCTGCAAAGAGCACACTAGCCCCGCCCTGCCACTGCCTAATCATCTTCGAGGGAGATTCTCATCTGCTTCCTGTACCCATTTTTCTCAGAGTGGGATAATTCTTCTTGTTAAGTGACTTTATAATAATATTGTTCTTCCTTCTTCTCTTTCTGCTTCTTCCTTTTCCTTCCCTTCCTTCTCTTTTCCTCCTGTTCTCTTCTTTCTCCTCTTCCTTTCCTCCTTTTCCTCCCCTTCTTTCTCTTCTTCTTCCTATCCCCCACTCTCCTCCTTCTCCTCTTTCTACTCAACTCAGTCTGGTTGCTTAGAAAGGGGCTGGAGAGATGGCTCTGCGTCCCCCACAGGGACACAAGTGTCCTCTGACACACACATACACACCACAATGGATGAATAAATAAATAAAGTTATAAAAACTAGAAGACCAGTTTAAAAAAAAAAAAGAATGAAACTCATGGGTTATAAACATATGTGAATAGGGATGAAGTTAGTGTTGCTAATCTGAAGAGATTTGGCCAAATCCCAACCGAGACTTCAGTGCTCCAGATTCCTAATGTTTCCTTACAGACAGGGACTTTAGATTCTTAGTGTCTTTTTTTTTTTTTTTTTTGAGTTTTGGTATTTTCCTCATATGTTAAAAATTATTCATATCACTTGTGTTCCTAGAATACTTAGAAAACACATAGAAAACACAAATGATCAAATGACAAAAAGGAAGAGAGTTCAGAGGTGTAAAGACAATAAGAAAGTCTTAAAAGCTGGAAGCAAAAAATTTATCTTTTATTTATTATTCACTTTAAAGCTAACATACAAAGTACTGAGATTCACAAAGGAATCTTCATGTTAAAGATATTAACCTGAATAAAAATAAAGGAATGGGTATTCCCTCTTGAAATTATGGATAACAATAGAAGTTTTTGAGGATTAAGGCAGACTTTATTAGAGGAGAAAAAGAACAGATTTCACAGATGTGAGTCCCTGAGAGGCGAGACAGTCCTGGAGAAGTCATGGACATGGAATCCATGAAGGGGAGAGAATAATCAGATAGGAACTCGTGGATTCTAGACGTGCAATCCCACGAGGAGCAAAGGGAGCCAAAAATGGCTGCCAGGGTCAGTTTATAGCCTCAGGCAGGTTCTAGGGTGTGTGGAGGGGTGACTTTTCCTCATTGGAGAGCTTCAGTTTCTGCAAACCTGACAGGAGCCCAGCCCAGTAGATCTTGTGCTTGGCCTCGTGGTAGGGCTTAGCTACCATAGAGAACTATCCCCATATCCTTTCATGAGCACTGGGTTGGAGAAGTTGATGACTTTAGGGTGTGTTCCTTCAGGGTTCGCCCAGCTCTGGAGATGACCTTCAAAGACCTTCAGACACTGCCCGATTCCCCCCTTAATTTTTATGAGGACTTGACTGTTCAGGAGATGAGGGGTGAGAACTGATCTTTACTATTTCCTGCTGAGTTGGGATGAAGGAGTATGAGCAGTCAATGCTCCTCATCTGTGAGAACTGGGATGGTTCAGAGACCCTGACATTTGAAACTTTATGGATATTAATCTAGAAGAAACAAAACAGATAAATTAAGCCTATAACATCCAAACATAAGGATTAAAACATTGTAACTGGGAAGCAGATGGGAAAAGGAAAAGGAGCTGGGTGGGGGCTCTTACTGTGGGTACAGGCAACAGTTAGTAAAGGAGACCTGTCATCTTGTCTGAAATAGTCACTACCTTTGTCTGATATGGAAGCAAAGTATATCAAGTAATCTATATAGTGGAGGAGACCTTTCTCCTCTGGCAGCTACAAATCTCCAAGGTCACATTCTAAGCCTGTCCAAAAATATGTGGGACAGAACAATCCAAGTTAGCTCTCCTTTCCCTTCTGGGTTCTTAAAAGTAAAAAGATATGGGTTTTCTGGGAATGAAAAAGAATACATGTTTTAAATTCCAAGTTATTGAGAGCCTAAATCAGTCCTGCTCTAGTTTCTGATTACAGAAGTCACCATTTCAAGCATGGAAAATTTTGCATGTCTTTGAGCGTTATCTTTGCTGAGGATGCTCTTATGACTCAATCCATATTTTGGGATGAGGCCCATACTGAGAAGCCTATTCTGAGAGGTGAGCAAAGACAGACCCCAGAGCTTCTTTTACCTTAGCTGGTGGAATCTACCTCTTGGTTCCTGCCTCCTGGCTGTGCCAAATATGTTGCCGAGTTTTTGAATGCCCGGCTCGCCAAATGATACAGGGTCCCTTTGGGGTCTTTATGTATCCAGGTTCTTGTGATCAGGAGTCTAAGATTGAAACCAGAACATGCACAGAGGATTAAGGCAGAATTTATTAGAGGGAAGAAAGAACAGAACTCATGGACGTGAATCTGTGACGGGCAAAAGATCCATGGAGAACTCATGGACCCCAGACATGGAATCCTTGAACAGTGAGAGAAAAGTCAGATGGGAACACATGGATTCCAGATGTGGGGTCCCATGAGTGACAAGGGACGCCTCAAAAATTTTTTATATAGTTTTTTTATTTATTCATGATAGAGAAAGGGAGGAGAGCACACATATGTTACATGGTACATTGGTGGAGGTGAGAAGACATAGAAGGATAATTTTTTATTAACATAAATAGCTACTAAACTTTATTCTACAACCAGTGACTATATCCTTCAAAGGTAAAACTTAAAATTAAACATACACACAGACACACATATGCATACACATATGTACATACAGTACACACGTGTGCACTCACACACATACACACATAAACACACATACACATACACACTCATTTTGGAACAAGAAGTTGTTCAGTTACTCTGCTAAACAATGAAACAAGAATAAGAAACCAGGGCTGAAGAGAGGCTCACAGTTAAGTCTCACAAGTATAGTTTTGATCCTAGATCCCACCTAAAAATACCAGGTAGAAATGGAGGTCTGCACTTCTGACCCTGGTGAGCAGAGTCTGGGAAATCCCCGTGCAAAGCAAAAAGAATGTAGAAGGAATCCAGGATGATTCCTGAAGTCACCCTTGGTCCTCCATAGGAGCACATAGTGCCCTGGATACATTCGAACATGCATGTGTGCATGCACACACACAGAACAAATAAATAACAATTTTAAAAAAGAATAAGAAAACAAAGCTATAGGCCAGGCAGGTTAGTACATGCCTGCAAACTCCACACTTAAGAGGGCTGAGGAAGAAGCATTGCAAGTTTGAGGCTAGTCTAGGCTAGAGAGTGAGTTCAAGGCCTACATACTGAGACCCTCTCTCAAAAAACATGTAAATATTGTCATTATTCACAAATGATATGATTATGTCTACGTTCATTGAAAGCGTTTTTTCAAAATTTATTCAGTTGTGCATGTGTGTGCGTGTGTATGTATGTATTCAGTTGTGCGTGTGTGCGCATGTATGTGTGTATGTGTGTGTAGAACCACAGGTGAATTCGGGAACCACCATGGACCGCCTCCACCTCCTCCTTGTTTACTCTGCCCCGGGATTCACAGGCTCTGCCCTACCAGGACCAGAAACTCAGGCCACCCCCACTTCTGCCAGGCGTCTGTACGTGGGGTCTAGAATCCGAACTCAGGACCTTCCGTCTGCAAGGCAGAGGCTTAACCCCTGAGCTACCTCTCTAGCCCCATGGAAAGTGTTTTTTAAGGCTACAGATTAAATTTAGTAAGAACACAGACTCAATGTAAAAATTGCTGGTATTTTTCTATATCACTAACAAGTAATCAAAAATAATATCGGAGACTTTGTTCTGGGATTCCCCAGGCTCTGCCTTTCAGGACTAAAATTAGAGGGTGCTGTCATTTCTGCCAGTGCTTGCAAGGTGCCATAGTTATGTGAGTTCTTCCCCACAGGCTAATGTGATTAAATGTTGAGTTGTTTTGAAAGTCATGGCACATTTAAGAAGTGGAGTCTTGATGAACGAAAGCAGTCTTGGGGGGGGGTCTTGAGATTAATTAGCCTCATTCTACTTCAGGGAGAGGTCTGCTCTTGCAGTTGGCAGTTTTGCAGCTTGCAACCTCCTTGATGGATGTGACTTAAGCCGCCTCCAGCCATCTGCCAGTCAGCCATCGCTTTTCTGCCATAATGGACTGTATCTCCCCTCTGGAACTGTAAGTTGAATAAATCTCCCTTTCTCCATTTAAGTTGCTTGAGTTTGAGTGGTGTCTCACACAGCAACAGAGAGGAGTAACTGCTACACTAGGCGAAGGCTTTAACCACTGAACTATCTCTCCAACCCAAGGCCTTCCTTTTCTAAAAGCTGTTTGTTGCAAGAAACTGTCAGTGCAGCTAATTAAGAGTTAATAGAGCATTTTCACCCACTCCCAAGACCTTCAAGTTAGTTGACTTTTACTGTTGCAGCTCTTACTGCCAAATGACATTGTAGCCATAAAGGTCTCCCCTTGCCCTTGAACCTTCATGTGACCAAGGCATGTTTTTTCTCCTTTGTTTTCCTGTCCTTGCAGATTTCCTGGCTTTTACATTTCAGGTAGATGTTTGGCACCTGTCTATTCATCCTGAGTCTAGGGAGTGTGAACCCCACTCAACATTCAGACACAACATACCACTTCTAAGCAAAGATTTGTATCCCCACATGTTATTCTACATCTGTAAGCTGCAGATATTTATCAAGTCCCTACTTTGTTGTCAATGCTATACTAAGCCTTAGAGCCACTCGAGTTAAGATACAAATCCCTGTATTCATGAAACTTACCTTTCAAGATGTGGGAGCAGGTCTTCATGGTACCACATGGTAGGTGTATTAGGGTGCATGCCTCCATGCCTTCAGCTTTGGACTGGACCCCTCGCTGTGAGGTTTTCAGCTTATTGCACTGAGGATCTATTGGGTTCCCTGGCTCATCAGTAGTGCAAATGACTAGACTTTCCAGCACCCAATTCTGTAAGCTCACTTAATAAATCCTGTGCTAGTTAGATATATAGGCATCCATTTGACCATCTGTGAAGAATTAGTAGTTGAAGTAAGCCATGAACAAGTTTGCAGGAGATAGTTTATTATGGGAAGATCCAGCCATAGTGGGTGGCATCCATTCCCTGGAGGGTGGATAAGATAGAGGAAGCTGGTTCAATAAGGTGGCATTCTTCAGCATACTTTGTGGCAGACTTGCAGTCTGGCAAGTAAGGTTTTCCCCTCTTTTAGCAATTCCTGTGGATATGGTATGGCCAGTTCCCTTGGCTCCTGGTGCTGGTGTGAGCTCTTCTACCATGCTAGATTATTCAAGAAGTAAAACACTCTTGTTTCCAGGGGACAGTAAGATAGTAAGAGCTTGAAGCAGGACAATGGTCAGACACTATCTTTGAGATATGACAAGAACCACATGGGAACTCTCCATCAACATCTCATCAGGAAAAGGGGTGGGGGGAGCTCCATTGTTTCCCTAAGCTCTTAGGATCTGAATTCATCAGCAACATGTAGACACACTACAACAAAACCCTTTTTATAACAACATATGTAAAAATATGTGGATAGCACTGACATTACACGTGATTTGTTCTTTCTTTAGTATTTTTTCTTTAGTCTGTCTTTGGTGTTTTGACAATAATATGTTTTGGGGAGTTTCTTTTTTGCTTGTCCATTTGGGGTGCTGTATGCTTTTTCTGTAGCTATATGAGCATCTTCTCTAGGTCAGCAACGTTCTCTTATACTATTATGCTAAAGATGTTGGCTATATCTTTGGTTTGGAATTCTTCTCCTTTCTCTATGCATGATATGCAGAATTTTTATGGTGTCCCAGAGTTCTTGTAAACGTCTTTCATGTGTTTTATGGCTGAGTTTGGTTGAGTGATCTAGTTCTTCTATCTTGTCTTCCAACCCAATATTTGTTCTTTGCATGATCTGTCTATTCTGTTGGTGAAAGACTACATTGAGTTTTTTGTTTAATTATTTGATTTTTCATTTCCTATTTCATTTCATTTCCCCCAATGTTTCTATCTCTGTTTTCATCTGTCAAAGTGTATTTTTCACTCCATTTAGCTATTTGTGCTTTCTTGGAATTTAATCTGACTGATTCTGTCTTTCATGAGTACATGGGAGTTTATTCATATCCTGGTTGTTTCTTGAAGTTTATTGACCATATGTAAAATTGATCTTTTGAAGTCCGAGTCTTGCATGTCTTCAAGGTCTCCAGATGTTCACAGGCTAGCCAAGAAGAATAGATTTATCCACCTAAAGTGAAGACCATAAGGAAATAGTACCCAGGAAGGAGTAAGTTGGATGTGTTCCATGGCCAACACCACATACCTTGTCACTGTTCCCTCAGGACCCTCCCAAAAGGAGACTGCTTTAGCTTGCTGAAAATATTCATCTTCTCTCTCTACCTTATTGAATAAGCATGTTTATTTCATGTGTGACTTTGGGAGGATTTAGGAACACCTGGGCATAGAAGTTCTTAAACTCTCTCTCTCTCTCTCTTTCTGAACTAGGATATTTCCTCTCTTCTTCCCCAGAAGCCTCACTTGTTCACTTATGACTAAAAGGTAAACTAAGTCCACCTTAGTTTTGGTATGATAGGAACAGTGTTTACTTGTTTTTAACTTTCTCATTGGTAGCTTTCGACTTATCCAGAAGGAAGCCCTTTAGAACCCTTGAATGCTGCTGGTAGGAATGGGAGTTAATGGAACCCTCATGGAAACACTCTATAGACTCCTAAAAACTTAAGAATAGAATGGCCATATCATCCAGCACCAGTTCCACAGTTTCTGAAGAATTGAGGGTTCAATGCCTGCCTGAATAATGAAATCAGTTCCAGGCCAGCCTGGATAACTTGGCAAGATTCTATCTTGAAGTTTTAAAACAGATAAAGAAAAAGTAAAGGGGGGGGGATCATAGACTGCCTGCATGTTGCTGATAAATTCAGAACCAAATGGTTTAGGTGGAAAAAGAGGGGATTATTTTTTTCAATTCTTGGTTACAGCTCTTAATCCAGCTTGGAAAAAAAGCTCATACAAACACTAGGAATGAAGTGAACCGGCCACACCACATTCCCAGGATTGCTGAGAGAGGAGCAAATCTCACTTGTCAGACAGCATGTGTCCAAGTAGGTCGAAATATGCTGATTTATTTACTAAACCAGCTCCCTCCGTCTTATCCATCTCCCACCATGGGAGAGGTCTTCCACATCTATTAGACAATCTCCTCCTAGGTTTGCTAAGAGCTGCTGTAGCTTTAAATTCTTCATAGATGTGCCCAAAGGTCAGTCTGCAATTGTCATATTGATACCTGTATCTGACTGTTGGGGCTACCTATTTAGCTTACTGGTAGAATGCTTGACTAGCATATGTGAATCTCTGTGTTCAATCCCCAGGGCTGCATATCTAAACAAATAAACAAACAAACAATCAGCATGTCAGAGAAGCATGTATACTTCTGTGTCCATTGCAGCATTACTCACAAGAGTAAAAGTATAGAACCATTCATCCATTGATGGGTAGATGAACAAAGACATTGTAGTGTAATCACACAATGTAATGCTATTTGGTCTTAAGAAAAGAAATCCATTATTTTTAACAACATGAATGAATATAGTGGACATTATAAGTGAAATAAACCAGGCAGAGAAAAAAAATTCTGCATGATCTCACTTATTCATGAGATCTAAAAATGTTGAGCTCATAAAAGCAGGGAGTAAAATTGAAGTTACTAGAAGCTGGGGTTTGGGTAGAATTGGGAAAATGTGGGTGAAAAGTTGCAAAATTCATTTAGATAGGACAATGTTCAAGAGATGCATTGTGCACTATGATGACTATAGTTAATGAGACATATTGCATTACTGAAAATTACTGAAAGGAAAATTACTGAGATCTTAAGTGTTCTCACAACAAAATGATGAGTATGTGAGATGATGGTTATGTTAATTAATTTGATTAAACCATTTCCATTGTGCACATATATGTGCATGCATGTATAAAGCTAGGCATGTTGTTCATTATAAGTGCACATTTTACCAACTATATATTTAATACAGCATTTAAAAAAAGGCTAAGGATATAGTTTAGTGATATAGTGCTTGCCTAGCAAAACCAAGACCCTGGATTCAATCCCCAGCTCTGCCAAATGAACAAACAAACAAACAAACAAATAAATAAACTAGATAGAAAGAAAGCATTTGAAATCAAGACATTAAATTGCCCCTGAAGCACACTGTGAACTCTTTGAAACTTCAACTACATTATAGTTGTGTCTTACATTTTTTCTCCAAAACTAACATAGTGATAAGTACATTTAAAAGTTTAGTAGGACTGGACAGATAGATCGGTGGGTAAGTCATTTGCTAGCAAACCTGGTGACCTGAATTTTATCCCTGGAAGCTCCCATGGTAGAAAGAGAACTAGCTTCTGAAAGTTGTCATCTGAGCTCTATCTGCATACAATGTCATGCATGCATGAACACACACACTCTGTCTTTTCTTAAATAAAAAATAAAGTTAATAAATAAAATTAATAACAATGGAAGTATAGTATATTTTTCCAGGTTTGCTAGTCTTTGAAGAGCAAGCTCACAGGAGGAGAGCCAACTCTTCTCATGAGGTTGAGGAACTGTGCTGGTCAACCTCTGCATTGTCTCTGAGTTAAGACTTCATGCTTGTTGCTTTGCCAAGTTTTATTCCCCTTTTCAAAATATCATGTGTTTCATTGTAGAAAAAAATGCATGTCATTATACTCTTAGATCATATTCTTTGGATAATTCGTGTTCTTCATTTTCTCCCTGAAAGTGTCTGGTTATAACTTATAGCAGTTTGCCTGCATGGTTGCTGATAAATCACCGTCAAATGGCTTACGGGGAACAACGGGTTTATTTTCTTACAATAGTCCAGTTATAGTTTGTAGTCCACCTTGACGGGAGAGCATGCACCAACAACAGGGCTGAAGGAATTGGCTACATCATCCCTACATAATGGCTGAGAGAGGGACAATCTTTACTTGCTAGACCAGCATGTCTGGCCAAGTGTATACAAGGATACCATTTTTCTCAACACCAGCTCTCTGTATTTTATTCCAGGGCCTAGTCCTACCCACCATGGGCTGGGCCTTTGCCATCAGCTAATCTCCTGCAGGTTTGCTCTGGGCTTAACTCAATCACTAATTCTTTACAAATGTGCCCAGAGCTCAAACCCTCAGTTGTAAAGTTGATACCTGTGCTTAACTATGACATTTCTCCTGGGGATCTTTTAGGAAGCCACCAAGAGAAAACATAGAGGATTCATTGCAAGGATGCTTGCGTACCTCCTCATTCAGCTCCATCCAAGCACATTGGAACAGCTTGTTAACTGCATATCCTTAAATGAAGACTCACTCACTTCACTAGGAAGGAGCCTTTTTCTCTAGACACTTTCAAAGACATGAAATGATTTGGAGGATGAAGAGATTTCTGGAATACTGACTGGAGGTCTCTGTTTCCAAGATTATTCCAAATCATCACAAATTCTGAATCTCAGATACCTAAAGAGGTGAAGAAAGGTCCATCTGTCCCTGGTGAGGGGCCAAGGAGAAGATGGAGCCTTTTGTCACTCACTGAGTCAATGGTAGACCACTTTGGTCTGAACCATGCACAAACATTGTAAGATCAGAGGGGATGAGGCTGAGTGTGCTACTTAGATCTATATGTGTGTCAATCTGACAACTGATGGCTGAGCTTTGTGCGTGTCTGTGAAGAATTAGTAGCTAAGGCGTAGCTACTTACAGTCCTGTGATCTCCTGCCTATAATAACATAAGTCTCTTTAAGGGAAAGGCAGGATTAAAAAGAAATTCCTTGCAGGCGGAAGGTCCTGAGTTCGGATCCCAGATCCCACGTATAGATGCCAGGCAGAAGCGGGGGCAGCCTGCGCTTCTGGTCCTGGTAGGGCGGAGCCTGTGAATCCCGGGGCAGAAGGAGGTGGAGGCATCCATGGTGGTTCGCGAATTCGTCCGTGGTTCTACACACACACATACACACATGTGTGCACATACATACACACACGCACAATTGAATAAATAATAATAATAAAAAATTTAAAAAAAAAGAAATTACTGAAGAGCCAGGAATGGTAGTTCATAACAGTGATCCCAGCACTCTTGAGGCAGGAGAATTACTGTGAGTTAGAGGCTAGCCTGGACTACAGTAGTAAGATTTTGTCTCAACAACAAAAATAAGACACTTTTTTTCATTTAATTTACTCCTTTTATGAAGTTAAAAGTGGATACAAGATAATTGTCGGTAATCGTACCATTTTTTCGCTTCCATTTATTAAAGCTCAAGAAAAAAAATTTAAAAAGCAAGATGAACAGAAGAAAGACCACTCTTCCCATGCAACCAGGGCAAAGACCATAGTACTGAGAGCTCTTGTGGACACTCAGGCTGAGAGTCAGGGAGAGGAGATTGGATGCTGGAGTGTGGGTGAGGGAGGGAGCCGCACTAGTGAAAGACGTGCTGCACCCCAAATGCCCACCCATGGCCTTTTAGCATCTAAAAGACAAACAGTAATTTCCCTTCAATTTAGAAGTCCAGCTAAAAGTTCAGGGAAGTCCTAACGTACCTTATTTCACAGTCTTCCCAAAAGGGACCAAAAGGAGCTCTCAAGACCCTCCATCCACCTTCCTGCTTCTCTCATCCCTTGCCGCACTGCAGCTTTCCTTTCTGGACCCTCTTGCTCTGTGTTAACCCATCACATTTAACCCATGATTCTTTATGCTTCTGTGATCAATTAGACATTGCCAAAATGCTCTGTAAACCACTTTACAACTAAAGGGCACAAAACCAAGACATAACCAAGCAGGGCACTAGGCAGTTTGGTCAGGAGACTCTCTGAGTCCCTGATGGCTGGTCAAATAAGCTTCACTTCTCGAGGTCCTGGTGTCCCTCTGCCCACATTCCCGCAACACTAGCATCTGATGTTTTTCTCCTGCTTAATGGTTTTTTAAAATTTTTTTTAATTTATTATTTATTCAATTGTGCGTGTATGCATGTGTGCGCGTGTGTGTATGTGTGTGTATGTGTGTGTGTGTGTGTGTGTAGAACTACGGACGAATTCGGGAACCACCATGGACGCCTCCACCTCCTCCTTGTTTACTCTGCCCCGGGATTCACAGGCTCCGCCCTACCAGGACCAGAAACACAGCCCGCCCCCGCTTCCGCCTGGCGTCTATATGTGGGGTCTAGGATCACGAACTCAGGACCTTCCGCCTGCAAGGCAGAGGCTTAACCCTTGAGCCACCTCTCCAGCCCCTGCTTAGTGGTTTTTATTAGAATCATTTTAGTAATGGAAACTAGGACTAGTATTACTTTGCCAAGTAAGGGAAATGTCACATTGGATCTTAATTCCAGAACTTCCGGCTGTGAGCAGAGGTAGTTGTAGACAGGGAACCTGAGTGCGGGGTGGCAAAGGGATCAGAGATTTGTACCCTTAGGATTCTAAATTAATCCCACGTGGACTTCATGCCCAGCTGAGCATCTGTGCCAGGGCAACTGCTGCATTTTGCTTCACTTGGGCGTCCTGACATGCTTTCATGGTTCATTTGTCCCCAAATGACACAGAATAGAAATCCTGATAAGCCCTTTCCACCCAGGACACTCGTGGTCCAGGGAGGACACATTGCTCATCAGGAGTGACATCCAAAACCCATCAGGATAGAGCCAAGGATGGTGTAGGAACAGCAAAACTGAAAAAAAAAAAAAAACCAACAAACCATAATTTAGAACATCAGAGACCCTACATTAATCATCTGGAACCAGGCCAGCCTAATCTCTCCCCATCCTAAGGCTCAGGGAAATTTGTGGAAGAGGGGAGGTAATATTGTAATAGCCTAAAGATAGGGAGGAGCAGCGATATGCAAGATACTCCATACAAGTTAGGGCCGAAGTAATCAAAATAGGACTTTGCATGACCTGCGCAATGACCGACATATCATTGACCCCCCCCCCAAAAAAATCTAGCATGGATTACAGGCACTAGGATTTTAGAGGCAAGGGATTAACAGTCACAATAGTGTTCCCATACTAAAGGGGAACACAAGAAAGGGCTTTAGGCAATGCTACTGAGTCCTTACACCTCATCAGAGAGGAGGACCCAGAGGGAAGTTTGACATTCACACTAAAGGATGCTTCAGGGATGGGGGGGAGGGGACACTGGGAGAAAAGGAAGGGGGGAAGGAAGAGGAAAAGAGGGGAGGGAGCAAGGGAGGATGCTTCAGGGGAGGGGTGGAGGGAGGGAGGGGACGGGGTACCTATTAAGTTTGTATGAGTGGAAAAAAATAAATTAAAAAAAATCCTGATGAGGACGGAAAAAGGGAGGGAAAGACTTGAAGAGGGAGAAGATACTGATAAATCAAGAAGGGAAACCACAGCTATTTTCAGAGCATTTATTCAAAGAAAGCACAGTTTTATGATTACAATGCAAACAAGCTACAGATCAAATTTAACAAGTATATGAGAGGTTTAGCCAAGTAAATGATAAAGGTGATTATTATTTGCTCAAAGAGCTAATGTCTGATAGAATAGGAAGTTGGTTACCTTATGGAAAGCAATTTAGTTAATTCCTGTAGGTAATGACTCTGAGATTGAGAGACTATTTAAAATATTTATGTTATGAGATATAGGATCATTTTCTGAAAATCTACTATCGATGGCGTCTCTCAAACTATAAAGTTACAGTGAATCTTTTTAATATATGTTAAAAAATCATGATAAAATGTACTTTTGAAATCTCTATCCATATATGCCATTTGTGATAAGAATAATGTCCAAGTGTAATTGCAATGCTAAAGAATTTGCAAAGAAATTGCATTATTATCATAAACGGAAGTTTCAATTTGTAGTGAAATTAATGGTAATTATAATTCTTAGTTTAAATATTAAGTTAAAACATCCTTTTTATTTTAATCTAGACACAATTATTTGAGTGATAAATTAGGATGCTGGCCTTTCTGACTTAGCAAATTACTTGAGTAGTTGTGTGGATGAAAGTTAAGGTCTCCACATTCGAGAGTGGAATTGTTTCGATGCTGAGGAGGAGATAGTATTGTTTCTACGAGCCACGTCATGAGCAACAACTTCTGTGGTTGTTCCACTAGTAACAGGATCTGGGGAACTTTGTTCCCCAGACATCTCTGCTGCTTTCCTTATTCTTTCTTGGTTTCCTTCTCCACAGCAGATGATGATGGCTAGGTTGTTTGCATTGTTAGAGCTATTCTAAGAAAAAAAAAGAAAACTATGGTGTGTTGGAGGGTGTGTTGGGTGTAAAAATAAGATAGATTGGCTTAGCTTAAAGCTGCTGGGCCTTTAACTCTGACTTTTTCCCACCTTGCCTGACTCCCTGCCATTACCTCTTCATTGAAGAAGGGCTTTGACATTGTTTATATGCCTGTTGGTATGTGAGCAAGTCTTAATGATCCCTTAAATTCATCTGTGTGTACAGTGGAGACGGCAATGTTTTCATATCTTTCCCGGGGTGCAAAGCACCAACAGCGGCGGACAAGCATCATCAGGTCCTTCTGGAAATTCTTGTTGAGAAAACCATAAAAGAGAGGATTGATGCATGTAGAAACCATGGCAACCAAGTGACAAATTACAAATACCAAATCATGGTGGCAACTCATCAGCATCTCATGATACCAGTCAAAGATGATATTGAAGATATTCAAGGGCAGCCAGCAGGCTCCAAAGGTCACCACGATAGAAATCAGCATCCCGTTGATCCTCTTGTTCTCGCTGAGCCGGCTCTCTCCTTCCCTCTTCCTGTCAACCTTCCTATTTCTCTTGCGGAGGCAGATGACAATCTTCAGGTAGCAGATGAGGATGAAGCCCAGAGGGACAAAATACTGGAGCATGTACAAAGAGGTGGAAAAGAGGAGCTGATTCATTTTGGAGGGCCAGATCTCTACACAAGCTACCCGGTGGGTGTAGATGTCCACGGGGAAAGAGAGATTTTGGAAGGGCTCATTGGTGAGGCGGTAAGACAGGAATAAGGGAATAGACAAGAGAAGAGAAATGAGCCAAATTAATATAATGCCCCAGTAGGCATGAGATACCCCAGGCTTCCAGCCACGGGGGTTCACAATCAGCTGATATCTTTCTATAGCAATTAGTACGAGGGAGAATATGGACACAGAGATGGAAACACTTTGCACATAGGAAGTGAGTTTACACATGGCATCCCCAAATATCCAGTGGTCCATCAGGGTATAGATGACGGTGAAAGGGATGCATATGACGCACACCAAGATGTCTGAGAGGGAGAGGTTGGCAATCAGTATGTTGGTGACATTCCGAGTTTCTCTCTGCTTCTTAAAGATGATGACGATGAGAGAGAGATTTCCAGAAAGCCCCATGATGAAGACCACAGTATAAGCAATGAGTAACAAGAGTAAGGGGAGGGAAGCGGGTCGGCAGGACTCAAAGAAGAAAATCATAGAGTCGTTGTTCTTTGCGCCATTCTTATTAGATGCTGATTGGTTTGGGGAAACTTCCATTGTGTCAGAATGTTAAGAAGAGATTTTTCTAAGCTTGCTTGCATTATCAGTGCATATTCTGGCCGTCAGTTCTTTAGGAGCAACTGGTTCTGAAATTCCCAGTGGATAATTATCAGGCTTAATCTTCCTGGATGTGTTTCATGGAAATGCACGAATGGTTTGGGCAAGCTCTTGAAACCCTAAAAATCAAACAGAAACCCGAATATTAATGTAAGTTCATTTTCTTTTTTTTTTTTTGAGACAAGGTCTCATGTAGACCAGGCTGAGTTTAAGTCTCTGGTTTTCAGTGAGGGATAACCTAGAAGTGTGATTCTTCTGGCTGAGTCCATCTCCTAAGTGCCGAGTTTGCAGGCGTTCACCGCATTCACACAGGCTTGGAATTAGGATCCAGGACTCTGTGCATGTTAAGCAAGCATTCTACCAACTGAGCTATATTTCCAGCTTATGTCATTATATCTAACGACATAGATAATATTCTTAACAATGCGGACAATTCTACAGGTGGAACAATGTCCACAAGACATGTGCCCTTTCTCTCCTTTCATCAATAGTATTTAAAACTACTAAGCTAGGAGCAAGGAAAGAAGCAGTGCCTGTTAGCTATGAAGGATGAACCAAAATACATTTCCATCTCTTTTTTCCATCTTTCTTTTTTCTTTTTTAGGATCACCTGAATAAATACCCTTCAAATCTAACAGACCATGAAATCTTCACATAGACCTTGTTCCACAGAGGCCAGATGACTGTGTTTGTGGTTGTTTCTGTTACAATTTGAATGTTTTTATATATCCAAATATTCACATCCCAATACAACAGTACTTAAAAGTCTATCTTTAGGGAGTAATTATTAAACAACCTTTGCTCTCATGAGTTAGTACCATATAAAAATTGAGGGCTAGGCATATAGCTCAGTGGTCGAGTGATACCTCTTATCTACCACTTTCTGAAAAAAAAATCAATCATCAGTCAGTCAATCAAGAGTATGTTTCTTCTGCCTTGTGAGTATACAGCATTTGTCCTCTATGGAAGATACGACAACAAAGCACTGTTCTGGGAAGCAGAGAACAGCTTTTACCAGACCCCAAATCTGATGGTATTTTGATCTTGGAATTTTCCAGCCATGAGAATTGTGAGAAATAAATTTCTACTATTTATAAATTTTCCAGATTATGAATTCCCTTTTCTTTTGTATAACCATGTGTTTGTCTCTTTCTCTCTCTGTGTCTCTATCTCTGTCTCTCTCTCTCTGTGTGTGTGTGTGTGTGTGTGTGTGTGTGTGTGTGCGCGCGTGAGTGCGCACGCGCGCGTACACGGATGCTCAAGAGTATATTTGAGTGCGTGTGCCTGTGGAAACCCCAGGATGACATTGGGAATCATCCTGAATTGCTCTTCCTTCTTATTGTTTTGCTTTGGGGTTGCCAGGTTCTGCATTCCAGGATGAAAATTGAAGAGCACAGCCATTTCCCCTAACATTTTTATGCAGAATCTGGGGCTCTGAATCAAGGTAATTTCTTTTGTGAGGCAAAAGCTTTAACCCTGAAGCCATCTCTGTGGGCTATGCAATATTCTTACAGCAGCCCGAAGGACTAAGAGAGACTCTAATCTAAGAAGGACTATCCAACTTTGCACAACTGTCATCTAAAATTTCCATAATTGTCATCTACCGAGGTCACGCTTGAAAACCACAAAACTAAGTTATAAAACAGAACCTTATAATGTGTTAAGTTTATGCTTTTGTGTTGGGCTGCATTCATAGTTGTTCTTGGTTACATGTGACCCTTCAAGCTGCAGGCTACACATATCTGAGGACGTCACTACTTAGTACCTGTATGACACTGTAATTTGATATAAGTCAGTTCCTATTCCTCTTCAGTTTCCTATCTGTAAAATGGGGACAAATAATATCTGTCTGAGGTGTCCTGAAGATTAAATATGATCATGTAATTGAATCAATCCCTTTTCTTCTATGTAGAACACAGAATAGATGCCAGGAATATGTGTGCTGGATAAAATTTGTCCTCTCAGGGGTGGAGAGATGGCTCAGGGGCCTTTCCCTCACAAGCAAAAGGATCTGAGTTTGTATTCCCAGATCCCACGTAAAAAACTCCAGATGGAAATAGCAGTGGCCTGTACTCCAGCCCCAGGAGGCAGAGGTGAGGAAACCCCAAGCACAACAATGAGGAGGTAGAACACCCAGATTCCCAAAGTCACGCTTGGGCCTGCACAAGCACACAGAGTGCCCTCCTCTACACATCCCCCAACACATTACATGCCCATACGTGAAAAAAAAAAAAAAAAAAAAAAAAAGATGTCCTCTCCATTCCCAGAGCTAGTCTACAGTCTTTAGGATGGGAGGCAGAATTACAGAACACATTTGTGATGGACTAGCATATACTTTCTTTTTTCATTTCTCCTACCCTATGTGCATGAAGTCATACTTTGTATACGTAGTTTTGGGGTATGTTGCTTAGAATTTAGGAAACAAAGTAAGGAAGTCAGTGTGTGGGCCTCAGTTACCTAGAATTAACTTTATTTACAATGCATTCCTTCAATTCTTCCTTCCTCCAGATACTTTAACTTCCAGGCCATTCCTTGTCCTATGGCTCAGCATGATTGAGAGGGGTCATATTCAGCAGAATTATCATATCAGGACTCACAACAAGCTTAATGAACTTCCTCCCATTTCTAAATGGTTGAGATTTCTGGCCTACAGAGGATGCAGGGAAGGAGGGCAAAGGAGAAGAGATAAAAGATGCCTCATCTTGAAATATTCTTAGAATTTGAGCAAAGCCACAAAAACAGCATTTATAAAGGAAACCAAGCAATAGGAATGAAAGAGAACAAATTTTATTTGCTATTTGAAATTACCTTGACCTGCTCTCACATTCTCCCTGAGTTCAAAGCTTAGCAGATTGTTATTGGAAAGAAATAACCTCCAGAATGCTTTTTGTCTGTAATGCTCACAACAACAGCCACCAAAATGAAGAACACCATGAAAATGCTACAGATGAATAGAAGCCATGGACAAAGACAGTATACTTTACAAAGAAAGACTAGAGGCCCTTGGCTGTGGCTCAGATGTGATGTGACAAGGAGAAAGAGTGACATTATAAATTGGTATTTGAAATAAAGGTTTATGGCTTGGATGATTCAGGTCTTCAATAGCCGTGGAGTTCACAGATACTGACTGAAGGAAAACTCAAGATAGATTTAAACCCTTTATATCTATTGATAGAGTAGAACTAGATGTGAGAAGTAGAAATCTTTGATTGCTAATTAAAGACCTCCTACCTCCTAAGCAAGATTCACTTGGAATAGGAAAAGAATGAGGCAACAACACAGGCATGCGCAGTCAGGGATGCTAGACTTCCTCTCAGGGACATTTGAAAATGGCTTCCTTATTTCACGGTTTGTTATAAGGACAGTGGAATGATGTCTTGAGAACATTTTATAATCTGTTAGACACCATTCACAGCTGTTGGTGAATGTGCCAGTTATTAGGACTAAATAGATCTGACCCTCAGCCCCCAAACAGCTAGTATGCGCTGGTGTCTGCTGTGCTGTTTGTTGCGACTGGGGGATGCTATTGCTCCATTCATTTGCAGGGAGTCCAAACTCTCAAAGGGTCCAAGAAATTAAAATCAGTTAAAGCCAAATGAATCATCCAAAGTCTCTCTCTCCCTTTCTCTGATTGTACTTCCAGATCTTATTGTCTTTAAGAAAGAAAAGCTTCCTATGAACCCCGTGAAGGTTATCTGAAGAACAGCTTTTTCTTTTCAGATGTGAAAATTCTTTGTGATATTCCTAGAAGATGTGTAACACTAATGGGAGGAGACATAGGAAGCTTTGTGTTATCCATTCTTAATTTACCTGGGCTTTCTTCACAGTAGATGGAGTTACCAACCTCCAACAGCAAGTGCAAGACTGGGTAGAGATCTCTCCAGTCCCCTGTGCTAACTAGTCATCACATAAAACCTCTCCAATCTACAAATTACCACGGAGACTTGGAGCTCAGAAAAGCCACAAGAACATCAAACAGGCTTCATTGGGGAAGGACTGCATGGTTCAGAGATTAGCAGGAAAATCCCCGAATATGGCTTTAAATTGCAATGTGGGATTTACACTTTACATAGTTGGTAACTATTAGGTTTAAATATGTAAAGCCTATCTATCTGAAAGCAAAATAATGTTAAGCCCAGATTTATAAAAAAAATTCTTGGGATACATTTCTATTTTAGGAAAGTTCATCTTTGCCTTGCTTGGCTGGAAATGACCCAGGGATGTAAAATCTCAGATAAACAAGTGACATTTTGCTCAGAAATATGAGATCATGGTAGAGGTAGGTGATCCTCAACCTCCTACTTGATTATATATTGCTCAGGAGACATGCCCTTTGACTGGTTGGTACTACTTCAGTGTCCTGATGGCAAACTGCAGCATCATAATGCTTTCAAATACTTCCTTTTGTACTTAAAAGTTTCAAGATGAAAAATTAAGATTATTGTTCCATGAAAAGATGTGTATATTTTTCTGAATTTGTATGTGTACAAGTATGTATCTGAATGTCTTTTGAGTGCATATTTAGCTTAATCCATACAATTCCCTTTGCAGGTCAGGTGGCAGTTAAGGGCAGAATGTGTCTGAGTTTGCCCTTATTCCCTCTAGCTTAGTCTTACCACTCTCCCTTGTACCTTGTCCTCTATCATTGTAGCAGTTTGCCTGCATAGTTGCTGATAAAATCACC
Organism: Typhlomys cinereus; assembly: GCA_023101885.1. Lineage (NCBI taxonomy): Eukaryota > Metazoa > Chordata > Mammalia > Rodentia > Platacanthomyidae > Typhlomys > Typhlomys cinereus. The sequence continues at coordinate 2,917,774 of JALPQD010000104.1, forward strand.
ATCACATGGTTTAAGGGAACAAGGATTTATTTTCTTACAAAAGTCCGGTTATAGTTCTTAGTCCAGCCTGGCAGGAAAGTCCCAACGCCAGGGCCGAGGGAACTGGACACACCGTATCCATGTAACAGCTGAGAGAAGGACAATCTTTACTTGCCAGACCAGCATGTCTGGCCAGGTACACACAAGGATGCCCCTTTCTCAAATAGTTCCCTCCATTTTATTCACCTGTGCAGGGACTAATTCTACCCACCATGGACTGGGCCTTCCCCACCCACTGAACAATCTCCTGCAGGTTTGGTCTGGGCTTAACTCAACCACTAATTCCCTATGAATGTGCCCAGAGCTCAAACCCTCAACTGTCAAGTTGACACCTGTGCCTAACTATGACAGTCATCATTTTCCCTCTTTCCTTAACTATTCATAACACAGAAAAATTAAAGTTTATTCTATTTTTTTCTAGAACTATGATATTTTGTTTTGGAAGAAGATCTAATCGTGTCTTTTGATAAATATCTCCTTTGATAGACATCACAGTGACAATTCAAGTACCCTTTGTCTCAGAGTTCCATATGCTTTCCACTCTTTTGTTGTCTCTTGTTTTATCTGTATTTTACAAGTCCTGAATTTCCAATGTTGATTTTAAAAAAGGCAAATAGAATGTTTTTTATTTTAGATCAGTTTTTGTATAAAAAACTATATTACTGTTTTATATAATTTCAGAATGTCTGTGGCCTTGAGAAAAATGAAGTTTTAAAAACTTCTTATGGATATATACTGCATAAGGGCTCCAAAATAGGGCGAGCACCAGACAGCATACCCCTCGACCCAGAATTCTCTTCTTCCCCTTAAATTTCTAGAACACAAATACTACAGCTCTGCTAATACAAATAACATCTTGACTTGTTAGGGGCTTAATGATTTTCAATGTACTGTTGATCTTATTAGTTCATATACCAAACAACCCTGAGCTGACAAAATGGCCTGTCTCAACCTGATCTCTGTAGCAGTTCTCTGCTCTTCATAGGAATGACACTTCATCTCTGATTTTACAAATATGAAGCTAACACCCACTGACTTTGTGATTGCATAGTTAGTAACTAAACAAGGAGTAGACTTCTATTTTCTAAACCATATACAAAGTTTGTTATTTCATTTTTTTAGCATTTCATTTGTTTAAAAAAATCAGCCAGATGAATTATGTTCTCTGCAAACTAGTTAAGCCTACAATCTCCATATACACATCTTAGAGCTTATGCTAAAAATGAAGATCTACTATGATACCTAGTGGAGCATAAGGCAAGTCAGGCATACGTCATCAAGACAAACTAGATGAGACACAGTGGGTCACATAAATGAAAAGATTTGAAAATAAGAGGGAGTCTAGCAAGGGAGATGAAGAATTATAAGGGGAAAAGGAGAGAGGATGGAACTTGAGACTAAGGAGTAAAAATTAAAAATATTATGAATTCACTATATTCATGTATGCAACATAAAAAAATAAAAGAATGGTGAAGAAAAAAAGTTTTCAAAAAAATGAAGATCTACAGCTAGTACTGACAATAAACACTAAGAAACAAATGCTTATCTTTCAGTCTCGTTAAAAAAAGTAATTGGCCTGCTTATTCAACGTCATGCAAACCTCTTTATTCACTTGAATATCTGCCCACTAAAGAACTGAATTTTGTAATGCCTGTTGCAGAAGTACATGACATCTTAGAATCTAAGGAGAACCCTGCATTCTTTCACTACACACACTTTGATTTTCTCTGCTGGAAAGGGGTTTTCTTTCCATGAATATGCTTTTCATGAATCTGTCAAGTGTCTCAGCACATGCACAGTGTTAGTGGAAAACACACACATTTCGTTGCTCAAAGCTACTCTTCCAGTCAGTCATTCCACACACATTCTTTGAATTGGCTTTAATTTTCTTGGGAAACTAATGATCCAGTTTGCCATTTTAGAGATGTTAAGGTTTTTCAATTCTTAAAATATCATCAAGTCATATGGATCAGAAAAAGAGGGCTGAACCCTGATAATGAAAACACATATGTCAGGACTTAAGTTTATTTATTAACAAATAAATGAAAACAATTAAGATCCCGTTGTGCCAATAGTAGCTTTGGGTTATTTATTTTGATAATTTTCCTGCAATGGTACATTCCAAAGTAATGAATTTGTTTTTTCAGATTGCATAAGCAAGAAGACAATTGATATACTTAAGCTTAAAAGCATGAAAATTCAAATTTTCAGTAGTTTTCCCATACTTCAAAATTGAAATGTCATACTTAGCACAGAAATACATATTTGAAAAAAAAATCTTGGGAATTTGTTTCCTATTTCTTACCTGTTAGAAACTTCCAGCTCTGTTACTATCCTTTTCACCTTCCACATGTTTTCATTTTTCATTCTCATTATGATTTTTAAAGTCTATGTCTCTGCCAAAGGTCGACATGTCAACCATCTCTCCTGGTCCCAGGCCGTCTTTTTCCCCTCCTGGCTTGCTTGTCCTCTAAGCAAGCCTGAGCTTCCTTTCAGAAGCTGCACCCTGGAATTGGAATCCACACACAGGCACAGAAAATGGAGCTCTGGAATCTAATGGCTCTAGAAGCTGGAAGGGAGGAGCTAGGAACCTGGACAGCAGTGATGTCAACTGCAACTGCTTAAGGCTGTCTTCAGAATGTTTTCAGGTTGCCAGCATCCTGTGAGGATGACAGATAGTAAGTGAGCCTACGGAGAACCTGGGGTATTTTTAGGCATATAATATATATATATATATATATATAATATAATATATGCACGCCAAGTCAGATATTTAATTTTAATTTTAATACTCCTAGGAAATTATTAAGAAACCTTAATGGTTGGCCTTAGAAAATTTGCTATTAGTCTCACAACTCGTGAGAGTAATAAAAATGCTTTCATAATTGAAATTGTGTCAGATTTCCTAGAAAAGTATTATGAACGTGATTTGAGGGTTTGCCTTTTTGGAGACAGGCCATTGTGTCATGGTCCTGGCCTTGGGTTCCTCTGCCTCCGCCTTCCAGATGCTGGGTTCATGGCCAGTCCACTATGTCCAGCTGTGACGGTGAGTTTTACCTGCCACTTTAAAACTGGCTGCTGAGCTGTGTAAGACTCTGAACCAAGTATGGACTTTGAAGCCTTGTATTTGAAAATTATTAAACGAAGGGATCATTTCTCATTTTCACAAAAGACTGAATAAGATTTATATTAGGCAGAAATGTCTCTGATAAATATCTGAAGCCTCTAAAGAATAAGGCTATAGAAAACTGAGTGATACTGAAAATATCCCTAACATGGAATCCTAGGTGGATAACCAGCATTTGTAATTATTTCCTGGGGCAGGGAATGGCTTACTGGGTGAAGTGTTTGTTTTCTGTGTATACATGAAGACTTGAGTGTGGATCCCCAGAACCCACATAGACACAGGGAAGTTCGGTGAGAGTGGAAAGCGATTGAGCAAGGTACCAGACACTTCCACAAATGCCTATGCAAAGGTGGACACACACACACACACACACACATAGCATGCACATACACATGCACACACATTTTAAAATATTTCATAACCCAAGTATTCAATGATGAAGCTATAAAATTTAGAAGTAAGCCCCGAGTTTTTTTTTTTTTTCTCATCTGGTACATCAAATCAGTCAATGAAAAGTCAAAATTCTTATGCAACCAACAGCATTAAAACCATGCATTTGGGGCTGGCAAGATGGATCAGAAGTAAAGGTATTTGCCATGCAAGCCTGACAAACTGAGTTCTATCCTGAGAACCGACATATAAGTACTCAGGATAGCCAACTCCATAAATTGTCCTATGACCTCCATGACATTGTGTACCTCTCTATCTAGTCACTGATGATAAATAAAACAAAGGTTAAAAATATGAATTCAGGGGCTTGTGAGATGGCTCAGTGGGTAAAGGCACCCGTATGTAAACTTATCAACTTCACTTTCATTCTCAGAGCCCATATGGTGGAAGGAGAGAACTTGCTACTACTGAAAGTGGTCCTTTTACATCTATACATGCACCTAAGTTCTCTCTTTCTCTCTCTCATAAATAAATAAAAGAATTTTTTTTAAAATGCATCCATATTTTCTAGAATTGTGCTAGTTGACTGGCTAGGTAGAGTAGGATGGGGGTTGCTGAGGTTGTGAGTTACAGGACTAGAGCCTATATCCTCCGCTTGTTCAGTGCTCTGTATATAGTGTAAGATCATGGTGTAGGTTCATTAATAAAGAGAAGATACACAAAGGAGAAACTTAGAAGCATGAGTCTGATTAGTGCAGAAGGACTGGTGGCCAAGGGAACCACAGTTTGGTCTTAAGATAGAAGAGCATTAGAACAGAAGAGATGCTTAAAGTCAAAAGAACAAAGGAGATGACGTCAATGGACAGCATGGCAGGGGAAATCTGCAGAGCCCAAGGACAAAGGGGGTTCTAACTTTTATAGTTTTTAGGCATTGCTAAGGGGTTGTCAGGAAAGGGTGTGGAGAGTAAAATGTCCTGGAAAACATGATCATCTTTCAAGGTAAGCAGTCATTGGGGTCCAGAGGGCAGAAATCTGTGAAATAAGTAACCTTAGCTTTGGGCATCGTTATTGTAAGCTGGGGTGGTCAGCTTTGGAAACTGCCCCTTCTAGTCAAGGTGGAATTGTGTCAAATGACCTGCCTATGGTTAACATACACCTTTATTTCTTTTGGCGTCTTTTAGTAGAATCCTTATTGCTTATTCGTCTGTTTGTACTTAAAATACAGAGACCGACAAAGTTGGTAATGTTGGGGGGTTACTGAAAAATAAACATTTTCCCCATAGACTACTGGCAAAAGCTGACAATAGCTTAGGCTTAGTCATCTCTGACTCTGTCAAAGATTTGGAGAAGCAGTTTGAATTGGATAAAACTTGGCCTGGATCTGGATTTTCCTGGGTTGCCTTACAGCGTGGCTTTTGAGTATCTCTCTGAGATTTTCTTTCTTTTCATGTGAAATAAAATTGTTAACTCTTCCCCCCCCAATCATTCTGAATTAAATTATTAGTGATAGGCCAGTAGTTATTCAATAAGTGGTAGTTATTGTTACTTCCCTTAGCAGGAAGATATATTCTATGTCAATAAAAGAGTTCACCATTTTCTCTTCCTTCATCCTTTCCCAAGGAAAGTCTAGACTGAGTGTATGAAGTGTGTTGGCTTTAATTTTAATCTACTGTAGCACCCTCTTTAACTTTCTTACACGCACTTACACCAATGTCTAATCATGCTTTTCAAGAAGTGTGCTAGCTTGTTCACTGTTATCTTTTCTACTAAAATGTTCACCCTCTAGAGGCAGGGATTACAGATTATTTACTGTTAGATTTTTACTGTTTCTTGTAATTTCTGACACAAAGTAGGTCTCCAGTAAGTGTTTAGTGAGTGACTGAATGAATGAGCAAAACTCAGAAGGAAGTGTAAAGGGTGAAGCTTAGCTGAATTAAAACTGTTTGAAAAGATTTAAACTTTTGATCCTTAAAAGTTTAGATTAAGATACAAAAGTGGGAGAATACAACAAATGAAGGTGCAGAAGCTGATATTTTACTTTTAAAAACACATATTAGTTGATAACACTAAGGTTCCAGTAGATAAACAAGATAATTAATATGGACAATTAGTAGAAAGTAGAAAACGCATAAATATTTAGGGAAGAAAGTTCACTTCAATAGTAGTCTAAGAAATAGAAAATAGGAAATAAATTGTTACTTTCATGTATGAATCATGGAATACTAGAAGGGGAAAATGCACTAGGCTCACAGTGGAGAGTTAATGAGGTGTTGTGTGCATTGCTGGTGGAAGTACAACCAGGTACATTATATTGGAAAAAGTCAAATTTCTTCATCCAGTACTTTCAGTTGTTAAAATCCACTCCAAAGAACGGTTCAAATAACCCACATCGATATTAACATAAGGATATTCACTGTAGTGTTATTTAAAATCCTAAAAGTTAAAAAAAAAATCAATCTAAACCTCGCATGGTAAGGGAGCTAAAAAGATTATGATAGCCCATATAAGACTGTTATGTAGCCTTTGAAAGCATAATTTAGGAAGAAAATTGCATATATTTAGGAAGAATTATGCATAACATAAGAAATTCTTATAAGAAGAGAAAATGTACAGTATAAAATTATGGAAACAGTGGTGCTCCCAAGCATGCACAATAATATGTAGAATAAGGTTAATATCTGGTTCAATATTTTATTTTTAGGATTATAGTTATGAATTATTTTTATACTTTATAATGTTGAGTATTTTTCTGTATTTTCCAATTATGAATTTCCAATTTCCAAATATGAATTACTTTCACAATTGGAAGTATATTTAGTATACAGTGTGGAGATGTGCAGCCACACGCTTACTGGTCATAAAATTTCATAAGCATTGAAGTTTTTCTTGCCTTATTAAGATTTGCTACATTATTGTTGTTGCTGTGTGCGTGTGTGTGCATGTGCGTGCGTGTGCGTGCGTGTGTGTGTGTGTGTGTGTGTGTGTGTACACCCTAGGGCACTTGAGGTTGCTCTACTTCCTTTGGGGTTTTGGGATTTTCCAAGCTTCTTCTTCCAGGGCTGAAGTCAGGTGACAGTCCTTTCTGCCTGATATTTTTATGTGGCACCTGGGATCTGAACTCAGGCCCTTTTGCTTGTGAGGCAAAGGCTTTAGTCCCTGAGCCTTCTCCCCAGGTGGAAAAAAAATTTGACTGATTGCAATACACTTGTAGATTAATATCCTGGCATGGGTTGAAATGTGTCCCCCACAGTCTTGTGTTTGGGAAGGTCATGGCACCTTTAGGAGGTGGAGTCTTGCTGGAAGAAGGCAGTCACAAGGGATGGGCCTGGAGGTGGGTTAGCTCCACCCTACTTCCTGGAGAGGTCTCAGTTGGCAGTCTAGCAGCTCTCAGCCATCTGGATGCTGTGACCTAGGCCTCCTCCAGCTTTCTGCCAGCCAGTTGTGCTGTTACCATCATAAAGAACCTCATCTCCCCTCTAGAGTCATAAACTAAACAAACCTTTCTTTTCTCCCTTAAGTGGTTTGACTTTGGGTTCTCTCACAGCATCGGTTAAGAGTAACCAGTACATATCCTTAGAATAAACAGATCCAAGGAAGGAACTAAATCTCTGATTTCTTCCTTCTTTCCAGAGTCCTTGCAGCATTGATACCTGCTGCCATTGTTCTATATGCTTTGTCTTTAATTATGCCACACGTTTTGTGCTGGGTGTTAGAAAAAGAGAGGAAGAAAGAAGGGCCAGGTGGAGAGATAGAACCCGAAGCTTCATCCACGTAGACTGAAGTTTATTCGGGAAGCTCCTCCAAAACTCCAGCCAAGGGAGCATCAATTTCCTGAGGGAAATGGCTACCATCTTGGAGTCAAGGGTGCAAGTTTTTTATAGTTGCAGTGCAGGGAGAAAGGATTTTGTATTTGATCAGTTATCAGATTAACACTCTAGGTGGGGTCTCCAATTAAGATCTGTTTTATCTCAGATTTATTGGGTGTGATCTCTGGCTTTAGGATGGGATCTCTGGCTTTAGGATGGGATCTCTGGCTTTAGGATGAGATCTCTGGCTTTAGGGTGGGAGTTCTGGCTATCTCAGGGGTCTCTGGTTTTGAGGTCTGGTTCTGGATCCATCGCTGGCTCTGTTAGCTCATCCCTGTCCTCCCAGCATTTGAAAGACAGAACAAGTTCAAGGTCATTTTTGGCTGTCTAGGCCAAATGAGGCCAGCCTGAACTACAAGAGTCCCCCCTTTTCTTCCTTTTCTCCTTCTCTTTGTCCCTCCTTCTGTTCCTTTAATCTTTTATTTATTTATTTTTTATTATTTATTCAATTGTGGGTATATGCATGTGTGCGTGTGTATGTGTGTGTGTAGAACCACGGACGAATTCGGGAACCACCATGGACCGCCTTCCACCTCCTCCTTGTTTACTCTGCCCCGGGATTCACAGGCTCCGCCCTACCAGGACCAGAAGCGCAGGCCGCCCGCTTCTGCCTGGCGTCTATACGTGGGGTCTAGGATCCAAACTCAGGACCTTCTGCCTGCAAGGCAGAGGCTTAACCCCTGAGCCACCTCTCCAGCTCCCTGTTCCTTTAATCTTATATACCTTGATAAACTTAAATTCACATATTATGTGAATGTCTGAGACTAAGGAGCATCTTAAACATACAAGTAGTGCATCTGGAACCCAAATCCCAATCATGTATGCTACAATCCCCAGTCCTGGCAGAAGCTTAAAGGTTTCTTTCCCTATTGTGTTGCATTTTGTTTTTACTTACCCTACTGCACCTTCTGTCAAAAAGAAAGAAAGAAAACAAAGTCTTTCCACTTTGATATTTGCTTGTTTGTCTGTTTCTTTGAAGCTGTAGTCCAGGCTGACCTAGAGCTCAGTAATTAGTCTGGATTGATCTCCAACTCACAGCAATCCTCCTGCCTCAACTTCCAGACTGTTATTATATGCATAGACTATCATAACACACATCTTTCCTAACAGCTCTCTCCTATGCAGTTTTCTTTTCTTTTCTTTTCTTTTTTTAATGAAAAGCTGTTGTTAGGTTGCTTGAATCTCCTTAGATTTCTGTAGACCTCGGTGGAATGTTTAGTCACTAAAACTTTAGAGTACCACCTAAAGCTTGCACAAAAAAATGGCCCCTGCCTTACCTGGTGTTCTGAGATAGTGCACATATGGCAAACGTCCAAGAGTCAAGGGCCTGGGCTTCAGCCTCAGCAGCACATGGCAGCTTGTGAACCCAGGGTGGCTTTGGTGACTGACGCCTCTCTTTATCCCACGCTCAGTGTCCTTGAGGGAGGAGGTGGCCGGCTGTGTGTGCCTGTTGTGCAGGATGCAGGCGAATGTCGTTGGCAAGGAGATTGCTTTGGAGTAGAGGGACAATCTGAACGATGTCCATTCTTAGACGAGAGAAAAGACGATTAACTCGTCCAAATGCACTGGATTCTCATATAGGGATGTACCCTCGCCAGGTAGCTGAGCGTCCGTTTCCCTTTTCTCTTTGAATTTCAATTTGCAGCTCAGAGATACACATAAATCAGGACAAAGGGTGTGATGGTTGAGGAATACTTGCAATACTAAACAGTTCTTCTTGCTCTCAATTTTTTTTATGTGAAGGTCCTTTGTTAATATTGACAGAGGATAAACATTGATCCCTGAACTAGTGAACACTTACATTTTTATAAAAGCATATAATAGGATTTAAAGATTCGTTAATTTAATTAATTAAAATTAATTTAAAGAACTTATATGAATGTTTTAATATTATAATACTTTCCCTTTAACTTGGTATTTGTTCATTGTAACTTGTATTTGGTGTTTTAAGGTGTATCATTTTGAAATTCAGAAAAATATGACATTTTAAACTTTATTCATTCATTGTGTGTGTGTGTGTGTGTGTGTGTGTGTGTGTGTGTCAGGGTCAGAGGGCACTGTGTGTCCCTGTGGAGGACCAAGGGTGACTTTAGGAATCATTTTGGAATGCTTCTACCTCCTCTTTGTTTCATTCTGGGCTCTGCTCACGGGGATTGGAAATGCAGGCCACCACTATTTCCACCTGGCATTTTTCTGTGGGAAATGGAATCCAAACCAGGACCTTCTGCTTGAGAGGCAGAGTCTTAATACCTGAGCTATCTCTCCAGTCCCCAAAATGTACATTTTAAAAAATGAAAATGACTTAAAATTTTTGATATTTTTGACTTTTCATATTTAACATACATTTTTGTGGTATCTCTAAATCGTGTGAACTCTTTCATATTTTCTTTTCTTTTTTTGTGTGTACATGAATGTGCGGGCATGTGTACAAGAAGACATTTGAATGTATGTGAACGCCCAAGGAAGACATAGGGAATCATCCTGGATTACTCTACCTTCTTATTGCTTTGCTTTGGGGGGTTTTCTGGACTCTGCCTTTCAGGGCTGGAATTGCAGCCCAATACCATATCACCTAGCATTTTTACATGGGATCTGGGAATTTGAACTCTTATTCTTTTGTTTTCAAGCTAAAAGCTTTAACTCTTGAGCCATGTCCCCAGTCCCTGAGCTCTTTTCTTATATAATGCTCATTTGTCGATGGAAACTGAAAAACTGCATGTGTATATATACACATGCAGTTATATATAAAATCTTTTGGTAAGTGTTCACTGTGGAATGAGCAAATAGAGCTAATTAATATATTCATCAGCTCACATCCCTTTTTTTTGGTAATGAAAACATTGAAGTCTATTCCTTTAGTAATTTTCTTTTTCTTTTTAAATTATTTATTCAATTGTGTATGTGTGTATGTGCGTGCGTGTGTGTGTGTGTGTGTGTGTGTGTGTGTGTAGAAGCACGGGCGAATTCGGGAACCACCATGGACCGCCTCCACCTTCTTGTTTACTCTGTCCCAGGATTCACAGGCTCCGCCCACCAGGACCAGAAGCGCAGGCCGCCCCCGCTTCCGCCTGGCATTTATACATGGGGTCTAGGATCCGAAATCAGGACCTTCCGCTTGCAAGGCAGAGGCTTAACCCCTGAGCCACCTCTCCAACCCCTCCTTTAGTAATTTTCAAGAATACATTATTGTTGGATTAGTGATACACACACGTAACCCTAATCCCTCCAGAAGCAGAGGCAGCGAATAGCAAGCTCAAGGACAGTCAGAACTGCATTGCAAGTCTCTGTTTTACGACAAACAGGAGCTGGGAATGCCACTCAGTGCTTGCCTAGTCAGCACACAGTTCTAACTCCCATCTCCCAAACAAAAAGCACATTTTATTATATTATTAAGAATTTTACATGCTTCAAATAAATTACATTTTATTCTTGATCATTTAGTTATTTACATAGCACATATTATGAGAAAAGCTTGTTAATAGCCATATAATTAGTGCTTTGATTAAGTTAAAAAAAATAAATTCTACTGATTTCCGAAATTCGACTCCATGGCAGCTGATAAAATCATGACCAAAGGGCTTACAACGGAACAAGAGGTTTTTATTTTGGCTTAAGATAGTCCGATTATGCCCCTGTCCAACTTTGTAGGCAAGTCCATGTCAACACCATATCCACATATCCACAGAGGGACAATACCTACTTGCCAGACCAGCATGTCTAGCCACATATACCAAAGGATGCTGACTTTCTAACCAGTTCCTTCCATCTTATTCACCTGCCCAGAGACTAGTCCAGCCCACCATGGACTGAGCATTCCCTATCAATTAGACAACCTTCTTCAGGCTTGCTCAGGGCTACTCGATCAACTACTAATTCCCTACAAATGTGTCCAGAGCTCCAACCTTCAACTGTCAAGTCGACTCCTGCATCTAACTATGACACTGATGAAGTTCTAATTTACAAACCATGAACGTCCTTATCTTCTTTCAATCTGCTTGCAGGCTGGTGTAGTCTGGAGAGGTTCTCAGACAAAAAGCATTGTCAGTATTTACAGGAAGCATTTCAAGGAGAGCCGGTTCATACCAAAGAGATCGATCCAGAGATACTGTTCTAAACTGAAGGTTTATCATGACTATGATTATGATGGAGTTTAATTCATAGCTTTCTAAACAGTTTACAGCATTTGCAAACATGTTTTACCCAAGTCTTCCAAAAAATGTAATGTCCTTATATTATTATTTATCCAGTTATTTTGAGCACACCAATGTTATGTCCAAAAATGTAATTCAAGGCTCTTCAGGAACTTATAAGCATTTAGTTACTTAAAAATTTTAGCTTCACAAATGTTTTTAAGTGTTTGCAAAAGTACTGGAATTGAAATGACTTGTTTCATAACTTTCAGATTTTTTTAGAGATCTAGTATGGGCTTTCATCTCAAACTTTTCCCTGAATTCTACAAATATAAGGCATGTGTAAACTTGATATTTTATTATAAACTTGATATTTTATTATATTTGTTTATTTTGGAACTTAGTAATTTTATAGCATTTAATTTTGAAGTAAATGCTTAAAAAATTTGAATCCAAGAATATTTTTAGCATTATTTTGGGTGGAAAATATTTGAGACAGGGTGTATCCCTGGCTGGCCTAGAATTTATGGTGAGCTTCCTATCTCTGCCTCCCAAATTCTAGGATTATAGGTCCAGGCAAGAGTGGTTTTTTTTATTTTAATTTTATTGTGTGTGTGTGCGTGCGTGCGTGCGTGTGTGTGTGTGTGTGTGTGTGTGTGTGTGTGTGTGTGTATCAGAGGACCAAGGGTGACTTCAAGAATCATCCTGCATTGCGTCTACCTCCTTTTTGCTTAGCTCTGGGATTTCCCAGGCTCCGCCCACGAGGACCAACAGGTTCAGGATGCTTTAGTTTCGTCCTGGTGTTTTTCTGTGGGACCTGGGATCCAAACTCAGGATCTTCTGCTTGGGGGCAGAGTCTTAATCCCTGAGCCATCTTTCCAGTTCTTAAAAAAAAATTATTACCCACCCCACATCTGTATGGTGTCTGGGGATCCAAACTAAAGGTTTTCTTGCTTGCACAGCAAATGCTTTAACCACTGAGCCTTATGTCCCACCCACAAAATACGCTTTTGAATGGACAGTGAGTCATTGAAGAAATTAGGGAAGACATCTTAAAAATTCCCAGGAAAAAAAAATGAAAAGGATGCCCAGTCTGCCAAGTGGTATGAGACATAGCTAAGGCAGTCCTAAGAGGAAAATTTACAGCTCTAAGTGATGACTTTAAAAAAAATGGAGGAGGGGGCCTGGAGAGATGGCTCAGCAGTTAAGCCTCTGCCTTGCAGGTAGAAGGTCCTGTGTTTGGATCTCAGATCCAACATAGAAACTCCAGACAGAAATGGCAACAACCTCTATTTCTAGCTCTGGAAGGCAGAGCCTGGGAAACTCCAGAGCAAAGCAAAAAGGAATTTCGATCCAGGGTGATTCCCAAAGTTATCCTTTGGCCTCTGCAAGCACACACAGTGTCTTCTGATATATACAGACACACGTGTAAAACAAAACAAAACAAAAACCTAAATGAACAAAAATAAAACAAAACAAAAACCCCAGAGGAACTGCAAATAAATAACCTAATTATTGTAGTTTGAAAATAAATTGACCCCACAAGCTCATGTGTTTGCATCCTTAGCTAATGATAATGTTGATAAAATCTCATTCTTTACAAGTTAAGTGTTAGGGAAACAGCAAAGATGACCTTATAGTTTATGGATTGAGCAAACCAGGTGGACAATAGATTTCTTATTAACAGAGAGAAGAGGAAGGAGAAGGATAGTATGAGTTCAGTTTGGGACAAATTGAATTTGAAGGCTGCAGAATGGTCAAGTGGTATGACCAAAGAACTAGAGTAGTGGGTCTTATTAAAAAACAAAAATAGCAACTGCAAGAAAATTTCTTTGCGAGTTTTTATTTGAGGGTCTGATTCTTGCGGCCTGGGTTGACCTGCCTCAGCTCCCCAAGTGTTGACATTACAGACATGCGCCAGCACACTTGTTGGTAACTTATTTGTAAGCTAAGGTGATTGCTAGTTCATTCTGGATTTATGAATTTGCCCAACCATTCTGAGTGTCACTTGGCTATGTTGGACTGGCATGTTTTTAAACAGGGTCTTCAACTATCAGAGGGAAAACTTGAAATTGGTGTTCCTGAACCTTTATAAACAAAGGACTCCCTTTTGCATTTGAGATTGAGTTTGCACCCTAACAGAGGGTTGAACATCTCCAAACATGAAAAGGATTTTTTCTTCAGACACTTAAGAATATTTTGTGCTCATTTCTGCCATCTAGTGGCATGTGAGTAGAAGGAAACTAAGAAATTGAACTTAAAAAAAATTTGTTCCATTTATGTACATTACATAACTTACATGCATACACAGTGCACATATGCATAATATACATATATAGCATTCATTACACACATACATACATACACGAATACATAGCATCGGATTCCGTACAGATAGTGCTAGGGCAAATGTGGGCCAGACAGGTGCTGGACTCTGCCTCACTGAGGAAAAAACCTAAGCATAGAAAAAGGAGAACTCAAGAAGCTGAGGCAGGCTCTGTCTTAGCTTCATGTCCCGTTGCTAAAATAAATACAGGATACACTCAATGAAAGGGAAGAAGGGACTTGTTCTTATTTACAGTCCATTGCTGCAGGAGAATTATACCAGCATCAGGATTCAAGGAAAACAGCCACATCAATTCCACAGCAAGAGCAGAGCAGCAAGAATAATGTTGCTTTCTAAGTTGTCCAATTCCAACTAGTGTTCTCTCTCTCTCTCTCTCTCTCTTTCACTTGCTCAGGGAAGGACTCTACCCTGCATCAGTCATGCAATTAAGACAATCGAACACACTTGCCTTAACTAATTTCTCATAGGTATGCCCAAAGGCTCAGTTCTCAAGTGTTCAAGTCAACTGCTGAAACAAACTATCATAGTCTCAAGTGTCACCTGGACATAAGCTAGAATCACCTGGGAGAGAGGCATGCCTGTGACAGATCATCTTGATTATTTCAACTGGGAAGGCTCATCCTAATTATGGGTGGGACTATTCCCTAGCAAGGAGCCCAAAACAATTAAAAAAGGGAGCCAGCAAGATGGCTCAGGTGGATAAAGGCATTTGCCAACAGGTCTGGCAGCGTGAGTTCAATCCAGGAAGCCACATGGTAGAAAGAGAGAAGCAAAACTCACAAGTTGTCTTCTTACTTCCACACAGACACTGTGACATGCATACACATTTGTGTACACACACACACACAAATAAATCAATATAAAAATGGAGAAATCAAATTGTGTATTAACTCATTGCTGTCTGCTGTTTGCTTTTGTTATTCTATTTACTTGTTCAGCAAGAGAGAGAGAGAGAAAGAGAGAGAGAGAGAGAGATCCATGGCATGTGTGTGGAGGTCAGAGGTCAACTTTCAGAAGTCAGTTCTCACTCTCCACCAAGAGGGGTACAGGAATTGAACTTACACAAGTGCTTTGCCCGCTGAGCCGTCTCCCATCCCGCTTCTGCTCTGGACTGTGGCTGTAATGCGACTGGTCTCCTGAGCTCCTGCCGCTGTGTCTTCCCTGCCATGATGCACGGTGACCTAGAATTGTGAGCCAAATAAACCCTTTCTTCTTTATTTTGCTGTCCTCAGAGAATTTTATCGCAACATCGATGAAGCAGGGAGGCAAAATGTCATCCTATACCTCCTCATCAACAGGAGTCCTGGAAGCAGCACCTGTACACTCAGGTCAGTCTCTCAGGGTTTTCCAAGAAGTCTTTGGGAAGGTAGAGACCATGCACATGAGGAAGAAAGAGAAGTTTGTGATGAAGGTGGGCAAGTCTCATTATGAAAGAGAAATGGAAAGCTATATTCTTCCCCAATGAAGTTCAAGGATCACAGTGTACACAGAGGCCTCCTTTGCCCCCTTCATTTTCTGGGTATCACCAAGAAAATCAAAGGAGAAAGCAGAATCAAAGAAGAATACCCTTGCCATAAGCATTGGCGATGCTACAAAGATCATGCTGCCTACAGCCTGATGCAGCAGCAGAATGAGGGCAGGCGAAGAAGATGAGGATGATGAACATGTTGGCTCTAAAGTATTTTTATGTCTATAAAGCATTCACCCCTCTTGTCTACAACTGACTCATTTTAAAGAAAAGAAATTGAACTGGAAGACTTCAAAAGGTTCGTTTTTTAATGCTGTGTCTTTTCTTGTGTGGCTAACACACCACTGACTGTACTCAGAGCTCTGTCCTGGTGATATTTTTGACAGCCAAGAGCTTTGCTGAGCGAGTTTGGGTGTTGAAAACGAGTGTGGAGACTTAAACTGGGTTCTCCTTGGTACTTAGAAGAACAAATTAGTTATATACAAGATAGCTTTTTTTTTTTTAAATCTTCAGTTATCTTTTAAACAATTTATATAAAATAATTGTTCTATTAACTGAATACTGGCCAAGGCATGGTTGCCAAGAAAATGGTATGGTGCTTTGTTGACCTTCAAGATGATTTTAATTAAATACAATATTTATTTTTTTTAAAAAAAAGTTCCTTGGACTGGAGAGATGGCTCAGCGGTTGACTCTGCCTTGCAAAAAAAAAAAAAAAAAAGACTCTGCCTCACAAGCAGAAAGTCCTTTTAGATTCCATGTCCCATGTAAAAACGCCACATGGAAAGGGCAAATGGCAGCAGTCTGTATTTCTGACCCTGGTGGGCAGAGCCTGGAAAAATCCCAGAGCAAAGCAAAAGGGAGGTAGAAGCAATCCAGGATGATTTCTGAAGTCACCTTTGGACCTCCACAGGGACACACATGCCCTCTCTCTCTCTCTCTCTTTCTCACACACACACACACACAAACATCACAAAATAAATAGCTAAAAATTTTAAAAGAGCAAGCACACGGTCTCTAACACACTGGTGAGAGGCAACACAAGGTTGCATCTTTGTTATTCTAAGTTTTGAAAGTATCTGAGCACAGCAGCAATTCTAGGGCTGTCTCCAGCTCTCTTTCTTACTCTTGACTCCGCACACTCCTTTCTTTATTTGCATGCTTTACTTCAATATCTAATATCTCTAACCTTATCTGTAATTTAAAAAAATTATTTGAAAGTAAGGGCGACCCCGAGAAAGAAGGTGTGTGCATGCACGTCACGGACTAATGTAGAGGCCAGAATACAGAGATTGAACTCAGATTACCAGGTTTGTAAGTAGACCTCTTATCCCCTGAACTAGCTCACAGACCCACATCTGCAATTCTTTATTGAAAATATTTTATTTGTATATTTATTTATTGCTTTATGAGAGAGAGAGAGAGAGGCATGCATTCCGTGACGCACATACGGAGGTTAGAGGACAATTTTCAGAAGCTGGTGCTCTCCCCACAAGAGGCTTCTCAGGACTGAACTTAGATCACCAGGCTTGCAGGAGGCCCTTACCTTCTGAGCCATCTGGTTACCTCCTCTCTGGTAATTCTACCTGAACTTAGCAACTAAAACTAAAAATACCCTTTAGTGCTTCACCTAATCAAATCAATGGCAACCTTATGACCTTGTCCAACGCCTGGTCTCCTTTCACTTCCACCCTAATTAGAACTCTGTACTTATTATCAGTCATCTCCTGCTCCTTTTCTTCTGCTAACCCTATGCAAATCATCTACTTTCTGATTCTCTGGATTTGCCTATTCTGGGCAGTTCATGTAAATGGAATCATGCACTATGTGATCTTTCATAGCTGGCTTCTGTCACTGATCACAGTATCTCCAGACGCATCTGCATTGCCGTATATCAGGTTTCATTCCTTTAAAATCCCAGAAGATAGTCCATGTCCATTCCTCAGCTTAGACACTTGGGTTGTTTCAGGTTTGTTTCCAGTTATTATGAATGCTGTTATTATGAACAGTTGTATACAACTTTTTGTGTGGGCAAATATTTTGCATGTGCACGTGCGTGCGTGCGTGCGTGCGTGCGTGCGTGCGGTGTGTGTGTGTGTGTGTGTGTATGTGTGTATGTTTGTATGTGTGTGTTCAGGCTTGTATACAAGAGGTCCAGCATGTATAGCATGCTGTGGCCTTGGAAGCAGTCTGAGATGTGACATCCGGACTCACTGTGGATTGCTCTGCCTCCTAATTGCTTGCTCTGTGGTTTCCCAGGCTTTGCCTTCCAGGGCGAGAAGTACAAGCATGTATATCTGCCCTGCAAACTCAATTTTTTTGCTTGTGAGGCAAAGGCATTAGCCACTGAGCTGTTTCCCTAGCCCTGAACATGTATTTTTATATTAATCGAATATTCCTAATGGTAGGACTTCTGGGTCACATGGTAGTACTTTGAGGAAATAAAATGGTTTTCCAATGTTTCCAGACCATTTTACATTCCCACCAAGCAATGCTTGGGGGTTTTAATTTCTGTGTATTGCTGTTATCTCTTCTCTCTCTCTCTCTCTCTCTCTCTCTCTCTCTCTCTCTTTCACACACACACACACACACACACACACACACACACACACACACACAATTTCTCTCCTCCCCCTCCTCTCTCTCACCATAGCTATTCTATCCTCATTCCTGAGATATTATCTTATTTTGACTTCTAAGATATGACTCTCCTAATTGTTTTCTTTTTACTTATGTAGGTGTGGGTATGTATGTAGGTGTGTGTGGGTGTGGGTGTGTAGAGGGCACTGTGTGTGCCCTGAAGGCCCGAAGGTAATTTAGGGGATCATCTGGATTTCTCTACCTCCTTATTGTTTTGCTTTGGGGTTTCCCAGGCTCTGCCTTCCAGGGCCAGCAGTGCAGGCTGCTGCCATTTCCACCCAGTGTTTTCACGTGGAAACTGGGGATCTGAATCCAGATCCTTATGCTTACCAGGCAAGGGCTTTAATCCCTGAACCATCTCCTCAGTTGCTCGATTGCTAATCCTATGCACTCTTCTTGAGCACTTTTCCTTCTAGGGCCTATATCAAGACTATCATCGAATTCCTCTTGACCATCCCACCCTAATGTGCTTGAATAGACCCACTTACTTTCATGTCTTCGGTTAGTTGCAGACATCATCCTCTCTTTCCTGGACTCCAAAGAGGGAATCCTGATTTTCTTGCTTCTTTACATTGCAGCCACTCATTTTTTGGTTTTGTTTTGTTTTAAGACATTCCAGCATGTTGGTTCCTGTTAAAATCCCCCTGCTTGCTGTTGCTCTTATGACTGGGACATGTTGGCCTGGTGTAAGGTCCTGCAAGCTCTGCCCTGGATGACGTGCCTGTGCCTCTCACCGCGCCACTGCTCTGCGGGCGCCATAGCCTCCTAACTTCTGTCTGCCTTCAGGCCTTTACTCTTCGGGTGCCCTCTGCTCACAATTTTTTCATGTGCTGGTAGGATAAAAAGGAGAGTCATTATCTTCTTAAAATATAATTTCAATTGTGGCTCATTTTAGAACTTAGAAAAACTTTTACATTTTCATCCTCCTACTCATGAATAAATTTTCTGTGGATGGTGAATATCAAGGTGGAAGAGATTGTCATGAAAGCATTTTCATCAGGTCCTGTACCTGGCCATTCCAAGCTGAAACCTGCCTTTGCCGTTCCTTCTTTCCCCTTCTTCCCTTACTTTCCCTTCCCTCTCCACTTCCTTTCCCTTCTTTGAAATAAAAAAGAAACTATTGGTAATGCTCAGGAAGGCAGATAACTTCCATTGTAGCTACAGGGTGGTGGTGGCCCAATCACATACGTGGTCACTGTGACCTGGGAAAAATGCTCACAATCTGAGATGTTGCAATGTTGCTTTTCTCTGTGTGTGTCACAACATGAAAAGGTCTAAGAAGCAATATTTGAAGCAGAAGGAATCATCTACATAAATAAAGACTTCAAACTCAGACAACCACGTCTTTTAGAATTGTAAGTAGTTTCACCATGTGTGGAAAGTAGAATTGGTAGGTTGGGTGTTCTTTTTGTTTGTTTGTTTGTTTTAAATTTTTTATTATTATTATTATTTATTCAACTGTGTGTATGTGCGCGCACGCGTGTGTCTGTGTGTGTGTGTATGTGTGTGTCTGTGTATGTGTAGAACCACGGACGAATTCGTGAACCACCATGGACGCCTCTACCTCCTTCTGCCCTGGGATTCACAGGCTCCGCCCTACCAGGACCAGAAGCGCAGGCCGCCCCCGCTTCCGTATGGCGTCTATACGTGGGATCTGGGATCCGAACTCGGGACCTTCCTCCTGCAAGGCGGAGGCTTAACCCCTGAGCCACCTCTCCAGCCCCTGTTTGTTTGTTTTTTAAATATTTTATTTATTTACTCTGTGTGTGTGTGTGTGTGTGTGTGTGTGTGTGTGTGTGTGTGTGTGTCTAGAGGGCACTGTGTGTTCCTGTGGAGGACCAGTGGTGACTCTGGAATCATCTGGATCGCTTCTACCTCCTTGCTTTGCTCTGGATTTCCCAGGCTCCACACAGCAGAGCCCGAAATGCTGGTTCTGTCAGGTGTTTTTAATGTGGGACCTGGGGTCCAAACACAGGACTTTCTCCTTACAGAGGCAAAGTCTTAACCCCTGAGCCATCTCTCCAGGCCTGGGTAGTTGCTAAGAGATAAGATATCTAATACCCTCTGTTAGATAGTGGCGCCCTTCGATGATATAAGTAACAGCCGTGTGGTAATTCACTCCTAAGACACTAACACTGATCATAGAGGACATAACATTAGTGAGGGTGCATCCCAGTAAAAACAAATACTTGTTTAGACACAGCCTAAGATGCTTCTTGACCTCAGAGTTCAATCCAAGTTGTCCTAAAGGCATGTCTCTGGGAAGCACATCTCAGAAATACAAAGAGAATGGGAAGCAAAATGCCACCATGTCTACTTTCAAGCAATTTAGCCAAAAGGAGGCCTGGCAAAAGTACTTTTGTGAAAGGATTATTATTAATTTGCCTTTGGTTCTCCCCATTTTCCTGCTCCATTCTGAGAATGCCCTTTCTGCTTTCTTCCCTCCCTCTGTTGTCCAGCAGTGTCTAAGCAAAAGTACAGCACTCCAATTGCCTTCTGTTTCTTTACAACATAACCCATTAAATGGGTTGGACAGGTGGTCCCAGAGAATGGAGCCTGGCCCCGAATAAGCCTACTGAGTGGCCTGGGGAGGCAGCCTGCGCTCAGCGGCCTAGTTGTGCCTTTGGTGTTAGAGTTCTCCTGTTGCCCAAGAGCTCAGGACAAGTTCCAGGAGCAACAGAGCCACCTTCTTGCAAGGGACCCTGAGCTCTTGGATCAAGTGTCTCTGCAGTAACCAGTACAGGCCAAAGTTCAGTGGATTTTTCTTAAATAGTGTGGACTTCGTAAGACTTTGCTCTTCCGATGGACACAGCCCAAAACTGACTGAGGTTAAATTTCTACCTTGTGCAGAGTGGTGAGATAGGATGAGATATGATATTTTCTTTACCTAGAACCATGAAATAACTTTCATCCCTGCCCAGCCCCACATTTATAGGTCTCACTGTCTGTAAGAAATTTTGTATACAGGAAAAGACCTTTTTTTTTTAAAACAGAAAAATTTGAGAGAACAAATGAGAAGGTGATTGATATGTGCCTCAAAATTATTGCCAGGTGGACTCAGGCTACCTGGAAGAGCTTGGTGTCTTTCCTTAACCCAAGTGCTGAAGTGGTGGAAAGGACAGAACAGGCTTGTCTGGCATTCAAGAGAAGTAAGTTTGCCAGAGAGAGCCCATCTGAACTGACTTGGGGCTGGGAGCAGGCTTACAGTACACACCAATTTCATTTCCATATTCTTAATAGTTTTAACTTCTACAACCCAAAATCTCATCCAGTTTTCTAACCTTCATATTAAAAAGCTAATTGTTATTTGAGCTGGGAAAGCTTTAGCCCTAAGAATCTCATTGTGACAGACTGTGTGAGTGGACTTTAGATGCATAGTGATTAAAGAGATACAGTAAAAGACAGCATGTGGCTCGCGGGTAGAACGTTGCCTGATATACACCAGGATCTGGATTCAATGCAGTAGAAAAAACAAATGAACAAACATACAGATAGTGTTGCCGAGATGGCTCAGGAAGTAAAGGGATTTGCTGTGCAGGCCTGACATGAGTTCAAACTCCAGAATCCACATGAGGGTGGAAAGAGAGAATACCAACTCTCTGATCTCCACAGACTGAACATGACATGCCAACACGTGCACTCACACACACACCCTTACAAAACAAACAAACCCTTTAAAAAGGATACAATGGAGACCCGATCCATATTTTAGGAATATTTTCATTTTCTAAATCATAAAACCAATACAGGAAATAAGCTGAAGTGATGGCCTTCATAAAAAGTGTTTTCTTTCAAGTGAAAAATGCTTCCTTTCTCCCACTTCCTGCTTCTATAATCCAGCCTCTCCTGCTGCAGTGGCAAGAAGTGCGGACAACCTGTGAAAGGGGAGGGATTAGAGATGCCGTAGTAGACAGCTATGGTATCAACTTGACAATTTTCAGCTCTGGGCCCAATTGTAAAGGATTAGTAGCTGGGGTAAACCTTGAGCAAGTCTGCTGTAGATCATTTGACAGGGGGACACTGAGCTGCTGGGTTCCAAGACCAGCATGCTTAACGTCGCAATCCTGATAGGTACCAGCGTGGGACCAGCAAGAATTAAGTCAGGCTGGGTCAAGACGGGATCTTGGAAAGGCTGAAAACCAAGTCAAGTTTATTATGGAACCTAATCCCTTATACACATGAAACAGGGTGGTGAAGTCTGTACGCTGCACAGAGTGATGACATCAATAGTGACAGACTGAAGGTGCAAAGTCCACAACAGGTGGGACCACCACCGACAATACAGCCCTGCCAATCCTTAGATATGTTAATAGGCCCTAATGGCCCCATGCAGGATGAAGAAAGAACAGGTCAGAAACAAGGTGATACAATTATAATGATAAAGCTCTGTGCCCCCATGCTAATCAATGTCTAGCTGGCGTCCAAAGAACAGGAAGAAATGTAAAAACACATAAAATGGAGTAACTGTGACAATTGCTTAAGTAAGAATTCTCCAGGTCAGAAAGTCATACTGCATAAAAGACAAAGAAAACAGTGCCTTATTTTTGGAGAGAAAGGACTTCTTGCCGGGGGACCAGCAGCGTCAGGTAAGCCTTGCTAATTTGCATCTTCAAGTGCCCACTTGTGGGTTTTTCTATAGCAAAATGAGCAAGAGAGTTGTGGATTTAGCTGTGTATGGAAAAACTGGTCAACTGAATGTTCGAAGTTGATAGTGTATTACTTACACATATGGTCTCTGGCGCATGATTTCAATTGTTTTGAGTGGGATGGCTGATTAGGAGTCCCAGGCTGAGTCTTACCATGTTAAAATAAGCAGGGGCCTCTTAAAGTGAAATAGAGTCTGACATACAGTCTTAGTTACAGTAAATGATGAGGTATAACAATCTATTGTTTTTAATAGAAATTTTTAATGTTCCAGCAAAATAAACACAATTTTGCACAAAGCCTTGTAATGAAACTCAGAATGTCTAGTATTACTACACATTTCAGTTGTATCCCATAGACAATCAGGGCAAGGTAGGAAACAAATCCTCCAAAACAAATGACGGGAATTAACAAATTGTTAGAAGTAGACTTGGATTCCAGGTCATTTTAATGATTAAAAGAAGTCCAATTTACTGACATTGCTGAACAAAGTGCTTTATGTATTGTTCAGAGGCTGAAGAACAGAACAACTGGAACCCAAGGGAAGATAGAGTTTGGGTAAGTTAGGCTGCCCACTGAGATAAAGCCCAACCAGCAGGCTGTGCACAATGAGAGAGGCCAGCCAGTGCCCAGCACAGGAAATGATAGGAGTCTCCCACAGTATGTCTCGATAAGGATGTAGACCGTCCACTGTTCTGGTTCCAGTTGAAAAAAGATACATGTAGCTTATTTCTCTAATATTTATGATAAAATATGATAATAAATTATGACTATGAATATAATTTACCTAAAAATGTTCAGATCTGAAAGATCCAGGTAGGTTCTCTCCATGGTCTGACCGTAGTGAACAACCACAATTAAGTAATGTTTTCCAGTCATGGAGTAGGCTCTCCTGTCCTTTTCTATAGGCAGTATGCATTTGTTTATTTATTTGAGGGGAGTTAAGGGACGGATAGGCAGGTGCTGTTATATACTCCCAGCTAGAAGTGAAGACCGACCAGATTCTTAAGGGCTCAAAATGTACACAGAAAGTAGTGTGTGATTCATGGCTCTGAGTATCAGATACTTCACAAATTAAATCTCATTGTGAGGGGCTGATGGGATAGCTTAGTTGGTAAGGAGCCTACTCACAAACCTGTGACCTGTGTTGCATCCCAGGAAACCCACATGGTTGGAAAGACAGAACTAGCTTCTGAACTCTACCTGTATTCCAGCACACGTGTGAATTCTCTCTCTCTTTCTCTCTCTCTCTCCTCTGTATGTATCACTGTCTTTCCCCTTTGCTCTGTCATATAAGATTAAATTTTATATTGATCTGACAGATGCCTCAGGGAGATGAAAATACTCAGTATCTGATTTGATGAAGAAATAAATATCCAAAAAATGTTATTAAGATTAATAACATTAGATTAAGCAACAAGATATAAAAAATTAAAGCAAGCCGTTAGGAAATATAAATATGTACTTATTTACATTTAATTAAAAGCAGTACAATGCAAAACTAAAACATAAGTCATTCATGTGATTCACAAGGGATGTAATCAGTGACCCCTTTATGGAATTCACAGGTAAATCACTAAGTTTGGTTTACCTCCACTGACAAGCCTTATAGAAATCCAGGCAATGCATGTAGGCAGTACACAGGAGTATTGTCAGATCCTAGTGTGGGCATGAACGAGTCTCCTCTAGGTGGAAGGAGTGGTTTCCTAGGATGCCATAACAGAATTTCACAGGCTGAACTACCTCAACAAAGGAATTGTATTGTCTTATTATTTTGGAGACCTGAAATCTGAGCTTAAGGTATGCGGGGCTGGAGAGGTGGCTCAGGGGTTAAGCCGCTGCCTTGCAGGCAGAAGGTCCTGAGTTCGGATCCCAGATCCCATGTATAGACGCCAGGCGGAAGCAGGGGCGGCCTGCGTTTCCGGGGCAGAGTAAACGAGGAGGTGATCCATGGTGGTTCCTGAATTCGTCCGTGGTTCTACACACACACACACACACACACATACACACACACATACATACATGCGCACAATTGAATAAATAATAATAAAAAAATTAAAAAAAAGAATGCTTTTAAAAAAAAAAAAAAAAGGTATGGGTAGCGTTTGCTTCTGCTCTTGAGCTAGTTCTCCTTGGCTTGCAGGTCAGTACGTACATAGGTGTTCCAGTCTCTTCTTCATAGACAGATACCAACAGTATTGGGGTGGATCCATCCTAATGGCCTCATTTCACTTTAGTTACCTCCTTAAGACTGTCTCAGACTAGAGAGATGACTTAGTCAGTAGATGCAGCCTTGCAAACATGAGGATCCAAGACCCACCTCCAGAATCCATGTTAAAAAAACAAAAAGCCAGGCATGGTAGTGTGCACTGCACTGGTAGGTGGAGACAGACAGCAGCCTGAGGCAGTGTCTGGAAAGGTTAGTGGTAACTG
The DNA here is from genome assembly GCA_023101885.1 of Typhlomys cinereus. Lineage (NCBI taxonomy): Eukaryota > Metazoa > Chordata > Mammalia > Rodentia > Platacanthomyidae > Typhlomys > Typhlomys cinereus. Next base: position 2,942,857 of record JALPQD010000104.1, read on the forward strand.
TCAGGCTGACATCTAGGAGGCTGGCCTCTAGGGTTCTTTAGAACACCATTGTCCTCTGGACATGTCTTGAGGGGTTCTCGTGATTGTGTTAGTTGATGTGCAAAGAGCCTTTCCTGTAGGTGTGACCATTCCTTACACAGGGGATCCCGAACTGTTTACAAATGAAAGAAGTTGAACACTAGCAAGCAGACAGGCCTGCATGCATTCATCTGTTGTTTTTTGTTCTTGATTGTGAACAAGATGTGATTAAGACACCGGTCTCAAAAAGTACCACCATTGCCACCAACACAGCAATATTAGCAACATGAAGTGGACAACTCCTGAGGAGTGACACCCAAGATTGTTTTCTGACCTCTGTATGCACGCGCACATAGACACATGCACGTACACCCACACACACACACCCACACACACACACCCACACACACAGTCTCCATATGCAGCCACATGCTGAGGCACCAAGGGGTCTGAAACACGTCAGCATAAGTACAGGAGGATTGCTGTGTAGGGTCACCATCTCCCTTACATACTTGTTTATCTATTGTGCATTTATTTATTTTATGAAAAGAAGGATAATAAATCACAACTCCTAAAAGCATCTGTTCAAGACTCTGTGACAAATAAGAAAGCAAATAATCAGAGTCAAAATGAACAGGAAGTTTTGTCAGTTTCAGGAAACGATGTTTTCTTTTCATGGCTTAACTTTCTCTCTCATACTGATTGGCTGTCTTTCTCACAGCAGTTTTGCTAGAAGTCAAAGAGCAAGATGCCATACGAGTTGGGTGTTGATGGGTCCTCTCTTCCTAGTCTGTGAATAGTCTGTTGCTTCTACCCTGGGTTTTCACATGGACTCCTCTTACAAGAGCAAAGTGAGATCTCTAGTGACTCTTTTCTTTATAAGAATATCCCACAGTCCTCTGTCAGCAACATATTATTTTGGGACATCAGAGAAGGCACAGTTCAGTCCATAACAAGATTTTTACGCCTGTCAAAATCCTTTTGCCTTACAAATCAAAGAATCTGAGTTCAGATCCCAGATTCCATATAAATGGCTACAGCCTACACTTGTGGCCCTAGAAAGTGGAGCCTGGGAAACTCCAGAGCAAAGCAGAAAGGAGGTTGTACAATCCAGAATGATTCCTGAAGTCACCCTTGGGCCTCCACAGGTGCAGGCACTCATGTGGCCTCTTGTACACACACACACACACACACACACACACACACACACACACACACACACACGTGAGTACATGCAAAAAATATGACTTTAAAAATGTCCCTTAGTATAAACATAATATTCATCAATAGTACAGTAGACTTCTCTTTCAAACTGATAGAAATTCATGACCTTAGGAGAGAGTAGCAAGTGATTTTCAAAAATTAAGGTTCACAAAAACAATATACACTTTAGTTTCATAAGATGTCGGCGGGAATAGTAGTAAAGGAATTTCTTTATCCATGACAAAAGTCACAAGCAAAAGTCTTGCCAGTGTTCTAGTTTTCATGTCTCGGTATATTCATCTGCATGGCAGAGAAAAACTGCTTTCCCGGCTCACATGAACATGGCGTAGAAGAGATAGGAGAGACTGTGCACTGCTGCATCCACTTCTCGTGCCTCCTCAGTTCTTTCATTACATGTCCAAACCACTTCAGGTCTCACACAAAGCAGAGTTACTTTCTTGAAACTGACCCTAGATTCAGGCTCCCATCTGGAGCAAAAGTTCTATTTAATTTCTCTTTCTCTCTCTCTCTCTCTGTACACAAGAGGACACTACAGTGTATGTGCCTATGGAAATTAAAGGACAACATCGGAAATCATCCTGGATTGCTGTACCTACTTATTGCTTTGTTCTAGGGTATCCCAGGCTCTGCCTTCTAGGGCCAGAAGTGCAGGATGTTGTCATATGTGTTGGGCATTTTTATGTGGGGTCTGGGCTCAAACTCAGTTCCTTTGGCTTGCAAGCAAAAACTTTAACCACTGAAGTCCTCTATTCCACATTTTGATAGGAGTACTGTTTAATCCTATGGTAAGGAGTAATTGTCCTTATCCTAATCTGAATGGATGCCACACTGTGTTTATATAGCAACTGGGCTTCTCCGGAACTGAAGATCCCATATTAAGACTCCACAGGCTAGCTCCACAGTCTACATAATACATTCACTGGGATTATTCTTCTGAATACCATTACTGTTCTGTTTTGACAATCTTTGAGTTATTAGTATTCTTGAGGCTATGCAAGAGAAAGTTCTTAAGGTCGTGGGACCAGGGAACTAACTACTGTACAATGTCCGTGTGGTCAATTAACGTATGAATCATCAGAAGCAAGGGCAATGGTACAGTTTTCATGACCACATTTCTTATGGAAAAGAACCTTCTAGAACTAAAAGTTGCTCTCACAAAATACCTAAGTAATTTCAGGTAGAGAAGTTTATTTTGACTCATGGTCTGAGGGGTATAGTCCTTCGTGGCAGGTGAGGCATAGTGGATGGAGAGACAGGCAGCTGGTCACATCTGTCTACAATCAGAAGGCCAAGAGAACATGGGGAGAGCTGATGCTTTTCTGTTTTATGTTCAGCCCAGGGTCCTGGCTTAAGGTGGGCTGCTCCCAGGTGAACTTCTTTAAAAAGACCCTCACAGACATCCCCAGATCTGTGTTTCCTAGGTGAGTCTTACTCCTGTCAGGCTGGCAATCAGATGAAGTATTCTCTTTCTTGGGATGGGGTGAAGCTGGCTGCAATTTTCTGGACAGAGACAAAACGAATAAAGGCAAGGCAAGCTCTGAGGGCTGTGCATGGGCTTGAGACTTGGACGCTGTCCCTTTGCAGGTGCCTGGTTGTCGCTTTAGCTGCTGTGGGCTGCTCCAAGAAGGCGTGGGAAGGCAGAAAAACCTCAGCCAAAACTAGGGAGTCAGACACAGATAAGAGGCTCAGTTCAAGCTACCTGTAATCCCAGCACTCCAGAAGCTGGGGCGGGAGGCTCTCATGAATTCAGGGCCAGGCCGAGCTATGTAGTTAAGTAGCCAGCCAGGGCCACACAGCAAGACTTTGTGTCAAACAACAATAACAACAATAAGTATCATAAATTCACTAAATTCATGTATAAAACATTAAAAGAATAAAATAAAAAAAACAACAAAAACTAAAAGACTCAGGAAGCTGCTTCCCGTTTGCAGATCAAGACATTCCATGCAACACTATGAATTGCAAACAAGATGCTGGGCTGAGTCTTCTTGTTTTATTTTTCCTTTACCACATATGAAGTTTAAAATGGGGGCTAAATTATGTTTTCTGTGCTCAGGTTATTTTGCAGCTGTGGTCATGCATGGCTTAACAGGGGAACTTTCTAAAAAGCGCATGGGCAAGTGACTTCATTCTTGTGCAAACATCATGGAGTATACTCACTAATTAAGCTTAGACAGTTCCTGTGTCGCCTGAGATAAAGCCTTATGGGATTGCTGCTGTTTATGTGGACAGTTGTTGGCAGAAATATGATGTGGTACATGACTTTATTCTATTTCTAGCCCATGTATTTCTTCTGCTTAACAGGTTGAGCATAAGCCTCTATGTGACAGAAGGGAGGTGTGCTAGCTAGATATATATAGGTGTCAACTTGGTTGAGCTTCGGGCATACCTGTGAAGAATTAGTGGTTGAGACAAGCCCCGAGCAAGCCTGCAGGTGATAGTCTGATTGATGTGGGAAGTCCCAGCACATAGTAGGTGGGTTAATTTCCTGGGTCGGTGGATAAGATGGAGGCATTGGTTCAATAAATTTGCATTCTTCAGCATACTTTGCAAGTCTTGCTGTCTGGCTAGTGAGGTTTTGCCCCTCTTTCAGCAATCTGTGGATATGGTGTGACCAGTTCCCTCGGCCCCTGCTGTTGAGATGATCTTCTGCCAAGCTGGACTAAGAAATGTAACCTTAAGAAAGAATAACTCCCTCGCCTTCCCCTGCAATAACAGGAGAGTACAGATGACAGAACCTGGGAGCTTACCGTGGTTCAGCCTTGGTTTCTTTGATGAAAAAATTGGCATAATAGAAAAATACACCTCTCAAGCTCTGGAGCTATCCCCCTTACTTTTCCACCTGGTCAGGGAATAGTCCACCCACCATGGGCTGGGCCTTCTCATACCAATCAATGTCCTGCAGGATTGCTCAGGGCTTGTTTCAATTACAAATTCTTCACAGATGTGTCTGAAGCTCAATCAGGTTGACACCTATGTATCTAGCTAGCATGCCTCCCGCCTAGCACATAGAGGCTTATATTCAACATGTTAAGCAGAAGAAATATATGGGCTAGAAACAGGATAAATTATGATCACATCTTTCCAAATCCTTTTTTTTTTAATTTCCGATCACCTCCACCTCCTTCCCACCTCCCAAATCCTTTTGTCTTTAAAAATTAAAAATTTAAATGCATTTATCGGAGAGGAAGAAAACACAGAATCCCTCCTCAGAAGCCTAGCAACTGGAATTGACAACCAAACCCCAGATCCACAATTTGTGGGATGACACAGCATCCAAGAAGCTGATGTTTTTTCTCCTGGTTCCCTATTTTCTCCAAACACTGTTTCCTTGTCTCTCATCCTCTCTACCTCCTTCTATAAATACAGTCCATGGCATTTTTCTCTATTAACCCTTCTACTCAATAGACATTAGACCCTCAGTAGATTCTTACTTCGATATGAAATATATATATTTTTAAGTGATGCAGGAGAGACCTTGGTATGTAGCACAGTTGGTAGAGCTCTTGCTTTGTTAGCATGTGCAATGCTCTGTGTTCTCGTGTAAACCAGGCGCTGTAGGACACGTCTGCAATCCTAACGTTGGGGAGGTGAAGGCAGGAGGCTAGCTGCAAAGTTCCTGACTAGCCTGGGCTACTTGGCGGGCTCGCCTTCTCAAAAAAAAAAAAAAAAATGAGGTGATTCAACTCATAAAATTCTTGATGCCAGTCCTGAGAATTTGAGCTCTATCTTCAGAATGCGCAGGGTCGGAGAGAACTGATCCTGCCACAAAAGCTTCCTGACCTTCACACGCAGGTGCAGGAGAAATACATGGAATAGGAATCTGAGCTTGCTAAAAAAATAAGTTGGGTCTTTGTTCCTTAAGGAATTCATTTCGCAGTGTTTGAACATTCGTTTGGATAATTGCAAAACTAACCCCTCCCGGGGTTGGTCATAAAGAATCTCCACGGGCGCCTCCGTCCGTTCACGTCCTGGGCAGCAGATGCTCGACATGTAGGGCTTCCAGGTCCCCATCACCGTTAGGCGGTTTCTGTGGCGTGAGCAACGAGGATCCTGGCACATTAATTCTTCCCGGTGGTAACAAGTATCGTAAAGTGGAATAACGAAAAGGGGCGAAGTTGAGATCGCGTTTGCAAACACCGAGCAGGGCCTGGCCCCTCGGTGGGGGGGAAGGCGGGGCAGGGCGCGCGGGCCTGGGGCGCGGAGCCAGATCCCCGCGGGCCTGGCGGTGTCAGAGTCGGGGTGGAGCGGAGGGAGGGGGGCGCTGGGCCGGGGCCGGGGGGCCCGGTGCGAACTACGGAAACGCAAAGACGCCGGCGAGCGGCCCCTGCACGCGGCGAGGCCGCCGGCCCGAGCAACCCGCGGACGCGTGGGCCGAGCACGCGCGGCGGCCACGGGCTCCAGCGCACGGGCCGCGGCAGGCGGCATCCCCGCCGGGCCCGAGCGCCGCGGCGCCCACGGCCGCGTAAACGGCCATAACCGCCTTCCCCGCCGGGCTCTGGTCCGTCTCGGCCCGCGGAGGGGCGCGGACGTCAGGGGCGGCGGCCCCAACAGTCGGCTTTTCAAAAAGCCCGCGCGGGCCGCCCGCCGCATCCGTTGGGAACGGCCCCCGGCGGCCCGGTCCCTCCCCCGGCCGCGCAGGCCTCGCGCAGGGGGCGCGGGGGCGGCCGCCGGCTCCGCTCACGCACCCGGGAGCGCGCCCGTCCCGCGGCCGCCGCGGCCGGAAGTGGCTGCGAGTGCGCCGCGCCGATTGGCCGAGCCGACACGTCTCTCAAGGGGCTGGCGCGAACGCCACTGCGGGGCCGGGCCAGGGGAGCCGGGGCGGGGAGGGGGTGAATCGACGGGAACAGCCGCGGGGTTGCGAGGAAACGGGGGGGGGCGCGCTGCGCCGAGCGGCCGGAAGGCCCCTCGCCCCGCCCCTCCGGGCCTCCCGGGCGTGACGACGACGCGGCGGCGCGGGCGGAAGGAGGCGGGCGGGCCGCGGGCTCGCGTCCGGCCGCGGAGGGCGGGGAGGCCGAGAGCGAGAGCGGCGCCGCGGCGCGGGGGGCGGGACCAGGGCGGAGCGCGGCGCCCGTTGGCCGGCGGCCGCGGCGTCGCCGGTGACGCACGACTCGGGGCGGGTGCGCGCGCGTCCAGCGGCCTCTTTGTGTGGCGCCCAGGTCGGGGAGCGGAGGTGGCGGCGGCCGCGGCCTCGCCGGTGCTCCCGTGCCTTCGCTCGCCCTCCGGCCGGCTCCGCGCCCTCCCTCCCCGCCCCGCGCCCCCTGCGCCCTCCCCTCCCCGCGCTTCCCCGTCGCGGGCGGCGGCGGCGGCGGCGGCCGGGCCCGAGCCGGCGACGCGAGGCCTGGGCGGCCGCTAACGGCGGCGACGGCGGCGGCGCGGCGCGGCGCGCAGGGCGGGGGCCGGGCCCGGGCGGCCGCCATGGAGAACTCGCAGCTGTGCAAGCTGTTCATCGGCGGCCTCAACGTGCAGACGAGCGAGTCGGGGCTGCGCGGCCACTTCGAGGCCTTCGGGACGCTGACGGACTGCGTGGTGGTCGTGAACCCCCAGACGAAGCGCTCGCGCTGCTTCGGCTTCGTGACCTACTCGAACGTGGAGGAGGCGGACGCCGCCATGGCCGCGTCGCCGCACGCGGTGGACGGCAACACGGTGGAGCTGAAGCGCGCCGTGTCGCGCGAGGACTCGGCGCGGCCGGGCGCGCACGCCAAGGTGAAGAAGCTGTTCGTGGGCGGCCTCAAGGGCGACGTGGCGGAGGGCGACCTGGTGCAGCACTTCTCGCAGTTCGGCGCCGTGGAGAAGGCGGAGATCATCGCCGACAAGCAGTCGGGCAAGAAGCGCGGCTTCGGCTTCGTGTACTTCCAGAGCCACGACGCGGCCGACAAGGCGGCGGTCGTCAAGTTCCACCCGATCCAGGGCCACCGCGTGGAGGTGAAGAAGGCGGTCCCCAAGGAGGACATCCACGCGGGCGGCGGCGCGCGCGCCTCGCGGGGCGGCCGCGGCGGCCGGGGGCGCGGCGGCGGCGGCGGCGGCGGCGGCGGCGTCCGCGACCAGAACGGGCTGGCCAAGGGCGGCGGCGGCTACGGAGGCTACGGCGGCTACGGCGGCTACGGCGGCGGCGCGTACGGCGGCGGCGGCGGCGGCGCGACCTACGGCGGCAGCGACTACGGCAACGGCTTCGGCGGCTTCGGCAGCTACAGCCAGCACCAGTCCTCGTACGGCCCGATGAAGGGCGGCGGCGGCGGCGGCTGGGGCCGCAGCAACAGTGGACCCTACCGGGGCGGCTACGGCGGCGGCGGCGGCTACGGCGGCAGCTCGTTCTAGGCGCCCGGGAGCCCGGGAGCCCCAGGCGCCCCTCGCCCGCCCGGGCCTGCCCTCGGGGAGCCCAGCCTCGGGGCAGCCCGCCCCGCGGGGCGCCCGGATCGCCTGCCCCTCCACCCATCGCTCCTCCGGAGGCGGACTCGGCCCCACACACACATTTTTGTGTTACAGTCATTGATGGACTCTATTTTTTTATTATTCCTTGGACCTTGGTCGTTTTTATACTAGCAAAGCGTCTTGTTTTAATTTGTGTTTTTTCGGGGGGTGGGGGAGGGAGTGAACTTGCTGATTCTGTAGCAAAACCGGGGTGGGGGGTTGGGGCGGGGTGGGTAGTTTACTTTGTTGTAAGGACTTGATACCTGGCTACAGCGTTTTCTATGAAACTTACTTGGATCCCATGCCTGGAATTTGGAAGCATATGTACAAAAATCATTTTTACGTTTTATTTTTAATAAATCATTGTGTTTGACCATACATGTCTAACATTTTTTTTTTCCTAGGTCTGTTCCTTAACGTTTTACGGAATATTTTTGTTCTGTTAGTTTCTGATGTGTACTTTGAGAAACTTAAAAGAGGTCTCGTGGGGTTCCCCCCCCCTTTTCCTGTTGCTCCCCTGGTGATGTGTTGAATTTTACCCCTTACAGGCAAAACTTTGGAAGTGGTGGATGTGACTGTTGAAAAGTTTCTGTGCACCCATCTCTCTGTAATAAGCGGTTTGCTTATCATCTTGACATGGTTGGTCACTTTTTTCTATGAGAATTTACTTCAAAGTATGTACTGTGTAGTTTTAAGAGAAATAGTTTGTGTTTTAAGCATGTGCTTTCATTCATATAAACTGTTTAAGATTTTTCAGAAGACCGTGTTTCCTCCCTTTTATTGGTTTGTCTGTAATGAACAGTTAATGAGTAAGGGTTCTGTTTTACCTTTAGCACTAAATGCGTTTTTTATTTGTATTTTCAGAACAGGTTTAATTTTCTTTTTTCTAAATCTGAACTGTTGTCCTCATGAAAGTCATTCTCCCAACCTATGTGGCACCACCTACTGGTAGAATGGCAGTGTAGCCGAAGAGAGTTTTGGTTCAAAAACTCTTAGGACAATTGCATCAGATTTAGCAGTTTGCCATTAAAAAAAAAAAGAACTGTAAACTTGGAACCAAGTTGCACTTAGTAACTGAGATGGGCTTCGCAGGAACTTGGTAGTTAACAGTCCCTATCAGTCACTCTGAATGCGTGAGATTGGAAAATGTAAACTGCTATGCATAGCTTGGGCACTAGCCCCAAATTGCTATGACAGCTAATGAACCAGCTATGTATACTGGTATTTTAGGTGCAAGTTGTAAAGCAAATCTCTGTGTATTCTGCTTGGTTAATAACATGTATATTTGTAGCCCTTTCATGCAATAGAATTCAAGTTGTTGTTTATAAAAAAAAAAAAACAAAAAACTGATACTAGGAGAAAAATGCCTTCCTGGATAGACATATAGAATAGCAACGTTTATGGATATCACAAATAAAGAATTCAATTCTTTACATGATTGAGTGAGAGTATGTGTAATGGTGGGTGGGTTCAGACGACCACTTGACTATGGTAAAAAGTTTCAACTAACTTAAAAGCCCAATACCATACCAAAAAGGTTGTGGAAAAAGATGATTGGATTTTAAGAGAATATTTTGATGTTGAAGCCTGCTCTCCCTCCCTTTGTCACTATAATTTCTAAGGTCTTATTGCCAAAATAGGAGGCTGCTAAAGGAAGGTCATGATGGGCTAGACCGATAGTACTCAGTTACTTTGACAAAGGATAGTTGGCTTGTTTGAATCGTCTGTTAAATATTCTCCAGCAATAAGTCAATGTTCTGAATGGAAACATCAGAAGAAAGCCTTTACTCATAGTTGTATAATTTTGTTAAATCTATGCTTTGTTGACAAGCCACACATGCTATTTGAAATTTAAATATACTTTTGGGGTACCTGTAGGACATTGGCAATGGTTTGCTTAAATTTCAAGTTAGCATATGTTACTCTGCTTGACTTTAGTTTTGGTGAAAAAAGGTTATTCTGAGTTGGTTTGTGTGTGTGTGTGTAGGATATAGTCAGTCATTAGGTTTTTGTCCCTTTATTTCAATTCCCAACATGTGATTTCTAGATTAGCAAATGAGTTACATCAAAGAATTCCCTGTTGGTGAGAAAAGCAGCTCACCATTCAGTCCATGTACTAATACTTCCATTTACGTTGTTTACTTTTTGAAATTTCTGTAATTGGGTAGTAGGAAATGTTCTGGATTCTCCTTGGGAGAATTTTTGGCATGTGGATCTATTAAGCAGTAGGCAACTGGTTACATGTTTAGCTTCACTTACAAGAATATGAACATAATTCAGGTTTATAATAGGTGGAATAGAACCTACCTAGTATTTTATACTAGTTCATGCATGTGCCCTGCTTTGAAAAGTAGATAAAAACAATTCTTTTTAATGTGAAGATCTGCTGTACTCCATTGTAAATTCCAAAGCATTAGTTTAAAGGTAGCTTGGACAGTTTTTAAGGATAGTGATAATTTTTAATCTTAAAAGCTTGCAAATCTGTTAAGTTCGGGATGCTATTGAATCTGAATATATCCATGATTATTATATCCTCCAGTTGGCGATTTGCAGTATTTCACGTAAATCTAATTTAGAACTTTTCAGTTTTTTGAAGACAAATGATGGGGAATACCTGGGTACTTAGAGTGATGATTGTTTCCCTGGCAAGACCAGAAGTGAAATGATTGTCAGTACAGACTTGTTAAGGTTTTTTTTTTTTTTTTTTTTTTTTTAATTTTGAGAATTTACATTTTACATTTTTTTTTTTCTCACGTCATTAAAAGTGAATGTTTGGGTATTGGATCGGTTTGGACTGAACCCTAAACAGTGTATATATTTTTTTCTTTATAGTGTTTGAATTTTAGGCAATCTTTTTTTTTTTTTTAAAGATCAGCGATATGTCCTGCTTTTCTTTTTCATTTTTCGCCTTTTTTAAAAAATTTTTTTCCTAGATTTGCAAGCGTATTGCGTACTTATCCTTACCTCCAACCCCACTCCATATCTCCCTCCTTTCCTTTATCAATCTATCCCACTGCTTTCTACCCTCCTGCCTGGCTACTTCTATGGACCCCAGGGTTTTCTGGCTTGTCTTATTGGGGATTTAGGCCTCTGGCATACCAACTTGCCCCTCAGGCCTTTCCTTCACTCATCTAGTTCTGGTCCCCAAGGTTCCCACGGCATGTTCTTATCTCTCTTGAGTTCCTGGGTAATCTATGGGGCATGTTGGTATGTCAGTCATTATGCAGGTCTGGTAAGGACAAGTCTCACTACAGTGAGCTCCTGAATGCAGCAGTCCTGAATTTTAGGCAATATTCATACTTAGAGAAAGTTTCTAATCGCTGGGAAACTGTCAGCCTTGCTTTGCCCTATTTGTTGTTGGTCTGTTTCAACACAGGGTCTCATGTATCACTGGCTGTCTACCAGACTGGTCTTGAATTTGTGCCTGAGCCCAGTGCTGAGATGATGTACACGTGTGTCATACCTTGTTCTGTGGCCTTTTTGAAGTAAATCAATAAAGACTGCTAAACCAAGGTAGGGGCACTTTTTCCTTAGTATCCTACTGTAAGTACCCTTGTTTCTTCTCTCTTAAAGGTAAAATATTTGTTTTCAATAAAAAAAATCTTTTTAATGGAGGGATGGGAGGGAGAGACAATGGAGGGAAATAAATAAGTACTCAATATGCTTGTAGAAGTAGGGAAAGAAAAAAGTAGACAAATCAGAGGGGGAACCCTGGGGTCCATAGAAGTACACAGGGAGGAGGCGGGAGGGAGTGGGAGGGATTGACTAAGGGAAGGGAGGAGGATGTTGGGAAGGGGGATGGAAGGAAGCAGGGATAAGTACTCAATATGTTTGTAAAACTAGAAAAATAAAATGACTTAATTAGAGTCTTGAAAGTCTAAGATGTAGGGGCTGGAAAGGTGGCTCAGGGGTTGGTTAAGCCTCTGCCTTGCAGGCGGAAAGTCCTGAGTTCGGATCCTAGACCTCATGTATAGACTCCCTGTGGAAGCGGAGGCGGCCTGCGTTTCTGGTCCTGGTAGGGCGGAGCCTGTGAATCCCCGGGCAGAGTAAACAAGGTAAACAAGGAAGGAGGTGGTTCCTGAATTCATCCGTGGTTCTACACACACACACACACACACACACACACACACACACACATATACATACATACACATGCGCACACACGCATAAACGCACAATTGAATAAATAGTAAAAGAAAGTCTAAGATGTAGATAAAATCTAAAAAATGAATTTTCTACGAAACAATACACAAACCTTACTGGTTTGCAGGATGAGTAATTAATAACTGCTTCGTAAGCAGATTAAACAAAAGCTAGTAATATAAGCAAATTCTTTTCCCTAGTAACCACTATTAATAGATATATCTAGTTAAATGTACCTATATTAATTTATTATTTTGCAACTGTGGGAATTAAACTTAAGGCCTCATACATTCCAGGCAAGTCCTCTACCATTGAGCTGTATCCCCAGTTCTATATATTTTTACAAAGAATTATTTGTTTTACTGTTTGTAGCAAATATTCTTGGATCTACTTTAATAGGTGTGTAGCGCTCTGTTACAGCACCTCACCATAGTTTAAGATCCTCCTGTGTAAAATAGTCTTAGGTTTTCAGTTCTCTTACATGGTGATGACAATCCTGGCACGTAATGTTATTTTGCTCATCAAATTTGTGCTACTTGGCTGGGGAGACGACGACTAAAGAATTCCATGTTCTTGATTATGAGACTATAGCAGTCAATTCTCAGAAGTAGAAACAGAAAACATACTCATTCAGGCGACACAGGCCTATTGTCTTAGTACCTTGGGGGAAAGGCAAGAGGGTCGCTTAATTCAGGCAGGTCAGGTCCATACAGCAAGACCCTGATTTAAAAGAAATAATACACATTGGTGCATGGTGTGTTTATTTAAAACCTTATGGTAAGGTCAACTAAAACACGGAAAACTTTCAGAACTAGATTATTTATGATATTACATACAGTATTAATATTTGATATATTGATATAATATGATATTACATATGGTATTAATATTTGTGGAGGACAATGTTTAGCTGGTTTTTGCGTGCGTGTGTGCATGTGTGTGTGTGTGTGTGTGTGTGTGTGTGTGTGTGTACTTGCATGTGCAGAAGAAGCTACTGTGTGTGCCTGTGGAGGCCCAAGAATGACATTGAGAATCACCCTGGATTGCTCTACCTCCTTATTGCTTTGCTCTGGGGTTTCCCAGCTCTGCGTTCCAGGCCCCTGCATTTCTGCTTGCCATTTTTACTTGGGATCTTGGGATCCGAATTTAGGTCCTTCTACTTGTGAGGCAAAGGCTTAACCCCTGAGCCATCTCTCCATCGCCTAAAAATTCTCTTTGGGGCTGGAGAGGTGGCTCAGGGGTCAAGACTCTGTGCCACAAACAGAAGGTCCTGAGTTCGGATTCCAGATCCCACCTAAAAACGCCAGGCAGAAATGGCAGCAGTGGCCTGCACTTCTGGCCCTGGTGGGTGGAACCTGGGAAATCCCAGAGTGAAGCAAGGAGGTAGAAGCAATCCAAGATGGTTCCCGACGTCACGCTCCACAGAGACTTACAGTGCCCTCTGATACACACACACATACACACACACACACAAAACAATAAAATATATAAAAAAGTTCTCATATATCTAGTGCCTAGAGCTATGTTTATAGTTTGATTTTTTCCCATACCTTATTTGCATAGATACACACACATGAATATTTGCACAGATGGATATATGTGTGTGTGTATCATGTAGCCTATTGTAGTCTAGATAGAACATTATTTGATTAGCACATTTCTACTTTTTCTTGTTACAATTTGTGAGTAGTCATAGTGGACACATAATGAGATGGAATCTCAAAAACAAAGCAAGCCCCCAAACATTACTACAACACAATAGCAATGAGCTTGTTCCCATGGAGGAGGAAGACCGCAGGCTTGGCTAAAGTCCTCAGTTAGACTTATGCTGAGAAGACCTGGGAGATCTGGAAAGAACTGTTGACTGTTCTGTGGTTGTAATATTTAATATTTCAGTTTTCGTATTCCTCTCTCATTTTTGTTCATATTTTCTTATGAGACTTGCCGTGCCTAAGAGTGCTTAGTTTCCAAAGGAGCTATAAGGATAGGTTTGAGATTATCGTTTATTATGGTTCTATTTTAGCCCACTTAAAATTTATGGCATAGAATTCTAGTCTTCTTGTGTTAATAGAGGTTTTTCATACCAGTAATTGCCTTTAATTGATTTTTAAATAGTTTGCCAAATAATTTGATCATGAAGCTTTCTGAGGAAATTGGAGAAAATGAGATTACGGGGAGGGGATTGTTCTGGACTGAAGGGCGGTGTTGCACATCTGAATTTCTGGTGGTGGGTAAACTCAGTCTTGCAGGTTAATTTGGAAAGGACCTTTTTTTTTTGGTAGACTATAGAATTGTTTAGGGTCTTTCTAACTTGATACTGTTCTTTAGTCACTTTTGGTAATTATTCATAAGCAGTCTTCAAGAAATTCCACAACTTCATTCTTACGATTATGCAGGTATTAGCCGAATAGGAACCAATGTGACCGGTGAGATTGCTCAGCCAGTAAAGGTTCCTGTGCACTTGATGTCTTAATGGCATCCCTGGAGCTGGAGCCACGTGCTGGAAGGAGAGTCGTCTTCCAAAGATTGTCCTCTGGCCCTCTCTCCTCCTGGTACACTTTCTCTCAAATAACAAAGTATTAAAAGAGCTACAATATTAAAGAGCTAAGCTTTGTTCTTAAATGAACTCTCAGTTCAGTGTGGGTGATGAGAATTTAAATAATTATAGGATATGGACAGTGACTTTTTATAGGAAAACATTCCCGGAGAGGCAGGCAGATGAGGTTTAACATTTAGACTGATGGATATCACCACAGAGGGCTTTTCCCTGCTTCATAATATGTATGTGAAGAACAATGTATTATTGGGTTCCTTACCTAGTTTTCCCTTTAGATTGTTAGGCCACAAAAGGGAAAGAAGGGCCAACATCTGCCTTGGAGATGACTCATCTGGCTGTCATGAGACTCAGGTTGGAAGAAGAGAACTGACTCTTGCAAGTTGTCCTCTGCTGGCCACTAAACAGCATGTGCACTCATACACACACACACACACACACACACACACACACACACACACTCGAAATAAAATTTAAAATATTTTTGAAGTTTATGAAAAAGTCCATTCTAATTTATTATTTTGAATTATTTTGTGATTTTTGCCAAGTGCTAATAGCAGAACCATTTATGGGAGGCAGAATGTAATGTATTCAGTGGTACGAATACCAGTTAATTGGGATCTTAAATTGTTTCCCAAAGTGGTATAATTTATATTTTGGTGGTACTCTGTTAACCTACAGTTATATTCTGTATATTTTTGGATTCTTATCTCCACTTTAACTTTTATTAGAGAATGACTTTTGTAATGATTAGCTTAGTTTCTGATGAAAGTGAAGCTTAGTTTGCTGTAACCTGTGATATTTCATTTGTAAAATAAAGAGTTTTATTATTTTGGAGATGACGGGATCTTTGAAAAGCAGGGGACAGGAGTTGTTAGTTTCATATTTGAATTTAGTACATCCTGGGTGTTCTTGATGCTTAAATTCAGTGTTTTACTAAATATATTGTATGGAAAACTTTACTTTGGAAATTTATTTTTCATATAAGAGAGAAGCAGAGGTTTAATTTAAAAACATTAGTCTTTGGGTGAAATTTATCTTCTCCATAAGTTAGGACTTAGGGGGAGAATCCTAGAACAAGATAGCATGTTTACTATAAAAAAAAAAGTGTTTGAAAACTTCTTTTTATTTTTTCCATGCCAGGATGAGCTGAACACCTTGCATATGCCAAGCAAGTGCTCTGTCACTGAACTTAGGGGGTTTCTTCTGGGCTCTTGAGGCCCATCTGTAATCTCAGCATCCAGCTGGCCGAGGCAGGAAGACTGTGCGAGGCTGATTGCTGGTGAGTCTCTCAGGAAAAAGGAAAGGAAAGGAATTTCAAATTTGGAAGTGGTCTAGAGACTGTAGTCGAATCTCTTGCTTTTTCCACACACTGATACCTTTGCTAGACATTCTTCTTAACTATGTTCCCTTCACTGCCCTGGTAGACTCTTCAGCAGCTTTTTTTTTTTTTTCCACTGCTTGGTATGCTTTATAGAAACACACATGACACGACGTACTACTTGAAATAGTATTAAAATTGTGGATTCTTTTTCTACAGTTTGCTAATTTAAACTTTTCTCTTTAAACATGCTTTTCTTTTTGGCTATCAATTTCTTTTTTTATTTTTTAATTTGTATTTTGTGTATGTGTGTGCCGTGTGTCAGAAGACAACTTGTGGAAGTCAGCTCAAAACTTCAACTGTATGGGGGCTTATATCTTCACTCACTGAGTCATCTTGTTGACCTACCATCAGCATTCTCGGCTGTTTATTGAGCATGTGGGCTGGAAAGATGGTCCAGGGGTTAAGACTCTTGTCTTGCAAACAGAAGATCCTGAGTTTAGATCCTAGGTCCCACTAAAAAAGCTAAATGGAAATAGTGCAGTGCACTTCCAGCCCTAATGGGCGGAGCCTGAGAAATTCCGGAGTGATGCAAGAAAGAGGTAGAAACAATCCAGGATGATTCCTAGAGTCACCCTTGGTCCTCCACAGAGACGACATGGTGCCCTCTGACATACACACTAAACAAAATATAAAATTGAGCATTTTTTGTGCAAAACACTTCAAGAATGTGGGAACAAATGTGAGATAGATGTGGTTACTGTTGTGTTAACATGCATTCTGGTTAGATGGATGCTTTTGAAAAGTGCATTTAGAATTGTGACCCTAGGTTATATTATTCACCGTATCCAGATTGGAGTTAGTATCACTGCCATTGGATATACATTATTTAATTAAAATTCAAGAGTCAGCCTGGGATACAGGCATACATCTATGATCCCACCATTCTAGAAGAAGGAAGATCCTGAGTTTGAGGCCTGAGCTATATGGAAGACAGCTGGTCTCAGAAAACACAAGGACAAAATACCAAAGCAAAGTAAAATCAAAAGGAAAGAAAACATTCTTTTTTTCTTTGATTGGTTCTTACTTTATCTTGCTTATATTGCAGATGTAATTTGTCACATCTGATCTAATATCTCATGGTCCTTAAGGATATGCATTTTTGCTTTTATGTTGTATACATGATTATGGTGGATTTTTGATGTTTTCACACCTTAATCCCTGTTCCCATTTCCCTCCTCCTCTTCCCATTGCAACCTTTCTTCCCTGCCAGTTTCTTTTATTTTCTGGTGTTTTTGCATGAGTGGCCTACTGGAGTTTATCATTTTTTTATGTCAACAAAGAAGGTTCCATTCCTGATCATTACTTTCTCGTGTTGGCCACTGGGGCATGATGATTCGAACCTCATTTCTTTCCTGTAAAAACAGGAAGATGGCTGATACTACTTGCCTTAGGAGGCTCATGAGAATGCATGTGAAGGGTGTCGTCTCTGGTAGACACTGATGTTATATGACTCATTACAGAGAAATGTGGCTTCCAGCCAAAGGTGTACATTTATTTCACTCTCACTTAAACAGTTCAGTATTTACATGGTTAATGAGGTAAATGACTATCTTATGACATGTATGTAATTGTATCTTATGTATCTTCTGACATCTTAGTAATCGATACTTGGTTTTTTAACCAGACTTTGCTTTTTGTCTGCTGGATGAGCTTAGCTGAGCTTGAGTGGAAGCCCCCTACACATGCATTACTTTGACTGCAATAGGGGGGAGAGATGATTCATAATCACTATTACAGTTTCAATTTTTGATTCTGTAATGACATAAATAAAGTAGTATTGGGGAGAGTTGATTTCCTAGTAGGGAAAAGGTCACAAAAAGCATTAGGGAGGATAGACTCACCTTAAAGGAGGGTAGGCGACGAGAGGGCCTTTCTTGCACAGGACGAGTGGAGGCATGCCCCTGCAGAGTTGTGTGACCCCATAGGAGGGACACCCCTGATCTCTCATGGACAGCGCTCAGTGCACAAAAAGAAAATGAGTCCTCATCACATTCTCTCAATAATCCTCCACAGGAAAGTAACTAAAGTGCAGGAAAGTTACAAAATTTTTAGGGCTCTCATTTCCAAGGTGAAGGGTAGAGCTGAGAGTTAAATTCAAGGCTGACTGATCTCAGGGGTCATGCTCCTAGGACTGAAGATTGGTTTCCAAATAACAGGCTAATTTGTACCAACTAAACTAAAAATAAACGAGAGTTTTGAGAATTAAGTTGGGAATAGTAAATTGAGACTGTATGATGAAGTAGAAGGATAATGAGTTTATTGTGCAGTGGAGTTCTTTAAAGGTTTTGGACAAATTTAGTCGTAGTGAATTCAGGAAGGTTATCATCATAGCACTGAGTAAAGTAAGTGATAGTGGGGAATGTTTCGACTGCCAAGACTGTTGATTAGCAGATGTGACCCAGGTAAGAGTGTGTGTGCATGGGCAAGCAGGTGACTTCGGAAACAGACAGAAGGTGTGGGAAGTCACAGAAGTGTGACTGGCAAGAGAGTCTCCAACCAGTCTTTCCAAAGAGCTGTGCACTCTTCCCTCTTTACTTCAATTATGCTTGATTTGGACAGTGAGAAAGTCCCAGTAATCTGCAGGCTGGGAGGAAAGGGAGGCAGGACTCTACCTGGCAAACATTCATAGCCAGCAGCAGGCTATGGCTTGACAGTCTCAGCTGTGGGTCTGTCCTGGCTTCTGGCTCATCACAACCTGATTTCCCTCAACTGTTCCTACACCCTGTGCAGTATAATTGCTTTTATGCATAAGTGTCACTGGCTTTTGATATCATCTGTGGTTATCTGTTCAATGAAATCCATTTGTTCAATGCAATTTATTTAATCTCTGTTTTCTGATGACTGTGTCTAGGCCCCAGTACACTTGAAAAGACCCGTTACACTATCCCTACAGGTAAAAAGAAAAACAACCCCTTCTGGGTAGGTGGAGGAGGCAGAGGATCGAGGGGTTTAAGAGGATCAGCCTGGGCTACGTGAGACTCTATTACACAGACAAAAGCAAAACAATTGCTTATGAGTTTCCCCCTCATTTTCTGAAATCCAGTTTTTTGTTTTTTTTTTTTTTAACTCTATGAAGTTCTTCTGGATGATTCCACTGGCAGAACAGAGAACAGAAGACAAAAGTCCATGTCCACACAGAGCTTATGTTTGGTGGGGAGAGACTGCAGGAGATGGTGAGTGGGCGAGGAGGGTGCGGTGGGCACTGCCTTAGCGAGGGCAGAGCAAGGTGTCTCTGGCAGCTAAGCCCGTTGTCCATTTGATCCCCAGAACCCACATATTGGAAGCAAAGAACCAAGTTGTCCTCTTTCCTCCGTATGTGCACAGTGGTGGGTGTACACACAGTTGCACACTAAGTGCTGTAAAAATTGGAATGGGGCATGATGGGTGATTCTGGGAGAGAGACTGCAGGGAAGAAGCGAGTGAGCTGAATGGGCACTTGGAGCAGCCATTTCTCCCCAGGCATCAGGAAATGCAGCGCCTTGCAGCGAGAAAGGGAAAGTGAGGCAGCAGAAGAGGCCAAGCCGCGTATAGGGATTTTGCTTCAACAAATGAAGAAGCCGCTTCAGGTGACTTTGCTATGTATTTCTCTGGCAGGTTCTCACCGTGTTTGTCACCTTGGCTGGTCTGTTCCTGGGTATGTAGCCTAGGGTGGCTTTGAACTCAGGGCAGTTCTGCCTCAGCTTGTGAGTGCTAGGATCACAGACATGCAGCCCAGCCATTTTTGTTTTTTGAGCAGAGGAGTAACGATGTGGTTTGAATTTTAGATGCTTCTCTTTGACACTTTTAAAACTTCTATTCCTTTTGTATAGCCACTTTCAGAGCGTTTATGAGGCGAGTAATTGTCCCTAGTTGGATTGAAGTATAGAAGACTGACGGTCTCTACCATAGGTATATGGGTTGCATTAGTGGTTTTAAGAGGTGATACCTTTGGGCCAACATTAATTCTCAGTTGGTGGCTTGCTCTGAATTGTTTGTGTATCTGACCCAATGCTGCTGTCTTTATAGGGCCCACACAGATAGGTTGGCCCTTTATCTGGGCGCTTATATTTAGGGCGTGTCCCCACAGTTCTCCGTGCAGTGTTTTGTGCAACAATGTGACTGATGTTGAATACCTGCTCTCTTTCTGGGAGTTTACATTTCACAGTATTCTGATCATGAGCCCTTTCAGTTTTGTGAGTCTAGTAAACCTCTGAACACAGGCGTTGGTCTTGGGAATTCCTGAAGGTACTGCTTCCCCCCTTCCCCCTCCCCCATGTAGCGCCACCAATCTGAGAAGCATGTTAAGGAGTTAGGTTGCCACCTAAGTTAGCAACTTTTTTGTCTACTTGTTTTCACTTCTCCATTTGGTTTCAATCCCACGTTTGGACTTTTGTCACTGGAATTGCCAGTGGTAGCTTCTCCATCACTGGAAGATGCGTTAGAAGTAGAAGTGGAATAAAAGATGGATATATTTAAATAAGTGCTGACATATTCATATCCTTTGCTTCTGTGACTCCATTAGAAGTTTAATCTAAGGAAATAATTCAATAGACGGAAAACCATTCTTTGCATAAAGATGATCATTTTAACAGGAAAAGATAAAGCCATTAAATGGCAAACATTGGGAACTATAAACTAAATTGTGCTCTGTCTTAAGGAAGAATACCACTGCCTAGCAACAGGAAAATGCATAAAAAAATTAACTACATATAATTAAGAGAATATTCCTGAAGTATAAGAAATTATGAAATTTTGGTATGTGCCATAATATGAATGAACCTTGATGACAAGGTTAAATAATTGCAACTGAGCAGACACAAGAGAATAGATTTCATTAATTGATAACTGCACTGAGATGAGGTACCTAGAGGTACCCTAAAAATAGTGGAGTAAGTCTGAGGATAGAGCGCGTTGTAGACAGCTGTTTTATCTACAGTAAGTAGATATGGAATAAAGGTTAGCTGGGGCTAAGGGGTGATGGAAACTTATATTTAGGTGGCAAGTTCCCCAACCTAATTCCTATAACCTGCTTCTCAGATTGGTGGTGCCACACACACACACACACACACACACACTCATAACAAAGTTCTGTTGTGAATCAAAATGTCTGGAAGTGGTGGATGCTCAACATTGCCAATGTACATAATGCCATCGAATAGTCCATTTTAAAATTATTAAAATGCTTATTTTGCTACAATAATATATTTAATGGCATGTATCTTTAAAATGGAGAAATTGAATTCATGAGAAATCAAAATGAACTGTTTACAAATATCCACAATGATGAATATATTTTAAAAATGCCACAGGCTCTTTGTAAAAGTCATCTAAAAAAATAACAAAAGATAAAGATTAATAGAAAGTTTGCAGCTGCCACGATTATGAAGCTCTTTGTTTCTGTCCCTCGTTTCCATGTTCCTTCCCCCCATACTGGAAGTTGTCTCCCACTGAGTTCTGACTGCTTCCCTGAGGCTCTTACTTTTTGCTCTTTTATGTCTCTATGTAACATGTTCTGCCAGCTTGAAAGTTCTTGAGGATTCTAGGCACACCAAATTTATGTTGCAGCTACCAGTAGTAACCCATTGCAGAGTTTAGTGAGACCTAGCTGAAATGCACAGGGATCAAGTTGACAGTTGAGGGTTTGAGCTCTGGATACATTTGTGGAGAATTAGTGGTTGAGGTAAACGCAGAGCAAACCTGAAAGAGATTGTCAGTTGATGAGACAGACCCAGTCCCTGGTGGGTGGGACTAGGCCCTGAACAGGTGAATAAAATGCAGAGAACTGGTTGAGGAAGTCGGAATCCTTTTGTACATTTGGCCAGACATGCTGGTCTGGCAAGTAAGGATAGTTCCTGGCTCAGCCTTTACGTAGAGATAGTGTGGCCAGTTCCCCAGGGAGACCATGCCCTGGTGTGGGTGCGTGCTCTCCCGTCAAGCTGGACTGAGAACTACAACCAGTAACCGTAAGAGAAAATAAACCCCTTGTTCCCTTAAGCTGTTTGATGGTCATTTATAAGAAACCATGCAGGCGAACTGCAACAGAATTTAGTACCCAGGAAGTAGGGTGTTGCTGACAAATCTGACTGTGGATTTTACGGCTTTTGAACAGTTTTGCTGTAAAGTTTGAAATGTTTGAAGATTTTCTTTTTTTTTAAAATTTTATTTATTGTGTGTGTGTGTCCCAGTGTTACTTCAGGAATCATCCTGTCTTGCTTTGCTCTGGGCTTTCCACCATTTCTGCCCTGCATTTCTTATGTGGTATCTGGGACTTGAACTCAGGACCTTCAGCCTCCAAGGCAGGATCTTAACTATTGAGCCATCTCCCAGCCCCTGTTTGAAGATTTTTTATTTCGTGGATTACAAAAACCATTCCAGAGTTCAGTGGGCCAATTGGATAGTGCCAGTGCTGAAGGAGTTATGTATTGTTTGGGCCCAGTTGTGATGAAGGGAACAAGGACTTTGGTGAAGTTGAATTTAAAGACGATAGACTGGTTTGCTTGATAGAGGAGAGCCGTGTTGATGGCCACGAAGCTCTGGATGTGCAAAGGGCAGGCAGCAGAGCATCTCCTGCTGTTGGAGAAATGAGTATCAGTGAAGGAAAACCTAGTGACTTGAACTGGAACGGTGGAAGATGTGAAAGCCACCATGTGGCGATTCAGTAGTTTGAAAACCCGGATTCCTTCAGGAGTCAAAAGCCCAAGTTAAAGCCGTTTTTGCCCTTTGCAAGTTTAGCTGCCTAGAAAAGAGGCTTTTCCAGATTTAGCGCACTAAAGTTGGTACAGCTGTAGCTCCAGTGCACCAAGCTACGTTTCAACCTCACTTTGGAATCTGGCAGAGTCCCCCAGGTGGTTCTGGTTTTGGTGTACTACTGAAGGGTTCGTGGAGAGCAGCAAAAGCTTGGCACCAAGTGGCAGGCATAGAGTTCCTACAGGAGGTGGTGAAGCTTAAAGCTGCAGAGGAGAACTCAAGAGTGGTGTTTGAGATGCCAGAACCACGGGATATATGTTGAGGACAGCTGCGTGAAGATTCATCCTGGTTCGGAGGAACTTTGCTTCTATAACTTTGAGCTGCAAACAGGGACTGGGAATGCCTAGAATCTTTGACTCACCTTGACTATGTGATGAGTAACAGAAGATGGACATTGAAGTATAGGATGCGGTAATTTGCTGGACTTTTGTCTTGATGTTTTCTTATTGTTACAATGATTTTATTTGGGATATTTAAAGAAAGACTTTCAGTTCCAACATTTTAATAACTGAAATTTTGATGAGAGAATATTTTAAATTTGTTTATGAAGTGTATTTATTCATAGATAACTTTTAACACCTATGGGGACAAGAATTGAAGGTTACAGTTTAAAAGTGCTATGTTTTTGTGACAAGTTGACAAGGGGTGAAGTGTCATGGTCAGGCACAGGTGTCAACTTGACAGTTGAGGGTTTGAGCTCTGGGCACATTTGTGGAAAAATAGAAGTTGAGTAGTAGTTGAGTTAAGCCCAGAGTGAACCTGAAGGAGATTGTCTAGTTGATGGGGCAGACCCAGCCCATGGTGGGGACTAGGCCCTGCATAGGTGAATAAAATGCAGAGAGCTGGTTGAGAGAGTTGGCATCCTTTTGTACACTTGGCCAGACATGCTGGTTTGGCAAGTAAGGGATCGTCCCTGTCTCAGCCATTACGTAGAGATAGTGTGGCCAGTTCCCTTAGCCCTGGTGTTGGTGCGTGCTCTCCCGTCAAGCTGGACTAAGAACTATAACCAGTAACTGTAAGAGAAAATAAACCCCTTGTTCCCTTAAGTTGTTTGATGATCATTTATCAGAAACCATGCAGGCAAACTGCAACAATACTGCATGAAGGTAGAGATTTAGTAGAATTTTTGGCATACCAGGGATGAAACCTGGAGCCTCACACATCTAGGCCAATCCTCTATTATATGAGCTACATCCCAAGTTTCCGTGCCCTATTTATTTTGGAGTCTCGCTAAGTGGTCTAGGTTGGCCTTGAGCTCACTCCAGGTCCCAGGTAGACACTGAACTTGGGACCCTTCAGCCTCAACCTCCCAAGTACCTGGGATTATAGGGTGGTACTACCAGGCTGGATGCCTATGGATTTTATATTACTTCAAACGTGTGACTATTTGTGCTAGCCAAGAGCAGTGTATTTACCTGCAATCCCACGGCCTAGAGGTAGAGGCACAGCCACCATGAGTTTGATAACAAGATCCTGTTTCAAAAACAAAGAAGGCTTATGATGTCGGGTAGACAGAGTGCTATGCCAGTCTCCTTGTTCCAAGGAATTGGGTTCCATCCCCAGCACTGCAGGAGGAAAAAGACTCTGTGCCCAGTAGTGTTCAAACTTAAATCTTATCCACATACATGTATCATTGTATTCTTGCCTTTGGGGCTTGTGTTATCTATATTTTACTTTTTTGTGCAAAAGAGCTTAGTTTTCTTTATACTCAGAAAGGAAATTGGAGAGGTGAGAGCAGCAGAGAGAAGAGAGAAAGAACTTGGTCAGTTTAAAACGGTAAGAATTGTTTTTGAATAGAAAGCCTGTAATGGACGCAGGAGGCTTTTGTTTTCTTGATTGCTGATATGTAAAAGTTTTGTTATAAAATAGAGAGTCACAGTTTTACCAGCAGAGGGCACCATTTGTAGGTTGATTTGGGACTGGAAAGAATTTTTGGGAAGATCTTGAGACATGCTCTCACCTGCCTGGAGCCCCTTGTTGTAGCTGGCCTGACTTTACTCTCTTGAGGTTGGATATGCCTCTAGTCCTCCTGCCCCCCATGCAGTCTTAAGTGAGGCCTGGTTGGTAGGCCAGGTGACCAGAGAACTTGGATACTGATGTCCAGAAGCCTTGGATGACAGCTGTGCCAGCTGTATGTAATATTTTGGGGTTCCTAAGCTAGAAGTGAGGTGGAAAGGTCATGAGGCCAGGCACCTGAGGGTCCCCTTTCACAGCAGCTTGTGCCTTTCAAGTGGTCTTGAGCCCGTTGCTTTCTGCGTGTGCCCTCATCAGCTTATCTCTTTATGTAGAGCCAGTTAGAGGTAGACTCTCTTACATGTAGTAGCTAAAAGTGGTTTCTGGGGCCTGAAAGATCTAGGTTCAAATTCCAGTTTTGCTAGTGACCACCTGCTAGGCCTTGCTCAAGTTATTTACCTCTCGAAACCTTGGTCCTCTGATCTTTATCACCCTTAGAGGGTGTAAAGATCAATGAGAGGGGTGTATGTGAGCGGAGAGATGAGGGTCTGCCTCACAATGACAACTGAGGAACAGAGGCTGCTGCTGCTATTCAGAGGATGTCGTCTTGAGTAAATGATGGAGCTCATGGGGTGCTTTGTAAACTTGAAGGTGTAACGTAAGCACCATGGATGATTATCCTTTTGACTGTTTAGGGCCTGGGTTCTTCCCCCAGAGAAGGGAGTGGTGAGGAAAGGCAGGCTTTCCTCTGGATCCGATGCTATCTGTTGCTTGCTGGCTTTTTGGACTTCAGGTTCCTTTTCTTCATGGTTTCCTGTGACACTTCAGGCAGAGTGCACTCAACAAGTGACCTAGAATCTGGTGGGGTGTTTTGGTGCTGAAGATGAGGGTGGGCCTGACTTTAGCTCTGGTCTCGCCCAGCTAGTCCTTGCTGACCTATGTGTCATATGACTATTGGGCATTATCAGTGGTTCCAGGAAGGGCCCCACCCTGACGGACTTTCCTCTTGATTTCAGGACCAAGTCGTCACAGCAATTTAGTTTGGTAGCACTGGAGTGGTCCTTAACATAGCAGCTGCTAATGGTTATTAAATGCTTCTATAGATTCTCTGCTAAGTGTATACTTCAACATTCAAACCTAACAACCCTGGGAAATAGCTACTGATATCACCCTCTTTTTAAAATTTATTTTTATTCTTTAGTTTCACATATGAAAATAATGAATTAATGTTATTTTCACCCTCATTACCCAATTCTGTCCCCCTTCTTTCTCCACAACAAGTCTCTTTCCCTCTTTCTTGTCTTTCTGCGTGTGTGGCCCACTGAGTTTCATCTGGGTTGACTTATGGCATGTGCCTAGGTGCTTGTGGACTGGAGCAAAGATGACTTATCAGTGGGTATATTACTGAGGAAAGCAACTATTTTCTCCCATGCAGATTAGCCCTCAATGGTCTTCTGAGGGAGTCGTGGAACCTCTTTAGATCTTCCCTCTTCCATGGTGAAATGTTGATGGGCCAAATTTTGTGTAAGTCTTCTGGAAGTACATAGCTACAGTGAGTTCAGGGATGTCCAGAAGATACTGTCTGGCCCTGTTCTTCTCCCATTTCAGGCTCTTATACTCTTACCACCCCCACCCCCTTCCAAGATGTGCCCCAGGCCTTGAGATGGGAGGTGATTTAGATGTTGAGGGTCGAGCAGTCCACAGTCACTGCACTTTGGCCAGTTACGATTCTCTGTATTAAGCATCTTCCATTGCAAAAGGAAGTTTCTAGGGCAAATGCTGACTGCCCCTCTAATCTATGGGCATAATGATAAATGTTTAGAAGGAGTTTATAATATCAAGTCCTTATAGCTGAACCTTAGTAGCTTACCCCCAACTAGAGCCTATGTCCTCATCTTCCACGGGTCTGTGGCTTGGTTTACAGCACTAGGAATGTGTTCATTATCTTGAACTGAAAAGAAAAATTTACTGATAAGAAAATGAGGTTGGTAAAGTAGCTTGTCCCAGGGTCAAGTTTCTGGTAAGTACATTTGTACCATGCCTTATCTGACTACAGTAGTCTAGGTTCTTTTCACATTCTTACATTCTAGTCACCTCTGGTGGTCATTCAAATTCCTCATCCTGAACTCTGAAGTCATAGGTACATAACATTCCCCTTTCTAACTATATAGTTCTAAAAACATAGCATCGTTTACTTCCACAGAAGTTTCAGTATAGTCAAGCTGTGAAATATTTCTTTAACTCTGCGTTCTCTTATGCTTTTCGATCCTAAGTGCCTACACTTACAACCATCTAGGCACATGTGGTTAGATGCATAGCTAAATGATATGAAATTACTGTACTGTGTTATGGTAACTGCAAATATAAGAAACCAAAGTCCTGGAGAAGGAAGGTAATAACCAGAAAGGAAGAAAAGGGACTTGTAAAAAATGGCCTAACTTATCTCCAGATAAAATATACTCTCCTGGTTTCTTGTGCTGAGGCAGATTATGGAAAAGAAACTTTCTAGACCAAATTCAGGTTAGAAAAGGAAGTTTCTCTTCCCAAGGTAAATTCTTCTCAAGTCAACTAACTGCTGAAGGGTTCTGAACAAAGTTGGTATAGATGGCCGGATAAATTGCTTTGAGATGAAGTGGCACCAGCAGGTATACCAGGCAACTATGGAGGAAGCCTGGGGCATGGGAAGCAAACTGGGCAGTAGTGGAGGTGGTGGGGGACACAGCCGCAGGATCTTTTAAAGATGGGGATGAGAGATACATTCCAGGACCCTTTAAAGATGGGGATGGGAGACAAGGCAGCAGCACCTTCTAGTTTTAAATTTTATTTGTGTGTGTGTGTGTGTGTGTGTGTGTGTGTGTGTGTGTGGGCACTACATGTCCCTATGGAGGATCAAGGGTGACTTCAGGAATCATCTTGGATTGTTTTTACCTCTTTGCCAAGCCTAGGGCTTTCCCAGGTTCTGCCCACCAGAGCAGGAAGTGCAGACCACCACCATTTCTGCCTGGTGTTTTTAGTGGGACCCAGGATCTGAACTCAGGACCTTCTGCTTGTGAGGGAGAGTCTTAACTCTGATCCATCTCTCCAGCCCTGCAGGGCCTTCTAAAGATGGGGACAGGGGACAGGAACTTGGGATCATCGAGAGATGGGGCCCAGGTGGGAGGATGGGATGAAGGGAAAGGGCTGTGGGACCATCTAGCAATAGGGATTTTCCTCCCAGTCTATGGCATGTGGGCTCCTTTGACTCTTCTGTTAGATTCCATTAACTCTTAATCTGAAGTGCAGTCAGAAAGATAGCCTAGAGTCTACAGGTTCCAACCATGACCAAGATAATGTTGGGATCATAGTTAGAAAAATCTAAAATATAGTTCTGAGACCAGAGAATTCAGCTCTGCCTTGGTTTTGCTAGATGACTTCTCTGGATGTTCGGTTTAGGGTATCCTTTGTTGTGTCTCCTGGATAGCGAGTGAGGAGGAAAACAGTCAAGTATTGATTCTGACACACTCTGGGTCAGCGTGACAAGAGTATGTTGTGAGGAAGTTCTGCGGGTTTCGATTCTGGCTCCAGTAACTGTATTTTGGAGCTTGGGTGTGCTCAGCCTTTCGTTCTCCAGATACGTTCTTTTTCCCCTTTCCCATCTGGTGAAAACATGAAGGTGTGCACATGTAGGACAGGGCATAGTTATGTCTTGCCAGTCACACATTTGTCTTGCTGGGAGAGTGATGCTTGCACAGATTCTGGGATTACATTTCCTCACTTTTGATGCTCAGTTTCCCTTGGTCCCTGTGACTGACTCCATGAAGAAATATCTGGAGCAGAGCCCAAAGCTGATTAGAGGAGCAAGGGAAGTGGAGGGACAAAGATAGGAGGAATATTGTTAAAGCAGAAAAATGGAAGTTAAAGTTTCAGGTGTGAGCAAAATTGCCCAGGCCTCTTATTTGAGGAAGAAAGACATCGGGTAATAGCCCCAGGCTAGAGAACATTGAGGTGCCAGGCAGGGTAAACTTTGAGAATACCAACCGAGCCAGTCTGATTCGCA
This sequence comes from Typhlomys cinereus, assembly GCA_023101885.1. Classification (NCBI taxonomy): domain Eukaryota; kingdom Metazoa; phylum Chordata; class Mammalia; order Rodentia; family Platacanthomyidae; genus Typhlomys; species Typhlomys cinereus. The sequence continues at coordinate 2,971,306 of JALPQD010000104.1, forward strand.
AGATTAGGTAAAGTTCACCGCACTTTTATTTTCTTTTGCTTTTCTCTTTGCTCTGTGACCTCAGGGATGTTAACTGAAAAAGCTTAACCAGCCAAGACTATAACAGTGGGAATAAATGCAGTGAGTGTCCCTCATTATTTCTGGAAGGTCCCTAAAGATCCCCCACAGCCTTAGAGTCCAGGAAGCATTTCTTCTTCTTATGCAGTCACACAGCGTGCAGAGCCATGGAGATGGCATTTGGTCTGAGATTCAGAGAGGGAGCCATAGCGCAGCCCCCTTTTCAGCATGAGGATTTGAGGAAGCATTGGCAGCTGCTATGCAATTGATAGTCTTCCAGTGTGGCCTAGGGCGTAAGTGTGTTAGGTATTCATAGTGATGGCTTACTGCAAGTTTTTGGTAATAAATAAGTTTTATTTCAGTTTCATCTGTTTTTATTGTTTTTTTTTGTTGTTATTGTTTGTGGTTTTTCAAAATAAGTCTTCCTGTGCATCCAACTCGATAGCCTCTTGTCTTGCCTCCAGAGTACTGGGATTACCTCATGTACCACCATACCTCTCAGAGATTACCTCCTGTACCACCATACCTCTCTGAGATTACCTCATGTACCACCATACCTCTCTGAGATTACCTCATGTACCACCATACCTCTCTGAGATTACCTCATGTACCACCATACCTCTCTGAGATTACCTCATGTACCACCATACCTCTCTGAGATTACCTCATGTACTACCATACCTCTCAGAGATTACCTCTGTATCACCATACCTCTCAGAGATTACCTCATGTACCACCTACCTCTCAGAGATTACCTCTGTATCACCATACCTCTCAGAGATTACCTCATGTACCACCATACCTCTCTGAGATTACCTCTGTATCACCATACCTCTCTGAGATTACCTCATGTACCACCATACCTCTCTGAGATTACCTCATGTACCACCATACCTCTCTGAGATTACCTCTGTATCACCACGCCTCCCTTTGCTTTCCTTTCATCAAGAATAGTGAGAGAAAGCGAGAGGAGGGATAAATGGATAGATATATAAATAGGTAGGTAGGAAGGTAGAGAGAGAGAGAGAGAGAGAGAGAGAGAGAGAGAGAGAGAGCACTAGGGTTTGACTCAATTCTCTCCTTTCATCTTGTGGGGTCCAGGCATGGACTACAGGCTGCATTTGTGCACAAGGCATTATCCCAGCGGCCCCACCCATCCAACTCCCCTTTTAATTTTTCTTTCTGATATTTATTCTGTGTTCATTTTAATTCTGTCACCTCCCCTCTCCCTTATGTATTGCCTCTGGGAACTGCTATAGATTTGGGAGGAGGAACTGGAACTTGAGTTGCCGCCTACAAGTGCATTTCCCCAGGTGCATAAACTCCACTGCAGGCCACAGTGGGGCCTCCTCATTCCAGCAATGTGGCCTGGCCCACAGATTCACAGCCCACGGGGAGGGGAGGAAAAGGGGGTTAGTATTTCTCTGCACTTGAGGAGCCGCCTAGTCTCTGCGACCGGGGAGGGAGGCAAGGAGACCCTTTGGTGGGCTAGTCGCCTGGGCTGGGGATGCCCGGGCAGATGTGGAGGCAGCAGGCGACAAGGCACCACGCTTGGGTCTCTGAAGCTGCCTGGGTTCCTAGGAGACGAGGAGCCTCCAGCCTGCGGGGGAGGGGGAGCAAGTGGGTTGCTGCTTTCAGCAGCTGAAAGGGCTGCAGGGAGCTCTGGGTAAGACATTTTCTCCTGCCCGTCGCGTCTGCGGTGGAGGCTGCCGCGAGCGAGCGAGCCAGCGAGCCGGGCCGAGGAAGGAGGATCGCCAGGGAGGAGGGCGCCGGAGGACCGGCCGGGAGGAGGTTTCAGGCGCAGCCATGCTGAATCACTGCTGCTGATCAGATCTCCCTCCGGCCACCGAGAGAAGCAGGAGCCGCGCTGGTTGCCCGGTGCGTGCTCACTTCTGCCGCTTCCACCCTCCCGGCCGCACAATGGAGGGTGAAAGGTATGTGTGTGTGCGCGCGCGTGCGTGTGTATGTGTGTGCGCGCGTGTGTGCATGTGTGTGTGCGTGTGTGCACGCGTGTGTGCGTGCGTGTGTGTTTGCATGCGTGTGTGTGACCGCCAGCATTATGTTAGCATTGCTGGGCAAAACTGGAAAACCTGGTCGCCGTTGGACCCCAAAGAGCGGCAGAGGCAGCAGGAAAGCCCCTGTGGAAGCCCATGCTCGGGGCTCCGAGTTAAGGAGAGCCCCGTGTCTGTCGGGGTTAGCTGTGCGGCAGAGGACCCCGAGACAGCAGGCACTTCCTGGCCGGCGTCGGCAGAGTTTCTGCGCGGGCTGAGTCAGGATCGCCCTTTTCAGGCTGTTTCAAGGAGGCGTCTCCCTCTCCCCCGGTTGTTTTTCTTGGGGGGGGGGGGGTTGATGTTACCGCAGAGCTGACCTTGCATACGGCACCTGCGGTTCTCAACCCCCCCACTGAGGTAGTGGAATCTTCAAGAAGCATGACAGGCTGGTGGCATTGGTAATAGTGAGTCTCTGTGTGCTCGCCTTATGCTGGTGCACACACATGTTCAGGGAGGAAGGAGAGAAGCCCAGTCAGGTGACGCTTGCTCTCAACCGAGTTTTATTTGTATTGAAAAGTTTGAGTGACACCGCAAGGTCTGTGTCTTGGAGAAACTCTTCAAGTTGCTTCTTCTACCTAGGTCTTCTTAAGAAATAGGAATCAATAGAAGGGGTTTATCTACTTCTGTTGAGCAGGAACTAAGTAGCCAGGGTTGGTTTCCTAGAAAGCACGTGCATATTACAATTTCAAATTATTGTCCCAGGATCGGATCTTCACACTGAAGGTGCTGAGGTGGGTCACCCGGGCTGGTCTGGTCTCCTGCGGTTGTGCTGCAGGGACCTTGGCTTACCTTTTCTTTTAGAGAAAAGGACTGCAGGGAGATGTCACAGGCTGTTCATCTGAGTTGTGAGCTGGTTAAATGTGATCAGGTTCAACTAAACCTGCTCTGTTTGGAGAACATCTCTCGCACTTCCCCTGCGTGGGTCGCCCGGCTCTCGCATCGCATGGGACACAGCTCCCGTGTCATTGACTGTCTCTGGATCCTATTGGAATGGTTATGACAGTTGGGTTTCATCTCGCCCTCCTGTGTGCATCTTGATGTTTTTCCCTGTGAGAAGATCCTAGGACTTCTCAGATCAAGGACAGCCCCTTTCTGGGCACTGTGCAGTAGGATCATTATGTTGAGCTCCAGATAGTCTCCTGTGCAACTAAAGGTCCTGGGGCAGAGGTGTACTGTGCCCTTGCAGCTTCTCATTTGTCTCTCTGCTGGCAGAGGGCAGGTGATGTGATACAACTGTAAAGGTTGTAGACTGTGCGTGATCCACGACATCATGACTGAGAAGCTGGCAGGAAGCTAACAGCTGCCAAGGGAGCACTTTGCAGCAGTGACTGAGCCCAGTGTTCACAAACGTGCTAAGTCCCTGCTTCCAAAGGGCTCTTTTTTGACACTGGCTGCTGTCAGCTGGGACAGCCTAAGTCTGTGTCTTTGGAACACCTGGTTGCTTCTCTTCTTCCCACTTTGTCTTAGGAAGCTCTGCTTCCCTGGTTCCCATCGATGTTTTTGGATACAAACCTCAGACCTGAACAGTAATAATTCCAGCACGATCATAACTGTTCTTTTTCTGAATGCTCTTCATTCACTACTGTGTGGCTATACCAAGAGCAGATGCAGACTGGAAATTTGTTAGTTAAGTGGTAAGTTTTGTGAGAAACTGACAACTGGATAGGCCAGGGAAGAGGTTAAATCTTTGGCTGATGGGTTCATCCCTGGATATCAGCATAGGAAACTGACCTCATGAAATGCTTCAAGGTAGATAGAGAAAAGAGGGAAGTAGTCCTGGTTTACATGTTTCCTGGAAACTGAGGGTAAAAGAGGCTGAGTGGTCGGCCTGGGATCACATGTCCAACCCCAGGGACTGGTGAGATCCTGAATCTGCTGCTTGTTCCACATTTAGCCTTCTGAAGATTAAATATTTTCAGCCAGAGATTTCTATGAATGATTGTCTCTCTTTGCTATGGGATATGAAAATACCATCTTCCTTGAAGTTGCTATTAATTAAGAGCAACAGGCTTTGGAGTAATGAAGACCTACTAAAGTGAAGTACTTTGCAAACTGAATGACCTGTGTGTCACATGGTTTATAGCACTTTTTAAAACATGTGTAGCAGGAACACTGATACCATTCTTCACGGAGTTGTTGTGAAAGCAAATGCAGAATGTGTAAAGCATCTCATAGTTTTTTTTTTTTTTTCCTGGCACTGAATAAAGGCTCAGTAAATGGTAGTTGTTATTAACCACCAGTGACCGTTCAATGCTGTCTTGTACTTGTGACTCATTGCTGAGATACCAACAAGACTTTAGGGTTTTCCTGTGTTGATCATCCATGTAGGGCAAGCTTAGCTAAGTTACTTCCCGATAGTAAGATGGCTCCCAGGGCTTACAGTTATTTTTTGTAGACACCTAGAGGATGTAGGTGCCCTCGCGCTTTGGAGCCATGAGCTGGATAGCCCTCATTCCTGCTGCCCTAAGAAGATCCCGTGATTGCTCTCTGCTGCATTCCTTAGCGCTCCAGTTCTCTGCTGGATGCTCTGACACTGAATCTCCCCCCAGCTTCTTCTACGGTGGAGTCACCTTAGGAGTGGAAAAAGGTGACTTTGTCTTCTGTTCAGTCAAGGGCAAGGTGCTTTAGTGACATTCTTTCTGTCTCTCTGTGATGGATAGATATGTCTGTGCTATTGGGATTTTACTTCAGTTTTGAAAATCACCTTGTGGGTGGGTTAAAATAAATTTCCCACTTACATGATTAGTTCAATTTATTGAGATAGAAACCAGATTGTCAGGGGGCTAGAAACAAAAATGGAAGAGTTGTTGCTTTTTAGGGATGAAGATTCAATTTGGGAAGACAAGTTATAGGCATGGCCAGTGATGATGTTTATACAATATAATCAAACTTTCATGATAAAATTACAAATGTTATGACATATGCCCCCCCCCCACACACTCACCTTAGGTCGAGACTGACTGATGTGCTGCAGTTGATGAGAAAAAGAACCTTTTAGAAGAGGCATCATACAAAGGAATGTTGGTTATTCATTTCTCTCAGAATCATGCTGTTTTCTTGATTGGAAGTGTAGAGGTGACCTGCTGAGGAGACACTCAATCACAGCTCTGTGCTGGCGTGAGTAGCAAAAGTGTCCTCCTGGCTAGTTTTTAACCAAGAAGAACCTGCTTTTATACCTCTGGGAGCTTTAGAGAAGAAGGTTTTTATTTATTTATTTACCTGTCCTTGATCTAAGGAGAGCAAATAGCTAAAGTACTTGGAGGAGACATTGCTCAGAAAGCTGGAGGTCTGGGCTGGGGTGCTGGTTCAGGGGTTAAAGCCTTTGTCTCTCAAGCAAATGGACCTGAGTTCAGCTTCCCAGATTCCACAGAAAATGGTCAAGCAGATGTGGCAGTGATCTGGAAGGTAGAGCTTGGGAAACCCCCAAAGCAAAGCAATAAGGTGGAGGAGTAATCCAGGATGATTCCTGATGTCCTCTTTGAGCCTCCACAGGTGCACATTGAAATGCCTTCTTGTATACACCTGCACACACGTATATCCACCCACATGTGTACGTACACACACACACACACACACACACACGCACACACACACACACGCACACACACACATGTACACACACACACAGATGTTACCTGAATGCTGATTTTTGCATTGGCAGGTATAATGAAGGGCATTGCCAGTGCTGGGCAGTCCAATTTTTTCCCTGTTCTTCCTGGTCAGTTACTCAATCCTCTCCCCTTTTCTACCATCATGAGTAAAAACTTTTGCAGAAATTTTTAAGTAGAATTGCTGCCTGATGTAGATGTGCATGCATTTCATTGGTGATAATTCAAACCAAATTTTCCTTTATGGAAATACTTTTTTGGTGAAGTAAGGTTTTGAAGTGTATAACAAAGTTAGCAAAAGAAACCTTATTTCTTCACACTCAGATTCTGTTTTTTAGGATATCCTTGGTTAAGTTTTCAATTATTAAAGTAGATCCAGATAAGAATAACATTTTGTGTGTGTGGTTTTATAAATTGAGTGCTTTATCTGATGAAATTTGCTCTGTAAAACTGACCTATGTTTTTTTTTCTTTCTCAGTTTGTGATTGAACTCTCAAAGTAGGTTAAATTGGACAGTCCAACATGAAACTATGTAAAAAATAGCTTGCACATGCTTTATTATATGATTTTTTAATTACAGAAGTTTAGTGATTTTAAATTTAAAAAATTGTGACTTTTTGCAATTTATGAGGCTTTCATATTCTTAGGGCAGCTTTCCTTTTTAACTTGTGAATATATCCTGTGACCTGTGTCAGAACTGTACACACAGAGAACTTAACTCTCCCATTCAAACCAAACGCAAGCTTGGTTTTCAGAATGCCATATAACAAGGTGTGTGTGTGTGTGTGTGTGTGTGTGTGTGTGTGTGTGTGTGTGTTTAGTCTTCCTCTAGTCTTGTCTCATTCTATGTGTGTATGAATTCAAGTGTTTTACTCATGTTTTATATTTTAAAAAATCCATTTCTTGCTTTGTTTTGAAGGAAGTAATTAATGTGAGTTGGTCCATTAGGGATGTGAGCCAGTAAAATACCTGTTTTTTAATCTTGTTCATGGAGGAGCCAGTACAGAATGACTGCAGCTGCTGATGAACTTTTATGTATCAGGATGGGTTTATGTGAAGGCCTGACCGTAGAACTTCCAAGTTCAGAACACTTAGTACTGATTGAGTCCTTGTACTATACAGTTTCCCATAATCAGTAGCGCGAAGCAGGATTATGCCACAGGTCCTAGATGATGACTCAGTGTTAGTTTTTTTGGCTACTTACAGAAGAACACTTGAGTTGTGTTCCTTTTGGCCTATAGGCTAAAGTCTTTGAACATGGCTATTAAGAAAATAAGTCCCAGGTTGGGGAGATGGCTCAGTGGTTAAATCTGTTTGTTACACATGGAAAAGAACCTAATTTGGATATTCCAATCCAATCCATGTAGTAAGGCTGGGCAGATATTTCAGTGCTCTGTAATTCTAGCCCTGGAGGATAGAGTCTAGAAAACCCCAGAGCAAAGCAATAAGGAGGTAGAGCAATCTAGAAGGATTCCCAGTGTGACTTTTGGACCTTCACAGGCACATACTCAACTGCCCTCTTGTATATGTGCCCACATACACACGCACACCTGCCCAAATGTAACACACACACACACACACAAAGGAGAAGATAATAGGTCCTAGAGCCACAGTAAGCTTTTTGTTCATGTACCATTTTTTCATTTCCAGTTATGTGAGAAAATTTTATTTCAGTGCCTCAGGAAAGAGTTGTTCCTATTGCATAGGGTTGTTCTGCAGATGATATGAGGCAATGGAGGTAAGATGCTTTAACCTAACATTAACTTCCAGTAAACGTTAGCAGTTATTAATTGTCACCTGGGAATTGCGCTTTCTGATTGCATATCTTCTGTGTGCCCTTTGGGCAATTCCATAGCACCAGTCCGATACTGTTAACTGAAGTGATCTGATTAAGAGTCTAGCTTATATGAAAATTGCATTTCTTAATGGTAGGACTGTTCATCAAGGCTTGGGTCCTTCTGTGGAACAGTGGAATGTTAGCTCCTTCATTAATCCAGAAGTGGAAATCTCAGTTCAGTTTCATCTTGGGAGACTTCCCAAGGTCTGTGGTTGCCCAAAGCCTCATGGGTTCAGAAATACAAACTTGTCAGTAACTCAGATTGGAAAAGCAAAGTCTTGGTGATGATCTCATGAGAACCTAAGGTGCTTGGTCAGCTTCTCCACTTATTAAATCAAAGAGAAAATAATCCTGGGGATTGGCTACTGTTCCTCTGTCTCCAAAGAGAGGCCAAATCAGTTCAAATACTTATAGTGTGTTTGGGTCTGAGTGGTGGCGTTGAGTGTGCTTGGGCTTCACGTTCCGCCCCTGGAGGCTGACCTGAGGCTGTAGAAAAGGACGGTGTCTGTTCCTAGGTAATGTGGGGTGGAAGGCACCCAAGTCTGAGTCTTAGTTTTTGTTTTTTTTTTTTTTTTCTTGTTGAGGGAATTTAATGTTTTTTATAAAGTCTACTCTAGTTTGGAATTGTTTTGACTTCTTTAGGTGACTTTGCCTCTCTTTACTCTCTTTCATCTCTAATTCGAAATAATGTTCTTGTTTTTCTTGGCTGCGGCATAGAGTTAGCCTATGGCTTCTGAAACTTCATCTGCAATCTGTTGAAGATTGTGGAGGGGCCATGATTCGTAAGCACTGGCACCATTTCTTAGATGCCCTTTTATCTTCTCCCCATTCTTCACACTGTTTTTTTTTTCATATGCTCGTGTGTGTGTGTGTGTGTGTGTGTGTGTGTGTGTGGGTACCTATGCATGCCTACCATGCATTCTCATGCAAAGGCCAGAGCAAGATATCAGTGTCTTCTTTTCTTCTATCATCTCTGCTTTATTCCTTTAGGACAAGGTCTTCCACTGAACCTGGAGGTTCACGAGTTCTATGTCTTGGCTGGCGTGGCTGTGCAGTGAACTCCTGGGACCCACCTGTCTCTGCCTCACCCTACGGTATGAGGTTCTGCACTCTCGCACACTCCGTCCAGCTTTCACATTGGTGCTGGGATTTGAACCCAGGTCTGCGTGCTTGCCAAGGAAGTGCTTTGATCTACTGACACATCTTCCCAGCCTTCTTTTGCATTCCCGATCTTCTAGAGTTCCTCATTGTGTAGCTCCTCAAGCACCTGCAGTCAGTCTCTGATCACCTGCTTTTGTTAGTGTAGTGTTCCTTTCTACTCAGTGCCTGGCTTTTTCTCAGCAGAGGAAGTAACATATTTATAACCAGAACCTCTTCTGTGAGTACCTCCTCTCCCTCTTTCTAGGTGCTAGCCTTTCTCTCATTATGCCCTTCTCTATGATAGGGCAAAGAGGGAAGTTGAAGAAGATGAAAGCCATGCTTTAGGGAGGGATGCAAGGAAAGCTGTAGCGGGTCATGATTCATACTTCATCACTTATCCTCCATTAAGTCACTTGAAGGTCATTAATGAATACCTATCATACAGTCGGTAAGAGACTGAGGGACTAAGGCATTGTTTTGGTTTCTCTTCTAGTAGTTGCAATAAAGTATAAACAACAGAAAAAGGGGTTTCTCTAGCTCATACTTCATCATGGCAGAGAAGTCACAGCAGCAGAAACTTGAGAGAATTGCTCCCATTACATCCACAGTTAGCGCAGACAGCAGTCGATTGATGCATGACTGGGCTCGATTTCCATATAGGCCGGGACACCTGCCCAGGCAATGGTGTCACCCACGGTGCACAGTCTTCCTGTCTCAGTTAACCTGGTTGACATAATCTCCTACAGGTGTGCCCAGAGACACTTCTTCCAGATGCTTCTAGATTCTGTCAAGTTGGCAATTGGGACAGATCATCACAACTCTCAACTAGACACACAAATACATAATTTTAATGCACAACTGTCCACCACTTGTCTGAATAGGCTCATGACCATGTAATAATGTAAAATCCATTCAGTCCAACAGTCCTAATAATAATCATCAATGGTTCCAACATTTTATAAGTCCAAAGTCTCTTAACTGTGAGCTCCTGTAAAACCAAAACCAAGTTACTTCCAACATGTAATCTCACAGAATAAACCTTACTATTTCAGAAGAATCAGGACACAATGAGGAATAATCATATTCAGAATAAACCAAAATCCAGCAAGGGCAATACCAAATCCTCTAACACCATGTCCATCATCTTGGACTTGTAATATAATCAAGTGAGTTTCTAAAACTTTGGTAATCTGCTCTTCCAGCTCTGCTGTCTGATGTGAACCACACTACTGGTGCTCCACTCCAGCCTGTAGCTTTCCTTGATGCATGTCCCATGGTCCTGGTGTCTTTAATACCCTGGGGTCTTCACAGCAGCTCAGGCTTCACGCTTCCAGCATTGACATGTACATAGGCTTCTCAGGACCTTCTGCTGGGACTCTGACCTTGTGACACATTGCCTAACCTCTGCTGCTTTCATTGACCTTCTCAATCTTGCATCGTCCATGCTTTCAAAGCCAATACCACCTGGATGATGTTGCCAAATTGTGCCGTCAGTTAAAGATGCGGCATAGCTTTTTTGGACCAAATTCAGCTTCGATGTGCTGACGCTGGAGAAACACTTTCCTAAGTAGTCACTTTCAAGGAATAGGAACCTGTTCACTTAGGCTTTTCCCCTTTAATGAATCTGAGTCTTCGCAAAGTACAACATCCAAGGGAGAGCGTTTTTGCCCTCAGGGACACTTTTCCAGATGATGTCCATTGTGTCAAGTTGACTGGTTGAGACCATCTGTCACAGACACCATCGTGGTTCTCATGAAATCAAACTTGCAGAAGCCGCTTGTTGAACTTTCAGGAGTTTTGTGAGTCAGTCCATTGCTGCTATTAAAAATTAAATTATGTAACATTAATTAAATTAAAAACAAATACAATACATATTCAGAGCCCATAATTTTCTATTTATTTTACTATTTAAGCCTTTGAGGTTGGATCTATTTTTTATTTTTGTTTTTCTTATTGTTAATGTGTGTGATGCAAGTCTCATGCTTGTGCTACAGTGTGTGCCTGAAGGTTAGTGGACAACTTTTGCTAGTTGGTTTTCTCTTCCATTCTGGGCTCTGAGAATTGAACACAGGCTGTCACGTCTGTGCCATGTCATGGTTTGAATGTGACTTGCCCCCCTCTCATATGTTGAATCCTTATCTGATGTTAATGTTTGGGAAAGTCATGGCACCTTTAGGAGAAGAGCTGGAGGAAGGCATGTCACAGGGACTGGGCCGTGAGGTGAGATCAGGCATTTAGATTATGAAACAGGGAAAGGAAGGGAAATTCTGTCTGTGCTGGACAGTTCATCTGCGTGGTATACAACAGACTCTCAGGAAATATTTGAGTGGGTGAGGCTGGCAATTCAAGGAAAAGTCATCAGCGGTATGGAGACTTGACCTCAAAGCAAAGCCATGACAAGATCCTGGAGCTGAGGATTTGTTGTTGTTGTCCTTGTCATAGAGTTCTTTGAAAGGAACTCTTACATAAATAATGATGTCCAGAACGAACGGAAGCAGAGGGCTCCACCTGAACCCTAGCACATGTCCCTCATGGCCCCTGGAGAAACAAACCTGTGGACAAGTGAGGATCCGAAACCCAGGATCCCCGCGCCCTTGGAGAGCAGTGCAGCAGTGTGCTGGAGGCAGTGGGAGGGGAAGGGCGGAGGGAGGGATGGGGGAGGGAGGGGATGAGGAAGTGGCAGGGAGAGGGAATGGAGAATGGTGAGGGAGGGGAGAAGCTGCGAATGGAGGAGGGAAGAAATAGAGAGTGGGGGAGGAAGAGAATGGGAAATGGTGGAGGGTGTCTTTCCACATGGCAGGGGGAGAGAATGGGCGTGGTGGAGGTGGGGATGACCATTGCAAGGTCTGCACAGGGAAGAAGCAGATAGTCCAGTCCAGGAAGGAAGGTCAGCTGCATCATTCTTGTTTTTTAATGAGTCTCGGATGCCTCACATCTGATTTTTTTTTTTTTTTAACGTGCACTATAACTTTCAGGACTGTAACTGTCATGTTTTATTTTATTTTATTTATTTTTTCTACTCATATAAACTTGATAGGTACCCCATTCCCCTCCCTCCCTCCACTTGTCCCTGGATCCCCTTTTTCCCTCTCCCCTTTTCTCCTTCCTTTCCCCCCTCTCTCCCTTTCTTCCAATGCCCTCTCCCCCCTCCCCCCATTTCTGGAGCATTCTTTAGTGTGCATGTCAAACTTTCCTCTGGGTTCTCCTCTTCTGATGAGGTGTAAGGACTCAGTAGCATTGCCTAGAGCTCTTTCTTATGTTCCCCTTTAGTATAGGAACACAAATGTGACTGTTAATTCCTTGCCTCTAAGGATCCTAGTGCTTGTGATCCATGCTAGACTTTGGGGGGTCAAAGATATGTTGGTCATTGCGCAGGTCATGCAGTCCTATTATGATTACTTCGGCCCTAACTTGTGTGGAGTATCTTGCATATCATTGCTCTTCCCCATCTTTAGGCTCTTACAATCTTACTGCCCCCTCTTCCACAAATTTCCCTGAGCTTTGGGATGGGGAGAGATTAGGCTGGCCTGGTTCCTGGTGATTAATGTAGAGTCCTGATGTTCTGAATTCTGTTGTTTTTTTTTTTTTTCTCACCCCAGTCAGGATGGCAAAAATCCACAATACAAAAACACCAAATGCTGGAGAGGATGTGGCAAGAAGGGAACTCTCCTACATTGCTGGTGGGAATGCAGGCTTATACAATCACTGTGGCAAGCTGTCTAGCGATTCTTATAAAAGTTAAAGATTGAAATGCCATATGACCCTGCTATTCCACTTTTGGGAATAATCCCCCTTACAGCAAAAATTCACCTCGATAGCACAAGCACACCATGTTCATAGCAGCACTGTTTACAATAGCAAAGTCATGAAATCAACCCAAATGCCCAACAGTGACGAGTGGATAAGGAAAATGTGGTACATTTATACAATGGAATACTACTCAGCCATCAAAAAAGATGAATTAATGAAATTTGCCGGGAAATGGATGGAATTAGAAAAAATTATATTGAGTGAATTATCCCAGACACAGAAAATTAAGCACCATATGTACTCTCTAATAGGTGGATCCTAGTACCAAACCCACTAGTGACACACTCAAAGAGAATCTCTGTAATACCCACATCTGATATTTTAAAGTTTTTTATTCTATTAGAGTTTCATGCATCTGTACAGTGAACTTATGATATTTTTGCACTGTAATCACTAATCCCTCTCGTCTTCCCATTACTGCCCTTCTTCTTCCCTGTCTCTTTCCTATTTTCTTGTCTTTTCACATGTGTGGCCCACTGAGTTTCATCTGGGTTGTCTTTGATGGCGTGTATGAGTACCTGTGGAGCATGAATCATGTATCAGTGGGTGGACCATGAGGAAGCCATCTTCCCTCCCTCTCATCAAGAGGCATGGAGCCTCTTCCATGGTGAAATGCTGATAGGACAGTTCCTGTGCAGGTCTTGTTGAAATATATATAGCTTCAGTGAGTTCTTGGATGCAACAGCCCTGTCATGTCCAGAGACATTGTCTGGCTGCACCCTTGGCCCCTTTCAGGCTACAATTTTATCACCCTTCTATGCTTGTTCCCTGAGCCTGTGTGTGTGTGTGTGTGTGTGTGTGTGTGTGTGTGTGTGTGGTGTGTGGTGTGGGAATGGTTAGATGCCCTGTTTGGGGTCAAGCAGTCCACAGTCACTTCTTTGCTCACGTCTGAATTTTTCAATGGACTTATTGGGTTCCTGGAGGGGCAGGCATGTCCAGCCAACTTCTGATACTTCCTTTCTGTAAGCCGTTGATCAGTACTTGGCCTCTGAATCTCCTGGGCTGCAGGAGTCAGTCACTGAGAACTGAGGCAGTGACAGATAGAAGCCCCTTTGATCTGGAGAACTCAAAGGACGACCTTCAAGTCTTACAGTTGCAGTAAGCGGACAGTCCCCAATGAACCCAAGGGGATTTCTTTTGTAAGAAAGCTCAGTTTTCTTACAAAGTAGAGCCTGATCTAAACAGAGGTACATGCAAGTCTGAGATTTGACCTTGGAACCGAATGGCTTCATTTGTTTAGTAGAATAATTTTCTTGTTCAGTCTTTTAAACGACTCCTTCTTCTAGTCCCATGAAGTTGTTTTCAAGTTTGTTCTCTTGACTTCAGTCCAGAGTGTTGAGTCAGTTCCATCTGCTCACGCCGCGCACAGATAGCCTGATCTCTCAGATACCTCACGTCCTGTGGAATGATGGTTTCCCCAAAGCTTTTGCTCCTGTATCCCTGTTCACCTATCCCAGCCAAATAGGATCTTTCTAAAGTCCAAATTTGTTCAGCTGTGTTTTGTCCCACTTCTTTTGTAACAGTTACTCTTAACTATTGATGTGAGAGAGCATTCCAAGTCAA